>CM072999.1:224627410-227127410 GCA_037038555.1 Rhynchonycteris naso
AGAGAAGACGCCCTGGCCAGTGAAACCTTCCATTGTACATGGTGTTTACATGGTGATGCCAGAGATATCTGTCAGTGTTAGCTTCATTTGCCCAAGTTGAAATTAGTTAAGCCAGCTAATTCCCCTTGTGCTGATTTTATGCCCAACAAATGATTGGCATAAATTGCCTATTTGCCAATTTGCTAGAGCAAGAAAATATACTACCTGGCCATCATAAATATTTTTCCAGTCCACCCAACATATTATTATGAATTCATGAATATTATTAGTGAATAATTTTTGTTTTTTAGTTAAATAAGAATGTTTAAAGAAGGGCAGAGATGAGGGGTATTTTAAAAGCAGAAATAGAGGTCTGACTGGTGGTGGCGCAGTGGCTAGAGTGTCAACCTGGGATATAGAGGCCCTAGCTTTGAAATCCCAAGGTCGCCAGTTTGAGTGTGGGATCATGGACATGACTCCATTGTTGCTGGCTTGAGCAAGGAGTCACTGACTCGGCTGGAGCCCTCAGTCAAGGTACACAGGAGAAGCAATCAATGAATAACTAAAGTGCCGCAACTATGATTTAATGTTTATAATCTCTCTTCCTTTCTCTCTCTCTCGCACACAGATGGGGGGGGGGGACAAAAATAGAAAAAAAAATCTCAAGATGTAGTTATTCACTGGACATGCTACATAAGACAAGGGTGGCAATAAGGCGTCAGTTTTGTGCCTGTGATAATGTGGTGGCTTTAGACAAGGAGGCTGAAATAAGCCATGTAGTTAGAGAAGGTTTTAGATAAAGTTGAAAGCAATCAAATTTCAAAATTAAAAGAGGTACTAGGAAGAGATAATAAGTATTTAAACCTCAGATCAGGTCAGAGATTTGGAAGTCCTCAGGACAGGTTGAAAATGAGAGGCTCAGATTAAGAGGAGCAAGTGAGCTGGTGAGTCAGTGAAGGGTAGAACAGTCATCTAGGTCCCCCTGGTTAGTGTTGGGCCTCGAATGCGGGGGGCGGGGGGGGCATTTTCAAGAAGCAAGGGTTGCTTAGCAGTTTTGAGGGAGAGCTAATAAGGAAGAATGGACACAGGCTGCGACTCATGAAGACATTGTTTATATGTCACAATAGAACATATTTTAGAATATTGATCCTGAAAAAATGCATGCAGCTTAAGGCTACAGTAGCTGCTGTTGGACAGGTTTGACAAGCGTGAAAATTGCAGGTTGCTGAACAATCGTAAGATGAGGTACTTTTATAGCATTCATGGTATTTGGAGAAAAATAGAATTTTCTGTTCCTAGCCCTTAATGTAAAAGGTGGTCTTGATGCCATATTAGGAGAAATTTTAGGGTGTTTAAAATTTTAAAGACTCCTTTTTTTCATGTATTATTTCAGTGACTTCTAGGTTAAATCAGTAATAACTTTTAAGTATGTTTTTAAAAATTTAGCATTCATAATTTCTGTATAGCAGACTCCAAAAAATCTGGTTTAGTGTGTGTTTGAGAAGATTAGTTTCCAATGTGTAAAAAAATCTCTTAACCTGGTTTTTAAAAAACATCTGTTGAATTAAGAATGTCTTCTTTTTTTAAAACATGCACACAGATAGGAGTCTATATATAGACATATACCTTCATAACACGTAAATGTACTTGATGAACAAAGCAGAGAATTTTTTCCACCTGTGTAGAAGACGGACAAAAAGAGACACAAAAAAACTCTCAAGTCCTGTAGTTATCTGAGCTGGAACTGGAGCCCAGGCACCTGACTAGGTTGTAGAAGTACTTGTGCTGCTTCCTGGGCTGGGATGTGGATGTGTGTGTTTCTGATGCCGCATCCCGTCCCCCTTCAGTCCCAAGGTAGGATTGACTGGCTCGGTGACCTGCCCAGGTATCTGTTTTCTTCTTTATTACTTCATTTGCATCCCTCAAGGGAAATAGATTTAATAGTTAAGACTTCCAGGTGGAAGAGAGTGAACGGTAGCATCAAGTGCCTGAGTCAGAATTTCCTACCACTCTTTATTGGAGTCTCAGCATAGTGTCCTTGGAACAGCTTTTTCCTCTGTAGGTATTCTGCTTATAATTGAATCTGTCGCCACCAGATGGACGGTACTGCTTTCATATTGTCCTCGTGGCTCTGAAGAATTTTTTTCATGTTTAACCAAGAATTTAGCATATTGCAGTATTTTTCTCATTTAGGTTTTCTTTTTTTTAATTAACGAATTGCAATATCTTACACAGTGTCACTTGGGAATGTCAGCTCCCCAGTTTACAAAAACTGGTGTTAAGAAAACACCTCTGCCTGACTTGTGGTGACGCAGTGGATAAAACATGGAAGTGGAACGCTGATGTCGCAGATTCAAAGCCCTGGCCTTGCCTGGTCAAGGCACATACAGGAAGCATCTACTAGTTGATGTTTCCTGCTTCTCCCCTGCTCCCTTCTCTCTCTAAAAATTAATCAATAATTTTTTTTTAAATCTTGAAAGAAAAAAAGCTGTTTTGGTCTACTCGAAACTACCAAACCTGATTGCTGTATTGAACAATATGCTCAACTTTGGTTAACCTCTCAATCCCTCACATATGGGATCACAGTAAAAAAGGTAGAATTGGATTTAGATGTTCTGTTGTTTTCCTCTTTTTACACCCCCACTTTTCTGAACCTTATTTTCATTACTTTTGAAGGAGACTTATAACCTGGTGTTAGAAGGCAGTGAAATAATAGAGTTGAAATGAGCTTTGTAAACTACAAGGGCTATTCTTACTCTGTGTGATGCCACAGAGCTGCAGGAGTTATAGGAGGCTTACAATGACAAAATTTTGCAGCTTTCCAACAGCAGAATGAAGTCATATACTAAGATGGGGAGCTGTTCATCACTGAGGCATTCTAGGAAAGCTGGGTCACTGTCGGGTGTGGAGCAGCACAGTAAAGGGAAATTCGCAGGTTCTCTCCAACTCTTGAGCTTCCAAAAAGAGAGTTGAATGATCGAGTTAGTGGTTCAGACAGTCAGAGAGGAATAATCCCTTTGGACTAATTTAGGAAAGCTGTGGATTAAAAATCAGATTTATTCTGATTTTAAATTGTGAGTGAGAATAGCCAAAACAGCCTAGAAAAAGTAGAGCAAGTTAGAGAGGACTTAACTATAAGCTACAATAATCAAGGCCTTGTGGTGCCCGCCTGAGGATACTCACACAGAAACTTGAATAAGAATGTTCATAGCATTATCCATAATTATCAAAATCCAAAGGCCATCAAAGATGAGTGGACAAACAGAATGTGGTGTCCACATGCACAGGAGTGGCACTCAGCCATTAAAATGAATGAAGTTCTGGATGTGCTGCATGTGGACAAACTTTGGAAACATGCTAAATGAAAAAAACTGGGTGCAAAAAGCCCCTTCTGTGTGATTCCATGTGTATGAAAGACGGGTGCAGAGGAGAGGGCTTTCTGCTTTAGAAGAAATTGAGACCAAAAGCATACAGGTAGGAAAAGATGAAATTTGGGAAACAGGCAGTGAGAACAGCAGTTGCTGGCGTGGCCATCTCAGGCAAGTGTATGTTGGAACTAAAGCTGGAAAGGTTATTTAACAGCAGGTCATGGAAAATCCCAAAGTTACTTGGTTCTAATCAATGGTCAGGGAAGAGAGCTGTTTTGAAGGTCAGTTGCTTGTTTGTTTTTTTAAGACAACACAAAGTTGTATTTTAAGAAGATTCATTTAATGGTTTTGTCCTCAGCTGCTCATAGAAACCAATCTCTGTAGAGCTGCTCTGTCCAGGATAGTGGCCTCCAGTGTCGAGTGGTTGTTCAGCACACAAAATGGGGCTAGTTTGAAATGAGATATTTATTTAGTATTTAGTAAACCCATGTATTTGCTAAATTATACTGTGAGTATAACGTGTGTACTGAGTTTTGAAGGCTTGAAAAAAGTGAAGTATTTCACTAATATGTTTCATATTGATTACATTTTTAAACGATTATATATTTTTTGTTTTTACTTTTTAACATGGCTTCTGGAAAATATAAAACTAAATAGATGACTCTCATATTTCTTTTGGACCCTGCTACCATGCAGGCTTATTTTGCTCTTGAATAGTCACAGCTTTTTCATTTTGTAAAGAATTGTTGAGCTAGGAGTAACTTAAAGGTCATTGGTCCAGCCCCTCATTTTGCATGTAAGAGAAGGAAATGAGTTTTCCCAGAGAAGGGAAATGAGTTTATCCCAGTGGGTCGTGGTCATAGTGTTCGTTCTCTCAGCAGGTATCTGTTGGGACAGCTGTTCTGTATGTCCAGTGAGTGCACAGTGCATAGCCGTGAAATGCTTGGTCTGATCCTTGATGAGGAGACTTGTTATGACTCTTTGAGGAAGAGTGTATGTTCTATTACATGATACTGTATCTGCTATACAATATGTTTGGAGTTACCTATTCATGGCATCTGATGTTCAGTTTCATTTATCACTGTGTATGACTATGCCCCAGAGGTAGTGCTAAATAGTTTATGTACTCGTTTTTCTATTTGTGTGCTTTTGTTTGTCTTTTTTCCTTCCTTTTTCTTTTTCTTTCTTTTTTTTTCTTCCCTTCCCTTCCCTTCCCTTCCCTTCCTTTCCCTTCCCTCCCCTCCCCTCCCCTCCCCTCTTCTCTGCTCTCCTGCCCTCCCTTCTTCTCCCCTCTCCTCCCCTCCCCTCTCCTCCCTTCCCCTCTCCTCCCCTCCCCTCTCCTCCCCTCCCTTCTCCTCCCCTCCCCCCCAGAGCAGAGGGTCTTGTTCCTCTTAAATGTGATCCTCCGTGTGGGTGGTTAAACTAATTTTGCCTGCCTGATGTTTTTTGAAGTATTCTAGAAGTAGTAGCCAGCAGACTTTATCTAGTTGGGATTCCCATTAAAAATTAAATTAGCACGTACTGTATTGTTTGTTTCACAAACTTTCCGCCCTTGCAGAGGACTCCCAGATGGACCTTTAGGACCTGTGGCTGCAACACAAGCAGCCAGCCGCCTGTTGTTAATCATTAACAAGCAGGAGATCTCCTTCCAATTTAATTCCAGAATATGAAAAACTGCCTGTTCTGAGGACACTGTCCATATTTTGGCTTTAAGTTTGATAAGACTAGGTTCCTTTGGGCTTTAGTCCACTGTATGGCACTTTTAAGGGATTGAATTGTTTCCTTTTATATAACATAGAGTTTGATCAGGTATGTTCTGGTCTTAAATCTCACATAGGAACTGAAGAAATGGGTAATTTCTGGGAATCACAGACTTTTACGGAACACTGTTACCTTGCCCATGAAATCATTTTGTGGCTGTTTCAATTCAGGCCACCAGCCGCTAGTATCAAAGGGGCTGAGGTCCCCTTAGTCTTGTGGCGATACAGTAGACATTATGGCCTCAAATTGGAGCCCGAGCTTTCAAGCTTTGGATGGCCTTCCAGAGCTGGAAGGCTTGTATATTCACCTCAGTTAAAGAGAAACCACTTAGATCTCTGCACTTAGTCCTGTGAAATGCCTGTAGTATGTGGTAGCGTTTGTATGCCCAGCAGATGAGTGTGTCTTCTCTCTCCGCCAGTTCCAGATCCCCTCCGAGTTTGTGTCTCAGGCAAACCAGTTCTGTTAAAAACGTGATTTTGTGGTGATGGTGTTACTGGCATTAAAGCATTATTTATTTTAGTTTTCTGGAATTTAATTAGAACAGGTTAGATATTATGGCTTACAGATTTCAGAGACAATAAATGTAATAGAGTCTTTTTGGATTACAGTACAACATTTTCTGAGCTCTTGGCATACAACCCAGCCTTACCTGGACCTGTTCTAGAAGCTGGGGGTAAAACCATAAACAAGATACGCAGCCTTGCCCTCATGGAGCTGACATTCTAGGGCTATCTCGTTATTGTAAACTAAGGGGGTTATGTGTCCATGTTTTGTTTCAAAAATAAAATGTGTATATTAGAACTGTCTCTCATTTAGCTTCAGAATGTATAGGTGCAGTAATCATGTGGTAGAGTTCTTCATTCGTGCATATTTACCTGTTTGTGGTGTTTGCCCTTCATATTTTGTTAATATGTTAGATAATACATTAACATGAGTGGATTAGAATTCATTACATCAATTGTTTGGGCAGCTATTATGTATAGCTCAAGTGGAATAAGATACTATCCCTCTCCTCAGTGGGCTTACGCTGTACATGAGGAGATGGGGTCCATAAATACAATGGGTAAGTCATTCAGTAATTCAGTGCAACAGGTATTTATTAAGTACAGGTATTTATTGGTAGGAAGCCCAGGTAAAAGGGATGAAAAGAATGGGTTCTTGCCTGACCTGTGGTGGCGCAGTGGATAAAACATCGACCTGGAATGCTGAGGTTGCTGGTTCAAAACCCTGGGCTTACCTGGTCAAGGCACATACGGGAGTTGATGCTTCCTGCTCCTCCCTCTCTCCTCTTTCTCTCTCTCTTTCTCTCTACTCTCTCTCTCTAAAAATGAATAAATAAAATCTTTAAAAAAGGGGGGGGGCAAAGAAACTTTAAAAAAAAAAAAGAAGAATGGGTTCTTGCCTGACCAAGAGGTGGCGCAGTGGATAGAGCGTCAGACTAGGACATGGAGGACCCAGGTTCGAGACCCCGAGGTCGCCAGCTTGAGCGTGGGCTCATCTGGTTTGAGCAAAAGCTCGCCAGCTTGGACCCAAGGTCACTGGCTCCAGCAAGGGGTTTCTCAAGTCTGCTGAAGGCCCACAGTCAAGGCACATATGAGAAAGCAATCAATGAACTAAGGTGTCACAATGAAAAACTGATGATTGATGCTTTTCATCTCTCTCTTTTCCTGTCTGTCCCCATCTATCTCTTTCTCTGACTCTTTCTCTGTCCCTGTAAAAAAAAAAAAAAGAATGGGTTCTTGTCCTGATAGAGTTCACATTAAGCCAAGTTCATCAAATAGGCATTATAAGTGTGGAAAGTCCTATTGGGATGAATAGTAGAGTTTCTTGTTCTAAGTTGTGGGGGACGAAGTGGAGTAACAGTGGATGATAGCTTAAACAAGAAAGACACATTGGAGTTAGCCAGGTAAAGAAAGGGACGAGGTCGTGAAAGTAGTATTCCCCGTAGGAAGAACAACTTTTATGCAGGTCTGGAGATAGGAGAGAATTTAATGTGTTTAGGGAAATGATATGTATGTACTTCAGTGTGGCTGAAGCATGGAACATTGGGGAGGAAAGGTGGTAGACAGGGCTGGAGAAAGAAGGTGGAGAAAAATCACGAAGGGCCTGGGTTAGTGGGCAGTTGAAGAATTTAAACACTGAGGGCAACTGTAAGGGAGAGAGCAGAAGGCCTTTTGAACTGGTTGCAGGCCGTATTGGCAAAGGGGCCTGGCATAGTCCCATAGGTTGATTGATCAGTAGATTGCTGCAGAGGAAGCACTCATTGTGATAAAATTTAGGAGGTGGAGTACTTGAAACAAGGTAAGTCACTGTTTTAGAAGCAGATATCATGTCTGTTAGGTCATTTATAGACTGTCTAGCGACAGCAGTAAGGAGACCCAGAGTAGTTAGTGACAGGAGAGGGTCACATTAATTTAAGGGCAGTAATGACCTGAATCTTGGTGCAGCTGGCCTTGGCTTTACTACTTAAGTGCATCCTTTTATTAGTTCCTAACTTTTTGAGGTTTTGTGTGAAATACTCTAAAAATTTTAAACATACTTAGTATTCCACTGAATCTTAGTTTCAGCCTTTTCCCCCTTTTTCCCCCCGGTAACTCTACACAGTTCTGACCCCAGCAATGTTTAGAAGTTTGCATATGGCCATTTTTATACACATTGCCTTAGGATACCCAAGTCATGCTTCATTGTGTGTGTGTGTGTGTGTGTGTGTGTGTGTGCGCGCGCGCGCGCACGCACGCATGCGCATGCTTTTTATTGGTCAGATACATAATTATTACAAAAATTAGAAAATACAGCACTCTTTAGAGTTGCTGTGAATATGTCAGTATATATTCTGCATATATATACATGCCTTACATACATAGCTACATACATTTAACAAAAAGGGTCATTATGTAAATTGCTATATAACTTCATTTGAGCATCTTTCCATAAATAAATAAATTCCTCAGTTATTCTCTGAATAACAGATAAATGGGGGTGGGTGAGTAGGGTCGGGGACAATAACCTCCAAATGTCACTTATTGAATAACTGCATTTTACTACCTTCCTATTTTTGTCAGCTTCAGTATCAGACACGGCACAGCAGCCATCTGAAGAGCAAAGCAAGTCTCTTGAAAAACCAAAACAGAAAAAGAATCGCTGTTTTATGTGCAGGAAGAAAGTGGGACTTACTGGTAAGGGCCCAAATCAAATGGTTCAAAATTAAGATTGCATTTCAAAACAATGCCTGGTTTACTCATATTGCCTTTCAGTAAGATCGCTTCTGTTTCCATGAGAGTTAATACTGGATATGCTTCAGCTTCTGAATTTTCTTAAAGAAATAAAAGTAGATTTAATTGTATACCTAAAAGTGAAATGACTAGTTTTCTTTTAAAGAGTCATTTCAGCTGAGTTTGAAAGCATTACATGAGTCAGGTCAGTGTGCCAGGCACTGTGAAAGGGCAGGGATGTGACTCCTGCCTTCCAGAAGCCAGAAACTGGAGGAGAGGATATTTAAGTACTTGGCGAGCTGTGAAGTACTTTGTATAAAAGGGCTAATTATAGACTGTTGTGAAGGTTCAGTGAATTAATACATGTCAGGTGATTGGCCCCATGCTGAAACACAATAGGTAATCAATACACATTGACTGCTATAACCAAGCTGTCAGATGCCATTGTTATTAAGAGAAGGACAAAAAAGAGTTCAAGGTGCTATGTGGGTATTTAGCAAAGAAAGCACATTAAGTTCAGTCAAGTAGATTGGTTGGGGAATTTAGGGATGGGAGTGATTGATTTTTATAAAAGAACAGCAGTAGAGGCCCATCGAGGAAAGTATCACGAAGGCAGAATGTTTCAGCTGGGACTTGAAAGGTGAACAGGACTTATTACTGATGGAAACAGACACTTCAGACAGAATAGCTTGGAGGAAAATAAAAGGGAGAGAACAGGGCACGTTCAGGGACCAGGAAAAGGGAAGGTGGCTCTGACACAGTGTGTGAGAGTGTTGGGTGCTGTGGTCAGACGGAAGCGGAAATCGGGATGCTCTGCATTGTGGTTAATTTGGAGGCCGCAGGCATAGCTACAGTAGTGACCATTTATTGTCTAATATGTGCCAGGCATTGTGCTGAGTGCACGAGTTGACTATATAAGATTTTGAGCAAAATCACCTGACGTATATTTTAGGACAGTGTCTCTGGCTAAGAAATAGGTAAAGAGGAAAGGAGACTTCAGTCTCATATCAAAGATGTCTAGCCTGACCTGTGGTGGCGCAGTGGATAAAGCGTCGACCTGGGAACACTGAGGTCGCCAGTTCAAAACCCTGCACTGGTCTGGTCAAGGCACATATGGGAGTTGATGCTTCCAGCTCCTCCCCCCCTTTCTTTCTCTCTCTCTCTCTCTCTCTCACTCTGTGTCTCCTCTCTAAAATGGATAAAATAAAATAAAATAAAATAAAAAAGATGTCTAAGACTGGCCCATCCAAAGATGAACAAATTAAAACACTTGAAAATATACATATTTAATATCAAATATAGTCTTTCTAAATTTCAGAAATTCTCTAACTTTATTATCAGAAGGCTGAGACTTATTAATTCTTGTTTTGTCCAATCTGTCAGTCTGGGGCTTTTGTTGGCTTGTTTTTCATTTATTATTGTGAAGTCATAGAATATATTTTGAAAGTTAAAAAAATGTGGTAAAGGAAGTTTTACATCAAATGTCAGTGTTTAAAATATTGATTCCCATGTTCCATTTTTAATAATTCTGTTAAACCATAAAATCTTCATTTTGAGGAGCAGGACCAGTTTTGGGTAAAGGCTACCTACCCTCCTTATATCTCTCCTGGACATTCTCTTCAACTAAGTACCATTTGTTGTTTACTATATGTTAATACATTCCTCATTTAATCCTTACAGTAACTTACTATCCCAAAATTCCAGATGCAGAAACTGAGGCTCAGAGAGGCTAAGTAATTTGCCTATGTTAGTAAGTAGATTCATGCTTGGGCAACCTAACTCTGGACCTCCTGGTCTTCATCATTCAGCCAAAATACAGTTTGCCTTTCCATTGGAGGTTAGCCAACAAAAGCTGGTATGGCTGCTGTGTTGCTTGTTAACATTTCTGTCAGAGGGGTCATTTCATCTTTTTTAGTTAAAATTTAAGATGGCCTTCTGACAGTATGCCTATTTTCACTCGGATTTACAAAATGTTTTATATTTTCAGTGTCACAATCTGTTTTTGATAGGAAGTAATTCTGGCTATGTCATATGTAAGGAAACGAGCTCAGAGAAGTGGTTGACTTGCTCTGGTACAAACCTCTTACAAGATACGAAGCTGTCAGCTCATAAATTTTGAGAATGTGAAACTGCTTATTCCAAATGATGGTTCAAATTATTGCCCTAAGTACATGATCTGTTTAACACTAATTATGCTAAGGATAATTTAAAATTTTGACCGTGCATCCAACTCAGATATGTGTCTTAATCCACTTTCAGGGTTTGAATGCCGGTGTGGGAATGTTTACTGTGGTGTACACCGTTACTCAGATGTACACAATTGTTCTTACAATTACAAAGCCGATGCTGCTGAGAAAATCAGAAAAGAAAATCCGGTAGTTGTTGGTGAAAAGATCCAGAAGATTTGAACTCCTGCTGGAATACAAAATCCTTTGACCATCTGCAAACTAAAAATTGACTTGAGGTTTTCTTTTTCCTAGTCCTTGGGAATGTAGAGCATTGTATCTTGCATAGACCTTTTAATCATGCATGTCATCAGAAGAATAGATTTTTGTTTTTGTTTTAAAAATGACTCTGAACATTTATTTCCATTGCAGTTTCTGTGGCTGAGAAGACTTAAGTAAATTTTACAAGTATTATCCTTTTAAGATCATTTTAATTTTAGTTGAGTGCAGAGGGCTTTTATAACAAGCGTGGAGAAATTTTCGAGGGCTGTGATTTTTTCCAGTATTAAACATGCATGCGTTAATCTTGCGGTTTATTTTCTCATTGTGTATGTATATATAGCTTTTCTCTGCAGCACGATTTCTCTTTTGGTAATGCCCTCTGGGGCACAGCTAGTTATCGGTAACTGAATGTATCTTAATCATTATGGCTGCTTCTGTTTTTTTTCATTAACAAAGGTTATACATAAGTTAGCATATAATTTCTTTGCACCCACTATTTATGTCTGAATCATTTGTCACAGGAGAGAGTGTGCTGATGAGATTCTAAGTTTGTGTGTTTTTAAAATTTTTTTTTTTTTGAGCGAGGGAAGGAAAAGCTGTATGCATTTCATTGCTGACTGCAGGTTTCTTTCAGATTACGTTCACCCGTCTGTGTGTATACAATATGAAGAATGATCTGAATTGTGCTGTATTTATGTTTATTCACCAGTCTTTGATTAAATAAAAAGGAAAACCGTAACAGTCCCATGTATTGCCTTTTCTCTGTTATACTGGTAGTTTGACTCTTTGTCCTGTAGTTTTCTACTTCACTAATTTTATGAGTAATCCTGTTGACCCTGGCCAGCTGGCTCAGCAGTAGAGCATCAGCCCAGTGTATGGACGTCCCAGGTTTGATTCCCAGTCCGGGCACACAGGAAGGTGACCATCTGCTCCCCCCCCCATACTCCCCCTTTTCTCTCTGTCTTTTCCCCTCCTGCAGCCAATGCCTCGATTGATTGAAGCACATCAGCTCTGGTTATCTCCTACCCTAGGCACTAAAAATAGCTTGGTTGTGAGCATGGCCCAGGACAGGCAGAGCATCGGCACCAGACAGGGGCTGCCAGGTGGATCCCAGTCAGGGCGCATGTGGGAATCTGTCTCTGTATCTCCCTTACTTTCACTTAAAAAATAAAAGGAGTATACCTTTTGTTCCTCTTGCATCTATCTATGACTGACCTTACGATGATTCATTGTGATCTTACATTCCTGTGAGTTGAAGCTACCAATATTTCTTTAAAACCAAGAACTTTTGTCACTTAGATGCCATTCTTTCTAGCTCTAGATTCTCTGTTCTGCACTATCATCACACTGAGTAGTTAGCATCTAGGAGAAGCTACTTTTTTCTGGTATGATTAGAAGAAACAAGGCATAATTCAAATTCAAACAGCAGTTGGAGAATTGTGGAGTAGAATGACCCTCAAAAGACCATTTGTCTTGTGGTTTTCAAACTTATCTGGCAGCCTTTTTAAAGCATGAAATATGTAAAACAGATGACAGCAGTATTTTACAATATAAAGTTCTAGGTTTAAATTTACTTACTAAGATGTTTTATCAATATGCAGTGGTGGCTTAGCATTAAAATCTGTAAACGTAATTTATCACATTAACAGGTTAAAATAAGAAAAATCATTAGGACCATCTCAACAGATAAAGTATTTAATAGAATTTAGCAATCATTCATGATTTAAAAATACTAATGATAAATTAGCACTAAAAAGGAATTTCCTTAAGCTGATAGTTTCTGTGTAAAACCAACCAACCAAAAAGTAAGCACTTTCTAAAAAGAGGAGACTCATTCCCTTTTACAGTCAGAAACAAAGGGCTGACCACTATCACTGCTTATATTCAAAATTATGTTGCAGATCCTGACCAACAGTAAGTCAGGACAAAGATCTTCACTGCTCCATTGCCATCACAGTCCAAAACTTCGCAGCCTCTTCAGCCAATGGAAATGATAGCAGTGAAGCTTATTGGTCACAAGGAAAGTGTTCAGGAGAAAAATGTAGGAAAAGACTGAAAATGACTGCTTTGTAAATTTCACAAACATGGGAAAATCCTATGCATTCAAAGGGAATGAACAATAGTAGTATGTGAAGACTGGAGGTTGGTGGGGTTATGGGCAATATTTTTTCCTTTGAGTTATTTTTATCATTGTTGTAATGTACGTGTGCTCAACACACTGCCTCTCCAAAAAGGAGAAAATACCAGCGTATTTGCAAGTTACTTCCATTTTTTTTTTTATTTCAAATAGAAAACAGCTTTGGCGTTTTCAGACACTATATGTAATAAGTGGGTTGGCAAGTCTATATTGAAACCATGAAATCTCCAACTATCTCATGCCCACATCCCTTCCCGCACACACCTCCTTTTCCCCTCAAAGTTTTTGGTTTTATCTTTACATGGCTTTTATCATCTAGGCTCTCACGAACCTGTGCGAATTCAGTGGGATCTGGCCTATCATTGCTCACGTAGGCCCAGTGAATAAGGCACCCAATAAGCTCTTAGGTGCTGCTGGGTCGTAGAACCTGGAATATAGTGGGGTCTTTGGGTAGTGCTGGGTTGCCTTTAGTCAACATTTGTTATGTTTAATCGCTTAAGCATTTATGAAGCACCTGTTCTGTATCTGGTGTTTTGCTGTTGTTAAAGCTGCACACAGAATGAGACATTTCCTGTCTTTAAGAGAAGGGTCAGGGCCAGTACATAACAAGTCAATAGTTTCAGGCGAGACTGCTCAAGAGAGGCGGGGCTGCTGGGCACGTGGTCAGCAAGCCGGGCAATAGGGGGCGTGGTTGGCGGGCGGGACTGCTGGGCACGCGGTCAGCGGGGAGGGCAGTAGGGGGCGTAGCCGGCGGGCGGGACTCCTGCGCAGTCAGCAGATAGGGCGGTCGGGGGGCGGGGCTCCCGGGCACGTGGTCAGTGGGCGGGTCTGCAGGGGCGTGGTCGGCGCCCAGAGGTCCAGTCACGCCAGGTCTGCTGCGCTGACAGGGTGTTCCGCGGGAGCTCTGCGGCTTGACTGACCTTCGCGCAGAGCCCCGAATCTCGCTCACGGCCTGAGCTCGTCAGCATGTCTTTTATCCCGGTGGCTAAGGACTCGGACTTCCCCATCCACAACCTGCCCTACGGCGTCTTCTCCACCACAGGCAATGTGAGCTGAGGGCGCAGGCGGGCTGGCCGGCGGACCCCACGCGGGTCCCCTCACCCGGGACCCCTCACCTTTCGCTCGGATCTCTCCGTGCTCGCCGTCCGCCGGGGGGGATCCCTGGAGGGTTGCGGGGGCAGTGGGCTGGGCCGCTTTGCTCCTGAGGAGCTGGGCGTGGGCCCTAGGTGCTTCTGCAGAACTAAATGCAAATGGAAGTCCCCCGGCCCGTCTGAGCCGGTTCGGCTCCCGGGACCCCGCAGGGACCTGGACGCGCTCCCTTTCCTCAGGACGCTCCTTCTGCCGGCTCCCGCCCTCCCGCGCCAGCCCAGGGCCCGACCCTGGGCCCGGGAGCACGAGCTGCGTGTGTTGTCAGCGGCTTAGAGGCCGCAGGGCTGGGGGAGGGTCATCAGGTCCTTGGCCTCCAGCCGCAGCCGCTGTGGGCCTCCCTTTGGGACAAAACCCGACTTTCACTTGGTGTAGTCCAGCTATTTCCAACCTTTTTCAGTCTCATGGCAAACATAAACCAATTACTAAAATTCTGCAGCACACAGATTTTGCCGATCTGACAGAAAACAATAGGTATAATTTCGATCCATTCACACTGCACGGCTATTGTCGTTTTTATTATTATTATTATTATTTGACAATCTAAGGGGAAAGAGGCCATTGCCCTCAACTAAATAGTCAGATATTGCAGGTTTTAAAAATTCTTGCAGCACACTGGTTGAAAATGTCTGGTGTAGTCTGATAGGTAGGAGGAAATCCGTGAAGATGGGGCTTCTCAACAATTGGGGGTAAAATGGCCCCTGAATGAGGAAAGCACATTCTTGGTAATTTTGCTTAGATGTCTGCTCCCAACTTTAAAGGTAAACCAGAGAACCCCAGACTCCACTTGTACCCCACTCAGGAAGCGTTTGCCACAGGGCGCGGCTGTCAGTCAACCCCTTCCTGGAAGTGGGTTCTCTTCCCCCATGGTGGCCGTTGGCCCCAAGACATTGCCTCAGTGGGCCACCCTACAGCAGTGCCTCAGTCTAGAGTCAAGCTGTGGTCTCACAATTAACTGCCAGGCCTGCCCAGATGTTGCAAGGACACAAGAGGCTAATACTCCACCTTCGGGAGAGACACAAATTCAATAGGAGGCAAGTTAAACCTTAACTGCGTGAGCCACCCCTCTCTGCTGGCCAGCCCGCCATGGGCACTTGCTGATACTTTGTCCTTGGCAGTCCTGCCCTCACTGTTTCTGGGAGTACAAATCAATGAGACAGGAACATTGGTGAGAGGCAGGTGGGGTGCCCTGACTTGCTTTTTGGCAGGACTCTGGAATTAATGCTCTTAGAAGTGTGGCTAATGGCCTTCAGATACCTCTCTCTGCTTATTTATTTTAATAAGAGAATGTGCAGGGATAGCCACAGGGGACATCTGGGAGAGACAGTTCCTTCCCACGCCCAGCGAAGATTGCTGGGTGGGTACTTGGCCTCTAGCATTCCAGAAGGCCTGGGGCCTTCAGGCCTCATCTGAAGCTGTCACTGCAGGCATTTCAGCCCATTGGGAGGCACAGGGAGCTAGGGTGCTGAGGATCAAGTTCCTCTATCTCACTCCATGGATGGTCATCTACAGGGGAACCCATGGGCTCTTAAGTAGACTTTTTTGGGTAAATGAGTCAAGCCAGGCTGAGGCTTTTTCCCTGTGCTAACCATGCCATCTTCCTCCCAGCCAAGACCAAGGATCGGAGTAGCCATTGGTGACCAGATTCTGGACCTCAGTGTCATTAAGCACCTCTTCACTGGGCCTGTTCTCTCCAAACACCAGAATGTCTTTGATCAGGTGGGACATTGTGACGTGGCTTGTCCTGGATCTCAGTGGCCCTGCCGATCTGGCTACAGCCTGGAAAGAAGAGACGTCTCGCCCTGTTGCCCTCTGTGTTGTCAGCTTGCAGTACACATATCTGTGGAAAAGATGTGAATTTACTTCACTGTAGATGGTCTGATGCTTTGATGTACATCTTCTGATCCTTAGGGGTCAAGAGAGAAAGTGTTATTTATTGACTGTCTCCTATGTGCCAAGAGTTTTACACACCTCTCTCACCCAGTCCTCACAGTGATTTTCTGGCATAGAAATTGGACTTCTCATTAGATGGGTGAGGATCTAATCTGAAATGAGACATGACTTCCAGGTCATGTGGCTACAAGTATTAGAGCTGGGGCTGTAACTCCAGCCTTCAGAATCCACAAGTGCTTTTTCTGCCATGCCTCACTGTCTAAGAAACTTCTTTTTAACCTATGTGAAGGGGATCTGCATAGACTGAGATAACCCGCAGACCAAGTGTGCCTCCATTGGAGGGATACAGCCACCTTCAGCCACAGGCCAGGCCAAGGTGCACCAGCAGCATCCAGATAGCAGCTCTCAGGTTTTGCCAGTTGTGTGCAAGTTCATGAGGGTCTGAGTCCCATCAGGAAAGATGACTCCTTTCCCCAGCTTGATGAGCAGATGACAGAGCTAATAGTTAAAGTCCTAAGAGTGTCAGTGACCTGGAGATGCCTGACAGGGTCCTGGAAGTCAGGCCAACATCCCCTATGGACAGGAGGGGCACCGCCCAGCACTTCCCTATGTGTGACCCTTTCTCCCTGTTTCAGCCGACTCTCAACAGCTTCATGGGCCTGGGTCAGGCTGCCTGGAAGGAGGCGAGAGCTTTCTTGCAGAATTTGCTGTCTGCCAGTCAAGCTAGGCTCAGAGATGACAAGGAGCTTCGACAGCGGTGAGGAGTGTGTGGACATCAGTGGGTGGGGAGAAGAGGATACTGTGATACTCAGGGTCACTCTGAGTCACCACAGGACTGCCTTGGCCTCCTGCAGCCTGTACCCAGGGTGCATGTAGGTAGGAAGGCTCCGGGTAGACTGGAGTACCCAGGCAAGGTCAGGCCCACTGACCCACTTCCTTCCTCATCTGAATTATACGCATTCTTGTCTGGTTCCCAGAGTAGCAATAATTTAGCTCGTTTCTTAGCATGGAACATAGACCCAGAGAAGGGGCTTCTCAGTTTTAGTGGGTGAACCCCTCCCTGATGTGGCCACTCTGGCCCAGGCCAGCCTAGAGACGCTCACTGTATATCATGAGCAGGATTCTGGGATGGCCTGGGCTTAGCCTCCAGGTAGGCCCCTAGAGCAGGGCCTCACTTTACCACTTGCATGACCCTCGATCTCTTGGTTCTGTTTCAGGGCATTCGTCTCCCAGGCTTCTGCCACAATGCACCTTCCAGCTGCCATAGGTGAGTAGTCTTGTCACTAGGACATTCAGGGAGCAGCCTAGTGGGCCAGGATGGCTGGTCCCTGCTTCCTGGTGGGGAGGGCCTCTGGGGCTTTTACCCCTTCCCATCACTGACCCAGACCCAGCACTGACTCACGTGACTCAGGCCATGTTAAAAGCCAGAGCTCTTATTTATTATTTGTTTCCCAGTTGGGAGTTCTGAAATAAATTTTTAGTGAGGATAATTTGTGTACATTTTGTGCTGAGCTGTGGGACGGTGCAAATCTTGTGGGTGTGTTCTTACAGCCCCTGCCCACCACCCCACAGAAAGGGATGCAGAGGGAGTTTGCTCTCTTGCCTCCTCCACCTTGATCTTCTCATCCTATTTCTTGGATTGTCCTTTCTCTGTCCTGAGACGTCTGGGTCACTGATGGGCTCTCTTGTGACTTTACTCTGCAGGTGACTACACGGACTTCTACTCCTCTCGGCAGCATGCTATAAACGTCGGAATCATGTTTAGGGGAAAGGAGAATGCATTGATGCCCAACTGGTATGTCCCAGGCCAGAGTTTGATAAGTTCAAAGTCTGTCTTCCCATTTCCAGCAGCATGCTGTTCCAGGAGCTGCCGTGCCCCTCTTAGGTTCAGAAAGCCATGTCAAGGAAAAACAATGATGACCGTGATGTGTCACCACTTCTGGGACAATGGTCTCAGCTTCTGGTCTACTCTGCTGTGCCCTGGCCCTGCTGTGGGACCTTAGGGCAATCCCTTAAGTTCTTTTGTCTAGAGAATGAGGATTGGAATTAAATCCCCTGAGTTACTAAGATCTCTCTAGAGTCATTCGTTGATAAGCAATATTATGTTCTTCTGTTGGCGAGTCATAGATCCTAGCATGCTACAACTTAGAACTTTCTGATGAGTGGGAGTCCTCACGTGTGCCCAGAGCTGAACATCTTTCAAAGTGTAGTCAGTTCAACATGGGAGCTACATTTCTTTTATTCAACCCTCCTAGTAGTTCAGAGGGGTCGCCAAGGCTATAACTGTTATCCCATGTCACAGGAGGAAAAACAGGCTCAGATAAGAGTTGACCTGCCTGAGGACAAACAGGGCCAGACACTATCTTGTAACACCCAGGTCGAGGCCATTGGCTGAGTTAAGGTCCTTGCCCGTCTGTTCCATGTTGTCCTTTGGCGGTTATGGTTATTCAAACACAATGGCACGTGCCCACCCCAGGCCAGGTGCCATCTGCACATGCAGTTGCTGGGTGGGCAGAGGTTCTTTCTTCTTTCAGTGAGAGTTCCAGGTGGGTGGTGCCAAGAGGAAAAGTGTCTGTGAGAACCCAGATGAAGAAGGAAGAAGGGGAGAGACAGCAGAGAAGTTAAGCGGAAAGGCCAAGGCTGCAAGACAAGCTAGGACTGCCGGTGGGCATATATTCAGGACTCCGGCCCTGTGTAGGCTCCAGGCCGATGGGGGAGCTGCAGCTCATTTTCTTCTGAAGAATAAGGCAAACAGACATTACTCATGATGCTTGGTGCAAGGTGGCTTGCGGCTGTGCCTTGCTTATTTTATGTGTATATGCGTTATTATGACGGTAATATCTGGTTATTATGATTCACTCAAACAGAAATACAGGAACTCATAAAGAGAAACACTTAAAATTTAAAATGTGCGTACCCTTTGGCCCTCAGCCTCACTTTCGTGCATCTATCCTGCAGACATGTTGGTATTCAAGAGCAGAACTGTTTTACCCGCTGTGTTTCTTTTCTTTTTTTAATTTTATTTTATTTTTACAGGGACAGAGAGAGAGTCAAAGAGAGGGATAGATAGGGACAGACAGACAGGAACGGAGAGAGGTGAGACACATCAATCATCAGTTTTTCGTTGCGACACCTTAGTTGTTCATTGATTGCTTTCTCACATGTGCCTTGACCGCGGGCCTTCGGCAGACCGAGTAGCCCCTTGCTTGAGCCAGCAATCTTGGGTCCAAGCTTTTTGCTCAAGCCAGATGAGCCCGCGCTCAAGCTGGCCACCTCAGGGTATTGAACCTGGGTCCTCCGCATCCCAGTCCAACACTCTATCCACTGCGCCATCACCGGCTCAGACACCTGCTGTGTTTCTAATGACCCAAAGCTGGAAGTAATCTGAACACTTAGTTGTGGAGGAAATATATAGTTTAAAAATTATGGTCTAGTCACAATGTGATATTTTACAGCTATTGAAAGATTTAGGATCACAAGGGGTGTCCATTATATATTTATTAAGGAAAGGTGTTATGTAAAGTTGAGTTCTCACTTTTATAAAAAAGACAAAGAATAAAATACATGTACATACACTCTGTATTACTTTCTGTTGCTGCTGTAACAAACTACCACAAACACGGTGGCTTAAAACAGTGAATATATTCTCTTACAGTTCTGGGGGCCAGCAGTCAAGTGAGAGTGAGTCTTACTGGGCTATGCTCAAGTTTTGTCTCTTTGTGATGGGCTTAGTCCACTGAACATAATGCCCTCAAGATTTAGAATTTTCTTCCTTTTTAATGCTGAGCAATATTCTAGTATACACACACACACACACACACACACACATATATATATATATATACCACATTTTCTTATACATTTATCTTTTGATGGACACATAGAAATACCTTTTGGTTTCTGAACCATGTACACATTATGACTCCTTTTTTTTAATTAAGTGAGAGGTGGGGAGGCAGAGACAGATTTCCGCATGTGCCCTGATTGGGATCCACCCGGCAAGCCCCCTCCAGGGCAATGCTGTGCCCATCTAGGGCTGCTGCTCCATTGCTTAGTAACCGAGCTATTTTATTATCTAAGGCAAGCCATGGAGCCATCCTCAGTGCCTGGGGCCAACTTGCTCAACCCATTTAAGCCATGGCTGAGGGAGGAGAAGAAAGAGAGAGAAAGGGGGAAAGGGTGGAGAAGCAGATGGGTACTTCTTCTGTGTGCTCTGACCAGGAATCAAACCCAGGACTTTCACATACTAGGCTGACACTTTACTGCTGAGCCGACCAGCTAGGGCTCATGACAACTCTTTTTTATTTCTAATTTTTAAGAATATTGACATAGGCCCTGGCCATTTGACTCAGTGGTAGAGTGTCAGCCCGACATGTTGATGTCCTAGGTTCGATTCCCATTCAGGGCACACAGAAGCGACCATCTGCTTCTCCACCCTTTCCCCTCTTCCTTCTCTCTCTCTCTTCCCCTCCTGCAGCCAAGGCTCCAATTGAGCAAGTTGGCCCGAACACTGAGGATGGCTTCATGGCCTCTGACTCAGGTGCTAGAATGGCTCCGGTTGCAACAGAGCAATGCCCCAGATGGGCAGAGCTTCACCCTCTAGTTGGCTTGTTAGGTGGACACGGTCAGGCGCATGCGGGAGTCTGTCTCTCTGCCTCCGCACTTCTCACTTAAGAAAAATACAAAATAATAATAATAATAAATAAAAAGAATGTTGACATGTGTTCTGCACCATGTAATAGCATTGACACCCTGCTTTATCTCGGTTTCCTCTGTTAGGCTGCACTTACCTGTGGGCTATCATGGCCGTGCCTCTTCTGTCGTGGTGTCTGGCACCCCCATTCGAAGACCCATGGGACAGATGAGACCTGATGACTGTAAGTGCTCCAACGTTTAGGCCCAGCCCATGTAGCTCTGTGTCTCCACACAGTGAGTTCCCTGGCCTGGCACTCACAACAGCCTCTTGTTCTGGTGTTTGTGCAGCTAAGCCTCCTGTATATGGTGCCTGCAAACTCTTGGACATAGAGTTGGAAATGGTAAGCTGGGGCAGTGTTTTATTGGCATGGGCTCTATGTAAACATGATTGGCTGGATGCCAGATGGGGGAGCCTGGCCCAGGGGAGTAGTGCAGGCAGGCTAATGGAGGGGCATTTCATAGCAGCACCTGTGGTTTCACTGAGCCCTGGGGAAGCTACTGGTGTCCACTCATGGCAGGTGGAGGAGAAGGGGTATGGAACCTCTACAGCGCTGTGGCTGTGGAGATTAGGGCTGGTTGGAGGCAGGCAGGAGCTCCTCATCTGTCCAGTCCTGCCCGGTGATTTTTTTGGACTCCATCCAGAAGAAGAAAATGTCTGGCCACTGCCCATTAGTCTCCTAGGCCCAGCAAGGCACTCAAGCCAGCTGTTTCCTCCTGCTGCCATAGTGACCCCAGAACAGGTCTCCCAGCCCCGATCCACAGAGCAGGGTTTGAGGCAGGGTCTTCTCTCTGGGCAAACAGAGGATTCTGCAGGCAGGTGCTTCTCCTGTGTTGGTTTCCATCAGGGGATAGATAGGGAAGGTGGAGAAAAGGCAGAAACAGTGCAGAGATGGGTAGGGGAGCACAGGTAACCTGGACTGGATGGTGGTAAGATTTGCTATAAATTTTATGTTCTTTTTATCTTGGTGAAAATTTCACAATGTTTAAACACCATTGCAGAACAAATAAATCTGTGATTCTGGTTTTGCAAATGTCATAGTTGATTCTGTGCCGTTGATAATCATTGCCCAGTTTTTTCCCCAGTGATGCCTAAGATACTCTGTTGGTTCCTGGTCATAGTATTGGTGATGTTTTTTCTTCCAAGGCAGTGGGCAATGGACCCGGGGGTGGGGTGCACCTCATCAGGCTCTTAGCTGCATTTTGGAGGCAGCCCTTTGCTCTTGCATGAATTTAAACCCTGTATTCTAATCATTGTTCATAAACTTCACATAGCTGTCAGATTATGAAATGCAGAGATGGGAGGGGGGAGGGAGACATGGAAGGAACAGAGCAGCAGGCACACACTGCAGGAGGCGGGGGGGGGACTGCTGTGCTTGGTATTCAGGGCTATGCAGAAGGCTCACCACCTCCCCTAGGTGGCCATCAGTCTGCCCAGGTGCACCTGATGACTTAGAAATACTGCATTCAGCCTGACCAGGCGGTGGCGCAGTGGATAGAGCATTGAACTGGGATGCGGAGGACCTAGGTTCGAGACCCCGAGCTTGCCAGCTTGAGCACAGGCCCATCTGGCTTGAGCAAAAGCTCGTCAGCTTGGATCCAAGGTCGCTGGCTTGAGCAAGGGGTTGCTCGGTCTGCTGAAGGCCCGCGGTCAAGGCACATGTGAGAAAGCAATCAATGAACAACTAAGGTGTTGCGATGGCAACGAAAAACTAATGATTGATGCTTCTCACCTCTCTCCGTTCCTGTCTGTCTGTCCCTATCTATCCTTCTCTCTGACTCTCTCTCTGTCCCTGTAAAAAAAAAAAAAAAAAAAAAAAAAAAGAAATACTGCATTCAACAGCCTTGCCAGCCCCTCCTCAGCAGCCGTGGTCTCTGTCTGTGGTTTGGAAGTATCTGACCTGTGCCCTGCAGGCCAGTGACCTGGGGCACCAGGTGAGCCCCAGATTCTAATCAGCCTTTCCGTACCATCAGGCTTTCTTTATAGGCCCTGGGAACAAATTTGGAGAGCCAATCCCCATTTCCAAGGCCCATGAGCACATTTTTGGGATGGTCCTTATGAACGACTGGAGTGGTGAGTGTGGTGGGTGTTGGGTGACCTGAGGATGAGTTCACAGCAAACATTCTGCTTTGGGTGGAGACTGGGCTGGGTATTTGGGACATTTTCACAGACACCTACATGGGTCCCTGGGTCTCGTGCTGGTCAAAAGCAGCTGAGAGTGTGGCCTGGGAACCAAACAGAACTTCTCAGCTCTGAGCCACAATGTTTCCTTAAGTTGAACAGGCACAAGGCTGATGTCATAGCTAATAGGTATGAGCACTATATATGTGCCCTGTCTGAATGCCTGCTGGTGATATTATCATTCCCATTTACAGATGAGGAACTGAGAGAGAAAGAGATCTCAGTTAGCTGCTGAGCTAAGATTTCACACTCAGCGGCCCAGTTTCCAAGCCCATCTCAACCCTTGTGCCACGTGCAGGAGGCAGGTGGTACCTTCTACAGATGAGTATCCATCCCCTTCATGGGGAAAGATCCTGAATGCTCCGTAGTCATCTTTCTCTTTGCTGTAACCTGGTACAGTGATCCCAAAGGACCTCTGTCCTTGATATTGAATGCTGTTGCCCCTTGGTCTGGAGTAGCCTGTTTGGGGCCAGAGCACCGTGGGTGAGGCTGTGGTGGGTATCTATGCTCCATGGTCAAGGAAAGGAGGGCTCCTTGGGATGAGGCCATGGTCCACCTGTATTAGCCCCATTTGGCCCTTCCTTCTCCTGTAGCTCGAGACATTCAGAAGTGGGAGTATGTTCCTCTCGGGCCATTCCTTGGGAAGAGTTTTGGAACTACCATATCTCCATGGGTGGTGCCCATGGATGCCCTCATGCCCTTTGTGGTGCCCAACCCAGAGCAGGTAAGCACAGCTTCTGCAGGAAGCTTCAAACCTGGCTCCTCTGCTCTGAAACTGCTTGCCCACCTGTCAGGAGGGAAGCTCTGTGCTCCCGGCTGCTCATATGTGACCTCCAACCAGTCACCAATCATTCTGCTTTATGCTTTTCCTGCCCCCACCACAGTTCTTGGGGAAAACACATAATTTTGTAACCTTTAGAATCATCTGACGTCAGGGGAACTGGCTAGTTGACAGGAGAAGAGGTCCCTGCCAGTGCCAGCCACCACATTGCACAATTTACCAGGTAGTCTAGCTGTTTTATGTGCAATGATGCCGCCTTGAGTCCAACTGGTAGAATGCATTTTGGAGCTGGGCAACCAGTCGGTCCTGGTCCTGGAGCCCAGACATCTGTTCAGGCCTGTCTCACCATCTCACCGTCACTCCTCAGCCTGTCACAGTCTGCTGGCTGCCCATATCGTATCACTACCAGTGGCCCCATGCCTTCCTCAGGGTGGATACCTGGCAGCCCCCTACTCTTCCTAGACACACCCCCTCCTTGGATCTGGCATGTGACCTGTCCCAGTTTTCCTGGATCTCCAGAGTCCTGCATGCAGTAGTACGACTCCATCCTCGACACTTCACCTGAGTGTCTCACCTGCTCGTGGCCCCCACTCCCACCTCCCTCTGTGCTCCTGCACCCAGACACCCTCCCTAGCCCCTCGTCCCAGGATCGTGGTCCATCACAGGGTACTGGTTTTGCTTCCTCCTTTATGCCAGCCCTTCCCAGACACCATCTATGCACAACCTTCACGACTCTTGCCAGTTCTGAACCACTATTTATTTAGTGTTTTTCTTTAAACCAGTTCCAATTTTAAAACTTAAATAACATGTTTAGGAAAGAAACCTTGGCCCTGCCCGGCTGGCTCAGTGGTAGAGCATTGGCCCAGCATGTGGATGTCCCGGGTTCAATTCCTGGTCAGGGCACACAGTAGAAGCACCTATCTGTTTCTCTGCCCCTCCCCCTTTTGCTTCTCTCTTTCTCTCTCTTCTCCTCCTGCAGCCATGGCTCAATTGGAGCAAGTTGGCCCTGGGCACTGAGGATGGCTCCATGGCCTCCGCCTCAAGCGCTAAGAAGAGCTCGATTCCTGAGCAATGGGGCAACACCCCAGATGAGCAGAGCATGGCCCCCTAGTGGACTTGCTGGGTGGATTCCGGTTGGGGCGCATGTGGGAGTCTGTCTCTGCCTCTTCTCCTCTCAGTGAATAAAAAAAAGTGAAGAAGAAAGAAGAAGGAGGAGGAGGAAGGAGGAAGGAAGAGAAGAAAAAAGAAGAAGAAGAAAAGAACTTTATATCCCTACCAGTATCCCTAGCCACCAAGTTAATCATAAGAAGAAACATCTAACTATTAAAATAAGACCACCTTAATTATGTCATGTACCACTTTTGGCTCAAGCATTGTGCTCTGGGGAAACACTGCTTTTGGCCTACATGCAGACTTTTTAGCTTGGCTGTCAAAGCTGCCTCCACAGAGGGTCCTGAATTAAGTCAGGGCTGTGAGCCTCTGTTGGCTGCACCGGCTTCTGCCTTCCCTTTCTGTCACCCTGGCCTGTTCTCACAGGCCTTGCTTTGTTTCCTATCTCAGGCCCTCCCACTCTCGCCCTTCCCCAGGGATCCACTCCCTCCCTTTCTGGGACATCTCTGATTTGGCCCCTATACCTTTGACTTGCTGACATCCAACCCTCGGCTTCTTTTCCTGGAGCCTGGCAGACATGACCACCCTCACCTCTCACTATCCAGAGACATGGTGCTGGGTCCCTGGAAAGCTGCCCCTTCTACCTCATGTCCTCTGCTGAGGGACGCCTGCCAGTGACCTTCTGTTCCGTGTTCTACCCTTGCAGGACCCCCAGCCCCTGCCGTATCTCCGCCATGACCAGCCATACACATTTGACATCAACCTCTCTGTTGCCCTGAAAGGTACTGTCATAGGGTTGGAGGATGTGTCCAGGGCTCAGTGGCACATGTGCCTAACTGCCATTGACCGATGGCTCCTGAGCTTCGGTTGGGGTGAGGGGGTATCACTTGCTGTAGCCTTGAGATATGTGGGTTCCTAGAAAGAGGAAGGGAAGGGACACTGCTCAAAGGGAGCCATGCTGGGCCCTCGTGGCATATAGTAGGTGTTTAGTAAATATGGTAAAAGGGAATTGTGAAGTGGCACATGGCCCATCACTAGAGTATATAGCAGGGGACACATGGCCCTAACTGTCTAAAGGGACCCTAGGTGTATGGCAATAGGATTCATCTTGTACACTTTCTCCAGTTGATCTGTGGCTGACAGGACATTGTGGTAAGGATTCTGAGGCGACATGGGTGTGCAAGGGATGTATGGAAGGTGATGGTCGTGTGCATGTATTTGCCATCCCTGCGCTAACACATCTCCATGGAGGTCTCTCAGCTCCGATAGCCTGCAAGCTCTTGTTTCAGGGACTCTTTAGGTTAAGTCATGTTGGACAGTGGGAAGCTCCGGCCTCTAAACTCAGCTGACAAGGTAGATTGTTCTCTCTGAGTAACAGGTGGGGTCTCTGTCAATGCTACTTGTCTCTCCGACAGGAGAGGGAATGAACCAGGCAGCTACCGTGTGCAGGTCCAATTTTAAGGTAAGCTTGGAAGCTGGCCCAACTGCTAATGGAAGTGAGGGGAAGAGGGACTCTTTCGGTTAACATCCATTTTGGGTCCCCTGTGGGCCCTGAGCTTCCATGGCCCGGTTTCTTTCCAAAGAAGCCATGAGGTCACAGAGACCCTCCAGCTGGAGGTTGCACAGACGTTCTCCTTGCCTGGATGTGTGGCTCCGAGGGTGACAGATATGAGACACTGTGGGCCTGGAGGAACGTAGACAGACATGGCATCTGAGCTTCTGTGGGGGTGTGCCATCCTGGCCCCTTTCCCCACAGCCTGACCTCACTCACGCCCCTTGTTCCAAGGCATTATTATCCAGGGTGGATAAATGACAGCGAGGTCTGCTCAGGAGAAGCCTCTGCTGCGAGGAGGACCTTGTCAGCTTGGGGCTAAGGGGTATTTGCAAGGCAGAGTGCGCTTAGGGACAGATGAGCCGGGTGCACAAGGAGGCTCTGAGCAGAGCCAGCCGCGCAGGGGTGCTTCTGGGAGGAGAGGGGTGGGCAGGGCTGGAGCCGAGGGGAAGAAGGTCCCTGGGGAACTCTGCATGAGGACCGCTGTCATTGCTGAAAGGAACCTGGGAAAGTGGGTGTAGGGCCCGGGAGGAGGCCCAGGAGGCCACTGTGTGGGAGAAGCAGCCATGTGAGGGAGGCCGTCCCCACCTCTGTCCTCCACCCACAGTACATGTACTGGACGATGCTGCAGCAGGTCACTCATCATTCCGTCAATGGCTGCAACCTGCGGCCAGGGGACCTTCTGGCTTCTGGAACCATCAGTGGGCCAGTGAGTATCTCGCTGCCCAGGGGCTGCCCGTGTAGATAGGGTTTCCCTGCTTCCCATGCAGCCCGATGGCCCTCAGCACACCCTGAGAAGGGATTCTAGCCCCAGGTGGGTGTGTCTGACACCTCTGTCTACTCAGCTCTGTCTACTATACCCTCTACGTCTGGGTGTAGAAGGGACTTCCTTTCCAAATTAAGAGCTAAAGAGACTGGCATAGGGCTAGGAGGCTACGTCGGTCTATGTGGGGAGAGTCAGGAAACAGCCAGAGTATGTGGTTGTCATGTTCTCCCGCTGCATCCTCCCAGGATGAGGTTGTCCCACTGCTGTGGCCCACCCCCACCCCCACTGTCAGCCGACGGTAGAGTCTAAGAACCTTAGAGATGATGACTTGGGTGGTGCCTGTGCAAGCCCCTATTGCCAGGTCCTGACTGCAGCCTCTTGTTCCCAGTGGGAGGGTGTCAGGTAGATAGTAGCTAGACAAGCCACAGCCTCCAGAGCAGGCAGGAATCTGGCATTCCCCGAACCCTGAACAAAGTGGGCAGGGCACATGCTGAGCTTTAGGGGTGTTCCCACAGTGGTTTCACCAAAGCAGGGTCTCTGGGGGCATAGGGTCCACTGCCTGCTCGGGGCTCCCAGGCCTTGCTGAGCACTGTCCATGCCGAAGACAGCAGGCTCACCGAGAGGTAAGTCCATGTGATGCATTCTTCCTTTCCTCTTATGAAGGAGCCAGAAAGCTTTGGCTCTATGTTGGAGCTTTCATGGAAGGGCACGAAGGCCATTGAGCTGGGGAATGGACAGACCAGGAAATTCCTGCTGGACGGGGATGAAGTCATCATAACAGGTGAGGGAAGCCAGGCCTGTGGCTTTGTCACCTTGGCTTTGTCTCCTGCCTGCGTGCACTGTCCCGTCAGCTGTGTATCCATCTGTCTAGCTTGGCCTCGCTCTGGCACTCC
This sequence comes from Rhynchonycteris naso, assembly GCA_037038555.1. Taxonomy (NCBI): domain Eukaryota; kingdom Metazoa; phylum Chordata; class Mammalia; order Chiroptera; family Emballonuridae; genus Rhynchonycteris; species Rhynchonycteris naso. Next base: position 224,655,330 of record CM072999.1, read on the forward strand.
CACAGCTGTGTTCTCTTGCTCTGTCTTTTGTCCCAGCTTTGCCTACCGTGGGCTTTTAACCTGACATCCCCAGACCTAAAAAACCATGGATGTCCTGCTTTATCCCCCTTCTCCCTGGCAGAATGATAAGATGGCATCAGGTTATTGCCATCCTGGACTTTGCAGCACAGAGACCTTGTGTCTGGGCATCTGTCGTGCCCACTGTAAAATGGGAGGCTGCCAGCTTTGCCCACCAGGACAAAGTGACGGGAAGTGAGAGGATGTAGTTGCTGTTTGCCATCAGGAAGCCTACAGAGCTGCCCAGCAGATGTGGTGATGCTGACATAACTTCAGGGCCAGAAGGACAGATAAGGTTCAAACTCTGTAACCTGGCTCCTTGGGGTGCCCAACATAACAGTGTTGCCGAGCAAATGCAACAAATGCCTCTCTCACCTGGGTCTGTGCCTTTGCACATGCTGTTCCTTCTTTCTGGCATGCCCTGGTGAACTCCTACCCACCCACTGACTCCCTGCTCAGATGTTCCCTCCTTCCTGCTCCCATTGCCTCCATGCTATTTGTAGACTTTTCTCCTCTAACTCTTGTCTAGATGAGCCGGACCCTCCTCCAGGACAGGGATGAGCTTCTCCTCCCCTCTGCCTTTTCATCACTTTTGTTTAAATGGAATTCAATGAATGACACTAATGCTTGTTGAACATCTACTCTGTGGGAGAGATCATGCTGGGGCCTTCACTTGAGCATTTCATCAGATCCTCGTGTACCTGAGAGATAAAGACAGTTATTCCTGTTTGCAGGTGAGGGGGCTGAGCTCAGAGTTCAAACTAATGGCCCCCATCACCCAGCTAATAATTGTAATACCTGATTTTCAGTGAGCATTCACCAAGGACCAGGTGCTGTTCTCAGTTTTCTGTGTAGTCATATCTTTGTAACAGTCCTGAACTGTGCTTACTATCATTAGACCCATTTCACAGATGAGGAAACTGAGTTTTAGGGGGATACAAGGTCATAGAGCCAGTAGATGGAAAAGCCAGGCTGAGGTCCAAGTGAACTCAGACGTCTCACTTCAGGCTAATTAGCAGACCTGAGCTTTGGACCCAAACCCACATGGAAAACTGTGGAGCATCCTTGAGGTGTTTCTGAGGGTCCCTGACTGTGGAGTGGGCCTGGAGTTCTACCTCAAGTGCTCCTGTGGCTCCGAGAAGCTTCTAGATGGCTATTCTTCTGTTTAAAATGCATGTTTATTCCTGACGGCGCCTTCCTGCCTCGGGCCCAGCTGTGTGATAAGCAACACTGAGTCTGCTTGGGCCTCAGCTCCTGTGAGCCCAGTGGCTTCTTGCTGACCCCTGTCCTCCTCTGTTCCAGGACACTGCCAAGGGGATGGTTACCGCATCGGCTTTGGCCAGTGTGCTGGGAAAGTGCTGCCGTCTCTGTCGCCAGCGTGAGGTTCTCCCTGGCCTCCTGGAAACAAAAGGCTGGGCCCTCTCCTCACCTCTGGGGACCAGGAGCACCTCCATGGCAATGGGCCGGTTCTTCCTTCAGTAATAAATAAAGCCATTATGCTCTGTGTCTGAGCTCACAGGCCTGTGCTACCATGGTGTGTGACGTCCACTTCTGTCCTTGAGTTAACTCCGTGGGTCACGATGTAGACCACTTCCTTGGGAGACATTCATTAATCTATTTTTATTAGTGAGGCTGAGGGTCTCTGTGGGGTTTTCTCATCAGACACCCCAGGCCTCCCATTTCCCCGGGAACTGGGAAGAGAATGGTACCTATGTTAGGGTCCTCAGAGAAACAGGACCATTGGGACATGTATATAGAGATATATAGTTTAAAAGTTTAAAAAGTAGGCTCATGGGGTTGTGGGTGTGGCAAGTCCAAAGTCTGCAGGTGGACAGCAGGCTGGAGACCTGGGGCAGGGCTGTTTCCTCTGGAGAGGAAGGGGTGCTCTCCGATGAGTTGGCAGGCACACCCAGGGACCCATGCAGGAATTCTCCCTGGGTCCCTCCAGATCTGCTGTCTTCATTTCTGCTGCTGTGTCCTGGGAGGAAGACCCCTGTGGGCCACATCACCCAGGCTCACGCCCTCCAGCTTCTGGTTGGGATGGATGGTGGGGGTGCAGGCAGAGAGAGGGACACAGGAGAAAAAGTCACCGTTCTCACTCCTCTGTTGTGCACTGGTTTTGGTGTATGTCCCACTGTGTCCCTCTCCCGGTAGCCCAACATCCCTGCTGGATTCTGGAACCACTGTGTCCCTCCCCGAGCAAGGGGTGGTCATGGCTTGTTGTCATCAGTCCTGGGTTATTCCCTATTCCCTGCAGGCTCGCTTGACCCTCCCTGCAATAATCCCTAAATTAAACCCTCTTCAATTAAGCCTTTGAGAATACCTCCTGTTTCCTGATAATAAAGGAGTTGGTACCAGGAGCGATATCAGGAAACAGGTTCTTAAAATAAGATTCTGGAATTGAATCTGTTGCCTATTTGATGAGCATAGGGGTACCCTCCTTGCTGAGGGACATGGGATAATCATGGTCTGTATAATGTCACAATTTTGAAAATATTGCCAGCGGCGGCATGGATGGCAGGCAGGCCGAGAATAAGGTGTTAGGGAAAGTCATTGGCCCTTAGTTGTGGGGGAATATTGATGATTGCATGGGTCTGGGGTAGGCCGACTGCCACGATCACCCTGGAGAGTCCGGGCAAAGGAAGGACACACTCCAGACCTTGAATTCAGAGGCACGGGTGCAGCAGAGTGTACTTGGCTGCACTTAGCCACTAAGTACACTTAGCCGCAGGACAGATACAGCTGAGGATCTGCTCCAAGGTCTGGTTTGCTGAGCTACAGTGCCAGTTAACTGTGTGTGTTAAGTTTTCAGCTAGGGTAAGAGGGACTCCAAAACTTAGGACGGGGACATTTGGACAGACACAGATGAGGCTGACAATGTTGAACCTTTCTTGTCAGTAGAAACAGCCCCTTTACCAGACGTTTACATAAAACCTTTCAGTGACTGTCTGGGGCAGGATCTACCCTCCCACACACACCCTGATTGTCTCTAAGACCATAACTAGAGTTAGATCCCAGCATCAGCGTATGGAGAAGTGCAAGCCCTTCAGCACTAACAGTGCTGGCAGGCTGTGTCTGTCCCCAGCCACACCGACCCGCCCCCTCAACCCTCAGGTCATTGATGGTCATCAGCTAAGATTCTCCTTCCTTCTGGGGAGTCTATCTTTGGGACCTGTGTCAGTCAGCATCCTAGCAAGGAAGAGGTGGCCCACCAAAAGCATTACCTGAAGAGGGTTTAATGTAAGAATACCTACAGAGGTTGGGCAGGGTTAAGGGGATGGCACACCTCCAGGGACAGGCTACAGCTTGAGGCCACTACTACGTTGGCCTGAAGTGGCAGGGAGAAGATGGCGTGTTCCCAGAACCCAGCAGGAGCTGCAGCAGTGACAGAAGAGTCACCCAGCAGGGGCTGTGAACACAGGTAGATGATCAAAGCTCCTGCCCAAGCTGTTGCCCAGTAGGAAAAGAGTGGGGAGATAAATACCTTGACCTCTCTCCTCCTGCCCTCTGAACACAGACAACCTGTCTCTGCTATTTGGAGAGAAGGGCTGGGCCCGTGAATATGGACCCAGGAGGCTCTCAGCAGATTGGGCCACAGACCAGCGGACAGGGTAGATCGTCGTCCATCATACCCAGCAGGACCAGTCTTCACCGGCAAGACTGCAGGGCAGGAAGCTGCACAAGTGAGCACACAGACTTTGCAGTTCCATCCACCTGGTGTCTGGACACAGGACCTCTTTGGATTGAGTCAGCCTCTGGAATTCTGGGACAGTTTCATGGAACAGGGAGACAGGACTCTTTCAATCCAATAAGAACATGCAGACATTTGAGCAACTAGTTGGAAAAAAATGAAATAGAGATGACAGGCACTGATACCCCAGGCTGGCCATGCCAGGGTCCTGTTAGTCCATCAGCGTATCTGAGCATCCCCAGGGTCACATTTCTCCTAGTGATTGTCATTCTGACTTCCTGCTTCTGCTGCCGCACTGCCCCTTTGCAGATTGCACTCTGTCACTTGCCCACTTCCCACATACCTTTATTGTCTGCAAATACAACTGCCACAAGATGGATGGTGTATCAGACTTTACTGAAGGTTTGGAATAACAGGAAGGGGGACTCTGCAGGGCACAGTACAACTTAAAACTGGCCACCACACATCCTTGTCTGGAAAATCCATCGCCCGTTCCCTGGAACCAGGAGTTTCTTCCTGGTCACATTTTCCCTAATGTCCTGGATTGTGGCCAGCTTCACAGGCCTCTGCGTCTCTGAGTGCTTTTCATTTCTTCTCTGCCAGCTTCTGTGTTTGAAAATAAATTCTGTTCATTTCTTTTGTAGACAGTTTCTTTCCACAGCTCCAAACTTCACCTGAGACAGTGAAGGTACTCTGATCACAAAGGCCCACCTCCCCCCTCCTTCAGCGGCACAGACCAACAAGAGCTTGACATTTCTCTTAATACCATCCAATTCTCAGATGGTACCACTCCCTTCCACATGTGCCTCTTAGGTGGACAGGGTATAATTTAAATGTTTATTCTCCATGTTTTGAGCAAGTCCCTGGGTTCCACATATTTCTACTTTTCTCTTTATGTGTCATAGGAAAAATAAAATCAACCCAAATACTTAATAGGAGCCTGGATAATTGTGTATATGCTCTAGATGGTGTAGTTTATGGCCGCTAAAATGATAAGTAGGAAGACTGTAGCAGAAAAATGCTTACAGTGTAATTATAGGAGAGAGGATGATTTAAATTATGTAACTGATGGCATATATGAAAAAATATACCTTGCATGTGGACAGAGATTAGAAAAGAACAATAAATATCACTGTTTTGTTGGAGGGTTGAATGGGAAGGGGTTGTTAAATTTTCTTTTCTAGACATATTTTGTAGACATTGCCCTCTGAACACATATTTGCCTTTCTGAAATCATATATCCCCTTGCCACCAAAAAAAAGCCCCCCAAAAAACAAAACAAAACAAAAAAAAACCAAAAGGGAGAGTCAAGATAGGGTAGGAAATATTTAGCAAATATAGGTATAGAAAGAAATTAATTGGGACCACGGGGTCCTAGAAGCATTACCTCTCAAACTTCAGTATGCATTCAGGTCACTTGGTGGATCTGCTCATAGGTTTTTACTCTCCCCTCAACCCCTTGCGATTTTGATCTTTTAGGCCTGGGGTGGGGCCGTGATTTGGAATTTCCGACAAGCTCCTCAGGGTCCTCCGTCACTGTTTGAGTACCATGGCCCTCAGGAATCATGTCTTTCACTCCCAAGAGGTCTAAAGCATCTCTAGGCGAGGTCTTCAAGACCCCTCCCGTCCTTTGGGATCTGCTACTAACTGATTGGGAGCTGCTTCAGATAGGCTTTTCCCAGAAGCACTTGGTATTTCTGAGGTAGGCTGCAGCGTGAAGGCGGCTATGGGCCTGAGACAATGCACAAGGCCCCTGCGCTCCATCCTCCCCTTACACAGAGCCTCCAGTGTGTCCTGGGCCGCTGCCTTTGCCAGCTGTCCCTTTGTGCATCCCACATAGTGGAGGGGGACAGCTGAATATGCCCTGGAATGCTGGCTGAACAGCTGTGGCCTTGTTCACTCACAAGGGTCACCTAGTGGTGACAGCGCTTTGGAAATCAGTTTCCCAGTCACCTGGGTTGGAGTGGGACCCACAGCTGGGACACAGGTGATGGGTAGGGAGCCATGAACTTCTTCACAGCTACAGGTTTCTTCTGGTGAATGATGGCCTTGCCTTGGAGGGATGAACTGAATGCTTTTAGAGGAAGGTGGTCTTGTTTAACTTCATAGCAGGTGTGAGAAAACTGATGACAATGACAATTACATAAATTTATAGACACCATATCCCTTCAGGTCAGGTGCTGGAACAGGTTGCTGTGAGCATTGCTCTGCCCAGCGGTCCTGGCTCAGAGGTGTGGCCTATTGGAAGTGGCCCTGGGAAGTTAAGAACCAGGTTTCTAGCTTCTGTGGGGGCAGGGCGCGCGCAAAACCTTGGTTCCTCCAAGATCATAACCCTGGCTTCTCCTGGGGTGGTAGAATCAAGAAAGAATACTAAGGTTTCCCATGTTCTATCATTTCATCCTCACAACAACCTTGTGAGGTAGATGTTACTCCCCACTTTGCAAATGAGGAAATTGGAGCTCAGAGAGGCTGAGTTATTTGGAGTCAGATAGCAAGGAAGTAGAGGAATGGAGGAATCGTGACGGGAGCAAGTCTGTGGGCTCTGCTCCACTATTCCTGCCACAAGGTCACAGATGTAGGTGATGGGGTGACAGGCAGGGGGAATGGTGCAAAGAGGGAGGAGGAAAGCCCCAGGAGACTCATTACCCACAACTTAGTTCTTGCCCGCCCCCGAAAGCTCACTTCATTCAAAGCACCCCCTCCCGTCCTTTCATTCCCATGAGGTCTACACACAATTTTACTCCTCGTTAGAAACTGAGGGGACTGAGGCACCAAGAGGTGAGTGACTTGCTTGTGGTCACACAGCCTTGGAGTGGCTGGAAGGACTTGAACCCAGGTCTCCCTGTCCGTCCATTATTCACATCATAGACTGTGCGCTCTCAAGACGTTACGGGGTGAAATAATTTTGTGGGAGGAAATATTAGCAAAAGAATTACACGTAGAACCAAAGAAGGTGATTATTAAACTACAACCTAGCCAGCTGATGGAATTCTCTGCAGCCCCTAACAGTGACTGGTATGATGTCTGACAAAATGGGAATGTTTTCATGCTGTAATGTGAATGATACATCACTGCATGCGGTATGACTCTATTTAAAAATGTGTGTAAAAAAGGCTAGGAGAATATTTCAAAATGGCAGCTTCCAGGGGACAGAATTATAAATGTTATTTCCTCCCTTTCCTTCTATTTTTCTGTATTTCTTCAAATTTCTAAAATGTACTTTCATCTATAACAGGAAAAAAATATGCCCTTCTCTACTTTAGCTAAAAAAAAATATGGCTGCAAAGCAGCCCCTGTGCCTTTTGTGAGTTTTTGGGTGAGGCACCACCATCTCCTTTGACAGTGGCCTCTGGGAGCAGCTTGGGTTTGGGTGGGATGTCTGGCTGGGAGCCCCTGGTCCCAGGATACGTGCTAGTTTGCATCTTAAGGGCAGAGTTCTCCTCAAAACAAGACCACTGTGGTATGATGGTGGATGTCTACGCTGGAGCCAGGGAAGGTGACCACCCCATAGTCACAGTGATTCCCAGACCAGCCCGCAGAGGGAACCCCCACAGCACCAGAGTGGGGGTGCTTGTGTGAGAGCAGGCAAGGCTAAGGGGAATCTTCTCCACCCCCAGGTGCCCAAGCCCCTTCCTGGTGTCTGTGGGCTGGCAGGCTGGTGGCCAGGGGAAACAGAAGCGCGTCCTGGGCTGTGGCGAGCCTCAGTCGTCCAGGTGCTGCTCCTCCCAGGTGGACGTGGGGATGGCGCTGTAAGGGTCCATGATGACCTTGGCACATCGGATGATCATGACGATGAGGAAGAGGCAGAGGAAGACAAAGCAGGCCAAGGTCAGGCCTTTGTCCACATCCACGTAGACGGGCTCGGGTGTGGGCTCCTCCATCGCAGGCTGGCAGCTGCAGGCTGCTCCTCCCGCTCCAGGTTGACTGGTACCATCTTCCAGCCCTGCAGAAAGCCAGGTAGTGGGCAGGGAGGGTCGTGCCCACTTGCCTGAGGCAGAGGCAGGGCACAAACTCGCTCTGTGTCTGCCTCTACCCCCTGGAGGGACAGCTTGCTGCTCCCCCTCTCCCAAGCCATCACCACCATTCCCAGTCCCGAATTCATGGAGCAACCAGCTGCACACTGCACCTCACATCCAGTTCAGTGTTCGATCCTCAAGACAGTCCTGGAGGAAGTCAGTCAGGTATCAAGGGGAATGTTTTATAAATGGGAGAACTGAGGCCCAGAAAGGGGAAATGACTTAGCCAAGGTCCAACATCCCAGGCCCCAAACTTCTGCAGGCCTCTCCCTCCTCTGGTGGAGGCTGGAAGCAGTGCAGACCCATCTCCCCCACCCCTCTACAGCTTCAAGGGGACACCTGTGTGGGTCCCTGGCTGGCAGGAACTAGCATACCTGGAACCACAGGGGACCATGCTGTCCCCTTGCTCAGACCTTGTCTCCCTCCTCACCAGTCCCCAGAAGGCACTGACCTGCTGGTCGGAGTGGTCACCTCTTTATAAGGGCCATGGGGTGGGCTGGCACCCTGGGCGGGGCGGTTATAGGAGAGAGGGGGAGGCGCTGGACATCACAGCTGGGAGCCAGTGAGAGCGGTGACCTTTCACTCAGAGAGCAGGTGCAGGGGCTGGCATGGCTGAAACAGAACAGAACAGAAGGCTGGTTACTTCCCAAGACATTGAAGCTAGACATGACTGAGCCTGGCAGGAAAGGCTGGTGGGATAGTCACCGCACTTCATTCTAATGCTGTTTTTGTTTTCTTCTTTCTTTCAAAAATGATAACATTAAGAAAAATTATAGTAAAACATGAGTCACAATATTTACCATCCTAACCATTGCTAAGTGAGCAGTTCAGTGAAATGAAGTACATCCATGATATTGTGTGACCATCATCACTATCAACCCCTAGAATTCTGCTCATCTTGCAAAACTAAAACTCTACAGTTGCCAGATGGGAGGGGTTTGGGGACGGGTGAAAGAGGAGAAGGGATTGAGAAGTACAAATTGGTAGTTACAGAATAGTCGTGGGGAACCTGACCTGTGGTGGCACAGCGGATAAAGCGTTGACCTGGAATGACAGGGTTGCTGCTTTGGAACCCAGGCTTGCCTGCTCAAGGCACATGTGAGAAGCAACTACTATGAGTTAATGCTTCCCGCTACTTTCTCTACCCCACGTTCTTCTCTCTAAAATCAATACATAAAATCTTTTTAAAAGTCATGGGGATGTAGAGGACAGCATAGGGAATATAGTCAATAATATTGCAATAACTGTGTATGGTGCCAGGTGGGCACTTGAAATATCAGGGGGACCACTTTATTCAAGTATATCCCTGTCTAACCTCTGGTTGTACACCGGAAACTAACACAGAATAATATTGAATGTAAATTGTAATTGAAAAAGAAAATTTAAGAAAGAAAATAAAACTATGAATATTAAAAAAAACAAACCCTAAAACCATTAAACAATAAATACCCGTTCTCTTTCCCCTGGCTCTGAGACACTACCATTCTACTTTCTATCTTTATGAACCAGACTATACTATGAACTAGATCTCATAGGAATAAAATTATATATAGTATTTCTTTTTTGTGACTGTCTTATTTTAGTTAGTATTTCATCAAGGTTTATTAATATTGTAGCATGTTCGCCTGACCAGGCGGTGGCGCAGTGGATAGAGCATCGGACTGGGATGTGGAAGACCCAGGTTCAGGACCCCGAGGTCGCCAGCTTGAGCGCAGGCCCATCTGGCTTGAGCAAAAGCTCGCCAGCTTGGACCCAAGGTTGCTGGCTCTAGCAAGGGGTTACTCGGTCTGCTGAAGGCCTGCGGTCAAGGCACATGTGAGAAAGCAATCAATGAACAACTAAGGTATCGCAACATAAAACTGATGATCGATGCTTCTCATCTCTCTCTGTTCCTGTCTGTCTGTCCCTGTCTATCCCTCTCTCTCTGTCTCTGTAAAAAATATATATATATTGTACCATGTTCATAATTTTCTTCCTTTTTAAGACTGAATAATATTCTATTAAATGTATAAAACACATGTTGTTTATCCATTCATCATTATTTTCACTTGGGTTGCTTCCATCTTTTGGTGATTGTGAATAATGTTGCTATGAATGTAGATATATAAATATCTCTTTGAGGTGACGGAAGACTATATGACTTTGGGTGATGGGTATGCAACATAATCAAATGTCAAAATAATCTAGAGATGTTTTCTCTGAACCTACGTACCCTGATTGATCAATGTCACCCCATTAAAATTAATAAAAAAATAACATGCATATAAAAAATTTAAAAATAAATAAATAATAAAATAAAATAAATATCTCTTTGAGACCCTGCTTCAACTCATTTGGTTATATACCTAAAAGTGGACTTGCTGGATCATATGGTAATGCTATTTTTAATTTTTTGAGAATTAAATTTAACATTTTTGTTTCAAGTTAGACAGGAAAAGTTAAGAACCATATGATTTATGATTTTGCTCATATGTGAGATATAAAGCTGAAAGCAACAAATTAACAAATAAGAAAAACAAAAACTCATAGATGCTGACAACAGTATGGTGGTTACCAGAGAGAAAGGAGGTGGGGGGTGACAAAGGAGGTCAAATGTATAGTGACGAAAGATTTGACTTTGGGCACTGGGTACACAATGCAATACAGGGTGGGGCTATATAGTCGGTTTACAGTTGTTTGTATGGGAAATAATACAATAATTAATAATAATACAAGAATAAACTCTGTTTCACGTATTCACACCTGTAAACGTCATTTTGCATCACCCTGTATATGGATGATGTATCATGAAACTGTACACTTGAAACCTATATAATCCTATTAACCACTGTCACCCCAATTAATTTAATTAAACAAATATTTGTAGGCCCTAGATGGATAGTTTAGTTGGTTAGAGCAGTGGTTCTTAACCTACGTTCTATCGAACCGTAGGGGTTCGATGAGTCGGTCTCAGGGTTTCGGAGAAGCCTCTGCCACAGAGGCCAGAATAAAGTAATATCGTAATTTGTTGTGAGTTCATGCACTTTGTTGGTTTTGTTCTTTGAGAAAGGTGATGTTCATGCACGGCTCATTTTGTGCACCAGTAAAAAAACATATACCTATGTCTTGAATTTGGAAAAAAAATCATATTTTATTTATCACTAAAAAAGGGTTCGGTGGATGTGCATATGGAACTGGTGGGTTCGGTACCTCAAAAAAGGTTAAGAACCACTGGGTTAGAGCATCATCCCAATATGCCGAGGTTGCAGGTTTGATCCTCGGTCAGGGCACATACAAAAGTCAACCAATGATGGCATGAATGAGTGGAACAATAAAATCAATGTTTCTTTTCCTCTGTCTCCCCCCTCCTCTGTCTCTAAAAAAAAAAAGAAAAGAAAAAGTCAATAAATAACAACAATATTTGTATACAGTTCAAAATTTTAAAAATACAAAAATTTGGCCCTGGCCAGTTGACTCAGCAGATAAAGTGTTGGCCCAGCATGAAGACATCCTGGGTTCAATCCCTAGTTAGGGTACACATGAAAAGAGACCATATGCTTCCCTCCCCCTCTCGTTCCCTCTTCTCTCCATCTTCCCCTCTCGTAGCCAGTGATTTGATTGGTCCAAGCATTGACCTCAGGTGCTTGGTTGATTTAAGCATTGGCCCCAAATAGGGCTTGCCAGGTGGATCCCAGTGGGGGTACATGCGGAAGTCTATCTCTCCTCTTCTCACTTAAAAAAAAATACAAAAAAAAAAAGCAGTAAAAAGCCGTTTCCTAACTGGATCCACAGTAATACAGCTCATCTCCAGAGAGATAGCCACTATGGTGAGGTTCTCATACATTTTTCAGATGTGTCTCATCTATTCAAATTTCCCTTTTAGCTCTACTTTTCACCTGTAGAATTTCCATATGACCCTTACATAAAATCTCTAGCTTCCCAGTGACACTACCTGGAAAGCTATTTTTCTACCTTGTTACCTATTTTCTTAAACATCACAAAATTTTAAAGACCACATTTGAGAATTCCAAAGTCTGTGTCATCTGTGGAACTGCTTCCGTTGTTCATTTTTGCTTTTGGTTCAACCTCTTAATATATCTGATAAAAATTTTATTGGGATACTGAGCAGTTGTAGTGGCTCTAGATAGGGTTATCCTGTGGTAGAGAGGGTTCACCACCTGCTCTAAAAAGAAGCTAGAATTCAGGCAGGCCACCTTAATCCAAGATGGAGCTAAGCTCCCTCAAGTGCCGTTCACTTGTTAACAAGGCTAGGATTGCGTAGGGTCTGACAGCAGTTCTGTGGTGGTGCCCTTCAGGGTTCCAAGGTGAGAACCCAGATGTCTCCTGGAGCTGTTCCTTCTTGTTCTAGTTCAGGAGTCTTAAGTTCTAGTTTTGCCCCTCAGTGCTTTCAGAAAGATGAAAACTGGGTGCAATAAACTATTCAGAATTACAGATGCTTGATTCTACACTATAGGATGCAAGAGTATGGCATGAAGGACATTCGTCCTTTGCCTTAAAAGATGATGCAGAATCCCAGATCTGGAGATGAGCACATATATGTTTGGTCATACTTCTGCTTTTTCTTTGCTCTGGGATTTTATGAGATGTTCATTGTCACACTGTTGTAACAGAGTGAGAATGGGAACAACCTGAACATCTGTCAGTAGTAGACAGGTTAAACCTGCTCTGTCAGGGGATCCTTTGAGGCACTTAGGAAGAAACATACATACATACACACACACACACATCTAGGAAACTTTGAAGTAAAAAAGTCAGTGGAGGAACAATACTCCAAATATGATATGATTTATGCAAAATAAATTTCAATTTTGTGTGCACGTGTTGGGTTGGGAGAGTAGCACCCCACTCAGTGCCAGGTCATGACTTGCTGCTGCTTAATTATCTGAGAAATTAAAGATGTAGAAAATTACAAACATTATTATAACAAGTACCTGGGTCTCCGCTGTGCAGAATTTGCAACTATTTCCTAGTCATAGATGCTTCTCCTCTATTTTTTTCAGAAGTGTATCCTTCCAGCATAACTCCCGCCCTGCAGAGCCTTTCCTCTACCCTGTCCAGCATCCGACCCTTGAACGTGCTCTGCATTTCTCACTCTGGAAATCCACACAACTTCTTGGGTTCCTTGGCCCCTACTTTAAAAACACTGACCTGGTCCCCTTCCCTCCACTTCATAGATGAAGAGACTAGACCATGGGGTTGGGGGAAGGGATGTTTCTCAGAGTCTCAGAGCAATGGCACAGCTGAATTTGGAGCAAATCCACATTTCTGACCCCTGCCAGACCTGTGCCTTGGGTTCTGTGATAATGACTCCACAGGGTCATTAGGTGTTCTCGGGGAAAGATGAACAGGCTGGAGTTTCAAGCTCCTGAGTTTCACAGCAGGACTCAGTCTGGCCTCTCAAACCCCAACTCAAATCCCAGGTCCAGGGCATGCCTCATGTTAACAGGATACTCCACACAGATTGCAGAGGTCAGACCCAGAAAGATTACCTGGAGACTTTCCCCTGTCATCATGGGGCCAGGGTAGGGTTCTATAACGTGGTGACAAGCCCCAGAGGAAGATAGAGTGTTTTCCAGATCCTTCAGGCTTGGGTGAATGACAAGAATGGGAACTCAAAGAACGGTTTCACCTTCCTGCTCCTCAGGTGGAGTGTGCTCACTGACCTTAATTACCCAGCAGGCACAAGTCCTGTCCAACTCTGAACATGAGGATGTGGCCCTGGACAGTTGCCTCAGTGGTAGAACTTTGGCCCAGTGTGTGGATGTCCCAGGTTCGATCCTTAGTCAGGGCACACAGGAGAAGCGGCCATCTGCTTCTCCATCCCTCCCACTCTCATTTCTCTCTCTCTTTCTCTCTCTTCCCTTCCTGCAGCCATGGCTCAACTGGAGCAAGTTGGCCCCAGGTGCTGAGGATGGCTCCATGGCCTCTGCCTCAGGCACTAAGAAGAGCTCAGTTGCTGAGCAACGGAGCAATGCCACAGGTGGGCAGAGCATCGTCCCCTAGAGGGCTTGCCAGGTGGATCCCAGTCAGGGTGTATATGGGAGTCTGTCTCTGCCTCCCCTCCTCTCACTGACTAAAATAAGAAAGAAAGAAAAAGAAAGTGAGGACGTGACACCCAGGAGGGAACGCAGCACTGAATGCCCGTTCCTTAGGAGCTGAGGGGCCAATCCTCCCAGTGGCCAGCCCCGCGCTCCCCAACACAATGGCATCATTCTTCAGCACTGAGGCTGCATAAGCCACATGTTCCACCTGCTGGCTTCTTGAGGTGCTGGATGTGAACTTGCCTTATAATCAGGGATGCTGATCTGAGTGGGTGAATGACCCCCCCAGGGAGGTGGCTGCCAGACTGACCTGGCACACTTGTCAAAGCGTGCACTTTTAGGGTGCGGGTGTACCAGATCCAAATGGAAAAGGCTGCAAGTTAGAACAGTTAGTCTTAGTCACACAGGCAGGTCATGAGCCCGGAACTTGTAAAAAGATATCATCTGTGACCATGTGCACTGCAGCTCCATCTGCCAATGCTCTGAGTCCTTTCCGCCACCTCCTCTTCACTCAGGAAGGAGGCTGTGCCAAGTGCCCATGTCCCTTGACCTGCCACCCAGAACAGATGTCGGTCAGCACAGCCTGCAAGGCCTGGATTCGGGATCCTCTAGGGCCTCCTAGCTGGCCTGGTTATTGGGGCTGTTGTAAACTTGGTAACTGCAAAGTTAGATTTCTCCAAGGTGTGGAAGTTACGCTGCTCCAACCCAGGGAATGTCCTTTGTGCACCGTAACCTGGGGCTGTTCTCTGAACCAGGCCCAGGAGCCCTCCAAGGGGAGGCATGGGTGGCCAATCGCGGTGTGAGTATGAGAGGTAAGGGCGTGTGGGGCCCTGTAATGGCAGAGTCTCCACAGGTTGTCTCCAACAGCTGCAGCAGATGCACTGGACAAGAGGCCGGCACTAGTCTCTAGGGTGAGGCAGGCAGTGACATATGAGGAGAATCTAGATTCTTTAGTGTCATCATCTTCCTTTCCTGCAAAGTTCCAGGTGCAAACGCATCTTTGTCCTTGACCTGCAGAGGTAAATAATGCCACTGAGAACCAGAGAGGCGAGGTAGCGCCTGTGGACTTGGACGTCTCAGACTGGGTTCAGCCCACTAGTCTCCAGTGCATCCTCCTGATCATGGGGCTGTGACACTGTCGCCCCGGCTGGCAGCTCGGACGCAGTGGTCAATATGGAAGAGCATCCTGTGTGAGTGGGAAGGGCTGGCTGGCCCGCCCCAGGGGCAGAGAAATCGTTGTTGGAGGAGAGACAACCTGGGCCAACTGGAGCACGAGGAGTCCGGCTGCTGGAGTGGATCACAGGGTGGCTCCACCACCCTGCTGTCCTCCATCTTCTGCTCAGAGTCCATCACTCAGCACCTGGCTGAAGCTCACATCCTGGTCACCAAGGATGTGGAAATGGGAAGATCAATTCAGTGGGATATTATTAATTACCCTTCTCTGTTTAGAGTCCTTGAAAGTGTCTGCCTGTTTCATCAGCCTTCCCACTCCTACTCTGCTAATGCTTTCTCTCCTCTGCGCCCAGCAAGCAGGATTCAAATGAACAGATGAGGCCTGAGAATTTATGTGCACAGCCCCACGCTCAGGACAGCGGGGGACGCTGGTGCAGGATGCGTCAACATCAACAGAAGCCACAACCATCCTTTTCATCTTGATAAACAGACCCGCAGGGAGGGGCAACCTGGCCAGAAGACCGTGGGGGTTGGGCCTGTGGCTGCCTGCTCCTCGGGCTGGCAGAGGCGACCCTGTCCTCCCAGGAGGACGAGCACCGTGTTCAGAGGTCTCTGTTTCAGAAGTGAAGCATCAGCCTTGTTGAAGATCAGGCAGACAAACACAGCTGCAGGGGGGCTGGTCGGCACTGCCCTGGTGGCTGTGCACAGTTCTGGCGGTCAGAACTAGTGAGTCAGGCTCGGACACTGCCCTGCAGTCCAAGCAAAGGTGACAGAGTGACTAGGAATCATGCCTCTAATAGGTTTCCTGGTGGTGCTGATGCTGCTGGTCCGGGATCTCTCCCGCAGACAAGAGCAAGGTCAGCCCTCCTGCTGTCAGGCACTACCCCTCTGATACAGGATGTCTTCTGCTCCCGAAGCCTCCACGGGAGAGGGACAGCGGAGGGGTGGGAGGAGGGACCAGAGCCAGTCCTTGGGTTTTGAATCTCAGCCCAATCCTGTGTACTACTAGTAAGGCAACCTGAGCAAATTATATCACCTCTCTGGGCCTCAGTTTTCTCCTAGGTAAGAGAGGGGTGATGATTACAGCACCAAGACCATAGAGTCAGGGTGAGGAGGAGAGGTGGAGAGGAGTGATGTTCACAAAGCACCGGGGACCATCCCACACAGAGAATGTGGTCCAAACACCAGGCTACTTTCCACCCTCTGCAGGCAAGGACTCATGGCTGGGCAGCTCGGAGGACTCAGGCCCTGGAAATCAAGGCCCTCCGAGGCTCCAATCTCAACCAGCTCACCAGACATGCGTGTTTACCCCAAGACTGAAGGGGTGATTCTGGTTATTTATTCATAAACAAAGAATAGTTTGTGTCGCTTACAAATCTGGGTTAACTGGGCTCATCTGGGTGGTTGTCACTCACTCGGAGTTCTGATGTGCAGTTACTGTCAGCTGGTGGTTGAAGTTGAGTCCTCTGGAAGGTTACTTCCACTCAGATGTCTGGTGGCCAAGCTGGGAAGATTCACGCAGCGGGGGCTGGAACAGATGGGCTCCTCGGGCATCCTTCTCAACAAGTGGTCTCTCCACATGGCGGCCTCAGGCAGCCAACCCCTGACGTGTTGGCCCAAAGGTCACAGAGAGAGTGTTCCCAAGAGAGACCAGCAGTAGCCATGTGGCCTTTCCTAACCGAGACTTGGAAATCACAGAATGTTACTTCTGTCTCATTTTACATATTGAGGTGACCACAAAGACCCACTTGGTTCAAGGGGAGGGAACATGGACTCCACTGCTCATTGGGGCAAGTGTCAAAGAACTTGGGGCATATTTTAGAACCACCCTGAGGCTCTGTCCCTTCTGCCTGTATTCCTTTCTGCCACCATGCTCTGTACCTGCCTACCTCTGCTGCTGAGGGTCCTCATCACACACTCTGAGATGTCTCCTTGTCCCTCCCATTTGTCGCCACCGAACCCACAGCCTCATGTTCGTGATCTATTTACTTGGCTTTGTTCTCACAGATTCCAAGTATGTAGGAAATAAACAATAACACCAAAGAGGTGTGGACAGGACAAAAAAATCACAACAACCCAGAGGCTATGAAAATGATAGTTATGTGCCCAGGGTCATAAGTACTTATTAGTTCTTTCTTTCATATTCTTCAGCATTTTCCCCCAGACCTCCGCAAAGGACATCTACAACTTGAACAGTCAGAAAAATATTTTTTCCAGAACAAGTACATTTATAACCAGATGGTAAATGTTTCTTGTTCTGAACCCAAATCTTAATACCTCAGCTACTCAGCTATTACTGAAGTCTTTGCCCTTCAAAGAAGCAAACTGTCTGTCACTCCAAAGTCACTCTATAAAAAGGTAAAAAAAATACCATGAGACAGACCCAAAGTAAACAGAAATAACCTTCCTGATGTACAGACTGAAACTGAAGCAGTTTTGGACTTTTTGGTCAAAGGGTCAAGGTTAGGGGATGCACTTGCATCAGAGGCACGGGTTTCTCTGCTGTTTGTCCTGCGATTTCCCTGAGCTGTGCAATGACTGAGGCCACCTCAGCCTAGACCATGGAGCTGTGGTGACTGGCAGTGCTGACAGCCACTGTGTTGGGACTTCTGTTGAAAAATGAAATTATGGGGTGCCCTTGTGTGACGCCCATGTGGGATTTAATGTGTGTCTCTAGGTCTGGAGGAGAAAGAGGACATTCGTGTTCCCGTTCAGACAGAATGAGCTGTGCACGTGGCGAGATGTGCAGTGTAAGTCAAGCCAGAATGCCAACCATGTGAATCTCCTAAGCAGGGCCTGTGATTCTCAAACTTTAGACTCCAAGGTGTGGAGTGCCTACTAATCCCGCTCGGCGCTGCTTTAAAATGTGCTTCGCCAGCTTTGTGCTGGGAGGTTCTGGTTCAGGGATGCAGGGCTGGTCTCTGAATCTGCATTGCACAGTGAGCCTCCCCTATGACTCTTTGAGGTATGTGTTTACTGTCAGGTCCGGATTCCATACACATTTCTCCAGGCCTCCTGTGTGATAAGCGCAGTGCCAGTTAACTTCATATTCTCCTCTGTAAGCTCCTCCTATAATTTAGGAGGTCAGTGTTGTTCTCTCTATTGGACCCATGAGAAAAGTGTAGTTCAGAGCAGCGGGGTGATTTGTTGGTGGCCACACAGCTGTCAGCGGTGGAGGTAAGATCTAGAGCCAGGGCGGGAGAATCTGACAAGCAGAGTCCTTGTACTCCCCGGGAGACTGTCTCCAAGGTCTGTAATATGTGAGGTATTGTTCCTGGATAGCTCCCTCCACCATCCCTCCCACCATCTTTCCACCATCCTGCCACATCCCCCCCAAGGAAGCCCTTTCCTTAAACTGTCCCTGATCCCCCACCACCTCTGTGTCTGAGATGCCTCTGAGAGGGGTAGCTTTTGTCTGGTGGGCAGTCGCAAGGTCCCCTCCTTGAATTCATAGATGGGGAACCTCCCCTGAATGCGGGGTAGCAGCACTGGGAAGTTGATCCTGGAGTGTGATATGATTCTCAACGTACTGCAAATCCACCCTCTCCACTCCCACCTCTGTACCTGTGATCTTTCTAAGGCATATTCTCAGAAATCAGAGCGGCTGCTGAACAAGAAGAAGGTTTGCAGAGGTAGATCTCACTGGGCATGTAATTATTGATTAACAATAATGTTTTTGTTCACATGGAGATGGGGCCACCAGGGAGAGGCAGAATTTTCAAAGCTCAGTTGGCTAACAGTGTCGGGGTTTCTTCTGCAGACACTGAGAATGAATGAACATATTAATATTGAACTGGGGCACAAGGAAGAACACATGCTCTGACTGTCACTCAACAGTTCTGCCTGTGGTTGACCCAGGTCCTAGCAGTTGAGTCAAGAATGTCCATTTGTGCATCCATTGGTTCCTCAGAAGAACACCCCTCCCAAACAGCAATTATTAAGGGAGAGAAACAGACTTTTTCCAAGAGAAGGGTCATCATAGAAGCTGAGCAGCCTACTATTGGTGGGGGTTTAGATGGCAGGTCCATCCACACCCTCCAGGGAGCCAGTACTTGTGACTGTTCCCATGCATGGGGTCTCACTGCTGTGGGACCTCACTGCTTAGAGGAGGGGCATGGGGGAAAAAGGAGGGGCCGTCACCTCACTCCTATGGCTTAACTCTTCACTCAATATCTTCCCATTGCCTAGAGTACCCAATTTTTTTCTTCTTTTTCCAAGTGGGAGGAGGGGAGATAGAGAGACAGACTCCTGCATGCACCCCAACCAGGATCCACCCAGCAACCCCCATCTGGGGCCAATGCTCTGCCCACTTGGGGCCATGCTTGCAACCAAGTCATTTTAGCGCCTGAGGTGGAGGTTCCATGAGCCATCCTCAGCACTGAGCCGATGTGCTCAAATTCATTGAGCTATGGCTGTGGGAGGAGAAGAGAGAGGGGGAGGGGAGGGGAAGGATGGAGGAGCAGATAGTTGCTTCTGTGTGCCCTGACCAGGAATCAAACCCGGGGCATCCATACACTGGGCTAATGCTCTACCACTGAGCCAACTGGCCATGCCCCTACAATACCCAATTAAATGACATTTCATGAGCCAACACCAGGCAATTATTGAGAAGGACTCTAAGGCCTCACTCTGGCTCTGTGAGACAGAAGGTCATGATTGATTAGCCATGTCTGTTCTGAGCAAGGGAGGGAGGCTCAACAGACGTGTGCCATCTATTTCCAATCTCAAGCACAGGGAGCTCTGTCTGAGCCAAAGAGAAGTCAGTGTAGCCAGAGGGAGCTGGAGGTAATGATAAAGGCCAAACAGTTCCAGGCCACTTGTTGGCTCTCAGTGCCAACTGCTGGATGACAAACAGATGTCATCATGCCTGCCACCTGCGGTCAACTCATCATAGACACCTGAGCATGAAAATTCATGTCCATGGAAAGAACATTGTATCTCCCCTTGTGTCTGCCAGGGTCTTGGATTGTGGGAGCAGTGGCCTTATCTTTCTGACTCTGCTGTGATCTCTTGGGAGAACACAGGGTTCCTTTCCAACACACCACCCCCAAGGACAGGAGTGAAATGCCATTTTGGAGTCCCTGGGGTTCTAGGAGCCTGGCATTCCTTCCATGGGCACATACCACTGACGGTGTGGGAGTGTGGCCCAGGGCCATGTGACTGGTGGGCTGCCCTGCTTTGTATGAGAACAAAGATGTGTTATGGAGTAAAATAACATATTTAAAAATAATATAAACATTAAAAGTGAGTCATTAAAGAATTAAAAAATTGAAAACCTCCCATAGGCACAGAATATATATTATATACTAAACATAAAATGTGTGCCTTGAGGCCATTTACTGAGACACCAGGTCACAATCCCTCTTTCGTTATAGGGTCAGCAAGTGGACAGGACAGGAGGAAAGAGGTTTGAGGCTAAGCTGTCACCACCTGATCTCTTCCATCTAGGACATTGTCCCTTTTCTTTCTTTCTTTTTTTTTACAGAGACAGAGAGAGAGAGTCAGAGAGAGGGACAGACAGAGACAGAGAGACAGGAACAGAGAGAGATGAGAAGCATCAATCATCAGTTTTTTGTTGCGACACCTTAGTTGTTCATTGATTGCTTTCTCACATGTGCCTTGACCGCGGGCCTTCAGCAGACCGAGCAAAGCCCTGCTGGAGCCAGCGACCTTGGGTCCAAGCTGGCGAGCTTTTGCTCAAGCCAGATGGGCCTGCACTCAAGCTGGCAAGCTCAGGGTCTCGAACCTGGGTCCTCCGCATCCCAGTCTGACGCTCTATCCACTGCGCCACTGCCTGGTCAGGCTAGGACATTGTCCTTCTATGTGTCCCTTGAAATAAGTTTCCCAGGGGCTGCACCTGGAGGGCTGGCAGCACTATCGTCCCCGGGGAACAGCAGGCACCCTCTAGGAATGTCCAGCCACAGGGACATGTGTTCATGGACACACAGAGGAAATCTGCCCCCGGTGGACACAGGAGCAGACTATGGAGTGGGAGGTGCAAGAGTGCTTTGTGAAACACCTACTGTGTGCTAAGCTTTGTTGTATACTCATCAGCTGTAATTTCCATAACAACCCAGCCAAAAAAGCAATAATTCCCTGAGTTTAGAAACAGGGAACTGAGTCACATAAGGAGGTAGGGACTGCCAAGCAACAAGAGATCACAGAGAGACCAGTTACAGAAGGACCACCGCCTAGGCCCCAGATGTGAAATTTTGTCACTTAATTTCATCCTTACAGAGTGGAACTGGTGGTCAGTTTGAGTGCTGGCTAAGTCACGATGCTTTCCTCTCAGTAGCCACATATGAGAGGTACAGCACCGGGGATCAAAATCCAATGAGCCCAGTTGGAATATACCAGCTCTCTTACCCTGAACTAACCTGGGGTAACTGAAGGCACTTCTCTAATCATAAGGCTCTTCATCAGGGAAATGGGGATAAGAATTGTTACTCTGGGAATTAAATAGATATATAAAATGCTTGGCATAGAGTAAGGGCTTTACAAATGAGAGATCTGAAGTTCCACCTGACCAGCAGCAGAGCCAGGACTAATACTGACCTGCTGGCTGCAGACACCAGGGTTCTGTCTCCCCGCTAGACGCAAGATAACTCTCCCAGGGCTGCTCCTGTGCCCTCAGAAAATGCATCTGTTCCCATTAGCCAGCTCTCTGATTCGGTAAGAAGGCTGTGATGCACTTTAGGAATATTTCTTCCCAAAACAATTCAAATATTTGGGAATGCTGTCACTTTTAATGTTTTAATATGAACTTCAGATATCTTAAAAGAAATACACTGCCATGGACCAGTTCCATGGCTCTTAATGCCAAGATTCAGTACATTATGGTCTTTGTTCCCATCAGGGCTTGTTAGAAGCACTGACCTCAGAGTCTTGGAACATTGTCAATTTGTAAACACTATTCTTTCTATTGTGGCCAGACAGAATAATTTAAGGCCATTTTCCTTGATACCATTTCATTTTCCATTTAAACCATGGAAATAGTGTTGAATTTGAAAGATATTATACACAAAACACCTTAGGACTGCAGATTTGGAGTCTGTGCCGTGACAGTGTGGCCTACTAGTGTAAATAGTTGTTGGAGAAAGGTTAGCAAGGCAGTATATTCAGAATGGCTGCCTCTTTCATCAACTCAGTAAAGAAATAAACTGGAAAGATACAGGGTTTTCTAAATCATAACTTAAAAGCTGTCATTGAGCTTCTTCGAGCCGAGCTATTGCTTTTTTCAGGCTAAGCAAGGTTCCTACTATTTGTAAAAACCCTTCTCCCACAATAATCTTGTTTATTTTAAATTTAGATCTTAAATATCTAATGGCTAGAAACTTGTTATCATTTTCCAGATCCACTTGAGTTCAGAGACACATTAAATTTCATGCATTCATTACTTGCATGTCGTTCGGAGACAGAAAAAATACAACTGGAAAAAGCAATTGGGAAATTAATCGTTTGGAACAAGACTATATGAATGCAGAGATAACATAGAATAAATGAATAGCCTACCCACAATTTGTCTTTTGGATAAACAAGAAGTCATTGGCTTTAGAACAGTTTTCCAAAGGTAAGTTTCTGCTTGCACAGTTTTCCTCCTGGTGTGTCCTCAAAGCTGGTGTGTATCTTATGCCCAGCCATCTCTGAAGATGTGACCTCAATCCAAATCCAATTTGTAATTCACATGTAAGGCCTTGGATGTTTGGCTTTATGATGCCCTAAACTCACTTTGCAGGTTTGCAAAGATCACAGATCATGTTATCCCAGTTCCTGTTAAGAAGTGGCTCAGGGGGAGGGAGGGTCGGAAGCCACACGACCTTCCGAGCACCTCATGAGAAGGCGCACCACCTTGATTTTTCCTTTTCAGAACTTTCCCCTGGGTAGTAGGGACTGTTATAAAATTCAGAGCTGTAACACATTCCCCAAAATATCACCCCAAGCCATTCACCACTGGTATGAGATGAAATATCTCAAAGGCGTGCTAGGCTCTTCGTCGCAGATCAGAACAAAATCCAGCTGAGACCTGACATTTAGAAAGGCTGCCACCAACAGAACTTTTCCCAGAAGTTACATCAATTGTGACCTTCATCAACTACACTGAGAAAAACTGGTTCTGTGGTTTTGTAAACCACAAGAAGGAACTGCATTTTAGGCACTGAACTTGACGAGAATTTATAACTTTGATTCACTGACAACTCACACGGCTCAAACCCCTTAGTGGCAGGCAGAGAGACAGCGGTCCCCGAATGGAGAGGTGATGGCTCAGCAGAGTGACGGTGCCCAAACACGGCACGACACGCTTCCAGGTGTAGAGACCCGCGCCAAGAGCATAGCGGGCCACTGCAGCGCGGGCCGGCGCGGCTCCCCAGGCGCCCAGAGCTGCGGCGACCTGCCCGCTCTCCTCCGACCTAGGCGCTGCCGGGCGCAGCACCCCGGAGGAGGGGTCACGGCCACACCTCGGCGAGCAGACCCTCTGCCTGCGGCCGGGGACCCCCTGCGCGCCGCCTTCGCAGCACCGACGATGCTGTGCGCCCCAGCCCGCAGGCGCCCGGCAGGTCCCGGGTGCCCCCGCAACCTTACCTGGGGAGGTCCGTCAAGTGCGCTCTCAGGGCCCTGGTTGGCCGCGGCACCTCCGGGCCGGGGTCGCCGGGGCGCAGGGGGCGCTGCCAGGCCCGGCCGTGCGCGCGGCGGCAGGGCTGCAGCTGAGTCAGCGCCCCGGAGGTGCCGGCGAGCCAGGGCCAGCCGCCGAGAGGGGGCTCTGAGCGGAGCGCCGGCCGGCCTGGCATTTTAAAGGCGAGGCAGCTGGATGCTGTTCAAGCGGAAACGCAGGAGAAACTTCACCCGGGCCAGACAGAGCGTGGGCCGCGCGGGGAGGGGGCCGGGAGCCCCTGGCAGGCGCACGACCCAGTCTGGGCGGTTCTGATCAGCTCTTCTAAAGCGTTCCCTTCAGATAATTCATTTACGAAAAAGCAGACACCTTTCCCCAAGCCTCTGTCTGCACTATGCTTAATATCCTGACAGAAATTTCCACTAAAGTTAGGATAAAGATCAGGAGGCAGCTTTGGAAACTCTGAGAAATGCAAATTAGACTAGAGAAGAGAAGGGTGTAAGAATACTAACGTTGTACCTTTGTGAAACCAATATGTGTATTTGCCTTTCTTTTAAGATTGAAAAGCAAGAGAAAAACAATTACTATCGGCAGCAGATGAACATACAAAACAGTATTCTTGTGCTGGCTGCTCGCTGGGAAATATGGATGAAAAATCCCTTTCTCACTTATACCAAAACCATAAATAGAAATATAAACTTGTCAGGGAGTATGTTTTGCTTTGTATAAAACTTCTCATCTTTCCTGGGGGGCTGAAGATTTGAATGTATGGACACACGATCCTTATTCTAAGACGCGGATGTAACCAAATCAACTCTTTATCTGTAAATTCAATACAATCTCCATCATATTCCAAGTAGATTTTTTTTTTAACTTGACACAATGATTCCAGGTCTCTTTCTTTTTAACTTGACACAATGATTCCAGGTCTCCTGTTGGTTGGGCAGATAAAATATATTATGCTCACTTTGTTAAAGATGGCGCTGCCCACATGGAAGTTCGTTAATATTAATGTGTAATGGGGAATAGGCTGTGGGCAGGCCAGGTCATTATAGCCTACGGCTTAGTTTTAAGAGTAAGCTTTTCCCCATACCCTTGACTGATTGGATGATGTAGGGTGGTGCACTCTCCTGAGGAATCCCATTATGCCTCAGATGGGTGACTTTGTATCAGAGACTTCCTTGTTTGTATAATTGGATTAAAGGTTTTGACTCTACACTATAAAGTGAGGCAGGCCCGGAGCTTGCTCTCTCTCTTGGTTCCTGAGGTATTAGAGAGGAGAGCAGATTAAGGCCACATGGAGGCCAGGAGAAGCAGCCAAGATGGTAGAATGCTGAGGAAGAAGCCAGTTTGAGCAGTTTGTGCTGGAGAAGGAGATGGGAAACAGAGGTGATTAAGTCTGGTGAGCTAGAAACCTTTTATTCTAGGAAACTCGGATAAGTCAGTAGCTTTGTGAGCACTGAGTGAGTGGATTTCAGTAGCTTTGTGAGCACTTAGTGAGTGGATTTTGGAGCCCAGTGTGTGTTTTTGCTTGCCCACCGGGTGCAAACTGGAATTAAAGCTGATGGCTCACCAGTTCTTGGCTCCGTTGTTTCATTACTGTCTGTTCGAATCTAATGCGAACCTGCACAGGTCAGGTGGCTGTGATGGTGACCACGGCTCCTGGCTTTACATCTCCTGTGGAAATTTTTTTTCTTTTTTTAAGATTATACTTATTAGAGTGAGGCAGAGGGTAGAGGAGGTGGGAAGCATCAATTCTTTATTGCTTGACCAGGGCGGGTTATGAGCCAGTAACCTCAGCATTCCAGGTGGAAGCTTTATCCACTGCATCAACACATGTCAGGCCACTAAATCTTGATAAAGAGAGTATAAGGGAAAGTAGCCACTCTGGATATTAAAATGAAAGAATGCACACATGGGTGAATAAGATGCAATGCCAACAGAGCGCTTATGCCAAAGGAAGTATGTATTAGTGTATTTCATTCCTCACAGCAACCCTGTGATGCAAATACTAATTAGTATTGCTGTCACTTACAGCTAAGGAAACGAGGTCTTGGTAGGATAAATATCACCCCCGAGTCACACAGGGCAAATGGATTATTCTGCCTCCTGGACCTATGCACCTGTGCTAGGACCTCTGTCACACTACACTGCCTTTGTCACAGAGCAACAGTAATTAAAACAGCATGTTACCAGCCCAGAGATGACTGCTCAGTGGAGTAGGATGAAGAGCCCAAAATTACAAGATACTGTGGTGTTTAAGGTGGCTTTTCAAGGTAATAAAAGAAATGGATTTTCCCAAAAATGATATTGGAATAACTGACTAATAATTAATGGAGCTGATCTTCTACCTGCTTCCCCAGACCAAAATAAATTCCAAATCCATCAGTTATTGAATGTAAAAAAAGTGAAGCCAAAAAATAGATGAATACATAGGTGTTTGTCAGAAACCTGGGATTATGAGCCTTTTAAATATATCACAAACCAATAAAGAAAAAGACTTACAGATATGATTATAAAAATATGAATACATTTATTTAGGAAAAAAGACACTAGGAACAAAGTTAAAAAGGAAATGACAAACCTGGGGTCGGGGGGTGGATTTTGCTATATAATTATATTTATTTTTAAATATTAAGAAAAAAATCAGGGGGGGGGGCGATTTCCGTTTCATGAATCAATCCTTCAGCATTTTGATATTCTAGGGTTTTCCCAAGCTTGTTTCTTCCTTCTCATTCTAAGAACTCAGGTCCCTGGCCTGCAGGATCCTGTAAGTTCTTAGCCCCTGAAAAACCCCAGGCAGCCGCGTTCACCTCTGGCGGGTCCTCTAGCTGAGCACCCTCTAGCGGAGAGAGGAGGACAGTGCACCGGACCCCGTGCTCTCCCAAAGGGTGCTGAATATCTGGGTAACTTCTAACCATTCTCTTAGTCACGTTGTTTAGGGTTGAAAGGGCCTTGAATGCCACCCGCCAGTTTCATTCAATGTAAACATTTAAGGTATACTATAACTTTCCTCAACCCATTCTGACACTAATTTACTTTTTCCATATACTGACAGCCTTTAAAAAAAAGCAATTGGTTTGAACCCTTCTCAACAATGAGAGGCCCTAGCAATTTATATTAATCAGTCTTCAAGTATTCAAATATTCATATAACACCCACTGGGTGCAAGTATGAACCAGGCATAAATTATGCAAATTAGACATTTCAGTCATTTAAAAATAATTTCCTGCCCATATGGGCCCTGTTGTTTTAAGTTTCAACAGAATGAGACAACTTGTCATTGGCCATCATGCTGTTTCACTTCCCTGTGAGTTGCAGCAGCCAGGACTTCTTAAAAGAACAGGGAAGGTTTGGAGTTTCCATGTGCTGGCAACAGCTCCGTCCAGGTGGGAACCCCTGGTTCTGTCGCCATCCTTCTATCCATCCATCTGAATATCCATCCATCCATTCGTCTGTCCATCTTTCCATACATCCTTCCATTCATCTATCCATCTATCTATCCATCCATTCATCCATCCATCCTTCTAGTCATCCATTTATGCATCTATCCGTCCACCCATCTTTCCATCTATCCATCCATCCATCCATCCATCCACCCACCCATATATCCATTCATGCATCCTTTCATTCACCAATCTAACTCCCATTCCCTTCATCAAAACAGGAGCCAGACAATCTCTCCTCTTGGGCCGTGAAAGGAGTGGACTCGGTAAGAGATGATCTTATCTTAACTCATGTTGAAGGGCTTGTCCCAGCATCACCTGATACTGGATTAGTGGCGACAAGGGGACTCACCCTTGGGTGTTTCAGCTCCTGCACTTTCCTGTCCTGCTCACACAGGTTTACAGATAAGATGCACTTAGCCTTGGCCTGCTGGAATAGCTGAGAGACAACAATGAAAAATCTTTCCGTACAGTGCCATGAATTATCAATAATGGATGATTCCCTGTCATACTGCTCTCCAAGGAATACTGATTCTGCTGTATCATAAGAAGCAATTTCTGGTGTCAAATGAGGTGGAGAATGAATGTGAGTTTTCCTAAACTTTCTCCTATACTTTCAACATTGGTCCTGAACTCAGCAGAACTGATTTATGGAAAGCTACTGGAGACATTTCCGAGTCTATGAGAGGAGGGTTAATATGTCAGAAAGACAAACTAAATGGGCTCTTAATTAAAAATATAAATTCAGCAGATAAAAATGCACAGCTATGTTTATCTGTGCCCTGTCGCCAGTGGGGCAAGGCAACTGTGCACCAAAAGGTGTTAAATTCTAAATATACCATGCTACTCTTTGGAAACTCTTTTCATGATCAAGAAAGACAGGTTCAGCCCTGGCCGGTTGTCTCAGCGGTGGAGTGTCAGCCCAGAGTATGGAAGTCCCAGGTTCGATTCCTGGCCATGGAACACAGGAGAAGCACCCATCTGTTTCTCCACCCTTCCCCCTCTTCTTTCTCTCTCTCTCTCTTCCCCTCCTGCAGCCAAGTCTCCATGGAGCAAAGTTGGCTTGGGCACTGAGGATGGCACCATGACCTCCACCTCAGGCGCTAGAATGGTTCGGTTGCAGGGGAGCAATGCCCCAGATGGGCAGAGCATCGCCCCCTGGTGGGCATGCCGGGTGGATCTTGGTTGGTTGCATGCGGGAATCTGTCTCTCTGCCTCCCGATTCTCACTTCAGAAAAAGAAAAAGAAAGAAGGGCTAGACAGGCACAGAGCGACAGACAATGACAGTCAATGGTAGTGGGGTCATTTGGGCTTTACAGCTTTTATTTTATTATTTATGTATTTATTTTACAGGAACAGAGAGAGAGAGAGAGAGAGAGAGAGTCAGAGAGAGGCATAGATAGGGACAGACAGGAACAAAGAGAGATGAGAAGCATCAATTATCAGTTTTTTGTTTTGACACCTTAGCTGTTCATTGATTGCTTTTTCATGTGTGCCTTGACCGCGGGCCTTCAGCAGACTGAGCAACTCCTTGCTCAAGGCAATGACCTTGGGTCCAAGCTGGTGAGCTTTGCTCAAACCAGATGGGCCCGCGCTCAAGGTGGCAAGCTCGGGGTCTCGAACCTGGGTCCCTCCGCATCCCAGTCCGACACTCTATCCACTGCGCCACCGCCTGGTCAGGCCGGGTTTTACAGTTTTTAGATCAATGATTTCAAACTGAGAGAAAAATACTTGAAAAGTACAATACTCGCCTCAGCTAGAAAATGGAAAATGGAAAAGACATGATTTGTGTCCCATAACAGTGATTCATGGGCTGCTATTTAGTTTTTAATTTCCAGAGAGCTTGCCCAATCTCAGTTCTAGTGCCATCGACTGAAATATTAAGTGTGATTTCATCACATTTATTCCTAGTGATATTAAATAAAACGGAAAACTCAACAGCACATTAATATGCACTCAGAGCATGGTCTGCTGCTTAATAAACCTAATTTAAAAGAACTCAGGCCGTGACATTTATTTTTTAATCAAATAAAAGAAGAACTTGGATGTGTTCTCTTGAGCAAATGCATCTCCTTCTAATAAACCTGTTATATATCTCTCCAGCTGTGTGCTATAAAAATGCATACCTCCTAAGGCTTCTAGTTTGGTTTCTAACTCTGTGATCAACGACATACAAACATAAGGCTCAGATTGTCTAGATGGAAAATCACAGGGTACCTACAGGCCTGGGACTGAGACGCCACTTCGGCCCCTTTATCTCATAGACATTCTGTTCAAACAAAAGCCAGAACAAAATAGAGCTTCTAATCCAAACTCTGAAATGGTTTGAAGATTATAGAGCAATTCAGGAGGAATTTTCTTTCAGAACTACTTAGCTTGTTTCATTTGAGGCCATTAGTCTTCCTTCTGCAAAATTCAAGCGTGAATTTTATATCTTTACGCTAAAATAAACAGTCTCATAAGGCTCCAAGGACAAGAAGGATATTGCAGTCTACCATGTCCAATAAGATCATTAATTATTTTTCTGACTGTTCTCTGAGTTGAAAAATTATGAGCTAAACGATGTAATTGTCAGCAGGCCCTTTGTTGGAAGGATCCATTGCTCATGTGTCAAGTGGATCACTGGTCCTCAGCAGACCTCTGCCCACCTGTTACAGCCATTCCTGAACATCCTCCTTCTTTTCCAAGCGAGAGGAGGGTAGATTGAGAGACAGACTCCCTCGCGTGTCCCCACTGTGATCTACCCGGCAACCCCCATCTGCTGCCATGCTCGCAACTGAGCTATTTTTAGTGCCTGAGGTGGAGGTTTCACAGAGCCATCCTCAGCTCCCAGGCCAATGCGCTCAAACTAATTTAGCCATGGTTCTGGGAGGGAAAGATTGAGAGGGGGTTGGGGGAGGGGTGGAGAAGCAGATGGGTGCTTCTCCTGTGTGCCCTGACCAGGAATCAAACCTGGGACATCCACATGCTGACCGACACTCTACCGCTGAGCCAACCAGCCAGGGCTCCTGAATGTCTTCCTTTGTGATCTTTCTGGGTGCTCAGCCCTCAAGACTGTCCATTCATTTCCAGAATGTGGATGGATCTCTCCCTGGTCTCCAGGCTGGCTCCTACCTTTGGGTCTGATACTCAGTTCAGACGGCCTCAAACTAACCCATGAGCCAAGCCCCAGAAAACCTGTTCTTGAGAACCCCAGAAGGGAACCGTTTGTTACTCCAAGCTCCACACTGCTCCCAGCGCTGTTCCCAAACAACTCTTCTCCGCAGTCATGCACTGCCACAGGGAGTCAGCGGAGGCGTTCTTATTTTCTCGTTCCCTGCAGTGCAGGTATTGCCAGTCTCAGCCCAGACGCCTCACTGCCATAGAACAGCCCACAGATGGGGTGGAACACCTACAACTTGGCAGGAAGCCCCCGAGGCAATCTCAGGACATTTTTTTAGAGAAGAATAAGAAACAACCAAAGAAGCAAGGATGTCTGAGTAATCAATCACATGCGGAAAAACTCAGCCCAAGTAATCTTTTTCCTTCTTTAGATCAGAAGCAGCCCTGTGGCCGCAGGAGCAGACACAGCGTGGGTGAGGCACCCTGAGCCTGCGGTGAGGCGTGAAGTACCAAGAGCCGGGGCAAGTCAGCGGGGACTGTAAGGTGCTGCCTGGCAGGCTCTGCTCAGGGCACGTGCCCACTGAGAGGCTGAGAACGTTCTGGAACCAGACTGTCAGTCTGACACCACCAGCACATATTGGTTTGGGAAGCAGGAACAGGTAACACAGGTGGAAGAAGAATAATGCAGACAAAGGAAGATAAAGCCAGAACATCACTGTTGCCTGGGCTGCTCCTGCTGAGAGGAAACTAAACCCAGCGGAGGAGGAACTGGGAACCCACACTGCAGCTGTCTGGCAGCAGGGCTGTGAGTGAAGTCACCTCACTTGGAATTGACAAAGGAAAGAGAAATTTGCAAAAGTAGGTTCCAAGAGAGAAGGGGTTGCGGTCCCGTCCTCCCCTGGACCCAATGGCGGGCGTGTTGGAGCCACTGGGTGTGTGTCCCGCAGGACCATGTGGCCCAGCAGCGTGTGTTTGGGTGCAGCTGCTGGAGCACTTGTCTGGGAATGTGGCGCCAGCCACCTGGAAATCTTAGGTCCCGTGGGAGGTGGAAGCCACTGATCCTGGTTCAAGTTAACTCATTGCCTGAGCAATCAGAGTGAGCCCCAAGGTCACTTTCTGATCCACCTTGTGCTTTCTATCACAGTAAATTACCTAGAATGATAGCAGATGCCACACAGGTGACACCATGGAGGACCCAGGTGAAGTATGGAAGCTGGAGGCCACCAGTTTCAGCCAAAGGGAACAGCCACCATTGGGCTCTGGGTGATTTATTTTTTCAGGCAGGAATATGGGCCCAGTATCATAGGAGTTTGAGTTTTGTAAAAGAAACCTGTCTCTAGATTCTTAAAAATCTCTGATTTGTATGTAGTTAACTAATTCATTTTTAAAAACACTTATGTGAGTCTAAAAAGTCATCTATGAGCTGAATGCAGCCCATTTTAGCCTGTCTTGTAAATTATAATTTACCATATGTTTTAATTCAAAAAACACTTGCTTATTAATTTCTTCAAATCTCACATTTCCCCTGCAAGCAGAGATATTAATCTGTTCTTCTAGAGTTCTGTGGGCACAGGGTTGGGAAGGAGTCCGTATTATCTAGGGCAGTGCTTTGCAGAATGCTTCTCCAAATAAAACCTTCTCCACAACTATAATATATAAAGCTGATAAAAGTGATGAATGGGTTCTTTCATTTCCTTGGTGAAAATAGATTTTTGCCCCCCCTTGATTATATAAATAATACATGTTTGTGGAGAGAGGAAGACAAAACAATAAAAAACAATATAAAATAAAATCTGAAAGTCACTGAAATCAGACCTCCTGAGAGAGTCACCATTACCTTTTTCATCATCATCCTTTTTTCCATCTCCTCACACACACATAAATACACACATACACATAAATATATAAACACGCACATAAATATATACACACAAAGAAAACATACACACACAAACATATACACAAATAAGATTGTGCTGAATTTACTGAGGACACCATTGTAAATGCTCATTTAAATGACTTTGGTTTCCTGACTCTCTCCCCATTGGTTCTGTCTCCACCATATAAAACATTTACCCACATATTAGAGCCTAATGGGTATTTTTCCATTTCTCCTTCTCCATCTCTATATCTATGCATCTCTCTGTCCATCTATCTGGAGCGCACATGTAACCTGGGAATGGAAGGCTACGCAGGGTCCTCCACTGCCTTGCTCCTCCAAGGGACCAAGGACACCAACCACTGCACACCTCTTGGAGAGGTACCCTAGGAAACATTGAGGTTAATTTTTTATCAATTTGGGAAGCAGAGTGTTTGAGGTAGAATTTAGTTTAAAGAAATATCATAAATAAACTCTGGTCAGTTGGCTCAGGAGTAGAGCGTCAGCCCGGCGTGTGTATGTCCCGGGTTCGATTCCTGGTCAGGGGACACAGGAGAAGTAACCATCTGCTTCTCCACCCCTCCCCCTCCCCTTTCTCTCTCTCTCTCTTCTCCTCCCACAGCCATGGCTCTATTGGTTCAAGTGCATTGGCCTGGACGCTGTGGATGGCTCTGTGGAGCAGAGGTCCCCAAACTATGGCCCACAGGCCAAATTGTGGCCACCTGAGGCCATTTATCCGGCCCCCGCCGCACTTCCGGAAGGGGCACTTCTTTCATTGGTGGTCAGTGTATGGAGTACTGTATGTGGCGGCCCTCCAACAGTCTGAGGGACAGTAAACTGGCCCCCCGTGTAAAAGGTTTGGGGACCCTTGCTGGAGCCTCCACCTCAGGTGCTAAAAACTAGCCTGTTTGCAAGTATGGCCCTGATGGCAGAACATCAGCTCTAGACGGGGTTGCCAGCTGGGTCCTGGTTGGGCACATGTGGGAGTCTGTCTCTCTATCTTCCCTCCTCTCACTTTGAAAAGAAGAGAAAAATATATATTGTAAATATGATGGTTTCATGAACACGTATTTATGCACAAATTCACACTTACATATTTATATCATTCATCCATCCACTTAGTCCACATACATTTACTGTGTGTGGCTACATATCAGACCCTGTGACAGATGCTCTTGACTCAGAAATGACTAAGATTACTCACTGCTTGGCAAGAGAAGTATCAAAGTAGACAGCGTAGATACCAGTCTCCTACTGCTATGTAACAAAAGGCAACAAAATGTCCTGGCTTAAGACAACAGCCATGTAATTATCTTGTGACTTTGCAGATTGGCGACTTGGGGTTCTCTTCGTCTGGGCTGGACTTGGCTGGGCTTGCTCAGATGTCTGCCATCTGCTGTCGGGTCAGAGGGGCCAGCTGCTCTGAAATCAGCTCAGCGGTAACAGCAGGATCCTCTCTCTACAAGGTGGCTTATCACCCAGTAGGCTGGCCTGGGCTGGACCCCGGTGAGTTCTCAGGGTCCCAAGAGGATCACAACATGGGCCCCAAGGGTAAGCACGTTCATGTCTCTGCTTGTATCAGGTTTGCTGCTGTCCCAATGGCCAGGGCAGTCGTAACATCAGTCCCTACTCAAGCAAAGGAGAAAGAATTCGGTCCTGCAGGGAAGTTACTGCGAAGTCATCAGGAGGATGTGGATACAGGGAGAGGAAGAGCACGAGGCCCCTTTCACAACTGACACGAGGAAGTGCAATCTACGCTCTAACAAGACGTTCCTGGAATAATACCATGAGGTCTCTACCTGGGGTTGATCAGGAAAGGATTCAACCAGGAAGTACACTTGAACCACACTTGGAAATATACGTGGGGTGAGGAGGTGGGAAGAGTCCAGGTATCTTTGGGAAACCCCACGTGCTCTTCTGTGCCCAGTGCCAATGAGAGTGGCACCGAGAGAAAAAGGTCTCCAGAGACAGGGCGAGGCCACTAGGGCATTTTTGCTATATTTCTGAAAAGACACACATCTTTTTTGCTATTTGTGCTTCTAATGACTGGTCCCTGTTGTGCCCCCCGGAGTCACACTAAGGCCTCCTTCCTCACCGTCAGTCTCCTCGGGGTCCTCAGACACCTCTCTGCACACCACATCAATTTTCTCAATCCCTTCCTCATCAGGTTCCGCAATGTGCTGCTTCCTGCTCTAAATGCTTTCAGAACAACAGCGGAGTTCGACCCAAGCAGAGGCAGTGGACTTTCCTCAGGCACCCTCCTAACCTCAGGACTGGTGGAAGTCCTACTCCTCTCTGTGCTCCGGAAGGCCCGAATCCTGTCCCTTTCCCAGTGGCTCTAAAGGAAACGTGAGTGTGTGTGTGTGTGTGGGGGGGGGGAGTGCTAAGGAGCTTCCCAGGAGAACTTCCTGGAGCTCAGGACCGGGAGGGTCAAGGAACAGTGGCCAAATGTCTACCTGTGAGCAGTGGTATCTTCAGGAACCAGTACAAACAGCCCTGTTCTGCATGGGATGCCTGTGAGCGACTCATCACTCACTCATTTATTCAATAAATGTCTGTTGACCACCTTCCACATGCCAGGTGCCCTGGTACTATGGTTCTGGAACTATGAACATGAGGCCAAGCTGGTGTTTGTCCCCAGCTGCTGACATTCCATGTCAAGGAGATACATGTGTGAATGGGCCTCTCCTATAAACCTCGAGGAGTGTGGTGATGGAGATACGGGGACTTCTGAATGCACGCAGTGGGGACATCAGCTGGCCTGGACCCCCTCAGCAAGTTGTGACCAGCATATTGACAGTAAGTAACAGTAGCCATCACATGGTTTGATCCTGTCACAGTCACTGTTGTAAAGGCTTTATGTGAATTGACTTCTTCAGCCTCCAAACAATGCTATCAAGAGGGTAAAGTCCTGCCCATTTTATAGATAAGGAAATGAGGCAGAGAGAGGCCACCTTTCTGTTCAAGAACACAGGGCCAGGAGATGAAGGGCCAGGGTCAATGCTAGGAGCATGCTGGTCAGCTCAGCATCACAGCGCTCACCACAGAACAGTCTTCTAGTCAGGGAAACAGCCCATGAGAAGGCTCAGAGGCAAAGGAGACCTAAGAAGGGTTCAGAGTGGACTTTGGTGACCAGGGCTGGAGAGAGAAGTATCAGAGTCCCAGGAGAGGCTTGGGAGAAAGCGACAGCTCATCTCTTGTTCTTCCCTGCATTCTCCCTGTCCCTCCAAGGATGGGATTCTTCCTGAGGGCAGGGAAAGTCCCAAGTCATTCCGTGATATCATTGGCATAGAACCAGTCCCTGCTTAACGGATAAACGGTTATTATGTTTCCTCGCTGCCATGTTCAGGTTCCGCTGGGCCACAGAGCTGAACCCACCGTGTGACGTCAGCAATGATGTCACACCGGCCTTACTGGGAGCCTGGTCTCACTCAGAACCCGCTGCTCACAGAGAGGTTGCGGATCATAGATAGCCCTATGGGCAGCGCCTTTAGGTGCTGAGCGCCGAGTCACAGAAATTCAGATTTAAACAAAGAGTTCCCAAAGTAGGAGAGGTTGAGACACCACCTGAGACTGGGACAAGGGACAGAAATCCTTCTAGAGAGCATCCTCTTGAGCAGGGGTGCCCACACTTTTTCAGCTTGCGAGCTACTTATAAGATGACCAAGTCAAAATGATCTACCTACAATAAAAATGCAAAACATAAATTTATTTCTTCTATATTATCATTATTTAAGTTACTATTATTACTATTTAATATTGTGTATTCTTCTTTCACCTTTCTCCTTCTCAGCTCTCTTTTCGGAGGAAAGTCAATGTCATAGTTTTTATGAACAGTCCAAAAAAGCCGCTCCACATTTTCCTTCTTTGGAATAGCAATGGCACACAGACAGATGAGGCAAACGCACTTAGAATATGACATAGTGAAAAAAATCCCCTCCCATTCTGTATGAAAGTGGTAGGTTTTAGGCTTCTTACTCGGACCAGCTACGGCACTCATTTTTATACCCTTTGTTGTATTTAGTTTAAATAAATTGAAGGCTAACTACGCAGCAATGTAACTGAACAAGTTAGCGCGGTTTAACGCGCATGCGTAGGGTGTCAAAAGTTCAGACATCAGATTGGCTACCCTGTATGCCAGTCAAAAGACAAATGTCTTTTTAATGTCATGCGATCTACCCACACTTCCTTCGAGATGGACCGGTAGATCGCGATCGACGTATTGAGCACCCCTGCTCTTAAGCATCCTCTTCCAGAAAGGAAGAGGCCTTTCTCTGGAAGTCCAAGTGCGGGGTGAGGGAAATGGTCTGATGGTGGGAGCTGAGCAACCAGGGGTCTGACTCCCTGGACAGCTGCCCAGGAGAAAGGAGACGAAGGATGTAGTGTGAGGAACAAGGCTCACGGAGATTTTTCCTAAGAAAGTAGTATCATTTAGCAGACAATTAGCATAGGAACAGGAATGAAGGAATGAATGAGTGAACCCAAGAATTTCCTACTGTGAGTCTGAGGGTTTTCTGGAGTTGGCTCAGACAAGCAACTATATTTCAGGACTGAGACCTCCCTGCTTTTAGTCCCAGTGGAGGAGGAAGAAGGTGGGCAAATGGAGCAGAGGGTGTAGGACTAGGGACAAGGTGGTTGGGGATTGGCCTCATTGCTATCACCTTTTTCTTGTCTTCTTCTTCTTCTTTTTTTTCCAAGTGAGAGGAGAGAAAGATTCTTGCATACACCTTGACCGGGATCCATCCCAGAATCCCCTGTCTGGGGCCAATGCTCTGCCCATCTGGGACCATGCTCACAACTGAGCTATTTTTAGTGCTTGAGGTGGAGACTCCACAGAGCCATCCTCAGCACCCAGGGCTGGTGTGCTCAAACCAATTGAGCCATTGATGTGGGAGGAAAAGAGAGAGAGAGAAAGAGAAGGGGATGGGTGAGGGATGGAGAAGCAGATGGTCACTTCTCCTGTGTGCCCTGACCAGGAATTGAACCCAGAACATTCACGCGCCAGGCCAAACACTCTACCACTGAGCCGACTGGCCAGGGCTGCTATCACCTGTTCCAGTGAGAGTGAATTTATATATCATGTGAGGCATTAAGTTTATCTGGAGGTTATGGGAGTTGGGGGCAGGAGAAGTACAGTCTCCCATGCAGACCCAGGTTCCCTGTCATTGTGAGTTTGGTCACATTGGCCTAGACTGGGTCAACATTTGAGCAAACCCTTGACCCTAGCTCAAGGGTCTTTCCTTCCTCCTCCATCTCCTGCCCACCCCTTCCTGGGGCATCAAAGCACAGCTTTGGTTGCAGGATGGCTTTTGAAACTGGTACATCACATAATGTGAACTTCAGCCTTAAATCCTTGTTCCGCCTCTTTCCCTAGCGTTTTGCTGTCCCTCCCCCACAGCCCACCACTTTCTCTGCCTCCTCCTCCAGCTCACTGACTGGACCAGCCTGCTTCCTGTTTCTTCCTCATTCTTCTCAGTGTTACCCCCTTCCTATAAAATTCTTCCTTTCCTCATGTCTCTCCCCGGAGCTACTGGTCCCAGCCCTGTATGACAGACACAGCACAGGGAGCCTTCAGGCCACAGGTGTGTGGGAAGGGCCCCCAGGCCTAGAGCAACCACCATCCACAGGCTGCTCACCTGTACTCCTGAGAGAGACAGAGGGGGCTCCTGAGAGTGACAGGGTCTGGAGTGGATGGAAGTCAGGGCTTTAGGCCAGGCTCTATCTGTTCTGTGCGGTTCCGGTGTGACCTTCACGGGGACCGAAGTGAGAGTCCTGCCTCCCAAGGTGAGCAAAGGCTGATTGGGGTTTTCCAACTGTCCAGGAGACCTTTTAGCCCACATTTTCTGTTTCCTGAAAGCTATATCTCTCCAGCTAACTACCTCTACGTGCAATCCCGAAAATGGGTTAAGAATAAGGTGACCAGATTTTAAAATTGGTAAAGCGGGACA
Organism: Rhynchonycteris naso; assembly: GCA_037038555.1. Lineage (NCBI taxonomy): Eukaryota > Metazoa > Chordata > Mammalia > Chiroptera > Emballonuridae > Rhynchonycteris > Rhynchonycteris naso. Next base: position 224,693,291 of record CM072999.1, read on the forward strand.
CCATTGACTGGGGGGGGGGGTTCTTAAAATTGGTAAAGCAGGACACCATTGACTGGGGGGGAGGGTTCTTGATTAAAAGTTTGGTCTATATGGAGCAAAAAAATTTTTCATAGAATGCAAAAATAGTATTGTAATACATTTTTAAAAATTCAACGTAAGTACAATTTACAAATATAATACATTAAAAAATTATGTATAGTATTATTTTATTCTTTGGCATATTTCTCATTTGAGTGAATTTTTTTTAGTAGATTGCTGTCGTTTAAAAGGTCATAAAATTTTTCACAAGAATTTGTTAAATTCTATTTCACACATAAAATGGCTTTCACAGTCTCAACACTTAATTGTTATTTTTCTGATGTCCACACTTTATTTACTGTAGAAAAAATGCGTTCAGTCACAGCATTAGTTCCTGGTAAAGACAATGTGTATTCCACAATTTTTAGTGCATTATTGTATGAAACATGGTTTGTTTCAAAATGATGAAATATTTCTAAGCATTTGTTCTGTATTGTGATTTTTGCTGATGCCCAAGATTTCACCTTTTCCTTATCAATCTATTTTTTTAATAATGATACCTCATTAAAAAGATCATTTTTGGAAATATTACTATATGGGAAACTGAGTCAGAGGGATCGGGTTACACGGTCCCGAAACTGATGCCGGAGCTGCACGAGCGCTCCCCACGTCCAGCCCCACCGCCCACTGTCCAATGTCCAGAACACGGGCCTATGGGTAGTTAGGGGACTTGACAGCTGCCGCCCCAGCAGGTATGTCCCGCCCCAAGTTCTTTGTTTCGGGGCCCCGCACGGGGCAGCCAGCTCTTGCGGCAGTGCGGGCGCTTCCAGGTGGAGGCAGGGTCTCCCTGCCGAAAACCATATATTCCCTTCCTGTTCTCCTGCTGTTCCCTAGCTTTTCATGCATTCCTTCCAAAAATCGGGACTTTTTTTAAAACGCTGCTGGACGCGGGACAAATTGTTAAAAATCGAGACTGTCCTGCCAAAAGCGGGACATCTGGTCACCTTAGTTAAGAATGCACCAGGTAGGCTTTCCATCAGAGCAGTTAGAGAAGGAAGTGGGAGGGACAGAGGGCATCTGGAGAGGCCCACAGGTTACTAGTGAATTGCAGGTGTGCTCAGCCTTCTTCCCGACCAGCAGGCACCCGCACTCGGTAGGCATTGAGGAATGGTGCTGTAACCCTCACGGGACACCTTTGTCCCTTTTAGGTGTAGAGAGGTAGTCGCTGTGTCCAAACAGCCAGCAGAGCTCTGCTATGCCTTCGTACAGCCGTGGGTGTGTCTTCATTCAATGGCTCAGATCTTTGCATAGGACTTGAAACATAGGTTGATCCCTTCTTTTTTTTTAAAAAAAATGCAAACTTAAAAAATTATAGAGATCTATGATGTTTTAGAATTCAGAAATGGCTTATATTTTTATTTTAGTACCTATAACTAAAACATTGTATAAAAATAGAATATAATCAGATTTGTTTTCTCGTAAGTAAATTTCACCTCCTCTCTGACGGAAGAAAACACACATTTTTCTTCTACACGTTTCTCATTGCTCAGACACACTGCTATAATCTTAATATTTCTGTCCCTGTAAAAGTCATATGTTGAAATTCTAACCCCCACTGTGATGGTCTGAGGACGTGGGAACTTGGGGATTGATGAGGGCCTGAGAGTGGTGCCCTCACGAATAGGATTAGTGTTCTTCTAAAAGGGGCCCGGAGAGCTCCCGTGCCCCTTCCACTCTGTCTTCCCTGGGTGGATCCAGGCACGTGCGTGACTGCCCTTCTCTCTTCCTTCCCAGTGAGAACACAGGACCTTGACGATCCTCTACTCTTTGCCGCCTCCTTCCTCCTCATGAGTGCTGCTTTGGGGTGAGCTCCCAGGGTCCAGCCTCGGGGTCTCACCTTCTGTGGCCACTGGCTTTACCTCTGTCCTGTTGGTCTCATGGGAGCTGGCAATCTGGGTGGTCCTGGAAGGTCACAGGCAGGAGAGGCCAGGTTTATGGTCGAAGTGCATCCCTAGCCACCATACCCACCCCTGCCGGTTGGTTGCAGTGGTGTGTGTGCTGCTATGGGTGCGCAACTGAGTGCCGCTGATGCCTGCACAGATTACACCCAGCCACAGATTACACCCAGCCAGACTCAGGATCTGGTGGGAACAGCAAAACTGACACTGCTGGGAAACAGAGTTGGGGGGTTGGAGGTGATCCCACCAGAGCACCTGGATGAATGACAGTGCCTGACAAGAGTGCCATGGGCAAGAGCAGGTGGGGGAGGTAGGGAATGGAGGTCCTGTTTGGCCATGATAAATGGCGGTTCTCTTAGACGTAAGTGAACATGTTAGGTTGGGCAGTTGGAGATAAAAAACTAGAGTTCAACTAACATGCTTTTCACATATTAGCTACTTAATCCTCTTAAAAACTGTGGTACTTGCTCCTTTATCCCTGTTTCACAGATGAGTAAACAGAAGCACAGAGAGGTTAAGTAACTTGGAGCTTTTCAGGTCCTCTCTGAAGACAAGGGGACATGATTCATAAATGAAACAAATAGAAGAAGAGAGAATTGTTCCCCCTAAGTCATTGGAGACATTGGTTGGACCAGAGAAGTGACCATTTGGGACCCAGCCCCTGGGGAAGTAAGGCACAGGTGGCACTTGAATTCAGATTCAACTCACAGTCTTTTCACTCCCCAGACGTTTCCCATCATCACATCTTCACCACAGGTCATGGCAGGACTTGCTTACTTGGCCGGTGGCCAAGAGGAGAAATGGTACCAGCAGTGGACTCTTCCCCGGGGCCAAAGAGCCCTGGGGTGAGGGTTGGCTGAGATCTAGGAACCTGTGAGAGCACCTTTCCCCTCTGTCTTCTTCAATCCAGCTGTCTCAGAGGAGTGGGGTGAGCTCATTAGTGAGGACTCACGTCTTCCTCAAGTGTTCTCCTTACTTAGAAAGAAATTGGACCCTGGCCACTTGGCTCAGTGGTAGAGCAACAGCCTCACGTGTGGATTTCCTGGGTTCAATTCCTGATAAGAGCACACAGGAGAAGCACCCATCTGCTTCTCTACTTCTCCCCCTCTCCTTCGCCCTCTCTCTTTCTCTTTACCTCCTGCAACCATGGCGCAATTGGAGTGAGTTGGCCCCGGGCACTGAGGATGGCTCCATGGCCTCTGCTTCAAGTGCTAAGAAGAGCTCAGTTGCTGAGCAACGGAGCAACACCCAAGTTGGGCAGAGCATTGTTCCCTAGTGGGCTTGCCAGGTGGATCCCAGTAGGATCGCATGCAAGAGTCTGTTTCTGCCACCCCACCCACTGAATTTAAAAAAAGAAAGAAAGAAAGAAGTTGCTCAGGATTCGGAAGGAAAACACTCCCGCCAGCAGCATCCTCCACACTCCTGAGTAGGTCTGTGGCCTAAAACAACGGGAGCAAATAGTAGAAGGAATATGGCTCCCCGTCTGTGGAAGCTCTGAACTGCCTTTTGTGTTTCCCATACTTGTATTCACTCTATTCACTGGATAACCATGGAAACGAATAGCAAAGGCATTTTTATTAAGTCCTAATTCAAAAAGCTTAATCACATTTTGGCAGCTTTTCTCTATGACACAGAAGCATAAACTCTGATGTACCCCTTTGGCCCCCGAGGTTTGGGTCTTAGGCATGTCTTCATAAAACATCAGAGCAGCTGAAATGGGAGACATTGTGCACTTCCTGACACATTGCTTGGCTGTGCTTTTGTTCTTTGTGTGAACTCCTAGGCATTTTCCGATTACAGACCTCTTCCATGGATCAATATCTTCCCTTTGAACCTGGAAACAATAAAGGAGAGGCCTGCAAAATGTAATTTGTGACTAGAATATGGAAAGAAACCTGTCCTGATTTCATTCATTCTTTCCAGTGTGAGATCATCCTACATGAAGACGTGAGGAAGGAAGCTGGCAGCAGAGACCAGGAAGATCCAGCTCAGGCCACATGAAGCACTCCGACCCAGAGGACACCTGGAGTGGGCAGCAGGACAGAGGCCAGAGCAGAAATGGTACAGGGTCGGAGCTAGGCCATTTCAAAAAATCCGTAACACAGGAACAAGGAATAGAGGGAAGAGAACAGAGCGTGGAGGAAGAATATTTTAAAAATCTAGCAAGCTGGCGAGTCAGGCCGGGGTGTGCCGTCTGCTCACACTAGCTGGGAGAGTGCATTGTTAAACCCTCATGATTTCTGTGAGCTGGTTGACACGACCTGTCCCAGGTAACTCAGCTGGTAAAAGTTCCAGCTGGGTTTCACAGGCAGGTCATTCCTCGTCCTGCCCATCACACATCCTAGGCCAGTGAGCAGATGAGAATATTATTGTGCATAAACTCTTTTATCACTTAAAAAAATGTGGATTTAATTTTTCAAAAGAAATCCCTTTGTTTTTCTCAAAAAGTAGACTGCCTCTTTAAGAAGAAAAGTCAGGACTATTCTTCTAAGAGTTGCTCAAACAAGAATTAAAGGCTTGGCATGGTCCTATTTGCTGTCTATTAATATTAATGCCACGAACCCCAGAAGACCACTGGGCAAAGGCTCCAGCTGCACAGAGAACAGGGAACTGGAATTAGCCAGAAAACCTGGATTCGAGCCTGGCCTTGTATTTAAAGGCGATGTTGTTCTTAGAAGAGTCATTTCACCTCGTTAAGCTTCTGTTTCCTTCTCTGTATAATGAGAGAATCTTAGCTTGTGGGGTTATTTATAAGAAGTCAGTGATATAATTTTAAATGACTGCTTGCCCAGCTAGGGCAGGTAGGTGAGTGGCTCCCTTGTCCTCTGAGTTTGGGTAGCACTTACTATTCACATGTCCATCTTTCATCCCATGGTGTCATAACTGTATATTGCTGGACTGTTTTTCCCTACAGTGCACAAGTTATTTGTGAGTAGAAGAGGTGGTTTCCTCACTTCTGTTTTTCCTATGCATAGAACCCTTAGACCTTGGGAGCCCCTGGAGATGATTGTTCATTGAATGAATGAATCAGGTGGGTGGGTGCAAGTTGCAAAGTTCAGTGTGCCCATATGGTACTGTACCCAAGGGATGAGGTCTGGTACAGCATTGAGTCAGCCCCTCCCTGCAACCCCAGATCATAGAGCCAGATAATCCAGCACAGAATTCAAGACACCCTGAACCAGGCATCTACCGTCTTGCATTGCAATCTAACCTCTTTCTAGTCTTCTCATTTTTTAATTTACTGCCTCACTTCAGGAATTGAACCCAACCCTCATTACCACTCACCCCCGAGCTCTGGAGGTTCTCAGAGCCAAGTAAGCATTAGGATCACTTAGAGAGCTTTTTAAAACAGTCCTGGTACCCAAGCCGGAATGCCCTCAGGTACACAGCTCTGTCTCCTCCCTTTGTTTTTCTTGTCTATTAATATAGCTTTTAATATTTTAATTACCATTGACACACAAATTGTATTTATTTCAGGTGTACAATGCGATTAGACATTTATGTAATCTACTAAGTGATCACCCCACTGACCTATTTCATTCTCGTCTTCCTTCCATCAATCTTCCCTGCCTCTCCGGGCACAGGAGAGGGCATGACTGCCACACAGCATTTAAGCATCTTCTCTGAACCCCAAGAGTTGTCTTTCGGAGCAGAGCTGCAGCGCCCTCCATTGGCGAGGGGCATTCTCGGGGAAAGGGACTCATGAATTGGGGAAGGCTACCCCCATGGTGTCAAGGCTTTATGTTGGGACAAACACGGCGACACAGCCTTCGCCCTGAAGAAGCTTACTGTCCAGTGAGAGAAATATCTCATTTGCCCAGATGGCAAAAAAAAAAAAAAAAAGACAAAATAAAAGCAGTGAAGGAAAAGTATGCAGGTAAGGTGCTGGGGAGGTCTGAGGGAGGAAGCGTGACTTCAGGCTGGGAAGGGCGGGAAGAAGAGGAAAACAGCACTGACTACCCAGTTGGCCAGCGCAGGAAGTGGAGGGAATTCCACACCCAGAGGGTGGAGGGACTTAGAAGCAATAATCAGACAGCAGCCATGCTCCCCAAAATCGAAATTAAATGAGGTGTCAGGCATTGACTGAGACGTGCAGTTCAGAGCAAAACCTGGGAATGAGCCTGTGGGGAAGTTTGCTTTCTGTGACAAGCACAGGGAAAGTTGTGATACTTCCAAGGCCTTCTTGGTGGCCGTTTCTCAGAAGTCTGTAATGAATCACTAGCATTTTCACCCCATATTGGCCTTCCCTTTCTTACTCTGGCCAGTCTACTGAGCAGTTTACCAATACTGTTTCAACGGCTCTCCAATAGAGCATTGTTCCCACTTTACCTGTGAGGAAACTGAGGCTTGCAGGGGTTAAGCAAACTAGTCTGCGTCATTGGTGAGTAAGTGGCAGATGCAGGACTGAATGATGACAACACCCATGTTTATTGTCCCGCTAGTGCCTGTCCTCCGAGTATCTGTTGAGCTGTTACAAACACACTATCCAGTGCACCACATTTTCTGCCTGCACTAAGAAAATGACCAGTAGGTCCTGGCTAGGTGGGTCAGTGGATAGAGTTGTCCCAGTGCACCAAGGTCCTGGGTTTGATCCCCAGTCAGGGCACATACAGGAAGCAATCAATGAGGGCACAACTAAAAAGTGGAACAACTAAGTGGAACAGCACAAGTTGATGCTTCTCACTCTCTCACTCTCTCTCTCTGTCTCTCAAATCAATGGAAAAATATTTTTAAATTACCAATAATCACAGACCACCTAAATTGGTTGATAAGAAAAAGCTAGGATGGTAAATCCGTTCAAGTTCCCAGGGAAAGTCTGGTACAAAATACAGAACGAGCTCAGCCTAGAAAATACCCGTCAGGTTTTTTGTCCACTTTAGGTCTTTTGGGTCCTGAGCTCTTGAAATTTGCACAGTCACCTCTTTTCATTTGGAAAACTTCTCACAATAGTACAATAGCTTTGGCAAAGGCTGTTATAAGCACCCAGGCAGCTACACTCAGTACAGAAGGTCACCCAGAAGCCTCGAAGCAGGAAAATATGTGTGCTTACACTTTTGACTCACGTAAATCCGAAGCTAAATTTATGCACATTGGTGTCAACAATTCCAACGTAATAAATTAGAAGCAACTAGAGTGAATGTATCTGACAGCATTTAAGCCATCCTTTCTTTTTTTTTTCTGTCTAATTATATAAAGTATGGGGCTGAAATCATTGGCGTTGATTTACCCAATTTCCCATTGTCAAGTGCTTTGTCTGTGCCTGATGCGGTTATGGTAATGTGCTAATTAAATTTGATGTCCTTTATTATATTGCTTTCAGCAAAATAAGATACTAACACTAGAAGTCTGGTTTCTCTGACTGTGACCCGGGATAAAAAGGGACAACGCCCTGTGAGAGCGGAAAATAGTATCTTTTGGGTTGAGCTGGCTGAGACACAACTTAATTGGAATAACTGAACATATTTATGAGGGGCAAGAAGCCAATGAAAAAGAGCATTCAAACTGTGTGGTGTTCCTCGCCATGGCCATTTGAGCTGAAACAATGGTTTGTGTGCTTGTGCGGGGGTCACAGTGTCTGTGGGGGGACACTGTGTGCAGTAAATCAGAGATTATTCTGCTGTGTTTCACTGAGTGCCACCTTTAACTCGAATTTATCTCTTGTTCTATTTTTTTTCTCCTGACTCAATGCAAACATTTTCATTATCTTGCATGAGGAGATGATATCTGATTTTCATTTTGAAATGCCAGAAAAAGGCCTGAGGCCCAGGTCTGGTCTAAGATTGTGACTATTAACTTAAACGAGACAGAAATAGTCCATTGTTCCAATTTGCAAATAGTCCTATGAGTAGAAAAAACCCAGGCATATGGGTTCCCTAGTCCCAAGGTCATCTTGATCGGCTTAAGAGTATCAATTCATACTCAAGACAGAACCAAACGTCTGTGAGTACTTGGTGTCTGGCAGCTCAATGGCAGAGTTGATAACTGTGATGTCAAAAACAGAGCTATGGGCCCTGGCTGGTGCCTCAGTGGATTGAGTGTCGGTCCAGTGTATGGACATCCCAGATTTGATTCCCAGTCAGGACACACAGGAGAAGTGACCATCTGCTTCTCTCTCCCTTTCTCTCCCCCTTCTCTGCCTCTTCCCCTTCCTCAGCCAGCAGCTCGATTGATTCAAGCATGGCCCCAGGCACTGAGGATAGCTCAGTTTATTCAAGCATCAGACCAAAATGGGGTTGCCAGATGGATCCCAGTTGGGGCGCATGTGGGAATCTGCCTCACTATCTCCTCTCCTTTCACCAAAAAAAACAAAACAAAACAAAAATAAAAAAAACAGAGCTATAAACAGTGTGACACAGACTGACTAATAGCTGGGATGTGGAGTCAGATGGACCTGAGGACCTTGGCCCTGCCTTTTCTTGGATTTGTAGGTTATTATAACCACCCTGGGCTTCTGTTTCCCCACCTGAACAATAGGAACAGTACTGTGTTTCATAGACACTGTCACTTGTAAAAGATAGCATTGATTTATGTCCCACATCAAAAGAGAAGGAAAAAGCACTAACAAACTATGACACGGTGCTTTATTTATTTATTTTTTTTAAGTGAGCAGAGGGGAGATAGTGAGACAGACTCCTGCATGTGCCCAGCCAAGATCCACTCAGCAATGCCATCTAGGGCCGATGCTCAAATCAGCGGAGCTATCCTCAGTGCCTGTGGCTGATGCTTGGACCAGTTGAGCCACTGGCTGTGAGAAGGGAAGAGGGAGGGGAAGAGAAGCAGATGGTCGCTTCTCATGTGTGCCCTGACCAGGGATCAAAGCCAGGATGTCCGCTTGCCAGGGCTATACTCTATCCACTGAGCCAACCAGCCAAGGCCCACAGTGCTTTTTTATTTTTGTATTTTTCCGAAGTGAGAAGCGGGGGGCGGCAGACCGACTCCCACATGCTCTTGACCGGGACCCACCCAGCATGCCCAACAGGGGGCAATGCTCGGCCCATCTGGGGTGTAGCTCCCCTGCAACTGGAGCCATTCTAGCACCTGAGGTGGAAGCCATGGAGCCATCCTCAGTGCCTGGGCCAACTTTGTTCCAGTGGAGCCTTGGCTGCAGTAGGGAAAGAGAGAGGTAGAGAGAGAAAGGAGAGGGGGAAGGGTGGAGAAGCAGATGGGCACTTCTCTTGTGTGCCCTGGCTAGGAATTGAACCTGGGACTTCCACATGCCAGGCCTACGCTCTACCACTGAACAAACTGGCCAGGGCCACTTTCTTAATATTTAAATTTTATTTCATATAGATCTTTCAGATTTCTTTAGAGACTTTCAAAAAATCATATAGCACTCTTATGCACATGTTAATCTCCTAAAACTTGGTCACGTTCAGAGTTCATGTTTTTCTTGACAGTGTTACTTGCTGGGCTATCACCAGTGTGGAAAATGGGGCATCTCTTTCAAGATTATCCCACAGTTGTCTTCAGGACATTTCCTTTAAATAATTTTATCTATTTTTGTGTTGGCTTTTCACTCCCCCAAGTTTAGTCCTGAGCTCCGGGGCTGGGCATCCCATTCTCAACCCAGTATCCTGACTTCATTTGCCAGCTGCTCTGATCGGAGCTTCAGAAGTGACTGTGCCAGCTCAGCAAAGGGCTCCTCGGTCTGGCACTGAGACAGAGTGGTTGAGGACACTCCTGATTAGGAATGATCCCAGACTCCCCCCTCAAAAAAGTGACAAACTGGGGATTTTAAAGATACCTTATATAATACTAACAGTGTCTGGGACATGTCACAATCAGCGAGGATGCTAATGTTCAGTGGGTGGCTCTCCATGTGAACAAATTCTCATGAGTCGTGTTAAAGAGCACTGGGGACTGTCCAGGGGCAAAAGCAGAGTGACTATTGGGACCATCAGTATTACTGTTCCATTCAAGCATAAGACCAATAGGGCTTGATAAACAAATATTCTGTTTAAATTACAATTTTAGACTCTCAAATCATGAAATAGAGACCACATGGGCGGTTATACTTTCTCCTCAGCACATTCTTGCTCATTTTCCCTCAATGGTGCTGTGTGTTGTCGTTTAACAGTGACGTGAGAATGTGGAGACTCAGCCCTGTGCTGACAGCGGAGAGGACTTCACATGCTGGTAGGTCAGGAAGGGGATGCGTAGCCCACTTCAGTCCTCTAGGAAAGCTGGAGGTCTTATAGCAGGAATGGAGGTAGGCTTTGAATTGCTGAGGGAGGGACGTCCCCTCCCTCGGGACTTTGAGAAGTAGAGAGGGCTAAAGCACGTGGGTGGGTGGGGGGTTTGCACATGGAGGCAGACCAAACAAGTGGTACAAACACACTTTGGTGTTTTGCTTGCTTTGGTTTGGTTTCTAATTGACTGTTGGTTTTCAGTACATGTGGCAGATGAATTAGTAGCACAATAGCCAGTTTCTGGAGCACCCAGCTCCTGGGCTAGTAGCTGGAGATACTCCGGGGGTCTGGCCCCATTCACAGGTGATGGAAAGAGCCCTTTGTAAACAAGCAAGGCAGAGGCCTACCTTAAGGTCGATTAGGACTCAGCCAGGGTGTGGGCAGCAGTGCCTAGCAGATAGAAACAGGTGCTGACCTGGAGAGAAGTTTGGACCAGATGTTACAGGGAAGTGGCCACCTGGGGTGGCAACAGGAAACCAAGACAGATTTGTGGAAAATTCAAATTTCTTGAAGATACCCCCCCCCCCGCGCCACCAGATGGGGAGGGCATTCTGTGAAAGACCAAACTTCCTGCTAATACCAGGAAAGTGGTTGTGTTATTTATGCTTTGAGACACAACAATGGGGTAATAGTGATTGCTTTCCTTACCTCTACCCCGTAACTCCTCACCTCGCTGAAGCAGTACCCATGTCTAACTCTAATTTCCTAATTGATAAGCACAGAGAACTAGGAAGTTCTGAAGATTTATATACTAGATGGTGTTTAAAGTTCACCTCTAAAATTATGTGACTGTGTTTAAAGTAGATAGATATTTCAAAGACCAAAATATAACCCCTCAATGAGTTAGATTGCATGTTCCCCAAATAAATATTCTTCAACAGAAACATGCCAGATTTTCCTCTAACCATGTGACCTACAGGAAAGGGAGGCATTGTTACCTGTCCTTTATTTGTGGTAATTTATATGCTAATGATTGAGTAGTCCCAGACTAGTTGGTTGGATAATGAACTTGGTCAGCTGTGTTGTAGCAGAGTAACCAGTGTGGACACCGGAGGAATGCTGAATATATCTTGAAGAGAGAGATTAATTATTAACTGACCCTATTAATTTACTTGGTATTTTAAAGTAAAAATCACTTTTTTATATATAACATAATAAAAGAGCAAATGCACACAGTTTTAGCATTAACTGCTAAACCATCCGGAGGATCTTTGCATGCTAGGGAAAAAATTGTCATTTGTGAGGCTGGATTCCAAAATGAGTTAATACAAACAGGAACATTATTATCTATTAAATTTTGGATGATTTCACACATGTGGCATTTCTTCACTAAGTAGACCGAATCAGAAACTCCCAAGTCTGTGAAATAATGATATTCAAGGGATCTGAAAGTCAGAAAGTGCTGAACGTGGGTGAGGAGTTGTTATAGTCACTACTGAAATCTTTCTCACGCACTTGGACAAAATGAAGACTTACACCACATGGAGCGTCGAGCAGAGCAGGACTCTTTTTTTGCACTCATTCCTCCTTCCACATGGTGTCCAGGTGGTCGTGGAGGGACTGGGCATGGGGAGAAGAGAGCCTTGGACACTCACTCATTGCTACTCTGGGTGGCTGAAGTGGTCATTCAGCTGGGAAAATTTAAGGCATCTTTAGGGGACCTTGTCCTGGGGGCTGAAATCTGTGGCCCTGGTTCTGAGCCTTTGTTCATTCAGTCCTACTCCCTGAGGCTTCTTTGTCCTCAGCCAGGCCTCCAGTTGTCTAGACTTTCTAGACTTTCCCAATGTTCCCTCGTGCCCTCACCTGTTGGGGGGGGGGTGAGAGGACCCTAACAGACCACAGAGTGGCCATGGGGAGCAGGACAGCAATCAGGCCTGGATCTGTGGCACATCCTTCAATCTGCGCCACCACCTGTGTGGCTGCCAAAGGTGGAAACCTCTGCTCTTGGCCTTTCTGCCACCTTGTTTGATTTGCCTTCCCTGGAAAGTGAGACACAAGGCTGGGACTGCTTGTTGTCCCCCACTCCCCGCCCCCTTTCAGTATTGTAGTTTCTAAAGTGTGTGGAGCACACCTATTACCACGCTCAATTTAATCTTCACTGTAGCTGAGCACAGTCGTGAACATCATCCCCATTTTACAGATGGGGAAAGTGAGAACGAAGAGGTATAACATGGTTCCAGGGGCAATAGAGTGAGTGACAGAGCAAAAAACCCACACTCTGCTTCAAAGACCAATGTATATGCCCTTTTATATTGAGCTAAGATTGCATCCACCTCAGATACAAATAAATCCATAATTCTGAGAGTAAACGAGAGGCCTACCACATAAGGGGGGAGGGGTGCCCAGACAGAGAGCGGGGATCAGCGACACCAGTGCTGAATTAAAGATGAGGAGGTGGCAGCCCCAGCTGGTTAGCTCAGTTGGCAAGAATGTTGTCCTAAAACACTATGGTAGTGGGTTCAATCCCAGGCCAGGGCACATATGAGAAGTAACCAATGAATGCATGACTAAGTGGAACAACAAATGAATGCTTCCCTTCCTCTCTTGCTTCCCCTCTCCCTCTCTCTGTCTCTCTAAAATCAGTCAATAAATAATTTTAAAAAATAAAGATAAGGAGGTGGCATTGGAGATAACACGGACCTACAGCTAAGACAAAGAGGTTAGAGGGAGTGTCATTGGAGCAGAAAAAAAGCCTGTGGCCTCGGTAGCCATTGTTTGTCCCACCATGTCCTCGACTTCCGGGGAAGACTATGCTTCCACTCCTGGGCTCTGGCTCTCAAAGTAGAAGATAAGAATTCCTTGATGATTACAGATTATACAACAGAAGTCCTGTGTCTCATATCAAAGATATATGAAGCTGAGTAGAGGTGACTGCTTTCTCCCATCTGGTGTGAATCCTATGGCTGGCAACCCGGGTCATTTCTGAGAACACCGTGCTCGGAATCACATGCTATGGGCCCAGCGGGTCTGTGCTAATTTTTTTTTTTTTAAATGCTAACCTCAGCTTCAAACTCAATATCCTCCTTTGGAATATAAAAGAGCTCTAGGTTGTTTAAAGGTTGAGTAGAATTCCTGAGCCTGTTAACGGGTCACAGTCTACTAACTCTCATAATTAGCAGGAGCCCACTGTATCGTGTGCTCGCCCTCTGTATCCAACAATGACTAACTACTCCATTTCAGACTGTTTACTTAAGAGTGGGGCTTTCATCCATAATCGATGTTTCTGGATATTTACCTACTTAACATGGAAAAAGGAGAAAAAGTGTCTGCTCAAATCACTCCCTCCTCCATCCCTTTGCATCCCCACCCCCACCCCAGCCACCAAGTCCCAGCATTCTGGGTGACCAAGTTTGAAGCCTTGTCTAGGGACTGAGCTACATGACCTTGGGAAAGTTACCTCTCCCCTGAGCCTTTGTTCCCTTATCTGCAAATTCTGAGGACTGAACTGGGTGATGTCCAAGGTCCTTTCTGCCTCTGAGGTACAGTCATTGGGGGAGATAATGAAATGTCTCCTCCTCTGTTAAAATTCATACATATTTATTACCAAATACCACAGCACGACAGACTCCAAGGAGGATATTAGAATATTTATTTGGGGACAATACGAAAATGAGCTGCATATGGTAGCTGATTTGTAAACACCAGGGAGAGTAACTTGCTTACTTTGGAGGGGTGTGCAAAGTTGGACAATGGAAAAATCTCTGTGGGAGGCGATGTCTGGCGCTGTTATAGACGGGCCACTGGAGACAGAACTGCTAAGGGAGCAGGGCCATCTCAGAGTTTTACCTCTTTTAATGTGGAGTGAGTTGAGCCTTCTCTTGCAGTTACCTTAAGAAATCTTCAGGCCCTGGCTGGTTTGCTCAGTGGGTAGAGTCCAGCATGCAGACATCCTAGGTTTGATTCCTCGTCAGAGCACACAGGAGAAGTGACCATCTGTTTCTCTTCCCCTCCCTCTCCCCTTTCTCTTCCTCTTCCCCTCTTGCAGCTAGATTGGTCTGAGCATCAGCCTCAGGTGCTAAGGATAGCTCAGTTGATTCAAACATTGGCCCCAGACAACGGTTGCCAAGTAAATCCTAGTTGGGGTACAAGTGGGAGTCTATCTTTCCGCCTCTCACTTAAAAAAAAACTTCAGTCATGTATATTGTGAATTAAGTGCACATGGGTATTTGAATGTATTGTCTTTTGGGGTATTAGAAAAGAGACTGAGTTCTCATTGGCTTGAAGTGGGGGAAACCAGGGCCTGTCTACTTGTCACAAGGATGCTGGAAAGGGTTGAGGGTCCCAGTTGATGTCTGAGTTGATCTGTCTCAATCTCTCATCTTTCTAGGCCTGGCCTATTCTGTTGCTGGATACACACGTCTTAGTCTTTACTTAAGTGTCATTTTCCACCTCTCAACATCCTATTTATTTCTTCAAAGCCTAGTTCTCATTTCCCCTGATCATGCCAGCTCTCTGCCCTCATTCATTCAGCAGTGACTACAGCGCCCTAAGGCAGCTGTGTGCTTCTTTAGTGCAAGTTCCATATTTGGTTCTTCTCCTTCCCACCCACAGACTAGAAGCCCAGGGAGGGCTGAGCCAGTAGTTTTCTTTTCCTGGTCCCCCAACACCTAGTTTTGTGCATGGTACACAGTCTGTCCAATCAATAAACAAATGAATATCGTTAAGTGCCCATTAGTCAGATCAATAATGACAAATGCTGCCCAAAGACAATGCTTATTTGAAAATACATCCGAAGCTTTGTGTTTCTACCCCTCAAAATGCTTCTTTGGAAGGATTTATGACAGCCTGATGTTTTTACATGCCAGTTTACATTAGGGGCCGTCTTGTCCTTCTGGGACCCATCTGGGATGTACTCATTCTTCCAGGTAACCTTTGTGGGACACCCACTGTGGTGATGTTTTCTGCCTAAGAGCCATGATTTCTCACAAGGATTCCCGTGTCTGGCAGAAAAACACCCCCTCCAAGCTCTCTGCAGGCCAACATTAGCAGGATATGCAGATAAAACCATTTTACATGTCTTTTATTTTTAAAAAAATTTGATTTGAGAGAGAGAGAGAGAGAGAAGAGAGAGATGGAAAGAGAGGAGAGAGAAACGTTGATTTGTTATTCCACTTATTTATGCATTCACTGGTTGATTCTTGTGTGTGGCCTGACTGTAAATCGAACCCACAACCTTGGCATGAGGACGGCGCTCAAACCAACTGAGCTATTCGGCCAGAGCTACAATCTATTAAAATTTAAATTTAGTTGTGTTAATAAGGCAGTTGCAACAAGTATATATAGTCCATGGCAGTCCCCAAGGCGAGGAGAGAGCAGAGCTGAGTGCCTTCCCCCAGGACCCGGGCCGCTGCCTGTGCGGGCTAGTCCCAGGCGCCCGGGCCTTAGGGATCCCTCCTGGACCCGCGGGCCGGGACGGGGAATGGGCGCATCCCCAGGGCGGGTCCCCACGCTACACCCGGCCGCGGGCGGGGGACAGCGCGCCAGTGAGTCCGGGACCCAACCCCCTGGCGTGGGCGTGTGGTGGGCTGAGCAGCGCGTGCGCGAGGGGGCGCCGTGGTCCCGCGCGCAGCACCTGCGCCTCCCCGCAGCCCGGCCCCCAGCGCGGGGGGCCCGCCGCCCGCGGCTCCAAGTCTCGCGGTGCTACGGCCGGACTGGCGCCCCCCGGCGCGCGACAAAGGCGGGACCGGGCGAGGCGGCGGCGCGAGGCCGGGGAGCTGCCGGCCTTTGTGTGGCGCGCCGGCCGCACCCGCCCGGGCTCCGCGTGCAGGGCCTCCGCGTCCTCCCGCGACATGGCCACCCCGGCGGCCGTCAACCCTCCGGGTGAGTAGCGGGGCCGGAGCCGGGCGGCGGGGGGCGGCTGTCACCGCGCGCAGCCTCGGCTCGGGCACCGCGTCTCCATCCCAACTGCTGCCCGGCCCGGGCGGCGACCCGGCCTCGCGTACCCGGACCCTGCAAGCTCTGAAAATGCCACTTCCTTCCCCGCCCGGGAGTTCGTCTCGGGCCCCGGCCTCTGCCCTCGCGTGCTGGGACCCGGGGTGGCGCCGGGCGAGGGAAAGTTTGGAGTTAGGACCCAGCAGGGCGGCCCCGTTCTTCCCGTCCGCCGAGACCTTGGCGCCCTCACACCCGCTGTGTGTCCCCGAATTCCGTGCGCACAGACCCGAGCGCGCAGTGTCCCGGCCGCCGAGTCACACCCTCGGCCTCCTGGGCTCCTATCCTCGGATCCACAGGTCCGTGATCACCGCTTCATTCCCGCAGACTTCGAGAATGTGAAGAGCTCGTGAGCGGGTGGAAAGAACCACCTGTTTTGTAGTTGTACCCGGAAATCCCTTTTCATTTGGGAAATGCCCTACCTATGAGGACTGCCGAAAGGGGACGGAGAATGGGAGGGAGACACCTAGGCTGACTGCTCCAAAGTTTTGAATGTTGTGCGGGTGACTGCTGTGGGCATGGCTGGTATCAGGTCCCTGAGGAGGATGCAGGCCGCCCTCCGCGTGAGAAGGGGTGGGGTGAACAGTGTGGTCAGAGTTCGGAGTGAAGGAGCCATTTCAGCTAAAGTGGTCAGGGAGACTTTGGAGACTGCACCTGTTAGAACTGGAGTTTGAAGAAAGGGAGGTGTGAATATGTGGAGCCAGGGCTGAGGTGAGGATACTTGCGTGTGGAAGGGACAGGAAAATGCAGATGGACCTGCTCTGAGCAGGGATGTTAGTGAGGGGTTGGGGCGCTGGGGAGAGAAGAGGGAATAGCTGGGTTCCACAGACTTGTGTGGCTGTGGCCTGGCTTCAGACAGCTTTGACGGACCCCAGAAACATCCTCTTGTTATTGAACAGGAAGGCACAGGGCCATGGTTCTGGAAGATGACCTTGTCAGCAGTGTGTAGGTAAGGAAGACTAGAGGCAGGTGAGACTTAGCGGCCCTTCGTGGAACAGAAAAGAAGGACAGCACCAGGGGCGGTGGAGAAGCTCAGATGTGGTACTGCCTAGATTGGGGGTAAGGGTTAAGGGGGAGCCCAAGGGAGCACAGAGATGAGGTGTTCATGGAAACACAGAGGTGAGGTGTCCATGGAGGCACAAAGGTGAGGAGCCTGAGTGGTTCCAAGGAAGAAGCTTCCATAACAGAAATGAATGTTGTGAGAACAGAGTAGAGGCTATCTGTCTAGAACACTGAGTTGGAGCGTGACAGGTTTGAAAGCGCAGCTGTGCTGGTTTGCTTGCGACACCAGCCTGCAATTTCAACCTGTTTAGCTGCTTAAAAATTAATAATAATAAAAAAAGTTAGATTTAAGTGTTGTGGCATTAGAAAAAGTAAAGCAACTTAATTGAAGATATTTTAGTCCAGTACAGGCTTATCTTGGAAATAGGAATAAAGTCAGGGAGACAGTTTCTATAACATGTATACATATATACACCATTCCACCTGTTCAAAGCCATTTTGTCCACTTGGTTGTCCTGTGAACTACAGAATAAATATTGGGTGGCTACTGGCTTGGTGGTATTGTGGGAGACCCAAGCAGTGTAGTGCAGGGTGGGATTGTTTTTTTTTTGTTTGTTTGTTTTCTTTAAGTCATTAAGTGAGAGGAGGTGAGATAGAGAGACTCTGGCATGTTCCACAGCCAGGCTCCACCCAGTAACCCTGGTCTGGAGCTGATGCTCCAGTCAACCAAGCTATATCCTCAGTGCCTGGGGCCAATGCTAGAACCCACTGAGTCACTGGCTGTGAGAGGAGAAGGGGGGAGGGAAGGGCAGAGAAGCAGATGGTCGCTTCTAATGTGTGCCCTGACCAGGGATTGAACCTGGGTCTTCCACATGCCCAGCTGATGCTCTACCCATTGAGCCAACCGGCCAGGGCTGGGATTGTTTTTATTTATTGGTAAACACCCAGCCTGATTGACAGGCACTGAGGTCTGTGTCTTTTCTCTGTTGGCAGAGGTAGCAGAGATCTTGAGCTTGGTGACAACTCCTCCGATGGAGATCCTTGAGGTGTCACCTTTTCTGTAGTCCATCATCCTCTCTTTGATCAGTCCCCTGCGGTCACACTCGGATCTCGCCCCATAGGAATCTCTCACTTCTTCTTTGGGAAAATGGTAGGGTCTCAAGGGATGTGGCTACAGGTTTGAGCCTGAGAGAGATTTCGGATTCAGCTGCGGTCGGGACACTCAGGCTTGTCACCTGAGACCACGATGTGATTGCCTCTGTGAGTGCGGCCCCCTCTTCCTGCCTCACCCTCTCCCCAGATGTTTCCTTGCAGAGAATGAGAGCTTGGTAAACACAGGCAAATGGACAGAGAGGAACCAAGATTTGTTTCTGTGATGATTCTGTGCCAGGTACAACGGTCACAGCCTGTCACCTCTCCACCCCACCCCATCCACTGGTCCCTTTTTCCCCTACTGACTGTCACACACCAGCACTCTGGGTCTCGCTAATACACAGGAGATTGGAGTCATTACACTCTCATGTTATTCAGCCGATGTGAGGCAGGTTTACACCTAATCTGCCCCTTCTAGGCCCCTGTTTGGGTGTTAGTTTAGGACCCCACTGCTTACCCTGGGGAAGGAGAGGCAGTTTGGAAAAAGAAGGGTTTGGCTCCAAGATGTTTTCCTCATGGCATCTGCCACAGGGTCCTCTGTGCCATCTCCTGGGTCCTCTGACACCTCCCTCCTGTAGGTACATTGGCCACTGACACTGTCGTAGGGGCTGGTTTTCTCACTTCTCTCTTGTCAGGGACCATATATGTCTTCTAGACCTGTGTTTTTCAACTGCCAGTCTGCCAGAAATTTCGTGCCGGTCTGCGAAAGAGCTGACCACCTAATGTTGTATGAAGATAGGTCCAATGACCCGATGATTCTTCATACAACATCAGGGTGGTCAACTCTTTTGAGGACCGGCACGAAATTTCTGGCAGAATGGCAGTTGAAAAACACTGCTCTGGACTAGGGAATGGAGTCACCAACATTTCCTGTTCTGAGTCTGTGTTACTTATTTCACCTCCTTTTTGGGTGAACTGTAAGCATTCTGACTTATATGAAATGCTGAAGGTTTTAATTTGAAAGTCGATCTGTGCAGGGGTGTCTGCAGCTGGAGTGACAGCACAGGAGGGGACTGTGTTTCCAGTGCCCGGGCTACCTCAGGCTTTTGTGATTAATGCGTGAGGGCATCAGGCACTTCAGACCAGTGACCATTAGGAATTTTGTGTTATCTAGGCATTCTCTGAAAAGAGTACTTGCTGAGTAATTAACTAGGCTTGCATATTTTAAAGAATTCAAAGGTGTGTTTTAAGAGATTTAGAATTGCTACTTCTAGTTATTAGACTTTCTTTTCCCCCAGGTTTCTGTTTTTTGGCGCTTTGATTTGGAATTGGTTGTATAGTATAGGGAGGTTCTCTGGGCACATTGCCTTAGATGGAAGGACATTTGGGTCAGTTCAGCAAATACTGAGCACCTTTGAATTTGAAGTACCAAGCACTGTGCAGGACGGGTAGGCAGTGAGAAGAGGGGGAAGAATGTGCGTTGTCCTCAGGGAGATTGGAGTCTGACAGGAGGCGTCAGTGGACTGACTTTGTAGCAGAAGGTGGAATGAATGAACATTGAGTAGGTGTGTATATGGTGACAGGGACCGAGAGGAAACCTTTTCAGGAGGCAGCTTCTGAAGAGAGAGAGTTTGGCCTGTAAAAATTTAGGAAGGGTCATTTTGCGCCAGGATTGTGTGGGCAGACTTGTGCAAGTTTGAGGAACCATCAGTGATTGTCTCCTCAGTGCACTGGGGACCCAGATGGCCACCCCAGAACATAGGCTGGGTCTGGAGCTTTGGAGAGATGTTCGCTGTGCTCACAAGGACCGGGCAGCACTGCTTGGAGTGGAGGTGGGACACCCACCCCAGCTGAACACACAGGTTCAGTTTCCTCACACTCCGCGTTTCACGGAACCTACAAGTCATCCATCGCAAAACACGTTGGTTTAGGTACTTCTCAAAAAAACTGCTGCTGAGGCAACTCTGCCTAGTATCAAATTATAAAATGTGCCTCCATTTCAGGGAAGCCAAAAAACCCCCAAAATTTGCATTTAGAATCAGTAAAATACTGCACTTTAAGAAAAAAGTCAACTTTGCTACCTTTGATCATCTGTATCTAAAACAGTTGGTCTCCTTTTCAATAAAAAACTATAAAATTTTCCCTTTAGGCGTGTGCCAGGGAGCCCAATGGTGAACCTTTTGGCTTCTGCCAAAAGAAAAGAGTGATATCTGAAAAAAGGTTTTATTTGTTCCTCAGCCATTGTTTATTGAGCAACTACTGTGGGCCAGCTACTGAGCGAGGTTCTGGAGATAGTGTGGTGAGGAAAATAAATACAGCCCCTGCCATGAGGCTGCTCACAGCCTAGTGGGGCAAATAATCATAAGATATCATATCAACCTGACCAGGCAGTGGCGCAGCGGATAGAGGTTGACTGGGACGTGGAGGACCCAGGTTTGAAACCCCAAGATTGCTGGCTTGAGTGTGGGATCATAGACATGACTCTAGGGTTGCCGGTTTGAGCCCAAAGGTCACTGGCTTAAAGCCTAAGGTCGCTGGCTTGAGCAAGGAGGGGTCACTCGCTCTGCTGTAGCCCCCTGGTCAAGGCACATATGAGAAAGCAATCAATGAACAACTAAGGTCCCTCAATGAAGAATTGATGCTTCTCATCTCACTCCTTTCCTGTCTGTCCCTACCTGTCTCTCTCTCTGTCTCTTTCAAATACACACACACACACACACACAGTGTGTCTATAAAGTCATGGTGCCCTTTTGAGATATGTGTGTGTGTGTGTATGTGTGTGTATATATATATATATATCACCAATATGTTAGCTATAAGATGTGTAAATGCTGCAAAGAAATGAA
This sequence comes from Rhynchonycteris naso, assembly GCA_037038555.1. Classification (NCBI taxonomy): domain Eukaryota; kingdom Metazoa; phylum Chordata; class Mammalia; order Chiroptera; family Emballonuridae; genus Rhynchonycteris; species Rhynchonycteris naso. The sequence goes on from CM072999.1 coordinate 224,714,324, forward strand.
GGCCCCTTTGGGGAGGCAGCCTTTAAGTAGAGGTCTGAGGGAATGAAGAGGAACATGAGAAGAGCAGCATTTCACACACATGGAACAACGTCTGCTAAGGCCCAGAGGTTGGGGAGAGCCAGGTGGTTCAAGGGACCAGAAAAGGCCTGAGTGGGTGGGACGCGGTGAGCAAGGAGAAGGCAGTGTAGGAGCTGAGGTGTGGGCAGGGCCTGCTCACAGAGGCCAGGGGCTTGGGGTTGGGGTACAGGTTTAATTCCAAGAGCAATGGAGAGCTCCTGAGGTGTCTTGAGCGCTGCAGAGAAGTGGTCCATCTGAACATGACGACGCTCCCTCTGGCTGCAGTTTGGGGAGCAGGTTGGAAGGAAGCTAGAGGAGAAACAGGACCCCAGTGATGTGTTGCTGACGTGGCTAGAGGGGGCAGTAGAGATGGAGAGAAGTAAACGGAGCTGAAGTATATTTCGGTGCTGGGACGCCATGCTGAACAGCCCCAGGGGCACCAGTTCCATCCTGTCCTTTCTTGCAAGTGGGCAAGGCACCTCTGGCACGGTCCCATGCAGCACTCTTTTTTGGAGGGTAGAACCATCAGAACTTCCGTGGCAGGAGGTACAGAGAGGGTGTCGGGAGAAGAAAGAGGTAAGTTCAACCCCAGCTTTCTGTCCTGACGCCTGGGTGGTTGGAGGGGATGGGAAGACTACGAGGCACACATGGCCAGGGGGTGTGCCAGGGGCTTCAGCCCAGGACAGCTAGGTTCGTGCCTGGGAGACATGGAGGAGGGGCCCTCAGGGAGGCAGTGGGCCCTGTGGGCCACAGGGATCTGAGCTGGAGAAATACATGAAGAGGATGCCACCAGCCTTCCACCAGGTTTCCTGGGGGACAGTGAGATCTCAGAGAGCGGCCTGCCGACTCCATTTACAGCTTTATTGTCAGTCTCTGACAGGATTCACTCAGATGCATAGCACGATCATTTCTGCATGTCTGCCACTCAGTTCTCTGTGTGTGCATGCATGTATGTGTATGTATATACTATACATGTCAAAACTTTTCTGGGCTGTAGTGTGAGAAAGGAATGGCCAGCAGATTTGCCCAGTAACAGAAGACGCCGTTTGGGGAGGGGTGAGGTATTCACGCAGAAGCTGGTAGGAGCTGATGCTGGGCAGGCTGTGGGGCTTGTTCACCCCATGGACCTTTATGTTCAGTGACTAAAAATGGTTTCCCACTTGCAGACAAGCTGCTTCCCACTTGAGGGCTTTCACTTATGCCTGGGGCCCGTTCTTGGAAGGGTTACTAGCTCCCCTGTCCCTCCTTCCCCGTCCACTCCTTCCGTTTCCTTCTGTCTTGGCTTGCATTCTTGACCATTTTCCAGGCAAATTCACCAACAAGCAAAAGTGTGTCCAGTAGGTAGCTCCTGCTTTTGTGTATCAGATGAAACACAGGGCATCTGTCCTGCTTTGCTTGTGTCGTGAGAGACACCCGGCAGAGCTCGGGGTCTCTCAGCCCCTGCTGAGGACTTGGCTTCTTCCTCCTGGTAACCTCTTCCCCCCTGAACACAACAGTAAAAAATACATGTTGACTATAAGAAAACTTGGAAATGTGCAAAACTGCTAGTTCTACCATCAACTGTTGACATTTTTGCATACAGTTATGTTGTTACAGAAATTTGTCTACATGTCTAGAATGTTCTGAGCATATTTGGTGACTTTCCCCTTCATTAATAGTAACAGTGGGTCCTCCCAGGGCGACTGTGTCTGTTTCAGTCATTGTCCTAAGTTACTGACTCAGGCATGTCACATTTGGGATGCTTTTCCGTTTGTCAGAATTATACACAATGTTGTAGTGAACATGCTTGTATGAAAATATATAATTAGGTGATTTTCCCCCTTATTGTAACTTCCCAGAAGTGGAGTTGAACAGTCAGAGGGGTTTACATGCAGTTATGTTGCTTTCTACAGAAGTGAGTCTGGAGGCTTCACTCACCTGGCATCCCCAGAGTGTAAGTAGGTGACAAAGTGACAAGCCCAGACGTTCCTTCCTTCGTGCCCGGAGCTCTGTATGCACCCAGGGTTGTCCCTCCACCCTCCCTTACCAACTTACCCCGTGCATGTGGCCTTCCCAACTACAGGTGCCACTGACTGTCCCAGACACTTTGGATCTCTGTCCATTGTGCACACATCCTCCTTGGACCAAGGACACATTTCCAAGCAGAGCACTGGGTTGACCAGTCCCCAGGGCTGTAGTACTTCATGCCTATGTTTTGTGGCCACAGACAGGCGATGGTGGCCATTAGTCCTTTCTCAGACGCAGTCCCAGGAGTTTGTGTCTGCTTTTGGTCGTGTGGGCCCTGCCTCTCTCCCACAGCTCTGAAAGTAGAGCACCATGGCAGGGGACACTCCATGATTAGGTGACAAAGGACAGACTCAGGTCTAGAGCAGCTAGGGAGGGTTCAGGGGTGCATGTCCAGGTGGGGAGAAGAGTCCAGGGGAGTTGGCTGGCGCTGAAGCCAAACTCAGTGGGTAGACCCAGGGCCTCCAAGAGCCAGGTCAATGGAGATGGTGGTGGGAGCTGAGGTGGGGTCCCAGGAGAAAAGGGTCATCTTCATATACTAGACACTCCTTGGGACCCCACATTGACCCAGTCTGGCCTTCAGAGTCTCTGCCTGTCGAGTAAGGTCACTTCCTGCCTGTGTTTTCATGGCTGGCCAGACTGCCCTCACAGCATTTAAGGAAAAAGCCACTGAAATTGATAAGTAACTGAAGGGAGGTCCAGCCTCTGAAGCAACAGGAAGTCCAAAGTTAAGTTAGGCCTCACTGTTTTGTATCCATAGCTACACCCAGAGGGTGCTTTCTTTCTTACCTTGGTGAGACTGCTGAGTCGCAGAGCATCTGAGACTCTGGCGCAGGTGGGTGGGGGTGGGTGGAGACACCGGCAGGATTGCTGCTGAGCATCTCTGCATGGCAGCCCCACCACAGACTCCTCTACTCTGGCATCACTAGGGCGCCAGTCTGCGGGATCAGGACTTCTTGACCTCTGATCTGTGGCAGCTAGACAGGAGCTCTCTGGGGTGGGTGGCTGGCAGAGAATGAAGTGGTGACCCCCTTGACCATCAGCCACTTCAGTATTAAGAAAGCCACCTAGTGGCTTTAAAAACTAGATGAGACTTGCCTGACCAGGTAGTGGCGCAGTGGATAGAACATTGGCCAAGGATGCTGAGGACCCAGGTTCAAAACCCCGAGGTTGCCCGCTTGAGTGCAGGTTCATCTGGCTTGAGCGGCACAGGCTCACCAGCTTGAGCACGGGGTTGCCAGCTTGAGTGTGGGATCGTAGACATGACCCCAAGGTCACCTGCTTGAATGTAGGATCATAGCCATGACCTCATGGTTGCTGGCTTGAGCCCAAGGTCGCTGGCTTGCGCCCAAGGTCCCTGGCTCGGCTTGAGCTCCTTGGTCAACAACTAAGGTGCCGCAACGAAGAATTGATGCTTCTCATCTCTCTCCTTTCCTTTCTCTCTGCCCCTTTCTGTCCCTGTCTTCCTCCCTCCCTCTTTTTCTCTCTCACTAAAAAATAAATAAAATATAAAATAAAGTAAAAACAAGATGAGACTTTACAGATAATTATGATATCCATGATAGAAGTTCATTTGGATGTGAAATAACAGAACTGTGAGGTTTTTTTATTATTTTTAGAGCAGTGTTGATGTTTCTCTCACATCAGCAGTTTGAAATGAGGCCCAGTCTGGAATCATTTGCCATCATTTGCTATGCTTGATGGATTACAAGTCCCGCAAAGAATAAAATGAATGAATGTGATCAAGGCTCACAGCTGCGTTTTCCTTTCCTGAAACTATTTCACACCAGAGAACTTCCGATTGGGTTCAACCACCCTTTCCTAAGCACCCCCTGGGTCCACCGTCCTGACAAAGGTTGCCATGCTCAGTGCTGGGGGCTAGGGAGATGCTGAGTAGATGAGTAGATGGGTGGGTTCAGCCAGTCTGTGATGCGGACAGTGTAGGGACAACTTTATGCGGATGACTGCTACAGAGAGGACAGCAATGTAGACCCCGACCAGTTCCTACTGATAGGCAGAGCAAGGGTGCAGAAGGAATGGATCAGGTCCCACGGCTCATTTCAGGACAAGTCAGCCTCACAAAACTTGGCTCTCCATCTCCAGCTGCTGCGGGGCACATGTGTGTCCCCCACACCCCTACCCTGTGTCCCACAGATTCTGCAAGCCACACCTCCTGCTCTTTCTTCTCCTCCTCAATCCCTGTGGCAGTGAGTGGCACCACTCTTCATTCATTGGCCCAAGCCAGACATTAATTATTTTAATTGCTTATCCACCTAATTAAACAAATATTAATTGAATGCCGACTGTGTGCACAGTGGTGTGCAAAGCCAGGCGGGGTTTCTGCTTTCAGGGCACTTGCTGTGTGACTGGAGAGTCAGCCATTTACTAAATAATCACGTGTATGAGGGTATCCTCCCAGTAAGTGTTATGGAAGAAAGGAGTCTTTGTTTCCAAATGCAACAGGACGCCATTGAAGTGTTGCAAGCCGGGGTGTGATGTGAGGGGAGAAGGGATTTGAAAAGCTCTCTGGCTGCTGAGTGAGGCGGGCCAGGCACGGACAGTGGAGTGGGCACAGAGAGAAAAGCACGGGTCCCCGAGCTGGTTAGGAGGTAAAGCCAATGTAGCCAGCTGAGAGCTTGCACTTGGTAGACGAGAGGCACAGTGGCACGGTCCACGATTCAGTCACGGGGATTACAGTGCCAAGACAGAACACTGGTGAGGTCCTGTTGTGGGGGGTTTGAGGGGAAGTGGTGGAAAGATTGTGATGAGCTTGGTCTCAGACATGTTGAGTTAAAAGCATCTTTGAGTTCAAGATGTCCCAGTGAGGTGGGACTAGCAGCCTCTGAGTGGCTGCATCTCTCCTGGAGCCGGGACTTTTATTTTCACTGTGGTGTCCCCAGTACCTTCAGCGGTGCCTGGCTCATCAGTGATGCTTAATAAATATCTATTGAGGCCTGGCCTGTGGTGGCGCAGTGGATAGAGCATCGACCTGGAACACTGAGGTCGCCAGTTCAAAAACCTGGGCTTGCCTGGTCAGGGCACATACGGGAGCTGATGCTTCCTGCTCCTCCCCCTTTTCTCTCTTCCCCTCTTTAAAATGAATAAATAAAATCTTTAAAAAAAATCTATTGAAGGAGTGAATGAATTGGACGGTGAGTCTCCAAACCGCAAACCAATGAAGAGGTGTGTCCACCACAAGATGACTTCTTTGTTCTTGGTAACGCTTTATGCTGGAGTAACCTCAGGCTTACGGAAAAGTGGTAGGAACGTAGAAAGCTCTCCCGTGGGCCCGCCATCGAGGTCCCCAAGTGTTAGCATGAGTGCGTCCGCCCTTGCTTGTGCCGCCAGCTCTTCTCCCGGGACAGCCGGAGGATGCGGGGGACACACGGCGCACACGGTGCCCCTGTGCATTCCAAACACTTCGCTGTGCGTTTCCTCAGAATAAGTACATGCTCCTACAAAACCACAGTTCATGACCAAAATCCGGAAGTGAGTAAAAATAATGTAGTATCCTCTACTGCACAGGCCTTATTCTTCTTTTAACAATCAGTCTCAGAGCCAAGACCACCTTTTTTTTTTTTTTAATGGCTCTGGGTTTAATCCACAACTCCAAATTACATTTAGTTGTGATACCTCTGTAGTCTCTCTTAATTCTGAAATGATTTCTTGGTCTTTTTTTTTCTTTTATGGCCTTAGCGTTTTTGTCAGGTCTAAGCAAGTTATTTTGAAGAATATCTCTCAGTTTGGTTTTAATTGAAGCGTAGTTGACGTGCACAGTGTATTAGTCTCAGGTGTACAACACAGTGGTTTGACATTTACCTGTCTTCCCATGTGATCACCACAGTAAATCTCGTCCTCACCCACCACTGTGCAAAGTTGTTACGATATTACTGACTACATGCCCTATGCTGTAGTTTACATCCCTGTGACTGACTTACTTTATAACTGGAGGCGTGTACCTCTCAATCCCTTCAGGTCTCTCAGTCGGTTTCCTTTTTTGTTTTTTGATGTTGCCTCATGGTTACATGGGGACTGTGCTTTTTAATTTTCTCTTTTTGTCAAAAACACCATGAAAGTGATGTTGATCACAAGACTGCTTCTAGCAGCTGTTACTTAGGAGCGAACGTCTCTGTCAATAAAGTCAGGGTCCTGTGCCGACCAGGCTAAGGGGAGGTGGTGTGATTTCAGGACCCGTCCCCTGATGCTGGTAACCTCTCCCTTTGTTCAGTACGTCATGTTTAGCAGTGTTTTTTCAACCACTGGTCCACAGGCTGGTCCACGAAAGAGTTAACCACCCTGGTGTTGTATGATGACTATACAATGATCTTAGTCGAATTCACTTACGCTCAGGGTGATTTCTGCTTTAGCAGTTTCTGAAATCTTCTACAGTGTGTCCATAAAGTCATAGTGCACTTTTGGCTGGTGACCGGTCAAAAGTGCACCATGACTTTACGGACACACTGTATTTTCACCCGTCCCCAAGTGTAAAAAGGTGGAGACCCACTCACATAGAGGAGCCCAGATGTTCTTTGTTTTTTAAAGACGGTAAAGCTAACACTTTCCTAAACTAAAAATCAACTTCATTTGATAAATAAAATAGTTATGATCCAATTATGTAAGAATGATCATCTCTTTAATAAAGCCAGTAGGGAGCTGAAGTGGTTAATTGCCAATTTTCCTGTCATATAGATCAAAAGTTTTCAGGTGAGTTGCTCACCGGGAATGCCAGCAGTGCACTGCAGGTAGCTCGCAGGGCTCTCTTCACAGCTCTGGGAAGTCCCCTCCCATACCCTGCTGCGTGCGGGCTGCTTCCTTCTGCTCTGTTGTGACCATCCTCACCACCTGTCCCCATTTATTAGGCTTTCTGCACTGGTCCTGCCCTGGGTGCAGGCAGTGATGCCCTGTCACCACTGGCAGAGAGGGAGGGAAGGGTCCCATCACCCAAGGACAGTTCTCATCCTGGATCCTCCTATCCTCTGGACAGACCAAGTGGGTTGTCTGTTGATGGCCTAGGTCTGCTGCGACCTCGGGCACTGTGCTGGTGCCTGGACATTGCCTCTCAGATCACAGCTCAGTGCCCCATCTCCTCCCTCTTTAGCTGATCTACTGGGCCTCAGGCTAAGTCCCAAGAATGGACAGCCTTGGAGTGAGGACATATGCCTTCTCTGTTCAGAATCATTTATTTGTCTTCATCCATCCATCCACTCAACAAGTATTTACCACCTGTCTGCCCTTCATTACTTATGGTCCTCGGTGCTGGGAATGCACTGGTTAGAAAGAATGGATCTGTCTGTGCCTTCCTGCATTTATCTGAAGGGCAGCTTCTTCCATAGGTCACCCAGGGTGGGAACAGAGAAGTCTGTTAGGCCTGTTTACCACCAGGTGGCGCCCTCATACAGGTAGTTCAGCTGGTGAAACCTCACCTGCATCAGAATCACCAGGAGGGCTGTGGGTCCCAGAGGCTCCTCAGTAGGTGTTCTTGAGGGTGCTGAGACTTGCATTTCTGACATGTTCCCACGTGATGCTAATGCTGCTGGTGTCTGGGCCACCCTTCAGATCCACAGAGGCAGCTAAGCAATCTTCTGCCCACTCACCTGGTTCAGGGCTTCTGGGCTCATGAACTCACTGTCTTCCTGATAGTTGGGCTTAGTAGCCCCATTTCGCAGATGAGGAAGTGGAGGCTTAGATGGTCGGCAGGGGTGAGTGCAGAGTGAGACCCCCATTCTCATCCTGAGTGTCTCGTCTTTCCACTGTCCTGGGGAGACGTGAACCAGGTATTAATGAGACATCCCCATTCTGCAAGGATGGCTCCCTAAAATGGCTGTTAGTTTGAAATCCTAATGGGTTTGATTCTCTGCCGCTGTCTTCCATGAAGGTTGCTATTTCAATGCATTTTACAAGATAATCTCAGGTTATCCATATTCAGGTTCCTGAGTCTGTGTACCAGGCTTGATGGAGTTAAGTACTGTTTAGAACTGGAGATTTTTTAAAAAAAAGACAAAGACAAGAATACCATCTGTGGGATACATGGATGAAAGAGAAAAGATATGTGATTTGTTGCCTAGGTCCATCTGGGGCTGGTGGAGAAGATTCTGGTGATTTGTACTTGTGTTACAAATCACAGTGTCAATGTGATACGTAATAGCATAGATGCAGGCTATTGTTAGCTCCTCCAGGAGGTAAAGTAAGAGATGAAGGAGGTGAGAGTCTAGCAAAGACTGCAAAAGTAGTTATTCAAGGTGGAGGGACCATGCCACCCGCTTGGAGGTGGAGGCAAAGGATGACAGCCAGAAGAACGGGCATGTGCCTTCTGAAGCGACCCGGTGTCTCTCCTCCCCATCTCATGACTTCTTGGTGCCAGCGGCCAGTGGGGAGCGAAGGCTCACATCCCTCCAGAGAGGGGACTGTCTTCCACCAGGTGCTGTTCAGAGGCCCAGCCTGGTCAGGACCTCCTCCTGCCTTCTGTTCCCTTCACATCCCCGCACTCACCTAGCACTTCCCAGGTACCAGGCACAGAGGAGCCGACTAGGATGAGAGAAGAAGGGCTGGCACCATCCTGATGGCTTACTGTGGCTCATCTCAGACTTAGTCATGGAGGTTCCCCGGCGGGTTTTTGAGGTAACAGAGTCAACAAAGTGGGTCATTAACTCATCCTTGTAAACATAGAAAAACTTGTCAATAAGACTTTCTCTTGCAAGTTGCTTTGCCTAAACAGAAATTTAAAAATAATGTTTTTAATCCCACCAGGTTATTTTTACAAACGCCAGTATCACAAACAGTGCCACCAAAATATTAACTGCAACATACTCTGATAATCTCTTTTATTCTGCTTGGTATTATTGTTTATGGTTCTTTCTGTACACATCTTGGTTCAAAAAGAATATAATTATCTTCCTAAAGGTAGCAAGCTCATGAATTTTCTCTTACTATTTGTATCATTTCCCCACTTCCTTTGCTATTTAGATATTTGAAACTTCTTAATAATTTGTTTTGCACGTACAAGTGAATAGCTTTTGCCGTATGGCCATGGCTTATCTCACATTGCACTCCCACAATAATCTGTTAATATTAATGGATCACTGACTGGGTGAATTGAGACCTATTATGCACACAGGGAGGTTTTCAGTGTTCACATTGGAAAGGGAAGAACATTGAGACTTGAGCAGGAAGATCACGTGGCACATCTGATTTGTGGAGTTGACATTGACATTCTATAGGTGTAGGTATGATGGTGTCCAGTGTGATCATACAGTCCAAGGGGCCAAGAAACTCCCTTATAAAAAAGGGTTTCAAAATCGATTTTATTGAGGTTCCATTTGCACACAGTTGAAGAGCAGCAGAAGTAATCTTGAAGTAGGTGTTCCACAGCGTGTCTTTTCATGGGCCCCTGCACTCACTTGGACGAGGCCACACACTGGGGCTAAAGCTGGACTTGGACAGATCCCAGACGAAGATAGGCCTGCACGTGACTTTCACATCTGGGATTTCATATCTTGCTGTATCCATTTGCCCTCAGCATTCCCCTATAACATTATTCTATGAAATGGTGTTATTTAATGGCCGAGTGATTCTCATTGCTGTGGGTCTTCCATAATTTATCGGCTTTTCTCTTCATGTCAGATATATTCATTTATTTGGTTCCTGTTCAACTTTAAACTGTATTTGGACCTCGACATGCCTCTGAGTCATTCACTTCTTTCCAACTCTTCACTCCTTCACCGCCATTCTGGCCTCTGGAGTAACTAAGAGCTGGCCTCCCCTGTCCAAGGGCGCTCACAGGGTGGTGTTTCATCCCTCTTGCCACAAGAACTCTTCCAAGCAAATGTGTTTTGTCTCATCAGCAGGTTTTTCTCAGTGTAGTGTTCACTCTTTACCATCCTGTGTCCCTTTTATGTATTTTTAAGGGTGGACAATTAGAGCTCTGAACCCATCGCTAGCTCTCCCACCGGCAGCCCACACCCAGCACATTCTCCTGCAAGGTTCGTCCTGCTGCATGTGGGCTTCTCATCGTGAAGCCACAGGCTCTGAGGCTGGACAGACCCCGGGGTCCTGACTGAAGGAGCCCATATTGTTCTGATGGTCTCCGGCTGGTGGTGGCTTTGACTCAGGCAGGAGGCGGGTAGTGAGGGGATGTCCCACTGTGTGCTTCGATGTGTCGGCCTCTTTGTCATTTCTCACAGAGGCGCCCTGTCGAGTGTGGAGTTCATGCTTGTCCTGCCCCAGGTTCGTCACCTCAGCAGGAGCCTCTCTCCCTTCTGCTGCTGGAGCAGCTGGTTGCCCGTCTTCCTACAGGCTCTGCGTTTTCTCACCCCATTTTTATAAAGTTCAGTGCAGGGGTGCTGGGGCTTTGAAATGAGTGGGAGTTTGGTGCCAACACCCTAGTGGGCTCTGGTGTAGTGCCCCTGTTCCAGAGGACACAGCACATGCCCGCTCGGGCCTGGGAGCCAGGGCTCTGCCTCAGCCAACGTTGTTCGCTGAGATGGATGGCATCTCCCAGGCCGCCTTGGGACTGGTTCCAGTTCCCTAATGCCCGACCTGCTGGGGTAGCTCAGTGTCCAGGCTGGAGGCACTGGCTGGTGGAATCAGGACCTGGCCTCTTCCTCCTCCCCAAGTCTGCTATCTTCTGCCCTGCAGAGACGACCCCCACCCCACCCCCGCAACACACAGAGCCCAGCCTGCTTTCTTATGACACCTGCTGTACAGGTGACACCCAGCCTGTTAAAGTCTAGCAAGGACCTGGGGGCAGAGTCCCCTGGCCCTCCAGCTAATGGTTTTTTTGCACACTGTGCTACAGAAATCCTACCCTGCAGAGAGCCCTGGGGAATCCTGTACCCTGCTTTCCTTCCCTAGGGGTGGTGACCCTCCCTCCCGTGCGCGTCAGGAGGAATCCTCTCCGACCTCTCCCTGAAGTGTTTTGATAATCTAGATAGTTCAAATGTGTATCGTGGTTGCACCAAAAATCCAAGTCACCAATTTTTCAGAGCCTAAGCAGTTAACATTAGAAATTCTGCTGCAAATAAATTGATCAGTATGCAAGACAGTTGTCAGGGCTGAATCATGGTCCACAGTTAAGGTAAACAGATCTGTGATGACATTTTCTGAGCTGAATACAAATGCAGCTTATTTCCGCCCAGAGGTTCCTGACATTTCTTCTATGCGGATAACAGATTCTACCACGAAGGTGTTGGTCACAGGGAAGAAAGGTCTCTCTTTAATCTCTGGGAAGGTAGGGCTGTGACATTTGATGGGCTTTCTGTAAGAGGAATTGTTGTAAGGGAGAGCATGGTTGAGGAGAGAGGGTTGTTGGGTTCCTGCCTCTTTTCCTCCCCTCCCACCCAGAGAGCTCCGTTCCTTTTTTCCCATTCATTTGAATCATCCTGAAAATACTCTGTTATTGTATTGTGAAAGTTTGCATGCCATTAATTGTTTTTTCCAATGAGGAGATAAAGGGATGTCTTCCTTATTTAGATTAGAGTGAGGGGATAATATGTGTTTTCATTTCCTCGCATTTTTTTCAATCCCCTCAAGTTTCATGGTTTCCCCCATCTTGCTGCCTGTGCTGCTGTGTCATAGAAATTCTGCGCAGTATGTCTGCACCCGCTGTGTGGGATAGCCCCAGCTGGGCGCTGCACCATGAGCTGGATGTCTCCTGAACTATGTGAAGCTTTCAAAGTCCTCAGCTTGTAGTGAAATTACAAGGAGCTGGAAACCTCATTGCAACTTTGTGGGGAGCCCGTGGCTCCTGGGGAGCTGTGTTTCCTTGGGGCGGGGCATTTGTTTTCGGGGTCAGGCTGTTGTGGATGGAGAGATTTCTGTCTGTCAGTGCATTTTCATTGGTTGTGATCAGGGCCCCTGAGCAGGACTGTAAACAAGAGAGTGGCGCTTGAGGTGGGGGATGCTTCTAGATCTTGTAGAGTTGCAGTTGGGGGTAAAAGGCCGGAAAGCTCCAGTGATTAGACGTGAACTGGAGCATGAAAGGAGTCTATTCGGAAATCCTGGAGCCATCCTAGGAATACCTTTAGGAAAAGGGCACCTTTAATATCATGCTGGGATCCTCCCAATGCATTTCTGTACTGTACTGCTAGGATAGCACAGGCTGGCCTCCTCCAGGAAGCCTTCTTGGATGCTCTGTGGTTTCCAGTCTCTCACACAGCACGCAGCTCTCAGTATGAAATTTCGCAGCCATGTGTCTCCATCACACTGAAGACCCAGCCTGTCAAAGGCAGGATGGCATCCTTTCACCTCTGACTATCCAGCTTCTAGCACATTTCCCAACTCAAAACAAGAGCTTTGCCAGTGTGCTGGTAATTGAAATGGCCCCATTTTCTTAGAGGAACCTCTCTGGGAGGAAGGAATGTCTCAGCCCGATTGGCCCCATTTCTTCCCTGCAGCACAGATGGAGATACTGAGTCCCACAGTGATGAAGCCAGAACTAGCACGAGGCTCCCGTGAGCATGTGGCCTCTGAATAAACGGTGGGAGGTGTGCATGCTCCTGCCTCCGCGCTACTGCAGTCCCAGGATCAAGCACACGGTGTGGCAGATCTAATATGCAACCTACCCAACCATGTTTTTCTTCCTCTTCTAGAATATTTTTGCCCCATGCAGTGTCAGTGTAGGAGGATCAGGTGACCAGGATTTTTAGTCTTCTCTTTTTGTCTCTGACAGTGACACATGGTGTGTTTGAGGCAGTGACATCATCTCTTTCCTCCTGAATGTCCTCTTTTCAGCTTTATCATTCAGGCCTTGTCATCTTCCTCCTGAACCGCTGTAGCCTTCATTCGTTCAGAGCAGACATACAGGTACAATACAAATGGGTAACTGGGGGCCAGCCCTGGATGGGGTGGGGAAGGGGATAGCCAGGGACAGGCTTCTTTGGGACAGTGATGTTTGACCTGAATCTAACAGACTAAGAGTTAATTTGGTGAAGAGAGGGGAAGGGAGCTTTTTTGCCACAGGGCATAGCATGTACGAAGGCCCTGGGGTGGGAGGGAACATGGTGTGTCCAAGGCAGTGCAGCTGAAACTAGAGAGGTAGGCCGTAGTCTGACCACACAAGAGCTGGTTGATCATGGCAGGGAACTCCCCTTTGTGCTGACAGCAAAGAGTAGCCATAGAGGATATCAGCAAGGGTCAACTGGTTAGATCTGGCTTCTGTGTGAGAATGAATGGAAGGGAAGTAGTGGATGCAGGGGGACCAGGGAGGCCCTGGGAATGGCCAGCAGCAAAGAAATGGTATTAATGCCAAGTTCCTGGATGAGATCATCAGCACAGAGACTAGATGGAGGAGAGGAAGCTGTAAGATGCCTGAGGTCTGGTGCAGTGGGAGCTGGCCAAGAGGACTGGGGAGGCAGGGCCTGTGAGACAGGCAGGAGGGAGGGGTGTTGCCCCTGGAAACCAGGAGAGGATGCTCAAGATGGGGCAGTTGGGGCTGCACCTACAGAGAGGGTGGGGGCAAAGAAGGGACTGTGTGCCCTCATAAGAAGTGCCCTCTGTGATGGTGGAAGCTTGCTGGGGGGTGATGGGACAAAGGTCTGATGACAGGGTTGCGGGGAGAATAGGAGGTGAGGAGACCTCGAGGTGCGACTGAGGCAGGCACAGATGACATTGCCCATGCAACAGATGTTTTCTCGACAGTTGGAAATTCCATACCAGTTTTGGGGACCAATGTGATCTTGCTCGGTGGTCTTCTTGTCAGCAGAACACCTCTCCTTTTTACGTGTGGTCAGCCCTCAGCTGCAAGGGGGTGAGGGTGAGGATCATGGGCTCTACTTACTGGGGACAGAGTAAGATGCTGACGTGACAGCGGGGCTGGGCCTGGCCTGGTCCACATGGGCACCTGAACTTGTCACATAACCTTTTTGTCCCCCTTCCCTCCTCTGAGGAAAGGACGGGGCTTCCAGTGCTCCTTAGCTTGCCCCATAGCCCTGGTTTCTGTAACTCATATTACAAACCAATCTCTATCTTTGATTTCTCCAAATAAAATTGGATGAATATCAATTTTTCCTGACGACACATTCCCTTCCATTGGCCCTCTCCCTCTAAGCTGGAGGGAAATGAGGCTGGTGTGGGGGTGGGGGGGGCAGCTTTTTAGGTTTGCATTCATGGCTGACCTCTTCCAGCCTGAAATGTTCTTAACTCAAAGGCTGGCGTGAAGTACTGGCTTTAAAATACTTAAATGTGTCGCACGACCCATTGTCTGTGCAGATGATAAATTTCACACGCTTCCACATTGAGGCCCTCTATGCTATGTCAGGTTCCAGGTTCATCAGAGTTAAAGGAACTTCCTTATCTAGGACTCTCAGGATGTTTTTAATGGACATTGGAATCCCCAAGAGGAGGGCGATCTTGTTGACCACAGAATCCTTTCCTTGTAGAATCTTGAGAACGTTCTGTGGGACTTGTTTTGGGAAGTGGTGACTTTTGGGTGCTTAATGAACTTAACATACTTTAGCTTACATTTCAGGGAAAAATACAGATTTCTTATCAGAAGGCAGCTGATGATAAGTTTATGAGTTCATCATGGTTATTTCTGTCTAGCTGTCCGGTACAGTAATTATCTAAGGGGGAGAGGATTACTTTAAGGAATTTTTCCTTAAATATTTTTCAGTGTGAACATTGTTTAAAAAAATACAAAACCGGAAAACCCTGGCCCTGGCTGGGTAGCTCAGTTGGTTGGAGTGTCATCCTGACAATGCTGAGTTTGTGGGTTCAATCCCCAGTCAGAGCATATACAAGAATCAGCCAGTGGTGGCACGAATAAGTGGAACAACAAATCAGTGTTTCTCTCTCTTTCTTTCTAAAAAAAACAAATAAAAAATTTAAGAACCACCCAACTGTAGTTGCTCTCAAATTTTTGTTAACGTCATAGAGTAGCTAAATTCGGATTTTGTTTATTAGTATTGTAAAATTCTTCAGGAGTTTTGAGTGGGATAGTTCAAATTGACCTTAGAATGTGTTTATTAAATACAATGTCTTCAGGCATAACTGTGGATCAGCAGTCAGAGGCCTCCCTGGTTTCCGGGGGGAGATCTGAGAGCGAAACCGTGCCTGGTCTGAGAGCCCTGGCCTCCCACTCTCCACTCACAAGGGCCCAGATCCCCATGTTTATCCCACACTGACTCTTTCAGAACTGTTTTTGTAGACTGTTGTTACCTTTTGGCTCCATGTAAGAGTTGAGCTAAGAAAGGCCTGTACTCTGGAAGTCATTCCCAAGGACAATGACCAGACCCAGAGAGGCTATTCAAGTACTGACTTTGACTTTTCATGACCCGAGCAAGGGTGCCCTTCACAAAGGAAGCAGAAACTCTAACTGTGGTTGCTTTGAAATTAGGGATGCTTGAGTTAACATTGCCTCCACGGACTTTCAAAAGTATGTAGCTTACAAGAAATAACATATAGGCCCTGGCCAGTAAGCTCAGTCAGTTAAGAGTATTGTCCCAAAATGACAGGGTTGTGGGTTAGATTGCTTGGTCAGGGCACATACAGGAGCAGTTTGATGTTCCAGTGTCTTGCTCTCCCCACTCCTTTGAAATGAAATGAAAAGAAAACATATAAGGTAATGGAGAAGTACTTCATCTAATACCCGACTGTCTTATTCTTTATGTTAGTGGTTCCTCCTGGCAAGGCTCGGCTGTGGCATCATTGTCACTGGGTCAGTGTGCAGCCTGAGGAGGTGCTGTCACGGCCCCTGGGCCTCACTGTCCATGTCATGAATGCAGGGGCCAGAGGGCTCTATGTTTGAGTCCAAATTTAGGAAACAGCCTTTCTGCTTGACCACAAATGCCCAGGGTGAGGGCAGAGCATCTGCGGACGCTGCCGAGGGGACTGACTGTGGACTCTTGGTGGGCTGGCCCATCTGGGTGACCAGGAGTGGGTACCCGTGGTGGTTCTTGCATGTGCCTGGATCTCTGGGTGCCTGACCTGCCTCCAGGTGGTCAGGAGACAGGGGTTCCTGATGAAAGCTGCCAAGCTCTGCGAACTCCTTTTAGCCCCCAGAACTAAGTGCAGGTGTACTTCTTGGGATGTACTTTTCCAGAGGAGAGAGGCAGAGCCCAGATGGAAGGGCTTACCTCAGTCACGCTAGTGACAATGGTCAGGGCCGCCCAGGCCCCCGGCCCTGGGCTTTTGGTGCCATTGGGCAGTTTTCTTGCTTTTCTATGCTTGACAAAAGCTCTCATCTTTACTGAATTCCAGAAATGGCTTCAGACATCCCTGGATCAGTGACGTTGCCCGTTGCGCCCATGGCAGCCACCGGACAGGTGAGGATGGCTGGGGCCATGCCTGCCCGCGGAGGAAAGCGGCGTTCCGGGTAAGCAGCCTCAGCGTTTTCGGGAAGCGGCTTAATACATGTTGAGCAACACTCTTGACTCATGAGGAAATGTAGTCTCTCCCTGTCCTGTAGCAAAAAAGCTAAGCAGTTTGCATCCTGGTTAGCTTTTGCAGGGTCCCTAACTGTGCATGTGATTGGCCTGTGTTTTGGGCTTCAGCACCCAGTTGGGGACTTCTAGTTGCTTGTCCTTGTGGAGTGAATGAGCCCTGGGATCCAGCTGTGTCTCGCTAAGGCCATCTCCCTGGGTAGGGATCCCCCGTCTGCCTGAGCCCCTGGTGCCTGCCGCCCTCCCCTTGGGCTGCCAGTCTGCTCGCTGGGGTGCAGAAATCATTCCTTTTGGCTTATTGGCACCTAGAGGCTGGGCAGCTCGTGCATAGTGCCGCTCTGTGGGCCGTGTTAATAGTATGGTAAGTTTAAGCAGGATCAGAAAGACCTTTCCTCTTGATCTGATGGAACCCAAACTGCATCTATTCAGGGGATTGTGTTTGGAGCTGTGCTTAGAGCTCAAAAATTAAACCAGCTGACATAAACCCCTGTAGGAAAAACAGAGCTGGCATTTGCAGGCTCAGTAAATAACCTGAATCCTTTCCTTCATCGACTTTTTATTTTCAACAAAATGGCTGATAAAACATTTCTCTTGAAGTGGGATTAGTTTGTCCTAGTCATGCAGTTTCTGACAGCACGGGGCCAGGTGACAGCAGACTTGTCAGGCCCAAGGCCTCAGGGCTGGGAGGCGGGGTCCCAGTGGGTGAAGATCAAGAAGGGGCTGAGTTGGGGTGAAGAAGCGCATACTCAGCATAAGGGTGTGAATAATGTGTTGTGTGTGGAGTGCAGTCTTCAAAGGAGGACCTGGGGTGTGATCACTGGGAGGGCGAGAAGCTGAGCTCTGGTTACACCGGCTTCCCTGAGTCAGCGCCTCCCTCCGGGGTGCTGAGGCAGCCTTGTTCTCCGCCCACCACCGCTGCCCTTTTCAGGGGCACAACAGGCAGAGCTGTAAGAGCAGGGTGGGTGCCTGGGGCAAGTCTTCAGATCCAAGGGCCTTACTTAAGAAGTAGCCTGCCCGCCCCTGGGGCCACCGCAAACACAGCCATGCCATTTAACCAGCTCCTCCTGCTAACCGGCAGCTGAGCTCGGTGGACTCAGGACTGCTGTCAGTCAACATACCAACTTACTGAGGTTTTTAAAAAAGATTCCAGGTCTTTTAAAATCGTTTTTAGATGTCTGTGCTCTCTAGCCTCTGTCCACAGGAGTGGCCAGTTCTCCTTAAGGAGAGGCCAGCATGGGGCTCTTTGATGAGGGAGGTGGGTTGGGTCGGGGCCAAGGGCAGGCAGAGGTGCTCAGGCCTGGCCCCTGTGTGAAAGACAAGGAGCCCCTGCTGCTCCTCCTGCAGGCGCTTTCGGGTCTGTGCCCTGCTCAGGACGAGGCTGCAGGGCTGAGGCCACTTCCCTCCTGGCCTTCGTGTTCTGAACTCTGTCTGGCATCTAGACCCTGATTTCCACTGATTGGATGGTGGGATCTGTCTCCTTTCTGCAGAGTCCTCCCAAGTGTCCCTTTCTATACTGATCACAGCATGACACTGGCTGCAAAGGGGACAGGAGCAGGCTGAAACAGGGCCAAGTAAGCAAAGCACTGAGAAAAGGGATTCCAAAGGATGAATGGCCGCTGGGGACACGCTCCCCACCCAGGAGGCCCTGCAGACACACTCACAGGCTGACTTCCTGCAGGGGCTCTTCCTCAGTTGTCCTCATGTGCCTGCTTCCTTTTCCCCATCAGGAGGGAGCCGCCCAGCCTTGGTCCCTCCTGCTGAGCCCCAGTGATGCAGGATGTCTCTGTGTCTAAATGCCAGAAGCCTCCATTTTTCCAGGGCTGTCTCCATAGTAATTCTTGCAGCAGATATTTCTTCATGTTTTGCTGAAATCCTGTGATTGAGGCCACTGCTGTTCTAGAACTTTGGTGTGTTCCTCCAGCCACAGCCCACACACGTGGCTGAGTACAGAGGAGACCCCACTGGAGGACGCAGGCATCAAAAGGCCAGTGACGCCACAGCGGGGCTGCACTTCTGCACCGGGGAACGTTCCCTACACTCTCCCACACTACACAGTGCTCTTCTGCCTCCTTCTCCCCGAGAATGTGGGCACAGTTGGGGAGATACAGGTCAGGGGAAATGAAGAAGAGAACGGGGTGGAGTGGTGGGACAGGGGACACGGCAACAGGCAAGGGCCTTCTGGCCCCTATCCTTGCTTAGTCCTCCCACTCTGACCTATTATTCTGTTAAAGGGAAGTGTCCCAAATTCCCAGGGTATCCACCCATCCCACCCTAGTATTTCAGAGCAAGCAGAGCTGACCCCTGAGGGCCTGGGCTCCTCCCAGCCTGTGCCACACCCAGTGCTGCAGATGCTTCAGGCCAGATGCTCTTCCCTGATGGCCTGCGCTGCTGAGTGTCTCAGCAGGCCGCGGGCCCTGCCAGCGGTGGGGACTCAAGGTGAAAGTTCAGAAGTTTTGGATTCTTTGAAAAGTGGATCCACATGTGGGGACATGAGCTGAAGCAAGTCACCTGAACTGTGTTTTTGCAGAGACCTCCCCTGATATCGGCGATGGGGGGTTAGTGGAGGGGGCTCCCACAGGGCACACTGGGTGCTGCTGAAGTTAGAGGGGAGCAGCAGGGATTAGATGGCTGTGCCCACCCAGAGCCAGCCCTGGTAGCGATGAAGGGTGGAGGCTGTGGGCAGCCATGTGCCAGGTCCTTCCTACTGCCTTGGAGTCCAGTGCTAGGCTTCTGAAATGTCATCACTGAGGAAAACTGTTTCTAAATTGTCTGCAGCCTCTTAGACCAGTGTCCCACCCCACAACTGCTGGACTATTGTCAAATACAAGACATGTTTATGCAAGCAGATGCTGTGCTTGGCTACTTAGTGTTTCTGCACTGGTGTCGCAGGAGCCCCGGCCGGTCCAGGTCTGAAGGAAGAGCATGTGCTGGCATCATGCCATGTCTCCTTTGCTCAGAGAAGCATCTGGTTGGCCCAGGGTGGCCCCGATATCGCCCTCCTTGGACCAGCCCTATTGGCATGGCCTCTTTGAAGAGCATAAGATGTGAATTCTCTTTGGTGACTCATATTTGATGAAGCATTATTGCTATTACACAGTCCGTGTTAGGGAGATTCACAGCCCTCGCTCTTAACCAATTGCACGCTCAGAAAGAAATGAGTTTTTGGATTCTTAATCGAGGATAAGAATTTGTGCTGATTGACAGGAGAGTGAAGGGATTGCATTTGCAGCCCCCCCTTCGAGGATGCTTACATCACCTGCTCCTTAGTCCAGATTCTTTCGAGTGAATACAGGAACACTTAAAAGTCATATTTTGGTTTCTCTCCTTTATTATTCAGATGTTTCAGTATATGAAAGGCAATAAAGGATGTCAAACAAAGGGTGGTTTTGCTAGAGTTTCCGTAGCAAAAGAAAGAAGTATATCTCTTGTAGTCCTATTAAAAGTGGTGACAGCCTGACCAGGTGGTGGCGTAGTGGATAGAGTGTCAGACTGGGATGTGGAGGAACCAGGTTCGAGACCCGAGGTCGTCAGCTTGAGCATGGGCTCATCTGGTTTGAGCAAAGTTCACCAGCTTGAGCCCAAGGTCGCTGGCTCGAGCAAGGGGTCACTTGGTCTGCTGTAGCCCCCCGGGTCAAGGCACATATGAGAAATCAATTGATGAACAACTAAGGAACTGCAACAAAAAATTGATGCTTCTCATTTCTCTCCCTTCTTGTTTGTCCCTATCTGTCCCTCTCTCTTACTCTCTGACTCTCTCTGCCTCTGCCACAAAAAAAAAAAAAAAAAAAAAAAAAGAAAGAAAGAAAGAAAGAAAAGAAAATGGTGACAAAGACCCACGGGGTCATAGTGAGCACCGCTCTCAAGGTACTGTGTCCTCGAAAGTTGTGTGTTTTTCTGTGTTGCCGATGAACAGTGAGACTTGTGGGGTCCGGTGGGCTATCCTGAGGACATGAACAGTTGTTTGTGTTCTGACGCGTCTCCTGGGTTCAGCCCACGCTGTGCTGTTCTGATACTAAATCTGATTGCTGCCCACATGCAATCACATGCACAGGTTGAGGGGCACAATCTCTGGAGCCTTTATTTTTTGTAAACAAATCCTGGTTCCCAGAGGCCTTGAGAAACCTGTAGTTCTGTTCCTTCCTACTGGGTTGGGTGGACCCGGCCCAAGCTGGGACCACGTGGGGATCATGGTCACAGTGTAGCTTGCTTCCCCTACTCCGCTCCAAGGGGGTCCAGGCAAAGGGTAGAACTGTCTTTATGAAAACTAGGGTAACCACCATCCTGGTGGGCCTGGGACTCACCCAGTTTTAGCTCTGAAGTCCTGTACATTGGGAATCCTCTCAGTCCAGGAAAATCAGGACAGTTGGACACCCTAAATCCCCCAAAAGGTTGTGCAGGCCCAGGAGGGAGAGCTGGCTAATTTTGTATCGCAGGAGCTGATGATCACACTCATCTCAAGTAGAGATAATAGGAATTTTAAAGATAATTGTACCTCCCACATCCACTAGCATTTTGGCTCAATACTTGCCTAAACCACTAGAGGTTGGAAAATGAAGTCTCTTTTTTTCTGAACCCTGAAATGTTTTTGACAGTGGAAGAGTTAGATAACATTAATGCTTGTTCCTGAGATGAACACCAGGTGGCAGTGTGGCTCTGTGGCCGTGCAGAAGCCGGCCCTACCTCCCAGATGTAACTTTCAGGAAAGGCTAGGTAGGGGGTGCTTAGCAATTATGCAGATTACTGATGGCTTTTCTTCATTTAGAAAGTCATGCATTTGGGCCTCTTTTTCCCATGACGTAGGCTCTCTGGCTGGTGCCTGGGTGCCCAGATACCCAAATTGCATCATCGGGGGCATGTCTGTCCCTCCTGGTAGTGGGTCTGTGGTCTTCAGCTCTACTTCCTCTTTCTTGTCACTTTTCTCCGGCCTCCCCTTCTCTCTGCACAGGTATCTTGGCCACCATGGCTGCCATATCTCCCAGGTGTCTGACTCCTTTGTTCTTAGATTCCCAGCAGCTGGTGCAGCCCTCCAGTCTGGAAGGCAGGGATGCCATCAGGCTATCCATGCAGGCTGAAGCCTAGATGAGAACTCTGGCCGCACTGCACACAGAACAAAGCAAAAGCAAACCCATGCTACCATTTTAAAGAATAACATGCTCTTTTGCCCTAGCTAATCATGGTCCCTGCGTCCCTCAGTTTCCCCAAAGCCTAGAGAGTATGATTCATCTCATCAGGGATGTGCTTGTACAGAGTGGCCTTTCCTAGCAGCCTGGCCATTTCCTGGTGGCCTGTGTGCGCTGTCCTCCCCAAGTCACCGTTACCCTCGGAGCCCGCCCTCAGGACCAAGGTGGGGATCATGTCCTTATGAGGCCACAGCTCTGGCATCTGGAGATGCCACCAAGTTGTTCTACCAAGACCTTGGTCCTGGCTGCCAGACGACCTTCGTTCTGCTCGGGACTTGAGGGAGCTGTGCCCCACTTAGTCCCTCAGTGCACTGAGAACAAGATAGGTGTGCAGTGGCGCAGAGACGTTCTTCTCCAACAGCCCCCCCAAAGACGCCGGGGGCACTTGACACTGATTAAGTACCCCTCTGCCCCGACATCTTCAGTGGTAACTCAGCTGACATCAGAGAGGACTAGATTTCTTTTTTTCCTATTTTTTTATTGAGTTTATTGGGATAACATTGGTTAATAAAATTATACAGGTTTTGGGTGCACAGTTCCACAACACACCATTCGTATTTTGTATTGTGTCACCCCAAGTCAGGACTGGATTCTTAAGGAGCGTTTGGGATATTATTTAAACAACTCTCTATCAGGACTTTTTGTTTTATGTTTATACTGACAGGCCGAGCAGAGTGGGGATCTGAGTGTTTACTGAGTGAGTTTCAATAAGCAGAGAGCCTCGCTGAGCGGAGGCTCCACACGACCACTTCTCCCTCCACATCCGTTTGTCTGGGCTCAGACTTCACAGCATGATGGCCTTAAATGTCCTTTCACGTGGACTCCCGAGACCAGCTGAGTTCTCACATGGCACAAACAGCAGCAGGTCTTCTTGTTCTCAGAATCCCGTCATCATCCTTAAAACTTCCTGTTTTTCAAATTCCCTTGTGCATTTTTTTTTTTTTTTACTTTATTAATATGGCACAAAATAAAGTAAAAAAGGAACTCTCACTACAGAACAAGTGCTGTGGGGGGAGTAGCATCCCCATGGCGGGGCGGGGGTACGAGTGTGGACCGTCTCAACATAGGCTGAGGGCTTGGTGGCCGCCCATGGGGGGTTCTGGTCAGAGCTTCAGCACTTTTACAGGCGAGCCCAGCCACATAATTAATGCTGCTCACACTGGAGACCTTTCATTTGGCCTTTTCTTGTCCTGAACCTGTTTGATGACCATGTAGAGATACTGGTTTCTGCTCTGCCCAGGGTTGGGTTGGTTGGACAGCCATCTGACCAAATACAGCCCTTCCCTTTGCTGCCTGCTGCTCATGTTACCAGTTAAGTATCCTGCCTGTCATGATGCTCACTTGTGGCCTTGACTTTTCAGAATGGACTTTGATGATGAAGATGGTGAGGGTCCCAGCAAATTTTCAAGGTGAGTTTACTTTATGTTCCTTGGATTTAAAGAAGCCAGTAGCGAGCCATCACCTTATTGGGATACACGTGGATTTAAATGTCTTTGGTCATTGACAAAGCCACGCCTTGTAGCTTGTCCCTCATTCTGTGCCAGTGAATGAGGAAACTAGTAGCCACCCTGCCACATCCCAGCCTAGATCAGGGATAGTTAAGTAGCAAGTTCGTAACTCTGTTGGCTTTTTCAAAACAGGAACTGCCAGTTTCAACGGACTTCTTTTAAGAGACATACCTAGGGTTCAAGTATAGATAAACAGTCAAGACGAGGCCTCTTTCTTCTATCACAGAAAATAAGGAGAAATGTAAGAAACCTGGGGGCCCTGTCCTGGATGCAGGATATAAAATTCGACTGAGTTCCTTCCTAGGTACTGTGTGACTCTTGGGCCACATGACAGTCTGTAACTGGGCTGCGTCCCGAGTACAAACCACCTCACAGACAGGAGCCTGAATCGCAGGTGCTGGTGGTGGTCCATATGTTACACACGTGAAGGAGAAGGCGGGCCCAGCCCCCGGCTCGCTCTTCTTTTTTATTTGTTTCTGGTTTTATTTTGTAAGTTATAGTAGGAAGTTTGGCCGTGTTGAGAAAAAGGCACAAACCATTCCATCATCTCTGCAAAATTCCCACCGGTACCCAGTTTATGTGTGCAATGGCCTAGATACTCATCCTCGTCACTTCCACGTTCCTAACTCTTGCGTGTAGATGAACTTGGAAGCCTGCTTCAGAGGAGGGGTGCCGTCTCCGACATCCACATCCACATCCACAGTTTGGGTTGACAGCCTCACTTCTTTTTGAAATGTTGTGAAAAGAGCGGTCTCCATGTTAAGCCCGGGGTGCAGTGCCCGCCCCCCAGGCTGGCTCATCCCCATAGCAGTCATCTTTGATTATGGTTCCTTTTATGTGCGTTATGGTTGTGGATTACACACACTTCCCTGAACCCCAGAGGAACGTGTGTCTCGGCACAGTCTGGGGGCTTCTGGGGCTTCCCGGTCCATAGTAAACGTCTCGTCTTTGGACACACTTTGCTTCCTGAGTGTTTCCTCCATCCTCCGGCTGCCGCTCTGGGAGGGGGAGGACAGGATGGAGACCACCTGACCTCTGACAGCTCCGGTTTCTGTCCAAATCAAGGCGTGAAGCCTGACCAGGCGCAGTGGATAGAGCATCGGACTGGGATGCAGAAGACCCAGGTTCGAGACCCCGAGGTCGCCAGCTTGAGCGCGGGCCCATCTGGCTTGAGCAAAAGCTTGCCAGCTTGGACCCAAGGTCACTGGCTCCAGCAAGGGGTTACTCGGTCTGCTGAAGGCCCGCGGTCAAGGCACATGTGAGAAAGCAATCAATGAACAACTAAGGTGTTGCGATGGAAAGGAGAAACTAATGATTGATGCTTCTCACCTCTCTCCGTTCCTGTCTGTTCCTCTCTCTGACTCACTCTCTGTCCCTGTAAAAAATAAAATAAAAAAGAGAGAGAAAAAAAAAAACAAGGCGTGAACTTAACAACAGAGGTGTGTACTGTTTATCCCTCGTGCAGGTAGAACCCCAGCTAGGACGTTCACCCATTTTAGAGCAGGACGTTCACCATTTAGAGCAGGACGTTCACCCATTTAGAGGTTCACCATTTAGAGCAGGACGTTCACCCATTTAGAGGTTCACCATTTAGAGCAGGACGTTCACCCATTTAGAGCAGAGAGAGCTTCGTTCTGACGTGCAGCTGGCCTCGGCCTCCCCGTCCCCCAGGACTTTGGCTCACACTACCCTCCTTTATGAGGAAACAAGGACTTTTAATTTCTCTGGGGCAAAGTTCCCCTTGACATAACAGTCCAGGCTGCGTTGACTCAGGAAATGACGACTCCTGGGGTCTCAGAATAGGAAGAGGAAGATAGATGAGGAGTGACATTTGTTTGACCTTGAAGGTCAATGTCAGTGACGAAATAACCGTGCAGGGTGCCAAAGAGCTCGTTGTGGTAGGTCCCATCAGTAAGAACCAGGAACCCTAGCCTCCGTGCCCTTATCTTATAAGCCTGTTAGAGTCAGTTTTTATGTAGGGTGTAGACGTTGGCTCTGTTTTTCCTCTGCTCATTACAAATAAGAGAGATGGGTGGGCTTCCCATATGTTGAATTTGGAGGAGCTGGGGCCACATAACTGCATCACGTAAGATAGGTGATGAACCCACCAGTTGGGTCCATTGGAGCTTCTCTGAGCTGGGGGACATACTGAGGCTGCCCCCTACCTGGTAGCTGTGCCCAGTGTCTGGGGAGGCTTCAGGTTGTCTCTTGCCAAGAGTAGGGGAATGTCTGTATTGCTCTTATTACAAAGTCCCGAGGTTCATGGGAACAGTGAGACAATTGCAGGACATGTAGAGATGAGACCAACACTCCTGCTGAAGCCTATGTCCCCCACACAGAGACCGAAGCTCTCTCAGGTGTTGGGGAGCCACTCTGCCCCGTGTGTGTTCAGAGCGCCCAGCCACCACATGTTGGTCCCTGCTCCTTGGTTGCGTAGTATCGTCAACGTGATCTTCAGCCTGTTAGCTGGTAACCTGGTCTGATGCCTCTCTTTCCCTCCCCCCTCCATGGTGTGCTTCTGGGAAGAGAGAACCACAGTGAGATTGAACGGCGCCGGCGGAACAAGATGACACAGTACATTACCGAGCTCTCCGACATGGTCCCCACCTGCAGCGCGCTGGCCCGCAAGCCAGACAAGCTCACCATCCTGCGCATGGCGGTGTCACACATGAAGTCTATGCGGGGCACAGGAAACAAGTCCACAGATGGTGCCTACAAGCCTTCCTTTCTGACCGAGCAGGTGCCTGTCCCTCACACGTCGTCAGGGCAGGGTCACCGAGATAAGTTCCGTGGGGAGGACATTTTCGCAAGGATGTTACTCACTTGATCCCATTTTTAATCACCCCGGGGGCCTCCTGGTGCCCCCCTCATAGGTATCAGGAAGGTGCTGCAAGGCAGTGGCCACGGCTGGGAGGACCCAGAGCCTGGTGGCTAAGGGCGTGGCTAGCTCCCACCTCGTGTATTTGTGGTGACAGGAGAGGAAGGTGATGGGAAGAGAAAGCTTATGTAGTGAGGGGTGAACAGCCGGCAGATAACCAGACAGACATATGTCATATACCTGCTCACTGCTAGGATTTGTAAAAAGCTTTTTCTCTCCATTTCCTTATTTTTTACAAAAACCCTACTAGGTCAGTATTTGAAATTTCTGTTATCTGTAAGTAAGCGAGGATTAAGGAGGTAGGCTGTAGAGAGAAGGCATGGGGTGTGAGTTCCAACCACCTCTCTCTCAATTACCTGGCGTTTTGTTGGGGACACAACGGCCACGTTCATTGAGTACCTACTGTATCCTTCACATGCAGGATTTCATCTAACCTCACAAAATCTCACTGAAAAGCACATGTGAGGAGACAAGCTGAGGATGTTAAGTCAGGACGGGGCCCTTAGTCACACAGGGTATTATTAGCAGAGGATGGTGTCCTTTACTCCAAGGTCATGCCCTTCTGCCTTACTGTTAGTGGGACTAAAAAATGGAGGCAAGGTTGGTTTGATTTCCAGGCACAGAAATCTGTAAGACAGAAATTGGGGGGAGGGTGGTAGAAAGTGGGGTCAGTGATGAGCATGAGGCTCTGCCCTGTAACATCTTCCCACAGCCCAGCACACTGGGGGAAACCAGGAAACCAGAAATGAAGTCACCAGCCTCCACCTTTTCTCCTTTGATGAGAGAATCCTCTACTTTCCCAGACGTCCGTGCTATTTTCTACACTCCTTCCTGGCGGGAAGGTCTTCCCAATACTGAAAACAGAAGTGCTAACCCAGTTCTCTGACTTGAGTAAGCGTCTAGGACACACAGAAAACAGAAGTGAAATGGACCAAAAACCTTTCCTTAAAAGTCCACTTCTGCCCTCACTTCCCAGGAAGAGAAGGAAGAGAATGTTAGAATTGCACGGGCTCAGTGGCCCTTACTAAGCTCCCCAGGTCCCACTCCCCAGCAGGTCCACGTTTTCTGATCCTCAGGGATGAGCACAGGGCAGATTATGCTAAGAGTCTGTCAAGATGTTGCCTGTGAGATTGTTCTGGAAGTTTGCCCGACCTGCAGGCATGAGGTGTTACTCTGATACCCAATGCCAGTATTTGCTCAGAAAGCACATGAAGAGAGAGAATGGGATACCCTGACAGTGTGGGGTGGAGTCACAAGGTTCTTGTCCTTTTTTGTTTGTCCTTCACTTTCCCATCTTCTTTCCCTTCCTTCTTGTACCAGGCCCTTCTTCTGCTCCAATGGCATGACTGTAGGTGAGGCCATTTGCACTTGTGACAACCCCGTACCTTCTGCTGACACTCCTTGTTCTTTTCATCCCCCTGGGCTGGATGTTTCCTCTCTGCCTAGGAGGGGACTACGTAGGACAGGGACCACAGGCTTTACAGTAGCTGTATCTTACAGCTTGGACAAACTCTGTGCATTTTTTAAATTGCATTTTGCTATTAGAAAAAAAAAGAGACCCAAGCTTTCAGAATTACGTGTGTATCACAAGTGTCTGAATGAAAGTTGAAGGTTGCCGATAAGAAAACTGAATTGGCTGGGGTCTGCCAGCATGTTTTTCTAATGGCGATCTTTTCCTCCCAGGAACTGAAGCATCTCATCCTAGAAGCGGCTGATGGGTTTCTGTTCGTTGTGGCGGCCGAGACAGGGCGAGTGATCTATGTGTCTGACTCCGTCACCCCAGTTCTGAACCAGCCCCAGTCGGAGTGGTTTGGGAGCACACTCTATGAGCAGGTGCATCCTGATGACGTGGAGAAGCTGAGAGAGCAGCTGTGCACCTCAGAAAACTCCATGACAGGTCAGTGTGGCTCCCTGTGTGGGGCTGTTTGACCCTCGAGACAGATTTCTTTAAACAGATCAAGAAGCTGCAGGTCAGAAGAAGCTGCCGGAAGGTGAGAGGGTATATTTGATGTCACTTTTGTAATGGTTTTAATTATCCCATCACGTTATAAAAACCCACTTTTAGTCCACCCCCCCCCACTATATTTTAGCTGCAATTAGAGGTATTGCCACAGGCCCTGGCCGATTGGCTTAGTGGTAGAGCATTGGCCCCACGTGTGGATGTCCCAAGTTCGATTCCCAGTCAGGGCACAGAGGAGAAGCACCTATCTGCTTTTCCACATCTCCCCCTCTCGCTTCTTTTCCCCTTCTCTTTCCCTCCAATCAAGCCATGGCTTGATTGGAGCAAGTTGACCCTAGGTGCTAAGGATGGCTCTATGGCAGGGGTCCCCAAACTACAGCCCGTGGGCCGCATACAACCCCCTGAGGCCATTTATCCGGCCCCCGCCGCACTTCTAGAAGGGGCACTTCTTTCATTGGTGGTCAGTGAGAGGAGCACAGGATGCATCCGCACCCATAGTTCCCATTGAAATACTGGTCAGTTTATTGACTTAAATTTACTTGTTCTTTATTTTAAATATTGTATTTATTCTCTTTTTGTTTTTTTACTTGAAAATAAGATATGTGTAGTGTGCGTAGGGATTTATTCATAGTTTTTTTTATAGTCCAGCCCTTCAACAGTCAGTGAACTGGCCCCCTGTGTAAAATGTTTGGGGACCCCTGCTCTATGGCCTCTGCCTCAGGCGCTAGGAAGAGCTTGGTTGCTGAGCAATGGAGCAACACCCCATTTAGGCAGAGCATCGCCTCCTAATGGGCTCACCGGGTAGATCCTGGTTGGGGCACATGCAGGAGTCTGTTTCTGCCTCCCCTCCTCTTACTGAATTAAAAAAAAAAGTTATTAGCATAGATAGGTGCTATCAGTATATTAGCCAGAACTGCATACTCTGTCGTGAGATGTATACCTCATGTGTGTGACAATTTGTGATCCCAATCAGACGCTTTTATTACACAGGCCTTAGTTACCTAATATGAAGTTGCCTACCCTAACATTTAAATTTGGTCGGTTCTGCTATAACAACATACATGTTATTTTAAAAAACTTATTTTAAAAAATCCCTGCAGAATACAGAATTGTGAGGTGAAAACCATAGTGCTCATGGGGAAAAGTGGGGAACCACTCACATAGATGTGAGTGGCTGATAAAAACAAAACCAAGAACCCAGTGACGACAGGAGCACAGCTTTAACCTTAACCACCTCTGTAAAGAAGCCCCAGGTCCAAGTACAGTCCTGTTCTGAGGTTCTGGGGGTTAAAGGTTCCACATATGGCTTTGGGGAGACACAGTCTATTCCAGCCCTTAGGATAAGACTGAGTCACATGTGGTTGGAAGTGTCAGGTGTCCACCTGTTTCTGAGCGATACTAGTGACTTTCTCAGTGTATAAAAGGGAGGAAGAGGAGACGGGGATGATTTGAGGAGGGAGTATGTGTCTTCTCACCTCTGTGTCTCCTGTGCCGGTGACATGACCTGGCCCTGAACTCCGTGTGCGTGTAAAACGATGCCGCTAAAACATATCAGAGAGCTTGCCTTGGACTGTGCTGAGAAGCCCACACAGAAGTGCTGAGATCATACCCTGCAAAGTTAAATGTATGGGAGGGACAGGGCAGGGAAGTTAGATCATCCAGGAACTGTTGGTGCATTTGCCATGTTCTGTATTTGATCACAGGATGTGGCTTTTGACACCCAGTTAGGAGACCCAGCTGGGCAGATGGCTGGAGCGGTGATGGCAAAGGTCTGGTCAGGCTGCAGCCAGAGGCTTAGCTCAGCAGCTCACCAGAGTTGTGTGGACACTTCTGTCCGTGGGAAGCCTTCATGTGTCTGGCAGAATTTAAAGGGGCAGTGTGGCCCGCATTTGGACAATAGTGTCCTTGAAGTAGACAGAGGATGGTGGCTGTGGCAGGCAGAGCTGGTGGAGTGGAGGAAAGACCTGGCGAAGGGTGGACAGCCAGGCCTTAGAGAGAACAGCGTGGACTGCAGAAGTGGGTCCATGTCCTCATGGTGGACAAGAGACCAGGCCTCTCTTGGAGCCATTGAGATGCGATGTGACTCCCCCGGGACACGCACAGATCAGGGCAGCAGGGCCCCTTGAGGGTGGGCCTCAGGGTTTTGTTGGGTTCAGCACAGGGCTTCATAACCAGCCAAAGTGTAATAAAAACATGTAATAAAAACTTGCATAATAAAAAAATGTAATAAAAACAAAAATACCTCAGTGATGACTTGAAGCCTTTGATTATGGGACTAGGGTCTCTCAGACCCTCCTGTCCCTGGGCATATTTCCTTTCAGGCCCAGAAGGAGGTGGCATTATTCATCACAATTAAGATACAAACATAGCTGTCACCTCCAAAAATTTCCTTGTGATTTTTTTGAAAGGCTCTTTTCTTTCCTTCCTTCTTTCTCTTGTTTTTTTTGTTTGTTTGTTTGTTTAGGGGGGGGGGTTATGGTAAGAATCTGAGATCTGTCTTCATAACACATTTTAAAGTGCACATTACTGAATTGTTAACTATAGGTACAGTGCTATATCTTGGGTCTCTAAAACTTACTCATTCTGATGACTGGAACTTTATACTTAGGAAGCACCAGCTCTTCATTTCCCCTCCCCCAGCCCCTGGCACCCACCAATCTGTTCTCTGTTCCTGTGAGTTTGGCTGCTTTTGGTCCCACATGTTACTAGGATCATGTAGCATTTGTCTTTCTGTGACTGGCTTACTTCTCTGTGCATAGTGGCATCTAAGTCCATTGATATTGTCAGAAATGATAGGATTTCCTTCTTTTTTAAGGCTGAATAGTATTCTCTTGTATGTATATACCACATTTTCTTTATCCGTTCCTTGGTCAGTAGACATGAGGGTCATCTCTGTGTCTTAGCTACTCCAGTACTACAGTGGACATGGGTGCAGGTGTCTCTCCGAGACCCTGCTTTCTTTCTGTAGGGTGCCTGCTGCACCATCCCAGGCAGGCTGATTCTCAGGCAAGCTGATTCTCTGGCAGGCTCTCCTTGTGACAACAAAGGTTGATTAGCAGCTCTGGGCTTGTAATTACAGCAGAAACAAAGTGTCTTCCCCTGTGGTTTCAGCAAGTGTCCCAGGATGGGCTCCCTGGGTTCATTCAAGCCACCAGCCCGGCCCAGTTCCAGTGGCTAGGACATCCGAGCAGGGTGTGAGGGCAGCCTGTCCACACAGGTATGTGACCTGTGAGCTGGGGAGAGGTGCTTCCCCAGAGGCAGTTGGGGCGCTGTCACTAAATGGAAGAGGGGATGTGCGCAGGCAAAGCCCAGTTGCCCTGGCTGGCTGGCTGGAGGGGCAGCCACAGTGGTCTGAGAGATGGCCCTTAAGGGGAAGGGTGGGTGTTCTCCTATCCCCGGGAATGTCAAGGATATTTGGGTCATAGGACTGTGAGTGAAAAACAGAGCCAGAGGCAGGAATGGAGGAGGCCAAGGATCAGATAGAAGTGTGGTGGGGAGAGAGGCTGCAGAAATAATTATTGTGGACCTCAAGAGTGACCTGAGCACAGCTCCCAGTGGGGACGGAAGGGAGCTGGGGCAACAACCACGACTTTCCAGGTGGTAGCAGAGCCTCTGACTGTAACTGGATATGCCCAAGGTGCGGGGCCAGAGGGCAAGCACACAGCCAGCCCCCCATGGGAGCACAGAGGAGCAGATTCTCTTGTGTCTTCATGACCTCTCCCAAGTCCCCCCTGTGGCTACTGAACTCTGGAAAGCCTTGACCCCGGTGGGCAGGAACTGGAAATGCCTTGCCAGTGACCACAGGCGCTGCACAGCACAGGAAGTGTCCAGAGTCCCTGGCCAGGACACGGATGTGGAAAAGGTGAACCACAGACCCTTCCACAGAAGGTTTTCTGGGCTATACCCTCCCCCCCCCCCCGACACACACACACACTGCAGTTCTCAGGCTGTTTCCACTCTGCATTTCCTCCCTGCCTCAAGTTGGGTGGGCATTTTGGTTCATTTCAATGAGTAGAACTGTCCAGTGGTGGAAAGGGTGCATGCTGAGGCTGAATTCCTCCCTCCATCTTATCCATTATCCACTCATTACCTCGTTTACCCATTTGTTCATTCATTCAACAAATACCTGTTTGCATGGCCATAGGAAGGTCAGCTGGATGTACCGCCCCTCCCTTATCACTGCCAAGTGTTCCCAGCGGTTGTGGGATGAGTGAAGCCTGTTTCCTCACTGTTCCAGCCCAGATTCTTTGTGATAATTTGGAGAGAGCCTGAGCCAGGTCACTCTCCAAGGGCTTTGGCTAGAAAGCCCCCATGCATGACTCACACGTCCCAGTCAGCTGTGGTCAAGCTCCCCTATCTCCCCAAGAGCTTCGCCCAAGTGCAGAGATATTTGGGACCTTGGATCACAGGGTTTGGCCAGGCCGTGGTCTAGGCACAGATAACCGTTCACAAAATCAGGTCACCAGGGAGCCTGGCCAGCCAGCTCTGCCCGTGAGCCTGTCGTTGTGCCGGGTTGCTGTGAGAGGTCGAGATGGTGCATTCTCTTTGCAGCCTCTCTCCTGGTCCGAGACAGAGGACACCCGTGGGATGCTGGCACATTTTGCTTTTATTTCCTTGTTCGATCATGACAGTGAACTATAAATAACTCTAGTGAACTCTCTTCCATTTGTACAGTGTGTTTTTTTTTAACCACTTTAGTGGCTGTGAAGGCTGGCTGCTCATTAGAATTGTTCACAGGGGAGATGTGACAGGGACGCCTGCCCAGGATTTGGGGAGGGCAGGCACTGCTAGTAAAGCTCCCCAGTGATTCCGACACACAGTGACTGTGAGAGCCTCCCCTCCCTGGGCCTTGTCACAGTCCTGTGCATGGAGCGTAGTGGCCCGTTTCACAGGTGAGGAGCATGCTGGGAGGCCCAGGGCCACCACAGCTAAACCCTAATAGCCGCTACAGAGTGGTCATCATTGACGCAGATGAAGCAGGATACATAGAAGCTCAAATGCCTTGCATGGCCCAGCATAGCAAGTCCAGTCAGATTAGCTCAACCCAGGGCTTTGGGGGCCCGACTCACAGAGGGCACACCGAGCTGCAGTCAGTGGGGTGCAGGGGGATGTGAGTGGTATCAAAGCTCCGAGACAGAAAGCAAATGTCCCAGGGTCCTGCATGATCCAGCTTCTCAAAGTGTGGTCACCGGGCCACCTGCACGAGCCTAACTCAGTTTGCTAGAGAGAACATTCTTGGCTGTATTCCAGACCTACTTGACCAAGAGCTCTGGGGGTCCAGTGATCCTCCTTTGTGCCTACCCCCTCGGATGCATGAAATTTGAGAACCAGGGGTTTAGAGAAACCTCCTGGCACTTGATAGCAGGTCACCTGGGTTGAGTCCATCTCAGCTTTGAGTGTGTCAGGCTCTTTGATCTCTGAACTCCCGTCTTCTGAAAGATGGGCATGATACAGTTTTGTGAGATGTCTCATCAACTGTGAAACTGAAGGCAAATGTGTATATGCTTGGAAAGTAAACCCTGGCCACATCGGGTGAGTGTGCTCTATGGGCCAGCATCTCAGAAATGCAGCCTCATAGGCCCCTCCCAGGCCTGCTCATCAGGAGCTACATTTTACTAGATCCCCCAAGGGGTTTCTATGCATGTGGAAGTTTGAGATGCTCTGAATAAAGGATTTAGCATGTTTGATGGTGGTGGTGGGGTGTCATCCTTTGGCTGCTGAGAATGGCAGGGAGTGGTGAGGTTGGCCACAGTAAACTCTGCTGTCCAGCTTGTGTCTGCCCAGCTCTTGGTCCAGGGTCAGGCCTTTGGAGACAGCAGTAGGAGGAGCTTCTCAGAAGGTTGCTGCCCTCCCTGCTGCCCAGGGCACAGGGCGACCAGCACAGGGAAGATACATGGCCTTGGGACCTTGCTCTACAAGTCCGCACATCGCAGACTCTGCGTTAGCGTCAGCAGGAAGTTTGTAGGGTCCCCAGGCAGCACCCTTCACTGCAGAATAGGACAAGAGTGAGAACCTGAGGGTGCCCCACATTGACACCCTGTGAGGACCAGGCCATCGCAGATGCCCAGACAAGTGGTACATAGTGCCACAGACAGTCAGCACGCATATCACAGAACATGTGTGAAGAAGGTCAGGCAGATGACTGGTCCCCCAGGGGTCCTGCGAACTCAAGTCCCACACCCCCACCTTGTGGCATCAGTGCTGAGAAAGGATGGTCTGTTTCCAAGTGTCAATCACGAAGGTAACTTCATGAAAACCATACTTGCGAGTCTATAGTTTATTTTCTTTGGAATGCCCATGCTCAGTCTTTGGGCCAAGGCCAGCAGCTGGAATCCTAGCACACTCAGTGGTCCATTTCTTGCCATATTAGGTAACAGATAAACGGCAAAAAAAAAACCCAAAACTGAAAATGCTCGTTTTTATCTCAATTATTGTAACACTGTTATTGGGGTTTCCTTTGTTTGACACATAAAGTATTTAGTGGCAAGAAAAGCATGTTTATGGGATTCAGGCCCCTTGGAAGTGGTGCAGTTGTGTAGTAAACACTCGGGCAGCAGAGAAAAGCACGTCGAGTTGGACTGCCAGAGGTGCTCAGTGAGCACACAAGAGCATGAAACCTGAGTTACGGGCTAGTTGTTTCTCGCATCCTCACTGTGACTTGCCCGCTAGAAGCTGCAGCCTTCATCGATCTGTTATTCCAGATGTTTCTTTGGCACCCGTTCCATTCCCATGAAATATTTATACAACCTGCCTCGTTTTGCTTTGCTGCACATGTAGCATGTCCCTACCGCCGCATGGCTTGCGTTTTTCTCTCATATCTTACGTTGAAAGATACTTCATGAATGTGGACAGCATTCTAGCTCGGGCCGCTGGGTTCATTATCGCTCGGGTGTGCCAGCAGACGCGGGAGTCAGAGCAGGGTTCTCACACACATGGCAGATGCTGGCTGAGGGGCGCTCGTATGCAGTTAGAGAGAGCTCACAGCAGCCATGTGTGTGTGTTCTTACACTTGAAGTCAGAAGCACGTAGTTACAGTTACAATGACCTTGGGCAAATGGCTTGACCTCCCCAGGCCATAGGTTCCCCTCGTGTACGTGCTGACAGACATATATCTCCTATAGGACTACGATGAAGCCTCAGGTGACATACGGGATATTAATAATTGTGTTCAGAAATTATAAAGATTTTATTCAGTTTTTAATAGTTGAAAGGCATATAGAAACATTGGCATAGATGGTGGGTTTTCTAACTTCCTATCCTCTCTGCTTTATTTCTCTTCTTCTTTCTCTGAGATGTGTCTTAGGATTTGGGAACAGTTGACAAGGAAGCTCTTGTATTTTTTCCTGTGACAGGGACCTGGTCGTCTTCAGGGTACAGAATCAGGTTCCAGATGCAGGGCTCCAATGGTTGGTGCTAGTCCCTGAGCCTGTGTTTCCAGACGCTGCCTTCGTAGCTGGACTCAGAAGCGAGGGCAGGGGACCCCTGTTCCCTTGCCAGTCTCAGACTTGAAGGGTGTGTAATGGAAGCATACCCAGGCTCGGCAGGGCTTGAAGAGGCAGTACCCAGTCATGGCACTGAGTGATGGGTGCTCCATCCATGTGGGCATTGTTCCTGCGAGAGAAGGAACAGATGCTTCTGCCACTAAGGGGCTTTGGGGGTCAGGGGGGCAGCCAGCACCGTGGTGAGTCCTGTGTTCACTGCATTTTGAACAACTGCTGGACTCCGTCTTGGGCTAGAGGACGAACCTCTTCCACTTCAAATGAGACACTACGTGGCTGAGAGGAGGGCCCTGAAACTTCTGCCCAGCCGAGCTGCTGCTGAGTCAGGGAGTGGGTTCCGGAAGCTGAGGGCAGGTCTCTCCAGGGGGAGAGTAGTCTTTCCCAGGTCCCGAGGCAGCTAGTCTGTCCTGACAACAATAGAGAATGAGCTTCAGGTTCTCTTCAGTTGGTCAGGTGACCAGACGTCCGCTTTTGGCAGGACAGTCCCAATTTTTAACAATTTCTCCTGTGTCCCGCGGCTTTTTAAAAAAGTCCTGATTTTTGGAAAGAATGCACGAAAAGCTAGGGAACAGCGGGAGAACGGGAAGGGAATATACGGTTTTCGGTGGGGAGACCCCCGCCTCCACCTGGAAGCGCCCACACTGCCGTAAGAGCTGGCTGCCCTGAGCGGGCCCCGAAACAACTTCGGGCGCGATGTACCTGCTGGCGCGGCGGCTGTCAAGTCCCCTAACTACCCACAGGCCCGCATCCTGGGCGCTGGCATGCGGCTTGGGCTCCGTGAGGCGCAAGCTGCTCAGTCTCCAGCGGGCGGCAGGGCTGGACATGGGGAGTGCAGCCGTTGCAAGGACAAATCCAGGCGGGGAATGTGCGCGACCGCTTCTGTGTGAGCGCTTCGGCAGCACTGCCCTGCCTGCTCCCGCCCGCTCGTGCAGCTCCGGCATCGGTTTTGAGACCATGTAACCCGATCCCTCTGACTCACTCAAAATTTCCCATATAGTAATATTTCCAAAAATGATCTTTTTAATGAGGTATCATTATTAAAAAAATAGATTGATAAGGAAAAGGTGAAATCTTGGGCATCAGCAAAAATAACAATAGAGAAATGCTTAGAAATATTTCATCATTTTGAAACAAACCATGTTCCATACAATAATGCACTAAAAATTGTGGAATACGCGCTGTCTTTACCAGGACCTAATGCTGTGACTGAACGCGTTTTTCCTACCCTAAATAAAGTGTCGACATCAGAAAAATCAGAATTAAGTGTTGAGACTTTGAAAGCCATTTTATGTGTGAAATATAACTTAACAAATTCTTGTGAAAAATTTCATGACCTTTTAAACAATGACAGCAATCTACTAAAAAAAATTCACTCAAATGAGAAATATGTCAAGGAATAAAATAATACTATACATAATTTTTTAATGTATTATATTTGTAAACTGTACTTACGTTGAAATTTAAAAATATATATTACAATACTATTTTTGCATTCTATGAAAATTTTTTTGCTCCATATAGACTAAATTTTTAATTAAGAATCCCCTGCCCCATTAATGGTGTCCTGCTTTACCAATTTTAAAATCTGGTCACCTTATCATACACATTTCCCATTCCATTAGATATGAGATAGACTTGAGAACTATAATTATTGCTTTAAATCTACGTGGATACATCCATGTAAAAGTCCTTAGGTGTGTTTCTTTGTCATGCTAAGACTCACCTTCACAGATCTATTCTCTGCATTCTCATTTATGTATCATGGCTTTTCTTGAAAGGAAGAACATCCAGTCTGACCAGGTGGTGGCGCAGTGAATAGAGAGTTGCCAGGGATGCTGAGGACCCAAGTTTGAAACCCCGAGGTCACCAGCTTGAGTGCGGGCTCATCTGGCTTGAGCACAGGGTTGTTGACTTGAATCAGGGTCACTAGCTTGACTTGAGCCCCCGCCTCTACCGCCCCCGCCCCCCGTTAAAGCACGTAAGAGAAAGCAGTCAATGAACAACTAAGGTGCCGCAACCACGAGTTGATGTTTTTCATCTCTCTCCGTTCCTGTTTGTCTGTCCCTGTCTATCCCTCTCTCTCTCAAAAAAAGGAACATCCAAATAGAGTTTCAAAAACAGAAGCTTTGTAAATAAGCTGTTAAAATTTCCAGTCCTCAAGGTTTTGTGGGGTATGAAGATTATATAATGGGGAGTCTTTTTATTTTTATTTTTTGAAGAAGAATATAATAAGTATAAAATAAGATAAAAGACTAGTCCCTAAAAACAGTGCAGTGCACGTCAGAATGTCAGTGGAGCTTTCAAATATGCTGATGCTCGGGGCTCCAGCCCATCTCTCTGAATGCCACAATGTCGTGGTGAAGCCCAGGCATCTGTATTCTTTAAAGCAGCCCTGGCGAGTCCAGTGTAATCCAAAGGTTGAGAATGACTGCATCCCCATAAAACAGGGGTCAGGAACCTATGGCTCACGAGCCAGATGTGGCTCTTTTGATGGCTGCATCTGGCTCGCAGACAAATCTTTAATAAAAAAATATAATAGCGTTAAAAATATAAAACATTCTCACGTATTACAATCCATTCATTTCCTGCCACTCATGTTCATGGTTGTAGGTGGCTGGAGCCAATCACAGCTGTCCTCCGGGACAACACCACATTTTTTATTGGATAATGTGTAATGTACGCGGGTCGTTGTATGGCTCTCATGGAATTACATTTTAAAATATGTGGCGTGCCTGACCAGGTGGTGGCGCAGTGGATAGAGCGTCGGACTGGGATGCAGAAAACCCAGGTTTGAGATCCTGAGCTCGCCAGCTTGAGCGCGGGCCCATCTGGCTTGGGCAAAAGCTGATCAGCTTGGACCCAAGGTCGCTGGCTCCAGCAAGGGGTTGCTCAGTCTGCTGAAGGCCCGTGGTCAAGGCACATGTGAGAAAGCAATCAATGAACAACTAAAGTGTTGGGATGGCAATGAAAAACTGATGCTTCTCACCTCTCTCCGTTCCTGACTATCTGTCCCTGTCTATTCCTCTCTCTGACTCTCTCTGTTCCTGTAAGTAAATAAATAAATAAATAAAATTTTAAAATTAAAATAAAATATGTGGTGTTCATGACTCTCTCTCAGCCAAAAAGGAAAAGGTTCCTGACTCCTGCCATTAAAGAACACAGCCCAATCTATTTAGAAATTTCAGCAAGATAAAAATAAAAGAAGAAACAAAATGTTAAAAATGCAATTAATCAATTAGTTGCACAGTTGAAAAATGAGCAGCTACAGTGCATTAAACCCTTTTTGCAACACTCTTGATTTCTTAATCTTTTGTCCTAACTCTGATGCTGAAAAGTAAATAGACAAAGAGTTTTTTTGCCCTCCCGCTATAAAAAGCAACTGTCACAAAAATAACCCAATAGTGTTGTTTTTAGATGATATTATTTGAAGTTACTTTAGAATGCTTCAGAAGACCAATAGAATCATCACTTCCTGCTGGTGTGATTTGGGTTTCAGGAATATTCTCACGTGATGGTCATATTTTGTAATGCTTTTGGTTAAAAACAACTTGATTGCAAAAACCTCAGCATAATCAGGAAAATTAAAATAGTTTCCTTTGGTGTCACTAAAAAAAGAGACATTTCTTTTTGAAATGTCATGACTCATGCCAAATGGTTAAACGAAAATGCATGCATAGCACTGATCTTTCCTGTTTATTGCTTTCTCAGTAGAAGCTAATTGAGCAAAACATGTGCATTCCGTTTTTCCTTTATTTCTGTGGATTCTTTTATTACCCTCAGGCACACAGCCTGGCCTCCAGCCTTCACCAGGGCGGCGATCCAATCATGGGTTATAGTCCTGTTTCTGGTGATGACATTCATTACTCTCCAGTGAGCTATTTACAGTGTAATTCTTTGACCTTGAATACCCATATGTTGAGGACCTAGAGACAGACACAAGAGCCCCATATTGTGGACCTCAGAATTAACCAGGCCAACCCTTCTCTTGGTCATGCAGTTCCCTCCATAACACACCCAGTAAGTGGGCGCATGGTGCCCTTTTGAACATCCGCAGGCAGACTGGCTGCGTCCACTTTGAAGTCATGTACTTGGACTTTGTATGAAGTCCCTTCCTGCTGCCCCAGCACGGTTCTAAGCAGCATAGCTGACATTGTTCAGTAGGACTGGGAATCCACTCACACTCATGCACACACACACACACACACACACACACTCACAGCCAGGCAATGAGTCAAGAGCATGGACTTTGGAGACAGGTAAGGAAGCCCCTGGGTGGGTGATGACCCTCAGGCAGGCCCACAAGAACAGCTCAGGTTTGTCCAGGACCATCTGGCAAAACATGTATCTGGAGCCCCGGGCCAGAGCTGGACCCTCCACCACCCCATCTCTCCGGGACTGGCAACAGCCTGGGCTATGACTGAGGTGGCTCCCAGGGCCTGAACACCAAGTCTTTAAATTCTTAAATTGTGTGTCTTTGTCTAATCCAACATACGTCACTGTGCTGGGACCTGAGACTACAGCAGTGTGGAAACAAGCCTGCTGACCACCCATGATGGCGCTTTTGCTGTCGCTGGGAAATGAACAAGTGGTCATACAGTGCGTATGGAATTAAAGTGGTACTAAGGGGAAAACACAGAAATGAGGACCCTAAGCCCCATGTCAGAAATGGTGGGGAGGTGCAGCCTAGAAGGCCTCTTTGAGGAAGTGGTTGTGGAGCTGGGGTCTCAAGGGTATGAGTGGAGTGAGCAATCGTAGCGCTGGGGTGCCAGGCACAAGGCCCCTGGCAGGGAAGGAATTGTTGAGTGTGGGGGGTGGATAAGGCCATGGAGTGCAGTGAGGGGAAGAGGTCAGGCCAGTGACAGATATGACAGTCCCACCGAGGACTGTTATGCATCTAAAATGTACTCAAGATTGCAAGAAGCAGCCCCTGCTAATTGGATCTGGTTTGCATTTTTTTGTTTGAAGATTGGTCTTGTGCTGGGAAGGAAATGGTTTTGCTTGGCATGCAAGAAGACAGGGAACTAATATTTACATACTGCATGAGATGCTATGTGAAGTGACCACAAGTATTTCTCATTTAATCCTCATGACAAGCCTTTTTTGGGGGACATCCAGTTGTTCACCAGCACCTCTTGAAAGACTATCCTTTCTCCCTTGGATTGCCTCTACCCCTTTGTTACAAATCAGTCACCTCTCCTGTAAAAGGGTCTGTTTCTGGAGGCCATGCTGTTATGCTGATGGCCTCTGTTCAGCTCCCGTTCTGCACTGTGCGGACTACTGCGGGCTTATCACAAGTCAGAGAGTGTTGGTCTGCCTCTGTGTTACGCTTGGTTCTCTGCATTTTCTAATGCATTTTAGGATGGGGTTGCCTACTTCTATAAAGGACTTGATAAGGTTTTGTCATTCTATACATATGAGTGTATAGATTGCACATCTATCAGATTTTCTCTAAGCATTTGGTATTTTCGAGCTATTGTAAATGTTTTATTATATTTTTCATTTCAATCGCTAATTATTCACTGGCAGAAAATATAGAAATAGGTTGTTTTCTTGCCTGATTGCATTTGCTAGAACCCCATATCTGTAGACTAAAAGTGGTGAGAGTGGGCGTTCTTGCCTTTTTCTGATCATACAAAGAAGTCAGTCTTTCATCGTTAGGTATTGTGTTAGCTTAAGTTTTCATAGAGGTCCTTTACCAGCCTGAGTACGTTCCCTTCCACTCTGCCTTTATTGAGTGCACTCTACCTTTATTCAGTGTCTTTAGTAGGAGTGGATGTTGGAATCTGTCAAATACTTTTTTTTTTCTTACAGGGACAGAGAGTCAGAGAGAGGGATAGATAGGAACAGACAGACAGGAACGGAGAGAGATGAGAAGCATCAATCATCAGTTTTTTGTTGCAACACCTTAATTGTTCATTGATTGCTTTCTCATATGTGCCTTGACCGCAGGCCTTCAGCAGACCAAGTAACCCCTTGCTGGAGCCAGCGACCTTGGGTCCAAGCTGGTGAGCTTTGCTCAAACCAGATGAGCCCACACTCAAGCTGGCGAGCTTGGGGTCTCGAACCTGAGTCCTCCGCATCCCAGTCCAACGCTCTATCCACTGCGCCACTGCAGGCTGTCAGATACTTTTATGGCATCAGTTTGACTATAGTAAGGTTTTTCCTTTTTAATTTGCACAAATGGTGAATTACATTGTTTGATTTTCAAAAGTTAAATGGGATAAACCCCATTTGGATACAATGTATATACTTTTTATGTATTGTTGGATGTGACTGGCTAATATTTTGTTTAAAAAAATTTGCATATGTGTTCCTGAGG
Organism: Rhynchonycteris naso; assembly: GCA_037038555.1. NCBI lineage: Eukaryota > Metazoa > Chordata > Mammalia > Chiroptera > Emballonuridae > Rhynchonycteris > Rhynchonycteris naso. The sequence goes on from CM072999.1 coordinate 224,756,104, forward strand.
GATACTGGTCTGGAGTTTTCTCTTTGCTCCACTGTCTTCTCATCCGCATGGACTTCTTTGAGAAACGGGTGTTGTCTTTCTCTTCGTTCCTCTGTGCAGATTACCTCTTTGTTTCTCTGGCCGATGTTAGGTTTTTCTCTTTGTCACTGGTATTGAACAATTTCATTATGATTTGCCTTATTGTAGTTTTCTCATGTTTATTATGTTTGGTGTTCATTCAGCTTCTTTGATCTTTGGGTTTATTCATAACAAATATCAGCTATTCATTTTTCAGTAATTTTTTCTGTCCCCATCTTTCCTGTTTTAGAGACTCTTATCACTGACTAAAATTGTCCAACAGCCCATTGAAGCTAATTTCATATATATGCATATAAATATATAAATGTACATATAGACCTTTATGTATAAATTTATACACACATACATACACACACACACACACACATATATATATACATATATACATATACACATACTTATATATGTAACTTTTGCATTGGTTTGGGGAGGGGTGGCATCAACTCGCTGTTCCACTTAATTGTTCCATTTAGTTGTGTATTCATTGACTGCTTCTCCTGCATGCAATGACCCAGGATTGAACCCACAACCTTGATGTGCAGGGACAAGGGTTTATTCACTGATCCACCCAGCCAGGGCCAAGCTCTTTTTATATTTAAAAATCTTTTTTATCTCAATGTATTTCATTTTGAATAGCTTGTTCTGCTCTGTCTTCAAGTTCACTCATCTTTTTTCTGAGGTACTTATTCTGCCATTAATTCCACCTTGCGAATTTTTCATCTCAGATGTTGTGGTTCTCCTGTCCAGAATTTCAGTTTTTCACTGTCTTTTCTGATCTTTCTGCCATGCTTTCTGGTACTGATTTGAGGGGGACCCTCTTCATACCTCTGGGGTACTCTCTGTCCCTGTCTCTCCCCTCTGGTACTCTGTCCTATTCTAGAATTCTAGGTGGCTGGTTTCCCTGATCTCTCTGATCCATTTTCTCAACCCAGGGAGTCAGCTGGGCTCTGAGTGGGCCTCTTTACCCATACTGCAGCTGGGCGTGCTCTCTAGGTGGAGTGGCAGGGGACTATGGGGCTCAGCCTGTCTGTTCCCCATCCACTGTCCTTCATTGCTGGAATTGTGATGTTTTATGCACCATTGTTCCATATATTTTGTGGGTTGTTTTGATTATTCGAGAAGGGAAGGTAAATCTGGTCCCTATTACTCCATCTTGGTTGGAAACAGAGGTCCTTGTGATGTTTCTTTGATGGCCTTGCCTGCATCTCTTGTGTCAGCTCCACTCCACAGCCCTATGACAGATCTCCTGCCCCTGTACTCCTGGAATGTGAGCTGTCTGCTTATCACACTCACCTCCTTGCTCTTCTTCTGTGATTCCGGGGAGAATTTCTCCAAGGTTTTTTTTTAACTCAATGGTGGAGCTTTCAGCATGTCACTATTGACTGCCTTCCCTGGGTTTTCAGTTCCAAAGTTGTGTTTTTCATCTAAAAGCAATCTTTCCTGGTCTCAGATTATATTTTTTTATTCAGAAAGTATCTTCTCAAATGTCACTGAGATTTTGTATTTCAGACACTTTCTCTCCTGCAACGTGTTTTGTGGCATGGGGTGGCATTGATTCTGATGTTCCAAATCACTTCCTTTCTTTTTTGGGTAAACAGAATCTTTTCACACACTAAGTTAACCTACCCCCTCCCTCGCCTTTTTAGTCATCCTGGGGGCCTGACATTTATTAAGATTTGTGATAGTTTTCATCAGAGTGTAATTTCTTTGAAATATAATTTTTCTAGATGTCAGAGTCCTGTTTTCTGGGGGTAGCTATGAGGTTGCCACAGGTTGTAGTGGCGTGTGCACCAGGCAAGGTAGCGTGTGCTGTGGGTGAGGCAGCCTGAGGTTGGCAGGGACACAACTCACTGCTCTGACTGGACCTCATCCCCCAGAATCAGCCAGCTGTTGTATTCTCCACAGGACAGGCTGGCTACTATAAGCCAAGATGACCTGAGAGCTGCGCCCCTGGCCTCTGTGTATCCAGGCCTTGGGTCTTCTTGTTCACAGTTCTGGCGGCTTCTGTGAGGGACCCTGTCATTCCCTCCCAGGCATTCCTGTGTATTTGTTGCACCATGGGGTAGCTGGTGCTCACTCCCATCCCATCACATAGCAGGGGCACTGTTTCTTGCACACATCCGTCAGCATTTCTGATCTAGTGGAGCCCCTCCCACTATTTTTCTACATGGATGCAGATTATTCCTGCTACTTGTGTATTTTTTTTATTATTTCATTACCTATTTGCAGGCAAGGCGAGGTGAGGCAAGGCATGGCTTCAGCTTGCCTTCTTGAACTCCATGTCAGCCTGGCTCCTTTCCATAGAGAGCGGAGGAGGGAGAGGAGGGTTAATCGGTTACCCTTAAAATGAAAGCCCTCAGGCTTGCATTGCTGGCATTCTTGTAGCATGATCCCCGAAGAGGAATGTATTTCTTTAAATCACACTCCAGCATATTTTAAACAGGATGGAGAATTTGTACTTTTGTCTACAGATTAAATAGCAGAAGAGGTGTCGGCTGCAGGGGGGACTGGGGGGTGACGATTTTTTAATGAATAGCAGAGCAGCAGGCTCAGTACATAGTGCTCCCGTGACTCTGTGTCATGATTGGAATGTGAATGCTGGAGACAGTTATGGAGAGCTGGGTGGGGGTGTTGTTGGGGTGGTAGAGGGGACGTGGCCTGTCGCTGCCCATGTTGGGGCTTTTTGCCCTTGGCTTCTCCCACAGGTCCCAGTCTTGGTCTTGTAATTATGCCTGAGATGATTATCTCCACTGCTCATGCAGCTCTGGGCTGCCCTCCTCCTTGCCTAGTTAGCATCTCGTTAGCACCTTCCCCAGATGGCAGGGTGGAGAGACAAAGGATTGACACGGGAACCAGACTGCTTGGCAGAAAGGCTCCTTCTGAGTGTCTGCAGGGCCTGTTGGCCACCCAGCTCAGTCCTTTCTGCCAGCCCTCATCAGGGAACCCATGAGCCTTGGCTTTCTTTTGTTATTCCATGATCATAGGTCCAAGTCCTAACCCAAATCCCAGCTGCCACCTTCATTGGTCAGAAAAGCAAGAGGGTATAGAGCAGGGATGGCGCCCTCAGACCTATCCCTGCTCTCAAAGAACAGCTCAGCCAGGAGCACTGTTCACTCAGCAGACACGATTGCTGTCTCCAATGGTCACTTCTTTTCCACATGCTTTTTGTGGCAGACTGGCATCTCCCCGGATAGCAGGAACTCACACTCCTCAAGGCTGGGCACCGTCCTCCCCTGAGTTTCAGAGATGGGCAGCACTCAATGTAAACACTTATCTTACAAGTCTCTGCTTCTGAAACCTAATTAGGGATAGTTTCCCATTTAAAATACAGGTCATGAAGTTCCCAGGCGGTTGTGGAGTAGTCAGGAGCCCTGCTTTCACAGTGTGACGGTGCTTTCACAACACATTCAGCACTTGTTGCCGAAGTGCAAAGGATCGGTCGGGTCTGCCGAAGCACGTGTCCTCAGCATGTGGAAACTGGTGCTCCTGCTTCTGTGTGAGGGACCATGGAGCGGCCCCGCAGGCTTGACCGTGTGTGCTTCTCACATCCCCCTGGCCTTCTGGGCCCTGGGCTGCGCCCCACTCAGCCCTCCTCACCAGCCTGTGTCCCACTGAGCTCCAGCCGGACAGGACTTGGCCCACTCTCAGACCCCTCCGTCCACTGTCCCACACACTTCCCCTGTAGCTCCGTCTCCCTGATCTTCCAGGGATCCTTTTCTCACCGCCTATGCCGGAAGCTTTACCCCTTTGTTCCCTTGATAGGAAGCACACTCTCTCTGCTCCAGGTCTCCTTTGCACTTTGTCCAGGTTTCTCCAACCTCAGATGGGCGGGTTGAACAGTTAGGTAGGGACAGTGTCCAGTTGCCCCCTCACTGTGAGCCCACTGTCTACACTGGAAGTTTCTGCTGAATGAAGCCGACAAATTCTTGCTCCACATCAGCTTCTAGATGTCCATGAGCTTCTGTGCACCCTTTTGTCAATATATTTTTGAAAATAGAAAAACTCTATTGCCCCATGTGTCTTTTTCCCATCCCGGGTGGCTGGGCTGTCGTAGTCCTTCCCAGTTTACTACACAGCTACCAACCCTTCCTCCCCTTCCAGCCTGAGTTGTGAGCATTGAAAGTGAGATGCAGAGCCCTGCCTAGCCTGTGGCTTTAGCAGGTGGTTTAACACAGCCGTAAGTTGAGCTGGGTTAGAAGGTCCCTCGATTGCTGTCACTAAACTGTGTGTTCTCTTTACAAAACCCTTTCCAGACTCAAGTGCCAATGTCCTTAGTGAGTAATGGTTGTGAATTGGCCAGTGGGACACAGATAACCTGTCATTCTCTGGAGGTCACCAGCTTTTCCCTGCCTGCATATCCACCCAGGACCAGAAAAGAGATGTGTTAGTTGATTGGGCCTGGGTAACTAGTGGAGGGCCTGTGTTTCTCCCGCCTCGTGGTTGTTGAGAAGAGGTCTGGAGGTCGGCTCCCAGTACAGGTATTGATCGACTTATAACCTATGCAACTTATAACCATTTGACTTTATGACCACAATCGCTAGCCATGACTGTTCCTCGTCTGGAGCAGTTTTTGTATGCACCTGTATTTTGTAATTTTGTATGTTTTGCAAATATTAAGCCAGTTGTACTGGTAATGCAGAGTCTTACTTAAGCCTGACGAATGTAAAAATAAGAAACAAAATGGTGTAGAGATGATACAAATGGCATAAAATGAACAAAGAAAATTATGATATATAACAATAATGAAAGAAAATTATGATAAAATATAACTTAAAGATTTTTATAACATCATTTCTCAGTACTGTACATATAGCCTACTCAACTTATGACCAAATCGTGTTACGACCGGTCTGTCGGAACCAATCGTGGTTGTAAGTTGAGCACTAGCTGTAGCTACTCAGGGTTCCTACTGCCCAAGGAAGTTGCTCTGTTTGGCGTAAGACAGGGCAGAGGTGCTTATAGAGAGAAGCCCTAGTTCTAAGTTGTCAGGGATCCTTTATAAAATGGGGGGCGGGAGGGGTAACAGATGGGAGCACACGAGGATTGTAATTTGGCCACCAACCAATCATGGAAGAGAGGTAGGTCGTCTGCTCAAGTGGCAGTCATGCTGGGGACCATGCAATCTAGAGCATGGCCCCAGGTGCTAAGGATAGCTCGGTAGGTCCAAATGTGTCAGCCTCAGGTACTAAAAATAGCTTGGTACTTGACCATCAATCAGTCCCAGACTGGGTTGTTGAGTTGATCCTGGTTGGGGCACATGCAGGAAGGAATCTGTCTCACTGTCTCCTCTCTTTTCAGTTAAGAAAAAAAAAGGAGGGCCTTTATTGGCACTAATGGTTTCAACATTGTAAGGGTTCTCTTTCATCAGTTTTCCCTCTTTTCTTAGAGTCAGTTTCATGGTCTCAGATCCAATTCTCCATGAAGCTTGACTCATTGCTTCTGAAAAAGCCACACTCAGGCACCTAAAGAAAAAAGAAAGGAGGATAGAATGGTCCCAATTTGCCTGTGGAGGACTCTGGTTGGCCTGTCTGGATCACCTTCTAATCTTGGGGCCAATCATTGTGGACAGAGGAGAAGTAAAGTACTATGATTGGCCCAGCTTATGTCAGGTGCCCAGCCCTCAACCAATCACTATGCACAGAGGGTAGATGGGGTACTATGATTAGTTTACCTTATATGTCAGGTGGCCAGCACTGAACCAATCACTATGGCCTGGAAAGTAGGGTCTTGTAAGAAGGTAGCAGCCTCTTTTTTGGCTTTCATCATAAAGGAGTAGCCCACAAACATTGTGGTAGGGAGGTTCTGGATGGACAGAGTATCTAGGGAACTTCACTGTCCATCCAGAGGTCTGCTATTCTGGTTTGAGAAAAAAATAGTTAAGCTACAACTTGAGAATTGGTGTATTTGTACCTTAGCCATATTCAAGCACTTGCTAGAGATAATGAAGCATGAGGAACATGGTCCCATCATAAAGCAGAAGGCCTGTCCCCTCCTAGGCTCAGTGGATGCAGCTTGTACTCCGGACCTAGTTCTGTAGTGGACCTCAGTATGCGGTGTGCGTGCTGTGCTGCTGGGGGTGTTTGTTCCTGTGTGCACAGCTGCTCCGATGGCTGGGTTCATTCTTTTGGGAATGAGAACACTTTGTCACTGGAACAGCAACCAATGTCTCCTGCCTCTAGGCCGCCTTTCAGGGGGGCCACACATTTTTGGAACACCATCAGATATTGTCCATCTTGGGGCCATCACTTTGCTTTTGTTGCTAATCATTTTCTCTTGCTTTTCTTCCTTGCTATCTTGGTTCTCCTCCTTTCTAAACCAAGATAAGATGTTTCCTGTTTTCTTAAGGATTCCTTTGATGAAATAATTCTAATTTCTATTTGTATTTCTGTGATAGCCCAGGGAGATGTTTTATGAGCACAAAGCCTGCCTTTGTGATTTTATCCAAGACAAACTTTGATTTTCTGTTTTTTAAAAAGTTACCGCTGACCAAGATAATACTTTAAAAACCAGCCTACTGAGAACAGTTCCAGGAGGGCCCTCTGCATATAGGAGAAGGTGCTGTGTTACAGCTGGAATCTTTATAGTCATTCTTCCGAAGTATGAGTCAGCAAATACTTTCTGTAAAGGGCCAGATGGCAAGTATTTTTGGCTTTGGGGACCATATCATCTTTACACCGGCTCAGCTCTGCCGCTGTGTCCTGAGAGCAGCCATAGACAATAGAATGGCCAGAGCTGTGTTCCAACAGATATTTAAAGAACAGTTGTCAGTTGGAATCATCCATCACTGGTTGCCAACTTCTGAGTTTTAAATTTTTTAATATTTAAAAATATTTTTTCATTGATTTGGGAGAGAGAGGAAGGAAGGAAAAGAGGTGGGGTGGGAAGGAGAGAAAGAGAGAGAGAGAAGCATCAGCTCATTTTACTTAGTTGTTCCATTTAGTTGAGTCCTCATTGATTGCTTCTTGTATGTACCTTGACCGGGGGTCGAACTTGTGACCTCTGGCATACCAGGTTGACACTTTATCTACTGACCCACCTGGCCAGGGCCTAATTTTTTTTTTTGTAATTTATTGATTTTTAGAGAAAGAGGAAGGGAGAGAGAGAGTGAAACACCAATTTGTTGTTTCACCTATTTATGCCATCATTGGTGGATTCCTGTATGTGCCCTGACGGGGATCAAGCCTGCAATCTCGGTATGTTGGGACAATGCTCCAACCAACTAAGCTACCCAGCCATGGCTTGTTTGCCAACTTCTGTTCTAAAGCATTTCATGCTTTTCAACTGTCTTAAAAAAGTTGTAGTTAAAAATTCTGAGATGTGTTATACTTTTGTCTATCTCATGGAGTGGAAACACTGACTGTTGGGCTGTGTGTTGAGTGTAGGTTCACTGGGGCTTTAGAGGGAGACAGGGTGTTGGTATTAACTGCTTAAGAATGTTCTTCTGGGCCCTGGCCAGTTGATTTAGTGGGTAGAGCGTCGGCCTGGCATGCAGACATCCCGGGTTCGATCCCCGGTCAGGACACCCATGAGAAGCGACCATCTGCTTCTCTTCTGTCCCTCTACCCCTTCTCTCTCTCTCTTCCCCTCTCACAGTCAGTGGCTCGATTGTTTTTGAGCATTGGCCCTGGGTACTGAGGATAGCTCGGTTGATTCAAGCATCAGCCTCAGCCAGGGGGTTGCCAGATGGATCCTGGTCAGGGCTCAAGAGGGAGTCTGTCTCACTGTCTTCCCTCCTCTCACTTAAAAAAAAAAAAAAAGAATGTTCTTCTCATCTGATGCAGTGATTTTGTTTTGGGGACTCTACCTAAACTGGTGTGGATATTTTTTCTACAGTTATTTACCCCAGCATTAGTTGCCATCTGAGAATCTGGGAACAGCCAACCATCCAACGGTAAACTGTCTACTCAGAATAACAGTGCAGATGCTGGAGTCTGGAAGGAGCCAGGGCACCTGAGAGAAGGGCTGGCTGGGGAGGGCACCAGGGCTGAGGACGGTGCAGCCGGCCGCTGGCCCAGCTGTGGGGTATGGGAGAAGGAGCTTTCTCCTAGAAGTGCTGTAGGTCAGGCTGGTATGTTGTTAGCTCAGGGGTTCAGGGAATTTCTGTAAGGACCTGATGGTGTAGGAGTTTAATTCCAGAGCGGATGTTCCAGAGTGCACCCTAGGAAGGCGGAAGTAGAGAGCTAAGAGGACAGAGCAGAGGTGACCGGGATGGTGGTAGTCTCGGCCCTGGCCAGGAAGAGCAGGATGGGGTTTGTGGTGGGGCCAGCCCCCACCGCAACTGGGGAGGCTCTGGAGGAGTCAGTGTTGGCCTCGATTGATGGTGCTTTTCAGGCCAGCTGGGAACCAGCCCTAGGATGCCAGACCTACAGTTCTAACAGACCCAAGGTTCTATGGCTTCAGTAGCAACGCCTCTGTGCTTGGTTGGCTATCTGGAGCCCCTCCTGTAGGTAAACTCAACACCCACTGGGATGGAGAGTGACTCCTAGCCCATCACACTGGGACTCACAGCCCGGGGCCAGGGGATGGCCATGTGCTCACCTGTCTCAGCTGCTGATAAATTTGTCTGAAATCCAGTTTACACACAGCCTTTCGGGAACACACCTGCTGTGTAAAGTAAAGTGGGCTTCCATCCCGAGGAGCCTGGGAAGGGACTCACTGTGCCCAGGAAACTGGAGGAGCACGCAGAGAAGTAAGCCCGAAGTACTTGTCCCCGAGGCCATGGCGGCAGATGATGGAAATGTGCTTTTTCATTTCCGTGTTCCGCAGCTCATGTGCTCCGCAGCTGTGGCTGTGTCTTCAGGGCACACTTCGGAATCTGACAGACTCTCCTGCTGGCTCACTTTACAGCTGAAACCCTTTGCCATTTGGTGGAGGATAACTCAAGTGACAGTTTACACTAAAGCAGCCGTGAAAAGGAGCTGTGTGTGAGTGAGACAGACAGGTGTCAAACCCAGGGCAGCAGGCAGCACACCAGCGACAGGCGCCTCCTTGGTTCTGCGGAGCTGTGTCCCCAGCAGAGCCCTGGGCAACGTGGGAAGTGAGGTTGCTGCTGTGGGTGCCGAGGTGGCCGCTGGCAGGGCAGGGTGGAGCAGTGCAGAGAGAGCTGGGCTCAGGAGGAGCTGGGAGCTGCAGGATAGAGGCTAGAGCTTGCATCTGCACCCCCTGCTCCCTGCCCTGCACGAGGAGTCATGGCAGCTGGGGCTAGTGGATAGATCTTCTTTAAGACCCCTTGAATTTCAGATGGCTGAAACTCATTTATCTACTTACTGCAAAGGGGTGGTATCTCTGGTCACTTTCTTCCTCTGCTTTATTTTTGTACCCAAAATGTACCTCCACCTGACAATGTGTCCCCTTCCATTCTGTGGCTTTTGTTATCTGTTCTCTGACTAAAGTATAATGGCCTTTTCCTTGTTAGCTTAAACCAGTGCCTAGCATATTATGGGTGCTTAAACGTTTATAGAAAGATGGCAAGGTGACACGTTGAGTAACTTGTGACGATAGTAGGAGTTAGTCAGGCAAAAAGAAGGGTTTCCCAAAGCAGAGGCATTAGCGGGTGAGGGAGGCACAAGCAGCACCCGGGAAGGATGTTATGCGACAGGTGGACTGAGGAGGAAGGACGCTGGAGTTGGGGGCGGTTGGGCCTGCATCGGGGAATGACGGGTGGGCAGTGATGATCAGGGCAGAGGACACGGGGAGTCAGAGGCTCTGCAGGGGGTGAGGGAGAAGACAACTCCGAGACGACGTCTAGGGTTCTGGCATCGGTTCCCCGATGATGGCGCTGCCTCTGCTGATACCTGAGAGGCGTGGTGGCGCTGCCCCTGAGGTGTGCCGTCGGCCGCTGGTGGTTCAGTCTGCGGCTGAGGGGCGGGGGGCAGGGGGCTGGAGGTGAAGATGCAGAGTCAGCAGCACTCAGAGGTGATACCCCAACCTTGAGTGGATGAAGTCACTGAGGGGACGCAGAGGATGAGAAGAGGAGGTGGCCACGCAAGACTCTGGGGCAGATGGGAGGTTCAGCAAAGCTGTCAGATAAGACAGAGGGGAAATGTCTTTTGGGTTTAGCAATAAGGAAGTTGTTGGCGACTTTGGCAGACGTCAGAATGCCACTTTCATGAAGTAGTGGGGAGAAGGCCAGATTGAAGTGACTTGAGGTGAGTCTGTGAGTGTAGACAGCCCTGTGAAAAACACAGGCATTTGGAATTGCATGGATGTCATTGCCCCATGTGTTTCCTGCCAAAGAATGTTGGGAATTCCAAGGAGCAAACAGCATACGTGGCCCTGCCTGTCCTCGTCTGCAGAGCATTTGCAGAGCTTCCCCGACACCTGCACCCCCTAAAGGCTGAGGTTTATGCAGTCGTTCTGCTCTCTTTCTTAGGCCGGATCTTGGACTTGAAGACGGGGACAGTCAAGAAGGAGGGGCAGCAGTCGTCCATGAGGATGTGCATGGGCTCACGGAGGTCCTTCATCTGCAGAATGAGGTCTGTCTGGGTGCAGGGTGGGTGGTGGCTCTGGTGGGTTCATGCCTCTCTGATCCACTGGGAAGAGCCTCAATAGGCTCGGCTAGGGTCACTCATGCCACCTCGGGTTCACCCATTCTCGTGTCTACAACCTGTGAGTCTACAGGCTCCATGGACTGTCTTGGAAGGACCTCTTCCCTCTTTTCTTCCATTTCAAGATGTCTGATTCCCTACTGTTTTCTGCCCATGTGTCTCAGCTTTCTGCCTGTTCCTCAAAGCTCTTTTCAACCCCCACCTCACCAAGCTCTATTTCTCAACATATTTACATAAGACCTACTGGTTTCATATTTACTCCTGTATTTCCTTGTGCCAACTCACACTCTTCCTCCTCCTCCACTTCCTCCTGCTCTGCCACCAGGAGACATGCCTATCCAGTCACCACCACCTGCCACATGGTCTCCCAGGAGACCTGATTAGCAGGCATTCCGCACCTGCTGATTTAGCCCCAGGGTCGCCTCCTTCCTGCTGAGCTTCTTGATTGGGCTGATGCTCCCTCCCATCTCAGGCCAGGAATGGCAGAGCCACTCACTCTTGTCACTGTCTTCTAGTTGCTCCTGGAGCTGTGACTTCCTATTCAGTATCTGTTGTGTCCTATGAAGTTCCAAACAACAGATGCTTTAAAATAAGTATATATTTTGTTCAATTCAGAGTAATCTTTTAAAGCGACTATACTTTAAATCTATTCATCTGTAAGCTGCTTAGTCCATCTTGGATGACTGGGGTTGTGTGTTGAGGGAACACCTGCCTCTCTGACCTCTATCTGGGCCCTTGGAGTCAGCTGAGAACTTGAGCCTGGCCGTCCAAGTCAACTCCTGTCTAGGCTTAGCACCCAGAAGACATGGATGGGCCCTCCGCCCCATTCCACCGCCTGCCTCAGATGACATTGAGGGGACAGAAGACATGACTGTCCCCTTGGATGTAGGGTTGGGGTGCACAGACAGCCTGCCCTCTATCCAACTAATGGAGCAAGCCGGGCTCAGGATTAGCAGTCTCACTGTCCGCCCAGGGACAGAATGCCATCAGTTAGTGTCCAGTCTGAGGGCCATTCCTCAGGGCTTCAGGCAGTAAGTAGATGCCCAGTGGCTTGCTGAGCGTTCAGCAAAGTAGCAGCCATGTGGTGTCTCCATTGAGCCGTCTCAGCAGTTAGCTTATGAATGGATTTGTTGGAGGCATCAGGTGCACCATTTCTGTGTACCACGCCATTATCACTGCTCTACACCCACGTTCAGGCATCCCCTCTCTGCCCTGGTGCCCCCTGGGGGACACGCTCCAGGGGCTTTTCCAAGTGCTTGATCCACACCACCGGGACTTACCTGTGACATGAGCGGCACCACCATCTACTGGAGAGCATGAGCTTCCCATCCAACTAAAGCTGCTCGGTGTCAGGTCAGCAAGACACTGGGCACAGTTGGTCAGAGGGCCAAGGGCCATGCCAGCAACCTTGGCAGCAGCGTCTGGGATGCCCCTGCTGCTGAAACCACGCTAGTGCTGGCCGCGATCCTAGGTCTGAGAGTTAAATTGACTCGTATCTTTGCTATGTTGAATATTATGACATCCAGGATACTACTTGTCATAGAATTGGGAGTGGGCACATCAAGTGGTGATCAGAGCCGGGATGCTGAGCAGGTAGGTCATTGAGAAGCAAGACAGAAAGGGACCTTCCAGAGTAGGCAGTGGTCCACTTCCCACCTGCTCTGTCCCCAAGGAGGGTCCACAGAACAACCTGATTCTACACCCGCTCCTCCATGTCCCCACTTCATCCTTCGCCGTCAGCAGGCTTGCAGCTGCCTAGTTATTCCCAGAACCAGGACACTGCGGGCGGGGAGGGTTTCCTCAGCTTTGATTAAAGCCTGAGACAAGGCTTCTGTTCATCAACTGGCAACATCTGTTTTGCGTTGATGTGTCTGCTCAGGCGTGAAGACACTGTTGCTGTCATCACCCCCTCCCCTTGTTGCCCGAAAGCCACCAGTTACACTGCCGTGATGCTCAGGCCTGGGCTTGGCCAGGACCTCCTCGAGTCCTTCTGTAGATCTCTAGCTTCTGGGCTGGGCCCTGGAACCCTTTGGCCGAGCCTGGCAAATTCCCAATCTCCTTACCTTCAGCTATCATCACACTTCAGAGATGAGCAAGACTGCTTCTACACTTTGGAAGCAAATTGGCGTTAGGCCTCACCTGGACACGTGTGTTAGCATCAGAGAGGGCCCGTCACTTTGTCTGCAGCCCTCTGTGTTTTATAAGCTTACCTGGTTTTCACTCCTTCTAATATATTTGTTGCTCAGGTGTGGAAATGCTCCATTGGACCACCTCCCTCTAAACAGAATAACCACCATGAGGAAGAGGTTCAGGTCAGTGGGGCTTTCGGATGGATGTGTTTGGGCTGTGCTGAGAGGCAGCAGGGTGCCGACGGCTAAGGCGTGGCTAAACGTATAGAGGAGCTGAGTGTAGAGGACCAGGAGAACCGTCTCTCTGGTTTCTGGGGCTGAGGTGAGAAAGTGAGGTGGGTGGAATTTATTTTGTACTTTCAGACCATGGTGGAAGAAGGGGAAACAGGGTGGTGGGGAGTCAAGATTCAAAACCAGCAGCTGGACAACTGACCCTGTAGCTTCAAAGTAGAAGGAGCCATCGGACATCCTTGCTCCCCCAGGGACTAAATGCAATTTCACAAATATTCTTCCTGCAGGAACGGCCTTGGCCCTGTGAAAGAAGGGGAAGCCCAGTACGCTGTGGTCCACTGCACAGGATACATCAAGGCCTGGCCTCCGGCCGGTAAGTGGAACCTGTGCATGTATTCTAGGGAACCGCATGCCCCAGCAAGGTGTTTCTGTGGTCTGTCACCCAGAGCGCTCTGTAAAGTCTGACTGACATTTGAAATGTTAGCTATATCCAAATCATTAGAGAAATGCAAATCAAAACCACAAGGAGGTACCTCTTATGCTCACTTGGATGGTTAAAATAAATGATAACAAGTGTAGGCACGAATGTGGTGTGATTGGAACCCTGCTGTATTGCTGGTGGGAATATAAAATGGTGCACTGCAGTTTCTTTGGAAAACAGTCTTGAGTTACTCAAAATGCTAAGCTAGGAGTTACCATGTGGCTGACCCAGAACCTCACCCCTAGGTATGTACCTAAGAAAGTTGAAAACGTGTCCACACAGAAAGGTATGCATGGTTGTTTGTGGCAGCAATATTAATCTTGGCCAAAATAGAAACAGCCGAAATGTGTCCATCAACCGATGAATGGATGAATAAAAAGTGGTCCATCCATGCAATGAAATAGTACTCAGCAATAAGAAGCAGTGAAATCTGGGTGAACCTTGAAAACATCAGGCTAAGCGAAAGAAGCCAGACTCAAAAGGCCACATTGTATGATTTTATTTATGCAAAACACCCAGAATGGGAAAATCCACCAAGACAAAGTAGGATTGTGATTTCCAGGCACTGAGGGAGGGGAAAATGGGGAGCGAGTGCTAATGTCGACAGTTTTTCTCTTTGAGGTGACAAAAATGTTCTAAAATTTGATAGAGATGAGAGTCGTACAACTCTACAGCTAAAAACCACTGAAGTGTATGCATTGAGATGGCAGATTTTGGCCCTGGCCAGTTGGCTGAGTGGATAGAGTGTCAGCCCAGCGTGCTGACGTCCCAGGTTCAATACCCAGTCGGGACATACATGAGGAGCAACCATCTGCATCTCTTTCCTTCCCCCTTCCCTCTTCCCCTTCTCTCCCTATTACCTTCCCACAGCCTGTGATTTGTTTGGTTTGAGCATCAGCCCCAGGTGCTGAGGATAGCTCTGTTGATTCTAGCATCGGCCCCAGATGGGGGTTGCTGGATGGATCCTGGTTGGGGCACATGAGGGAGTCTGTCTCACTATCTCCCCTCCTCTCACTTAAAAAAAAAGATGGCAGGTTTTATGGCATGTGAATTACATCTCAGCAAATCTATTATGGAACAAAAGAATATAAACAATGTTAGTCACCTGTGGCCACTCTGTGGTCCAGAAAGTGGTCTGTTTTCGAGCTCATTGGTTCTTTCCTTCACTGTGCCCAGTCTTCTAATGAGTCTGTCATAGGCATTCTCCATATCTAGGACATTACTTTTTATTTCAAGCATTTTCCTTTTGATTCTTTTTCACTTCCCCCTCCTCCTCTATCACACTGCCCATCTCTTCTTGCCATTGTCCCTTCTTCCATGAGAGACCTTGTGTAGTAATCACAGCCACATTCCCTGTCTAGTAGTTTTAGAGTTTATCATATCCGAGTCTGGCTCTGGCTATGCTTAGTTTGTCTGGATTTTTTCTTGCCTTTTGCCACACCATGTAATTCTTTGTGGAAATCCAGACGTGATGTGTCAGGTAATAGTAACTGAGGTAGATGGGCCTTTAGTGGGAGCTTTTATGGTAATCTTGCTAGAGATTTGACCTATATACATATATACATATATGTGTAGATGTATGGTTTTTAATTTGTGTATATTTTCCGATGTAAATCATAGCGCACAAAATTATCAGAGTGTTGCTTGCCTAAAGGCCGACCCCTAGCCAGATGCCAGGACAGGATCTCATAGGCAGTGTTGCCTGACAGTGTTCACAGCCTGGACTCAGCTTTGCAGACCCAGGGAGGGTGGGAGAGTTCTCAGACGCGGATGTTTACAATTCAGAAATAACCTAGGACCTCCTCATGACTGACATGGATGCTCATGTCCACTATCCAATGAACGTGGGGGGTTCGGAGTGCATGAGAAACCAGATTTGTATCAGAAGTTGTTTGATGAGAGGCAAATGAGAGCCAAGGGATTTGGGCTGTGTGGAGAGTCCCAGCGGCGGCTCGGTGGACACACACACGTGGGGAGGTGGGCAGTGTGGAGAGTCCCAGTGGCGGCTTAGTGGACACACACACATGGGGAGGTGGGCAGCGTGGAGAGTCCCAGTGGTGGCTTAGTAGACACACACACATGGGGAGGTGGGCAGTTTGGAGAGAGTCCCAGCGGCGGCTCTGTGGACACACACATGCGGGAAGGTGGGCAACGTGGAGAGAGTCCCAGCAGTGGCTTGGTGGACATGCACACGTGGGGAGGTGGGCAGTTTGGAGAGAGTCCCAGCGGCGGCTCAGTTCACACGCACACACCACACCTGACGTGTGCTAGGTTGAGTGAGGCTGTCGGGGCACAGACATAGGCTGCTCCCCTCTGTTCACAAGGATGTGTTGTGGGGCACTGGCATTTACACAGATGACTACAGGAGAGTGTGAGACAGTACTGGGGACAGAGGGAAGGTCCCTGCCTGCCCCCCAGGTCCAAGGAGGCCCGTGACCATGCTGGATCTGCACTGCCTCTTGGGACCCATTCCAAGCTGACCATCTCCTTAATGCTTCCTCGTTTGAGGTCATCACTGCCCTCGCACAGGGCAGAGTCCTCGTCCTGTTTCTGGCCTCAACATGCTCTCTTCTTACCACTTTATTTGGGCTCCAGTCCTACAATATCCCACGAGAAATGCCATGATTATTGTAAGATTATTGCATGGTGTTCTGTGAGTGGGCAGGAGGAGGCGGCCAGGGCCTGGGTGCAGGCAGAGAGGCCTCCAGAGAGTCTGAAGTGATGAACTGGGCAGCTTCCTGACCTGCCCGTGAGCGCTGAGAGCACAGGGCAGTAGGCCGTGGGACTTATGCATTCAGTCTTCAACAGCCAGCCTGGAAACTTGGCCTCATGCGAAATGGTAGAAGGAGCCTCGGGTGTTTATCTTGGAGAAAGTGAGACATGATTTCTGTCTTTAAGTATTTGAGGGGGTGTCACATAAAGGAGGAATCAATCTTAACTTAGATTATTACCAGAAGACACAATTTGGACCACAAGTGACCAAAAGGCAGATTTTTAACTCAATAGGGAAAAATGAGCAAAGGATAGGAAAAGGGTATTAAAGTGTGTGTGTGTGTGTGTGTATACACACACATATACATACATACACACACATATACACACACTAAGCACTTGGGGAAAAATCAGTCTATTAATCATAACTACAAATTAAAATAAGTTGATACCATTTTCTCTTACCTATCAAGTAGCAAAACGTAAACGGGCAAAATGCAGTGTTGGTCAGGTTCAGAGAAATGAACACTTCCATGTACTGCTGGTGAGACTATCGTCAGCATAAACCATCTGTAGAATAGTTTTATTATGTGTATTAAATGTCTTAAGATGTGCATTTCTTAACACAACAAGAATTCTATGCATAGGAATTTATTCTAAGGAAAATTTTGGATTAGTCTAAACTTCAGTGATAGAAAATTGGTTTAAGACAGCCTGGATCTTATAGAGAACTGGACAACCATTAGATATGCATGCTTCAGGGGACTCTCAGGAATGAAGCAAAATGCCAAGAAATGTTAAAAAATTTAAAGAAAGAGGAGCGTTTATACAACATAAACACTATGAAGCCAGTTTTATTTTTAAATTATACATATGTTGTCCTACACACTAAAATGTTGTATGTAGAATACTGGTCATTGTTACTTTTTGTGAAGTAGATTATTGGTTACTTTTTTCTTGTCTATTCCTGCATTTTCCAAATACTAACATAACTTTCATAATCAGAGATAATGACCTTTATATGAAATCAATCTAAATTCTCTAAAGAGCATGCCAGACAATCAGATTAAAGGGTTTGCACTGAATTCAGAAATTGTGCGTTGGGGGGGGGGGCGGAAGTGGGGTCGTTTGTGTCTCAGTTTTGTTTTGTGGGGGTGGTTAGTTGTTGCATTTCTACAAAGGCAGAGGTTCTGGGAAACCACAGGTGTCCACACAAGATGCTTTTGGTGTGCCTGCAAGGTCAGGGCTGTGTTCCCCCTTCTGTGGCTACTCACTCTCTGTTTCTGGGTTGGTGAGTACATTCTCAGCGTACAGAACATTCCTGGTGCTTGTCAGACCCTCATGCTCCATTCATTTCCTGGGCCCAGTTCTTCGCTGGACCTGGAACATAGTATCTGTTTTATGAAGACTGGAGGGATAGGGAGGGATGGATGGATAGATGGGAGGAAGGAGAGAATGAGGGAAGGGGCTCTTGCCCAGACGGAAGAAATAGTTGACCTAGGGGGGCAGATCAGTAAAAGAATTTCTTGCCAGAATTTCCAAAGGTATTTATAGAATCCACTTTCCCAGAAATCTTTTAAGATGGTAGAGTCAGTCATCTGGCCTAGCTGAGGGGGCTGAAATGAGGTCATTGGCACTGTCACCCTATCATAAGGTCATAGAACTGGAGCATTGGGGTGGTAACTCCCTTAATGCTCCAGCGATGGCTTGTAAATGTCCACGAGGAATGCTGTCCTGGCCTGCTCATGAGCTCAGGCTCCTTAATTATAAACAATGACTTGCTTAAGAAGCATGAAGTTTCCTAAGCACTAAAGTTGCTAAAAATATCCACCAACGACCTTGGACATCTCTAAAGGTGAGCAGAAGAGTCAGGCTTTGTAGAATAAACAAGGGCCTTGTAAAAAGATTTTTTGACAACCCACGTGCAATATGTCCACTTATTCCTTAGTCTGACAGCTGCAGACTCAAAATTTTACCCGCTGCCGCCAGGTTAAACATAAACATTGTAGAGTATTCTGATACATTCTAGAAGTCCTTCCTATAACATGTAGCCTTTCCAATTAGTCTTACAGCATTTTTATAGGGTTCATTTCATAGGTTTCATTCTAAGCATTTGAGGGTCTGGGTGAAAGAAGACTTCCAAAGTCAATTCGTTCCTTTGTTGAATCCTTAATGTGTTTAGTCTGAAGAAACAGATTCTCTATGCTCAACATGCTAGAAAAGAAATCACCCATGATGGGCTGTGTTTTATATTTCATGTGGTGTATTCAGCCATAAGGAGACTTGGAAGTTCTGGAGATGTTAATGGTCTCATAGTCATCACCCAGCACTTTGCACTGCACAGACCTTCAGCTTTTAGCCGGAAGCTATTTCTGTGACAGAGGCCTCTTTTCCGGTAACCATCATCTGCTCTGCTTGGTTCGCCACCTCACAGTTCATGGGAAATGGCTGGTGAACCGGTGGTGGGTCTACACAGGAGAGCCAGCGTCTGACCCAGGAGAGGAGTGTGGACCCAAGACCTCGTTACCTCCCACTGGGACCAACTGGGTCAGGAGCGGACCCAGTTGTGGGCGCCCTTGTGTGCTTTCTCATCAGGGAGGTTGATGCTTTTCTTTCCTCTGCTCTGGACTTGCAGGAAGCCTTGGCCACAGCGTGCCAGAGCCCTGAGGTTATTGTGGGGTTTGGGCTAGAATCCGCAGTGGTCAGGCCAGCGCTCCCAATGCGCCAGACAGCTCAGCTCTGCCATGAGCTCATCTAGAGCAGCCCTGCACTTGGAGTTTGCTTGTTGAACATAGTATGTTTGTTTCTCCTTCATGTAAAAATCACCGAAAGCTGCTTGTCTGTGTGGAGTTCACCAGCCCTCAGCCTTGCTGTCTCCAACCCTCAGCCCACATTGCATGTGCACAATAGTTCTCATCTCCTGCCCAGAACCTCACCGTGGTGTCCTGATAAGACACCACAACCATCACCTTAGTGTGAGGTGGAGAATGATGGTGGGCAGTTTTCTGGCCTTCCTGTTCTCAGGCGGGGCAAAGCCATTCTAACATTTCCTTCAGTAAATGCTTCTAAGCGCTTGTCATGGTCCAGGTACCTCATAAGGCCCTGGGAGTCCTAGGGCAAGTCTGGCGTGGCTCCTGCCCATAATAAGGAGCTCACAGTCCACTGGAGGAGACAGGTAGCTGTGCAGGCCATGGTTGATCCCTGGATCTAGGGTCATAACAGAAGCACGCAGTCATGGGGATCCCGTGGGAGGGAGATTCCATCTGCTGGGAGTGTCCAGGTTGGCATCTCTCCCACACTGCAGCCAACCCTCACTGACAGCCTGATAGGCAGAGGGAGAGCAGCATTCAAGCTGAACCATAAATATAAAAAAGAGGTAGGAATTTGCTATCCAAAAAAGAATGCTTTACAGGCAGAGGGAACAGTGAGGACAAGGGCAAGGGAGGAATGAGAGTTATTATAGTTATATTTGTGAGTGTTCACCATGTGCGGAGCTTTCTGACAGATCCTTTACGTGCAATGTGCTCTGTAATTTCAAACAGTCCTGATAAGGTGGAGGCACTGTCAATGCCTCCATGCTCCAGTGAGACCCCGGAGTTAGAATGGAAAGTAGTTAGCCCCATTCACACAATAAGTAGTAGACCTGAGTTCTGCCACCAGGCCTTCTTCTGCTTTCCCTGAGTGGGAGAAAGACACCTTGTTGGGAACCGTATGTAATGCTCTGTGGCAGGTGGGGAAGATGGACAGACAGGTGGGCAGTCAGACCCTGGAGGTGGGGCCTTGAGCTCTAAGCCTGGGAGTCGGGCTCTGTCCAGTCACTGAAAGTCACTGGAGATCTTGAGAGATTATTCTGGAAGTTGGATTGAGGTGAGAGGAGGGGCTGGGATAAGGTGTGAAGGTCAGGGGACCAGGGAGGACCATCCCAGGGGGAAGTGAGGACAGAGGCCTTGCAGATGGAGTTACAGGAGTCGATGGGGTAAAGTTGGGGCGGTGCTGGGCCGGAACCATAGCTGGGGTTCCAACCCAAGAAGACCAACTCCAGTCACTAGATCACCTCCCATTAATGTTGGAATAATTCAGGGCTCTAGATCCATAGTGAGATTTTAGAAATATGGTCACTATTATTTGGTATTACCCATCTCAGAGGAAATAGAGCTGCCATTTGCAGTGAAGTCCACGGCCACGTTCCCTGTAGTTACTGGCCTCCCTGGTCTCGTTGCTCCCCTCTCCTGCCTTCCAGGCCAGGCTTCCTCCCCATGTCAGTTCACGTCTCAGTGCCAGGGCGATGCCTTCAAGCATTTCTTTCAAGAAGGGCCAGTGGGCATGTTTGGCGTGCTCCTCCTGCCACTCCCGTGTGGCTGCTGGAGAATGCGAGTGAGGGGGTCACCATCAAAACCGGGGGTCTCCAAACTTTTTACACAGGGGGCCAGTTCACTGTCCCTCAGACTGTTGGAGGGCCGGACTATAAAAAAACTATGAACAAATCCCTATGCACACTGCACATATCTTATTTTAAAGTAAAATAACAAAACGGGAACAAATAAAATATTTAAAATAAAGAACAAGTAAATTTCAATCAACAAACTGACCAGTATTTCAATGGGAACTATGGGTGCGGATGCATCCTGTGCTCCTCTCACTGACCACCAATGAAAGAGGTGCCCTTCCGGAAGTGTGGTGGAGGCTGGATAAGTGGCCTCAGGGCGCCGCATGCGGCCCGTGGGCCGTAGTTTGGGGACCCCTGATCAAAACTCTGGGGCGTTGCTCTGTCATCCCAAGAAGTCTGTGCAGTGGGGCCTGTTCCTTTTCCTTTCCTCCACCGTGACTCTCGCAGATGGTTTTGAGTTAGTCCTTGGAATTCAGACATTGGCTCAGGTATGTCTAAGGTGAGTCTGTTCCCTGCATTTTACCTGATGCTGGCTGGGCCCCTCCATTTGCAGACTCAAGCCTTTCTTTGCCATGGGGCAATTTGTCTAGATTTTATCCAAGTGGCTGTTGCTTCCCGGCCTGCTTTGCTCATACTCGGAAGCTCCGTCATGATTTCTCAGATCTGTTCTTTCTGCCACTGAGACTTTGGCTCTTGTTTTCTTATTCTTTTCTTCCAAACCTTTGGAGAATTTCTCAATTCCAATCAGTGTTCCCATTTCATTTGTAGAGAATTTGGCAATGACCTTTCCATCTGAACACATTTGCTTGATAAAAAGCTGTGCCTTTTTCGTAAATACTGTGTCCACAATGTCACTGAATTTAGATATTTTTTCTCGTTTGAATTCTTTCTTACAAAGAAAGTCTTTTATTTTAGTGGGAATAGTTGCTGTCACTCCGTAACTCTTTTTCATATGTTTGCGATTGTTTCCCTGTGGTTCACCTTAGAGAGGTCACTGTGTGGTTGTCCCTTGTTGAGAGTTGAGTGGTTCCATTATTGGTCGTGTGGATTCTCATAAGACCTTTCAGGCCATGACAGGGGTAGAAGAGGAATGTTTGGCTCTACTGTTACCTACAACATTTACTTGTCTGTGCATGAGGCCAGTGGTGGGGTAGGGAGATGACAGAGGTCACAAGCAAACTGATGGGGCACACAGGCATTCTGCCACCAAACCCCTCCTGGAAGGTGTGAGGCTGAGGCTTGCTCTCAGGAATCACCCCCATTCTGTGCTGTTTCCAAGCCACAGTGGCTCTAAGCTTGTTGGTTGGCCCACGTGAGGGCCTTTTCCTTCAAACACAGGGACTTGCAACTTACTTAGCAGCTTTTTCTGAATCCCAGGTTATCCAAACTATGTGAGTATTTTCTCGCTGCTAGCCTGCTGGTGGTCACCCTCTTTGGTCTGTGGGCTGACCTGTGCTCCTCTCCCCTCAGGCCATCGCTGCTCTAAGGACACATGGGGACAGGTTCTGACTGGGAGTCTCCATTGGCTCTTTTGAGACAAAGGCACCTTTTGTACTTCAGAGCTCTGCTTTGCATAGTGTTGGGTCCATTTCTTCAGGGTCACCTGCAGGAACCCTGAAATGCAAGATACCTGTAGTGCAGCATTTATCTGAATACCGTATTTCACTGTGTATAAGATGCACCTTTTTTGAAAAATTTGGGTGCGTCTTATACAGTGGTTGTAGTTTTTTTACTTGCATTTCCCTCCTTTTTGCGTGGATAAGGAGTTGTATGAATTTTATGATGAATAAAACTTCAATAACTTTATGTAGTACATTTTCTTTTTCGAATTTTAGGCCCCAAAATTAAGGTATGTCTTATACATGAGGAAATATGGTATCTTCCCAGATCACAGCCCCTAGAGATGCAGAGAAGGAGGAGCTCATGGTCAACCGTGTGGGGCTGGGCCTCCCGATTCCCCTGCTAGAGCATCCTGCTCCCAAGTCACGAGTTAAATTCTCTGCAAAGGCCTGTGGTGATGAAACCTCTTTCTCTTTGTTTAAACTATGCTTCCCAAATGTATTTGGTCAAAGAAACATTTTATTTTCCGCCTAAAACTTACTAATATTCCCCAGGGAGGACTTTGGAAGTGTGCTGTGAACAAGTGGCCTGGATTTCTTGCAGCAGAAGGTGGTAGGGTTTTTCTCCGCCTGCATTTGGCGCAATACAGAAAAACCTGCCTTAATTCACATATGAGGCAGTCAGTGCCAGGACAGACTCCACCCCGCACGCTGCACAGCAGCCCGCTTTCCACCAGTGTCTGCACAGTGCGCACGCGCTGCCCTCTTTTAAGGAGGAAGAGGCATTCTGGCTGGTGCTGAATTCCCTCCCAAACAGCGGTTTCTGATTACCCTTCATCTGAGTGTTGTTTCTATTGCTTGGGTTTATTTAGACCTGGCCCAGGAAGAGTATTTCCAGAGAAAAGGTAATTAAAGGAAGGGCAGAATGAGCTTGTGAAACCTATCAGGGAATTGCTGAAATCTACTAAATCTACTAAACTGGCTGGCATGATCCTGTTCCTATTAAAAACCACTTGGATAAATGTCGCTGTCCCTGCCAGGAAGTGTCCCCTCCCGAACTGTTCCTCCCACCCTGGCGTCCAGCCCTGGCCGCGTGCCCTGCCTTGGAGTGGTGTGCTCTTTCTGCGGCCCCAATGCTGACCACACAGCATCATGAGGGTCCTTCCCTACTTGCCACGAGCTCCTCAGGAGCAACAGCTGGGTCTCTGCCTGGTCTTTGACAGAAAGGCAGGCCCTTAGTAGGTGCTCAGAAACTGTGTCACACTTCCTGATCTCATGGCCAAACTCTGACCTGGCATTTGTACCCACAGAATGTCCGAAACAGTGAGGATGCTGCTGTTCCCTCAGGCCGTCCCTTCCTCTCTGTAGAGGGCAGCTGAAAGCCCTGCATGACTCTGCATCTATCTCACTGATCCCAGCATCACCCTCTGCCCTTGACTGCAGCCCAGACCCCACACAGGAGCCTGAGGCCATTTGGAGCTCAGCTGGCACAGGAGGCCAGTTTGGCAGTGGGGCAATGCCACTGTCCTGACCAAGGCCAAGGATGGCACTCCCAACATCACAGTGAACACAACACTGAGTGTATTGAGCCCCACGTGCCAGGCTCGTACCTAATAGACACTCTGTCCCCTGTGCCGCCCTGTAGAGTGGCGACGATGGCTGTTCCCCTTTTGCAGCTCCTGTCTGTTCTTAGTTCCATCTCCTGAAGCTCACAGGGAAGGTCTGCGGTCAGTCAGGGAAAGAGTCAGGATTTCTGAGTCAGGACTCCTGGGCTCTTCAAGGCCGGAGCCCTTCCTCATTATCCAGCCATTCTGTCCACACAGACTTGTCTTCTCTCGGTGTTGCTTCTGGACATGATGACCATTCTCCTGTGAAGCACTCATTCCTGGAACCAGAGAAGTATTGTCACCACAGTTTCAAATATGTAGAAAACATGTGCCTTCCAGTATAAGAGGTGACCCACAGCACTCAGCTGGTGTCTCTGCATCATGTGGTTAGTCCCCAGGCCAACTGCCAGGGCTCTGTGACATGGAACAGAAAATTTATTCTTCAGTCAACACACTCATTCTTTGTGTCACGTGTCCCTTGCTCCCTGGATGAGCTGCTCTCCAAAACTGGTTCTGAAGTGTGCTCTCCAGGGAGGATTCACTACAATCTCAGATGGAATGAATGGCCTTGAAGTTGGTGACCAGGGAGAGCCTTTGGGTTTTGTGTTTTTTTTAAGATTTTATTTATTCAGTTTAGAGAGAAGAAAGAGAAAGAGGAGAGAGAAAGAAGGGGGAGGAGCAGGAAGCATCAACTCCCATATGTACCCTGACCCAGGCAAGCCCAGGGTTTCAAACCAGCGACCTCATCATTCCAGGTCAAAGCTCTATCCACTGCACCACCACCAGTTAGGCCGCCTTTGGGGTTTTTTTGAAAAGGTGCTCAAATATGGCCAGGGCTGTGCTTTGGCAAGATGAAAGTAGCAACAGTGTGCCGGTGATTTTCAGCTGCGGGTCTGCGGACTGACGCCGGTCCGCCAGAAGTGTTGTGCCGGTCTGCGGACTGACGCCGGTCTGCGGACTAACGCCGGTCCGCCAGAAGTGTCATGCCGGTCTGCAAAGAGTCAACCACGGTGTGGAGATGATAGAGTCTTTCTTCATATGCTGGTGTAGACAACAGTCTGGGAAGAGGAAGGAGCAGTGGGTGGGTGTGGGGAGAAGACTCGTGAGCGCCAGTAACAGCAGGCTGTGGGGAGGCAGCGCAGGGGAGGGGCCCGGGGTCTGTGACCAGGGGCCTTGGAGAGAGGATCTGCCAGAGCCCACCAGAGGTGGTCAACCCCAGTCCCAGGTCTTTGTCTCACACAGTATACAGTGTGTCCGTAAAGTCATGGTACACTTTTGGCCAGTCAGAAGTCAAAAGTGCACCATGACTTTACGGACACACTGTAGTTCCCAAGGGCTGAGCAGGAAGGCACTGAGCTGGGAACTGGTTAGCTTGAGAAGATTACCAGGGCAGTTGGAGGCTGATCTTGAAGAACATGGAGCAGAAAGGAGCCAGATACAATGCTGGTGAGAGCAGATATTGGAGTAACAGCATCTCCCCAAAGCAGGGGCGGTTGACAGGTGGACCACCTTCTGGATGCCCTCTCTGTGTGGGGGCGGCAGAGGGGGGGGGTTAGCTAGAAGCTAGAAACAGGGCGAAGCCAGCCAATGGAGCTTGTCATTGTATGTGAAATTTTTATCACTGAAAGCTGAAAATAGCAATCAAATCCCACATGAGAGGATTAGAGGATCAACGTTCTGTTCCTTTGGAAAACTGCCCGTGGCTTTCCATGGAAATGCCCCTGCCCTATCAGGGAAGGTGACTCAGACTCCAGTCCCGCAGTGGACAGGGACCTGGACGCCTCCTGGCCCCCTCCTCTCATTACCAGTGGTCAGATGAGCCTGGGGGATGCTGTCCTACCCACACTCTATTCTTCCTGATGTCCCTCTGCACCTCAGTG
Source organism: Rhynchonycteris naso (assembly GCA_037038555.1). Taxonomy (NCBI): domain Eukaryota; kingdom Metazoa; phylum Chordata; class Mammalia; order Chiroptera; family Emballonuridae; genus Rhynchonycteris; species Rhynchonycteris naso. Next base: position 224,781,715 of record CM072999.1, read on the forward strand.
TGGCTTCCCTGGGACAGCCAGCCCCTCAGCTGACGCTGCTCACAGATCACGATTTACTAGAAAGAAGTGAAGCTCTGTGTTCCGAGTCCAAATTTATACAGAAAATGCTTAGTTACCACTTGAGGCAAGTAATTTTTGTGATTTCGTGGCCGTTTTGGGGAAAGACATACTGCATCTCTGTCAAATATTTTAGAATCTGCCATCGGTTGCGTTTTCTCTCAATTTGGATATCGGGGGCTGAGCTCTGGAGTTGGAATTTAAGCCGCCACGCTTCTGTTTCAGGCTTGGTTGTAGAACAAGACGCAGCCTGGGAAAGCCTCCCGGTGGGGAGGCCCGCTACCTATAAGTGCCAGAGCGTCATCTGCCGCCCTCTTAGAAAATGGTCTTTATTGTTGTGGTTATTGCACAAAGTCATTCTTCATTAAAGAGATTCAGAAGACCTATCCAGTCTTGAAAAAGAAAGTAAAAATTGACCCATAAACTCATTAAAAAAATATTTTAAACGTTATGTACTAAAAAGTAAGTGTTTCTTCCTATGCCAGTTCTGTCCCCAAGAACCAGTTCATAACAGTGCAGTGAATCTCATGGTTGTTATTTGATTTTGTCAACAGATAAATAAAATATTTACATAACTTGAAATGCCCGTCTATAGTTCTTTTTCTTTCTTTTTTTTAAGTGAGAGGAGGGGCGATAGACTCCCACATGTGCCCCGACTGGGAGCACCCGCCACCCAGCAACCCCCTTCTGGGGCTAATGCTTGAATGAACCGAGCTATCCTCAGTGTGCAGGTCATGCTCAAACCAATTGAGCCACTGGCTACTAGTGAGGAAGAGAGAGGAAGGGATGAGTCGGGGGGAGAAGCAGATGGTCGCTTCTCTTGTGTGCCCTGACTGGGGATTTAACCCAGGACGTCTGCACGCCAGCCTGACAGTCTATCCACTGAGCCACCTGGCCAGGGCCACAGTTCTCACTGAAATTGCTTTTATAACTGAATATTTTGGCCAAATCTTGCAAATGCATAAATGAATGTTTTGCATTTCATCTTCCTTAAATTTCTCTACATCACCTACAAGTTTAGGTGACTGTATACTATGAAATTACCAAGATATTAGGCAAAGAGAGGAGTGGGAAGGGGCACTGGCTCCTTAGCTCACGCCCCCGGCCCCAAGCAGTCAGCAGTGGGTCTGTATTCCCGATCGCCTGAATAAAATAACGGCCACCTTCGCCCCTTTTCTGTTCACCACGAGCATATTGTTCATGACGCTGGCATTCCTTGTTTCAGGAATGACTATCCCCGAAGAGGACGCTGATGTGGGACAAGGCAGTAAGTACTGCCTCGTGGCGATCGGGAGGCTTCAGGTGAGAACAGCTCACAACCTTTTCAGTTTCATTGAGGGCTCAGTACTAGGAAGAGCAGGAGTCTGCAGGTTCCGGAGCCTCTTCTGAGCTGTGCAGTTAGTGAGGGTTCCCTGTCCCATGCGGGGAGGACGTGAGGCTGAACCTGGAAGCAGAGACTGGGCTTTGAGCTGTGAGCTGCAGAGTTCTCACCTCACTGAGAGCCTGAATCAGTGCCCCCCACACTGTGCCACTCACTGCAAGGTTAGGTCCTGCTCACATCACACCTGTGTAGTCACCTTGCATGTTTGCCCGTGGTCTGCAGGACAGAGCACAAGGTCATGGTGCAGCCTCTTTCCTCTTGTCCCCTGCCCTGCCCTGTCCCCAGACCACAGACCCTGTGAGAAGGCTGTCCCCTCTCACAGCCTACTGTGTGCCCATCTCTCCAGTTCCCCTTCTTCTTTCCAGGTCCTGGTTATTTCCTGTTTACCCCCCTTGAGATACAGCTAAAATGATTCCTCTGTTTGCTTAGTCAAAATTCACAGCCCCGTCCCTCACGCTCCTGGCCTGGGGTTCATCCCTCAGTTATCATTCTCCATGGTCTGTTTTCCTGGGCTCAGCCAAGTCCCTGCCCCTTTCCCACAGCCCCCAAAGGGCAGGGACCGTGCCTCTAATGTTGGAGAAGCACTGCATGTGCCCACTAATGCGTCTGAAGTGCACTGGCTGAGTGCCTGGCGCACGGTCGGGGCTCGGTCCGCTGGGCTCCGCACCGCGCACCTCTTCTTGTGCATGAGCGGGCCATAGAGACACAGCACACACACAGGACCCCCGCTTCTCCCGTTCCCGGTTCCCTGGGCCTCACTGCTTCCAGACAAGTAAATAAGCAGTTTCGATCACACGTGACAAACATCGGTTATTCATTGCAGACGGGTGAAGAAAGACTACTTGGGTGAATTTGGTCCACAGATGTTGACAGAATATTTAGATATTTCTAATTGTTTTCACCAGTGCCTTGGACTCCTTTGCCATCCTTGGTAAAGGGAAGGTGGGAGGAGGGAAGGGTGTTGATGTTTCTCAGCACCAACCACGTGCTGGTAGTTAACACACCATCCCTTAGGAGCCTTCCATCCACCCTGTGCGATTACAGGCTTTGTTATTCCCACTGACTGAATAGGAAACAGGCTCAGAGGTGGAAGGGAAGTGTCACCGTTAGTCTCAGGTGTGATCAGGCTATTAGAACATTTTGGACCCGTTGTGCTAAGAACATGGAGGATCTGTGAACCTCAGTCCACGTGGTCTCTTCCCATTCTCTGTCTCTGTCAAATCCTCACCATGGTTTCCACTGCAGGTGACCAGCTCTCCTGTGTGCATGGACATGAGCGGGATGTCGGTACCCGCCGAGTTCCTGTCCCGGCACAACTCGGACGGGATCATCACCTTCGTGGATCCAAGATGCATCAGTGTGATCGGCTACCAGCCCCAGGTAGGTTGTTTTGGGCTCATGGCCGTTGGTAAAGATTTAATTTACGTAAAGTGCACTCATCTTCGTTGTTGGACATACAGCACAATCATATGTAGGACACACGACACAAAAAGCTACGTCCCTGCCAGGATAGAGCATTGTCCTTCAAAACCAAGAATGGGCAGTGTAGGTAGCCACTCCCCTTAAAGTTCACCCTTCTCTCTTCGCCCTGGCCACTGGCTTTTTCTACCTGAACTTTCATAAACTAGAGTGACAGTGCTCCATGAAAGAGGGTTCATTGTGGCAAACACCAGACAGGAAGTCTTTTTCTGGGGAACTTAGAAGCATATTAATATGAAAGACTCTGAAACATCTTGAAGTGAAGGTGTCCACTTAGTTCCTAAGCCCCCACTTATCACATACATTTGGAACCCACTTTTATTGGGGGCACATTCTTGGGTCTTTTTTTAAGTGAGAGGAGGGGAGATAGACTCCCGCATGTGCCCCGACCAGGATCCACCTGGCAACCCCCAGTCTGGGTGCTCAAATCTGCTGAGCTATCCTCAGCGCCCTGGACCAGTGCTTGAACCAGTCAAGCCCCACTGGCTGTGGGAGGGGAAGAGAGAGAGAATGGGCGGGGGGGAAGAAGGTGAGTGCTTCTCCTGCATGTCCTGACTGGGGATCAAATGTGGGATGTTCGCACGCCAGACTGACACTATCCACTGAACCAACTGGCCAGGTTCATTTACAGGTCTTTGTTCCAGACCTTTCAAAAACAAACTCCGTGTCATGAGACACCTAAAAGGCAGGAGAAGTTATTTTCTATTAAGATAAAGCGAAGAGGCCTGACCAGGCGGTGGTGCAGTGGATAGAGCATTGGACTGGGAGACAGGACCCAGGTTTGAAATCTTAAGGTTGCCGGCTTGAGCACAGGATCATACGGCTTGACTGTGGGCTCACCAGCTTGAGTGCGGGGTTGCTGGCTTGAGCATGGGATCATAGACATGTCCCCAAGGTCACTGGCTTGAGCCCAGAGGTTGCTGGCTTGGGCAAGGAGTCACTCACTCTGTTGTAGCCCGCTGGTCAAGGTACATATGAGAAAGCAGTCAATGAACAGCTAAGGTGCCTCAGTGAAGAATTGATGCTTCTTATCTCTCTTCCTTCCTGCCTGCCTGTCCCTGTCTGACCTCTGTCACACACACACACACACACACACACACACACACACACACACAGAGAGAGAAAGCAAAGAGGTAAAGTAAGAATATGCCGTGTGAGAACCCTATAGCCCTGAGTCTGAAGACAGAGCAGTAAGACACATGAGGAAGCAGTCGAGGAAGTGTTACTGTGCATGGAACATTGGTGATTCCACTGAAATTCTAGGTATAATGTGGCATATTATGGTGTTGTAAGATAATCTCATATTTATGAGATCCATGCTTTAGGGAGAAGTGTCATGCTATTAGCTTTTCTGTAGATTTAAAGTTCTTTCCAGATAAAAAGCATTTCAAGAAAAAAAAAAGAGAAAAAGATCTTTGTTCTGAGGAACAAAGTTTAGGATACATTGATATGGGTATTTTAATTACATGTATATTAGAGAACTAGAAACAGTCCAAATGGAAATGCTGGCACCACTCATAATTCTAACATCTCTAGAGTCATGAGAGACTTGGATGGAATGAGGGGACAATTAATCTGTTTACAAATGCGCCGTCACCTCCATCGGGAACGCATTTCCAGCCAGATCCATCTACCCACGGCCCCTCCCACGAGCATCTAGATGAGTTTTGGCAGGAAGATTAGACCTCCTGCCCGCTGTCACTGAAGCTGTCAGTTCCCCTCAAGACTGCTTGTTGATTGGGTCCAGATCAATGAGTTAGTCCAAATCCTTTGCTGTTTAAGATACTTCCAATTGGACCACTTTCCTATAACACATTTGGAATTGCCTCTTGATGGTTTATCTTACTCTGGTTGGCATCACTGCAAAACATACTTCTATTTGGGGTTAATGCTGGTCCTTTGACTAAAACAAAGATGGATGAAGGTAGATAATAAACAAGCATTTAACAAGTACAGTTGTTTTTATTTTCTTTTCCAATTGAGAGGAGAGGAGATAGAGAGACAGACTCCCACATGCGCCCTGACCAGGATCCACCTGGCAAGCCCTGTCTGGGGCCGATGCTCTGCTAATCTGGGGCCATGCTTGCAACCAAGCTATTTTTAGCACCTGAGGCAGAGGCTCCACAGAGCCATCCTTAGTGCCTGGGGCCGATGCGTTTGAACCAGTCAAGCCATGGCTGCAGAAAGAGAAGAGAGAGGCGGGGAAGGAGGAAGGGAGAGAAGCAGATGGTCACTTCTTCTATGTGCCCTGACCAGGAATTGTACCCAGGACATCTACATGCTTGGCTGACGCTCTACCACTGAGCCAACCAGCCAGGGCCAAGTACAGTTATATTTGACAACAGCATCTCTCTAGCCATAAGAGAGCTGTAGTTTCCATGATTAGACAATTCCAGTTTTTATTTTTTTTTCCAATTGAGAGGAGAGGAGATAGAGAGACAGACTCCCACTGTCTGTATAGGTATGCTTTACTACTTGTAAGTGGGTTTAGGAGTACTGTGATTTGTAGTATTCAGTAACCCCCAAGTTTGGGTAGTACTGCAGCAAGTACTATGGATCCTGCAGTGGGGGCTTCTACGTGTGCTTTAGGTAGTCAGAGGTGAAGCCCGTATAGGGATATTTTTACTATAAATGCTATCATGCAGGCTAATCATAGGGCGAAGTTGCCTCAAGAGTTTTGTAGAGGGTTCGTTCAGTATTTCAAGGGGGGGAGGGAGGGGAGAGAAGCAGATGGTCACTTCTCCTATGTACCCTGACCAGGAATTGAACCTAGGACATCTACATGCTTGGCTGACCCTCTACCACTGAGCCAACCAGCCAGGGCCAAGTACAGTTATATTTGACAACAGCATCTCTCTAGCCACAAGAGAGCTGTAGTTTCCATGATTAGACAATTCCAGTTCCCCTAGGCAATGCATCTGCCCTTGTGTAATTGTCTTCTTATGTTTATTAACATATGTTTATTGTCGTTTGCCTGTCCAAGGCAAACAAAACTAAAATTGTGTTCTGACCCTGCAGACCTGGGGTCTCAGCAAAATCAGAAGTCAGGGTTGACAATGCCAAAGGGACTTGGGATGGGGTCCAGTGGCCAGCTCTGTGGTCATGCCTGGGGGAAATTTGCATCTACCTCCCCTTAAGATGGGGGGTGAGCTAGAGGCGGGGTGAAGGGGATAGAAATGAACACTGTCATCTAACCATGTTATTTAAAGTATAAAAATGGGGTTTGGGATTATTAAAGTGTCTCTTTTTGTGTAGGACCTTCTAGGAAAGGACATTCTGGAATTCTGCCACTCTGAGGACCAGAGCCACCTGCGTGAGAGCTTCCAGCAGGTACCACTAGCACCGTTGACAGGGGTGTAGAAGCTGGGCCCATGTGGGTGTCACCAGCAGGGCATCCACCCCACAACGTGCCAGGCGGTTGGGACCCCTGCCACAAAGGACCTCGCAGCCTCCTGGGGAAAGATAGGCCATTGGGATGAAATTACTGAGTCACAGAGAAGAGCAGAGGACAGAGAGGGTCCCAGAGGGGGGAAGAGGCAGGGACGTTCTCCCAGGATGGGGGGCAGTGGGGATGGGTCTTAAAGGATGAGTGTAGAAGAAATGACAGGACATTCTGGACTGAAGGGCAGCACCACATGTGCAAAAGAACATGACTCGTGGAAGGACATGGGTGGTGATAAAAATGGGGCTGGTGAGGCCAGGCTGTGAAGGAGATGCCATGCCAAGGAGTTCAGATTCTCTCCTGCGTCATTTTAGTGAGGATTCCTCACGTTTAGGTGGCGTGGTGTTTTTGAAAAACAGTACTGGCAGCCCAGGTGTGCAGAAGAGACAGATGTGGGAGGTAACGGGAACAAAAGGCACACTGTGGGCTGTGCCGACAGCCCAGTGAGAGTTGCTGAGGCTGGGGGTGGGCAGGAGCGATGGGCGTAGAAGGACGAGGCAGACTGAAGAGGTGGTTGTTGGGTTAGGGGTCTTTGGAGAGAGAATTGAGGATGCCTGTGAACGGCTGAGCGGAAGCCCCCTCCCTCCCGTGGCTGCATCATGGCCATCGTCATTAGCAGCCGCTGTTTACTGAGCACCCACTATGTGTCAGGCACCATGGAAAATCCTTCTGCTTAAACTTTCCTGAATCTTCTGAGGACCTATTACTTCCTGAACCCCAGTCAGCTGTGATGAGAGAGATGGCAGGTTCCTCAGGGGCCACGGTGTTACGCTTTGGCCCCAGGAAAAAAAGAACTGATGGTGTGGCAAGAAAAGAAGTCGGTGAATTACTTTTTAAGAGGAAGTAATCGTTTGTCATTCACGTAAGAGAACAAGTCCTTGACATTGGGCTTTATAGCAAGAACTATTACAAGGACCCCTCCAACAGCCTGGCTCTCCTGCTGAAGGCCTGGTTACGTCTGCATGGGGGACCCAGCCCTGCTACTGCCTGCCACATGTGTGGGTCCAGCTCACCCCTGTGCTGCCCCTGCGTGCTCTCTCCTTCCTGAGCGCCTGACACCTGGCTTTCTCCACACATCAGACTCCTTGTCACCTCTCCTCTTCTGCTCGTGTCTCCAAGCTGTGACGCCCTTGGCCTCTGCTGTTGATGACCTTCTCTGCTTTTTTCCCTGTCATCTCTCTGTCGGTGGTTTTATCCCCTCGACGGCACCTGCCCAGACTGCCCCTCAAGGTCCTCACCTGCACGTATCCAGGCCCCTTGCCTGCACCTGTGCCGGAGTGCCCAGAACCTTCCAACACAGAGCCCGGGTCTCCTCTCACAACCCATCTCCCGCACCCAGCCTCCTGGCTGCACAGGCAGGAACTGAGAGGCCTTTGCTCTCCCCTTGATCCTGGTCCCCACATCCAGCCTGTCAAGTCCAGCCACACCTCCAGAAGCCACCTGTCACCATCCCCGTCTCCTCCCCTTGTTCCCACTGACTGTGACCAGGCCACCCCATCTCTCTTCTTGTTGCCTCCCTGCTTTTACTCCTACCCTGGTCCAAGCCGATCAGAAACACGGCCCAGGTTTTGTCACATCTTTACCTAAAACCTGCCGCTGGCTTTACCATGACTGCTGCTCAGCCTGACCTTCGCCCTGTGCGTCACTTCCTCATTTGTTCACTGTACGCACGTCACCTTGTCTTGACCAGGTGGCTTCATTTTTGTAGGAATGTGGACACAAGAGGCTGACAGGGGTGCACCCCTTCCCTTAGTCCCTGCGCAGTCCTCACCTTCACCTAGTGTGTGTCACCTCCCCCTTTCACAGTGGACACCAGGACTCAGATAGGTTCAGTCGCCTGCCCCAAGTCACAGATAAAAGAGCTACCACTGGAGCTGGCCTCCTTCCATGCTTTCACCCTCTTCCCCACCTCCTGCACAGGCCTCACAGTCTGACAGGCAGGACACTGGCAGAACCTGGTTGGTTTTGAAAAAAAAAGGAACGAAGGTAACATCTGGTCCCGCCTGGCCTCCAGCGCTGGTAACTCTCACTTTGTGAGTGGCCAACCCATTTGAGACGGGCCAAGGCCAGACCCATCTCTCAGGATCAACGTGCAGCGCCAAGCAGCCACAGGGACATCCTGCAGTGCGCCGGCCTGGGCCCCGTGGGGTGTTCTCTGGGCTCTGGCTACGGGTGGCAGCAGGGTAGGTGACAACTTGATAAAGGGAAGTGGCTTATTTTTGCAAAGCGCAGAGGGAGCTGCGGCGTCAGTTGTGGACTTAAAAACCCTGAATGGTCCAGACCAAGGGTGGGAGGAGTCTGAGTTTGATAGTGACAGCTTGCTCACTGGAAATCTGAGTCCCAGATTCCCTTGTGAGTCACGGTTTACCTGGAAGTCAGACGAAAGAGTGGGGCCCAGTGAGATTGACAGCAGGTTTCCTCCCATCCCTGTGCACCATGGTGATGGAGAGCCCGCTGTCTTCTTGGACAGCATGTGAGGTTGGGCTTGGGCCTGGCCTTGTGGTCTCAGGTCTCAGCATCAAACCTGCACCAAGCACCAGCCAGCTCCTGAGGCCTGGGCTGTGATCGTGCACAGCCTTGTGGGCGCAGCCCGATCCCCGTCCACTTCCAAACGTTCGCTCAGACTGCGCCTCCCGCCAGAGAGCCTTCCCACCCTGCTTCATGGGACAGCATCTTACCCCACCCCAGCATGCACCCAGACCCCATCTCCCCCAGGTGCCCCTCTGGATCCCAGGAGCAGCCTGTCTCCCAACTTCGAGCATTTTTAAGACTCGTTTATGAAAGCTAAGAACTCTGGATGTGAAACAGTGGTTGACTTGGTTTCTCACACCACGGTGTGGGCAGAAGGACCCCACGCAGTGCCGTGTGTCAGTGGGGAAGTAGACAGAGTGGTTCCCGTAGCTGGGGTGCCTGCACCACCCTTACTCTCTTTCCATCTCTCACCATCTTCTGCTGCAACGCCCGGTCCCTCCCCCGCTGGCCTTTGCAGTGACTGCCTGCCATCTCTGCCTCCGGTCTGGCACCGTCTATCCTCCTGCTGACTTCTGTCTCCAAATGTCCCCACAGGTGGTGAAGCTGAAGGGCCAGGTGCTGTCGGTCATGTACCGGTTCCGCACAAAGAACCGTGAGTGGCTGCTCATCCGCACCAGCAGCTTCACCTTCCAGAACCCCTACTCGGACGAGATAGAGTATGTCATCTGCACCAACACCAATGTCAAGTACGTGCCCTCCCGCCCCCGCGGCTAGCTCCACCTGCAGCTGGAGCCCTGAGTAGGGACTCTGGGGCTGAGTTCCCCACATTGCTTCCCTCTTGTCCCTCCTCGTGGCCCTCCCGATCTGTAGACCCCAGACCAAATGAAGATCCTTCAGTGTCGTGGGTTCAGGGTGCCTCGTTTTTGATTGGGCTGCGCCAGGCAGAGGAGGGAGCAGCTCTGGGGCCTGGGGCAGGCACCCTGGGCACACATGGTCTCTCCACTGCCCAGTTGTTGCTGTTCCTCCCACAGTCTCTTCTGCTTCCCTTTGGTGGCCAACACACAGACTCCCACTTCCTGGCTGTGGGGGGTGGGCTGCCCTTGTAGGGCTGCTGGGACGATGAAATGAGGTCCAGCTCCTGGTTATGGGCAGGTCACACCTCCTCTGTGCATTTGCTGTTGGGGAAATACAGGCCCAAGAAGCAGCACAAACAAAGCTACAATAATGCCCAAGTGCACAGAGCATGTGGACCTGTGCCCAGGGTGCTGGGGCCGCAGCCTACAGGGACCTGGGAACTGTGCTGCCCCCCATCGCGCTTGCTGGCACTGCCGTGTTCCATTTTCCCAGATTCAACACTGAATCTGTTCCCACCCACCACCTGCCCCTCCTCTTCCGCTGGCAGTGTCCTGTGACTAGGACTTCAGGCAGTCACCCTGCCTTCTGGCTGCCATGTCCCAGCCCCGAGTGACAGAACTCCCCTTTGGCCCCACGGACAGCGTCCTTCCTGGGCAGCACCACCCTCTGGGGCCTGGGCCTGGCGAGGTTCCTTGGAGGGCAGGTGACGCTGGGGTTCAGTCCCAGATCCCTGATGGACAAGTCCCCTTCCCTTTCCCGGCCTAGCTGTCTCACCTGTGACCTAAGGGGAACAGAGCCTCGCCCTCACATGCTGCAGGCTGACAATTCATGGGAAGCCACCTTGCCCCCCTCCATAGCTGCTGGTGGTGTGACAGGCGTCCCTCACAGGCTGCCCCAGATCTCTCTGGGCCCTAGGACTACACTGCCTGCTTCTAGCTCTGGGCAGGCCCTGTGGTCTTCCAAGGCGCTGAGAAGCTGGCCCCACCGTGGACCACTTTCTGTTCATGGGAGTGTCCATCCCGGTCCCCTCCTCCCTTCCTTCAGCATGGCTTCTTGCTGGAAGCCGCTCCCTCTGGGGCCTCAGGGTGCTCACTGACCTGTGAGGCCAGGTGTTGGGTGGGAGCCTCAGGGAGGAGGCTGCGGTGAGGAGGGAAGTGCCAGCAGTCTACTGCGCACTGTTCAGGCCACTGTGTGTCACCAGGCTTGTGCCGTCTGTCACAGCCCCTCACTGGCCACACTAGCTGCCTGTGCCTGAGCCAAACACATGGACAAGCCCATTGTCACACATTCAGAGCCATGGGCACTGTTCGAGAACTTTTCCCCTTTGAAGCCGGCATTTTGACTGATTGTTCGTGAGAGCCACCTCTTCTCACTGTCCTGTCCCTTCTTTCCTGTTCACCCATCTGCCTCGCTCCTCCCTTCCATGTCTGTGTGCCTGCAGCCTGGTGGGGTGCCTGATGGGAGAGAAGCGTCCAGAGTGTTGTGGGGACAGCTGGTGCCCTGTTCTCAAACCTGAGCCCTCTGGTCACTGAGGCCCCTCCTGAAAGATGGGAGATGTTCACTGTGGACAGCAGAGGGCAGTGACGTTCATGAATGCGAACAGTCCGGCCCTTTCTGTGGTCGGTGGTGACTAACTTCCACCAGCAGTGGGCACCTTGTCATGGAAAGTCGCAGGAAGAAATCCACGCCCCCTGCACTCAGCCATCAAAAAGAAACTTCCTGGTGAAGGCGAGTGTTTGAGGGTCGGCACTGGTGGGAAGCTGCTGAAATGAAGGCCTCTTCATCCCCATGTGACTTCAGGGCTCCTGCCTTCCATTTTGCCCCCATTGAGCCTACCCCGATGGCCCATTCTCTGAAACACTCAAGCTGCTACCTATCCCTGAGCAAAGCAACTCTAAACCCCTCACAGGCGGCAGAGCCCTTGCCCAGGGCACACAGATGGCGCTCCGTCAGATGGCTATCACTAGCCTCATTCTGCTCGGCTGACCTTGCTGCGCCCCCAGATGTGACTGCAGCTCGGCCGAATGCCCCCCGCACAGTTGCCTGCTCACTCACTCAGGCCGACTAAGACCTCCAAGCATCCGCCCAGCATCCTGACCTCCCTAGTGTGTGGAGGCCGCCCAGACAGGAGGCCAGGCCAGACACACCTGGTTTATTACTATCAGCTCTTGTCCCCAGCTTGTTGGGGGGCAGCTCTCGGCTGTGGCAAGAGCCCGGTTCCCTCACGTGTGGCATCAGTCAGCTTTCTCTGTGGAATCTGCTAGTACACCAAGGTTTATTTTTACTCTGTTGCCATGAAATGTCCAAGAAACCTCCTTAGGCCTCTTCCCAGGACAGAATGGCCACGGTCAGCACTTACTGACATTTGCTTGTCACCAACACAGACCAAGAGCTGTGGGGATGGAGATGCTGGCGTTGGGCGCAGGGCGAGGGCAGCATCCTGGGGTTTGTGGCTGAGGTCATGACTTGTTTCGTACACCCCAGTGGAAGGAGCTCTGTCTGGTGGAGGAGTCCCAAGAAGATGAGAGCAGACTCCCTCCCTGTGGCGCTGGCCCTTCCTGTGCCTTCCTGCACATCAGAGGCACCTCATAGTGTTAATGTGGGTGGCAGTCACCACGGTGGAGCTCAGGGTAGGGGCTAGAAGAGCTCCGACAGATTAGCCGTTTATAGGTAAATGTTTGCTCAGTGTTCAACCCAACTGTCGTTCTAATTCTGCCTTACGGGTTTTCTGTATGTGTCTTTCTAACCTGAATAAAATGAAGTCATGAATCAAAGCTTATTTGCTAGTATCAGCGGCTTAAACTTACAGTTCAGGGCTTGGAGTCTTCATTTGGGGATTGTTTTAATTATATATATATGTGTGTGTGACATATATATATACACACATATACATACATACATACATATATAATAAGATAAGTAAAAATCGCAAGCACCGTAGAGACCCACTCGTTGTCGCCCATCTGCCTTGGGGACGGGAGATTCTGGCTCCACCCTGTCTGGTGACTGGTGACTTCTTATTCCACAGGCAGCTCCAACAGCAGCAGGCCGAGCTGGAAGTGCATCAGAGAGACGGGCTGTCATCATATGACTTATCGCAGGTGAGTTTCTGGAACTGTCCCCAGCCCGGAGCACTAAGTCCAGCCCTTAGCTTGAGCCCCTCAGCCCAGCCGGTGCTATCGCTCCATCTGCCCACACAGTGCCGAGACTGGGGTCCCCCGGGGGACCTGTCACTCTTCCACACAGAGCTGAGCCACGGAGGGTGTCAGTTGTGTGAACCCAGGTGTAGAGCAGTGTCTGGGCCACGGTCAGGGTTGAGAATGTCGCGGGTTCAGGAGAACTTCCAGGCTGTGCACCCGTGCCAGTGCAAGTAGACAGGGCCAACTAAACCATGTCGGTTTCCCAGTCATTTCTCCTGCCTCTTGTCTGGGTCCCTCTCTGCCTGCCTGCCATGTCTCCCCACCTCACCTGCACTGTCTCCATCCTCCCATCTCCCCAGCACCCCACCTCGTCTCTTCCTCTTCCCACTGCTTCAGGCCATACAGAGAAACCACCATGTGTGGGCATTTGGTCTCTCTCCTAAATTAAACTTCGTGTCCACTTTTCCCAATATTTAGAGTACGTTGATTATTTTTATTTGTCTAAGTCACCCGTGTGGCCCCATTGTCCTTTCTGTGACCTCTAGTCCACACTCACCCCGTCTGTTCTCAGCTTTCATGAATATAGAATCTCTCCACCTCCCCACACGGTCAGCCTGCAAGGGTAGTGGTTCCAGAGGGAGGGACCCGATTACAGAGAATGGGGCAGCTGCCAGCCTGTGGTCAGACCCTCATGCGTGGGACGCTGTTGTATGTTCATGTGCAAACAGGTTCCAGTCCCTAACCTGCCAGCTGGCGTGCACGAAGCCGGGAAGTCTGTGGAAAAGGCAGATACAATCTTTTCCCAGGAGAGGGACCCCCGGTTTGCTGAGATGTTTGCAGGAATCGGTGCATGTAAGTATTCAGACGGCACCGAGGTTGTGCCCGTGGGGTTTACGGTCACCGTTCTGGCCCTCTGGAGTCAGCCACCCATGGGGACAGGGTCATGCTCAGTGAGGGTTCAGTGACTGCTGCAGGGTGGTTGTTCAGGTGGGTGCTGTCTGCCCTTGCCTTCCTCTTCCTCACCTGTCACCTGGGCCTCTGGCATCTTGTCTTTAATATCAGCAGTTTGGGAATAAACAAGCTCTACTGATCCAGGGACACTTTGATTTCATTAAGCTGAAGGCATGTCCCCATTAAAAAAAAAAAATCTCAACTTAATTCCTAACATATAGAGAAGACCACATTTTGAAATAAAAATACGCATTAAAAAGAAAAAAGAATTATCCACTATCCCACCACCTGGATATAAATTTTAAAAGTATGTCCTTTCTCTCTTTTTTTAATGCATGGGAATACTTTTTACATATGAAATCCAGCTCACACGATTGAGTAGCTTTGCTTTTTATCACATGACAATTTATTATGAGCTTATTTCCAGATCATTAAACAACTAAATTGGTGGTATTGCTTGTGTGGACTTCCCGGTTCCCTCTGGACTTTTGTGGCGGTCACCAGGCTGTCTCCATGTGGTACCAATGTGGAGACAGGCATGGTTCTCAGTGAGGGTGCCCCATGGAATTCTGAGAGTAGCAACATATGAAACTTGGAAATGTCATTGTCGGTTCCAAAGCTCAGAAGGAAGGTGCCATTTTCATGTGGTCATGGCATTTCTGCAAGATACAGTGTGGTCAGGGTCAGCCAAAGTTGGAGAGAACAGCAGGCTCACCCTAAGGGAAATGCTGTCAATTTGGAAGGGAACCTCAGAAATACCCTGTGAGGACAAACACGCTGGGACCATGTGGGCCGAGGGGAGGACAGAGAGCCCAGTGGTTGGAAGAGAGCAGGTCTCCATCCTCATGCCAGCACGTGTGGTGGAAGATGGCAGCACATTACAACGTGGCTGAGGACCCAATGCAGGCATCGAGGAAGACGCAGGGGCTGCTGCTCGCTGAGGGCCGTGGGTGCCAATGTCACACGGTGCCCGGCAGCCAAAGCAAACAGACCTGTCCCCAGGACAGGGAAACGGAGACTCCTGCTGTTGGTCTCCCCCAACCATCCAGATGTGCTGTCTGCCTGCATCAGTATTTCCTCGACTTGTGCAGGGAAATGCAGTTTCACCTGGCGAGAGGAAAAGCCTTAGTTTCTGCGACACCACAGCGTCTCTGGGAAATCCACTTAGAATTGTAATAATGTACAAACACAGACACCTTCCCCTAATGATCACAAAATGGGAGGCGGGGATCAAGAGACAAGAAAAATAAAGGGGAAGAAAGAATGTGATCCAAACATCTTCTGTCAACCAGGCTGGACGACAGAAAGACGTTCTTGGGTGCACGCCGTCTGCTTGTACCAGTGTGAGAAACACGACTTGCATTGTGAAACGAATCAACTATGAAAGGCAAGAACAGAAGTGATAGGTTATAAAGCAGTAATTTAAAATGAAGCTATGAACACTGGGAGTCAATGTGAAAATAGTTAGAAGATACAAAAGATATAAAAAAATAAAAACCAGAAGCAAATCATCTCAGCAAAGATCCAGATGGATTTTGAGCTCGGGGTAATAAACCGAAATTTTTCACCATTATACACTGTTTTCTCTCTTTACACATTTCTAGAGAAACCCCTCTCCCCCGCCCCATATGTTTAAACATAACCTCTGACAGAAAAAAGAAAAGGAAAGAATGAAAGTAGTCTTAATTCCAAAGCACTTCCAAGAAAAGACAAGGAGCTTGTTAGCAAATTGTAAAATAGAAGAAAAAATGAGATAGCAGGACAATGTGTCTATCAACAGTGATAAAATAAGTTGATGTTGAAGGACTCCTGATTGCTAACTTTTGGCCCTGTCCCGTGGCTCAGTGGATAGACTGTCAGCCTGGCATGTGGATGTTCTGGGTTCCATTTCCAGTCAGGGCACACAGGAAAAGTGACCCTCTGCTTCCCCCGCCTTCTTCCCCTTCTCTCTCTCTTCTCCCATATCCAGTGGCTTGATTGGTTTAAGCATGGCCCTGGGTGCTGAGGGTAGCTCCATTGGAACACATTAGCCCCAGGTCCTTGCACACGAAGGCTTCCTTCCCACGGGGTTGGAAGAATTTGGTAAAATGGTGTCTGAGGAAGAACTTTATATTAGTTCTTTTTATCTTCCTGACTTTCGAAAGGGTCTGCCTTCTGATTGCTAGTATATTCGCCCAGGAGGTGGGGGCAGCCTGATGCTGTCAGTTGCAGGGAAGGCCCCAGAGATGAGCTGCCCTGCCCAGTACCCTCCTGTGGGAGCCCACCCCCTGCGCCCGCTCTCAGGGCTGCCTGCCCCTGGTCTGTAGGGCAGGGAACCCTTCAACGTGAGCCTTGGTCTGCTTTTTCCAGCGGAGAAGAAGATGATGAGCTCAGCCTCTGCAGCAGGAACCCAACAGATCTATTCCCAGGGAAGCCCATTCCCCGCGGGACACTCAGGCAAGGCCTTCAGGTATGTGCTGGGAGGGGCAGAGGGGCTGAGGGAGCCCCTCACCCTGGAAGCTGGGTCAGCTGGTCTCTCTTACTGTGGGGCGTGGTTACTGTCTGCAGGCCCTGGGCCAGCGGAGGCTCTGGTGGCTCTAGTTCTGCCCTGCACCCTCAATGGGTTGCCATAGATACGAGGTGTCAGTTACCCTCGAATGTGAAAGGTGCCAGCCACCGTAGTCTGTAGCTGTGTCTGCCAGGGACAAGAGACTGAGTTGGCCTCCATCCAGGACCTGGATGGGACAGAGCTGCCGACACCTGACAAGGGAGCAGGAAGTGCCCTGTCCCCTGGTTCCCGAGGCCACAGCCTCAGCCAAGGAGAAGAGGACGACATGGCCCATCATGCCTGGGGTCTGGACCTAGAGGGCTGTTTGGGTGCAAGCATGCTATCACCCTTCCCCAGGCTTGGTTCTTGGTCTCCAAGACCTCTTTAGGTCACTGAGGAAGCCCTAGCGACACCCCGGAGGCAAAGCCTGGCTCCAGGACCCACTGGGGAAACTGGAGCATGAACTGGGGAGGTCGCAGAAGGCTGACATAGTCCAGGAGATGGGTGATGAGGAGGCTTCAGGTCTGGGAGAAACAGCCTGAGACTGTGGGGCTTTGAATTCTGTGCTGAGGAGTTTGGATTTTATTGATGCCAAGCCTGGCTGAGGCAGTTGTCGTAGAGACAGAAGAGTGGGGTGGGTTGTGGGGCAGGCACAGAGAAGTTAAGGCTGGCTGTGTGGGGAAGGAGTCAGAGTTCACCAGCTCCTGTACAGAGCGTGGCGTAGGGAAGGATACGAGTCTATGGCCTGAATGATGAATGGATGGATGGATGGATGGAAGGATGGAAGGATGCCTGTGAGACCTGAAGCCAGTGGAACAGGCAGAATTCCCTATATGTCTAAGGGCCTGAGCCGATTTGAGGGGGAGGGAGTACAAATGAAGGCAGAGGTCCCTCCAGTGCACATCCCCACGTGTCTTCACCCAGTTCTCCTTGGTCCCAGTGTCCTTGGCCTTGCACAGCTGTGTGCATCAGAGCAGGCAGCCAGAGCCCCTGGAATGCTGGGCACAGGGTTCTGCCCGCAGCCTAAAGAAGGCCCCACCTGTCACGTGAGGCCCCTTTCCCAGGGCCAGCAAGGCTATATGGCCGTCATCAGTCAGTGCTGGGAGGGCACAGAGGCTGTAGGGTGGGGCCGTCCCCACATTGAGGGCCGTGATCAGAAAGGCTCTGAGGTCAGACTCTCATGGAGAATTACAGAGAGAGGAGCCTGACGCTATGTGAGGAACTGATTTTAGCTGATGTCATGACGTTTTCAATCCTCCCTATTTTAGTATCTGCAGCACTGACAAAACATTACAATTCAGTTTGTAAAACTGGGCCCAATCCTCTCTGCGGTCAATAACCAACCTTTCTTCAAGCCCAGCCGAAGAGCCACCTCCACCAGTACCTCTGTGATGGGCTCCAACCCTCCCACTTGGCCCACCCAGCTGTCCCCATGACACAATAAGCTCGTTAAAGATGGGGTGGTGGCCTGACACAACCTGGAAGCCTTCCCCCACCCCACCCCATCTTTAACAAGCTGATTGTGTCCTGGGCACAGCGGGGGAAGATGTCAGGAAGGACGTGCCTGGCGTGCAGACACTGCGTGCCCAGAGGCAGGACAGCGGTCAGGGGGTGTGCCTGCGGGAGGACGAGCAGAGCGTGCCCATGGTGCACACTGTGGGTGCCTAATAAAGACTCATGGAGTTCAATTGGAGGTGAACAGAAGGGAGGCAGAGAGGCAGCCAGCACTGTGCTTAGGATTAGGTGGTCCAGCAGGCTTCCATTTGCAGGCTTGTCTTCTGCTTCAAGTGAACAAACGGACAGCCCACCACCTGTTTCCTAACCCTTAAGCCCTGCCAGTGCCCCAAGAAGCCAGCCGACCAGAGCACAAGGGAGGGGGCAGTGCTGGGACTGATTTCTATTCTAAGAGGCGTCTCTGTTCCTGGGTGTCATCTGTGTGGGGTGGGGGGAGGAAGAAGGAGACCCAGGCAGGGCGTGTGCAGGCAGGGTGTCTCCAGACAAATGTGTTTTCTTGTCCTCAGCTCTTCAGTGGTTCATGTGCCCGGTGTGAATGATATCCAGTCGTCCTCTTCAACGGGCCAGAACATGTCCCAAATCTCCCGGCAGCTAAACCAGAGCCAGGTGGCGTGGACAGGGAGTCGGCCGCCCTTCCCTGGACAGGTACAGGGCTTCATTAGGGTACTGCCCACGGCTGCCAAGTGGGCAGAGCACCTGCACGTAGTGTCTTCAGATCCTGGCTCTAAGTGGGAGCTGACTGTCCTGAGCACAGCTGAGTGCGCAGGAGCACAAGCCAAAGGAGTTCTTAGTGTTTGAGGCCCCATAACTGGAAGCCAGAGGACTCAGATCACTGTAGTCTGGGGGTGATTTTGACCCACCCCAAAGATCCAGGGTCCAAGTCCTGCTAGCTTGGGCCCATACAATTGGCCTGCTTCCAGGCCTTGTTCCCAGAAAGCCAGGAGGGTCACAGGGATCCTGTCAGCCTAGAGCAGGTGTGGCCATGACTACCATACCTATAGGTGGTGGTGACCAACCTGGGGTACAGGGCGGGGACCGGCCAGTGATGTGTCCCATTTCTTCACTTTGTCCTGATTGTAGCAAATGCCCTCTCAGTCCAGCAAAGCGCAGTCGTCCCCCTTTGGGATTGGAACGAGCCACAGCTACCCAGCTGACCCCTCCTCCTACAGCCCGCTCTCCAGCCCGGCGACCTCCTCGCCCAGCGGGAACGCCTACTCCAGTCTGGCCAACAGGACTCCGGGGTTCGGTAGGTGGGAAATGTGGGCACAACCTGAGTTTGGGGGGCCGAGCCCCATGCTTAAAGAATCCTGGCACTGGGTCTTCAGGTTTCTAACCCCTCTTGTCTCTGGCTCAGAGGAGGCCAGCGGTTGCCTAAGCGACTGGGGGCTTAGACCTGGGCTTTGTGGATGGTGGCTGCTGCTACCAGGGTCAAGGCCCTAGGGTTCTCTTCCTCTGCACTGATGTCATTTGAGTGCTGTTTTAACCCTTTGTGGCCCTTGGCAAAGGCTTGCAGGATCTCTGAGTCAGAAACTCTACAGTCTTATTTCAAAAAGCTAGAGAGCCATTCCAGGGGTGGACAACTGTGCGAGTAGTAAACCCTGGAGAGTTCTCTCTCCTTTTTATATTGAGAGAGGGATGGATCCTGCCCCCCCCCCCCCCAGCACATCGTTCCTAGCTCTGTGAACAAAACCTCAGGGAATGAAGGCTTAAGTAACCGCGGTCTGGTGCGTATCCCTTGCCATCACTCACTCCTCTACTCACTCTTCTTGTTTATGAGCCCCCTGAGCAGGTCTGGTGCCACCTTCTCCCAGTGCCAACACCATGGGACATCCAAGAGTGCATTACCTCAGAGGGCATTACCTAGGGAGTGTGAAGCTGAGCCCAGACATCCGAACTTCCGTTTCAGCTGTCCGTCACTCATAAGAACGATGCTATGCAGAGTCCCAGCCTACAAGTGGAGTTGCCGCTGTACCCTCCCCCACCCCAAGCAGCATTCTGTCCCCTCAGCCCGAGGTCCTGGGGTCCAGCATTCCCTGATCCCTGTCCATCCCTTCGAAGGACTCAGCCATCCCTCCAGCATTGATCCTGTCCACTCAGAGTGGATTCTCGTGTTCAGCATTTGAAAGCCCTTGCTGTGTAACTCAGCGAAGCCGACTCTAGCAGCTCAGAGGGGCAGATACATCCTTTCAGTCCCGGGTCTAAGTTTCCAACCCAGTGACTGAGCAGGACAGGTGTGTCTGCTGCCTCTTATTCACATTTGCAGTTCCGTTTAGGGAGAGGTGGTTTAATCCGCGTGTGACACAGGGCACCGAGGTCACAATAGATAAAACACACTCTGAGGATGAGTGTCCTCTACAAAGTTCAGGAAACACAGTCGCAACCCCGTGGCATCTCCTGGAAAGAGCCGTGTCCATCCCAGCCTGCCCTGCCTGGCCCAGTAGGTTTATTCTGGAAGATTGAAAGCATTTGGCATTTCAAAAACATCCAAAGATTCTTTTGATGACAAAATAAGATGAATAATTAGAGGCAGCGAGACAAGCAGGGTAAACACAGTGAGGAAATGCCTGAAATGTTTGCACACGCCACTATGCTGCTCTTGTCCCCCAGTGCAGCCCCAACACTCAGCCTTGAGCTCTCTCACCAGCAAGTCTTAGGGAACTATGGAGCTTCCTGCCCCTGCGAGTTGGGGATGAAAAGGTGAGGTTGTAGCCGGAAACTGGGACCTGCGTGATCCTTGATGTAAAGCATGGTTCTTGGCTGAGGAGTACAGGGAGTGCCCCTCGAGGAACTCCCTGTCCGGGAATAGCTGCCCCTGTGGGCTCTCTGCTGGCTTCACCTAGCAGGGCTGCTCAGCCTCTGCTCTGTGGACATTTTGAACAAGATCATTCTTTGTTGTAGAACTGTCTGGTTCTTCTAGGGTATTAAGCAGTGTCCCTGGCCTCTACCTACTAACACCCCTCTTGACATCACGAATGACCCCTGGGGAACAAAGTCACCTCTGGTTGAGAACCACTGAGCTAAACCCAACTTGATCAATTTTCGAATCACTTGAATCTCACAGGAGTGTTCGTTAGCGAGAGTGAAATTACAGCATCGAGCGCCAGTACGAAGGTGTTTTGTAAAAAAATGATGTCATCTGCTTGCCTCCACAAGCTAGGAGCCTACAGGCTCTTCACATTTCTGACATTTGGGTCAGTAAGGCCAGCCAGTTGCTGCAGATGGTGGCAGCCTATCCCATGATCTGTTTGGACCCCAAAGCCCACAGTGGCCTGCACATCCAGCCAGGGTTGTAGCAGCCCTTGTCTTGGGAACCAAGGGCCAAAGCAACACAGCGTGGCCAGAGCCCAGCTCATGTTTGTAGTCATCCTCAAGGTTTTGGGAAAACTAGGGCAACACAGAGATGCGGGTGACCACCAGGGCTTTTTCCAGAGGAGGCTTATGGTTGCATCTTGGAGGGTGAGCCACATTCACCCCCTGTTCAGTGTAGGTCAGTCCAGGCCGAGCTTTCGGCTGAGGCCCCACAGTGCTGTCTCCAGAGAGATTATGTTGTGATGATTACCCAGGATTTAGTCAGAGAGGTCACTAATGCAGATCAGAGAGAAAAATAGTTCAGTAGCAAGGGGGTGAAAGGAGGGCTTTCCCCTGCAAGTCTCTCCTCACATGGCTAGTGAACTCACCCCACAGGTCACCATCATTGGATGTGACTTCCTGAAGGGAGATCCTGCTGCCTGGTCGTCCCACACCGTGTGCTCTCCTTAGACACTGTCATAATGGTTCCGATTGCCATTCCAGTCCCCTCTGTCCCTAGCTCCCTGCTCCGTGTCAGGTAAACCAGCAGTGTTCAGTGGAAACGCTGTCTATCAAATGAATGCCCATAGGCTTTCGTGCCCAAAGCATCTAGGTTCCAGCCCTGGCTCTTGGTGTTAGAAGCTAAATGCCTAGGTCAAATATCTCAACATCTTTGAGCCCAAGTTTCCTCATCTGAAAAAAGTGGACAGTGGGCCTCTTTGAGTCGGAGTGAAGAGGAGATGAAATAATGTACAAACAGCACCCAGCATGGTGCCCACACATAGGCTCAAAAATGCCAAGTCCTTCCTCCTTGAATAGTTAGTTCATCATCCAGTTAATGGACTGTTTCCTATTGCATACATGTAATAAGAGCAGTTTCCTTCCCAGATGTTTAAGAATCTTTATTCAGCAATCTTGAATCTGTAATTAATAGACTCTCAAGTGTCCCCCAGATAGAAATAGAGGGCTAAACTTCACCCCGTCCCCGCTGTCCCTGAGGAAGACAGATGAGAGAATGTGTGTTTGTGTCATATACCAGTCTGGGATGGGGTCAGAGTAGGAACTTGGGAAATATTTCCAAGCGAGCCCAGGAGCCATGCAGTTCACAGCTTGCCCCCATCTCGTCTGCTGATAAAAGGCAGGGCCTGCCCCCAGTCCCCGCTTCTAGTGCATGTGAAGGAACACAGCCACATGTGAGAACCCAGGGGCACCCTGAAGAGGGGTGGAGAAGGTTGTGGGACCACAATCAAAGGTCCTGGAAGTCAGCAAAGCAGTGTCAAAGACGGCAGTTAGGAGTGATGCCCAAGAGAGACCGGGATGAGAACTCCGGGTCTTCTGGGTGGGGCTGGGCTGGGGCACACGGGCTGGACTGGGAGCGACTGCAGAGGAGGTTGAAGAGCAAGAAGTGCTGCACATACAGTTGGCTTTACCAGTTTGATGGCAAAGGGAGGCGGAGGTGAACTTAGGGTTCGAGGGAGTGCAGTAGCGTGCTGGGGCCGCCACGGCCAATTCATGGCCGGCTGGGGCTGCCAGCACTGTTTCCTGCAGCCCTGGAGGTTGGAGTCCGAGGTGGAGGTGTCGGCAGGGTGGGTTTCTCCTGAGGCCTCTCTCCTTGGCAGGTAGAAGGTTGTTCTCTCTGTGTGTCCTCTCACAATCGTCCCTCTGTGTCTCCGTCCTAATCTCTTCTTTGGAGGACACCAGTCCTACTGGCTTAGAGCCCACCTAGTTCCTCATTTTAACTTAATCATGTCTTTGAAAGCCTTGGCTCCAAATACAGTTACATGACGAGGTCCTGAGGGTTAGGGCTTCACCATGTGAATTTTGGATACATGATCCAAGCCCCAGCAGGAAGGAGGGGCTGAGGGAGTTCCTCTATGATGGTGTCCTGTCCCTCGGATCTTTCAGCTGAAAGTGGACAAAGTAGCGGGCAGTTCCAAGGGCGGCCCTCGGAAGTCTGGTCACAGTGGCAAAGCCAGCACCACGGTCAGCAGAGCGGTGAGCAGCACCCACACCAGCAGCCCGGTCAGACTGAAGTGTTCCAGGTAAATCCAGCGACCACCGCCTTCTCGTAGGTACCCGCGCCTTCTCTCTGCTTCCTTTCCCCCCAGGTCACTGCCACTGTGGTGATTGTGAGTTCTGGGCTGAGTCGTGGCCCTGACGAGAGGGTCCAGGGGTGAAAGGCTCAGGTTCTTCCTGGTCAAGTGCAGGGTGTTGCCTGCTGGTTGAGGACACCTGGGCACCTTGCAGCCTCCATTGTTTGAGACGTTCCTGACCCATCCATGCTGTCAGGCAGGCCTGACCTACCTGTGCACCTGCAGTGGGCACGGCCAGCAGCCTACAGAGCAAGACTTGACCCCCGTGGGGTTTACTTGGCTCCATATTCAGCCTGAAAAGTTCCCACTGGGGCAAGGCTCCAAATGAGGGCCGGAGCCCATTGACTGCCCCCAGCCCAGTGCTCTGTTCCTCTCACTGGTCTGCTTGAGGAGAAGCGCCTCCTAACAAGAGCCCGGGTGCCCCTGCCATGTCCAGGGGCTCAGGCCTGCCCTGCAAAGCCAGGAGGGGGCAGGAGGCACATGGTGGGAGGGTCTGAGACAGCCAGGATTGTCCTTTTCTCAAGGCCCAGCTGTCCATTAACCCCACCCTCATCCCAAGTTTCTCCTACCAGATCAGGCAGCATCTTCACAGAGGTCTAGAACCCAGACGTCATGCCGGGTCTCCAAAGGGCAGAAGCCTTTTAAATATGCAATGCCTCACCCAGCCCAGCCTGGCAGCCCTGACCCACAGTGATCACCCCTTTTCTCTCCTGGGGAGCTCAGCCTTGCCCATTCTTACACCTTCCAGCAGCTGTGCAGGGTGGAATTCCTTCCCCTGGCTCTTTGTGGTCACGATGCTAAAGAGAATTCTTGGTCCAGTAAGTTTGTGCAAAACTAGTTAAACAGTCACTCAGTTTCCTGACTGCAGGACTTACAAGAGCCTTTATTATACTAATGAGCACTGAGTACTTTTAGGAGGAAGTTTGAGTGTGCCTTGTTTCCCAAACTTATTTTGTCTATAGAATTCTTTTCTCACAGAATATCTCATGGGCTGAGAAGTCAACAGAATGCACTTTGGGTAATTTGCCAGAAAGGTTGAAACCTAGCCACTCCCATTTTCTGGATGGGTAGTCTGAGGCCCAGAGAACTTGAAGGACTTGTTAGGAGGGAAGTCTAACTATGTGGGGCTCTGGCCTTGCCCTCTGCATACCAGTTCCAATGGTCACAAAGACTCCCTCTGCCCCTCCTGGCACTGCCTTCCTCCTGAATTTCTGTCATCAGCTGTGTTTACTTGCTTGGAGCCAGGCTGGCTCCCCTCCTCCCATGGGGCTCATGTGCACCCTCTGTCCTGGTTCGGCCTTAAACAGACAAAGGTCATGCCCTAAAGTTGCATTCACCTGTGGGAATGACAGCTCCCAGGAGAGAGCAGCCTCCCAGGGTCTCAGACAGTGTGAGGACCCCCACAGAGCATTCCCTGGGGGCTGCGGGTATTCCTGGGATGCCCCCATTGGAGACATGACCGTGAGGGTGAGTGGGGCATGCATGCAGGTGCCCGACTCTCCTGCGGCTTCCGGTCTCTCTCCTGCAGGACATGCTGCCTATGCCCGGAGACCCAACCCAGGGGACGGGCAACTATAACATCGAAGACTTCGCCGACCTGGGCATGTTCCCACCATTTTCTGAGTAGCCGCGGGCAGAGCGAGGCTTCCACTGCGCAGTGCCACCCAGGCTGTGACGGGGACGCCCACGTGAGTGAGGCCAACTCTCGGCCCGCTTGCCCTGCCGCAGGAACCCCCAGCAGAAGGCACCTCACCCCCCGTGTGCCCCCAGACACGGCATCACTCAGCTCTAACCCACAGCCACGGCTGCCCGGCCACTGCCTGGAGCCCTGGTAGACGCTGGGAGTCAGATGTATTTATTGTGCTGTATCTGTGTGTTCTTTGGAGGTGAGGCTACCAGGTCCTTAAAGTCTGGTTGTGTATAATCTTGTATTAGACAGTTTTCACTTATATAAAGCTCGCTTACAGCCCACCTGCCCAGTGCCCCCACCCTGGGCTGCCCAGGATGTGGGACCAGTTTCTTGCCTTTGTCTTCTGTGGTGGGTGGGGCTCGGATACCCGAGACAGGTGGGTGGGAGGCACAGCCTATGTCCTGTGGGCTGGAGCTGAGGCACACGGAGACGCAGGTGGACATGGGTCCTCTGTCCCCGAGCTCACCAAGCCTGTGGCTCTTGTGCAGCGTGACATGTACTTTGTGCAGTGTGGCGTGAGTCCCTTGTCCTCGTGGCTATGTTGTGCCCATGTCTGTTATGTGTGAACAGAGTGAGTATCTCGTGTCTAGGGTATGTTGTGAATGATCCCCAATGAGCAGTCCCACCCTGCACTCAGTAGCAGCCCTGACTGCGGGAGGGAAGCGTGGCCCAGGGTCTGGGCGCCCGGCTGGTGGACTGGGTTTCTCCTCCTTGTTCCATTGGAAAGAATCGACCTCACGCAGCCCAGAGCCTACAGGAGGCATGCCTGGGGTCTCAGAGGCCCTTGTACAGAGAGAGGTCTGAAAGAGAGGGGGGATACCCAGGCCTCTTGTCTCTGCCATCAGGTGGCTTCCCAGGACCATCCTCAGGGTGGGGGTGCATTTGCTCAGTGCTTGGAGATAGTTGAGGGGTAGCCCCATGCCAGCCTGTCTGTCCTCTAGGGATGTGGGCCCAGTTTGCTTGGGGAGCTCCACCTGTAAGGTCCAACACTGTTTGGTGGGATGCCCTTGGTCAGCAGCAGTCTTGTGGGATCCTGGTTCCTAGACTCAAAATTAACACCGGCTTTAGTTTCCAGGGTGGCCTTCATCCTTTGTAAATAGGGCTGAGTGGTCCTGGCGTAGGTCCAGGTGATGCCGTGTCCCCCTCAGAAGTCTCTGGCTTCGGGGTGAGTGAACGGAGACAGACACAGCGCTCACCCTGACAGTGCCAGACCCAGAGGGGCTTCCCGTGCGGCCCCCGGGCCACCTCTGCCCCGCAGCCCACAGTGGCCCCGACAGTGGACATCATTTCCTAAAAAGGCACAAAAACAACCTTTGGATCAAAGAATAGACTGAGGCCTTTAGCCTGTGAGTTTGGAAGTTTGGGGGCTTTTGTGTTTATTTTCCTTCTGGTTTTTGGAGGGAACTTGGGGGTTTTCTGAGGCGGCTCACAGGTGAGCTGCTGTTTTCCTGTGTCTGCTGGGCAGAGAAGGCCTTGCTCCCTGGGATCTTTCATCTCCTTGCTCTTAAACTCAACCCAACAAGGTGCAGACAACTCAACTCTTGCTCCTGGGCGGTGAGGATTTGTGGGTGACTGAAAGCCAGGTGTCTTTCTTTGTGGCCATAAGGAGGCTCTGTATCCCCAGGTTAGAACCCCTGACAACATAAGAGGTCCTGGGAAGTGGGCGATGTTCTCACACATGTCAGCACTTGGGTCGGGACATGACGGTGGGTCCTTGCCCATCTGCTCTCTAGCTGTGAGGTCCTGTCCCATTAGCAGTTAGCAAGGCCAAGCCGGATACCTAACAGCTGTAGGCAGTAGAAATGTTTTACCAGAAAATGTGGGTTTGGTCATTAGGTTGCTATGTCCTGACTGGCCAGGGGTCTTCTTCTCCCCTTTCCTCCACCATCTCCTATATGTGAAGGAGCCTGCTGGTTCTACTTCCTCCACTGCCTGGGACTGGGGGCAACGTGAAGAGCCCCACATCCAACCTGCTGTTGTGCAGGCCCCTTTTACATGTGCCTGGGGCTCATGGCTAGAGCTGGTTTTGTAGTCAAGCAACTAGTCAAAGTCCCTGGGGCACAGACTGTAACGGTGGTGGGAACAGGACTACTGCCTCTTATAACAATCTTGTTTTTCTTCTGAGACGAGTGATTTCACCGATGAGCTTCAGTGGACGGCTTAAGCACTTAATCATTTCTCTGCTAACTTTTCTTCTTCTGGATGTGAACTGTGCCGTGGATCAATCATTATTTTTATTTCCTGAATGTTCTCGATGACTAACGGTTATTAAGTCGGTTGTGTATATGTGTAACTAATGTAATGGTCTTTTAAAATTTCATTGCAGTAAAAATGACTTTGCTCTGAACAATGAGTGGCCCAGGCCAACTTTGTGATTGAACAGTCTGTCTGTGGACTGTACCCTTGGAGTTTGGAATAGATTTTGTAGAGGAAAAAAATGTAGGTTCAACCCATGAGGCCCCTGAGAGCCACACAGTTGAAAGTGTGGATATAGGCCCTGGCTGGTTGGCTCCGTGGTAGAGCATTGACCCAGCATTTGGATGTCTCAGATTTGATTTCTGGTCAGGGCACACAGGAGAGGCGACCATCTGCTCTCCACCCTGCCCCTTCTCCCTTCTCTTTCTCTTCATCTCCCGCAGCCATGGCTTGATTGGTTTGAGTGCATTGGCCCCGGTTGCTGAGGATGGCTCCGAGGAACCTCTACCTCAGGTGCTAAAAATAGCTCAGTTGCGAGCATGGCCCCAGATGGGCAGAGCATCGGCCCCAGACGGGGGTTGCCGGGTGGATCCTGGTTGGGGTACATGCAAGAGTCTGTCTTTCTATGTCCCCTCCTCTCACTTGGAGGTAGGGACAAAGAAAGTATGGAGATAGAGAACCAGACCTGTAGGGCCAGCAACAGCAGAGACCCTGGAAATGTGTACACATTTAGAAAGGAAGAGGTTGTTTGGTGCTGGGGACAAAGTGCACAGGAGAAAAAGCAACTATGTCCTATCTTACAGGATATGCAGAATACAATATACAAAATAAAAATTCCATGCAGATGGAAACAGCTGACTGTTAAAAAGCCGTTATCTGTAAAACACTTAGGGGAAGGAAAAAAAACCTTGGAAAATAAAATCAAGTTAGAGGAGGATCTCTTAAACGAGACACAAAGACCATAAATGCTTAAATAAAATATGCATACATTCACAATCACTTAAAAATTTTCAGCAAAAAGAAATGGAAAAGACAACCAATAAAGTGGCAGGAAATATTTGCAATTTAGATCACCAACATAGTGGTATTCAGAGAGAGATCAGACTGTACGGCACATTCATAAAAATCAATGAGAACAATACAACTCTTAGATAAAAGTGACCAACGGATTTGAATTGTTGATTGACAGAAGCTCCAGTGGTATGAGGTGTTCAGAAGAGGCTAGATCTCACTAGTAATTGAAGCAGGATAACTGTGTCACTCAGATATCCTAAGTCTGGTGACACAGCTATCACAGCGGATGTGGGGACACGGGGCCTTCTCCTGCTGGTGGATGTGGACAATTGCTCTGCAGAGTGTTAGACAAGATCCCAGAACGTCAAGGATGGACAAGCCCTGTGACTCAGTGGTCCCTGCTCAGAGAGCCCTTCCTAGAGAGCTTCCTGCACGTGCAAAATCCAGGTAAGGGGAGGGACTTGTGTTGTTTGTGATACAGTAGTTCCCCTGATCTGCAGCGGCTACCTTCCAGGACCCCCAGTGGATGCCTGAAACTGCAAACCCAGATAGTTTGGAACCCTATAGATAGTTTGTTTCTTCTTATACATGCTTTGTTTCTTGCTATACAAAGTACATGTGGGCATCATTCAGACCACACTAAATGCCTTTCTGCATTCATGCCTTTGCTCACTCTGGGCCTCCACCTGGCTGCCCGCTGCCCACCCCCACTCCAGGATGATTTCCACCGAATCCCTAAGCCTCCTCACACAGGTGATGTCTCCCTCTTTTTCCCTCCATTGCTTTGGGAGCTCCTGAGGACATGTGTTTTCTGCTTTAGTTCCTGAGATTCATGGGCTGTCTAGCTTCCTCTCTGGTCTGTGAGTGACCTGCAGGAAAGCACACAGTTTACCATATTTTAACCCTCACGGCGCCTGACGTTTGTTGCTCAGTAAATATTTGCTAAACTTAATCAAAAAGAGAAGCAAATGCTATCACTGAGGATATTTATTCCAAAGAGCGAACGGGTCACCGGTTCCATCAGCCGTTCCTCTGTAAGTTTTTCCAAGAAGATGGGAGCCAGCTGAGCTGTGTTGGAAAATGTGTCTAGGACATAACATAGAGTTTCCCAGGCTGTTGTAAAATCACCACAAATGGCATGGCTTAACTCACAAAGTGTGTGGCTTAAGTCATTTATGCTGTTGCAGTTCTGAAGGTCAGATATCCAAAACCCATCCCATGGGGTGAAAACCAAGGTGTCGGCAAGCTGGTTCTTCCAGAGGCCCGGCCGGGAGGGGGGGGGCGGGGGGAGAGTCCTTCCCTGGCCTTTTCCATGTCTGGAGGCCGCCTGCGTCCTTGGCTCCTTCCCCCTCCTCACATCCCGTCTGAAGCTACCAGTAATTCTGATCTTCCTGCTTCCCGTTTGTAGGACTTTGTGTTTCCATCAGGCCCATTGAGGTAATCAAGGATAACCTCCCATCTCGGGACCCTGAACTAAAATCACATTTGCAAAGGGCCGTTTGCCATGTTAAGGTAACTGTCACAGGTTCCAGAGGTTCGCAGGTGGACACCCTTGGAGACCAAGGTTCAGCTCCCACACCTACCAAGAGGACTACGACCTAGTACAGTCGGAAGGGCTCTGCTTATGAGAAACCAGTGCTGTTACAGTGGGATCTGTCTCGGTGTCCTCATCACAGACTCATGGCGTGCGGACAGACCCCGGAAGGATAGGAATGTTGCACATTAGCCTGCAGTGTGTTCTCTGGTCTGCATTCTTGATCTCCTGTGTTTTCACATATGAAAGGGGACCAGATGCCCGTGCTCTGAGGATGCAGGGAGCAGAGGCTGTGGGGATCTGCATTCCGCCTTCTGTGTGCATCCTCCCTCTGTCACCCCTAGGGTTTAAAACATCCTCATCTTTACCCTGGCTGGTTGGCTCAGTGGTAGGGCATTGGCTCGGCATGTGGATGTCCCAGGTTCGATTCCCAGTCAGGGCACACAGGAGAAGCGACCATCTGCTTCTCCTCCCCCTCTCCTTCCTCTTCTCTCTCTCTCTTTTCTTTTCCCACAGCCATGGCTTGATTGGTTCAAGCACCTTGGCCCTGGGTGCTGATGATGGCTCCATGGAGCCTCCGCCTCAGGCACTAAAAATAGCTCAGTTGTCAGCATGGCCCAAGATGGGAAGAGCATTGGCCTCAGATGGAGGTTGCTGGATGGATCCCAGTCCAGGGACATGCAGGGGTCTGTCTCTCTATCTCCCCTCCTCTCACTGAGAAAAGAAGAAAACAAACAAACAAAACATATCCTCTTCTTTCACCTCCAACTGCCATGAGTGCTGAACTTGATTGTGTTTGAGTGGGCTTTGTGGTGGATACAGTTCTCCCTCCCTGGCAGACTCTAATGGGGACCTTTGAATTCTAAATGCAACCCATTTCACTCTGATGTTCAGTTCAAGCTGCCCGGTTGCCCTGCTATCTAGGGCAGGGTGGCTCCAAGACACACACACATAGACACACACACACAAACACCCTTACTACCAGCATCCCTCCAGGACACTTGGGCTGCTTATACGACTTCCCACTGCATCAGCAACATCGAGTGACCTCATGAGGGCATGACCCCTGATGGGTGGTGGCAGCTGTGGGGAGAGCAGAGGAGCGGTCCTTACTGAGCTGGTGACTCAGACTCGTCCCTCAGCTCATCTCAACATGGAGGCTCATGAAGGGGTTTTAAAAATGCACATCTGATGGGCTCGTGTCTCTTCCTCAGACCTTCATGGTCCCCACAGTAGACTCTGTGCTCTTTCGCGCGGCTTTAACGCCTAGCCTCAGCTCCATCTCTAGCGGCCCTTCCTTGCTTCTGTCTTTACTTGGCAACACCTGCAGGCACTGCCGTGTTTCTGGGCTTCATGCTTTTCCCCATGTGGCACCTCTGTTTCTGACGCCCACCCCTTGACTAATGACCCTTCAAAACCCCACATGTACATGACCCCACATGTACATGACCCCACATGTACATGACCCCTCTGGGGAGCCTTCTCTGGCCCCAGCCTGGGCGAGGTGTTCCTGCTCCTTGCTCCACAAGCTGTGGCTGCCATTGTGCGAGGAAACAGCCATGGCCATATCTCACAGGGCAGTGACTGTGTCCCACTCACCCCTGGATCTCCAAAGCCTCCCCCAGTGCTCATCACCCCATAGGAGACCTGCATGAAAATGAAGTCTGGACATCTGCACCCCAGCAGATGCTCTCCCTGTGCTCTCCTAACGGTGGGTTCAGCTCCTCAGTGTCTGGAGAGCAACCCGTAGACCCCACTGCCTATAAAAATCTCCCTGGATGGCAGCCTAACTGAGCCAGCCAGTCCTGAACTTCAGAAACTCCCAGAAAAGGGCAAATGTGACGGCAGCTGGGAGTCCTTACTCACCACTGACATCTATTTTTCAGCCAAATAGTTCCTTGATTAATGGTTCTGTACGATGTTTGGGAAAAATATAAAAACAAATTAATGTGTTCTCTGACTTCCCAAAGCCTTGCAAGCTGTCATCATTGTCATCTTGGCATCTGACAAGTGTCAGTCTCCTTGCCGAGCCCTGCTGAGTTGTGGGGAGAAATTCAACAATCAGATTTTAGGCAGTCTTTCTGATGAAGTGCACATTGATGTCACTGGCCCTGGGAGGACACACACACAGGACAGTCACCATCTCCTGCCTTGAGGCTGATGTTTAATCCAACAGAGCTATTTTGTCTTTGTTTTTCTATTCCTTGGCCTGAGATGGCTTTGAAATTGAGTGAGTTTTAAAAAAGAAGTTTTTCTACTAAGTTTGGGACTCAAACAAACACAAGGCAGTCAGCAACCAATGAAGATTTCTCGTAAGAAAGTCAATAACTATTGCTGTTGGCACGAGATATGTTCCAGCCCTGGCCAGATAGCTCAGTTGGTTAGAATGTCATCCCAATGTTCAGAGGTCACCGGTTTGATCCCAGTCAGGGCACATACAAGAAGAGATTGATGTATCTTGTCTTTTTCCCTTCTCTCTCTCGAATCAATACATTAAAAAAAAAGTGCTCTAATTCATCCCTCACAGTAGCCCATTGAGGCAGGGACTGTAACTCGCACATTCCAGATGTGGGAGCTGGTGCTGTTCTTCACTGACTTGACCAAGTAAGTGGCTAGGAAGTGACGGATCCCTGATTTGAACTTAGTTCAGCTCTGACTTCAAAGCTCTCAGCTACTGTATTCCATGTCTGAGCCCTCCAGCTCTGCTCCCTGGTCCACAGTCTTGGATTCTCGTAATCCTCACACCAAAGATTAGACACTGCCAGCTCCCTGACGCCCCACAGCAGCTCTGCTAAAACAGCAAGCTCACTGCCTTCAACACAGTTGCCCAGCACAACTCGTGAGCAAGTCTGCCCTGTGCTGAGTTCAAAGCTAGCACATGTTCTGCAGCTTGGGACCTCACCTTCTAAAGAAGGGAAGTTTTTCTGAAGTCCTGATACCCAGGCCACACCCTAAACCAATTAAATCATCATAATAATTTATTGGGTGGGACCCGAGCCTCAGTAGTGTTTAAAGCACTGAGGACGATTATAACATGCAGTTTGGGCTGCAATTATCTGCTCTCTGCACATCCTACTCCATTCTATACCCCTACTCACTCCCAAAGTTAAAATGCTAGTTTTTTAATTTTTTTTTAAGTGAGAGGAGGGGAGATAGTGAGAAAGACTCCTCCTGCATGCACAATGACCACCCCCATCTCGGATCCACCCAGCAACCCCTATCTGGGGCTGATGCTTGAATCAACCAAGCTATCTCCAGTGCCTGAGGCCAACATTCGGACTAACTGAGCCACTGGCTGGGAGAGGGGAAGAGGAAAAAAAAGGGGGAGAGGGAGGAGGGGAGAAGTAGATGGTCACTTCTCATGTGTATCCTGACCAGGGATCGAACTCGGGACATCTGCATGCCTGACCAGTGCTCCATCCACTGAGCCAACCAGCCAGGGGAAAGTGCTATTTTTTTAAGTGGCTCTCAACTGATTTCTTTGGGTGAGCATTTGGTTCTCAAGAAAATAGAGGCGAGGGCTGCAGGCATTGGGGGCCGTACTCCAGGCACTGGACTGGATTAAAGACAGCTGACGAGTTTGCACCCTCTGGTACAGCAGAGATGGCTGGGTCAGACCCGCCATTCCACTCTGTGGTTCTGGGCTTCGATGAGGATCTCATCGAAGGAACTCATAATCCAGAGGGAGCTCAGAGGAGGAAAGGGCAGTTTCCAGATTTCCTTTGTTTACTGACTGTAGCTTAAGAAAATGGTGCTGGGCCGGGGGCTTTTGCCTGGATCCTTGGTCACTGCAGTTTCCATGACTGCCCCCAGGTTTCCCCCATATTCTGTAGTTAACAGAAAGGCAGTGAGTCATTCGATCTGACTTGATGACATCAACTGGCACGTCTCCTAAAGGAGCCCGTGTCTGGCGGCTGCCCTTTGGGGGTCTGTTTATATTTGTGTCTCATTTACTCTCCGCCCCTGTGGATTGTGGTTTTCCAGGGAGAGAAGTAAATTCTGCTTTAGGAAAAAATGGAAAATCCAATTGTTCAATGCATGATAAATCCTGTCTCCTGTCCTTTTGCCAAAGACCAGTTTTTAAATCACACATCAGGGATGCGCTTCCTGTGAGAAATATGAGGCTTTCCTTCTTCCGGCCTCAGCAGTTGTTCTGGTAATTTTGCCTGTTGTTTTTACCTGTTTGTGGTGGTGGGGTTTTTTTTCTTTTCTTTTTTTTAACTTTAATGACATTAATCTCTGCTATCAGGTTGTAAAAGATTTTGTGATCCCATTCATCTCTGTCACAGGTGCTTGCTTGAGGACACCTTGCAGACAAGGACTCCGGGTTCGTCATTCATCATTGTGTCCCCAGGGCCCTCAGACATACAGTGTGTGTGGCACAGAGTCAAGGCTCAGTACATCATATTATTAAGTTAGGAATCAATCTGCTATCACCTCCTCTAGGAAGACTTCCTGATCTTTCCCACCTGGAAGGCATTTCCCCCTGTTGCTTTCTTTGGTCTCTCTCTGTGTCTCTCTTTCAACCCTGAGCCCTTTCTCATTTTCCTTTCCACCTGCAAATTACCTTGGGCTTAGGACCAGTGGTGGGATTCAAATAATTTAACAGCCAGTTCTCTTCCCTAATGACCGTTTTAAGTAAAAGTGATATACCGAAAGGTAGTTTATTATTTCATGCATTTAATACTTAAATAAGAACAATAAAAGAGGTTCAAAAAACTAGATTATAAGAAAGTTAAAAATATTAAATAATAACTGACAAAAAACAATAAAACTGTTATTTAAGATATTTCCATATTGCTTCTTGATTATAGTCCTCACTTGTAATTTTTTTCACCTGTGGATGGAACGAACATTACTTCAGGTGCTTAGAATACGTAGCTGTGCAGATGAACATTAAAAAAGAGTAAGGAATGTAAATTTGTGATTTCCACATTGGGTGGCTGCCCAGGCGCCCACCTTAGAGAGAACCCTGATTACAAGTGCCATTTTAACTGGTTCACCAAACTCGACAAAAAATTAGGTATCAGTTCTGCCGAACTGGTGTGAACCAGCTGAATCCCACTACTGCTTAGGACGTGTCCACTGAGGGCAGGTTAGTTGAAAATGGAACTGAATTTGCTCACAGCAGCGAGGACACAATTGCTCTGGAACAGGCTGTGTATCAGGCCTATTGTTTTGGCCCTTACATTGTAAACCAGCATTGCTAAGAATGGGCATTAATTCTTGGCCCAGGTACCTCTCTGTGTAGTATCTTCATCTTCCACAGGTTGTACCAGTTCACAGGATTTGTGAGAGTTGTTGTTTTTGAGGTCCGTAGAATTTCAGGCCTAGAATGTGACAGTTGAACTTGAAAGGTTAGCTAATCTTTTCAAGTCAGCGAGTCCTTTGAAAGGTTATCTTTTCAAGTCACCCTCTCGTAGATGGGAAAAGAAGGTCTAGCAAACGCACTAATTTATCCAGGCTAGTCAGCAGCCACTAGAGCAGGCAGGCATCGCCCAGACTCACCCTCTGTACAGTCTTGTTTGATCATTGAGCCTGACATGCTGGGAATAGGTGACTGAGCCTTCATGACCTAGTGTTGGATGAAAGCGCTGCTTCCCCCCCAACCCCTGCGGATCTGCAGGACTCACACCTCAGATGAACCAGCCCAGGGTACTGATGCTCTGAACAGGGAGCCAGAAGCCCCGAGAAGCCCTCAGCCTGGTCCTGCCACCCTCCCCGTTGTATTCAGGCCCAACGGGGAGGAGCCCTCACGTGACGAGGGAGCAGGGAGTCCTCAGGAAGACCACTCAGAAAGCATGGTGGCATTCAGTGAGCCTCTGTTCTCTCCTCAGGTTAGCAGGTCCCCAAGAGTAGCCAACTGACCCCACCGTGTCCACTCAGGCCTGGCACCCAGTATGTACCACCCAGTGCACAATTTTGGAGTTGAAATTACATTAGGTATGCCCATTTTACTAAATTGTTTGTCAGAGTTGGAGTTATGCAGAGGGCTAGCAGGGCCCTGTGTTAGGGTAACCTGCAAATCTGTAGAAGATAAAACAATTTTTAAAACCTGAAGACGATAAGTTATACCAGCCTCAGAATAGCGATTGTCACAGGGATCAGGACTGGGATGGACTACAAAAAAAAAATATTGATTTTCATCAATTGTTTTATTTCTTAATCCAAAAAGGAAAATCAAACCCTGGCCAGATGGTTCAATTGGTTAGAGCATCAGCCCAAAGTGCAGAGGTTGCCAGTTTCGTCCCTGGTCAGGACATACAGAAACAGATCGATGTTCTTGCCTCTCTCTCTCCCCCTTCCTCTCTGATTAAAATCAATTAAAAAAAAAAAGGAAGGAAGGGAGGGATAGGGTGGGGGAAGGAAAGAAAGAAAGGAAGAAATATAAAAATGCATTTATGTATTCTGTGTGGTGGACACATGGGTGTTTGTTACATTAACCTCTGTAGTTTTCTGGAGGTTTGAAGTTTTTTAAAGTAATACCATAACAGTGTGTTACAAAAGTAACTCTTATAGTTTCATTCTTGGCCCATGTTGGGGGCTCCTAAGACCGCGCTCAGGCTCAGGGGTGGTGGAGAACTCAGGACTCAGGAGAGTGGCCACAGCGACAGCTGCAGAGTAGCATAGCAGAAGGGTAGGGGGTGGAAATGGGCAAAGGGAACCGTGGGTCCAAGTCCGAGAGACCAGCGCTGTCCTCTCCCAGAGATGATGTGTGACAGTCACTCAACCAGGGGAGTTCCTCTGGGCCTAACTGTCCCTGTTCTATCGAGGGTCAGTCCGGTGGGCATGGAGCACCTGCATGGCTTACCAGAGGGAGCTACATGGTTCCGAGAGACACAATGTGGCCTAAGGCCCTCATCACACATCACACTGTCAGCTTAAGCTCTCTGTTCTCCTTCAAGCTCTGGTATTCCAAGACCCTTATCAGGCAGAACATTCCAAAGCTAGGAGCTTATCTCCTAGGAGCCCATCCAGGGCCAGCCCTTTCTGCGGAATGTGCAGCAACCAGATGTCCCAGGCTGGCCACGTCGGCCCTCAGACAACCTAAAGTGCAGTGGAAATGCCCATCCTGGTTGGTGGAACACTTTGTGACTCAGGTAACCGCCTAACTCCAGCCTTTAAAATATTTAGAGAGACGGGGGTGGTTGGGGAGCCCGATCCTCACTTCAGACCTTGGATAGTGTGTACCAGAGGGACCACGGGAGACCAGACATGTGTATCTGGAAGTTTCAGACACCAGTGGACTGACTGGTAACTGATCTACCCAAGATGAGCCAACAGGTAGCAGAGGCAGGTCTCAGATCCAGCTGTCTGGAATCTAATTCTGTACTGAATTTGCTTTCGTTCTTCCCAAACTGCTCTGTACATTCAGATCACTTGAGGGTCTTTTAAAGTTCCCAAAGCCCAGCCCTGGCCAGATAGCTCAGTTGGTTAGAGCATCATCCTCAAGTGCAGAGGTTGCCGGTTCGATCCCTGGTCAGGGCACGTACAGAAACAGATGGATGTTCCTGTCTCTCTCTCTGTCTCTCTCTGTCTTTGTCTGTCTCTCTCTCCCTCTCGCTAAAATCAATAAACAAAAGAATTAAATTTAAAAAAAAACAAGTTCCCAAAGCCCAGGCTACAGCCCAGAAGAGTTAAGTCACAACATCTGGGGGCAGGGCACAGCCATCAGTAGTGTTTGGAGCTCTCTGGTGGTTCCAGTAGGTAGTCACATTTGGACACCACTGGTGTACATCCTCAGTGCTCAGGGTGGTCCACGACCAACAGCAGGAGCTCCAGAGTGTGTTAGGTCTGACCTTGGCCTCACCTGGTCAAGCACATCTACTTTTAACAGGACTCCCCAGGTGAGTCCACGGCACCTAAAAACTTGAGGACTTATCAGCAACATGACATTCTGCTTTGAGATGAAAGAAAATATGGTCTAGAACATTTTCATCATGGGCTGTATTGAAAAGGGCTGTAGCTTCAGGTTGGCAGCCTGTATTTCTCAGTAAATTAATATTATATCACTATAATGCACATTTCTTAGCTTTATCATGACCGTGGTTCTGAATGACTATTATGAAGTCCCTCTCTGTTACACAGACCTAACTAGAAAAGGCCCTAGAGAAGCTGCCCTAAATCTCTGTCCATCCAGTTCTCTCACACTTTAAATGACAGTGAACCTTTGTGTAACATCAAATGTTTTTTCCCCTCATTTGATCAGCAGACTTCCTGAGACTTGAACACTGTGTGTGTGTGTAATGTCGGGGGTTGAGATGGAGAATGCAAAACCACCCATCCACAGGAGGCTTCCAGTTTGCAGCAGGGAGCTAAAAGCAGGCACCATGTAGCAAGAGAAGAAAGAGAATGAGTCATGAAACAAAGGTGCTTATAGTACAGTGCCCCGTGAGTCAGAGATGGGAGAGGTCACTTCCTGCTGCCAGGGCCAGGGACACTGTCATTAGCAGGTGCAGGGGTGGAAGGGAGCTGTTTGTACAGGAGAGGCCGTCCTCCCCGATGTCATCAGGTGGATGCTGGTGTGACTTAGGATGCCTGACTGTAAGGGACAGAAACTCAGCCTCGTTATGGCAGGAAGGGAGATTTTTGGCTCATGGAATCTGGAGGTTGAACAACCACTGTAGAGAGAGACCTCTGGAACATCAGGAAATATAGACTCAAAAGCTACCAAGAGGGTATCCATCTCACCCTCTCGACTGATGTTCTCAACGTGGTAAAAACATGAAATCACGTTTGTTTACACCCTACACCTTCCAGCACCCAGAGGGTGAATTCTAAGACATCTGGTGTCTGCTTCAAAGTCCTATGGGAGGGAGGGTGTAGAGAAAGACAGCTGAAACAAGATTGACCCTGAGTGGATCGTTGGTGAAGCATGGGGGTTCCTTATGCTACTCTGCTTCTATATATGTTGGAAATTTTCTTTAAATTAAAAAAAAAAACACAACAGCCAATAACAGATTAAGCTAGCCTGTCTTAATCTTATCTCCAGATCAAGCAACAGTGACCAGGGGCTGTGTGATGTAAGAACTTGGTGGCTCTATGAGAACCTCGTGGCTGGAATGTGGGTTCGGAAGGAAAACGCTGTGTCCAGAAAAAAGAGCGATCCTGGATCGAGAGGCTCCCCTCCGTGTGGACTCTCAGCTATCTATCACCAGCCTCTTCCTCTCTCCTGAGCTCCAGCCCCGTGTCTGGGGATTATCAAATTGTCCCCTCTGGCTGTCCCACGGGTACCTCTGTGCCAGGACCTGCAGGGTATCCCTCCTCCACTCATCCTCCAAACAAAAACTCTCAGCCCCATTGAACTGATCCTACTTCCTTACAGCCCCCATGTCTCCCTTTTGGCAGTTCTATCTCTAGAAGAATTTTCTCCTCCCAACTCACTGCCCCAATTCAGTCCCCCAGCCTCTGTCACTCGGGAGCCCACACTGCTAACTTCACAAGTTTCTCCAGCGCCAGTGCAGTAGGGGCATACGTTGCTACGTTGTCCCATGACAATGCCCTTCACCCGGGTTTTTATCTGCTTCTGAAGCTTCTTGCTGTTTGTACATTTATTTTTATTTTTCTTCTTTTCCAAGTAAGAGGAGAGGACATAGACTCCCACATGTGCCCTGAATGGGATCCAGCAACCCCATCTGGGGCCGATGCTCTGCCATCTGGGGCCATGCCCGCAACCAAGCTTTTTTTTGCATCTGAGGCAGACACTCCACAGAGCCATTCTCAATGCCCAGGGGCTGATGCGCTAGAACCAGTCAAGCCCTGGCTGCAGGAGGAGAAGGGAGAGAAAGAAAAGGGGAGGGAGAAGGATGGAGAAGCGGGTGGATCGCTTCTCCTGTGTGCCCTGGCTGGGAATCACACCTGGGACATCCACACGCAGGGCTGATGCTCTACCACTAGCCAACCAGCCAGGGCCCATTTGTACATTTATTCTTCTGTGGTTCTGCCTATGTGCTACTTCCATGTGTTGCTTCTGTGTGAACACTTGATCCGGATTCTCTAAGACTGGGCTTAGAACCCACCTCCAGGATTAAAACCTCCCTTGACTTCCCCAGCAGCATTCTGTCCTGTGGGTAGGGCCCTCCTGATTCTACAGCGGTGAGTCAGTATCTCCGCAAATGTGAACAGGACACAGAATCGGCTGTCTTGATTAAAAGGGGTCCCAAACTCTAGTAGAGCCACCTACTGAGGACTAGAAGACATGGTCAGCTCCCATGAGAAGGAACAACCCATTTTATTTGCGTCCTCCCTGTAGCTCCTGCCCATTCACCCAAATTCCATTCCCTGGAGCCTCCTGAAGGACCATCGGGCTTCTGAAATCAGTGCTTATGTTCTGCAGACTCAAAACCAAACATTCAGGAATTCCTCAGAAGGCATGGTTGAGCGGCTAAGCCTCTGAGCATGCTTCAGCCTATCTCTGCCTCTCCAGGTACGTGACTCCTGACTGCACGCGGTATTCAGGTGTGGCTGCGTAGGGGCAGGACCTCACAGGGAATGAGTGAGAAGAATCACGAGTGGATTGAGGGCACCCATCACATGGCATAACATGGTTTAGGTTTTCATGGTAATGCTTAGCACCCGTGTGTCTGGGGATTCATGGTAATGCCAGACACAGAGGAGACGTGTATTTGTGTTTGTCCTAGGCTAGGGACTTGCAAGGCAGGAGTCGTGAAAGGTCACAGAGGAGAGAACCTCTGGAAACCCTTCCCCTCCAATTGTATCATTTTTATACCTTTGTCTTGGTCCTCTTGTAACTTGAAGACTTTGGCATCTAAAGTGAATTGATTCAGACTTCCCTCTCTACATTCTCAGAGTTTGTGGATGTGGATATTTTTTAAATCTCTCCTTATTTGACGTGGCAAAGAGCAAAATGTGTTTCACATTATTTTCCTTATAATATATGGCTTAAAATTGGATCGATGAGGGATTCCTTTAGTAGAGATTACATAAGAGAACAAAGTAAGCTTCATCTCAGTAGACTTTTCAAAAAGTATTTGAGGTTATTATTTTCAAAATAAAATGTAGTTTCTAAGTCACCCACCATTGGGATTCTTTTGTCAAGCCGGGACACTGGGGCCAGGCGCCCCGAGGGAAGAGAGAAGGGCAGGGCTTCCAGGCTGCTGCTCAGCTCTCCTGATATTGCTCATATTTATAGCATTTGACATTTCCATGGCGCTCTTTAATCATATTGTATGTGGGTTGCCTTACTCTACATCTTTCAACATACGTGGGATGCCGGATCTTGTAGGTGGAGAAACAAGGCCTAGGCCGGTGTCAATGACAGCACATGGGTGTTCCCATCCAAAGTCACTTGGGCTTATTAGCTCAGTAGAACCTCCGGAATCTGGAGTTCTGGCCACCACCCTTCTATCAACCAAAGCGGCTTCTGCTGTCTTAAGCTGAGCTCACCCTGGCTTTCTTGCCCCTTCTTCCTGTGTCTAACGGTGTGCTCGTCTGTCCTGGCAGGACCATGGAGCTTGGGCAGGGAAGGGAGGGTTGTCTGGATCTGAGATACTGAATATAGAACCATCACTCTGATTCTCCCACAGCTTGAGCCCAGACCCTGATGGCAGAGGTTCTGACAAAGTATATTTGTTTACGAATGAATAATGTCTCCGTTCTGATTAGCAACAATCCCACAGAAATACCTATCCAGTCACAACAGATGGCTCGTTCAGTCGGAGCTGTACACACACACACACACATTCCCTTTGCCCCGTCACCTCCTGTGTCTATGGCGGACTCCATGTGGGAATGAAATCCCTCTGTCATTCCATAATTGGCTCAGAGAGAACACAACTGCCCCTCCCAACTCACCAAGATTTCTCTCTTTCTTTGTAAATCGTAAATCTCGTCTCCAAGTTTGTAGGTCTGGAAATTATTGGAAAATGGAGCTGGGTTTGTTAGAAATGTTTTTACACCAAATATGAAACCAGATGACTATTACACAGCATGGATGTTTTCTTTTCCTTCTTCCCCTGATTTCATGGTGAACATCATGCTCAGGTTTTACTTCCTTTTAATGAGATGAGTAATTTTAAAGAAGAATAACCTGTTCTGAGACTCCCCTCCTGAAATTCAGCACGGCAGGCTGGTTTTGTATATGTCACAATTACTCAGCAAAGTTGTTTTCCAGTGAATGGCTTTCCGGAACCTCCATGGGGTCCTCTGCTGCTCAACGTGGGGTCACATGGGGTCACACACTCCCAGGCCCCAGGCCATGGCTCAGACCTCAGCTTTCTTGGATTCAAGCCTATCCAACCTTCCTCTCTACTGACCAGCTGAAGATCTCCTTTAACTTCTCTGTTTGGGACCTCCCACTGCTCACCTGTCCTCTCTTATTTACAATGGACTTAGCAGATAGAATTTGGTCAAGCCTCACCCTCTCTGGGTGCTTATAATTCAATACCACCCCCTTCTACCCCCTCCCAGATGTCCAGTTTCTTCTTACTGTGTCCTTCCCCCGCCTGCAAAATACCACGTCTCTTCTAGCTTATAAAAGCAATGCCCTTCCCCGAAAACAAAATATAGTCATACTTCTCTTCTACCATTCATCAGTTTCTCTAAACCATATTCTACACCCAGGTTGGGAGTTGAATAGTATCCCTACTGATTGGGAATATCAACTCTGTCATCTGTGAAATACTTAAACATAGCTCGGCCTGGCTTACTATTATGCTGGACTTACCACTGCTTTTTGGAGTATGTATTTAATATTTGGTACTGTAAATGCCCTAGAATAACAGTGTGGATGAATCATTCATGTGCACTGTTTCAGTGTGTAACTATCCAAAATTCTAAAAAAAACAAAAACCTTAAAACAAAGAAAACCTTAAAATTAATGCCGTGAGATTGTTCATTAATACCTTAAAATTAATTTAGCTAGTTCAGCATATAAGGTGTTTCTTCCCACTTTCTACTTTTAAAAAATCACCTGTTTAACCTAGTCTAACTCTCACATCTCTGCACATTTATTTTTATTTTCCAAGTGAGAGGAAGGGAGATAGACTCCCACATGCACCCTGACTGAGATCCACTGGCAACCCCTGTCTGGGGCTGATGCTCTGCCCATCTGGGGCCATGCTTGCAACTGAGCTATTTTTAGTGCCTGAGGCAGAGGTTCCATGGAGCCATCCTCAGCGCCCAGGGCCAATGCACTTGAATCTATCAAGCCATGGCTGCAGGAGGAGAAGAGAGAGAGAGAGAGAGAAAAGGGTGTGAGGGAGGGGTGGAAAAGCAGATGGTCACTTCTGTGTGCCCTGACCGAGCATTGAACCTGGGACATCCACATGCCAGGCCAACGCTCTACCACTGAGCCAACCAGCCAGGGCCACATCTTTGCACATTTCAAAAAGCGATTAGAAATGATCAAAAATTGAATTCCAGTTCATTGACAAATACATATTCAGTTCCTTTCATTATGTGCTACAGGACAAGATGGACACACTCCCTGTTTTCAAATTGCTTACCAAATCCAAATCCTGTGATCAAGTTCAGGGAGACTGGGCCTCCCGTTCAGAACCCATGACTAGGTGATAGGAGGAGACCAGTAAGAAACGCAGGTTCTGGACATAATCGCCGAGTGGTGGAGGGAACCGCGAAAACATCTGTGGGCAGCTAATGCTTTCTCCCTGGTGGGCCTTATCTCCGCAGCGCTGTCTCAGCACTCTGTGGCTCTCCCAGCTCAGTTCCACTGACCT
Organism: Rhynchonycteris naso; assembly: GCA_037038555.1. NCBI lineage: Eukaryota > Metazoa > Chordata > Mammalia > Chiroptera > Emballonuridae > Rhynchonycteris > Rhynchonycteris naso. The sequence continues at coordinate 224,825,046 of CM072999.1, forward strand.
CATTTACAACACTTCTTGATAAGAGCCCTCAGGCTAAAAAAGGTTCTGGGAAAAGATAGTTTGCCAACAAAATCTCTTCGCTGAGTGGCAGGCCGCTAGCCCTAATCAACGCTGGCACAGGCCTGCTGGGACAGCCTCGGAGTACCATGTTTACTATTTTCTAAATTACAATCTTTTATTTTCCTTCCATTTCAGATGTGTCCATTAATAGGTATCTTCTCAAAAATCTAATCCATCTTTAGTTATAGTTTAATATTTTTCTCTGGGGGGGCAGGTAGGATATAGGCATAGTGTTCCACTGTTGATCAACAGAACATTCTTTGTCCTTATTAAGAAACAGTTTAGGACAATGTAAGATGTTTTGCTTTTGATTCCTGGATCAGATACGTAATCAATGCGTTCGAGGCTACAGGTAACAAAACACCCAGGTACAGTGACATAGGGACTTATTTTTCTCACATAGCAAGCAACCCAGACAAAGGCAGAGCTGGGCAGCTCTTCAACAACACTATGGAGGATCTAGACTCTTTCTTCAATATCTTCAACTTTGAAATTCATCCTCATGGTTGCAAGGGGGCTGCTGCAGCCCTACTAACAAGGCCTGCAGCCCAAGTTGGAACAAAGGGAACCATTACAGGTGAATCGGGCTCATTCATCTTTCCAGAGGCTCTCCAAAGTTCCCCAGAGTTCTCATTTTAGAGACTCCTGGCCAGAACCACCTCGGGGCAGGGGAGGCAGGGTGATTGCACCACAACCGGGAGCTGCGACACCCGGAACAGAACCTGCTCTGTATTAGTAAGAAAGGTGGGAGGATGCCTCGACTCCTGAGCTGGAGGGCATGGATGAGCTACTCACACAGAGTGCTGCTGGCACTTGCTTGGGACTACTCTGCCTCTCCCTCAAAGCCTGTACTCAGGCAGTACAGCCCAGACCAGCAGGAACAGGCTTGGTCTCTTGTTGCACACCCCAAATCACTCATTCATTCTTTAATTTACTCACGCAATTTAAATTTACTGAGAGTCTTCTCTATGCCAGGCATGAGGAACACAGTGATGACCAAATAGATCAGTGGTTCTTAACCTTTTTTGAGGTACTGAACCCACCAGTTTCATATGCGCATTCACCAAACCCTTCTTTAGTGATAAATAAAATACGATTTTTTCCCCCAAATTCAAGACATAGGTATATGTTATTTTACTAGTGCACAAAATGAGCCGTGCATGAACATCACCTTGCTCAAAGAACAAAACCAACAAAGAGCATGAATTCACAACAAATTACGGTATTTATTCTGGCCTCCACGGCAGAGGCTTCTTCGAACCCCTGAGACTGACTCATCAAACCCCTAGGGTTCGATAGAACCCAGGTTAAGAACCACTGAAATAGATGCAATCCTTGCCCTCACAGTGAATCCAATCCTACATTTTAAAAAAAGAAAACCAGCCCTGGCCGGATAGCTTGATTGGTTAGAGCAATTGTCCTAAAGCGCAGAGGTTGCTGGTTGGATCCCTAGTCAGGGTACACACAGGAACAGATCAATGTTCCTGTCTCTCTTCTCTCTCTACCCTCCTCACTCACAGAAATCAATAATATTTTAAAAAACATTTAAAAAAGAAGAAAAGCAAAACAGCAGTGTATCTTAGATTTGTTTTACCTTCCATCTCAATAGCCAGATTCAGTTTTTAAGCATCAGTGTTCTTATGGTTAATAAAAAACGTAGCATTCTCCTCTCCATGGCTGACTCCGTCTTACCTTTATAAATGGAGGTGATCTTTTTTGTTTGTTTGTTTTGGTCACAGAGACAGAGAGATGGACAGATAGGGACAGACAGACAGGAAGGGAGAGAGATGAGAAGCATCAATTCTTCGTTGCGGCTCCTTAGTTGTTTATTGATTCCTTTCTCCTATGTGCCTTGACGGGGCAGGGGGGCAACAGCAGACTGAGTGACTCCTTGCTCAAGCTGGTGAGCCTTGCTTAAACCAGATGAGCCCGCGCTCAAGCTGGCGACCTCGGGGTTTTGAACCTGGGTCCTCTGCATCCCAGTCCAACACTGTATCCACTGCACCACCGCCTGGTCAGGCTGGAGGTGGTCTTGAGCAACTCAACATCAGGCTGAGGGATAGGGAAGACAAAGTTCAATGTGTAAGGGACCAACAGTAAATAGTACAGATGGATGCATTTAGCTACTTGGAACTTGTTTAGTTACCAGTTCCTGCTGGCTTAGCAGGATGCAGTTATTCTGAGGCTCAGACCACACAGGGGGAGGCTTGTGGAGGGTGGGAGGGGCTGTATTTCAGCCTTCTTTGCGCCCCCCACATCAACTCAGTGACAGCCGCATGGTGAGTACCTAGTAAATACGTTTGCTGACCCAGGTTCCAAGTTAGACCTTTCTCTACTAGAATGTGAGGAGCCACACAATTCTTCAAGGTCAGAGTGAACAGCTAGTGATTCCTGACTTTTTGTATTTTATAGCATAAATTTATTCTTTCTGTGCTAAGTGTTCTAACCAATGCGCCAGGGCCTGCTTACATATTACTTGTGGATATGGTAGAGGTGAGCTGAGTTCCTGGGCCCTGAGCCCTAAGCCCTGGGGAGGCTGAGCCCCGGGGCGGCATGCCTTCCCCTGTCAGTTTGCCACACAAGCCTTCCCATGACTACATGTAGCATGAAGAGAGAAAGGGGCACACAGCACTAGGATCTCAATATCCCCAGCAACCTGAGCCAACATGCCTTCCTGGGGAATAACTGCTCTTTCAGCCCACCTCTGTGTCGCCCTGTCAGAGGATGAAAATTAAAGCCAGGCTTTTATTTATTTACTTATTTATTATTACTAAACTGTGGTATATACTCCACAGATCCTTTGTGGAATAGGGCAGGGTGTAACTGCATCCTGGCTTTTATTTGTTTTTGTAAACATTTTATTTTCTAAAACTTTATTTGATTGATTTGAGAGAGAACAAGAGAGAAACATTGATTTATTGTTCCACTTAGCCCTGAATTCCATGCTTGATTTCCTGTATGTGCCCGGACCAGGTATCAAACTCACAACCTTGACATATCAGGATGATGCTCCAACCAAAAGCTACCAGGCTTGGGCACACACACCTGGCTTTTAAATTTTCCTGCGTGTTAACACTGCCACAGGCCATCTGGAATATAAAACCTGCCTTTTCTATCAGCTGCCCATAAGACACCTACGTGAGACCCCTCCATGAACTGCATGCTATTTGAGTTCTATCAAGACAGGTGAGAGAAGTGGTGTTTGAGAAAGACTAAGGGGCACGTTAGACACTTTCATCCAAGTTCCCAGAATTCTATTCTTACTCTCAATTAGATCAGGATATAGCACGCTTTGCTATCACCTTGGCTCCCACAGAAACATCACCATTGAACAAGACAGTTTCCTTAGCTTTATGGGGAGTTGTTTTTTTTAAAATGCACATGAAGAATGGTTCTGAATTGCTCCCTAATTAGATTGGAAGGTATTTGATAGCAGGGACTGTCTTATGCATCTTTGTAGCTCTTGCACCAACGATCTAACTTCTTGGGAGATGTGAGCATGTAAAACATTACATAAGTATGTACTGAATGCAAGAAATAAGGTATGTATAGACTTGTAGTAAGTTATCAACCTTTTTAAAGAAGGAAAACCTATCTGGTGAAGCTAGAATTTGATTTTAGGTGAAACATCAAGTGGGAATAACTTTTAAAAGAGACTAAGAAATACTTGCTCTGAACCAGGTTTTCTGGATAGTTCAAAAACATCTAAAAATTATTTTAATGAAGAAATGGTCTTTGAAAACCAGGTCCTCAAGGTTATGGCGATCAGTGTGGACAAATTCACGTGGATGAGGGTGCTCAAAAACACTCCTGTAGAAGCCACAGTAAGTTCATTCTTGGAACATCTGTGAGTGACTGCAACAGGTCGGGAGAGGTGATTCTGCCAACTGCCTGGTCTTTAGCGGCCCTGCTGGCAGTCCAGGCAGAGTATCTCCTGTCCATTCCTGAAAGGGAACTCCACTGCCAAGTCAGGAGGGACAAGGAAGTCCAGAGGCTCTGAGAAGTTGGCACCAGGGCACTCTCGGGTTCAAGGCACTGAGTTAGATTTGAAAAAAAGTCACTTAAAAATCCAAGATTACAGTGGATTTAAAGCATTGTGAGAAATCTCTTTCATGACTAAGACCACTTAAAAATCCAGGACCGAAACGGGTCTAGAGAAAGTAGCCCAGCAGAGAACAGGGAGTTACTGGTACACCTAGAGAATTTGGTGCACGTGGGTCTGGGAATGACAACTCAGCGTGGCTGATGCTGTCAGGTGTACACGGCCCTGCCTGACTTTCACAGACACAGGGACGTTCTTGGAAGGTAACGCTGTTGCCACATGTGCAGAAACTGCCTCCTGTGACTGGCAATGCAGCCACGACTGTGGGCAGAGACTTTAGGAAGAGATAGTTCAGAAAGCACCAAATAGTTCAGGTTCCTTCCCACTTTCTTCCATCCATTGATTTTCTTTTCAGTAGATTCCCAAGGACCTTCAGGCGCACAGAACTTGGGTTTGGGGAAGGGAACCCCAGGGGGAGGGCAGCAAGGGCAACTGTCCGTTCCGGAGGACACCCGCACAACTTGCACTGGACGCTCTGGGATCCGCCCAGCGGCCCCACGCGGAACCCCGGTAGTGGATCTCCCCGGCGGGGAGAGTGCCTGCCCTGCGCGCACCCGGTGGGTAGCGCCGCCGCGCGGTCCCCGGAAGTGGCGGGGGGCGCGCGGGGAGCGGGGCGCGTTGCAGCCATGGCCGCCGGCTTTGTGCGCCGCGCGCGGGCCCCGGCCGTCCGCGCCTCGCCCGGGCCGCGGAGCCGCCTCTGACCCGCCCCGCCCGCCGCCGGCCCCGCCTCCGCGCGCTCCCCGCGCCCGCGCGCCCTCGCTCGCCGCCTCGCTGCCTACCTGCCTGCCCGGCCGGCGGCGGGCCCAGGCCGCCCCGATGCCCGAGCCCGGCCCCAGGATGAACGGCTTCTCGCTGGGCGAGCTATGCTGGCTCTTCTGCTGCCCGCCTTGCCCGAGCCGTATCGCCGCCAAGCTGGCCTTCCTGCCGCCGGAGCCCACCTACACGGTGCTGGCGCCTGAGCAGCGCGGCCCGGGCCCCGGCGCGCCAGCACCGGCCACCCCGGCGCCCGCCGCGCCGGCGCCCGCGGCTACCCCGGTGCAGGCGGCGGCGCAGGCGGCCGAAGAGGGCGCGGACCCGGGCGTGTGCAGCCTGCACCTGAGCGAGCGCGCCGACTGGCAGTACTCGCAGCGCGAGCTGGACGCCGTCGAGGTCTTCTTCTCGCGCACGGCCCGCGACAACCGGCTGGGCTGCATGTTCGTGCGCTGCGCGCCCTCCAGCCGCTACACGCTGCTCTTCTCGCACGGCAACGCGGTGGATCTGGGCCAGATGTGCAGCTTCTACATCGGCCTGGGCTCGCGCATCAACTGCAACATCTTCTCCTACGACTACTCGGGCTACGGCGTCAGCTCGGGCAGGCCCTCCGAGAAGAACCTCTACGCCGACATCGATGCCGCCTGGCAGGCTCTCCGTACCCGGTGAGCCCGCGGAGTGGCCCGGCCTGTGGCTGCGGGGAGGCGAGTGGGGACCCCTCCTGGGCTGGGGGCGAGCCGAGAGCCCCGGCCCTGTGGATTCGCTTCCTTCCCCGTTCTGGCCTTCTCCCACCACCCCTCCATAACTCCGCTAGTCCTGAGGTTCCTGGACAACCCAGGCTCAGAGGGTTTTGCCAGCTTGGGCACACCTAGATGCCACTGGTCCCCTGGCTGGGTCTTCTGTGGCTCTGGTCACCTCAGGTGGCAGCGTGGAGTGCTTAAGTACCGGCAGAAAGAAAACTCCTTGGTTTGCATTTAGTTTGAGCTGGCAACCGAAGACTCGGGTCCTTAGGCTCAAGTGACCTTGGGCAAGGCACAGGGCCCCGGGAGACCTCTTTTTCCTTTCTAAGGTCAGGGGGTGAGCCGGGATGACCTCTCAAAGACTTTCCGGTTGTAAAGTGCTCTGCGGGGCAGCATCTGGGCGACTCTGGACACCGGAGAGGACCCGGTGGTGTGAAGTTTGCGTCCTGGTGGGCAGAGTAGCTGTGGTGGGCAGGTTTTGAGGGGTAGCTGTCTGGATGGCAACAGCCCAGGATGAATGTGAATTTACAGGATTTGGAGGTTCTCTTCACCTTGAACTAGCTAGCATTCCCAGGAGGACTAGAAAGTATTATTCCTTGAGGGAGGACCGTTTATGGGCCAGGCACAAACTGGGGGCGTTGGGCTAGACGTGGTAAGACAAGAGGACAGAAAACTTGAATTTCCTTCTTAACTTAGAGAAAGTGGGTAGCTCACATCGCCTTGTGCCCCATTTCTCACATCTGTAACTTCCTCTCACCCACCTCAGAGCAGTGACAGTGGAAACTCCTGAGATGGTGTCTGTAGGAACACCTTATTGCCTCAGATGAGAGAGTCCCAGAACCAGTCCACGGGCGTTACTGTGGCGGTGGACCCTTTCACGGTTTTCCTCTAAAAGGTGTTTTCTGGACTTATTATTGACTTTGTCTCCATCTCTGTGCATAAATCTGCTCACAAAAGACCCTTTGCTTTGCTGGGAAATGGCTTATCCACCAGGAAGTACCTGTACTTAAGGTCTCGTGCATGTTGCTTATTCATGTTCTGAAGTCCTGACCTTATCAGGATCATAGCTTTTCCAAGCAGATAAAAATGTCATATGCAGATACACTGCGTCAGAATCCACAGGTCGTTAAAAGCCACCTGTTCCAGGAAAGGGTGTCAAAGGTATATGCACACTCCATAGAGTGCTAGAATTTGCTGTTGGTAAAGGTATTAAAAATAAGGGTCGACAAATGTGTTTTTTTTAATTTATTTATTCATTTTAGAGAAGAGAGAGAGAGGAATAGAGAGAGGGAGAGAGAGAGAGAGAAGGGGGGAGGAGCAGGAAGCATCAACTCCCATATGTGCCTCGACCAGGCAAGACCAGGGTTTCGAACCGGGGACCTCAGCATTCCAGGTCGACGCTTTATCCACTGTGCCACCACAGGTCAGGCTGATAGATGTTTTTAAGGTGACATGGTCAAGTTCAGCCTTGAGTAGGTTTTATAATAAAATGTCTGTGGGGCTCTGTTCTTCTTTGTGCCCGTCTGTGTTGGAATGAAGTCCTCTCAGGTATAAGGCCCACCCTTTGGCCTGAATATGCAGGCATGTCTGTGTTGCAACAAATGTGAGGCATAGTTACTTCCTGGTGACTTGGGTAGAGCTTAGTTTAACTAAGGGCATTGTTTTGGATAATGTTTAATTTCAAATTACCGTATTTCCCCATGTATAAGACATTCCCATGTATAAAACACACCTTAATTTTGGGGCCCAAGATTAAAAAAAAAATGTATTACATAAAGTTATCGAACTCAAGTTTTATTCATCATAAAATTCATACAACTCCTCAAGCGGGAAATGCAAGTAAAAAAGCTACACCACTATATAAGACACACCCAGTTTTTAGACCGCAAAATTTTCGAAAAAGGGTGTGTCTTATACTTGGGGAAATACGGTATCTGTTGCTGTATCTGAATTTTGCCCAGCATTTATTTAATTTGATGCCGGAACTCCTATCTAGATTGATAAATACACCTGCCAGGTGGGAGAATCTTAGTATTTTGAAGAAACCTTACATGTCCTCTTTCCCTGTGCTTTTCAAACGTTTTGGATTGTGACCACACAGGAAGACACACATTGTACATCTCAGCCAAGCCTCACGTACACATTGCTATTTCTAGATCCAAAGCAAATATTTCAAAAAACAAGACTTATTTTTTTCCTATGGTTCATGCACTTGGCAGAATGTGTTCTGTTTCCTTTCTGTCTTTTATTTTTTTAAAGACGAAAAAGAATACTGTTTGTGAACTGCTAACCTCATCTCCCAGTGCACTTCTGGACACTGCTCTTGTTCCCCTCATCTGACAGAGGCCAGGGGAAGACACTCTCCTGACCCATCGGCGGTGGGTTTCTGGGCTGCAGGTTTGGTACTTTGTCCGCTTTATCATGTGGTCCTTGTTTCCAGATTTGTTTGTGTCGGTTATTCTAACAATTTATGATTCTGAGGGGACTCAGTCGCTTCACCGTCTTCCTTAGCTTGTCCCCTCCCCTTTCTCTACCACGTTATGCTCCATTGAGGCCATTGCCACACCGCAGTGCCTCCTAACACGTGTATTCATACATCTATGGCTGGGTCACCTCCTTGTCCATCCACCCATAACCCCCGGTCTTTGGGGGTCTTTCTCTTTTCCGGCCTGGTTAACCCACTGCGCGTTGGCGGCCTCCGTGTCTGCCTCTGGACTCGGCTAGAAGGTGTGCGGGTCAGAGCCGTGTAAGCCCAGCCCCGCACTCAGGCTGCGTCTGGCCTCGTCCCTGCCCTTTTCTGAGGCTGAGACACCCCATCCTGCCTGAGCCCAGATTGGATTCGGAGACCCAGTCGGACCCAAGCAGCTTTAGACTGCGCAGAACTGAGGCCTGTGGCTCCAAAGGGGAGGGGACCAAACTGGTTTGAAAGTATAAACCCTAACAACCCAGAGAATGAAGCAGAGGGCATTTCAGCCGAAACGTTGTCATCTAGAGCAACAAGAGAGATGGGCATTTGTGATTCAGCTGGCCATCGATAGATGAGAGACTCATTGCCCAGGTGCAAAAGGCAAATTACCAAAGACTTAATATTTCATCTGCTCATTCATTCATTCGACCAGCAAACCATTAAATGTTAAACACACATTTATCGATCTTTTGCTTGTATCAGAGGCTACAGTGGGTCCCCCTAGAGTGTCATTAATCCCAAACTGTTTTTCTGTTGTGAAAGGATAGATTAGATTTTAGTCACATTTTGAATACGTAACCATGTGTTGCTGTGTTACAACTTCTGTGTGATTTCCAGGAAGGTGGTAGTGGATACTCCCAGGTGGAAGAGCTTTGAAAAGCACATCTGTTGATTGTGAGTGGTGTTTGTAGTTACTTCCCTCAGCCTGCTGAAGTTAGTGACCTAACATCTCCTCTCTGTGTTCTCAGAGGGACACACCACGCCATTAAGAGAAGAATGTTGGGGGTCTCTACCTGACTTGCGTTATGAATCGTGTTTGATCCAAGGTGAAGGCACATTGATCTTTCCAGAAAAAACATAGAAAGAATTTAGGCTTGCAATTCATGACATTCAGCGTGAGAACATCCCATTAGGAAGACCTTAACTCTAAGAACGGACATGGTGAAACTGAGATAGGCGAGGTGGGGGGGCCTCGCTCAGGACCTTTTCTTTGGTGTCCCCTTTCCCTTCCCCCAAGTGCTCTTTGTCACACCTGGCTCTTCTGGCCCCGTCACTGTGCCATCAGGCAGGTTTCTCTTTCTAGCAGATACTGGGTTCTTGCCTCCGTCCCACCAAAACCTACTTTCCCATGGTTCTGTGTTGAGGGGCCTCGCTGTCCAGTTAAAAGGCCTACCGTGTTTGTGTTTATTTAGGATAATTTTGGAGGTTCAGTCTGTCAACTCTCCTAGTGCCAGGGCATGTTGGTGGAAGAGGCCTTTTTTCTTTTGTCCTGAAGGAATCATTGAAATTGTATTATCCTGAGTCGCTCACAGCAGATCCCTGATGTCTCTTCCTACCTTCTCCTCTGCTTCTGCCCTCCCCCTCTCCAAATTTAGTAACTTCTCTACTGCGTTTGGGATTGATAATCCCACCTAAGGGCCCGGGAGCTGGCTTTAGGAATTACAGTGCTCATTTCGGACACGGATTTATCTCCTCCATTGGATTTTGCTTAAGCTTCGCATTTAAACCACAAATCTGCTCCACTTTGAGAAGCCTTGTGCACGGTGATCCAAAGTCTCAACACAGAGTCACTCGGGTCATTATGTGGCCAACAGAGTGACTGCTTATTTTCTCGGGATTGCTTTAAATAACAGGCTTCTGATTCATCTAACAGAGGTCCCCAAACTATGGCTTGCGGGCCAAATTGCAGCCACCTGAGGCCATTTATCCGGCCCCCGCGGCACTTCCAGAAAGGGCACCTCTTTCATTGGTGGTCAGTGTATGGAGTACTATATGTGGCGGCCCTCCAACGGTCTGAGGGACAGTGAACTGGCCCCCTGTGTAAAAAGTTTGGGGACCCCTGGACTCTAAAGATTAAATTTACAAAAATTAGATAAACACAAAACCTTTGGAAGTAGGAAGTGAGACTGTCCCAGCACTCCCCCGACCACATCATCGTGGACGTGGATGTGGATGAGATTCGGCACACCGCTGTGCTTCACACTCCGTTGTTTTCGAAGAAGGGGACCCAACTACACGACTTCCGAGGTGCCTTCTGGGAGGTTGTTTCGCAATTTTGGGGGAAAGCACTTAGTGTTTTGGAATCTACTTTTTGTGACGACACTGGGCACTTTGGTGGACTCAACTGTCTGCAGTGGCTCTCAGGCCTGACTGCACGTGGCATTCCTGGTAGATTTTGTAAAAGTGTGTGTGTGTCTCCAGTACTTACATGTATATGCATGTGTGTATGTCTGTATGTATATATGTACAAGTATGTGTTTGTGTGTGCATGTATATATGTACATATATATTCGTGTGTGTCGGTATGAACATGTATATAAATATATATTCATGTATGTGTGTTTGTGTACATGCAACAGAATTGAGATGCACTAGTCTAGAAGCATCTAGAAGCCAGTGACAGTTAAAAGTCAGCCAATTATCATTGGTTAAGAGTTTAAAACAATGTGGAGAAGATTTTTCCTGTAATATTTTTGTTTTTGTTTTTCTTTAAACAGACAGAGGGATAGATAGGGACAGACAGGAAAGGAGAGAGAGGAGAAGCATCAGTTCTTCATTGCGGCACCATAGTTGTTCATTGATTTCTTTCTCATATGTGCCTTGACCAGGGGGCTACAGCAGACTGAGTAACCCGTTGCTCAAGCCAGAGACCTTGGGCTTTAAACCAGCAACCATGGGGTCATGTCTGTGATCCCACGCTCAAGCCAGTGGCCCTGCGCTCAATCTGGTGACCTCTGGGTTTCAAACCTGGGTCCTCTGCATCCCTATCCGATGCTCTATCCACTGCACCACCAACTGGTCATGCTCCTGTAATGGTTTTAGTCCAAGATCTTTGGTGGCCAAGAACCCACTGGGATGGATTCAATGAGGGGTAGTTGTTGAAAGGACAGAGCTCCTGAGTCTCGCCGGCACTTGGGAGCCTCAAGGCCCTTGGCCCATGCTCGGTGATTCCGCTGGGGCTGGGATGTGCCTGGGATGGCACACCTGACACGTCCTGTCTGCTGGCGCTGGTAGGACACTGTGAGCTGTGCTCCTCTCCTCTTCTGGTTGTGGATGATCACCTGGACAGGTCCTTGGTCCTCACTCTCCACCTTGCCCCTGCGTGTGACAGGGCTTACTCTGACAACAGAGCATTGGCCTTACAGAACAGGCCAGAATGAAGCTCTCAGACCAGGTCAGGGAGCAGTGAGGTACCTGCGTGTTGTGACCATGGGTGTGTGCTCCCGGTCTAAGTCTGGGAATGAGAGGCCAGAGAAAAATGAGTCTCCTTTTCTGTTGCCTCTTCTTTCTCCTGTCCTCGGCGACGTGCCATCCACCAGGAGCAGTGTGGCCGCATGTGGAAGGAGGACTGTGGTGTGGATGGAATCCTGAACAGCCTATGGGACAAAGGGAATGGAGAGGCTTTGGGGGGAGGGGGCAGGGAGAGGATGTCCAAGGTTCCATGGACGCCAGTGGGCTTCCCTGTGACTTGAGTTTGGAGATCCCAGTCCAGAATGACTTAATGATTTGTTTCTCCATTTAGGTCATTTACAGCTGTAACCACTTTCTGGCTCTTATGTCTGCAACACCAGCTAGATGGTCTCAATGGGAACCTGGAGAGGGGTGTCCTGTAGACCTCAGCTTTCTCTTTTTTTTTAAGTGCGAGGCAGGAGGCAAGGAGGCAGAGACAGACTCCCACATGTGCCCCAACCAGGATCCACCTGGCAAGCCCCCTACCAGGCAATGCTCTGCCTATCTGGGGCTGCTGCTCCATTGCTCGGCAAACAAGCTATTTTTAGCACCTGAGACGAGGCCATGGCACCATCCTCAGCATCCGGGGTCAACTTGCTGGAACCAGTCGAGCCATGGCTGTGGGAGGAGAAGAGAAAGGGAGAGAGAGAGAGAGAGAAGAGGGAGGAGTAGAAAAGCAAATGGTTGCTTCTCCTGTGTGCCCTGACTGGGAATTGAACCTGGGACTTTCACGTGCCAGTCCAATGCTTTACCACTGAGCCAACCTTCCAGGGCCATAGCAGAGATTTTGGAGTCCTGCCTGTGTCACTAATCAACTGCTTGACCTCAGGCATGTTTCCTGACCTTGAACCTCAATTAAAATAATGATGATAATGGCAGTTACAATAATAAATACTTATAATAACCACCACCTCCTCCTGTTACCTGCTCTAGCACAATGCCTTCTACTTAGTAAGAGCACAGTGGGATATTAGTGTTGTTCAGTATTATGAGTAAAATTACTAGAGCCATAATAACCAAATGCTCAGAGCATGCTGTAGACCAGGTGCTTCCGTGAGAAGGAGAGTGAAAGAAGCTGCTTTCTTCCTTCCCTACTCTCCATAGATGTAACTGATACCAGGCCATCCCCACCTACTGGGTCTGGTCTGGGTGCAGATGTGGAGGATGTTTGTTTTATTTGCAGGTCCAAGGAAAGAAGGTTTTTGAATGTGTCTCTGGCCTCAGAGCTCTGCTGTCCCTTTTTAGCTTGGGGCGTGGTATGCATTAGTGTTTTAAATCCCGGGGCACTTCATCCACCAAGGTGTTTATATCCCCAAAGGAGATCTTAAAAGGAGAGGAAACTTTACCTGTAATCCAACACCTTGCTATTCTTTGCAAACTGTTTCTCCTCTGCTCCCTCCACTGTTGTTTCCAGGCTTAGTTCTCCCGAGTGGGTCTGTCTCCTGGCTGGAATCAAACACATCTCTGGGCACAGGCTCAGGGATGGAGAGGATGAGGAGGCCAAGTCCTGTCCCTCTCCACCACTGAGGACGTTCTGCTTGCTTGTTAGTGATGGATGGGATGACCATCCGTAGATGGAGGCATCCTACCCTTTCCCTAAAATTGGCCAAGGCATCTGAATTTCATGCTTCCCTTTGAAACATGAACGCGCCCCTGATGTCTGGTACCTCAGGCTCCTGTGCAGTCTTCAGGGCTTCCGTAAGCTGCTCATTGATAACTGCACAGTATTGATTTACCTTAGAGTGTTAAAGGACCAGGCTCCACCGGGAAACTGGAAACCTGTTTCCAGGAAGTCTAGGTCACTCACATTCAATGCTCAGACAAATCTTTAAGTGCTGCCTATCAGTTACAGCGCTGAATCACTGAGGGGAGCCCTACTTCCCGGTGAGGTGTTAACAGAAATGGAAATAGCGCAGGGAACCTCCAGGACACATTGTCGTTTGCCCCTCTGGTTTATGTTTTTAAATGGTTAAAATGAAATAAATCTGGGTAGAGATGTTGGGCACAAATTGTTAAGCAAACCTGTATTCAGACTGTATCCACAAAGAGCGAGGCTCCAGATGTTTAATTGTAGCTTGGCGAGCTGTCCTCTGATATTATGGTAGGTGATCCAGTGAGATCCAACTTCTCCAAAACTGTTTTTAGTGATTGTCAAGGACAGACCCAGACCACGTACAGTATACTTATGAGTGCAGAGTTCTGTGATACCAAGTGTCTGCAGGTTTAACTTAATTTGATTTATCCCCGTTATCATAAATAACTCGAGGCTATTTCAGAGTATGTGTTTTTGGTTGCTAAGTTGTTTAACCCTCACTCTTGTCCTTATAACTTGAAACATCCATACTATTTAAATTTTAATGTATATATTAGGAAAAGAGCACTTTTAAATATATTTTATATTACATAATTAGTCTGATAAAATTATTTATAAATGAAACTGGAGTCATATTTCATTGGAGTAAATTCGTTTTTCCTACTGGAAACTTTAAGAAAACCTTGGAAAGACAGACTAAGAACATACTAAGCTAAAGTATAATTACAATGGAGGGATTAGGAGAGTTGGGGCTGTCACCTCACCACAGGGGCGTTTCTCCCTGCCCCCGCATCCTGGGCAGTCCTGTCACACCTTGGACTCCAGAGTGTTGAGAGCAGCTCTTCTCCGTCTGACCACATGCCAACCCTCCGTCTGTCCATGTCCATGCTGCAAGTCCCCACGTCTGGTCAGCAACACATTTCTATTTTCCCTTTGAAAGTTTTCCTTCTCCCTTTTTCCATTTTCTGAAAGAACCCAGGATGGGGAGATCAGACGCTCCCAGGGGAGTGCTTGGTTGTGGCTCTTTGGTCACTGTCTGTGGCCTGGAAAGGGCTTGCTCACTTTCCCTGTGTTCTCTTGAGGCCCCCACGAGAGCGGTTTGATGTTTTGAGACATCCCAGGCTGCCCCCCTTCTGTCCCGTGTTGTCCCTGATGCCACCTCAGCCTGGCCCAGCTTTTCCTGATGTGTAAAATCTAGTTACTTCTACACAACTCAGTGTGGGGAGGATTATGATTTTACTTTGCATCCTTCCTCCTGCCTGTCTGTTTCCCTGTATGATGCTTCCTGTCTGAACTGGAGATGGGACTTTCATAGCATCTGTATCAAAAGTCCCCTCTTACTATTATCTGTAAGTAACAGTTGAAATCTGAATCTCTGAGGACCTGTCCTTCCCATCAGCAACTCTTTTCTGGAAAGCATTGCTGAGAATGAAAGACCCCGCTGCCTGTAAATTTGCGACGGGAAAAGAAAAATGCCTTGTTATTTATTATTTTTAATGTTTACGTTTTGCTTTAAATGCCCATAATATTTTAGGTACTGTTTTAAAACACTAACGTGAATAAATCTGTACCAAGCTACACACACCCATCAGGCGTGCACGCTATCCTGTTTTATGAAAATGGATGAGTGATTACAAATTTAGACACCGGCCCTCCAGGTTAATGTTGTTACCTACCAGTAATTATTTGGGTTTTTATTCCTCAGAATTACAGGATCTAAGCATGAGGAGGAATAAAAAATTTTAGACATTTCAATCCTTCAACAAATCCAGCCCCTGCTCTAGTTGGGGTGCTGGGCTGGATGCTTGGTACAGTGTCATTGTTACTAGATCTTCTATGGTACAGAAAAAAATAAAATAAAGAAACCCTCCAATTTGCATTTGAAAGATGACTTTGAATACCCTTGAAGAGATTTCCCACCCACCGTGGAATTCTTTCTTTTTTTTCTAACGGCATTCTAAAGAAGAAAAATGCCTCGGAAGCCTTTGGCAATCAATTGAAAGGGAGAAATTATTCTTTTTTCTCTTCTAGGGAGGTGGCCACTCAAATTCCTTCCAGCACTTAGGTTGGGAGGTTCTGCGGACTTTGCCTTCTGCGGACTTTGCCTTTTGTACCGTGTATTCTGATAAGATGTGGTTGGCTAAGGGTCAGTGAACAGAGAGCCCTTGCTGACCTTAGATGAGTGCGTGGGCCAGAGAGGGGGAGCTGCCTGGGTTTGAATTCTGCCTGCGTTGGTTTCTCTGTGCCTCAGTTTCCTCTCCCAGAAAACGGGGAAATAATAGTGGTATTTGTCATGTATGACAACTGAGCAAATGTTCACAAATTGCCCATATCTGTGTTTGAAAAACTGAATTTTTAAAGCCACTGAAAAGACAGAAGGAAAGAAATGAAAAGGTTTATAGAAAACAGCCCTTAAAGATTTGAAAAATAGTAACTCTCTGCATTTTTTTGTTTGTTTGTCTGTTTTAAGTGAGAGGAGGGGAGATAGAGACACAGACTCCCTCATGCACCCCAACTGGGATCCACCTGGCATCTCCCGTCTAGGGCCGATGCTCTAATCAACCAAGCTATCCTCAGCACCTGGGCCGACAGTCGGACCAGTCAAGCTACTGGCTGCAGGAGGGGAAGAGGGAAAAGAAGAACAGGGAGGGAGAGAGAAGCAGATGGTCACTTCTCATGAGTGCCCTGACCAGGAATCAAACCCGGGATGTCCATATGCCAGGTTGACATTCTATCCACTGAGCCAACCAGCCAGGGCCTCACTGCATTTCTAAAGGGTTGTGTAGTCGCCAGAGCACTCGCAGGCACTCTGGCTCTTGGATCCCAAGACTAGTTCTGTGGGAAAGTTAGTACCAGCACTGGATCCATTAGCACAAGGAGACTCCACAGAGTGAGTTACACCAGCCCAGTGACTATAAATAGGGAGGGCAAAGCATCAATGTATTTCTTTTGACTTTTAAATTTGCTTTTCTTTATTTGTTGCTATTTGTAGTTACTTTTGTAGTTTGCTTTCTAATGGGTTGTCAGTCTGTAAATAGAGCAGTTGTGTACAGATGGTTCAGCAATGTCCCTCTGCCCATTTGACTTTTCTTTTAGTGCTATTGAGGTTTTCTTATTTTTTAATGGCTTTGTTTATTCATTATTTTGAGAGAGAGAGAGAAAGGCAAGGGTGGGAGGGGGAAGCAGCAAGCATCAACTCATAGTCACTTGACGTATGGACCTTGACCCGGCAAGCCCAGTGTTTTGAACTGGTCACCTCAGCGTTCCAGGTCGACACTATCCACAGTGCCACCACAGGTCGGGCACTATTGAGTTTTATTTCTCGTTCCTCCGTCATTCCTGAAATTGGTTTTAGAGAGCCATAATGACCTATTTTAAATTCTGTGGGACAGTGTTTTATTCTTGTGCATTCAAAATTGGGCCAGTTTTTCCTCCTCAATTGCAGGAGTTCTCTTTTAAACGGGGGAGAGGGGGCCCTTGGAAATGCATCCCTCGTGTCCTCGGAGCCTTCCCTGTGGGATAACTGAAGAAGGGGGCCTCAGTTATCATCACCGGTGACTCCGTGGAGTTGTGCCCACTCTGAGGACATAGGATGTTATCACAACCAGCTGCTCAAGAGCCTGGTAGTTAGCAATTCTCAGTAAGGGTTTATGGACCTAATCCCAGACTGGGCTCTTAACATACTTCTGTCCCAACGGCCACAGGACAGCAAACAGATACTCCTGTGACCTTGGTGGGAACCTCTCTGCTTCAGGGGTTTTTACTGGGCTCTCGTTGCCTTACAAATTCTTGGAATGGAGCCAGTCTCTTACCCTAGCATGAGAGGTCTGGCAGAGTAGAGGTGACGTCCGGACTGTAGGTTTCTTGGCTGAATCCTTGGTGTCAGGAAATCATCTTAAATCCTTCCCCTCTCTGCCCACCCCACTTAAGTTTAGTCTCCTTGAATTATAGGCTAGCCTAGGAAGGGACATGGTCGTTTCTCTGGTTAACTGTGTTGTGTCATAAAAAGCCCATTATCTTTTCAGTGGATTTAAGGTTTTATTTTATTTTATTATTGAGTGATTGATTTTAGACAGAGAAAGGAAGGAGGGGAGACAGAGAGGGGGAAGCACTCATTTGTTTTTCCACATAGTCGTATTTTCATTGGCCTCTTCCCGTACGTGCCCTGACCTGGAATCGAACCTGCAACCTTGGTGTTTCAGGACGACGTTCTAACCTACTGACCTAACTGGCCAGGGCTAGATAGTTTTTAAAATGACATTTATTTCAAGCTTTTCATGCATATTTTTTAAAATTGTTTTTAGAGAGAAAGGAAGGGAGAGAGAAAGAAATGGTTCCCCCTTTACGTTGAATAGACACCATCAGCTAGAAGCAGGCAGGTATTGGACGGAGGAGGCACAGAAATCAGACACTTTTTGTCTTTGCCTCGACCATAGGAAGTGTGAGACTGCTGCTGCTAATTTTACTTATTTATTTATTTAAGAGCAAGAGAGAGAGGGACAGGCAGACAGGAAGGGAGAGAGATGAGAAGCATCAGTTGTTCGTTGCGACACCATAGCTGTTCATTGATTGCTTTCTCATATGTGCCTTGACTAAGGGGGGGCTTCAACTGAGCCAGTGACCTTGACTAAAGATATGACCCCACGCTCAAGCCAGTCACCCCGTGCTCAAGCTGGTGAGCCCACACTCAAACTGCTGACCTTGGGGTTTCAAACCTGGCTCCTCAGCATCTCAGGCCAACATGTGGCCCACTGTGCCACCGCCTCATCAGGCTGCTACTTATTAATTTTAGCTCTTTTGTTTTTCCCATTTGGCTAAAAAAGTAATAAAATGCATTTGTTTGTTTTTTAAAACAGTGGTTTAAAACAAGTGGCAGCTGATGCGTTTTACTTCCGAGCAGGTAGGTTTGCATCCCAGGTGGAAGCCCCACCTTCTCCCCTTGTCTGTGTTCCCCGGGAGCTCAGTGCTCCAGAGCAGATGAAATATCCAGACAATTTCACAAGCATGCTGAGGAAGGGGCTGCTGTCCTGCTAAGCATCGTGCTGGTAGTAGCATCGCCCTCCTGTGACAGGAGTCCACGTGGGTTGTCAGCAGGGTGGCCCCAGGTAGGAAAGCAGAGCTGCCTTGGAGTCAGACGGCCCGTGGGAGCATTCTCAACCTTCCCATCAGAGATTTGTCTCATTTAAACCTTTTTGTCAGTTTTAAGACCCTCCGCTCAAGTTTGTCTCCCCGCTCCATGAACTGTAGCCAGATCGGGTCTCTTGTGTATTGTTTAAGCTGTGTTTAAACCAGCTTTGAAGATTTTAAATTTCTTCTTAGAATTTTAAGCCCCATGCTTGGCCCACTAATATCATTATGTTTCTGACCTGATTAATATTCAGTCTTCATTTCTCCATCAACCCTTCAGTGTCATTCCCGTAAATTAGCATCTGGTGACTTGGAGGACATTGCCTTGTCTGGAGGGGCGGTTGGTGTGTGAAGGGCAGAGTGCAGAGGAGGGGCAAACACCATCCTATGTCAGTCCAAATCGTCTTTCCGAGTCTCTTCTCACACGGTTATGATGGGAAATACAGCGAGGAAGCGCCCTCATCATTTTATAAGAAACAGTGCCATTGGGATATTCATGGAGAATAAGTCTCATAAATACAGTAAGGTACGTCACTGGGCACCAGCTTATGCTGGTGTGCCAGGGAGAAGCTTAGTATGTCAATGACATGAGAGGTGAGTCGCATTTTAATGGCAGGATTTAACATTTTTACTTATTAAATAATACAGACATGCAGTAATAAGTCAGACAGAAGAGATAATGACTAAAACCAACGGTCACCCTCCCTCTTCTCCCCAGCACCCGGAAGCAACTGGAGACAGTATCGATCGACTTTCTGCTAAGGAACACAGGAATTTTTCTTAACTATCCAGTACTGCTGGCTTCCTTTTGTTGTTTTCAGTGTTTGATAGTTACTTTTGAGACTTTGTCCACAGCATTTGTGATTTTTTTTTAATTTATTTTTTTTATTTTTTATTTTATTCATTTTAGAGAGGAGACACAGAGTGAGAGAGAGAGAGAAAGAGAGAAAGGGGGGAGGAGCTGGAAGCATCAACTCCCATATGTGCCTTGACCAGACCAGTGCAGGGTTTTGAACTGGCGACCTCAGTGTTCCCAGGTCGGCGCTTTATTCACTGCGCTACCACAGGTCAGGCACATTTGTGATTTTAAGTAACATATCTGCTCAATTCTCCTGCCTCCACTTTGGTTAGTTCCATCTCTGTTCGTGTGGCACCTGCTAACCCCGACCTCCGGGGCTCCCCGTTGAACCCCCCAGCCTCCATCTCTTTGTCTGGCTTGTTTGACCTCCTGGGAAGTCTCTCTATTTTCTCTCCTTTGAGGTCAGTTTCTATTTCGGCCATTAGTTTTCATTTCTCAGTTCGTTTTTACCCTGGGACTTCCCTTCGTCAGAGCATCCTGAAATTCAGGGAGCTTTCCAAGCCAGGTAGACGTTTTGAGTAAGTTGAACTTTCACTGAGCCAAGTGACAGGGTAGGAAGGGAGGGGAAGCGTGGACCGCCTGAGACTCTGGGTTCCATGCCCGCCCGCTGTGGCCAAGCGGCCTTGGGTGCGAGGGAGAAGTCCACAGTCAGGTTCTCCCAGAGAGCCCTGCTGTTTGTTATTTTAAACACCAAAACTGTTAACAGCTTGCGATGAAATATTTCTGAAATACTACGTTGTATACCTGTTTTCCATCCCCAGTGGTGTACTTACTCTACAGGGGGCTGCCTTCAACTGCGGGGGGGTCCATGGGGTCCTGGAAGCCCCTGCGCCCAGCTCTCCGGAGAGCTTTACGTTTTCTTCTCATCGTCTTCATATTTAAAATTTTTTATTTTGTTTAGTGTGGGTTTCAAGGGGTGGGAGAAGGGAGACACATGCCTTTACTTAACCAATTTTTATTAGAACTGCCATTATTGGTCTTTTAAATCCTGTGCCAAGTAGCATTTCCTTGTTGGCTTAGGTATGTAACTACTGTTATTATGTTTTTATACTCTGGTTTTTTTGAGAATATCCCAAGTCAAACAGCCAAGGACTTGCAAGGAAAAGGCACAGAAGGAATGTGCCCACTGGCCTTGTGTAGCTCAGTGGCACGTTAGAGATTTGGGGCCATTCACCAGTGAGGATGTGGCACAGTGTTGGTTAGTAAAGGGTTTTTTTTTTAGGTGTGGGGTCAGGTAATGAGGCAGACTCCCACATGCACCCCGACCAACCAGGCTCCACCCAGCAACCACTATCCTCAGTGTCCAGGGCCACATTTCAACCAATCCAGCCACTGGCTGCAGGAGGGGAAGAGAGAGAATGGGGAGAGGGAGGGGGATAGAAGCAGATGGTTGCTTCTCATGTATGCCCTGACTGGGAATCAAACCTGGGACGTCCAGACGCTGGGCTGACGCTGTATCCACTTAGCCACTGGCCAGCGCCACTAAAGGAATTTGAGCTAAAAAACTATCTGGTTGTGGCAAGTGCACCTTTGGAGAAGAATGTCCCCTTGCCTTTCTGTCCTAGAGGTTAAAATAGTCCACATTCTTGTGAGCCATTCTTGGTTCCTTAACGATATTCTCACATACCATTCTTTAAATATTAGAATGCAGTCCCTTTCTAAAAATAGAGCCAGTTTTCCAGAGATAGCTGGGAAAGGACTGGGTGAGAGAAGGAGGGAGGAAACGAAAGAGGACATGAGACCCGTGGTCCAAACTTGTCCTTCTGGGGTCTGCACACAGTTGTCTCGGCGTTCCCAAGGTTCATGAAGCCAGGGCTGGTCCGGTGACCTGTGTGCTGGTTTCTGCTGCGCCATGAATTCTGGACTGTCCCAGTGAGGTCTGGTGCGGCGTCATTTAAAGATGCAAGTGTGGAGTTAGGGGAAGGGCTGGTGACATTCTTAAGTACATCAGGCCTCATGCTCTCCTGACTCCACCTGGTCACCAAGGTGGCTCTGCCTCCTAGCTACTGGTGGACACATTGGGACGAGGGGATGAGCTTGGGAGGTAGCATCTGACCTGGGTTCAGAGCCAGGCTCTGCCACCTACCAGCTGTGTGGCCTTGGGTAGCTCACCTAGCTGCCTGGGTCGTTACTTAAAGGAATGGTGATAGCACCATGCAGGTGTTTGTTGGGATTAGAGAGAAGGTGTCAGAGGCATGGTCATACCAGAGGTTATCTGGCTGTGTGCCCAGGACATTCTAGCTATGGAGAAGGGCGAGCCCTGCTGTTCAGCCGTGTGGTCACTGTGCGGCCCCCCGTGGTTCCTGCTGTACAGGGAGCCCCATGGAGTGGGGGCTGTTGTTCACAGCAGTTGCAACATCACCTGTGCCCTGAGAGAACTCCTCTGGTCTGTCCTGCTCAGCTGTGATTTCTGACCTGGCAGGGCTGATCCCACAGGAGAAAGGGATTATGAGGCAGGGGGCTGGAGGAGGCAGACCCAGCTCTAATTCATTCCCCTCACATGACAGATCAGAAATCCAATCCAGGTAAGTCACCTGGGTGCTGACGTGTTCGGAACCTACAGGCATTTTTACGGGTCATTAGAGTGAGATTAGTAATCTGTGGGCCTCAGGGTCCTTGACCTTTCTTAGTACATTCAGGTCACAGTTAGTGAAACCAGGTAAACACTAAACTTCAGGGCCTTCCTTCTGAATAAAATTGAGAACATTTTAGAAGGTAAAATAGCATCTCTACCTAATGATCAAATTCAATCTTTAAGAGCACAGATTCTCCGAGTTTATATGAGACATCAGCATCAGCCCTGTGAAAAAGAAAGACTGTAAGGTCAGGCATTCTTATTTTAGGATAAAAATAGCCTACACTATCAGATCATTAAAACATAAGTGCCCCCCTGCCCCCCGCAGGGTGAAACCCTAGTCATCTTCATTAATATTTGTCCCCTTGGCTCTTGGTACCATACAATAGGCTTAGAGGACACGGGGTGACTGTTTGAGAGATAAATGATCCCCCTCTCTTTCTCTGGTTCCCCAACGGCCCCACAGAAAGAAGCAGTCAGGTGTGTATGTGGCCAGCAGGACACATTAAACACCTCAGCGTTACATACATTTAGTATGTAACGCTTAATTCGAATATTTTACTTTATGAAAGTGTATATAACCTTGCTCATAAATTTTGCTTTCTGCCAAGGAAGTACCACAAGTGAAATTGTAATAAAATCTTAATGTTCTTATAAACATTTGGCTGTACTATTTCACGGTGTTTTAAACCCAAGGAATTCTAACAGGTGGGAGAAGAGGGTGAAAATAGGCGTTGTTTTTGAGCTGAAAACTTACATAGACCAAGCTGAGATGTTGAAAGCGTCTGTTAATACTTTATAGAAGATTTTGTATCACTTTGGTTTCTTTCACGTTTCAAGTGGAAAATAAACAATTCCTGACTGATTGAAATTATGTAGTAAAATCTCTCCCCTTGCAATGTGCCTTGACTTGATGGGAACTCACAAATCGTGGTAACTTGGGGATAGGGAGTTGGATGGGTTAGAAGTCATAACACGGGAACATGTCCAGCTGAAGAAGGGGACTTGAGAGTCAGCATGTAAAGCGCCCCTTGGTGTCTTGGAAGGAATTTAGGGGGACGGGAACTGTTTGGGGTGCCATGGGCTTAGAAAGAGGAGAGGACACAGCCAGGGAAGACCATTTGGAATTGAGTGACCACTAAGGTGGCGATGACAGCTAGGATGAGAGAGAATCCCGGTGCGCGTGGGAGTCACAGATAAGCCTTGCTCGGATGACCGGGACACGTTTTTAAGCTCATGAGAGAAAGGAAGATAAATCCACGGCAGGTTCCCGCGCACTGGCACTGCCCGAGCCAGGTAGCCCCTGACTGTGCCTGACCCACCTCTCTTCTTTCTTGCCCCTTTCTATGTTTAATTTAACATTTAATCCCCGCATCTGCCCTTGAGTCCTGAAGTCCTCTATCCCCATTGCACATGGAATCCACTTCTGATGTCCTGGCTGGTCTGGCTGGGGAGGCAGAGCGCCATCCCCAGGCTCCCTTCTGTGCCTGATCAGGGCATCTAGATGTCAGCAACTGGCACTTCTGCAGTGACAAAGTTTCACTTCAGAACAAAGACCCGTGTCTACCCCATCCCTGTTTGAAACCTCACTAGCAAGTGAAGTTCCTCAATTTCCAGAATGGTTTCAGTAGGATACGCACCGGTATTTTCCATCCAGCCAAAGACAAGCTTGGACCACAACAGGAAAAATGTAAGCGCGAGGTCAAGAGTGTGGCTTGACACAAGGACGTGAGGGCTGAAAAAGCTTGGGAATGTCTTGTGTTGTCTGCAGAAAAACAGAATCTACTTGTGCTGCTTCATCTCTGGTTATTGTGTTAGGCTCCGAGGGCTTGTGCTGCTCTGTCTCTGGTTATTGTGTTAGGCTCCGAGGGCTTGTGTTGCTCCATCTCTGGTTATTGTGTTAGGCTCCGAGGGCTGGGTTAGGAGTGCATCATCCTGGGTCACAGTGGAGTGTGCAGAGCAGAATGTGGAGGCTGGGAGCTTTGGAATTATTGATGCTTCAGTACTCGATGTTCTTAGTGGCCACATAAAACCTTCCTATTTATGATGCATAAGGATGTAGCATTTGCTTTGTTATGTTTATACGCTACACGGTGTTTTAATTAAAAGGTAATGTTGAAGTTACCTCCAGGCCCTCTGTCAGACCAACATGGGAAAGGAAATGAAAACTCAGAGTAAGTAAGAACTCCGGCCAGCAGCGGCACCTGCTCTTTGGAGGCCATGGAGGCTGGTTGTGGCACAAGCAGGCTCCGGGCTCCGTCCTTGACAGACAGACGAGCGAGGGGTGCTATTTTAGAATGCAGACGGCCTCTCTGATAACTGCCCTTGAGTGTTCAAAGAATAGAAATTGGAATTCTGTTATGGTTTCATTCAAATCACCAGGTACTGCTCAGAGAAATACGTCTGTGCACAGCGGCATGGGGTCCTTTTGTGAGGTTCCCGAGGGAACCCTTTCCTCTCAAAGGATGATGGCGGGGTTGTTGTGTTGTCCTAAGGAGCGGCCTCCTTTTGCTTTGCCTTTTTAAAAAAAAGAAGGAAAGAAAAATCCAGCTGAGGTGGAGAGATAATGGAAAGGATAACAGGTCTTTGTGACAGGGAGGTCAGAATGGTGTTTAAATGAAACAGTCACCGCCTCCCCTCCGAGACTGGTCGTGAGCAGAACGTGCGACCAGACTGGCTGAAGAATGCGGAGGCGGCGACGAGCCTCCTTCTCACCTTTTCTCTTTATGTTCCTGGTAAATGGTAATGGCTTTGGGTGTTAGACAGCCTACAGTTTTTAAAACCCAAATGTTTACTACTTCCTGTTTATATTTTTACAGTTGAATTTCATTTTGAATTCTGGAGAGCTGGGATTTTTCCTTTGTACTCACCGATAAGGCAACAGTTAGTTTGAGTCCGACGTAAGAGGACTGTTCATTTTTTTTCCCCTTTTTATTGTGATAAAATTCACATAATGTAAACTTCCCCCTTGAACCATTTTCAAGTGGCCGGTTCGGTGGTATAGAGGACGTCACAGAGTTGTGCAGCTATCACCCCCGTCCATCATCAGAACTTTGTGTCCTCCCTGCGTAAACTCTGTCCCCGATAAATAGAATGTTCACTTTTCCAGCCTGGCTTACGTCAACGTTTTCAGGTTGGTGCTGTGAACATCCTGATTCCAAGTTGCTTTACCTCTGAGTTAAAGGGGGTGATAACTAACCTTACTCGGCAGCTGCATACCAGCCTGGTTGGGGAGCCCCATTTCACACCTGAGTGCAGGGCTGGCCGCGTGCCCCACACTCAGCAGAGACGGAGGCAGGACTTGACGGCTGTGTCTGGTCTGAGCCGCTGCACCGCGCCAGCCAAGGGTCGCGTCTGTGTAATGTGCACGAGTCATAATTCTTCCCCCAGGTTAGTCCACATCCTGGAGCTGTGAGATGCTCAGAGCAGCTGTCTTGGTAATTACCAGTCTGCATTAAGTCAGTGACCTCTCCCCAAGCTTTGGTTTCCTTATCTGTAAAGTCATCGTCTGTGTGATCTCTTGGGTCCTCTCCAACCCCGCCCTGTGGTTTGAGATATTTTCATAATTGATGCCGTGAACTTCGTATGCTTTTAAGATGGATGAAGGAGAAGTAGGAGGTTCTGGAGCAGAGGGAAGACTAGGAAACACTAGGAGAAAGGACACAGGCTCAAGAACCAAAAGTGCCATCTGGGAGACAGAGGGCTTCCTCCCTGGGTGGGCTGGGGGTTGTTTATTCACCAGACTCCACACCGACCGAGTGGGCGCAAACCACAGGTAAGGGGATGAGCAGTGAGAGTCGGGCACAGCTGAGCTGAGCTGGTGAGTGAGCCGGCCTCCTGGGTTTTCAGATTGAGGTGGTGTCCCGTGTCCATGCGCCATGTCTGATCCCACTGGGGACACATCTCCCAGCTATGGAAACAGGAAAGCAGCCTAGAATGTGGAGAGGAGACTGTGGGCTTCATTCATTATCCCATTAATTCCCACCGCAGGCCCAGTGGGCAACACTCACACCCCTTTATGGTCAGATAATGGGGGCAAGGCAGAGCTGGACTCAGACCTTGAGTGGTCTGGTTCTGAAACCTCCTCCTCCTCCTCACCTGCTCGGCAGACCTCCGCCCTCTGTCCCTGCCCCAGACCTCCACACAGTCCTGACCACGTACTCAAAGTTGCTCACAAACACTGGTTTTAGTCCAGCTTCGAGAGAAGGCAGTCTAAGCTCCACCCAGGTCAGAACTACAGGAGACCAGGAACGGGTGCAGGGTGTCCCCACGATGGCTCAGGATGCGGGTTTCCTCCTCACTCAGCTTTGCTTTTCTCTTTGTAGTTAATTATTCTTAAGAAAGCTTCTTCTGGGTAGTGACGAAGGACTCTGACTGCTCTGAAAAGATACAGCAGGTCAGAAATGCTCTCTGCCTCCAGCACGCATGACCATCCCGGAATTCCCTGTGGGCATCTCAGCGGTTTTGTGCAGGGTTTTGTAAAGGGCTTGGTGGTGTGACATCCTGCACATCACTGTCATTTGCATATGATTGCCAGGCAGGACCAGCTCACCAGCCACCTGGTGTCTTGTGTGCTATGGCTGTCGTCTGTCCTAAGAACGATAAAATAACTAAAAATTAAATTCTCAAGTTTCTAATTTTAAGAAATAACTTCCAGCGTTGGCAATCAAGGGGTTAATTAAATTAGATTTTCAAAGTTTTCCCCCATCCTGAGACTTCATGAAACACATGCATTACTTTGCGGCGTGTTTCTCGGATGTTAATAGGAGACCCTTGAAGGCCGTACTTTGGTCACGTGTCTGTCTTCATCTCTAGTTGGGGGGGGACAGAAGTGGCACTTACTAAATGGCTTTTGTCAGATGCTTGATGTTGTGCATACGGCAGCCCATATATTCCTCTCAAGCACTGGAGGGCAGGTGCTCTCCTGAGCCTTTCCTAGGTGTTTGTGCAGCTCTAGGGAGAGGGAGCCTTTTCTGGCTAATTAGAGAATGCCGCAGAGTCTCCATTATCATTAGGAGAATTTCAGACACAATTATACGCAAACAAGCCCAAGCAAATTCTTCTGTTTTAATTGTCACGGATCTAAAGGGAGTTGGTTGTATATTGTATATACTTGAGGACTCTTAACTTTGTCTCTGCGAGATGACTTTTTAAAAATGAAAATTAAGTCATGCCAGATCTCGTTTATTTTTGCTTTGGCACAGAGGGAAAGTGTTGTAAGAGAAGGGGCATGTCTTGAATGACATAAAGAATTAAGTTGTTCTGAAGGGGGGTTTTGCCCGACTCTGAAAGCCCTCCCCTGCACCACCGTCGGGAAAAAGATCTCAAACGTGTGGTGTAGAGGGGAACGTCGGCACGAGAACGCTGCCTCACCAAGACCAGACGGCGTGTGTGTTGATGGGTTTGAAATAAATGGGGAAGTCTAAGAAAGCCTCATGACTGGGCATGCATGTCACCACAGCAAACCTCCTGGCCAGTGACCGGAATGTCCTTGTTGTTCCGAGGGTTGTATTATTGCCGTAGCAGTCCAGTTCAGAAAAGGACGTACTATCATTCTGTTTACTGATTTAAGTTTTGATCTGCCCATCTTCCCAAGACCGGGGCCACCTACTCCCAGACAGAGCCTCTGTGTTCGCTGTCATCCTGTGGCTCTGGGCCTGGCCCCTGGCCCTGCAGCCGCCTCCTGCCAGCTGCTTCCTCTGGGGGAGGAGGTGGGACTGCCCCTTGAGCACACACAGCCAACAATTTCAGAAAGACCTTTCCTATAACTAACTTTTCCACACTTTCCTGGGGTGTTCCACAGTCACCCAAAACTCAGCATCTTCCCAAACTGATCTTACTTTCTAACAAAACAAACAGAATTCCAGCCACCCGATGTCTCCTTCCCTGTGTGGGGGCCATTCCCCAACCCTTCTGTTTGGCCCTCCTTCCCTGCCGCCACTCGCTGCACACACGTCTGATCTGAGCAACTCCAAACACTTCTTATCCAGCCATCTTCTTCCTTCCCGTGGCCACAGCTTGTTTCCCGTCTGCGTCCTCGCAGCATCTGTGGGCATTCCTGGGACGGTCCTCAGCTTCCGAGGTAAAAGCCTCGCCCCAGCCTGGCCGGCCTCCGTGTTCCGGGTGCTCGCCCACCCCTGCAGTGGTCGCCTCTCTTCTCCGTGTTCCCAGATCTCCTCGTTGCACTGGCTTCAGGCTCTCTCTGCGTGTCCTGGTGTCCCTGTCTCCATTCGATCCTTACCTTGCCTGCACTTGGACAAATTTACTGACCATCATGTTCATTCTGCCGAAACTTCTACTTGGTTTTAGTGTTCTTTCTTTTTTTCTTCTTTTCCAAGTGAGAGAAGGGGAGTGAGACAGACTCCCGCATGCGCTCTGGCCGGGATCCACCCAGCAACCCTGTCTGGAGCCGATGCTCTGCCCATTTGGGGCCATGCTCCCAACCAAGCTATTTTTAGTGCCTGAGGCTGAGGCTCCAGGGAGCCATCATTAGTGCCCAGAGCCAATGCACTTGAACCAGCTTAGCCATGGCGGCGAGAGGAGGAGAGAGAGAGACAGAGGAGGGGAAAAGGGAAGGGTGGAGAAGCAGATGGTCATTACTCCTGTGTGCCCTATCTAGAATCGAACCCAGGACTTCCACACACTGGGTCAGCGCTCTACCACTGAGCCAACTGGCCAGGGTTTCCAAAGGCATATTTTTAAAACGGAAAAAGGAGTACGTTTCAGAAGATGGGTGCTTTTTGATTTTCCTCATAATTAAAAATATAAGGCACTCATTTGTTAAGCTTGGTGGGGAGAAAGTGATTGATGGTCAAGGTGCCCACAGGCAGCCCTGGTCCAGGAGGGGTTTGTGTTCTTTGCAGGCCATGTTTACCTGCCTGCGTCCTTCACTGTCAGTCCTGTAACTCCAGAGCTTTGCTCTAAAGTTTGTCAGGGTTTCTCAGTACTCTAAGACATCCTTCAGTTAGCATTTGTGGGCCCTTGTATATTTATCTTTGTCCTAAGTCTGAAGGCATTTCCACTAGGATTTGTAGCTCTGAAATATTTAAACTATTGACTTCAAAGTCGGTGGCCCCGTGCCAAGCATGCTTCTTCTGAAGATAAATGGAAATGCTCCTGACAGGACAAAGTCAAAGCCCATTCACTTAAACAGGATGCGGTGCATCTGAGAGGCCCGGCGTGTCCCTGTTTGTAGTCAGAACAGAAAGCTTTACAATGAAGAGAAAACAAACAGGTTTTACCTCCTCAGTGCCATGATCATCCCCACAGGACTCTGTCTCCCTGGCACGCTCCATCTCCACGGGGGACACGTCCTCTGTGCTCAGTGGAAACTGAAGAGTAAATCTTTAATTGATTTTTACAGAGAGAGGAAGGGAGAAAGACACAGAGAGGGAGAGAATCATCGATGCGTTGTTCCACTTATTTATGCATTCATTGGTCGATTTTTTACCTGTGCCCTAACTTGGCATCGAACCTGCAACCTCAGCATGACAGGATACTGCTCTAACCAGCTGAGCTACGTGGTCAAGGCCATGGTTCCCTGGAGTTCAGCATTGCTCCCTGTGACTGCAGGAGGATGGGGGACACGTGAAGAGGGTGGGAGCAAAAACTAGGTTTCCAGCAGGGCTGCTGTGCATGTCGCACTCCGGTTATAGGGACCCGTCCCTCAGAGTCTGGGCTCCCCCTGGCTGATGCCTTGTGTCGTGTTTCACGGAAATCCTACAGGACACCTGGACATAGCGGAAACCAACGTACTGTCGATTTCCCTAGTTTGCAGACAGGTGCTGCTTCTAGCTAGATGCCCAAGAAGATGCTAAACTTTAAGTGGGATTAGATATCCACTGGTTCGAAACCCCGGGCTTGCTTGGTCAAGGCACATATGGGAGTTGATGCGTCCTGCTCCTCCCCCCCTTCTCTCTCTCTCTCTCTCTCTCTCTCTCTTCTCTCTCTAAAATGAAAAAATAAAGTTAAGAAACAACAGCCATTGGAATGATAATATCTGAAAGTTAGTTTGAGTTGGTTCAGAGACAGCCTTTGGTTGGTGGCTCTTTCCATTCAGAGGAGGAAGGGCCTCCAGGGTGCCAACCCTGGAGTGATGTCCACTTTCCCAAAGGGGCAGGGGCATGCAATTGCACCTACATCCCCAGCACAGAGCGTGCCGCAAATGGCCCCATACACCATCGTACTGGTAAGTACTGGAGAGAATGGCTTGGGAAAGAAAGGGCCAGTGTGGACTGGGGTGGCTGGAACGGTGTGAAGGAGGAGGGGCGGGGGCAAACCGGAAGGACCCCAGAATTTGTAGGCAGTGGAGAGGCATGCCTTGTTTATGGCACAGTGAGAGGCGTGCCTTGTTTATGGGACAGTGAGGTGTCTAACTGTGGGGCAGAAGGTTCACCTGGAGACCAAAGGAGAGGCTGGCACAGGAAACTGGGGCAGGTTGTGGAGGTGAATCCAAGAACATGGACGTTTATCCCAGTGACAGTGACTTGCCGAAGGGGCTGATGAGAGGGCGCAGGGTGGGTTGGCGTCAGGCATGTTGTGACTGCTGCAGCTTCTGTGGATTGAACCCAGAGGAGGTGGGTCTGGGAGAGGAGAGAGAGGCCAGGCTAGAAGCTGGGGAGGGCGTGTCGTTAGCATGAGTCAGTGAGTCAGGGGTTGGAAACCAGGTCAGCAGCCTGGAATCGGACCCCTGTCCCTCACCAACCAGAGAACAACTCAGACACTAGAAGCAGGTCAGAACAGGTAGGTAGTATGTCATCCACACACTGTTGGTGCCCGTCAGGGTCCCCTGCCGTCAGACAGTCCCGCAGACTGTCTTGTATGTTTGCGGGTGAGAGTACAAGTATATAAGCCCTGTGTGTGTGGTGACGGTACCTGGGAGCGTGTGGCCTGTACCCTATGCAGCCATTTGCCCAACTGAGAATTGGAAGTGAACGGATTGAAAAACTGCTGGTGGATTGAATGACGTGGGAGGGCTTAGCCCTGAAAAGATACTAAAGTGAAAGTAATTGTCCTCAAATGAATCATCTCCCAGTACCTTTTTCTGACAAATGCTAACAATACATTTCATATTTTATTAAAGCCTCACTCAAAGGGCTGTTAACAACAGTCTTAGGATTTGCCAACCGCACTGTTTTTACATCAGAAATACATCTCAGGTCATCAGAGAAAGTAGATGGAGGGAAAATAGAGAATGAGATAGATGACTGTAAATACTGAAATGAAATGTGTAATAAATGCATTTAATTAATTGTCCAGAGAAAAATAAGTCATATTCACCATTTGTGCAAAATGTTGTAAAAAGCAGCATCTGAGTCACTAATACTGTGAGATACAATGTAACATCCATTTTTGGGGAGTTCATTTTATTTTAAGCTGAAGTGTACAAGTGAGATGTAAGTTTTGTGAGTGCAAAATATTATGGTTTTGGGGCCCTGGCCAAATAGCTCAGTCGGTTAGAGTGTTGTCCTGAAACAACAAGGTTGCAGGTTTGATCCCCGGTCAGGGCACATGCAAGAATCAACCAATGAATGCCTAAGTAAGTGGAACAACAAATGAATGCTTCTATTTCTCTCCCCCCCCTTTCACTCTCTCTTCCTCCTCCTTCTTTTCTCTCTCTCTCTAAAAAGAATAAAAAGTTTTAAAAAGATATTTTTGACTTTCTTTTTCTTCCATTCATTAACAAGTGGCACACAACCTCTGATTTTTCCAGGTACGGCGTGAGTCCTGAGAACATTATCCTGTATGGTCAGAGCATCGGGACTGTCCCCACGGTGGACCTGGCCTCGAGGTACGAGTGTGCAGCCGTAATCCTCCACTCGCCTCTGATGTCTGGCTTGCGTGTGGCTTTTCCCGACACCAGGAAAACCTACTGCTTCGACGCGTTCCCCAGGTAAGCTCCCGTCCGTACCGCAGGTGCAAAAGCACCCCGTGACCCGAGTTCAGGCCTGATAATGCCATTCACCGTGGCCCACTAATACATACTTCCTGAATGCAGCCGTCTGTGTGGGTGCTAACTTAGGGGATGTGGAGGTGAGTATGACACACAGCAGTGGGGGACTTTGTCTTCTGGGGCTGACCCTTTTGTAAAGATCCACCAGATAATGTGTGAGCACCTTGCTCATACTGATAGCCAGGCTTAATTGCTTGAGCTGTACGTGCAGGACACAGAGCGCCTGTTTGTCGAGAAGGAACTTTCTGGTTCAGTGCTCATTCATGCAGGTCAGTGTGTATTGTTGAATCGCAAAGAGCAAAGTATGAGGCGAGGCTGTTAGCAGTGGGCCACACACTCAGATAAATACTGCAAGCACCCACTATTCTGAAACGTCTCCTAACTGTTGCGGTCAGGCAGTGCCGGGAAGGGAAAGGGTGCAGGGAGCTACTCTCATGCCATCACGTGCTTGGGTGACGGCCACGGGGACAGTGGCGGGGAGTGGATTCCTGGGAGCGATTTCCTTCATCATCTCCCGCTTGGGAGAAGACTCCCCGCAGAGGGCCGGCACCCGGGGAGTGTGTCCCTGAGCCAGGTGTCCTCGATCCTGCTGACAGAGGAGGAACAGATGCAAAGCACTTGACCTCTGTCCAAAACTTCTACTTGTTTTGTTTTAAATCTCAGTCGAGGACGGTATTTTTAATAAGAACTATTTGCTTCCTATCCACCCTTCCCCTCCCCACCTTGCTAAAGCAGTCTGGCCAGCTCACCTGCTCCTCAGTCAGAAAAGTCTCAGCCAGACGACGCCCAGTTTTAGGGTTTTGATTGGCCTGTGTGTTGTTCTCATTCCGCTGTTGCTGGAGGAGAGGGGAACATTGTCGGGTTACAGAAACGTCCACCGTACACAGACTGTCTGGTTTCACAGGAAGGGGCCTCCTGTTAACACCGTGGGTGAATCCGTTTGTACTGGATTCAGTGAAAATGCTGGTTTCCTGGGAAGGTTGAGCGAGCTGCATATTTCTGGTGGTGTGGCCGGGAATGCTAAGTGGGCTGCTGGGTGTCTCAACTGCGGTCTGATTGGTGCTGAATGGGGAATGAGAGACCAGTCGGTGGAAAGGGGGAGATATTTAGCATGCCTGTGGGAAGCCGTGCAAGGAGTTACCCTGGCAACAAAATGAACAGCTTTTTTATGACTCTTAAATGGGCATATATTTCAAAATATAACCACGACAGCTCATTGCAGCTTATTAATTAATAGTAAACCAGCAACTAATCTGTACAGGGTACGTGTGGTATTCCTGGCATCCAGCTAAACGCGATCTCAGTCTTCAAAACAGCCTCCACAAGGTGGGCAAGTTAGAGGACTCTTACAGGTTAGGAAACTGAGGCTTAGGGCAGTGTTTTTTAACCTTCAGTCCACCTACCAGTATCAGTGCACCAGAAATTTCATGCTGGTCCACGAAAAGTAGACTCTCTAATCTTCATACAGTATCAGGGTGGTTAACTCTTTCGCAGACCGGTGGTTGAAAATCACTGACCAGGTGGTAGCACAGCAAATAGAGTGATAGAGTGTCGGCCGGGAACACTGAGGACCAAGGTTCAAAATCCCGAGGTCGCCAGCTTGCACACAGACTCATCTGGCTTGAGCAGAGGCTCACCAGCTTAAGCGTGGGACCATAGACATGACCCATGGTTGCTGGCTTGAGCAAGGGGTCACTCACTCTGCTCCAGCCCCCTGGTCAAGGCACATATGAGAAAGCAATCAATGAACAACTAAGGTGACGCAACAAAGAATCGATGCTTCTCATCTCGCTCCCTTCCTGTCTGTCCGTCTCTCTCTCAAAAAAGAAAAAAAAGAAGAAGAATAAAAGATATTACTGGCGGAGAGAGTTAAGCGTTTTGCTTAAGATTGGTAAGTGGAGAGAGCCAGGAAAGGAGTTCCAACTATTCAAACCCATGAAGTATTCCTGAGATAGATTCTAAACCGTGAACGGTCACTGACTTTCCTCATTGATTGAATTTGGGAAGTGATTTCTAAATGCACTGCAGGCTTGTCTCTGTGTCCCTCTCTTTAAAGGAGGGTCCCTTCCCATTTCCTTTTCATATTTAAAAAAATTAAAGGAGTCCTGAGCATTAACTTCAGATACACCCTCCAGGCCCATATTTCTCAGGGTGGGGGCCCCTTCCTCCTGCCCGTGATTATCTTCTAAAGGGGGTGTGACTGTGCTCTGCACTCTGAGAAGAGGTCCCTTTAAGTGCAGGGGAGAAGTAGGTTTATAAACAAGATTGTTTTGGGGGCGTGTTTGTGACAGAGAGAGGGACAGATAAAGACAGACAGGAAGGGAGGGAGATGAGAAGCATCAGTTCTTTGTTGCAGCACCTTAGTTGTTCATTGATTGCTTTCTCATATGTGCCTTGACCGCGGGCCTTCAGCAGACCGAGTAACCCCTTGCTCGAGCCAGCGACCTTGGGTCCAAGCTGGTGAGCTTTGCTCAAACCAGATGAGCCTGCACTCAAGCTGGCGACCTTGGGGTTTTGAACCTGGGTCCTCCACGTCCTAGTCTAATGCTCTATCCACTGCGCCACTGTCTGGTGAGGCTAAACAAGATATTTTTTAAAAAAATACTTTCCATTGGTTTGAGAGTGAGAGTGAGAGAGAGAAAGCATCAACTTGTTCTACTTAGTTTTTCCATTTAGTTGTGTACTCAATTGATTGCCTCTAGTATATATGTTCCCCAACCGGAGGTCGAACGAACAACCTCTGGTGTGTCGGGTCAATGCTTTATCCACTAAGGCCACCTGGCCAGGGCCTAAACGATTTTTTTTTAAGTGAGGCAGACTCCCACATGTACCCTGACTGGGATCTGCCTGGCAACCCATGTGGGACTGATGCTCTAGTACCCAGGTATGTTTAGCACCAAGGCTGACTCGATTGGACCAGCTGAGCTATCCTCAGCACTCAGGGCCATGTTCAAACCAGTAGAGCCACTGGCTGCAGGAAGTGAAGAGGGAGAGAAGGGGAAGTGGGAGGGGAAGAGAAGCAGGTGGTTGCTTCTCCTGTGTGCCCTGAATGGGAATCGAACCTGGGATATCCACACGCTGAGCCATCTATGCACCGAGCCACTGGTCAGGGCCCTAAACGAGATTCTTAATCTGCAGACTTGGATCCTGCCACCGTGGCTGTGATCTTGGCCACTGCCCCAGCGGGTGAGGTTCTGTCATCATCCTGGATGTCTTGAAGTGGTTGGTAGTTTCCTGAGTTGCTCCCCATGGTCATGTGTCTGTTGTTTATAAATGTGTGGAATGTGCAGGTAATGTCGGAGCTCCTTGTTATCTCCACAGCCTCGTGAGTGCTGTCTAATAATCTCTCTGAGCCTCAGTTCCCTCCCTGGTTAAACAAATGCTCTTTCCTCTCTCATCATGTCCACTGAAGATTAAATGAGGTTTTGTATGCAAAGGGCAAAGCTCCTGGCTGTGATAAATGTTTAACAAATGTGCTATTACTTTTATTATTTATTGATTTGAGAGAGAGAGAGAGAAAGATTTATGTGTGCTTTCATTGGTTGATTCTTGTATGTGCCCTGACCAGGGATTAAACCCACAGCCTTGCTCTCTTGGGGTGACACTCTGACCCACTGAGATACATGGCCAGGCTCTGTGAGCTATTACTTTTAACAGAAAGATCCTTGCAGAAAGTTCCAGTTCATATCCCTTTGTAGCTTTGACCATAGACAGAAACAGAAGTCGACCGTAAGAGGGACTTTGGTAGGCGGACAGGCTGGACAGAGATTGGTGCCCTCTCCTGATTTGCCCATAGATTAAACGGCCTCCCTGGGAGAAGGCAGCTATACACAGCCCAGCAAGGCTTAAAGTCTGAATCCCTCTTGGGGAAATGTTTTCAGAGCCTGTAGCACATTCTTGTGAAGATCCTCAAATATTCATCTTTCAAGGGTAGATTTGATTTTTGTAAACAGATATCATTTGGAATCAAATTGAGGCATTACATTAAGTTTTCAAGCTGAGTAGTACAATTTTTTTTATCAAAAATAAGGCATTAGCTTTTATGAAATGTGGTTTGTGAGGATCCTGTTAATTGATTCTGATGATAGTTTTCAAAACCTGAGCAGCCAGGGATAAAGTGTTCAGCTTTCCAGAGACATTTGTTCAAATATGCTAACTTCTAGTCTGTTTACTGTTTTAGTAAATCCTCTCATAAATACGAATATATCAGAAACATTAGTTACTGGATTGTTAGTCCAATGGCTTTTAGTTGTTTTGTTTTTAATAAAATACTTTAATAAGAAACACAATGGCCAAATGCAATGTGATATTCTCAGTTTGGGTTCCAAAACAGAAAAAGATGTCATCGGAAAAAACACATGAAGCCCACATAATGCCCAGAGTTCGGTTATTGTCGGTGTCTCCATGCTCACTTCTTGGTTTTGACAATGTGTGGTGACAGTACTTGGGGTTAACCTCAGAGAAATGGGTGAGGGGAGTATAGGAACTCTGTATCATCTGTATCTTTCATAACCCCAAAATAATTCCTAAATGAAAAGTTTGGTATTTTTTTAATGAGTTACTAGGAAAATGGGGGGGTTACACATTATGTACCCCCCCTGCCTGTGGACACTGATTTGTTGACATTGTGACGTTGTCTATGAGTGTAACTAAAGAGTCCCTTTTCTCCCCCTCCCCTTTTCTGTTTGCAGCATTGACAAGATTTCTAAGGTCACCTCTCCTGTGTTGGTCATTCATGGGACCGAGGATGAGGTCATTGATTTCTCCCACGGCCTGGCCATGTACGAGCGCTGCCCTCGAGCCGTGGAGCCCCTCTGGGTTGAAGGGGCTGGCCACAATGACATAGAGCTTTACGCACAATACCTAGAAAGACTAAAACAGTTCATATCTCACGAACTTCCTAACTCCTGAAGACGACTTGATTTTACCTCATTTACTGTGAACACAAGGGTCCTGATTTTGCACACATGCTTCACCTGGGTAGCGGCAACAGCGCGACGACCACGCAGGAAGTGCCGGCCTGTCGGGTCTTCTCATCAGAGCGCTGGGGACACCTCAGCCGTGTAGCTAGAGCCTTTCTACTAATCCCCAGGGCCTCTTACACACTGGACTGCTGGATTTCCGGCTTGGGAACCTCGCAGGGATTGGGAATGAAGGCTTAAAGGTGGGAACAGGTCTCTTGCTACATAAAGGATGCTCCCTGCTGTGTCTCTCCCTCCCCCATCACTTAGAATTCATTTCTGCAGGACTCTCCCCGCCCCTCCCCCACATCCTCTGCGTTCCTGGGGCCAGTCCCTTGGTGAAGCTGTCTCAGGGCAGCTGGAAACGCCGGGACAACAATTCCTTTAACTTTTATTAACATGCCGGCCTTCCCCCAAGCAGATGGTTGAAAGGGTAACTTACTAGAACCACCCGAACAGCTTCACCAACTCGAACCACAGAAATGTAACTGGAATATTCTTAAACAAAAAGAAATTTGGGTGTTTTTTTTTTAAGTGTAATTTTATTACTAATCAACAGAGTTTTACTATTTTGATTGTCTGGTTGATCTAACAGGAGCCTTAGCAGACTTTTTCTCCTGGCCAGGCCTCCAGAGAGGCTTTTTAAAAAGTCCTGTACATATCTGCAATCCCGTCGTGCATAGATTCTTAATGAGTAGTTGTCCTTTGTCAGGATACAACAATGAACTGCGAATTCCTTGTTTGTAATGTAAATGATTGGATACATTTTGTTAATATGTTTTTATTCCTATGTTTTGCTATTAAAAAATTTTATAACATTTCCAAGACAAAAAAAAAAAATGACAATTCTATGCTTTGAAGAATTTATGTACTTAAAATTTCACTACACTAACCTTTTTAGTTTAGCAGGTTTCTGGGTTTTGACACTGGAGTTGCATCTTACAAACATCAGAAATGGAAGGTGCTTTATGTTGCTACACTGCTCATACTGGTTGAGGGTTTGGGTTTGGAGTGGGTTTTTTTGTTTTAATTTTAATTTTTGTTTTCAAAGTTAAAAGCCTTAAATGTCCTGTCAGCCTCAGATCACTGTATAGCTGGATGCGGTCGGTTGCCAGTTTGTGCACTGTTGCTTGGACGCGGCTCAGCGGTTGGTTGGTCATGGAATAAAGGATGCATGGATCAGAGCTGTGGTGTGACCGTGATTTTCCTTCTTCTCACCCTCACAGAAAATAGTGAATAAGAAAATATTTTGTTTCCATTTAAGAGGAAACCCTTGGGGCTCACACGCTTGGCCACCTTTGTCAAGGTATAGGCTTTTGTTTGGTAAGAGAACTTAAAACGACTTTTGGAAGAAGGCAAAATACAAAACACGTTACAGAAAAGGGCAGATGGAGCCCAAATAGCATAGGCTGCAGATTCTGGGATGTGGACCAACTCTCCCAAGGAAAGAACACTAATGCCACTGAATGAAACGGAAAATCTTAAATGGACGCATGAGCTGCTACGGAAGTAAAGGCCGAGGTGGGAAGGCACATGCCAAGTGAAGAGGAGGAGGTGGGCCCTGGCTGGTTGGCTCAGTGGTAGAGCGTCGGCCTGGCATGTGGACGTCCCGGGTTCAATTCCCGGCCAGGGCACACAGGAGAAGCGCCCATTTGTTTCTCCACCCTTCCCCCTCTCCTTCCTCTCTGTCTCTCTCTTCCCCTCCCACAGCCAGGGCTCCATTGGAGCAAAGTTGGCCCGGGCACTGAGGGTGGCTCCATGGCTTCCGCCTCAGGCACTAGTATGACTCCAGCCACAATGGAGCAACGTCCCGGATTATCAGAGCATCGCCCCCTAGTGGGCATGCCGAGTGGATCCCAGTAGGGTACATGCAGAAGTCTGTCTGACTGCCTCCCCTCTTCTAACTTGAGAAAAATAAAATAAAAATAAAGATGAGAAGGCAGAGGTGGTGCCCTGAAACCCGTTTTCTCTTGGAAGGAATTTGCTGAACTAGGTTAATGTGGGTGTCCAGCTTAACTGGAGCATTGGTTTCCTGTCTGGGGGAGTTCAGGGGACTGTAGACAAAACTTAGAGCTCCCTCCATGGAGGAGAGACTAGTTGGAAACTGGCCTCTTTTAGGGGAAAATTCTATGATCATCTTGATAGAGAACACATTTGGTTGATGGAATTTCAATGTCCCATTCATGATTTAAACCAACAAAACTCTTAACGAACTAGGAATAGAAGGGAACATACAGAGAGAGGATCTCAAAACAATCAGTGCAGTAAGTGGTTAAACAGTAGCAGAATTATTCGACTTTAAATGAAGAGTGAGCCCAAGTGCCCACTTCCCTCGCTTCTGCTCAAAATTATACAAAAGCCCTTCACAATGGCAGTAGGGTCAAAAAATGAAAAACATATGAAAGAGGAAAAATGAGCCCTGGCCAGATGGCTCAGTAGATAGAGTATTGGCCCTGCGTGTGGACATCCTGGGTTTGATCAGTCAGGGTACACAGGAGAAGCGACCATCTGCTTTTCTCCCCTTCCCATTCCTCTCTCTCTGTCTGTCTCACAGCCAGTGGCTCAATTGGTTCAAGCCTTGGTCCTGGGTGCTGAGGACAGCTTGATAGTTTCCATCATTGGCATTAGGTGCTAAAAATAGTTCGGTTGATTCGAGCATTGGCCCCAAACAGGTTGCTGGGCGGATCCCTGTTGGAGCGCATGCAGGAGTCTCTCTCCCCTCCTCTCACTTAAAATAAAAAGGAAAAATGGGATGAATATGTTCTCAAACCAGATTATTGTGGTTGCACAACTCACAATTTTTCAGATAATCATTCAGATGTGCACATACAGAGGTTATGTTTTATGATATGTAGATTATGCCATAATAAAAATTTTAACCTGGAACAAATACAGCATTGTATGGTTACCAAAATCAAGGGGTCTACAGCTTGAGATGCTGTATTCAAAAATGAGACCTGGTTGCAGCGTGCCCTTGCTTATACACATTATTTGGTCTGTTACTTGTTGATTTCTTCTTTGCACTTGGCTTTCATTAGGTTGGGTTTCTGTCAGCTCATCCTGGTTACAGCTAGTCTACAAAGTACTGCACTACATTTACCATGTAGCAAGAATATAATTTACTAAAGAATGGTCCAGACCTTGAGACCCTTATTCTACTTAACAGAATGTCAACTGTAATTGAAAAATGTTTTTAATTATTTTTAAAAATTTTTAATAAATGAAGATGATTTCCAGATTATGATGGTCTGTGTATGCTAAACAAAACAAAGGTCCAAGGGGCAGTTCTCATCCAGGTTCCAGATAAGACCTGTTTCATGTAAATGAGGTATGCAAATAACTGTGGACCAGGAGCCTTCCCAGCAGGTAAATTCCTCCTTGGAGTTCCATGTCAAGTGAATGTCTCTTTTCAGGGTCCACATATCCATAGGTTATTAGATTTAATAACTTAGCTAGGTTGCTAGATAGAAAAATCAATATATACTGTTCACAAAATTTGGGGGATATTTCAAAATGAATATGAAGCTATGAAATATCCCCTAATTTTTGTGTGCAGTATAAAAGTCAATCTTAATTCTACAAATCAGTCAGAAGTTTTCAAATTCAACTAAAAAAAAGATACCAGTTACAATAGCATTAAAAATAGTAGCAGCACCTGGAAGTAATCTAATACCATGTACAAGATACATTCTGGAGAAAATTGTAAAGCTTTTTAAAAAGACGTTAAAGACCTAAATTAGTGAGAAGTATACGCCATATTTATAAATGAGAAGGCTCATTTAAAATTTTTTTCCATAGATTTGAAAGAAAGAAAGAGGGGGAAAGAGGGAGAGAGAGAGAAGCATTAACTCATTCCACTTAGCTGTTCCAATTTAGTTGTACACTCATTAATTGCCTCTTATTTATTTTTTTTTTTATTTTATTCATTTTAGAGAGGAGACACAGAGTGAGAGAGAGAGAAAGAGAGAAAGGGGGGAGGAGCTGGAAGCATCTACTCCCATATGTGCCTTGACCAAACCAGTGCAGGGTTTTGAACTGGCGACCTCAGTGTTCCCAGGTCGACAGCTTTATCCACTGCGCCACCATGGGTCAGGCCTGATTGCCTCTTGTATGTGCCCTCAGCAAGGATCGAACCTGAAACCTTGGCACACTGGGACTATGCTCTATCCACTGAGCCACCTGGCAAGGGTGAGAAGGCTTATTTTTTAAATATATCCTTCCAGAATATATCAACAGGGTCAGTATGAATCCTGTCCAACCTGCAACAGGTATATCTGTGGAACCTGGCGAGGCAATCCTTGAATGGGAGAACAAGGTACCTGAAGGTGGGAAGGATGGAGAGACGAGCTTTAGCAGATACAGAGAATTCCAGGTGAGGAGTTTCAAGACTGTAAAGCTCTGTTCCTCTGGGTTCTGGAGTCAAAAAAGGCTGTTCTGGGCCCCTGGGTGGGTTAAATACCCTCTAAGTGCTGGTTCAGTATCCTGTTCTCACTGGAATAGAGCTATTATCA
Organism: Rhynchonycteris naso; assembly: GCA_037038555.1. NCBI lineage: Eukaryota > Metazoa > Chordata > Mammalia > Chiroptera > Emballonuridae > Rhynchonycteris > Rhynchonycteris naso. The sequence goes on from CM072999.1 coordinate 224,866,413, forward strand.
TTACTGCTTGAAACCACAAAAGGAACCAATTTCTAGACCTGATTTATTAAAAATATACAACTTGGCCCTGGTCAATTAGCTCAGTCGGTTAGAGCGTCGTCCCAAAATGACAAGGTTGTGGGTATAATTCCCAGTCAGGGCACACACAGGAAGAAACCAATGAATGTACAACTAAGTGGAAAAATTAATGAATGCTTCCCTCCCCTCCCTTGCCTTCCACTCTCTGTCTCTCTAAAAGTCAATCATTTAAATAATAATGAAATAATAATAAGCTCTGGCTGGATAGCTCATTTGGTTGGAGCCTTGTCCCAAAGTGCAGAGGTTGCCAGTTTAAACCCTGGTCAAGGCACATACTGGAACAGCTCGATGTTACTGTCTCTGTCTCTCTCTCTCTCTAAAAAAAAAAGATTAGCTGACCCTGCCCAGTTAGCTCAGTCAGTTAGAGCATTGTCTCAGAGTATCAAGGTTGCGAGTTCGATCCCCAGTCAGACCACATATGGGAAGTAACCAACGAATGCACAACTAAGTAGAAAAACAAATGCCTCTCTCTGTAAAAACAATCAATGAAAAAAGAGCCTAACCTAGCGACAAACTGGGGGGAACATTACAAAGTGTTTGGCAGATAATGTAACTATACATAGTGAAAATGGTGAGGCACTGTATCAACGTGTGCAGACATGAAGGGACTGTTCATAACAGATGATTATTTGTAATAAACACATAGAAATAGTCAATACATCAAATAAATATTTAAATAATGAAATTTCATATTAAATGATAAAGTTGGTATAAATATTTGAAGAGGTATTCAATATGTATTTGAAGAGATTCTTGTGTCATAATCACTTTCAGATTTAATCAAATCTAATGAATATATTTACTGCACAAAAATTACAGAATATTTCAAAATGAATATGAAGCAATAAAAAAAGCAAAGCACTTGATTGTTTTTTATTAAGTAAGAACATCAGGCCTGACCAGGAGGTGGCACAGTGATAGAGCATTGGACTGGGATGCAGAGGACCCAGGTTTGAAACCCTAAGGTCGCCAGCTTGAGCAAGGGGTTGCTCTGTCTGCTGTAGCACCCCCCCCAGTCAAGGCACATATGAGAAAGCAATCAATGAATAACTAAGGTGCCGCAACAAAGAGTTGATGCTTCTGTCTCTCTTCCTGTCTGTCTGTCCCTCTCTTTTCCTCTCTCTGTCTCTCTCTCCATCTGTCACAAAAAAAAAGAACATCAGAAAAGCAAATGACAAGTCAAAGAAAGTTGTTCAATTATGCAAATGAGATGCAAAACCAACTTTTATTTTATGGTGAAAATGCATTATACAAAAGGCTGAAAGTACTGGAGTATCTGCACGTTCCCTGATCACCTGATTTTTGTGAGCAATGTATATCAAATAGATTTAAGTAATAAAATGCCACTTTAAATTGTAAAGTTGGTATAAAGACTTAAAGCATATTATCTGTTGTTAGTAAAACTTTGGATAAATAGGCACTTTAAATTCATACTCTTGGCTCTGACTGGGTAGCTCAGTTGGTTAGAGTATTGTCCTGATATGCCAATGTTGTGGGTTCAATCCCCAGTCAGGAGGACACATACAAGAATCAACCAATGAGCCTGCTGAGTTGCTTGGCCAACCATTGTGGCTAAGTACACCATGCACAGGGAGACCACAGTGTGGCACAGAGCCGGAACTTTGTGGCTTTGGAAACAGGGCCAGTCTCTCCCACCTTGAGTGCACAGTGGCTCAGTCCTTTTACAGATCTGGCCCCAGCTCTAAGCTGGAGGAAGTGGACCTTATACACAGATTGGCCCCTCCTATGCACACCTAGGCCCAGCAGATGCAGCTACAAAAACCAAACAGCATGATAGCCCCAGACAGGTAGCCCACGGCCAGTTACACACAACATCGGACTTTGACCCGTACCTGAACCCCAACCAACTGGACCCAGAACCAATACAACCACTGGAGGGCTGCAGACCAAACCAGTGATTGATCCAACCAGCCACACAAGTGACACATCAAAAGGGGGAGACTGCTGGGAACAACTCCGTCAAGGGGGGCTGCCCTTGCATAGCATCTCGTACACAATGATTGAGGCTTACCCTTAGAGGCACTACTGGTGGGAATGCAGACTGGTGCAACCACTGTGGAAAACCATATGGAATTTTCTCAAATAGTTAAAAATAGAACTGCATTTTGACCTAGTGGTTCCACTCCTGGCAATATATCCTAAGAATCTTGAAATGCTAATTCAGAAGATATATGCACTCCTATATTTATTGCAGCATTATTTACAATAGCTGAGATCTGGAAACAAACCAAGTACCCACCAGTAGATGAGTGGATTAAAAAAGCTGTGGAACATCTATGCAGTGGAATACTATACAGCCATAAAAAGATGGAAAGCTTTCCTTTTGTGATAGCATGGATGGACCTGGGGATTATTATGCTAAATGAAATAAGCCAGGCAGAGAAAGACAAGTACCATATGATCTCACTTATATGTGGACTCGAATGAACAAAATAAACCGATAAACAAAATAGAACCAGAGGCATGGACACACGGAAGACACTAACAGTTGTCAGAAGGGAGGGGGGTAGATGACTAAGGGACTGGATAAAAGAAGGTGTAGGGATTAGCAAAAAAACCAAAAAAACAGTATATATATATATATATATATATATATACACACACACACACACACACACATACATATATGTATACACACACACACACATACATATATGTATACACACACACACACACACACACACACACACACACACACACACATATATGGCCAGAAACTTGAAACCTGTATGGTTTTGTGAACCAATGTTATCCCAATAAATTCAATAAAATAAATAAATAATTCGAAAAAGATAATAACTTAAAAAAAAAGAATCAACCTATGAATGCATAAATAAGTGGAACAACAAATGATACATTTTTTTCTTCCCTTCCTTTCTTGCTCTAAAATCAATAAATAAAATATTTTTAAAAATGTGTACTGCTGAGATGCAGAAGACAACAGACAGGCTAGATTAAGATTTTATTTATTGACTGGATTCCAAGATGGCAGCGGATTAGGCAGATGCACAGACTGTCACCTCCCACGACCAAACTGGATTACAAATTAAGAACAATCATCGTGAAAAACCAACTTTGGACTAAAAGAACAGGACTCGAAAACCAAGGAGCACAGAAGAATCCGCACCGATCCTGGTAGGGAGTGCGGGGGCATGGTGCAGACCTTCCTGCTCTCAGGAGCAAGGGGAGGCTGAGGCTGAGGGTCTAGAAGGGCTCCCATTGCAAGAAGAGAAAGCCTGAGAGGCAGGGGTCCTCAGTCCCGGAGCCCCAGCCTAGAAACCCAGGGACTGAAGGAGACAGCCTGACAGCATTGACTGGGGAGAAGGGTGAGACTTCTGTCTGTGGGAAGCGGCTGGCGAAAGAAAGTGCAGCCTTAAAGGGCCAGTGCAGAAAATATCGCTCACAGCCACTTGCCTGGGGTTCCGGGGGTGAGGAGGGCTGAGAGGACTGGTCTTGCATGAGGAGAGTGGGGATATTGAGACATGAAGACACAGATGGTGATGGGGAGAGGAGAGCCAGAGCTGACCTGAGTTATTCTCCAGTGCCGAGGCGGCCATAGCTGGGGGAAGGGTCGCTCCCTCCGCCCTGCACAGGCCTAGCGTGGAACCAGTTGACCCACCTAGAAAAAGCTCTCCAGCTCCAATCAGCACAAAAGGTTGTTCAGAAAGGAGGAAGTAAAGGGGAGGGGCAGTGACTCAGGTTTCTAGGGAGACCTGAGCTACACCTACCCTTTCATACTGAGAACGCATCCTGCCCCTGGAAAGGCACCAGGTAGAACACACCTTCAGAATCTCAGAGTTTACACCTACTGCATTCCTGGATACAGTTTCAACTTAAAAAAAACAAAAACACAAGATATGCCTACTTCCCCCCTCCTAAAGATAGAAGCCTCCTGCTTGGATCAGCAACCATAGAAACTCCCTGCTGGGATCAGCAAACACAGATGCTTCCTTTTGGACTCAGAAAACAAACAGCAGGGAAATTAAGACTTTTAAGTGGCTCTACTAGTTAAGGAGAATTAAAGTCCAAGCAACAAGCAGATGTTGAGGAATAAAGTCTGGAGGAGAAGGCACATTCCATAAACCAACCTCAGACCCACAACTCTAACAAGCTTGCAAACCACACACAGAAAGAATAGGAAGACAGAGGAACATAAACCATATGAATCAGCAAGAAAAATCCCCAGAAAAAGAACTGAATGAGATGGAAGTAATCAAAGTACCGGATACAGAGTTTAAAATAATGATTGTTAGAATGCGTAAGGATCTCAAAGCTACAATGGATGAACTTAATGATCACCTAAATAAAGAAATTGCAAGCATCAAAAAGGACACTGAAATCATAGAAAAGAATCAATCAGAAATGGCAATTACAATATCAGAAATGAGGACTACACTAGAAGGAATTAATAGCATGCTGGATGAAGCAGAGAATCGAATCAGCAAATTAGAGGACAAAATAAATAGAAACACAGAAACAGAGCAGCAAAAAGAAAAGGCTCAAAAAGTCTGAGGAAACTATAAGAGAACTCTGTGACAATATGAAGAGAAATAACATCTGCTTCATAGGGGTTCCTGAAGGAGAAGAGAAAGAACAAAGGATGTGTTTGAAGAAATCATAGCTGAAAACTTTCCTAAATTAATGAAGGAAAAAGTCACACAAGTTCAAGAAGCACAGAGAGTCCCAATAAAAAGAAACCAAATGAGGCCTACATCAAGACACATCATAATTAAAATACCAAAGTTAAGAGATGAAGGAAAAACACTAAAAGCAGCAAGAGAAAAGAAGTCAATTACCTATAAAGGATCCCCCATAAGGATGACATCCGACTTTTCAACAGAAATACTTGAGGCCAGAAGGGAATGGCAAGAAATATTTAAAGTAATGCAAAACAAGAGCCTACAACTAAGACTTCTTTATCCAGCAAGATTAATCGTTTAAAATTAAAGCAGAAAAAAAAAGCTTCTCAGACAAAAACAAAAAAACAACCTCAAGGAATTCATTACAACCAAACCAATACTGCAGGAAATGTTAAGGGGCTTGCTGTAGAAAGAGCAAAGGAAAAAAGAAATCGAGAAAAAGAGAATTATAGATCTAAAAAATAAAATGGCAATGAACAACTACATATCAATAATAACCTTAATATAAATGAATTAAATGCTCCAATCAAAATGCCCCAGCATTCTGCCAGACCGTACAAATGGCAGCCATCTCCCATTCTAATAGGGTATGATTTCATGGGTGGTCATGGCAGTTCTGAAGATGCTGCCTCAAAGAGAATTTCTCTACCTCTGTTCCAGAGAGCTTACCATCCACCCCCTGTGTCCCATGACCTCAGTAACCAGGCTGCCAGCAGCACCATGGGTTTCTGCCTGGATTTCACCCCCAACTCCATCAGCTCTGCCTGGGTATAGGGCCAGGTCACCTAGTGCTCCAGTACTTGGGGAGAAGGCTGTGGGTGCCCCTGAAGGATTCTTTGCTGCTGGGATTTTACCTTCTTGATGACCACAGGCTGGGCTCTGAGTCTGGGGACAACAGTGGCAGCCCAAGCTTCCCTTTCAGAAGTGGAGGAATCGGAAACACCTGCTCCTGCCAACTCAGAGCCACTCCACCAGCAAGAATGCAGCTCCATCTTCTGCACCCATTTTGGCTCCTGTGGCTGCTGGCTCTCAGCCTGAACCCAACTCTCGAGCTCCTGCACCCGCAGTTGTTCCTCCAACAGCTGTCACTGCCAATGTTCAGCTTCCAGGGCAAGCTGCAACTCACGAACCCACAACTCCTTTTCCAGAGACCGCTCCAGTTCCAGGCGCCATTGGTGTTCCGCCTGCACCTCACACTGCAACTCTCAGACCCAGTTGGCCTCCCTCTTCAGCACTGGCTCCAGTTCACACCATCACTGTTTCTCAGCCTGCAGTCTGATTTACAATTCTCGGATCTGCAGCTCTTTCTCCAGTGACCATTCCAGCTTGTGCTGTGTTGCCGCTTGCTTCGCAGCTCACCCTGGAGCTTCCGACTTCAGGCTGCCTCTTGTACAGAGTTCTCGATTTCCTCTTGCAGGGCTGTAAAAAAACACCCAGCCTACGGCTCCCAAAAGGACATGGGGAACCATATGCTGGAGAATGGTGACCACTCCTCTACCCCACCCTTCGAGGGTGTCAGCAGCTCCATACCCATCTGCTCCAAACCCTGCTCGATGTGCCAAATGTAATGCCAGTGGTCAAGGCCAGGCAGGTTCACTCTGGATTCGGGTAGATGGTAGAAAAACTATAGAGCCAGAAAGTGTCGGGCCATTCCCGTTTACTGGAGGCTTGCAAAGACAGGCGTGCAAATAACAAAAGCGAATGAGCTCATAAACAAAGGAAAATCTGCTATCCACAGTAAGGGTAAGGCAGCAAGAAAAGCGGCACCTCCCGGTGGTGGGATAGCGATCTGGCAGAATTGCCGCCCAGGGGAAGCACCCATAGCCTTATATGGGCCATGCACACGTGCCTCTGTCACGTGCTCACGCACTAATCAAGCAAAGTGCTTGCAGCTGGTAAACCTGCGAGCAAGCCTAACACAGCTGTCCCACACCATCTCTCCTGATAAACTATTTAGTTGGCTATAATTAAGTTCTAGCTGGGTTTGTCAGGTAATTCACGATATAAAATGGAAGTAATTAGGAGTCAATTGAATTGGCAAAGACACTCATAGCAAGCTACACTGCTCACAAAAATTAGGGGATCAGGGAAGCTGCAGATGCTCCAGTACTTCCAGCCTCTTGTATAATGCATTTTCACCAATGAAATAAAAGTTGGTTTTGCATTTTATTTGCATAGTCGAACAACTTTCTTTGACTTGCTATTTACTTTTCTGATGTTCTTGTTTAATAAAAAAAATCAAATGCTTCATAATTATTTTGAAATATTCCCTACCTTTTGTGAGCAGTATAAATAACATAGGCTTTAATTCACTCACAGTTAAGACAAGTGACTGGCTAAGTCTAGGTCCTGGTTTTGGTGGGGCCCCTTACAAACTTGCTTGGAGAGGCAGGGTACTTTGCAGCAGTTGCCAAATGGTCGTGGTGGGCAACGTGGAGTCTGCATCTCAGGCCACTGACCTGATCTACACCTCAACTACTTATATCTGGTTTGGCTACTTGTCACATCATAGAGTTACATTATCAAACTTCAAATATAAGTCACACATGGGCTTGGTAAGGTTGACAGATGGAGTTATCAGAAAACGGAGTAAACCCGTTACACCTTGGTAATCGGGCCTTACATAGTGGGCTTTTACCCAAAATATAGTTAATCACATTACTTCATACATAGTATTTGCATTCAGTTGAAACATGGAGTTCTCTCAAAAGGGTGTAACAGGTGTTGGGAACCTTTTTGGCTGAAAGAGCCATAAACACCACATATTTTAAAATGTAATTCTGTGAGAGCCATACAATATGTTTAACACTAAATACAAATAAAAATGTGCATTTTATGTAAGACCAACACATTAAATAAGTCTCTGAATTCTTTTTAATAACGTTGTTATGCTGGTGCTAACCAATGATGAATAAAGTACTTCTTACCATTAATGCGACTTCTGGTGCTGCATGGTTTTGCTGATGGCTTTGTAGTCTGGTTGATACGTGGTGAGGTTAAGCTTCATGCAGGCGTTGAGACTTCCATCCATTAAACGTGATCGTAGGTTGGTCTTAATGTTCTTTAGATGTGAGAAAGACTGCTCACATGTATACGTAGAGCCAAACATTGTCAGTACAGCAATACTCACACGCTGCAGTGTGTGGTATGTGATGGGAAGCACGTTCCAAGTTTTGACAATCAGCTGGTCTGCGAGTTGAAGTGTTTTCATTTCTCCCTACTTGTGTTTGCTCGCCAAGTCTGCTTGCTGTCATGCAAGTCTTTCCAAATCTTTATTTAGTGACTTGAACTTATTCACCCACATGTCTGAGGCCTTCAGGTCAGCAGCTTGTAGCTCAAAATTACTGATGGAAGCACCAGGGATGTAACTCAGGTCAGCGCTGTCCACTGCACACTGGCGTAGATGGGTGATGAACTTAAAAAGACAAGTGCACTCATGAAATTCTCCAAAGCGTGCTTTGAATGACTGCAGGAGATTAGATGTGAAGCCTGCTAGCTGCTGGAGATCAAGATGTTGAGCAGGGTCACTTGCTGTGCATGCATCTTTAAACTCTCCCAGTTTTTCAAAGTGTAGTAAACGACCTGTTTCAATGTCGGCGATGAAGAGTTCCAGCTTGTTTTCAAGTGCAAACACTGCTTGTTGAAGGGATAAGACTGTATTTCCAGCACCTTGCATTTTCACGTTGAGCTTGTTCAAATGTTCAGTCATGTCCATGAGATAGTAGAACTTCAGGAGCCACTCAGTGTTAGCTAACTCAGGATGCTCGACGTTTTTCATTTCAAGAAAAGTTCGGATTTCACTCAGACAAGCTGTGAAACAGCTGAGCACCTTCCCTCTTGACAACCAACGCATATTGCTGTGCAAAAGCAGACCAGGATAATTATTCCCAACTTATCCAGCAGTGTTTTAAACTGGCGATCATTTAAAGCTCAGGCAACAATAAAGTTGACCACCTGAATGACCAGCGACATCACCTCACCAAGCTGCTCGCCACACATCTGAGCACAAAGCGCTTCCTGATGTAGGATGCAGTGAAAATTTAGGATGGGCCTCTTTTCATGTTCACGAAGAAGTGCTACAAATCTTCTGTTTTTCCCCACCATGCACGGAACACCATCAGTACACATAGAAATAAGTTTATCCATTGGTAGATTCTTTTCTTTAGCAAACTCAGTGAAAAACTTGAATAAATCCTCCCCTCTTGATGTCTCTTTCATAGGCAAAACAACAAGACTTTCCTCATGTAGTGTGTGACCAACAGCATACCTTGCAATCACGCTGAACTGGGATAAATGGCTTACGTCTGTTGACTCATCCAAAGCGAGAGAAAAGAATAGTGCTGCATTTATGTCCTTCACTTGTGTTGCCTCAATTTGATTTGTCATCATGATGGTACGATCATGAATAGTTCTTACTGACAGAGGTATGTCTTTTATTCGTTTGATTATCTTGTCTTTATCCGAAAAGTCATCAAAAAGTTCATTGGCAACATCGAGCATGAATGTTTTGGCATACTCCCCATCTGTGAATGGCTTTCCGTTTCTGACTATTGCTAAAGCACCAGCAAAGCTAGCTGATTTCCAATCACCTTGTTGGGTCCAAACACGGAGTTGCTGCTGACTAGCTTGCACTCTGCACAGTAGCTTTTGACATGCTTTCTTCCTGCTGACCCCGCTGGATATTTCAATGCAAATGTAGTATGGTGTGTGTTGAAGTGCTGCTTTATATTTGACCGTTTCATTGATGCAATTTTATCATTGCATATTAGACACACTGCAGAACCTGCTCTCTTCACAAAGGCGAATTCCTCTGTCCATTCCTGCTGAAAAGTACGATAATCCTCATCGTTTTTTTCTTTTAGCCATCTTCTTCATCAAAAGGGTTTCTGCAATTAACTAGCTGACTACTTGATTAAAAGGAGGGAAGTTTACTTCCTGACCCCACAATGACCCGTGTACATTATGCATTATCCAATAAAAATTTGGTGTTGTCCCAGAGAACAGCTGTGATTGTCTCCAGCCACCCACAACTATGAACATGAGCGGAAGGAAATGAATGGATTGTAATACATGCAAATGTTTTATATTTTTAATGTTATTTTATTTTTTACAGGGACAGAGAGAGAGTCAGAGAGAGGGATAGATAGGGACAGACAGGAATGGAAAGAGATGAGAAGCATCAATCATCAGTTTTTCGTTGTGACACCTTAGTTGTTCATTGATTGCTTTCACATATGTGCCTTGACCTCAGGCCTTCAGCAGACCAAGCAACCCCTTGCTGGAGCCAGCGACCTTGGGTCCAAGCTGGTGAACTTTTGCTCAAGCCAGATAGGCCCGCGCTCAAGCTGGCAACCTCAGGGTCTCGAACCTGGGTCGTCCACATCCCAGTCCGATGCTGTATCCACCGTTATTATTATTTTTTATTAAAGATTTGTCCAGGAGTCATATGCAGCCATCTAAAGGGCCACATCTGGCTCACGAGCCATAGGTTCCCGACCCCTGGTGTAACTGGTTACACCTAAGTCACCTAAGTCACTCTTAGTTTCCATTTTACATTTTATACTAATTTGATTTAATGTCTACTATAACACCATCACCCAAAGTCAGATCAGTTTCTGTCACGTATATTTGCCCCTTTTTACTCCCCCCAAACTCCCTTCCTGTGGTAACCACTTCACTTTTTATCTATGTCCATGAGTCTCATTTTTATATCCCACCTATGTGTGAAATCATATAGTAAGGAAGGAGGGGCAGGCCCCCTCTTCCCCGAGAAGGAAGAAATCAAAAGAATACAAGGGAAAGAAGCCAGCAGGGGTAACCGAATCAGCCAGTGATAACTATAGCTCATAGTTCTCTAAATGGGTGCTTCGAGTCACTTACAGTACAAAGCAAGAATAGCAGGATCTGTATGTAACTATGGCCAGTGATCTGGAAACCCCTTCCCCTTGCTGACTCCACCTAAACTTTCCCTCCCTTCTCCTTGAGTCCCAGGAAACCTTAAACAAAGAAATCACATGCCCACTGCTTAGATACTGTAAAGGTATATAACCTGTAAGAAAATCAACTTCGGTGAGCCTGTGTCTTGGAGCTACAAGCCCCACGTGCTCTGTTGCCTCTAATAAATTCTCTATCCTTCATTGATTAAGTTATCTGAGTGTCTATCCTCTGTCAGCTTGCTTCTTGCTACAGATTTTGGTGCATTGGCCCAGAAGCAAGGAAGAGTGACACCTGCCTTTGGCAGACTTCAGGTACCTCACTGGGGAGCCCCTAAATCGTCCTGTAGATGTGCCCACTGAGTGCACACCAGTAATTTTCCCATGTAGACGCCTCACAGGGTGGAAAGGGGAATTTCCATCTGCCGGTGCCAGCAAGATTCAGATAACAGAGGAACAGGAATGGGGGTGCATCTGAAGCATGGTAAGGCATACCGGGCAAGGGTTTCTAGCTGAGATCCTGCCCTACTGGGCAGAAGGGAGGCCTGATCAACCTCCAGAGAGTCACTAATTGCCCTCCATAGGTTAGGAACAGCAACTTTGCACTCTCCACTGGTTGTGGGGAATGGTCCCCACAGAGGGGTGACTCGTCACCCTCCACTGGTTGTGGGAAGTGGTCCCCACAGGGTTAGGAGTGGTGACTCGTCGTCACCTTCCACTGGTGTGTGGGAGGCTTTGTGAAAGCAAGTGAGTGCGGAGTGAACGAGACGGACACCAGGAGAGGGTTCCGACTCTCTCCCACAGGGCCGAAGCGAGTGTTGGGTCCTGCGCTGCAGTTCTGCAGGGAGCCTCATACAGTTAAGAGGCAGAATTGCATGCTGACAGTTTATATCAGCCTGCCATAAGCCAAGAGGGCCCGCCATTCCCCCGAGGGGAACAGCCGGTGACGGATTGAAGCGAGTGGTGTCCCTCCAAGTTTCCCCTCCCCTCTCCCTGTTCCTTCTTGTGGTGCGACTGCTGTCTGTCGTGGGGGGTGTGGGAGGTTCACAGGGAAACCCACTCCTTTAGCCACGATGGTCAAGAATGTTAAGAAAGGGTTCTCAGGGGATTACGGGGTTACTATGTCCCCAGGGAAACTGAGGACCTTGTGTGAACTAGAATGGCCCATTTTGAGGGCAGGGTGGCCATCATAAGGAAGCTTGGATAAGTCTGTTGCACAGAAGGTGTGGCAGGTGGTCACTAGAGACCCAGGCCACCCCGGCCAGTTTCCCTACATAGACACTTGGCTTACACTAGTTCTGCACCCACCCACGTGGCTTAGAGGTCAGGCTTCTACAGTATTGGTAGCTAAGGCAGGGAAGCATTCCACCAGTCCCAGAGAGCCACTGCAGCAACCAAAGCCAGAAATTTTAACCCCTAGTGAACCAGAAGAAGCAAAAACTCTAGCTCCCCCACCTTACATGCCGGTGAAGCTCTACCCATCCATACCTGACTCTCTGTCCACTCCAGAGACTGCCACTGACTCAGGCCTGTTATTGCCAGATTTATCAGGTCCCAGCATAAACTTGTCCGAGCTTGAGCCAGAGGTGACTCCCACTGCATTGCCAGAATCAGGCCCAGTCTCTCCTCCCTTAGCTGGGAGGTTATGCTAAAAAACAATGCATGGTATGCAGATGCCCCTGAGAGAAGTAAGAAACACAGTTATAAATGAGCAGGAGAATATAGGGAACAGTGAGTGCTGGTGTATCAACCTTTCACCAATACCAGCCTCCTCAATTGGAAGCACCACACTCTGTCTTATACAGAAAAGCCTCAGGCCCTGATAGATCTCCTGCAATCCATATTTCAGACGCACAATCCTACGTGGGCAGACTGCCGTCAATTGCTCCTCACTCTGTTCAACACAGAGGAAAGATGCTGGATAATGCAGCTGGCAACTAAATGGCTAGAGGAGAGTGCTCCTGAGGAGCACCAGAACCCCAGGAATATGCAAGGCTCCAGATGCCAGCAGCAGATCCTAACTGGGACCTGAATGAAGAGGATGGCTTGAGATGGCTCAGGAGATACAGAGAGGCTCTCCTCAAAGGCCTCTGGAAGGGAGGCCAGAAGGCCACAGATATCAACAAGGTGGCAGAGGCTTTGCAGAGAAAGGATGAAAGTCCGGGTGACTTTTATGAGAGATTGTGTGAGACCTACAGAATCTATACCCCTTTTGACCCAGAAAGTCCAGAGAACCAAAGAATGGTTAATATGGCCTTTGTCAGCCAGAGTGCAGAAATTAGAAGGCTTTGTGGGAATGAACATATCTCAACTCCTGGAAGTAGCCAATAAAGTCTATGTGAACAGGGAGATTGCAAGCAGAAAGGAAGATGAGCGCCAAATGCAGAAAAAGGCAGAGTTCACAGCTGCTGCCCTTCAGCAGAAGGGAAAAGGAAAACCTCCCCCTGTTGAAAATGGAAAGAAGACAGGCAAGGGCAAGAAAGGGCAGTCAGGTAGAGCTCCCTTGGGATGTGATCAGTGTGCCATCTGCAGGGGAACCAGTCAATGGAAAAATGAATGTCCCAACCGGGACATGGGGAGGCTTGCTGGCTAGCTGCCTCCCAAGGAGAAGGCACACTGTCCAACATAGCTGGGGAGTCCCTCTTGAACTGAGGGCGACCAGACTCAGGGGCCCCCACTTCATCCACATGGTGAAGCCAGCAGGTGGACTTCCTGATTGATACAGGGCTGAATGCTTGGCGGTGACCTGGCCGGTGGCGCCATTCTTCACCTGTAGAGTGGACATTATAGGAGCCACAGGAACACAGGCCGAACAGACGTTCTGTCTGCCCCGTAAATGTACAATGGGAGGTCATGAAGTTATGCATCAGTTTTTATACACACCTGACTCTCCAGTGCTCTTATTAGGACGCAATCTGCTGAGCAAATTAAGGGCTACTATATCTTTTGCTGACAATGGCAGGACTTACAGGTGCCTAAGCCCAGGCTTGTTCTAACTCTAACCATCCCAGAAAGAAGCAGTAGAGGATTTTTGCTACTGCATCTGGGAAGCTACAAAACCAAAAACTGATTCAAAAATATCCTGGAGTTTGGGCTGAAGAACCTCTCCCCCGGGCTGGCAATAAACCAAGTGCCAGTGCAGACAGAGTTCAAACCTGGGGCACTGCCCATCAGCCAGAGACAATAGCCAATTCCTAGGGAGACCTTGGAAGGAATCCAGGTGCATTTACAAAGGCTCAAGGAGCAAGGTATTATTATCCCGTGCCAGTCACCCTGGAATGCTCCTTTGCTGCCTATTAGAAAACCAGGGACCAGTGATTATTGGCCAGTACAGGACGTGAGGGTCGTAAATGAGGCAGCAGTGACTCTGCACCCGACAGTACCAAATCCTTACACACTCCTAAGCTTCCTCCCTGCTCAAGTCTCATGGTTCACTTGCTTGGACTTAAAAGATGCCTTCTTTAGTATAAGACTAGCTCCTAAAATCCGGAAGCTATTTGCCTTCCAACAGGGGCAAAGGTGCAGTATAACTGAACTAGGCTCCCACAAAGGTTCAAGAACTCCCCTCCCACCCTTGGCTCAGTACCTCTCGAGGTTTCCTGCACAAGACATTGGGTGTGTCCTCCTTTCGTACATGGATGACCTATTGCTGAGTCATGAGACTCTCCAGGGATGTGCTCAAGGAACGGATGAGCTTCTACGTCATCTAGACAAGAATGGATACAAATCTTGAAGAAGGCCCAGATCTGCCAAAGGCAAGTAAAATACTTGGGGTTCATTCTCCAGCAGGGGAAAGGAGGCTAGGGGTAGAACGGAAGCAGGTTATTCAGAACATTCCAGTCCCCACCACAAGGAAACAAGTTAGAGAGTTCCTGGGTGCAGTAGGATTCTGACGTTTATGGATCCCCAACTTTGCAGTACTGGCCAAATGCCTCTATGAAGTCACAAAGGGGGGAGAAAAAGAGCCCATGGACTAGGGGCGGAACAGGGCTGTGCCTTTTGGTCTTTTAAAAAGGAATTACAAGTTGCTCCAGTGCCAGATCTTCCTAACCTAGCAAAACCTTTTGTGCTAGGTTAGGAGAGGAGTTATGTCTCAGAGAGGAGCAAGACAGAAGTGGGTATATTAACCCAGGATTTGGGGTCATGGCCTAGACCAGTAGCCTACCTCTCCAAGCAACTAGATGGGGTTGCAAAGGGCTGGCCTCCATGCTTGAGAGCCCTAGCAGCCACTGCCGTGCTGGTACAAGAGGCAGACAAACTAACTTTAGAACAAGACCTAAAAGTGCAGGTGCCACATGCAGTAGTGACTCTAATGAATGCCAGAGGACATCACTGGCTCACTAATGCCCACCTCATTAAATGCCAGAGTTTATTACGTGAAAACCCAAGACTAGTAATAGAGGATTGTACCACTCTAAATCCAGCAATACTGCTCCCAGTGAGGGAAAGCCACACACAATTGCTTGGAAGTGCTTGATGCAGTATACTCCAGCCGGCCAGAATTGCTAGATCAACCCCTGAGGGAGCCCCACTGGAAGCTGTATGTGGACGGAAGCAGCTCCGTCAACTCAAGGGGAGAAAGGCAGGCAGGATGTACAGTAGTAACTCTAACAGAGACCATAGAGGTGCGACCTCTACCCCAAGCCACTTCTGCTCAGTGGGCAGAACTGGTTGCCCTGACTCGAGCCTTAGAGCTCAGTGAAAGGAAAGAGTAAATATCTTTACAGATTCCTGTTTTGCCTTTCTCACTCTCCAAGTACATGGGGCGATTTACAAAGAGAGAGGACTCTTAACTGCTGGGAGTAAAGATCTTAAATATCCAGGAGAAATTCTCCAGCTACTGGAAGCAGTCTGGAAGCCAAAACAAGTAGCAGTGACCCACTGCCAGGGACACCAGAAGGGAGGAACAGTAGAGGGCCAGGGAAATGCCAGAGCAGATGCAGAGGCAAAGAGGGCTTCTACCCTGCCCTACCACAAGGGCACTAGAGCCCCTCTCATCCCATGGGCCCTGGAACTTGTACCCAGATTTTCCAAGGGAGAGAAAAGGTGGACAGAAAAAGAAGGGGACAAAGAATTAAAGGACAGCTAAATGCAACTGCCAGATGGTAGAGTTGTCATTCCCACCTGTTGGGGCCAGCAGTAGTCCAGGCTTTGCATGCTGCCACCCATCTGGGACAAGAAAAGACAGAAAAACTGCTAGGAAGATATTTCTATTGGCAACCCTAGCCAAGAAAGTCAGCCTGCGCTGCTCAACCTGCCATCAGAATAATGCAAAACAAGGACCTTCAGTACCTCCTGGTATTCAGTCCTACAGGGAAGCCCCCTTTGAGGATATACAGGTGGACTTCACTGAGATGCCCAAAAGTCAAAGTTACCAGTACCTACTGGTGTTAGTGTGCACCTACTCAGGATGGGTAGAAGCCTACCCCACCCAGATTGAAAAGACTAGAGAACTAACAAGGGCGTTACTCAGAGAAGTAATTCCTAGGTATGGACTGCCACTTTGGATAGGCTCCAACAATGGCCCGGCCTTTGTGGCTAAGGTAGTACAAGGAACAGCTCAGGCATTGGCTATCACCTGGAAGCTTCACGCGACATACAGACCTCAGAGCTCAGGAAAGATGGAACACATGAAGTTAGGGCTTAGCAAATTATGTCAAGAAGCAGGTCTTAAATGGGTACAAGCTTTGCCTCTAATATTGTTTAGGGTTCAGTGCACCCCCTCCAAGAACACCGGGTATTCACCTTATGAGGTATTATAAAATAGGCCTCTCCTAATATTACATAGCTTGCCAGGCACTCCTCAAGAATTAGGAGAAACAGAACTATATAAGCAATTAAAAGCTTTAGGCAAGGTGGCCAGTACCATATTCAAAAAGGTGCTAGATAAGGCTCTGATCAGTTTCTTTGCCCCTGTCCATTTTTCCCCCCAGGTGTGGGTCAAGGATTGGAATCCAGTTCCCCTCCAACCCAGGTGGAAGGAATCCTACACCATGATCCTGACCACTCCCACTGCTGCCAAGGTAGAAGTCATACCTGCCTGGCCTCACCACAGCTGGCTGAAGCCTGCGGCCCCAGCGGAAACTGACCCTGCCAACCCTTGTAAATTAACCCTGAGAAGAAAAACATGCTCTGTTCCAGCCACAAATTGGTTGGTCCACATACTACCAAAGCCTGAGGAACCTAGCCTTGGGGCTCCTTATAATTGGACTCTGGGGAGAGAGAAAACTAGGGCAGAGGACTGTGAACTGTGTATCCATGTCACCAAGGAAGGCCAAAAGATCTCCACCACCTTGCTTTTCTATAGCTTCTATGAGTGTGAGGGAACTCAGAAAGGAACCTGTACCTATAATCAGACTCAATATTCAGTGTGTAACCCAGGGAATACCTAGCCCTATATCTGTTATGATCCTACAGATCCTCCTACTACAATATTTAAAGTAAAAACAGCAGCAAGAGGATAGGGGAAATGGATAGCAGGACCAACAATAGCCCAGACCAAAGTTAAAGGAAATCCCAGTCAAGTTGCACTGAGGTTTGATGCATGTGCAGCCATAAGCCAGGAACCATGGGTTGAAGGAAAGACCTGCAGGTCTCTCAGCTGGGAGAGAAGCTACAGGGTAGAAGAAAAGTATATATGCTCACAAAGTTTCACCTGTGAAACCAGCAGTGTATGTTGGTCATGTGTCTTATAGGCAACCTGGGAAAAGGATAGTTCCAAGAAAAGGGAAATATACCCGAGGAAAGGAACAGCCCTGTCAAGTTGTACTAGCCATGGGTGCAATCCCTTAGAGCTAGTTATAACCAATCCTCTGGATCCCCACTGGAGAAAAAATGAGGTATTAACCCTTGGCATTAATGGAGCTAGCCTAGACCCCTATGCTCAATTCATCATCCAAGGCCAGATACAGAACCACCCAGTTTGAGCCTTCCAAGTATATAAGCCTTTTTATAAAGAAGCAATTAGACCCCTACCAGCACTCCCACCAACAACTAAGAACTTGTTCCTCAGGATGGCTGAGGGATAGCCCATTCCCTAAATGTCACCTCTTGCTATGTATGTGGGGAACTCTAACAGGAGACAGATGGCCATGGGAAGCTAAGGAACTGGTTCCCACAGAGGCTAGGCCAAATGTAACCCCCCCCCCACCCTGCACCTCTGATGACAGGCAGTGGATTTTAAAACATGCTATCATAGGACAGTACTACTTAGCCAGAGGAGGAGGAGATCTGACTGAATCAGTGGGGGAACTGACTTGCCTTGGGCAATGGTATTATAATGCCACCTCCAAGCAGAGTATGTGGTGAGGAAACCAGATGGAGAGAAATCCATTGGCCAGGTTCCCAGAGCTAACTGGATCCTGGCAAGACCCAGGCAGGGCTAAAGACTGGATAGCACCATGTGGACTTGACTGGATCTGTGGAAACAGGGCCTATACGTACCTCCCCAGGATTGGGAAGGAAGCTGTGTAATAGGTACAATAAAGCTCCCTTTTTTCCTCTTGCCTCTGAAAACAGGGGGACTGCTGGTTACCCAGCTCTACCGCCCTTACAACAGGTAAAAAGAGAACTTCAGATAGGAGACTGGAAAGATGATGAATGGCCTCCAGAACAGATAATTCAATACTATGGACCTGCTACCTGGGCTGAGGTTGGATCTTGGGGGTACTGCACCCCCATTTATATGTTAAACCAGATTATCCAGTTGCAGGCAGTTTTAGAAATTATTATCAATGAGACTGGGAGAGTTCTAACCCTTCTTGCACATCAGCAAACTCTGATGAGAAACACCATCTATCCAGCAGGGCACACACAGCGTCCAGAAAAAGAAAAAAAAAAGAAGAAGAAGAAGAAGAAAAGAGAAACACCATCTAACAAAACAGATTGGCACTAACTAGACTATCTGCTAGCAGCAGAAGGAGGAGTGTGTGGGAAATTCGATCTCACTAATTGTTGCCTGCAAATAGATGACCAGGGCCAGGCAGTTGAGGACCTTGTCAAGAAGATGACAAAACTGGCACACGTGCCCGTGCAAGTTTGGCACGGATGGAACCCCGGTAACCTTTTTACGGGGTGGTTCTCAGCCTTTGGTGGGTTTAAAACCCTAATAGGAGCAGTCTTACTACTCCTAGGTATTTGCTTAATAGGTCCATGTTTGTTGCCCCTATTAATGAACAGCATAAAGAACATGATAGAGGCCATAGTACAGGAACAAACAACGGCCCATGTATACTTTACCCACCACTATCAGGCCTCCCCTTGGGATCAGATGAAGAATATGAGACTCCAGAATAAAAGAAATTCTGAAGTCTCAAAGGAGGAATGAGGAAGGAGGGGCAGGCCCCCTCTTCCTCGAGAAGGAAGAAATCAAAAGAATACAAGGGAAAGAAGCCAGCAGGGGTAACCGAATCAGCCAGTGATAACTTAACTATAGCTCATAGTTCTCTAAATGGGTGCTTCGAGTCACTTACAATACAAAGCAAGAATAGCAGGATCTGTATGTAACTATGGCCAGTATTCTAGAATCCCACTCCACCCCCTGATTCCACCGAAACTTTCCCTCTCCTGTCTTTGAGTCCTGGGAAACCTTAAACAAAGAAATCACATGCCCACTGCTTAGATACTGTAAAAGTATATAACCTGTAAGAAAATCAACTTTGGGGAACCCGTGTTTTGGAGCTACAAACCCCACGTGCTCTGCTGGCTTTAATAAATTCTCCTTCCTTCATTGATTAAGTTATCTGAGTGTTTATCCTCCATCAGGTCGCTTCCTGCTACAATAGTTCTTAGCTTTTTCTGATTTACTTATTTCACTCAGTATAATGTCCTCAAGGTCCATCCATGTTGTCACCAATGACCATAGGTCATCATTTCTTACAGCCGGTCTTTCCCCCACCAAGCGGTAAGTGGCGGGATAACCTCTCTGATGCTGCGTAGTCCACAATAATGGGACTCACAAACATCCTCCGCGCATGCTCACTGTGAGGTGATTCTCCACACTGTGGGCCAATGCATGTGTGAGGTAAGCTAGGCTAAGCTATGATGGACGGTGGGTTAGGTGCATTAACTGCATTTTCGACTTACATTTTCACTTTATAATGGGTTTAGTAGGCATAATGCCATCATATGCCGAGGAGTATCGGCCATTTGTTACGGCCCGGCCCACCGTTGAGGGCAGTATCTCCCTCCCCCAGAAAATGCTGCTTTGGCAGGGCGGGACAAAGTCACTCGGGGTAAAGCGCATCCCCTCGCGGTGAGGGTTACTAAGCTGGAGGTGAAGTTCATTATCAATATCACATCTTAGGCCCGCAGCTCCCCTGCTGCCCCCATCAGGCCTTGCCCACCGGTTATTTTGTACAGAGGGCTCAGTCATTTACGCAGGGGCAGGCGCAGAGCTTGTCTGGCTGGGTGGGCTCCAGGGCAGAGGTCGGGGAGGTGGCCCTGGAACCAGGAGGCCTGGCCTTGTCCCTGTGCCTCTCTACGCAGAGAGGAGAATATGCTGCTCACAAGAATTAGGGAATATTTCAAAATGAATATGGAGTGATAAAAAAAAAAGACGCACTTGATTTTTTTTTATTAAACAAGAACATCAGAAAAGCAAATGAGTCAAAGAAAGTTGTTCAATTATGCAAATGAGATGCAAAACCAACTTTTATTTCATTGGTGAAAGTGTACTATACAAAAGGCTGAAAATACTAGAGTATCTGCACGTTCCCTGATTCTCTAATTTTTGTGAGCAGTGTATATATAACATGAAATTCATCTTTTTAAAAAATATTTTATTCATTGATTTTAGAGAGAGGCGGGGGGGGGGGGGGGGGGGATGGAGTGGGAAGCACCATCTTGTAGTACTTGCTTCCCTTATGTGCCTTGACCGGGCAAGCACAGGATTTCAAACCTACAACCTTAGCATCCCAGGTCAACACTCCATCCACTGTACCACCACAGATCAGGTGAAATTTATCTTTTTAACCAATTTTAGGTGTACAGGTCAGTGGCATATAGTACAGTCACCACCACCCAACTCCTGAACGCTTTTATCTTCCCAAAGCAAAACTCTCTGTCCCTGTTAAATACTAACCCCACACCCCTCATCTATTTCCTGTCTCGATGACCTTGACTGTTGTAAGTAGTTCCTCTAAGTGGAATCATACAGTGTTTGTCTTTTGGTGACTAATTTATTTTACTTAGTATAATGTTAAAGTTCATCCAGTTGAATTCCTTTTTAAGGCTGAATAATGTTCTAGTGTATGGACATTACTACATTTTGTTTATTCCTCTGTGGATGGATGCTTCAGTTGTTTCCACCTTTTGGCTACTGTGACTAATGCTGCTGTGAACGTGGGTGCACAGATATGTGTTGAAGACCCTGATTTCTGTTATACCCAGAAGTGGAATTGTTGAATCATATGACCATGCTATTTTTAACCTCTGGAGGAAACACCACACCTGATTAGTATATAATTCTTAACAGCAATCATGGGATCTGTGACTATGTCGTACATAGGATGTCTGTACCGATGGGCATTTTTCTGGGGAGAAGTTCCACAGTTTCAACAGATTCTTAGAAGTATCAGTGATTCTGATATATTAAAAACTGCTAGATAGTCTCTACAATGTTCTTTCAAAACCAGTTATTTTCGGATTCTGAGAACTGTGAGTAGACTTTGGAGGTGAAGGGGCTGGATTTATCCTGCAGGCAAGCCCAGAGGGACACAAGTGGTCAGAGCTCTCTGCATGAGGAGTTGGGCAGCAATGCAGTTACAGACCCAGGAGCAGGTGAGACAGTGAGAGGGCCTTGGGCCTATGATGGGCGCTGCAAGCCTGGCTGTTGTGCCATGACAGCTCTGTGACCTTGGGCGAATCTCTTTACTGATCTTAATTTGTTCTTCATCTCTAACGTGGTAGCAATGCCTCCCACTCAGTCACAGGAGGCTTATTTGCAATCCTGCAGGTGGAGGTGCTTTGCAAAGATCATGGGACTTGGACCCACTCATTACACAATGGCTGCAGTTTGGTTCAGAACAAAACAAGGAACACTTTGTAAACTAGGTGAAGACCCTCGACCCTGGGAGTGCCCTCCCTGTGTTTTTAATCAGCGCTCTGCTGCTCCATGGTTTCCCATTTGGCCGTTCCCAGATGGTTCACACCTGTCTCTGCCTGGCTCTCTCTGGGTGGGAGGGGAGAGGGGCTTCCAGATGTGCAGACATTGTCTCCTGTCTCTGGGCTTCCAGGTGCCCCTTTGATGGAACTGTAAGGGCCCAAATGTCACTCCTGAACTCACCCAGAACTTTCTGAGATGGGACCTGGCGTGATCTCATCTTTTTATTCAGTGATAAAAGAGACCCAGGTGGGTGGAGAGGAACTTATACAAAAGGTGCCCTTCTTTTTTCTTCATTAAACTGTTTTAACTTTCTTGATTTTAGAGAGAGAAAAGAGGGAGGGGAGAAAGAAACACTAATTTGTTGTTCCACTCATTTATGAACTCATTGGTTAATTTTTGTATGTGCCCTGACTGGGGATTGAACCTGCAACCTCAGTGTATCGGGATGGGAGGCCTAAACAAATGAGCTACCTGGTCACGGTCCCAAAAGTGCCCTTTTAAATCATTTAAAATTTTATCCAGAACAGTAATAAAACATATTTTTACAATTTAAAGGGGAAAAAAGGGAACACCCATATTCCCAGTAATGAACCTAAGAAATGTTCCCAGGACCTCGGAAGCTCCCATTCTCCCCTATTTTCTTATCATCACAAGCCTTTTCCTCCACGCTCCACAGAGTAACTCCCATCCTGAATTTCCTGTTACTCATTCCTTGCCCGAGTAGGTAATGCCAACCCTCCCCCAATGTTGGACAGAGAGTCTAGGCTTCAGAAATGATGTCCTCTGACTTCGTTAATTTTTTCCTAAATAGTGGACATGAAATGTTTTTATACATGATTACTCATGAGAATAATCAACTTTGCACAAACATGGGCCACTGGTAAGTTCTCTATTGCACAATGTTTGTGCTTGACTCTTACTCACTTTGTTCCTTTTTTTCTTTTTCTTGCAAGCAGAAATCAGTTTAATTTTTATTTATGTTTTTTATTTTACAATTTTTTTTTTGAGAGAGAGAGAGAATCCGGGAGAGAGAGTGAGCTACAGGAACATCAAGCTGCTCCTGTATGTGCCCTGACCGGGGAATCGAACCAGCAACCTACACACTCTGGGACGGTGCTCCAACCAACTGAACTATCTGGCCAGGGCTTAATTTTTATTGATTTTTAGAGAGACAGATAGAGGAAGGGAGAGAGAGGGGAGGGGAAGGGGGAGGGAAGCATTTATTTATTGCTCTACTCAGTCGTGCATTCCCCGGTTGTTTGCTGTGTGTGCCCTGACTGGGGATCGAACCTGCAACCTTGTTGTTTTGGGACAATGCTCTCAACTGACTGGGTTAACTGACCAGAGCCTATAATTTTTTATTGTTAATTTATTGTGTTGACATAGTTTCAAGTGTCCCGCTCAGTATAACACCCTCTACACTCCACATCAACTTTTGCCCACTTTCTACTCTTTCCTTTTTCATGGGGATTATTTATAGATTCAGAATGCTAATCCTTTCATATGCTGCAAATATATTCTCCCAGTATGTTCCTTGCCTGTTAACTTTCTTCATGGCATCTTTTGCAGAGCTCACCATCTCAAATTCTTAATAGGTTTTTGCTGTATTACTGCTTGAAATACATTAGTTTTTTTCCAAAACCACAAGAAGAAAATAGATAACTGCACCATTTCCCCAATAGCACCGAACAGAATTCTATAAGCTTTTGATAAATATTAGCTGTTATCACCTGTAGAAATATGTAGAACATTTTCTTCTCTACTGGGAGAATTTTTACATGAACACAGCAGTAAACAGCCTCTTGGGCATGGATGGGTGAACATCAGTCCCTCTCCATGGACTAAATCTTTCATCCAGGCCCGACACGATGCATAGAAATGGCTGTTGTGTGGAATAGTGGCTCTTGGATTCTTTTTCCTGAGTAAAAATTTTCTTTGTAAAAAATTCTTATCTTCAGAAACGTAGAAATGTGTTTCATTTCTCTTTTCTACATTTACCTCGAGGGGCCCCAGCTCAGCGGGTGGCAGCACAGACTTAGACATGTGCCCAGCTTTCCTCCGGAGGACGTGTGTCTGCAGAGGACCAGAGACCTGACCTCCCCTGGCACATAACCAGATGTAAGGAGGAACAGCTGTCCTTCATTAGATGGAGAATTTCTAAAGCCAGCCTTTCCCTCTTTCTCTTTCTTTTTCCTCTCTCCCTCCTTCTCTCCTTTCCTTCCTGTCCTTCCTCCCTTCCTCACTTGCTCTCTACCAATGTTACAAACTTGCTTGCCTCCCTTATTTTCCAATTACCATATTTCCCCACGTATAACTTGGGGGCCCGAAATTTGAAAAAATAATGTATTACATAAAGTTATTGAACTCAAGTTGTATTCATCATAAAATTCATTCAACTCCTCATCACTGTCAGAACTCCCATCCATTAGCTTGCCCTCATCTGTGTCTGATGACGAATCACTGTCTTCAACAATGAGCACAAAAACAAGCACGAAAAAGCATGAAATGCAAGTAGAAAAATCTACAACCACTGTGTAAGACACATCCAGTTTTTAGACCCCAAATTTTTTGAAAAAAGGTGCGTCTTATACATGGGGAAATATGTACATCACTTCACTGATGCGGCTTGTACCTTGACCACAGTCATTCGTTCACATGTAAACTCATCAATCATGTGTCGCAAACAAAGAATGATCAAACCTGGGCGATCACTTGGGGAATATCCAGTCCAGGATTCCCCAAGACGGGGTGAGCCTCAGGTTCTGAGGGGGATGGTGGGAAGAGGGTGCGTAGAAGAGAGACAGGATGGAACTGCAGTAAGTCCTGGAATTCGTACTTTCTAACCATGATCTGTAGATGCAGTAAATATTGTATTTCACCTATGTATCTATCATTTTTCGAATGTACAAAGATATGGCTGTGATTGATTACCATTTTATGGCCCTGGCTGGTGGCTTAGTGGAGTGAGCGTACGCCTGGAATTCAGATATCCTGGGTTCGATTCCCGGTCAGGGCACACATGAGAAGCGACCATCTGTTTCTCCCCTCCCCCCTTCTCTCCCTCTTCGGCTCCTGCAGCCAGTGGCTCGATTGGTTTGAAAATCAGCCCTGTGCCTGACCAGGCGGTGGTGCAGTGGATAGAGCATCGGACTGGGACACAGGAGACCCAGGTTCGAGACCCCAAGCTCACCAGCTTGAGCGCGGGCCCATCTGGCTTGAGCAAAAGCTCACCAGCTTGGACCCAAGGTCGCTGGCTCCAGCAAGGGGTTGCTCGGTCTGCTGAAGGCCCGCGGTCAAGGCACATGTGAGAAAGCAATCAGTGAACAAATATGGTGTCGCAATGGCAATGAAAAACTAATGATTGATGCTTCTTACCTCTTTCCGTTCCTGTCTGTCTGTCCCTATCTATCCCTCTCTCTGACTCTCTCTCTGTCCTGGAAAAAAAAAAAAGAAGAAGAAAGAAAATCAGCCCTGTAAGGGGGATACCAGGTGGATCCCGGTTGGAGGGCATGTGAGAGCTTGTCTCACTATCTCCTCTCACTTGGAAATGGAAGAAAAAATCATTAAAAAAATTCATGCACGGAATTCTAGACTCACTAGTACCTCATTGTGTTAAATATGTTCTTAACCAGCAAATAATAAAATACCAATCTCACAACACTAGACCAGTAGTCAGCCAAGTGTGGTCCCTGGACCAGCAGCGCCAGCGCCCCAGGGGAGTCATGAGCAGTGCAGGGTCCTGGGCCCCTCCCAGACCTACTGACTCAGACACTCACAGGGCGGGGCCCAGGAGTCTGTTTTAACAAGCCCTCCATGAGATGGGACTTGCTTCATGCTAAAGTTTAAAAATCTCTGACCTAGATTATTTGACATTTACCTAAAAAAGGGATCCTACTGCCTGACCAGGCAGTGGCACAGTGGATAGAACGTCGGACTGGGATGCGGAAGGACCCAGGTTTGAGACCCCAAGGTCACCAGCTTAAGCACGGGCTCATCTGGTTTGAGTAAAAGCTCACCAGCTTGGACCCAAAATTGCTGGCTTGAGCAAGGGGTTACTCGGTCTGCTGAAGGCCCGTGGTCAAGGCACATGTGAGAAAGCAATCAATGAACGACTAAGGTGTCACAACGAAAAACTGATGATTGATGCTTCTTGTCTCTCTCTGTTCTTGTCTGTCTGTCCCTACCCCACCCCTCTGTCTCTTTAAAAAAAAAAAAAAAAAGGGGTCCTACTGAGAATAACTTCTATACCACCCCCACCTCCAAGAAATGACTCTGTTCCCTCTGTTCCTTGGCTGCTATGAAAAGTAACCAGGAGGACGGATTTTGGAGCTGCCCCATTCCAGCAGGACTACCTCCTCTGGTCAGTGACATGCTTCAGAAGCCCAGCCAATCAACAGCGGTCCTGCTCCAGTCACCTGGCTTCCTTTGCTAAAGGTCACTTCAGGCCTAAATGCTCACCAATCCTTCAGCCCCACACTCCCCAAACTTCCATAGGAACGGGGCAGATTGCTGTGTTTATCGCCCAGCAAGTGATCAACGCAGCTTTAGGCTTCCACTGAGTACGGTAAAAGGCACCCGTCAGTACAGAGAGGGTGATGGAGACTGAATTTAGGGAAGATGGGACAGGCCTCTCTGAGTCTGTGATTTTTGAGCAGAAGCTTGGAGCCAGGGACAAGGTTGTGCGCATGTCTGCAGAGGGGCAGAGTTCCTAAGGGGCGTTTCAGGCAGAGGGACAGCAGGTACCAAGGGCCTCAGGCTGGAATACATTCGGTGTGTTAAGGAAACATCTAAAGGCAAAGGGACTGAGATGAGTGAGCAAGGGGATAAGTGACTGAGGTTGGATGGCAACAGGTGGCCCCATGACGTCTCCGGATTTTGCTCAGTTTTGCTCAGACTGCGAAGTAAATTGGAGGGTTTTGAGTAGAAAGTTGTATTCTGACAACTGTTTTGGAAGGAAAACTCTAGCCATAATTTCTTTGTAATTCTTCTTTTTTTATTTTCTGTCTCTCTCTCTCGCTTAAAAAAAATTGTGCTAAAATACACATAGCATAAAACTTGCCATCATAGCCATTTTACAGTGTACAAAGTAGCATTGACTATATTCACATTGCTGCACAATCTCCAGATTGGTTTTCATCCTGCAAAACTAGAAGTTCCATCCATTAAACAACAGCTCCCTCTCTCCTCCCTAGAGCCCCTGTCAACCACCATGCCAGTTTCTATGCTATGCATTTGACCTCTCTAGGGTCCTTATATAAGTGGAATCATACAGTACTTGTCTTTTTGTGACTGGTGTATTTCACTTGGCATGATGTTCTCAAGTTTCATGCACATTGTAGCAGGTGTTAGGATTTCTGAATAATATTCTATTCTATGGATATACCAATGGCTGTTTATCCATTCATCTGTTGATGGACACTTGGATTGCTTCCACCTTTTGGCTATTGTGAATAACCCTGCTATGAATGTGGGTGTACAGATTTCTCTTCAATATCTTGCTTTCAATTACTTGGAGATGTACCCAGAAGTAGGGCTGCTGGATCAGATGGTAGTTCTATTTTTAATTTTTTGAAGAATGCCCAATTATTTTATACTTACACTCTCACCCATGGGCACAATCTCTTTACATCCTTGCTAGCACATTATTATTATTATTATTATTATTATTATTATTATTTTAAGTGAGAGGAGGGGAGATAGTGAGACAGACTCTGTCCCACATGCACTCTGACTAGGATCTACCCACACCCCTGTCTGAGGTTGATGCTCCAATTAACAGAGCCATTTTTAGCACCTGAGGCTGATGCACTCAGACCACGCTAGCTATCCTCAGCACCCAGGGCTGACACTCGAACTAATTGAGCCACTGGCTGTGGGAGGAGAAGAGGGAGAGACGGAGGGGTGCAGAAGCAGGTGGTTGCTTCTATTGTGTGCCCTGATTAGGAATCGAACCTGGGACTTCCATATGCTGAACGAACACTCTATCCACTGAGCAAACTGGCCAAGGCCCATTATTATTATTATTTACAGAGACAGAGAGAGAGAGTCAGCAATAAGGACAGATAGGAGCAGACAGGAAGGGAAAGAGATGAGAAGCATCAATTCTTTGTTGTGGCTCCTCAGTTGTTCATTGATTACTTTCTCATATGTGCCTTGAGTGGGGGGGGGCTACATCAGAGCGAGTGACCCTTTGCTCAAGTCAGTGACCTTGGGCTTCAAGCCAGCAACCTTTGGGCTCAAGCCAACGAACATAGGGTCCTATCTATGATCCCATGCTCAAGCCAGTAACTCTGTGCTCAAGCTGGTGAGCCCGCGCTCAAGCTGGCAACCTCGGGGTTTCAAACCTGGGTCCTTTGCATCCCAGTATGACGCTCTATCCACTGTGCCACCACCTGATCAGGCCCATTATTATTTTTTTAATAGCAGCTATCATAATGGGGATATTTCAGTGATGTGCACTGTGATGTGTATTTCCTTAATGGTGAGTGATGTTGATCATCCTTTCATGTGCTTGTTGGCCATCTGTGTATCTTTGGAGAAAGGAGCCATGCTTCCATGACACGCCAGGACACTTTCTAATGTAAAGGTAGTTTAGAGCTGTCATCACAGCAGTTTGGTAGCAACTACAAAATTCATAAATGCTTGACGTGATTGACCCATGATACATTCTCTTCCAGGAGCAGGCGATTTCCAAAGGAAGAACTAAAATGTTCACATCAAAGTGTTAATTGGGCTGGTAAAAGAAGCAACGAAAATTAAAACCACAATGAAACATTATATATATATATATATTTACCAGTATATATCCAAATTGACAATGAGTTAAAAGAATTCTAGGTATTAGAGGGAATTCAGGGAAACAGGCCCTATCATATGTGGACTGTTGGAGTGGCGATTGGTCCAACTTTTCTAGAAGGTCACTTGGCTTTAAGTTGGTGCAAACTTGAATTTATCCCAAAGTAATAATGAGAGAGAAGTGCAAAAATGTTCTATATCACAGCCATATTTAGAATACTGAAACCAGTAATGGGGTTGATTATATAAATTACATCCATATTAGGAAATGGTATACCACTTAAAAAATAATGCTGAAGGAGATTTAAGGCTTAGGGCAATGTTTGTGGTATATTACTAAGTGAAAACATGGCTTATTATTATATATGACATAATTTTTTTTCATTTAAAAATTATTCAAAGGAATAATTTTTCTTTTCCTCAGTAGTAAATTCACTTGGTTCAAAATGAAAAAGTACAGAAACTTTTAGAAGGAAGAGTCTACTACCTACTCCATCCATCTTCCTATCCCCTCACCGAAACCTTCACCAGCAATCAGGCAACCCTGTTCTTAGTTTCTTGTGTATCATTCTAGGTTATTTCTTAATGTATCTGTAAGGAAATACAAATATGTATTCCTTTTCCTTTCCCCTTTTGGTCAAATGGTACTTTGCTATACACATTGCTTCACAGTTTAATTTTTCATTTTAGTATATAAATTTATCATGTCTCTTTTTTTAAAAAAATAACTGCATAGTATTCCATTGCATGGATGTAACATACTTTAATTAGTGCTGCTGTTAGGCATTTAGGCTGATTCCACTTTTCCCCTTCTACCAATAGGGCTGCAATGTATAACAATGCATTTCACACATTGTGCAAATAGATCTACAGGGTAACTTCCCAGAAGTGGAGCTACTGAGTCCAACATTCTATACATTTTTAAGTCTTGGCAAACTGCCCTCAGAGGTTGTATCAATTTATGTTTTTATCAGTGAGGTATGAGGCAGGAATCTGTTCTCTACCCCGCCCTGTCCCCCAATGGATGTGGCAGCATCAAACTTTTGGATTTTTGCCAATCAGATGAGTATTTCATATAGTATTAATTTATATTTCCTTGTTTGCAAAGTCGAGGCTCTTTTTAAATATTTACAAACCATTGGATTCCCCCTCCCTCATGAATTCCATGTATCAATATGCTATTTTAACTATAAATGCTCATCCATGTACTCACTCATTTGCAATGTAAATACCTCCTACACACCAACTCTGTGTTGCACACTCCAGGAGCTCCTGTGGGTGAAGGAGGGGAATTGAGTGACTCTGACTCTACTCTCCCAGATGTGAAAACTGTGGAGAAGAACTTTGAGCTAAACATTGAACTACTTATAGCATGTGACCTATACATGGAAACACACTTGCTTATATACTGACATGAACAGAGATGACAGTTGACTAGAAGTAATTGTTTCCCTTTTTGCTTTTTTTTTATTTTAAAATCTCATTTATTGATTTTAGAGGTGGGAGAGCAAGAGAGAAAGAGAAGGGGGTCCTATTGCTACTCGTATGTGCCTTGACCCAGGCAAGCCCCGGGTTTCGAACTAGCGACCTCAGCATTCCAGGTTGATGCACAGGCACCCCTTTTTACTTTTCTATATATTTTCAAGTTTTTTGTAATGTATAGACATTAGGTTTATGGTTAGGTGGTTTCTTCTTTATTTGTTATCTGAATTTTTGAAGTTCTTTTGCAAGGAACATTTGTGATTTTTTCACTGAGAAAAAAGAGTTCATGACACAATAACCTCACACATATGTTTACATGTATTTTAGATATAAAAATACACAGGAAAAGAATGTTCCTTTTTGTTGGTGATGATGAGTTTGAACGGGAAGATGTAGAAATCCATTTTTAAAGCTCCTACTGGTTGGCCAGTGTTCTAGGACTTTCCGTCCCAAATTCCAGCACAGAAGTCCACTCACCAGAAAAACTGAGGACTGGTCTACTTGACTGGGCAACCTCATCTGCATCCAAAAAATGAAAAAACAGGAACAGACCAGTTTATTAGTCCTGGAAGTCTGGCCCCCAGTGCAGGGGCTGGGAAGTTCCCTTTTCAGATGCCAGCTTCAGGCTCAGTGTGCAAGGGCGACCCCTGTTGGTGGAATTTAAAAATGTCCATAATTGATGAGCCTCTTAAGATTGTGATGCCTGAGGTTTTATGTTTTTGTGGGGTCCTCTTGCTCCTTCGACCAGCTGCGTGTTCCTTCCCACCTCTCCATGCCCCACCACCTCATCTCCTCAGACTTGCCTGATGTTTTCCTGGGAAAACCAGATCTGAAGGGTTGGAGGATGGAGCCACAGGTGTGGCCAGCCTTTCACACTTCGCAGGCAGGTGACTATAGGGCAGGGGGCTGGCATTGCTGGTCAGCAGGTAGAGTGTGGCGACTCATGAGCTGAGAGACCAACCTAGATTTGGGAATGCAGGGCTTGGCAGCTTGTGGGAGCCATGACCAGGCAGCTTCCTTATTGGACAGGGGCATGGGGAAGTGGACTGCACCCTACCCCGGGAAGGATGGCTGCACGCAATGCCCACGGAAGAAGAAAGGGCAGGTTTTTCTGGGTGATGTCACACCTGTGAGAACATTTCCTCTCTACCTGGATACTCTGCTGATTCTGAAAAGATCGATCAGCTCTTGGATCTGTGCTTTTAAGAGCAAGATCTGGGATAGACGGACGTTCGGGTTGTCACTGGGCCAGAGTGATGCTGTCAGCAACCATCCACAAAAGAACAACCCATCACAGCCCGTCCATCACTGGGTGCTGAGTGGGAGTGCCGTGTGGAGCTCGGCAGAGGAGACTGGCTGCGGACGCATGGGGCCCGTCTGCAATTCATCAGCATTGCTCTTTTCCCTGGGGCTTGGGCCTGAGATAAAGAAAGCTGGACGCCAGAGGAATGTGCCAGGCATTTCTGTGCTTTGAGAAAACATGACAAAGCACTTCTCAGAGCTCATCACCAGACTGGAGCCCTTTGTTACTGTATCATCTCTTGGATGCCTGTGGAGCAGGCCTCTCCCCAGAGCTCTAGGCCCCGCAGGCCTCCAACCTACTCTCCTCCAAAGGGAGAGGAGAAGCCCCATGTGCGGCTCTTGGTGCGCCAAGGGAAGGCTGAGCCAAGGCTGACCTTTCTTCACCGGGGCCAACTGCTCACCTCAAGTGTTTTGGGTTCTGGAATCTGGGGGCACCTACTAAAGAAAGGAAAGGAACTAAGAGTTATGGGACAGGCACGTATTCCATCTACACTTGCTGGGAAAGAAGGCTGGGGAGGGAGAACAGCTGCAGCACACAGCTCGTTCTCTCCGGAGAAGTCGAGGAAGGGCTGAGAGGCCGAGAACTCTGATAACTGACCCCAGTGAACTTTCCGGGCCAGGCCTGGAGGAGACTGTGGGTGCTGTGGGTGAGTCAGGTAACCAAGGTTCTTCCCCAGCCTGGGAGACATGGACACAGACTCCAGCAAGCAGCTTCTGTCTGTCCCCCAGCCTAGGTGTAGAGGCATGGTGCTAGGAAGGCAGACCTTCCTGCAGGGCTGGCTCTTACAGGGCACTGGCTAGAAGGAAGGCAGAAAGGTATATTTTAGGGTGACTCCAGGTAACCAAGTAACTAGGTGAAGAGACTGAGCTGTAAGCTGCAAAAAAGTGAGGGAGGGATGGAGAACTGGTATCAGAGCCCCGTTTTACAGACAACAAAGAGAAACCCAAGAGGAGCCAAGAAGGTGGCCCTGGGGCGCACAGCAAGTTAAGAGGCAGAGTTGAGAGGGAACTTCAGGTGCCCTGAGGACCCGATAAGGGCTCTTGCCAGCAGTCCTGTGTCCTCTGCAAGGAATATGTAGAGCAGTCAGTCATGCATTCTTTGACCCTTGAGAATCTTCGTCTGTCCAGTTCGAGGGGCACAAAGCCCCCCCCCACATACAGAAAGGATTCTAACTTACTGAGCATTTACTGTGCGCTAGGTACCCCTACTATGACGACCTCTTTTAATTATTGTTATTGATTGATTTCAGAGGGGTGGGGGGCGTCAGGGAGAGAAGCGTTCATTTCTTGTTCCACTTAATTGTGCGTTCACTGGTTGCTTCCCGCTTGTGCTCTCAGCCTGGGTGTTTCCCGAGGAACGCTAACCCACTGAGAAACTAGCCAAAGCTAATTGCAACCTCTTTTAAATCCTCCCTTCAGTCCTGCCAGGGAGCCGTATAACCCATTTTTCTAAGGAGGAAACTGAGGCTGAGGTAGGTAAGATCCTTGTCCACAGTCACATAACTAGCATGTCTGATTCCGTTTCAATCTAAAGTCTCTGACTGAAAGCCAACCAGTTGCTTCTCGGAGGAACTGCTAGGTCTCTACACCAGGGTATCTTTCTAATGTCACTGTTTCCTAAGTTAAAAAAAAAAAAAGATTGTGAGACTTAAAAGCCCTGGACCCCATCTTCTGGTGATTCTGTAGCCGATGCAAGCCTTTCTTCTCTCCTCAGTGGCCTTCTCCTCTGGAAGCCACCGGCGCGTGCGGTTTATGCCCGCGCACCGCGGCGCTTACCCTGGAGTCCCTGAACGGGCTCTCTGGGCACCACAGCCGCGGCTCCAAGTCCAGAGCTCCAGCGCCCCCACCCGGCGGCTACGGCGCTTTCTCCGTGAGCCTGCCTCCGGCCGGGGCGCAGGCCCCCGCCCCACTCGGGCAGGCGGGAGCTCCGGCGGGGGCGGGTTGGTGGCTTGGGGAGGAGCTTGCCTCTCCGTGCCGCGGCTATAAGGCCGTGGTGCTGGCGCGCGGCGGAGAGCGTGAGTCGAGCACAGCGCTGGGAGGTCGAGCAGTCCCTGGTGAGCCAACCAGGTTGGGGAGCACGGCAGGGCCTGAACCCGGCTTTCCCAAACCAGCCACCACTCCGCCTGCCCATGCCCAGGAGCTCACGGCCCAGCGGTTTGCTGCCAAACAGACGCACTGGCCCCTGCGCTACTGGTTTGGGAGGCGTGGCACCGCCTGGGCTGCCGACCGGGAGGTAAGGGGGCCAGCCTGGCGCGCCTGGCTGCGCTGACTGCCCAGCCTCGGAGGGAGGGAAGAAAGGGGATCTGGCGGCTCCCCTCGTCGCAGGGAAAACATTTTCTAGCATCGGCTTCTGTTTGTCCACTCCGTGCTGTGCAGCCCACCTCTGTCCGTCTGTCTGTCTGTCCACGCGTCTGTCACTGCACATGCCCCTGTCACTGTCCTCTGTGAGATTCCTCTGCGACTGTGTGATCCTTTGCGAGCAGCAGGTGCCGGGGCGCCAGTGTCCCTGGAACGCATCCAGCGGGGGACAGATCCCTGCTTTTCTTAGAGTCCCCGCTTCTGAATGGCTCGCAGGGCTTGTGCCCGGGACGGAGCCCTCCGCGGAGGAACTGCTCCGAGGGTCAGGTTGCAGAGTCCTGCCGACCGGGAGCCCCTCGCACTGTGCACAGTGGGCGTGCGCCTGGAAACAGGTCTGCGCTCCACCGCTGGGTCTCAGCCGGTCCCCTCTCAGGTTCCCTCTCCGCCTCCCGGACAGCACTAGGCACCCAGCGTGGCGCTGGCACGGACCGGGTGGTGATAATTGAACGTTTGATGACTTGAGGGCCCCTGCCGATGTCTAGACTGGGACTCCAAACCTGGCATATCTGGAAGAGAGGGTTCGGAGGTTCCTGGCAAGGGACATTGGCTCCAAGAAAGGTCAAATTAGGTTGGGAGGAAAGGCAGGGACCTTGTGGAGCGCAGGCCAGTTCCGTGGCCAGGTCTCCAGCTCGCCGCTCTGGGAACGAGGGCCAGAGACATTCTGGAATGGACAGGCGGGACGCGTGTGCTCTTGAGAAAGGAGCTCAGTGCACCAAGGTCCTCAGCCGCAGACTCGCTTTCAGCGCCTTCTGTGACCAAGGGTCCAACACTACGTGCCGCCAGCAGCCGGATTTGAGGTCCTGAGTCCTGCTCCCGGCAGCCAATGCTGCCCACAGGTGAGAACTGCCTTTTGAACTAACCTTTTGATGTGTGAGCCAGTGCCGGGCTGCAGCCCCATTCCGGAGATGGTGAGCCTGGAGCAATTCTCTCCATTCCGGCGGTCTGGAGAGAGAGAAGCCCGGGCGCGCCCGGGGGTGGGGAGCCCGCGGCTGTGCGTGCCCAGGCGCGGCGTCACCATGGACAGCTCCCAGCCACTTCCTCCGCGCTGGGTCCGTGGCCCTGGGTCTCAGGGAAGTCGCGCGCTTCCCTCCCAGGCTCAATGCTTAGGGCGCAGAGCAGGAGAAGAGGGACAGCTAGTCTGCAGGAGCCCCCGATATCCTGTTCCTAGACCGGCTGAGCCACTCAAGAGAAGAAAGAGCGCGCATGTGGTTTGTGACCAGGTCCTAGCTCAGCCTGCAGCTGGGGTCTGTATAGGACCTCCAGTATGGTGTCTCCACAGGACCTCTAGAGCATCTGACAGAGAGGCAATGACGTAAAGCCAGATCAAACTGGCTCAAACTGCTTTCTGTGCGTGTCATAGGGTTATGTTCCATTTTATTACAATACTTAGTGAATAAAGCATTGGGAGCATATGCTAGATTTACAGTTACAGTGGCAGACGGGAGAAGAGTCAAATAGAACAAGTTTATACAGAGTGTCTGAGTGCATTTGCACAAGCAGCTCTCCTATTTTCTGATCCTGTTTTCTCCAAACTGCTCAACACTCTGAAAGAAGTTTCTAGTGGTTTCCTCTTCAGGTAGCATTTGATTTTTCTAATTGGTGGTTTAGAAATATGTGGGAGAACCTGTATGGGTTAATCTGTGTGAATGAAACCTGTGTCTCCCTTGATAAGAGATGACATCTGTTGGGGCTCTTCTTTTGTGTCTCCACATATGCAGAAGCGTGAATAGTCCCCCATTAAAAAATGCAAGAAATTCAGGTCTGCTTCTGTGTGTGACTGATGAAGGCTCATGGAGAGTAAAAGTGACTGGGTTTCTCCTTCTTCTTGAGACAGCATGTGTGGCTTTTTGAAAGTCACTTAAGCTCTGTGTGTGTTTTCTCGTCCGTAAGCTGGAGATAGCACTGCCAACCTTGCTGAGTTGCTAATGAGAATTAAGTGGTCCAGCTCTCAGCTCAGTGCTGAGCACAGAGAAAGCTCTTAAAACAGTCGTGATTACAGGTGTATTTTAGACAGTTGTGCATTTCTTTTGACTTAGGTTTGCCAGTCCTCTGCTCTCTCTCCTCACCTAGTGATTGTCTCACAGGTACTCCATCTCCAGTTTATGTCCGAGACCTTGATGGGACTGGCGAAAGTGCTGAAGTCAATCCCAATGCCAAAAAATTCTAGTCCAAAGAGAAATGGAAGAATTTTTGTGAGACCAGTCAGTCGCCTGTTTTTCCCACCTGTACCACTTGGAGGCAAGATGAAGTAAGTCATTTTCAAAATATCCTCTGGTTCTGATGAGCCATTTTTTTCTGATCCTTCTCTCAGAAGAATGTGGGACCTTCTAAGTGGCTTCCTTGTCCTTATAGGGATGAGGTCCTCTTGGGTACTGATGGGGGTGGCCCCATAACCCCACTTCTGGGTGACAGCAGGGGGGAAGTGAGGGTTTACTGAGAGCCCCTTAGTGGTCATTTCTTCATGTGTGAGCCTTGCTTAGCTGTGAGATCCCGGCAGAGACACTCACTGTGCCTGGAGTGCTGGCCACATGTGTGGTCTCAGCTGGATTTCAACATTCCTTCCAAGTCCCCTAATGAGTAGAAATCACTGGTGTGTGACACACCACAGAAGTTTGGATAATGGAGTTATAATGGGCCCAATCTTACATTATTTTTATTCAAGAAAGTAATGTGGGTGTGGGTGTATGTGTGTGTTTTTGCACGTTTCACATTCGGATGCTAGATTTTTGTTTTATTTTTTCTTCAGAAGACCAGAAGTAATCTCAGCTTCCTCCACCTGAAGGTAGTGGTGGTACAGGACGCAGCCCACAGACACTGGGAGTTTTCCGGTGACCGTCACCTACCTGGCAGTGTGACTGGAGCAGAAGGGCATGGACCCTGGCTGACGTCGAAATCCTGGCTGTCTTCTTGGGATTTCCATGTGTCTCTGGTTCTGGTAGGACAAGTGCTGAACTATATAACCCTTGCCCTGCAGGTCTGTAAGGGTAGAAGCAGGCGACCTGTGGGTCCTCTGGCATTCTGTCTGTAGCAACAGTGTCCCAGTCCCTGGGACAGGCCGATGGGATGGCAAGAGGTGGCCACATTCAGTAGGGATGGCAGCGGGATGCATGGGGGGGAGCAATTACTCTCAGGCTCCCTTGAAGCTCCCGTTTAAGCAACCGCTTTCAGCGCCTTTGGTGGTCTCGGCAGAGCGGCACAATTTTACAGGAAAAATGCATTGTGCATTGGCAGTGCAAAAGAGAAATACAAGCAAGCATGTATGTGGCTGGTGCCTGAAGGAACGATGTCATGTGCGTGGGTTGCAGCCAGAAGACCCATTCCTACGAACAACACAGGCTTTGTCTCTTTCTGTGTGACGGCTGATGCCCAGGCGTCTAATCACATCGGAGGGATGCTCTGTCAGCGCCTTTGCTTGGCTTTGGCCATTATGTAGAGATAATTTAGCTTCCTTTGAGCAGCGAATAGGCAGGGGTCACAGGCTTACTGTCTTGTGTCTGGTTAGATTTCCTTTGAACTGTTTTTGCCACATGTTCAACTGGGCGCTGAACTTCTTTCCCAAGAGCCAGGCCCATTGAAACTTTGTTAAGTTGGGTAAGAGTGCGGTGGCTACCACAGTGACTCTGATTAATACCAGCACCTCTTTGCCCCAGCCGACTCTTCTCTGTAGGTCCCCCGATCCTTTATTCTTCCCCTGTGTGTTCTGGTGTCAGGCTGTGTTGAAACTTGGATTTTCTGAAGGGAGGCTGCATGCAGAGAAATGTCATCAAATATACATTTGCTTTCTGCTTGGTTTCCTGGGCGCTGGGAAACTCAATCCACCCCACACCCGAGGGAGAGGAGCCGCCACTATTCTTTGCCCTGATATTCTCCAGGGCTACCTCTAGGCTCAGTGTGGCTCCAGCAATGCAGCTGCATTCTTTCCTTCCAGGGGGGTGAGTCCTGGGGACGTAAGCAGGCCACCTCCCTGGGCTCACTCAGAGCAGCTTCTCGCTCTCCAGCCCCGGACAGCCTGGCTCCTCACTTGGGAAACTGCTGAGGCGTTATCTTTGAATCTCCTGCAAGGGCAGCCACGTGACAGATTTAGATATCAGTGGGTTTAAAGTGCTTTGACCAGACAACTGCTTTGGAAAACCCTGTGTGTTTCTTTCTCTCAGCTGTCCATGGGAGCTCTGCCTTTTCCATTTCTAGACATCAAGAGGGGGCGGGGGCTGGAGGGCTACAAAGCCAGCCTCACTGCTTGGCTTTCCTGAGGTCCCAAGGGAGCTTGTTAAAATTCAAGTTCTAATTGAGCAGATCTGGTGCAGGGCCTGAGCCCCTGCATTTCTAACAGGGACCCAGGTGAGCGTCCCTCCATCCTCACTCACTTTCTGTGACTCTAAGCTCTTTTCAGAGTGGCTTCTGGTGTCCGAGTGGATGGGGCCCAGCTGGCCTGTGTCCTCCTAATGACCTTATCATGGCTCTTCAGATTCTTGGACATAATTGTTTGTTGCTCTTAAGCTGTCATCAGCACACTAGATATTCTGGGACCCCCTTGAGTTCTCCTTTTCCCTGTCATCATAAATTTCCCGAAGCTCTCGGGATCAGTGTGCACATGGTGGTTTATCTCTGCCTGGCCGAGCATTTGAGTGCAGTGTCCGTGGTATTAAGAGATCACTTGGGGATTTCATCTTTCTCTGCCTTCAGATACCGAGAATGCCTTTTTACATTTAAACAACTTTCCTTGACTCTAAAGATTACAACTTTTTTTTTTTAACCTGAAAATGAAACTGAAAGCTCAGCAGTTACTCCCCCCCCCCCCCATGG
The DNA here is from genome assembly GCA_037038555.1 of Rhynchonycteris naso. Classification (NCBI taxonomy): domain Eukaryota; kingdom Metazoa; phylum Chordata; class Mammalia; order Chiroptera; family Emballonuridae; genus Rhynchonycteris; species Rhynchonycteris naso. The sequence continues at coordinate 224,904,929 of CM072999.1, forward strand.
CATTCTTGTGGTGGGAGCTGGTCATCATAGATGCACTCTGGTCAGCCCAGGGGCAGGTGTGCAAGTAAGTGCGTGGTGCCATCCGCTGTCACATCTAGAAGCAAAGGAGATATTGGCCACCGTGTTTTGGTCTGGTTCTGTGTTAACCGCTGGGGAGGTGGAACAGAGTGAAGAATGGTGTTGCCCCCTAGAGCTGACGGTCATCTGGGGACAGACACCTAAGTCAGCAGTTACCAGGCCGTGTGATGAGGCTAAGACAGATGGGTCAGGATGCGTGGTGGGCAAGGGGAAGCCAGAGACCCTCCCAGGGAGCTTACCTGAGAAGGGGCATGAGGTATCCTGGAACAGTTAACAGTTTACAGGAATTTTCTGGTGAGACATAGGTAGGGTGAGGGAATTGGAGTTCAGAAGGCATTTCATACAGAGACGGGGCCATGGGGAAAAATCTGGAAGCACAGATCTAAATCTCTTACCTCCTGCAAGCTCTCAGGTATACAAAGCTCCATACCTACCCAGACCTTGACCTTGGGCTCTACCCTGCAGAAGAGAGAATCCTTCTAAGCAGCTGTAGGTCTCTAGGTCCTTTAACTTCTTAGACCAGTGGTTTAAGAATACTTTAACCATAAAATGTTTTTTTCTAACAAAATCTTACTAAATCCAATTTATAGACCAGATAGTGGCGGAGCTGGGAGTAGGGCCTTGGTTTTTTGTCTTGAAGCCCCTCAAGGGATTGCACAGAGCTCTGTGGGTTCCAGGGGGCACAGTGTGAAAACCTCTCTTTCGGCTTGTTTCATTTTGCTTTCGGCAGTCAGAGTAATTGTTGCCTTGGTGTTCTGGTTGTTTTGTCTTGCTATGTCTTCTTCATATTCTCATGACTTGCTGGATTTTGTGAAAGCCATTTTCAATGATATGAAACCAGAATTACCCTGTGTGTGACAATCGAACAAATACAGGGTTACAGGTGGCCAGTGGGACAGGACATGCGACACGTACTGGTTTCAAAAACTCCCGCTGCAGCTGTACACCAGAGGGGGCGAGCTGAGCTGTAAGCTTGCAAAAATGGGCTTAAAAGTTTTTTGCTTTAAATTTATTGATTAGAGAAAAAGAAACATCAATTTGTTGTCCCACTTATCTATGTATTGATTGATTGACTGATTGTTGTAGGTGCTCGCCCTGACTGGGGATCGAACCCACAGCTTTGGCCTATTAGCACGACACTCTCCTTGGTCAGCAAACTGCAGCTTGTGAGCCACATGCGGCTCTTTGGCCCCTTGAGTGTGGCTCTTCCACAAAATACCACGTGCAGGCGCTACTTCGATAAGGCTTGTACCTACCTATATAGTTTAAGTTTTAAAAATTTGGCTCTCAAAAGAAATTTTAATCATACTGTTGATATTTGGCTCTGTTGACTAATGAGTTTGCCAACCACTGCCTGACTGAGCTACCTGGCCAAGGAAAAATAGATTTTTTATTTTCAACCTTGTCAATCAATCTTGTCTAATCTCCCGTGATTTTTCAGATTCTATTAAAGCTGGCAAGAAAAAAAATAGCTTATTTCCAGGTTGGAAGACTTGACAGATTCTATCCAGACCCTGTAGCCCTTTCCACTGATGTAAAGCAGCCCAATCTGCGTGCAGAATGATTTTGAAAGTGGTGTGTGAAACAGGACAGTAGGCCAGGCATGTGGGAGTGTCAGACTTGGCCGGCGGAGGGTGAGGTGTGGGTCCTCTGCCTGTTACAAGGTTCCTATAAAGGAGGAAGTTGATATGGGAAGGAGACAACGCCCAAAGGGAGCCCCACCCTCACTGCTTGGTGGTCCTACTCCTTAGCAAGGGTTGGGAAGAAGCCCTGGGCACAGCCAGCTCTAAAAGGTAAGCATATGACTGGTTTAAGGTGTTGAAAGTGAGGCTTGTCCAGTCTAGGGAGTGTAAGAAACAGCTCCAGCTCTGGAGGAAGTCCAGTGGACATGGAAGGAGTCAAAGGGGCAAAAGTTTCCCTGTTAAACTAGGTGGTGTCAGGGAGGCTGGATGCTGGTAGGTGATGGGCAGTGTCACCATCTGAGGACATCTGCCTCACATCCAGGAATCTTTGCATCCATCCCTGTCGTCATAGAAACTGGAACACTATGACCTTGGAGCTTGACTCCCAAACCGTGGGGATTCAGCCTCTTCCTGCTTCCTAGGCTGGACTTAGGCTGGCTCTTAGGTCACCCTGACCTGTTAGCAAAGGTGACCCTGGTTCCTTCAGTATCACGGAATGGTCTGGGGTGTGGACTACATCCGCTCACCGTGTTGCATTCCCACCTGTCCTCCCTTGTCAGGTTGGTGGTGTGTGCAGGTGGGCGACCAGGACCTGGGTGTTCATGGGCACAGGTGAAGGATGTCACTTTGGGTGTCTGTCTGTCTAGCTCCTAGTCTAGTACATCACTCCCCTGCCTTCTCTCTAGGGCTCTTGTCCTTGCTGTGTGGTGGGGACAGTTATTCCCAGCGTGGTCTCCTCTAGCCCCCATGTCCTGGGTCTCTACACCCTCCCAGGCCAACAGAGGATTTCCTAAGCTGTCTCCTTCCTGTAAAGAAAAACAGGAGTGAACCTCACAAGGAGTGAGTGGAAGATTGGTTTGGGCAAACCATTAAAAGAATTTGAAAAACAAACAGGCGGTTTGCGACAAGCCTCCCTCAAAGCTGGCTGTGTGAGCCGTCACTGAGTGATCCTCTCGTGTGCTCATTTTCCAAAGGTTTGGATTCAGGAAAACCTCAAACATCGTGGCTAAGTACTTTTCCTTTCCTTTAAAAATTATGTTTATTTTCGGAGGAATTCAATCCATATGTTTCAGATCCATTTCCGTGTTACTCAGCAAAAGGTTGTTTATCTCCAACTTTGCTAAGACGTTACTGTGACCCCCCTCCCCCGCCAGCCCAGAGCTTTGCCCACCTAGTGCTTGCAGCTGAGCCTCTGCTCACGGCTGTGCAACTTGACAGCTTTTTATGAGACACAGTAAATGTAGTCACTGGAGGCAAAAGGAAAAGTCACTTATACTGATCCTGGCTTTAATCAAAATTTTCATGTGTGGTTCACTATGGAGTTTTGCATGGATTTTGAATTTCAAATGTTGCATTGCAATACCACCTGTATTTGATGGCTGAGGGGTTTTGTGCCCTCTTAAATTTCGCACCCTTGCCTCACCTGATCCCCTACCCTGGTGAGCAGCCCCTCCAGGGCTCCTGCTGGGCAGAATGGACATTTCCCTTGGCATTGGGGCTGGTTCTGCTCTTGTCTTTCCCCGTGCAGAGATCTACTAGTGTCAGAGACAGCAAACAGCTTTCGGGGATGCTGAAGGCTACTCGGGCTCTTGCTCTAGCTGTGGATTTGAGCTGGCAGTGTAGACACGAGCTCAAATTCTGTGCAGACTTCCACGTGGTCTGAAGACACTATCTTCCCTTCCCCCGGCTTCCCTTACTTTGTGGAGAGAGACGGAATTGTGGTTTTCCATAGTAGAATGTTTTGCTAATTCTGCTGAGCTGATGATGTGTCACTCTGTCTGTGACTTCGTAAGGCACTGAGTTCACCAGATTTCTCAATTCATTTCCTGATTCCGAAAGAGAAAGCCGTTGTAGGATTTTGCCTTTGGAACATCCATGTGCAAGAATTTCTTCTACTTTAAGTGATTTTTGTGAAAACAAAACAGCACAGCTGGCTCAGTGGTGTCTGTTTGGTTCACAGCTTCGAAGAGGCTCAGAGACTCCTCTGACCACATAACTGTGGGCTGTGTATGTGCACGCGCCTTCCAGGTGGCTGAGAGAGGGCTTAAAGCTGTTTTAAATTTTAAAATCATTGGGTAATGTTGTTACAAATGGTAACATATAAACATATCTCGGGATTTTTCTGAGAATGGCTATGGAACGAACTTCATTTTTACTTTCAACATCCCCGTATGCAGTTACTCCAAATATGAAGCTATTTTAAACATTCCAGAAAGAGAAAAAAGAAAGATGCTTTGATTCAATTTTGCTTAATAAGCCTGAACTTGAGCTTGGGCTCTGCTGAGGTTGTTTGAGGACATCACCTCTCCAAGGTCAGGGAAATACACGGGGGAGAGTTACCGGCGTGTGTCCAGTCTGCAGGGCCCTTTGGTTAGGCAGGCAGCTGGGGTTTTCTCCGTGTGGGGCATGGGGTGGCTTCTAATCTCAGTCACGTCCCAGTACTAGACAGAGTCATTTCTTCATTCAGGACGGGCCCCTTTGGGCTCAGACACAGGGACCCCTTCATGTTCTGTTTTATTTCCAAGGATGAACACATAGTAGGTACTCACATATTTATTAAATACACAAACGCATGAGTCCTGCATCTGAGCCCCAGCCCCCCGAGCCGGTGCACCTCTCAGTGGAGTGATGCTGACTCGTGTGTTCTGCTGTAGCAGTCGAACAAAACCACAGCCTGCCAGTCACCTTCTCCGAGGTCTGTGCTCCAGTGGCCCTGCGGTTATTTCCATCTGTAGCATTGCTGTCCAATGCTTACTGAGCACTTACTAAGCTCAGGCACCATGAGATCACCTAATCCTCTTGACAACTCTGAGCTGAGCAAGGCATCAGTGGAGAATTTGAGATGACGTCTACCCGGGGCCGCTCAGCGAGAGGTGACGGAGTTGGGACTGAGACCCAGGTCTCTGTGAGTCCAAAGAAAGGGCTGGGCTCTGAATAATGGTGGACATTGCTTGATTCTTGAATTTTGAGGAAGTGTGTTTGTGGCAGTATTACAGTTTATAGTGAAGCAGTTTGAGAGTCATTGCAGCCCAAACACATTCATTGTCAATTTGCTGATTCTGGACCCCTAGGACTCAGACATGGCTCCGTTGTACCTCCCTGTGATGGAGTAGCTCACTGTCCAGTGGGGTGATAGACAGACATTCAGCTACATGGAGCCATGCTGTAGGAAAGGTGTGAACAACATGGGAATGCTACAGATTGAAGGTAATAGCTCTGCTGGGGAAAGACAGGTGTCATGGATGATTGGCTCTTGAAGGAGAAAACCATTTGCTGGCCAGAAGAGGGAGGGTCAGTAAGGAAGAAAGAGGTTCAACTGAGCTCAATGAATCCAGAAAATGGCTATTTTGGGGAAGGTCTAGGAGTTCCCTGTGGCTGGAAATGAGATCATAAAGAGAGGGGCAGGTGGGTGTAGTCCTTAAAAGCTCATTAGTGAGTATGGCCTTTAAGTGACTCTGGCAGGTATCATTCAGTTGGTGGACATTATTGGGCCATTGTTCTGCTGGCAGGTGGCTTGGGCTGGACTTGTGTTCCTTAGTCCTAAGGATGATGTTCCGGACAGGAAGGCCATTCCAAAATAAGAGCTCTCACTTGAGAATGTGGCTGCTGGGGCCCAACAGAGCCATTAGAACTGCACAGCCCCAAGTGAATCGCTGGTACCAGGGCAACAGGACATGGAAGGCATGAGGGACAGCATTAAATTGGAAACATTTCGGGGACCTGGTGGTCCGAGTCTCTGCCAATCTGAGTCTCTGCAGGTAGAGGTCCAAGCCTTCAAGGAAATGTTTCTGAGACTCATAATCCTGACCTGTTGGGGTTATCCCTGCAGACTGACATAGCCCCGCTTCCGTGTCCAGTCTCAGTGTGGGGTCAGGAGCATGCACGTCTTCATCCTGTGGCCTGTGTGCCGAGTTTTGGGGCAAGTTCTGAGCTGCTTTGTTTGACTGAGCTACAGCCAAGGTCGTGGACAGACAGTGGGATAAAGGGACAGAACTTTCATATGAGGCTCACCTTTGGAAAGGCAAGTTATCGCTGTGAAGCATGCTGGTCCTGTTCAAATTTTGGAAATGCTTAACTGGATGAAATAGAGGTTCTGATGCTGTCCAGTCTGCCATTCATAGTGTTATCTCTTCTCTGCATGGTAATTGTAATAACTTATAATGTAATTTTTTTTTGGTGTGTGTGTGTGTGTGTGTGTGTGTGTGTGAGAGAGAGAGAGAGAGAGAGAGAGGGAGAGAGAGAGAGACAGGGAGAGAGAGAGGCAGGGAGAGAGAGAGGCAGGAAGAGAGAGAGACAGGAACATCAAGCTGCTCCTGTGTGTGCCCTGACCGGGAATTGAACCGGCAGCCTCCATGCTCTGGGACAACGCTCCAGAGCTATCCGGCCAGGGCTTAACTTTCATAGATTTTAGAGAGAGAGAGAGAGAGAGAGGAAGGGAAGGAGAGGAGAGGGGAAGGGAAGCATTCATTGTTCCACTCAGTCATGTATTTATTCACTGCTTCCTGTATGTGCCCTGACTGGGATCAAACCCGCAACCTTGTTTCTGGATGATACTTTTAACCAACTGAGCTAACCAGCCAGGGCCACTTACAATGTAATTTAACGAACTAAATTGATCCACAAATATTCTCTTAGTTCTACCGCTGTGCCCAGAACTGCAGGTCTAAGAGTGGCCATCAAGCGGTTGGAGGAGAGAGGTGACCGGGGCCTTGGGCCCTGCCACTCAACAGAAGCACATTCATGTAGGTTCAGGTCACTGGCATCTCTAAGGCGGTTCTAACCAGACTCGTGGCTCTCCGTGAGGAGCCGAGGACCTCAGGAGGACTACCTTCCATTTTGCCACTGCAAAAGAAGCTGCGTTCCATATCCCTTTCTCGTCATTTCTAGGCTCTTTAGCTTATGTTTTCCTTGGTTGGTAGGATAAGCGAGTTGGCGTAATAAACTAGAAGGGGTCATAGGCTTTGAAGCTCCCTAGACCTCATTGCAAGTCTGCCTCCCCCACCGATTAGCTGTGTGACTTTGAATCAGTTCCTTCACCTCTCTGTGCCTTACTTGTTTATCCATCCCCTAACATATGATTGTATATTACTCCGAGGATGCTACTTGGCAAACCTCTTAGTGTTGTGACCTGGTATATACGAGGTGAACAAGGTGGCACGTCTCCCCTCTGTTGACACAATGATTGGGTTAGCAGATGTGTTAAGTAGAGAAAATACTGTGATCTCGGGGAGTTTTCAAACTTTGGGAAACTTTGGGCAGCAGCCAGTCCTGCAGTCACCCCCTGAATGGCCCCAGCACATGCTCCAGAGGGTGCTGCAGAGGAAGACTGTGTCCGGGGTACAGCATGTGCCCAGCTCAGTGCCCACAGGAGCAGGAGCAGGGCCTGCTTCGCTTGCTTCTGCGTCTCCAGAGCTGAGTTGGTACTTGCCACCATTTGTGAGTGAATGTTACTTTGGAAGAAGAGCTCCCCCCTAACATCTCCTAACTCTGCTATATACCACCTGCCTTTGTAAGTGCTTCAGCAGATTCACTCACTCAAACCTCACAATAGACCTGTACCTCAGGGCCTCTGGTGGGAGGGGGGATGGGAAAGGAATTAAAAATGTTCTGACTTCTGATGGAACTGCAGCATAAAAAGTGCAAAAAGCAGGTTTTCTGGAGTCCATGTGCCCTAGCTGGGACAGGACACTGAGTGAGCGAGTGTGCGGAGAGGCAGTAGGTCCTGACAGGTCCGTGTTACAGTGACATCTGGAGGGTGTAGCTTCCTGGTCCAGCTTGGCTGTCTCAGCTGGAAAACTATTGCTGTCATGGAGAACTGTGTTTCCACTTCTGCTTGGCCAGGTTTGGAGCTGTTGGGCAGCTCGTCCCTGGTGTGGGTGTGTAAAGCCAGCGTCCGAAAAGTTCCTTGTTTAGTTGTCACAGGATGACTGCACGCGCCATCCACAGTCCACAGTGGTGTCCGTCTCTAACCCACAGTAAAGGGTAGCAGTGACCTCGATCACCGCTGGGTTTCCCACAGGTAGGATTACCCACAAGATTAGAACAATGTATCGCTAATTATGGTTTTGACAACCAAGCTCAGACAAGCATTTCCTAAAATGCGTTTCTCAGGGCAGCGCAGCCTGGGGCTGCACACAGGTATTCTGAGGTCAGGTGAGTTTGGGACATGCTATGTTCCCCCATGTTGAGCAGCTTTCCTTCTAAAGCCATTACAAACCAGTGTGCATGCTAAACCTTCAAGGGGAGCTGGGGTGACAGCCCTTCTCAAGGGCCTCCTTCCAGAGAAGTTCATTCTACTTTCCCAGGGGGACCCGTGAGACTCATTCTGTGAACACGTGTGGGAGGAATTCTTGGCTAAGTATTAATTAGTAGACTGACTGAATAACACACCCTGAGTGTAACTGGGCACCTCTGAACACGGCCCTTAAATGGCAGTAATTACTATTTTATTCAGACTAGTGTTACTCTTGAGTATGAGTAGAAAGGTACCAGGAGAGAGACTAGTCAGGGGACCTGGGGCGGGAAGATGGGGGTTGAGGTGGAGAAGGAGGAGTTGGGAGGGAAAGCCAATCTGGGGAAACGCCGTGCAGGCAGAGCCGAGCTGGGAAGACTGGAGTGGATGGGAATGTCTCAGGGATCAGTAATGAGATGAGCAGCTCATCTGGGGCAGGGAAGTGAGGAGCTGGGCCAGGCAGGACAGGACGGTAGGTGGGGCGAGGGGCACAGGCGAGACCTGGCAGCATCTTCCAAACCACAATTAAGACTGCAATCTTTGCTTGACCAGGTGGTGGCACAGTGGATAGAGCATTGACCTGGGGTGCTGAGGACCCAAGTTCGAAACCCGGGGTCACTGGCTTGAGTGCGGGCTCATCAGGCTTGAGCAGAGGTTACCAGCTTGAGCGTGGGATCATAAACATGACCCCATGGTCACTGGATTGAGCCCAAAGGTTGCTGACTTGAGCACAAGATTGCTGGCTTGAGCAAGGGGTCACTGGCTTGGCTGGAGTGCCTTGCCCCCTCCGCCCCGTCAAGACCCATATGAGAAAGCAATCAGTCAATGAACAACTAAAATGCTGCAACTCTGACTTGATGCTTTACATCTCTCTCCCTTCCTGTCTGTCTGTCCCTCACCCCCCCTCTCTCTCTCAAAAAAAAAAAAAAAAGAAAAAAGAAAAAAAAGTCTGTGACCTTCATCCCAGAAGCAGTGGGAGTCACTAAACAGTTTTAAGCAAGGGAGTTAGAGTGTCTGGTTTTTATTGTTAAAAAAGGATCCCTCTGGCTGCTCTCAGATGACTTTCTGTGGGTGGGGGTGGGGGAATGGGCAGAGGCAGAAGAAGCCCTGGTACTGGGCTGGAGGTGCTGTGATGGTGAGCTGGAGTGATGCCAGTGGAGATGGACAGACATGATGGAGCTCACAGGTGTTTAGGAGACACCATAAACTAAGCTGTCTTGAGTGCAGGGTGAGCGAGAGGGAGCTGTCCAGAGAAAGTCGCAGGCTTGGAGGCTGAGTGCCATGGTGGGCAGGAGAAAGACTGGAGAAAGTTGGGGTGAAGATACACACTTACGACACAAGTGGCACGGCCAGGCAAGAAACCTTGCATCTTTTCAACGGGGATTCATTGCTTTTAAAAAGTCAATTACATTGGAAGGCTATCAAGTGTGCAGCAATTATCTGTAACTGAGCATAGGGGACCGAATAACTTCAGTGGCATTTTGCAAGTTATTGCAATTACAGACAGATTGTACCAGGAAGTATTTCCATAAAGAGATGCCTTTTTCCACAGTACTTTTTAAACAACATCGATGCAGACCAAGTGAGGTTTTCAACAGAGATTCGGATCAGCCTCTCTTTGCTGGTTGCTCTCAGCACGGCAGAGGGCTTTGTAAAGGGATAGGGCTACCGCAAAATTCAGAGCCGCTAATGCATACCCTCTGTGGATCCGTTTTTCATCCTGGGTTGCCTGGATGGAGAACTTGAAACCCAAGATATACTCAAAAGGAGGCTTCCAGGAGCAGACCAAAGGTATTCTGGATAAGAAGCTCTTATCATAGGGCTTTGGGTGTGTGCTCTGGTCCCACTGCTGTGTTTGAGAAGCCACCCAAGCATTTGTCAGCCTGACCTGTTTACTGAGAAACACACAGGGTCTGGAAACTTGGAGTCAGCGCCAGGTGAATCAATAAAACCACGGGGCACTGTGTTTGCTTAGCCGGTTTATCCAGCAAACACTTATTAATCAACCTCTCTGTGCCAGACACGCAGCATGCAACCCCCTTTCCCCCCACACACACACACACTTGTGCTCCTACCTGATAAGTTGAGGCACAGGGCAGTTATGTGAATGAATGAGAATACTGAGATGTTCTGTATCTGTACAAGGCACAGAGGGGGCAGAAAAGTGAGAGAACCCCATTATTCCTGGCGGGGCTGAATGCTTGATGTACACATGACAAAACATAGGAAGAACTTGTTGGTTGGAGATGGGCTCTTTGGACCAAGGGAGATAAGACAACCTGGTCCATTGAAGGGTGTGGCCAGAGTATATGGACATAGTCAGACGTGGCAAGAGGTGAGGCTTTGGAGTGAGCGTTGCTCACAGATGTCTTACAAGACCAGGCCTGACGAGAGTCCCTGCTCCTGATGGGCCCAGCATGCTGAGAATGGCCTGGGGAAGAGTGAGCAGCGACCTGTGGCTGTTGCAAATGGAAGAAGTTGAGATATCATTTTGCCTTGTACATAAGCACGTTAAGGCTTTTGCTCAGTTTTGATTTTTAAGGGAGACGAGGGGAGATCGACAGACTCCTGCATGCGCCCCGAGTGGAATCCACCCAGCAACCCCCTCTGGGGCCAATGCTCAAATCAGCCTAGCATTCCTCAGTGCCCGGGGCCAACGCTCAAATCAATCAAGGCACTGGCAGTGAGAGAGGAAGAGGGAGAGAAGGGGGAGAGGGTGGGGGAGAGAAGTAGATGGTAGCTTCTCCTGTGTGCCCTGACCTGTGTGTTGAACCCGGGACATCCTTATGCCGGGCCAATGCTCTGTCCACTGAGCCAAATTGCAAATGACCAGAGCCGCCTCAATTTTCAAAATCATCATTCTATTTCCTATGAAAGGACAGTCAATTTATTTCTAAGTTTTACTACTTACATTTAAAATATATATATATTTTTAAAAGCTTATTTTATTGACTTTAGAGAGGAGAAGGGAGAGAGCAGGAGAGAGACAGGAGCATCTGTTCCTGTATGTGCCCTGACTGGGGATCGAACAGGTAATCTCTGCACTTTGGGGCAATGCTCTAACCAACCAAGCCATCTGGCCAGGGTACTACTTACATTGTTTAAGTGACCATTTTGTGTATATGTTTTAACTAAATCTAGAGTGATTGCTGTAGGCTGAATTTATTCCTGACGCTGAAATTATGTGGGTCAAAGTATATGAATACTATCCTGATTCTTGATGCAGACCACGGCCCCACCACAAACTGCATAATGCTATTTTCAGAGCAATAGATTACTCTTCAAGTTTGGAAAATTAGTTTAGTAGGTGAAAAATCATACCCGAATATTTAAGTTTGTATTTCCTGCATGACTAATAAAGTCAAAGACTAGCTTATATGTTTGCTTAACTAATTATTATTATTTTTTTAACATTGTCCATTCAGATCATTATGCTTGTTTATGGAGAATTCATGATACTTCTCATCAATACACCTGGTCTCTTTACATACCTGTCTGGTTCTCTCTTCCCCTCTTCCTTTTTGGTTATTTTTGTAACATATGTAAAATATTTTCATGTAGTCCAATCTGCCGATCATTTACTTCTTGGTCTTGATGATCAGGTACGCGAGGGCTGGAGTCTTCTGGTGGTCCTGTGGACTGATTCAGAAGCTCCTGGACCCATCGGGAATTTATTTCTGTTTATGGTGCAGAGAGAGATTCTAACTCCGTTTCGCCCTCAGTTGACTAGCCTGTTATCCAAGCACATTTTAAGGGAACAATCTTTCCTTTCTCCATTGACTTGTGCTTCCAGTAAAAGCTTATTTGATCCAGTTACCCGTGTGGACGATATCAGGAATGTGATAAGACTAGCATTGCAGGAATTCAGCCGGACATTTGATCTGACCATCTAGGCAGACCGCTCTGTTTCCATCACAGCAGACCAGGCCTGGATGTGTCTCCTGGGCCTGCTCCACCAGCCTCTGCTCTCAACTGAACGGAGTTGAGTTGCAGGGCAGGTCCCAGGCCCGAAGATGAGGATCAGTCTGGTGGCACCCAGGGCCGCCGACCACCCGTGAGCTCCAGATCGGGCAGTCCGTGATGGAGAGAGGAGCTAGACAGTGCTTCCTTGCAGGGGGCTCATCTGTGTGTCCCTCAGTGAGTCAAGGTCTGACAGAGACCACCCACTGGGCTCCCACACATGGCCCAGACGAGGGAAGGCCTGGCCCAGAAGGGCGTCACAATTCCAAGCATCATGTGCAGTCTTCCCCTACTCCTCCAAATGGGAGTTGGTGCAAGGTTTTATTCACAAATAGTGTAAGGAAATTTGTTCATAGCCTGTGTCAAAGTGGTAGCTGATGTCACCTGCCCAACCACTGTCACCCCCACCGCCTTTATTAATACAGACCACATGAGGTGTCTGATGTGGCGTAGTCACTATCCATTCTCCCCTTCTGCCTGGGGTGCTCAGAGAGGTGGGCGTGTGTCTGTTTATACAGCCTCAGGGTCTACTGAGGTACTGACAGCGCCCGTGCCTGCTGCCTTTATGGAATGAATGAATGAGTGAATGATGAATGAATGAATGAATGTATGAGTGAACAGATGGGTGAATGAATGAATGAGTGAGTGAATAATCACTAATTGGCTTTGGCTGGCTCTTCCACCTCTTCCCACAGCTAGGATAGTTAAGGTTGGTTGTGGCAACTCCTTTTATTTGTTTTATTTTTAATTTTATTTTATTAAGTGAGAGGCAAGGATGCAGAGAGACAGACTCCCACATGTGCCTCTACTGGTATCCACCCTGCAAGCCCCCTACTGGGCAATGCTCTGCTTTGCTCATCTGGGACCATTGCTCTGTTGCTTGGCAAGGCTGTTTAGTGCCTGAGATGAGGCCATGGAGCCATCCTCAGCGCCTGAGGCCAACTTACTCCAACCATTCCAGCCATGGCTTCAGGAGGGGAAGAGAGAGACAGAGGTGGAGGGGGAAGGGTGGAGAAGCAGATGGTCGCTTCTCCTATGTGTCCTAACTGGGAACTGAACCCAGGACATCCACATGCCAAGCTGATGCTCTACCATTGAGCCAATTGGCCAGGGCAAATGGCAATTCCTCTTAAACTGCTGGTCTTTTTCTTTAACAAAATTCTTGATTTGATATCATCCTGCTTTAAGACTTCTTTCTAATTCCAGGCTTTGTTTTTCATCAAATGTCCGTTCCAGTCGCTCACTTTAGGAGCCTGCACAAGCCATCTTTTCAAAAACCTTAGTTGGTGTCAGAGTGAGAGAAGAAATTCACATTCGAAAAAGATTTGTGTCAGAGTGAGAGAAGAAGTTCGCATTCGAAAAAAATTTGCAGGCTAATTGATGTTTCCATTGTTTCTGGTCAAAGTTGGAATGTTTCAGTTCTTGGCGTATGAGCAAAAGCATTGAGTTTTTCCTTTCTTTTGACTTTCTAAGACCTGTGACAAAGTGAAGCTATTGGCCTAGAGGTTTGGGGACCACTGGGAAGCAGCTTGGCCCAGCGAGCGCCCAGGGCTCTACCGCTCCTTGAGCAGCTGCTACTCTTTCATTTTAGACTAACGGATTACGGTCCTGCTGACACAATGCTGCTTTTTGCTATTGCAAGTACTGTTTATTCTGCCTAAACTTCCAGCCAAGGGTTATCCATCCTTCCTGACCTTGCCCAGGCATCCCCTTCTTTATGAAGAGGCCCCTCAGCCTCCTTCTCCAATATGTCAGGAAGCTAGTGCTATGTAACAAAGTGCCCCCACACCCTGGGCTTAAACCATAACTGTGTGATCATGGCTCTGGGTCAGCCAGCTTCGCTGATTTTGGCTTGCGCCTGTGTCTACATGCAGGCTGGCTGGTCTAAAGTGTCCTCACCCACGTTTGGCATTGCTGGTTTTCTTCAGAGGGGATGAGGGTGGCTGGACCATGTCTTTCTCCTCATCCAGCCGACTAGCCATGGTGTGTTCTCAAGGCCAAGGACGTGGGTCTTGGGTGAGGAGAGAAGGGTGAGGTGAGCAGGGCTGTACCAATGATCAATCCACCACGCCCGCCTTTGATAGAGCTGCCTGCTCTGTAGGGTTAGTGCACTTGGATGTATTTACAGGGTGACACCTTGCTCGTTTATTTATGTGAGTCTCAGTTCTACAAACATGTACTTGAACTTTCCTTAATCTCAGCTGGCATCTGAGTTTTCAGTTAATTTCCTTGGGGTGTGTTGGTCGTCCATCCTCTGGGTGCAGGAGGTACCCAGGAGGTTGGGGACCCTAAGGTAGGAAGGGGACATGCTGCATAGAATCTTGGCAGCATGTCCTGAAGGTTGGTGCTAGCCATCAGTGCTGCAGGGCAGGTCCCAGGCCCGAAGAAAGCTGTCTCGCCCTTCCCGGTGCCCTTGCCTTCAGTCGGGCGTGGGAGGTCCCGCCAGCCCAGGCTCCAGCCCTTACCCACAGTGTCAGCAATGCAGCCCCAGAGGACGGCTTCTGGCCCTGCCCACACACCCGGATGTTGACAGGGGCATGGCTCCAGCACCAGCTTTAATGGATGGTCTCATCGCTTTTAAAATAATGACCATGGAGCGTGGGCTGGCAAGGGCAGTGACATCATTGTCCTGCAATTCTGGGTCAGTTCCTGCCGCTTTCCTCTCCATCTTTGAACACTGCATCTAGGCGTTGGGTACCTGTCCTGGCGTCTCTAACATGCTCACATGTCCACCCCGTGATGTGGTTAGGAGAGCCGTGGTGTTGAAGTCAGAGGTCCTGGGTTCCAGATTCTGCCCTGGCTTAGCTGTGTGAACTTGGACCAGTAGTTTCACTTCTCTAGGCCCAAATTTTCTTGTTTGTACAATGGTGGGGTAATCCCTGATGTTTTAATGGGATGTGAAGATGACCGGGAGCTTCTCTCAGACCTGCCAGAGTTTGTGAGCTGCACACAGGTGCCAGGACAAGGGGTCAGGAGAGCTGAGACTCCCTCCCACTGTCACGAAGTTGGGTATCTGGCAGGGGCTGTGGCTACTTCAAGGAAGGTCACCTTTCTCTTTTCCTGAGGGCGTAACCTTGCCAGGCTCTGTGCTGCTGGGGCTGCGTCAGCCCAAAGGTGGTACCTTTCCCAGACACTCACAAAGGTGCCTGAAGCTGTCTAGTTCTATGCTTTCTCACGGTGGACCCACCGGGCTTACTGCCTTCAGGGAAAACATTTTTCCCTTAGAATAATTTTGGCTTTGAGTTTGTCACTATTTTAACAGGCCTTTAAATCTTTGATCTGTGAGTGGTAAGAAAGAGTTGTCCCTGGGTCACGGGTTGGGACTATGGAGACTGAAATTGAGTGTTTCCTTCCTAACCACGTTGGTTTTCCTTTTTTATTTCATTTTATTCATTTAATGAATATGGAAGAAAATATTTTATTATATTTTTCTTGTTTTATTTATTAATTGAACCACCTTGATTTTAGTTTCAAGACCACCTTGTGAGTAAGGAGTTCTATCTTCTCAACGATGAGACTTTGTTGAGTTTCTCCACCCTTCCATGGAGAGCCAACCTGCTGGTCAACCCCGAGACCCACCGGGCCCCAGCAGTGGCAGCGGGCCTGGCCTTCTCCTGCAGAAGGGCTTCTCAGCCCTGTCCTTCTGCCAGGCTGTTGCCCAGAGCCCTGAGTAGGAGGGTGATGCTGAGCTCAGTCATGGACTGTCCCACCCGAGTGCCTATCTGCATTTCCTTACAAGAGGACTACAGTTCCTACCTCTCCTTCCCTGCCCAGCGCAGAGGTGGGATAGTCCTGACAAATGTGGGTATAAACTAGACTTCACACTGCCAGGGGTGACCCCAGCATGGAGAGAACCTCCTGTGGGGACCTGGCATGGCTGCATCCTGTGTACTCACATACAGGGAGGTCGCTGGGCAACATTCTCCCTGGAGTGAATGTGCATGGCTGGCATCACACAGCACCAAATGACCAAGCAGGAACACTATCCTCCTGATAGACATATGAAGACTATTCAGTTCAATTTTGACCCAGATTTTCAAACCAAGGATTAAGAAATGCCAAACCAAGCAAGTTTAATTCTAGGATTTACATAAAATGCAAAAGCAAAAGGAATTGTAAAAGAAGCCGAATATTGTCATGGAAAATTCCCTGGACTGGGAGACAAGCAGACAAGGTGATAGTGATAGTTTTACAGTGTTTTGAATGTGTACTGTCTCCAGGGCTTGGGCTCAGGGACCAGTATTTGCCTTCCTAATCTCACTGAGGTCACTGAGGTCCGTTCTCTACTATTAAGATTATTTGGACAAGATACAAGAGGCCTGAACAAGTTAAGCCACTGGCCCAAGGACATATAGCTAATACATGCATGTTTTGGGGGGATGTCTGGTGTTAGAGCTCAGGTCTGTGCTTTGCCTCTGACTCATTTTCTGTTGTGGGTAAGTGACTATCTTTGGACTTCAAAGATTCCATCTGGAAAAATGAACCAGTGGGACCCCAGGATCTCTCTTTTTTAGCTCTAAAGTACTTTGATTCCTACGGCTTGCATCTTGCTGGGGAACATGGTGCCTGTTCGGTGTCCTGTTTGTAAATGATGTTGCTGCCCCAGCCCCAGCCTGTGTGTGTGCTGAGGGCCAGACTCTTTTATTTAAGACATCATTGTCATTGGGTGGAAAGAATTCCTGAATAAGGGACAGGAGCCCTAAGTATTATGTTCAGCTTCAACACCAAGTGGCTGTGTGACCTCAGGCACGGCTTGGTCCTTGTGAGCCTCAGTGTCCCCACTTGTGAAGCATAGTTGGATTAGGTTGTGTCCGGGCCCCTTCCAGCTCTGACACCCGGGGAGGTCGCCGGCTCTGCTCACCTGTGCTGTATACATGCAAGGGCCAATTCCTGTGACTAGACCCCAGGATTAGACCCTCTGAGAGTATCTGTGCTTTTGCTAATAGATTCCTTCCTATCAGGTGCATGTTGTAAAAATTTTGGAAAACGCTGAAGTCAGAGCAAATGGGTAAAACTAAGATATTCGCTCTGGTCAGTAGCCAACTGAGACGGCAGGACCTGAACCAGGGGACATGCAGAGGAGCCTTGGAGGAGAGGTCCTCATGTTGCTCTTGTTGGTGGTGTTGGTGTGTAAGAAACAAGCAGCTTCTCTGCAGGAGTTTTTAGTGTACGTGCTGCCGAAGCTAGCACGGTAGGGAATTTTTAAAAGGGTTTATTTGAGTTAGACTGACAGTTGCCGGGGAGCAAGCTCTCCAGTACTCCAGAGAACAGTTTCACAGTTTCTTTTATGTGTTTCTTCTGTGAGATTTAAGGAAGATCCCATGGAGATGGGAGAAAGCCAAGCTGGGGTCGGGTTATAGGCAAGTGGACAAGAACATGTGCTCTCCTCAGGGTGGTTACACTTATTCAAAGGTTGTGTTTACCTTGACGCACAGCCCCAGGGGCAGGGCTTGTCTAAGGCAGAAGTGAACCTTTTCCTAAAACTTTTATATGCCCGGGGCATGACTGCCCACCACGACCCGCGTCGCGAGGAATGGACCATCAGGTCACCCCGTGAAGTTACTCCTTGTCGCTGGGCTTGTCAGTTTATTACAGAACCCCTGTTCCCACACTGGTCAGGTGGCAGCTCATCTGTGGCATGGGAGGTGGCCCAGGCCTGGATTGCCAGGAGAAAGTGCTAGGGGCTAGTTCTGTGGCCGAGGGCACAGCCGTCCTGGTGGGTCTGGCCATGTTTCTCTTCTCATGGTTAGCCGGCATGGAGACTCCAATTTCATTCTCTTTTTTTTTAAGTTCTTTTTATTTATTTAAAAAATTTTTATTTACAGTGGTCCCTCGTCTATCATGGGGGGTTATGTTCCAGAACCCCCCACAATAGGAGAAAATCTGTGAACTGACGACTTTATATTTATTTTATTATTTATATATATTTTAAGGCTTTATAAACCCTCCCCCACACTCTTATAAACCTTTCCCACATTGTTATTAACCTTTCCCACACTTATTTTGCTTATTTTACCTTAAAAATAATTAAAATAATAAATATATAAAAATACCTATATACCGCAAAATTTCATGCTATATAGTGAAAAATCCACACTACAAAATTACATATATACAATTTAAAAATTCGCAATACAGTGAGACCGCGAAAAGTGAACCATGATATGGGAAGGGACGACTGTATTAATTTCAGCGAGAGAGGAAGGGAGAGAGAGAGACAGAGAGACAGGAACATCAATCTGTTCCTGTATGTGCCCTGAACAGAGATTGAACCAGGCAACATCTGCACTTCGGAACAAAGCTCTAACCAACTGAACTATTCGGCCAGGGCCAGATCTGATTTCTGTGTCTGCCCCCACCCTCCTCCACCTCTCCCACCTCCCCCTCATTCCCCAAGCCCCCACCCTCCTTCACCTCCCCCATCTCCCTCTCATTCCCCTCATTCCCCATGCCCCACCCTCACTCACCTCCCCCATCTCCCTCTCATTCCCCTCATTCCCCATGCCCCACCCTCACTCACCTCCCCATCTCCCTCTTTTTCCTTTCATTCCCCATGCTCCCACACTCCCCCACCTCCCACACCTCCCACAAGCACATGAAAACCCTAGAGAGCTTGCTCTGTGCAGTGATAAGATCAGCAGAGGCTTAGAGAACCTAGCAGCCCTGGAGGAACTGGTCTGCTTCCTCACCCAGCAAGGCCGAGAAAGGCTGTTTGCATTCTGTGAGTTGTTAGGTCCAGAGCGAAAGGAATATACAGAAGAAGATGATTATGGTGTTTTTAAAACCCACCCCTTCCTGCCCAGCCCGGGACAATATTTACAAAGCAGACATGCAAACAAGCAGACCTTCTTTTCGGGTTTGAATGGCCTGGTGAGCCAGGCTCACCGATGCCCAGTCCTTGCCCAGTGCCATGTTAGGTGTTTAAAGAGCACATTTGCGGACCATTCAAGCCTGCCATCCCGCTGTGGTCACCAAGTGGTCAGTGAGTCCACAGCCATGTTGTTCTTACTTGAAGAAGATACAGACCCTTTTCACAAGAAAATATTCTCAAGGATGTTCAGTGTTGACTTAAATTACCTTTATTATTATGTTATTTGAATATGTACAAACATCACACCAGGCACAAGTTCCTTCAGCTTGACATTTGTGTACAGCTATAAATCTAAAGCAAATTTACAAATGACATGCAAACAAAACTGTAACATGAATGAAATTCTATTTGCCAGCATGAACTCGGTATCCTACATCTAAATCTCTGCCGTTGGGCTTAATAGGAAAAATTTTTATCGCTACGTCTTGTATTTCATTCGTTAGTGTCTGGGTTTATTTGATGTGTGCACAGGACCTTGTTTGACTTCTCATGGATCATTTTTTTCTCATTTTTTAACATAGAACTCAGTTTGAGCCATGAAACTATCCTTTTAATAAGCCAGTTGTTATAGAAGAAAAGTTCTTAACTATCTTAACACTAAAAAAATTCAAGTGCTGGTTAATGGACTTTTCTTTTTTTCTTTTTTTTAAGGTTTTATTTATTGATTTCACAGAGCAGGGGAGCAAGAAGTACCAACTCATAGTTGCTTCACTTTAGTTATTCATTGGTTGTATATACCTTGATCCAGCAAGCCCAGGGTTTTGAATCAGTGACCTCAACATTCCAGGTCAACAATCTATTCACTGTGCCACCACAGGCCAGGCTAATGAACTATTTTTTTTTATTTTTTAGCGAGAGAGCGAGAGATAAACAGGAAGGGGGAGAGATGAGAAGCATCAACTCATAGTTGCAGCACCTTAGTTGTTCATTGATTGCTTTCTCATCTGTACCTTGACCAGTAGGCTCCAGCTGAGCCCATGATCCTCTGCTCAAGCCAGAGACCTTGGGGTCATGTCTATGATCCCACACTTAAGCTGGAGACCCTATGCTCAAGCTGGCAACCTTGGGGTTTCAAACCTGGGTCCTCTGCGTCCCAGTTCGATGCTCTATCCACTAAGCCACGGCCTGGTCAGGCTGGACTATTCTTGATTACTTCCTGCTACTGAGATCTGTAGAATGCATCCTGTAACCATAATGTCCTACAAAAAAATTTAGGAGGGAGAGATTGGCATGCCCATTTCAACATGTGTCTTGTGATGACTTGGTATTTCTGCCACTTATACTGTGAAAACTTTGTAGGGGATGCTAGACATTGTTATTTCCTCTTGACTTGCTGCAGGCTGTTCCTCAGCTCGGCGCTTTGTTACATAGTGCTGCTCATCCAGGTGGTTCAGAATCGCTCATAGTTCAGAGCCCCGAGACTACATCCATAGCAGTCTCTGGACCCCCATTTTGAAAAGTCTTCTCACGGAGGCATGTGGTGAGCGCCCACAGAGGGGGAAGAGGTCTCCCTGCAATGTGGTATGACCCGAGGGAGCAGTTTTCTTGAAGGAGCCAGGAAACAGCAACAGGGACTGGATTGATTCATTGGATAATTTCTTCAGTGTGTATTTAAGGAATTCAATATTTCCGCCCATCTCACATGGGGGATGGGGAAGGGCAGTGGTACATTTAGGGACCTGTTTCCTTAGACCTGTGATGGCGAACCTATGACACATGTAGCCATTTTCGATGACACGTGGCCGCATACCAGAGAAGTATGGGGCCGCATGCCGTGAAGGACGTTTCATCCTCGACTCCTGCACGGCCAGGTGCAGTAGCCGAGGATAAAACATTTGCTGTAGTGTAGACACTCTGTGCTGGAGGTCTGTAGGCCAAAACAACAGAACTCCGGCACAGGGTGTCTAGTTCTGGGACTTCCGGTTAGGCCGTTTTTCTCAAAGTGACACACCACCTGAGTTATGCTCGGTTTTTTGGCAAATTTTGACACACCAAGCTCAAAAGATTGCCCATCAATGGCTTAGACAGCGGTTTAGGGACCTGGGACAGCTCTTAGGAACGCTTTCTACACAGGAGTCTAAGCCCCAGGAGGGAGTGAATATCAGCCCTCAGGTTATGAACGAGATAGGCTCTGTAGGTTTGTTCTTAAGTTGAATCTGTATGTAAGTGGGAACAGGTACATTTATCTATTAATGCAACTTAGATGTTTGTCTTAACATAATATTTGTTTTTAGTTTTCTGTGCACATAAATACTTACACTTTTCAAACCTACAGAACCTATCTCATTTGTAACCTGGGAAGTGCGTAGCCTTTCCACTTTTCTTTTTAAGTGACCCTCTGCCATTTTCAGGAATCCAATCTTAACAAAGGTAAACATTTGCCACTTTGGAGAACAGTGTGGAGAATGTGCTACCGGCTTTGAAGGCCACTCCCTCAGAAATGACATTGGCGCGAGTCCCCATTCTCTTCAGAGGGTGTTGGGGTAATAACCATCTGGATATCTGAGTTTGGGTGTATTTGTCTAAAACAGAGGAGCCTCAGTTTCCAACACAAGCTATAGTATGGGGAATTGAATTGATGAGGGGTACCAAGTGAGCTGCAGGTTACACAAAAGACAGGGGGGTTGAGGAGAGAGTTCATGGCGGCCGGACATGCTCAGAACAGGTCCCAAGAAGCACAGACTTGATCTCCTCACATGCCCTCTCATGGGTGTTAACAAGGTGTGGTCTGGCCGCAGGTGTTTCCGACCGCCCTTGATGATTGGAAAGTGGACAATCCCCCTCCTCCTCTCCCTGAGCCTGGAAAGGGTCTTACAGTGAGATCCAGTAGCAATTCATGTGTTTGGAAAATGGTTCCCCGTCCTGCCCCATGTGAGGGAAACTCACCATCTGTCCTCTCTGTGTAGCACAGTTAAACATACACTAGTCAGGGCTCGGGAAACTTTTTTGCTGAGAGAGCCATGAATGCCACATATTTTAAAATGTAATTCTGTGAGAACGACCCGTGTACATTATGCATTATCCAATAAAAATGTGGTGTTGTCCCGTAGGACAGCTGTGATTGGCTCCAGCCACCCACAACCATGAACATGAGCAGTAGGAAATGAATGGATTGTAATACATGAGAATGTTTTATATTTTTAACATTATTGTTTATATTAAAGATTTGTCTGTGAGTCAGATGCAGCCATCAAACGAGCCACATCTGGCTCGCGAGCCATAGGTTCCCGACCCCTGCACTAGCTGAATGTGTATGGGAAATTCTTACCCAGTTCTGCTGCTCGTGAACTTTGTGGTTATGAGCAAATCCCTTAGCGTCTCTGCAAATCTGGTTCTTTATCTGTAAATTGGGTATTAAATGGCTACCTGGACAGTGGTGGGATTCAAATAATTTAACAATTGGTCCTCTGCCCTAATGACCGTTTTAAGTATATATATAAAAAAAGATATACCGTTTTAAGTATATATATAAAAAATAATATATATATAAAATTTATTATTTTATGCATTTAATACTTAAATAAGAGCAATAAAAGAGGTACACAAAACTAGATTAGGTTATAAGAAAAGGTTTTAAAATATTAATAAAAAATATTAAGTAATACCTGACAAAAAATAGTAAAACTGTTATTTAAGATATTTTCAATGACAGCATGTCACCTCCTGGCTGTTTGGCACTCTTTCTCTTTATGTTATATGTTTGTTTACTGAAGTAATAAATGCAAGGGAATTAAAATGTAGTATTTCATCAAAGGTATAATGAGTTTTACGAAATAAATAAGTAAATATTACAAGCATAGTTCCATCAAATTTTTTTTTACCTATGGACGGAATGAACATTAGTATGGGTGTTTAGAATATACTGTTGCGCAGATGAACATTAAAATAGAGTCAGAAATGTAAATATGTGATTTCCACATCGGGCGGCTGTTCAGCCACACACCTTAGAGAAAACCCTGATTACAAGTGCTATTTTAACAAACGGTTTGCTGAACTCAACAAAAAATTAGGTATCAGTTCTGCCGAACCAGTGCGAACTGGCTGAATCCCACCATTGTTCCTGGCCCAACTCCCAATTCTTCACATCTGTGGGAAGACCGGCTGAGCCATGGGTATGGGACAAGCTGCTCACTTCACTACATGTAGGACATCGACTCCTGGACTCGTGGGAGCTGGGATTGGGGTAAAGGCGAAATCCAGAAACCAGGCAAGAATGCCATTTACCAAGCTGTGAAGACTCATGTGTATGCCACGCTTTAGAGAGTAGACAATGTGTCAAGAAGGTCACTTCAGGTTCTTACTCTAACCATCTAGTTGTCTAACATGGAGACAGTCATTTTAATGACTGTGCCTCATATGATCATGAAAATAAGGCCACAGATCTTTTCCAGATGGGTTGGCTATGAAGAATCAATGAGGGGCATGTGGAGAAGTCACAGCTCGTGCCTGGAATTCAGTGCAAACGGAATGTGATTTGTTTTCTTCCCCCTTCCCTCCCTCATATCCTTCCTTCTCCTTTCTGTCTTATGTAGTTATAAAAGCGAGGAGTTAGAATGAATATCCTCTAATTAAAGAGGCCGAGTTTGTGCCTTTTAAAAAAAAATAAAAGACCATGTTTATTAGAGGGATATGACTTGGGAACCTCAAGAAATATGATTTTTTTCCAAGTAGGAGGAAAAGGTTCTGAGCTCTCCTGCTCAGGGAGCCCCAGGAGTTAAGGGTGGGATGATAAAAGTGTCAGAATGACTTCTTTATTTCTATTTATAAGCCTTGCCGTACAGCTCGGTGGATGGTGAGGTGCTTTTTCCAGCGTAGAAACTTTCCTTGGCTGGGGAAAGGCAAGAATAAATACTTTTCCTGGGATGCATCCATTGCCGGTGCCCTCTTTCCAATATTCGTCCAGATTGAACGTTGCGCTTGAGAATCCAAGTGAGTTCAGAGACGGCGACTTTCCAAAGCAAACCCAGCTTGATGCAGTGAAAAGTCATGGCTATTCTTTTTCTTTGTTTTTTCCATTGATCTGAGAGATGGGGGAGGGGGTCGGTGCAGGGAAGGGAGAGAGAGACAGAGAAGCATCAACTCCTTGTTCCACTTAGCTGTTCCATTTAGTTGTACTCTCATTGGCTGTTTTTTGTATGTGCCCTGACCCGGGATTGAACCCATGACCTTGGTGTACTGAAACGACTCTTTATCTACTGAGTCACCCAGTCAGGGCAGAGCTATTCTTTTTAAAAAGGTGCATGGACTTGGATACAGTGGGTATATGGGAGTCCTGAAGCCTTTATCTCCTGGTCTGGGCACAAGGAGGGAGAGGACAAGGGCGTCCCACCACACTCGCCCCTCAGCAGACTTCTCACCCTACATGCTTCCTTCTCCATGTCACCAGCCGGTGGTAGTGAGGCAAGCCGGCCAGACCAGGGAGGGAACACTCCGATACCCCAGAAATGGGGCAGAAGAGTTGTTTGAATATTTCCTTTGGCCACTCCCTGCCTCCTGCTCCCTGACCCCATTCAAGGTGATGTCTGTGCACCACCGACCGGGTCCTGTCGCCTCCCTCCTCCTAACTTTGTTTCTGCTTCTCCTGGGCCAGCCCTCCCACTGCCACGTAAATAACCCACGTTCCTGGCCCAGTGCGAGCTGCAGCTCCTCTGGAAGCTTTCCTGGCCACTCCAGATCTCAACATTCCTTCCCTGAATCCTTGAGAGCCTCCACTGAAACCAACTCTGTGATCTGCTCTGATAGTTAAACCTGGGTTCCTCCTCTACTGCTGGAACCTGGCCATCCACGGTGCCTGTCCGGCCTCCCCCGGTTCCCACCCTGGCCTTCCCTGGTGTCCGTCCCGGCCTCCCCCGATTCCCACCCTGGCCTTCCCTGGTGCCCACCCCGGCCTCCCCCAGTGCCCGTCTGGCCTCCCCCAGTGCACACCCTGGCCTCCTCTGGTGCCCCTACCTGACCCGGCTGCAGGATTGTGTTTGTGTGAAGAGTGCTCAGGACAGGGTGTGGGGACAGAAGACAGGGTATCCTGCACCTGCACAGTCCCAAGCACAGCATGGGTAGGACGAGGTGACCGACTGGTACCTGTGATTAGGAACCTACCACACCAGGCTCTAGGGGAGGCGCTCAGCAAAGGAGACAAATGTTCTCTCTCGGTGACTTCACTAGACAGACGTGATTTAAAGGTCTGAGGACAGTAAGGAGAAATCTATTATTACATTTTTTTTTGTAACATATTCTCTTCCTACTTCCAGAAAAGGATGGAGTTGGCTGACAGGAAAGCCTTTACAATAAGCTATTTATGTAGAAAAATAAATGGAAAGCCATGTAGAAAGAGGAAGGAGCTGAAATTATGATGTGTTAGCTAATATAATTATTATGATTATATACAGCTTGAAACTAGGGGTGTGGGAGGCCTGGGGCACACTGCCCTGGTTGGGTAGTATGTCATTGGATAGAAGAAGTAGAGAAAAAGTGTCTTAAATAATTAGATCTTGCTAACAGGAGAATAAGACTTCGTAAATAATGTGTGATCAGAGACAGAGAGCACAATGAGAAGATTCAGGGCTGGGGTGTGGCTGGATATGAGGATCTGGGTGCTTAATGCACAGACGAGCCAGATCCTTAATTTAGGAGATTGTGGCGGTCGATTCTGGCTTTGTTCTTCAGTGGTTGTCTTTGGTCATCTCAGAAATAATTAGGGTGTTTCTGAGCCAATATTCAGATAATAATTTTCAGTGAGAGCGAGGACTTGCTTGCATGCCCCACCTCTTGTGAAAGTGTAGCGTTCAAAGAACATTTATTTCAGTGAGGAGATGGTGTCTCCGTCATTCGGGGCCACCAGGGCTCTTAAACCTTCCCAGTGCCACATGTCACTGCTCTACACACATCACTCAGCAAATCAATTCACATGACCACGCCTAACTACAAATGTGGCAGGAAGCACAGACTTACCCTGCGCCAGCAGCGGGGAGGATCAGGGTATTTGTGGACGGTTTCACTTTGGCAAAACGAAGATGAGTGTTTCCACTCTCATACCAGCTATACCTGCATCCCAGCAGCCGCCCCACAGGAAGCGTCGACCTAACACCAGAATCCCTTGTCTATCCCAACAAACAGGTCAGTCCCTGAGGTAGCAGGGACCCAGACTGAAGCCATCTGCCCTTTAATGATTGCAGAGACAGTGTCACCTCATGCCACACCTGGGACTGTCGTGGCTTCTGGAAGAGTTGGGTGAAAGAAATAGGTCCAAGGCTCACAGAGGAGAGTGGGATTGATTTGTTATATCTGACATGGGAGGAGGTGGGGAGAGGAAGCAGTTGCCAGGCCTTTGTCACCCTTAATCATTGTAACCCTCAGGGGGCATAACATTCCATGATGGGACTTGCTGTAGTGACCCATGACCCACTGATCCTCCATCCATGGAAGGCTGGCTTTTGTCCCCTCCCAGCATGCACTGCAGAGCAGGTCACAGCTTCTAAAGTGCCAGCCTATGTCTGCAGGGTCCCAGTGTGGAGCAACCTTCTCTGATGGATGAAGCCAGCCTGGCACCTTCATCCCTCTCTGCCTATACCAGGTGACACATCTTTCTAAAGCCATTTTCCTAGTTTCCATGGGCTACCCAGAAAGACTATTAAACACCTCACCCAGCCAGTTCTTTCCAAAAATACCCACTCCTATTTGTGAAAATGGAGAATTATGTAATTCTGAAACGGGCTCCACCATATCCCCTCTCGTCTTGATGCTGTGGCTGAAGCCACATAGGAGCACAGCCTCATAACCAGCAGCCCCGTGAGCCAGAAACACGACTCCTCTCGTGGTGAGGTTGGGTCGTGGCTAGAGTGATGCTCACTCTTCAGGACGGTCCCAGATGTCTGGCTGGGTTCAGCTGGCCTTGGCTTGCTTTATTTAGGAGGCTGGTGGCTGCAGTTCAGAAATTGCTTTCCTCCTGGGACCTGTGCTGTGCCCATTTATGTCTCGGTTATGAGACGTCACTGGTGCAGCTCCTCACAGCCCCTCTTTCTCTCTGTAGCTTTCACGACAAGACATCGGGGCATTCCTCATTTAGAAGGATGGGCTCGCTTTCTTATTTGAAGAGGAGAGAAAGGGTCTTCTCTTACATAGAGGAAAGGAATGGAGGAACGTTTATTGAGTGGGTGCCAGAGTGTGTGTGTGTGTGTGTGTGTGTGTGTGAGAGAGAGAGAGAGAGAGAGAGAGACAGAGACAGAGACAGAGACAGAGACAGAGACAGAGACAGAGAGAGGGAAAGATAGGGACAGACAGACAGGAAGAGAGAGAGATCAATTATTCATTGTTGCACCTTAGTTGTTCATTGATTGCTTTCTCATATGTGCCTTGACTGGGGGGTTACAGCAGAGCCAGTGACCCCTTGCTCAAGCCAGCGACCTTGGACTCAAGCCAGCAACCATGGGTTCATGTCTATGATCCCACACTAAAGCCAGCAACCCTGTGCTCAAGCCAGATGAGCCTGTGCTCAAGCTGGCAATCTCGGGGTTTCGAACCTGGGTCCTCTGCATCTCAGTCCTACTCTTTATTTACTGTACCAGCGCCTGGTCAGGCAGTGCCAGTATTTCTTGTACATTTTTTCCTTAATCCTCACAACAATCCTTAAGATACAGGTCTCAACCACTCTATTTTATAGTTGAGGAAACTGAGGCTTGTTCAAGCTGAACAGCTTGGTCACTTGGCCACATTAGGGCAGAGTCAGGATCCAAAGGCAAGTCTGGACCCCCTGGACTCCTCCACATGGCCTGGGAATTGGATTGAAGGCATCCCAGTCTGCCCGGCACGAGGAGGGTTGGAGAGGGAAACTTTAGGAAAATGTTCTTTTGCTCATCGTTAATCCTTAATTCTCGTCTTGAGTCACAGCTCCTGCTGAGGACCTTTCCAGACTTCTGTAGAGCTGGGCAAAAACACACCACCTTTTCTCTCTGTGTGTGTGTTTCTTTTCGCTGATCGATTTTCCCTTATTTAATCTGGAATTCTGTTGGGCACTGGTATTCCACAGTAGTGCTATTCCCCAGACTGGTCGGAGAAAGTGGGCAGCCTGTTCCTAATAAATACCATGAGTCACATGTCTTCTCGACTGCCAAAAATATTCATGCAGAACCCAAGTCCTTCTCTGGCCTGTGCAAGTTTCCAGAGGACTAGTGAAACAGTGTGTCCTTTGTCCTCAGAGAGTCTTATGCTCTTGTGGGGGCTCCCTATCTTAGGAACCTGGTTGTTGATGGGTCAAGATTCTTGCCTCAGCCTATGAGAACCACAGTTCTGAACACCAGATACAGGGAGTGTTGGACCATGGGGTGTGGAATCAGGAGAGCTGGCAAGGGCACTTACTAGTGCTGTGACCCTGAACAACTTTCTACATTTTCTGAGCCTCATTTTCCACACCTGTAAAACGGAGTGATGAGAGTTGCTGAAATCACAGGCTGTAGAAGCTGATGTTTCCCAGGAAACTTTGGGCAAGTCCCTCACTCTTTCCCAAATGCAGTTTTCTCACTGATAGAATGGAGGTTGCAATAGTAATTAAGCCATCGGATTGTTGTGCACAGTAGATGAATTCAAATGTGGGAACACGTTGGACAATTTGGGGCATATGATAAATGCTCAATAAATGTTGGATGTTTTTATTATACTGTTACTGTTATCCAGCTTACAAGGTTGCTGTAAGGTTCAAATAAACTCATGTGAAAGTGTCTAACATGGAGTTTGGAATATAATAGATGCTTCAAAATAGTGAAATCTGGTCTTTATCATAAGGATGTCAAACCTTTGAGAAGGCAGCAGTTAGAAAGGAATTGTTCAGTTTCCAGAGTTCTGTTCAGCCATCATATACTGGACACCCACTGTGCCCCATCTTCCATGTTGATTGCTCAGAATTTGGAGATGAACCAAATCCATCCCCTGGCCCCTTGGAGCACCTGCCCCTGGCCCCTTGGAGCCCCTGCCCCCTTGGAGCACTCACCCCTGGCCCCTTGGAGCACCCACCACCTGGCCCCTTAGAGCACTCACCCCTGGCCCCTTAGAGCACCCACCCCCTGGCCCCTTGGAGCACCCACCCCCTGGCCCCTTGGAGCACTCACCCCTGGCTCCTTGGAGCACCCACCCCCTGGCTCCTTGGAGCACCCACCCCCTGGCCCCTTGGAGCCCCTGCCCCTGGCCCCGTGGAGCACCCACCCCTGGCCCCTTGGAGCACATTATCTCACAGGGAAACAACCACCGACTATAAGATGTGAGGATGGAGATGGCTTAGAGTACTGGGGAAGTATGGAGCATGGAAGACCAAATTCTTCTGGATTATTGTATTCAGAAACTTGGACTTCTGTTTTATTCCCAGTGGTTTTTTTCTACTAGTGCTGTAAGTGACAAGAAAAGTGAGCAGAGACCTAGTTATAAAGGGTCAGGCTGAGAAGTTATGACTCATAAGCAACTGAGAGCCGTGTTAAGAGCTTGAGCTCAGGTGCAAGCTCATTTGCGTTTTGAAAAGATGCCTCTGGCAGCCTCGTGGGTTGGGTGGAGGAAGGTAGATGAGGGTCAGGAGACCAGCTTGAAGGTTTCCCCATCACCAAGTGAAAAGAACAGGGATCCAAAATAGGGGACAGATTCCAGAGATCTATAAGAGGTAAAGTAGGCAGTCACCCATGAAGGCAGGCTAATGGGGCTGCCGCTTAATCAGGGTGTGCCGTGGGGAGTGGGAGTGAGCACAGGGGCCTTTTGGGGAGAAGGACAGTTCCATCCATGTGGGTCTCCTTCTTCTCTGTGGAATTTCCTGTCATGGCTTCCTTTGACCTGCCCATGACTCAGGGGACAGAGCTGGGGTAAGAGGAGATGGCGAATTCACTCAAGGTCCAGCTGTGGGTGGCAAATCCCTAAAGGGGACTCTGAGGAACATCCCCAGGTGGGCCTTTCTGACACACTTTGGGACTAGAAGGGATGCAGGTCCGGAGCTTGTGGGGGGAAGTTGTCAACTTTCTAGAGGCCACCATGTTGGGAGGCCACCATGTGCCATTGGGCACAAGGGCAACTCACCCAGTTTCCTCTACCTCTTGATCACTGCGTTGTGAGGCTCTGGTCCAGTGACCGGATTGTGTTTCATCCTCAAGTTGAGAACACGTCCAGATCTCACCTGTCTCTGATAGCTGGTGGATCTGATGGTCCCTGAAGAAGCATTGGCATAGACATTGGCAGATGCTCCCAGACAGGAACCTTGATGCTCCTTGTAACAGCTACCCGGCTCCAGTGAGGTACTTCACACACAGGTCCAATCAGTCAGTCCCAGTGCTGAGCCCAGGTCCTGATTCTCTGGAAAAAAATGTGGTTGCTGGCTGAATGCATGTGCCTCCCTGCTGCCTTCCCCTTGGGGCCACCCCTCCACGACCTCGCAGGAAGTGGGGGTGATTGATGTTGACAGTTTTCTCATGTGTGCAGTCATAGTGCTATCCCTTTCCAAGCCAAATCCAGCCTGTGCCAGGCATCAGGTCTCTAAAACGGGAGCCAAGTTCCCCTTGGCATGGCAATGGAGGCCTCCTGTGATGCTCCCCACCCGCTGGTTGTCGCGGGAACTCTGTCTGCACAAGCCTCTGTCTCCCATCTCGATTTTCCATGGGAAGGACAGGAGAGACCTTGGACGAGCCCAGAGCAGAAGGCTCTGACCTGATGCTAGTTAGCAGTGCCAACACCATGTTGAAAGCTGCTGCTCGCTCGGTGATGATGGACGTCATAAGGGGCTCAGTTCTTGTAGAAGCAATTTCAGCTGCTTGGCTCACTGTCTGGTTTTATTTCCTCCTTTCTTGTTGTTTGTGGCACAAAATGAGGACATTGCCAGTTTGAGACTATCCACCCTCCACACACACATGGTGCCATTTGGTTTCTGTGCCTTGATTGATTTCCATCTGCCAGCACACAGGGCACCTCACTCTTCAGCTTCTCAAACAGATGGCCAGGAACAGGAGCCAGATTTGGGAAGTCGTCAGACACAGGGAGAGCATGGTGCTGAAGGATCTTGTGATCCTGGCCAGCCTATTGTTAACCGCAGGGTCCCAGCTATCTTACACATTAAAATAATAACACACCCTGAACCTTTCTTGTGTGAATTTGAATGAGAAAGCAGAGGATTCCCGTAAGGGAACTGCGGGAAGCAGTTCGAGTTCCCTGTTGAGGTGAGGGCATGCTTGTGTTTAACTCCCGTGAGGATTCAGCCTGTGTGGGTTTCCAGACGTTGTGTGTGTCAATTCCTGTTAGGAACAAGTCATTCCATTTGATGGCGGGTGGCTTCAGACTCCCTTGGAATCCCCAGAGGGTTGGCCAGGAGCAAAGCATCAACCTGAGGGCCCTGGAAGATGATGGCATGCCTGGGTGATCCCGTCCTGGTACCTCAGGGCCAGAATTACTCAGGATCCCACTGGCATCCCCAGAAGGGATGTGGTCCTGAAGGACTGAGTCTCTAGGAGGCCCCTTCCTCGCTGGGGTCCTGGAGAATCACCACTTTCTTCTCTTCTCTGACCTTCACACACCCACACCATCCCTTGGGACCTCCTGTTCTGAGACTGGACGTGGGAATGTGCTTTTTTACGATCTCAGTTCTAATGACATGACTCTGCCCAGCCATGTTTGAGTAAATGTTAGTGGGTTGAATAATTTTTGAGAGAGGGAGGGAGATGATAGGATGTTCAGTGAGCTGTATATTTGGACTGAGGCAAATATTTGTGTGTTTGGATGAGGGGCCTCCGGAGGGTGAAATGATGGACAGAAGGAGAAAGACCACTAACCCTTCCCGAACATCTGCCATGTGCATAACTGGCAGGCCAGGTGCGGGGATGCTCACGTTCACCCTGAGGTGCCCGATCTCACAGATGAGGACAGTTGCTGAGCAGCAAAGCAGCAAATGTAACCCCCAGTGACCTGAACACCCCCTCCTGTGCAGTCTTTTCTCTGGGCCTGGGGTAGCAGGCTCAACTTTCATCTTGCTTGTCAACTCAGGGGAGAAACATGTGCCTTACTGGGATCCACCCAGCAAGCCCCCTACCAGGCGATGCTCTGACCATCTGGGGCCATTGCTCCATTGCTCAGCAACCAAGCTATTTTTAGCTCCTGAGGTGGAGCCATCCTCAGTGTCTGGGGCCATCTTACTTCAACCAAGCCATGGCTACAGGACGGGAAGAGAAAGAAAAAGAAGGGAGATAGGGAAGGGTGGAGAAGCAGATGGTCGCTTCTCCTGTGTGCCCTGACCAGGAATTGAACCTGGGATATCCACACTCCAGACTGAAGCTCTACCACTGAGCCAGTTGGCCAGGGTTTGAAGGGAGAAGGATTGTGAGGGCACATTTGGGGTCCCTGAGAAGAGAAGTGGGAGATGCTGGCATTGTCCTCGACTGACTCTGCCCTAGCACCCAGCAGCACTATTTATGCCCTGGCTCACCAGGCCTCCTGCGAGCTTTCCCATCTGCTCCCTTCATCTGCCCTCACTCCTTTCTTGTTTGGGCCTCAGATTCCATCTTTTAGTCTTGTGGCTGAAACTGCTCCCAGGCAAGTTACTTCTGTCAGAGTCTCAGCTGCCATCCCCTTGCTCCACCCTCAAGAATTCTGTTCTCTCCACCTGTGACCCAAGTGGACCTTCCCTGGCATCTTCTGCTCCAGACCCTCATCCCCTGTCCGGAGCTCTTGGAGCTGCCTGTGACCAGCACAGCTAGAATTTCTGGTTCTAACTTTTTGCGGACAGTAGAAGGATCAGCACCAGCCCCCCTCTGCCCCATTCTGACATCAGCAGCCTGACCCCACTCCCCGGATGGGGCGGCTCTCTTCCTGACTCGTTTCACTGGTTTGAATTAGTGAAGACTTGGAAAGGCCATTACAACATGGGAAAGAAAGACTTGCTGTCCTTGATTATTGACTTGTCTGACCTCTCTGAGCGGGGAAGGTAGGTGTTTAGACATGCGTGGTAAGCAGGCCAGTTGGAGCAGATTCGGTCAACCCCATTCAAAAAGTGACCAACCTCCTTGCACCTGTCGAGGGAGAAGCAGGTCTACCTGTAGGTCAGGATTTCATAAAGTTGAGTTGAGACAAATGATGTCCAGTTACCAGGCAGCCTGAGTACCACAGACATTTTCATCTCCATTTGGGTTTGCATGTGTTCCCCATCACCCAGAAGAGGAAGGGGGTGCAGGTAGCGCCTCAGACCACTCCCATCTCATCTCATGGCCATTGCAGCAAACCTGTGACACAGGTGTGGGAGGTCCTGGTCCCCGGTTTATAGATGGAATGGTTACAGAGTGCCCGCGGCGCACTGGCGGCACTGTACCTCTGTACTCCGTGTGATCTCCTCTAGTAACTCTCACAGCAAACCTGCGCTGGCGTGCCCTTCAATTTACAAATGAGGAAACTGAGGCTCGAGATGTTCAAGGGTGTGTCTAAGGACCCCCACTGGAGGTTAGCATGAACCAGGGTTAACATGTCGAATTCCCAACTCCTAGGCTCTCACCCTCCCCCTCACCCTGAGAGGCAGGCATTATTTTCTCCTCTTATTTTTGGAAATGTTAATAAGAATTTCCAGGATGGGGCTGGGCTAGGGTGGCCTCTGTCTGACCTGTTCTTTAAACCTCTCCAGTGCTGAGAGGCGGCCAAGCCACAGCTCTAAGGCCAGGGTGCAGACAAGTGAGCAAGGCCATTGTACCTTCTCATTACGTCTGAGGAGAGGACTAGAGCAAGGCAATCAGAGTTCTATCAGCCATTTCCCTCTGGGACCAAGTCACTGGCCACATAGCTGGCCCAGCCTCCAATGTCACTCAGATCAGAGAGGAGTAGCTGGACACATGGATGACTCCTTAGGCTTTTTTCTTTCCTATTTTTTTTTTTTTTTAGGTGAGAGGAGAGGAAATAGTGAGGCAGATTCCCTCATGTGCCCTGACTGGGATCCACCTGGCAAACCCATCTGGGGCCGATGCTTGAGAACCGAGCTATTTTTAGTGCCTGAGGCTGATGTGCTCCAATAGAACTGACCTCAGCACTCAAGGCCATGCTCAAACCAATCAAGCCACTGGTTGTGGGAGAGGAAGAGAGAAAGAAGGGGGAGAGGGAGGGGAAAGAAGCAGATGGTTGCTTCTCCCATGTGCCCTTACTGGGAATTGAACCCGGACATCCATAAGTCAGGCCGACACACTATCCACTAAGCTACCAGCAAGGCCCTCCTTAGGCTTTAAGAATGCTTTTCTTTCCCCTCAGTTAAGAGCCTGCAGACAGCCCACTACGAAGTTCCCCTTCATTCACAGGTTCATTCATTCATACCTGTTACTGTCCGGGCAGCTAGAAGTATGAGAAAAAAAAGTCATTGTCACCTGGGCTTCCTCCCTGCTTATACAACATGCAGAGAGTTGCCTTTCAAATTCTCCTGCCCACACCACCTCCACCTTGACTTGGGCATGTCTTTCCTTTTCCTCGCAACATCTTCCAACATCTGTCATTCATCTACTGTTAAGCCGGCAAACACCTCAGTGTGCTCAGGCTGCCGTATGCTTGGTAGGGGAACTTAAAACACACACTACCCTGCCTCCCAAGACCTTACATTTCATGTAACAGTGCATTCTCTACATGTGATACAAATTTCGCTTTATTTACAAATTTCACTTGCTGTCAAATTGTAGTTGGGCCTGTTTGCTGTCCCCTTGGGGCTGTCTCTACATGTGGCTCTTGGCTGCCCCTGCCCCAGTCTTTCTGGTGCATGGTTACTGTTCGTGGCCCTGGGTTCTGGGTACTTCCAGGCCCTGCCTTAGCTGAGTGCCACGGACGTCACTTAACACTTTATGGTAAAAGTGAGGGTATTCCCAGGGTATTGGTGTATAAACTGAGTAGTTGCTCTGGGTCACAACTCATTGCTTGCTCAGGGTAAGATAGGCAGAGAACTAAGACCTGACCTTGAGCTGTGGTCCCCTGGCTTCTAAATTATGCAGGCCTCAAATCACAGAGCACCTACCTTATTAAATTTTGCTAAAGACATAGAATGAGCCCGTCAGGTACATTTTGACCAACAGACATAATGCGTTTGGCCTTTGTTGTTAGATTTTGAGCATCTTTTTTTTTTTTTTTTAGCCAAAGTGTGAACGTGTTTATTTCTTTTTATTTATTTATATTAGAGAGGAGACACAGAGTGAGAGAGAGAGAGAGAGAAAGGGGGGAGGAGCTAGAAGCATCAACTCCCATATGTGCCTTGACTAGACCAGTGCAAGGTTTTGAACTGGCGACCTCAGTGTTCCCAGGTCGATGCTTTATCCACTGCGCCACCATAGGTCAGGCAGATTTTGAGCATCTTTACATGTGGCATTTGATCTCCAGGTGTCCCCCAGTTGGCCACAGTCTCCACCACTCCTTATTGTACCTCTATCCCCAGTTTCTCTTCTCATTTCTTACCTACCTGTTCCCACATGGGCTTCAGCTTCCACCTCCTGCTTAACATACATTCTCATTTCATCCTTATAATAACTTAATGAAGATTAATTTGGAGATGAGGAAACTGAGGCCCCCCTGGAGGCCATGTAACTTGTTCAGAGTCCACAGTGAGAAGCAGGACTGTGGTGGGAGGGGGGACTGGTCTTTCCAACACCGCAGCCCCTGCCCTTCAACCCCACCGAGGGCCCTCAACGTGTCTATGCACTGGTTAGACATACTGCTCCTCTGTGCTGTCCGGGCCAGGTCTGACCTGCACATGGGGGCGGGAAAGGCATGACCCCAGTGATGACTTTTTGTGTCTGTGTGTCCCTGTGTGTGTCTGCGTGTGCATCTGTGTGTGTCTTTCTGTGTGCATTGGTGTCTATGTGCATATGTGTGCATCTGTGTCTCTGTGTGTCTGTGTGTGCACATCCTTCCACTAGGCTACCAGGCTCCCCAGGGTCTGGCCTCTCCTGACCCAGTGTTAATGTTCTGAGGGGATTTGGGCAGCTTTGCACAGAGACTTTCTGTGTGGCAGTCCCACACGGGCCAGGCTTTCTGGCCTGGGCTGGTCACTGTTACACACGCCCATCCACTTCCTATGTTCAATATTCCTACCTGCCATTTACTCACTGTTTTGTAATTTAGTTTCTTTTATTCTCATCTGCTGGTGACAAATCCCACTTCACCTTCCAGCCCTAATTATGTAATTACAGTAGTGAGTGATCACGTCCTGTAACAGCCTGTCCGGATTTTGTCTCTGATAGTCTTGGACCAAACCCAGTGGGGAGGATGGACCAGGCCTGGGACATCCCCAAGATATCCTCCTGGTTCCAGAGCTGTGAGTTCTCTGACTGCCCTGTTCTGCCCAGGGCTAAGGCTGCTCCTGGGTATCTTTAGTTTCTTTCAGGAGATTCCCTATAGTTTATTTCTTTCATTTTTGGAGGTCTGTGTTAACTGGAAACAAAAGCCCCTTTATTTGCTAGTTTTATTATCTAGGCAGGACCCTTTAGGCTGAGAGATGTTATCACATAGCAAGGTGTGAGGAGTCCCGGCTGCCGCTTTCAAGCTGTGGTCGTGTGACTGGGCTGCTCTGTTATCTTCTCTGAGGTGTTCCCTGACCTGTAAGATAGGGCATTGTGCCTGCCGCTATCCATTAAGTCATTCAGCATTCATGAGTGCATTATGCTCTTCTGTGTGAGGCCCAGTACTGGTCCCCCAAGAAGTTCATGTCCAGACGGAAGTAAACCAGGAGGCAGTTAAAACACAGGGACACTGTGTTAGATTTGAGAATCACAGGTCTAAAGGACAATGACCCCACTTTCCAACCCAGAGGAATGGGACATGTGGGAAACAGGAGGCCTCAAGAGCCTGACAGGGACTCTACGTGCTTTGGTCCAGGTGGGAGGTGGAGGGACCCTCTGTGAGGGTGCTGAGGTCTCGACAAAGCTGTGCATTAACAGCTCCTGCAGAGACCGTGCGGACAAAGAGGCCAGCAGAGAGCGGTGGGAGGGAGAGGACGGAAAGCCTATGAAGAGGCTTTTCTTTCTTTCTTTCTTTCTTTCTTTCTCTCTCTCTCTCTCTCTTTCTTTCTTCCTGTTTTTTAAGCAGTATTGCTATTTTATTTTATTTTTTTGTGGAAGAGATAAAGAGAATCAGAGAGAGGGACAGATAAGGACAGACAGGAAGGGAGAGAGATGAGAAACATCAATTCTTAGTTGTTCATTGATTGCTTTCTCATATGTGCCTTAACCAGGGGGCTACAGCAGACCGAGTAACCCCTTGCTGGAGCCAGCGACCTTGGGCTTAAGCCTTGCTTAAACCAGATGAGCCTGTGCTCAAGCTGGCGACCTCGGAGTCTCGAACCTGGGTCCTCCACATCCCAGTCCGACGCTCTATCTACTGCGCCTCCGCCTAGTCAGGCTTTTCTTTCTTTTTTGACTGGTGACCAGTCAGAAGCACCATGACTTTACAGACACACTGTAGAAGGTGGGGAGACAGAGACAGACTCCCACATGTACCCCAACCGGGATCTACCTGACAAGCCCCACCACCAGGCGATGCTCTGCCCATCTGGGTCCGTAGCTCTGTTGCTTGGCAACCGAGCTATTTTAGCACCTGAGGCTAAGGCCATGGAGCCATCCTCAGTGCCTGGGGCCAACTTCCTTAAACCATTTGAGCCATGGCTGCAGGAGAGGAAAGAGAGAGAAGGGAGAGGAGGAGGGGTGGAGAAGCAGATCGAACCTGGGACTTCCACACACTGGGCTGACGCTCTACTGCTGAGCCAACCATCCAGGGCCAAAGAAACCTTTCTTGAAGTGTCCAAGAAAGACCTCTTGGACTATACCGTTTGGTTTGAGAGACTACACACCATTTCCAAAACTGTCCATCTCACTTGTCTCCTGGGGGTGGGGGTGGGGGCTCAGGATTGTGGGTTAGGGATAAGTGGGGGGCAGGATGTGTGGGGTGTTAGCTCAGAATCTCAGAGAGGGGCAGCTGTGGCCTAGGCTAGTCATGCTGTTTCCGAAATCAAGCAGCAAGCAGTGCTTAGGGAAAGATGACATGTCTGAATGGGGATCCCACATGCAGATAAACGGAGGGCTCTGGGAACACTCCACTTGGACAGTTCAAAAGCCCAAGCAGGAACACTGGGGGTCTCTGGACAGAGATCTGCAGGGCTGGATGTCACGAGGGTTCCCTGCTGGGACAGCATGGTGGTGAGCGGCAGTGCCCCAGGCCAACCGCAAGTGTGAGGGCCTCCAGGTGCAGCTGCTGGCCACAGGGCTTTTGCAAGGGTGGCAGTGCCACATTCCTTCTCCTTGGCCTTCCTGACTACTGCCCTGTATACAAATGGAACTCCCAGAAAAAGATGATTAGAGATGGAGTGACAGTGAGGGCCAGACAGAGATAGAAAGAACCTGTTGGGAACAGTTCCTGTCTATTGTCATTCAAACGGCTCCTGTTCTAAACATCACCTGCTCTGGCCAGAGGGACAAGAATGTGTTTGCAGAAAAGCAGCTACTGTGCTCACGCTCACTGTACGGCAGTGAGTGCCTGCTTTTGTTTGGCAAAACTGGGTGCAAACCTGGCCTTTCCCATATTTAACATCATAGCCCCAGGGTGGACTTATATTATTACATACCCTGCTGTGAGGAATCCACTCTTTGATCTGGGTTGGCTATTAGTTGCTGTATCAAATACTGCTTCAGAGTTCTGAAGCATTGGTTTAAAATAGACTGTGTGTGTGCGCGTAGTTTCTTTTTCTTTCTTTTTTTTTTTGATAGAGAGAAAGTCAGAGAGAGGGACAGACAGGAAGGGAGAGAGATGAGAAGCATCAGTTCTTCGTTGCAGCACCTTAGTTGTTCATTGATTGATTTCTCATGTGTGCCTTGACCGGGGGCTACAGCAGAGTGAGTGACCCTTGCTCAAGCCAGCGACCTTGGGCTTCAAGCCAGTGACCTTTGGGCTCAAGCCAGCGACCATAGGGTCATGTCTATGATCCCACGCTCAAGCCAGCAACCCTGTGCTTAAGGTGGTGAGCCCGCACTCAATCCGGTGATCTTAGGGTTTTGAACCTGGGTCCTCCATATCCTGGTCCGACGCTCTATCCACTGCACCACAACCTGGTCAGGCTGTGTAGTTTCTTATAGTAATAAAGTTATTGACTCTGACCAGGTGAATTAGTGGATAGAGTGTTATCCTGGTGCACTGAGGTCACAAGTTCAGTCCCTGGTCAGGGCACACACGGGAAGCAATCAATGAGTGCACAACTAAGTGGAACTATGAAGTAGTTCTTCCCTCTCTCTCAAACCAATGGAAAAATTACAATAAATAAATAAAGTTATTTTTTTCAAAATAAGGATCTCTTTACATTTTGAAAGATTATGTTCTTAGACTAAAGAATATTTGAGTCCTAGCCCTGCCTGGTTGGCTCAGTGGTAGAGCATCAGCTTGGCATGTGGAAGTCCCAGGTTCGATTCCCAGCCGGGGCACACAGGGGAAGCACCCATTTGCTTCTTCTCCACCCTTTTCCTCTTCTTTCTCTCTCTCTCTTCCCCTCCCACAGCCAAGGCTCCATTGTAGCAAAGTTGACCTGGGCACTGAGAATGAATGGCTCTATGCCTCCACCTGAGGTGCTAGAATGGCTCCTATTATGGAGAAACGCCGCATATGGACAGAGCATCGCCCCCTGGTGGGCGTGCCGGGTGGATCCCGGCA
Source organism: Rhynchonycteris naso (assembly GCA_037038555.1). Lineage (NCBI taxonomy): Eukaryota > Metazoa > Chordata > Mammalia > Chiroptera > Emballonuridae > Rhynchonycteris > Rhynchonycteris naso. The sequence goes on from CM072999.1 coordinate 224,944,401, forward strand.
TGCCTTCCAGCTTATCACTTCAGAAAAAGAAAAAGAATATTTGAATTCTTATTGCAGAGAGAGAGGGAGGGCAACCATACTTCCTCACCTGGTGTTCAGTGGGATTAACAGTCCAGTTCCACCCATCCTGTCACTGTCCCCAACCCCATCTGTGCATCTTCTCAGTGTGAAGCTGCTCTAAGTTCCCCCAGTTCCTCCTGCCCTTGTTCCTACTGTTCCCTCTGCCTGGAATGTCTCTCGTCATAGCTGACTGCTCATATTTCAAAGCCTGGGCCAAGTGTTCCTTGAGCACCCCATCCCCAAAGAGAATGAGCCTCCTCTTCCTCTGGGTCCCTTGGCATTCTTGTTGTACCTTCCATCCTTGTATTTGTCACTTGGTATAGGGGCTGGTTATGTTCTAGTCTGCCTCTGGCAGTAGAGTGTGGGATGGGGTGACAAAGATGAACTCATTCATTCATTCATTCATCAATCATATCCTGAGGTTCTTCTAGATGCCAGCCCTGTGCTGGGCTCCTTAGTTACAGGGAAATTAAACATGCACCCGCCTTCTGACAATCCACAAACACACAGACAACCACCGCACACACAGCTGCTGATGCAGGAGGGCACAGAAGAGGGGTGTCAGACACTGGACCTAGAATTAGGGCTGGCTGGGTGATATCAGGGAAGGCTTCTTGGAGAACGTGGCACCGGTGAAGAGGAGGTATCCACCGTCCACCAGTGCCTCGGCCATGCACAGACCGCACAGAAGCTCAGTCAGGATTTGCTCTACTGGGGCAGTTGCAGCATGTGGGCCAGGGCCAGGGCCAGGCATGGCCACCTCGCCCTCCAGACACAGCAGAACCTGTTTTTCTGGTCCATAGACGGCACAGCTTGTCTCGAGCATGTGAAATCTGCCTGCTGTCTTAGCTGGTCTGAATCCACAGTGTCCACCAAGTTTGGAAGCAGACAATATTATTTTATTTTTTATAGATTGGAGATATCTCTTAAGACATCGATTGTGTTCTCTCGTGCATCTAGGGTTGTGGACATTTTGGATCTCTTCAGTGTTTCCCGTTCTCAGGGACATTGGGGTTTGGGGTCCATCCGTCACGGTCTCCCTTCTCCACAGTCTCATCCTCTCTGCCTCCCCATTGACCACAGCTGGTCTAGACAGATGAGAGCCTGCCCTAGCTGGAACTGTGAAGTTTTTTCAAAAAAACATAATAAAATTGAGGCGAAAATGGAAATATCTCCATGTTTATTTTTAAGTGTCCTTTTAAAATGTTAAGTTTCCTTTGTTGGTTGGGAAACATCAAAACAGGTTATGTGTAACTTGGTTTGCTGGTAAAAAGAGGCTTGTACTTGATATATTTAGAGAGGGGACAGAGGAGATTTTTTGCATTAAGTTTTTTTCTATTTTTCTTTTTCAACCAAAGAGAGCCTGGAAAATTTCTCCACCCTCTGCACGGCTGGTGTATTTTCCTGGCCCCGCGATGCCGGTGCAGTCTTCTGTTTCCCAAATTGAAGAGTTAAATACACTGAGCTTTGTTTGACCTTGAGTTCTGCTTCTCTCTTTACAGGAGAAAAAGCATCGTTTCTGGGCTGGTGTTCATAATGGGCACCGGAGGGCAGTGCTCCAAAGAGCAGGAAAAAAGGCCTTTCTCTGTTGGAAATTAAGGCAGGGATGAAAAAGATTGTTGTTGCCAGCCTCTGGCTATGTCTGTAGGTTGCCTCTGGTTTTTGTCCCTTTGCACCCAAAGCATGAGTGAGCATGGCAGAAATTTTACTGGAGGTTTCATGGGGAAGGAGGGCAATGACACATACTTCACATTGTACAGTTTGGAAACCCTTGTCAACATGTCTGTCTGCTCCATATAGTTCTGACTCCTCCATGCCCAGCCCTGCCAGGTCTGTTCTCTCTCCTTTGCCCGCCTGGAGTCTGTCAGTCATGCCCCTTCCCACCTCCCCCTCAAATCCAAAGGTCCCCCTTATATCTGATCTGGTGTGGACTTCCATGCCCAGATTTGCATTTTCCAACCAACAGGGTTTCCAGCAAAGGACTATCACCAGGACCATGGCCATAGGAAGTTCTAAGTAGTCTTTTGTTTTTTTATAACAATCCAGAATAAGAGGGTAGTATTATACAGACAAAGCAGATAAGTCCTAGAAGAATTTCTGAGCCCCTGGCTGTACTGAGCCCTAGTCTAAAAAGGTTATTTGTAATTTCTCCCAGCCCCTAATCCTCCAGGGCCTACCCTTCCTTGGGGAAAGATCCAGCAGTCCTTTTCTCTGTGCAATCCTCAGCTCAATGTGGTCTAAGGGAAACGAGCTTGGTCCTGGACTGGAAGGGCAGGTGGGGTTGCTAAATTCTCCAAGTGGTGCCAGCCCTCCTGACAGGCGGGCTCCTCAGGAACCCTGTGTCTGTCCTACAGGCTTTGCTCCATAGAAACAACACAACGTTAGACACTCTGAGGTGCTGCAGATGGTGGGCCAGTGTTGCTACACCAGATCCCAAGCTTGACAGGAAGATGGCTGGCTGTGTTATGGAAGGGAGGGGTGTTGATAATGAGTGGTATGATCTGGAATCACGTAAGCAGAGGGTGTCCCGGGCTCTTCTGGAAGAGGCATCAAAATGCCAAGACCTAACAAGAAGTTAGCATTTCTCTCTGCCAGCCTGGTCCAGAGCGCTGCCTATAGGCTCCACCTCAAGTCAGTGATAACACCCTCAAGAGGTCAGGGAGCCCAGGAAAGTGAGGGTTGCCTAGGGTCATGCAGCTAAACGCAGGTGGAAGAGGACTCCGTGGGCATGGTTGCTGCTCTGCTAGCACTCTAGTGCCAAATGCTACCCGGCGTTGTGTTCCCCCTTCCCATCTGCCTTCCGTCAGGAGGCAGTGCCTAGATACTCCAGAACATCTAAACCAAGCACTCTTGTATTTATTTGGGAATATTATTAGTGCTCCTTTAATTTCATCAATATGCCAGCTGGCAGGAGCTTCCCTTGTGCACACGATGGTCTCTCGCTGCCCCTGTCCATACTCCCCATCTGGCATGCCACCTTCTCTGCTCACTGTCTGGGGAGAAAATGCTTTCTCCCGCTGAGCTCACAGTGGTGGTTCCCATCTTGCCCCTGCCCCTGCCCCTGCCCCTGCCCCTGGTCCTGCGTGTGCTCTGTTCCCTGCCCCAGACTCTGCTTGTCCAGCCTGCCCTGGCTCAAGGCCCAGTGTAGTGCCACATTCCCTCCTGCCCAGGTGTGCTCAGTTGGATTGAACTCCCTGGCACTTCGTCTGGCCCCTCTAAGAAGCCCTCCTTCTTCTGCATTTGTCTGTGGTTCTCACCCCTCACTAGCGGGGAGGCCCGTCTCTACATGACTTATCCTTGTAATTCAGAGGACAGATTCCAACCAGTGAATACCCTTCGTCATGGTAACCAATGTTCATGCAGCTCTGAAATCCGGAGCAGTTCCTCGTTTGGATGTGAGGTGCAGTCCCATTTTACAGAGGAGCACAGTGAAGTCCCAGCAGGTCGCGTAGCTTGCCGTCAGTGACTCAGCTAGGGAGGAGCAGAGCAAATAAGTGACCCTGGGTCTGCCTGGCTGCAGAGTGCTGTCCCCAGCCCTGCCCAGGGCACCTGCAGTGCTCTGAGTGTGTTTGGTGCCACAGTGCTGGGGGCTCCGGTTGGGGGGGTACCACTCGGGAGCGAGCCTGCCTGACCACCTCGCTTTGTAGCTGAGCCTCTGAGTGGGGAGGACAGAGAGGCACTGGGACGGAGCTGGGGCTGAGGCCTCAAGGTCACAGCAGAGGAACACAACCAGCAGCTGATGGCATTAGGGTGGTGTGGAGCAGCCTCCTCTCTGAGGGAAGAGGCCCCAGAATGTTCTTTCTCCTTAGTCAGTAGAAGGGCATTTCACAGACAGGAGCCCTCTGTTTAAAGGAGGCTGGTCAGGAACCAAGACTCTGTGTGTGTGTGTGTGTGTGTGTGTGTGTGTGTGTGTGTGTTTCTGTGAACATGTGTGCACTTGTGTTCATGGGAATATGTGCACATGTGCGTTTGTGTACACATGTATGTACATGTCTGCACATGTGCATGTGTGTGCATGTGTGTGTTTGTGTGTGTATGGCTTTACTGCAGTCCAGGAAGAATTAAGCAGACAGACAAGAGCGTCTTGTCCCAAATGGGAATGGGACAGGGACAGACATGAGCAAGAGGTCGGGAGCATCTGGGGAAGTCAAGTGCAAAGCTGGGGGAGGGCTCCCCTTGCCCCTTGCATTCCTGCCCCAGATGGGGCTGCAGGGGGACAGGGCTGGAGAAATCAGGCCAGTCCTGGTGGGGCTGCTCCATCACCAACCTGCTGCTGACCGAAAGGGACAGAGGATGAGAGGCCTTACAGGGGCGTACTAGAAGTTCCGGGAGAGGGCCCCTCGCAGTAGGACAGGCGCAGGGGAAAACCTGTTCTTTCCATCTCCCACCTCAACTGCGGGCCACGTGTAGGGAGGCACGGAGCTGGCTGTGTGGCACCTCACTCCCTGGGCGCTTGTCCCTCAGGCTTTCCATGTGCCCATCATCTGTGCTGCTGTAGTTACCATATATCCAGGCCTGGTGCTAAACATGTCATACACAACTTCCTTACCTCTCAGCTAGGGGAGGGCGGTTAACCCCATTACAGCTGAGGAAACAGAACTGTCACAACAGAGGAAGTGACTGTCTCAGGTCACAAAGCTGGTATGGGTGGGGTTGGGACCTGAAGCTGAGTCCTTTGGAACTTCCTCCTCTTCTCAAGGGACGAGAAAGCCATAAACACGCACCAGTTCTGGTAAAAGGTGAAAAGCAGAGAGGGGGTTCAGTGTCCATTGGGCTTCAGATGGAGTCAGAGCTGCAGTGCAAGCAGTGTGGAAGGCTGTGGGAAATGTGGGGCTGTGATGGGGCCCCGTCAGCCATGGCAGAAGTGGGCCACACCACGCACTGGGTTGGACTGTGATTGACAGGGCTCAGAGCCAGTCAGCTGGAAGCTGTGGGGGTCTCAGGCCAGTCAGGCCTGTCCTGACCCTGCTCCTGGGACTGACCCTGCTGGTCTGGTGTCTGTGTTCTCCTTGGCGCTACCTCTAGGATGGTGGCAGCACAACCATTTTCAATATTTGTTTGGATTTTCTGGAAGCTCCTTGAAGTTGGAATGAAACATCTGCCCGGTGGTCTGAGATGCCTCCCGCCCCCTGGCAGGCCTGGACCCTGCAGCACTGCCCGGGGGTAAACAGGCGGTGCAGGGCCACACTGCTGCGTTGTTGTTGGGAGACGGCCTGAGCCCTGCAGCGCCCGGGTGTTTGCCCAGGTGCCCTGGACAGACCAGCCTGGGGTGTGGGGGCCGTGACGGCCGGAGGGGGAGCCCCAGGGGTCCAGGCCAGGAAGCCAGAAGTGTTTTATGTTACACTGGAAATACCAGCAGGCTTCCTGGAGTGGACAGAGGCCAGTGGTCAAGAAAGGAGTGAGCTTGGAGGCCGCCTGACTCCCCACTGTGTGGCCATCATACCTCAACTCTATTAGCTGACAAAGCAGTTCTATGTCCCTCAGCCACAAGTAGAGGGAGACACGGCTCTTGGGAACATTTGGGCTACTATCCCAGAACATAGGGTCATGGCTAGGGTTAATGTAGAGCCCCCTCCCTTCTCAACATGTCTGTCCCATAAGAGGGGAGGACTGTGCCCAAAGTGAAGGGTCAGCTACTTCTATTGCCATGTGGGACGTTGGACCTGAAATGCTAGATTTTTAGATTTTCTAGCAAAGCTAGAAATTTAGATATTTGTGAAATTTCTCAATTTTTGAAATGCATAAAAATGCTATGCAGGCTGAGCTACACATCTGCAGACCAGATGTGATTCCTAGGCTGCCAGTTAGTGACCTCTGCTTGTGGCCTTCAGAATCCAAGGCCACGGAAGAAAAGGTTCCCCTAGCCCGTAATGGGATGGAGGTGGGGAGGAGGACCCCAAAGTCCACAGGCAAGAAGGGCATAATTCTTCTTCACCCCCAAAGGGCACGGATTGCTCCAATTCTTGTTTCTTGCCCCCCCCCCAATCTCGGCACAGATTTAGGGGCAGGAGGAGAAGGCTACGGTTTCCAGAATTGGACCTTGTTTCTTTCTCAGGCATTTCAGTTGCACTTGGCTCAGCCTCATTCTGTTGCTTCAACCCACAAGGAGGCTCTTTCTCCCTCCCCCTTCACTTCTACATCTACAGCTGCATCCCTCATAGGTCCTTGTGGCCACCAGAACCCTCCCCCTAGGAGGTTTTGGCCAATGACAAGGCTAGGCAGCTGGTGGCTGACCAGTCATATCAGTGGGCCATATTGGTGGGAATCAATGACAATATAGCATAGGGGGAGAAAGCAGAAGCTTTGGGACCAGACAGACTTGGATTCAACTCATGCCTTTCCTTAAATAGTTGTACATACTTGAGACTGTTATCCAAGTTTCCTGCACCTCTGTTACTTCATCTGTAAAATGTAGATAGTAATTCCTTCCTGGAGTTGGAGGGGAGAATTAAATTCAAAGGTGCATGAGCAGTGCCCACACAGTACCTGGCATATTAAGAGCTAATCAATAGTGTAGTGGATCTCCAACCCTTCCTGAGTTGACTTTCTCACAGAAGATACAATGCCAGGTTCTAAACAACCAGCTTATAAGCACACTACCAGCTGGGTGCTGCCTATGCATGTTTTATAGAAGTATTTCCATTTCATCTTCCACCTCAGTCTCTTTTAAACAAAACCATGGTGGGTTAAAAAGTAATAAATGATGCGTGACGTGGCCTTTCACTCTTGGTTGGCCTCCTTGCACCTTCTAGGACCTTTGCTCCAGCCGCCTGAGTTTGCCAATTCAGCAGTCAGCAAAGACTTACTGAACACAGAGATGTGCTCCGTGCCTTTGAGTGGCTCACAGGGAAGATGGCAGATAGACAGATGGTTGTAGCCAGGGTGGAGAAAGGGAATAAATACCATGGTGCTGGAGGGGCCTGGGGCAGGGATGATGCTATGGTACTGGAGAGAGGACAAGGGGCGTGAGGGCAGCGAGTAGACCTGTAGAGGGAGGTGGAGAGGTCACAGTGGGATTCCAGTGATCAGGCAACGGGACAAACAAACCAGCAGGAACTGCCAGTTTTTGGCGACTGGGTGGGTGCCACCCACTGAGAGTAAGAGCAGCAGAGACAAAGGTTTGTAGTGAGAGAAGTCAAGCAGACTATACAAGGTGACCTTTGAGGTGTTGGCAGGACATTGGGTAGAGTGCTATCCTAAGTGATTGCAGTGAACCTATTCTGTCCTAACCACATACAAAGTGTCCAAAATGTTGCAACTGGTTACATCTTCACAAGGGTAGGCACCATAATTATCCCCACTTTTCAGGTTAGTCTACTCAGGGTCAGAAATGTTGGGTAACTAACTGATCCAAGGTCACACAGCTAGCAAATAGAGTCTGACTCCAGAGCCTACCCTCTTAACCATTTGTTCGTGTGTTTCTTCAACTGTTTATTGAGCACGTACTATGGGGCTGGCACTGCTTAGGTACTTTGTTTATTTGTCAGAAATACCTGCCCTTGTGCGAATTGTGTCGTAATCTACAGCATGTGCTGTCTCTGCTTGGAGATACTGAGTGAGTGGGATGATGGGTCTGGGCTGGAGGTGAAGGTGGGTGCCGCCAGCACACAGGTAAAGGTGAGGTCTTATGGGAGCTCTTCCCCTGGGTGCTCCCACCCAGCTCCCAGCAGCTTCACGCTAAGGAGAAAAGGTAGGATCGTGGAGACATGGCACCTGGGAAAACAGGAGACTTCCCCTTATTTCACAGATGGGGACAGTAAAACAAGAAGGAGCCACTGCCCAAGGCTTCCCAGGGACTCTAGTGACAGAGCCAGGTGAGAATGCAGCCCAGCGATGGTCTGGCTTCTCCCCAGGCCCAGATTATTGACTCTCTATAGAGCCTGCTCTTGGGGGAGCCAGCCTCCTGGGAAGCTACGCACAGAGGTCTACAAGCTACCCCTCAGGCGGGTCCACACAGCTGGACCCAGCCTCCCTGGCATGCAGGCCCAGGATCAGGAGCAGCTGGTCAGGGGGCGTGGGCTTCCTGCCCCTTCCTGGGTATGAGCTGCAGCTGCCTGAGCCCCCAACCAGCGCGTGCCCCTTCCCTCAGGGCTCAGTGTCCTGAGAACTAGCTGGCAGAGCTCAGCCAGAAGCAAAGGGCATTAAAATAAGCCAAATGCCAGAACAGAGGGGTAGGAGGGGGTGGGAACAGCTGCCAGCCTGCTTCCAGATTTAGCCAGGTGATGGCTTTGCCTACTCCTTACCCTCTGGGCCTTTTTGGTGGCCATTGTCTCCGTGGTGGGGTTGTAATCCTGAACCCCCTCGGCTGACTCACAGGCTGGGGCAGCCCCAACAGGAATGTCCACTCATTTTAGTTGAGGCCCTTTTAAGCCACTTGAACCTGACCAGCTGCCACAGGGGGCTGGGGTCAGGCCAAATGGGGCTGCCCCCACTTCCTGGGTCCCCACCTCCGCTTCAGGGATACGTGGGGACAGTGATAGCAAGGAATGACTAAGACCTCCAAGTCAGCTTGTCCAGAGTGTCCCCAAACATGAATGATGTGTGAAATGACTATAAACTTATATATGGATAAACTTCAAGAGCTTTTGTAGTAATAAGTGATTTGACAATTATAAAAGAACAAAGCTAGCATTTGAAGAGGAATACATTGAAGAATTATTTTAAGCAAGTGTCGTGTTGCAGCTGGTATGTAATCGTGGCATTCAAAAAACCCTATTAGTTATCCGTACATGAGTGAACATTGGACATGCTGACCTTGCCTCCCTCTTGTTTCCGGTAGTCTGGTCTCCTTCCCTGACTCATCCCCCTGGGCTTTGTCAGGGAGGATAGGTGTTTGCGTGGAACATTTCCATGATCCAACCTGGGCCTCAGTGGGTTCAGGACAGCACTTAGTCCAGCCTTTCACAGTTCCACGGTGACTTTGACGGTGGCCTGGGATGGGACATGCAGGCCATAATGATACATAATGAGCTAGACAGAGTCACCAGGCGGCGCTGGATTAGACCCGGGAAAATAGAAGGCTGAGGTCCTAGAGTCTGATGCAGGTGCCCTGACAACCAGGGAACCCAACAGGCTTTCTGGGCCAGCCCGTTCTGACTCCTCCATCCCATCTGGGTGAGCCCTCCCAACACACCATGGCCCACTCACCTGGCTACACCTACACCTGTCTGAGCCTGTGCTCCTCGGGCTCGCCCTCTGCTAAAACCCACCCCACCCTGAAACCACTCCTGCAGGATAAGGGACACGTGCTTCCTTCCACGTCCCTGTCAGTCTAAATCCCCACACAAACCATGTGCTTTGGGCCACACCTGGTGGGAGAGGGAAGGACAGACCCTTGGGAAGGATGTGATAGAACAGTTTTTGCCTAACCCACTTGTAGTATCAGTCCCAGGGAGTAGGATAGCTTCCACCCGCCCCATAAATTCAGGCTTATGGTTGGTGTGGGGCCTGCATTCACCTGCTAACTGAGTCACTCACCAGCCGGCAGCAGGAACCCCTCTCCCCTGGGTGGGTCACATACAGCCTGCAGGCCTCAATATCTCAGTATCCTGAAAGGCTTTCCCTGCCCACTCCCTTCCCAGCCTACCTCTACTCCTGTTACAATCTATCCTAGTGTACCATATTTTCACTTAATATCACTTACTATATCGGTTTGTTTTTGTTTGTTTTTATACATTTGGTTTTGTGGCTATTGGATACACACTGGCCAACACAGTAGATTAAAAACATCCAAGGGACCCTGGCTGGTTAGCTCGGTAAGTTAAAGTGACGTCCCGAAACACCAAGGTTGAGGGTTCAATCCCTGGTCAGGGCACCTATGGGAAGTGACCAATGAGTGCACAACTAAGTGTAACAACAAATAAATGCTTTGCCTTCTTTCTCCCTTACTTTCTCTGTCTCTCTAAATATCAATCAATAAAAAACAAATTCTTTTTAAAAACAAAAACATGTTAAGAGGATAGGGCACTTGGCTGTTTTGTTGAATATTGGTTCCCTTGTGCCTGGCTCAGTGCTGGACTGTTGAAGAATGAATGAATGAATGAATGAGTGACAGACTTTGGAGTGGGACACATCGAGATTTCCATCTTGATTCAGGAACTCCCAGGTGTGAGACCATGATCACCTTGGTGAGCATCCCCTCCCTCTATGCCTGTCAACCCGTAGACAGAGCCTAGCTTACTAATGTTATTCCTATCCAACCAGAGGGCCCCTCCTCAGACACCTCCTGCAGGGACTGAAAGGACTTTATACCCAAGACAGGGCTCTGCACCCAAATGCGGCAGGAGTGACGGGGTGATCTTCAGACCTTTAAGAAGGAGATGACCCAGATAAAACAGAACGTGGATTATTTATCAGAAAGTCTGGAAAACAACCCAAGACGGAGGCCGGCAGGTCCTCTGTGGCCTGGGAGGAGCGAGGGAATTCCTCTGTTTCTGGCCTCGTCAACTGCCCCCACGAGCCTTTTCCTATCTAGAAGCCACTCTGCTCTGTGGTTCTGGGAAGGGGGCTGGTAAGCGACTTGGTCCCTGACCGGCTGCCCCCACCCCACCCCCTGGCATCCCCTCTCCCTGCTCCGACACCTTGAGCTGGCCTTGTATAACTCGCTCAACACCTCGTAACACGTTTACGGCCACGCTGGCTCAGGAACAGCTGGTGGGGAAGCAGAGCCCCCGTGTGTCAAGACCTAAGCCTTTTCTCCTTGGCCTGAACTTAGCGGCGGGTGTTTCTAGGGAGAGATGAAGTTAGTTTACATCTTGGGGTCATTTTTCCAACAACACTGGCAGGAAAGGGAGGAAACTGCACCCTGATGTCCCCAGTGGGGAGAACCCTCGAAGTCGGCCAGCCTGGAGCCTGCGGGAGCAGAGGCCACGTCAGCAGCTGCCGGCCCAGGGAAAGTGGGGCACCTGACTGAGCAGGTGGTGGGCCTGGCTGGCAGCCAGGTGCTGGCGCTGGGCTGCTGGCCCAACATGCCCCAGGCGGGGACTTCAAATGCTCTGACAGCTTAGCTGGCCCCAGGGGCACAACCTGCCCTCCGAGGCGAAGGGGCCCTTTGGGCTGAAGGAAAGGGTGCAGGAAGCTGGTCCCGGGAACAGGCTTCCCCAGCCTTGGAAAGCAGGGCTAGCCTTGTAGTGTATGTAGACTGCAACCTCCTCTGAGGAACCCCGGAGGACTTTGTAGGGTCCTGCCACTGAGTCTGTTCTGTGCTCAACCTCCTCCCAGTTGGTGTGTCCCTGATGAGTTCGTACCCCGCCCCATGGCTTCAGGAACCTCTTTAGTCTGACTACAGCGCACATGACAGCTTACCACACACACACACACACACACACACACACACACACACACACACACACACAGCACTCGTGTGTGTGTGGCCGCCAGGGTGTCTCCCGTACCACAGGTACTTCTGATCAGCTGGGAACCTCACCGCCCTCCTGACCGGGGCCCATCCTGCGCCCCAGTCACCGGCCCCTGAGTCATCCGGCTCCTCATGCTTGCTCACCTTCTTCTCACACTGGGTGGGTCACCTGCTCTGCCAGTGACCCAGGAGACTGCGGGCCAGGCCTGGCCTGGCCTCAGTGTCCGCACGTGCTGCATGGACTGGGAGGGGAGAGCCATGAAGGACATGCAGGGTTTCTCTTCATTTGAATGTCATGTGTGATGAAGGATAGTGACCAACAGTGGAATAGAGAAAGGAAGGGGACAGACAGAGAAGTTTATTAGGAAGCAGGGTGTTAGGGTTATCAAGAGAATTCTCAAAAGTGAGGCACAGCAGAAATATTCAGAAGGAAGCAAAATGTGAGTAGGTGGGCAGGGCCTCCAGGCCTCGCGCTGAGTGGGTAGCACACGGGGGGGGGGGGGGGGGGCAGAAGTGGGCGGGGCGTCCCGGGAGAGCGTGGCCCCGGTTAGCGGACACCCAGCGCAATGACGCAATGACGTAGGTGAGCGTCCGCAGGCTGAGGTGGTGGGCAGCGGCAGCCTCCAAGGCTCTGGGCACACCCGGAGCATAACAAAGATGTGCTGGGGAACATTCCGTTGACAAGGTGGGCTGGAAAGAGGGGGGGAAGTTGTGGTTGTCTGGACAAGGGTGGGCAGAGCGCGGACTGCATCAGGGTCGAGGGCCCAGAGGTGCTAGAGGGGCACAGGAGCTTTGGCAGCAGCTGTCCGGGACAGTGATTGAAGGAGAGAGTAGCTGGCAACTTCTTTATTGGTGTCCCCTCTCACTTTCCAAGGAGACAGGCCCTGAAGGTCGGGGGAAGAGGCACATTATTGGGAAGTTTGCTGTCCTCTGCAGTGACTGGGGGGGCGGGGGAGGGGAGGGGGGCAGTGAAGGTAAGGAGCTCCTTCTCCACGCAGCCCAGTTTTCCTCCAGGTCTGTTGATTTCCTTCCTTGTGTGTCAGTGACACAAGCCCAACTCAGAGTCAGCTAAGCCAAAAGAAGGTGAGGCTTGGAGAGCACTAGACAGGCCTGAAGGACCAAGTTGTAAAAGTGGGGGAAGGGAGGGAGGAGAGACCACAGGACAGCTGAGCTCAGGGCTCACGTGCTGACACGACTTTGCCTCTGTTCCCCTCTGCTCTGTTCTCCTCGTGGTGTTTGGGCCTTGCAGGGTGGATGGATAGGGAAGAGGAAACTGATGGGGCTCCTGCTTTATGGGGAACAGCCTCCCCCACAGCAACAAAGCTATCCTCACACTGACTCTCCAAACAACCCCAAGTCCAGAATCCCAGGAATTGACCTGTTGGTCTGGCCTGAGTCAGGTGCTCACCTGTGGACCCGTCGGCTGGCACAGGTGGGGGTCCCCTTTTGGGAGTGGGGAGCAGGTGGGCAGACAATTGTGGGGTCCACCGCCCCTCCACCCAGGAGCAGGGAGAGACAGGGAGAATGAAGGACAGGGTAAGCTGGGCCAGTGATCGAGGGCTGATACAACCTCAGTCTGGGATAGGTTCGTTGATCTGTTGGTGCATTGATGCTCTTATTTAGCCAACGTGCCCTTTCTGAATGAATCCCTGTTCTGTGCCAGACTCTGGCCCAGCAGTACAGAGGTGAAGAAAATAAGGCTGCCTGCCTTCCAGGGGCTCTTGTTCTCGCATGGGAGATACATGGGGTAAAATTCTATGATGATAATAATAATGGCAAATGCTAGATAGAGATGGGAATAAGGAATTGATTAATTCTTCTTGAGAATCCAGTAAATGATCCAGGAAGAGGTAAATTTCAGTCGCCTTCGAAGGCAAGGCAGGGTTTCCCAGGCAGTGATGCTGATCAGGGGCCTCCTAGGCAGAAAGAGCCAGGTGGGGAGAGGCACAGACCCTGAGAGTGTGTGGGCCATTGGAGGGGGTCTTCCCATGGCCTAAGGTGAGCAGCGTGTAGGTGAGAAGGTGAGTGAAGACGGAGTAGCAAGAGGTGAGGTTGGATAAACAGCCAGGGGCTGCGTCGTGAGGGACCTCGGGTGACATGAGGGGTTGGGAAGGGTGTAAGTAAGATCCTCCCTGGAGAAGAGCTCGTCTAGTGTCTGTGCTGGGCAGGGACCAGAGGAGGAAGAGACTGGAGACGGCAGCCCAGTTAGGAAGCCACCGTGAATGTCAGGATGATAGCAGAGAGGCAGTGTGCTAGACCCATGATTGGAGAGAGGACAGCAGGGAGGAGGTCCCTGGTCGAACTTCATGTGGACAGGATGAGTTCATGAGCAAGGGAGGGAGGAGGCAAAGTTTTGGGGGCAGAGAGGGTCCCTTGTCTGAGAGTTCACGCAGTCCTCCAAAGGAACCATCTGTTACTGAGAGTAACGGGCAGCAGGGGCCAAGGCGATGACTGGAAAGACTGGCACTTTGGCCCCTGGAAGCGACGTATCACTTACTGATTATGTAAATTTAGACAAATCACTTAACCTCTGGGACATGTGAGGGGCTGGCAGATAGTAAGTAGCCCAGTTCCTGGCAGGTGGAAGGCACTCAAATGTGTCATTTGAATCAGAATCTGAACCTTTGGGGACTCACTGGCTGTATTCAGCATGTATTTTTAGAAATTGGAGAGGCATGACTTATAATTAATAGCAGCGACGGAATCTGTGCAGTGTTGAGGACAGCGGCTTGTTTTCGTGCAGGGGAGGCATTCTGACCCGGCTCCCAAGCATTTCCCCTGGCATCTGTCTTTACACCAAAACGTGTTTCTAAAGCCTCTTTTGTCCCCATTCAAAGAAGGGCTTTACTTCTCTGCTTTCATGTCATAACAGACTCAGAGAGACGTCCTCACCACCTCAATTGACCCTTTCCTGCCAGGGCCCCGGAACAGCCAGACAAGGTGGTGCTTGTCCCATGCTCCGTCCTGAGGGGTGAGGGAGACAAAGGGTGTGCAGTGCTGAGTGTCTGGAAGCTGTTTATTTGATTTTCAGCTTGTCTTTGTTCCAACACGAATTGAATTGTAAACACACGAGAGTAGCTCCTAATAGGTGCAGCAAAATGCCCCCCAACGGCTCACACTCATGTGCATCATCTTTGTGAGTCCTGCATGCATCCTGCTTAGCTGACCCTTGCCTAGCCCGGGGACCTAGAGGGAATCGAGGGCATCGCGTTTGCTGTCCTTAGAAAATCCTGGCCACCAGAGACAGGACTGTAGCTACCCAGGAGAGCCCCTGAGAATGGAGGTGGAAATCCACTCAGAAAATTGTGTCCAAAAGTCCCAGTGGCTGTGTAAGACCCTAGGAGAGAAAGGCCAGACATTCCTTGATGGGCTGAAAACTAAGATTTTTTTCTTTTTTGTTGCAAATAATAGATAATAAATTGAGCTAAAGTTAGCAAAACAAAACAAAAACATGGGGTTGAATTTGTTATAAGGACATGGGTGTCTCCTAGAATTAAAGGCAGGTATAAAGCCAGGCCAGAGGGAGGGACTGGAGCCCAGAGAACAATAATCAGCCTAGTTTCGGTCAGTTGTCACTGCTGGTCCAATCAGTTTGGCCAAGGAGTCAGGGGTTCCACTGAACAAATGTGGCTCCAGGAGGCCCACCAGGTGAAAGGGCAGATCCCAGGGGGTCTGCAGCACATTCTCAGGGCAGAGATTTGGGAAGCTGTGGAATCTGGGGGTCAGCTGCAGAATCTGGGGGTCTTTGAAGCCCTGAGAAGGTCACTGACCCAAGTCAAATGGTGTGGATCTCACAGTAAGAGGTTGGACCACTTAGGAAAAGGATCGCCACATAGCATGTATGTTATAGACACCAGCCTAAGCTCCAAGGACAGTCACTGCCTCCTCATCTCTGTACCCCTGCCCCCGGCACCTCCCAGACTCAAGGACAGCCATGTACACATGACAGAGGCTGGAGAAGTGTGTCAGTTGAATCATGTCAAACTGGCTGAACATAATTGGTTTTGTTTTGCTTAACCCAATACAAGACACCTGTAGGTTGAATGGAGTTTGGACCAGCTTTGAATCTTCACTATAGGACCTTGGGCAAGTCATGGGTTCCATGATTGTGAAGGTCCCTCCCTGCTCTGAGGTGCTAGAAGCATCGCCTTCAGATTTGCTACTAAGAGCCAGCTGGCAGTCAGGGGCAGGAAAAAGCCGGAGTCAGAGAGTTCTGGGTTCAGATCCCAGCCAGGCACCGTCCAACAGGCCCTCAGTGAGCCAGCAGGGTCTGCCCTGAGCTGACAGCCACCTCCCTGCTTAGCCTCCCTCTCCCCATTTTATGGTGAAAAACGAGGATTAACTTTTTCCAGCTGAAGCCTCTGGAAGATCTTAGGCAACACAGCCAACGTGGGCTGAACCCGGGCCAGTGAGTATCCTGGGCCCCAGCTCAGCTCAGCACAGCAAAGGAGGCCAGAGCCTCGGCGGGGGCAGGAGGGTGCTCTGCGCTGGCCGTGACCCAGGCATGGGCTGCAGCCCTGGGAGGTCAGGCTGTGGACCCAGGGGACCCGCCCTCCGGAATTCCATTTGTAGTTGCCTCTGCTGGGCTGGAAACCCAAGGCAGACCTGTGTGCTGGGTGTCCTGACTTCTCAAGGCAAGAAGAGTCTCTCAAAAGCATTCCTTAAATACCCGCTGTTCTCTGCAAATATGAGCCAGTTGCTGCCCTGTCTTTTCAGCGAGCGCGGCTATCAATGGCTTTAAGGTAACTTATAGAGTGCTTACTGAACACCCGGAGCTGCCCTTTGCACTTCAGATTTGTTCTCTCTCAGCTCTTTCCAAACCTCTGTGGGCTAGGAGATGCCCCCCACCTTCTGTGCTGGAGAGGAACCAGCCTAAAACATCAGAGAAAGGTCATTTGAAAAGGTGAATGGCCTCAAGATAATACCATGAAATACTACAACACTGCTCCTATTTTCAAAAGAACCTATAGGGAATTCCCAGGATGGCGGAGCCACTCAGAGACACCTGCAAGGTTTAAACTCACTTTGTCTTTGTAAATCAAAGCTCCTCTTCGCCAACGCAGTAACATTTAGGGTGCTCTTTGTGCCGGGTGCTCTGCCAATCACCTTGCATGGGTCACCTCGTTATTCCTCACAAAGGCCATTTGAGGAGGGCTCTTACAGAGGAGTGCCTGGGCAGCCACTGTGTGTCACGGCTGGGACACCTGCCCCCAGAGCATCTTGTTGGATTCGAGGACAGTGGCAAATATGGCTTTGTCTGGCTGTGTTAGGGTAGCAAAGTTGTCTCTCTCTCTCTCTCTCTCTCTCTCTTTTTTCTCCTAAACCCCACTTCGTTTGGAGTAGTAATTTGTAGTAGGGCTTATTCATGCAATTGGATACCACACCGCAGTTCTGAGAAGTAAACTGCTGATACAGCAACACGGGCAGATCCCAAAAACACACCAGGAGAGGAAGCCTCACACAGCAGATTGCCTACCAAATAATTCCATTTATAGAGAATTCTAGAGCAGGTAAAAGGAGTCTGTTCTGATATGTTTCAGCTACAAAAGGGAACTGACAGGGACGAGGTTAGGGTGATGACAATGTCCTACACCATGACAGGGGCTTGGGTTATGCAGGCGTATGCGTGTGTCAGAACTTAGCCAATGTACACTTAAGGTCTGTGTGCTTTGTGACATGTAAATTTTGCTTCAAAATATTTTTTTTGTTATTTTAGATTTTATTTATTAATTTCAGAGAAAGGAGAGAAAGAAAGGGTGGGGGACGGTGGAAGCAGTAACTCGCAGTAGTTGCTTCTCATATGTGCCTTGACTAGGCAAGCCTGGGGTTTCAAACGGGTGACCTCACCATTCCAGGCCAACACTTTATCCACTGCGCCACCACAGGTCAGGCCTCAAAAGGTTTTAAAAAATTAAATGAATGTTGAACTCTCAGTAATCACAGACGTGTGAAGTATTTAGAGAGGTGCTCTGGTTCCTGCAACTTACTCTGAAATACAGGCAAAAATTAAGGATGATTTTTGAGTGGGTAGAGGGATGGCTGGATGGAAAGATATGTGACAAAGAAAATATAGCAAAACATTAGTGGTGGCTTCCAGGTGGTGGCAGGTATGTTGGCATTCACTGGGAAATTCTTCCAGTTTGACCCGGTCTTGAATCAGCGCGTAAGTACACGTTGCCCCAGGTCTCCGAGGACTGGAACCCAGGACTCCTCATTTCCAGACACCCCTCTGCATCAGTTGGTCAGAGCTTATATTTTTCCAGAGATCATGGACTTGTGCTCTAGGGCTGTGAGTCGCACCTGCGTATAAGAATACAGGTGACTGGTCCTAGGCACAGGGCTGGGGGGCCCCGGGCAGAGGAGCAGCCTGTGGTGGGGCCCTCGCCTGGCGTCGCTTCCTGGAGGTATATTTGAAGTGGTGGGAAGCCAGAGCGGTTTCTACAAATAAATAACCCAGGGAAAGACAAGCCCCTCAGATCAAAGGAGGGCTTTGGCCCAAACTTGAACCCAAGTCAGGCATGGGCTTTCGACTCCAATCTGCCGAGCAGAGGGAGGAGCAGGGAAAGTCTGTCTGCTGTGCAAACATCCCCGTCTCTGCCCTTCCTGGGTTTGTGTGAGCCTGAGATCAGGAGCAGGGGCAGGCTGAGCTGTCTGAACTGCTGCCAGGCCGCCTCATGACATTCCAGCCCAGCTTCCAGGCACAGCAGGTGCCAGCAGGTCGGCCCCTTGTTGTGTCCCAGCCTGGGGGCTCCCTCGTGGCTGCTGCCTGCCTGTCTCAGGGCCTCATATAAGCTCCTTGGGGAACTGTCCATGGCCAACCTCCTTGTCCTGAGTTTAGCCGCCCTCCTGGTTAGTATCAGTACCACCAGGGGACAGAGAGAAGGATAGAAACGCACAGAAGCCAGCAGGTCTGGCTCCTCCAGCAACGGGGGGAAGACCAGGTTACAGAGGTGTGTCAGAGCAGAGGGAGATCCCCCAGAAGGGAAGATTTCACACCTCAGTGTGCACATGAATCCCTGAGGTTTGCCAGGTAGTCGCCCCCGGCCAAGATGCCTTATTTCCATGGGCTCTCAGGAGAGGCTGGTGCTGCTGGTCCCTGGAACACACTCAGAGCAACACCACCAATGGCCACAACCCCTTCTCTCACAAAGCTTATGGACAGTAAACATATATTTGCAAGTAAATATATGATTGTAAGTGGTGCCAGGTGAAGAAAGCCACCAAGACACTGTGGAAGGTCTTGACAGAGAAGACCTTCCTCTTATAGGGAGGGAGTGTCAGGAAAAGCTTCTTTAAGAACAGGGTTTTTGCTGAGACCTGAGGGTGGGTGGAACAGGAGAAAGCATTCCAGGCAATAGGGATAGCATGTGAAAAGGACCTGGGACAGAAAGGAGCTTGGCATCTTTAAGGAAAAACAGAGAGGCTGACATGGCAGGAGTAGAAACTGCTGTGGGATGAGCTGGAGAGTGACCCCAGCCATGTAGGGCCAGGTGAGGAGTTCTGACTTCATTTTTGGTGTGATGGGAGGGTTTTAAAGCAAAAATGGTCCATAATCCACGCTGACTGGTCTATGGAATGTGGGCTGGGTATGTGTGTGGGGGGTGGTTCTTGGAGAAGCTTACAGGAAAGAGCCTAAGACTATGGTGGTGGCATGACTTTCATTCTTCCTAATGTGGGTCACCTTTCCTAAGGACATGCATGTTTGGGGGACATGCTACATTGGAGACAGGAAGTCTCTTTTGCCAGTAAAGTAATATGAGGTCTCATTGAGTAAAATGGTCATTTGAGAGCAAGACTTGTAAGAAAACTAATCTTCATCTCTCTTTTCCCTTTTGGCTCCTCTTTAGTCAGGATTGTTTCCATAGTAAATATCAAAACACAACTCAAATTGGCTTAAATGAAAAAGGCATTTCATTGGCTCCTGTAATTGAAAAGGGCAGGCACAGGGCAGGCTTCAGGCAGAGCTGCATCTGGGTGCTCAAGTACTGTCCCCTCTATCCCCAGGCCCTGCGTTCCTGAGCGCAAGCTTCATCCTCAGGCAGGCTCTCTCAGATTGCAGGTGTGCCAGCCATGGGGGATGGGAACCAGCTCTCCCAATAGTGTCGTGCATGCCCCCTTAGCTTGTCTTGGGTCACGTGACCATCCCTGAACCGCTCACAGCGCCCAGGGAGTGGAATGATGTCATTGGCCAGGCTGGGTCACATGTCCACCTGGTGGCTCAGCCACACCCGGATCGATTGACTGAGAGTGAGGGAGATGTGGTTGTCAAAGGAAGAGTGAGGTGCTGAAGGCAGGACAAGGGAAACAGGCGAGCAAAGCCCACCAATGTCCACAGTGTCCACCCTGACCGCACCCAGGTCTCCCTCTGTCTCACCCCATATTAGGGGAGCATATTCTCCCACCAGTCGCGAAGACTGCTCCTTTGTCTGGGCTCTGGGCAAAACTCAAACCATGTCTGGCCCTTGCCTCCCCTAGTGACACAGAGCGCTGAGCAGGAGCGTGTTGCCTGGGGTGCAAGGCCTTTGCTCCAGGATGGTGGGCCCATCCTGAATCTAAACATGCTTCTCAACCTGTGCCTCTGCAGGGCAGGGCAGGCATCAGAACCATCCAGGGTGTCAGGTGTGTATGTAAATGTGACTGGCTGGGTTCTGCATGCTTATCAAACTCTCAGAGAAAGCTTCTCTCCCTGTCTCTCTGTCACCCTCTCTCTGTTTGTCTCTGTCTCTGTCTCCATGTTTCTCTCTCTCCCCTCTAGAACTTTTCAGCTCAGGCCATCAGCTGCCCACACCTCACCTTCAGGGAGTCTGGGGTGAGTCACTATGGTGCCCCGTACCCTTTAAATCTGAACATGGGTGCTTGAGAACTCCAGCTCTAATACAAGAATAGTTTGAATACACAGATCAGAACCACACTTAGAACCATTCTAACACTAGTTTACCTGTTCCAGGGTCCTGTGGTTTTGAGGACAGCTCTCTTTCCAGGTGCCTTCAGACTGGCCCCTCAGTGAGGAGTCAGCCTTTTTATACCCTGCCCCATCCCCTCTGCTCCTCTGGGCCCACCTGGTGAAGTTACTGGTGAAGCCCTGAGCCAGTGGGCCCTCCCTGATGATGGCATCCTTCCTATGACAGGCCCCCGTTACAACCACCTGGTGTGCACACCTCAATGACCCCTTACTCCCCCCACTGGTCCCTCCGCCCTCACCACTCACTTCCAGCCCCACCTCCATTCATTCCAAGGACAGGACGCAAGGCTGCCAGCAGCACTGTCTTTCCCTGCTGTGGTTGTTTCTCTGCCTGGATCGTTACACGGCACCTGCCCTGTCCTTCCCCTCAGGTCTCCGCTCACATGTCACCTTCCTGGTGACGATTTCCCTGAACCCCTTGTAATACAGTCACTCCTTCCCTCTTATCTGCAGACTATTCTCCACAGCTCCTAACCTGCAGACACCCCGGGAGACGTTTACTTGTTCTTGTTCTTTCTTGACTCCCACCCCCTCACACTGGACTGGGAGCTCTCCCTGACTTGGGGCAGGCTCCTTTCCTGAGCCATTTGCTGCTGTGGCCCAGGGCCTGGAACTGTCATGCAGTAGGCACTTAATAAATGTGTGTTGAATTAATTCCACTCAGCAGAGGCCTCTGGGCTGCACTCCCACTGCCCGCCCATCCCTCTCCATCCCTGCCAACAGCAGTCTTTATAAGATACACAGCGACTTGTCCCCAGCTCCTCTGGTCTGCTAGTGGCCCCTAAGCCTTCAGGGCCAAGTCCAAAGTCTTTATTAATTCTGCACCCAAGGTGTGTCAGGAACGGACGCTGCTCACCTCAGCTGCTCCTCGGACTTGGCAACCCTCACTGTGATTTAGCACCGATTTTGTGCTCTTTGAAATAAAACTAATGTGAGAAGGAACCCCACCTGCACCAAGCATGAGCTCCTCAGCGTGGAGAGGGGGACACAGGAGCCATCAGGATCGCAGGGGGAGTAGGATGGGTCTCACCCTGGAGGGAGGAGGAGTGGAAAGGGCAGGGGGCACTTTGCAGGCATCTTTCTGGAGCCTTAGAAACAAGTGGGCCCACACAGGGCAACTCTAGGCCAGGACAAATGCCAAGCCAACTGCTGATGCTGGGATTTTCAGTTAAAAACACAATTGACGGAATGTTTATTTCTACAGTCACTGACCCAGCCAGAAGCATGCACACAACCAGCTGGGAAGGTGTGCAGCTGGGGTTTGACTTGCGCAGGTCAAGGCTCTGACTCAGTCCCCGGGGAGGCTTCACTTGGAGGTTGCTGAACTCTGTGAGGAGGGCACGGGGCCCTGTGGGCTGGGCCTCCCTGCATTAGCCCAGGGCAGGCGAGAGGATAGAAGCCTCATAGCCAGCAGTCTCCCTGTCCTGGGAGAGGAGATCCATCCCACAGAGATGCTGTGTCCTCTGCAAAGGATGCTAAAGCCTGGGTGGGACCCAGGTCAGCTTGTCCCTAAAGTCAGGTATCCTGTCCCCAGGGACCCTAAGCCAGTACACTGCCTGGACCTGTGAGCCCTGAAGGAACCCCTCTAATGCCCTGGGAGCCTGGTCAGTGGGCTGTGGGAGCGTGGCAGAGCAGCCTCTCTCTCACTGCAGCCTGCATGGTGAGGCAGGACACAGCCCTACCGTGGGGACCCTCCGTGTGCCACGCTGGTGGCGGCAGCTTCTCCTCCCATGGGGCAAGGGGCTCGGGCCCCACCAGCAGAGGTGAGGCTCCGCTCAGCCCCGAGCAGCAGTGCTGAAGGCTGTGGTTGTGACATCCGGGGCCCTGGCAGCTGTGCGAGTCTCAGATGTGTCTGGGGAAAGAGGGACCATGCAAGGGGCCAGACTTTCCATGTGGGCAAGTGGTTTGGGATGTCAGGTGTCTAACGCCTGGGGACCAAGATGAGAAGATGCTGGGACACTTGGGTTACATTTTAGAGTGCAATCGCACAACAGATTGCACATCTCCAGGGTTCGCCGTGGCAGCTGGGAGGATGGTGGTGGAGAGAAGGAATGTGAAGTCAGGGTGTCAGACCTTGCTCCTCCATTGCGGGCCGGCAGGAAGCTGGTGTACAGCTGGGGGCCAGGGACCCATCTGCTCCCTGTGCACTGGGTTTCTTGCTCCTTGTCACCCCCATCCACCAGAAGTGGTAACCAATCCTGGGCTGAGTATATAATCCTCTTTTGTCTTCTTTTCTCCCTCCTCTCTTCTTTTGGGGATTCTGTTTTACTTGAACAGTAGGAACAAGCGAAGCCCTCCTGAAAGGGAAAGGGCTTCCCCACCCCCCTCCTTGGCTTCTGAGGTAGCCGGAGCCACCTTCCAAGGAGAAGGCGGTCACGGCCGCCACACTCACAGGCTCCAGGCGGAACCTGTGCCCGGCGCCCAGCGTGTTCTCCCTGATGTTCCCGCTCCGTCGACACGCTGTCTCATGGGCGCAGGTTTCCTGATGTCCCGCTGTTGAGAAAGTGTCTATTATTTAGCAGTACTTCTTAACCGATGATGCAGTTCTACCCCCTGGTCAGTGGAAGAGGTTAAATATTGCATTTGGTATGTGGGGCCGAGGCTGGCTGCATGAGTCCGAGAACAGGCGGCAGACGCAGGTGATGGCAATACACTAACATCGCTTGGATGTTATGGTAGCAGGGGCCTGTCACTGCCACACACTTTGCATGTGTCATCTCATCCTGCCCTGCAGCTCTATAAGGCAGCTAGAGTTATCCCATTTTATAGATGAGGAAACTGAGGCTTAGCTTCTTCAGTGAATGGCCAAGTTCACGCGCAGCTCTCAGGCGGCAGATCTGAGAGTTACACTGGCCTCTGTCTTGTGACAGAGCCTGAAGCTTCACGCTGAGCCAGTACTATGTCCTCTGTTCACGAGGTTGACACCTCACTAGTGGTCGACTGAACTAGAGGCTCTCATACTTGGGCACCAGAGCAGTGCCCTGGAGGCTTGTAGACACACGTTGCTGGACCCCAGTCCCTGAACTGGCAGGTCGGCAGGTCTGGAGTGCGGCTGTGCTCCTGGTCAGGGGACGTCCCCAGGAGAACCAGGCTCTGAACTGAGTTGGAACTCCAGTGGGTACCTACTAAGTGACCCTCAATACTCGTTGCAGCTCCAATACAAGTTTCCATGACCACTGCAGTGTTCTAGATCTGTTCTGCCCAGCATGGTGGCTTCTAGCTGCTAATGGCTATCAAACATTTGAAATGTGTCCCATGGGACTGCGGGACTGCAGGACTGGGTTTTTACTTTTAATTTTATCTAATTTTAATGAAATTTAAATTTACCCAGCATACCTAACCTGTGACTAGCAGCTACCGTCTCAGATGGCATAGCATTAAGCACAAAGGGGAGTGAGATGTGTCACTGTGATGTCATGACTTGCACTAGCTCTTAACCATGAGTAAGTTAACTCTTCATTAGGAAACATCTCCTTGGCTGGAGGGCGGTGCATAGGGCGATGACAGGGGCCATTTTGAGGGCTAGGATCTTACGTCCTGTTCCCCTACCATCAGCACAGGCACGGGACACGCACGGGGTGCTGGCGCCACATGTGCTGAGTGAGCAGGGTAGACATGTGGTTTCAGGGCAGCAGCGGCGAAGGCTTTGAAGCCACCAGCAAAGAGCTTGTTTGGGGTGTGAAGGGGGATTTGACAGCATGGCAGGGCCCGAGAGTATTAGCTCTGATCTGCCTGGGATGGGGGCCTCGGTGGTGGGACTTTCTCCTCTCTTCTCTTAGGCTCTGCAGGTGGGTCTCCCCTGGGAATTTCCTCTATCAGAAGAGGTGTTTCCTTGGGGGAAGATCATTTAAGACTCTGTGGATGTGCACATGTTTACTGAGACATGTTTACTCTCTAAACTATGGTGTAAAGTGATTCCTCAGTTGAAGCAGGTAGCAGAGAAGGTGACAGTGCCCCATAATTTGGGGTCCGACAGCAGTTCTTCACTCAGATGCTGGTTCAGTCTTCCATTTACTGTTCCCAACCTATGTGAGCAACCTTCTTTTGCTCTGAGGGCCTCGGTTTGCCCACCTATAAAATGGAGAGGGTAGGGTTGAATTAGATGCTTGCTGGTCAGAGCGTAGCCCACCACCCAGCAGGCAGCAGCCTCCCTGGGGAGCTTGTTAGAAATGCAGATTCAGATCCCAGGGCTGCTGGGTCAGTCTGCAAACCCAGGCTCTCCAACTCCCGTCCCAGGACCCTTCAGCTGCAGTGCAGCGAGTCTCACATTCCTGTAGCTCCCACGACTTGAGCACTGACCACGGGCCAAGCTCAGAGCTATAAGCCCTTAGGATAGAGCGTCTCATTTGATCCTCACTAGACTGTGGAATTTGGGATACATTATTCAATTCTACAGACAAAACAGTGAGGCCCAGGTGCTCGGGTGACTTATTTCAACGTAAGGTGTGTGTGTGGCTGAGATGGCAGATGCTGTGTCCCCCGTTCTCAGTCACCACACTGTCCTGCTTGTGAAATTAGAATCGCCTCAGTGTAGAGAGGACAGGGGCAGGGAGGGCTGTCCCCATGCTGTCTCAGATCACCCTGCAGGTCCCTCCTCACCCCTGCCCCGTAGCTTAGACGGACCCTCTCCCCACCTTCTCTTTCTGCCTCTGATAATTCTTGAAGAAAGTCCTGATTTAGCAGCCCTGAGGCTGAGCCGGGCAGGTGTGCACTGCTGGTGCTGCTGCTCTGGGGAGGTCTGAGCAGGATACAGAGAGGAAATGATGGTTGGGGTGGGAGGGGCTTGGGGAGACGGGGTCAGGAGGGGGCGGGATTAAGAAGTACAAATTGCCAGTTGTAAAAACACTGGCTGGGATGTAAAGCACAGCGTAGGGAATGTAGTCACTGATACTGTAATAACTACGTGTAGTGCCAGGTGGGTACCAGACCTACTGGGGGGACCACTTCGTAAGTTAGATAAATGTCTCTTCACTATGTTGTACTTCGGAAACTAATATAATATTGAATGTCAGCTGGAATTGAAAAATAAGCTTAAAAAAACAATCTAAAAAAGCAATTAAGAAAAAAGAACCCGGCAGCCCCTTTGGAGGCTGGAATAACACGGCTCTTCTCTCACTGTGCAGGTGACAAGCCCTGAACCCGGGGCAGCTGTAGCCGGGCTACCTGCAGGAAGAGGAAAGACCCAGGCGCCTGGGGTGATGGCAGCCAGGAGAGGCAGAGACACAGTGGCAGGCAGCTCCCTCGCTCCTGCTTGGCTCCTGCCCCCTCCCCCGGTTCCTGTGAGGCCTGGCGAACACAGGGACCAAGCCGCTGATGGACAGTCGGGGACACAGCCCTTGGAAAATGTCCACTTGCTGTTGCAAAGACTTGCAGAAGAGCCCCGAGTGCTGAGGGGCATGGCTCCCTTTTGGAATAGGCCAGTGTAGGGCCGTTGGGACCAGAAAGGGAAGCGGCCATCCAGCCTCGGCCACCAGCTCTCCGAGGAGACTTCACACACTGCTGACTGGCAGTGTTTGCTCATCCGAGACCTGAGACCTTCCGTGGCTGGGATTTGTTGTCTTGGCAACCGGAGAAGCCGAACCCCAACCTCAATGCCAGAGAGCATTCAGTGGCCACCCGACAAAGCCATCCTCCCTTGGTGTCGCACTCCCAAGTTAACTTTGAGAACATTTGCAAGTCACTTCAATAGACTGCTTCTGGGGATTGTCGTAGACACTGAGGCGATGGGTGCTCCTTACGGGCAAGGAAGCATGTGGACCACCGCCAGCAATGTGGGATTCACATCTTAGGGCTTGGGGGACCCTGCCTCCCTGGCTCAGGCAGGGCTGGCTCGGAGACATGGCGGGAGAGCTTTTAACGTTAGGAAAAAGAGGTTTGAGCTTGAGCCTCCAAATGGAATTGTCTATACATCCAACCAGAAAGTGATTTGTGTCTTTGAAATGAGCTGTGATCTGACCAGATTGTGCCAGAGCTCTAGATCCTATAGTCCAGACGTGCAGGCCCTGAGGGAAGCAACTTGCTGCAGGTCACCAGCCGTCGGGGCAGAAGGGGTGCTGTATCCAGACTGCCCTCACCCCCTGCCACACCCTGCCACACCCTGCCTTGCTTGTCACATTCCTTTACAAGCGAAGGGTCCAGATCCTGGACCCAAAGGCCAGGCTCCATCAAAGAAGCCCTTTGATGATTTGGTGCTTTCCAACAGAAGACAGCAAACTACCTTTGGTTTTTCTAAACTGATGGAGACTTGAGAGCAGGGCTCTGACTTTCCCCTAAGGACCACAGAACACTCCTGTCCCCAGTGTCCCCTCCTTTCTATTGCAAAGAGCATGAAAGCAGACACTCCTCTTCTGGGGCCGTGGGAAAGGCGCCGTTCCCAGATGCCGAGATGCATGACTTCAGCCATCGGCTGAAGCACTAGAATGGGTCCTGTTGTTCTCTGCCGACCAAGCCTGGGCCCGGCAAGGTGCCCGTTACAAGGACACCACAGGCATTGATTCTGGGAGGACTGTTCCCTCCCTTCCCGGGCTTCCAGCACACCTGTGCAGGGGTTGGGGGGGCGCGGCAAAGGGCCAGTTGCTCCCTTTCAGACCCTGCTGCGGCCCCAAAACACTGAGCTCACACAAAGCACCTCACCTGGAGTGAAAGGTCAGGGATGATCAGATTGGGCTCTAAGCTAGTTCAGAGGGAGGCGTGAGATAGATTTGAACTGCTTTCTCGGTGTGGCAGAATATCTGTTTATTTCTGGGCACAACCACATCAGCTCAGGTGAAGGACTGGGGACACAGCCACTCCCCAAGCCCTCTCTATGCAGTCTGTGTGCCACACAGGACTTGAAGACAAAGACATGTCTCCAAGTGGCATTATATTCTGAAAGGGCAATCTGGTGTCTTTTTAAAAATGTTAATTTTGAAGTTTATCTAGACAGATTCCCATATCACCTTCTGTACGAAGAAAAGGAAAAAAAAGTGGTTTTAGTAAAATGGAAGTTTTGTGAACCTACCTCATGTAAAAATAAATCTGTAGTCTAGGGTTGCTAAGTTCTCCACAAGGTCAGAGCCTGGTTCTTTTGGTTTGGTTTGCTGTCTGCAGTGCATGGCTCCCCCTCCATGGCCAAAGATAGCTGCTGAGATCCAGCCTTCATATCTATATTCCAACAAGCAGGAGGAGGTAGGGAAGAAAGACTTCCTGTTTTCCCTTAAGAACATTTCCTGAAATTTACACACTATACATCTTTTATGTTGGCCAGAACTTAATTCTAAGGCCACAGCTAATGTGAGAGGTATTGGAGAAGGTCACCTTCATTCTAGGTGGCCATGTACTCAGATAAAAATCAAGAATTTTTTTACTGAATAAGGAAAGAAAATGGATATTGGAGGACTTAGCTATCTCTGCTCCCACCTTCTTGGATGATTTATATAGGAGGGTTTATAACATATAGGCATCATATTTGAGATTTCAATATTATTATCAAGACTTGTTTTAGAAGCATAGACTGTTAAAGTTGGAGTCAAGCTTAGAAATTGATCTGCTTTGCCTGACCAGGTGGTGGCACAGTGGATAGAACATTGGATTGGGATGTGGAGGACCCAGGTTCAAAACCCCAAGCTCACTGGCTTGAGCGCAGGGTCGCTGGCTTGCGCGTGGGATCATTGACATGACCCCATGGTTGCTAGCTTGAGCCCAAGGCCACTGGCTTGAACAAGAGGTCACTCGCTTGAACAAGAGGTCACTTGCTCTACTGTAGCGCCGCCCCCTCCCCCCCCCCCCCCCCCCCCGGTCAAGGCACACATGAGAAAGCAATCAATGAACAACTAAGGTGCTGCAACGAAGAATCGATGCTTCTCATCTCTCTCCCTTCCTGTTTGTCCCTATCTGTCCCTCTTTCTGACTCTCTGTATTTGTCAAAAAAAAAAAAAAAAAAATCAGTCTGTTTATATCCTCTTTTTTGAGATTAAGAAACTGAGGCCCAGAGAGGCTAATCAAATCAGCTGCGATCACAGCAAGTTGGCGCCACCTAACTCCCAGCTCCTGTTCAGTGGGAGTGTTTTTGTTTTTCTGTGTTTTCAAGAAAAAAGGCTTCAGATGAAGGGGAGGGAGTTTGAGCATCCAAGATGGAATTCCATCCATCACGGGGTCTGAGCTGCAGGACATGGGCTGGACGGTGACAGGGTTTGCATGCCCCGATCTGCCCAGCGCTGATTCAGGCCTGTCCTGGCACTATCTCCTCCACGTGTGCATGTGGCTCTGGCTGTAGGTCTGCCCCAAACGCTGACTCCAGCCCACGGAGAATGTAGGTCTGACCTGGTGTACTTATATTTCAGGGAAAACTCAGCCAGGATGGGATTTGCCAGGAGGCAGGACTGTTCCTTCAAGGCGATGCTGATAGTCAACTGGTTTCTCCTGGCCTGCTACCCTGGGGACATGAACACAGGTGAGCCAAGAGCAGTTGAAGCAAGTTGCTGGGGTGGGGGCAGGAGAAGGAGCCACAGGGCTCTAACAGTCCCTGCTTGCCCCTTGGTCCCAGCCAGGCCTCATCCTGTGCTTCAGTCCCATCACACACAAAGTGAAGTGGATGGACTAGACTCAGGGGTCCAGAGGAGCCAGTGCAGCTGGCCAGGCAGGGACCAGGGTCACCTGGGGAGTTTAGGCCCTGGAAAGGGACACCCACTTCTCAGTTCTGGCAAATTGTTGCCCTTTGTGAAAGTGAAGCCCCTGTTGTAGGATCTTGTGAATTAAAAAAAATTTTTTTTTTAATTTTTAAATTCATTTCACAGAGAGAGAGAAGGGGGAGGAGTAGGAAGCATATGTGCCTTGACCAGGAAAACCTGGGGTTTCGTACCAGCAACCTCAGTGTTCCAGGTCGACACTTTATCCACTGCACCACCACAGGTCAGGTGGATCTTGTGACTCTTTAAGCAAAGCCAGACATCTAGATTTTTATGCAAAAGCTCCCTGCTTGTTAACTGTTGGCAACCAGCTCCGATTTTACAGACCACGTGTCTGTGAGCCATCTTGCCACTTTGGGGCCATCTGACGTCAGTGTTTTCTTCCTGCTTTTCCATCGTAAGATTCAATACATTAAATATATGTGCTCTGGACAAGGTTTCGATCTACTTTTTTGATCTCAGTATCAACTTTTTCTTTGAGGGATTTTGCCTTATCACCCAAAGCACAAGGCATATTCAGCAAGGTACAGAAAATAGTGATTAAATAAACCAAAATAGAGGTAGAAGGTGAGGTCTAGTAATAAAACCATCAGTCAATTGCTTTAAAAAAAATTATTCTAAGCCCTGGCCTGATGGCTTGGTTGGAGCGTCATCCTGAAGCTCAGCGGTTATGGTTTGGTCCCTGGACAGGGCACATACAGGAGTGGATCCATGTTCCTGGCTCTGTCTCTGTCTCTCTCCCTCCCTCCCTTCCTCTCTTGCTAAAATAAATAAATAGATAAATAAATAAATTCTAATTAATTGAGCTGGATGCTTTTCTATACTACGGATAAAGGACTATAGAAGTCTAATCTTCACTATCGAAATTCCTTCAATATGATTCCTTGTAGAATTGTTCCAACCCAATAGGGGACAGAGCAAGCCATCAACATTTTAACATTTGATGCAACAATTGACAATGTTGCCTGAAGTCATTCATTGATTCTCCCATCATTTATTCAAGGAATACGCACTAAGTGGGCCTTGAACCTGTCAGGAGTTGGCTTTGGGTTTCTCTCTGAGTGCGATTGCAGCAAGGTGTTGGGGAGCTTTCATCGGGTCCTGCCCTGGGTGTGCTCTCTCTCATCTGGGTCCCCTCTTCTGTTTAAGTACAAACCATGTGGAAAGTCTGGCTCCCTCTGGTCTGTGCTTTCCTCTGACGTCAGAGGGATGCAGACGCCAGCCCTGGCCATTTATGGTCCAAGTAGGTCGGGCTTCCATTCACTCTCACCCTGCTTCCCGTGGCCGTTTCTGGGAGCAGTGGTTGCCGTGGTGATTGTTCAGCGCAGGCATTGACCATTTCCAGCCACTCAAATGGACACCCACTGAAATTGACCTTCACCGAGAGCTAAGCATTCAGGTCCAGCGAAGGTACTTTCACAAGTAGAAAACCAAGCTTGTGACTGCTGTGCTTCACTGTGGGGTCAGAGCTGCTGGGCTCGTGCTCTTGAGGACAGGAGAGTCCGAAGGGTCAGGCTGACCGCCTCCGAACGCAGGTGCAAAGTCTGACGCACAAGCATGCCCTTGGAGAGGGAAGGGGCAGTCAGTGCTGCCCTGGGAGGTATGGGTGGGGATACCTGAGGCTTTGTCCCCTAGAATAATTCTTGCTCAGCCAGCTCATGGCTCCATGCCTGGGCCACTGGGCTCGCCAGTTGGCCTCATGTTTCCAGAACAACTGGGGAGTCATCTCCTTGCAAACAGATACCCCAGGTCCAGGACTAGATGGAGGGCAGCCCAAGGCCTCTGATTGGCCTCTGCTGAAAGCCAGCCAGCACTTGACCTGTCTGAAGATGAACCCAGAGACGGGCACTGAGCCTGAGAAGGCCCTCGGTGGGACTCTGGCCCGTAGCCCTCAGGCCCCCCATGGGCTGCCGAGTGACGGAGCAGATACCTCCTATCCACCCTGGCAACCCTGCTCTTTGTCAAAACAGAAAGTTTGCTGATAAGCAAGGCCACATTTTTTTGTTGCTTGATCACTGCTTGACTTCCTTGGGGTTTACAACAGCTGGAAGAGCTGTTGCAGTAAAACAGAAAATGTGAGTCTCTTAGGGCCGACAGCGCAGCAGGTATGAGCAGGGAGGAGGGTGTGGCGGGCCTGGGGCTTGGGGAAATGACTCGTCCACGGACACATGGTGAACCAATGAAAGACGTGGGGCTGGACCCTGGGGCTCCTGGCGCCCACATCAGGGTCTCCTTGCTCTCTAAGGCCTTGCTTTCAGTTCTAGTAAAGAGGAGGCATGAGCCATGCGTGAGATGCCCCCTGCTGTGGTCTGTGGCGAACTTGCTTAGGGAGGTCAGTGCGTGGTAGCCATGACATCTCTCTGTCCTTGACAGTGGCAGCCGAGTGCCCTGACCAGAGCCCTGAGCTGCAGCCCTGGAACCCTGGCCATGACCGGAACCACCATGTGTACATCAGCCAGGGCACAGCACTCCTGCTGACCTCATCTGCCACCGTCCACTCTATCCACATCTCAGATGGAGGTAAGCCAGTCTCTTCCCTGGTGTCTCATTCTTCTGCTATCTCAGAGCCTCCCGGACAGGAGTCAAAACTGAGATCACGGGCTTTGGGTTAATGTCAGAGCAGCTAGTTCCTTCTTTTAAATTTAATTTAGTTTTTTATTTTTTTTATTTTTCTGAAGTGAGAAGCAGGGAGGCAGTCAGACAGACTCCTGTGTACGCCAGACTGGAATCCACCCGGCATGCCCACCAGGTGGCGATGCTCTGCCCATCTGGGGCATTGCTCTGTTGCAGCTGGAGCCATTCTAGTGCCTGAGGCAGAGGCCATGGAACCATCCTCAGCGCCCTGGCCAACTTTGCTCCAATGGAGCCTTGGCTGCGGGAGCGGAAGAGAGAGATAGAGAGGAAGGAGAGGGGGAAGGGTGGAGAAGCAGATGGGCGCTTCTGCTGTGTGCCCTGACCGGGAATCAAACCCAGGACTTCCACATGCCGGGCCAACGCTCTACCGCTGAACCAACTGGCCAGGGCCTGGTTCTTTAAGATAACCATCAGTGCTGAGCACTTAGGATTGGCTTGTCTGAGGTCCAAACATAGAGAAAGAAGCATTTACAGAGCAAAGTCCTTCCTGGTGCTCTGAGAATGCCAGCTTAGCCTGCCTTAAGAGGCTTGCCGATTGAATGCCATGCATGTAGGGACGGCAGTAAATCAAGTAGGCATTGTGTACACGTTGCAAGCCAGTGAGAAGAGAAAAGCCCTTGTAAGCACAGCAAGCACAGAGGTGTTTGAACAACGTGTTCCTTGCCTGCCTGGATGAAGTGGGGGCTTGGGACGCCTGCCCTTGGCTCTGCTATAACCTCACCCATACCACTCAATGTTCTTAAACCTCACCCCATTCCTGCCTCCTCAGGAAAGCTGGTCATTAAAGATCACGAGGAGACCGTTGTTTTGCATACCCGGCACATCCTGATTGACAACGGAGGAGAATTGCATGCTGGGAGTGCCCTCTGCCCTTTTCAGGGCAATTTCAGTATCGTTTTGTATGGCAGGTGGGTAGACAGTATCCGTGGGTCAAATGCTACTCTTGGATCTGCTGGGAGGGAGGCTTTTTAAAGGAGAGATTGGGATGAGCTGACCAGACTTTAGTGTGTGATGGGGTTACAGTGCACAGATTGTAATCATGAACAAGAGACGTCAGTGACAGGGGTGAGCTGGACAGGTATATGGGACATTTTACTGTTGTGTCTTAGGTCTGTACTTAAGTTAAGCCTTTCAGCTGCCTCCAATCATGTCACGTCTCAGGGAGGCTCTGTGTTTACATAATAAATTTTGGCAGTGTTTGCCTCTGTCTGTGTTCTCTCAAAGGATTCAGAGGCCTAAGAAGCAGTAGCTAAGAACACACAAGGGTAAGGAGGCAGTTTGTGTCCAGGTAATTCCATGTGTGTTATGGACCAAAATAGCAAATACTTTGCCCTGAGAAGATGTGCCAACATGTAAGCTAAATCTGTGTTTCCACTTGGCCTTTTGACCTCTTTTGGTCTGGCTTAGGAAGATAGGGTTGTAAGGCCATTTCTCCTGACCTTGTGACATCACCCTGTAGGGGGGTCAGGGAGCAGTGAGATCCCCGCTGGGTTTAGCGAGGTGTCAGCTGACTGGGAGAGCTGTCTTCTCTCGTAGGGCTGACGAAGGTCTTCAGCCAGACCCTTACTTTGGTTTGAAGTACATTGGGGTTGGCCAAGGAGGCACCCTGGAGCTGCACGGACAGAAGAAGCTCTCTTGGACATTTCTGAACAAGACCCTTAACCCAGGTGGCATGGAGGAAGGAGGCTATTTTTTTGAAAGGAGCTGGGGCCACCGTGGAGTCATTGTTCATGTCATCGACCCCAAATCAGGGACAGTCATCCATTCTGACCGGTAAGGATTGTCTCCACTTAAAGACAGACTCCTTTGTTCAGCAGACACTTCCTGAGCTTGTGCCCTGATCACATGCTCCTGGAGCTGGGAGCAGAGCAGTGAAAAAAGCAGACAGAAATCTGACCTCAGGGAGCCATGTCTCCCCCTCACCAGGCATCGGCCCCGAGCAGCTGAATTCAACAGGAACGAGCACACACAGATACGCACATGTACACACATGAACACACAGCACAATCTCAGACTATGGTAATCCACAGTGAGGGAGAAAAGACACAGTGAATGGCAGTCACCAGGGAAGACCACTTGGCATCAGGTGGTTGGGAAAGGGCAAGGCAGCAGCGTTTGAGCTGAAAGCTGTGTGGTGAGGCCAAGTCGGGATGAGAGTTCGACTGAGAGCGGCAGGTGCCGGGGCCAGAGGTGAGAGAGGGTGTGATGTCTTCAGACACAGAAAAGCCAGACAGCGATGGGAACAAAGCAGGCAATACGTCGCTGGACGATTTCATCCTCGTGCAGATAAGATCACAGAGTCACTCACACCTGCACGGTACAGCCTACCACATTCCTAGGCTATGTAGTCTAGCCTGTTGCTACTGGCCTACACACTGTACTGAATGCTGTAGGCAGTTGTAACGGTGACAAATACTTGTGTATCTAAACATAGGAAAGGTACAATAAAAAATATGGTGTAAAAGATTTTATTTATTTTCTTCTTTTCCAAGTAAGAGGAGGGGAGACACAGACTCCCGCATGAGCCCCAACCAGGATTCACCTAGCAGCCCCCATCTGGGGCCATGCTCACAACCAAGCTATTTTTAGCACCTGATATTGAGGCTCCACAGAGCCATCCTCAGCAGCCAGGACTGATGCGCTCCAACCAATTGAGCCATGGCTGTGGGAGGGAAAGAGAGATAGTGAGAAAGAAGGGGGTGGGGAAAGGGTGGAGAGGTGGATGGTCACTTCTCCTGTGTGCCCTGACCAGGAAACGAACCTGGGATATCCACATGCTGGGCCAACACTCTACCACTGAGCCAATTGGCCAAGGCCTATAAAAGATTTTTTAAATGGTGCACCCGAGACCCTTACCATGCATGGAGCTGGAGGGTCTGGAAGTTTCTCTGGGTGAGTCAGGGAGTGAGATTGATGGGTAAATGTGAAGACTTGGGCATTTACTGTACACGACTCTAGGCTTTATAAACACTGTGCACTTAGGCAACACTAAGTTTATAAAGAAACACGAAATTAAATCAAGCACAAGGGAAAATGATGCAATCAAGAGACATGAAAGTATGAGTCTGCTGCTAGCAAAACACAAAATACTGTTGTACAGCAAACTTCTTTTACAGGTGGAAAGAGTACACTCTAAAATAATGACAAAATTATAATGTAGTAAGTGTACTAACCAATAACATCATTGTTTCTAATCACTATCAAGTATCATACTGCACATAATTGCATCCGCTCTACTTTTATATGAGTGGCAGCTCAGAGGGTTTGCTTACACCAGCATCCCCACATGCGTGTAAGCAATGCTTTGCGGCTACAGCGTTGCTATGGCTACAACTTGACGCAGCTGTGACACAAACACTGTAGGAATGTTCAAATTTGTGCTAATCTGTGGGACCACCACCCTGTTTGTGGTCTGTCCTGACCGAAAGGACCCAAGAAGAGACATTCATTTGATGTGAACCTTGATAAGGAGTCAATCTGCTGAGCTGGATTCCCCAAGAGTAAAGGACGGCCCTAAGTTCATAAATAATAAGTGTCTAGCGGCTGTCTGCAGACTGGGGCTCCTCGCAGACCCTCTGACTGAACCCTAGGCTTCCAAGCTGTGTCTGCGGGTTCGCGTCCTGTGAATCAACCCTGCAGGAAAACCCTGGTTTCTTCTTTCTACCAAGTTAAGGTCGCCATTGGTTAGATCAGGGGTAGTCAACCTTTTTATACCTACCGCCCACTTTTGTATCTCTGTTAGTAGTAAAATTTTCTAACCACCCACCAATTCCACAGTAATGGTGATTTATAAAGTAGGGAAGTAACTTTATTTTATGAAATTTATAAAGCAGAGTTAAAGCATATAATAATAATTACTTACCGAGTACTTTATGTCGGATTTTCGCTAAGTTTGGCAGAATAAATCTTTATAAAACAACTTACTATAGTTAAATTTATCTTTTTATTTATAATTTGCATATATAGAAATTACATTAGTTAATTGAATTATTAGTGGGATCCCTGAGGCTGATGCTGGGAAACTAAATATTGAATATCCGGTTCAATTTTTGTGAGGAACAAATGAAGGTATCCCCTTTCAAAAATATTCAGGCGGTTTCTTTCTTTCGTCATAATATGATTAACAGCACTAAATCCTGATTCCACAAGATATGAGGTAGGGAAAGGTATCAATAAACTGAATACCATTTGCCACATATTTGGATATAAGGCCGGCATATTTTTTCTTTGCCATAGGTTTTCATATCCACCACTGTCGAATTTATGTTTACTTTCTTCATCATATCTAATTTCTAACAGTTTTTCTTGGAAAGTTGTATTAGCCTCTTCAATATTTGCGGTAAAAGGATTTTTTCATCCAGTCATATACCTTCAATTTCAAAATATCTTCAAATCGTTTTTCCATGTCCAATTTAAGTTCGTTGAGGTAGCTACTGAATCTATCAATATCCTCGGGAGTTACATCATTTTTTATAAATTATAATTGAAGAAACTGATGAAATTCTCTCTTCAATAGGTTATGATGAAGTAGTTCAAGTTTGTCAATAAATAATAGCACAATACTTTGGCAACCTATAAGAGTTTTATTAGCTCCTTGAAGCTGCAAATTGACATCGTTAAATCTCTTGAAAATATCTGCCAAGTAAAAGGCATCATTTTTTACTGTTTTTAACTGTTGACACAGATTGGTCTCATTATTACTTTCAAAAATTGTATGACACTATCATATAATGCTACAAATCTAGCCAAAGATGTACCCTTTGACAGACACCGAACTTCTGTGTGCAAAAGTAACTTAATAAAATCTTCATTATTGTCCTGGCAAAGCTGCTGAAACATTTTATCATTCTTTGCATTGGATTTGATCTTGTTTACGGCTCAAATTATTATAGTTAATGATGAGTAGAGACTTGTACTTAGTTGTTTTTCTACAAGATGTTGTCTGTGCACCACACAATGAATATATAAAATATTTGGCACTTCCTGCTTTAAATAAGCAACAAATCCACAATAGCGACCTACCATTGAGGGTGCTCCATCAGTAGCGCATGCAACAATATTATTTAAAGGAATATTATTTTTTGTAAAGTATATTCTCACAGTATTAAATGTAGATAATCCTTTTGTATCTGTGATGAGATTTATTGCGAATAGTGTTTCTTCTCATAATATATTGTTTTTATCAAAATAGCTTACACATGCCATCAATAAAGCATCATTATCTGCAATGGTAGATTCATCCAATTGCATGAAAAATGAAGAGTTTTGGAGAATATTTATAAGTTTGTTTTCAACATCAACTGTCATTTCATCAATTTGTCACTTTATTGTGCTATCGCTCAGGGGCAACGGTTTTTAAATTTGAGGTATATCCTCATGCATTACTGTTGAGATAAATTCTTTTATAGAGGGTATTATTACAGTTTATCCAATATTATAGCTTTTACCACTTTTTGCAATTATTTGTGAAATGCGATAAGTGACAATTAATCCATCTTCGTTGATTGTATGTTGTTTCTTAAATGATGCAAGGATAGTTGAATGATTTTGAAATTTTTTATAAATTTCCCGAAAATATTCAATGGGCTTGTCATTGTCATTTGGATGCTTTGTAGAAAGATGTTCTTGCAATTGACTTGGCTTCATTGCCTCATTGGATAATGTTTTATGGCACAGTCAACACATTGGATGTTGTTTATTTGCAGCAGATTCTATGAAACCCATCTTCAGATACTCTGGCGGATAGCCGTGTGCGTTTTTTGTGTGTGTGTGTGACATGGGCTCACAATATTTTGTTTGAAGCTGTAAGCGCGTGCTTGCTCTCAGAAATCTAACTATGTACTGACTTTAGTTTCAATTATGTAACAATTTAGTTTCACTTATGTAATGTGAACAAAACTTATGCGCTTGAAGTCTGTTGGGTGGTCGCAATGTTACAAGTGTGGTTGAGCGAGAGTTTGTCGAGACGAGACTAAATTAGTGAGTATCTGTGGTTGTGCATTTTATAAAATTTTATGTAGTGGGTGTTGGCCAGTGGCATCACTTCTTTGCGATCGGGGCGAAGTAGCGAGACATTGGCTAGTTTTGTCAGTCCAAGGGGGAGTTCCTAGACTGTCACCCTATTACCCTAAAATCCAGGAATCAAGACGAAAATATGAGTTAATTGGTGTCTCCATTGTCTGATAGCTTCTGTCATAGAAAGAAGCGTTGAACCATGGTGTTCTTTGGCTACAGGGTAATAAAACGATGAACTGCTAGTTTTTGGGTGACAATAGCGGTCATAAACTGCCCGCCGGATCAGGCGGTGGGTGTGGCCCCCGGGGTCAGGTACGCTCCCGGATGCAGGTCAGGTGGTCGTGAAAGAGGTCGGGTGCAGTCCCAATACAAATGCCCTGTGACAGAGTCTGACCGCTGTACTGATCTTGACTGGTCAACAGTTAGTCGATTAGTATGTAATGGCGACACCATTTGGTTGCTCTGTTACCGCCCACCATGAAAGCTGGAACACCCACTAGTGGGCGGTAGGGACCAGGTTGACTACCACTGGGATAGATCTTTTAACAAAAATTCCCGGGGAAGCCTGACCTGTGGTGGCGCAGTGGATAAAGCATCGACCTAGAACACTGAGGTCACCAGTTCAAAATCCTGGGCTTGCCCGGTCAAGGTGCATATGTGAGTTGATGCTTCTGCTCCTCCCTCCTGTCTCTCTCCTCTGTCAAATGAATAAATAAATATCTAAAAAAAAAAAAAAAAAAAATTCCCGGGGAAGATGTATGGCTCCAATGGTGCCTGAGGCGGCTCCTTCCCCTCCTATCTGTCTGCTGCATGGTGCAGGGCCATCTCGGCTCAGGCTGTGCCCTGCACCATTTTCCTCTAAGAAAATCTGCCCCTTTTAAGTCCAGGCCTTCTTTACTTATTTATTTATATATTTTTGACTTTTCTTTCTTTTTAGAAAAATTACAGTTATAAGTCAAAATTATATTAGTTTCAGGTGTACAACATAGCGGTTAGACATTTATATACTTTACAAAGTGATCATCCTGGTAAGTCTAGTTCCCACCTCTCATCATCCATAGTTATTACAATATTATTAATCATATTTCTTATGCTGTACTTTGCTTCCCTGTGACTGTTTTTATAACTAGCAATTTGTACTTCTTAATCCCTTTACATTTTTTACCCAGCCCCCCAAATCCCTTCCCATCTGGCAGCTGTCAGTCTGTTCTCTGTATCTATGAGCCTGTTTCAATTTTACTTGGTCCTTTATCTTGGTTTTTTAGGTTCTATATGTAAGTGATACCATGTTACTTGTCTTTCTCTGTCTAACTAACTCCACTGAGCATAATACACTCTAGGTACATTCATGTTACAAATGGCAAAATTTCATTCTTTCTTAAGGCTGAGTCGCATTCTATTATATATATGCACAACATTTTTATCCATTCATCTATTAATGGGCATTTAGGTTGCTTCCATATCTTGGTTATTGTAAATAGTGCTAAGGTTTTTCACTTTCTTTTTTCTTTCCCAAGTGAGAGGAGAGGAGATAGACAGACTCCCTCATGCACCCTGACTGGGATCCACCCAGCAAGCCCCATCTAGGGATAATGCTCTACCTATCTGGGGCCATGCTTGCAACTGAGCTATTTTTAGCACCTGAGGTAGAGGCTCCACAGAGCCATCCTCAGCGCCTGGGGCTGATACACTCAAACCAATTGAGCCATGACTACAGGAGAGGAAATGGGGGAGGGGTGGAGAAGCAGATGGTCACTTCACCTGTGTGCCCTGACTAGGAATTGAACCCAGGACATACACACACTGGGCTGATGCTCTACCACTGAGCCAACCAGCCAGGGTGTTTTTCACTTCTGTTATTATCCACATTATACAGAAGAAAACACCGAGGCTCAGAGGAGCAAAATTTGCTCAGAGTCACAAGGCTGGTAAATGTGGGAGCTGGGACTCCAACCCAGATCGGCCCAGACCCTTAACCACTATGTTGCCTCCATAGGTGCCTTGGTGATAGCCACCTACCTTGGCATGGGGTTGAGCCAGCCCCAGCCTGCAGGTACCACACGAAGTCAGGATGAGCATGGTTGACACAGAGCATGTCAGAGAGCCCCTACCTTCACATGAGAGGGGACTGTCCTGCCCCCCCCCCCCCCCCCCCCCGCTCTGTGCTAGCTCCTGGGCACTGTTTCTTATATCAGTTTCGTAGCATTATTTGCAGCAAGCCAACCTGAAAATAAATTCATTATTGAAGCTGGGAATGAGAAGCTTTCCGGACAGCTGCCGTGAAGGCTCCAAAGACAGAACACCTGCCCTCCACCCCCAATCTCTTTTACTTAAAGTATGTGTCAGCGGCTTCAAGAATCTGATAGCTGAATGTGTCTGAGTCAAGATGATAATGAACATTAAACACATACATAAATGCAGGCTACAGTAGCCTGAGAAGATTACCTGGAGGGATAATAACATAGGTGTGTGCTAGAAAGGTAGTAAGCATTTGGTTAAGTAGCGGGAAGGTGAGGCCGAGTGAGTGGAGGCAGGAGCGGGCATGTGGCGTGGGCACAGGGCGCGGAGACACGGCAGGCTTGCCGCTGCCGATTCCTGGGGAGGGGCCTTGGCGGGTCGGACCAGGTTATGCAAACAATGACTCAGAAGCAC
This sequence comes from Rhynchonycteris naso, assembly GCA_037038555.1. NCBI lineage: Eukaryota > Metazoa > Chordata > Mammalia > Chiroptera > Emballonuridae > Rhynchonycteris > Rhynchonycteris naso. The sequence goes on from CM072999.1 coordinate 224,984,746, forward strand.
CATCCCGCCCGCCCCCTCACCAGTTTTTCTTTTCCAAAATCTTGGCTATTCACACTGGTTTATTTTTCTGTATTCATTCTAGAACTATTTTGGTGGTCAAGTCCCAAGACAAATTCTTTTTGGAATTTCCATTGCAATTGCACAAAATCTTTATAGCTACATGGAGGAGGGTTACAAAACTGTCTTTCCTTTGTAAATTCTTGTCACCAGTGGTGTAGATTTTTAGAGAGCTGTACTTCACGGGTGTTTTAAGTGTATGAGGGTGGGTTACTGGTGTCGAGTTTGAGGTGCTCAGATTTTGCTGTAATAAAAACTTCTCTCTTTAAAGATCAGAGAGCCTGCGGCACCTCTGGGTGGCACATTGGTTGTTGCAAGAAAGACATGAACTCCTCTTTGGTTTTCTTGGCGGCTGTCAGGACTCTTAACATCCCCTCTCACTGCCCTTCTTAGGTTTGATACCTACAGATTGAAGAAAGAGAGTGAACGTCTGGTCCAGTATTTGAGCGCGGTGCCCAACGGCAGGATTTTGTCTGTCGCGGTGAATGATGAAGGGTCCCGAAACCTGGACGACACGGCCAGGAAGGCGATGACCAGACTGGGCAGCAAGCACTTCCTGCACCTCGGATTCAGGTACCACCCACACCTCCCCCCTGCTCCCCCAGGCTCCAGAACACCGGGCAACCCCACTCCCACAGAAGGCAGGCCCCTTTCCTGCAACCACACCGCCCTCGGTGGTGATTTAAGAAGCTGCAGGCTCACTCTTCCTCTGCACAGGACATATTGGGGCTTGTTCTTAAAGGGAAGCTAGGCTTCATTCAGTCAGCCACTTACAAAATATTGATTGAGCATCTGCTGTGTGTGAGAGCCGTGCCTCAGTTCTACAGCCGTGCTCACAACATGCCTGGGGATTGGCAGACACTTGATCAGAGATCATCTAAAGTGTTCCTGCCCAGTCAGCACGCACCCCACGGGAAGGGCGCTTCTGTGTCTTCCACTGTGAATTGTTTACCTTAGACTGCAGCATCATGCCCAGCTTTGGCACACACCTCATTGGCACCAGGAGGAAACCGTTTGCCCTACAGTAGCCACACCTTTTTATCATGTTAGATCAGATCTCAGCTCAGTGCTGAGGACTCCTGTCCGAGGCTGTGTGGAGACAGGGATGCCCTTCCCTTCAGCTCTGCAGGTCGTTTTGCAGCATGGGGGCAGGTCAGAGCCTTTTCTATTGCTATTGAGCAAAGCAGCCTTTCTGGCTGGGCAGATATCCCTTGGGAAAGGGAGGGGGCACTCCAGGGTATACAGTGTCTTCCCAACAGCCCAGGGGCTACTCCTTCTAAAAGGGTTTGGGCAGGAAATACAAGCAGCCAAAGACAACAGTGATGTGACATCTTGTTATCGCAAGGCTCCTTTGTTAGCATTGTTTTTATAAGCCAGAAGGCCAGTTCATGGATATACAATGAGAGACTGAACGGTGAGGGCCTGGATACGTAGGGCCTCAGCTGGAGGAGGTAGTGCCCCAAGCCCTGGCACCCGATTTGACCTGATTTTGAATCTGGGTTGCACCTCCCATTGGGTGTGACCGCAGGCAAGTGACACACCCTCTCTTTGCTGGGTTTCTGCATCTGTAAAATGGGAGACAGTGGGAGCCATCTCCAAGGACCGTTAGGAAGATTAAATGTGATCATATGAGCACAGAATAAGGACTCACTAAATGTTAGAAACTATTCTCTCCTTATAAACAAGAGCCACAGGAAGGACGGACACTTGGTGTATTTGGTCATGGCTGTTCCCATGGGTAAAGGAATTAGGTGTGCAGGAATATTTGTACAGACACACCCTGAATGACAGACTCGAAGCATCTGACATCAGTTACAAAACTGAGACCTGACCCCACCATCTGTTCATTCATTCTGGGAGTGGTTCTTGAGAAGACATTAGCGTGAGGCTCTAGGTGTCCTGAGCCCTTGTGGGAGGCAGACGTTATGCGATAGGATGACAGGGTGTCCAAGAGCAAGAGAAACAGCGGGAGGCAAAAAGGGGCTTTAGTAGACCTGCAGCGGAGGATGAGTGCATGCTGATTCCCCAGGAGAGACCAGTGGGTTCAGAGCCCCCAGGGAGAGGTGCAGCTTTCAGGCAGCCGCAGGTATGCGCTAGAGGGAGGGGGAAGAATGAGGCTGGGGGGCGGGCACGGGAAGGCCTTCCCGCCAAGAAGCCTGGTTTGTATCCAGTGGGCAGTGAGGAGCCATGGACAGATTTAAGCCAGAGCATGGCACAGTCAAATCCCCAACCTCAGTAATAGACTTACTTTCCAAGATCAGCGGTCAAAACTAAAAGCATAAAAGCTGTTGAGGCCCAAAAGCTCTTGGGATCTCACAGCAAGAGAGAGGCTAATATTAGGCGTTCGGGAACAGACAAAATGGGTAAGTAGACCTTCCTGCCCCCTAGCTGCAAACGCTCCTGGGGAGGGAAGATGACAGGACAACTTTCCAAAACCCTGCATTTCTCTTTCTCCATTGCTCTCCCTTAAGAAGAAGAGGCATCTCCTTCCTTTCCAAAGCCCGCTGCTGATCCCCAGGGTGCGGGGTGGGGGGTGGGGGGCTGTCACTGTAGCCTCTGGCATTTCCTCGCAGTTACCTCAATTAGGTCAGAACACCTGGGCGTGAGAGGAATAACCCTTCTCTTGGGACTCATTTCCTTGTTTTCCTGAAGGAATCAGAGTACTTGCTTCAGCACCTCAGTGAGCCTGGTGGGCATAGGCAGGACCCTGGGCTTGTTTATCTGTGATTCATGCCTTGTGTATGGCCAGAAGAGCTGAGAGGCTTACAGTAGGTAAACTGCAGACAAGCTAGGTGGGCAGGAAGCCCAGGGCTTGTAAGAAAGGCTCATGTTCTGGAGGTGAAGCCCAGCCTGGGAACTCACTTCCCCAAATACCCAGAGGGCTGCTCACCCACATGACCCGTGTGCTGTGCCATGTCTGCCCCCAGCACAGGCCCAGACGCGTGAAGAATTTCACTTTTGTTGTTGTTTCTTTCAGACACCCATGGAGTTTCCTAACAGTGAAGGGAAATCCGGCTTCTTCCGTGGAGGACCACATTGAGTATCACGGTAATAAATGTGTAGCGAGAGGCTGAATGCCGCCCCTGCCCCAGGGTCTCTGACGGAAAGGTTTGGGTCTTCCCTCTAGGCATGGCTGACCCACCTCCCAGCACCTCATAGACTGACCAGCCTCTGAATTGGCCTTGTTCCATCAAAGGGGCAAAAGCCAACACTATTGAAAGTCAATTGATAAGATAAATTTTAGCCTGACCAGGCGGTGGCACAGTGAATAGAGTGTCAGACTGGGATGCAGAGGACCCAGGTTCAAAACCCCGAGGTCGCTGGCTTGAATGTGGGATCATAGACATGACCCCATGGTCACTGGCTTAATCCCAAAGGTCGCTGACTTGAAGCCCAAGGTTGCTGGCTTGAGCAAGGGGTCACTTGCTCTGCTGTATCCCCCCCCCACTCCCCAACCCCCATCAAGGTACATATGAGAAAGCAATCAATGAACCACTAAGGAGCTGCAACAAAAAACTGATGCTTCTCATCTCTCTTCCTTTCTGTCTGTCTGTTCCTCTCTCTGTCTCTCAGTCTCTGTCACCAAAAAAAAAAAAAAAAAAAAAAAGATGAATTTTACATTTTTGGAGAGCTCCTCAACTTTGTTAACCTAAAAATAATAGGCCTTTCAAAGTGAAAGACAACATGTGGTTATTTGAGATAGATGAGAACAACTATTTGGGAATCATTAATTCAATCAGAAGCCGAAATAGAGGTCCCATTAGGAGACAAAGGCAATGAGTATTTATGAGACATGGGAGAGTGGGCAAGTCCATCCATAGCAGGAAGACATCGCTATTGGTACAGAAAATATAACATAGTAATAATTATAAACAATGTTTTTTTCCCCTTTCTTTTCCAAGTAAGAGGAGGGTAGATAGACAGACTCCCACATCCCTTCCAACCGGGATCTACCTGGCAATTCCCGTCTGGGGCTGATGCTCTGCCCATCTGAGGCCGTATTCACAACCAAACTGTTTTTATTAGCATCTAAGACAGAGAGGTTCTAGAGAGCCATCCTCAGCACTCAGAGCCACTGTGCTTGAACCAGTTGAGCCGTGGCTGCAGGAGGAGACAAGAGAGAGAGAAAAAAGGAGAAAGGGAGGAGGAGGAGTGGAAAAGCAGATGGTTGCTTCTCTGTATGCCCTGACTGGGAATCAAACCTGGGACATCCACATGCCGGGCGGACATTCTGCCACTGAGCCAATTGGCCAGGGCCTAAACAATATTTTTAATTTTCAGTTGGTAGCCATCAGTCTAGTAGTCATCATATTTGCTTTATTATCTTTGCAAACAGTTTTTTGGGACACAAGGATGTCTTCATCCCTGTCCAAAGGTTATTTTGCTGTTTTGACATCCCAAAGATTTGAGGTATTAGACATGCAAGGCACTTCCTATGGGCAGCTCCAGCTCCATTTACTAGTGGCTTTGTTTATTATTTTTCTTAACAACTTAATCCAAAACAAGTGACAGAGGAAAGATGGGAGCTGGGGCACAGCCAGCTGGTGTAATTGAGCTAAAAAGATACTTTGGATGGGCCTTTATAACGGCAGCTTCCTCTGCCCAGAGAAGGGCGTGGAAGGCACTGGCGGGTCTAATTGGAGAGTGGTATCCCCACAAGAAATGATGGGGCTCCAAACTACTGACTTGTGGGGCCCTGCAGTTCAGTTTACAAACCCAAAGCAAAAGAGGAGACAGGTATCTGCTTCCCAGGTGGGAAGATTGGCTTGAAGCTCTTTTTTAAAAAAGAAACAGTTTAAGATCCCTGTGTGTAGGGAGCTCCCTCCATCTTAGACTCACACCCCTCTGGATGTGGGCTTGTGTCTGGTGCTGAATGTCTGGTCTCTGACAGGTCATCGCGGCTCCGCTGCTGCCCGCGTGTTCAAACTGTTCCGCTCAGAGCACGGCGAGTACTTCAACGTTTCCTCATCCAGTGAATGGGTTCAAGGTGAGGCACTTGGGATTGCCTAGTAAGATCTAACATTTGGACAGAAGACCAGGACGTACTGTCTTTACAGAATGAGGATTTTTCTCTTGCACCAGTAAGACCACTTAACCGTGAGAGAGGAAGCAAAAGTTGCATCCTAAATTTATCTTTGAATCATCAATCTGCTGTAGCCAATAGCCCAGAGGGGCGTTTTTTATTTTCTCACAGAATACCTTTTCCATGCCAGGATATGGCACTGAATAGGAAATACAAGCAGGACTACCAGCACCTGGCCTTCGGGAACCCCACACATGGGGGCCGGAGTACAGAGGCAACAATCCTTGGATACACAGACTTCTTCTTTCTCTTTTTTGCAATAGTGAAGACTATCTATTGCTTTTATAAAGTAAGAGGTGTTTTTAATTAGAAGTTGGGAAGGTGACAAATTGTTCTCCAGCTGGTGCAGTTCCAGACAGGTGGCACTTCATCCTGTTGTACCAGGGGGATACATGGGGGTGACGCTTAGCGTGACTTGCGAACCCCCTCCCCAGGCCTTCCTGTCTGACTTCGCTCTTTGCTTTCTGCCTAGACGTGGAGTGGACAGAGTGGTTCCACCATGACAAACTGCCACACACCAAAGGTGGGGAGAAAATTTCAGACCTCCGGGCAGCTCATCCAGGAAAAATCTGCAATCGCCCGCTTGATATACAGGTACCAACTCCGACAATCCTGTGGTTATTCTTAGGAAGACCCAGTAGATCTCAGATGTTTTCACCATTTGAGTGGTGTGAGTCTCATGGCCAAGAGACGAACATTCCTATCTGCTCCCGCCTCCTGGCTACTGAGTTCCAGAGCTGGACTCAGATTCTCTCCTGGATCCCGCTGATGAGTCCTTTCCTGCTCCTCACCCTGCTTCTGTGCCACAGCGGAGCGCCCAGGACAGGGATGGGTTAGACTTACTCGGTCTCACTTCTCAACTATCTCCTTTGGGACCCTGAGTGCACAGGATCCAGCTGGCGTGTGGGGTGTAGGGTGCGGGGTGCAGGGTGTGGCTGAGCCCAGCCCAGGTGGCAAGCACACCCACAGCCTGGTTCTTCTGAGTGGATGCCAGAGTTCATAGATGGACGTTGTTTGCTCAGTACCTGCCCTTGGTGTTAGCCTATCTAAAGGGGACCCGGACTTTCTCATCATGGAAGTGTTGAGTAAGCGTGCAGCCCTCACAGCTCACCAGCCTAGCTGGGAGGCTGTGGACTCAATGCACAACAGGAAAGACAGGAAAGACCGAGTCACAGACAGAGTGAGTGACATTTATAGTCTTATGCCCGGTTTTGCTCCAAAACAAGAGGTAGGCTACTTATAAGCTTGATACAGAATTAGAAGTCATTTGAGAAAGACCCCTCTACCCATTTTATCCTCTTTCAGCCAAACAAAACAAAAACAACCAAAAAACCCTTCTTCCAGGTAATCTAATTGCAGGTCATCTGACTGTGCTTTTCACCCCGGTGCCCTGTGCAGGGACTGTGGAAAAGGGACTGCTTTCCCAAGGGCGGACACTCTGTTGTGCAGGCAGCAAAGTCGAGGAGACTTCCTCGTTACTGGGCAAAGCTTTTCATTCATGTGGCCCCGACATTACTGAGAAGTGTTTACCCAAATTAAGTTGCAAGTTGTAGACCCTTTTTGGGTCCAACAGAATCAAAAGGCACTGCCCCCCACAAAAGCATATACTTCCCAGATTTAATTTCGGTTTTCTCTTGCAACCCTCGGCGTCCCAGCTTTCATTCCGAAGTAGCCATAGTCTTACTCCTCCAGCTCACTTGGCTACAGGAAGTCCCGCCCTTTGCTAGACGCTGCCCCCTCCCCCACCCCAGCATTACCGGAAGTCTTCCTGGGATGCTCACATGTCACACAAATGCCTCCTGCTGTTTGCCCACTGGGGGCTCCAGACCACTCTTGTTAGAAGCCCGCCTCTCCCTGTTGGGAGGACATCTTTCCTCAAGCATTTCCATCTCCTCCAGTCAGTTTCCACCGTGGACTCAGGCTCTTCCCTGAGGGTCGAAGCATAGCTAATTCTGGCCAAAAAAATTAAAACTTTACTCAAAGCTTGGAGCTGCCGGACCAGGCGGTGGCGCAGTGGATAGAGCATTGGACTGGGATGCGGAAGACCCAGGTTCGAGACCCCATCTGGCTTGAGCAAAAAGCTCACCAACTTGGACCCAAGGTCGCTGGCTCCAGCAAAGGGTTGCTCAGTCTGCTGAAGGCCCGCTGTCAAGGCACATGTGAGAAAGCAATCAATGAACAACTAAGGTGTCGCGATGGCAATGAAAAACTAATGATTGATGCTTCTCACCTCTCTCTGTTTCTGCCTCTGTTCCTATCTATCCCTCTCTCTGACTCTCTCTCTGTCCCTGTAAAAAAAAAAAAAAAGAAAGAAAGAAAAAGCTTGGAGCTAGTGAAGGAGACTGGTGAAAAACACACCTGTGCCTGGGCACGCCACTTAGACCCTGAATAACTAGAATGTTGTACTCTGGGAACTTCACACTCGGCTCTGGTCAAAGAGATAGGTCCAGTTCCTTAACTTAACGTCTCAATTTCCTCCCATGGAAAAACGGGGATAACAATTGTTCCCTTGTGGGATTATTTTGTGGTTTTAATGTGACAATACATGAAGAGCCTGAGCCACAGTGAGCGCCTATCAATTGTTTTATGGGAAAATTATTTTATTATGAGGATAGTAGTACTGCCAGTTATTTTATGGTTATTCATCATTATGAAGTACAATAAAACTGTGTCTGTGTAAAGTACAGGTCAGCTCCCTGACCAGGGAGAGAGCCCTGTGTCCTCTGCGATCCAACACTGAGGTCTTTGGGTTAGAAAAAGGAGAGAGAGGCCTTGGTGGGTTGACGCAGTGGCAGAGTGTCAGCCTGGCATGTGGACGTCCTGAGTTTGATTCCTAGTCGGGGCACACAGGAGAAGCAACCATCAGCTTCTCCTCCCAACCCCCCCCCCTTTCCTCTCCTGCCCCAGGGCTCTGCTGATTTGAGCATATAGGCCCAGGGCACTCCTCCTCTGCTGCAGGAGTTAAAAATAGCTCAGTTGTGAGCATGGTCCCAGACGGGAATTGCTGGGTGGATCCTGGTCAGGTATCATGCGGGAGTCTGCCTCTCTATCTCCCCTCCTCTCACTTGGAAAAGAAGAAAGAAAGAAAGAGAAAGAAAAAGTGGCAGAACTGAGCAGCTATTTTGTTGACATTGTGGTTGGATTCTCTACCTTGAAAAATGTCTGGCTCTATAGCTCAGTTTTCAATATTATGGGGTCTCCCACAGAAGAGCAGGTGACCTCAGAGAGCCAGCGGTGCTGGGCATGGTGGTCAAGTGACCTTGAGCTTCTAAACCCCTGTGAGCCTTCACGTTTCCCTGGAAGAGCTCATCGGCAGCCCTGCCTCTCTGGTGGCCGCGTGGACTACCTGCAGGGACAGCACATGTGTTGCTTGCAGGAAAAGGCTGCATTTCAGTTATGGCTGAACTCACGTCCACATGGCTCTCCTTCTAAAAGCCAAAGACAACTGGGTTCAAAACAATATTTCCTAAAAAGCACCCCCCCCCATTTTTAGGTTGACTATCCTTTGACTCCCTATTTCCCAGCCCTGGTGCCTTTGGTCTCTGTGCCAACGGGAACAACAGCTGCCACCCTTGCTGTGAATTGCATGTCTCTGATGACAGCTAGTCTCCACACACCCAGCCCCAGGATGAGCCCCAGCTGGCAGGGATCAGCTGTCCTCGTCCTCGGGGCTCACTGCCTGCATTCTCTACCTGGCCCAAGACTGCTTACTTGTCAGCAGCCCCCCACACACACCCGTCAACTGAGACCCCACTCTGTGTCAGGCTCTGGGCTGGATGCTGGGAGCAGGAAGGCCAAGAAAACCTGGTCCTTGCCCTCCCCAGAGCCACGATCAGTGGGAGGGGAAAGACATCACAGGGAGACACTAGGCTGGGCGTCCCTAAGGGCCACAGTGACAGCAGGAACTCTAAGCTCTGTAGTTGGATGAGTCTGGATTTAAAATTTTGACTGTGCCGCTAGCTGGCTCTGTGACCCTGGGCAAATTCCTCAACCTCTCCGAGTCTCTGTTTCTGTATCTGTAAACCCCGCAAAGACCTCACAGTTTTGCCACAAAGATGGAATGAGATAATATCAGTGGACAATATAGCTCCATTGCCACAACGAGGTGGTTCTCAAACTTCATGGCCTGTTGGAATCACCAGAGCAGCTTTTAAAAGGTCTGATGCCCTGGCCACATCCAGCCACAATCAGATCTGAGACTTGAGGATTGGGCCTGGGCATGAGTATTTTTAAAGAGTCCCCATGTGCTCTGGAATCAGCAGTGGGTTGAATATAATAGTGAGTCTTCATGTCGGCCACCGTTCCTGGTGCAGGCGGTGGTGGTGGTACAGCTGTCAGTAGGCAGCTCAGCTCCTAGGAGAGTGTCTGCTTGTAGTGGGTTCTCCTTGAAATGTTTACCCAGCAATGCACACTAAATCACTGGTCTGGATACAGAGGCTGCAGGACCCCAGGCAAGGCCTAGATCCATCCTGCAACTTCATAACAACACCAGGGGCAATTTTTGGAACAATAGTCTCAGGCCATTGTACATACTTCTTGCTTCAGGGACAATTTTAGACTTGTGAGAGTATATGTTTATAGCATTAATCATCACCTTCCTTCTTTACAAAGAAAAATGACTTTGCTCTGTAATTTCCGTGCTATTCCCAGGCCACGACAGTGGATGGAGCTAACCTCACCACTGAAGTTGTCTACAAAAGAGGCCAGGATTATAAGTTTGTGTGCTACGACCAGGGCCACGCCTGCCAGCGATACCGTGTGCGGTTCCTGTGTGGGCGGCCCGGTAAGCAGCTTTCGTTGGGGACAGAAATGCAGCAGTGGCTGTACTCTTTGAGCTGGGGGTCATAGATCGGGAGTTTGGATGGCTGGGTCCACGGCCTCGAAGACACAGAGCTCCCGCCAAGCTCGTAATGACACAGGAGAAGAGGGAGGGTGCTCGGTTGGCAGGAGTCAGCAGACCCCACCTTGCCCATTTGTCTGTCAGGAAGGGGAAGGGCCTGGTCCGAGAAAACTAGGGTGCAGTGGACAGAGCCAACCTTCCTGCAGCCCTGCCCGGCACAGACACCCAGCTCCTGGCCTCTGTGGGTGCTGTTATTTTAAACCAAGTCCCTGATGCTTGTTAGAAGCGGCTGGAAATGGTCTGCATGTCCCCGGCGGCACTTGGCCATCCCCTAAGGCAGTCATTAGGGATGGGCAGTCTTTGGGGGAAAAGGTTTACAGCTACTGTAAATAATAGTTGAGAGGAACTATATTTGTTTTACATCTTGAGCAAAGTGGGTGTGGTGAGGCAGCCATATTTAACTCCAGCTGAGAACTTAGTGGAAAATTCCTCTGCCCAGAGCTAATGAATGGCTCTTTTCTGGTAGCGTTTTCTGTTGACTTCAAAAACCTGTACCAAGATTGAAAAGGAGCGAGCATGGCGATTTGGGTTTTGGCTAGGCAAACCTGGCATTTACTTACTTAGGGAGGGGAAGGGAAGTGGTGGGCAGTCCAAAGTTTGCCAAGGGCAAAGGGCAATATCTCAGTCTCTCCTGCTTTGGGTTACAGTGAGGCCCAAACTCACCGTCACCATCGACACCAATGTCAACAGCACTCTCCTGACCCTGGAAGACAACGTGCAGTCATGGAAGCCTGGGGACACCGTGGTCGTTGCCAGTACTGATTACTCCATGTACCAGGCAGAAGAGTTCCAGGTGCTTCCCTGCAGAACCTGTGCCTCCAACCAGGTCAAAGTAGCAGGTAGGACTTTTGTTAACCCCATCCTAGCCTGGCAAAGCTTACAGTTGGCTGAAATCACAGACGATCTGTACAGGGGGGTCCTCAGGTTGCAACACAGTTCTGTTCCTACAACAGTGATGTAACCTGAATTTTGGTGTCAGTCAAAACACAACCTAGCCTAACACAAACGGAACATTTGCGCTTTTAACAATCCAGAATGGCGCAGGTGAGCATAGTGGGGGGCGCCAACTTCCTCACTCACATTCTGAGTGAGGGAGTATTCTTCTGCCATGCACAACCAAACCAGTTTGCCCATGTAGTCCTACGACACTAACAGCATAAGCCAAAACACTCACGTCTCAATTTTAAGTTTTTATGGGAGTGAGCATCGTAAACTTGAAACATCGTGATGTCGAGACTGTCATAACCTGAGGACGCCCTGTATTAGTCAACTATTTCAATAATAACGCTGCAGAAGAACAACAACAAAAAAAAACCCTTAAAATCACATGGCAAGCATTTATTTCTTATTCATGCATCTGCAGGTTGTCTAGAGAAGTGGTTTTCAACCTTTTTACACTTGGGGACCGGTGAAAATAGAATTATTTCAGGGACCACTAAGGCAGAATTCACTCTGAGCATAAGTGAATTCGGTCATTAAGATCATTGAGTCTAAAAAAAAAAAAAAGATCATTGAGTCTATAATCTTCATACAACATCAGGTGGTTAACTCTTTCGCAGACCAGCATGAAATTTCTGGCGGACTGGTTCATGAACCAGCAGTTGAAAAATACTGGTTTGGACTCAGCTTCTCCAGGTTGAGAAATGGGGTTCAAGTTGGCTTCATGGGACTCTCTTTCTCCCCTACCGGGGAGGTGGAAAGCTCCCAGAGGGGTTTGCAGAAACATGGAAGGATGCTGAAGCCTGGACTCAGAACAAGCAATCTCCCACCCACCTTCTATTGGCCAAAGGATTTTATATGGTCACCACGTGTGGGTGGGGAAGCCTATCTCTCATCAGGAGAGTGAATGTTTGCTAAGCAATAATGCAACCTACCACAAACTTTTAAACCTCTTATTTCTACAGCTTTGGGGTTTTTCTTTTTCTTCTTCTAAATCTTGACTTGGATGCCTTATTGTTTCTGGTAGTTGGGGCTATCTGAATCACAGATTGTTAGAGGTAAAAAGAGACCTCAACTATCACCAGGTGATTGCTTCTCCGTGGACAGAGTTCTGTAGCCATTGGGGTTCTTTGGTTGCAAGAAACAGAATCTAACTTGACTCTCTGACACAGAAGTCAGCAGGGGCTATTCAACTGGGAGAACTGAAGTAGACATGGCCGAGCTGTGACAGGACAAGGGGCAGGGCGGCCTCAGGGACCTCAGTGGCAGGAATCAATAGGCAGCTTCCTTAGGCATCACTGTTTCCAGGCACCATGCTGAGTCCCTGGGACAAAGCTCAAAGGTCACCTTCAGAAAGAGGGAGCACTGGTTGGGCAGGTGGCTTGTGTGTTCACCCTGTGGCCAGGAGGGGACAGGGCACTTTCCCTGACAATCTCTGTAAGATGGTTTCACATGGAGAAAGGGTCACTCCCCAGAGGAAAACTGGGGTGTAAGGCCAGAAGAAAAGAGAAGCTACTGGGCATTAAAATCTCAACTCCCCTGGAGGCGCATTAGACTTGGGGGTTGGACAGGACTATGGATTGAGAAAGTATGTATATCCATAATATTCCAAACATCTACTCTTTTTTGGAAATAAAAGTACAGAAAGTAAAATTCAACGCAATCTTTATGACTGGTGGGGATGTGCAGAGAAAGAATTTGGGGGAGCAAAGTTTTTTAAAGAGGGAAGAAACAGTGTTGGAGTTCAATGCCCTTATTTTATCTGTGGGGGAGTGGACTGTGGAGGTCACATGGCCAAGGTGACCCACTTACACTGCACTGTGACCCCAGGCACCGACGCAGGACTCAGAACTACAAAGGAAGGCTACCCCTGCTGCTGGAGCTGGTGGTGCAGTGGGCATGCCTGGAGAGAGGAGGGAGGCGGCAGCGTGTGGGTAGAGGCTATGATGGCCAAACATTTGTTCCTTGACAACGTAACAGAGTCTGGCACATACATGCCAGGCAGTGTTCCAGGCTTTGGGGTGACATGCTGAGCCAGGTACACATGGCTCTGCCCCCCAGGGCCTGGAGGCAAGGAAGACCCCATGGTGACACTGTGTGGCTTTATTCTGAGGGCAATGGCCTGTTGGATTTCCCCAGCAAGGAAGACTTCCCATGTCCCTCCCTGTTCATGGGACAGCCCCAGGCGAGTGAGTTCCTAAAGAGGGTCAGACCTGGGGTCTTCACTGGATGACTTCTGTGTCTCCAGGGATAATACGTGTGGACAGGTTTTCTGGGACACCAAGTGTCACCCTGGACTCTTGGCAGGAGCTGCATTCAGACCATTTGAGCTGATGTCACTGCTCACTGTAAGGTGACCCATGGTTCTGGGCAGCATGGGGCTTCTAGGCAGGTGGCAAGCCTGCCCTGAATCCCTTGCCTGTGTGAATGAAGGTAGGCGGAGGAGCCTCCTGGGAGGCGCACTCTGTGTCTTTTCACACAGCCCTCATTTGCACCCAGTGTTGGGCACCCCAAGTCCTGGGGGGGAGATTTCACTTTGAGCTGTGGGTGCCAAGGGTGGCCCTGAGAGCGAGGGGCCCATGTGATGATGTAAGGGAATGCCTGCCTCCCTGCATTATGGTTTGGGGTGAATGATGGGGAGCTGCTCCTCTTGGCAATGCCCAACAACAGATCCAGCTGCTTCTTGAGACCTCTTAGGGCTGGTTGGAGTGAGCTGGGCTTCTCTGGACCTGAGTATGGGGAGGAAAGAATGAATGGAGAAGATGCTGAGCCCTTCAAGAAGCTCCCCCTCCCCTGGTTTAGCAAGTCCTATGTCTGTATCTACACCAGCCCCACACCCAGCTGACCCCCCTCTCCTTAAGTTATTAGACTCAGAGTGGATGGTCCACTTGACTTTAATCACAAGCGTGGGGCTTGTGTGAAAACAGCGCCCCCTGGTGGACAGTGTCAGAAAAGCCCCAGGCAGGGGTATGTGTGAGTCTGTGGGTCTGTATAGGCAGGATGCACATTTCTCCTGTTCAGCCCCAAGCCCTTTCTCCGTCTCTCCATCTCCCCCTGAGAGAGAGCAAGGGGTACACCTGCTTCCTTCTTTTGCAAAGCTGCCTCCTATTATCTCTCCGGGTTCACCTTCCCAGGCTGGCTGCAAAGAGGGACAAGGTTTTCCTGGCTCCTTCCTCACTGCCCCTTTCCAGTAAACAGGCATGTTAAGGGTTTTCTGATGGGAAACAGATGGGAATAAAACAAAGTCATGAAAATGTGTGAATCATCTAAAAAAAAACATTTCAGACTTTCACCAACCATAGTGTAATTCCTAACACCTCGTGACATGGCAATTAGAAAGCTCCTTGACTTTCTGCTCTTTACCCTGTCTTCCCACTTTGCCTGTCACTGCCCTTCCCCCACATGTAAATAACACTGCTGCTAACTAGTGTTGACTTCTTTTACTTCCCTATGATGTGCCAAGCACTTACACCGTCCATCTTGGTCCCTCTTCACAATAAGCTAAGAAGGAGGGAGCTACTGTTTTCTCCAGGGCACAGATGAGAAAAACAGGTTCACAGAAATGAAACATCTAAACTCGTGCTTTTGAATACTGTAGCCATCAGCCACAAGTGGCTATTTAAATGTAATTAAAAGTAAATAAAGTTAGAATTCCTGTTTGTTGGTTACACTAACCAGATCTGAGGTGTTCAGTGGCCACACCTTGCTAGCAGCTACCCTGTGGCAGCACAGAAAAGAGTGTGACCATCGTCTCAGGGCTGTCCTGGAGGTGCTGGTGTAGACCAAGCTGAGCAGGACGCAAACTCAGAGCTGTCTGGCCTCAAGGCCACATGATCTATGTTGTCCTTCCTCTGTGAAGGCCCCATGCCAGCATCTCCCCTCCAGTCCAGAAGTTGACTGGACTGTGGAGGAAACTGGGAGATCTGTGGTTTAAATTCACTTCCCTAGGACCTTCCAGCCCAGCCCCTCCAGACTATTCCTCAATGGTCTGAGAAGGGCTGACCCCTGGCCCCTACCTACAGTCTCACAAACCCTGCTGGTCTAAGCCATGGGCATGTGTCTGTTTCTCCCCCTGGAGGGTCATTGATGTTTATTAAGGTGACCAACATTTTTACAATGAAAAGGAGGACAAAAATAAATTGAAGAAAATAATATCATAAATAAAAGAAACATTTTATTCATTGCAACAGTAATATACTATAATATGATAAATGCATAATAAAACATTAGTAATATTTTATATTTTAATTATGCTTACAGGTCTATTAATTTTTAATAGTAATTTTAAGAAAAAAATTACTCATTTTGATACAAATACGTCACATCACATGCATTGGATTGACTCTGCATCGATCAAATGCGGACATTTACAGATTAGTCTTCCAATATCAAAAAGGAGGCCATGTAGGATACTTTTCAAGGGACCACAGAACTTACAAAAGAAGGACTGTCTCCCTAAAGGAGGATGATTGGTCACCTTATATTTATTCTTCTCTTGCCCCAGAGTGGCTGCTGTGTTGTAAAGTAACCGTTCCACCAGGTTTATGTAGAGACACCAAGTCCACATGAATTTTTAAGGAGTTTAATTAAAAGGAGGAGATTTATTAATATGCCGGCCGTATATGACTAACACGGGACATAATTGACCCAAATCATGTAGTGCTGAATACAGCCCTGAGGCAGGTTATATACCTTTGATCACACACAGGTTGGTGGGAAAAGGAGCAGGAAGGGAAGATGACATAATCATTAGCAAACTTATAACATTCATCTAGCACTGACCTGTGGTGGCGCAGTGGATAAAGCCTCGACCTGGGAACACTGAGGTCGCCAGTTCAAAACCCTGCACTGGCCTGGTCAAGGCACATATGGGAGTTGATGCTTCCAGCTCCTCCCCCCTTTCTCTCTCTCTCTCACTCTGTGTCTCCTCTCTAAAATGAATAAATAAAAAAAAACAACAAACATTCATCTATAGGATTTATAAAAAGTATTTTTACAAACTAAAACTTAATAAGGTAACACAATAGCAAATAATGTTGTTTTACATATTAAAAGACATTCCCAAATCTTTCAGTGTTTATCTGCTATTCCTTTGTCTACAGCAGGTGTCCCCAAACCTTTTACACAGGGGGCCAGTTCACTGTTCCTCAGACTGTTGGAGGGCCAGACTATAAAAAAAACTATGAACAAATCCCTATGCACACTGCACATATCTTATTTTCAAGTAAAAGAACAAATACAATATTTAAAATAAAGAACAAGTAAATTTAAGTCAACAAACTGACCAGTATTTCAGTGGGAACTATGGGTGCGGATGCATCCTGTGCTCCTCTCACTGACCACCAATGAAAGAGGTGCCCCTTCCGGAAGTACGGTGGGGCCGGATAAATGGAGTCAGGGGGCCGCATGCGGCCTGTGGGCCGTAGTTTGGGGACCCCTGGTCTAGAGGCACTATATACATTAACTATACACCTTCAGGATGGGAGGGGGAGCCTACATGGCGCCAGGGGATAAGCATCTGTGAATGGCTCATTAAGGAGAGGAAAAGGGCTTGCTTAATCTTTCTTTTCTTCCCCCCCCCCCACCTGGCTAGGTGTTTATCCTCTTCCTCACCGGCGGGGGGGGGGGGGGGAATCCAAGTTTCCTCTCCACTTCCACTCAAAGCTCAGCACAAAATCTCTCTATTTATAACACAATGCTATCGTCCATCCTGAGTTGGTACAGATCACACACAAGTATAAAAATTGTATTTATAAAATCTTTCTGTATGCTTAGCCCAAATTATAAAATGCCCTTTAAGCTTCCTAGTAAAAGGGGGTTTCCTACACAGTATGTCTCTGCAAGTCAGGAAACACGCACATTTCTCTCCCCTTACTCTCTACAGAAAGGAGAGGACAAGGAACCTTACTCTTCCTCCTAAAATACTAATTTTTGCAGTTCTTTGGTACCTTACCACAGCTGTTGCTCCATGGAGGAGAGGGCTGGGGGTGGAGCAGGGCAGCTGCAGGTGAGCACGGGCTGGGGGTGGGGGCAGCATTTAAATTCCTGCGTGGGGCCACTGTGCAGAGCCCCTCTGCTTCCCAGCCACCCCATCCCTTCCTTGCCCATGCTCCTGACCCTTCTAGATTGTTGGGGACAAATATGGCCACATCTGCTGTCCCTGCTTAACCCTCAGTATCAGAGCTGCAAGGAGGGAGAGGTGGACGTGGGAAACCGGGGCTAGCAGCTGGGAGGGGCCTGTGAATGCAGCAGCAGGACCTGTAGTACCTTTCCACCGGGTTTATGTAGAGGCACCAAGTCCAAACGAATTTTAAGGAGTTTTATTCAAAGGAGGAGATTTAATAATATGCCGCATATGACTAACACGGGGCATAGCTGACCCAAATCGTGCGCGCTGTGCACAGCCCCTGAGGCAGGTTCTATACCTTTGATCACACACAGATTGGCGGGAAAAGGAGGAGGGAGAGATGACACAATTCATTAGCAAGCTTATAACATTCGTCTATAGGATTTACAAAAATATTTCTACACATTAAAACTTACAAGGTAATACAATAGCGGAAAATGTTGTTCTACATATAAAAAGATATTCCTAAAGTTTCTAGTGTTCATTTGCCATCCCTTTGTCTAGAGGTATATACATTGAGTACATGATTTCAGGAGGGGAGGGGGAGCCTACATGGTGCCAGCAGTTAAGCGTCTGCAAATGGCCCATTAAAGAAGGAAAAAAAAGAGGAGAGGAAAAGATTCAGTTGGTCTCCCCCCCCCCCACCTGGCTAGGTGTTTACCCTTTTTCTAATAGAGGTGGGGGAAGAGGGGATCTAAGTCTCCCCAGCACAAAATCTCTTTACAATACAATGTTGTCTATCCTGAGTTGGTGCAAATCACACACAAGTATAAAAATCATATTTACAAAATCTCTGTATGTTTAGCCCAGATTATAAAACGCCTTTTAAGCTTCCTAGTAAAAAGGGGTTTTTGACATAGTATATCTCTGCAAGCCAGGAAAACTCCCTCTTTCCTAAGATATTAATATTAATTTTTCCTTTCTTTGGTACCTTACCACAGACAGCTGCCCCGAGGGCCTGTCGGGTCTTGATGGGGGCTCTGCAGGCTGGGGCAGAAATGTGCAGACCTTTCTGTCTGACTTGCCTGCTCACAGGAGTCTGACAAACACAGACTACCTTGGAATTTACTCCTACACACTGGCCGTTTCCCCAGGGAACGAGGAAAGCTGTGGAGCCTGAGGCCATTACTGGTGTGAAGGCAGTGGTGGGGACCCGGGCTCCAGCATTCACGCCAGGGCGATGCCAGTGGCAGCTGCGTGTGTCACACCTGTTATCCTAGCTGCTGCGTGTGCCCGGCGCTGTCCCTGAGCACGTTCTGTGGGTCAGCTCATTTAACAATCCTTTTGAGACACGTGCTGCTCTTATTTTCATTTGTAGATGAAAAGCCTGAGGTTCAGGCTGCTTAAATAGTGTCAGGGACTCACGGCTACCATCTGATTTTGGGTCTGACCCGGATAGCCAGGCTCCCGAGCCACAGTGCTTCCGACCTACCCTCCTGTCTCCCCAGCCATGTTTGGACTGGTCCCTGAGGAGGACCCTCTGGCTACCCACAAAGGCCTATGGTCAGGGTCCTGCTTAGACATTACATCTTAGGGGGACACTGACAAAGCGAGAGATGCTATTTAAGCCCTTGAGCCTGAAGTGCAGGGGCTGGGGGGGGGGGCGGGTGGGAAATCCTGGGCGGTGTGGTCTGGTTTCTGGCTCTGCCCAGCCCTGCGGGCACACAGAAACCAGAGGCTGATGCCGAGGGTGGTCGGGGAAGCCTTCACTAAGAAGGAGTCATTGGAATTAGATCTGGATGGACAAGGCGACTGCTATGCGGACAAGATAGACAAGGCTGTCCCAGCCAGAGGGAGCCGCACAGACCAGCGGTTCTTAACCTTTTTTGAGGTACCGAACCCACCAGTTTCATATGCGCATTCACCGAACCCTTCTTTAGTGATAAATAAAATATGTTTTTTCTCCAAATTTAGTTTTGCCGGTGCGAGACTAGAGTTGCTCAACTTGGCATTGCATATCATGCAGATAGGACGCTGACTCTCATCCCGTTCCGTGATACATGTGAATCCATGTTGTACATATTTGTCCGACCACTTTCTTTTTTGCTCGACATATTTAGTGTGGATTAAAATATTAAGAAAGAAACCACGTGACGTACAACTACGACAGCCGTTGACTACTGCGCGCACTAAATTCCCCGCAGCACTGGTTGGCCAAGCAATGTAACGTGATCCTCTGCAGCAAGTGATGGCCAAGCGGGGCGTGTCATCACGACTTTACACAAGTGTGTTTTTTAGAGGATAGGTAGGGACAGACAGACAGGAACGGAGAGAGATGAGAAGCCTCAATCATACACCATAGTTGTTCATTGATTGCTTTCTCATATGTGCTTTGACCGCGGGCCTTCAGCAGACCAAGCAACCCCTTGCTGGAGCCAGCGACCTTGGGTCCAAGCCGGTGAGCTTTTGCTCAAACTGGATGGGCCCACGCTCAAGCTGGCGACCTCGGGGTCTCGAACCTGGGTCTTCTGCATCCCAGTCCAATGCTCTATCCACTGTGCCACCGCCTGGTCAGGCAACACACAAGTGTGTCTTTACCTCCACGGTAAAGGCTTCTCCGAACCCCTGAGACCGACTCATCGAACCCCTAGGGTTCAATAGAACCCAGGTAAGAACCACTGGCTTAGACAGAAGCTCTGAGAAATTAACTAGTAAAGGCTTATCTGGGAAGGTTGGGGGTCTGGTCTGGCTCCTGAGCTAGAGGCTGTCTGCTAGCTACACTCCTTACAGAGGGCACCCTGCTGCTTGACTTTAAAACAGTAATGACCCAGGCCTTGGCCGTTTGACTCAGTGGTAGAGTGTCATCCTGGCGTGTGGATGTCCAGGTTTGATTCCTGGTCAGGACTCACAGGAGAAGCACCCATCTGCTTCTCCACCCCTCCTCCTTCTCTTTCCCTCTCTCTCTTTCTCTTCTGCAGCCATGGCTCACTCGGTTTGAGTGCATAGGTCCCCGACACTGAGGATGGCTCCATGTAGCCTCTGCCTCAGGCACTAAAAATAGCTTGGTTGAGAATACGGCCCCAGTTGGGCAGAGCATCAGCCCCAGATGGGAGTCGCTGTGTGGACCCAGGTTTGGGGACTCATGCAGGAGTCTGTCCTTCTATCTCCCCCTCCTTTCACTTGGGAAAGCAGAAAAGAAAGAAAAGACTGAAAAGACCCAAAACAGAAGCTGCAGTGGGATGTCCTAAAGACAGTCAGGGCCCGGCATTCTGCAGAGCTAACTTGTTTCAGACTTTCCTCTCAGTATCAGAACATGTATGAAACCCAAGGCCTGACAGCCCCTGCCCATGGTGTCCACTCCTGACCTCTTCTATTGAGCAGGGGCACAGACCTTTGACCTCAGGGAATAAGAATACATTATAGTAAACAGACTAAAGAGTAAAGTTAATTTTTTAAATACCTAAACGTTCTTTATTTTTTTTTTTGAGAAGAACTCTATTGGTTGGCTGAACAATGCCCCCCCAAATGTCCACATCCTAATCCTCAGGACCTGTGAATGTTACCTGACTTGGCAAAAAGGACTTTGCAGGTGTGATGAAGTGAAGGCTGTTAGATGGGAGATTATCCTGGATCATCTGGGTGGCCTCATGGAATCACAAAGGTCCCCATAAAAGGGACCCAGGGGGTCAGAGTCAGAGGAGAAAGTGATACGGAGACAGAAGCAGATTAGAGTGATGCATATTGAAGATAAAGGAAGGGCCACCAGCCCAGGACTGTAGGCAGCATTAGAATCAGAAAAAGTCCAGAATGGATGCAGGCAGCATTAGAATCAGAAAAAGTCCGGAATGGATGCTCCTTGAGCCTCCCAGGGGCCCAGCCCTGCCAACACCATTGAGGCTGACCCACTGAGACTGGTCTTGGACTTCTGACCCCAGAAGTCCAAGAAATCACTGTTGTTTTAAGCCACAGTTTGTGGTAACTTGTTAGAGGGCCCTAGGAAGCTGATACTGATTCCAAAGGGGCTATTTTCTTGGCTTTGCCATGAGCCAGGTTCACGCCTTTGAACTGCAACGCTTCAAAGAAACCACACTCTCTTTGCGTCTGCAAAATTTCAGGACAGTCAACATTATTAGAAATCCTGCAGCCCCAGCGCAGGGTGTGCTGGGTTCCTCCTCAGGTAAAAGGGTGGGCTGGGGTCACTGTGGGTGGCTGCTCGGGGTTCTTGCATGTGGTTACCGTGACACAGGGCTGAAGGCTAAAGGAGGCGCGTGCTCTGTTGCTCAAGTCAAGGTCACGGTGAAAGCCGAGTGGCGTCTGTGGTGTGGTTCAGGCTGTGAATCCACACGAGAGATCGTTGTTCTTGTCCCCAACGGGAAGCGGCAGTGTCTACCAGCCAGGTCAGCATCCCAGCGAGGAGGCGAATTCAGAGGCAGGCTAAGATGTCAGCATCCCTGGCGAAGAGGCGAATTCAGAGGCAGGCTAAGATGTTTCTATTCCAGAAAAGGATTTGGGATTGTTACAGAGGCAGATAGATGAATGCTACCCCTACAGTACCCACAGGCTGAAAATCAAAGGCAATTCCAAAGTTCCAAACTCTTGTCACTCTAGGGTGGGGCTGGGAGTCAGTGGTACAAGGGACAGAGTGTCATCTCCTCCACGACCAGAAGAAGGGAGATAGGGAGGCCGTGATGAGGTCGTCACGAGTGGGGTGAATGCTCTCCTGTGCTGTTCCAATCAGTACCACAGAGGCAGCCAGAGCCCGGGCCCCGTGCTGGTCACAGAAGCTCCAGTCTGGCTCCTTCTAGGTAAGCTGGTTGTAGCTACACACTCTGCGTGAGGTTGAAGACCGCGGAACACAGATCTGCCTGCTTTCACAGAGTACGGACTTGCGCTGCTTTGTTGCAGTGGCTGTAAAAAGGGAGAGGGTTGCTCTGTGTCTGTAAGGATCCCAGCTGCTTGGCGGTCCAGGGCATACGCTCGGCGGGGTCATCAGAACCCAGATTTCTTCTGTCTCATCCGTATGCCACCTCTAGGGCATGGGCCTCACCTGCCAGGTGAGGCTGGATCACCCCCCCCCACGTCCCGGGGACAGAGCGAGAACAGGGGCTACCTCAGGGTACACACATCACTTCTGCTCATCCTGTGACCACACCCACTGCAGGGAACCTGGGACATGTCACTCTCCTGGGGAGCCATGAGCCACCCTAAAACATTGGAGATTTTAGTGCCAAAAAGCAGAAAAGGGGACAGATAACTATTTCTGAAATACAGGTTTCAGATCCAAAACATGCGTGGCCATGAATCCTGCCTCTTTGTGCAGACAAGTGACCACGTCCCTGAGCTTCCTTCTTCTGTGCAGTGGGATGGGGCCCTGTGACCACCGTGCACACAGGTCACGGGAAGACCTATGCCGGAGCGGCAGAGGCGGCTGACGGGCCTGGAGCACAGTGGCACAGGCAGTCTCTCTGACTTGCCTAGGAAAACCCATGTACCTTCACACTGGGGAGGAGATCGATGGTGTGGACATGCGGGCCGAGGTCGGGCTCTTGAGCCGGAACATCGTGATCAGGGGGGAGATGGAGGAAGAGTGCTACCCCTACAGCAACCACATCTGCAGCTTCTTTGACTTCGATACCTTTGGAGGCCACATCAAGGTAGGGATCCACCTGGCTGAGGTCTTAAGCCCACCCAGCAGAATTCCCATGATGCCAGCCAGTGGGCAGGATTCTTGGTAGGGAAGGGGATGGAAGGGTAGGAAAGGGGATGAAGGCAAGAGAACCTTCTGGAAGCTAGAGAAGTCTTATGTATTACTCCCTGCCATGCTGTCCTACCCATTAGTACTTGGGAACAAGAGGGACGGTGGAGCCAACCTGGGGACATCTCCCTACTCGCCGTCACATGGTCCACATCACGCGTTCCCTACCTTCCTGATTTTCAACCCCAATCACGGGTGTCATTCTCTTTCTTTCTTCCTTATTTAACCCCATCCCTTCCTGAAAGAAACAACTGGTATTTAACTCACAAAAAGTCGTGTGTACAATAGGTCCTTTAAAGTGCAGATAAATGATGGGGACCAGAACCAGGGGCTATAGCGTTTCATAAGCTGTGAGTTTGCAGGTAGAGACCCAGGCAATGAGAGCCATAATAAGTGGAAGAACTCTCATGCAGGAGGAAGAGTGTCAGTGCGTTGGAGCCCACGGTCCTGCAGCCTTACGCTCTAAGAGGAACTCCTTTGCAGCTCTACTTACACCACGTTGACCTTACACATTGAATAGCATAAGACACCCCAAACGTTTTCACGGGACCATTGTGCTCTGTGATTTGGGATTAAAGCTAACAGAATAATAATAGTATATTGGAGTTTTGTGAGGACCGTTCTCTTAAAGCTAGAATCATTCTTTAAGGATGAGACTTATTGGTAAATGATTGAGAAGAAAGATAGAGTGAAACTTCCCAAGTTCACAGTGGGAACCCTCCTGGCATTTTAGGTGACAGTGTTTGTCATGCAGGCCCATGTTATAGGATTTCCAGCTTTCCTGGTCCCAGCTCATTCAATGCTTTGTCACCATCAGGAGCACTTCTACGTAGTTCCCTTCCTCATAACACTTGGTGGCTTTGGAGGCAGGAAAAGAGGGTGGAAGTGAGCCCCCGTCCCTCTGCACCCCTCCATTCGAGTCCTTTGCCTTGCCACACCCCTATGTTATAAGGAACACCTTGTCCCTTTCCCAGGTAGGACAGCCAGTCATCTTAACCCGTTTGTGGAGAACATCTCTGATTTGCCCAAGACGGGATTAACAAAGCATTTTGAGGATAACACCTGCACATTTTCGGAATGTGGACACCTGCAAGCGGGGGTCGGGGAATGCCTCACGGACTCCTTCTGACTCCTGTCTCTCCTTTCCTAGTTTGCACTGGGGTTTAAGGCAGCACATCTGGAAGGCGTGGAGCTGAGGCACATGGGGCAGCAGCTGGTGGGTCAGTACCCCATTCACTTCCACCTGGCGGGTGACGTGGATGAGCATGGTGGCTACGACCCACCCACGTACGTCCGGGACCTGTCCATCCACCACACCTTCTCTCGTTGTGTCACCGTCCACGGCTCCAACGGCTTGTTGGTAAGTGCCTCCTTCCTGGGGAAGAAAGGACCTCAAAGGCCCTCACTCCTTCCCCCCATGCCAGCCAGCTCACTGCTGGGCCCAGGGGCCATTAGTGCTGGAAGGGTGTTTACATCTAGCCACTCAGTCCAGGGCTCTTCAGGGTTGAACCATCCTTACCTAGGATTTTAGAGTGCTCTCAACCAACAACAGGCAACCAACCAAAGAAGAGGGAGAAAAAAGGGCTGTCTCCTTGCCAAAGGGCACCAGGATACAGAGTTTGTGGTGGTCATAGGAGTCCACATGTGGTGGGGAGGGCTATTCTGTGGCCATGTGGCATGAAAGATCTGCTAGCTGCGGACAAAGGGCACCGTGCCAGGACAGAGCTGTGGCATCTGCCTGACCGACTGACCCGGCCGCAACAAGGGCCCCTTCCTTCCCTTTTGGTAAGCCAAGTGTCCGTCAGAACAAATACTGCTGGGAGAAATGTCCTCGTGAGCAAATTGGTGGATGTGCTAGAGGCTCGTCTTGATTTGCACAGATAGTTCTTATGCAGAGTTGATTCTTCTTTAAATGAACTCAACTTATATTTTCTATGAACGTTTCTAACTGGATGTTACAAAACGGCACCCCGCGAGCTGACTCCAGCTTGTGTTTGGTTTGGCTTACACGGTGTTTAGAGAAACATTTGATCATTTTCACACTAAACTGATAATTTTACAGTAAATTGAACTTCCTTTAAATGGACTGAACTTATACCCTCTGTGAACTTTAAAACCGGATGTCACAAAATGGCACCCTGCGAGCCGAATCCAGCACCAGATGTGTTTTGTTTGGCTGCAGCGGTGCTTAAAGAAACATTCACATGCGTTTCCATCATTTAAACGTAAAGAGATTTCACATAAAAGTCTGGATCCCAGGCTTCTCTTGAAGGAGGCAGCTGAATCGGCAGCACCAGACCCCCTTGCCGGCCCGGCTGCCCCACTGAGCCGGGTCTTGTTCTCCTGCAGACTGTGTGGCTGACACTTCCTAATACATCACAGTACATGCCTAGGCTGGTGCCACCAAGTGCATTTGCGTTTGTGACTCTCTCTTTAAACCAAACAGAGTGACCCTCCCCACCAGGCATGCCATAAGGGAAGGAAGGGTCAGGCCTGTCAGTGTGTCCCTGGTGAAGCGGCTTCTGCTTCTGTTCCTCCTCACAAAGGAGGGCCTGCTGCCCCTGCGTTTGAGATGCTGTGATTGGAAAGCCCACTGAGTGTAGAGCAGGGAGCATGGGCTTTGGGACCCTGTCTAGGAAGGCCTGGGTTCCAGGGCTTGATCCATAGGTTATGAGCTGTGGGACCTTGGACAGGTTGCTTAACCTTTCTGAAACTCAGTTTCCTACTCAATGAAGTGATGAAATAACACCAAATGTACAGGGCTGTGAGGTGCCAGTGCACAAGGGAGTCCCGAGGTCCAGTGCCTTATATGCTGGGCTCATGTGGGAGCATTGGCCAGGAGCCAGGGCCACACTCCCTGGCGCATGGTGGGAGGACAGTGTCGGGAGCTGCTGAAAGGCGTGGGGTTTGGTTCCGGCTCAAGAAGGAACAGGAGAATGACTTCTGGTAGAAGCAGAAAGACAGCAGGATTTACAATAAATTTAGAATGGCAGGATGCAGAGAGGACCCGGGAGGAGCCGGGACCCTGGTTCCTGGGGCCACTGCCACTCACCAGCTGTGGGACCTGGGCCCTCACTGCACCTCTGCTGGCCTCTGTCTCCTCCTTCGTGAAATGGGAGGTCAGCCCTGCCTGCCCTGTGTGCTTGTTGTAAGAACTGAGCAGAGGACGTGGAAAGCGTTGAGTCCAGTCTGACCTGTGGTGGCGCAGTGGATAGAACATTGGCCCTGAATGCTGCCATTCCCAGTTCAAAACCCCGAGCCCACCAGCTTGAGCGTAGGATCATCAACATGATCCCATGGTCTCTGGCTTGAACCCAAAGGTCACTGGCTTGAGCAAGGGGTCACTGGCTTGGCTTGAACCGCCCCCTTACCCTCCGTCAAGGCGCGAATGAAAAGCAGTCAATGAACAACAACTAAAGTGAAGTAGCTACGAGTTGATGCTTCTCATCTCTCTCTCTTGTTCTCTCTCAAAATCAATAAAATAAAAAACAACAAAAAGAAAATGCTGAGTCCAGGGCCTGGGACACACTCGGCCCTGGGAGCAGCGTCTGGCCTGGCACTTTGCAGAATGGATGCCAGGTGGGGAGTTACAGACACTCTGCTCGGACTGGCGATGAAGCCCAGAGTACGTGGTGGGAAAGAACCACGTGGAATTGCGTAAGAAAGGCCTGGCTCTCAGGAGCTTCCCTTGTTTTAAGCATTTATTCTAAAGGTTTGCCCTTAAATTCAGCTTTCATTCACCTACATTTAACTTCACTAAAGGGATAGTAAGATGACACAGGCCGTGATCGCAGCTGTTCGGAACCTCAGGGCAGTCACGCAGGCAGAGGACATAGGGCTGATCCACTTGCTGTGTGGCCTCGGGCAGTCCTTTTATCAGTAGATCTCCAGCTTCCATATATGTGCTGTGGAGAGCGTTACCGCCACCTCTGTGCAATGTTTCTGGCCGTCTTTATAACAGCAAACCTTCCTCGGAGCAGTGAGCCCAGGTCTCAGCTCCAAGAAATGGGGAACCATTGAGGGTGGGGCCAGAGGCGGGAGAGCCTCAGTCACTGCCCCCTCCAGGTCCAGCACAGCCATGCTGTGAGCATGCATCTCAGCAGGGATGCTCGCTGGGGAGGGGAGGGGAGAGTTAATAAGGATCACAGGGCCACCAAGAGATGTGTCAGGAGGAGGGCAAGCACAGCGCAGTGTGACCCATGGAGAAGCCAGAAGGGTCACTTGCATCCACAGTAGAGACATTCTTGCAGCCAGAGCCTTGAGCAACCTCGCAGAACCAGAAGACCCTTGCCATCCATACCAAAGCCCTCTTCCTGTCTGGCCCCAAAGGACGCTGGCCACCAGACTAGGAGGAAGCATCCGTCGGCGGGTGTCATCCAGATGCCAGGCACCCATGCATACATGGCCTCAGAGCTCTGGGAGTTGTGGGTTTCTCCTTTACCCAGTTTTATTCTTTTAACTTTTCCATTCATTTGAGAGAGCGAGACAAAGATTGAGAGAAGCATCAACTCATTGTTTTACTTAGTTGTTTCATCTAGTTGTGTACTCATTGATGGCTTTTATCCAGTTTCTTGAAGTCAGTCTCACTTGCTTCATGATTCATGCAGCTGCTCTTATGTCTCCTTCCCACATGAGTTCAAATGAGGAACCCAGACTCTTGTCTATCTATTATCTACCTACCTGCCTACCTGTCTACTTACCTGTTGATCTCTTTACTTACCTGTCTATCTATGTGAAGCTGTGTTTCAGGTTTGAGTATTTAATTCTGAGAAATGTTCTCAGAATTAAGGAAGAACAGTGGCAGAATGTTAGAACTGGAAGGGATGTCAGAAGTCACCCTGAGGCAAAAGAACAGTCAGGCGAGTCACAACCAGTGTGGCTAAGACGTGACTTTTTCTTCTCCCAACTCAGGGCTTTCATCTGCCTTCTCGTGCTTCTCCCTTGACTCTGTGCACCACCCTCACCCCACGCCTAATGCAAGGGTTTTGTTTTTTCCTTCCTGGTGCTATCGGGGATTAGTTACAAGTTATGGATCCGGCAGATGGAAGTATCAAGTCTCAATTCTGTCCTTGCAAGGGAAGTGACTTTGGGGAACCTCCTGAGTCTCAGTGTCACGTGTAGAAAGGAAACAGTCGCGGCCTGACGTGTGGTGGCGCAGTGGATAAAGCGTCGACCTGGGAACACTGAGGTCGCCAGTTCAAAACCCTGCACTGGTCTGGTCAAGGCACATATGGGAGTTGATGCTTCCAGCTCCTCCCCACTTTTTCTCTTTCTCTCTCTCTTTCACTCTGTGTCTCCTCTCTAAAATGAATAAAATAAAAATAAAATAAATTTAAAAAAAAAAAAAAGAAAAAAAAAAGAAAGGAAACAGTCGCTCCAATAAAGACTAAATGAGATAATGTATGTACGTAACACATTTGATACCCAGCAGACGGTAGTTATTTTCACTCCTTTCAATGAGAATTTTTCTGCATAGCACATTTCAAGGGGAACTTCTTTCAGAGACATTTGTTAGAATAAGAATATATGTAATTCATTATTCACTTGCATTCAAAGAAGACCCACTCGAGTATGATCCAGACAGTGGGCAGTGGGTGCACAGGATTTGAAAAGAGCTGTGGGCAGGGAGCAGGAAGCCTGGGTCTGCGCAGGGCTCTACCTCACGAGTTCGATGAGTGTCCTTGGATGCTCCACGCTCCTTCTCTGTGCATTGGTAGTTTGAAGCCATTGAACTTGTTCTCAGATGTCCCTACCAGCTTGGGCAGCCCTTAGTTCCTTGCCTCTGCCTCCCATGCTTGTCTTTAGCCTATTTATAACCAGCTTGCGTAGCTCACTAGGAGAAAAGGAGGTAGTTCCATCAGCTGACCTTGGTATTGACTGAAATGCTCATTGAAAGATGAATGGGAATGAAGGTCACGCCCTTGCCTGGTCCCAGAGATTAAGGGAGAGGACACTGTTGGAGAGAACAGAGCCTGCCTGTGTATATGGAGCCTCCCCTCTGTCATGAGCTAGGGTTCCAACCCAGGCTGTTGAGTGACCTTGGTCAAATCATTTCACTTCTCTGAGCCTCATTTTTCTTCATCTCTTAAAATATTGTATTGGGGTCATGTAGGACTTAAGCAAGATTAAAAGGTATAGGAGCCCAGTGCAGTGCTGGAACATGACGGGTCCTCGTCCTGGGTGGTTCCAGAGCACCTGGGCAACGCAGAGCTGGCAGCTTGGTCATTTGAATGACTCTGGAGGGAATTGCGGTATTTGCCTTAGATTTATGCTTCTCCATCAGGACAATGTTGTCACCCCCTCCCCAGTGGCACACTTGGCAGTGAATGTCTGGAGACATTTTTGGTTGTCACAGCTGAGGAGGTTGTGCAGGCATCTAGCGATAGAGGCCAGGGAGGCTGCTCGACACCCCGCAGTGTGTGGGACGGCCCTGGGAGGCTCCCCGTACTGCAGGGAGTTGTGTGGATTACCCAGGGCCTGGCCCCACAGTAGTACATTATAGATGTGGAGTAACTGACATCATAGAGGAGCAGGAACTTTCTTGCTGGGTGACGTCAGTGGACAGTCACGGCCCAGGGGTGGGAGTGAGGGTTGGAGATTCTAGTCATGATAAGTGAGGTGTGTCCGGCCATTCTCACCTGTCCCATTGTGGACGGGCCACCTTGTGAGGCCGTAAGTGTCTCGCTCTGAGCTGTTTAAGCAAAAGCAGGACATACAGATACTAGTGAGCAGATTCTGGCTGTAAATGGTATGTAGGCTCAGACTCGAGGATCTCTGAGGACCTTCTACCTCTAACATTGATGAGTTCATAGGGTTCAAACTCAGAAGGGGCCTCAGAGATCGTGGAGTTCAAGTTCTTGTTTGTGGTGGGTTGAAGACAAGTTCAGAGACTTGTTAAGATCCCCATGTGGTTGGATGCAGGGCTAAGACCTGATCCCAGGTCTCTTGATGTCTTTTTCTCATATCTTTTTTATTTCTTTTTACTTTTTGACAGAGACAGAAAGAGTCAGAGAGAGGGACAGCTAGGGACAGACAGACAGGAAGGGAGAGAGATGAGAAGCACCAAGTTTTTGTTGCAGCACCTTAGTTATTAATTGATTGCTTTCTCATATGTGCCTTGAACAGAGAGGGCTATAGCAGAGCAAATGACCCCTTGCTCAAGTCAGCGACCTTAGGTTTTAAACCAGCGACCTTTGACTCAAGCCAGCGACCATGGAGTAATATCTATGATCATCCACGCTCAAGTTGGATGAGCCCACATCAAGCCGGTGACCTCGGGGTTTCGAACCTGGGTCCTCCACGTCCCAGTCCAATGCTCTATCCACTGTGCCACCGCCTGGTCAGGCTTGATGTCTTCAAATGGTCTTTCTGCTTCTCCACTCACGTTGTGGTTTCAAGAAGGACATTGAGGATGGAGTTTTTAATCCTTTCTGGTTCCCAGCCCAGGGGTTGCAAGTGTTAGTTGATGTGCTTTGTGGGCGATGCAATTGGCTGGGCTTTGTGGGTGAGGGAACAATGAGGAAGATCAACACTAGTCTCGCTTAAAGGCCCACCCAGGCCAGCTCAGATACTGCTGCCTAGGTGAGGCTCCCTCCCACCACCTTCCATTAAGTTCTGTAAACTGTGGCCCTGGCTGGTTGGTCAGTGGTAGAGCATTGGCCCAGCGTGTGGATGTCCCAGGTTTGATTCCTTGTCAAGGCACATAGGAGAGGTGACCATCTGCTTCTCCACCTGTTCTCCCCCTCTTTTTCTCTCTCTTTCTCTTCTGAAGCCATGGCTTGATTGATCTGAGCAAGTTGGCCCTGGGCACTGAGGATGGCTCCATGGCCTCCACCTCAGACACTAAAAATGGCTCAGTTGCTGAGCAACAGAGCAACGGCCCCATAGGGGGCTTGCCGGGTGGTTCCTGGTCAGGGCACATATGGAAGTCTGTCTCTCTGCCTACTCTCCTCTCACTTAATAATAAAAGGTCCTGTAAATTGTATTCTTGCTGTGTCCTCATCAGAGCAGGCTCACATGACCTAGTTCACCGTCTCCTACTGGACCTTCTTCGAACATGTTATCCCTTTTCCTACTCCATGAAGCCTCAGCCGTAACACCTCCAGCTGGAAGGGACTTTAAAGTTACCTATTTATCCCCCTGGCCAGCCCTCCCTGGGCCCAACACCTGTGTCCAGTCCATTTCCAAACTCCCAGTGTTCCTCACAGGGCCTGATGTGCAGTTGATGATGTTTGATGTGTGCTGAATGAATGGACAAGCCCACGAATAATTGGGCACTGGGTGAAATGTCCCCCTCTCTCGACCACTGCAGATCAAGGACGTTGTGGGCTATAACTCTCTGGGCCACTGCTTCTTCACGGAGGATGGTCCAGAGGAACGCAACACCTTCGACCACTGTCTTGGCCTCCTTGTCAAATCTGGGACCCTCCTGCCCTCCGACCGTGACAGCAGGATGTGCAAGATAATTACAGAGGACTCGTACCCAGGGTACATCCCCAAGCCCAGGCAGGACTGCAAGTAAGTGCCCCTTCATGCCGGAGCCAGGATACCTGCCTTCCAGCCCAGGGCGACTCCCACACCTGGGCTGCCAAGCAGGTTGGACCCCCCAGGCCTGAACCACCTGCTGCTCAGAGATGGGGCAGGTCTTCTTTCTTGTCCAAAGAGAACCATGGTTCTTACCCTCAGGCTTTGGTGACACCCCATAGTGCTCTCTGGGGAGAGCAGCTGCCCCTGGGCTCCTCATGTGTGCACACTGGTGCCTAACCCTTTACAGACATGAGAGGTGGAGCTTCCTGTGTGCCAACCTTCTGAGTCCAGGGCCTCTCCCTTCGAAGCGGCCACCTTCCTGGGTCCTTCTGACTTATATTTATTTTAGAGCCAATCTCAGGCTTCACCCACACGCAGGCGGCGTCTCCTTCAAAGAGCTACGCCCCTGTCAGACTCTGCACATCTTAAGTGCTTTAGTGCACCCCGCTTCAGCAAGAAAACTGGGTTTCAGATCAACAGGTCCTGAACTTCCCAATCTCTAAGAGGCTCTTTGAAGAGGTATCAGAGAGCCTAATGTGGGCCCCAGGCAGCAGTGCGGGGCTGGGAGCCGTTGTCTGACGCCTTTCCATCACCCCTCCCCTCCTGCAGTGGTGTGTCCACCTTTTGGATGGCCAATCCCAACAACAACCTCATAAACTGCTCTGCCGCGGGGTCCGAGGTAAGCAGGACTCTCTCTTCTTTGGAGGAAACCAGGTGGAGGCCGGGAGTTTGGGCTGGCCGAGGCCAACCTGAAAGTGTGTTCTGTGAACTCGGGGGGTGTGAAGTGGGCTGGTTTTCAGTGAGGGCTGTGCATTCACTGCACTGGTGGCACAGCTTCTGAGAACAAAGCACTTTATGTGTAATAACTCATTACCAGATTGAAATTACTGTTGCTTGGAACTGTGCCTGGCACATCCACATTCTAATGACCAAAATAACTTAGTTCCTGCATCGGCTCGGTGAGATAGTGCTATTACCTTCCACTGGACGGGTGAGGAAACAGGCAAGGGAAGCTCGTGTGCCCAGGGCACGGGATCCGGACCCGGCCTTGTGCTCACCCATCCCTCCCTGCTGCGCAGCCCCGCAGGACCCTGAGCAGAGCAGGCCTGTCCCTGGGCCTCAGCTTCCAGATCTGTAGAATGAAGGAGAGAAGCTAAGCATGCTTGTGAAACCTTCCCATTATGTGCCAGGGGGCACACTGACATCCAGCCGTGTGGTACCCATGGCCGACAGAGTTGGAGCCGATGAAGGGTTTTAACAGTTGGGGTGGACCCCACAAAATACATTTCCTCAAGCTTTCCACTGCTTCCCAGAGGTGTTTGGGGGTGAGCCATAGGACCTGTGGGGGAAATTTTGGGCCATCCAGTTGCCTTGACGAGAAGCTGGCTGGTGCTAAGTTGTGTGGCTTCTCCTCCCCCCACTCTCAACAGGAAACTGGATTTTGGTTCATTTTCCACCATGTGCCGACGGGCCCCTCGGTGGGGATGTACTCCCCGGGTTACTCGGAGCACATCCCCCTGGGGAAGTTCCATAACAACCGAGCACATTCCAACTACCGGGTAAGTCTTTGTGGACCCCTAGTCCAGGTGGTACTGAGACCTGGGTCAAGGCTGCGGGAATGGGGCTGGGGTCGGGGCAGAGACCAGACGCGCTGCTCCAGGGACGTGGAGGCAGTGCGTACACAGAGCCCTGGACATCAGGCTCGTCCTCTGATCCAGTCCCTAATGGCGCAGGTGGGGAATGGACACTATCCCAGAGGGCAACGGACATACTCAGGATAAAAACAAAAACTAAAACCACCACTACCACCAACAAAAACAGAACAAGAGTCACTCAGGGAGTAGACCACATAGAAGAGATACGTTCTCAGGATGGGCTGTGCTTGTAGCTGGGGACGGCCTTGAGGAGGGCTGGGCAGTGTGGCAGATAGGGGACCCTGAGCAGGGTCATGTCCCAGAGCTAAGAAAGAAGAGGTTCACATGACAGAGGACAGGGGCGAGGTGGGACCACTGTTTCACCTGACAGAATTAGCACAAGCCTCAGAGGGGGCATTCCTGAGGCTGTCACGGGCCGTGGGGAGCTGTCTCCATACAGAGCAGGCCATAAACAGGGTGGGAGAGAAAATGCATTGGCTGATTGTCAGACCCCTTGAGGACCTTCCTATGAGGGGGGTGGTAAGTTGTGTTGGACCTAGATGTTTGGAGAAGTTAGAACAGGTAAGGATAGCCCTGGCTGGTTGGCTCAGCAGTAGAGTGTTGACCTGGTGTGTGGAAGTCCCGGGTTCAATTTCTGGGCAGGGCATATAGGAGAGGTGACTATCTTCTTCTCCCTCCCTCTTCCTTCTCCTCCTCCTTCTTCTTCTTCTCTCTCTCTCTCTCTCTCTCTTTTCTCCTCCTGCAGCCATGGCTCGATTGGTTCAAGTGTATCGGCCCTGGGCACTGAGGATGGCTCCATGGAGCCTCTGCCTCAGGCTTTAAAAATAGCTCAGTTGTGAGCATAGCCCCAGATGGCCAAATCATTGGCCCCAGACAGGGGTCACCGGGTGGATCCCGCTTGGGGTGCATGTAGGAGTCTGTCTCTGTATCTCCCCTCCTCTCTCTTAAAAAGGAAGGGAGGGAGGGAGGGAAGGAGGGAAGAAGGGAGGATATAAAGAGAGGGTAGTTTCCCACAGGAAGTAGGTAGGCCAGGGTCATGGGCACAGGTGAGGGATGGCCTTGAGGAAGGTGGCAGGTGGGGGAGGAGGGAGGAGGAGCCTAGAGCTGGATGGATTGAATGTGTGAGCAAAGGAGGCCCTGTGCTTGGCATTCGTGCCTGGTGAACCCGCCTCCACACACTGTGTGGGCCTCCTGTCCTGGCCCTTCACCTGGAATGCCATATTTATGCTCACAGCCGTCTCTGAAGCTGTTGCTGTCAGCTCATCTCACAGAGGCTACAGCTGAGGCCCCAGAAGTGAGGGGACTTAAAGTCATAGCTCACGAGAGAGGAGCCAGGAGTCTAGTCTCACGCCTGACTCACATCACCACGACTTCATTAGAAGTCAACTGGCGTCTGACCAGGCAGTGGCACAGTGGATGGAGTGTCAGACTGGGATGTGGAGGACCCAGGTTCGAGACCCTGAGGTCGCCGGCTTCAGCACGGGCTCATGTGGCTTGAGCGGAAAGCTCACCAGCTTGGACCCAAGGTCGCTGGCTCGAGCAAGGGGTTACTCAGTCTGCTGAAGGCCCGTGGTCAAGGCACATGTGAGAAAGCAATCAATGAACAATTAGGGTGTTGCAGTGAAAGGCTGATGACTGATGCTTCTCATCTCTCTCCATTCCTGTCTGTCTGTCCCTATCTGTCCCTCTGACTCTCTCTCTGTCCTTGTAAAAAAAACAAAAACAAAAATACAGTATTCAATTGGCAAATGCAGTAGCCAGAGCGACCTCCAACGATCTAAATAAGAGAACCCCGAGGTTCGACATTCCTAAGGGACAAAGGGATCTAGGAAGGAAGGGACATTCCCTCACTGGGCAGCACCACTCAGATACCTGGGCTCCGCTTACCATGGCTGACAAATGGACACATTCGGAGCCAAATAAGAAAGTGAGGTTCTCTCCTCAAGTCGGGCAGGATCCAAGATGAGACCCCAGGAGAGCCACAGACCTCTGCCCTGAGGTAAAGATGGGACTTAAGTTCAGCATTTCCTTTAAATCACTGCAGAGACATTTTCCAGGAAAGCATAGCCATTACCCTTGACTTGGGTGTTTGTGCTGGGCACGGACTTACCTGAGTGGCCTTGGACAAGATTCTTATCCCCTGTAAACCTCAGTTTTTTCACCTGTACCTCCCAGAGGACACTTTATTTCAGATTTGACCTGAGCAATGCAGATTCACCCCACTTACTGCAGACTCCCTACTTCCATTAATGCATCCTGAGAGCAAAGCTGGTTTTACTGGAGCATACAAAATGATGTAGTGAGTGAGGCTGAGTGTGAGGAAATATGCCTGGCCTGCAGGGGGAGTGAGCCAACATGTCCCTGAACGTCTCCTTCCCCAGGCGGGCATGATCATAGACAACGGGGTCAAAACCACTGAGGCCTCCGCCAAGGATAAGCGGCCCTTCCTCTCTATCATCTCTGCCAGGTAATCAGCCCTCAGGAACCTTTAAGCAAGCCCCATTCCATCCACCCATCCATTCATCCATTCACCCATCCATCCATCCCCCATCCCCCCATCCCTCCATCCATCCCTCCATCCATCCATCCATCCATCCATCCACCCACCCCTCCCTTCCGTGTGTATTTATTGAATATTTTTTACGTTCTGCACATTGAGCTAGTTGCTGGGAACACTGTGGTGAAAATCCAGACAGGACCAGGTCTGGATTTCAGCATTTAGGGTTTCAATATTAGGGTTGAATTAGGGTTTCAGCAAAAGCCAATACCTGGTAAGTCCACAAGACTGGCCAGGGCCACAGCAGGTTGACTGGGATCAAAACCAGGGAAAGAAAGGTGGGAAGAATGCCAATATCAGTTTAAAGAGAAGAAGCATGCCGGTTGTAGCTGTAATAAATCTGGAGCTCAGCCAAAGACCCGCAGGTACTTCTAAACCCCAGGTAGTTAGGAAAACCAGGACCCTTTACAGAGACCGAGGGGCACTGGTGACGTGACAATGTCCTCAGAAGACATTTGCAGGAGTGGACATCAGTGAGCATCCAGGCTCAGTGCTCTGTTTTATAACTAAGAAGTTGAGACTCTGGTTCAAGGTTACCCATCTCCAGTGGGTGGAGAGCTGGCATCTCCTTTCTCACCACATGGGCTGCATAGCCTCCCAGTTTGGGGCTGTCCGAACTTTCCTCTGAGCCCTGACCAGCCTGGGGCACAGGGTGTTCCTCAGTGCTGCTGACTGATAAATGACACATCTGTCACCTGCATGGAGCTGGGCTGTGGAGAAGAGACCTACTCCTGTGTTGAGCTCAGAAAGTTCATTCCTGAGCCCCATGACGGGAATGAGTTGCTGTTTTGTAAGAGTCTGTGGGCGCCATGAGCAGAGAGGCGCTCAGAGCCCCGGAGGGAGTCCCTTCAGGAGCCCAGCACCAACCTCCGAGCCCTCCCCACGCTGTGTTCCAGGTACAGCCCTCACCAGGACGCAGACCCGCTGAAGCCCCGGGAGCCGGCCATCATCAGGCATTTTACCGCCTACAAGAACCAGGACCACGGGGCCTGGCTGCGCGGTGGAGACGTGTGGCTGGACAGCTGTCGGTGAGTGCAGAGTCGTGGGGTGTTGACCCCACGTGGGGGTGGCGCTCCTGCCCCTGGGCAGAAAAAGGAAACACCGTGTACCGACATTTGGTTTCCTGGGCAGAGAATGGCAGCGGGCAGTGACCCCGAAACCCCCTAAAAACAGCCCAGCCCACAATACCAGGTGCTATGGGTCATGATTCACTCCTGATCGTCCCTGGGCTTGGCTTCCTCAGGCCACATTGTCAGTTCATGAAAGGGGGAAGAAAGCCAGCATGTGTTAGCACCTACTGTGTGCTGAGTCCTTGGCTGCCTTCATTTCTTACTGTGCTTCTGAAAGATAGAAATTATCCTCCTCATTTTAGAGATGGCCACCTGAGGCTCTGTCCATACTGTTTCCTTAAACTAGGAAGTGGTTGGCCTGGGGCTTGACATTTCAGCTCACTGGACTCCAAGGCGCAGTGAAGGTGTGGGCTGTGATGTAAGGTCTCCATGGAGAGCCACCTGCCCACACTGGACAAGGACCCGAAGGGACAGGCAGCTGAGCTGGGATTTGCTTTGAAGGATATCATGAAAAAGTGTACCTTGGAAATAAATGCATTTCTCTATATCATTGTGACCACTTGGAGGAGAAATAACAGGAAAAGGGAGAAAGAGGAAGCAAAAGTGTGTAAGGAGGGAAACAGAATTGAGAGAGGGGGGGGTGGGGGAGAGAGAGAGAAAGGCTGTTCAGAAGAGCAGAGCCTGGGGAGAGACAGACAGACAGATACTGACTCAGGATGAAGCCTCAGACAAACACAATTGGGGGTGCCAAGGGGACGCTGGCAGACCAACAGGGGGTCAGAGAAGTCATGAGTTTTGAGAAGGTCGGCTCCGGGTTCTGAGGACATTGAGTGGGAGAGGAGACAGGTGTGTTCTGACAGACTCTAGAAAGCGGAAGCACTAGGCACAGGGCAGCTTCCAGCTCAGTAGAAGGAAAACCTTCCCTGCACTGCCAGATGTTAGTGACATGAGCTGCTCGTCCCAAGAACAGGCCCACTGACACTGAGAGGTGACTATGTAAGGAGTGAGAGAACACGGGGTGTCAGTGCTGAAATTCTCTGCAGTGTTCCAGGTCCAGTGACGGTCTCAGTGGTTTACTGGCAAACTGTGAACCCCCTGCCGGTGAGGGTGGGCCTTCTAGCTCCCCATAGACTCCCTTCTAGTGTAGCCGAATCCGGTGGCACCCTGGATGCAGTCCCACGGGGGGGGGGGGCAGGGTTGGCACAGTCGGGACTGACAGAAGTTGGGAGGGGGGTCCCTTCAAGGACTTGGAGTGTTTGGCCTTTGTGTCCATTGCAGAAAGATCATGCTAGCAACCACTGGGCACAGGCAGGGGGAGGGACAGGTGAGGAGCTACTCCAATCGTCCAGATGAGGGAGGACTGCAAACCGTGAGCGCGAAGCTGAACTCGGGCTTTCAGGATAGTGACCCGGCTTATATGGGGAGAGGTGTGTTGTTTTATTCAGGATGCGTGTGAGATATTACAGGAAAATAGGCCAGATTTACGAAGGCAGGTGAGGAGAGTGGCTGATTTTACAGTCAGTAGCAGACTGGGGGTGGAACCTGTGAGTCTTTGTGAGGTCCCCAGGGTCATGTGGAGAATGACAAGGCCTCAGGCAGAGCACTGGGGGTGGCAGTGATATGGCCCAGCCTCCCACTGAGCCCTGGGATCCCCAGCGAGGGCAGGCTAGAGACGGAGGCTCCGGGATCCCAATCCTCGTGCTGCTGATGCAGTGGGACATCAGACTCCAAAAGACACTGCAGTCACTCTTCCCTCCTTGAAGTCAGACTGAGTGGGAGGGGATCTAAAATATCCCCAGCTCCCTCAGCAAATCCTGTGCTTAGGTAGAGTCC
The DNA here is from genome assembly GCA_037038555.1 of Rhynchonycteris naso. NCBI lineage: Eukaryota > Metazoa > Chordata > Mammalia > Chiroptera > Emballonuridae > Rhynchonycteris > Rhynchonycteris naso. Next base: position 225,023,188 of record CM072999.1, read on the forward strand.
CCCCCCCACCCCACGGGAGCCACAGTGGGACTCGAGGGCACAGAGGATCCTTTCCTCCACTTCACCGAGTGAGAGCACATGCTGACTATCTGCTTTCGTCCCCAGGTTTGCTGACAATGGCATCGGCCTGACCCTGGCCAGGTAAGGCACCTGTCATTGTGCTGGGTCCTGTTGGGAAGCTGTCTCTGGCCATCTCATGCCAGGCCTCTTCCCCCTACAGTGGCGGAACCTTCCCATATGATGACGGCTCCAAGCAGGAAATTAAGAACAGTCTGTTTGTTGGCGAGAGTGGCAATGTGGGGACCGAGATGATGGACAACAGGATCTGGGGCCCCGGCGGCATGGACCACAGCGGAAGAACCCTCCCTATAGGCCAGTAGGTTTGCAACCATGGCGGCCTCCTTGTTCTGCATAGCTAGCTGAGTGTCAGCAGGGAGAGGAAAGATGCCCATTTGTGGTTTCTGGCTGTGAACTATGAGTTCCTCTGCCCATGCATGGTCAGAGCAGTCACTGAAACAGAGGGGTGGGATCTAGAATCTGAGAGAGAAGTCAAAACACTGTTGAATAGAAGTCCGCCTACGGACGGGGCTACCAAATGCATTGAGTGGCTCTGGGCCACGTGGATAAGGAATATCATGTCAGGATCAGCAACTGGGTTTTTCTGTCCTCTGAGACATGCCCACTTGGAGCATTGCATGCCCCGAGGATGGCAGAGAGAGTCAGGCCAGAGCACACATGAGGAAGAACCACCAGGAGGGGGACCAACCCAAACCATGTCACAGTCAGACTGGGATCTTCATCCAGCCGGTGGGATCCCACTTGGGAAGATATCGTAAAGGCTGCCGTGCACATGTGAGACTCATTCCACGTGGGCTCTGAGTTAGAATGGGCTTAGAGCCAGAAAGACTTCTCTAGCAGTCAGATTTGTTAAAAGACTGACTGGCAGGGAAGTCCTGCAGATGAAGGCTGAGTGATCGTCTGGTGGTCGGTGAGGGTGGGGGAACGAGGGCAGCTGACAGCCTCACCGAGCAAGTACTTGGACTCGGTCGGGTCCTCTCAAGGCCGCAGCTTGGGTCTGTGGTGTGGATGTCCCTCCCATCCTGCTGGAGCAGGCCGCATGTGGCCCTCTGAGGCCATTTATCCAGCCCCCACCACACTTCCGGAAGGGGCACCTCTTTCATTGGTGGTCAGTGAGAGCACACCCATAGTTCCCATTGAAATACTGGTCAGTTTGTTGATTTAAATTTACTTGTCCTTTACTTTAAATATTGTATTTGTTCCTGTTTTTTTTTATTGTTGTTTTTTTATTACTTTAAAATAAGATATGTGCAGTGTGCATAGGGATTTGTTCAGTTTTTTTTATAGTCCGGCCCTCCAATGGTCTGAGGGACAGTGAACTGGCCCCCTGTGAAAAAAGTTTGGGGACCCCTGTGCTGGAGCCTCTGCCCAGATGGGAGTCAGGCCAGCAGCACATGGCCCGGGGCTCCGAGTGCTGAGCCCAGCCCTTCCTGCCCCCCCCCCCCCGAGCTTTCTCCTCCTTCTCTAGAACAGCATCACTCCTGCCTCGATGTGCAGGACACAGATCGAGACTGCCACCCCGAGTGGATGTGGATGTTTGAAAGGATTTTGCTGACAGAGCCACAGTCTCTCAGTGCAAGTTGCTGAGGGCCCTGTTTCTGTCTGACCTCAGAGATGTAGCCGTCCTGTCAGACTGTTTTTCTGAGCAGCTCTGGGGCCTCTTTGCTGAGGGTTGCCTGCCTCCCAGGCCCACAGTGCTCTGGTGGTTTCCAGAGGTGAGTTTGTTTATGGTGGCCTGACACCTGTCAGACTCGGCCAGTGCCCTCCAACTGCACTCGTGAGCGGGAACCCGGGACCTAATGGTGGGTGACTCGTCGTGTCTGGGCCTGAGTTTGGGTCTGAAGTGCAAGCAGAGAACCCTGGAGAATGGGCTGTCCCGAGAACGCCTTAAATGGAAAAGTGCACGGAGCCAGCCCATGAGAATCGACATTCCAGGTCGTGGTGTTAATCAGTTACTAATAAAACAGCACAAATTCAGGAGGTCCTTGGTGTCCACCGACGACACGTTGCCAAGACTGCATGACGAGGGCTCCCTCGGGGAACCGTGTCCACATGGAGGGGCCCAGTGTGATGACTGGGGCGTGGCCTCTCTCCACAGACAAATTCTTCAAATTCATTTCTTCTTCATCTTCCTGCCCTTCCTTGTGTTCACTGTGAGAGGGGAGGGCGCTGGCCCAGATGTAGGTACCAGTGAAAGCAGAAAAATTAGATGTGGAGGATGAGCAAACCTAGACTGGGGCTGGGACCAGGAGGGCCACCAGGGAGCCCAGCCAGCCCCTCTTGGGCCCTTTGCTCCCATGCCCTGCTCAGGAGCCCAAAGCAAATGGCAAAGGTCTCCGAGTACCCTGCCCCCTGCTGGGCCCAAGGCAAAATTTCCAAGTCATGGTCCTACTTCAATGCTCTCCCTTCGCCAAGTCTACAACCTCTCCCTGCCTCCCGGGTACCTGGGCCTGCTGGGGTCCTCTAGCTGTCCAGTGTCTTGCCTGCTTCCCTCTGTTCCCCAAATCCAGCATGCTCCCAATTGAAAGGCTTATTCACAGACAGGAAACTCATCTGAATCCTAATTTGGTTAAACCTGTTACAGCAACTAAGACTAAGGCGATAATGACGAATGGCTCTCCCTTCCCAGGGGACACAGTATTGGTATTCTCCAGCAGTATTTACAGTATTTACCCAATGACTCTTCATAGAATGGAAAAATGAGGGAATTGATGGAAAAATTGGTTTGCAATAGAGGATGATCCCCAAAAACCCAAACCAGCAACTAGACAGATATGCATCTCTCCAACCAACCATCCATCCATCCATCGTTTATTGATATCACTGTGTCCATGAATGCTTTTCCCTTGAATTAATGAGTGAGTCAGCAATGTTCTGTGAAGGGGGAATTGCTGGGGGTGGGGTTCAGTAATCATTTATCCAGAAGGTCTCTGTTGCCATCCACCTTGGTGGGTGCAAACATGGCGAGTTGCCTGACACCCGACCTCCCCCACTCCGCAGGAATTTTCCAATCCGAGGAATTCAGTTCTATGACGGCCCCATCAACATCCAGAACTGCACCTTCCGCAAGTTTGTGGCCCTGGAGGGCCGGCACACCAGCGCCCTGGCCTTCCGCCTGAACAACGCCTGGCAGAGCTGCCCCCACAACAACGTGACCAACATTGCCTTTGAGGACGTCCCGGTGAGTGAGGCGCCGGGGCCAGCTCCCGGCAAACCCAGACTCTGGCGGTGAGTCACAGGTCCTCGGGGGCTGCAGCTGAACCACTGCCACCACCACAGGGCTGAACGGCCTCCTCCGAGCAGGCTGGGCCACGTTCCAGTTGTCTGCATCCAAACTGGAAAAGTACAAGTGTGGGGTGCCCCACAGGTCAGGCTGGGGTAGCTGCCTGCTTGCCCTCACCTTGTGCTCAGAGCCTGCCCGGGCCTCGGTAGGAGCCGCATGTTGGGCCTGAGGTTCTGAGGCTGTTCCTCTGAGTCTTGCTTTTGACCAATAGTCTTATGACTGGGCCACCTGCGTTGGCACAGTTAATTTTAAAATCCTGTAGTTTCTAAGGGAATCTTTGCTCAAGATGTGGTATTCAGTCTCTTCCTCAGAGAAGAACATAAACAGGGGCCTACTAGCCAGATAGCGGACAGGCGAGGAGCTGGGAGTGACAAGATCAGGACCTCAGGACGACAGGCCTTGGAGACTAGGCAGGTCCAGGCGTCCTGCTGCCCCCTCCCCCCACCCCCGCCACCCTCCCCCCCCTCCCCCGCTACCCGGTTACGGATATTTGAGGCCTCTCCCTCTTTCCCGCCTCCGCTCCTGCCCTGTGCCTGTCTGCCTGGTTACAGCAGGATGAGGAAAAAGATGTGAAACTTAAGTTACCTAATTTCCTTACTCAGGCCACGAGGGCCTGAAAGAGGTCAGTCATGGATGTCTCTGGGGGCTCATGTTGAGACAGTCTTCCTGAAACACGGCACACACATCATTCTCTCCCCCACGTCCCCTCCCCACATGTGCGTGTACACATTCTCACACCAACATTCCCTACCACCTCAGTCTCTCTCACACACACACACACACACTCCTACGTCCCCCGCCCAATTCTGCATCCTCTTGAGTCCGGGACCAGAGCTCCCTGCAGGTCCCCACAGCAGAGGCTGGGCCTTCCCCCCACCATCTGAGAGGTCAGCCGTGAGGGTTCCCCAGTGCCGGAGAGCATCTTTGGTTTGGCTGGTGTGTAATGTCAGCGGAAATCGGAAACTCTGCCCTGGCCTGCTGACGGCTGTGTTTCCCTTCACCTCCTGACCCCGCCTAACTTCGCTGGGCTCTGTTTAGATTACTTCCAGAGTGTTCTTCGGGGAGCCTGGGCCCTGGTTCAACCAGCTGGACATGGATGGGGACAAGACGTCAGTGTTCCATGACGTGGATGGCTCCGTGTCCGAGTACCCCGGCTCCTACCTCACCAAGGCCGACAACTGGTTGGTCCGGCACCCAGACTGCATCGACGTCCCTGACTGGAGAGGGGCCATCTGCAGCGGGCGGTACGCACAGGTGGGTATACAGTGGCACTTTGATTGTCTGTGGTCACCATTCGTGTGACATGCGCTAAGTGAGTGCCTACTGCATGTCGTGCTCCGTGTCAGGCCAGAAAGACATAGGCTTTTCTTTTCTCCTTCCTTGATTCTTCCTACTTTACCTCCTCACCCCATAGCATTTTTTTAAAAGCTCAAGTGGAACACTGTGAAAGCAGAATGCATACAAAAAGAGCGCTCTGCGGCCCAGCACGCGGACACAGCTCGGGCTCCCACTCTAACGGCGTCACTCAAACCTTGGACCTCAGTTCCCTCACCTGTAAAACCGGGGTAATTGAACCTCCTTAGTGAGATTGGGGGGTCATACAAGCCACATAAAGTGCTTTACCAGCCCTATCCTCCGAAAATACAATGCAAGCCACATTTATTTACCATCTTAGATTTTCTCGTAGCCACGTGAAAAGGGGAAAACAGGTGAAATTAACCTCAACAGTATATTTTATTTAACCAGTATATTCAAAATAGTATCATCTCAACATGTAATCCATGGAAAAACCATCAATGAGACACTTTGCACTCATATTTTTCGAAGTCTTTGAAATCCACCGTACGTTTTATATTGATTTGCCTGCTCAGTTTGGACTCAAATTTTCAACATAAACGATAGTTATGTTGGATAGAAAAATATTTTACATGGCGATTGTTTTGCAATTGAAATTTTGATTAAAATCAAATTTAAAATCCAGGTCCTCAGCCACACAGGCCATGTTTCCGACCTATGCTCAGTGGCCAGCGGTGGCTGATGGCTAGAGTATGGGACAGTGCAGGCGTGGACTGTGTGAAACGTGGCAGGACTGAAAAGAGTAGTTAGCTCTCACCATATTCTTGTTGCTGTTATTGTCCGGATGAACGACTGATGAATAGATGAGGAGGAGGCTAGAGGCCCACGTGGGCAGGAAATGTGTGAGGTTGTTCCCACAATTACCCTACTGAGGACATCAGCACTTGGGGTGTTAAGAGCTAAAAGGGGTTTGGGGAGAGACAGGAAAGGGAGGTGTGATACCAGGCTGAGGGGAAAGGGCCACTGGGGGCCAGGTGGGCACATGGCTGCAGGTGTTCACAGGGGGCAGGGGCACAGGTGAGAGGAGCTGGTTTTAGCAGGAAGGCTCAGAGGAAGGCAGGGCCCAGGTTGGGGTAGGAAGCCCAGAGTGCTCTCTGCAGTAGATGAGGTCATGGGCGGAGAGGGCCGAGTCAACCCGAGGAGGGTGGCCTGCAGAGAGCAATCAGCTTGATTTGGCTGGTGTGTCATGTCAGTGGAAATCTGGAAACTGCTCTGAGGAAAATGCTGACAAGATGGTGTGAAGGAGGGCCGGGCGGTGCTGAAAACCCGGTGGGGACCGCACAGTGCCCTGGAAGAGGCCCCTCTCCCTGCCGTGGGATTTCCTCGGCCCTGGGTTAGGAAATCTCCATGAGATTTCTGCTGCATGTGTGTGTGACATGTGTGGACAGGGCAGGGAGTTGACGCTCGTGGGTGTGAGCGGTGGTTGTGATGATCTAAGAAAGATTAGAAGGGAAATGGGGCCAGAAGGAGCTGGTAGATGGGAGTTGTGCCCTGGTAATTAAAGGGTGACCAAACCCATAAGCCAAGTACCCTCACTTTGGGTGTTGCACAGCATCCCTGGCCCAAGGACATCACATGTGGATCGCTGACCTTGGTCTTGCCTCCCTCCCTCTTTTTCCCGTACACTCATTGCTCATCCTCTGTAGACAAGGGATGACTCTTGGAGTGTGCCTGCTTATCATAACTGGCTAGTGGTTATTTTTTTATTGACTTTGTTAGGGTGACACTAGTTAATATAATTATACAGGTTTCAGGTGCCCAGTTCTACAACACATCTCTGTACCCCATGCTGTGTTCACCCCGCCAAGACAAGTCTGTCCATCACCATCTATGTCCCCATACCCTCCTCCACGTCCCTCCCTCCCAGCAATCACCACACTCTTGTCCGTGTCCTTGAGTTTTTTGGTCCTTTTCTGCTCTATGCCTCCCCCTCCCTCGCCCAGTCCCGCTGCCCTCCCCCCACCCGACAGCGGTCAGCCTGCTCTCTATGTATGCACCTGTCTCTAGCTAGCTTGTTAGTTCATTATTAGTATTCATATGAGTGAAATTGTATGGTTCTTGTCTTTATCTGAGGCTGGCTTATTTCACTTAGCATAATGCTCTCCAGGTCCATATGTGCTGTTGTAAAAGGTAAGAATTCCTTTTTTATGGTTGTGTAGAATTTTATTGTAAATGTACCACAGCTTTTCTATCCACTCATCCACTAATGGGCACTCGGGCTGTTTCGAGATGTTGGTTATTGATAGTAACACTGCGGTGAACATGGGGTGCGCATATTCTTTCAATTTAGTGTAACAGGTTTCTTAGGATATACTCCAGCAGTGGGATGGCTGCGTCAAAAGGCAGCTCCGTTTTTAATTTTTTGAGATAACTCCATACTGTTTTCCACAGTGGCTGCACCAGTCTGTATTCCCACCAGCAATGCAGGAGGGTTCCCTTTTCTCCACATCCTCGCCAGCACTTGTTGTTTAGCTATTCTGACTGGTGTGAGGCGATCATCTCTGTTTTTAATTTGTATTTTTCTTATCATTAGTGACATTGAGCATCTTTTCATATGTCTATTGGCCATCTGTATGTCCTCTTTAGAAAAGTATCTATTCAGGCTCTTTGCTCATTTTTAAAATTGAATTGTTGGTTACTTTTTAGTGTTGAGTTTTGTAAGTTCTTTATAAATTTTGGATATTAATCCCTTAACAGATCTATCAGTAAATATATTCTCCAATTCAGTAGCCCGTCTTTCATTTTGTTGATGGTTTTCTTTGCTGTGCAAACCTTCCATTTGATGTAGTCCTATTTGTTTATTTTTCCCTCATTTCCCTTGCCCAAGGAGATAGAGCAGAAAAAATATTGCTACGAGAAACGTCCAAGATTATACTGCTTATGCTTTCTTCTAGGATTTTTATATTTTGGTGTCTAATATTTAAGTTTTTAATCTATTGTGAGTTTATTCTTGTGTATGGTTTTATTTTTTTGCATGCATCTGTCCAACTTTCCCAACACCATTTATTGAATAGACTGTTTTTACCCCATTGTATGTTCTTGCCTCTTTTGTCAAATATTAACCGTATAGGTAAGGGCTGATTTCTGGGCTTTCTATTCTGTACCATAGAGCTATATGTCTGTTTTTATGCTAGTACCATGCTGTTTTGATTACTATGGCCTCATAGTATAGTTTGATATCAGGTAGCGTGATTCCTCCAACTTTGTTCTTCTTTCTCAAGATTGCTGTGGCTATTTAGGGTCTTTTGTGGTTCCATATACATTTTTGGAATATTTGTTCTAGTTTTGTGAAATGCACCATTGGTATCTTGATAGGAATTGTGTTGAATCTATAGATTGCTTTGCCTAATATAGACATTTTAGTGATGTTAATTCTTCCCATCCATGACCACAGTATATGCTTCCACTAGTTTGTATCTTCTTCAATTTCTTTCTTCAGTGTCCTATTATTTTCTGAGTACAGGTCTTTCACATCCTTGGTTATATTTAGTCCTAGGTATTTTATCCTTTTTGAAGCAATGGTATTGTTTCCCTGTTTTCCCTTTCTGATAGATTATTGTTTTAGAAAAATGCAACTGAATTCTGGATATTTTGTAACCTGCTACTTTACTGAATTTGTTTTTCAGTTCTAGTAGTTTTGTGGTGGAATCTTTGGGGTTCCCTGTATCCACTTTCTTGTCATCTGCAAATAATGACAGTTTTACTTCTTCCTTTCCAATTTGGGTGCCTTTTATTCTTCTTGTCTGATTGCTGTGGCTATGACTTCTAGTACTATATTGAGTTCAGAGTGGTGAAAGTGGATATCCCTGTCTTGTTCCTATTCTTAAGGGAAACACTTGTAGTTTTGCCCATTGAGTATGATGTTGGCTGTGGGTTTGTCATATGTGGCCTTTATTACATTGAAGTATGTACCCCCCACCAGTTCCCACTTTGCCGAGTTTCTTAACATAAATGGGTACTGAATTTCATCAAGTGCATTTTCTGCATTTATTAAGATGATGTGACTTTTATCTTTCCTTGTGTTTATGTGGTGTATCACATTTTTTGATTTGTGGATGCAGTACCAACCTTGCATTACCAGAGTTAATCCTCCTTGATCATGTTGTATGACCTTTGTAATGGCTAGTGGTTAATTAGTATTAACAATCTCCCTTCACTTTGCAGCTGGTCTAATCTATCTTTGAACGTTTGATACTCCTGACAACTCCACATGAGGGGCAGGGCTGAAGCTTCTTTTCCCATTTTATACACTATACCACTCGAGGGGCCGATAACGCCTTCCTTCCAAAGGCACAGCGTTATTGCACACTGGCATGATGGTCTTTCTTGGCCACCGCTACAGGGTTGTCACCTTATAACCTTATAAAAATGGGACATGGTGCCTGACCAGGCGGTGGCGCAGTGGATAGAGCGTCAGACTGGGACGCGGAAGACCCAGGTTCAAGACCCCAACCTCGCCAGCTTGAGCGCGGGCCCATCTGGCTTGAGCAATAAAGCTCACCAGCTTGGACCCAAGGTCGCTGGCTCCAGCAAGGGGTTGCTCGGTCTGCTGAAGGCCCGCAGTCAAGGCACATGTGAGAAAGCAATCAATGAACAACTATGGTGTCACAATGGCAATGAGAAACTAATGATTGATGCTTCTCACCTCTCTCCATTCCTGTCTGTCTGTCCCTATCTATCCCTCTCTCTGTCCCTGAAAAAAAAAAAGAAGTAAAATGTGCTATTCTCAACAAATGGAATTATAAATGCTTTAATAAAGGTAGTCTTCTTTAAAAAAAAAAATGGGACATGGCATAAAACAGTATCTTAAACCAAGGCTGGCCTGAAGCACCTGGGCTCTTTGGTCCCTGGGACTCAATGGCTGACAGTCTAGCTTTCAGTTTTTTCTCTTAAATGAGATGCCACTCATCTACACAGTGTACATGGCCACCCTGTGGACTGGCCGTGGGGCCAGACACTGAGACCCAGAGGGGGAAGCTGGGCAGTCACCCAGGCGGTCTCCCAAATGCAGGCAGGACGACAGCCCATGAGAGGGGAGCTGCATTTGCAGCAGAATTGTGGAATCCTCTCCCCCTTCTTCCAAAATTTCCTTTTTCCAAAATTTGCCATCTGGTTTCCACTGGTGTCTCCCCAACACAGCATGTTTTTGAGGATACGCAGAGCGCTGGCTGGACAGCACAGTGCGGCATGGGTTTTGCTGGGAAAGGCCCCTTATTTGGCCTTCCTTTCCTCTCTGTCTTCTAAAAAGGGCTCTGTTAAGGAAAATGCCTTTGAAAGTGTAGTCTGTAGTCAGATGTTAACCAGACGCTCTGGGAATAATCCCTTGTAATTGTCCTGTTGTGTGTTTCCTTTTTGGGCTTTAAAAAGATGTACATTCAGGCCTATAAGACCAGTAACCTGAGGATGAAGATCATCAAGAATGACTTCCCCACCCACCCACTCTACCTGGAGGGGGCCCTGACCAGGAGCACCCACTACCAGCAGTACCAGCCTGTCATTACCCTACAGAAGGGCTACACCATTCACTGGAACCACACGGCCCCCACCGAACTCGCCATCTGGCTCATCAACTTCAACAAGTGAGTGGGGGCCTGGCCGGGAGCTAGGGCAGTGGTGACAACAACTGCAGAATCTCAGGCTGGCCCAAACCCTCCCTGCTGGAGCGTCTGCAGGGGTTGACGTCATCCTGCAGCTCAGAATCAAAGGATGTGGCTGAGTCCTCGCTGTGGCTGTGGGTGACCTCAGGCAGGGGCTCTGACCCTGTGGAGCCTCAGTCCCTTCACCTTGGAGATGGGGACAGTGAGGACCCACTGAGATCACGTATGACAGGCACATGGCCAAGGACCTGGCCTTTTAGTGTGCTCAGTATTAGGCAAAACAATATCTGGCAACCATGTTGCCATTTTACACACAGGGGATAGGATTCTGGGGTCCAGGGGTTAAACTGAGGGTGTCTGGAGAGGGCTTCATATAATATTTATGTTCAAGTGTTTTCTATGCACAGTATTCCTGTGAGGTAGACACTTATCAGATGTGCAATGTGAGACTCAAAGACATGACATAGGCCCTACAATCAGCTGGACCAGGAAGTTGCTGAGCCAGGTCCTCCATATAGAACTGACAGTTGCAAGAATGTCTTTTTCTAGCCAGCGTTCCGTATGGAGCTCCCCCATGTAGACCCTAGAGATGCCCAAGGGACCCACTGCAATGTCCTCCTCTCTCTTTGAACACTTTGCGACTCATTCATTACCAACAGCAAGTGTTCTTTCAAAATCCCATGATGGAAGAGGTGTCTTTGGTGGGGAATTTTTGGTCTCTCCCAGCCACGCCCGGAGGCTGGGTGGCTGGGACATCCTTGCTTGTAACCTGACTCTGCCTCGGTTCCTAGGGGTGACTGGATCCGAGTGGGGCTCTGCTACCCACGGGGAACCACCTTTTCCATCCTCTCGGATGTTCACGATCGCCTGCTGAAACAGACGTCCAAGACAGGCACCTTTGTGAGAACCCTGCAGATGGACAAAATGGAGCAGAGCTTTCCCGGCCGGAGCCACTACTACTGGGACGAGGCCTCAGGGTAAGGACCCCACGTGGCCGCATCCTCATTTCCTCCTGTAGCCTGTCCCATAACCCTCAGACTGCCCGCAGTGAGTGCCGGTGAGCGTAGGGCCCCTTCTTAGGCGCATCCGTTCTGAGGCTGATGGTTCCACCTACCAAGGACATTTTTCAAATCGTTAAGCGTTGCAAGTAGGACAGACATCCGTGTTTGAGACCTTCACCTCTTTGCTGAGCAACATGAACTTCTAGTCAATACAGATGTGGGGGGAGACGAGGGAGCTCTGTGGTCCCCTCCCCTATAAAGAGTCTAACACCTTAAGGATGCCAACACATCTCCAAAGCGATGATGTTACGGACAGTGAGCCCTGTAGGGAGTGAGGGAAGGGTCACTTTATGACCATTTCCAACCTTGCACTGAGATCAAGGATCAAGGAATAGCTGGCATTGTTATAATAATAGTTCTATCAGTTTGATTACAGAAAAATTAGAATTTGAAAACAGAAGTGAAAGTACAGTGTTGGGGTTCAAGGGAAGCAAATAGCACCCCTTTTCCCACACAAGCTCTAAGCCAGTTGTGGGCAGAAAGGCAGCAGGTGAAGAGGGGACTGTCTTACTGCTGAGGGAGCTGTGGGGGAACAGAGCTCCCGTGCCATCCCCAGGGTCCCCAATCAGCCCCAGATGGCATGGAGCCATGCAGGCTCCCCACATACAGTACAACCCCCATGACTTAGGGTGCAGCGGAGCGGACTGAGTGCCCGCTGTCTATGGGTGACCTATGTGACAACCACACCCCCCAGCCGGATGGGCACTCCCCTTCCCTGGGGAAGAAATGAGTGAGGGGATGGACCTGCAGTATAGAAAAATCTTTCCAGACAAAAAAGAGAAGAGGAATGAAACATCCCTCCTACACCTGTAGAAGTGTCAGGATTAAAAAACAAGTGCTTTAAGGTCAAGTCCTCATGGCACCGTCCATTGAATTTTTTCTTTTTCTTTTCTTTTTAAGTGAAATGAGGGGAGATAGAGAGACAGGCTCCTACAGGTGCCTTGACCAGGATCCACGAAGTAACCCCCATCTGGGGCCAATGCTAAGACCAACTGAGCTATCCTAAGTGCCCAGGGCTGCCACTCAAACCAATCAAGCCACTGGCTGCAGGAGGAGAAGAAAGAGAGAAGGGGAGAGGGAGGGGGAGAGAAGCAGATGGTCACTTCTCTTGTGTGCCCTGACCAGGGATTGAACCAGGGATGTCCGCATGCTGAGCCAATGCTTTATCCACTGAGCCAACTGGCCAGAACCACATTTTTTCCTCTCAAAATCATGTTTCAAAGATGCAAATATTGCCACTGCACAAGTTGGACCTCTTTGATCAGAACATTGCACAATCTAAGATTTTCCCCTTTGTTAACTTTAAACAGATTTTGTTGTATAGTTCAACCTTTTTGTTGATAGTTTAGCTTATCATTATGCCAGTTGATGATTATACTGTGCTTTTTAAATAGTTAAAAAAAATTTTTAGTTACAGTTGACATTAAATATTACAATATATTAGTTTCAGATATACAACATAGTGGTTAGACATTTATATACCTGACAAAGTGATCACTGATTCGTTACGGTAGTTATAATGATATTACTGACTGTATTCCCTATGCTGTACTTTACTTTACATCCCCACGACTGTTTTGTAACTACCAATTCTTACTTAATCCCTTCTCTTTTCTCACCCATCCCCTCTGGCAACCATCAATTTGTTCCTGTATCTATGAGTCTGTTTCTGTTTCGTTTGTTCGTTTTTTAGATTCCACATGAGTGAGATCATACGGTATTTGTCTTCTAACTTATTTCACTTTTTGCATAATACCTTTTAGGTCCATCCATGTCACAGATGTCAAGACTTCATTCTTACTTATGGCTGAGTCCTACTGCATTGTATACAAGTATCCCATCTTCTTTATCGATTCCCCTATCAATAGACACTTAGGTTGCTTCCCTGCCTATTGTAAATAATGCTGCAATGAACATAGGTGTGCATATATTTTCTCAAATTAGTGTCTTGGGGTTTTTTCAGATAAATACCCAAAAGTAGAATCACTGAGTCGTAAGGCAGTTCCATTTTTAATTTTTTGAGGAAACTCCATAGTGTTTTCCACAGGGGTTGTATCAATCTGCAATCCCACCAACAGTGCACAGGGTTCTTTTATTTCCATATTCTTGTCAGCATTTGTTGTTTGCGGATTTATTGATGAGCGCCGTTCTGACAGGTGTGAAATGATATCTCATTGTGGTTTTAATTCTATTTCCCTGATGATTAGTGATGTTGAGAATCTTGTCCTATGCCTATTGGCCATTGGTATGCCCTCTTTTGAGAAATGTCTATTCAGGTTCTCTGTCCAATTTTAATTATATTGTTTGTTTGTTTGGTGTTATCTGAGCTAAATTCATAAAGATCTGAATTTTAGGTATGAACCCCTTATTGAATATGTCATTGGTGAATATCTTCTCCCATCAGGGCTTTTGGGTTTTATTTTTTTCATTTTGTTGCATTTCCTTCATTGTGCAAAAAAACTTCAGTTTTATATAGTCCCAGTTGTTTTTCTTTTGTTTCCCTTGTGCAAGGAGACATCTCCAAAAAGAAAATTGCTAAGAGCAAGCCACTGAGTTTACTGCCTGTTTTCTTCTAGTGTTAATAGTTCCAGGTTTTACAGTAAGTCTGTAATCCGTTCTGAGTTTATTTTGCATGTGGTGTAGGAAGGTGGTCTAGATTCCTTTTCTTGCATGGGTCTGTCCAATTTCCCCAACACCATTTATGGAAGAGCCTGCCTTTCCCCCATGTATGTTCTTCCTCTGTCACAGATTAATTGACCGTGTAGGTGTGAGTTTATTCCTGGCTCGGATGATGCTGTGCTTTAACTCCATGACACCCTCAGGGACTGCAAGCTGGACTACAGGATATTCGTTTCCTGTGCAGAAACCAAACTCTGGAGCTTTTCAAAATCTTAGGACTTTTTTTTAAAATTTTTTATTTATTTTTTACAGGGACAGAGAGAGAGTCAGAGAGAGGTATAGATAGGGACAGACAGACAGGAACGGAGAGAGGTGAGAAGCATCAATCATTAGTTTTTCATTGCCGTTGTGACACCTTAGTTGTTCATTGATTGCTTTCTCACACGTGCCTTGACCGCGGGCCTTCAGCAGACAGAGCCACCACTTGCTGGAGCCAGCGACCTTGGGTAGCTTGGCGAGCTTTTGATCAAGCCAGATGGGCCCGCGCTCAAGCTGGCGAGCTCGGGGGTCTCAAACCTGGGTCTTCCGCATCCCAGTCCGGCGCTCTATCCACTGCGACACTGCCTGGTCAGGCAGGGCTGTTTTTAACTACCTTTGTGCTTTACATGTTTGTAGTTATTTCTCACTCGGGTTCAGAGCACCTGCTTTCAGTGGCTACCTTCTCTTCCACTCTTGGCTAGGCCACTGGATAACCAAATCACAACAATTGAGGGTAAAATAAAAGTAAATAGGCTACAAGAGAGGGGTTTCAAATAGGTTTCATGCTGAGTCATCCCTCTGTTTCTCAAGGTTAAACACCACTGGAGTGGTTTTAGCTGTGTTCTGGATAGGGGAGATGCCAGATGCCACCCGAGCGAGTGGTTGCTAACTTATATAAGTGTCCTATTCAGTGCACAGCCATCCGCCATGCTGCCCTGAGGTGGTTCTGCAGGCCACAGCCAACGCCCTCTGCTCCCTGTGCACAGGCTGCTGTTCCTGAAGCTGACAGCCCAGAACGAGAGGGAGAAGTTCGCCTTCTGCTCTGTGAAGGGCTGTGAGAGAATCAAGATTAAAGCTCTGATCCCCAAGAACGTGGGCGTCAGCGACTGCACGGCCACGGCCTACCCCAGGTTTGCCGAGAGAGCCACTGTGGGCGTGCCGATGCCCCGGAAGCTGGTTGGCGCTCAGCTGGTGAGTGGCGGACGGCGAGCCCACCCCTTTACCTTCAGCAGGGCCCAGACCCAACCAGAGTCTTCTCAGGACATCTGCTCAGCTCCCTGTGACTGGGGGGCGGGGCAGGGGAGCGGGGAGGGGGGGCGGCATGACCGCTCACCAGGCTGTACACTTGACTCCTCAAAGCTAACAACCACATTGGGTTTGTTTGTTTTCCAGAAGACAAAAGAACACTTCTTGGAGGTGAAGATGGAAAGTTCCAAGCAACGTTTCTTCCACCTTCTGAACGACCTGGCTTACATTGAAGTAAGGGGCTGGTCCCTGCAGAGTGCTGGTGTGCTTACTGACTGGTGGTGGTGGTTTCCTGGGGCCCTTGTCACAAACAGCCACAAACTGGGTGGCTTAAAACAACACAAGTGTGTCCTGTCTCAGTTCTGGAAGCCAGAAGTCCAAAGTCAAGGTGTTGGCAGGATGGTTCCTTCCAGAGGCTCTGCGGGAGGGCTGTCCCATGCCTGGTAGAGCTCTGGTGGCTGCTGGCAATCCTCGATGTCCCTCAACTCACAGACCTGTCCCTCCATTCACTGCCTGTGTCTTCACATGGTCTTCTCCTATGTGTCTGAGTCTTACATGTCCCCCTGCCAGTCTTAAAGGACACCAGTCATCGGATTTAGGGTTCACTCTAAATCTAAGATGAACTTGTCTTGAGATACTTAATTACATCTGCAAAGATCCTGTTCCAAATAAGATTCCTTCCACAGGTCACGGGTGGACATAGCTTTCTCTGGGATGGGGGGGGGGCACCATTCATTCAGCTCACAACAGAAGGCTACCAAGAACTGATTTAAGTGGGTTTTATGCTTTGAGTAGCTGCATAGGCAACCTCTGTGTCCAGGGTCTGCATGGCAACTCCGGGCAGGAGACCTTCAGGGCCTCACCTCACACCCCATATGGCTCTGGTCTGCAGGTGGATGGCAAGAAGTATCCCAGCTTGGAAGACGGCATCCAGGTGGTAGCAATTGACGGCAGCCAAGGGCATGTGCTGAACCACACAAGCTTTAGGAACGCCATTCTTCAGGGCATACCGTGGCAGCTCTTCAACTACGTGGCGGCCATCCCTGACAAGTGAGTCTGTGCCTCTGCTTCTAGAACCGGCCCAGTCGGTCCACAGATCGTGGGTTCTGGGCTGGGAACCTCCTGCTAGAGCTAGAGCCTTGTGAATGTAGGTCAGGCCGAGGCAGTCAGCTGCCCAGTTACATATGGGAAGCTTGCCCTGGCCCTCGTCCTCCAGCACGACAGTCTCTCGGCATGATCTCATCCCCTCCCACACTTTTAATATGATCCAAATGCCAGTGGCTTCCTAGTACCTCCAGCCCAGCTCTTTCTCCTCAACACCAGACATTCCTCCCAACAGCTATGAGGAGATGCCACTTAGAGGTCTCCTGTGGAACTGAATTCTCAACACTTTTTTTTCCCCAAATCCCTCCCACCCCCCCAAACAAGCCAGTCTTCCCCGTTTCCCTGTCTTGACGTCATTGTTGCCCCTGTCTAGGCAGAGCAAAATCAGGCATCAGGTTTGACTCCTTCCCTGTGCCACACTTCATGATCATGTCTGTCAACCCTGCTGCTGCTCCTGGCAGGACCCTGTGTGCATCCTCCACCCAGGCCTTCCCTGCCCCACCCTTACCACCCCATACAGGGGCCACTACTGCCCCAGGGTCCCAGGAGAAGAAGAGGCAGCTGCTCACACCTGAAAAGTCACCAGTGGCCCTTACCACCCCATACAGCTGCCACTGCTGCCCTGAGAGCGACTCTGTTATGACAGGTATAGGGGCGTAAAGAAAGCCACGCCAGGCAGAGGGGGCACCCACAGGGTGCTACTCTCAGGGGCCGTGCCATCTGAGAAGCCCTGACCTTGCTTTCTGCTGCTGTGAGCTAACTGCAGCATGGCCTTCCTCTGAGTCCTCTCCACAGAAAGGCTTAGCCCAGCCAAAGGGACTTTAGCTTTTCCTTTTGATTGGAGCAATGGACACAGCCTCCGGAAGACAGAGCCCAAATCAGAAGTATTGTTTGCTAAGCTCCTGTCTTCCGTAACAGCCTCTAGGCCTGGGCTTTCCTCCCCGGTCATCTTACAGCCCCAGCCTGCCCCCCATCTGTCTGACTGCACACCAGCCACTGGGTGTTAAGAACTTTCCTTCTACTCCCAATGGGACACAGTGGGGGGAGGGGGTCAGCAACAGATCCCAGGATCCCATACCAATTTTCCTGTCTGGCCTGTGGTCCGTGGTTAATGGGATTCCTTTGAGATGGGAACTGGCGGCCTCCCAGGGGGCCCCCCTGGGGGGTGCACTTCCTCCCATCAGAGCAGCATTCTGTCTGCCACCAGGGGGGCTGTTTTCACAGCACTTTGGCCTGAACACAACCAGAGCAGGATAGGGACTCCTTGCTCCTAAGTGGGCTTCTGCAAGTTGGTCTCTTCAGGCTGGGCATACCCACTGCTCCAGGCCTCTGCCGCCACCCAAGCAAGGCTCCCTGCTGCCAGTTCTTTCAGATACTTACTATTTGCCTCAGTTTCCCCATTTGCAAAACAGGAAAGTAATGCTGTCTTATCCGACCAGAAGAGGAAGTGACAGGCACAAGACAGGTTAATGCTCCCTGAGCACATACATGATCACTCAACCTCTCTCCATTCCCATGGTTCTGCCACTCCTGTGCAAACAGTGAACATTCAATTAGGAAACGGGGCCCGGCCTGGCACAGTGCTGCCCCCGGTGGTGCACTCTTGTACCTACAGCCTTAGAGAGTCATGGGTGCCGACTGCAGCTAGGCTTGTGGGTGTGGTGTTCAGGACATTGGTCACCATGTGGGAAGAGCCAGACTGTGAGCATGCAGGAGAGGCTGCCCTTTTCCAGGTTACCAGCCCGTGGCTTGTCTCACCACATACAATCCAACATCCCTCCTGGGGAGCCCCTTGCTCCGCTTGGCTCTCCCATCCGCTAATCAGCCCCTTCTCGCTCAGTTCCATAGTTCTCATGGCATCAAAGGGAAGATACATCTCCAGAGGCCCATGGACTCGAGTGCTGGAGAAGCTCGGCGCAGACAAGGGGCTCAGGTTGAAAGGTAAGGGGTTTGGCCTGGCTGGCGGTGGCACAGTGAATAGAGCATAACTTGGGATGCTGAGGACCCAGGTTCAAAACCCTGAGGTCGTGGGTTTGAGCACAGCCTCATCTAATTTGAGCATGAGCTCATCTAACTTGAGTGCAGGCTCACTTGAAGGTGGGGTCTCCGGCTTGAGCTTGGGATCATTGATATGATCCCAAAGGTCCCTGGCTTGAGCCCAGGGTCGCTGGCTTGAGCAAGGGATTACTGGCTCTCTAGAGCCACCCCAGTCAGGGCACATATGAGAAGCAATCAGTGAACAACTAAAGTGCTGGAACTACAAGTTGATGTTTCTCACATCTCTCCCCACCTTCCTCTCTCTCAAAATAAAAGTAAGAGGTTTGGACTGGGGTTTATGTGAGCCCAGATGCCTGGTGTGCAGGCGGCTGCTGCCCCCTGCTGAGACTAGAACCTCTCCCAGCAAACCTGTGCCTCTGAATCCTCAGCACAGCCAGTAGTCCACAGGATGGAGGGCAAAGTGCCCCCTAGGACCATCACTGCTCCAAACACTTTCCTTTAGTGTGACCAGACACTGCAGGCAGTTCCGGGAGTTCTCCCATCTACTCAGCAAGTGGCCCTTCTTTTCCCAACAAAATTCTCAGCAGAAAAGTGGTGTGGTCTGACCTCTACCAGTTTTGGCCGCTCCAGCTGGCCGGGGCCCCCACCCCTTCCTTTATAATTATCTTGCATACTCTTTAATAACCTATGAACAGGCTCCTCCCATGTAAGATAAGGAAACTGAGAATTAAACAGTTAAGTAACTCGGATCCTAACTTTTTTAATCCAAAGCAGCGTTCTAGGCTGCCATGCCATCCCAATTATAAAAAGCATCAAAACTACTGCCCAAAAGATTGCTGGGCCTGAGAGGGGCAGAGACTTGCTGGTGGTCATGGGGTCACCAGCACAGGTGGCTGTGAGGTCAACTGAGACTGAGGTCCCTCGTAGTCATCAGGCAGTCGGTAGTTGAGCAGAGCGCTTCTCGGGGACCCAGGGCCATGTGGCTGGGGGAAGGGGTGCTGGGGACAGGCAGGGACAGTGCAGGAGCCTTGGAAGGTGGTGGCACAGAGCCATTCTCTCCTGGGGTATCTGCTCATGTGACTCATCACTATTTTTCAGAGAAAATGGTATTCGTTGGCTTCAAAGGCAACTTCCGGCCCACCTGGGTGACTCTGGACACAGAGGACTACAAGGCAAAAATCTTCCAAGTTGTGCCCATCCCAGTGGTGAAGAAGAAGAGGCTGTGAGGATGGCTGTCACCCGGGGCCGCCCCATGAGGACTATGATGCTGGACTCTTGGCAGTAGGGTAGGTTGGCTGGCTTCCCCAGCCCCTGTCCAGTGGCTGCCTGGGAAGGCCATGTGTCAAGATTGGCCAAGGGAAGGACACTGAGATCCCTGGTGCCTCCACCTGCCCCCACTCGTGTCCACCTGCAGCCCCGGGCGGTGCTGGCTGATGCTAAGACCTTCTCTTTCCTGCAGCCTCCTGGTGCTTCTCTCCCATCTGTGCCTCTTCAGTGGGGGGGTGAAGGGACCATGCGAGGAGACCTGGGCTGCATGGGCAGCAGCGTCCACTCTGGCAGGGCTGTGGACCAGGGCGCTGGGTCCCTCACAGGTCCCCATGCCCCCCAGCACGTGCATTAGGGGTAGATGTAGGAAAGCACCCTGGCCTTGGGGAAATCTTTGTCCTGCCTGTAAGGAAGAACCAGTCTTTGTGGGATTAGGCGCAGGGATACAGAGAGTGTGGGGGCAGAACTGGCTACCTTTGGGGATGGTATGGGCCTGCCTCTGGGGCGGGGCTCAGCCTTTCAGGAAACTCCAGGTCCCAGGGTGAGACAGGACTAGGTGATTTTTAAAGGCCCTTTCAATTCAGAGATTCCAGAAGTCTGTGGCTTTTCATATTGTACCTGGCACCCAGGAATAGATGAGAACACACAGATGCTGGGTGCCTGGGGCCTACAGGATGGCAGGGTGACACCTAAGAGAGGGTCTGGCAGTCTGGTAGGACAGGCAGTCAGGTACATGAGCCCTCAGATGCCAGTCAGAGAAACCAGAGAGAATACAATGAGGACCAATTCAGAGGGAAAGATCTTACCTGTTTGGGTGAGTCAGGAAGACTTCCTGTAGGAGGCAGCAGCAGGGCTTGCAGGAATGATACATAGCCTCCACTTTGTTCAAACTACCTGCCAGCCCCTGCGCCGGCACCCACAGCTGCATTAATTCCACTGGTGCTACTTGTGCAGGTCTGTGGCGCAGCCCAGCAGACAGCGTCGGGCGTGCCGACACATTCTTATGAACCACCCTGGCTGCTCTCAGGGGTCTGAAGAGCTGCTGGGTCCACCCCAGGCCCTACAGCGACTGCTTAGTACTCTGCTCTCTTCCTTACTCACCCTAGAGAGCCGAGAGAGCTCCTTGAAGAGGGAAAACTACCTGTGGTTTATATTCTCGTGATGCACCAGGTCACTCTGGTCTCGTGATGAACTATGTCTGCCCCTGCCCTTCCCCACCACAAACGTTTTCCTCAGAGAGGGCTTTCTTGGCTCCCTCTGCCCTGCTGCACCCATGAGACTTGGGGCAGCGAGTCCATTCCCCAGGCTGAGTCAACTGCCCTGCCAGAGAGGTTTTCCCTCCAACCGGGTCTTTTGCTGCTAGGAGGTAACAACAGGACGCCACTCAAGACAAGGCAGCTTCAAAGGCCCTAGTCCTAGGAAAGACCTCTTCCAGGCAGAGCAGTGCAGATGGGGAGTGAGTTCAAGTGACCTCATGTTCTTGTCTATAGTTGAGTTTTTCAAACTCTTTTCGTGCAATGGTCTCACACTGTGAACCACTTGGGATGTGCTCACTTCAGGTGGCCAGAGTGTTGACTGCCTTCGGGTCAGCTCATTTCGGAAAGTGTCTGTGTTTGTGGATCCGGAGCCGTACATTATGTCCTGCAGAGAGCCTTTCCTAAACCGTTCACCAAGAGCCGATGTCCAGGCAGGTTCTCGCTAGCAGCCGTTTCCTTCCTACGGAGAAAACTGGCCTTGTTCTCCCTGTGCGTGAATGTCAGAATGAGTTAGGCTTTTAGGGAGAACAGGCCTCTGAAATGCTTTGTCTTTTTCCTGTTGCCGAAATAGCTGGTCCTTTTTCGGGGACTGGCTGCATAGTGTTTTGTATGTAAACATTTCTTGTAGGTGTCACCATGAACAAAGATATATTTTCTATTTATTTATTATATATGCACTTGGAGAAGTCCTTGTCAGAGAAATGAAGAGTTGTCTTAAATGCCATGTTTGGTGAGTCCTTTGCTGGCTTGTCCGTGTCCCAGAGCCTTGCTTGCATCGGGGCACATGGCACTGCTGTGGAGAGCCTCGCTGTACTGTAGTAAATATACAAAGGATGCCACCCTGTCTGCTTGTTCTGTTTTCCTTCAGCGTGGGTCTCATATCTAAGCAAACTAAGGCTGATGAAATGCCCGACCAGTCTGCCTTCTTCCTTCACTTCCAACCATTCCAGCAACGTGCAACCTTTTCCATCTCACAGCGCACATAAACGAATTACTAAAATTCGTAGGCACACCAAAAAAATAACGTTTTGCCAATATGACAATAAAACAAAAGGTATAATTTTAATTCACTCACACCAAGTGGCTATTGTTGTGTTGGCTGTTGTCATTCTTAAAATTTTTACTTCACAATCTAAGGGGAAAGCGGTTGATGTTGCCTAGACCAGGGACCCTCCGAAGACGCTCCAGAACCAACACAGCTGGCGGCTGGCTTCAGACCACATCAGAGCAACACGCAGCAGCTCCACAAAGAACACCTCGGTTGGCCCAGAGCCCTGACACCGGCTTGGCTCTGTGGGGCCAGCCCTCGCACATCAGCACCTCCGTTGCCATTGCCGTCACGGCCGGTCAGCCGAGTGTCAGCCCCACCCACTGCTGTGCCCAGAGCAATCAAAGCTCAATGTCAAGTAAGGTGCCCTTGAAGCACCTGGCTCAAGAGACCCGGGCTACTGCCACTGAACCCCACAGGACACCTTCTCTATAAGCTCATTCTGGCAAGATTGGGAGACATCGCAGCTGTGCTTAATATACAGAATAAACACAGGAAGGCTGCCAAAATGAGACAAAGAAATATGTCCCAAATGAATGAATAGGACAAAACTCTAGAAAAGAACTAAATAGAATGGAAACAAGCTAGATCAGATGCAGAGTTCAAAACACTGGTTATAAGGACACTCAAAGAACTTCGGGGAAGAATAGATGAACTCAGTGGGAACTGCAACAGAGAGATACAAAAAGGAGATAGCCTTGGCTGAGTAGTTCAGTTAGTTAGAGTGTTGTCCTGATATGCCAAAGTTGTGGGGGTTCAATCCCCAATCAGGGCACATACAAGTCAACCAGTGATTGCATAAATAAGTGGAACAGCAAATCAATGCCTCTCTCTCTCAAATAAAATTATTTTTAAAAAAGTCAGAAATGAAGAATAACTGAAATGAAGAATACACAGAGGGACTCATCAACTTAGATGAAGCAGAGGATCAAATCAGTGATCTAGAAGACAAGGTAGCTGAAAACTCCCAATTGGAACAGCAAAAAAGGAAAAGAGGATAATAAAGAGGATAATAAAAATCTCTGGGATATCAAGCGCAACAATATTCGCAGCATAGGGGCAACTGAATTGAGCAATACATTAAAAACATTCTACGCCACCATCAAATGGGGTTTATTCCTGGGATGCAAGGTTGGTTCTATTTCTGCAAATCATTAAATGTGATACCCCACATAAACAATGAAGGATAAAAAGTATATGATCATATCAGTAGATGCAGAAAAGGCATTTGACAAAGCCAGCATCCCTTTATGATGAAAACTCTTAAGGAAGGAAGGTGGTAATAGAGGGAATATACCTCAACATAATAAAGGCCACGTATGAGACCCGCAGCTAACATCCACCAGAAATCCATGGTCGCTGCAGACAACATAGTCATCCTACTGTCTCCTGCAGTCCCACCAGGACTGGGCAGCTCTGCCCCTGGCCTTCCCCCCTTTCAGGCTGAAACTGCCTTATTTGAGAGTGAAGGGCCTCAGCTGAGATATGTGAGGGTGCAGCACACCAAGGAGATGGGGTGACAGACGTTCCTGCCTGATAGGAAATCAGGTCCCTGCCCCCCCTTTTTTTGTGAGAGTGAGACAGACAGACAGGAAGGGAGATGAGAAACATCAACTAGTAGGTGCAGCACTTTAGTTGTTCATAGGTGGCTTTTCATGCATACCGTGACTGAGGGACTCCAGCTGAGCCAGTGACCCCTTGCTCAAGCCAGAGACCTTGGGCTCAAGTCAGTGACCATGGGGTCATGGCTATAATCCCATGCTCAAGCTGGCGACCTCGGAGTTTAAAACCTGGGTTCTCTGCATCCCAGGTTGACACTCTAGCCACTGTGCCACCACCTGGTCAGGCAGACTGCCAATGCCTCTTTCTTGCTGTGACCAAGGGGTTTAACCCTTATGACCTTCTAAAAATCAAACCAAAAAACCCACAATAATAGTTGACAAGTATAGAGTGCTTATTCAGTGCTTCATATGGATTCGCTCACTTGATCCTCACAACTTCTGAGGACTTTTATTAGTGCCCACGGGCTCAGGTGAGGTGTTTAAATCATGTGCCAAAGACACACAGCTCATAAAATCAGGGCTGGACCGTCTGACTTCAGACCTGTGCTTTAACAGGTCTCATACTCACTAACTGGTCAAACTTGTGGGGTTACAGAGAGTAAGGGAAACCGAGCTCCCAGGGCCTGCACAGTGGGTGCTCACTGGATGGTGAAGGACACTGAGCATCTTTAATGCATTCTGTAACTAAAAAGAGGGCAGGGGCTTGGTCACCGTTACCCTCCCCCAACCTGCACAATTCCAGGCATTTGTTGGTGTGCACATACATACTTGGTAGTGAGTGTGCAAACAGACATGGGTGCAATGAAGCCAGGACAGGAGCAGCCCCCTTCCTAGGCAGATCACACTACCCTGGTTCAGATCCTGACTTTGTCATTTCCTAGCAAGGAGACCTTGGGGACAATGCTTACCTTCTCTGAGCCTTACTTTCCTTGTGTGGAAGATGAGAATATAGTGCCTACTGCCTTAGGTTGCTATGACAATGAAATAAATTGATACATGTAGACCAGCACACACAGATGAAAGAGAAATTCAGAGAAAGGTGTCTGCATATTTTCACATTTAGCAAGCACAGCTTGAAAGATCTGTTCAACAGTAGCTGGAGAATCCTCCCCAAAGATGGGCGGAAAGTCAGAGCAGCCGCTGGTGCAGCCTGAGGCAGGGCCAATCTTTGCTGCCCCCTAGTGGACAAACTTCTCTCTATTTTTTTTTAAATGACTTCTCTATGTGGGGATATAATAATGATCATTTTAGAAGGGTTTTGGCTAAATCACTTCCCCAGCTGTGCCTCACTTGACGGGTTGAGAAGAACGTGGGTGTCACTGTTTCTGTGATCATGGCAGGTCCCTTCCTCTAAGCTGGCTCACCTGTACAGTGGACGTGCCCACACCTTCCAGGACAGGGCCGGTGTGAAACTTGTGAGGTGGGGAATGGGAGGCATATGTAAGCTCTAAAAACCTCAGTGAAGACAAAAACAGAATGAAATTTTAAAAAATGAAACATTTCAGAGCTAAGAACTGGTGCCCCAAGTACGATCTTTTTTCCAAAATGATGGGAAAAAGGAATCTGCAGTTGAAAATGATACACCGTGATCTAGGGATTTAAAAAAATAAAGTTTCCTGAAAAATCAACATTTTTTCTAGCAAAATGACTGATTTTAAAAATGAAGAGCCTGGCCTGTGGTGGCACAGTGGATAAAGTGTTAACCTGAAATGCTGAGGTCACTGATTCAAAACCCTGGGCTTGCCCAGTCAAGGCACATATGAGAAGCAACTATGAATTACTGCTTCTCACCTCTCCCCCAACTCCTATCTCTCTCTCCTCTCTCTAAAAATCAATAAATAAAATCTATAAAAATAAAAAAGAAAAGACAAATCCCTAGGCGAACCGACAGAAGAAAGCAGACAGGAAGACAAGGCGGATCTCAGATTCCAGACGGCGCCAGGGAGCAGTGACTGTACTGTACACCCTGTCAAATAACACTACTGCACAGGAACTGGAGAGACAGGAGGAAGTTTGTGGGTTCCCTCACCTTGGCTAATATTCATACATACCAAATTGGTTTAATTCAAAAGAAAAAGGTTTACCAGTATAAAGGAAACTGCCAGAACTGAAAACTTCAGCAGAGAGCAGGGGGATGAGGGAGGCGGAGGTGTCTAAGTTCTCATTTCATAGCGGACAGTCCAAAGATGTCAGCACATGTGTTAGATTAAGACATGGAAACCAATGTGCAAAATTAAATTGATGACTATGCACATGCCCCCCCCCCAATATGTTTTCCTTATTCAGGAGTCTGCACACTGGAAAGCTCCCCACTGCTTCCCATGTCCCTGGCGTGTCTTGAAGGCTGGAGTATCTGGAGGCTGGGGAGGGAGGGAGCATTTGAAGCCTTGCTCACCACACTGGTCTGACCTGGAGCAGAGCACCCACACAGCCGGGGCTGCCTGGTTCTATCTGTATGGGGCTTCTCCAGTATGGTGGCCGCAGGGGCACCAAGGTACGGTTTTACATCCATGAAACCAGCAAGCGAAGTGCCCAATGTTGGCAAGGACCTGAGTGCAGGTGCTGGGAGGTGGTCGACAACATTGCCAGGTCAGCGACCTGGCAGCACACACCAAAATGTTCACCTGCTTGTTCTAGCAACTTGCCCGTTAAGATACAAACAAGTTTACCAGAATAATCTGTAATATTTATTTAAATGTCCATTGCAGCATGTGTACTGGCAAAACCCTGAAACCTCAACTGTGGGTTAAACCTCACCCCCAGCCGGCTCACCTAAGCCATCTGCAACCACAGCCCAAGGTACTGAAATACCCTCCTGATTCACTGAACACCCAGGGGGATCCCCTTCCAACCAGTTCTGCAGTTGTGCCAGTGCAGGCTGGAGTGTCTCCTGCACACAGGGCATCCAACTTCCTGAGACCCTGGTCCATGTTCCGCTTACCTCTCCGGCGCGGTCCTCCTCGGGCCGTCCTGCCATCCCTCCTCTGCTGCTTCTAACCTCAGGGCCTTTGCATAGATTGTTTCTCTGCTTAGATTACTCTTTCCCTCCTCTCCTCCTCCTGTCTGACCAGCCCACCTCCTGGCACCATGTACTTCCTTCCTACAACAGTTGCCATTTTAATTTACATGTGATTAATATTTGTCTTTTCACGATGACAGTAGGTACATCTACACTGTCCCTGGCACCTTAGTGCTGAGCCCATTAACACACAGTAAATTCTGACTGAGATGGCACAATGAGACAGAGGGGACATTCTGACATGGGAAAACTGCTAAGTGCTAATGCAAGGGACAGGGCAGCATAAAATCTACATCTTGTTTAATGAAAACAATTATCCAATTGGGAGAGTTGCTATATACCAGGAGAGGGTGAAGGGTGTCTGCACATGACAGAAACCCAACAATCAGCCCTAAGAAAAGACTGAAAACCCCAGCGCACAGGGCTTGCTTCAAACATGGCTGGATGCAGGGGCTTAGACTATACCCCTAGGACCAGGCTGTCATCCCGTGTCCCCCCAGGGTCTGAGAGCTCCTCTGGACGAACTATGGTGGCTCCAGCCATTCCAGCCTTACATCCTCTGGGTTCAAACTATATGAGAAACAAAAGCCACCTCTTCCTGAGTTGGCTCAAGAAACTTAGCTGGGGGCCCTGGCTGGTTGGCTCAGCGGTAGAGTGTCAGCCTGATGTGCGGAAGTCCCAGGTTTGATTCCCGGCCAGGGCACACAGGAGAAGTGCCCATCTGCTTCTCCACCCTTTTCCACCTCTCTTTCCTCTTTATCTCTCTCCTCCCCTCCCATAGCCAAGGCTCCACTGGAGCAAAGTTGGCCCGGGGGCTGAGGATGGCTCTATGGCCTCTGCCTTAGGCACTAGAATGGCTCCAGCCGCAATGAAGCAATGTCCCAGGTAGGCACAGCATCGCCCCCCAGTGGGCATGCCAGGTGGATCTGGGTGGGGCTCATGCAGGAGTCTGTCTGCCTGCCTCTCACTTCTAACTTCAGAAAAATACAAAAAAAAAAGAAACTTAGCTGGGGTCAGTTCTTCATTCCCTGCAGTGGGGTGGCCTGAAGGCTGGGGAAACGGCAGGGCCAATACCCCACCCAAAGCACAGAACTGAGAACGGGGTGACCAAAACCAGGGGAAATGGATGCTGCGAGGCCCCTACACACATCACAAGCTGGGCGACACAGTTTGGAAATAGCAGCTTCTGTTGGGACAACAGAGGCAGCAGCTGTTGGGCGCGGACCCCCCACCTGGTTCCCTCCTTCAGTGGCATTTCTGAACCATGTACATGTGCTGTTTTGTTAAAATCACAATGGAAGCTCTTTACAAAACATTTTAGTTCTTAAAAATAACACCTACATATAAACCCCGTAACTCTCCTGCAGAGTAGGCCCGACACGGACAGCAGACTCAGAGCAGCAGGTAGGACGTCATGTTAGTGCCGTCCGGAAACAGCACAAATGTAGGCACTTTTATCAGACATGTTTACAAATGAATGAGGTTATCAGGCTTCCTGCCACACTTCCCAGAGGGCTCTGCCGATTTCCAACCTACACCCTTTTAAAACTGGCACATTAAATGGACCACAGTAACCTCAATGCCAGCATTACTGTTTCCTAAACAGGGGGCAGAGCAGGATACCTGACCTTCACAGACCACCTAACACTTAACAGATACCCAGAGTTCTCTTTGACAAGATACAAGCCCAAAAAAGTCAACGGAAATACTTAGGCTCTCCAAGTTACATTATTTCTGTGCTCTGCATGTTTTGCAGGTGTGGGATTTACACATCCTGGTGTTCTGACTGTATATTTAAATACCAGAGCTCCATGCGGTGCTCCCAGGCCACTCCCCCTAATGATTTGAAAGAGAGAGAGGAAGGGGTAGGGGAGAGAAACAGAGAGAAGCGTCAACCCGTTGTTCCACTTTTAGTTGTGTACTTATTGGTTGCTTCTCATATGTGCCCTGACCGGGATCAAACCAGCGACCTCGGCAGGCCAAGATGATGCCGTATCCACTGACCCCCCAGGGCGTTTTAATTTCACCGCAATGAAAATAGGTTTTCTCGGCATCGAGAGCCTGATTCAATTAAACCAAGTCTTTATGTTTGTCTGATTAGAACCTGGTATCTTTCCAGTTAACAGAAAACAAAACGCGTGGAACCGCAGGACATGAGATCAGAGCATGTGCACTGAGGGCACGGTGACGCGGCAGTCAGTGACTCCCGCAAACTTAAGCGGGAAAAAGCAAGTCAGGTTTCCATCTAAAGTGAGTTTACAGTAAATGTGAATTTGGCAGTGTCCAACATTAATATAAAACCTCTCTTCTTACCTGAAGCCTTTTTCAACAGGCATTCTTACCACAAACTGGTCACGTGGCAGACCCTCTCTAGGAGAAACGTGGAATCCGTCTGAGTGCGGCTGCCCATGCCCGCCCCGCTCCCGCGAGCCCCCGGCAGAGGCCGCGCTGCTGGGTTACAGGTCGTCTCGTTTACTCCCAGCTCGATTGCCATCCTTTGAAGCCCGAGGTTTCGGGTCTCCCTCCTTCTTCTTCTTGCCCTTCTCCTGTTTTGTTTTGTTTTTCTCTTTGCCGCCGCCTCCTCCTTTGCCAGGGTACACCTGTCCCTCCAGAGTGACATCAGCACACCTGTCTTGACTGACCAAAAAGTCCTTGATCTCCCAGGCGTAGCTCCCATCCCGCAGCATGAAGATGGCGCGGTCGGAGCCTACAATGAACCTGGATAGGGAGAGGCAACCAGTCAGCACACGCCAGGAAGGGGCCAGCGGGGCAGTCTCTGTGGCACTTAACCAGGAAAAACAATTCCTTTCAAATTCTACACGAATACAGAACAAAAACTGGACTTGTTGGTGCCCAGTAGCTTCTAAAACTTAATGTCTAAAAATCCCAGCTGACAACGAGTTAAGCCCTCAGCTCAGTTCAGAACAGAAGCAGAACCGTATTTCGTGAGGGGAGGTGGATGCCCGTCAAGGGCCACAATGAGGCAGAGCTCCCGGGGCTGCTGAGGATGGGGCGCAGGGGCCACTGCTGCAGAAGTAGGGGGCAGGCTGCAGCTTTAAATTCTGAGGTGCCCACTTAAGGTTTCTTTGGACACAAGGCTCCTGCTGGTAAGGCCGAAACCACTGGTTTCAACTGGGTCATGGTAGGCGGTCCATGAGGGCTTGAGGACGCCTGGCTCCTGGACAGAATCCTAACTCCGTAGGTTAACAGCAAGTGGCCCAAGTACGTCCACACTCAACACTCGACAGGTCCCAAGGAGCAAAACGGAAGAGAATGGGCTCTGGGTGGCCCACTAGTGTTGCCCAGGGGCACAATTCTGTTCCTGGGGGGCTGCACCTGGATCAGTGGGAACTGCTTTGTCCCCCAAGTGTCTAGGCTGATGAAAGCACTCTACCACCCTTGACAATCCCTCAGCACCCATTTCCTTTCATACTTTCATCTTTCCTAAACTAAGACATGTGAAGACCCTAAATCTGTTACTGAAGCAGGAAAAAGAAATTCCTTAAAATTGCATCTTAGGATCCTACTGAGCTGTGAAAACCAGAGGCCTTCTCCTTATATTAGTTACCTGTTAGCAATCTGGTCCAAGTTTATGCGTGTATACAGCTACCAAGAAAAGCATTCTCCAACTAGCAGAAACTTCTAAAGGAAGCACACTGCCAAACTCTTAAGTAATTTGGCCCCCAAAAGGATAATCTAGACACCTTTTTACTCAGATACATAAAACTATGATCAAATGAGTTACTAAAACAACAGACAGCTTGGTTCAATCCCCAGTCAGCGCACATAAGGAACAGCTCCGTGTTCCTGTCTGTCTCTCTCTCTAAAAACAACAACAATAACTTACTGCCTCTAACCAATGATGAATATTCTTCAAAGAACATCTGCTAAATATAGAGCCTCAGAAAGTCCCAGCACAGCCCATGCGTTGCTCAGCAAGGTAGGAAGAGCTTTACCTCTGGACGTCATAGTTGGCATTGAAAAGGCTGCCCTGCCAGAGGCTGGTGATTTCCTCTGTCTCCTTCTCCGTGGGGCTTCCTGATACGGTGACAAACATCATGAGCGTCTTCCCTTTCTTTGTCATTTTCAATATGCTCTCTGGCTTGCCGGGGTCTAGCTTTGAGAAATCAACAGGTGCTGGGGGCCTTTTGTGCTCTGGGAGGTCTCCTTCTTCTATGTCATCATCTTTCTGTCAGGAGAGGGGAAAGCATCAATCATTAGAAATGCAGCCCTGGCTGGTGGCTCAGTGAACAGAGCATTGGCCCAACATATGGACATCCCTAGTTTGATTCCCAGTCAGGGACAGAAGTGACCATCTGCTTCTCTCTCCCTCTTACCCTCTCACAGTCAGTGGCTTGTTTGGTCTGAGCATGGCCCCAGGCACCAAGGATGGCTGGCTCAGCTGGTCCAAACTATGGCCTTGGGTGCTAAAAATAGCTTGGTACTCAAGCACTGTCCCCAAATGGGGGTTGCTGGGTCTCACTACCTCCCCTCCTCTCAGTTAAAAAGAAAAAAAGAACTGTGTTTTGCAACCGGAAGAGGCAAGAACATCTTCGTCAGGAATACGTCTGACCTACATTATAACAGAAAAAAAACCCAGGATTTTTTTTTCCTCTACTTGACTTCAGGCCAAGCCTAGGATTCAGTCAGTACTTACTGCCCATCTTTCCAGGTCGCCCATCACAGAGAGCCCCATGGCATGGGTTTTCACAGTTTTTTCACTCCTGATTTACCCAATATCATAGATTGTAAAAATGGCCACATTCTGGCATGGCGATACAATGAAATACTGCAAGCAAGGCAGATAAATACTGATGCATATAACATTTCTCAAAAACCCTGTATGAGTCACAGAGAGAACTGTAGGGAAAGACTAGGGGGTAGACTTAAGGATCTCTGCCAAGGGAGAGAGTACTGTTTCCTACAAAAAAGCACCATGAAAAAAAAAAAAAAAGCACCATGAAGATGGATACACTCTCCCACAGGAAAATAAAATCACTGATACTGAGGAAGGTCGCTCATATTTGTAGTCTGTAAACATTAGCTCATGTATGCATCCTGCAAAGTGGATGTTATCTAGCTCTATGGATAAAAAAGATGACAATCAGAGTTATCAAGCAATAAAGCTGGGGTCAAGCCTGTCCTTTTACTACATCGTGCTGTCACCTTGTGGGCACACAATCAGCCACCAAGTCCCGTTAAGAGCATACTATCTCCTGTTTCTCCCTTCCGCTCCATTCCTGCAGTCTCTAGCTCAGTCCAGGTCCTCCCCATTACCTGTTACTTGCACATCTGTTCACCAATGTGTATGGCTGTGTAGTAAAATGACTAAGAGAAGAAGCTTAAGTAAATGAATTGGAAAGTTAACTAACATTCTGTTACCACAGGCCAGTTACTTTACGTTTGTGCCTCAATGTCATCAACTAGAAAATAGGGGTAAGTACCTCCTTCACCAAGAGTAAGAGGATCAAATGACATACTGTGCATACAGTAGTACTGATAGCTAATGCACACTCACTAAATATTAAGTTGTCTCTGCCTTCAGATTCTCTCTGTCCATCCATCCTAAACTTTACCAACCAATTAATTTTCCTCAAGTTTGGCCCTAACCATGATATTCCACTTTCAAATACCTTTAAGTGCTGAAACATCCGCTCTAAGGCATATTCTGAAGCCTTTTAAAAGTTTTATGGAAAAAATAAACAGCAGAAGATACACTGCTGCTAAGCTTTCAGCTATAAAAACTATGACTGCATACAGAAGGGAATTTCAAAGAGAAAACAGGTTTTGGCCATGGCTGGGTAGCTCAACTGGTTAGAGCATCATTCTGATGGACCAAGGTTGTAGGTTCGAACCCTGGTAAGAGCACATACAAGAATCAACCAATGAGCCTGACCAGGCGGTGGCACAGTGGATAGAGCGTCGGACTGGGATGCGGAAAACCCAGGTTCGAGACCCCGAGGTCGCCAGCTTGAGTGCGGGCCCATCTGGCTTGAGCAAAAGCTCTCCAGCTTGGACCCAAGGACGCTGGCTCCAGCAAGGGGTGGCTCGGTCTGCTGAAGGCCTGCGGTCAAGGAACGTGTGAGAAAGCAATCAATAAACAACTATGGTGTCGCAATGGCAAGGAAAAACTGATGATTGATGCTTCTTATTTCTTTCTGTTCCTTTCTGTCTGTCCCTACCTATCCCTCTCTGAATCTCTGTCCCTGTAAAAAAAAAAAAAAAAAAAAAAAAAGAATCAACCAATGAATACATAAATAAATGGAATAACAAATTGATGTTTCTCTTTACCTTCCTTCCTAAAATCAATAAATAAAAATAAAGAAAACATGTTTTGGGATGAAATTATGAATAATTAAATATAAACATCCCAGTATTGTAATGGTTGGGTCATACAACTTTTCTATTTCATCAGGGACTGTATATTTCCTTCTAAAGGAAATTCAAGGACTAACACTCATTCAAGGCCTAGCATGACCTGGTTCCCACCATCTTTACTTCTTACTACTTTGCTTCAAATATAGTCTATTCCAGCCAACCAAACTAATTTATATTGAGTGACAGGTTTTTACATTATCGTGGCCATTGATTACAGTTGCAGTATTCTTGGTTCATTCCATGTTTTCTCAGCTGATCCTTGTAACTACCTAGGTGGAGACTATTAACATCTCTATTTTGCAGGTGAGGAAACTAAAGTACAGAGATTCTTCACCAGTCCAAACTCACAAGTGGTCTGAATTCAAGTGCTCTAACTGCAGAGCCTAGGCTATTACTATTTGCACCACTCTGCCCGGTTCCTGTATGTCCCATCCTCTGCTCATGCAGCTCAGTTTAGGAAGGTTCTTCTCCCACAGTTCCCGTGCCAATCTAAAATGCCACTTCCTTCCTGAAACCCTCTGAGAATCCCACAGTCACTTCTTTTCTTTTTATAGTACTCAGTAATTCCTCCTTTGTATTATGGTTATTTTTATTGTTGTTTACAGTTACCAATGGTTGGATCCCCTGTTCATCTCTGCAGCACCCTTTTTGTCTAGCTTAGGCTCCAAGTATTTCAGGGGTAGGATTTCCTCCTGGGACAGTGTACTTCCTTTGGCAAATCAAAAACTTCACTTGCTGCCTGACCAGGCGGTGGCGCAGTGGATAGAGCGTTGGACTGGGATGCAAAAGGACCCAGGTTCGAGACCCTGAAGTAGCCAGCTTGAACGCGGGCTCATCTGGCTTGAGCAAAAGCTCGCCAGCTTGAATCCAGCTCGCCAGCTTGAATCCAAGGTCGCTGGCTCCAGCAAGGGGTTGCTTGGTCTGCTGAAGGCCCGCAGTCAAGGCACATGTGAGAAAGCAATCAATGAACAACTATGGTGTCGCAACGGCAACAAAAAACTAATGATTGATGCTTCTCATCTCTCTCCATTCCTGTCTGTCCCTTCTATCCCTCTCTCTCTGTCTCTGTAAAATAAATAAATAAATAAATAAATAAATAAATAAAAACTTCAGTTGCTAGAGGCCAGAGAGAAACTGGAAGATTGCAAGGGAGATGGTAAATGGAGAAGTGCTACATGAAGTTCCCTCTTCCTTAGTGGTCTTCATACCCCCCACTCCGTCCCTATCTTTCTATCAGCTGTTATCAGCAGGTTAACAGGAAAAGCTTGTGTTCTGCTAGTCAAACGCATCACATGGTAGTTTAAACTCATGTCTGAGTCTGAAGGCCTCTATCAAACACAAGAACAGAATCACAAAATAATGAAACATCAGTGGTGGAAGGAATCATCCATTAAAATCTCATATTGGAAATAAGGAACCTGAGGCCTAGATAGGAGACTTGACTTGCCCAAGGCTACACAATGAGTAGAACCTTGATTCTGATTCTAAGTTAACCAGGACACTACAACCACCTTTGGAAGGGAAAAAGGCAGCAACGTGCTTTTGGCTAGTGAAGTTTATCTAAAAAGCTTATTACAAACTCCCTGTAATTACACACTCCAGTGCATTCACAAAGCTTACTCCCACAAAAAGAAGTCATTGCTCTTTTAAATGAAAAAAAGTGAGTCCCAAGAGAGAGCAGCTAGCCTTTGATTTCAGCGCGGGCCACCTCCAAAATAAAGCCAACCCAACTTACAAAACTCTCAGTAGGGAAAAGGATCCAAACGGGAAGTCTGAAATCCTACTGATTTGAAAGAGAGGAGTACTATTAAACCTGAGCTGACACTCTAGAAAAGAAATCCTTACCACAGCCCTCACCACCCACTCACCCCATTCTCCAGGAACACAGTGGAAAAGGTCTCCCTGCCATGTGCAGGGCTCACTGACCACGGGGAGCAACGCAGGGGCGACCAGGACACTGAAGGTAAATTAAGACTCCATGTGAGAGGCTGACACATGACTAGAGAGACCCCAGAAATTGTGACGAGGGCACTGGGATGGAGGCCTGGATCGGGTGCGAAAGGACGAGGGTGTCCGGGGAGGCACTGAGGGTCAGCTGTGGCTCGAGCTCATCAGTAAGGACTCGTGGCACAAGCAGAGAGGAGATTACGGGATCGGAAGGCAGTGACACGGAGCGGAGTGGAAGGTCAGGGGGAGCAGGGACCGAGACAGAGAAGAGCCCGAGGGTGTGCGCGCGCAGCGGACCTCCCACTGTTCCAGCAGACGTGCCATGTCCGCATCATTGTAATCCCGAATATCCTTCTTCTTCTTCTTCGGGGCAGTCTCTCCCGGCTTACCGGCCGGGCCCTCGTCTGCGCAGGCTAAGGGCTGCAGCAGCAGAAGCAGCAGATCAGAAGCACAGAGCAGGACCACAACGGCACGGGCCCAGCCGGAGGCCGCCATCTTCACCGCAACACCGCCTGAACGCGCCAGCGCGAGCTGCTGGCCCCGCCCCCGGACGCCCCTTTTCCGGGACCTTACACGGTGCCCGCCTCCGGTCACGCCCCCTCACTGCTCCGCCTCCGGGCGCGCACTGCCCTACCAGGCCCCGCCCCACCGCCATCTTGTCCCGCCCCGAGGTCCCTCCCCGGGTCTGGCTGAGGCTCGGCGCAGTGGGGCGCATCGGGCCTGCGCTCCTGCTCCTTTTCCGCCAGAGGACGACCTTTCTCTCGGACGCGAGGCCGGGCCAAAAGCTCCCTCCGGGCCCTGCGAGGAGGAACCCTCCTCCGCGCCCTGCAAGGCCTCAGTTACTCGCTTGTGAGGTGACTTCGCGTTGCCTCAGCTCCTGGAGAGCCCGGTTCCCGGGGTCAGCAGCTTCCCCTCGGCTTCCTGTCATTTCGGTGAAGTTTTGAGAACTTTTGAGCAACTTTCTCAAACGATCCTGCGTACATCGGGCTCCTGCTTTGCTGCTCAGCCGAGGGGATTCGGTTCCACCAGCTTTCAGTATTTCTGCAGCTCTCGAACTCGAATAAGCTATAAAAAATTACTTTGAGGATTTAATTCCACCGGCTTTCAGATATTCCTGTCATCCCTGGTACTCGAAAAAGTTTTACTTTTTTTAAAAAAAACTCACATTACTTTTCATTTTAAAAATCGCTTCAGTGTTTCTTCTTATGTTAACCCGATCTGCAGGCTCTGACTCATTCTTTTCAATTTTTGTATCTCAAGAAGATTCTGGCCAGAGGTGCTTTGAGATTTGAGTTTTAAAGGGCAGGTCCGCTGATTTCTTCTAAATTTTTAATTAACAACGAAGACATAAATCACTCATTCACTCATTATTGTGGTAGAACAGAGTTCCAAACATTCTTCTCTGCCCCACAATTTTATTTCACATCAACCAGGTCGAACCAATTCTACTTCACATACACCAGTGTCCGTCACATATTGTGGACATTTTTCAATACATTTACAAACATCCAGGTGGCTGTGCAAACTGCTCACCATAGTAGCTGCTTCAGCGTTCCCCCTTAATACAATGTGATGTGCTTTTATTCTTTAGACAGAGATACTCTATGGCTTAATATTAATATACCAAGTTTATTTCCTTACTACCCTATCGATAAGACATTGATTACCAATTTTTCTATAATGACAAAAGAAAAAATAGAGCCATGATAAACCTCTTTATTCGTACCTTGTGGTATGGTCTGAATTGTATCCCTCTAAAGGCATTTGTCAAAGTGCTAACTGCTGTACCTCAGAATGTGACTGTTTTTGGAGATAGGACCTTTAAAGAGGTAGCTAAGTTAAAATGAGGTGGTTAGGGTGGGCCTTCATCCAATATGACAAGTGTCATTATAAGAGGAAATCTGGCCATTGTCATGTATGTGGGGGAAGACATGTGAAGACACAGAAAAAGCCATCGACAAGCCAAGGAAAGAGGTCTGAGAAGAAACCAACCCTCACCACACCTTCATCTGGACCATCTAGCCTCCAGAATAGTGAGAAAAGAAATGTTTGATGCTTAAGCTACCCAATCTGTCCTACTTTGCTACATCAGGCCTAGCAAACTAGCCACTTTGTTTGGATAGGATTAGTAGGTTGTAAATATACTGAAAACTAAACCTTTTAAAAAGTGTCTTTGAAAAGAAAGAGGGTTTTGTTGTTATTTCTTGGTTTTTCTTTCACAGACGCAGATGGAAACTAAGCATCTAGGGCAGGGGTGCTCAATACCTCGATCGCGATCTACTGGTCAATCACGAAGGAAGTGTGGGTAGATCGCATGACATTAAAAAGACATTTGTCTTTTGATTGGCATACAGGGTAGCCAATCTGACATCTGAACTTTTGACACCCTACGCATGCGCGTTAAACCGCGCTAACTTGCTGCGTAGTTAGCCTTCAATTTAATTAAACTAAATACAACAAAGGGTATAAAAATGAGTGTCGTAGCTGGTCCGAGTAAGAAGCCTAAAACCTACCACTTTCATACAGAATGGGAGGGGATTTTTTTTTTAATTTATTTTATTCATTTTAGAGAGGAGACACAGAGTGAGAGAGAAAGGGGGGAGGAGCTGGAAGCATCAACTCCCATATGTGCCTTGACCAGACCAGTGCAGGGTTTTGAACTGGCGACCTCAGTGTTCCCAGGTCGACGCTTTATCCACTGCGCCACCACAGGTCAGGTGAGGGAGGGAATTTTTTTCACTATGTCATATTCTAAGTGTGTTTGCCTCATCTGTCTGTGTGCCATTGCTATTCCAAAGGGAAATGTGGAGCAGCTTTTTCAGACTGTTCATAAAAACTATGACATTGACTTTCCTCCGAAAAGAGAGCTGAGAAGGAGAAAGGTGAAAGAAGAATACACAATATTAAATAGTAATAATAGTAACTTAAATAATGATAATATAGAAGAAATAAATTTATGTTTTGCATTTTTATTGTAGGTAGATCATTTTGACTTGGTGCAAAGCCAGTAGCCGGGGCCGGGATCACAGCAGCCCGACCCACGCAGGTTTGCATTAGATTCGAACAGTTGGCAATGAAACACCGGAGCCAAGAACTGGTGAGCCATCAGCTTTAATTCTAGCTTGCACCCGGCGGGCAAGCAAAAACACACACTGGGCTCCAAAACCCACACATTCAGTGCTCACAAAGCTACTGACTTATCCAAGTTTCCTAGCATCAAAGCTTTCCAGCTCACCAGACTTATTCACCTCTGTTTTCCATCTCCTCCTGCACAAACTCTTAACAAACTGGCTTCTTCCTCAGCACTCTTGCATCTTGGCTACTTCTCCTCCACATGGCCTTAATCTGCTCTCCTCTCTAATACCTCAAGAACCAAGAGAGAGAGATCTAGCTACCGGTCCGCCCACTTTATAGCATAGATAATCCAAACCTTTAATCCAATTATACATAAAGAAAGTCTCTGATACAAAGCCACCCATCTGAGGCATAATGGAATTCCTCCCTACATCACCACCCTACATCATCCAATCAGTCAAGGGTGTGGAGAAGAGCTTACTCTTAAAACAAAGCCTTAAGCTATAACTACCAGGCCTGCTTACAACTTTTCCCCCACAGCCATCACAAGAATAAGGGCAAATATCACCTGGGTGAAGGGCTTCCATGTGGGCAGCACCATCTTTAACAAAGTGAGCATAATATATTTTATCTGCCCAACACTTGGTCATCTTATAAGTAGCTCACATGCTGAAAAAGTGTGGGCACCCCCGATCTAGGGTATTGTAGCTCTTTAGTCAGCTGACTCCCAGTCTGTTCGTCATGCTGCTCTATCATACTGACCTGTGGCTTCTATCCTCAAGGTCACCACAAGTTCCAAGATGGCCACTGGAGCTCTGGCCATCGGGCTGAATTTCATCCACAGGAGATGGGAAGGAAAGCCAAAAGGAACATACCTTTCAATGGAGTCAGTTTCAGTTAAGCAGCCTGCTTGGACATTCCACACAATACTTGTTTATATCTCATTGGCTAGAACCTAGCCCTCCAAGGTGTGGGGTGGGGGTGGGGGGCTGTCTTCTAGCTGGATACGCCCCAGATAAAATTGGGATTTTGTTATCAAGGCAAGAGAGGAAATAGTTGTTGACAAGGCAGCCAACAATGTTTGCCTCACCTTCGCTCTTAGGACCCCTGCTGTTTAAATTCTCCCTGCAGTGGTGGCTCATAATGTCCATATTTGTGTATGTATCTAGATGTACACACGCTGTGACATTTTCTATTGACTTTGAGCAGAAACAAGTCATGAGAAAAAGAAGTTTTTCTTTTCTTTTTTGAAATCATAGGGGAAATGTCATAAGCTTTCTCCCCAGGGCGTATTGCTCCACCCAGTGGCTTGGAGCCCTGTCCTGGTGCAGTCATGCTAAAAAACATGCACAGCTGTGGTAGATCATGTGCTCTGCTGGGAGGGGTCACCCTGTTCATTCATTTTGCCAGCTGCCAAGTGAAGGTGCAGAAGTGCTGGGAAGCCTGGTCCACAGTATCTGGTTATACAGAAAACAAGTCACTTAGGGTTTTATAGACATTGTTGGGATTGTATTAAAAAATTCCAGGGCTACTGACCTTCATCTAAGGAGGAAGTTCATTTTATAACCCACCGATGTGGAAACATCTGGATTGATAATATTTTTACCATTTTGGCATTTGGAACATGATTCAGGTAAACTCTTGGAGAATTTATTTAGTAAGGGCCTTCTGTGGACCATGAACCAGGTGAGGCACTGAGGGAAAGGTTAATATAACAAGGTCCCTGTCCTAAAGAGCTTGCAGACTAGCAGAGGAGATAAACAATACACAGATTACGGGAGGTCAGGACCTGAGGGGAAACATGGCGATGATAATATCCCTATTTTAAATAAGAGGAAACCCTAAGCCATGGTATTTCAAATCAGTTGTATTGTAAAAAGGGGAGGGGAAATGTAAATTTTCCAGATAGAAATTCCTCTCCTTTAGAAGAGCTACATTCAAAGTAAGGTGATGTTTGGTTGTGTGTAAGACAGATTGCCTGAGACTGAATTGGGCCACCTAACAGTACAAAAACAAACCAGAGGGATGCTGCTCCAAAGGATACATTAGAGTAGAGAATGCCCAGAACTGACTGCCAGGTGACACTGTGGACCAACACAGTTTGGTCGTTGGTCTTAAGTCTGGAGTCCAATGTGAAAGTTGGATACCAAAACCCAGCGGGCCTACAGATAGACAATGGAATGTTATTCAGTCTTTAAAGGGAAGGAAGTTCTGAGACATGCTACAATGTCAATGAACCTTGGAGGCCTTACTCTAAGTCTTAAGCTAGTCACAAAAGGATTCATACTGTATAATTCCACTTAGGAGAGCAGCCCAATGTTCAAAGAAAAAGTAGAATGGTGGTTTCCAGGGCTGGAGGGAAAAGGCGATGGAGGAGTTACTGTTCAGTGGGTTCAGGATTTCAGTTTGGGAAGATGAAAGATTTCTGGAGATGGGTGGTGGTGATGGCCGCACAACAATGAGAATATACTCAATATCAGAGAAGGAATACATTCACAAAAAATGGCTAAGATGGCCTGACCAGGCGGTGGCGCAGTGGATAGAGCGTTGGACTGGGATGTGGAAGACCCAGGTTCGATCGAGACCCCAAGGTTGCCAGTTTGAGCGGGGGCCCATCTGGCTTGAGCAAAAGCTCGCCAGCTTGGACCCAAGGTTGCTGGCTCCAGCAAGGGGTGGCTCGGTCTGCTGAAGGCCTGCGGTCAAGGCACATGTGAGAAAGCAATTAGTGAGCAACTATGGTGTCGCAATGGCAACAAAAAACTAATGATTGATGCTTCTCATCTCTCCTCGTTCCTGTCTGTCCCTATCTATCCCTCTCTCTGTCACTGTAAAAAAAAATGGCTAAGATGGTAAACTTTATGTTAGGAATATTTCAGCACAATAAAATAAGTCAGAGTTCTCACACTGTTGTCTTAATACTGCTTCAAGTCTAGGTGGTGGCTGCACCGTCTAGAATAGGCAAGGAAGGGAAGAGAGGGTTTCCCCACCTGCATGCCCCATCTCCCAGTCTCGCCTTCTGTCCCTCCCCAAATCCTCAATTAACTCTCTATTTGCCTCTTGTTCATTCACTTAGTTGTTAAATTACTGCTAATTAGTGCCCTTGAGCCAGAGAATACATTCTCCAGTGACCCTAGCTTCTTCTTGTCTGCTCCACTCACCCCCCCAACCACCAGTCCTTCAGTCTACATGATTTCAGCTTTCCTCTTTTCCATTTTAATGAAAAATACTCTACAAAGTAACTTTGGTTCATATTATAATTTTAAAAGTGGGATAGAAGGGGTAATGGCTGCTGTTTTTCTAAAGAGAATACCATTACTCTAGTGACTA
This sequence comes from Rhynchonycteris naso, assembly GCA_037038555.1. NCBI lineage: Eukaryota > Metazoa > Chordata > Mammalia > Chiroptera > Emballonuridae > Rhynchonycteris > Rhynchonycteris naso. The sequence continues at coordinate 225,064,446 of CM072999.1, forward strand.
GGGGCAGACACAGTCTTTCCCTATTGATCAACTTAGACTAAATATGCTACAGCAATCACCCTCAAATCTCACTCACTTAACACTTGAGTTGGAGCAGCGTCCCTCTGGTTTGTTTTTGTACTGTTATGTTAGGTGGGCCAATTCAGTCTCAGGCAATCTGTCTTACACCCAACCAAACATCACCTTGCTTTCAATGTAGCTCTTCTAAAGGAGAGGAATTTCTATCTGGAAAATTTACATTTCCCCTCCCCTTTGCTCACATTTTATGTCGAACACAGGTCTATATAAGGTCTGCTTCATGGTCATGTAGGCTTATGGGTGCTCCGCCATCTTTTAGCCACAGCATCTAGCATACAGGCTCAGAGCAGTTAGAGCAGGAAGAGAGACTGGAGAATTACAGGCTGGCTCTCACATCTCTGTCCCACACATCACCACCACCTAATGTCTTTGGTCAGAACTGATCACATGATTCTACTCAGTTGCTACCGACTATTTGGTAAGCAGTACTATCTCTGCTATAGTTTCCTTACTCTCTGCTCTCACTATCCCAATAGTGAAATTGTGATTCCTTGTCCATGTGACTCCGTTGCCCTCTCTGAACTTGGCTCTCCAGAGGGGTAGAGCCCTCATATTCCTTATAGGCCTAGTACAGAGCCTGGCACATGGTAGCTGCCCAGTTCGTGGAGTGAATGACCGATGGCATAAAGTAAAAGTGACCCAAAGGAAGGCAGTGGTCCCCAGAAGGATCAGATTAAGAGTTGCCCTATCTGGCCTGACCAGGTGGTGGCGCAGTGGATAGAGCATTGGACTGGGATGCGGAAGACCCAGGTTCGAGACCCTGAGCTCGCCAGCTTGAGTGCGGGCCCATCTGGCTTGAGCAAAAAAAAAGCTCGCTGGCTTGGACCCAAGGTCGCTGGCTCCAGCAAGGGGTGGCTCGGTCTGCTGAAGGCCCGCGGTCAAGGCACATGTGAGAAAGCAATCAATGAACAACTAAGATGTCGCAACAGCAACGAAAAACTAATGGATTGATGCTTCTCACGTCTCTCCGTTCCTGTCTGTCTGTCCCTATCTATCCCTCTCTCTGTCCCTCTAAAAATAAATAAATAAATAAAACCTTAAAAAATAAAAGTTGCCCTATCTGAAAAACAAAGCAGAGAGGACCAGGAAAACAATCCTATCCAATTTTTAATGCTGAGCCAAAATAATTGATTACAGTGGGCAGTCTGAGTAACATAGCTCATTGTTGAGATATATAAGGTCTCCATTATCAACAACAAAATAGGCTGCATACACCAAAAAAAAGGGAAGATAGGACCCTGGGGTACCCAGTGGCCTTGGAAAAAAAAAAATCCCAGTTCCAAGGCAGTTTCATGACTAACCTGGCACAGAGGGACGGGTTTGACTTCTTCCCCATGATACTTTTTTGGAGCTAGGTAGAACTGAGGTGCTACTCCTGGGTAACTCTGCAAAGAGCTTGATTTATCCAACTGTTTTCCCTCGTACAAAAATAAAAGGGATTAACCCTACAGAATTGTCGCTTGTTCAAAAAATTGTCAGTTTTATCTGCCTTGTTTTACAGATAACGAAGAGGGCTTATTCAGATTCTAGAAGGTATCTTAAGAACACGTTGTTATAAGTAGGGTGACTCCTATTCAGGTTTGTATTTGTTGTTCCTGGTTAATTAACAGTATTTCAGTTAGGACAATTAATTGCAAAGTCATCCTAGTAACCGTGACAACTGGCTGAAAAAGTGACTCCAGGTCCTAGAAAGGGACAGAGGAGCAAACATGTGCATTGGCTGCACACACCCAGCCTGTGGTGGGCTGGGCACCTAAAGGGCCTGTTTCAGGACTAAGATAAGAGGTGGGGCACTTGGCGGGGAGAAAGCCCAGGTGCTTCAACCACTTCCTGCAAAATAAGGTCTGGGTGAAATGAAGAGGATGGGGTGGGCTTCTCGCCGGCTGTATGCCATCTTCCTGACCTTAGGAAGGCACTTAAGGCATTTGAGCATCAGTTTTCTTATAAGAAACGGGGATAATAACGTTTTCCTCCAAAGGCTTGGCCACGATTACTCCATTATGTAGCCGGAGACCTAGAGGTTATGGGAGGGCAAACTGCCAGTCAAAGCTCATTCCGACAGCTACTATTTGTCAGCCAAGTATTCAAGCAGGCACTGCAGAATATCTGATTTCAAGATGAGAAAATAGATACTTGGAGAACTAGCACTAGCTCACAACTGATAAATGGCTAGGGAAAGAATGACCCCAGGAAGTCTGAATCAGAGCCCCCACTCTAACTGAACTGAGTTAAAGAGAGGACGAGGCCAGCACCCAATTGCGCTCTTGAGATTCCATGTCCAGTACGCCTTCCTCACCCCGCTCAGCCCCTCAGATCCCACCCAGACCCCACCATGGGAGACGTCAGTCACACAAAGGGCAGGGGGAGTACTTGGAAAACCGGATGATGTCCCGCAAAACGCGAAGACTGGACCCCAGCAAGCCATTAGGAAAAGGTATCGAGTATCCTCCATCTAGTACAGCAAACAGGTCACCTTTGAGACCTGCTTCCTGGGCGGGGAGGACGCGTGGAGCCCCTGTCTGGCTGAGAGCTTACGTAAGGTCAACTGGCGACTGCGCCCCAACTACCAGGGCGCGCTCAGAACCCTGACTCCGGCGGCCTCCGTCCCGTCCCTCCTCCCCGCCTCTCACCGGGAACCACGGAGAGGCCCGGGACCACCGGCTCGGCCCGGCGTTCGCCGTAGGCGGTGGCGTCCTCCCGCAGCCGCCCGCTTCCCGGGGGAGGAGCAGCGCATCGCGCAAGCATCCGGCAGCGGCGAGGGGGCGGAGGAAGGCAAGAGGAGGAAGCGGGATTTAAACGAAAGGCGGTGACGCCACACAAAAGATTTCTATAGGCTCCAGGGAGGCTGCGGCCAAGGCGGCGGCGGCGGCGAGCGGGGGCGAGGCCAGCCGGGACCAGGACAGCCTCCTGCAGCCCGGCGGGCGGGCGGCGCTCCCACGGCCGCAGTCCGAGGTGCAGAGCGGAGAGGAGGCGGCGTTTCTCTCTGCCTTTCGGCCCCCGCCCTTCCTTTCAGTTTCTCCGGCTTGCTCGGAAGTTAGAGGTTGACAAAAATGGCAGGAGCTGGGGCCCGGGCGAGTAGCCGCAGCGTCGTGGGTACCTTCTGAGTTGGGCCAGCCGCCAGGGACACGCGCGCAGTGCGTCCGATGCGCGGGGCCCGGGGTCCCGGGAGAGTTGAGCCACTGCGAGACCGAGAAGAGGCGCGGGGCATGGACTCGCGCCAACAGCAGGCTGCGGGCCGCGGGGCCGGAGGGCGTGCCGCCTGGGCGCCGGGCCGCACACTGTGAGCCGCGAGGCGGGAAGGGTCGCCGGGCGTGGCGGGAGGGCGGCGGGCAGAGCGCGAGCGGGCGGCCTCTGTGCGCAATCCGTGCAGCTCCCGCCCGACTGACTCGGCGCGGCCGCGCCAGCACCGGCCACACCCTCGGCCCCGCTGCCGCTGCCGGGCCGCTTCCCGAGAGCCGGAGGCAGGAGATGCGCCGGGGCGACCGCGCGTCCCCAAGCACCAGCCCGGGCTGCCGTCGCGGGGAAGTGCCGCCGGGCGGGGTCCCGGCGCCTGAAGCCCACGTGCGCCGCCGAGCCGAGGAGGCTGACAGCACAGCCCGCCCGGGCCGCCGCATGCTCTCCTCCCCGAGGAAAGGATTTTGATTTCAAAGAAAGGAAGGAAGGAAGGACAACTCCCAGCTTCCCCTCCCTCCCTCCCGCTCCAGCGGCCGGGTCGGGCCATGCCCAGGAAGGCGACGGCGGCAACCCGGCAGAAGGGACTTTCCTGGAGGCCCGACGACGAGGAGCGCGTACTGTGAGTTTGCTGTGCCCGGTTCATGGTTCCTGCAAGCCCTCCCGGAGGCTGGAGGCCAAACTCCGCAGCCCCTCCCCACGCCGTGAAGAGCCTCCTGCGTCTCCTGGCCCGCGGGCCTGCCCCGCGCCTTCCGCCCGCGGCGGTGGATGGCATGATGGTGCGGGGAAGGCACCCCGGACCTGGCCAGCTGAGTTGCGACGGCCGCGGGGGTGGCGGCAGTGGCAGCGGCAGCGGCGGCGGTAGTGGGCTCCCCAGCGGCATGCCAGTGCCCCCCGGGCGCAATGGCTAGCGGCAGCGCGGGGAAGCCCACTGGCGAGGCAGCTTCTCCAGCTCCTGCTAGCGCAGTCGGAGGGACCAGCTTACAGCCGCGAAAAAGGCTGGTGTCGGTGTGCGACCAGTGCAAGGGCAAGATGCAGCTGGTGGCTGACCTACTGCTGCTGTCGAGCGAGGCCCGGCCAGTGCTCTTCGAGGGCCCTGCCTCCACCGGTGCCGGCGCCGAGTCCTTCGAGCAATGCCGGGACACCATCATTGCACGTACCAAGGGGCTCTCCATCCTCACCCACGACGTGCAGAGCCAGCTCAACATGGGTCGCTTCGGAGAGGCCGGGGACAGCCTGCTGGAGCTGGGGGACCTAGTGGTGTCACTGACAGAATGCTCAGCCCACGCGGCCTACCTGGCGGCAGTGGCCTTGCCAGGAGCCCAGCCCGCGCAGCCGGGGTTGGTGGACCGCTACCGTGTGACCCGCTGCCGCCACGAGGTGGAGCAGGGCTGTGCCATGCTGCGTGCCACTCCACTGGCTGACATGACCCCGCAGCTGCTGCTGGAGGTGTCGCAGGGCCTGTCGCGTAACCTCAAGTTCCTGACAGATGCATGCGCCCTGGCCAGTGACAAGTCCCGGGACCGCTTTGCGCGCGAACAGTTCAAGCTGGGCGTCAAGTGCATGAGCACGAGCGCATCGGCGCTGCTGGCCTGTGTGCGCGAGGTCAAAGCAGCGCCCAGTGAGCTAGCGCGCAGCCGCTGCGCACTTTTCAGCGGGCCCCTAGTGCAGGCGGTGAGCGCGCTGGTGGGCTTTGCCACCGAACCGCAGTTCCTGGGTCGCGCAGCGGCTTTGAGCTCCGAGGGCAAGGCGGTGCAGACTGCCATCCTCGGTGGTGCCATGAGCGTGGTGTCGGCCTGCGTGCTCCTGACCCAGTGCCTCAGGGATCTGGCGCAGCACCCCGATGGGGGCGCCAAGATGTCGGACCACAGGGAGAGGCTGAGGAACTCGGCCTGCGCCGTGTCTGAAGGCTGCACCCTGCTATCTCAGGCTTTAAGGGAGAGGTCTTCGCCCAGGACTTTACCGCCAGTGAATTCCAATTCTGTGAATTAGCACTCCCATCCACCCCGTCCCCTTCTTTCACTCCCAGACTAAAGGAAGATCCTTGTCTGCCCCTCTCCATTTATACCAAAGAAATCATAGGTGAAGCTCCCCATCCCCCACTCTCCACGTTAAATGCGAGAGAAATCTTCCAGAAGGCAGGGCCATACATCTAATTACACGGCCCAAGCCCGGCATCCCATACACAGTAGGGACCTGGAGATGGAAGATGTGTAATCTGCTGTTGCGGGATTACCCCCACCCCACCCCAACTCCTCTTCAGGAATCCTTCAGCTAAACTTTATGAATTAATTGGGCAGGAAGGAAGTCATGGGTTCATTTCTTTTTTGGTCTTTCATTTTCTAATTAAAAGAAAGGTTACCTCAGTTTTCACTCCTTAGACATGGATGTAGCTACCTTTTTTGTATGTTGTTATTTTTTAAATTGGATTAGGCGTATACTTGGTGTGGAAAGAGTCTGACCTTGCCATGTGATTTGAAAATGGGGGAAAAGCTACTGTGAGTGTGTGTTTTATTTTCTAATTTACACTATAGAGTGATTTTTCCCTCCAATGTCAAGTTTTTACCTTGCATGTACTGGAGTATTTATTTCATCTATTAAAATGTTATGTTTCTCAGATGGCTATTTGGAATATATTTTTTAATTTTTTTTAAAGATTTATTGATTTTAAGGAGGAAATGAGAGAGGTCAGGGGAACAAGCAGTATCAAATCATAGTTGTTTCATTTTAGTTGTTCATCGATGTGCCCTGACTGGGCAAGCCCAGGGTTTTGAATGGGCGACCTCGGCGTTCCAGGGCCACACTTTAACCACTGTGCCATCACAGGCCAGGTGCTTTTTGCAGTTTTTGTAGAATTTGAATAATTGTGGTGTTGATGTCGCATGTCATCTATGAAGAGGCACCCCGGGAAGTGTGCTTCTGTAGCAGTGAGGCATGTTACCAATCCTCAGTTCTTTCTATGTTTTCCTTCTTTGAGCAGCCTAGAATTCAGAGAGAAGAGGAGAAGTCTAATCTTCACTCTGCCCGTCTTTTTTCAGGTTAAATCTGTGGGTTATGCCAGCCTTCCCCGGTCAGAGGATCTGTCTGGAACTGTAGAAGTCGACTGTCCGTGAAGTAACAGTGTGTCAGCTCTTTTACCGAGACAGGTCTATTCAGAACAGATCCAGTTACTCATGATTTTAGAATAGGGTTCTGGACTGTTTAATGGACGGACAGGTACTCTGGAAAGTACTAAGAACTTCCTAGAATCACAGCATAATTGCTGGCAACAGGTTTATTTTTGTGACCTTGATCTTGTAAGATATGCTCTGGTTGATTGTATATTGGAAGAATGCTTTGTTATTTGAAGTTTGGAGTTACTTAAAGGTAGTTTTCCTTTCTGCAACCATTTAAGAAAAAGTTTGTGGGGGAGAGGAGTATATAGTTTTGCTGAACCTAGTGCTGTATTGTACATTTTCCCACTGAAGTGTAACAAATTTATTTGTAGTCCTTGCTCTGGGAGAGCCCCATGGATAAAAACTCATACACGCTTTAAATTTGCTCAGTTTATATTATATACTTCTTGGAATTGGTTGTGCCTAAACCTTTGCAGTTCCCACAGAAATAAAAAGAAGTCTTCACCTAATATTGTTAGAAGAAGAAGTCAGGTTGACTGTTTTACTTGAACGACTGTCTGTATTACTAGAACATCAAATTCTACGCGTAAAACGTATTTAACCCTATGTCAAGTAAAAACTGAGACTGTTTAGTTTCTCTGAATTCGAAATATGAAAAGTCTTAAAGTGGTGAGTCCTTAAAAGATGACTGTTCAATCCTCTCCCCCTTTCCATCTTTAAATTCTGGATCAGTCAGATTCAGGAAGTATTTGGGGGGAAGAAAAGCTAATGACATGAACTAATGACAGTCCTGCCTGCCTATGGGAATTTTTGCTTATTTATATTTATTGGATTTCCATAAGTAATGCTAGTTTTGAATTATATGGTTCACTTAGTCAATGCAAGTCACAAAGAATAAACTAAAAGGAACAAAGAAAAATAAAATTAAAGCCAGAAATCTGTCATCTTGATTATGAAAAAAAGAAATGCCAATTGTTCCTTGGATCCACTTCTTGCCACAGCAGTTGTCAGGAAAACTCAAGCTCCCCTCAAAATTGCTTTACCTATCCAGTTGGCTGGCGCTCACTAGCGAGTCCCCCCCAGTTAATTGTGGGACTTCTTTTTCTCTAAGTTAATCAGTATCTTAACATTTCTGTGTTTAAGGTTTTGACTTGCAATATTCAGAATCTCTATCCTTTGAGGTTGTTCAGTTTCAGTGCTGTCTTCACTTCCTTTTCCCTGTCTCTAAGATAAAGTTTAGTTTTTTTTCATCGGTGGCTCGAAATGAATTTTGCTTGTATTTTGCTCAGCAAGGTTCATGCAACCAGCGTGAGGAGTGCACAGTATCTCCGCACCTGCATTGCATGGCAGGGCGCTGGATTTGGGGACACAGGCCTTTGACATTTTTAACTCCCTTCCAATGTACCAGGTTGCTAAACTTGTTTTTAAAATAGCTCCTATTTTTTTAAAAAGGAGCATCTCAGACCTATTTCTTTGGGTTTAATAAGGTCGGCAGAGATACCTGGTTCCAGGAATAAAAGTCACAATGGCCTGATTTTTTAAAAAAATTAAACCACACTAGAGTTAATTTAAGACATCAATTCTCAGGCTGTGCTGACTTCCCAAGGCAAGTTTTCTTACACAAGCTTAATGGGCACCATCCCGACTGGGAATGTTGAAAACTTTCCTTTGAATGGTCACAAGAGAAGGAAACCATTGCAGCTAAGTTCTCGGAACAAAAGCCATTATTTATGACAGTCACCCCAAGTAAACGGGACAGAGGCTTTCAAACACAAGACTTCTACTAAAAAGCAGACTTCTGTCTTTCCTTGACTATCTTAAGCTTGGTCTTTCTCTGTTTATTCTAGGTTGATATTAGGAAATACAAAAATAATGTGTATGTGTGTGTTTCTCCCTACTAATACCTTCATCTCCAGTTTTTTTCTAATTCACGGTCATGTTTCTCAGAAACTAGTTTTGTAATTCTGGAAGCATCAGTTACATCTGATTGATTGTTTTACAAACACTCCTTTTTTAAGCTGGCAAAGGGATCTAAAATATTTGGCAGTTTAAGACAGCTGAATTTAACAGAAACACCTGTTTTTTGGACCGAATGTGACTGGTAAGTGCAGTTCAGGCAGAGGATTTGGAAAGCGGTGAATGTGAAAGGAGAAGAAGGAACCACCGATTCCTCAGCAGCACTTTTACCTGGGGGGTCGGTCCCTGGGCTGCCCTCAGGCTCGGGTGTCCAGTAACTGGACGAGTCCTTAAGGAGACTACGTCTGGGTTTCTAGTGCGGACACCAATACCTGTGCTCTCTCCAGGCCTTTTTTTTTTTTTTTTTTTTTTTGGCATGAGTTGGTGTGAAATAAATTTGCCCTTTTTAACCTAAGTAGGGTGTATTCTTTAGGGTCAGTTGGCTAAGTGAGTTAGTTGTCTATTTCCACTGGCAGAAGGCTCAAAGACCGAACTGTCCAGATAGTAAAGGGGGAAAAGTAAGAAACTCATGTCTGGGATTGGGACAGATGTAATGTGAAATGAAAGCCCATTCAGTTCTGGGCTGTAGTGCCTGGCATATGTGTATGTTTGAAATAAATTTGTGTACAGGATGCTTGCAACAAGTATACAAAAGCACATCCTAAAATTGTTGTAGAAATGAGAGTTTTAATGGTCATTCGGTGAACTATTTATTGGGGGCAAACTGTGCTGGGCACTGGGGTGCAGCTGGGAGTGAGACATTCCTCCCCTTGCAAAGACTTGGTGCGTTCCAGGTGTGGTCCGTGGACACAGCATTAGCAGCAGCCTGGGCCCTTCCTCAGGGCTGTTGGATCAGTAGCTCTGGGGGAGATCAGTTTGCATTTTCAGGCCCTCCCTGATGAGGATGCATACCCAAGCCACAGAATCAATGACCTGCGGGCGTCTTTCTGTTCCCTACCAACTGTGGAAGTCCCTAGTGCTTCCTTATGAGGAGGCAGCAGCATATCTGCAAGTTCCTTGTTTGCTCAAGTGTTGGTTTCCCTGGATATTGTGAGCCATTTGGAATTGATAGGTTGTGTGTGTGTGTGCGCGCGCACACACACACAAGTACAGAATTCTCCCCCTCCACCTGTCACCCCTTTACAAATGAAGTCAAGCCATAGTAAACTGGTAAATTAGCTTTCTGTGTTTTTGCCTGTTGTTGACTTATGTCCTGGAAAACTAGAACTAGCAGACAGCCTAATTAAAAATCTACCATTGAGCTCTTTGGCTGCCCAAGAAAGAGCACTTTGCTATTAAGTTTGTAAAGTACTCTTCAGAACCAAGTGAAGCACACAGACTTACTCCAAAGCTCATTTACTGATAATCAGAGTTTGCAGTATATTCAAGAAAAACGCCCTTTAAGGCCAACTGTGCACCAAGACTCAGGACGATCAGTTAGAGCCATGATGGCAAACCTATGACAGGCGTGTCAGCACTGATACGCGTAGCCATTTTTGACAACACGCAGCCGCATGTGACAGCATATCAGAGAAGTATGGGGCCGCATGTGGAGAAGGACGTTTCATCCGTGGCTCCTGCACAGCCAGGTGCAGTAGCCGAGGATAAAACATTTGCTATAGTGTAGACACTTCGAGCCAGAGGTCTATAGGCCAAAACAACAGAACTCCGGCACAGAGCGTCTAGTTCTGGGACTTCCGGTTATGCTGTTTTTCTTGAAGTGACACATCACCTGAGTTATGCTCGGTTTTTTGGCGAATTTTGACACACCAAGCTCAAAAGGTTGCCCGTCACTGAGTTAGAGCCTCCCTGCTCACAAGGGTGGTCCAGGGAGCTGGCATGGGTGTCACCCAGGAACTTGGTGGACAGTAGAACCTGGGCTCCACCCCAGACCTACTCAGTCAGAATCTGATCTTTGGCAAGATCTCCAGGTCATTTCTGGGCATGTTAACTTCGAGAAGCACCGTTTTAGGAGATAAATGTCATGGCCATGACTGAATCTTGGCTTTACTGTGGGAACTTAAGCGTTTATTAGGTCCATTTAGATCTTTTCATTTTCTCAAGTATGTTCATGTATGTTCTTCATTTGGGTCCTGAGAGCAGTCGTTGTGCATATCATCTAAACATTAGCACACCTGTTTTTCTGTTGTAAATCAAATGTTTATGGTGAACCCCCATACCATGCAAGGCTTCAGGATGAGCACCGAAGACTGGTTCTGTCTACTTCATAAGGTCATAACTTAAGGTTATGTTATAATCAGTTCCCCCTAGTAATTCTACCTTTTGTCCTCGAGTAAATGGATACAGCAGCTACATTTGTCGTAGCCTCAGGGGTGCCCAAAGAGAGAACATAGCCCTATCTTCTGCGCCTGCCTCTGTTCTATCGGGCAGACCATCCAGGTTCTCTAGAATAGTGGATGGCTTAAGTCCTAAGACCACCGTGTCACTCAGACATTTCATACTTCAGAGAAGGGTTTCAGAGTTCATTTAGATTTTACTGATCTTTAAACTTTATTTACTAATCACACAGCTGTATCCAGATCATGCTGAAGTCAGACACGGGGAGCTTTCTAATCCTGTGTCGTGGGAAGGAAACCGCGTGAGCAGCCTGGGAAAGCTCTGCTCCCGTCGCAATGCATCTCCTAAGCGCTAGTCATTTCTGACTTTGTTCTAATTTGTCTAAATTTTAGTCTAAAATGTTATTTTTAATTTTATTGAATTTATTCAAGTGGCATCAGTTAATAAAATTATATAGGTTTCAAGTGTACAATTCCACAATACATCATTTATATATCATATTGTATGTTCACCCCCTAAGTCAAGTGCCCTTCCATCACGATTTCCCCCCTTTACCTTCTTCTACCTCCCTTCCATACCCCTTTCCTTTTGGTAATCACCACACTGTTGTCTGTGTCTAGGAGTTTTTTATTTCCTTTGCTTAATCCTTTGACCATTTCCACCCAATCTCCCTCCCCTCTGACAGCCTTATTTACCAAAAATTTAGATGCTGCTCAAGAGTCTGGTCAAGTGAAAAATCACTAGTTTGTTGCCTTGGTTATATTATCAGCATCCTAGGAGGCCAAGGTTGATGTGAAACCTCTGAAACTGGAGGCCTACTGTTGGAAACCTAGTTTAGTTCAGTGCTTTCCACTGAGCTCCAGAGAGGGATGAAGGAGCTGGATCATCTTTAAAATAATTTTATGTCCCTGGCTGGTTGGCTCAGTGGTAGAGCGTCAACCTGGTGTGTGGATGTCCCGGGTTCGATTTCTAGTCAGGGCACACAGGAGAAGCTACCATCTGCTTCTCCACCCCTCCCCCACCCCTTCTCTTTCTTTCTCTCTCTGCCTCCTTTCCTTCCTCCCTTCGTCCCTTCCTCCCTCCCTCCCTCCCTCCCTCTCTCCCTGTCCCACAGCCATGGCTTGATTGGTTTGAGCACATCCGCCCTGGGCGCTGAGGATGGCTCTGAGGTGCCTGTCTCAGGTACTAAAAATAGCTCAGTTCAGAGCATGGTCCTAGATGGGCAGAGCATTGGACCCTCACAGGGGTTGCTGGGTGGGTCCCAGTCAGGGCATATGTGGGAATCTGTCTCACTATCTCCTCTCCTCTCACATGGAAAAGAAGGAAAAAAAATGATTTCCTCTCCCTTCAGTAGTAGTTTTGCTTTAGCTATATGGGTAACTGAGGTGGGGATTGATGCCCCCTCAATCAGCTTTTCTTTTTGTGACAGCTGTCAGCTTCCTGTCCTAAATTAATTGGCATGTCATTTTAACACCTTACCTCAAATAAAATTTTGGTAAAATGATTTTCTTAAACATTTTCATGGGAGGTAGGTTTAACTTAAACTTCATTTTCTTATAAGTTCCATGATAAAGATATTTCTAAAAACAAATAGGATTCTAGTTTTATCACTTGGAATTTAATTTTTAAAGTTGTTAGTAATGCTATGGAAAGTTGTCTGAAGAACCAACAGAAATAGGTCATCTGATTTATTTCAGCTGTCTTAGCAATTTCCATGATAGTGTTTCGTTAGGTGGAGTCTGCACTACAGGCTTTAGACAGATGTGGCTTTTGACCAAAGAGCATCCCGTGAAGATGGCTCTAAATCCAATTTGCCACGATGACTCAGATAACTCAGGACAAAATAGGAATTTCCCCACCTAGGTTACCCATATAGCTAAAGCAGAACTACCGACTGAATGGATATGAAATATTTTAAATGATCCAGTTCCTTTGTCCCTCTCTGGAGCTCAACTGAAAGCTCAGTGGTTCTTGACTTCACCAGGACTTCTTGCTTCACGAGCAACCACAGAACGCCTCATAGATCCACATTAATAATAGAGGCTGTGAGACCATTGTCACATGGGGTCATGTTGCTGATCGAGACAGTGACTGTGTCATTAGTTGGATCTAGAATAGTGTCAGCTTTAGGAAGTCTGACAGTAAAACACTTCTTGTAAGGTATTTTTCCCCGCCGAGAAAGAAGGAAGAAAGGAGCTGGGAGCCACAAAGTGTGGAATAATAAAAAGCTTTATTATGTACCATGCGTCCTGCCCGATGAAGTCCCTCAGCCCGAAGTTCAGAGGCGAAGGGTGTTGCCCAAATTAGACTGCGTGAGAGGTATTTAAAGGGGTCCTCTAGGGTGGGCGAGCAATTATGTCGTGAAATCTCACTGGCTGACGGACAGTCGCTCTTTTCCCAAGGATTCCTGGGAAGCTTCTTTTTTTGGTGTGCTTGGTTGTGTGGGTGGCTCTAGTCAAAGTTCCCAGGCCTGAGTTCCTCACGTGACCATCACCATTGTCCACTGACGTTACACTTCTGATTTAGCCAACATTAACTGGATATCTGGGATGTTGTTAGTTAGGCACATCCCAAATGACAAAGCCACAAACAGGTAACTATTAGTAAATATCCCATCCTTGGTTGTCCTCAATAAAATCAGTGTGAGATGCTGCTCTTCTTCCAATAGAGGTGATTTCCACATCCACCATCCTTTAGTGTTACATCTGTATAACTGCAAAGACATGGGCCTGTGAGCCCTGGCCGGATAGCTCAGGTGGTTAGAGCATCGTCCTGTTGTGGGTCTGATCCCTGGTCAGGGCACATACAGGAACAGATGGATGTTTCTGTCTCTTTGTCTCTGTCTCTCCCCTTCTCCCTTCCTCTCTCTCTAAAATCAATACATGAATTTAAAAGAAAAAAACACGGACCTGTGAAAGTGTGCTTCCAGAGTCATTGTTTGGGTGACTGAGGAGTGGTAAGCAGGCTCAGGGCCAACTCAGCAGAACATCTTCCACTTAGATCTGATAAATGGTTTTAGTATCATGGCGGCTGATTCTTCTGGGATATAAGAGGATTATTTACTTTAAATGCTACAAGGAAAAGATTTTAAACACATATTTTCAAAAGTGAGCCTTTTTGTCTATTTCCCACGTAAACATGAAATTCCATGTTGTGGGAACGTCTATGGATAGTCTGATCTCGGGACTAAGACACTAGAGCTGTTCCTACCATCTTTGTAGTTTGAGAAGTGAATTCTGCAGTCTCTGCTGGGAGTTTATTTAGGGTTTTTGAAGAACTTCCTAATTGCCTAACCTAAATTGTTCCTCCTGTATTGTTTTGGCCCATTTTTTCCTAGCTGAGAAGAAAATGGCTCACAAACTCCACACAGAGAACAGGGCACTCATTGCGCTTCTGGGCATGAGATACTGGAAGCCTCACCCTGGGTTTTTCAGGAGTCTCCAGTTGACATTTCTTAAGACTGGGTTTGTACCAGGAGTTGGAAGATGGAGATGAGCTTAGAACATGGTGCAAGTAGTAGAAAGGGAGAAAAATTGCTGGAGGCAGGACAGGCACTGTAATTAATGAGGACCCTGTAGTCTAGGTCTCTGGCCATTTTGGACCTTGTAGTCCTTAATGTTGATCAACTTGGATATATTATCCTGGTGACTAGGAGAAAGGATGTTGGCATCAGAGCTGGTCTTTCCTGCTCCCAATGCCGTGTGACCACCTATAAATTAAGTGGGAATTTCACTGAATTTCTTTTCTGTGCAGCTGGAGTGTAGCTTTCTGTTACAGACCGCAGGCAGGTACCTTACTTATGGAGTGGGCTCTGTTCCAGTGCCCAGGAATCATTTGCTTTTCTACTCACTAATTCTGAGTCGTGTTGATGCAGAGTATAGGGCTGTTTCTGGACTGGTCTGCTCTGCAGGAAGCAAAAATAGTTTCATAGACTCCTAACACCCCTCTCCGATCATACAAGCTGCTGGCCTGACCCTGGATCAGGAGCCTGGGGGTGGGGTGGGGGGCTGGTTGGACCAGGTCCTTGCAGAACACAGAGAGCCCAGCTAGCGTCCCTGAAGGTACGTGGGGTCAGGTGTGGGGCCAGTTGATAGACTGGAAGCCTTCCAAGGCAAGAGCCGAGTCTTTTTCATCTCTGTTATACCTAGCAGGTGGACAGTGTATTCAAATGTTTGTTTAATGAAAGAAAAGCAATGGTTGGCATGTGTTGAGCTCCTACTATATGAGCAAGGACCTTTGCATTCTGTCTTTCAATCCTTAAAGTAACCTTTTGAAGTGTGAAGGCTTGTTCTCATTGTACAGATGAGGATGCTGACCTGTAACCACTTGCCCAGGGTCACAAATCACAAAGTGGATAAGGAGTGCTTGGTAGAACCTTGCATGCTTGCCCACTGGGCTGCAGTAAATGAATTAATTTTTAGAATAGGGTGCATCTGCCCTTTGTGGTCACAGTGCTCCCCAACTCCATTATTGTTTAACCTGACCACGGACAATTTGTGTGGGTTCCTCCTGAGCCTTTGGTCTTTACAGAGGACCTGAGGCCCACAGCTCCCTCATGCAGTCGCAGGCAAAGCTGATGACATGGCCTGACCAGGCGGTGGCTCAGTGGATAGAGCGTCAGACTGGGATGTGGAAGACCCAGGTTCGAGACCCCGAGCTTGCCAGCTTGAGTGCGGGCCCATCTGGCTTGAGCAAAAAGCTTGTCAGCTTGGACCCAAGGTCGCTGGCTCCAGCAAGGGGTTACTCCATCTGCTGAAGGCCCACGGTCAAGGCACATGTGAGAAAGCAATCAATGAACAACTAAGGTGTCGCAACGGCAACGAAAAAACTAATGATACTTCCTCTCTTCGTTCCTGTCTGTCTGTCCCTATCTATCCCTCTCTCTGACTCTCTCTCTGTCCCTGTAAAAAAAAGAAAAAAGCTGTGGCCAGTGTGCTCCCCTCACCCCCCACAAACAACATTCTACCCCAATAGTACCCATAGGGTTTTCTACATCATTGCTCTCCCCCTCTGACGCAGGAGCGTCTTCTTGCAAAGCTTGTCTGCTCCCTGCTTCCCACCCCCCTGACTGCAGCCTGGGGTAACCTGTCCCTGTATTGGTATTTATCAGGTTATTACAATTCCGTTTACCTATCCAGGCTCCGGTCTGTGTCATTATTAGGTGGCCGAGTTGTCCGCCCACCTCCCTTGACTAACACATAGTGTACACGGGCAAACGTCGTGCTCAGGAGTCCTGCCAAGCTTCAGAGAAGGAGAGGCCTGGGACTAAAGTACTTCATTAACCTTCCCCTTTGTCTGGGTTGTCTTTAGTCAGTTACCAACAGCTTTCGCATTCTCCTTCCTGGGACCCTCAGCTGCACTGCCAGGACCCTGGCCCAGGTCCTCATGGGCCTTCACTAGTGCTGTGTCCCGAGTCTCCCTGGCTGCAGCCTGGGCCAGGCGGCCTCGTCAGGCCTGCCTTCATCATCCTCTTCCTCCCTATCACTCGGGCTTTGGTGCAGCAATTTTTTACTCAAAACTGCAGCTCCAAGTAGTCAGTACTTTAGCACATTTATTGAGAACTGACAGTGTGCGACTGGACAAGGCCCACAGTGGCTAGGACCGCCCTGGTCAGGCTGTGGCCATCTTCTCCCACCCCCACCCCCCCAGCCCATGCCGTGGTTTCAGCGTGACAGATCACAGGACATTCCATGTGCTCCTATTCCTAGCTCTGTGCCTTTGCTGGGGTTGGCCTCTACACGAAGTGTTGTTCCATTCCTCTGGGCAGTGCTCACGCCCTGAACACAGACTTCTTCCAGTGCTGCAGACGGGGCTGCCCTGAATGTCTGGTTCTCTGAAGGCCTTCCAGGGATTTGGGTGGATTCCAAGGGAAGATTTCAGAGGCCCTGGGTGGACCAAACACTCTTCCTTCCAGTGGTCTAGGTTCCTCGGGGCCTCTATAGCTTGGCTCTGGGCTGTGAGCTGCAGGACTGGGTGCTGGTGATGGTCTGTTGGCATCCTCAGGGTGGTGCTGGGCCCACGGGGACATGGAAACCATGTGCCACTCAGGAAGAGCATCTATTTCCCATGAACAAACTTAGAACCATATTCTCCAGAGAGCCCTTGAAGCCAGTGTGAGAATTGACCAAGGGAGTGCGTCCTGGCTTTCAATTCTGTAATTGTTATAATACAAAAATTACTCATGACTCTCCATAATCAGGTTTGGGTTATAATCGTGTACTTAAGCAGAGCTCTGGGGTGAGCAGTGCCCACCAGCGTCCCCTGCCCGTGTCTGTCTCGCCCAGGTGTGTGCAGGGAAGAAAGAAGGCAAAGCCTTAGGGGGGGATACGGGGGTGCTCTGCCAGAGCTGGGGCGCTGACAGCCTCAGGGGCCTCTGTGTCCACAGCAACCTGTTTTTACATCTACTATTTGAAGAGTTTCATTATATCTGGGTTTTTCTGTTTGTTGTTTACTTGTTTGTTTTGCATTTGATAGTGGACACTACCTAAAACATAAAATTATGGTTATCTTACTGAAATGAAAGGAATTGTTTCAAATGAAGGTATCACATCTACTGAATCATTTAATGTTTTCCTTCCATCGCTGAAATTCTGGTTTCAATGAAGTAATAACCAGATAGAGTGACCATGGCCACAGTGAATGGCCAGGATAATTTTCATAAAAACAAATGAGTTGCTCGTGTCCCTTTCCTGGTGGTATGACATGGATCATGGGTGACTTGAGGGCAGCCGGAGCTTTACCAGGAGCCTTTTGTCACAAGCTGAGTGCTTGCGGTGTGAGGTGTGGTGTGATGGTCATCAAGTTACTCCACTTCTCACAGACTGTTTTTTTCACTTTGAAACAAATGGTATGAACACTTAATGAAAAAAATAATGATCTTAGTGATCCCACTTAGTGATCAAGTGATCTTAGTGATCAAGTTTCCTACATCCAGAAACTTGCCACAGGTGTCAGGGGCACAAGTAAGGGTCCCATTTCCCCAGCACAAGGCAGGATCACAACATGAAGGGCACTCATGAGGGGGGATGTCTGTACTTTCTATCTTTATACCTCCCTGCCCTCCTTCCGGACACTCCCCAAACATCCCCTGTCCTGGTACGCCTGTGTCCTCATCCTCAGAGATTAGCTTATGGCAGCTGAGGCAGGCTCACCTACTACAGAATAACCCTGCCTTTAACCTTTCTGAGGGGAGCACTTCTCGGCTCACTGCCTCACTTCCTAAGAAGTGGGTCCTTCTGAATATGCCAGGGGCCTGCATTGCCAGCAGGTCCATGAAACCTCATCTGGGATCAGATATCAGTGACAGGAAAGTATGACCCACTCTGGACACTTAGAGAAGAATTAATGCTCATGGACAATAGCTTGCATTTCAGTAGTGGTCATTGGAAGCCCCAGTCCTGCCAGGCTCAAAGGAATAAATAAATCTGAGGTCGTGTTTTTGGCACAAAACATACTGGAACAGAAATCAGGACTCAGTGACCCCTGAATCACTCACCAGGCATCTCTCTGCCTTCCCTTTGTCCTCATACACATCTCTGAGCATCGATTTCAGGCCTTGCTCCCTCCCACACTGCCCGTGTGTGCTCACGCGCGTGCACACACATACCACCCAATGGGAGGGTGTCATACTTGGTTCCCAGACAATCCACCAACTCATAACTGGAGATTGTACTTGGTGACTCGTCCCCTAGGGGTGATGTAGTCTGTCCCTTGAGAGTGGGGGTGGGGTCATGCTGTGGGGGAAGAGGGCGTCTGACTGGGCATGACTCCTCTCTTTATAAATGGGCCTTAGTTATGGACATTCTTAACAACATGCTCCAGTCTGGTCATTGTTTTTAATGATGAAGATTAGGGAAATGCGTGAATTACGCTGTAGACACGAACTAGCTAGCCGCCAGGCTCACATGAAACTGGGGCATGGGAAGAAGTGGAAGAATTTGCGAGCTGTAACAATTTGGTGCTGAAGGTTACAGCAGCGCTTGCAAGTTTCAACTTCTGGTACGATTTGGAAGGCTCTGGGTATTATTACATAATGTCCTGGGGAATAGAGAGTTGGCCCTAATTGTCACCTAGATCAGTGGTTCCTACATGCTGGCTGAGGACCAGAGCCTGTCTGTAGCAACTTGCTTTTTCTTTAACTTAATATTTCCCCATTTTGTTAAATTAAGTTAATTAAAATACAATCTCAACACTATTGCATGGGTACACTATAGTATAATTGGTTATTCTATCATAGATATTGGATTGTTTTTTTGCCAATAGTTTCTAATGACAAGGATGGCTTGCCTGGACATCCTTATGAATGACCTTTTTTTCTACTTGATATTTCTGATCACTTACTTGGATAGATTTGTAGAAATCAATGAACAGCTTTAAGTTATTGTTTATTGTATACAAACTATCTCTACACTTAGCCTTACACATATAGTGACTCCAAGGTATTGATGGAGAAATAATTAAAATTGGGTCCAGTCTTCAAGTAGCTCAGAGTCTAGGAGAATAAGATAGAAACACAAATAGCTCCAGTCTCAAGGAGACAGAGAGCTACTGTTTTCTCTATGAGTTGTTTCTGAAACACCTTCCTTCTTGTTTACACCTAGAAAAAGAATTCGGTGCTCTAGGGGAGTCTAAGACAAGGGACTTATCTTCACTTGCTACATGACCTTGCACAAGATGTCCTCTCTAGGCCTTGCTGTTCTCATCTTTAAATGAGGTCATTGGATTAGGTCACTTCTAGTGGTGCCACTCTGTGCCCCTTATATACTTGAAGGGTGTGGATAAGCATGTGCGTGTACTTTCCTTTTTTAGGTGTCTAATTACACAACTAACAATCTGGGACAGTTTCTAAGGGATGTGCTGGAAGGCACTGAGGTAGCCCAAAGTCCACTCTAGGAAGACACCTTCATACAAACCAAATTATTGAAGGAGCTGGATCCAGGCTTATAGCAAAGAGAAGCTGAGAAATGAAGACCTTTTAAAAGGAGGAGCTTTTGCCCTGGCCAGATAGCTCAGCTGGTTGAAGTGTCCTCCAGGAGCACGGAGGTTGCCCGTTCAATTATCTGGTTGGGGCACATATAGGAGCCATTCAGTGTTCCTGACTCTCCCTTTCTGCCTCTCAAAAACAAAACAAAACAAAACAAAACACGAAAAAAAGAAAGGAAAAGAAAGAAAGAAAAGGAGGAGCTTTTTAATGAGGACCGGTTTATTTGGCACCGTTAATGGTAAATACCTTACTATAACTCTCACCAGCTCTGTGTGAGTTGTCTCCAAACTCATTGCATACATTATTTCATTTAAAACTTCTAAAGTTCTGGGAGGTGAACGTTTTTATCCATATTTTACAGTTGAGGAACTTGAAGCTCAAAAAGAAGGCAGGAACTGCTTTAGGGTGTTGCCCCAGGGAAAGTGAGGTCATGGCCAAAATGCAAAGAAATGCAAAACCAGCTAATTCTTGTCTTTTGAATCTCAAGGCTGAGGTCAAGGTGTGATTTCTTAAGAAGCATAATTGTGCTCATAAAGAGCTTCAATCCTAAGTGCTGTGTTTATAAAGTAACCAGTCCCTTCCTCCCCCAAGTGCAGTGAATTTTTTCTGTTCACAAACTTGCATCTTTCTCCTCCTGCAGTTTTGTTTTCATAGGGATGCTTTAGGACAGGCAAATAAAGCCTCAGTCCATGAAACCATTGGTAAAGCTGGTGGTTTGCAGCCTCGAGTGCACCATGCTTATAGAAAGTGTGCTAACTGCCTAGGATGCTCCCCATCCCCATTCTTGTCCCCCCAGATGTGGCTGGGCTGTAGTAGGGGAGCCCTTCCCTGTGTTGTCTGCAAAGGACTATGGAAATGGAAACAGCTGGGCTGGGGTGGGGGGGTGGGGGAGACAGGGACACCAGCCCGGCTCTGGGTTGAAAATGGGAAAAACTTGTGTAAAGCCAGTAGTCGCAGCCACCATCACAGCCGCCTGACCCGTGCAGGTTCCCATTAGATTCGGACAGTCGGTAATGAAACAACGGAGCCAAGAACTGGTGAGCCATCAGCTTTAATTCTAGCTTGCACCCGGCGGACAAGCAAACACACACACTGGGCTCCAAAACCACTCATTCAGTGCTCACAAAGCTACTGACTTATCCAAGTTTCCTAGAATCAAAAGGTTTCTAGCTCACCAGACTTATTCACCTGTTTCCCATCTCCTTCTCTCTGCACAAACTGGCTTCTTCCTCAGCACTCCACCGTCTTGGCTGCCTCCTCTCCTCCACATGGCCTTAATCTCTCTCCTCTCTAATACTAACCTCAGGAACCCAGAGAGAGCAAGCTCCCGATCTGCCTCACTTTATAGTGTAGAATCCAAACCTTTAATCCAATCTACAAACAAGGAAGTCTCTTATACAAAGTCACTTATCTGAGACATACTGGGAGGATTCCTCATGAGAGTGCACCACCCTACAACATCCAATCAGTCAAGGGTGTGGAGAAAGCTTACTTTTAAAACTTGCATGTGGGCAGCGCCATCTTTAACAAAGTGAGCATAATATATTTCATCTGCCCAACAACTTGTTTTAGGCATTATCTCTCTTGTAACTCAGTATCCTCTGCTTCAGGTATCCCAATTTCTTTCTTTCTTTTCTTTTTTTTTTTTACAGGGACAGAGAGAGAGTCAGAGAGAGGGATAGATAGGGACAGACAGACAGGCAGTTTATTTCAAAATGATGAAATAGCCTGACCAGGCAGTGGCGCAGTGGATAGAGTGTTGGACTGGGATGCAGAAGACCCAGGTTCGAGACCCCGCTTGAGTGTGGGCCCATCTGGCTTGAGCAAAAGCTCGTCAACTTGGACCCAAGGTCGCTGGCTCCAGCAAGGGGTGGCTTGGTCTGCTGAAGGCCTGTGGTCAAGGCATGTGTGAGAAAGCAATCAATGAACAACTAAGGTGTCGCAACGGCAACGAAAAACTAATGATTGATGCTTCTCACCTCTCTCCATTCCTGTCTGTCTGTCCCTATCTATCCCTCTCTCTGACTCTTTCTCTCTGTCCCTGTAAAAAAAAAAAAAAAAAAGATGAAATATTTCTAAGCATTTGTTCTCTATTGTGATTTTTGCTGATGCCCAAGATTTAACCTTTTTTTAATCAATATATATTTTTAATAATAATACCTCATTAAAAAGATCATTTTCGGAAAAATTACTATACGGGAAATTTTAAGTGAGTCAGAGGGATTGGGTTACACGGTCCCAAAACTGCCGGAGCTGCACAAGTGTTCCCCCGCGTCCAGCCCTGCCGCCCACTGGTGACCGAGCTCCTTGCGCCTCATGGAGCCCAGAACCACATGCTGGTGTCCAGGACGCGGGCCTATGGGTAGTTAGGGGACTTGACAGCGGCCGCCCCAGCAGGTACGTCCCATCCGAAGTTCTTTGTTTCGGGGCCCCGCCCGGGGCAGCCAGCTCTTGCGGCAGTGCCGGCGCTTCCAGGTCGAGGTGGGGTCTCCCCACCGAAAACCATATATTCCCTTCCCGTTCTCCCGCCATTCCCTAGCTTTTTGTGCATCCTTTTCGAAATCGGGACTTTTTAAAAATGCCGCGGGACGCAGGGCAAATTGTTAAAAATCAGGACTGTCCCGCCAAAAGCGGTACGTCTGGTCGCCTTAAATAAAGGCCACATGGAGGAGAGGAGTAGCAGCCAAGATGGCAGAGTGCTGAGGAAGAAGCCAGTTTGTGCAGAGAGAAGGAGATGGGAAACAGGTGAATAAGCCTGGTGAGCTAGAAACCTTTGATTCTAGGAAACTTGGATAAGTCAGTAGCTTTGTGAGCACTGAGTGAGTGATTTTTGGAGCCCAGTGTGTGTATTACTTGCCTGCCAGGTGCAATCTAGGATTAAAGCTGATGACCCCCACCAGTTTTTGGCTCCATTGTTTCATTACCATCTGTCCGAATCCAATGCGAACCTGCATGAGCCAGGCAGCTGTGATGGTGGCCACAGGCACTGGCTTTACACCTGGGATGTCCACATGCCAGGTCAACACTCTATCCACTGAGCCAACCAGCTAGGGCACCAACTTTTTATTGTTTTAATAATTACGAGTAGCTATATTTTTTCTAATATTTTCTTTTTTTAAAAAAGATTTTATTTAATTATTTATTTTTAGAGTTAGAGGAGAGGAGTAGGGAGGAGCAGGAAGCATCAATCCCTCTATGTGCCTTGACCAAACAAGCCCAGGGTTTCAAACTGGCAACCTCAGCATTCCAGGTCGATGCTTTATCCACTGCATCACCACAGGTCAGGCTCAATTTTTAAAATAATAACTAACATATATATGATACCATGTTCCAGGCTCAGTTCCGAGCAGTTACATGTAATAACTCATTAATCTTCACAACAACCCTATGACCTTCAGCCCCATTTTACTGATGGGGAAACTGAGGCCCAGAGAGGTCAGTTAGCTTTCCCAAGACCAAGGCTGATAAGTGATGAAAATGGGATTGAGACCTGGCCAGTATGGTTCTAGAATCCATACTCTTAAGGGTGCTGCTACCTAAACACTTTCAGGGGAGGCTCCGTCTGGCCCTAGCCTGTCCCTTTGCATGTCTGTGCTCCTGAATTACCGTATTTTTCGCTCCATAAAACACACTTTTCCCCCCCAAAAATGGAGGAGAAAATGCCTGTGCGTCTTATGGAGCAAATGTTGATTTTTTTAGCTGCTGTGGGTTCCCGGACAAATAGAAGAGTATTTGAACATTAAATTCTCTTCTCATTTGTTAATAACGGTGCTAATGGTTGTTAATTCTGCTGTTGAGTTTACATTGTTGAAATATTAGTGTGGTATATTTTATTAAATATTTTAACACACCATTTAGTTCAGAATATTTTTTTTCTTATTTTCCTCCTTAAAACCATCGGTGCGTCTTATGGAGCAAAAAATATGGTACCTATATCCTCCATCCAAAACCCTGAGTCCCTCATCATTGTGGGTTGCTAACGTGCCACTGGTATGTGAGCCTTCACCTTCCCAGAGGGGCTCCTATTTAATTTTTTTTTTTTTTTACAGGAACAGAGAGAGTGAGTCAGAGAGAGGGATAGATAGGGACAGACAGACAGAAGCGGAGAGAGGTGAGAAGCATCAATCACCAGCCCCCTGTTGCCGTTGCAACACCCTAGTTGTTCATCGATTGCTTTACTCACACGTGCCTTGACCGCGGGCCTTCAGCAAACTGAGTAACCCCTTGCTGGAGCCAGCGACCCTGGGTCCAAGCTTGAGGAGCTTTTGCTGAAGCCAGATGGGCCTGCGCTCAAGCCAGCAAATTCGGGGTCTTGAACCTCCGCATCCCAGTCCGACGCGCCATCCACTGCGCCACCGCCTGGTTAGGCGGGGGGCTCCTATTTAAAAAGAGGGTTCTGACTCCCCAGTAGATTGGTAGAATTTCAGGCAAACAGCGTCCCAGGAGAGATGGTTAGGAGCAGACTAATCTGTCTTCAAGTCTGTCCTCTTGGGCCAACTCTGCTAGACTAGTCTCACTTTGGATAACATCTTCATTTTCATCTCCCATTTTGACAGGGTATCATTGTTTGCAAGGTTACAAAACAAGGGAAGCAAAATATGTGGGGAGGTTTGGCACAAAGAAGGTTAATCTAATGACAGCAGGGTTTCCAGAAGCCTATAGAACGAAATAGCTATGTATTGTGCTCTAGCCCTGTGCTGGGCACTTTCCCTACGTTGCCACCTTACACAGTGCCTCTATGAGGTACACACTGTCATTAGCATCTCGCAGATGAGGAATCAGAGACTTGGGGACTTTACGCAACTTGTTCAAGGTCACATAGCCAATAAATAGCAGAGCCAGATTTTAGACCCGGAGGTGTCTTCACTCCAGCATTTGCATCTGCCTTTTTCTGGCTTGTTGGTGACCCCTGGGATCCCATTCCAGGGAGGATCAACTGTGCAGGGTCAGAAATTCATTGTCGACTCCTGTCATTCGCATGTGAACAACTGTTTGCTTCTGCTGATTTACATCCTTTCAAGCTCTGTGCTGCAATGCAACCAGGCCAGGGGTTTGTCGGCTACCTTGGCAGCTACGGGGCCAGCATTGTCTCATTCTATCTCTAACCTCCTACTGCCTGACTGGGGTGGGGCCGAGAGTGCCCAGCCCAGGCTAGTAAGCCAGGAACTCCTGCCTTCATTCTCTGAAAAAGCAGGGTTTGCTCAGAGAAGCATGACTCCAAAGAAAGGGGAAATACAGCAAGCAAGTTCCAGCTGACCTTAAAGCCCCTGTGATCTTAGTCCTTGTCATTTAGTAAATTCCATGTATGACTCAGCGGCTCCACTGTGTGACACGCTGTGTCATCTCTGGTAGTCAGTGGGCAGTTCACTCCCCGCTGAGTTTACTTTTTTTTTCTTTTTATTCATTCATTTTAGAGAGGAGACACAGAGTGAGAGAGAGAGAAAGAAAGAGAGAAAGGGGGGAGGAGCTGGAAGCATCAACTCCCATATGTGTCTTGACCAGACCAGTGCAGGGTTTTGAACTGGCGACCTCAGTGTTCCCAGGTCGACGCTTTATCCACTGCGCCACCACAGTTCAGGCTTTTTTTTTTTTTTTTTTTTTTTACAGGGACAGAGAGAGTGTCAGAGAGAGGGATAGATATGGACAGACAGACAGGAATGGAGAGAGGTGACAAGCATCAATCATTACTTTTTTGTTGCAGTCGCAACACCTTAGTTGTTCATTGATTGCTTTCTCACACGTGCCTTGACCGCGGGCCTTCAGCAGACCGAGCCCCCCCTTGCTGGAGCCAGCAACCTTGGGTCCAAGCTGAGTAGCTTTTGCTCAAGCCAGATGGGCCCCACGCTCAAGCTGGCGAGCTCGGGGTCTCGAACCGGGTCTTCCGTATCCCAGTCCAACACTCTATCCACTGCACCACCACCTGGTCAGGCTGAGTTTACTTTTTTTATATTCTGAAGTGTCAGGACCAGATTGGGATGGGTGCCTGGGTGAAGAAAACATTCAGAAACTCTTTTCTCTCCTGCTCCTTTCATGGGGTATGTTACTGAACAGGTGTTCACGCCAAAGTGGGGAAGCGGAGACTACAGCACTGATTTTTTTTTTCAAAGTGTGAATGTGTTTATTATTTCTTTTTATTTATTTATTTTAGAGAGGAGACACAGAGTGAGAGAGAAAAAGAGAGAGAGAGAGAGAGAGAGAGAGAGAAAGGGGGGAGGAGCTAGAAGCATCAACTCCCATATGTGTCTTGACCAGACCAGTGCAGGGTTTTGAACTGGTGACCTCAGTGTTCCCAGGTCGACGCTTTATCCACTGCGCCACCACAGGTCAGGCTACAGCATTGATTTTTGAGAAAAGAAAGAACTATTGGTTTAATGCTGAGTTGGCTCACGGGAGACAGGAGGCACCAGTCCACTCTCTCCTCCATCCGGGTATTGGGGTGGTTTAAAGGGTTTAGAGGGAACAGGCATGCAGGAGTGCTGGTGGGGCCAGTTTGCTGGAGGATCATGCAGCTTGTTCTTTTATAGTGAAGGGGCTTCAGCACCAAATCTTCCTGGACAGTGAATGCTTTGCTTCTGACAATTCTGGTGGTCGAGTTCTGGTTATGTCCCATCCTTTGGTTCTGGGGTGGAGGTGGGGGTGAGACTGTTGGTCTGTGTTCTCTGCAAAGTGAGTCAGTATCTTGTTAGGACCATTTGAGCTGGCTCTGGGCTCTTTGGTTACAGGTACCCCCTGCATGATTTGGGAAAATAAGTCCAGACGGCTGAGTGACACTCAGAGGAGAGGGGGATTGGATGAGACTTAGGTCAAAATCTCCTTAGTTAGGCTGAAGAAATCCAAGTGTGCCCTTCTGGAAAGAATGAATATGATTGAGGGGACCTGGACTTTCTCTCCTGCACGGAATGCAGGCAGCAAAGCCAGGAGGGGCGGTGACAGTGAGGGGACCCTTTGGCTGGAGAACTGGTTCACGGCATGGATAAATTTGGAAGGGACATTGTGACCTGGTTTTTCAAAAAGGAGACTTGAGTGCTGTGCAGAGGAGCTGGTTTTTTTCCTGAATTCGATGGTGGTGGTGGTGTGGGCCTTGTAAGTTTGAAAGGAAGGTCATGATGAAAGCAGAGGTGTAGAGCTGTCACTTTGGAGGGAGAGACAGGAAGCAGGAAGCCCAGTGAGGAGACATCTCAGTCCCAGCAGGTCTGAGGGACTGTGGCCCGGCTGAGGAAGTGGTTGTGGAGCAGGGAGGAGACAAACACCAGTCACACGGGATTCCACGGAGCCACACTGGTGGAGGTGGGGAAGGAGGATACCCACCCCTTTCAGGTGCTGCTCTGAAATTGTTAAAAGAGAAGAAGGGAATATTTAGATTTAGAAGGGAATATTAAGCTTCTTTGGTTTTTTTAAAGTAAACTTTTAAATTCAAGTATAACATGTATACATGAAAAAATGCCAATATCATGAGTTTATACTTTGATGAATCTTTTTTTATCTTCTTTTCCACGTGAGAGAAGGGGAGATAGACAGACTCCCTCATGTGCTCCAGCCAGAATCCACCCAGCAACCCTGTCTTGGGCCGATGCTCTGCCCATTTGGGGCCATGCTTGCAACCAACCTATTTATAGCGCCTGAGGCAGAGGCTCTACAGTCATCCTTGGCACCCAGGGCTTGAGGCGCTCCAACCAATCGAGCCATGCTGTGAGAAGGGAAAGGGGTGGGGGGTTGGAGAAGCAGATGGTCACTTCTCCTGTGTGCCCTGACTGGGAATCAAACCCAGGACACTCACATGCCAGGCTAGTGCTCTAACTCTGAACCAATCGGCCAGGGCCACTGTAAAGCCAGTAGTCGAGGCCGCCATCGCAGCAGCCTGACCCGTGCAGGTTCGCATTGGATTTGAACAGTCGGTAATGAAACACGGGAGCCAAAAACTGGAGAGCCATCAGCTTTAATTCTAGCTTGCACCCGGCAGGCAAGCAAAAACACACACTGGGCTCCAAAACCCACACATTCAGTGCTCACAAAGCTACTGACTTATCCGAGTTTCCTAGAATCAAAGGTTTCTAGCTCACCAGACTTATTCACCTCTGTTCCCCATCTCCTCCTGCACAAAGTCTTAACAAACTGGCTTCTTCCTCAGCACTCTGCCATCTCGGCTGCTTCTCCTGGCCTTCACGTGGCCTTACTCTGCTCTCCTCTCTAATACTAATCTCAGGAACCCAGGAACCGAGAGAGAGAGCAAGCCCCTGGGTTGCCCCTGTTTATAGCATAGAAAATCCAAACCTTTAATCCAATTATACATAAAGAAAGTCTCTGATACAAAACCACCCATCTGAGGCATAATGGGATTCCTCAGGAGAATGCACCACCCTACATCATGCAATCAGTCAAGGGTGTGGGGAAGAGCTTACTCTTAAACTAAACCTTAGGCTATAATGACCTGGCCTGCCCACAGCCTGTTCCAGAACACACATTAATATCAATGAACTTCCATGTGGGCAGCGCCATCTTTAACAAAGTGAGCATAATATATTTTATCTGCCCAACAGCCACCCTGATAAATCTTCACACAGTGAACATACTAATGTGACCAACGCCCAGATCAGGAAACTGAACACAACCGGCACCCAGTCACCCTTCCTGCTGAGTCTCCTTCCCTCGCCTCGCTCCCCTTCTGCTGAGATCCTCTTCTGACTTCCAAAACTTTAGATTACCCTGTCTTTCATTCTTTAGTGGTGAAACTCATTCATGTTGTTGCCCATAGTTATAGCTCATTCACTCCCAATATTTCACTCTATAAATGGAGCAGAACTCGTTGATTTCATCTATTGTTGGACATTTGAGTTGTTTCCAGTCCAGAGCTATCTGGAATAGGGCTTCTGTGACAAGGGTTGGTGTCTTTGGTGCACACATCAGCACGAATGAAGTCGATTTTCTGGGTCCACGTAGATGCTGCAAACATTCGCTTGGGCTTTGAAAGGTGATTTTTAAGTGGCAGCTATGAAATAAATTGGGAAGTGGGGTTAAAGCTGCAGTTCTTGGTAGATAAGAGATGAGCTCAAGTCATGAAAAAAGCTGTGGCAACATCTTCCTGGCTTCTGAGATCCTTCTCAGAGCCACGTTGGTCCTTGAGCAGGGCACTGGTGCTGTCACAAGAGGGGACCACACCCCGCCCCAGCACACAACCGCCAACGGTCATTCAAGGTTTCCTAGACTCTCAACTGGGAGTATCCCTGGGCCAAGTCCCTTTGCCCCCTCCTCCTTCTGGAATTTGTGCAAAAAAAAAATTCTTTTTTTTAATTTTGTTTTTCCTGAAAAGTTGGACTTCGCCCTGGGTTTATGAAGTGCGCTCCATTGTACTCATCCATTTCTCACAGTGATTTGTATAATTGCTGTAATTTTAGCATTTTGGAAAGCACATGGAGGGAGAGGGCTGCAAGGAGACCAGGGGCTTCTGTCTCCGCCAGCTGACGGCCGCCTGGTTGGTGCCCACGGGTGGCGGGCAGCATGCAGGGCAGGCGCTGCAGAGCACACTCTGGAAGGAACAGGGGCCAGCAGGGGATGTCTCCTTTCTCCAGGGAAGCTTTTGCTTGCAGAACAAAAAGGGAATTTTAAAACTCCTTTGTATGTTGGGGGGGGGGGGGAAGAAAGAGTTGTGTTCTGTAAAACTAAATACTTATGTGACCCAGATGTTAGCTGGGGGCCCGCTACCCCACAAGAGCTATGTAAAATTAGCTCAAACTTCCACCAATTCCATGGTTCATGAAAATCAAAACCCCTCCCCAAGATTGCTCCTAATTCTTTTTTTTTTTCCTAGGGACAGAAAGAGAGAGTCAGAGAGAGGGATAGATAGGGACAGACACACAGGAACGGAGAGAGGTGAGAAGCATCAGTCATTAGTTTTTCGTCCCAACACCTGAATTGTTCATTGCTTTCTCATATGTGCCTTGACCGCGGGCCTTCAGCAGACCGAGCCACCCCTTGCTGGAGCCAGCGACCTTGGGTCCAAGCTGACGAACTTTTTCTCAAGCCAGATGGGCCCGTGTTCAAGCTGGCGAGCTCGGGGTCTCAAACCTGGGTCTTCTGCATCCCAGTCCAACCTTCTATCCACTGCACCACCGCCTGGTCAGGTGCTCCTAATTCTTAAGGAAGTTAAGCTCTCAGAGCCACATTGTTTAAAGTTGTGTTACCAAAGTGGGCAAGACACAGGAATGGGGACTCTCAGATCTGAACCCTAAAGTCCAGACCCACTGAATCGGAAACACAGTTTCCTCAAGGTCCCGGGTGATGTGTGGCACAGTCTGAGCAGCATGGCTTTAGGGGAAGGGAAGAGGCTCTAGAGTCTAATAGATATGGGTTCAAATCCTACCTCTGCCATTTACGATCTGGTGGCCTTGAGCCGGACGTGAGCTCAGTCACCCCCTCTGTAAATTCTGCAACATAAATAAGCCAACCAACTGCCAGGTGAGATAATGCACAAAGCCTGGACACGGAGATTCTCCCGTCTTCCTGGACCCACCCAGCCCAGAAAAGCTGAAATGCGTCCATCCTCCCATATCACTAGGCTTCTACTGACAGTGTTTTGGAATGAGAGCCCAGAGATGTCCTCCCCTTGCTCCCAGCAGGACGTGCGTTCACATTGTTCTGGAGCTGCTGATGGACACGCAGAGTCAGCACATGCTCCTTCTTCCCCAGTGCGCTTACCTGGGAATGAGGCTGGAGAAGGGGCAGGACTTTTCTTCTCTGATGGGTTAATTCCATCACTAGCATCGTAATACGGATGCAAGTAGCCAAACCTCCCTTTCCACAGTGCTTAAAATGTCCCAGTATGACAGCATATTATAGTTAGGCTCTGGGCCCATCCAGAGAGTGATGCCTGAGGAGGGAGAGGCGAGCCTTTGGAGGACAACTTTGGTTTCTTGGTTCAGGCAACAGAAATGTATCTTGAAATAGCTTGTAGAAAAGGGGGTTGACTCGTGGCCTCTAAAACATCTGAGTCAAAAAGCAGAGCGGTAGCCAGGCCTCAGGAAGGGTTAAATCCTGGAGCCTTAATGCTTAGGATACTTGCTCTGCATTTTTCTGCATCTTTTGGTGGGTTGGTGTCCTCCCTTCTGAGCCCTGG
Source organism: Rhynchonycteris naso (assembly GCA_037038555.1). Taxonomy (NCBI): domain Eukaryota; kingdom Metazoa; phylum Chordata; class Mammalia; order Chiroptera; family Emballonuridae; genus Rhynchonycteris; species Rhynchonycteris naso. Next base: position 225,095,158 of record CM072999.1, read on the forward strand.
GTTTTCCCATGTGGTGAGAAACAGATATTCTATATCCATGCATGAGTAAATGAGTAGATATCTATATCTCTGTAGTTTCATATCTATCTATCTATCATGACACAAAGTAATTGTTCAGGCCAAGAGTGATACAATCCTGCCTATTAGAAGTGCAGGGAACAGCTCTTCCTTGGACTGAAATCAGTTTACATCTTGCTTTTCCTTTGGGATTTATTACCAGGGCTCAGTGGCTCTCTTGGTGCCATTGGAAAGTAACCAACCCCCACTGAAAGGGTGAGAATAGTCTGTGTATTTGGGGTTGTGACTTCTTTAAGTGAAGAAGGGGGATGCTATGGAGACAGGGCCACCAGTGCAGTCTAGAGAAGGAGACTGAAGGAGTCGGCCGTGAGCAAGTTAGGGGATTGGAAGTGATGGAACCAGACACTGCCATGTCTTCATCCTGCATCAGTGGGGGCAAGACAGCTGGGTAGTTTGATCCTGACCCCTGCAGTGGGATCAATGCTTAGGAAAAAGAGTGTGTAAGGGCTAAGGATGCACGTGGGTCTTGGAAATCTAATCTAAAACTTGCACTTCTATTAAAATGAAATACTGAATTAGGAGAATATCAACATTTAGCATACCTCATATTAGTAATAGTAGGCATTATATAATTTTTTCTCTCTCTCTCATTCCTTTCTTCCTTTCCTTTCCTTCCTTCCTTCCTTCCTTCCTTCCTTCCTTCCTTCCTTCCTTCCTTCCTTCCTTCCTTCCTTCCCTCCCTCCCTCCCTCCTTTGAGAGAGACAGACAGACAGACAGACAGGAAGGGAGAGATGAAAAGCATCAACTCATAGTTCTGGGACTTCAGTTTTTCATTGATTGCTTCTCATATGTGCCTTGGCCAGGGGGATACAGCTGAGCCAGTGACCTTGCTCAAGCTAGTGAACTTGGGCTCAAGTCAGCAACCTTTGTACTCTAGTCAGTGACCATAGGGTCATGCCTATGATCCCATATTCAGGCTGGTGATCCTGTGCTCAAGCTGGCGAGCTCACGCTCAAGCCAGCAACCTTGAGGTTTTGAACCTGGGTCCTCAGCATCCCAGACCGATATCCACTGTACTACCACCTGGTCAGGTTTTTATATATTTTTTATTTTTTTAATAGGGACAGAGAGAGAGTCAGCGATAGGGATAGATAGGGACAGACAGACAGGAACGGAGAGAGGTGAGAAGCATCAATCATTAGTTTTTCGTCCCAACACCTTAGTTGTTCATTGATTGCTTTCTCACACGTGCCTTGACCGCGGGCCTTCAGCAGACCGAACAACCCCTTGCTGGAGCCAGCGACCTTGGGTCCAAGCTGGCGAGCTTTTGCTTGAGCCAGATGAACCCGTGCTCAAGCTGGCGACTTTGAGGTCTCGAACCTGGGTCTTCCGCATCCCAGTCCGACGCTCTATCCGCTGCGCCACCGCTTGGTCAGGCCTGGTCAGGTTTTTAAAGTAATTCTTATTTACTATTCTGTACTTGATAAAAGCTTTCCAGCATCTCTTTTCTCCTCAGTGTTAACAACATGCTTCTAAATTCATTGTGTTTTGCTGCTGGAAATAACACACATAACACCACCGCTGCTGGTGCGGGCTCCATACCCTATATGTAACTGTTCAGTGTCTCTTTGTTTTCAAGGTATGAGGTGGCTGAATTCTGCCCACCATTTCTCACTTTTCCAAGTCTTCCTTCCCCACAGGTGGGTTCTGAAGTGCTTCAAAGCAGGACTTCTCACACTGGGGATCTAGTTAAAATGCAGGTTCTGAGTCTGGGGTGGGACTGAGAGCCAGGTGATGGGGGGCAGCTGGTGCAGGGACCCCTCTTTGAGCATGTAGGTGAGGCTCCCATGTGACCCTTCCCTTTCCTTGTCCACTTTCTGCCTCCCAGTCCTTCATGGAAGCCTTCACTCCTCTGCCATCTGCTCCACTTCTTGTCCACCCCAGCGATCCTGACTTCTGATTATCCCCAGCAGGGCTGTCTTGCTCAAATCACATTTCCTTCAGGTTGCTCGAAAAGGGTAGTCAGCAATAAAGTCAGAATGACTGGAGTTTCTCACCGATGAGGACAAGGAGTGAAGAGGGGAGAGGCTGGGAGTAATTGGACATAGAGCTCAGATTTTAGAAAAGGAGCATCAGCAAGAAATACATGTGATCCTAGGATCCCAGGACCTCAAAGGGTCCATGCTGTGTGACACCTGAGAGGGTTTGAAAACAGCACTTCTAATTATATGATTGTGATTTAGCCTGTGGTATGAACTTTTGCCCACCCATTCCCACTCTTCTTCCTGAACTCACTTTCTTACCCCACTTGCAGTTAGATGGAGCCATTTGGCAAGTTCTGGCCATTTCTTTGTGTGTGAAAGTGGTACGTGTTCCACTGGTGCTGTACAGCTCATGCCTTTGTCATCCTGCTGTGCCAAGTTACCCTAGGCTGGATGAGCAATAATGAAACTGTTGCTTTAAGACATGGGTGGTGTTTGTTGCAGCAGCAAAAACCTGGCTTATCCCGACTGATCTCCTTCCCAGTGAGAGGCATGTGAGGAAACCAGCGGGGCTGTACAGAAGAAGCTCTCTATAGGCAAGGGTTAGATTATATAAAAAAAAATGGAAGCAGGGCTAGGTGCAGAAATAGAACCCAGGAGGAGCGGAGGCTTGGGGGAAATGCTGAACTCACCTGGAGGAGAAGTCCCCTTAATGGGGACTAAGAGGAAGCAAAACCACTCAAAGCTGTCTTTGATTCCATTTTTCACAGCAAGGGGAATCATCCTCTTCAATCTAAAGGAGATGACACATGGCATGCAAATGGAACTGATGTTGAAGACATTAAGCTGTGAACTTTGTCCTGCCAGCAGCTAACTAACCCTGCCCTGGCACAGAGCTGTTGTTCAGGAATATTTCTGGAATGAATGAATAAAGGTATGTGAGGGGAAGGAAGAGGTGTCTAACTACTTTAATTGGATTCACGTCTTTGAACTCAAATGAATTAAATTCCAGCAGCCTGGGAGGAAGTACAGCTGTGAAAGCAGAAGCAATATTAGTGATCTTCCAGAAACCAAGGGAATGGGAGGGGTCAAAGGGGAAACTGGAAATGGTCAATGTTACTCTGAGTTATTTTAATAAAGGGAGGAAAAAGGAGGAATCCAAAAACTCTCTAACAGTGAATTGATTTTAGCTTCTGGCATGTTTTTTAGAAGAGTATCAAGTTGATGGCTTATGGACAACTGGAAAATGAAATAGAGCCCTGGCTGGTGGGCTCAGCAGTAGAGCATCAGCCCAGTGTGTGGAAGTCCCAGGTTCAATTCTTGGCCAGGGCACACAGGAGAAGCGCCCATCTGCTTTCCACCCTTCCCCCTCTCCTTTCTCTCTATCTCTCTTTTCCCCTCCTGTAGCCAAGGCTTCATTGGAGCAAAGTTGGCCCTAATCTGGCCGCATCAGAGCAACACCCCAGATGGGCAGAGCATCGCCCTCTGGTGGGCATGCCAGGTGGATCCCTGTTGGGTGCATGCAGGAGTCTGTCTCTCTGCTTCCCCACTTCTAACTTTGAAAAAATACAAAAAAAAAAAAAAAAAAAAAAGAAGAAGAAAGAAAATAAAATAGATATTATTGGGAGTCTACATGTACTTAGAAATTGTATTATTTTTATGGAGGGCTTGCCAAGTGTCAATCAGTGTGCTATGTATAGATGATTCTAGTCAGTGCTCATCGTAATATAATGAGGAGTGTACCCTTGGAAACTTAACTTGTTTTTACAGTTGAGGACATGGATCATCGGATCAGAGTTCATAATCTAACTCTAAAAACAGTGCTCTTCACCATCATGCTGTCTCTCTTCATGTGTCCAAACACCTCATTTCCTGGAGCTCCCCACCCAGCCGAGGACTGGGGCTCCCTACCAGCAGAGGAGCCATTGGAGGAGGGAGGATACTGGGCAGAGAGTGGGAGTGAGTTAATGTCTCTGCATGTGTGGCCTTCGGGACCACCTAGATGCTGCTCTAGACCTTCTGAATTAGAATGGCCTGGGACGGCATCAGGACCAAGAGTGCCCCGTGGCCAGGATAGACCGCAAGACTTCGAGCTTTGGAATAGGGGGTGGAGAGGAGACTGTCTCAGATTTGAACAGGAAACAGGGAAACTATGTTAGCTTAACATAGCCAGTTTCCCTCTTGTTGATTACTGTCTCTTTTTTTCTTCCCTGGAGTCTTTTTACCATTTGGGTAAAACCGAGGGCTCTGTTGCCCATGGGAAGGAGAGGACAGATACAGAACAGTTCATGGGGCAGGAAGGGAGAGTGGGAAGTTGGTCAAGCAGAAATGGCATGTAGAAAGCCCTTTGATGCTCAGAGGACAGAAAGATGGACAAAAAGGTGAAACTGGGGTCTCCCGCCAGAGCTTCCACCCTTCTCCCCACCCCAAAACACCACCAGAGTCTAATCCTTGAACAGGGCTGGAAGAGAGGGGCAGGGAAGACACAGACACAAATCTGTGAGAATTTCAGAGCCTGACCTGGGAAAATTGGATTCCAAGCCCTTTAAGATCCACCTCCAGTTCCCCAAAGTCAATAACATTTTAATATCTGGTCGTATTTAAGCTGCATGGCCTCGTGTTCCAGAAGCCTTCGTGTACTCTAAGCTTTAGTATAGAAATAGAAATTAAACTCACAAACGAGGCCATTAAAAAATGTAACTCTATACATTTCATTTGCACTTACTGAATTTGCATTTTGAACAATATATTTTTTTATTAGAAAAATAAAAAAGATCGGTTCCTCCTGCGGTTGGTTAGCAATGACTAAAACAGAAGATTAATCATGTATGGTTTCAGATTCACAAAATTAAAATGATCCCAAAGAAACCTGAATAATTAATTATTAAATGCTTTTTGGGGGGTACATTTGCAGTATTTATGCACATTTCTGATATGATTAAAGCTTACAGGTGCTAAGACTTTGGGAAGATGGTGTCACGGGCAGTTTCTCGTCCTCCATCCTGATGTTGTGCTGCTGGCTGTCTGGGGGTAGCTAGCTGCCACACTGGTTGCTTATTACGACTTTGAACTTTAAAATCCTACAGTCAACACCAATACCTCATGTGTATTTGGGTTTTTATTTCTTTGGCTTTGTTTCTTTTTTTAAAAATTTTGGTTTGTTTTGTAACTTCTTATAATAAGGTAAGTTTATGAGCCTATTCCCACAGTAAGGTGAAGGATCTGTTGGGTTCATTTACTTATCATGGAAGCTCTTATTTTATTATATTTTCCCCCTTGTTCTCTTTATCTATGAGTTTGTTTTTAGATTTCACATATAAGTGAAATCAAATAATATTTGCCTTTCTCTGATTTATTTCACTTAGTGTAATGCCTTTTAGGTCCATCCATGTTGTCGCAATAGCAAGATTTTATTATTTTTTATGGCAAATCAATATTTTATTGTATATACAAATCACATTTTCCTATCTACTTGTCTATTGATGGGCATTTGGGCTGCTTCCATATTTGGCTATTGTAAATAATGCTGCAATGAACATGATGATGCATATATCCTGTATGTATGTATGTATGTATGTATGTATGTATGTATGTATGTATGTATATATTAAGGGAGAGGAGGGGAGACAGAAAGATAGACTCCCACATGCGCCACGACCAGAATCCACCCAGCAACCCCCATCTGGGGCTGATGCTTAAATCAATGGAGCTACCCATAGCATCCTGGGTCTACGCTTGGACCAATTGAGCCACTGGCAAAAGGAGAAGAGAGAGAGGAGGAGGAGAGAGAGGGAAAAAGAAGCAGATGGTGTGCCCTGACTGTGGATTGAACCTGGGACATCTGCACGCTGGGCTGATGCTCTAGCCACTGAGCAAACTGACCAGGGCCCATTTATCCTTTCAAATTAGTATTTTTGTTTTCTTAGGATAAATACCCAGAAGTGGAATTGCTGGGTCATAAGGTAGTTCTATTTTTAATTATTTGAGGACCCTCCTTACTGTTTTCCCTAGTTGGCTGCACTAATGTGCAGTCCCACCAACAGTGCACAAGTGTTTCCTTTTCTCTACATCTTCGCCAACACTTGTTTGCTGATTTGTTGGTGATAGCCATCTGACAGGTGTAAGGGGTATCTCCTTGTGGTTTTAATTTGCATTTCCCTGATGATTAGTGACATTGAGAATCTTTTCATATGTCTGCTGTTCATCTGTATGTCCTCTTTGGAGAAATGCCTATTCAGGTCCCCTGCCTCTTTTTAATTGGATTGCTTATTTTTTTGGTGTTAAGTTTATGAGTTCTTTATATATTTTGGATATTAATTCCTTATCAAATGTATCATTTGTGAATATTTTCTCCCATTCAGTAGGTTGTGTATTCATTTTGTTGATTCTTGGTTCTTTATTATACACTCCGTTAAAATTCTCCCTAAGTTACTCTATTCCACTCCCAAGTTTGATGAGCATCCTTAGGACTATTTCTTTCCGTTCTTTTTTTGTTTTGTTTTGTTTTTACAGGGACAGAGAGAGTCAGAGAGAGGGATAGATAGGGACAGACAGACAGGAACGAAGAGAGGTGAGAAGCATCAATCATTAGTTTTTCGTTGCCGTCGCAACACCTGAGTTGTTCATTGATTGCTTTCTCACATGTGCCTTGACCGTGGGCCTTCAGCAGACCAAGCAACCCCTTGCTGGAGCCAGCTACCTCGGGCCCAGGCTGACAGGCTTTTGTTCAAGCCAGATGGGCCCCGTGCTCAAGCTGGCGAGCTTGGGGTCTTGAACCTGGGTCTTCTGCATCCCAGTCCGACGCTCTATTCACTGCGCCACCGCCAGGTCAGGATCCATTCTTATTTGGGTAAATTACTTATTTCCATTTCCTTGGGGTTGTTTTATGGGGATTTTTTTCTTGTTTCTTATATGAAAGATATTCTTCTGTCCTTTCATTTTGTTTGACTTTGTTTATAGACATTAGACAAGATAGCTGTTTCTCCCAGTCTTGGAAACGTAGAGGCAGGCTTTGTGTAGACTGTTTCCAGTGGTTTGGGGAGCAGGTAGGAGCCCAGTGGGTGCCCAGGGATCTGTCCTAACAAGACGGTGTGGTTCCAGTGGGGAGACCACGTGTGCTTAACAGGGCTCTGTTGACTCCACTTGCTGCCTTTGTTCAGGGCCAAAATGGGCTCAGGGGATGCTTCCAGAAACCCTTTGTAGCGATAGTGACCTGGCAGGCAGACCAGAGTGCTGGATAGAGCGCTTCCCGCCCCATGGAGGTGGAGGGGACGTATACAGGGTGCTCCATGGCCCCTTTGACTCCAAGGGCTCCCCTGGCTCTCAAGTTTTTTCTGTAGTTTCTCTCTTTGGTCTACAAGAGACCTCTGTGCGGCTCTGGTCCACGTGGTGTGGGGCAGCTATGGAGCTGAGCATGCGCTCTTGACATCTGAGGCACAAGCTCACAGTGCTTGACATGCGCTCTAGACGCCCTCCTGAGCCTGTCCGTGTTGAGCATCTCTCTTCATGAAGGCGGGTGTGTGTGGTGACTCCTGTTGTCTCTGGTCCTCCCTTTGTTCAGAGGCGGCAAAGGCGCCAGCCAGTATAGCTGTGACCACCCTGCCCTATGAGGACCTTGCACGTAGGCCAAAGCCACTAACTCCCCCCGCCCTATCAAGGTGGTGGGGACCCAACCATGGCGCCACAGCTCCTCAGGCGCCAGAGATCCCGCCACTCCCCAGCGGCTCTGTTCCGTTTCTTTCTCTTGTTTGTTGTCCAAGCTGTGGTTCAGCCCTTGTTTGTCCGCAGGAGTAATGGCTTTCCCTCAGTGGTGGGATTCAGCTGGTTCGCACCAGTTAGGCAGAACCCGTACCTAATTTCTTGTTGAGTTCAGCCAACCAGTTGTTAAAATGGCACTTGTAAGCAGGGCTCTCTCTAAGGTGGTAACTGGGCAGCTGTCCAATGGGGAAATCACAAATTTACATTCCTTACTCTTTTTCCCCCCTTTTTTTAACATTCATCTGCGCAACAGTGTATTCTGTTCATTCCTTCCGTAGGTGAAAAAGAATTGACGGAACTATGCTTGTAATATTTATTTATTCATTCCATAAAACTCATCATATCTTTGATGAAATACTATAATTCCCTCATGTTTGTTACTTCAGTAAACAAACATATAATGTGAAGAGAAGTGCCAAACAACCAGGAGGTGACAAACTGTCATTGGAAATACCTTAAATAACAGTTTTATTATTTTTTGTCTGGTATTAATATATTTTCATTCATATTTTAAAGCTCTTTCTTATACCATCTAGTTTTGTGTACCTCTTTTAAATTCTCTTTTTAAAATTTATTTTATTTATTTATTTTTAAAATTCATTTTAGAGAGGAGACACAGAGTGAGAGAGAGAGAGAGAGAGAGAGAGAGAGAGAGAGAGAAAGGGGGGAGGAGCTGGAAGCATCAACTCCCATATGTGTCTTGACCAGACCAGCGCAGGGTTCTGAACTGGAGACCTCAGTGTTCCCAGGTCGACGCTTTTATCCACTGCGCCACCACAGGTCAGGCTGTGTACCTCTTTTATTCTTATTTAAGTGCTAAGTGCATGGAATAATAAATTATCTTTTGGTATGTCGTTTTTTTATACTTACAACAGTCATTAGGACAGGGAACGGGTTGTTAAATTATTTGAATGCCGCCATGCTTTCCCTCCATGTGTGCTACCTTTGCTTAGGCCCACGCTGCCGCCATCTTGGGCCTCCTTACAGAAGCTTTAAAAAGTATAGAAAGTGGGTTATTGAACCCCACATCACTTAACTTCAACCACTGTGACATGTTTCCTTTTTCTTTTTTCCTTAGTTGTTTCAAAGCAAATGCTAAATGTGAGCTAAGTGAAGTTTTGTAGGGGCTCCATGAGATTGCTTTCACGAGGTGATAGAATCAGATGTCAGGATGGGCAGAGGGGGTAGAGAGGGGAACAGAAAGGCGTTCAGAATAACACGACTGTGTTTATCCTCGTGGTCCTCTCCTGCCCCATTTTAAGTTTTCTCTGCTTCTCACTTGCGTCATTCTTTGCTTTGAAATAAATGACCTGCATGAGCAGAGGTGTCTCTAAGCAGAGGGTTTTACATTAAAGCCCCTTATGCTGTGTCCTTGTCCTCCTTCCTGCCTGACCTCCCTGTGATTCCCAGTCTCACTGCCAGCCCTTCAGGGCGCTGGTGGCTTCCTTCTCCTTTTCTTGCACAGAAAGAACTTGACTCTCAGTCCTGGAACTCAGCCGTTTTTTTCTTTGCCAGCAAAGCTTGGGAACAGGGCAGTGAAAGGAAGGGAGGGGGCGGAAGGGGTCTTTTTCTCCTTGGGGACACCTCAGCCTGGGACAGCATTTCATCAAACTATCGTTCTATACATGTCTGGATTCTGAGTTAGGAAACTAGGGTTTCCACAAATAAAGGGCCTCAGATGGGTTCTGGGCATAAAAGTCACAATAAATATTAGCCTGTTAAAAACTTTGTGATGATTTACAGTAACAATAGTCCTATTTAACTTTGCTTGGTTCAGTTTAATAGTGTAACTTTTTTTTTAGGCTACCTATTAATATCTCATGCGATATTAGTAGTTTGTTAAACACAGTTTGGGGGAATGCTATCCTTAAATTATTCCATCTAATCTGGATCTGCAGGATGGGGTGACTTGCTGCTCCTGGCTTGCTGGATTACTCTTTCCCTTTGGTCGGGGGTGGTGAGAGATCAGACACCAGAGTGGGAACAACTAAAGGAATGTTGTAGGTCTGGTTAGCAGAACAACACAGGGTGATTCCAGAGGGCCAGTGTGTGGGACCACTGGTTAATGCAGGCAGAGCTCTCAGGCAAAGCAGAAAGCAGTTGTTCCCTGGATCCTGGGCAGCTCTGGAGCTCTCATAGGACCCTTTAGAGACCTGGGATGGGACCAGGGGAGGACACTACTCTGGTGGCTTAGGGCAGTCTTCTAGGCCAGGGTCCTCATACATGGTCCTAGAACAGTGATGGGCAATCTTTTGAGCTTGGTGTGTCAAAATTCGCCAAAAAAACCAAGCATAACTCGGGTGGTGTGTCACTTCGAGAAAAACGGCCTAACCGGAACTCCCAGAACTAGACGCTCTGTGCGGGAGTTCTGTTGTTTTGGTCTACAGACCTCCGGCACAGAGTGTCTACACTACAGCATACTTCTCTGGTATGCAGCCGCATGTGGCCGCGTGTCATGGAAAATGGCTACGCATGTCAGTGCCGACACGCATGTCATAGGTTTTCCATCGCGGTCCTAGAAGCTCATGGCCAAAGGGTATGTTCATTCTTGAAAAAGGAATGCAAAGAACACCAATTTAAGGGAGTATATGTTGGCCCAGGAGTTAGAACAACAAAGGAAAAATAACCCAACATTTAATGTATTTATAGAATTATTTTACAATATGTCTTGTCTTTAAAGAATTAAAATTTTACATTTGCAAAACACTTTTAAAATAAATCAGTCTCAAAAGACGACTCAACGTTTAAATCAGTGGTTCTTAACCTGGGTTCTATGGAACCCTAGGGGTTCAATGAGTCGGTCTCAGGGGTTTGGAGAAGCCTCTGCCGCGGAGGCCAGAATAAAGTAATACCGTAATTTGTTGTGAGTTCATGCACTTTGTTGGTTTTGTTCTTTGAGCAAGGTGATGTTCATGAACAGCTCATTTTGTGCACCAGTAAAAAAACATATACCTATGTCTTGAATTTGGAAAAAAAAATCATATTTTATTTATCACTAAAGAAGGGTTCGGTGAATGCGCATATGAAACTGGTGGGTTCGGTACCTCAAAAAAAGGTTAAGAACCACTGGTTTAAATGATTTCATTGCTCACTTTTAGTACTTTCAAACCATGTCTTCCCAAGTTCTGAGATCCTCATTTTGATTCATCCTCAAAAGTTTGTAAATGCTATGCTCTTGTCTATTTGGCATTTAGCTTTGTGGAGACCAGCTTGACTTCCGTTCTCCTCTACATAATTTGTTTTCTTTTGAAAGCCTAGATTCTTCTAGAAATTTTTAAAAAGTTTAAAAACCTTTTAAGTTTTTTTTTTATTTGGAAGTAATTATAGATTCACAGGAAGCTGCCAAAATAATACATAAACTCTGTGTCCCCTCCCTCCAGTTTCCCCCTGTAGAGATGTCTGATACAGCTATAGTATGATATTAAAACTGGGACCTCAACATGAGCACAATACTGTTATCTAGACTGCAGAATTATTAATTTTTTTCTACCAGTGTTTATATGCATTTATTTGTCTGTATACGTGCAGTTCTTTGCAATTTTAGATTGGATTCCAACATTAATTTTATAAATTCTTTCCTTCCTTTGAGCCCTGTGACCATTGCCTTAGTTCAGTTCTCAGAGTTCTCACCTGTAGGGTTTCAGTAATCTCCCAGCGTCATCCACTTCCTCTCTTCTTTTTCTCTCCCATCGTGCACTTTCCTGGCTGAGTTCTCTTTCCAAACTATGACCTCTCTTTATCTTCCTGCTTGAAAGCTTTCAAGGACTCACCTCTTGCTCCAAAGATAAAGTCCACGCTGATGTCTGATTTTGCCCTTGTCTTTCCCTCCCTGGCTTTATCTCTGTCACTCTTTTTTTAAATATTTATTTATTTATTCATTTTAGAGGAAAGGGAGAGAGAGAGAGAGAGAGAGAGAGAGAGAGAGAGAGAGAGAGAGAGAAGGGGGGGAGGAGCAAGAAGCTTCAATATGTGCCTTGACCAGGCAAGCCCAGGGGTTTGAACCGGCAACCTCAGCATTCCAGGTCAACGCTTTATCCACTGCGCCACCACAGGTCAGGCCTTTATCTCTGTCACTCTTAATTGGCACTCCCAATCTGTGGTAGTTCTCTTGCTGCATTCTTCCTAGGTCTGTGCCTTTGCACATGCTGTTCCTCCTACATCAAGCGCTATTCATGACTTCTTGTGCATCTGCAAAATTCCAGTTGCTCCGTCAAGATTTGCTCAAATGCTGCCTCTTCCTGGGAGTATTCCTCATCTTTGTGCCCCCCCCCAACTTATTTTTCTGACCTCTTAGGACAGCACTTCTTGCATAGCTGTTATGCTTGCAGGTATAGTTAGGAACATCTTAAAGTGATAAGAGTCCAGACTATAGACAGTGGTTTAAACAAGTGGGGACTAATTTTTTTCACAATAAAATATGCAAAAGTGGGCAGTTCATAGCTGGGAAACGGACTCAGCAGCAACATCAGGAACAGAAAGACTTTCTATATTATTTCCTACTCTGTGCTATCTGGCTTGTCACCTTGTCATCACAAGGTGGCTGCTGCATCATGTGTGTATTCCAGACAGGAAGCAAAAAAATCATGTCTGTAGCTGTCCTTCATTGCATGTAATAGCGAAAGCTTTTCTAGAACACCTTTCAACAGACTTGCATTAACCTGAACCATAGACGTCGCCATTTCTAGCTGGAAGGGAGTGCAGATGAGCAAGTATCTAGCTCCCTGATCTTCATAACAGAGGAAGATGAAGGGAGTGGAGGGTTGGAATTAGGTGTCAAGTGAGTGAGACTACCCTGTCAGCTACCCACAATGCTCCCATCAGGCTGAGAGCCATCTCCTGGAAGACTGGGATAATCTGTTAGTTTTTGTCCCGAATCCCTAATGCCTGGAATTTACTTGAAACCTCATAAATAATTTGAGTGAACACATGCATGCAAGATTCGAGGGCTTAGAAAAAAACGTTTAAGAATTGTCATTTCGCCTGACCAGGCGGTGGCGCAGTGGATAGAGCATTGGACTGGGATGCGGAGGACCCAGGTTCGAGACCCCGAGGTCGCCAGCATGAGCGCAGGCCCATCTGGCTTGAGCAAAAGCTCACCGGCTTGGACCCAGGGTCGCTGGCTCCAGCAAGGACTGGCTCGGTCTGCTGAAGGCCTGCGGTCAAGGCACATGTGAGAAAGCAATCAGTGAACAACTAAGGTGTCTCAACGGCAACGAAAAACTAATGATTGATGCTTCTCACCTCTCTTCGTTCCTGTCTGTCTGTCCCTATCTATCCCTCTCTCTCTGTCCCTGTAAAAAAAAAATAAATAAATAAAAAGAAACCGGCCCTTGGGTCTCTACTGAGCAGGTACTTAAAAAAAAAATTTTTTTTAATTGTCATTTCTTTGATGAGACAGAGAAGCAGTTTCCCCGCCAGTCATCTACTGCAGGCAGGACACAGGTGGAGGAGCACCGAGAGGAAGGGTGTGTGCTGTGAGGGAGGGAGCAGCAGCAGTCAGCATCAAGCCTCAGGTCTGATCTCTGCCTTTCTGTCCAGGCCAGTGAGTCCTGCAAGTGGCAGGGGATAGGAGGACAGACTGTAGGGCAAAGCCTCAACCCTTTTGGGTACTAATTAGAAACACAAAGGACAAAAAGGAGTAAACTCAGAGAGGGTAGCAAGACTAGGAACTGGGGTGTGCCTGCACACTATCACCCCTAATAAGTTTTAACTTCCTTGGGAGAGAATTTTCATTTGGATGGTGAGAACATTTTTGTTTTGTGAACCACTAGAAATATCCTCTACATTTTAATTCCCTTTAGTTACTCAAGCTCTTCAGTAAAATGAGCCTCTCTCATTTTAGGGGGCCTCTAGGATAGGTCTAAAGGGAAGACTTTGCTCTCCCGTATCACCCTCCAGGAAGCCAACTTTGTGTGGACACAGCCAATCCTGAGCTTGCTCTGGCTGGACAGCATTGTGTGGACACAGACGATCCTGAGCTTGCTCTGGTTGGACCAGCGGTGAAGACAGCTATGGTACCGGCAGCACTAACAGATGCGGGTTGGTGCAGCTTTCAAGAGGATGACTCAGGACCAGACGTGGGGCTTGCGGCAAATGCATCACCCCCAAGTACATTGAAAGGAGGGCCTGGAATGGAGTAGGAATACAAAGAGGGGTGTAGGAATCTGGCGCTGCCACTTCTGAGTTGTGACCTTCAGTAACTTGTTCTCTCCAAACCTCACAGGACCCACATAACAGGTTGTTGTGAGGATTAGGTGAGAAAACGCATAGAAAACACTTAGAACATATTTTATGCTCAAGGTTATTCTCTTGGAAAATTCATCTACTTATTCATACCCTCATAACAAAGGAAAACTGAGCCAAAATGTGTAGATTGGTCCAAAGAACAGTTATAGGTGGCCATAGTGTTCTAGGATAGCTTCATATTTGTCCTTATCATATTACCCGAAAATTATTTTTGTGTCAGATTTCATCACTAAAACTGTCATTTGGAGGGAGAGGCCTGCCTCAGCCATCTGGCATATCCAGTGCATGGTGCAGTGCCCAGCAAGTATAGGACTGCCCAGCAAATGTTTGTGGAAGTCCAGCTGATCCCTTCATACTGCCTCCCTACTAACATGACCTCTCCTCAACCTCCCTTCTGGCCATTTAGAGTGTCCTGAAAGCCCTTGAGCTGGCGTTTTCATTAAACAAGGACTTCCAAGGGACAACCACCCTTTCCTTTCCTGCCCATTCTTGGGCAGGCCAGAAACTCTCAGTTCACAACAGGAAACCAATAGCTTTGTGCTATCAGAAGACATTTCCTTCACAGCACAAAACGTCTGAGTAATAATTTCGAGCTGGGCTTCACCCATTTCCTGTAAAAGGAGGCAAATTCGCCTATCCTGGTCCTGCAGAGCCTATGCTTTCCAGCGGGGAGTGATGCAATGCCTCTGCCCTGGGGACCGGGGCCAGTCTTCTCCCTCTGTCATACCAGGTTCCGCACCTTGTGTAGCGGACTCACTGGGAAGATGGCCTCTTCACATCTAGGCAGAACACAGTCACTATGACTAATTTGTACCCTTGTCTGAATAAGTTTCATAGGCAGCTTTGAGAGTAAAATTTTGTGGGGTAAAGAGAGTCATAGCTTTCTCTGAAAGTCCACCAGGAATGAACAGATGTTGGGGTTCATGAAAAGGCTGATAGATGGACACCCAGTAGCTTCTTTTTGGCTGATCTGGTCCGTTGGGGAAATGACCATGAAGTTGTGAGATAGAGATGAGTTTTGCCTGACCATGTGGTCCATACCACTGTCTCCTGGCAGCGGTTAGAGCATTGTGCTTTCTGAGTACTGAAAGAGAAGAGCCTGGTCCTCCTTAGTAATTACATCAGATCTTTTCATATTGAGTCTGGAAGAGACACTTTTCTTCTCTTTCCTGCATTTTATACACAGGAACGCGGAGGCCTCAAGAGGCAAATAACTTCTCACAAGCTGCAGAGCAGGTCGGTCACTGGCAGAGTCCGGTTAGAATCCAGACTTCTTCATTTTCAGCACCATGCTCCCCAAAGGTTTTGAATCCTTTTCTTGTACTACTGTCTCGGAAACTTCTCACATGGATTTTGGGGCTCACCTATGAGGTAGCAGAACACTGTGGGTTTCTAAAAGAAATAGCCGGTAGGAACTCGCAGCTTTAGAGAGAGTTCAGATGCTGCCCTTTTCCACATCATGTCAGGCAGAAAGCAGAGGAGCAGGGGAGGGGTCCTAGGCTTTTGTGAGCAACCCCAACCAGGGATATTCACTCATGTTACATAGGAAGTATTAGCAAGGGAGCAGTTATCACTGGACTTACCTGGAAGAAGGTGACCCTGTCAGAAGGCAGTTGAAACGCCCGTTCTGTCCCTGCAGCATCACATAGCCTGTTTATTTGTTGTGAATGGGCTTTCATGTCATGAAATGTAGATTGCAAGGATGCAGACCTGTAAAATCAACAGATTTAAAGAGACACATTGGACAGCACAAAAAAGCCAAGCCTAAGAGTCCATAATAAGTTTCCTGAAGTAAGAAGGAGGTGACCCAGGTCTTATGGGCAGTCGTGGATATAAGGATTAGACCAGAATCATTCTTTTTCTCGTGCTGGTTACAGGTTCTCACCAGTCCCCCTATGGGGAGAGTGTGTATGGATGGTTGGATATAGGCATAAGTGTATCTTCTACAATTTTCAGTTCATAGAGTAGGCTTTGTCATTTTCAACACATGCGTTTGCCCTTTACATATAAAGTCCAGAGATAAACAGCCCTTCACGTATTTTTATTAATACTAAGAAGACTCAACGGGAAATAAATGGCACACTCAAATTTGCATAATAGGAGGATTTCATAAAGGACTGTTTATAAAAGCATGGCAGTGAGTGGAGCAGTGCTGTGATCAGGCCCATACGGCTCAGAGGGGTCAGGGGAGCAACTGGCTTCTAGGGATCTGGAGGGAGAGAGCATGTAGAGAAAGCGTTTTGAGAGGAGCAGTGACTTCTGGTCAAGAGACATAGCCATCTGCAGCACGCTTACAGAGAGAATCCTGGAGAACAAATACCCTAACCTCCCTCTTCTCCCTCCCTCTTCCTGGGCCTCCGGTTGGCCAAACTCAACAGAGAGCCTGAGGGCCAGGGAGCGCATCGATGCAGATAGAACAGCCCGTAGGAAAATGTATGTCTTGGTGTTGGACTAGAGGCTCTGTGGTTACAGTGCAGGGTCTGCCCTGGCCCCTGTGCTGCTAACATAGGTGAGGTTGGCCGGAAGGTGTGCCAGGGAGGCATCAGCTTGCTGAGTTTCTTTTCTTTGAAAATGAGAAGGGAAAGAAGTGCCCTTGTCAAGAGGACATCGTCAGTAACTAGGGGCAGCAGCAGGGTTAGCTGTCTGGATAATAAATAGTTTACGATCATATCAGAATGTGATCGCTTCGGGGAAAGGAGATTTCCTCAAGGCAGCAGAGAAAATCCCAAGCATAAGTTCAGGAGGCCAAGGGAAAAGTGTTGAAGGTTGAGGCTCAGTGGCACTTAGACTGGATTATGGTTACAGAAAATGACATAAAGAAAACAGATGACTTTCTTTAAGGAACTGGCTGTCTCTATGTTTTATGTTAACTCCAGTCCAGTAAGCTGGGCACATAAAGTAAGCTTCTGACAGAGACAAAAAAAAAATGATGGTAAAATGGGGCTCAGGAAGAACAGCCATGATTACCTGAAAGGTGGGCACCCAGATAAGATGAGACGATTGAGGGGGAGTCTGGCATAGCTGACCGTGAAATGACACTAAAATTCAGTGGGTGACATTTGCTCCTTTGTTTCTCCATCCCTTGCCCTGGGACCAAGATATTTAAAGTTAAGGCTGGTTTTGGTCATGGGATCTGTCCTGGCACAGGACCAGGGAGGGTGTACTTGGTTTATGGGAAGGAAAGAGCCAGTGCTTTGGGCGGTGCTTCCCCAGACTGAGACAGTGTCATTTATTGATTAATTTATTTGTTAATGTTTGTGTGCCTGGCCTTATGCTGAATGAATGCTGAGGGCATAGAAGTGAAGTGTCCTTCAGGAAACCCTTAAGCACATCTGTCAGAGTTCTATAACATCCTAGCATCAGCCACGTGTGAGAGACATAGGCAAGATTCATTGTCTTTTAGAGGAGAGATAGCATGGTTGACCCCAGCTGCGGCCAGGTGAAAGACGCCCCAAAGTAGGTACGCACATTTTCCACTGGGGACATCTGAGTTGCCAAGGACACACAATGACAAGTCTCGAGAACATGACCAGTCACTGGTAGAGTTATATATCAAACCAAAGTTAGTATGTAGCACTTATGGCATACACCTCTGTTCAATGTTAAGTTTTTTGGTACGGATATAGAAAACACCTGTCAAGCGAGATCACAGAATGAAGTTTAAGGAGCTTTCTCATTGAGTTATTGTATTATTGGCCAACTGTGCAACGCCTTCACTGGGGAGAAAACACGAAGAAATGGGCTTGTGTTCTAATGAGAATAGTATCCATGTTAATTGTCGAACAAAGAATCATTATTGAGTAATGGAAAGGATTGGAGACTTTGTTCCAGGAGACCTGGAAGGATAGGATGGAGAATTCTAGGGTGCAAGCCTCACTGTGGCAGGAAACTAGACCGAGTACCTTGTAACTTGACACACAGGGCCACTGTGAACTTACTTGTTTATGGGCTCAGGGTTTGGAGATGCTGCGTTAAGGGTCTTTTCCACTCAGTCCAGCAAGAAGGGACTCGGACAAGAGAAATGCAACTGGAACCACCTAGTAAAGGGCCCGCACGAAGCTAAGGGTTAGAATTATAAATCTCCCAGACACCAGGATTCCCTTTATTTGAAAATTAAGAGCCAGCCAAATGAATCCAAGATGATAGAAATCAGAACTCTGGTTGCTTGAGGTGGGACCGGGAGATTGACCGGAAGGGGGGCATGAAGGAATTTTCTAGGGCTGATGGACGGGTTCTTTCTACTGATGGTGGTGTACAGGTTTTTCAAAATTCATCAGGCTATACATTTCAGATATGTGCACTTCCCTGTAAATAAATTTTAAATTATGGAATTAAAAATATAGAAATAATAGGAAATATAGAAATATTCCTATATGGCCCACACTTCAAAAGGGAGAGAGGATATCTTCAGACCACAACCCTAACCTTGGGAGGACAACATGACAGGTAACTGACAAGACTAGGTGCCAGAGGGCTGGACTCTGACCTGGCTCTGCTGGCCATTCAGATGGATGATTGTCTTTCTTTCTACTTCTGTCCTAGTCTGTAAACTAAGGGACTTCCCCCAGGTGATGGGTAAGCTCCGATAGCCTGAGACTCCTTATCCCCATTTCTGAGACAGAGGTTGGCCGGATGAGCTATGGGTGTGACCTGATTTGGTGATTCTTGTGATCTGAATCTCTTCCACATGTCTGGTGTCAGCCCAGTGCGGAGTAGGAGGGAGAGCGGGCAATCTGATACCTCCGGGAAGTCCAGTGCTCTGTTGTTGCTAAAATTAGAACCAGGCAGCAGCTGAGATCAAGGCCATTCCTTTCCCAGCCCCTGTGAGCTCACTTCTGCCTCCACCCTGCCCCTGCAGATGCACTCAGGACTTCCAGACGACCCCCATCCCAGAGAAAGGAAGCCGAAAGAGAGGTCTTATCTCACAGAGACCTGGACCATTTTAGACAAAGAGTCTCAAGAGTAGGAGAAAGGAGAAAAAATGAATCAAAAGAAGGAAAGGAAGAAGGAAGGAGACTAGAACAAGTGAAGAGAAGTAACTCAAATAGAAGATCCTGTTAGTCTATCCTTACCCCTCTGCTGCTGTGTGTACCCATTGGCTTCCACAAAGATAGGAGTGTATACCTCCTCGTTTTAGGAAAAACTCCAAAAAGTGAAATGATGATGTTTCCTCGTCACATACAGGCAGAACTCGATTGACTGTGCCTCACAGATTCTGTTTCCATAAACATTGAGGCAAATCTTCCACCAGCAAAAAGATAACTCGCTCAAGGCTCAGAAGATGGTTAGCATGTATTAGCAATAAAGCATTTTCCATTCAGGTATGTACATTTTATGACACAATGCGATTGCACACTTAACAGACTACAGTATAGTGTAAGCATAACTCTGTGCACTGAGAAACCAAAATATATGAGTGACTTGCTTTATTGCAACAGTCACTTGATTGCAGTGCTCCGGAACTGAACCCACCATATCTCGGATGCGTGCCTGTGTTTCGGCGGCTCGCTCGCACCTGAGTGCAGGCCAGAAGCAGTCCCTGGGGCTGGCCTTGAATCCCAGCTGTGTTACAGACAGATTTACCAGGATCTTGAGCAGTTCACCTGATCATTTCTGCCTCATTTTCTCTATCAGTGACGGAGGGCTCTAAGTGGAATGGTATTGGGAAGATGGAGTACAGTGAATTATCCAAGAGCACTTTGGAGGTGCTCACGCAGGCTGGCCACAGGTCCAGTTGGAAGCATTTGTAGGCGATTTTCTGGTCTGGCTGGTTTTCGTTGATCTGCTTCTGGAACTATTAGTTTGTGTGGGTCTATTCCTGAAGCTGCCCCGACAGTAGTTTTTATCCCATACTTTCCCAGTCGTACTCAAGGTTTGTATGTGGAGAGCAGGACAGAGGTGCATCTGGCTGTCCCTTTCCTTTCTGGTAGGCCGTGCACTGGCAGCTGGTAGCTTATGAGCAGCCTTCCCCGGCCCTGAAGCAGCCAAGCCCTCATACCATTTGTCTGCTGAGGGGACAAGTTGCCCGCAGAGCCATGCAGATCAAGCGCAAGATCGCATGCAGAGTGCCTGACATGGTGGTGGACACAGAGTGAATGCTGGAGGTGACAGCTGTTCAGTAGGATGACTTAGGAAGAGTTTTTTAAAAAACCATGTCATCAATCAATAAATTCCATGCTCTGGACTTTTCAGCCGATAGAAAACATATCTAATTTCTTTAGGGAAAATACATGTTGCAATTTTGTACTTGACTGCTGACCAGTCATACCGGTAATTCCATTCTTATTATTGTTGCTGTTAGTAGTAGTAACAATGTACTGACAATGTGAGGTGGAGGGTGCAACAGGTCCCAGTGTCCCTTCCTGAGGGACAGGATGGGGTGTGCTTTCTCACAGATCCCCAGTGGCTCTCACAGTGGGTCTAACGCCCTCACTTCAGGCTCAGTTTGCAGTGACTCTTCAGTCTTATCACCTGGATGCTGCTGAACGGAACTTAGAGGAAGTGCTGCCCAGAACTCCCCGGGAACGGCTGCAGGTGCCCACACTGGCGCTGCCCAGAACAAAGCGACAGACAGCACATGGGGAAGAGGCGCAAACTCCTCTTCCCTCTGGGCATCCAGGCTGTCCCTGTTTCAGACATCTTGATGCTGTCTTTCTGACCTCTCCTATCAGGTGGCACAGGAAGTCTGTCTGTCTTTGCCAGTTTCGTGATGTCTGTGGTGGCCACGGTGACCAGGAGGTCTTTATCCTGAGGTCTCACTGGAGTCAGATATACTGAGAGACTGGCTCTTCTTGTCAACCAGAAATATTCTCAGAGGGGAGCCAAGAGAGCTGGCATCCCAGGAGGTGCTGTGAGAGCTGTCGGCACAAAAAGGAAAGAGAAGAGTTCCTCCTAGACATACAGATCTCAAGCTAGAAACCACGGACATACCTGAGTAGCTGACTCTCAGTGAGGCTGTGTTTGTGAGGCCCTGAAGGGCAGCGCTCCCCTTCGCGTGTGGAGACAAAACTGAGAGCGGACATGTGAGCCCTTGGGCTTAAGTTTCTTTCTGTGAGCCTCAGTTCCTCTCAGCATCAGGAGGGAGTTACAATGGTCAGACCCACCTTTCTTTCCTGGTGGATGTCCCAAGGCTCCCACATGTTGGTTCAGCCCTGCCTGAGGCCAGGGACCCGGCATCTTTGTCTGTCGTCTTGGTGGCCCCAATACCTGTTTCCTCAGATCTGGGGCCTGGTGTTATTGCCACAAGCTCTGTCTTTCCCCCATCCTCTTTCATGGCCTGTCACGACATCTGGGAGACACCACATTTTTCTTGAGTCTCCTTTGATGCTAACCGGACCTGGGGAGGTCTTCCTGATGAGCAGTAGGCTCTGTGACAGCATGCAGTGCAGGCCCCTGTGGAGGGACAGACACCAGGACAGAGAGCCCTGACCACATCAGTGCGTATCAGCCCGTAGGGAGTCTGCCCAGCTCCTTGCTCATGCCCTGCCTTGAGCTGCTGCAAGCCAACATCCAAGATCCTTAAAATGGATCTATACGTGGTTTTTGAGCTTGAATATTAAACAAACTCGCCAGCTTTTCTTTCTTCGGGCTTCTGCAGACTTCCACAAGTGTAGAGAAAGCTCTGGACATGGGCCTTGTCTCATTTCCTTGCAGGAACTGCCCATCTGAAGCCATGTGTGTCCTTTTGCACAATGTTGGTTAGAGATGCTGCTCACTGCGTTACCTCATGTCTGTTACATAAGGACTCACTTGATAAATTTCTCCTTGAACACGGTGCCAGGAAAAACTTCTCTTTCCAGTCTGATTCCAGAGATTTGTACAGTGAGAAGAGTACGGGCCAGTGCATTTTCCTTTCATCCAGGAAACTTGAAGATGCATCCAGCCTTCACTGGAGTAAACAGCTCATCTCCGTGCTGGAAACATGCTGTTCTCTTTTTCTCCCAATCGTCCTCTTTTGAGTTGTGGTCAGTGTCTAGAGTTTCCTTTTGCTCTTTTGGGAAGTAGAGGGGGATAAACCACCCGCCCAAAAATATTCATGTGTACATATACATGCATGACATAGATGGCCCCTGTCTGCCGAGTCCCGGTTTAGGCACTGGGAGCACAGCTGGTCCATTGGGGAGCTAAGCAGATGGACAAGACCTTGAAGGCAGTGCAAAGTGGGGTCAGTTAGAAATGAGGGCAGAGAAAGGCTAGAGGAGTTCAGAAGAAAGAGTGACTCTGGAAAAAGACGTCAGAATGGGGAGGCTTCTTGGAAGGCAGGGAATTCTGACTGGACTGGGAAGGATGAAAGAGATTTCGAAGGCAGAGGTCAAGGAGGAAGGACACATCTGATGGAAGGAATGGTTTGAATAAAGACTTGTTTAGGAAAAAGTGAATTGCCCTCCACATTTGATCAGAACGTTCAGACTCGAGTTCACTTGGCAGGTAAGATACACGCAGGAGGCAGTGGGCACTAAGGCTATTCCTACAGGGGTGTGCACTTGTTATTCATAAACAGAACTTGGGGTTGGCATGTTCTTTTTGTTCAATCATCCTGTGAAGTAGACAGAGGAACAAGGAGGATTCGTTTCTATAGGGCAGATGCTTGGGCTAGGGAGGGAGCTCTGAAGTCACAAACTCTGCTGAGGGAGGCAGCCTGGAGGTGAGAAAACCAGTTCCACCGACCCAAATCTAGAGCTTGATCCACTGGGTCAGGTCTCATCTCTGGAAATACAATGTGAGGGGATTTGCGGGGCCAGGCTGGTGCTGCTTACCTTGGAGAAGAGAATCAGAATTTTGTTTTCCTCAGGGGGTGGGTGGGGGTATTGGTGAGGAGGAAAGGGAGGAGCCAGTGCGTAATTTAAGGCAGCGGTTTCCCTTAACAACGCCTGCAGATGGATGAATTTCCGTGCAGCCCCATACTCTGTTCCTTTTCTGTTACTGAAGAGGAACAATGAGGGAGTGAGGGATAAGCAGCAATGTTTATCTTTCCAGCTCTGAACTTTCAAACGCTGCAATCCCCCAGGGGTGGGAAGAGTGGGTGTGGTCACTTCCCACCATTACAAGGCGGGAGACCCAGCAACTCAGCTGGGGAAGAGGGGGTGTGATTTCCTCCCAGATAGGAAATTTATCTCCCTAATGGGAGCCTGCACAGAGTCATCAACACTTATCTCCAGAAGCAGATGACCAGAGAGAAGCCCTGCCCAGTGCTTTACCCCTAAGGGACTGAGTTAGCCAAAGGAGGGAGAGTGAGGATCACCAGCTGAGGACTTTAACTAGGAGAGCACCTGCTACCATTTGTATGTTAAAGAATTCTGCCTGCCAGACTTCCAGTGCTGACCCAGGACCCTCAGGGGGAATCCCAGCCATCCCTCTCAGGAGGCTACATGAAATCGAACTGCAGAAGTACAAAGGGGGGATTTTGGTCCTTGCTTCAGAAGGAGTCCAGCTTTGTGAGATGAACATCTCAGCCCTTAGGATCAGGTTCTGGAAATTCCAAGAGCTCCACAAATAGCCCGACCTGCAGGCCTGTTTGTTGAAAGGAAGCACCCTCTTTCCACATGCAGAACATTATAGCAGGAAGGAAGCCCCACCCCTTATACAGTTGAGGAAACTGAACGCCAGAGGCCAAATATACTCAGACTTATTAATGATATCATTTCAATTTTCCTAAATCCTTACTTTTAAAAAATATATTTTATTAGACATAAGTTAAGCAAATCTCCTTCCATCTCCCTCCTCATGTCTGTCATATTTCTAAAGTTTTTTTTTTCATTTTATTTCCACAAATAATGAACTTTTTAACGTCTATTTTGTCATCTGTGAAATGGGGGTAATCTTTAGCTCATAGAAGTGTCAGAATTAGAGTAAATAAGGCAATGCGGATAAAACATTTAAAACAGTTTGCAAATGTTCAATAAAAGTCATCATAAAAGGAGAAAATTTCCATTTCAAATTTCTTTAACCTCTGTCTGCCTCCCACATTTTGGGTATGGCCTTGGATTTTTAGAAATTTATATTTAATTACAATTGTCATACAATATTATATTAGTTTCAGATGTACACCATAGAAATTAAATATTTATATACCTTGCAAAATGATCACCATAGTAAGTCTATTACCCATCTGTCATTGTACATAGTTATTATAATATTATTGACTCTAATCTGTGATTTTTAATAAAGTTTACAGCTCACTATTATTTTTCTTTGAGAATTATATAGCAGTACATTACTTTGTCACTACATTAATAATAATTATTTCACCTTAGTTTCATGTTAAATTATGTCAATGCTTACATAATATGTATATTTTCAGTATTTATATAATAAGTCCTTTTATAATGCAGCCCCCTTGTGATTGAGTTGTTAAGCTTGATATATAGCCCAATTACATAATATTTTTAAGTAAAGGTGTATGAGAAATGTTGTCAGAGCTGATGGGTATAATCAATGCCTTTCTGTTGCTTTCACTCATGAACAACAACCTGCTGGGTTTTGAAATCTTGCTTTGCAGACTTCTCAGAGTTTTTTTTTATTATTAATTTTAATGGGGTGACACCAATAAATCAGGGTACATATGTTCAAAGAAAACATCTCCAGGTTATCTTGTCATTCAGTTATGTTGCATACCCATCACCCAAAGTCAAATTGTCCTCTGTCACCTTCTATCTGTGCCCCTACCCTCCCCCTACCCCACCCACCCTCCCCTCCCCCCTATCCCACCCTCTCCTCCCTCCCATCACCCCGTAACCCCCACACTCTTGTCCATGTCTCATAGTCTCACTTTTATGTCCCACCTATATATGAAATCAGGCTGTTCTCAGTTTTTTTCTGTTTTACTTATTTCACTCCATATAATGTTATCAAGGTCCATCCATTTTGTTGTAAATGATCCGATGTCATCATTTCTTATGGCTGAGTAGTATTCCATAGTATATATGTACCAAAGCTTTTTAATCCACTCATCCTCTGACGGACACTTGGGCTGTTTCCAGATCTTCGCTATTGTGAACAATGCTGCCACGAACATGGGGGCACATTTCTTTTTTTCGAACAGTGCTATGGTGTTCTTAGGGTATATTCACTTATCAGAGTTTTATTGCTTCAGTGATTATGGGCACCTTCCTTTACTCTTGAAATTAAAGAAAAAAAGTCTCCACTTTTTATCTCTGAGGAATTCTCATTCTTAACAAAAAGAGGTTTAACTTGGCCTGGCATTTTCTCCCCTAATGTGCGTATGTGTTATTCTTGGGTACCCGGCTGACTTGTCTTCCTGAGTGCAGGCAGTGCCTTCTTTTGGTTCCCCAGGGTAAACAGCTGGCCAATTGAGTCCAAGTTACTAATTCAGGGCTGTGGCCACCAGCCTGGTGGGCTTGAGGGAGTTTAGAGAATCTTTACATCTGTGTGCTTTGTTTTTCATAAGGCTACTATACTGGGGCAAACTTACCATATCAAACTTCTGAGCATTTCAGCCCTCCTTTTATGAATGGGTCCAGCCAGCTTTGGTAGCCAAAATTCTCAACAACCTGCCCTGACCAATCAGAAAGAAGCAGAGGAAGTGGGGGGCAGAGGCTGAGGGACCTCCGCTCACCTCTTGTGCCAAATATTTTTCCTTAATTACTGAATAATGATGGTGATGGTGGGGGGATGTCTGGGTGACCTGAGAGGGAGAACTGGGGAAGCCATTATAGCAGAAGGACACTTAGCCAGTTTGGAGGATGCTTTGCCAATGCTGCTAGGACACGTGCAGTGTCCCCTGGAGCTCAGAGTAAGGGCAATGATTGCACCTTCTCCAGGAATCTGAGCATGTGCCTGACCAACTGACCTCGCCACACTGCTGCAGACTGCACCCCTGCCCTCTTCCAATGTAAAAGGTATGGCTGCAAGGGTATTTTGGGGGTTAGCAAGTGCCATTTGGATGTTTAGCTGAGATTGGCATTTAATTGTTACTGAATGATACCTTAGAACTGAGCCAAAGAAGGGCTCTATCACATGGCAGCCAAACTGTCGGGGAAGCGGCGCCAAGAAGTATGAAAGTCTTCGGCACAAACAGCAGTGGTGCTCAGAACGCTCTCACACAGCGAGAGGGTCAGGAAAATGGCAGCCTTGAGCTTGGCACGAGCTGCGGGTGAGGCTTGGGTCTGAGAAGGTGCTGGGACAGGGCCACGGCCAAGTCCTCTAGGTCAGTCCCCGCACAGGACCTCTTGCAGCAAATGTCTCTGCAGAGTGTTATATAAACCCAACATGGAACAGGCTCACAGCAAACATTTGGATAGCTTGTGGAGAGGGCAACCCGGTGTTTATGGCAGGCAAACCCAAAGGGACACTGGCTTGGCTTGCAGACCTCAAGGTAGACTGACAAGGTAGGACAGGTGATGGGCAAGAACCACAGGGGGTGTCAGATCCTTAACGTGGGCATTAATTGAGAAGAGAACATTTGATGTATGAAGAAGGAGCTGCTGACAGTTTGCCAGGCAGACCCTTAGGGAGGTGGTTAGGTTGAAGGGCCAAATATCTCAGTGCACTTCAGGAGTGGGAGTTGGAGGAGGGGCAGAGGAAGCACGTCCGATGCTGTTGATGATGGTGGAGGTCCTGACTGGCGGCATTTATGAGCACTTAGCACGGGCCTAGCACTCTTCAGATCCACTGACTCGCTTGCTGCCGTGAGCGAGCAAAGTTGGCAGCATTACTGTCCCCATTGTAGAGGTGAGAAAAAAGGCAGAGAAGGGATCAAAAACCTGTTAAAGTCACAAAGTCACAGAGCTAAGAAGGGGTGGGGCCGGTTGTCACGTTCTGTTCCACTGGGAAGAACAGACAGACAGACTTATAAGTCAGGAGTTTTTTTTTTCAGAGCCGAGAAAATAGCAGTCGGATTCAGCATGAAAGAGGGATTGGCTCCACCAGTGCTGTTGGGGTGTCTGTCCATAGATAGGAGCTTTCAGCCCACTTCCTCCTCCAGTTATTCCCTCTCCCACTGATGCCATGGAGCTGGGTGGCAGCCAGAAGGCTGTTGGCCTGGGGAGTGGCATGGCTTTGTGGACCCTAGTCAGGGCTTGCTGGCTGATGTGGAGGCGGGGTATTCTGAACCCCTAGTGGAGGAGGTGGACCCATGTTTTGATGCCAGTGAGGGAGGGATAGACATCTGGCAAACTGAATGGAAGCAGCGGAGATACTTGCCAGTCAGAGCTGGACCTTGTTCTGTGGGAGGTCATTGTTGCCTGTTTCCTGGTAAGAACTGACAGAGAAGGTGCATGTTTGGTGGACCTGGAAATAGTGGGCACAGTTGTGTATGGGTCTGGGAAGAGTGGCTGGGTACAGACTTTTCTGGAAACTGTTGCTGCCAATAGGCAGGGGTCGGAGGTTGTCCGGTTCAGCCCTACTCCCAACTCATGATTTGTGTGCCAGCTAGTGTGTGGGGTCAGACAGGAGTCCTGGATAGGGGGGCCTGGGGGTAGGGTGAGGGTACAAGGTTAGGGAGCTCTACCCTGGTCAGTGAAGTCTCAGGACATGGAAGAACACAGCAAGGGACGCTAGAAGCTGCAAGGAAGGTGTTCTTTCCTACATCCTGGCCTGAGGCTGTGCCAAGAGCATGCAACACCCATGAGTGACAAGGCATACTTCTGACCTTCTGTGGAATGTTCTGGAATGATTGCCTTTGGAGAGTACATACTGAGGAACCATATAAAGGAATTCTTCCTAAATGTCTTATATCTAACTAAGTTCTATACATTTCTAATTTGGAAGTTTGGAGAAGTTAAAACATATTGAGAGGAATCTTTTCATTATGCTCCCAAATCATAAGCTAGTAAGGACTTAATGGTTTTTAATTTATTTTATTTTTTAATTTTTTATTCATTTTAGAGAGGAGACACAGAGTGAGAGAGAGAGAGAGAGAAAGAGAGAAAGGGGGGAGGAGCTGGAAGCTTCAATTCCCATATGTGCCTTGACCAGACCGGTGCAGGGTTTTGAACTGGCGACCTCAGTGTTCCCAGGTCGACGCTTTATCCACTGCGCCACCACAGGTCAGGCAGGACTTAATGGTTTTTAATGTTAGGTTTAAGGATTTTCAAAGAGGGTACAAAGTCCCATGAGCACCAGGGGAGGGGCAACTGGCTTAATCTAGCCTGGGGATGTTGTTGAAGGAGATGGCCATTGAGATGGTCTTGATGGATGAGTAGAAGTTATATGGAGAATTGTCTTGAGTAAGAAAATTCACCTACATGTAGAAGAAACATCAAGGGCCGTAAAAGCATTGTCATGGGAGATCTCAAGTAATTTGACTCTGTTAGAACATAATGTGAAACAGTACTATTTACAGGAGAGGAAGCTGAAACTATTACAAGTAGACAGTGATTTAATAGGCTTTTGACATTTGACTGGCTCTAAACCTCAATGTTTATTATTAAGAGGGATGATTCATTGTAAATTCTAGAAGCCCAACTTAACAGTTCTCTTTGGGAACAAAGATGCACTTGTAAGCTGGGGTCTCCTGTCTGGAGCCCATAGACCTTCTTGTCACTGTATTGTTACTGTCTTCCTCCTTAGAGACAAAAGCTGTACCCATATCATGCCACACGTGGGCGCAATTGCCCAATTATGGAATCAGACTCTCCCAAAGTAAGATCAGGAAAGACCTTGTCCTCATGAACTCTTTTTTTCTGGATGACAAATTACAAATGAGCGTGCGAAATGACCCAACATGATTATGTAAAAGCTGCAAACATTTGCCAAATGGAGGAATCTAAGCACAAAACTGGCTCCCATTTTTGGTCCTAACTGCTGAAACTACCAAGGTATGTTATCTTTTATTCTTGCTATTGTGACACAAATCAGAACTTTAGGTGTGGAATGCTATGAGGTCAGACTTTTTCAAATATGTACACATTTTAAACAATTGCATGCTCATCACAGAAAACTGATCCCACTCCCCATCAGTTACATAAATATTATGTATTTATATACATCACATATGTAGACTTATGCAAATTCTGCATGTATATGATTATATGGTACTATATATTATGTTATATAACACATGCATATTATACATATAATGTACATATATATCATCACATGTTTATAAACTATTATTTTTCCCTATGAATATACACTTTTAAATGTACATTTTAAGTATACATTTTATTTTTATTTTTAAGTATACATTTTAAATGTAAAATGGATATCTTACATTATAAAGTCTTTTGTAATTTCATTTAACAAATCATTAACTATTTCTCTTTATTTAATTTTTTTTTTTTTTGACAGAGACAGAGTCAGAGACAGGGATAGATAGGGACAGACAGATAGGAAGGGAGAGATTTTTTTGTTGTTGTTGCGGCACGTTAGTTGTTCATTGATTGCTTTCTCATATGTGTCTTGACCATGGGGCTACAGCAGACCGAGTAACCCCTTGCTCAAGCCAGTGACCTTGGGTCCAAGCTGGTGAGCTTTGCTCAAACCAGATGAACCCAAGCTGGCAACCTCGGGGTCTCGAATCTGGGTCTTCCGCGTTCCAGTCCGATGCTCTATCCACTGCACCACTGCCTGGTCAGGCTAAATATCACTCTTTTTTTTTAAATGTTTTATTTATTTATGTATGTATTTATTTATTTATTTATTTATTTATTTATTTATTTATTTATTTATTTATCAGGGACAGAGAGAGAGTCAGAGAGAGGGATAGATAGGGACAGACAGACAGGAAAGGAGAGAGATGAGAAGCATCAATCATCAGTTTTTCATTGCAACACCTTAGTTGTTCATTGATTGCTTTCTCACATGTGCCTTGACCGCGGGCCTTCAGCAGACCGAGCAACCCCTTGCTGGAGCCAGCGACCTTGGGTCCAAGCTGGAGAACTTTTGCTCAAGCCAGATGGGCCCGCGCTCAAGCTGGCGAGCTCAGGGTCTCGAACCTGGGTCTTCCTCATCCCAGTCTGATGCTCTATCCACTGCGCCGCCACCTGGTCAGGCTAAATATCACTTTTATATCATGACTTATTTTATACAGCCATCCAAAGTATAAATGCTCTGTCATTTACTGAAACAACCCATTGTCATCAGATATTTGGTGTTTTGTTTTGATTCTTTGTAGTTTTTTTTCTGTTAAAGTAAACATCTCCTTGGTATAATATCCTTGAAATAGAATTTAGAGGCCTACTCATTTTTAAGGCTTTTGATAATGTGAGGCAAAATTGTTCCCCAGAGTTACTGCTTCCATATTCCGTCTCAGTGGCAGCAGGTAAGAGGGCTTCCAGACATTTATCAGGTTTTGATAAACATACCATCCTGGCCCTAATTGAAGCCACAGCCTAGTGGAGCTCACAGGAGTCCCTAGAAGGGTATTTGAAGGAGAAACTTAGTAACTCAAGGATTGTCATATGTATAATTTTTCTCTCATTTCTTGGAAAGTGTCATAGTGTGATGTAGGAACCTCTGGATTTGGAATCAGAGTGGCACTGGCTTTATCCTTCTGGGCAGTTCAGGTCACCCTACTGGGCCACAGATATCATCTCAAGAGAGAGGAGAATGGTACCTCTGTAGATAATTAACTTCCAGTGTGGAATTTTTCTTTGTACCAAAAAGTCCTAATATTAAGCACTGCTACTTTACTGTCTATTTGTGAATTTTGTGTTGAAGACACGCTGCACTTTCCAGTTTCTTACTGGGAACCTTATGATCAAACATGATTAGGAGTCCTGGCTTTTCTCTCCCGCTCTGACAACACTAGCTGCCCGACCTTAGCCACTTCTCCCCTGGCTGGGTCTTTGTTTTCCTACTTGCAAAATGAAATATCCCTTGAACTCGTGAGCTTTGTACATAGAAACCTACTTGGCTAAGCCACTCCTGTTGTGTGTCTTTTCAGAATAACAGGCAACAGTATCTACTGAGTGTGTGTTGTGTCCTAGCCTAGGCCTGCCACATGCATCATCTTACTTGTGAATCACAGTAACGTCAGGGAGTGGGTATAATTTCCTCATTTCACAGATGGGGAAACTGAGTCACAAAGTAGTTATGACATCGACCAAGGGTCACACAGCCTGTAAGTGGTTAGTTCTGAGATTTGAATGGGGAAGTCTGACTCCAGTGCCAGTATGCTAAATCACAGAGCTAGCCATAGAACATGGGCTGTTTTCCAGCCTCTTGTAATGCCCAGTGGAAATGGTGTACATACAAGTGGTGTGGCACCTGGGAATTCTGTGAAACACAAGGCCTTGCTTTACTGTTTTCTCTTCTTTTCCCATCCTCTTCTCTTCCTGCATTCTTGTGGTGGGCTCATTCTGGCTCTTATGCTCACTTGGGTGTCTCCCATGAACTCTCTGTGCTTCCGTTTCCTCATTTGCAAAATGAAGGGACTCCTTGTCTTTTCCCATCCGATTAAAGAAGCTGGAGAAGTTGACGGTTTGGGGAAATACGTCTTTGCGTTGATACAATTCTGTGCACACCCACCCAGTATCTTGAGAATTTCCTGGAACTGGTTCTTTCTTTCTTTCTTTCTTTTTTTTTTTTTTTTTTGCCTGTTGTACTGTGTTTGGGTGATTGCCTTGCTTTTAGACACTTTTGTAATTATTGGCTTTAAGATAATAGAAAAATAGGAGAAATAAACCCAAATGGGTTTACCCTTGTTGTATTCTGAGTCTTGCCCTTGATGTGTGAAATGCTTCTGTTTATATCTTTCTGAAGGCCAGAACTTTATTCTGACCAGGATAATGAAATTGCCGGGTCAGTGGTAGACAGAAGAGGGATCCCCTGGGTAGGGACCAGTGAGGGCTGGGAAGTTAAAAAGCCTTGGCCTGAAAGGCAGTGACATCGATTCTAGCCACTGTTCTTTTCCCGAAGAGCTTGTAGTACCATGGAGTTAACTCACGCTCTCAATTTTCTTTCCTGTAAAACTCGATTAGTAGTCTCCACACTGTGCTCTGCAGACTCTTAGGATCCTCTAAGGGGGCGAAGTGGACATTTGGGGGCTCACCATTTGAGTCAACCATAAGATGACCCTATTTTTTTTTTATTTTTTTTTACAGGGACAGAGAGAGAGTCAGAGAGAGGGATAGATAGGGACAGACAGACAGGAACGGAGAGAGATGAGAAGCATCAATCATTAGTTTTTCATTGCCATTGTGACACCATAGTTGTTCATTGATTGCTTTCTCACATGTGCCTTGACCGCGGGCCTTCAGCAGACCGGGCAACCCCTTGCTGGAGCCAGCGACCTTGGGTCTAAGCTGGTGAGCTTTAGCTCAAGCCAGATGGGCCTGCGCTCAAGCTGGCGACCTCGGGGTCTCGAATCTGGGTCTTCCGCATCCCAGTCCGACTCTATCCATTGCGCCACCGCCTGGTCAGGCAGATGACCCATTTTTATCTGTTTGTTTTATGTAATTGAGTTCTCTCTTGCTTTTGTTGGAAAAGAGGGCTGCCTTACTTAAAATTGGGGAAAAACGTTTGAAATCAATTTCCAGTGATTATTCTTATAATCTAAGTATCAGAGAGCCTCCTGCTGTCTGAGGTCTAGAAGAGATGGTTGGAAGCCCATCTTCATGCTTTAGGAAGTGCAAAGTCCTCTCCAGGTAGCTTCTGTTCTCCTGGTCACCCTGCCGTGGGGTGTCAGCTGCTTCTCCAGAATGCAGAGTGCAGACCTGATGGGACACTCGCTTTATTCCTGCTCCTAGGCAGGGCCATTTGTCTCTTTCTAACTCCTGCTGCCACACCCTGTCCTGGGTCCACTTGACATTTCCAAACCACCAGGGAGCTGGGTAGAACAGATCGGCTTCCTCTTAATAGGGTGTCCCCTCCTCAGAAGTCAGTGGGATTGTAAATAGAGGGATATTTCTTCTGCTATCAGGACTTTAGAGTGTATATGAGCACATTACCTATGAGGTCAGCTTTGATGAAGGGGCCTGAGATGGATTGCGAGAGTGAGATGGATCCAGGGCGATAAGGAGGGATTGAGAGGGCTTAGCCTCAGTCTGTCCCTGGGGTGGATGCTGGGCTCTAGAGATGTGCCTGGCCTGGGAGAATCAGAGCGCATTGTTGGTGGTCTTTGCCACCAGTTTCTTGGCATCCTTTGGCGAGATCTCCTCTGCACCGCCCCATTGGCACCGCACCTCACGTGAGTAATTTCTTGTTCAGAGCTGTTACCTCTTTCTGACTCTCCCTAGAGGGAGGGTCCATGATTCTCTTATCTATCCCTGCTGAGCACACTGCTTGATGCACGGTGAATCATGGTTGGATGAGCAATAGAACAGTCATTTTTCAGAAGCTGACGATATTGACTTTCGTTCTTTTCTCATTCATTGCTCCCTCTCCATTCCCACTGCCTTGCTCAGGCACACCCATCACCTCTTCAGGCCCTCTCTTAGCTGGGCTCCTTGCCCCTGCCCCCTGCCTGCCTGCTTGAAATTCAGACCAAGGCCTGTAGCCCCAGAAAACTTACCACACCTCTGCTCTGCCTTTTGTCAGTTTCCTCTTCAGAAACTGTCATGGCTCTGCTCCTTACAGAAGGAAATGCATAGTCCTCACCTTGGTACAGGCCCTTCACCGTCTCCTCCCCATTCTGTCAATGCCCTGCCCACTCTGTTTTTCCTTCTTCTTTTTTCTAAGTGAGAGGAACGGAGATAGACTCCTGCATGCGCCCCAACTGGGATCCACCCTGTGACCCCTGTCTGGGGCTGATGCTCTGCCCATCTGGGGCAATGCTTGCCATCAAACTATTTTTAGTGCCTTAGGTGGAGGGTCCACGGAGGCATCCTCAGTACCTGGGTCAATGCACTCAAACCAATCGAGTCATGGCTGTGGGAGGGGAAGAAAGACTGAGAGAGAAAGGGAGAGGAAGAGAGGAGAGGCAGATGATCGCTTCTCCTGTGTGCCCTGCCAGGAATTGAACTGAGACTTCCACACTCTGGGCCGATGCTCTACCACTGAGCCAACCAACCCGGGCCATGCCCTGCTCTCTATTCTAGCCCTCGAGATAATTCTGGCATTCTTACTTCCTGGCCCTGCCTCATCTTGCTTCCTCTGTCTGGAAAGTGCATGCCTCAGCTCTTTCATCTGTATGTCCAAATCCTACCCACTTTTCATATTATGTCATTTGAGCCCCACGTAATCTCTGTTATTGTTCCTTAAAACATAGCTCCTACAAAATGATTCTTTAAGAAAAGGATTCTGACCTGGCTGGGTAGCTCAGTTGGTTAGAACATTGTCCCAATATTCCAAGGTTGTGGGTTTGATCCCTGGTCAGGACACATACAAGAATCAACCAATGAATGCATAAATATGTGGAACAACAAATTGATATTTCTCTCTCTCTCTCTTACTCCCTCCCTTCTTCTCTCTCTAAAAACAATAACCAATAAAAAATTAAAAAGGAAAGAAAAGGATTCCATGTTAAACTTAGCAGGGGCTATGCTATATGTACTACCATTATTTTGTAGGGTTATAGTGTGAGCCCTGATGTTCAAGGCCTTTAATAGGAAGTCTGTTTAACCCAGCATTTCTCAAATGTACTGACAACAGAACTCTTTCCCACTTCATAACGATGAGCACATCACAGACTATTTTGGAAATGCTTCCTAGAGAAATATCAGTAAAGTTATCCTCACCTTCTTTTTAGCAGTGAAGATGTGGAGACTTGGAGACAGAAACGCTTGCACAAGCTCAGTGAAAGGAGCTTTACTCCCTCTTGTTTCTTTGTTACACTGTGATGACTTATTATATTTGTCAACCTCCGAAGACTTTAAAACTTATTTTCAGCACCCTCGAAGTTAGTTGCTTCTAAGATTATAACTCTCATTTCTCTTTCCCAATATCTGAACTTTGTCCCACTTCTCTTTTCTAAAAAATGATTCTGTCCAAGTATTTCTCTGGCTTTTCCTGCCAGATGTTTCACAAGTAAGTAACAAAAGGCTCCATTTAAGTTTTTCCAAGAGTCTCATCAAATCATAAAACAAAAGTAAGTTTTCTAGTGTATACCTGGTTTATGTCAAAATCATAACTGCAAAGGGAAGGGATTAGTGGTCTGATTTTAAGGAGATCTTATTGCTAAATAAGAACTAAGTGTATTACTCAGTGACTAGCAATGTATGAGTGCATTTTTGTTTTCATCTTAGCCTTGAGAGTTTCTGAGGAATGTAAATTTAAAATTTTCTGTAATTATAATAAAATAGTCATTTTGTAATTTTTCAAAAATAAAAGTAGGCCCTGGCCGGTGGCTCAGTGAGTAGAACGTCAGCCTGGCATATGGACATCCCAGGTTCAATTCCTGGTCAGAGCACACAGGAGAAGCAACCATTTGCTTCTCTTCCCCTCCTTCTTCCCCATCTCCCTCCCTTCCCCCACCCCCACCCTGCAGCTGGTTGTGGCTCAGTTGGTTCAAGCGTTGGTCCTGGGTACTAAGGATAGTTCGGTTGGTCCAAATGCATCAACCTCAGGCACCAAAAATAGCTCAGTTGATTCAAACATCAGCCCCAGGTGGAGGTTGCTGGGTGGATCCGGTGGGGGTGTATGTGGGAGTCTGTCCCACTATTTCCCCTCTGCTCACTTAAAGAAAAAGATTTACTAAAATATGCTTTTAAATAACTCTCTAAATATTTGTTTATAGTTTTATTATTACCTGGATTTTATTTTCTAATTAATTAATTTATTTTTATTTTCTAATTAATTAATTTATTTAGAGAGACAGAAACACCTAACTTCCTATATGTGCCCTGACCAGGATTGACTCCACAACCCCTGCACACTGGGACGTGCTCCAACCAACTGAGTTATCCAGCTACGATTATCACCTGAATTTTAAATCCACTTGTGTTGTAGGTTGTGGGATCATTCTTTATATTACCTTGTTTGTCATAAGATTCCCTTAGGGGGCCAGGGGTCCCTGCAGGCTCACAGCTTCACCCTGAATGATGAAATCGGGGTGTTCCACACTGTTGGGGAACAGACCTCCCCTAAGTAGTTCAGCCAGGGTATCAACAGATACCTAAGCAGACAAGCAAAAAACAGGCACCGGGGCAGGGAATCCATATACGGAGTTGGTACAATATGTTATCTAATGTTCAGTTTTTAAAATAAATTGTAAACCTACAAAGAAACAAGAAAATGTGACCTTATGCAGAAGAAAAGACAGGCTTTGAGAAGAGCTCAGATGTTGGACTTGGTAGACGAAGACTTCAAAGCAGTTATGATAAATATGGTCAAAGGGCTAAGGGAAACCATGATTAAAAGATTTAAGGAATATATAATGATAGAGTCTCAGTAAATATAGGATATCAATAAAGAAATGATTAGAATAAAAAAGAGAACCTAAGGGAAATTCTAGAGTTGAAAAGTATAATGAAAATAAAGAATTCACTAGACAGAGCAGTAGATTTAGCTGGCGAGGAATAAATGAACACATTTGAAGATAAATCAATAGAAATAATGTAATTTGAACAACAGTGAGAAAAAAGAAAAATGAATACAGCCTGAGAGAAATGAGGATATTATTAAGTGCATCAACATATATGTAATAGGAGTCCCAGAAGGAGAGGAGAGATGGAAAAGAGCAGAAAAAATA
This sequence comes from Rhynchonycteris naso, assembly GCA_037038555.1. Lineage (NCBI taxonomy): Eukaryota > Metazoa > Chordata > Mammalia > Chiroptera > Emballonuridae > Rhynchonycteris > Rhynchonycteris naso. Next base: position 225,131,693 of record CM072999.1, read on the forward strand.
TTCAAAGAAATAATAGCAACCCCCAAGTTTGATGAAAATAAAACCATTCATCTATATGTCCAAGATGTTCAACAGATTTCATATAGTATCGATGTACAGGGATCACCAGACCAAATGATGAAAGACAAGGATAGAGAACATCTTGTAAGCAGCAAGACTCTGTACAAGACACTTAATGGGCATACAAGGGAATCTCAGTAGGATTAAGAGCTGACTTCTCTCAGCCTAACTAGTGGTGGGACAGTGGAGAGAGCATCGACTTGGGACGCTGAGGGCCCTGGTTCAAAACCCTGAGCTCTCTAGCCAGAGCACGAGCTCACCGGCTTGAGTGTGGGCTTGTCAGCTTGAGCATGGGGTCACTGACTTGAGTGTGGGATCGCATGATCTCAGGTCACTGACTTGAGCAAGGGATCACTGGCTCAGAGTGAGCCCCCTGGTCAGGGCACATATGAAAAGCAACCCATAAACAACTAACGTGAAGCAACTGTGAGTTGATGCTTCCCATCTCTCTCCTCCTCCTCCTCTCTCTCTCTCCTTTCTTGTTTCTTTCTCTTAAAAAAATGAAGTGCTTGCTTCGGCAGTACATATACTAAAATTGGAACGATGCAGCTGCAAAGTCCCCCTTCCCTGAATCACCACTGATCCCCTGATTCTCATTCTCACAACTCCCAGTGCAGAATGGAATCTTTTTTCAAATCCATGGCCCTTCTTTACCTGAATTTATGCTATTCTTCCTGAAGGATCTGTTTTCATGGATTAGAAAGGTTTCCTTGCCTTTTTCTCTGTCCTGCGCTGAGCTTTGATCAGCACCAACCAAGCTCCAGGTAGTTTTATGGTAACGGTTTAACCCTTCCCCTCATAAATAATATTTTAACAAATGTTCACTCTTGACAGAGACAGAGAGAGAGTCAGAAAGAGGGATGGATAGGGATAGACAGACAGGAAGGGAGAGAGATGAGAAGCATCAATTTTTCGTTGTGGCACTTTAGTTGTTCATTGATTGCTTTCTCATATGTGCCTTGACTGTGGGGCTACAGCAGACTGAGTAACCCCTTGCTCAAGCCAGCAACCTTGGGTCCAAGCTGGTGAGCTTTGCTCGAACCAGATAAACCCATGCTCCAGCTGGAGACCTAGGGGTCTCGGACCTGGGGTCCTCTGCATCCCAGTCCGATGCTCTATCCACTGCACCACTGCCTGGTCCAGTTGCATATTCTTGTTTTATTACAAGTTCTTGCAAATCGTAGCCTTGTACTTGGAGAGTGAGGGAGGGAGGAAAGGCTGTTGAGTCCATAAAAATATGGACCACCTCACAAACATGTAAATAGAAATATGCTAACATGATGAATTTCTTTTGAAGTGGTAAAAATTTTAGGTAATTCTTCCTTCTCCCTTTCTGCTATGCTATTTCGGTTTCCAGATTTCTACACTGGTCCTATACTATTCTACTATTTGAGTGAAATTGGTGCTTTTCCTGGTTATAAAAATAGGCTGCTGACAAGCTATACTTCTGTTTAAAAACTCTGCTGCCTTACCAAGTAAGGGGTACCTTCCTTTTACAGTAATTTTTGTTTTGATCCTAAAAGAAAATGTTTTACATTTCTCTCTAGGGAGCATTTAGGACAATGACATCTGTAGGTCCCAGTTTTTCTTCTCATTTGCTTTGCAGTTCAACTCAAGGACCAGTAGCAGCGTCCGTAGGGAGGCGTGAGGAGTGGCAGCTCCTGGGGTGGGGCCACGGAGGCTGTGTAACTCGTGTGCTATCTCTAATTGGCTGGTAGGGTCCCCGCCTTGGCCAATCGCACGGGGTTTGGTTGTCATGGCAACAGGCACGCTAACTGCAACATCCCGGGAAGGCGATGGCTCAGCGCACGTATGGTTTCGGGGTCCGGATGGGCAACTGGAACGAGGACGTCTACCTGGAGGAGGTGAGGATGTAGCCAGGCGGCTACGCAGCTGTTCAGAGACCCCCAGGTCCTCCCTAAGTTCGGCTGAACTCTGAGTACCCCAAGGCTCTTTTCTCTCCCAGAACTCCTACAATTCCACCCTTTTTGACCATCTACCTGCAGTCCCACTAACCCAGGTCTGTGTGCCCTTCTATTCACTCTTTCCTTGGGTCCCTTTGCCTCTCAAACTCGGCGCCTTGACTCTCAGGCTCCTGCTCCCACCTGTGTCTCCCCTTAGTCAAGAGCTTCTCTGAGTTCCTTTCCCTCTGTTCCCTACACATTTAGCCCCAGAGGCTGCAGCCCAGGTGAGGAGGGTGAGGAGGCAGGCTCTAAACCAGTGGTTCTTAACGTGGGTTCTATCGAACCCTAGGGGTTCGATGAGTCGGTCTCAGGGTTTCCGAGAAACCTCTGCGGCGGAGGCCAGAATAAAGTAATACGGTAATTTGTTGTGAGTTCATGCACTTTGTTGGTTTTGTTCTTTGAGCAAGGTGATGTTCATGCACGGCTCGTTTTGTGCACCAGTAAAAAACATATACCTATGTCTTGAATTTGGGAAAAAAATCATATTTTATTTATCACTAAAGAAGGGTTCGGTGAATGCGCATATGAAACTGGTGGGTTCGGCACCTCAAAAAAGGTTAAGAACCACTGCTCTAAACAGAAATACTGCCTCCCCACATGCTACACCTTGTCATACATGCCCTCTTGAGTGTCCCCGTGGTATCCCTGTTAGTGACCTTCCACTCACTTCTTTGAATTCTCCTTTTGTGGTCTTGACAAGGCCCTGGGCCATCCCTATATCAGACTTGTGTGTGTGTGTGTGGGGGGGGGACTTTCCGTGTCAATCATCATATCATGGGAGGACTTTAGTGGAAGATACACGGCCTCCAAATGTTACTCCTGACTATCGCTGGCTGGAGTTTTTATGGGTGATGTTTCTTTTTTGTGTCTGTCATTTTTCTAAACATTTTATAGTGCAATAAAAATATTAAAGTAATGCTAAAAAAATTTTCCACTGTACCCATGATATTCACGTTTCTTTTTCTATTTTAAATTTTGCTTTTTTCACTTGAGGTGCTTCTGATTTAAAAGCTATCAATATTTGTGTTATTAAGGACTATTATTGACCTTTTGGGTTTCATTCGATTTTTTTTTTTTTCACCAGGAGCTCATGAAAGACTTCATAGAGAAGAGGGATAAGGGAGAGCTTCTCATACAGAGAAACAGAAGACTAAAGGAGACTCTCCTAAGACCGGTAATTTCAAAGTTAAACTCCATTTTCAAAATTTTATCAAATCAAGTGTGAGTATATGTTAAACAAGTGAGAAATCCATAAATTAGTTATCATTTGGAAAATACCAGTTTTTCTCTTTAGATATGAAAATCACAGTATTTAAAATTCCATAGGATTTCAGAAACATAAGAGAAGTTTGTTATTAATTATGTTAACCTGTATTAAGAAATGGCTACATTAATACATGGGTTAGTAAAATGGCCTTTAGTTAGTGTTGAAGAAATTTTCGATGAATGTTGGATAAATAATGGACTTGACCCATATGATTTTTCATCAGTTTTATTGTAATACATTTGGGTTATTGGGGGTTTCAATTTGGCACATTGGGAATGGGCTAGTGGCAGCAAAAGGAAGAATAGAATTTGAGGGAATCTGAGTGAATCCCTTATTGAAATGGCCCTAGTCTGAGAAGGAAAGGAGGTCCATCTGAGACGGCCTCAGCACTGGCCATTAAGGAATTGCATGATTTAAATTAGAAGCACTCCTATGTATTTCAATTGTAGATGCAGCTTTCTGTCTCTGAGGACGGATACATTCACAATGGCGACCACGTCATGCTTGTAAATCCGGACCATCCTGAGATAGAAGCTGACCTGTTTCTCAGCGGGGACCTGAGCCTGTGTTTGACTCCAGATGAGATCAGAGCACAACTGAGTGACAAATTTGACGTGCCTTGTAGCCTGAGTGCAGCACCAACCAAGATCCCAGTTAGTAGAAACACTTTTATCATTTTGAGGTAAAGATACTTTAAATTTCATTATAAATGTCTGTTTCTACTTATAGCTTAAGGATATCCTGGGATTGGAGCAAGGTTGACTGGAGTTGGAGGTTCTATGAACATTCTTGCTTTATTACCTTGAGAAATATGGTCAAGGGGCCTTTACTGTTCCTTTTCTTTTTTCCAGGGACAGAGAGAGAGTCAGAGAGGGATAGATAGGGACAGGCAGACAAGGACGGAGAGAGGTGAGAAGCATCAATCATGTTTTTCGTTGCTGTTGCGACACCATAGTTGTTCATTGATTGCTTTCTCACACGTGCCTTGACCGCAGGCCTTCAGCAGATAGAGCAACCCCTTGCTGGAGCCAGCGACCTTGGGTCCAAGCTGGCGAGCTTCGGCTCAAGCCAGATGGGCCCACGCTCAAGCTGGCGAGCTCGGGGTCTCGAACCTGGGTCTTCCGCATCCCAGTCCAACGCTCTATCCATTGCGCCACCGCCTGGTCAGGCTACTGTTCCTTTTCTTAAGCATCAAGATAATTTGTAATTTGTGCTCAATTCAAAAAGCTGACTAGTAGCAAAGTGGGCTTTCCTAATAACATTTCAGAGTGCTTGGAGCTCATTGGAGAGCTTTTATTATTTTTCATGTTGCCATGGTGTTTTTATTTTTTATACCAGAAATATATAATTTAAAATTATTTTATTTTTTATTTTTCACAGGGACAGAGAGAGAATCAGCGAGAGGGATAGATAGGGATAGACAGACAGGAACGGAGAGAAGTGAGAAGCATCAATCATCAGTTTTTCATTGCTGTTGAGACACCATAGTTGTTCATTGATTGCTTTCTCACATGTCCCTTGACCGCGGGCCTCCAGCAGACTGAGCAACCCCTTGCTGGAGCTAGCGACCTTGGGTTCAAGCTGGCGAGCTTTTGCTCAAGCCAGATGGGCCCACGCTCAAGCTGGCGAGCTCGGGGTCTCGAACCTGGGTCTTCCTCATCCCAGTCCGATGCTTTATCCACTGCGACACCTCCTGGTCAGGCCAGAAATATATCATTTAATGCAAGATGGCATAATATGGGAGTTTGCTATTTTAAAATTCATTGTCCACTATAAATGTACTTGAACAGATTTTGAAAATGATCATTTAAATCCTTAGAGAACAGACACATAATTACAATTAAGAATATTGCTTTCACTTTATTGCTAAATTGTGATAGCCTTATTTATATTACAGGAATACAGCCAGTCTTCTAAGTCTAATTTAGGGTTATTTTGAATACAGGCAGTTTGCATGAAGATAACTTCTGTGTCCTAGAGGAGTGTATTAAATGTTAACAAATGTGCCTAAGGACATTACTGCCCCGACCCAGTTCCTTAGTGTAGAATAACAGGACGCACGTGCTCAGTCGACTCTAGGCTGAGCGCATAGGGATGCTCTGTGTTCTGGCCAGGTTGGAAGGCAGGGCATAGGGTGCTGGCTGGATCTGAAGGCCAAACGAAAGCACCTTTTGTTTAGTGACTTAATTCAGGTATGGTACAGGAATGTACATTATCAGGGAAATTATAACAAAAGTTTACACACACACAACAGGGCTACCGAATGATTGTTACTCAGAGAAATGATATTATCCTTATTCTTAACTGACAGCGCAGACAGAGAGACCATCGGTCAAGTCCTGAGATACGGGCAGCACTTTCGCCTTGGGATCACAGGGGTGTTTGAAGATAAAATGGTGAGTTGGCACGTGCGTGTCTACTCGTGACTGGTCATTTTGTTTCTGTGTGGGGTAAGGGCTGCCTACTGAAGTGGACAGAAAGCTCTGTGGGCACGGGCTCCATCTCAGCAGCATTTCACAGGCTGTTTGGGGCCAATTCTTTCCTTCTAATTTTGCAGATTTCAAAAATACATCCTTAAAACGGATAAAATCTTATTTTTGGTGTAGCTAGGATAAAGTAAAAATTTATACCACCTTCACTTGTAAGACAAATAATTGGATTATATAATAATCTGACAGTTGTTTAAGGTTACCGATGCAAGATCTGGTAACTTTTTTGACTTTTTATTGTCAACCTTCTGTCTAATATGAGAGAGAGTATGAGATGCTTAAGTTTGCATAAATCAGCATAAGTGACTTCGAAATTTACCTCTGCTGGAGGAGTAGGAGGTTAACTAGAACCAGGTATATTTGGATTTCAATTCTAGCTGAGATGCAAACCTATGGGATGGGACTTTGGGTAAGTTATTGAACCTTTTCAAGCCTTCCTCATCTATAAATTGGGAGTTATCACTTAAGTGCTTCATGTGTATGAACTCATTTATTCCTCTAAATAAGTCTATGACAGAGGCACTATTTTAGCCCTGTTTTATTGAAGGGAAAACTGAGACACAAGAAGGTTAAGTGCTTTTGCTCCAAGTCACTCAGCTACTAAGTGGCAGAGCTGGTACCCTAATGGTTTTTCATTGAATCAGAGTCCATCATTGTGTGAAGTGCCATCATCATCATCATTATTTTGTACCACCAGAAAAAGTCAGTGCTGGCAATTAAACTGTGATACACCATAGATGGTGAGCTGCTGCCTGATTTTAAATGTGGAAATTAGAGAAATTACCAAATTGTCAAGAGAGGGGAGTTAATCAACTGTCAAGAGATCAGCACTATAAGATTTTAACTTATTTTCTTTTATAAAGGGGGAAAGAACAGGTTTCAAATATAGGGAAAATTACGAGCATTGCAATATTAGATTTTTTTTCTTTTTTTTTATTTAGTGAGAGGAGGGGAGGCAGAGAGACAGACTCCTGCATGCGCCCTGACCAGGATCCATCCAGCAATCCACTAGGGGGTGATGCTCTGCCCATCTGGGTCCCTAGCTGGGTTGCAACTGGAGCCATTTTTTTGTGTCTGAGGCAGGGGCCATGGAGCCATCCTCAGCGCCTGGGGCCAACTTGCTCCAATCAAGCCTTGGCTGTAGGAGGGGAGTAGATAGAGAGAAGCTAGAAGGGGGAGGGATGGAGAAGCAGATGGGTGCTTCCTGGGACATCCATACTCTGGGCCAACGCTCTACCACTGAGCCAACCGCCCAGGGCCTCTTTTTGCTTTTTGTTTCCCTCTCTCTTCTTCTTTTTCCTTTCTTTTCCTCCCTCTCTCTTCCACCACTTCTCTCCTATAAATCATCTGTCCTTTGGCTGATTATCAGTTTGGCTTTATATATCTGCTCTTCCGTAGATCATAAAATTTGTCATGTTTGTTGCAGATATATATATATTTGTAATTCCTTTATTGCCCAGGACCTTTAAGGTCTTCTCCAAAGATATAATGAAAGGAAAAACTTGTTTTAACTTCCAGATGTCTAAAGTTTAACTTTTCCTTAAGTTTAGTCTTTAGTCCATTTGGGGTTTATTTTGATAAAGGATTTTATGTGAACATCTACCTAGTCATATCTGTATTATTTCTTTAAACATTAAAAAAAATATATTTTTTATTGATTTTAGAGAGGGAGGAAAGGAGAGAGAGAGAAGCATCGATTTGTTTTTCATTGGTTGATTCTTACATGTTCCCTAACAGGGATTGAACCCACAACCTTGGCATAGGGAAATGATGCTCTAACCAACTGAGCTACCTGACCAGGGCAATGTTATTTCTTGAATAATTATTCCTTTTTTCACTGACTCATTGTAATACATGGAATTATTATATATACTACATGCTCTTTCTGAAATTCCTACTTTGAGTCTTTGAACTGGAGTTGCCTATTTAAAAAAAAAATTTCCATTGATTTGAGAGAGAAAGAACAAGGGCCGGCTGCAGGGGTGGAGAGAGAGAGAGAGAAAGAGAGAAATACCAACTCATTGCTCTACTTAGTTGTTCCATTTAAGTTGTACACTCATTGGCTGCTTCTCGCATGTGCCCTGACTGGAATCAAACCCAGGCATGCTGGGATGATGCTCTATCCACTGAACCACCTGGCCAGGGCCTGGAGTTGTCTGTTTTTATTCTATCTTTAGAATATACTTTGACAGTTCATAGGGCTAGTTCCTTTTATTATACTTTTTTTCTCTGAATTATCTAAAGAATTAATCTTTCAGTTAAATATATTTTTCAAGTCCTCCTGGTGTTATGGGGGGGAAAATCACTTGGTATTTTGGTTGGCATTCCAAAATTAAGTAAATTAACATATTTAGTAGCCTTACAATATTTATTCTTCTGAGGTGTAGCTCCATTTATTTATTTAATTATTCTTTTACATTTGTCTGTAAAGTTTGATGGGTTTTTCACATGGTTCTGATACTAGTCTCATTAAGGTTTTCCCTTGGTATCTTCTGTTTTGGATACTATTGTAGGGAGGTCCTTATGGTAGTTACCACAAAACTATAAGAAAGTATTGATTTTTAGACTCATCATTGATGAAGTCAGTTTTATTCAAATAGTTTTTCAGTTGATTCTCATGACTTCTAGACAGATAGTCATTTCACTTTTAAATGATAACAATTTTATCTCTTCTCAAATTCTCATATTTTTTTTATTTCTGTTCCTTGTTTATGAATTATTGAGAACTTCCAGGGCATTCATAAAAATCTGATAGTGGCCTTCTGGATTTATTCATGATTTATTAGTGCTTTCTTTAAATTAACAATACAGAGATTGTGGGTTAAGATAGATGCTCTCTGCCACTTGAAGTCCTGCTCTTCTGGTTGCTCTGAATGGCTCAGTCATTCACCCTGTCATCCAGAGACAAGGCCAGAGTGTGTCTTACAGCCATCTCTCTTCCTCGCCTACATCCAGCTCATTGTCAAGTCCCATGTGTCTCCTTCCTCAATGCACGTAGGCCCATTCTTTGTTCTCTATGCCTGTACCTCTGTCTAGAGGCCCACACAGGTTGGTCCTGAGTTTCCTGGAAGGCATGTGTTCTCACTTCTGCCTCTTCCAGCTCTGTGCGTCCTGCTGGACAGCCACACCTTACAGGTGCTTACAGGAGCTTTCCTCAGCTATACTTGATTGTCACTCCTATGCGTCAGAAAAGTTCCTGGGGATAGTAACTGATTTCTACCTTCCACATAGAGCCCGCCTCATAGCACAGCTCTACTTACGAAAATCTATCAGAATAGACAGAAACAACCTCCAGATTCAGGGTGAAGGTCTCAGTAAAGAGCTAACAAGGCATCAGTATTTTGGACTTCTTTGCAGGATGGGTGATTCTTGTCAGAGTCACGAGCAGCCAGATAACTGCCTAAATAAATTCCAAGTGTGGCCATCTATTCCAGAGGGACATAGGCCCCCCAGAGGCTCAGGAATAAATGAAGAGGGTGGTTTTAAGAGCTGTTCATTTCCACAGTGAGCTTTATGCAACATTATTTATAATAAATCAGTAAATACTATATAGGCCCTATGCCTGGAAAAAGAAGAGGAGATAGGGGCGGGAATAAGAAAAGTGAGGGAGATTGAAACTATTCTATCCACTGTGCTACCACCTGGTCAGGCAAGGTGACGTGTCTAAGGTGGAGGAAGAGGAGTGTTCTCATTCAATTGTTAAAAACAAAGATTTTGAAAATAGCTTTTGAGCACGCTTGCCATCAGCCAGTTGATTGCTTCTTATTTCACAGATTTTCAAATAGCGTAACATAGTTTGTCTGCTTGCTGTCCTTTTCAGTTATATTTATCAAGTGTACCCCGGACCCCACTGAAGTTGTCCAAGAGGTCCTATCTCCAGGAGGTGTTCCTGACAGATGAGCTCTCCTACCTGAACTGCTGGCAGGCTGCTTTCCTGGACCCCCAGCTCCGCCTGGAGTACGAAGGCTTTCCTGTCCCGGTGAGTGCAGCCTGGTGCTACAATGCTGTTGAGCGGAGACCATTTACTGTTTTATGCGAAGTGGAGGCTTATCGTGGCACCCGGGTCCCTATGCCCACATTCTTCCTCGCTCTCTTTCTCCTTTCACTTTTATTCATTTGTGTCTCGAGCTTGGAGGCACTGTTTTACCCTCTGGCAGCATCCTGCACTGGTGTTTCTCATCTCTGTCTGCACCTTAAAATCATCTACAGTGCTTTATAAAAATACTGAGGCCCTGCCCACGGGATCGGGCTGACCCTGGCGCGAGATTGTGAGGACGCTGACACTGCTTCCTACCAGGCCCCTGTTAAGTCCTCATTGCTAAAGAGACTGGGAAACCTTGGGCAGGTGAAGGAGACCGGGGCAGCCGTGCAGGTGAACACCGCGGTCCTGCCGGGCAGCGTCTTTCTGTTCTCATGGCCGCGCATTTTCTCAGGACCCTAGGCCCTACGGGGCTAATGGGAAGGCAGGGCTGGTGGGCACAGAGCGGTTTCCAGGGCCAGAGGCTTTGCTTCTTGCTCTGAAGGCATCCAGAGTGAGGAGTTGTTAGAAGTCAAGGGGAGAGTGTGGAATTACAAAGGGTTGGCCAGGTGAATCTGCTGGACACAGCGTGCTTCTCCCCGAGTGCACTGGACCCAGGTCACAAGGTTCTGTCTTCTGCATGGTCCACAGTGACACACTCAACGCATTTCCCCTCTTTGGGTGGCCTTTGCCCAGCTCTGCTCTGGGAATTGCTTTTGTATTCCCATGAGTTAAACTGTTAGTATCTCAGTTTCCTCATGTAGCATGGGGATGATGATAATATCTGCCTTATGAGGCTTTGTGAGGATTAAATGGTTACACTGTTTATAGTGCTTATTGGAAAAGTGGCTTTCACTCAGGCTTCACCTGTTGTTATATCCTTGTTGTTATAGTTGTTGATGTTGATGTGCAGTGGTCCAGTCACCAGGGTTTTTTTTTCTCCATAGCTAACTCAGGCCACAGCCTGAGGCAGGTCTCTTTCACCCTCGCTCAGATGCAGTTAAACTTTGCAAAATGAGAGACCTCAGACCTGTCCAAGCTCCCCTGCTGTCCAGCCAGAGACCATTAGGAGCCCTTGGGGGTGAACAAGTCGGCCTCCCTGCTTGCTGCACAGTAGGGGAAGGAGAGGGAGGGGGAGGGTCTCAGTAAAAGGTTGTCAGAAAGGACATGTTGTAGATAGAATATGGGCTTTGGTGGGTGATTTTAGGGAGCGTCTTTGGAAGCGGGCTTCACTCTGATTGGATGAAGTCACGAAGCTGGGTCAACTCTATATTGGGTTTCTCAATCCATCTTACTGTGGAGAGTGCAGGCCAGAGTGAGACTGAGCTGTCATTCATAAAGCAGCAGCCGTCAGTCACATTTGCTGGGAGAGGCAGGCGTTTGTTTGTGGCTCATGTTTTGTCTGTGTTCAGACGTGATTGCGGGCAGTCTTGTTTTTGACCTGACCCACTGTGGTCACAGTGGCAGTGTGTGATGTGAGCATTCTGTGAAGGCCAAGCCACTCCCCATGTCAGGGGCTGCTTTTCTCTTTCTCACACAGTTTCTACTTTACATGAGTAAGGACTATGAATTAAGATATATTTTCTCCCTGATTATAAGCATCATATGTTCACTATGAAAACTCAGAAAAATACAACAAATAATTTGAAAAACAGGGAAACCCACTGTTGTTTACCATTTCTGTATTTTTATATGCTTTTTACTTCATTTTAATTTTTTTTTTTGCAAAGAAGGACATCAGGAATATTCCTATTTTATCCACTTAATAATACCACTGACCATATCTCATGTTATCAAAGATTGCCTCCAAGATGACTTTGAATGATTGTGTAATGTTTTATCATTTGTGTGTCTATATTAATGTAGTTAATCTATTATGGCTTGCCCTCTAGGTTATTACACACACACACACACACACACACACACACACACACACACACTTAAATGAGAGGAGGGGAGACAGACTCCCGAATGTGCCCTGACTGGGATCCATCTAGCAGCCCCTGTCTGGGGCTGATGCTCTAATCAGCTGCCCTGTCCTCAGTGCCTGGGATTGATGCTTGGACCAGTTGAGCCACTGGCTGCGAGAGGGGAAGAGGGAGAGAAGCAGATAGTTGCTTCTCCTATGTCCCCTGAGCGGGGATCGAACCCGGGACATTCACATGCCAGGCCAACACTCTATCCACTTATATTTCTAAAACAAATTTAAATGAATATGAAGTACATTTACTAATTTTTGCTTTTAGGATATTGGAGGCCTTAACTCATAATGCAAATAATATTGTTTTTTAATCTTTTAAGGCAAATTGCAAAATTCTCATCAATCACTGTCCCACAAATCGGGGGCTGGCGGTCCACCGGCATCTTTTCTTAAGGTATCGTGTTGCAGGGTATAGCAAAACACCATGATTGAGGGTGGGGGGCTGTGAATGTCAGCACAGAAGCTGCATTTAAAGTGTGGCAAGATGCAAAACAGTCCTTTGATGATGAAATACTATTACATAGAACTCTGCTGGTGAGAAAGAGCCTATTAGAGCCCCTTTTGTTATGCAAGAGGGGCTTATATAAGATTTTACCCACCCTACCCTGCAACCTTCCTCAAATAGAGTGGAGCTTCCTCGTACACACACTGTGCTTTAGACTGCCCCTTCCCCAAGGTTCTGCCAAGTTAGGTGCTTTTGATAGGAAATGACCAATGTGCTGAGCGCTGTTTCTGCATTTCCATCAGTATGCATTCTTTCCCTCCCTAGGACCTATTTTGGAAAGGAAGCAGAAGTTGCTGCTCACACACACCTGGATCCACACAAAGTGGAAAAGCCTAGGAACCACTGGATGTTGGTGACAGGGAGTCCCAGGAAGGACTCACCCACCATGCTAGACGTGCGCCCACCACCCATGGAGGACACCTGTACCCTGGGGCAGGCAACCAGCCCCAGGGCCCAGTGACACACCAGGTGTGCTCTCATCCAATGTGGCTTTTCAAGAAACCAACAGTCTTGGTCATGCTTCATGCCATTTTTAAGGGACAGAACCCTCTACCTGAGCACTATATTGAAATAAGGCTATATTGAATAAGGAGTAATTGAAGATTATTGAGTTAGTTGTGGTGGAGAGGGGTGGTCTAGGACATAAAAAAAATTAGTCCTGGGTATAGCTCAGAAATGGTATTTGAAAATGACCGGAATTCCTTTGTTGATGACGAAATTCCGAAGAACTCAGCTTCCTCTGTGAAGATCCTATGCAGCAGCAGCAGCGTCTGCAGGCCTGTGTGCCACCTTTCGAAGCTGTGTCTGTAATAAAGCTCTTGGACTGCCCTGAGTTTTGGCCCCACATTTTCTCCCCATTTAGTTCAACGTCCTGAGAAATCACCAGTGTGTCACTGTGAGCCGTGGCCTTTCCTTGGAGTTCAACGATTTCCGCTTTGTATGTGATTTCCCCCTGCCGGCTTAGGAGGGTCAGGATCTCTGCCTGACCAGTCACGTATTATTTGGTAATGGGTTTTAAACTGCAGAATATTTTTATCTTACTTTTGAAACTGGCACATTAGCAGTGGCACCCGTGTGGTCAGAAAGTGCTTGACAAAATACACATGTAGCCAGAGGCGGATTAAGGTCAGTTGAGGCCCCGGGGCGCAGAAGAAAATATTGGGCCCCTTAAAAAAGAGAAGAGACAGGGAAAATAAAAATACATGTTAACCATATTTTTAAATAAATGAAAAATATTATGTACTATTAATGTTAAAATTGCGCATATGAAACCAAACTTGGTGTCATTAGAAAAAAGTGTAAAGTTGAGGTTTTTCAGGGGTTTTAAAGTGCATTAGTGTGTACTTTTTACTGTTGAAAATGTTAGTTTTAGTGTCCATAAGAGTATAATAGGCATGAGTGGGGAGAAATTTATAAATATGTTATATATAAGACACATATATATTTATCTGTGTGTGTGTATATGTGTAGCTGATGTTCAGAACTTACTAGGAAGGGTGCTCAATGACAAATGGTGGCCCTTGTGTGCTCTGGGTGCTGATTGTTATACAGAAAATGCCACTGAGTCACTGTTGCTACATAGCTGTGTCCTGAGTCATGGACGTAGGCTTCCCCAGCCCTAAGGTTCACTTTTGTTCAATTGGGAAGACGTTGACCCATCAGTGACCATGTGCTAGTTCTCTTGCTAGGGTGGTGGGCACAGTGAGAAAACAGGCAAAGACCTGCCACCGGGGGAGGGAGGGAGCAGCCACCAGTGTGGTAATACACTGAGCCAGCACTCCAGGTCCCAGTGGAAGAACAAGGCCATTACTCTTGTCCAGGACGGGAGCGCTGTCCTCAGATGACACTGGAGCAACACGCTACAGACAACACCGTTCCTGGCAAAGGAGGCCCCTTAGTGTCCCTAAAGTACAGTCTTTGGAGCAGTGGTGAGAGGCTAGAACGTGGCACAGGGTGGGTTTTCAGTGGGCTGTGTGCAAAGCTGACATTCAATGGGTACACCTAGCTGGGCTGCTTGGGTGTAAAATCGTGGGATGCCCTCCTCCTGGTTGGAAACTAGCTCCTGATCCTGGTTCCCAAGGTGCCCCTTGCAATACTGGCACCTCCCTGGAGGGACCCCTGGACTTCCCTACAACCCATAAACTAAAGAGTAAATGCCTGGCCCTGCAGGGGGCCTGCAGGACCCTGACCTGAGTTTACTTTAATTCATTGGCGCCTAGTGATATTGAGGGAAAACTGTAAATTGTTCATTATACTGAATATCACTGTTGGTTGTGTGTATCAAGTTACTGAACTTGAATTTTATCCTTTGAAAGTTGGAGGAAGAAAGTATAGTGACTTTGCTTGAAAAAGATTACTATGGTAGCAGCAGGGAGGGAGAGGGGTCCTGAGGAGAGAGGTGAGATTCTGCACTAAGGCACTGTCAGGAGAACCCCCATGTTTAGGGTATGTTCCCATCCCTGAGATTCTGAACACAGAAGTTGCTGTGCAGGGAAGTTGGGGTGGTTGCCTGGAGGTATCTGACCCTGGTAGAGGCTGCTTTTCTGTGGATGTAGCTGAAGCCGTGCTCCACTGCCTCCTGGGCACCGTGCTGTGCTGGCTGGCCGGCCACCCAAAAGCCCAGCCGAGTGATCACTGGTAGCAATACAACTTCAGGATTGAGCAATACCTTTAGTTCCCTGCGTGCGAGCATGGAGGAGTCCAGCAAGGCTGGAGGCCAAGATTTGTCACTTCCTGGCTGGGAGGTGACTGGACCCAGGGCAGCATCTGTGAAATGGGAAGAGTGATGGCCCTTGAGGCTGTGGGGGTCTGGCTGTATTGTACCGTGAGGGCAGGTGGTCTGTGTGTGGATTGCCTCTGCCTTTCGTGTGGTCAGCACGTGGAGGTCCAAGCAGTTTGTCTCCATCTCCACACTAGGTTCACACCTGGGACTGGACCCCTCTTCTCTCGCCCACCCAGCAGACTTTTGTGCATTTAATTGAACCCAATAGACCACCCTATTTTATACTGGGCACTGAGGTGGGCCCTTGGGACCCAGGCAGGGATAAATATGTTCATGCCTTCAGGTCCTCAGCTGAAGAGACGGCACTTAAGAGATGAAGAGAGGTTATTTGTATTGTTAAAGAAAAACAAAAGCAAAAACAGAAATCTAATCCAAAGCTACTGACTTTGGGGAAATGCAGGATGTGTTTGGGAAGCTTGTGAAGAAGTTGACTTTGAGAGTAGCAATGAGTAGGAGCCAGGTGGGGGGGGGGTAGGCCTTGAAAGGGAACGGAGGTAGTGGGGGGTCTGTATCTATCCAGCAGGCAGTGCAGAGCCTGCCTGTTCCTTAGCCGGGGATGCCCAGGATGAGGAAGGCAGGGTCACTTCTGAGTCCACAGTCATCGCTGGTGAGCACCTCCAATGGCCTGATCCACGGGAGAGCAGAGCTGGCTGGCTGATTGATGGACTTTAGCAGGTCAATTAACTTCTATTTATTCTACCCAAGGCAAAAGATAGTAGAAATGTTGTTGTTTGTTTTTTCATTAGTAAATTCTCTCAACATCTGATGTCGCCTAGAGCTTTTAGAGTGGAACATAGCTGCTTTATTTTAAAGTATAACCATGTAGAGCCATTTATAGATTTGATAATAATTTATTATCAGTTGAGTTATCATGGGTATTCGCATAAAGAGAGCCTGATGGATCCTTAGTTTAATTCCCAAGGGCAGACCGTGATAAGGGAGGCAGCAGTTAACTAGAAAGAAGTGTTACACGCAAAAGAGAAGACTACAGCCATCTCAGTAGAAAAATAAGGAAAGAGTTTGTGTTGCTAATTATAAAAAGAATTCTCCTGTCCAATAAGCACTTCAAAGCATGTTCAAATAAAGACAGTGGGGTGCTCTGTTCTTCCTCGGACCTAAGGCAGTAACAGAACCAGGAGTGTCAGAGCTGACTTGGCCTCACCTGGTGGGGAAATAGGCCCCGCTCAGAGAAGGGACAGATGCCAGGCACGGGGAAGACAGAGGCAGGGCCTGCAGGGCCCATCTGGATGACAGTGACTGCCGCCAGAACTGGCTGAGCAAGCACCTAGGAGAGACTCACACAGGTCTGGACCCTCCTGGTAGCGCCTAGGTCTCTCCCGTGGGTTTGCTCTTGCTCTTCTCAAAAGTGTCCACAAGATGTCACTGTTAAAACCCTAACAAGTCAACACTTGGCATTGTTCAACTGTTGAAGTTAATTTCAAAATATGAGGGAGTTTCCAGTTTTCAAAATGTATATTTTAAGAGGTGGGGGGGGGGGACCATAAAAGCGCTGTGGTCAGGGTATCAGTTCATTTGTTTCCTTGTAAAAGAAAGACTGCATTAGGCATATGTAAGAGCTGCTTTAACAGCGTCTGAGGGGCTGCGCCAAGGGGAGTTCCAGTTAGAATACAGCCCCACTGGGACTCTTTATAGACCTTCCATTCGAAGTCTCGAGCCCTCCTCAGGAAATTGTACTCTGAACACAGGCCTGGGAACCTCCGTAGGCTCCCGAACGGCCCCAAGTGATGGCCTTGTGATGTCTGAATAGCTACTTTCTAGCTTAACCCAAGCCCATCTCCTTGCCAAGCCTCGGTTTTCTATACGGTGTTACTTATCTTCCACTCGGAGTTGGTAGAGGGTTGAGTGAAATGAGAAAATGTATTTGAGAAAGGCAGGAGGGGACATTGGCATGACCCCTGGTCATGGCGTCAGACAACTCTGGTCACTGGTCCCTTCCTAGCTGTGTGACCTTGAAGTCATTGTACCTCTTTGAGTCTCCATTTGCTCATGGGTTAAAAAAAAATGTTAAAATGTTCCCACCTCATGGGCTTGCTGTGCAGAGGGAGCCTGTGTGTGAGTCCAGCACTGTCGGTGACCAGCCCGTCTTCAGTGTTCCTACTGCTAAGTGTTAGTCTTTTTTTCTCCTTCACATGACAGACAGCCTCGAAGGGTGGAATGATGTGCCCAGCACCACACGTGAGTGAGCAGTCACTCTGTCCCACTTGTCACTCTGTTCTGTCGCCATGTTTACGTCTCTGTCTCTCTTGCTTGACTCAGTTCCCCAAGGCAGGAACTCCTGGGTGTTGTGTCCGCAGTGTTAGAACATCTTTGTCATAGCTAGTAGGAAGGTGATCCTCCCCCAACACTGAATGACTTGGTCAGGGAGTCAGGCGACCTGGGTGCAGGGCTGGAGCACTTAGCCGCCTTGGGTGGTGCCATGCCTGAGGCAGAAGGCCTCCATGGATTTGTTGGATTGAAGCGAATCAGTAAGATTGGAAATGGAGCCACACTACAGTGCATTATGGGGAGCGTGCAAGTCTGCACTCAGACCTACTGTAACGGTACTCTCCAGGGGCGACCAGAGAGCCCAGCCTGCAGGGTAGGACTGAGTACATGGGACGAGGGGGGGGGTGTCAAGGAACTTCTCAGCTCAGGAGGTGTTCAGTTCAGGCCACAGGGCGCAGTGTGTGTGTGTGTAGGGGGGGCAGAGGCAAGGACTGGGACCACAGGCTGCTCTCTGTGGGAGGCAGTTTCAGTGCCCTGACACCCACGGCTGTCTGGGCACACCTGGAAACTCAGATATTCCGCCGTACCCCGCATGCCCAGATGGATGATGCAGGGGTTCATCTTAAGTACCAATTCTGTTGAAAAGTAGAGGCTCTGGAGCCCTGTGCTGAGCATGGTCTGGGGACATGTCCGGTCTCTGGAGAGAGTGTTAGAGATGCCCCATGTGTCCAAGACGAGGCTGTGGACCATGAATTAGCCAGCTGGGCCCCACCCTTCTTTTTTTTGTTAGACCCAAATTCCTGCAGCTTCTCCATGCCTCCCAGGGCAGCCAGGCTGCCTGTTACTTGTCTGTGGGCTCTGTCTGGAAAGCTGACCCACCCAGGCCTCCGCCCTGGAACACTGGCACCATGCGCAAGTCACTGAGGAGCGCCCTCCTGCCCTCCTCCCCCAGGGGGAGTAGAGATGGCGCTGCCTATGGCTGTCCCCAGCTGCGGGGCAGGGGCCTCCGCCCTTCCTGCTTCCCTGCAGCGTCTGTGCCGTGTTACTGTTGGCTGATGTGAACAGGGTTGAACATGAGCCAAACATCTGCTCATGTCTCCTGAATGTGCTTCCAAACGGACGGCAGAAAGCAGCACCACCCTGAACTGAAGTGCCCGGGCCGGTGGGCTGCCACCCAGGACCCTGCCTGGGCTGCCAGGGGCTGGTGGGACCCCTGCACTGAGATCTGGTCTCTCTCGGGGGCTGGAGGGGTGGCAGGAGAGGCCTCTGAGTTTTACATTTTCTCCTCTTTCTGGGACAGGATAGCCTATGGGTCAAGGTCAGTTAATGGAAGGGAGATGTAGGTCATAGCTGGCAGTGGAAAGACGGAGGTGTGTTAGAGTCCTCTCCTGCCCTAGAACAAAGGGGGAAGAGAGCCCTACTGCAGGGACGGAGGTGGGGGACGGACTGCTCTTGTGGGTACACTGGGAAATAGACCCCAAGACAAAGATTGACTGGAGGTGATGGGAAAGACGGAAGAGATAAAAGGTTCTTTATCAAGCTGGTGATGTTGGGGGCAGCTGAGACCCCATCCCACTGAGGATCCTGAAAGGTGAGATGAGCCTTGGTTACCCCACTGTGGGGTGGGCATGTGGGGAGAATTAGTCTTCACCTCCCTGACCGAGGGCTGCTCCTGGGTCTCTGACTTCCTGGCTTTTCTGGCCTGTGGCCTGCAGTGGGCTGGGAGAAAGCCTTCAGGTGAGGGTCCCAGTGGGAAGCCACAGAGGGGAAATGGGCCAGACATGGGGACAGTTCTTGCCACGAGGGGAAAAGGAAGGTCAGAGGTGAGGGATAGTTAGCGTCATTGCCCTATCAGTCAGTTAGCTCTTCCTTTCTTTTTTTATTTATTTTATTTCTTTATTTTTATTTTTGTATTTTTCTGAAGTGAAAAGCGAGGAGGCAGAAGACAGATTCCCGCATGTGCCCAACCGGGATCCACTTGGCATGCCCACTAGGGGGCGATGCTCTGCCCATCTGGAGCGTTGCTCCATTGCAACCAGAACCATTCTAGTGGCTGAGGCAGAGGCCATGAAGCCATCCTCAGCGCCCGGGCCAACTTTGCTCCAATGGAACCTTGGCTGCAGGAGGGGAAGAGAGAGATAAAGAGAAAGGAGAGGGGGAGAAGCGTGGAGAAGCAGATGGGTGCTTCTCCTGTGTGCCCTGGCTGGGAATCGAACCTGGGATGTCCACACACCGGGCTGATGCTCTACCACTGAGCCAACCAGCCAGGGTAGCTCTCCCTTTTTTATTTTTATTTTTTTATAGGGGCAGAGAAAGGGATAGCTAGTGACAGACAGACAGGAACAGAGAGAGATGAGAAGCATCAATCATTAGTTTTTTGTTGCTGTTGCGACACCATAGTTGTTCATTGATTGCTTTCTCACATGTGCCTTGACCACGGGCCTTCAGCAGACCAAGCTACCCCTTACTGGAGCCAGCGACCTTGGGTCCAAGCTGGCGAGCTTTTGCTCAAGCCAGATGGGCCTGCGCTCTAGCTGGCGACCTCGGGGTCTCGAACCGGGGTCTTCCACATCCCAGTCTGATGCTCTATCCACTGCACCAGCACTTGGTCAGGCAGCTCTCCCTTTCTTGATCTCTCTACTGCCTTTGCCGTAGCTGCCCATGTCTTCATACTGTCCTCTCTCAGCTCTTCCCGGGGCAGATGGACTGCTGCTGTGCCCCTCGCACTGGTCACTGTAGTGACCAGTTTCCTCCCCGATGTTTTGTGAACACTGGTGGTCAAGTCTGGCTGGAGTGATCAGTGACCTGGTTTCTCCCTTGGCCTGCTCAGCACTTTGTGGTCCTTCTGGTTGGCCTAGCTTCACCTCAGTTCTCAATGTTGCCGTGGCTGTCCTGATGCCTTCAGGTGTGGGCCACTTTGTTCCTGCAGCAGGCAAGCTCAGCAGCCAAACCCTCAGCTGCCTGCTGCTCGCCCTCTTTGACAGCCTGGGGCTTTCGCATCATGGGCAATGCACAAGGAGTGGGCAATGCACAAGAAGTAGGCAATGCCTGTTCCTGGTCCCACCTCATTGAAGTTCTCCTGTGTGCCCTGGCAGGGGATCAAACCTGGGATGTCCACATGCCGGGCTGATGCTCTACCACTGAGCAAACCGGCCTTCCTCTGGGCTGTGCAAGTGGTCATCTCCCGAAGGTTGTACCTGAGAGGTGAGTCCAGCTCGAATTGGGCAATAGCATTTTTCTCAACTTCCCTAAAGCATCAAAATCAATAGATCACCCTACCTCCACATCCCTTGTCTCGCCCGTCTCTTCTTCTGTCCATTAGCCTCCAGACAAGGGGTGTGGGCTCCAATTCCTCTATTTCTGTGTCACCTTCTCCCTCCACGGCAGTTTCTTGGACCACAGTTTCTCTCATAGGCCAGAGGCATGTTCCCTATATTAGGGAGTAAACTAAGAAATTGAGCATCCACACCTGATAATCTAGGGAAGAATGAGGGGAAAGAAACTAATTGAGAAGTCCCTTTCTTGCAACAGATCTGGCTCATAAGGCTACTCCTGTATAAGACCCCAGAATCCTGGGTGATGTGCCCAAGCTGAACGACAGCCTCCCTCCTTACTGCTTCCTGCTCGCCTCCCCTCCCATCTACAGGAAGGGGTGTAAGCCTCAGACTGTCTAGGAACAGAATGGAAACAGAAAAACACAGAGATATATTATAAAATACCGCTGTCCTATCCAAATGCTATCATTTACAAAAACAGGAGCGTGGGAGAATGGAGGAGGGCGGGATGCTGGCATGCTTGTGGAGTTCGGAAGGCTTCACCTTGTCAAGGCCAGCCCAGCAGGAGGAAGGGCCTGCATGCTAATTAATGTACATAACTTTGAAAGAGAACATAGATTTAAAAGCATAAAGTCAGTTGAATTGTTAAGCAACTTCCTGTTGACTTAGTATTTGTAGTTGACTTCTGATGACAAAGTAATACTTAATTTGAAAAACGAGGAAAATGAAATATTGCTCATTTCCGGTGTGTTTCCGTCTCACATTGATATGCTATAGAGCGCTGCCAGACTCCTCTCTGACTTTACGTGAGCAAGAGGCTCGCTCTGTTGAATCGCTGCATTTTGGGGTTAATTGGTGACCCTAAGATATCCTAGCTCATTCTGACTAATTTGGAAATTGGTAGCAGACGTCAGATTTTCCTGCAACAAAAGTTAAAATTCCTTGCACTGACATATTGGTTAGGCTCCTGGCAGAGAGGCAC
This sequence comes from Rhynchonycteris naso, assembly GCA_037038555.1. Taxonomy (NCBI): domain Eukaryota; kingdom Metazoa; phylum Chordata; class Mammalia; order Chiroptera; family Emballonuridae; genus Rhynchonycteris; species Rhynchonycteris naso. The sequence goes on from CM072999.1 coordinate 225,153,242, forward strand.
AGGAATCTGAGACCAGAAAAGGGTAAAATATTTACGAGACTCGCCACCTGGGATGATGTGGAAGGCACATGTGGTCTGTAACGGACCTGTGGCTCCTGGGGACCCGGCTGAAGAATGGACGCTGGTGGAGCGAGCTCCCTGTCACCGGCTATGTTCAACATGGCATCACAGGGAAAGATGAGCACAGAATAAAATGACGAGTGTCCAAGAGTAACAAGAGGGAATGGAGAAAGGCCAGAAATGGAAGTGGGAAAATGACCTGCCTTTAGATGACAGTGTCAGAAATGAGAGGCAGGAAGGCTCGAGGAGCCAACGGCAGACCTCAGATGGAGGGTGTGGTGCCCAATGTGCTGGCCAGTTGGAGCCAGGGAATAATCCAAGTGACGGTGGCTCCAACACCGGCCACTAAACGTTACCTTGGTGGGATGGCTATAATGTTCCCAGGCTGTGAACTGTACACTGGTAACCTGTGTGGTGTTGAGAGAAAGACTTAGAGTAATAGAATAAAGAAATAAAGCAGATCTGGGAACCAAGTCTAAAAAGAACAACGAATGGGTGTGGTTCCTGGAAGACAGAACCGACTACTGCGTTGGAGGGTCGTACTGCCAAAAAAAGGAAGGAAGAAATAGATTCTGAAAAGAAAGCCTGTGATTATTTGAGACTTTTAACCCCATAACAACCCTGAGACCCCGGTCATTTATAGGGAGCGAAAAGGCTGAAAAAAACACCCTATGAGGAGCATGTACTTTTCAGAGCCCACCTTGAGTGTGGCCAAGGAGGCAATGCGAAAGGAAGGACCCTCGGAAATGTGTCCTGGGAGAGCAGTCACCAAGGCAGCACCCCCAAGAGTGCAAAATGAAGGACTACTCAGGGAGCATCCTCCAGGACTTCAGAATTTCTGAGGACCAATGACTACTGGAGTCTCCCCTTTTCCTTCCCTTTGAATGGGATGTCGTGGCTACTGTCCTGTCCTATGCACTGTGAGCTGTGGTGTGCAAAGGGCAGTTAACCTGAACTTTTACATCAGCGGTTGGCAGACTACTGCCTACTAGCCAAATCCAGCCTGCTGCCTGTGACTGTAATAAGGTCTGATTGGAACGCAGCCACGCCTCTTCATGTACAGAGCTGAGTGAGTGCAACAGAGGCTTTATGGCCCACAAGGCAAGCATATTTACTTTCTGGCCCTTTAAGAAAAAGTGTGCTGATGCCTGTTCTCAAAAGAAAGTCCTCCGGACCAAGAGAACCAAATGCTGGGTGGTACAAGTGGGTGGGACTGGGTCATTTCCCTGGGAGATGCGAGAAGAAGACAGCCTGGATCCTCAGTCACCTGCTGGAAGGTGCTGCCCTGCAGAGCGGCCCGACTTGCATCAGACTGTGTGAGTGGGAAATAACCTCCTGTTGGGTTAAAATACTATTAGTACAGCTGAAACTGCTCTTCTGCTTGATACATACATCTATCTCATAATTTAAATAAAATTGAGTGTATACTTGTATACATTGATATTCAATTATACAATTTCAAATTTATATTATGAATAGCCTTCCAACACTATGTAAAATAGTCTTTGAAAACATACCTTTAATAGCTTCCTAATATTTCCTTGGATTACTTCATTAGTTATGCACAAATGCTTGGGGAAGGATGGTGGGAAAGACTTTCCTCTGTTGTGTGTGAAAGGGTAACAGTAAAATTTTTCTGAACTGCAACTTATGATGTGGTTACCCCTTTGATCTAGTATTTCTATTTCTGGGAACTTATCTTCAGGAAGTAGTAAGAGATGTGGGAAAAGATTTAGGAACAAAGGTTTTTGTTTAGCTTTAATTATATCAAAATTAGAAATAATCTAAGTATCCAACAGTTACCGAGTAGTTACCTAAGTGACAGTGCTCTCCAGGCACCTCCTGTTTGTTGATGAGTCTTCTTTGGTATCAGTTGCCTGCAGCTTGAGGCATGGAGCGCGGATCCCATCTAGCAACTGGCAGAGTGGAGGCCTCTGTCTCCTACACTGTACCTACACACTCCTGGCCGACCACCTCGGGTTACGGGTTACGGGAGGGGCTGGCCAAGGGCTGTCTCCTTTTCATTTCCTTGGCAACTCATGACTTCTGGCTGCAAAGATCCTTCAGATGGGCTCTTGGACATCAAACAGCTACAGCCCAACATTTGGTTACATAAAGTGCAAATGAATCATGAACACATGGGTTATATTTTTGTTCAAATGCACAGGGATTTCAGTTTATGGGAAAAGGGCTGTGGGCTGTACAAATTAGCGCTAGATTTGGAAAACTGGTTGAATTACTGACCAGACCCTCAGTTATGTCCATCTGCTCCCCACCCCAGATCCCTTCTCAGCTGTTTAATTCCAGGGATGCTGAAAGCTAGTCTTTCCTCCAAGAAAGATGGGAGGCCAAATTATTTGCCAAAACTTACTGGGGTTTATTGGTTTTGTCCCAAAGCTAGTGAAGACTAAACAAAATGAAAGATGGTCCCTCCCTTCCCCTTGGCTTCTGTGTTGGAACTGCCTTAATTTTTTATCTTTCTTTAGCCTCTTCTCTGCTGAGCCAATAGTTCTTATGTATTTCCTAGGTTATTTTCAGTCTGAACTCTGGGTCTGACTAGTTTCTACATGCTGGCAATGCTCTAGTTTCTGTCCCCCATCCAGATCTCTCCCCTGACCTCTGGGTTCAACAGCCACATGCCCGTCAGGCATCTCTACTCTCTGGGGCCCGTAGATGCTCCAGTTCATTGTGTATAAATTACACTCCTCTTCCTCTTCCTCTTCCTCCTCATCTTCCCCCTTCCCCTCTCTCTCCCCTTCCTTTCTCCTCCCCTTTCCCCTTCCTCTTTCTCTTTCTCCTTCTCTCTTCCCCTGCCTCTTCCCCTCTCCCTTCCTCTCCCCCTCCCTTTCCTCTCCCCCTTCCTTTTCTCCTCCCCCTTTCTCTTTCCCCTTCTCTTTTTCTTGCTTCTTTCCCTCTCCCTCCCCCTTCTCCTCTTCTTTCCCCTCCCCCTCCTTTCCCCTCCTCCCTGCATTCTCTATTTTAGTAAGTAATCAATCCATCACCAGTGTCATTAATTAGGTCAGGAAACTGAGGTTTCACTGTATGGCAGGTATTACATTAGATAAGGGGACACAAAGGTGATAAGACCTGATTCCTGTGTTTCGTGTCCTCACAGCCTAGTGTAATGCATGGACATATGAACAAATGATTATAGTACCCTGGGAAGCACAGTATGAGAAATCTGCAGAGGACCTTACACAGGGTGGGGAAGGGGTATGGATCATGTTGGGGGGCATTTAAAGGAGGGTTTCAGGAGGAACTGAGAATCAAGGGGTGAGTTAGGTCAAAGAGGAAGGGGAGAGCATGTGCAAAGGTATGGACTCGAGAGGCAGCAGTGTGGGAGAAGCACAGCTGCAGTGTGGTTGCAGCAGGCAGTTTAAGGCAGATGAGGGCTGTGCTGAGGTTGCAGGGTGCACAGTGGCCAGGATCTTACATTGCTGTTCAGAGGTTTGGATTCTATCAGATAGCTTATGTGGAATCTCAGAGCAGGGTTAGGTAGAAATTATGAAGGTCTGATTTGTGTGGCTATGGGAGAAGATTAATTTGAAGAGAGTAAGACAGAGGAAGGTAGAGAAGTTAGGAGATCCACTGACTTCTCCCTACCTAACTGGACCAAACCAATTTGCACTCACCCCTCTCAAAGGTAGGCTTATTACTATCTACCTGTCAAAGTAGAGAAAGACATGCCCCCCTCACCCCCTGGGGCTTACCATGGGACTTTTGTGTTTTTTCTTCTGGTACCTAGTTCACTCCTGTGCTCCTCACCATGCTATGGGTCCCTGCAGCTGCTGCTGGAGCCACAGTTTTTCTTGTTCCCTGTGCAGCAGCAGATAGCCTTGCTGACCTCATGGTCAGCCAGCTAGAGCATGGCCCTTAGTACCTGTCCATAACTTGTCAGTTCCTTCCTGCTGTCTTGTCTAGGTTGAAGGATATAACCAGGCATTAGTGGAGGCATTCTGCATATGATGCTTACTATGGCCTGCCTTGATTCAGAGAGGTAGTGAATGTGGAGTAGTGCAATGCCTAACATAAAGACTTAGAAAATGATAACTATCATCATCTTACTACAATAATCATTACCATTAGGATCATCACTGGCAACATCATCACCACCACCATCACCATCATCACCAATGCCACCACCATCATCATCACCACCATTACCATCATCAGCACCATCACCACCAACACTACCATCACCATCATCACCAGCACCACCACCACCACCATCATCACCAACACCACCATCACCATCAACAACACCACCGTCACCATCATCACAAACACCACCATCACCATCAACAACACCACCGTCACCATCATCACAAACACCACCATCACCATCAACAACAACACCGTCACCATCATCACCAATGCCACCACCATCATCATCACCACCATCACCATCATCACCAACACCACTATCACCAGCACCACTATCACCAGCACCACCATTATCACCACCACCATCACCAACACCACCATCAACATCGTCACCATCATCACCAATGCTACCACCACTATCATCATCATCATCACCATCATCATCACCGCCATCACTATCATCACCAACACCACCATCATCATCACCACCAGCACCACCATTATCACTACCACCATCATCACCACTACCATCATCACCAACACCACCATCACCATCAACACTACCAGCATCACCATTATCACCGTTACCATCATCACCATCACTGTCATTACCATCACCGTCATCACCATCACCACCATCACCACCACCACCACCATCATCACCACCATCGCCACCATCACCATTGCCACTATCACCATTGCCATCACCATCATCACTATGTTCTTCAACATCATTTTTCAATACAATTTCTTACCTATGATCTCTTCCATCTCCCACTGTTCAGGCCTACTCTAGATGATCATATGCCATCAGATGAAACTCAGTCAGGCAGGGCAGCTGGTACCTGGTATCTTGAATTGAAGGGGTTGTTCCCAGAGTACCGTAAACAGGCTTCATATGCAGAGAGAAAAAGATTCGTGTTTTCCAGGAAGTGAAGCCAGAGGCCCTGAATTCTGGAGGTCACTGAGTTCAGTTCACCAGTGGTCAGTCTTGAGTTGGGAAGAGGTTGGAGAAAAAGAGCAATGCTGGGACCTTAGTGTGCAGAGTTCCTGAGGAGGGAGTGGGTAAAGGAGGAGCTCTGAAGTAGCCTCGTGAGTGATAGAGTCTACTGAGCTGTTCCCGTCACACCAAGAGGTGGTTTGGGTCAGACCTGTGAAGACAGAAGAGGGCAGGCTCATGAGTTACCTGGTGCCCAGCTCATTGCAGGTACCAGGAAGCCCTTGTTGCTTAAACTGACTTTCTGATGCCTGGCATTACTGTGTCTTCCTTGTGGTCTGCATTTGCGTGTGGGTTGCTCTTGGGGACTGATACATAGTCAACTTAGTGTTGCTGCAATTTTGTGTATTGGCCATGGGTAAGTAAGCCAAAATGTGTGTGTGTGTGTGTGTGCGCACACACACACACACACACACACACACACACACACACATAATGCAAAACTCTTGTAATGAAACAATAAAAAGCTTTCAGGATAAAATCTTTATAGCTTTGGGTCTGCAGAAAATATTTTATGATAAATTAAAAACATAATATATTTGTGAATGTGCTTTTAAAAGTACTAAGTGTGCAAGAGATGGATAAAGCAAATTCTATCAATTTCTGTGATTTTTTGGGATGTCTCCCTGCTTGGGCTTGTCTGGGTTTCTCAGTGTGTAGCAGACTGTTCACTATGGGCTGGTGGAAGGGACTCTCATGGCAGAGGAGTGGTTGGCCTGGGTGGCCTTTGGGACTCTTGCCATTTCTTGAGTAAGTCAGTTTTCCCTCCAGGTCTCAGCCTCCCATGTATGATGAGAGGGTTGCTTTAGGGCGGGGGTTTCTATATGTGCTCAGCACAGATCTCGGGGCTGCTCTGCAGAGTGGTAAAGCAAGAGGCTGGGGGCTGGGGGCCAGACTCGTCACCCTGCCTTCACCCAGAACAACTTCACCCTGATCTTTTTATGTACTGATGTTACAGGTCAGACGTTTGAAAAGAAGGGAACTGGTCCTGCTAAAAGCTTGCAAACCATGTGGATAAGCTCATCGGTAAGCCATCCCAGCCCTAACTTCCGTGGTTCCGTGACTGTGTTCACCCCAGTGTTGGAGTGGGTACCAAACATCACCGCTTTCTCATCTGAGGTCACATCAGGTAGGTCCTTTTCACTGGTGCATTTCTATATTGCGTTCTCTATTGAGAAACTATAATAGGTACTTCTCTGGTCTTTATATGAGTGCCCATGTCTTGCTTCCATTATTTCTTAGTTCTATGACCCCAGGCAAGTCCCTCAACCTCACTGGGCCTCCACTTCCACATCTGTGAAATGGGCACACAGTGGGGATTAAATAATGACCTAGGACAGCGTAGGCCTTTTTGATGTGTGCAGAGAGTGAAAATTGACCATCACTATTAGGTAGTTAATAGTTAAACAGGTTTTGCAGTTTCCAGCATAATCACAGATGACCTGACAAATGACAGGACTTCTTAGGTTAGAGAACCAGCCTGTGCTTATGTCCTCCTTTGAACGGTTACAAGGGGCTCAATTTGTTCTTAAAATAAATGTTCAAAAAAATTATAAAGCATTTTAAGTGCTATACATTAGCATCATAGGCTGTCTGTAACTTTGAGTGTAAAATTAAAATTTAAAGGCAGTGAATATTTAGAAATGAATAGGTTGGTTGAACAAGAAAATTGATTTTTAACTGCATTTACTATCCACAGGATGAAGGTGTTCAGGTTAATGATTACATATCAAGCTAAAAAATAGTCCATTGGCTTTCACTGAGCCCCCAGGTTTCCTCGGGTCATTGTCATGCAGGCTGTCACATGTCCCTTCATGCCATGTGTCAGCCACATCTGTGAGAATGAGTGGGAAGGGGCCAGGTTTGAGACTGTGGAGCAGACCACTTTGCAGCACAGGGCCCTGGTAGAGGAGGAGGAGAAAGCCATGGAGGTTTGTGACGTGGGGATGGTGCTGGCCAATGATGGCTCAACCTTTTCCTAAATGCTAAGTGTGATGTGAAGACATCAGCAGGGCCTATGGGAAGTGCTCCTAGGGCTGCTGTAGGCCTGGCCATGGGAGCTGGACATGGGTGGGGCAGTCCACCCTGGCAAGGATCCTGTGCCGGAACCTGGTGGGGACAGCAGCTTGTGGTTGGGAAAAATGGAGCAGGGCAGGCTGCACACTCTAGTGTCTGTCCAGAGGCTGTATACTAGATGGAGCACAATCAAGGCCAGGCCTCAGGTTCAGCAGGGAGTGAACAGGCCAGTCAACAGAATTGGGAGCAGCCTCGGCGGGCCAGGCCAATCCACGGGAACTGGGAAGACTCAGGGCTGAATACAGACACAGCAGACCCTATACCTACAGCAGTGAGGGTCACCGTGGGCTCACCAGCCAGACTCTCTGAGCCACCAGCATCCTGGCTGCCTGGTCAGAATTGGCTCGGGACTGGGCAGGGCCCACTTTGCAAAGGGAGGTATCTTTGTCTATCACCCTGAGGGGCGGGGGGATCACAAGGACCAGCCAAGACAGGTGATACAGTCCTCTGAAGTGAGCACAATCCCGGGAGCCTATGGAGGGGGGTGTTTAAGAAGTGCACAGCCTTAGAACCCTGGCCTTGGAGGGCCAGTAGAGACTCTGCTGGAGGAGGTAAGGTGGAGGCCAAGAGGAAGACAGGGTTGGAATGTGGGTGATGTGGATGGTTGAGGTTGCATCTCCCCCCCGCCCCCTGGCAATTTAACTAGTAAGAGGACCCTGGGTGATGAAAAGATTCCCTCAGTGACTTATGCAAGAGAAGGATGCCAAGGATGCAGCTTCGTGGAAGGGACATGCATGGGACACGCTCTGGCCTCCCAAGGGCTACGGCTTCCTGTATGTATATTCCCCCAGTGTTTTTCCCCCTAAAAATCAAATCCGTTCCTTTTGAGAAAGAAGAAAACAAATTAGGAAATTTAGAATAAAAGAAATAAAAAACACTCATGATCCACTAGCCAGAGATAACCTCTGTACTATACACATCTGCATGTGTAGCTGATAGGCTATATACACAAAAAATAAAAATCATGTATAAACATGCAGCCTTCCTTATTTCTCTGTAATTGAACTAAAAACTCTTAGGCCCCATTTCTGCAGATGATGGAAAATTGATTTTGCCAATTCAAAGTAAGCCCTCCCTCTGGCTGGGCAGCCTTTCATATCCTTTTACTTAAGGAAACAACTGTTCTTTCACTGTCACATGTTCTTCCCAAACCTATGGGTTTATGGTATACATTTTGTGCTTTGAGTCCTCCAGGCTTTGCTCTCTGCAGTCAAACCAAGTTATTGGCATCAAAGAAACAATATATAAACAAACCCAAATGTATTAGCTTTCTATTGCTGCTGCAACAAATTACCACAAAATTAGAGGCTTAAAGCAATACAGATTTATTTTCTTACAGTTCTGGAAGTCAGAGTCTAAAATGGGTCTCCCCTGGCTAAAATCCAGGTGTTGGCAGAGTTCATATTCCTTTCTGGAGGGTAAGGGGAAGATCCACTTCCTTGATTTCTCCAGCTTCTAGAGGCACCTGCAGCCTTGGTTTGTGGCCCTTTTCTCCATCATCAAAGCCAGCAGTGTGGCTTCTTCAGGTCTGTCTCTTGCTCTGACCCCCTCTTCTGCCTCCCTATCACACTTTTAAGGACATTGGGACTAGCTCGAGAATCCAGAATTATTTCTTTAAAGTCATTGGATTAGCATCTTTAATTTCCTCCAGCCCTGTGAATGGAACAAATTCACAGGTTCCTAGAATAGGATGTGGACACCTTTGGAGAGGCTGTTATTCTGCCTACCACACCAAATAATTACTTGTCAAAGACTTGATTCGTATGATCAAAGGCCATGACTAAAAATTACAGGCTTTGCTGTTGGTCTAACAAAGTATACTTGGGAGTTCCAAAGGCAATAATTTGACTCAAAAAATTTTTTTTTAATTAAAATTATTTTCTGTCATTTTTCTAAATGGTATGAATTGAAAGTTGTTTTTCTTCCTTGAATTGTGGGATAACAAAGGGAAATTGCAAAGCCCAAATAGATATTCAAAGCTCATAGAGAAAAAACCTTCAATGTTACCTTTCCAAATTTAATCTTGTCTCATGTATGTGGTTCATACCATACATCCTGCATTTGTGAGCGGATTAATTCATTTAGCAATATAATGCAAACATCTTTTTCTGACAGTAAACCATTTTACAGGGACAGAGAGAGAGAGTCAGAGAGAGGGATAGATAGGGACAGAACGGAACGGAGAGAGGTGAGAAGCATCAATCATTAGTTTTTCACTGCCGTTGCAACACCTTAGTTGTTCATTGATTGCTTTCTCACATGTGCCTTGACCACAGGCCTTCAGCAGACCGAGCAACCCCTTGCTGGAGCCAGCGACTTTAGGTCCAAGCTGGTGAGCTTTTGCTCAAGCCAGATGGGCCCGCGCTCAAGCTGGCGACCTCGGGGTCTCGAACCTGGGTCCTCTGCATCCCAGTCCGACACTCTATCCACTGTGCCATTGCGTGGTCAGGCAGTTAAACCATTTTAATTTCTGTGAAGTATTCCCCACCTATGGAGCCACTCTCCCACTGACGCAGTAGGTGGTGCTACCAGAAGGCACGGGCAGTCTGGGCCTTGGCATCTGAGCATTATTCAGAGCAAGGTGAATGGCAGGAGGGACATTCCAGCTGTTCCAAACCCACCTTCTGGGGTAAGGACGACTGTCAGGGAGCTGTTCTGACTGCAGGTGCTGAGAGCAGAGGTTTCTGGCAATCTGGCAATCTGGCAACCTGTAGCACTACCTTGAGGAATATGATTATTAAAGGGGTGTGTGGGGGTGGGGTGGGATGGGTACAGGGGTCACAGTGACCTAGAGGTGGTTCAAGCAAAGCAAAGTGATGGTGACTTTGAAGGTCTTCCAGGCCTTGAGTGGTGGGAAAGGCATTGTTAAGGGGCCTGAGGCAGCCATGGCTGGTGGTCCATCCGAGGAAGACTCCCAGGACACTTGGCAGGTGACAGGTGTTGTGTGTTTGTCCCTTGTATTTACATAAACAGGTAAATGAGAGACAGAGCAGGTTCTAACTTCCTTGGTGATTTTTTCTCTGTCAAACAGCAGGCTTTCCCTCCCGTCCAGTCTCTCCTTATGTCCCCAAACCCTCACATTCGTCCCCAGTTTTCAGCTCTGACTCTGGGCCCACTCATTGTATATTTTTTTGGTCTTTTTGGTGGGGAATCCAAGGATTTATTTCACCCAGCAATCAAATTGGTCACTTAAAATAATAGTCCGTCTTGTCCAAATCTAAAAATAGATTTTCCTGGTAGGAGAAGGCGCGCAGGGAAATGGGGTGGACGAGGTTGAGAAGCCTTCAGAACCCCAGTCACCCAGGGCTGGCGGCCACTCTGCTTTGGTCTCTCCTCATCCTGACGGGTGGGAGTGACTGCTTGTCTTGATTAAAGTCAGCCTCCACCTTCCTCCGGCCCGACTGCCCTTCTGGGGACACAGGCTGCATTCACAAGTCCTCTGCCCAGCCCTGTGCAGATTTTATGAAAGGCGTTTTCACTTGGATTAAACAGGCACTGTGTTTGTGTGCAAAGGAGAAAATGAATCACTTCAACGTCGGGCAAGGAATTGAGGTGTTGTGTTTGTCCCTTGCAATTACATAAACACACCAGAACTCATTTAAGAAAAAAGAAGTGGGGGTGGGTGGGACGGAGTGGGGGAATGGTCTAAGCACTGTAGTGATTCCCATACATCAGACCTCAGACCGGGTTGCGTTCTGCCGGCTCACAACGGACTCCGAGTCCAAAGGAAAGTTTGAGGTTTTCCATTTCTGTTTGTGGTACAGGAAAAGGCTTATGATCTGAGGGCTTGATTCAGTGAAATAACATCGCTTTTATGCACATTTGCTGTGCGAGGAGGGCAGGAGTTGGAAGCAGCCGCTATGAGACGTTAAGACTTGCTGGCAGCGGGGAAGGGATTTTTTTCCCCTCCCTCCCTCCCTCTCTCCCTCCCTGCCGAGCAAAAACAGTTCTAACGAGGAGTTACTTGGTAGTTTTAACTGATTTTCAAATACTCGCAGCCTGAGAAGTTGCCGTGGATCCCCTGGCTTCTGAATCCGGCTCGGAGGGACTTCTCCCTGCTCCCCCCATCTTCTGAGCCCCACAGGATGAGTTTGCAGAAGAGAATCTTCCCTCGAAGGGGGACCGGTAAGTGAGGCTTCTTCTCCAGACTCATGGGGAGGTGGGGATGGAGGGTGTGAAGTGACGTCCTGTGGGGGGAGCCCAGTTGTGGTTCAGCCGCTCAGTGTGCGTGTGTGGATGCACTCACGTGTGCGTGTGCATGTGTGCACGTGTGTGAGTGTGCAGAGCAGCAGGACCGGCACCCGTACATTGTCACTGTCCGTGCAGAAGCTGGCTGAGCGCTCACTAGGCTGCTGGGTAGGGAAGTGGGGGGTCTGGGGGGGTTGGGATCGCCAGAGCCCTGAGGGGATTACACTGAGCCCTGGCCAGGGCAGCAGTTTCTACACATTTCTTCCTGTCAGTGTTGGTGGCAAAGCTCAGGGGCAGCAAGGCATAAATGTCATGGGGCAGGCTCCACACCAGCCGGGCTCCTGGTCCAGCAGGAAGCGGAACAGAGAGGTTAGTGCTCGGCTTCTTGGATAGGGGGCACAGATATCTGCAGCAGGAACCCTCTGAGCTGCCTAGATCTGCGCACTGGGGGCTCCGTGTACCCTGCAGGTACAGCACACATGCAGTGGTTTCTTAGAACAGCCTCCTCCTCTTTCCCCAGACATATAAACAGGCATTAGGGAGAAGCATAACCCCTGTGCCCAGCTTTTAAAGTCAACACCGGCGGAACGTCAGCTGTTGTAACTTTGGCATAAGAGAGTAAACACATGGTTTTCTTTAAAGAGGAGAACAAGGCACATTTTGACTCTTCTGGCTCCAGGAAGATAGATAGGGAAGAAACGGCTAGAACCCTAGGACCCATTTGCTCAGGTTCCATGAACAGATCTCTGAACTTTGAAGAAAGGCAGGGGAGCATAGGGACCCAGAACTGGGCTGTAGGGCTTGGCCCCTAGAGTGGAGTCCCTACTCTGAGTGACAGGCCGCTTGGTTTTACTAAAGGTGTCTCCAGTCGCTAGGACTCAGCTTCCTCCTCTGCAGAACTATGGAAGCAACAAATGAGAGAAGGCTTGTGAAGTGGCCTGTGAACCCCTAAGTGACACAGTGACACAGTAACCCTCACAGAGCACCCAGGTGACTGTGGCACCCCTCTCTTGAAGAAAGCAGGCCAAGTGTCCATCTCTTTGGAGGTAGACGACACAATGTGTTTACTTGCACCGAGGGGTCCTTGTGGGCTGGACTCGACTTGGTGTTTGGTAGGTGCTCCGTCTTCCTCAAACCATTTTATTCACGGGAAGTCTTGCCACTGCCTGTCCCTGGAAGAACTGCTGTCTTTGGTCGGCTTCCCTAGTAACAGATTGACATATTTGTTAGCAGGGTCCCTGGAGAGTATTCCTGGGAACCGCACCTGTGTGGGGCGTGGAAAGCAGAGCTCAACAGGGGCAATGATGAGTCAGCTGCCCCCTGGGGCTTTGTACCCTGCAGTGGCCCATCGCTGGGTTTGGGCTGTCCCTAGGGCCAGGGCATTGCCATAGCTGCCGGTTGGGGCAGTTCCCAAAGAGAGGTTGGCCCTGAGCGGTCCCAGAGCCCCGCATCAGCTGTGGGAACGTGTGCCTGGTGCCTCGGTGTTGGGGGTTTGCCGGCAGCACCCCTCAACATCGCTCTTTTCTCTGAGCTCTGCTGGTGGAAGGTTGGGGAGTGAATGCATGGACACCTGTCCAGTCAAGTCCTTGCACAGCAGTGCCCTTGGATACACCCCTTTCTGTAGCAGGGACTCACTGTCCCATCTAGAAAGTGGATGCAAGTATGTTGGAGCGGATGTGGCCTCTGAGGACCATCCCAGCTCTGCTATTTCACAAGTACAGATACTGAGCATGTGGCCGTGGTGGCTGGTTGTGTCCTCAGTGATCAGGGTCTCCTCCAATGGAATCAGATACCCGGGGAGCCTGTGATCCCCGAGGCCAGCTGTCAGCAGGGAGAGGGTGAGCAGGGCAGGGGCAGGGAGTGAGGGCTTGAGGAGAATGCTGCTGCATAACTTTTCCCCTTCCCCCAACATTTCTTCCAAGGAGAAAATCAAACCACAGGAGACACTGCCGCCCATCTTTGATAGTTAAAGCTTCGTAGCACTGCCCATTGCCCGGGACAAACACAGATGCTGCTGATTGACTTTATTGCCTTCCCCGCCCCACCGCCCACTTTCTCTCTCTCTCTCTCCATATATATATTCAATTGACTCATGTAGAACAAATTATTTTGAGCATTCTGTGCCCTAGTGCTGGGCTTCAGGGAGCTAATGGCACACATTAAACAATTTCACACACACACAAATTAATGATGAAGAGGGACCAGGCACTCTAACTGGGGAACTGACCTAGTCTGATGGATCATGGTGGGCTTCGCTGAGGAGGTGTTGTGTTCTGAAAGGAGTTAGGTGGGAGCCAGGGGTGGAGAAGCAGGCTCCAGGTAAGGGGAGCAGCATGTCATCAAGCAGGATGAAGAATGAGCCACTTCAGGTTCTGCCAGCTGCAGCCAGCCCTTGGCACTTCGTACGTGTACTTCCGTCCAGGCTGTTTTGCTGGCAACATCTTTTTTAAAAAATAGTCATGGTGACTTGTTAGATGAGGGAATAAGAGCTTTTGTTGGTGGGGCAAAACTTCACGAGTCCTTGTCTGTCCCCCACAGCTAATGGCCAGCTCCCAGGTGGGCTCCATGGAATCTGTGTGCCACACGAGCCCCTCCTGCCTCCCAAGTGCTTGTCAGCACCAGGCACTGACTTAGGATCATCATGGGCACTGCGTCCTTTGGGTTTCCCACACCCTATGCTCTTGGCAGGTTCTGCTGCAGCTATATACACACATGCCGCTTCATGGCTGGCGTTCCCACTGTGCTGGGTTGTGGGCGACTTCTCAGTTTCTACAAAGGTCTCAGGACCACTACTGTCTGTGGCCTCAGGAGACCCAGCAGGTACTTGTGCCATAACTGACTTACCCATTCCTCCAAACTACTCACTCTAACTTGCTTTCACATGTGTTGTTTCTGAAATGTTATCGCGGAAATTTCTTAAGAAAATGGAAAAAAATTGCAGTCAGTGGGTATATAACCACCATTTAAATTCTACTAGCAACATGTTACTCTTTGCCTTACCTCATGTCTGTCTCTTCATCCCTCCGTACATCCATGCTTCCATCTTATTTCTTAATGCATTTTCAGATAAATTTCAGGCATCACTGTAGTTCACTTCTAAACACTTCACCATGTGGCCCTGCCTGGGTAGACCAGCTGATTAGAGTGTCGTCCCCCTACACCAAGGTTGCGGGTTCAATCTGTGGTCAGGGCACATATAAGAATCAACCAGTGAATGCATAAATAAGTAGAAAAACAAATGGAAGTTCCTCTCTCTCTCTCTCACTGTCCCTCTCTCTTGCTCTTTCTCTCCCCAACCCTTACTCCCTCTCTCCCTTCCTTTCTCCTTAAAATCAATAAAATCAGTCAATAAATAAACACTTCAGTGTGTATATAACTAACTAGAGTTCAGTATTTGTTTACTGTTCTTTAAGTAAAATTTATATACAGGGAAATTCATCATAAGTACACCCTTCACTAATTTTGAAAAATAGGTAACTGTGCAAGACTAACTATTAACACAACGTGGCTGATTACCTTTAGCCCAGAAAACTCTCCCATGGCCCTTCTCAGTTGCCTTTAGTCTTTACTAATAATATATAAGGTATTCCTAAATTTAAAGACCTGATTAAATAAAGTACAGCACCTGCTTCATCCTGCCTCAGCCGTGGAGCAGAACCTTGCTTGTAAAGGCCCCCAGTGCTGCTGGTCAGGCCTCATGATGGTTCAAGCTTATGTGCATGGGATCAGGACTGGGCTCTGGGTTCTGACAGTGGGGTGAAGGACAGGTCAGGACTGAAGGCAGGGAGCAGGTAACTGGTCATGGGACTTGGGCCCTTGCAGGTGGGGAGAGCTATGTCAGGGCCTCCGTGTGTATGGTGTGTCCTGGGGCCTCCCGTGAGGCCCCATGGATCCCGAGCCAGGGTGAGGTGTGCCAAGCTGTTCCCACTAGTGCTGCCCTTAGACTGCTTTACAGTCCAGACTGGTCCAGGGACTGGAGGCAATGGATGCAGCTTTCACTGGGAAGAGGAGCACAGAAGCAAAGGAGATGGAATGTAGGCAGTGCGGGCAGGGGTCTGGGACTTCTGGTTTCTGTGCCCGCCATTCTGTCCTTCCCACTGCAGGCAAAGGATGGTTCAGGGAAGGGAGAGCTGATATTTGTGGAACCATAACCATGTGTCAGACAGTGAGGATGTTCTTATTTATGTCTTATAACAAATTTCATAAGTGGGAAGTCCGATGCTCAGGAAAGGGCGTGGCTTATCCCAGGTCACACAGCCCTTGAGACTGTAGATGAGAACTCGGGCACTGGACTCCGGGACCAGTGCTCTTTTGCTGTGCCCTGCCGACCTGCTGTGCCTGAGTGTGCGTGTGCACATCCACGCCTGCAACCTCTTCCATCCACCTACCTGCAGGTCTATTATGTCTGTGTCTGCATGTGACCACAGAGACGCCTCTCTCCCTCTCTTTCTTTTCCTCTTCTCAGCCCTCCCTCTAACAGCTGTTCAGCACTTGCTTTACACAGGGACTGTTAGGCTACAGAGAAATAAGACACAGCCCCTGGCATCTAGGACCTCACATTACTGGATATGACACAGATGCTGTAGATCAGCATGGAGTGCTTTCAGAGGACAGAGGGCAGCTCCCAATTCAGCCAGTGAGTTGGGAGGAAGACTTCCTGGAGGAGGTGAATCTGAGCTAATGCTTGAAAACATGAGCGCTGGCCGGGAAGCAGGAGGTCTGTGTTAGAAAGGGCAGGGCAGGCGTCTGCAGAGGTGCGGAGGTGGGAGAAGGCCTGGTGCATCTGGAGCAGCTTCAAGCGCAGGGGAGCCAGCCTGTGACCTTGGGCAGGGGCTTTACATTTTTACTTACTGAGTCAGTCATGTCATGACAATAACAAATTAAGAAAAGAAAGCAGGGATTTCTTCATCTTTAAAAATCTTGCTTTCTGATGCGAGGCAGGAAGAGGCATTCCTCAGATAATTGCAGGGGCAGAAAGACTGCAAGAGGGGGGTGAACAACTGCCCAGAGAGCTCCAGCATGCTCCACCTCCGTTCGCCCCTGGCCCAGCCTGAAACACTCGGGAGGGGTCAGCCCCGGGCTGGAGGGGGACGGGCCTCTGGCATCCCCGTAAAAGCAGAAAAGACACGGACTCGGCTGTCTCCACACCCTTGTAAAAGGAGAGACCCCAAACCGAACACAGCGTTCCTGCCAAAAGTCCTGCTGAGTAGAAACATTCTCCCCCTGGTGTGTCATTCATTAATACCTGGCCTTTTCTTGTGGTCTGGTGCAGGGGAGGCGGCTGTGCAAGCCATCCTCCTCTTGGCCTTGAGAAAGCACCACCCAGGCCGACCACTCCCTCCCATTTGTGCTGTTAACCCTTTATGGGCCCACCATGTGCCTGCTGACTGGGACAGACAGGGAGAGGTCTCCAGCATGGTTTATGTATTCAGGTTTTATTCCAAGGACAAGGATTGTTGTCACATAAGCTTGGATAAGTCCAGGTTCTGTGCCTTGGGAAAGGCATTTTTCCACCACACATTTCTATTCTTCCTGGGAGAACTAAGGGACAGCCCTGCAGGTTAATCGTGAGAGATGTTCAGTGCCGGTTCCTGTTATTAACCAGTCTCAGTGCTGTGTCTCTAAGTCTTGTCCCTGCATCCTATAGCAAATAATTAACCAAGCGATGTGATGGTTCCATCCAGAGGGTCATAAAGCTCTTGGAAGCAAACTTGCTTCCCTAGGAAAGAACATTCCTTCTCCTTCCCAATCTGTGGCCTTGAGGCACTAGGAGAGAGTGTGAATATGGTTTTCAAGTTTCATCTAAGTCTTAGCCTAGTCACATGAATTAGATTAAGAACATGCAAGAGCTCTTTGTAAACTCTAAAATGCAAACAAATATAGAAGCGTCATTTATTTATTCATTCATTGTGGGTTGATTCATTCAGTAAATGTTTATTGGGCCCTTATGGGTCAGGCGTGCCCTATGGTGGGGAGCAGGCGGATAAGTTCTTGTTTGGGGTTCTCGTAGTCTCAAGAGACCCACATGTGGCACAAGAGTACCTGAATAGACTGACAGGACACCTTCAGATGAGGACCTGTTCCATGGAGGAAGGGAGATGAAAGACCAGTGCCTGCGGCTAGCTTAATTGGGTGGACAAGAGAGGCCACATGTGGGATACAGAGGCAGGAAAGAGCCAGCCATATGGAGATCTGGAAGGGGAACCTTTCTGGAGGAAGAAACAGTTTGGACAAAAGCCTTTGGGTGACATGGACTTGGCTTCTTGGAGAAGGGACGACAAATGGGAGAGATCATGTAAATCTTTAGGACATGGCAAGGGATTTGGATTTTTTGAAAACAATGTAGCATCTTGGGAAGGTGTGACTTCATGGGCATGGGGTATTTTCAGGGCAACGGCACACTTTTCTGCGTGATTCTTTAGTGGTGGATATGTGACGTCATGCGTTTGCTCAACCCCAGAGATTGTGCTGCACAAAGAGTGAACCCTGATGTTAAACTACGGGCTTGAATTAATCACAATGTCTCAATATTGTTTTATCAAATTTAGAACGCTCCGCATTGAGGCAAAATGTTAATAACACAAGAAACTCTGCGTGGAATTGTGGGAACTCTGTAGTTTCTGTGCATTTTTTTCCTTTTTCTTTTCTTCTTCTTTTTTTTAAGTGAGAGGAGAGGGGAGATAGTGAGACAGACTCTCGCATGTACCCCAATCAGGATCCACCTGGTGACCCCTGTCTGGGCCAGATGCTCGAATCAACTGAGCTATTTTTAGTGCCTGAAGCTGATATGCTTAGACCAACTGAGCTATCCTCATTGTCTAGGGCCGATGCTCAAACCAATTGAGCCACTGACTGTGGGAGCAGAAGAAGGAGAGGACGGGGAGAGAAAGAGGGACAGAAGCAGATGATCACTTCTTATGTGTGCCCTGACCAGGGATTGAACCTGGGATATCCATATGCTGGGCTCTATCCACTGAGCAAATCAGCCAGAGCCGCAATTTTTTCTGTAAACTTAAAACTGCTATAAAAAAATAGAACCTTGGCCTGGGCTGGTTGGCTCAGTGGATAAAGTGTCAGCCCAAGGTCACTGGCTTGAGCTCAAGGTCACTGGCTTGAACGAGGAGTTAGTGGCTTGACTTGAGCCCCTGGTCAAGGCACATGGCACATATGAGAAGCAATCAGTGAACAACTAAAGTGACACAACTATGAGCTGATGCTTCTCATCTCTCTCCCTTTCTGTCTGTCTCTCACTTAAAAAGAAAGATCTCATTATTTTTTTATGGCTGTCATATTCCATTCATATACACTATATCTTCTTTATCTACTCATCTATTGATGGACACTTAGATTACCTCCATATATTGGCTATTGTAAATAATGCTGCAATGAACATGGGGATGCATTTATCTTTTCAATTAGTGTTTGGATTTCTTTGGATAAATACCCAGAATTGGAATTGCTGGGTCATATGGCAGATTTATTAATTTTCTGTGGAAGCTTTGTGCTGTTTTTCATAGTGGCTGCACCAATTTACAATTCACCCAGCAGTGCAAGAGGGTTCCCTTTTCTCCACACCCTCACCAGCACTTGTTGATTTATTGATGAGAGCCATTCAGACAGGTGTGAGGTGATATCTCACTGTGGTTTTAATTTGCATTTCCTTGATGATTAGTGATGTTGAGCATCTTTTCATGTCTGCTGGCCGTCTGTATGTCCTCTTTAGAGAAATGTCTGTTCAGGTCCTCTGCCTATTTTTAATTTTTAATTGGATTGCTTTTTTTTGGTGTTCAGTTGTATGAGTTCTTTATATATTTTGGATATTAACCCCTTATTGGATGTATTATTGGCAAATATCTTCTTCCAATCAGTAGGTTGTCTTGTTCCTGATCTGAAGGAAAACGCTTTTAGCTTTTCACTGTTGAGTATGGTGTTAGCTGTAGGCTTGTCAGATGTGGCCTTTATTATGTTGAGGTTATTATGTTCCCTCTATTCCCACTTTGTTGAGAGTTTTATTATCACACGGTCAAAAGCGCACCATGACTTTACGGACACACTGTAAATAGATGTTGGATTTTGTCAAATGCTTTTCCTGTGTATACAGGGGTGGACAAAAGTAGGTTCATGGTTTTTAGTATGGAAAATATAATACAACAATTAATGTATTATTCATTAATAATACCGTGTACTCACAAGTATAAACCTACTTTTGCCTACCTTGTATTTATATGAGCATAAGATTTTTATCCTTCATTTTGTTTATGTAGTGTATCATGTTTACTGATATGTAGATTTTGTGCTAACCTTACATCCCAGGAATAATTCTCACTTGATCGTGGTGTATGATCTTTTTAATATATTGCTGAATTTGTTTTGCTAATATTTTGTTGAGAATTTTTACATCTATGTTCATTAGAAAGAGAGGTAGGTGTATATGTGTGTGTGTGTGTGTGTGTGTGTGAGTATGTGTGTGTGTGTGTACATACAGTGTGTCCGTAAAGTCATGGTGCACTTTTGACCGGTCACATGTGAGAGAGAGACAGAGAGATGGACAGACAGACAGGAAGAGAGAGAGATGAGAAGCATCAGCTCATAGTTGTGTCACTTTAGTTGTTCTCTGATTGCTTCTCATATGTGTATTGGCCTGGTGGAAGGGGGGAGTGACACTCCAGCTGAGTCAGTGACCCCTTACTTAAGCCATCGACCTTGAGATTCAAACCAGCTACCTTTGGACTCAAGCCAGCGATCATGGGATCATGTCTATGTTCTCATGCTTAAGCCCATGACCCTGCACTCAAGCTGGTGAGCCTGGGCTCGAGCCAGCAACCTTGGGGTTGTAAACCTGGGTCCTCAGCATCCCAGATTGACATTCTATTATCCAATGTGCCACTACCTGGTCAGGTCCTATATTCTTTTGAAAATACTTTTATATATTGATTTGGAAGAGAGAAATAGAAACATTGATTTGTTGTTCAATTTATTTATGCATTCATTGGTTAATTCTTGTATGTGCCCTGACTGGGGATCGAATATGTAACCTTGGCATATCAAGACAACACTCTAACCAACTGAGCTACCCAGCCAGGATATATTTTCTTTCTTTCCTTCTTTCTTTCTTTCTTTCTTTCTTTCTTTCTTTCTTTCTTTCTTTCTTTCTTTCTTTCTTTTTTTCTTTCTTTCGTAATATCTCTATATGGTTTTAGAATTGGTTAATGCTGGCCTCATAAAATGAGTTTGGGAGCCTTCCCTTTTGAACATTTTGGAATAGTTTGAGAAGGATAGATGTTAGTTCTTCTATAAATGTTTGGTAGAATTCACATGTGAAGCCATCTGGTCCAGGACTTTTGTTTGTCAGTAGTTTTGGATTATTGATTTCATTTCATTAGTAGTAATTGATCTGTTCAGATTTTCAGTCATTTCATTAGTAGTAATTGATCTGTTCAGATTTTCAGTTTCTTCTTAATTCAATCTCAGAATATTCTGTTTCTAGGAATTAATCCATTTCTTCCAGATTGTCCAGTGTGCTGGCATATGATTTTTCATAGTATTTTCTTAAAATCCTTTGTATTTCTGTGGTGTCAATTGTCACTTCTCCTTTGTTTCTGATTTTATTTGGGTCCTCTCTCTTTTTTTCTTAATGAGTCTGACCTCAGGTTAATCAATTTTGTTCATCTTTCAAAGAACCAGCTCTTGGTTTTATTGATACTTTGTATTGTTTAAAAAACTCTATTTTGTTTATTTCTTCTGTAATCTTTATTATTTATTTCCTTCTACTCACTTTGGGCTTTGTTTATTTTTCTTTTTCTAGCTCTTTCAGGTATAGGCTTTGATTATTTATTTACAATTTTTCTTGGTTTTTGAGATAGGCCTGTATTGCTATGAATTTCTGTCCTAGAACTTCTTTCACTGTGGGATCCCATAGATTTTGGGTTGTTGTGTTCTTATTCTTCAATGTCTCAAGATATCTTTTGATTTGCTACTTGATCTTGTTGTTAACCCATTTATTGTTCAGTAACATGCTATTTAGCCTCCATATCTTTGAGTGTTTTTCAGTTTTTTTCTCATGATTGATTTCTAGTTTCATACCATTGTAGTTAGAGAAGATGCTTGATATGATTTCAGTCTTCTCGAATTTATTGAGACTTGTTTTGAGTCCTAACATGTGGTCTTTAATGGAAAATGTTCCATGTGTACTTGAAAAAAAGGAATATTCTCCTTTGGGTGAAATGTTCTAAAAATATCAAATCAATTTAGTCTAATGTGTCATTTAAGGCCACTTGCTTCATTGTTGATTTTTTGCCTGGGAGATCTATCCAGTAATATCAATGGGGTGTTAAAATTTCCTACTACAACTGTTGATCTCTCCCTTTGTGTCCATTAGATTTGCTTTATATATTTAGGTGCTCATATGTTGGGTGCATAAATGTTTGCAAGAATCATATCCTCTTGTTGGATTGATGCCTATATCATTTTGTAATATTCTTCTTTGTTATAACCTTTTTTTAAAAGTCTATTGTCTGAAATAAATATTGCTACCCCAGATTTTTAAAAATTACCATTTGCATGTAGTATCTTTTTCTATTCCTTTACATTAGTCTCTGTGCATTTTCAGTCTGAAGTGGGTCTCTTATGGGTCTTTTTTTCTTAGGCATTCAGCTACTTTTTGTCTTTTAATTGGGCATTTAATCTATTTGCAATTTAAATGATTATTAATAAGTATGTAGTTATTATTCTTTTATAATTCATATTTTATCTTTTTCTATTTTTAAAGCTAAAAAGGACTATTATAATTTTTATTTTTTTGTGATAATATATGGGTAACATAAAATTTACCATTGTAACAATTTTTAACATTTTTAGGTTCATACCAGAATTAAGAGGACAGTACAAAAATTTTCCTTACAGCCTTTGCTCCTCCACATATACATAGTCTCCCTTGTTATCAACAAAACCCCACCAGAGTGGTCCATTTGCTACGATTAGTGATCTTTCATTGACACCCAAAGTCCATAGTTTACATTAGGGCAGTGGTTCTTAACCTGGGTTCTATCAAACCCTAGGGGTTTGATGAGTCGGTCTCAGGGGTTCAGAGAAGCCTCTACCACGGAGGTAAAGACACACTTGTGTAAAGTCGTGATGACATGCCCTGCTTGGCCATCACTTGCTGCAGAGGATCACGTTACATTGCTTGGCCAACCAGTGCTGCGGGGAATTTAGTGCGCGCAGTAGTCAACGGCTGTCGTAGTTGTACATCGTGTGCTTTCTTTCTTAATATTTCAATCCATACTAAATATGTCGAGCAAATATGTACGAATATGTACAACATGGATTCACATGTATCACGGAATGGGATGGAAGTCAGTGTCCTATTTGCATGATATGCAATGCCAAGTTGAGCAACTCTAGTCTCGCACTGGCAAAACTAAAGGAACATTTCTTGAAGCTGCATGGAGATGGTGAATACAAGAACACAACGCCTGCTGAATTCAAGGTGAAATGAGCCAGATTCGATGAAAGGGCCACTCTGCCTGCTCTTGGATTTGTACCTGTTAACAAACCGATCCTCACAGCATCGTACGAAGTTGCTTACTTGATCGCAAAGCAGGGTAAGCCACACACCATCGGTGAAACACTCATAAAACCAGCTGTGTTAAAGATGGCGAATCTGATACTCGGAACAGCGGCCGAAGGGAATTATCCCAAATTCCTCTTTCAAATGACACCATCAGCGACAGAATAGAGAACATGAGTAAAGACATCTTGGCTCAGATAGTTGCAGATCTAATTTCAAGTCCGGCAAAATTCAGTCTTCAACTTGACGAGACCACAGACGTTTCTAATCTAAGCCAGCTTGCTGTTTTTGTGCGCTATGTGAAAGAAGACATGATAAAAGAAGATTTTTTATTTTGTAAGCCTCTTACAACAACAACTAAGGCAGCCAATGTGAAGAAGCTTGTGGATGACTTCTTCAGAGACAATCTTTCATGGGATATGGTTTTTGCAGTTTGTACAGATGGAGCTCCAGTCATGCTGGGAAGAAAGTCTGGTTTTGGTGCGCTGGTAAAAGCTGATGCAGCACACATCATTGTTACGCATTGTATTCTGCACAGGCATGCATTGGCACTAAAACCTTCCCTCCAAAAATGGCAGATGTATTAAAAACTGTGGTGGAATGTGTGAACTACGTGCGAAATAGTGCTCTGAGGCACCGCATCTTCAGTGAGCTGTGTAAAGAAATGGGCTCTGAATTCGAGGTACTCTTGTACCATTCTAATGCTCGGTGGTTATCCCGGGGACAGGTGCTGAATCGTGTTTTTGCCATGCGTGTGGAATTAGCCATGTTTTTGCAAGAGCAGCAACATTGTCATGCAGATTGCTTCAAAAATCCTGAATTCATTGTGATTTTAGCCTACATGGCTGATATATTCGCAGCTCTCAATCATCTCAGTCAGCTGATGCAGGGTGGTGGAGTCAACATCATGGAAGCGGAAGAAAACCTGAAGGCTTTTCAAAAAAAACTACCGTTATGGAAACGACGAATAGAGAACAATAACTTTGCAAACTTTCCCCATCTGGACGACTGTGTAAGTAAGATCAAAGATGTGTCTGGAGATGGTTCTGTATCCATGAAACTGAAGCAAACAATTGCCATGCACTTAGATGAGCTTGCAAAGTCTCTCGACGGATATTTCCCTAC
This sequence comes from Rhynchonycteris naso, assembly GCA_037038555.1. Taxonomy (NCBI): domain Eukaryota; kingdom Metazoa; phylum Chordata; class Mammalia; order Chiroptera; family Emballonuridae; genus Rhynchonycteris; species Rhynchonycteris naso. The sequence goes on from CM072999.1 coordinate 225,177,361, forward strand.
AAGAGAGTCATATCCAGCATGGGTGAGACAGCCATTTACGTTTACTGTTGAGACAGCGAATGTCAATGATGAATACCTCGATGAAATCATTGAAATTCAGCAGAGCGAGGTTCAACTGCAGCTCTTCAGAACAACAACACTCTCAACTTTTTAGTGTTGACAAATGGAAAAGTACCCAGTTATTGCTAAGAAAGCCCTGGAATTTTTTAAATTTCTTTTTATTTTATTTATTTTAGAGAGGAGACACAGAGTGAGAGAGAGAGAGAGAGAGAAAGAGAGAAAGGGGGGAGGAGCTGGAAGCATCAACTCCCATATGTGCCTTGACCAGACCAGTGCAGGGTTTTGAACTGGTGACCTCAGTGTTCCCAGGTCGACGCTTTATCCTGCGCCACCACAGGTCAGGCAAGCCCTGGAATTTTTTATACCATTTGTTACAACATATCTTTGCGAGCAATCCTTTTCGAGGATGCTGGACATAAAAACGAAGAAAAGGAACAGACTTTGCTGTGAAGATGACATGAGAGTAGCACTTGCCAAGGTGAAACCACGCATATCTGAACTGGTCTCCCAAAAACAACAATAGAAGTTACACTGATTTGCAGGAATGTAATTTGAGCAATGCTTTATTCGGGCCCCAAGAAAGTATTTTGTGGATTCAAAATGACAAAAAACAAATTAAATTTAAGATAAAAAAAATTAAGCTATTAAAAAATGTTAAATTCTTTAAAAAATTTGAATTTATTTTTAATTAGTAAAATAGTAAAAAATATATTTTTGGGGGCTGAAATTCTTTTATGAGGCCGAAATATTTTTGGGGGCCAGAATAAAGTAATACTGTAATTTGTTGTGAGTTCATGCACTTTGTTGATTTTGTTCTTTGAGCAAGGTGATGTTCATGCACGGCTCCTTTTGTGCACCAGTACAAAAACATATACTTGTGTCTTGAATTTGGAAAAAAAATCATATTTTATTTATCACTAAAGAAGGGTTCGGTGATGCGTATATGAAACTGGTGGGTTTGGTACCTCAAAAAAGGTTAAGAACCACTGCATTAGGGTTTGCTCTTGGTTTTGTGCATGTGTGAATTTATGTGTGGATATTGTTTTTAATTTTTTTTTCAGTTACAGTTGATGTGTAATATTAGTTTTAGGTGTACAACCCAGGAATTAGAAATTTCTGTAACTTAACAATTATCCCGATAAACCTATTACCCACTGGACACCATACATAGTTATTACAATATTATTGACTGTACTCCCTTATGCTGAACTTTACATCCTCATGACTGTTCTATAACTGCCAATTTGTATTCTTAATTCCTTCACCTTTTTCACCCATGAGTCCCCTCCCATCTGGCAACTGTCAAAATGTTCTCTGTATATATGAGTCTGTTTCTATTCTGCTTGCTTGTTTAATTTGGTTTTCTAGATTCCACATATAGGTGAAATCATATAGCATTTGTTTTTCTCTGTATGACTTATTTCACTGATCATAATACCCTCTATGTCCATCCATGTTGTTGCAGATGACAAGATTTTATTATTTTTTATGACTGAGTCATATTCCACTGTACATATGCATCACCACTTCTTTATCCATTGATCTATTGATGGACACTTAAGTTGCTTTCTTATCTTGGCTATTGTAAATAATGCTTCATTGAACATAAGAATGCATATATCTTTGTGATTTAGTGTTTTGTGATTTTCCTAATAAATACCCAAAAGTGGAATTGCTTCTCTTGTTATAGCTTTTGTTTTAAAGTCTATTTTGTCTGGTATACATATTGCTACCCATGCTCCCCCCCCCCCCATATTTTCATGAAATATCTTTTTCTATCCCTTTACTTTTAGTCTGTGTGTCTTTTGATCTGAAGCAAGTCTCCTGCAGGCAGCATATGCAAGGGTTTTGTTTTCTTAACCATTCAGCCAACCTATGTATTTTGATTGGATCATTTAACCCATTTGTATTTAAAGTAAGTGTTGATAGATATGTTAATTTACTACCATTCTATTTTTCATATTTTTTCTTTTATTTTTTAGAAAGAGAAAATGTGTATGTGTGTGTGTGTGTGAGAGAGAGAGACAGGAAGGGATAGAGAAGCATCAACTCTTTTATTTTTTTCTTTATTTGTGGCAGAGACAGAGAGAGTCAGAGAGAGGGACAGATAGAGACAGACAGACAGGAAGGGAGAAAGATGAGAAACATCAATTCTTCATTGCAGTTCCTTAATTGTCCATTGATTGATTTCTCGTATGTGCCTTGACTGGAGGGCTACAGCAGACCAAGTGACCCCTTGCTCAAGCCAGTGACCTTGGGCTCAAGCTGGTGAGCCTTGCTCAAACCGATGAGCCCATGCTCAAGCTAGCAACCTCAGGGTCTCGAACCTTGGTTCTCCATGTCCCAGTCTGATGCTTTATCCACTGCACCACCCCTGGTCAGGTGAGAAGCATCAACTCTTATTTGTGGTACTTTAGTTGTTCATTGATTGCTTTTCATATGTGCCTTGACTGGGGTGTGTGTGTGCTCAAGTCGAGCCAATGACCCCTTGCTCAAGCCAGTGACCTTGGGCTCAAGACCATGACCTTGAGCCAAAGACCATGGGATTATGTCAATGATCCCATACTCAAGCTGCACTCAAGCCGACAATCTTGGGGTTTTGATCCTTGGTCCTCAGTGTCCCAGGTTGATGCTCTATCCACTGCAGCACCATTGGTCAAGCAATATTTGTTTCTTGTTTCTAAAGAAGACTCTTTAACATTTTTTGTAATATTAATTTGGTGGTAATGAATGTCTTTAGTTTTTTCTTATCTGGGAAACATTTATCTGTACTTCATTTCTAAATGATAGCTTTGTAGGGTAGTCTTGGTTATAGGTTCTTGCTTTTCATCACTTTGAATATTTCCTGCTGATCTTTTCTGGCCTGCAAAGTTTATGTTGAGAAATCAGCTGACAGTCTTATGGGAGCTACTTTGTAGGTAACTAACTGCTTTTTTCTCTTACTGCTTTTAAGATTCTGTTTGTCTCTTTTGCCATTTTAATTATGATGTGTCTTTGTGTGGGCCTCTTTGGGTTCATCTTGTTTGGGACTGATGGCATTTACTGGACTTTTGTGTCTATTTCCTTTGCTGTGTTAGGAAAGTTATGTCGTTATTCCTTCAAAAAGGGTTTCAACTCCTTCCCTTTCTCTTCTCCTTTTGATACGCTTATGATGCAAATGTTACTACATTTGATGTTGTTCCAGAAGTCCCTTAAACTATCCTAATTAAAAAGAAATTATTTTCTTTTTGCCTTTCTGATTGGGTGTTTTTTGCTACCTGTCTTCCAAATTGCTGACTCAATCCTCTGTTTCATCTAATTTACTGTTGATTCTCTATATCATATTTTTCATTTAAGTTATTGTATTCTTTATTTCCAATTGGTTCTTTTTATAGTTTTTATCCCTTTGCATAAGTTCTCAGAGTTCATTTATTCTTCCCTCTGTTTACTGAGCATTTTTACAACCTGTGTTTTGAACTCTGCATATGGTAGATTGCTTGTCTCCCTTTTAGTTCTTTTTCTAGAGTTTTGTCCTTTCTTTCATTTGGGGCATGTTTTTTTGTCTCCTCATTTTAATCACCTCTCTAAGTAATTAGTAGAACTGCTGTGTCTCCCAGTCTTGTAAGGGTGACCATATATAGTAGGTGTCCTATGGGCCCTTTGATGCAGTCCCCCTGATCATCCAAGTTGGATCCTCAAGGGCATGACTTGTGTGAATTGTGTGCTTCTCTGTTGTAGTTGAGCCTTGATTGCTGTAGGCAAGTCAATGAGTGGGACTGATCTTCAGGTTGACTGGCTGTGAGGATTGGCTGAGACCATAGCTGGTGAGCTGTTGTGCAGGGGCTGACCCTATTGAGCAGAATTTGCTTTAGCAGATTTCTGGTGCTGGACAAGTCTACCCTTTGGATGTTCGTTTATGGAGTTAATTGGATGATGGTCTGTGTGGTATGAAGTAGCCTCCAGCTGTGTTCGTTCTAGGGCCTCTTGGGAAGTGCTCCAGGGAAGGCCCAGGTCAGCACTGCCTGTGCCCAGCCTGGGCCACCTGGTAGGAGCTATGGAGTGATCTGAGGTTGGTAGCTGCCTGTGTTGGGCTTGATGGTGGCTGGAAGATGCCATGCTCTGAATTAAGGTTGGCTGCCACTCATGCCAGGCTTGGGACCACCCAGCATGAGGGCCAAGGCATGTCGAGGCCTGCCACTGCATGTACCATGTTTGTGGATCTTTGAGAGATTTTAGGAAAGTCCACAGTGGGGCTGAGGATTGTGAGGAATGCTGCTGAATGATGTTCAGGGTGGTGTGAGTTAAGTGGGGCAGGGTCTTGGGGAACCACCAGGGTGGGCTGAACAGTGATAGCCAGTTTGATGGAGATTCAGATTTGGCACACATCTGTGCCTGCAGTTTGGGTAGGGGGCAGGGCTCAGCAAAGGAACAGTGGTGCCTGTTAGCACTTCTGTCCTGGAAGAGCTGCCTGTCCAGTCCTCACCCTGAAGCCAAACAATTTCATTTCTCCTCGTATGTCCCTTTGCTGGAGCCCAGAGGGAGTGTTTGTGAGTGAGGGAGTCTGTGCACAGGCCCTTTTAGAGCTTGCTGGGTCTCTAGCAGCCCTCCATCTCAGTTGGACAGACTCCCTGCTGATTTTCAGAGCCAATTGTTGTGGGGAGTCCTCTTCCTGGCATTGGTTCCCCTGGCTTATCTGGAATTCCTGGCTTCTTAGGGGGTCCTTCACAGCCATGATATTATTCCTGATTCTAACCATCACATGTGGGTGTGGGACCTGCCCTCCTCATGTTTCTGCCCTCCTAAGAGTGTCAAGGTGGCTTCTTCTTTAATACCCTTAGTTATAGGACTTGTGTTTAGCTCGTCTTCAGGTGGGTCTCAAGGGTGGTTGTTCTAGATTTAGTTGTAATTTTGATGTGGTCGTGGGTGGAGGTAAATACAGAGTTTAGCTCCTCCATTCTCTTGATTGGAAATCACTCTAGCTAGAATTTTCGTATAAAGTAAGAACTTTGGTTTGAATCTGTATGCTGCTGTGGGCTGGGAGAAGGGGAGAGCCCCGGAGTAGGGTCTGGAGACCCACAGTCCTGCCTGCACAACCTCACCATGGCTATGTCATTTCCCTGGATTCTAGGGTCTGCATTGATAAAGGAGGGCATCCAAGTAAATTATAGAATCCTGGCCTTGACCTTCACTGATTTTAAGTTGAAAGTGATAACCAGCCTGACCAGGCGGTGGCGCAGTGGATAGAGCATCGAACTGGGATGTGGAAGACTCAGGTTCGAGGCCCTGATCTTGCCAGCTTGAGCGGGGGCCCATCTGGCTTGAGCAAAAGCTCACCAGCTTGGACCCAAGGTCACTGGCTCCAGCAAGGGGTTGCTCGGTCTACTGAAGGCCCGCGGTCAAGGCACATGTGAGAAAGCAATCAATGAACAACTAAGATGTCGCAACGGCAACAAAAAACTGATGATTGATGCTTCTCATCTCTCTCCGTTCCTGTCTGTCTGTCCCTATCTATCCCTCTCTCTGACTCTCTCTCTGTCCCTGTAAAAAAAAAAAAAGAAAGAAAGTGATAACCAGTTAGAGAATCTGTCATCCTTGTAGGTTGGTGTTCCATCTTTAGTTCAAACTGTTATGCTATATTCTGCACTGTGACTACCAGCTCTCATGACCTAAAGTTCACAGCATAAAGACTTGCTGAGGACTTGTAAAGAACACTAGGTAGCTCCTTGCTTAGACTCCAAGCAGCCCTGTCAGGTTGTTGGATTATTGTTCCCATTTTGTGGAGGAGGAAACTGAGGCTCAGAAAGAGAAAGGGACTTCTTCATGTTCACAGAGCGGGTCAGTACAGAAGCTGCTCCTCTTTACTTAGCTGCTATGGGATCAGAGCAGATGGACCCGTGTGTGGTGTTTAAAAAACAAGCACATTTCCTTTTGTCTTCTGAATGTGTCAACTTGCTACAACCAATATGCATGACTTTAGTAAAAGGGAGGAAAAGCACCTGAAGAAATGTAAACATATATTTAAAAATAACAACAACACATCACCTTATAGATAGAATTTGTGGTATAATCCCACCAGATGCTAGCTCTCTAAGGGGACGTGTGGGACAGACCTCCTGGTCACATGGCTTTATGTGTGGTGGGACACGCAGAAATGGCTTGTCACTTTATGCCACAGTTTTTGGTATTATCATTTGGGTCGTTAGTTAGGAAACTTTAGCCAACATCAGAATCCCTTGTCAAGTAAACTCCTGGGCTCTGTGGCCTGTCTTCCCCCCGGAATGTCCAGTCCCTTCCAGACCTGCCATTGCCCGGGGCACGTCCAGAGGCTGTGAGGCGCACTGATGTCACAGGCCGCTTGGTCACCAGCATCTGTGTGCTCCAGAGAGGCAGGTTGCTGTTCTGGTCACGCCACCTGTGACGTGGGGGTAAAGGAGAGCCTGCCATGGAACTGGTGAGAGGATACACAAGAGCTTCCTGCACACGGCAGCCACTCTCTGTGTAACTGAGAGTGGGGATGTGTGCACATGCATGTGCAAGTCCACTGAGGGGCCACGTGGAGGTGAATTTAGATTGGTTTCCATGTTAAGAAAAAAGTGAAATAATGGTAGAAGGAGTGGGTGGTTATTCCCCATGCCCACACTTGAAAGCCATGAGTGAGCTTCCTTATTCACCCTCACGCCCTATCAGTGACACTCATGGCAGGAGAAGACACCACGGCTGAGACATGACCAGGATCCCAACAGGAAGAACCTGGCTGAGCTCGGCGTGGCTCAGTGCCATAGTTCTAACCAGGGGGTTCTCCCTTGCAGCTTCCTCCTGGAGGAGGTGCTGGGGACCCGAATGGGACATAGCCTCCACTCTCAGGTTGACTGGCTATGAGGATTGGCCGAGACCACAGCAGGTGAGCTGTTGTGCAGGGGCTGACCCCATCGAGCAGGATTTGCTTTAGCAGATTTCTGGTGCTGGACAAGTCTACCCTTTGGATGTTCGTTTATGGAGTTAATTGGATGATGGTCTGGGTGGTATGAAGTAGCCTCCAGCTGTGTTGGTTCTAGGGCCTCTTGGGAAGTGTTCCAGGGAAGGCCCAGGTCAGCACTGCCTGTGCCCAGCCTGGGCCACCTGGTAGGAGCTATGGAGTGATCTGAGGTTGGTAGCTGCCTGTGTTGGGCTTGGTACCAACACAGGTACCAACTACCCTGTATCAGTGAGGGTCAGGGCAGGGTCTCAGTACCCTTCTGAACGTGAGCAAGAACGAACCATCTGATCACAGAGGGAGAGGCAGGAACTGATTCAGGTGCAGCTGACAAGGGAGGGCTTAGGCCTATGCAGAAGGCAGGAAGGCCCGGGTCCCTCACCATCCTCAGGACCTGAGAAGGCCGAGGCTGCCTGGGTGCCACATTACCTCCCAGCTGTTTGTCCGGTGAGACAGCCTGGGACCCTGGCTACACTGTGCCCAGGCTGGGGGTCAGCAGAGAAGTTGGCACGAGCGAGGCTAACATGCCCTGTACTTGAGAAGTTTGTCTTCTGCACTCTAGATGCCCTGCAGTGTGGGACTGTCCCCCCACCTGCTGACAGAGGAAGCTTTGTCTCCAGTGTACCTCCCTTGTGACCATGGCTTGGTACCCGAGCAGTGGCTGGGTGTCCACAGCCTCGCATGAAATTCCAAGGACTCCTACGGGTGACACCTACTCCCTCATTAAAGCCCCCAGGAAGCCCTGAAACACTTGGTAGTAGTGTCGGGAAGCATTCCATTCTTCAGAAGAGAGGACCATGCAGATGTCCCAGCAGGCACATACAAATGGCTCACACAGAGGGGGGCAAGGGAGATGTTGAGGTGAATACGGGGGAGGGGGGATGCATTCGGGGCAACACTAGAATCTATGTAAACACAACAAGTTAAAATTAATTAAAAAAGATAATTTCTGGTATGAGAAAAAAGAAACACACACAAAACAAATGGCTCACACAGGCTGTGCCCCAGAGCCATGTGTGGGACGATCGTCAGGGGGCAGATGGGTTAAATGTCACCCTTCGAGTGGGCTCTTCAAGGGGACGTGGGGGGATAGAGCCTTGGTCACATGGTGATAAACCTGATAGGACAGACAGAGGCGCCTTGTCCCTTTGTGCTGTGTGATTGTGCACCTGCTCTATGTAAGTCCAGTGCCTGCTTCTCAACCTTGAACACGCATCAGAATCACCTGCAGGACTTGTAAAAGCAGTGCAGGGCTTCATCCTCAGAACCTCTGGCCCAGGAGACCGGGAGCAACCTGAGAGTATACATGGTAGCAGCTGATGCTGGTTCTGCTGGCTCAGGGACCAGACTTTGGGAACCACTGAGCTGCATCAGCTCCTGGGAGCCAGTTTATTTTAGGGACAGCCTGGCACAGACAGGCAGCATGATGCCCTGGGAAGAGCCTGGGCTCTGGCATCTGATGGATCTTGATTAGACTCCTGGCTTGATAATGTGCTAGCTGGGTGAACTTGCTGAGTCTGTGATGGGCTGGGACCCAGGGACACCAGGCCCGGAGTACGCTCAGTGCTGAATGAATATTTGTGCACTGACTTTTCCACCTGTAAAATGGGTCTGATGATATTTATAAGATGGATGCCAGGATTGTGTGAAGTGACATTTATATAAAGCTCCTATAGTGCATCAGGCACATTGTAGGCATTGAGGAATATTCATCCCCTTCCTGCCCTCCTGGCTGCTGTTGGGGCCTCGCTGGGGTGCTGGGCTGGCCCCGGCTGTTCTCTGCCAGCCCAGCAGATGGTGGACTTTGTTCTGAAGTGCAGCTCCCCTGCGCTGGCAGCCCTTCTTCTGGAGCGAACCTTTTCCCGCAGAGACGTCAGATGGCTGCGGTCGGGAGTCCCAGCAAACCCATACCAGAATGGACACGCTTGCCCTGAGTCACCGGTCTAGAGCAGGTGGTGGAGGCAGGGTCTGACTCACAGCATCTCAGCCATCAGAGCCGGGGACCTGACGTGGAGAGAAGCCTGTCCATTTTCATTCTTTGCCGGCCCTGCCCCAGGCTGTCCTGGAGTAAATGGTGCTGTGGTCCCTGCTGGCAGCTGGATAGAGAAGCAAGGGAGGTGGCCGTCCCAGGGGCTGTGAGCAGGGAGGCAGGTGGGCCCAGGTGAGTGAATGTCCCCTGGGCAGCCGCTCTGACCAGGTGGCCATTAGCTGAGACAGGAGGCTGGCCTCCGCGCTGCATGGGGGAGGGTCTTGGTTGCTGGAGCTTAGCTTCACATTGGATGCTACGCTGGGGTCAGGCAGGAGCAGGAGCCAGAATCCCTGGGTAGGAATCGCATGCTGCCATGTTGCTGATGAGTTGAGAATGAAGCAGCTTTAGGAGTTGGGGTGGGGTCAGGGGTGTCGCTCGTCATTGCTCTGCAGCCTTGGGAGCCTTTGGTTCTGTGATTGTTGACATATGGGCTTCGACCTCATTTTTGGGGCTGGGAATGTGGACAGAGGTGGACAAAAGAACGGGAGAGAGCGGGAGAAAGGAAGTGACACCCGAGAAAGCCTCCCTGCTGCCTGCAGGCCCCTTCTTTCCAGGTGGGCACCTCTGACACAGACCATGGAAGCCTGTCCTCTGCCTGTCAGTCACTCCGCCTGCTTCAGATGAGGGTCCTGTGAGTGTTTCTTGTGTTGGCTCAACCCTGGGGTTAGTGTTCTTTTGGTTGATAAATGTGCTTGCTTTCTGTTGGAGAACTTGGCCACCCAGCAGATTCCTTGCTCTTTGCAGAACAGGGAACCGCCCACTCCTCCTTCTCTCACCAAGTGAGATCCTTCCGGCTCAGGCTGAGGGACCTCTACAGCTCCAAAGCAGATAATAAAAGTGTGTGTGATTGTGTGTGTAAAGAGAGAAATAGAAATAATTTTGAAAGAGATGATATATAATTTCTTACCAAAATACAAAACAAAACCCTTCATCTTATGCACACACGCACACAGACACACACACGCACACAGACACACAGACACACACAGACACACAGACACACACTGTCCAGCAATGTTGTTTTTCTCCCCCATCCATGCAGTACAGAAAGATTGACCGCCTCCTTCTCCATGCTTGCAGAGTGGCCCATTTGTCTTCATGGTCACCCCACATACAATGCAGTGAGCGTGGACAACACAGATTTGTCCCAGAGATGGGGTTTCTAAGTAAACCATCCCCACAAGGGGTCAGCCAGGCAGAGGTGTCATGCCTGGTGTGTAAGATATCCGGTTCTACTTTACACATGTTATCTGGCTGGGAAACACCTTTATACTTTAAATGCAGGCATCCTTAGTCATTCACCAAATATTTATTGAGGACTTGGTGTAGAGGTCATTCACTGAGCCACGCCTGGTGGTTCAGCTCTGAACACGATGGATGAGAGCCTGTCCTCCTTCCAGGAGCTGAGGGGTCAAGAGAGTTGACCAGGTTCAGCCACCATGGTGGTGGGTCAGGGTTCTGCTGTGCTGGTGCAAGGGCAGGGTTTGGAGCGCACAGGGTACCTGAGACAGTGCTGGGTCTGGGTAGGGGTCTAGCTTGGTTTTAAAGAAGCATTTTCTAAAAATGGGATCTGAAGAGCGATGAAGATTTAGCATCAAAGGTTAGAGAGAGCAGTCAAGGCCTGGGGGTGGAGACAGCTCGGCATTCAGGAGACAGGGTGGAGTCACTCAGCAGAAAGAGTTGATGGAAGGAAGAGAGTGACGTCCTGAAGAGGGGAGCCGGCAGACCACTGTGACAGAGCTAACCCTGAGCTACAGAGGACTGCCTTTAAGTCGAATCTCAATCATTGTTCTTTCCAAGGTTTTGAAATAATACAAATGATAAAAGCAATACTGAAAGAGATTAATACAAAATGTCTCCCAAATAGTCATTTCTTCTGAACTAGAGGCCGAGAGGTTGGGTGTGGGGAGGACCTGAAGGCCTTCTCAGCACCTCACCTTGCGTAGGGAGGAGGCGTGAGGTACTGTGTCATCCGTGCCATGGATGAAGAGGAAAAATACAGTCTCAAATATTGCTTTCAAAAATTTTTGACAGAGCGACCAGTAGAATAAAAACAGAATATATGATCTCTACTTCATTAAGGAGGACAAAAAAGAATGAATAACTTGCCTGGAAGGAAAGAAAACAAAGCAATAAGGAACCCTATAAAGAAAACAAAACAAAACATGTCAGAGGGAGGATGTCTCGAGATATAAGATATAAGGATATATACATAAAATATGTATAAGATGTGAAATGTACTGTTACAGATAAAAAATGGGAAGCCTTCCATATTCAGCTTAAAAGGGAAATAAAAAACATCTAGACAAAATTTGTCTCCCAATCCAGTTTCATGCCACTTTCAACAGACTCATTTAAAACTAAATCACACGAAGTTGAAAATAAAGGGAAGGACAAGTACCGTGAGAATGCAGGTTAGGTGGGGTGGCAATGTTAATTCTGTCAGAGGGCATAAATGAAAACTGAGGCAGGCAACTATTAAATAAATGAAGGAGTACGTCTGTAATCTGACAGAAAGAAGCGCACACAGTGGAGACAGGAAGGCCAGGACACTCCGTGCACCCCGTGGAGATACTGAAGTATGTGAAGCAGCTATCTCCAATATGGCGCCAGACTTGAACACGCACTACTCTAAGCTTTTTCGTATTGATTAGACAAAAACAGAAAGAATTTGCGGTTTTGAATTCTGTGACTTAAAAGATCAAATATATATCATATTTGAATACATACATATTTTAAACTCCAAACAGAGACTGACTGTTCTTTTCAAATGTACACAGAAACATTGAAAACAATTAGTCACATCACATACTAGCTTACTAAAGTAAACCTCAATAAATTCCAACAAATAAAAAGTGTCCAGGACACATCCCGTGGCCATGATGTAATTAAACTGGAATTTTTTTTTCCAGTGAGAGGAGAGGAGGCAGACAGACTCCCACATGTGCCCCAACTGGGATCCACCTGGCAAGCCCACTAGGGGATGATGCTCTGCCCATCTGGGATGTTGCTCATGGAGCCATCCTTAGCACCTTGAACCAACTCTCTCCAAGTGAGGCATGGCTGCGGAGGGGGGCGGAGAGAAGAGAGTAGGGGAGGGGTGGAGAACTAGATGGGCACTTCTCCTGTGTGCCCTAACTGGGAATCGAATCTGGGACATCTACTTGCCTGACCAACGCTTTACCACTGAGCCAACCAGGCAAAGCCAAACTGGAATTTTCTAATAAAAAAATTAGAACAGCAAGGACAAATTTTGGCAATTTAACTAGCAGGAATGAACAATAGCAACAAGCAATTTTTTTCTTTTTCTTTTTTTTGTGGCAGAGACAGAGAGAGTCAGAGAGAGGGATAGATAGGGACAGACAGACAGGAAGGGAGAGAGATGAGAACTATCAATTCTTTGTTGCAGCTCCTTAGTTGTTTATTGATTGATTTCTCATATGTGCCTTGACTGGGGGGCTACAGCTGACCGAGTGACCCCTTGCTCGAGCCAGTGACCTTGGGTCCAAGCTGGTGAGCCTTGCTCATCCAGATGAACCCGCGCTCAAGCTGGCGACCTCGGGGTCTCTAACCTGGGTCCTCCACATCCCAGTCCGATGCTCTATCCACTGCACCACTGCCTGGTCAGGCAGCAACAAGCAATCTTAAAGAACTGAGTTTAAACTGGAAATCAAAACTGTAAATTATAGACCATTTCTAAAATAACAATTAGAACATCATATTCCAAAACCCATGGGTTGTGGCAAAAAGAATATTCAGAGGGGAATTTCTCCTTTTAAATACTGATGATGATGATGTGGTGATAATAACCAGCCAATGATCTGTGCTGAAGGACTCACAGTATTTCAACTTATCATCACGGTTACTATGAAGTGGTGACTGTACTCATCCCCATTATATGGATAACAAAACTCAGTCAGAAAGGTCAAGGAGGTTTTTGAAGGTCAGAAACTTAGTAAATAATTGGGCTGGGATTTGAACCTGAGTCTAGCTAGACTCAAAGCCAGAGCAGGTAACCACTATATGGTATGCTGTCATTTCTAAAATAGAAAAAAAATGGATTTGAGGGAAGTAAATATTAAATTCTAGAAGATAAAAAGAGGAAAGAAACAAATACAAAAAACCCCCAAAAAACCAGAAAGGGGAAAGTAATAAAACTCAAGCAGAAATAAATACAGAAAGCAAATTAAACAGGGTAGGTATCTTTGCTAGTCCTAGGAGTGAGCCCTTCCAAAGGACCAGTAGAACAGCCATCCTCCATTCAAGGTCAATCAGAGCAAACAGGAGGGAGACCAACCATGCATAGAGTTTCAGAGAAAAAACGTAAGCTGTGAGTCTGTAAGGGGTAGCTCTGTATTAAACTATGACAATCTGAATGAACGGATACCTTCATGGCAATGTGTAGGTTGATCAAACTTGACAAAGGAAAATATTTTTAGAAACTGAATAGACCCACAACCAAGGAAATGATGGGATATTTCAAAGAACCACCTCAAAAGTGACAGGAGGACCAAAAGACTTTATGGAAGAATTGCTTCAGGCTCCTGTGGGTGAGATGTATCTAAGCTGTGCAGCTGTTTCGGAGAGCAGGAGCTGTCTATCCTCCCGACTCCTTTTACAACGAGTGTCCGGTGACCTAAGACAAAATGAGACCACAGACCATTTATAACTGTGGATGTAGATACAAAAGTCCTAAACAAACTGTTCTTTCTTAAAAGATATGCACATTGCAATCTAACGTGACAAAATGTAGGTTGGTCAGTCTTAAGCCAGGAATGTTTCCTTATGCAGAGAAATCAAAGGAGGCCATTCCATGATCGTGCCAAGGAGCTGAAAAGGCATTTAAAGAGACACCATCCATTCTTGGTGATTATTCTTCCCAAATTACCATTAATGGAATATTTTCTTAATATAAAAAATAATTTTATCTCAACATATAGCAGTCAGTATCCTCCTTGCCAGAAAACACTAGAGGAATTTCCAGTTAATGTTCTGGGAAAGACATGGAACACCTATATTATAGCTATTATTTACTAATGGCCTGGAAACGTTTATCCATAAAATTAGAAAATAAAATGAAATAAGTGGTATAAGTACTTTAAAAACGAAGCAAATGTTTTGACATTCGGAGATCACAGGGTTGGTAACCCAAGAGAAGCTGTTGAATAGTTCCTAGAATGAATAACGGAGCTCTGTGAAGCTGCCAGTTGCGAAATGTGCAAGCAGAAGTCATAGCATGTGAAAGCAATAACCAACTAGTGTATTTTACAAATGGTTCCATTCAAAGTAGAAACAAAAGAGCTGAGAAATATGCAATTAGAGATATTTAGAGCCTGTATGAAGAAGAATATAAAATTTGATGGAAGGAATCATAAATTTCCTCCCTTCATTTCCTATCTCTGAGTCACTCTCCAGTTCAAGGTAGAGTTACCCCCTGGGCTGGTATGGTCATACTTTAAAAAAATTGCCTTTGATATAGGACACTGTCAGGGAATTCAGAAATTTAAAACACATTTCATCAACTAGTTCCTCTTTCTCCACGTGGCCATTTACTCTCTCAAAGTTCTCGGTGAATTAAGTATATTTTATGCAGATGGAAATATGGTGGCCTTCCCTCCAGTGGATTAGCTTTGCCCCACATAGCGACAGCGTTTTTCCACACGTGCTTGCTGCATGAAACAAGTGAAAGGGAGGGACAGAAGGAAGGAGGGAGGGATGGATGGACTGACTGTGCTCCCAGCGCCCAGCCTAGAAGCTGTTCGCACTCCTTTGATGGGAAGGGACTCGCCATTTCTTTGCACCTCAGCTCTGCCATCTTTGTCAGGCACTTTCTGTGCAGAAGACAGCCCTGGTCGGGAAACGGCCCCTGAGGATAGTGGTGGTGAGTCTGTCCTACTTCCCTGCAGGCTCTCCCGTGTATGAACTGACCTTCCCGCCCTGGCGTTCTGTGGAAGGTATATATAACTAAATAGTAAACACTTTTGGGGTTTGGGGAGAGGTCCCCAGAGAGGAGAGCTGTTTCCTGGGAAAAGCAGATCCTTGGGATCTGCTGCTGGGAAGTGACAGCAGCTGACCTTGCAAAGCTCAGCCATGTTGGAAAGCTCCACTGTGCCTCCCCAGGAAGCTTCTGGAAGGGACCCGCAAAGCTGTCTTGTGGAGGATCCACTAGGGACAGAGGAAATGTATTCAGAGTTTGGCAGTGGCTCATGGAGCCTGCAGCAAAACCGGAGAAAGCTCCTGAGCTCTGACCTGTGGCAGCGGCCATAAGGGCTGAAGGGCATGACTGCGCCAAGCTCTGCCCACAGACGTTCCGTTAGGGAGCGGGAGCTGGTCCGCTGTCCTGAGCTCAGTCACCAGAGCTGAGCTGTGCCATGTGACTACCATGCTGTGTTTTCAATTACTCTCTCTCCCTTCTCCTCTCTCTATGCCAGACCTAGGGGGAAAGCAGTCTCCCACCAGAGTCAAATTCTGGCTTCTCCTGTACAACCCTTTTGCATTTCTTCCCTGTTTTATTAAACATTTCCACAGTGACAAGGCTCATGTTGAAAACCAGATTCGCTCTTGCCCAAACGGGTTAACTCTTTGCCCCCAGCACGTACCCAGCCTCCCACCCCGTGGACCCTGATATCCAATGTGAGAGCCAAGGCCACAGATGCCATAGTTCCCTCTGGGAAAGGTTATTAAAAAAAAAAATTAACAGTGCTCATCAGACACTCCTGTAAATGGTCTGCTGGGATTAGCACAGTCTCTACCGAGGAATTCAGTCCCTCGGCTCTTCTAAATTCTATATGCAGCCAAGTTTCCCACCAAATACAGTCTCACACCTGGTCCCAAAGGTTCCTCAAATGCGTGTGTCCTGGAAAATGCCCAGTGAATGGATCTCCTTTGCTGGGGCAGCTATTGTGGGTTGGGGTTTGGGGGAGAATGGGAATGAGGCTTGCATTCCAAGGACAGTACTAGAGGGGCGGAGAGCTTGAGCCTTGACTGGGGGTGGAGGTGACTGGCTCCTCTCCTAGTCTTGGGGTGGGATGAAAGAGTTTCCAAACCTCTTGGCCTTTGGATGTGTCTTTTTTTTTCATGCCTTATGTCAGTAGCATCAGAGAGAACTATTCCAGGAGGATCCCTTTTTTTCTTCCTTTTTTTTTAAGCAAAAAGAGGAATCTATTAGTTTGCATAACTGAGTAGTGAATGGCTTCAGGTGTGGCTCGATCTAGGTGCTCATGTGATATCATCAGCACAATCTTTCTCACTCTTGCTCTCTGGGCTCCTTTTTCTCCACTTTTGCCCTGCTCTGGTGAGTCTGTTCCAGTTTCACTCTCAGGCGACTCTCCTCTACCTGGTGGCCCTCAGCAGCAGCTCCACATGCATTCTTCCCTGTTGAACACCTGTGAGAGTACAGGTGATTTTGACACAAAACTTTGTTTAAGTTTCAGTTTCTCAAATGCCTACAGGATCAGTGCTGGCTGTGACACACACGCACGCACACACACACACACGCACACATGCACACACTTCCTTCTTCACAAGTCCCAGGTGGACTCTGGAGAGTCCTAACAATGCTGAGCAGACTTGCTGAGGTTTGGATATGTTCATCCAGTGGGTCTGGCGTTGGGTTACTGGTTCTAGGAAGTTGAATTGGCACATTGCAAAGGAACTCCTGTCTTTGGGGAGTGGAGGGCAGGAAGGAGAACACGTGTGATTTGGTTTTAAAAGGTGACCCTGGAAAGTAAAGGACAGTAACGAGAAGGAAAAAACTGCTCTAAAAACTTAACCCCTGTATATCCGCTAGCCAGTGGATCAGAGCACTGATATACCGATTAACGAGTCTTCTCAAAGTAGAGCCGTTTTTGAGCATGTGCTACCTTGTCCTTTGGGGTTGGTTTTACAACTCTGGAGCAATTAAAATGCAGAATGGATAAAAGAGAGTTTCCATGGTTTTAGGGGAAGGAAACAGACCCATGGGCTGGGGCTCAGAGAGGAGGTGGGCTGAGGAGCTTGTGCACACTTGTTCAGGGAGACAGGGAGGGTGACAATTCCATTGTCACCACTGTCCCTGCAGATAGCACTGTGCTGTACATGTAAAAATCTGTGAAGAGGGTAGATCTCATGTCAAGTGTTTTCACCATGATTAAAGAAGGGAAAACAAGATATGAAATGGATAAAAGAGGCAGGTAACAAAAGGAGTGTATGGAGTCAACAGAGTTTTTAAAAGACAGAAATGGTTTGAGTGTGTTCACATGCTGATGGTAAAGACCAGAACAGAGGGAGAGACTGAGGGTCAAGGTGAGAGAGACGTCAGCAGCAGCGTGAAGCCATGGTGATGGGTGCATGCTCCGGAGTGAACTGCCTTGTTTCATTCCTGCCTTCACTAAGTCCCACTGTGTGATCTGAGAAAGTTAGTTAACCTTGTGGTGCCCTGGTTGTCGTTTTTGGTGAAATGAGGATATTGATGGAGACTGCAGTAGGTGTTATGAGGACCGAATGGTTAAGCAGTTAGAATAGCGCTTGGTGCATCATAAGCACTAAATACATGGTATTATTGTTATTGTTGCTATGCTCGCAAAGACTGGAGGAGGGAATCCAGGGAACAGATGGGTGGATTGGTTTCAATAGCAGGGCGAGCATCTCATTACAAAAGGTCTGTTATGCATATGTGCAGATGGCAGATGGATTTGACATCCAGTGATGGCAAGTTGAGGGAATTGCTACCTGATAACTTTTATGTTTCTATGAAGAAGGAGGTGACATTATTTATTTATGATGAAGAGGCAGGTAAATCTCACTTTTAAGGAAGTAAAGTTTTGTGATAGCCATTCTTAATCATCACAGTACATTGGTGGCCAGAGCCGGAGGCCCAGTTGGTGGACGTGAATGTCTCATGGTACCAATCTGCTCAAGTGTGGGCATGTCCCCCGCAGGGTTCAGACACCTGTAGTCAGGCAGGTGTGGGTTCATCTGTGGTTGGGGTTTTGCTATCATCTGAGATGAAAGGACACACAGTATATAGGACTCTGGGATATTGGCAAGAGGGACCTTGATGAAATTGACCAGCATTGAATTAACTTACACCAAAGCCTCCAGAACACTGCCTGGCGAATATTAGGCTCACAAATATTTATTCATTTATTTTAATTTATTGCTCTTGGTTGCTATAGGTGGTTGGTGGATAAATGAATAAAAATAAAAGGCTAATACAGAAAATAATAAATTTATGGAACTTGAGTATTGGAACACAGCCTCTTAAGAAGAAATTCTTGCGGGGGATGGCTCTGTGAAAGGGTTTCCATTTAACGAGAGGCTGGAGGTCTCTGCGTTTCCTTATTCAGTTCTTATGTGCACAAACAGCAGGACCACTGGGCCAAGAGCGTCCCACAACTTGTTGTTCTGGCAGCAGGTCTGCTCTGTGGCTTGGGCCCGAGTCAGAGCTTCATTGGATGCAGCCGCAGACCCCTTTGCCACCTGCCTCGTGGAAACAGAACCTGTGCGTGGTGCCTTTTGGCCACACTGATCTGGGCTGGGCTGAGAATGAGCTGTTGGGCTGTGATAGGTGGATCCAGTGGGGGTGGGGACGGAGCAGGAGGCCCTTAGCCTTGGCCTTGCAGTGGCACTGACCGGTGAGATGCCGGGCCCAGGGATGGGCACAAGGTTTGCCAAGGGTCTGCCCAGGCTTCCCCTGTTAACACATTGTCAACCTGACAGCTCAGTGTTAGCCAAGGCTCCAAGTCATCCTGATCTTAGGCTACTCATCTGAGAACTGATGGCACAGATGGCAGGGGTCTTCACACGGGCTCTGTGAATCCTGGGGTGTCTTTGGTGATGTTGCCTGGGGCAGTGCAAGGGAACAGGCAGGTACAATGTAGTCTCCCTTTTGCACTCTGACCTGCTCTATAGACTGGATTCCCTGTAAACTTGTGTCTGAAGAATGACTTTTAAGTTTAAATTTGTCACAAGCACAGACCTGTCTGATCTATAAATCCTCCTATGACTAATACTGGCTGCTCTGCTGGTCTCCTTATGGCTTTGGGAGTACATTTCCCTTCCCTGTGCCTCCGCTTCCTGGTATGGAAAGCTCTGGCTTCCATGAGCCTGGGAATGGAGAGGGTGGTAACCACTTGGGGTCACCGAATCCCATTTGACTGACAGCATGGAAGGGCCAAAGACACTGAAGGACAGTCTCCCATCCAGCCTGCTGTCCGGGCCCCAGGTACCCATGGCTCAGCCCCAGGGCTCTGGTCGGACTCCCCTGTGAGCAGCAGGTCACATTGCTCCTTCCTGTTTCCTCTCTCCTCCAGGGAATTGTGAAGGGGTGGCTAAGGCCAGTCCCATCGCCCCCCGTCCACCAAGGGGCAGAGATCAGGAGAGGAAGAAGGCCAGCTTCACTTCCTCACTGAGGATGGAGCCGCACAGCCGTTCCGCTAGGAGCAGAAAATCCACAAAATTCCGCTCTATCTCCCGGTCCCTGATCCTCTGTAATGCAAAGACCAGTGACGACGGCTCCAGCCCTGATGAGAGGTATCCGGACCCCTTTGAGCTTTCGCTGGGCCAGGGCAAGGAGGGGCTGTTCCACTCACCGGTGCAGCTGGCAGACACGTCCGAGGCTGGGCCTGGCACAGCTCCTGGCCTGGCACTGTCGTCTGAGGCTGCGGCTCTCCATGTGGCTGGGAGCGATCGAGGCAAGCCCTGCAGGAGGGTGTTCTTCCTGAAGGTATGCCCAGGACTGCTGGTGTCTGCTGCAAGTCAGAGTCCTCAAGCCCTTCATCCCAAAGTCGGGCAGGCACATAGTTCTAATTCTGAGCAAAAGCAGGTAAAGTTTGAGGCAGGATCCCTTGGAAAGGTAGCAGTGGGCATGGAAGTGAGTCAGGCTCAGTTGACTTTGCCTGAGACATTCAGTAAGAGTCTGTGTCAGCCCAAGTCAGCTGAGCCCGGGTCCCTGCTGCCCTGCAGCAGTATGCCAGGTGCAAGAGTTGGTCCCTTGGGAAGTTGTCATCGCCAGACAGGCCACTCATGGCATAGCACAGATGGCTCACAGCACATCCAGCAGAGACTTTCAGGGCCAAATCCCAGGGCCTGGGCAGAGGAGGAGCCCTTATGTCAAGCTGGGCGGGGGGACAGGGCGAGTGAGTTTGCCCGGAACGTTTTCTGGGTCCCCCGCCAGCTCCAGCACAGGTGTGTGTGCTGAAGGTGCACAGGGATGGCCAGAGAGGGAGTGAAGTGGTGCCTGCCCCCTGCCCACATTCTTCTCCTCCATTAGACTGCACTGCTGTTCTTGCTGTGACAGGAGGTGGAAACTGGGGGTACCACGAGTAGAGGCTGGTAGAAGAATTGTACTCTCCAGTTCTTTTCTGTTATGTGCTGGGTCTCCAGCCTCCTGCCAAAGGTGCCTTTCTCTGGCTGAGTTAAGTCACTGACAGGTCAGCCCCAGGGGTTTTTCCCACCCCCCACTGCCACATCCTGCTGGGCAGTCACTTGACTGGCAACAACAAACAGGGAAGATGGTCCAGAACCTTCAGCAGGAGCCAGTCCCTGAGCACAGCTTGCCTCCTTGAGGAAGAAAATCATTGCTTTGCATGTGCACAATACAAACATGCAGCATTGTGGGACAGGCAGGGGCCTAACATGTGTGCAGTACACACATCATGCAGCATTGTGGGACAGGCGGGGGCCTGACATGTGTGCAGTACACACATCTCGCAGCATTGTGGGACAGGCGGGGGCCTGACATGTGTGCAGTACATACATCATGCAGCATTGTGGGACAGGCGGGGGCCTGACACGTGTGCAGTACACACATCAGGCAGCATTGTGGGATAGGCCGGGGGCCAGGGTTCTGGTTTGCTATGAATGATGTGACAAGTATACTATGCAACAACCAAGAGTCAAATTTATTAATGACTATATCAATTGATCCAGGTCAGAGCTCATATAAATGAAATTCCAAAATCATTTGAGATTCCGGCCAACTCCTAGAGAGATCAGTCACTTGTCATTGCACAAGTGTTTCCTGAGCACCTGTTCTGCGCCGGGCACTGTGGGATCCAGCCCTGGCCTCAAGGAAACTGTCTGATGTGCAGTGAGGCTGTGGGGGGCTCCCAAGAAGATGGGCACATCTCTGGGCAGGTGTTAGTTCAACCTGTAAATGGTGATGGGACACTGCTATGCCAGGCGCCGTTCTAGGGTGTGAGGCAGGCAGACTCAGTCTCTGCCCTCACACCAGTTTATTCTGGTTGGCGACGTATAGACATCAACAACTTAGTATATGATACAATATTGAACAATGAAGGGCTCTGAGGACAACTAAGCAGGATAAGGGATGAGGAGGAGGGCTCGTGGCCCTTTGTGAAAAGGGGTCTCAAAGGTGTCTCCAAAAGTGGCATTTGAGCAAGGACCTGCATGAATGAAGCTGAGGAGGGAGTCATGTGAGCGTCTGGGGGACAGCATGGGGCATGTGCAGAGGGCAGAGTGTGCTCACGGGGCACTGAGGAGAGGAGCAGGCAGGGTATCGGGAATGGGAGCGTAGAGAAGATGAAGTCAGGGTGCCAGCCGGGGCCAGGTTTGGAATCTTACTCCAAGAAGGGTAAGAAAAGACTGGAAGGCTGAGCAGGGGAGTGTCGTGGATGATGACTGTGGCCAGGTCAGGGGAGCTGGGACAGTGACGGCAATGACCTGGGAAGGCAGGCACCTCGACTAAGGCGGGTGTGGAGGCACTGAGCAGGGCAGCATCAGCATGCATTTCCAAGGCTGAGCCCGTGGTCTGTGGACTGAAGGATGTGGTGTGTGAGAAAGGAGAGGTTGCAAGTTTATCTGCAAGTATTGGCCTGAGCAGTCCGAGGGACAGGAGACTGTGCTCTGAGACAGGGAACACAGGGAACTCGGGGCTGGAAAAGGGATCAGGAGAAGGTGAGCTGCTCCCTGAAGGTCTGACGGAGAAGGGCTGGGTGGGAAGGGGACCGCATTAGCACAGAGGTGCCGGTGAGGAGGCCCTGCATGCCGGCCTGGGCCACTGTGCATGGCCGGGTCTGGAGCTCATGCATGGTGCCTGTCCCACGACAGGGGCAATGTCTGGGGAAAGCTGGTGATGGGCACAGCGGGAGGCTGGCAAGGGGTCCAAGACCAACCGTGCCCCCTTCATCTGTGATTTCATGTGTACCATACTTGGCTTTAAGAAATGTTTTCACAGCTCTGATTTCCCCAACCCTAGGAGAAAGGAGGTCACAAGCAGCCTTATTATTGCTGGGGTTGGGGTTGGGGTTCACTAGTCTGACTGCTTCGGTGTGAGTCCAACTTTCCCATTTAGTAGCTGCGTGATCCCACACAATTCACTTGACCTTTCTGTGCCTCAGTGTTCTTACCTGTGAAATGGAGAATGTTAATAATAGTATTACATCATATGGGTTTTATCAGGAAAAAATTGTAAACACCTACATGAGAAAATGTACTAAAATGGTGCAGTGTACCTAGCTAGTAGTTGCTTCATAAATATGATCATTTCTGTTTTAGGATGGAGACAATGACTGATATAAGTAGCTAAGTAATTGACGTAATTGATGAATTGATGGTTGAGTGCCTTGGTGGGCCGGGCCGCGTGCAGAAGTTGTCGGTGTTGCGATGCTCATAGACTAGTGTTGGAGACAGGGACAAAACGTGTCATTGCTATTTCAGGGCACAGGTACAGCAATGTAAGGGAAGTCGTGGGTAGGGACATGCAGCTAGATTTGGGGGAGGGAGGCCTGCTGTTGAGGGCAGGGTATCCAAGTAAAGATGTCCAGGCCACAGTGCGTGGTGTGACGGGCAGAGAGACACAAGAGGCTCAGAGGCTGGAAAGGGGCTCATTCCCTGAGGGTGGGAGAAGGGGCGATGGGCATAGTTGAGCCCAGGGCAGGGACTGGAAGGAAGAGAGGGGAACCGGCCAGCTCAGAATCCAAGATTTTTATTTTCTCTTTGTAAGGAGCACAGGCGGTCATTTCCAGTCCATTAATGAGTTCTAAGCAGGTGAGGGATTCCATCGTCTGAGCAGGTGTCTTTTTAAAAGTGCCAGGACAGAAAGGTCCAAGGTGACAGCTGGTGCCACGGTCCCCTCTCACAGAGACCTCTCATCCCTGTCTTGACTCCTACCTGTCCTTGCACCCAGGCATGACTCAGTTGGCCTAGTCAAGCTCTTCAGTCTCCAGCAATGCCATGGTTACACTGATTTCAAAACAGCATCTGGAAGGCAGCCCTATGACATCAGCCTCTCCTCTAGAAATGCCTAGTGTGAAAATTAAAGAAGAGGAAGTTACATAAACAGCCAACTTTAAAAAGAACAAACAACAGCAGCCTTATTGCATGTGCTATGCTTGACGGAACCTGGACTGAGTAGATCAGGGACCAGGGATGTGCAGACCTGAGAAGCATCTGAATGGTGTCCTGCATGAAGGTACCTGTGGGGCCCCTTCTTCAGAGGGACCCCTGGGGATGAATTCACATAGGTGAATATTGAAAGCCAGACTCCTTAACCTAACAACGGAAAAAGCCATTTATTTATCAGACCTTTGAAAGGAGGAGATGCATAGACCCAGACCCACTGTCCTTTTTCAAATGGAAAGAATATTTTTAAATGTAGGATGTTGTGGCCACAGGGAAAGGAGGCTCAACCTGCTGTACCTGAGGTTGGCGAGTCTCTCCTCGCTTTCCTCCTGTCTCTTTGTGTTCTCCTTTCTCCTTCTCTCCTTTTCTTCAGACAGTGGCAGAGCACCTGCAATGAGATGTCTTCTGGGTATAAGAAACACACTTGCTACCAGTGACAGGATTTATGCTCCCTATGGGGAACTTCCCTAGAGGTGAATGGGTGCAGCCAAATTACCCTGAAGTCTAAGCATTCCCAGAAGGAGGGGATGAGCTCAGGTCACGCCAAGTCCCTCCCATCCACTCCTGCCCTGGAGGGGGTGGGGACACAGCTAGTGCTTTCCTGGTGAGCTAGGAAGGAACCAGAGCTGTGAGGCCCACTAGGAGGATGGGGGTGCAAAGGCAGATGGGGGGGGGAAAGGTAGGGAGCAGACATAACGGAGGTGGCCCAGTGACAGGGAGACACATGTCTCACAGGTTAAGCTGGCTCCACATTTACAAGAGCATCTTTTTAAAGAAATTATTCTCCACCGCATGGTCTAAAGATACTTGTCCATGTTTCTTCTAGGAGCTTTGTGTAAAATCTTTTACTTCTGGACTTTTAATTCATAGCAAGTCGATTTTTGTATACATTGTGAGGTAAACATTAAAAATGTTTTTCCAGTTGACCGCATACAATTTTGGGAAAAGCCTGTCTTTGTCCCACTACACAGTGTCATCTTTTTTATGAATCAAGAATTATGTGTACACAGCTAAAGACAATAGGAACAGAATAAAAAGACAAACCACACAATGGGAGAACACATTCGACAGCACATCTGATAAGGGTTTAATAACTAAAATTTATAAAGAACTTATAAAACTCAACACCAGGAAGACAAACAACCCAATCAAAAAATGGGCAAAAGAAATGAATAGAAATTTCTCCAAAGAGGACATACAGATGGCCAATAGGCATATGAAAAAATGCTCAACATCACTAATCATTAGAGAAATGCAAATTAAAACCACAATGAGATATCACCCCACACCAGTCAGAATGGCACTCATCAGCAAAACAACACAGAATAAGTGCTGGCAAGGATGTGGAGAAAAGGGAACCCTTCTGCATTGCTGGTGGGAATGCAGACTGGTGCAGCCACTGTGGAAAACTGTTTGGAGATTCCTCAGAAAATTAAAAATTGAACTGCCTTTTGACCCAGCTATCACACTTTTAGGAATATACCCTAAGAACACCATAGCACTGTTCGAAAAGAAGAAATGTGCCCCCATGTTCGTGGCAGCATTGTTCACAATAGCGAAGATCTGGAAACAGCCCAAGTGTCCGTCAGAAGACGAGTGGATTAAAAAGCTTTGGTACATATATACTATGGAATACTACTCAGCCATAAGAAACGATGACATCGGATCATTTATAACAAAATGGATGTACCTTGATAACATTATACGGAGTGAAATAAGTAAATCAGAAAAAAAGAAAAACTGAGAACAGCATGATTCCATACATAGGTGGGACATAAAAGTGAGAATATGAGACATGGACAAGAGAGTGGTGGTTATAGGATGGGGGGATGGAGGGAAGAGTGGGATAGGGAGGAGGGGAGGGACGAGGGACACAGGGAAAACCAGATGGAAGGTGACAGAGGACAATTTGACTTTTGGTGATGGGTATGCAACACAATTGAATGATAAGATAACCTGGAGATGTTTTCATGTACATATGTACCCTGATTTATTGGTGTCACCCCATTAGATTTAATAATATATATATATATATATATATATATATATATATATATATATATATATATATATATATATATATATAAGAATTATGTGTACATGTAGGTTTATTTCTGGCCTCCCTTCCAATTCATTACTCTGTTGTTTCCTTGTACTAATATACAGTTTCAATTGTGATAGTTTCATAAGTGTTTTTAAAATTTTTCCATTGATTTGAGGAGGGGGAAGAAAGAGAGAGACACATCAACTTGTTCTACTTTAGTTGTTCCATTTAGTTGTGCATTCATTGGTTGCTTCTTGGTGCCCTGACTGGGGACTGAACCCATGAGCTCAGCACACCGAGACAGTGTTCTACCCACTGAACCACTGGGCCAGGGCCAGATTCATAAGTTGGCTATTCTGCTGTAATTTTTATTGGACTTGCATCAACTCTATAGATCTAGTTGAAAAGAATTGATATCTTTACAATGTTAAATCTTCCAATCCTTTACATGATATATTTTTCCATTATATATATATATATATCTTTGTTTTTAGCCTGCACAATCATTTTTTTGCCATTAAATATTTTTAATTTTTCAATTACACTTGACATTCAATATTAGTTTCAGGTGTACAGCATAGTGATTAGGCATTTATATAACTTACAAAGCGATCTCCCTGGATAAGTCTAGTACAGTGGTTCTTAACCTGGGTTCTATCGAACCCTAGGGGTTCGATGTGTTGGTCTCAGGGGTTCGGAGAAGCCTCTGCCACGGAGGCCAGAATAAAGTAATACCGTAATTTTGTTGTGAGTTCATGCACTTTGTTGGTTTTGTTCTTTGAGCAAGGTGATGTTCATGCACAGCTCATTTTGTGCACCAGTAAAAAAACATATACCTATGTCTTGAATTTGGAAAAAAAATCATATTTTATTTATCACTAAAGAAGGGTTTGGTGAATGCGCATATGAAACTGGTGGGTTCGGTACCTCAAAACAGGTTAAGAACCACTAGTCTAGTACCTATCTGGTCCTTTACAAAGTTATTACTATATTATTGACTATATTCACTATGCTGTACTTTACATCCCCAACTATTTTGCAGCTATCAATTTATACTTTATTTTTTTAAGACAGAGAGAGAAAAAGAGAAACAGACAAACAGGAAGGGAGAGAGATGAGAAGCATCAACTTGTAGTTGTGGCACTTTAGTTGTCCATTGATTGCTTTCTCATATGTGCCTTGACTGGGGGGCTGTAGCCGAGCCAGTGACCCCTTGCTCAAGCCAGTGACCTTTGGGCTCAAGTCAGTGACCATACTCAGGCCTGAAACCCCATACTTAAACTGGTGATCCCATGCTCAAACCGGCGACCTTGGGGTTTCAAACCTGAGTCCTCAGCAACCCAAGGCCAACGTTCTATCCACTGCACTGCTGCCTGGTCAGGCCAATTTGTACTTCTTAATCCTTTCACTTTTCTCACCCAGCCCCCCAACCCTCATTCCATCTGGCAACCATCATTTTGTCCTCTGTATCTGAGTTTGTTTCTGTTTTGTTTATTTATTTTGATTTTTAGATTCCACATATCATTGAAGTCATATGGTATTTGTCTTTCTCTGTCTGACTTATTTCACTTAGCATAATACCTTCTAGGTCTATCCATGCTTTTGCAAATGGTAAGATTTCTTTTTTTTTTTTTTTTTTTTTGCAAGAGAGAGAGAGACATATAGAGAGGGAGAGGTAGGGACAGACAAGGACAAACAGAAACAGAGAGATGAGAAGCATCAATTTTTTGTTGCGAAACCTTAGCTGTTCATTGATTGCTTTCTCATATGTGTCTTGACCGGGGGCTCCAGCAGAGCGAGTGACCCCTTGCTCAAGCCAGTGACCTTGGGGCTCAAGCCAGTGACCTTGAGCTTCAAGCCAGCAACCTTGGGGCTCAAGCAAGTGACCATGGTGTCATGTATATGATCCCACACTCAAGCCAGCGACCTTGCTCTCAAGCCAGTGAGCCCATGCTCAAACCTGATGAGCTTGCGCTTAAGCCAGCAACCTTGGGGTTTCAAACCTGGGTTCTCTGCTCCCAGGCCAATGCTCTATCCACTGTGCCACTGCCTGGTCAGGCAGTAAGTTTTCATTTTTATGGCTGAGTAATATTTCTGTAAATGTATATACCACCTCTTCTTTATCTACTCGTCAATGATAGGCTGTACCTTGACTATTGTAAATAATGCTGCAGTGAACATCAGGACGCATATGTTTTCTTTCTTTATTTTATTATTTTTGCGAAAAAGAAAGACAGAGAGAGAGAGACAGATAGGGACAGACAGGAAGGAGAGAGATGAGAAGTATCAGTTCTTTGTTTGGCACCTTAGTTGTTCATTGATTGCTTTCTTTTTTTTTTTTTTTTAAATCTTTTTTTTTTAAAATTTTATTCATTTTAGAGAGGAGACACAGAGTGAGAGAGAGAGAGAAAGAGAGAAAGAGGGGAGGAGCTGGAAGCATCAACTCCCATATGTGCCTTGACCAGACCAGTGCAGGGTTTTGAACTGGCGACCTCAGTGTTCCCAGGTCGACACTTTTATCCACTGCGCCACCACAGGTCAGGCTGATTGCTTTCTTATATATGCCTTGACTGGGGGGCTCCAGCCAAGCCAGTGACCCCTTGCTCAAGCTGGTGAGCATGTGCTCAAGCCAAGGACCTTGGAATTTTGAACCTGTGTCCTCTGCATCGCAGGCAGATACTCTATTCACTGTGCCACCACCTGGTCAGGTACATATATGTTTTCAAAATAGGGTTTGGGGTTTCTTTGTATAAATATCCAGAAGTGGAATTGCTTGGTCTTTCTTTGTCTCTTGTTAGAGCCTTTGTTTTGAAGCTTATTTTCTCTGGCATAAGTCTGCTACCCCAGCTTTTTTGTTTGTTTGTTTCTATTTTTTATGAATTATCTATCAACTAGCTTTTGATTTCTTTTTAATTTTCTCTGTCCTGTGTTTTCTATTTAATTAATCTCAGCCTTTTATTATTTTTCTTTAGGTCTAGTTCTTTTGTCCTTTTTTTCTAGTTTTTTGAGAAGAAAGTTTAGATAGTTGATTTTCAGCTAAATTTTCGAATTTGAGGCTATACATTTCCCTCTAAATTTTAGTAGCTTTCTCTACAAATTTTGATATTTCATATTTTCATTATTTTAGCTAACTAGCTAGCTCAATAGATAGCTATGGGAGTGTGTATTTTTGTGATTTCCAGTATGACTTGTGGTTTGTTTAGAAATATTTAATTTCCAGGCATTTGAGGACTTTCTAAGTTCTCTGTTTTTGTCTCCCTCTATTGATTTTTCTGTAGTGTGATGCA
Organism: Rhynchonycteris naso; assembly: GCA_037038555.1. Classification (NCBI taxonomy): domain Eukaryota; kingdom Metazoa; phylum Chordata; class Mammalia; order Chiroptera; family Emballonuridae; genus Rhynchonycteris; species Rhynchonycteris naso. Next base: position 225,206,076 of record CM072999.1, read on the forward strand.
AGAACATATTGTAAATGACTTTAATCAATGGGAATTGGCTGAGATGGAATACAGAAATGTATTGTTCTTGCTGGATGCAGTGTCTCTATTGTTACATGGGTCTGTTAGGTCAAATTTGGTAATCACATTTGCCAAGTCTTTTTTATCCATCTTACAGTGTTTATGTTATAATGGTGGGTAATGACACAACATACATATATTGTGATTTGGGGTGTGCTTGCGCCTGTATCTCTTTACTCTTGTCATTTGGTTCATGTTGTCCCAGAAGCTATATGCTTTTCTCCTCCTCACCACCTTTGGATTAATTTAATTTCTTCTGCTCCTTTTCTTCTTTAGTTAGCTTCTTAGTTATATATTTTCACTTTTCTTTTTTCTATTTAAAATTTTTTTTGTGTGACAGAGACGGGGGCACAGATAGGGACAGACAGACAGAAAGGGAGAGAGATGAGAAGCATCAGTTCTTCGCTGTGGCTCCTTAGTTGTTCATTGATTGCTTTCTCAGATATGCCTTGACCGGGGGACTACAGAAGAGTGAGTGACCCCTTGCTCAAGCCAGCGACCTTGGGCTCAAGCCAGCAACCATAGGGTCATGTCTATGATCCCACGATCAAGCTGATGACCCAGCGCTCAAGCTGGTGAGCCCATGCTCAAGCCGAATGAGCTCGCGCTCAAGCTGGTGACCTCGGGGTTTGGAACCTGGGTCCTTTGCGTCCCAGTCCAATGCTGCATTCACTGTGCCACCGCCTGGTCAGGCCATTTTTACTTTTCTTTTAATCACAAATAGAATAGGTGCTCTTCATGTATTAGAGTCTCATATAAACTAGTACTTTGATCAGTTCTCAGACAATACCAAGACCTGGAACACACAGGTCCATGTACCGCTGCCCATTTTCTGATGTTATCGTCATGTATTTCAGTTCTACTTATATTTCAAACTGAAGACTAGGTTCTGGTCATTGTTCTGTAGAGTCAATATTCACTGACAGTAATTCACGTTTTCTCTTCCCATTATTCTTCATTCCTTCCCGCATTCCTGTCTCATTGACATCATCCCCTTCCTCCTGCCTCATGCAGCTCTGCCTCTCACATGGACAGGGACAGCACAGGGTACAAGCACAGATCTCCATGCCAAGGTCAAAATATTTAAAAGTTATTAATCAAGGTAAAATATGTTTAAAAATCAATTTTTGTCCACCTACCTTGACAAATACACCTTTCTAAGAACTTGGATAGCCAAGTTCATTGAATTGGTTGGGTTCTGCCCTGGAATGTGGTAGCACAGAGAGCACCTCCCCCTTGTCTCTGGCCACAACCCCCTTTCTCTACTGTGCCCAGGACTGACCAAAGGGGCCTCACGCGAGCATGTGGACACCTGCAGTCTCTAACCGTCACCCCTAGGCCCCAGCCAGCGGTCACCTGGCCCTCTGCAGCCTAGGGCTGTGCACACTGGCACTATGATGGGTTCTTGATAGGATAGACCCAGGAACACAAGAGCTCCTGTGATGCAGTCTGAGGTCTCCCCCTACTTGTTTCTGTTTCCTTCCTGCTAAATATGAGCAGATCACCAAATTGGCCAAATGCCCAATGTTTACCGACTTTGGAGCTGGCACTCTTCATGGCACCGGGTGGATTGGAATGGGCACATAGTAATGGCTCTGTAATATGTGTGGAAGGAATGGCTGCTTCAGTAAGTATAATGAAGCCACTCTTAAGGCAGGGAGCCTACTGACATAGCCCGCACTCCCATGGGTTTTTCCACCAATGCATGGGTTTACAATGGACACCGCTTTGGGCATTCCCACTGGCTGGAGGCGGGAGTCACTGGCCACTTGATCCGGGAGTAGGGCAGTAGCCGATGAGACCAGACACGTGGGAGGTCCACCCCCCGGGGCTGCCCTCCTAAAAGGTTTCAAAATACTTTGATCCACATGGGAACAACCTCAGTAGCAGGGAAAATTCTACTTGTTTTGTTTTGTTTTTTCACAAATTCAAAATATTGGTTAGGCAAAGTCACCACTCATGTAGCCTAACTCAGGATGCAATGAGGTCGGGGCTGTGGGTGGAGACAGCGTGGTCAGACCCTCCGTGAGCAGACAGTCTTTCATTTTGCTCCTATGAGCAGCTAAGCCTGTGGCTTTGAGGCCCAGCTTCCTTGGCAACTGGGAAACCCAATTCTTTGGCCACTTGCCTCTTCCTGCCACAGAAGAGCAGCTCATGGAGGCCGAGAGCAGCCACAGGGAGGGAAGCTTGGGGCTGGCTGTAGGACTCCCACGGAGCCAGCTGCATCCCCATGTGTGGGGAGGATGGGGTCGGCAGGAGTGGTCCACGTGTAGGAAGCAGGAGCAGGGCCCACAGGTATGACTACTGTGTACTTGTTGTCCATCTCCCAAACCCCATGTGGCTTCTAGGTGTGCCCCATTGTCAGGAGACACTTGGAGCTGTGTGCCTGGAAGCTTGGTCTTCTGGAGCTCATTGGGTCTGGCAGGACATCATTTGGTTAGTGGAAAGACACAGGAGAACTAGGGAAGCTGGGAATTTCATTTTCAGAACCTTTGCAGTGCTATTCTGGTTGGCTTGGTTTTTCTGGCCTGGCTGGAGGTTTCACTCAGTCCTGGCCATTCTTCCTGCTGGGCTGGGTGTCTTCTGTCACTAGATGGGGGCAGGGACAGAAAGCACTCAGCTGATAGGCCTCTGCTGGTGGACCCACCCCCTGCTTGTGCCCTCGTTTTAGACCCGGGCTGGTCACCTTGGGTCTTGGCTGTGGCCATGCTGCAGGTACATTGCACTCTGCCCGTGCCCCATTATAGTGCAGGGGCTGGGCTCCTACTAGGTCTTTGTTGCTCCTCCTGTGTCCTGGTATTTGGCCAGAGGCCAAAAGAGCATCAATCTGGTTTTTTATTTTGTCTTTGCCTATTGTCAGTTCTGGGTTGCAGGTCTCTCCAGCACCCATATAGCAGACAGAAAGGAGCCCAGGGACACTCCATTCATCATTCCTCAAGTCCTGAGGTTCCTGGCCATTAGCTGTGTCCTCTTAGCCTTTAAGAATCCCTTTACTGTTGTCTGTTGGTATTTAGTTGTGCAGCCTGGGAGTCGCAGTCCCGATATGTATGAACAGGAGGTAAATGCAGTTCCACCATGTTCCACGTGCCTCTCTACTGAGCATACTGTTTCATTGCATTGCAGGTCACTGATCTGCACTGCTTTATGGCACTCTAATGTGTGGGCACACACTGTTTACCCACCCTACCGTGGATGGATGTTTGGGTTATTTTTTTTTTTTTTTACATTTTTATATTAGAGATTGTATTGCTACAGACTTTCTTATTGATACCTCCCTTGTGTCTGTGCACACATGTCAGTAGGGTGGAAGCTGGAATGCTGAGCCAGAGGGCCCAGGCCTCCTCCTGTGTGCTGGACGGCCCGGGCCTCTCCCTGTGTGCTGGACAGCCCGGGCCTCCTCCTGTGTGCTGGACCGCCCGGGCCTCCCCCTGTGTGCTGGACCGCCCGGGCCTCCCCCTATGTGCTGGACTGCTCGGGCCTCCTCCTGTGTGCTGGACAGCCCGGGCCTCCTCCTGTGTGCTGGACCGCCCGGGCCTCCCCCTGTGTGCTGGATGGCCCGGGCCTCCCCCTGTGTGCTGGACAGCCTGGGCCTCCTCCTGTGTGCTGGACCACCCGGGGCCTCCTCCTGTGTGCTGGACAGCCCGGGCCTCCCTCTGTGTGCTGGACAGCCCGGGCCTCCTCCTGTGTGCTGGACCGCCCGGGCCTCCCCCTGTGTGCTGGACCGCCCGGGCCTCCCCCTATGTGCTGGACTGCTCGGGCCTCCTCCTGTGTGCTGGACAGCCCGGGCCTCTTCCTGTGTGCTGGACGGCCTGGGCCTCCCTCTGTGTGCTGGATGGCCCGGGCCTCCCCCTGTGTGCTGGACAGCCTGGGCCTCCTCCTGTGTGCTGGACCACCCGGGGCCTCCTCCTGTGTGCTGGACAGCCCGGGCCTCCCTCTGTGTGCTGGACAGCCCGGGCCTCCCCCTGTGTGCTGGACAGCCCGGGCCTCCCCCTGTGTGCTGGACAGCCCGGGCCTCTTCCTGTGTGCTGGACAGCCCGGGCCTCTTCCTGTGTGCTGGACAGCCCGGGCCTCCTCCTGTGTGCTGGACCACCCGGGGCCTCCTCCTGTGTGCTGGACAGCCCGGGCCTCCCCCTGTGTGCTGGACAGCCCGGGCCTCCCCCTGTGTGCTGGACAGCCCGGGCCTCCCCCTGTGTGCTGGACAGCCCGGGCCTCCCCCTGTGTGCTGGACGGCCCGGGCCTCCCTCTGTGTGTTGGACCGCCGCGCCACCCTCTGTAGCCACCTCCTCTCACAGCGCTGTGTTTTGGTTGCTGTATATCCTCATTATTGCTGATGTCTTCAGGTTTTAAACCTTTCCTAGTCTGGGTTAAATTGTTTTGCCCTTTTTTTTTTTTTTTTTTTTATTTTTCCATTGATTTGAGAGAGAGAGAGAACGGGGAAAGGGAGAAAAAGACAGAGAAGCATCAATGTGTTGTTCTACTTAGTTGTTCTGTCTCGTTGTGCACTCATTGATTGCTTCCCGTTCATGCCCTGACTGGGTACTGAACCTGCGACCTTGGTGCACAGGGACAATGCTTTATCCACTGAGCCGCTTGGCCAAGAGTTTTGCACATTATTTGCAGTTTGCATTTCTCTAATTACTAATGTTTGTTCTAATTACTAATAAGTTTCCATTTATTGGTGGACCTTGTGAATTTTCTCTCTTCTGTCATATGCCCCTAATTTTTCTGTTTTTCTTTTGGGTTGTCGGAGTTTTTCTTTTCCTGTGTTCCCTCAGCGTTTAACTTGTTGTTTTACTGTTCTCACTGATGAGTAGAGGTTGCTCATTTTGATGTAGGGTTAACCAGTCATGCCCTTTAGAGTCTGTGCTTTTTGCATCCTATTTAAAGATATTTTCCTTTGTTAAAGCAAACATTCGGCCTGACCAGGCAGTGGCGCAGTGGATAGAGCATTGGACTGGGATGCAGAAGACCCAGGTTTGAGACCCCAAGGTTGCTAGCTTGAGCATGGGCCCATCTGGCTTGAGCAAAAGCTTGCCAGCTTGGACCTGAGGTCGCTGGCTCCAGCAAGGGGTTGCTGGGTCTGCTGAAGGCCCGCGGTCAAGGCACGTGTGAGAAAGCAATCAATGAACAACTAAGGTGTCGCAACGGCAATGAAAAAACTAATGATTGATGCTTGTCACCTCTCTCCGTTTCTGTCTGTCTGTCCCTATCTATCCCTCTCTCTGACTCTCTCTCTGTCCCTGTAAAAAAAAAAAAAAAAAAGCAAACACATTCAAGGATAATGTCTGTTTTCTTCAATTGTCTTCTGAACTCGTTATAGTTTTGCCTTCCCCACCCGGAGGAGGCTTATGAAATGTACGTTGTCATTTTCCCACATGGCTGAGCCATGTTGTCCCAGCACCTTCTGCTGACATGTTCATCTTCCCCTCAGACGTGTCCATTCTGTCACTAGTCATTTCATCCCGGGAGCATGAGACTCTTTCTAGGCTCTGTTCTATTTTATGGATCAGTTTGTTGTCCTTACTTCCAAACGCTACTGTTTTAATCAGCCAGCATTATTCTCTTGTATGGAAGTTTCTCCCTTTTTTGTTTATTTAACAATGTTTCTTTATTTCTGGGCCTTTGTTTTTTGATAAAAATTTAAGGATAAGTTTGTGATACTCTTAAAAAGAAACACCTGGAATTTTGTTAGTGCTTCACTAAATGTACTGATGAATTTGGGAGTGGGATTGACATGCATATATTAAGTCTCCTGTTTTTTGTTTTTGTTTTTTTCATATTATATAATTCTCCATTATTCAGTTGTGAATTCCTTTCAGTAAGTTTTATCATGTTCTTTAGAAATGGCTTACAGGTCTTTCATTAGATTAGTTCCTGGGTATTCTTTATTTCCTGATGCAATTGTAAATGTTATCCTTTTAATAATTCTATTTCCTAACTTCTATTTTCTGGTATATAGAAATGCAATTTTAAATTAGTTTTCTAAATTAAATTCTTTATCTTAAGATTATTGTCAATTCATGTGAAATTTTAAGAAAATAATCCAAAGAGATCTACATACCCTGGTTTCCCCCAATGGCAGCATATTAGTTTGGCACATTCAGGATAGAGACTGTTGGCCCTGGCCAGGTAGCTCAGTTGGTTAGAGTGTTTTCTCAATATGCCAAGGTTATAGGTTTGATTCCTGGTTAGAGCACATATAAGAAGCAACCAATGAATACATAAATAAGTGGAACAACAAATTGATGTTTCTTTCTTTCTCTCTTTTTCTCCCTTCCTTTCTCTTTCTAAAATAAAAATTTTAATAAGATACAAACTATTTCTGTCACCACAAAAATTCTGTCTGTTGTCTGTTTGTAGTCACCTTCATCCCCCCCCCCACACACACACACCATGTAAATGCAGAGACTGCACTCAGGCATGGGGCACCTCTCCCATAGAGCTGCTGCCTGCAGCTTTGTCTCTGATGAGAACAAGGAGCGATGACTTTGCCAGGCCCCGGCCTTAGTGGCAGAGCCTCCACGTTGAGAGCGGCCTCACTTGGGAGCAGAAACAGAAGCGGTCTGTCCCATGTGCTGACGAGGGAGCTGGCCTGGGCCACCTACAGACTCCTTTGAGGAAATCTTGCCTGGAGTGACCAGGCTCCCCTGGGAGGAAAGAAATTTTGTGCTTGGGAATGATATGCTGACATGTGATCATGTCAGAGGACAGTGGCTTGTTAGCTCTTTAAACATATGCATCAGTTATGTTCAAAACTGTAGAGCTGACAGTGGTTGTGAAGGTTGTTTAGTTCTCACTCAGCTTACAAAAGAGGAACCTGAGCCCAGGCAATTAAGTGGCAAGTCTAGGGGCATGGGAGAGCTAATGCTGCTGGCCCCGTGACCCTCTGTCCACTCTGTCTCTGTGCGTCTCTGCTGAGGACCCAGGAAGCTCAGGCTTTTATGGATGAAGGAGGATGAGCGGTGCTTTGCAGTAGCCCCAGGGTGGGGATGAGCACTGGACCCTTGCTGGTGCTCAGGATGTAAAACCTCTACAAGATTTGTGCATTGCCCCTGTTTTGGGAGCTCTTAGGGAACCAACAGTTATTTGGTGTTCTTTTCTTCTTTTTTTACATGTCTGGTAGAAAATTGCAACTTAGATGTCGTCTTTGGTCCTTGGCAGTACATGGTTATCCTTTCCTGTGGCAGCTGTCCAGCGAGGTCAGAGTCCATGGCGAGGTCAGAGTCCATGGCTAGGTCAGAGTGAAGTGCATCAGTTTGACACAGCCAGGCAGGAGATGGACAGCTGCCTGGCAACATGCAGGTTACTGGAGCCTCAGAGGCAGGTTCAGAGACTGCTGCAATAATATATGTACCTCTGTATCACAATGGCCACCCCTGCCCTTTAGGTCCGGGACAGCATTGAGTGGAGGACACAGAGCTGTGAAGGATGCGTCTGTGCCATCTTGGACATTCAGAACCAGCTCTAACCATTGTGTGCAGAGAGGGAGGGAGGGAAGGAGGGAGAGAGAGAGGGAGGAAGAAATGGCTGCTCCTGGCCCCATGACAGGGTGAGAATGGTTTCGGATAGGACTTCCACAGCCAGCCTTGAAACCCCCAAAGGAAGAGTCCCTCTTCTGAACGTGATGTTAACTATTTCCAGGTAATCTAGACCAAAAGCCAAAGCAGAAACCCCTCCATTTCCTATTATTCCCCCATCATTTATCTTTACTTGCAAAGCAATTTCTAAATCATGTTTTTGACAGGGAGCTTCACAGCGAGGATTAAAAGCAAAACAAATTAATAATAAAACACACTATGTCTTACGTCAACTACTATGACAATTGAAGTAAATGTAAAATGGATGTTTTATTTCTGGTCTGGTTTTAAAAGTAATACAGACTCATTGCAGAAAACATGGAAAACGCAGCAAGTTGTATAAAAAGAAAAGAAGTACCCACGGCCCCACCACCAGGGCAGGACTTTGTCTTTCCTGTCTATGGCAACGTCCTCCGCACTTGGACTAGTGCCCGGTGCCTGGTGCGTGCTTGGTCAGCACGTGTTGAAGGAATCAATGTCACTGTTTTTGTGTATTTTTTCCAGCCCCTTTTTCTTTGCTTATTTTGCGTGATTGTAGTCAGACTCAACTCATATGATCATATATTTTTTAATATACCACAATAATATATGTATATCTGCATCACAAAAGCTCTTTATGTTGTTTTTAAGATGTCAGTGTTCCATATGTTGTGTATACCTCATTTAGTTCTATTTCTTTATCTCACTAAATATTTTTGGGGGAAATTCACATTTTGAAGGTACTTTGCACAGAAGGCTTCCCTGTGTGCAAGTAGAAGTGCTGGCTGCTTACTGGGCTCGCCTGTGTCCGGTGAACACGAAAGAGTTACTGACATACTTTATTATCTGCTTCCTCGGTCTTGCTGGGGAGTGTGGAGAGGTGGGGACAGTGCCAGACGGAAGCCTTAATATTAGAATCAGGACATGACCTCAGAGACGACTGTAGGTTAGGCAATATCTTTTGAATATTATATTGTATGAAGCAATTAATTCAAAGAAGCAGCCAGTGAAGTAAGTTCTAGAAATGTAGAGTCTCAAGAATTCACCTGCACTCAGCCAACTTCCACATAATCCCCATTCCCTCTCCTTTTAAAGATTCCCTGGCTGCCTGTGGTGGGAGAAGGAGCTTTAGGTGAATGTGTCGCCATCTACCGCTGAAAAGGAGGGTGGTGATTCTCAGCAGGGAGGGCAGGGCACAGAGCGAAAGGAAACTGTCCTGTGGTTTCTTGCAGGACCCCCTTGTGTCCTGCAAGAAATGAGCAAATACCCTGAGGGGACTTCTGGCTATAAATGGCTCCAGAGTATATTTCATTAATTCCCCAATCTCTTAGAAATTTCTATGACAATTCAAAAAATGTATGTACTAACAGGGAGAAAGGTATGCAGAGCAGGAAGCGTGGAAGGGGGCCAATCTCATTCTGGAGCCCCTGAGCACTCTGCATGCCCTCGTGCAGGTGAGATTGGATTGAGGGAGGGCGTGTTGGCCTGCGCTGGCCACATGGGGGAAATGAGTGGGACAGATGCCAGCCTAACCCCCTCCCCCCCAATGCTATCCCCCTCACAGGGGCTGAAGCAGAGGGCAGGGTAGTGGGTACGTAGTGGAGGCAACAGTAGATCCTCCTTCCACTCTGGGAAGTGTGCCAGGTGCTGGAAGTCCACACACACTGGGCACTTGAGATTAACCCGGCACTGGCCAGGCTGGTTGAATTAAGGCAGGCATGTAAGTCAGAGAAGGGTGGCAGGTGCCCCTCACAGACCTCACCCCTAGAACACTAAATCTGAGGTAGCATTGGAGCCAACTATAGTTTCCATATTGAATAACCAACACTCAAAAATTCTATACTCAGCAAGTCATTGAAGGATGATGACCACAAAACAGCAACAATACCATTTCAGACATTCAGACATGCAAATATTCAGAGAGTTTTCCATCTGCATAGCTTTACTGAAGGAGAACACACACACACACATACACACACTCACACACTCATTCACTCACTCAAAGGGTTATGGGAGTGAGTAATGAAACCAACATAACTCAAGAATTAAGTCAAGGTCATTGTGGCTAATCAAATTATGAAATAGAAAAACAATATGAAAACAGTTCTGGGAAGAGAAGTAAGATAATTAATACCATCATCTTCATTATCAAACTGTTTCACTCTGTGCTCTGTCCCTAAAGTCCCAGGGGGAGGAGAGGCAAGGGAATGAAAGTTGTCTCATGCTCACCTTACCTGAGGGAGAGTCGTGTATTCTGTGCTGTTATTGACCCCATAGAGAAATGAGCCCCTGCCTGCCATTTGACTGACAGACTGCACAATGGAGCACTTCCAAACTATTTGCATAAAAAGGAAGCAAAGAAAACCTGACCCACATGGAATGGCAGAAAAAGAGTAACAGAACAATTACCAGACTTAACTTCAAAACATAGACTTTTAGAGTCTTAATTTAAATCCTCACGCAGAGTAAACAGCTAAATGATGAAACACTAATACTCTCAAGAATGGATGGATGGTTCAATATAAAGAAATCTACGTAACACTCATTCAGCAAAGGTTTCTAAGTTCCTAGTAGGTGCCAGAACCTTGGAGCTTACTTGGTTATCTTCTCTAAAATACACACACTGCCTCAGCTCCCCACGGATGCCACTTGTCACACCCTTTTCTGTAATTATCTCTCGCTTCTGTTTTCTTGTTTACATCTTACTAAGATGGCACTTCTCCAAGATCAGTGTCCTTGTTCACAGCTGTATCCCCACCCAGTGCCCAACAAAGAACCTGACCTAATGCTGACATGGCCTTTCAACACTTCCTGTGTTGGAGCACCATTTATGACGCAGTGTCTCTTCCTTCAGCATTCGTTATTAAATAAGTTAATATGTCTGTGAATTAATAGATGACAGTACTGCTAACTCCCTGCGCCCACAGAGCCTATAAGTTAGTGGAGGAGACAATCCAACAAGTGCTTCCAAGGTCAGTGTTGAAATCTTGGTTTTCTAAGCACATTTTTCTATTCTCACTAACCTGGTGAATAAAAGATGGAAATTGTTTTGCAGGAAGCTTCTACGACTTCCTCTCGAGAAAAGTCTGGAAAACTAGAAGGGCAAAGTAGTAACTTCCTGCTCCCCAAAGCCTGTCACCAAAGGACGCGCAGCAATTCCACCAGTAAGTGTCTCATCATACTGCCCTCAGGATCAATCAGGAATGTCAGCCATGCGGGACATTTGGGGGAGGGCGGCTCTCTGCTGGTCCAGCCGGCCAAACCAAGGTTGTGGTCTGTGAGCAGTAGTCACTGCGCATGAGCCTTTCTCCAGCGAGCGAGCTTCTGCTGTCCCTTTGGAGCACCCTGTGGTCTGGCTGTAATCAGCACGTCCGTCTGAACTCCCCACATTGAGAAGATGCAACAGGATAGAACATATACCCCTGATACCTCCTGGGTCTCAGCAAGGTCCCTCTCTTTCAGGGCCTCTGTCACTCATGTGTTGCAGGTTGGGAAGTGAGGCTGGAAGATGCCATGGTTCTTGGTTGTTGTAGGGAGAGTACAAAGTCAGGAAAATGTGAAGAGTGCGGAAAAGCATGAAGAAATGAAAACCACACCACATGCCAGTGTCAGAGACAATCTATGTTAAGGTTTTCAATAAGTTTCCTTCTATGATTCTATACGCACCTCATGTTTTTGGACACACTTTTGTAGATGCCTTTCTTCGTGGATACCCAATGTTTTATTATATGAATGTACATGATCTAATTAACTAACTCCCTATTATTAGACATTCTCAGCTTTCCACTAACATCATCGGCATTGCTGACATTGTATGTAAGGTTTTGTTCAGCCTGGGATGGTCTTCTTAGGGCAGATACACAAGGCAGTGGACTGGTGCGTGGTGACCAGCTCACATTTGGGGAGCCTAGGCACTTGGTTTTAGAACCTGCCTCCAGAAGGGATTTATTTGTGTGACTGTGGATGAGGCCCTTAGACTCTCCCTGCCTCATATTACAGTGGTACCTTGAGATACGAATTTAATTCGTTCTGTAAATGAGTTCGTAAGTCAGTCAACTCGTATATCAAACTGCCGATACTGGACCCATGCACCAACGTGCCAACTACTGGCCTCTTCCTGAATCACGACTCATATCTCGGAATTTCACTTGGACTCGAACAAAAATACGGACCGAGTCACTGCTTGTATCTTAAAAAAAAAAAATTTGTATGTTGGTCTGTTCGTATCTCAAGGTACCACTGTATTCTGTGTGGGATGCACTACCATTAAATCAATTGTTTCCTATTTTTGGATCCCTAGTTGCTTTTCTTTATCATACATTTTTACTTTTTTTCCCCTTTAGCACAATTTTCTAGTCAAGGAGTTTCAGAAGCTAAATAAATACCTTAGATTGTGATCTGTGCTATGAAATGTCAGTAGCTAATACTCAATGTATATGAATATCTGTATCTTCAGGTATAGCCCATTCTGGATTAGAATTTTATAAAATGTTTGTGGCCCTGGCCAGTGGGTTCAGCAGTAGAGTATTGACCCTGTGTGTAGAAGTCCTGGGTTCAATTACGGGTCAGGGCACACAGGAGAAGTGGCCATCTGCTTCTCCCTCCTTCCATTCCTCCTTTTCTCTGTCTTCCTCTCCCGCAGTCATGGCTTGATTGATTTGAGCGCCTTGGCCCCAGGTGCTGAGGATGGCTCTGTGGAGCCTCTGTCTCAGGCTCTAAAAATAGCTCAGTTGTGAGCATGGCCCCAGATGGGCAGAGTATTGGCCCCAGATGGGAGTTGCTGGGTGGATCCTGGTCAGGGTGCATGCAGGAGTCTATCTATCTCCCCTCCTCTCACTTAAAAGAAAAAATGTTTGCTCTGCAGGTCTCTCTGTCTTCTGTTGCCCCCACACCCATGGCCTGCTGTTCTCTGCCTTGTTTTGCACTTGGTACCAGCTACACAGTTTGTGGGATCAAGATAAAATGAAAATGTTTGACCCCTGTTTCAAAATTATTATAAATTTTAAAATGGCAAAAGCAGAGCATTGGACCTTCTAAGTGTGGGGCTCTGTGACTTTGCAGGTCCATGGCCATGAAGCCAGCCTGGCTTGCATGCTGGGCACTGATTTTCAGATGGTGTCATCTGGGCCCCCCGAGTTCTCCAGTTTCTGGTTGAGTTCAGTCAGGCAGAGAGAGGGTCAGGAGGTTGGAAGGTGGAAGACAGAGCCCCTGGGTTATTCCCCCCACCCTTCTGCAGTCCTGCAGTGCTGTGGAAGGGACGCCCCTTCTCCCCTGGCCTTGGACGGGAACCGCCTCCAGCTCTTGCCAATTCTTGGGTGCCCCAATAAGCCTCGTTACTTTCCCAGACCCTGTTCACCCCTTTGTAGTGGCCCCTTCCTTTGTCTTCTCCAAGTCCTATCTGAGATGCCTTTGGCAGCCCTGCCTGGTCCACGGGCCGGTACGCTGGTGGAGAAGAGCTCCTCCCTGCACAGCTGAGGCGGGCCTGCTGCCTCCGTTACGTCCCTGTGTGCGGTGCACCTGTGTTTCTACTGGGGTGATCATTGTGTTACATGAATTTATAAAAAGCCTCCTGGTTGAAGTAATATCTGGCTTCATATTTGTCAAACATACTTTCCTCAGATTGTTGGTTTTCTTTTAAATTTCTTTACTTGAAGACATTTTTGTCTTTATATGCTAATCAAATCTATTGCTGTCTTTTTCTTCTAATGGTGAAGTTTCTTCCACATCTAGAGAACTATTTAATATTTGGCTACAATTTCTTTGCTTTTTTAAATGATTTTTTTCTCAAACTTACTCTATATCTGTTACTTATTTCGTGTGTTTGATACGAAACAAGAATCTAGATAGAATTTTTTCCTAAGCACCTGGCTGATTCCAGCATCACTTATGATAATCAGTTCTGGCCATCTTTTTATTTTATCCTTTTTGTTATTCTATCTCTTGCAAAGGATATGCAGTCAGAGCTTGAAAACAAATTAGGCAGTCTTTGTAGGACAGAAGTATGAGCTGTTCACATTAATATTATAAATAATACTTGCTTTTACTATGATTTTTTTTATACTTTCTGTTTTCTGGTCACTTTTCATTTGTTTTAAGCTTCTTGCTGTGTGTTTAATTTTTGCAGTAATTTGAAAGGTTTATTCAATTTTTATCTCCACTTCTGGTTTCCTTTAAGTTAATTAATCCATTACATGTAATTAATGAATTAATACTTGAGACTGTTTTCCAAATTGTCCCCCTTGTGAGAAAGATGGTATTATTCACCTCTAGTTCCATTTTTCATTTACCTGTATTTTTCCATTTCCTAATTCAACTTAATCTTAAATTATAAACTTACATTCTTATTATTAAATCATCTCAATATGTAGTTTTCCCTTCACTTGTTATTTTGGCTCTTGCATTGCATTTTATAACCACATTTTTAGTGAACTCAATGCCACATGTTTCAGTGGGTTTTAAACCCCCACCCCCACCCCAAGATGATAATTTCAATATACAGGGTGAGGCAGAAGTAGGTTTACAGTAGTTTGTATGGATAATAGTACAATAATGAATAACAATATAAAGCTAGACTCTGTGTTCCATGTGCTCACAACTGCAAACCAGCTGTGCCCACTCGGTATTTCCTTGCGGCTGGAGCACACCCACGAGTAGTTTTCAGGAACAGCAGGACTGGCTCAAACAGAGGAAGACCTTTTCTTTGTCCCCTGTCCCCCAGCGCCTCACACCCTCAGGGATGCCTGTTTGCTACTCTTTTCTTTCCTGCGCCCACCCTGGCCAGCGGCTTCCTTTCTGCACCCCGCACACAAGCCTGAGCCCTTCCCATGCTGAGTAGAAGCCCCGCTCCCACCACCTTCCCTGAGGACGACTCCCCATCTCACAGCTTTCTCTGGGAGGATTTTCCACAAAAGCCTCGTCCTTCGCTGGACCTGGGGCTCCAGGAAACCCTGCCCCTCTGGGTCCCTGGAGCTGTGCTGTCCAGCACAGTGTCCACTGGCCACACTCTGAGCCCTTGACATGTGTGGCTCATGCACTGGGGATGTGCCCGGGGGGGGGCAGCAGGTGCCTGGGTCCAGAGACTGCGCAAGCTCAGGAAGGGCAGAACATAGTAATTTTATCTGTTATTTACATGTCAAAATGACGGTCATTTAGGTCTGTCGGACCAAATGGAATGTATTGTTAGTCTTACCTGTCTCCTTTGACTGTTTAATGGGGTTACTAGAAAACGTTCAGATTGTGTGGGCAGCGTACAGTGTCTCAGCAGGGGCGCTGGTCTGGTCAGCAAGGACCGTGGCCTGTAACCTTCGCAGGTTTGCAGCTGGGTGGGCGGAGTTCCTGGTTGGATGGAAGGAGGTCTCGGGTTCTCAGGAGAGGAAGCAGCTAGCTTGCCTTGTCTCAGCTGCCAAAGAATCAGGCGTTGGCTCCTTGTCACCTGTGTTAGGGGTGTGTATGTGCCTGTGCCTGTGCGTGCATGCCTGTGTATGCAGGAGTCTCGGGTCCTCTTGGGAGGCTGGTTGTTGCCATGGGAGGCTGCTAGGTTCCTGCCTGGTCCTCTGGTTCTGCCTGTCCTGAGCCTCTGCACTCTCCCCTAATGTCCCTCTTTCTTGGGGATTGAACAGGCCCTGACATCAAGGACTGGAGTGGCCGCAGCCCTGTGTCTTCCTGAGCGCTGCCCACTGCTCGTCATAGGAGGTGCCCATGCACTCCTGTTGAGGCGAGCTGAGGGGAAATGCAAGCGAGTGTCCTGTGTGCACCTGCGGTGTGGGAGGCACGTCATGGAGGAGAGTGCTACCCGCCGCTTCTCCGTCTCCACCCTGCACCCAGCACCGGTGTCCAGTGTCCATGCTCACTCTGACTCTCGAGGGCTGGCACTGCGGCGACTGCTGTTCTCTTGCTTTTAGAGAGCACAAATATTTTCTCCTTTCTCCCTCTCCTGGTCTAGGTGTTAATCCCTACTGCACAGCAGAGATAGATTTTCCAGTGACCAGGAAGACTGCTGCTTCCACGGACAGGCCGCCATATTCCCTCTGCAGCAACAGGAAGTCTTTGTCTCAGCAGCTGGACTGCCCCGCAGGGAAAGCTGGGGTAAGGCGACAGTAGGGGTCCCAACTTAGCGGGGGCTGGAGAGGGCTTTGGGTAGTTTCGTGTCCACAGAACTGCAGGGGACAGGAACCTGCCTAGTGAGCATGGCCGCCTCTAGGCAAAGGACCACATCAGGACTGTGACCTACTGAATGCCCCCCTGTGCCAGGGACTTGCAACTGCTGCTGCTTCTGTGCATTAGCAGCAACCTTACAGAGACAATCCCATGTGTGCAGACCCCACACTAGGCTGTATGAGGATCCCATATGTCACCTGCACAGTAACCCAAGAGGCAGATGAGGGGAATGGGGACTGGACAAGTTCACATGGGTTGTCAGAGACAGTGGGACTTGACGGTGGATCTTCTGGCCTCCACCACCTGGTTTTTAATCTCCGTGACATATGACTTGCTTTACACATACTGCCTCTCATTCTTAAAACAAGCTTACAAAGGCATTGATATTAGCTTCATTTTAGTACATCTTAAGACCTAAGGGGCCAGCCTGACGAGGCAGTGGCGTAGTAGATAAAGCATTGACCTGGGACACTGAGGACCCAGGTTCAAAACCCCAAGGTCACTAGCTTGAGCATGGGCTCACCAGCTTGAGTGAGGGGTTGCTGGCTTGAGCGTGAGATCATAGACACAACTCCATGGTCACTGGGCTTAAAACCCACTGACCATGATTTGAGTCCACGGTCTCTGGATTAGGCAAGGGGTCGCTGGCTCAGCTGGAGTCCCCTAGTCAAGGCACATATGAGAAAGCAAATAATGAACAATGAAGGTGCCACGACTATGAGTTGATGCTTCTCATCTCTCCCTTCTTATCTGTCCTCTGTCCTTCTCTTTTTCCTTCTCCCTCTCTCTTAAAAAAAAAAGGGAAAAAAGACCTAAGGGGCCAGAATTTGAACTAAGCCCTGGTGGCTCTCCAGTCCATGCCCTTCCCACTGTGGGGCATTAGCTTGCAGATGGGGTCTAAGCATAGAGGAAGCACAGTGTCCCCCATACATGTCACTCCAGCCTGCCTGTATATCTGTTTCCCAAGCCCCAGCCCATGCACAACTCACACAAGAGCCTCATGCTGCCACTCATAGCCACCCAGCTCCCTCTGGTGGCATCACCTTGCCCTCTCTCACTTCTCTCTGGAAACCCCACCCCATCCTTCAGAAGCCTTCCTAACACTCCCTCTGCTGGAGGGATGCCTGACCCTCCCAGTGCCCATCACCAGGGCTCACGGGTCTCGGACCTCGTCGCTGTCATCACCTCTGCCTTGTCTCTCTGGCACACTGCGAGGCCCAGGGCAGGCCCCTGGTCAAGGTGTGTGTGACTCTCCCTGAACAGCACACAGCAGATGCTTGAAAACTTTATTTCCGTCTTCCCTCCCTTCCTTGATTAATGGTGTTCTATGATCACAAATGGGAAGCAATGGTGTCCCAGTGTTTGAAAAAGATGGCTTCCCAAGTACAGATGATTTTACAGGCAAGGAAACTGAGGCAGGAGTGTAGCTTCCCATCTGCCTCCCCACAACCGGGTCAGATAGTTGGCAGAGCCTGAGAAGCAACAGTCCATGGGGCTCCAAGTCCCAGCGCTAACCACTGTGCAACGTTGTCCCTCGCCAAGGCTACTTCCTGCGGCAGGGTGTGTGTGCAGCATGCCGCCCTCCTATGTGAGCCATCACCACCTGCCTGCCTCCCCGAATTTACCTTCTGAGTATTCAGTTCTTCAGTTTGCTGCCCCCCTGCACCACCACCCCCCGCCCCACCGCCTGCCTGGCACCAAGAACAGCCTCAATTAGTGTGCCTTGAATTTTGTTGAGGCATTCTTAGAAGCTGGCTTCCAAACCTCGCTGGAGCCTTCAGTTACAGGACTCGTCCTGGGTCAGGGTGGTCAGTGACACTACCCGGGCTTGCTGCCTAGGCAGTCCTGACTGGTCTGCAGAGAGATCGGGCAGCCCTTAGGGTAGAGGAGATTTGGGTCATCTCCTTGGCCAAGCCTCTCCCGCCCAGTGAGGTGCTCTTGTCCTGTGGACTCATCACTCCCAACTTGGTCCATCCCCGCAGGGCGTGTCCAGACCCACACGGTCCCTGAGCACAGCTCAGCTCGCGCAGCCCTCAGGGGGCTTCCAGGCTTCTGTCATCTCCAACATTGTGCTGATGAAAGGCCAGGCCAAGGTAAGCAAGGACCGCTGCCAGCGGAAACTTCTGGAGTGACACCAGATTCTGAGGAGTTGTTGTGTCGAAGGGAAGATGAAGACAGGCAGTGGAGATTCTGGCTCCAGATATAAATATTAATTAACGCGCATCTGTGGAAGAGTGGGAGGGGCCCATACATCTGGACTCCTCTCCCTCCCTGTCTCTCCTTCCTTCTCTGTCCTGGGAGCTCAGGGAGAGGTGGGAGAAGACAGCCCAGGAATTGTTCCTCTGATCAAAGGGAGTAACTGTCTCCAGTCCTGAGTTGTAGCCAAACAGCCCCACTTTCTGGTTAGAAACCACAATGCTTGTTTCCCACTAGAACATGATTCGTGAGTTAGGGGATGTCAGCATCATTTCACAAGAAGGTAAAGTGAGGTCAGACAGGAAGTGATCCACCCAGAATGGCCAGTGGAGGGGAGAGTCTCCGTCCAAGGTCCCTCAGTGTGGGGAACAGCAGACTCATGCAAACGCTCCAGATGCTACACAGCCCTGTCTGGCCTCAAAGTCACAGCTCTTCCCATTCTTTGTTATGTCTGGGGACCTGTGAGCCCAGAGCCACCTGCTCCTCCCTGAGGTCTTTGTTCAGGGCTAAGGCAGGCCCTCAGGAAATGCAGCCCAATGCATAAAACCCCAGGGACCACTCTGCAGTCTGATATCTCCTCTTCTTCCCTAGGGCCTGGGCTTCAGCATTGTCGGGGGGAAGGACAGCATTTATGGCCCCATTGGAATTTACGTCAAAACCATCTTTGCGGGCGGAGCCGCTGCCGCTGACGGCCGACTACAAGAAGGTACATCCCCAGCCCTTCCTGGCATTCCTGGGCTGGGGGAGGTCCTGGGAAGCTGGCACGTGTCCCGAGTCTGCAGAGTATGGCTGTAGATTCCAGGTCTGGCTGGTTGTGCATCTGCACATGCAGGCTGAGGCGTCTCCCATCCGCACTGCTGCCTTCATTCTGCTCAAGGTCCCCTTTCAGTTCCAGGCATCCACTGACATCCCTTCCTGTCATTGTCCCTGTCCTCCCTAACTCACACTTCTAGGGAAACCAGACTCAGTGCATCCAGTGAGTTGTAAAAGCTCCCTGTGAGCCTACTGCCCTCAAGGCTCTAGATATTCAGAGACTTTCCAGCTCTGATTCCTCTTATGAGGAGTTTCTGGTCTGCCCAGCTCCTGTTCTCCCCTCCTGCCCATCCTGCTCCTGTCAGCCGCCTGCTCCTAGCTCTTCAGGGGAGGGAAGCCCTGGTCATCCTGGGAGTAAGGGACCTGGTGACATGGGGGGTGCCTCCTGAGTGTCCTGCACTGGCTTCTTGCCCTGGAGGGCCAGGGTAGGTTCCCAGCCTTAACTCCACCCCAAAGTCATGTTTGAATTTTTGGGCAATAGGCTTGGCCCAAGGAACTCCCAGGTTTCAACTCAGAGGGCAGAATGCAGGGTCAGGCTGCCATGGAGTGCAGGGAAGCCTCTGTGACTGGCACTGGCCTCACACGGGAGGTTTAAAGGGAGGTGACGTCGCAGCACTGCCACTCTCCTTTGTCAGACAGGTTCTGTAAGCCAGGCTAGGTTGGCAAACAACAGCCCAGATCTGCCTGTTGTCACACAGCTCATGGATGAAGAATGGCTTTTATGTTTCCTAGTGGTCAAAAAATGTCAAAGGGATTTTTGATTTTTGTGTCACATGTAAATGAAATGAAATTCAGATTTCAGTGTCCATAGGAGAGCTTCACTGGGACAGGGCCACACTCATTCATTTGCCCCTTGTCTGTGATGCTTTGGGCTACAAGGGTCTGCAGAGCCTACATTTACTCTGCGGCTCTTTATACAGGAAGTGTGCCACCTCTAACCTCATGCGGGGCTGTGCCTGTGGGTTTCATTGTGTGGGCAGTGGGACCCTCTAACGGTTCCGTCATGTGGGAGGGACCAGCTAGGATCAGGGGGTTTAGATGACTCAGGAACCAGAGTGCAGGGGGCGGTGGGCTGGTGAGACACTGGAAGCAGGAGATCCAGCTGAAAGGCCGTTGTGACAGCTGGTCTGCAGTTCCCGAGGGCCTGTCCTGAGGGGAAACCCTGGGAGGAAGAAGGTGCTGGTGGGACAGGTGACAGCCTCTTAGCAGGTGGCCAATGCGGGGAAGGTCAGAGGAAACATGAAGGTTTCAGGTCTTGGGAAGGAAAGATGATGTGTCATAGAGGGTAGGTAAAAGGTGGAGGGGGAGAAGGAAGAGCAAAAGCAAGGCAAATGAGGTCAAATGGGTTCTCAGTTTTTACTTTTTAAATTACAGTTGCCATGCAATAGTGCAGGGGTCCCCAAACTTTTTACACAGGGGGCCAGTTCACTGTCCCTCAGACCGTTGGAGGGCCGGACTATAAAAAATACTATGAACAAATTCCTATGCACACTGCACATATCTTATTTTAAAGTAAAAAAACAAAACGGGAACAAATACAATATTTAAAATAAAGAACAAGTAAATTTCAATCAACAAACTGACCAGTATTTCAATGGGAACTATGGGTGTGGATGCATCCTGTGCTCCTCTCACTGACCACCAATGAAAGAGGTGCCCCTTCTGGAAGTGCAGCGGGGGCCAGATACATGGCCTCAGGGGGCCGTATGTGGCCCGAGCCGGGCCATAGTTTGGGGACCCCTGAAATAGTGTATCATTTCAGCTATACAGCATAGTGGTTATACATTGTATAATTATGAAGTCATCGGCTTATAAGTCTAGTACCCATCTGACACCATGGTTATTACAATGTTACTGACTATATTCTCTATGCAGGGGTGCTCAATACGTAGATCGTGATCTACTGGTCGATCATGAAGGGAGTGTGGGTAGATCGCATAACATTAAAAAGACATTTGTCTTTTGATTGGCATACAGGGTAGCCAATCTGACGTCTGAGCTTTTGACACCCTACGCATGCGTGTTAAACCGCGCTAACTTGTTCAGTTACATTGCTGCGTAGTTAGCCTTCAATTTATTTAAACTAAATACAACAAAGGGTATAAAAATGAGTGCCGTAGCTGGTCCGAGTAAGAACCCTAAAACCTACCACTTTCATACAGAATGGGAGGGGATTTTTTTCACTATGTCATATTCTAAGTGCGTTTGCCTCATCTGTCTGTGTGCCATTGCTATTCCAAAGAAGGAAATGTGGAGCGGCTTTTTCGGACTGTTCATAAAAACTATGACATTGACTTTCCTTCGAAAAGAGAGCTGAGAAGGAGAAAGGTGAAAGAAGAATACACAATATTAAATAGTAAAAATAGTAACTTAAATAATGATAATATAGAAGAAATAAATTTATGTTTTGCATTTTTATTGTAGGTAGATCATTTTGACTTGGTCATCTTATAAATAGCTCGCAAGCTGAAAAAGTGTGGGCACCCCTGCTCTATGCTGTGCTTGACATCCTCCTGAACAGTGTTATAACTTAGTCCTTTTCCCTTTTCACCCAGCTGCCCAACCACCATCCCATGTGGTCACCATCAGTCTGTTCTCTGTATCTATGAGCTTGTTTCTGTTTTTTTTTTTATTGTTGTTGTTCATTTATTTTGTTTTTTAGATTCTACATGTAAGGGAAATCATATGATATTTGTCTTTCTCTGACAAGCTTTTTTTCACTTAATATAATGCTCTCTGAGTCCATCCATGTTGTTGCAAATGGCAAGATTTCATTCTTTTTTATGACTGTCATATACCATTTATATTGGTAATATATATATATATATATATATATATATATATATATATATATATATATATATATACCACCTCTTCCTTATCCACTTGTCTACTGATGGACACTTGGGCTGCTTCCATATCTTGGCTATGTAAAATAATGCTGCAAAGAACATAGGGGTGCAGATATCTTTTACAATTAGTGTTTTAGATTTCTTCATATATATGCCCAGAAGTGGAATTGCTGGGTCATAAGGTAGGTCTATTTTAACTTTTTAAAAAAATATTTTTAGTTTATTGATTAATTTTAGAGAGAGAGGAAGGGGGAGAGAAAGATTATATATATATATAAATTTGTTGTTCCACTTATTTATATATTCATTGGTTGATTCTTGTATGTGCTCTGACTGGGGATCAAACCCACAACCTTGGCATATCAGGATGATCCCCTAACCAACTACTAAGCCAGGGCTCTATTTTTAATTTTTTGAGCAAACTCCATACTGCATTCCATAGTGGATACACCAGTCTGCATTCTCACCAACAGTGCACGAGGTTCCCTTTTCTCCAGATTCTCCTCAACACTTGTTTCTTGATTTATTGATGCTAGCCCTTCTGACAGGTGTGAGGTGGTATTTCATGGTGGTTTGAATTTGCATTTCTCTGATGATTACTGATCTTGAGCTTCTTCTCATATGTCTAATGGCATCTGTATGTCCTTTTTTGGAGAAATGTCTATTTAGATCCTCTGCCAATTTTTAAAAATTGACTTTTAGAGAGAGAGAGGAAGGGAGAGAGAGAAAGATGGAAACATTGATTTGTTGTTCCACTTATTCATGCTGTCATTGGTTGATTCTTGTATGTGCCCTGACTAGGGATCAAATCTACAACCTTGGCATCTTGGAATGATGCTCTAACCAACTGAGCTACCTGGCCAGGGTCTCCTATGCGCATTTATCTGTCTGTTTATCTATCTATCTATCTATCTATCTATCTATCTATCTATCTATCTATCTATCTATGTGAGAGGAGGGGAGATAGACTGCCACATGTACCTTGACTAGAATCCACCCACCAACTTTTATCTGGAGCTGAATCAACCATGCTATCCTCAGTGCTAGAGGCTGATGCTTGGACCAACTGAGCTATCCTCAGTATCTGGTGCTATGCCGATTTTTTAATCAGATTGTTTTTTGATGCTAAGTTGCATGGATTCCTTATATATTTTGGATATTAACCACATTATCAGATATATCATTGGTGAATATCTTCTCCCATTTGATGGGTGGTCTTTTCATTTTGTGGATAGTTTCCTTTGTTATGCAGAACCTCTGTGTTTGAGGTAGTCCTGTGTGTATATTTTGTCTTGTTTCCCTTGCCCAAAGAGGTGAATCCAAAAAAAATACTTCCAAGAACAATCAAAGAGTTTATTGCCTATGTTTTCTTCTAGTTTTGTGGTTCTTAAATTTCAATATTTAATCCATTTTGAGTTATGGTGTAAGAAAGTAGTCTCGTTTCTTATATTTGTATGTGTGTCCACTTTTCTCAGCACCATTTATTGAATAGACTCTGTTTGTTCTATTTTGTGTATTGCCTCCTTTGTCATAGATTAGTTAACCACAAAGGCATGGATTTATTTTTTGGGC
Source organism: Rhynchonycteris naso (assembly GCA_037038555.1). NCBI lineage: Eukaryota > Metazoa > Chordata > Mammalia > Chiroptera > Emballonuridae > Rhynchonycteris > Rhynchonycteris naso. The sequence goes on from CM072999.1 coordinate 225,229,282, forward strand.
TCCCTGTTCTGTTTCATTGATATATGTGTCTGTTTTTATGCCAGTGCCATACAATTTTGATTACTATGACCTTATTGTATAGTTTGATATCAGGTAACATGGTATCTTCAACTTTGTACTTCTTTCTCAAGATTTCTTTGGCTATTCAGGGTATTTTGTGGTTCTGTGTAAATTCTAGGATAATTTGTTCTAGTTCAGTGAAAAATGCCATTGACACTTTGATAAGGATTGCATTGAATCTGTAGATTACTTTGGGTAATATGGACTTTTTATTGATGTTAATTCTTCCCATCCTTGAGCATAGTATATGCGTCCGTTGAAGATATTACCTCTTCTTCAATATCTTTCTTCAATGTCTTAGACTTTTCTCAGTACAGGTCATTTACCTCCTTGGTTAAATTCCTAGGTGTTTTCTTTTTGATGCAATTATAAATGGGATTGTTCTCTTTCTGATACTCTTATCAATGTATAAAAATGTAACCTACTTCTGAATATTAATTTTGTTTCCTGCTATGCACTGAATTTATCAGTTACAATAGTTACTTGATGGAATATAGGGTTGTCTAGGTATATTACCATGTCATCTGTAAATAATGATGGTGTTACTTCTTCCTTTCCAATTTAGCTTATACTAGTTATTTTAAAAATGTGTCTGTTTTCACTCCTTGAGTTAGAATCTCATGTGGACAGAGACCGATCTTTTCTTTCTTTAATCTAGTTGAGCAACCTAACAGATTAAGTGATTTAAATATTCTCCCTACCCTGCTTCTAGCCTTCATTTTCCACACACAGACCCATTAAGAACAGAGCACATCTGAATTCTAGAGAAAAGAGTGGACGTGCCCTGGTGCTAGCAAAGAGTTTTCCAAAGGAACAAAAACTTTACAGAAACAAGGAACAGCTTTAAATCTGAGTACAGCACACTGAGGAGTTGATGATGGGACCCTGGGAGCTGCTGCTAGGGGGCCTCAGGGTTAGGGGCAGAGTCTAACTGTCCCCTGGGCTGGGAGACATGGCCGGGATCCATGCACACCTGTGGAGACTTTAAAGCCTCCACAGTAAAGAGCTGCTGCTCACGAGGGCCGACAGCCTCAGGAGAGTGATGAGAGGATGTAACTTCGTCCACATCTTCTTGGGTGGGAAAACAGGCCACAGTTATAGTCTCTCTTGAATGCAGGGATTTCTAAGCGGAGACACTACTATATGTTAAAAAATAATCTCAACAGCCAGAGAAATAGGATGGATTATGCACAATGGGACCTTAATCAGATGTCAGTGGATCTTACCAGTGACAATCAGGCCATGAATCCACGGAAAAAACTGTTGGCATCTTAATTGCACAGACAGTGATGACTATTGAAAAAGTGTTCCTCGTCCGCGTGCTGATGGAATGGAAGGAAAGGGAGACAGTGGTGCACCATCCACATCACCGCGGGTTTCTGGATACAAAAGAAAATATTGTTCTGTGTTGTGAAGAATTTCGTGAGCCACATGCAGAATGGGCCCTGGGGACCTGCCTGCCTGGAGGGGGGACTTCACGGGTCATGGCAAATGCAGTGAGGGCAGTAGGGAGGGGGCACCGTGAGCGTGTGAGGAAACAAAGGCAGCAGGACTGAGTTGCAGGAAGGGTCAGGAGCTGGTAGGAGGACAGGTTAGCTGAGAAAATGGCACAGAAAGAAGCGTTTAACTGCCTAGAACCCTGGTCAGCAAACTGCGGCTCACGAACCACATGTGGCTCTTTGGCCCCTTGAGTGTGGCTCTTCCACAAAATACGACGTGCGGGCGCTACCTCGATAAGGAATATACCTACCTATATAGTTTAAGTTTAAAAAATTTGTCTCTAAAAAGAAATTTCAATCGTTGTACTGCTGATATTTGTCTCTGTTGACTAGTGAGTTTACCGACCACTGGCCTTAGACCATCATGGGCAAGGCAGGTTGTGCTGCGCCAGGAAATGGTTTATGGGAGCAAATGGTGTGTGTGTGTGGGGGGGGGGGGAACAGGGAAGGATGTAAAGCCAAGAGGTGGACAGGGACCAGGTCAGGCCAGGTCACACGTGCCTGGCTAAGAACCCTGATCCCCTGGAGGTTAAGAGGTGCCAGAGGAGACCCATCACGCTGCCCCTCCAGCTTCTTGGGTGGGGTGAACGCTGCATGAGTAATGTCCTCACAGTGCTTTGTGGATTGTGCAAATGCTGGGCTGGTGGGCGGGACTGGAGTTCAAGGCGAGGACGATGTCCCTGATTGGGCAACATTCTTGTTAGCCAAGACTTTTCCCTGTCCCAACAGGTGATGAAATTCTGGAACTCAATGGTGAATCAATGGCTGGACTGACACATCAGGATGCTTTGCAGAAGTTCAAGGTGATCGTTTATCATCAGGATGAGGCCCAACTCTGGCAAAGGAACCGGGCTGCCAGTGTCACCCTCCTCATTCAGACCTACTGCCCTGTGTGACCCTTCACACAGCGCGCAGCTGGCGCTGGTTTGGACGCCGTGTTAGAAAGAGACCTGGCTCAGAAAATAGCAGAGTGATCGGGATTATTCCAGGGGTGCTTCAATATTGAAGATTGATAGATCTGTTTTAAAACATTCTATGTTTTTATATTAATGTTTCTAAATCAGTTTCTGGTTTTTAAGGCTAAACAACATTTTTGAGTCTCCATCTAGTTCAAGACTAATGTTTATATGTATCACATATATATCCTATGTATAACATGTGCTATCTGTATATATATATACAGAAATGTCATATATGTGTACACACACATACACACACACACGGTTACTCAGGCCCGATTTTTGCACCTTGCCCACAGTCAGTCCCGGATGCCACAGCACCCTCTCTTTCCTTTCAGCAAGCCAAAAAGGGGCTGCTCACCCTCACCGTGCGGACCCGTCTGACGGCCCCTCACTCCCTGAGCAGCCACCTGTCCCCCCCGCTGTGCCGTTCCCTGAGCTCCAGCACCTGCGTGGCCAAGGACAGCAGCTCTTTCCTCTTGGAAAACCCTGAGGCTGCTGCCAGCACCGCCAAGCCCAATTACAGAATCATGGTGGAGGTTTCTCTGAGGAAAGGTAGGAGCGTGTCCCCTGGAGGGCTCTGTTGTCCTCTGCACCCTTCTGCCTGGGCCTCCCACCCAGAGTCGTTTCCCAGACTTTCCTCCCCTGGAGTCAGTTCAGAGGCAGGGCCCTGTCGTCCGGGAGCAGATTGTGTGGCCACTGCTTAGCAGAGGGGCTAGGGCTCTGTGTGTGGAGAGATCCTAGGTGACACCGTCCGAACACAGTCAGTGTCCTAGCGCAGGGGCCAGAACACAGAGAAAGAAAGCAACCCCCTCCCCCCAGACTTTCTTTAGTTGGACTTGACACCCCTTAAAAGCCTAAGCCACCATGTGTGGCCCCTTAACTGCTCTCCTGTTTTCCATTCTTGACTCCTCATATTTCTTTCTCTTTCCAGCAGTCAGTCATATTTGTGAAAACAGAAATAAGGTCACATCCCTTCCTTGCTGAGTGCAGCTAGTCCCTCGTTCACACAGCCCCATTGAAGATGGCCCTTGCACCTCTGCCCACTGTCCCTGTGACCAGCTACGGCCGGCAGCAGGCATGCAGCTTCTCCCCTTTGTGCCTCTGGCCCATTGCCACACCTCTGGTTTATTCTTGTCACTTGTATTTTAGCCTAAATGTTGTCCCGTCTGAAGCCTGAAGCAGCCATCCTGTCCTTTCTAGCACATTCCTCATTAATCTCTACATAATCCTTAACAGTCTCTGACACCTTCTCTCCCCCCACCCCCTCACCCTTTTCCTCCCTTCCTTCTTTGCCTCCACACTTGGCACTCAGCATCCTTACTGCCTACATCACTGTTGCTGACCCTAAAGCAGCGCCACCCACAGGGAGTGTTCTGTAGATGCAGGGAATCAGGGCCCTACTAAGTGGAGAACAGCAACTGACCTGGGATGGTGTTTGGGCATGTGGGCACCTGACAGACCAGCATGCCCCTGGGAAAGCCTCAGTCACCCCCTGTTCTGCCCACAGAGGCTGGTGTTGGTCTGGGCATCGGCCTGTGCAGTGTCCCCTACTTCCAGTGCATCTCGGGCATCTTCGTCCACACGCTCTCTCCGGGATCGGTGGCACATCTGGATGGACGGCTCCGGTAGGTCCCTGTCTCTGGTTTTGAAAAGACCCCTGATTTGCAACAGAAGGGACTCCCTAGGCTGTCAGGAGGTTCCTTTGGAGGCAAGATACTCAGAATGATCCAGCAGCATGGAAATTACTTGGGGAATGTGTTAGAAATGCAGAACCTAGGCCCCTCCCACACCTGCCAATAAGAATCTGCATTTACCAAGGTCCTGGGGTTGTCTGCATGGGAAGGCTGGGAGACCTTGTCTGAGTAAACCAGGGAAGAGGGGGAAACGTGAAGGAATCATGCTTTCACCCCGATTTTACTAAGTGGAGTGAGGAGTGACATAAGTAGGCGTGTGGACGAGGTTCACCTGCATATTCTATTTAGAGAAAGAAGCTTGCTGAGCAAATATGTAGTATTAACTGAATTTCTTGGTGGCCTAAAGAAAATATTTTCAGGCATCCCTTTGTAAAAAAATTTTATTTATATTCAATTATTGGGGTGATATTGATTAATAAAATTATGTAGGTTTCAAGTGTATGATTCTAAAACAGGGATCCCCAAACTTTTTACACAGGGGCCAGTTCACTGTCCCTCAGACCGTTGGAGGGCCAGACTATAAAAAAAACCATGAACAAATCCCTATGCACACTGCACATATCTTATTTTAAAGTGAAAAACCAAAACGGGAACAAATACAATATTTAAAATACAGACCAAGTAAATTTAAATCAACAAACTGACCAGTATTTCAATGGGAACTATGGGTGCGGATGCATCCTGTGCTCCTCTCACTGACCACCAATGAAAGAGGTGCCCCTTCTGGAAGTGAGGCGGGGGCTGGATAAATGGCCTCAGGGGGCCGCATGCGGGCCGTGGGCCGTAGTTTATGGACCCCTATTCTAGAATATATCACCTGCATATTGTACTATGTGGTCACTACCCAAGTCAAGTCTCCTTCCATCACCATCTACCCCTCACCCTCTTCTGCCCACCAACCTCCCTCCCCCATTCCCTATTCCCTCTGCTAATCACACTGTTGTCTGTGTCTATGGGTTTTTTTTATTGTTTAATCCCTTTACCTTTTCTTACCGAAATCCCACAAGCCCCCTCTCCTCTGACAACTATTAGTCTGTTCTCTGTGTTTGAGTCTATTTCTCTTTTATTTATTAGTTTATTTTGTGTATTAGATTCCACAGGTGAGTGAAATCATATGGTACTTGTTTTTCTCTGTCTGGCTTATTTGACTTAGCATAATGCTCTCCAGGTCCATACGTGCTGTTGCAAAAGATGAGATTTTCTTTATTTTTATGGCCACATAGTATTCCATTGTGTAATGTACCAGAGCTTTTTTATCCACTCATCTATTGCTGGGCACTTGGGCTGCTTCCAGATCTTGGCTAATGTAAATAATGCTGCAGTGAACATAGGGGTCCATATATTCTTTCAAATTAGTGTTTCAGGCTTCTTTAGATATATTCCCAGAAGTAGGATTGCTGGGTCAAAAGGCAGTTCCATTTTTCATTTTTTGAGGAATCTCCATACTGTTTTCCACAGTGGCTGCACCAGTCTGCATTCCCACCAACAGTGCACAAGGGTTCCCTTTTCTCCACATCCTCACCACGCTTGTTGTTTGTTGATTAATTGATGAGAGCCATTCTGACAGTTCGGAGCTGATATCTCACTGTGGTCTTAATATGCATGTCCCTGATGACTAGTGACATTGAACATCTCTTCATATGCCTATTGGCCATCTGTATGTCTTCTTTGGAAAAGTGACTATTCAGGTCCTTTCCCCATTTTTTAATTGGATTGTCTTTTTGGTGTTGAGGTATAGGAGTTCTTTATAAATTTTGGATATTAACCCCTTATCAGATGTTTCACCAGTTGGCATTCCTGACTTATTTACAAGTAACTTGTAAGAAAAGTAGAAATCCAAAATTTATTTTCAATAAATGATCTTGATGTTATAACAACCTTTTTTCCCAGTTTAACTTGTTACTTTATGTTCACCTGGCCCAACATTCCTATGTAGAATATGTGGTCTCATATAGTCTGACGTCACATGTACTCGCAATGGGTTAGGGTTTTGCCAAACCAGCAGAGTTTTGACATATTGTTTAATGTTTCCCTGTAAATACACTCTGTGCAGAGGCAGCCCTGGTTAGGACGGTGTCCTGATGGAGCTCCTGAGGTAGACGGGGATTTGCTGTTACCTGCAGGAGGGTGACAGCCAGTCTGCTGACTCACTGAGCTGCTGTTACCTGGGCATGACTGCAGACTGGGGCTGATTGCTCTAGTGCCAATACCGTCAGACAGTCCTCCCTCCTAGACCAGCAGCTGGGAGCGATTGTTCTGGAAGCTTTTGCTTTTCTGGGCATCTGTTGCTGTATGGGTGCGCCGCTTCCTCCGTTGCAGTAACAGAAGTGTGTCCTTTCATTTCAGTTCTTATGCGGACCAGCTCAGCAGAGGTGTAGGGAGAGGGGACAGGCGACCTCAGTGGAGAAATGGTGCAGTCAGCAGGTCACCCAAGTTCCAGTCCTGTCCTGTCTCTGCTGACAACTAGCAAGGCCAAGGGCAGCAGACTGGGGCCACTGCCTGAGGTTTTTTAAAATAAAGTTTTATTGGAAGAAAGCCACAGCCACTTCTTTTTTTAAAATTAATTTTAATGGGGTGACACCAATAAATCAGTGTACATATGTTCAAAGAAAACATCTCCAGGTTATCTTATCATTCAATTATGTTGCATACCCATCACCCAAAGTCAAATTGTCCTCTGTCACCTTCTATCTGGTTTTCCCTGTGTCCCTCCCCTCCTCCCTATCCCACTCTTCCCTCCCTCTTCCCCACCCCGTAACCACCACTCTCTTGTCCATGTCTCATAGTCTCACTTTTATGTCCCACCTATGTATGAAATCATGCTGTTCTCAGTTATTTTCTGTGTTACTTATTTTACTCCATATAATGTTATCAAGGTCCATTCATGTTGTTACAAATGATCTGATGTCATCATTTCTTATGTCTGAGTAGTATTCCATAGTATATATGTACCAAAGCTTTTTAATCCACTTGTCCTCTGACGGACACTTGGGCTGTTTCCAGATCTTTGCTATTGTGAACAATGCTGCCACGAACATGGGGGCACATTTCTTCTTTCCGAACAGTGATATGGTGTTCTTAGGGTATATTCCTAAAAGTGGGATAGCTGGGTCAAAAGGCAGTTTGATTTTTAATTTTTTGAGGAATCTCCATACTGTTTTCCACAGTGACCACAGCCACTTCTTTACATATTGTCTATCGTGGCTGTCTTCACGCTGCAATGGAGTCGGTTGAGTTGTTGTGATAGGAGGTGTGGCCCAGAAGCTTAAAGTATTTACTAAATGGACTTTCCAGGAAAAGTTTTTGACCCCTAAACAAGGTATTATTAAGGGGATAGTTTCTCCATCTGTAAACTTGAGGGTGCTGTACTGTACCAATCCTCCAGGTATTGATGCTGCCGTACCTTTTGTATGCCATCTTTCCTTGTTGAGGTTGCCAGTAAGTCAGTTCTCACTTGACAACGCAGACTCCATCATGTTCTTTCCTTATGTTGTTTTGTAAGAACTTGAATTGCTCCCCCACCCCGTTATTTCCTCTTTACATTTTAGCATATACTCTCCCTCCTTCCTTCCAACATTGCACACATGGGAAAACACTGAGGCCCAAAGAGAGGGTGTGAGTAGTTAAATTGTGGTTAAGACGGGAAAGGGAGAAGGAAGGCCATGGACAGACATGTTATGTTGCCTCACTAATCATACAGCAGGGGATGAGCGAAGTGTTGCTTGGGGCTGCCCTTGTCTGAGTTTTCCAGGTGACCATGGACATCTACTTAATAACGTGGTTTTTAGGTTGCATCGAATGGCCCCAGCAGGAGTGTCCCCTTGCCTCCATCAGTGATTGTCCCGATGCCACATTGATGAGCTTGCCCATGACTTCCTGTTCACACTTTCACAGCTGTGGCGACGAAATTGTGGAAATCAATGACTCCCCTGTGCACTACATGACGCTTAACGACGTCTACGCGGTCCTGAGTCACTGCAGCCCTGGCCCCGTCCCCATCACTGTCAGCCGACATCCAGACCCACAGGTAATGCCCGCTGGGGGCATCTTGTTTTTCTGAGGCTCACTCTGTTAGTACTAAAGTCGAAACAAGAAATGACTGGATTTCAACCGCAACTTCTTGGGACGTGTTCCAAGGGTCTGAAGGAACAAGGCATGCAGCAGAAGTTCACTGACCAACTCTTAGACACCAGGGGCAGGGGCATTGCTTATGGCTCTTGCAGCTTGGGTACAAGCTCTAGGTGAGGAAAATACTGACCCAGGGTCCTGACAGTGGGTGAACGAGATTCACCCGTCCATGCATCTGGTGGAGACCCACTATGTGACTGGAGCTGAGCATCTGAGGCAAGTTCAGAGTACACACACGGGTTGTGACTTGAAGTTCTCGGTCTCCCTGAAGAGACAGGCACAGAAATAACTGCAATAAGGAGTTGTCACTACTACGGGAATACCAGGAAACTGAAGCCCGCAATATCAGTAGTTGTTTTCTTCTGGCACAGAATTTGAGGCAGGTCCTCCCATGCAGTGTGATAGAGTTATGCAGTCAGGATGTCACTGAACAAAATCACTGGGTTCCTTGCCCAACATGCACATAGAAGCCAGAGTCTAAAGCATCGGGCTTTTCCTTTTTTCTTCTTTAAAATTTTATTGAATTTATTTGGGTGACATTGGTTAATAAAATTATGTAGGTGTCAAGTGTATGAGTCTAGAATACATCGTCTGTATATTGTATTGTGTGTTCACCGCCCAGAGTCAGATCTCCTTCCATGACCATTCATCCCCTTTACCCTCTTCTACTCCCCCCTTCTCTCTGGTAATCACCACACTGTTGTCTGTGTCTATAATTTTTTTTTCTTAACCCATGTGCCTTTTTCACCTAGCCCCACAACCCCCTCCCCTGTGACAGCTGTCAATCTGTTCTCTGTATCGATGAGTCTGTGTCTGTTTTGTTTGTTAGTTCATTTTGTTCACTAGATTCCGCATATGAGTGAAATCATATGATACTTGTCTTTCTCTGACTGGCTTTTTCCACTCAGCATAATAATCTCCGGTCTATCCATACTGTGGCAAAAGGTGAGGTTTCCTTCTTTTTTATAGCTGTGTAGTATTCCATCATGGAAATGTATCAGATATTTTTATCTACTCATCCCCTGATGGAAACTTGGGCTGTTTTCAAATATTGTAAATAATGCTGACATGAACAGTATTATTTAGTCTGATATCAGGTAGCATGAGTCCTCCAACTTAATTCTTCTTTCTCAAGAATACTGTAGCTATTCAGGGTCTTTTGAGGTTCCATATAAATTTTTTTGAATATTTGTTCTAGTTCTGTGAAATATGCCATTGGTATATTGATAGAAATTATCTGTAGATTACTTTGGGTAATATGAACATTTTAATGATGTTAATTCTTCTAACCCATGAACACGGTCTGTACTTCCTCTTATTTGTGTCTTAATTTCTTTCTTTAGTGTCCTATAATTTTTGAGAATAGGTCTTTTACATCCTTAGTTACATTTATCTATAGTTTTTTGGCTTTTCCTTTTCTTTCTTTTTTTCTGATGCAGTTGTAAATGGGATTGTTTTATTATTTCCCTTTCTGATAATTCTTTATTCGTGTATAAAAATGCAATGATTTCTGGGTATTTATTTTGGTTCCTGCTATTTTACTGACTTTTTTTTTTTTAGTTCTAGTAGTTTTTTGGGGGAATCTTTAGGGTTCTCTATACAGTATCATGTCATCTGCCAATAATGCAGCTTTACTTCCTCCTTTCCAATTTGGATGCCTTTCATTTCTTCTTATTATTTCTGTGGCTAGGACTTCCAGTACCATACTGAATGAGTGGTGAGAGTGGACGTCCCTGTCTTGTTCCTGTTCTTAAGGGAAACGCTTGTAATTTTTGCCCACTAAGTATGATGTTGGCTGTGGGTTTGTCATATGTGGCTTTTATTACGTTGAGGTATGATTCCCACTTTCCTGAGAGTTTTTGTTTTTTATCACAATTGGTGCTTGATTTTATCAAATGCTTTTTCTGCATCTATTGATAGGATCATATGATTGTTTATGAGGCATATTGCATTTATTGATTTGTAGATGTTGTACCAACCTTGCATCCCATAATTAATCCCACTTCATGGTGTGTGGTCTTTTTAATGTGTTAGCTGGATTTGCTTTGCTAATATTTTGTTGAGGATTTTAGCATCTATATTCATTAGGGATATTGACCTATAGTTTTCTTTCTTTGTAGTGTCTTTACCTGGTTTTGGAATGAGAATAACACTGGCCTCGTAATGAGCTTCGGAGTCTTCCCTCCTCTTGAACTTTTGGGAATAGATTGTGAAGATGTTAGTTCTTCTTTGAATGTTTGGTAAAATTCTTCTGTGAAGTAATGCAACAGTTTATTTGCAGAGAAATATGGTCTATCGGTCAGCCAATTAGGAGCCCAGAGGCGAGGCTCAGATCCGTGTCCGCAAATAAAGACTTGAGGCAAATTTAAAGAATAAGGGTGAGGAAGGAGCATGTGTATTTATTAATTCTAATTCAGGGGTCTGATTGAAGTCTTGGAAGTAAACCATCTAAGGTGAGAGATGTGAGAGGGTCCAGGCAGGAACAAGGAAATTGCAGTCTGGAAGTTTGGTCAGCCCCACACGTGTTCGTCTTTGGCCTTGGCACCAGGTCTTTCTTGCTGAAGGATCTCATGCTTTGTAAAAGGCTCTGGGCAACAGCAGTATCTCTGTTAGTTTAGTGACTTCTTTTTCTTTTAGGAGAATATGCAATTTATTAGGCAAAGGATACAAAATAAAACCCATCCAGATCTCCCTTTATTTCTACAGGCTCTCCTACCCCAAACCTTCTACAATCAGTTCACAGCACAAAATGGCTAGCAGAGAATTTTTTAAAAATGCAAAGCCTCTGAAGGTGACAGCTGCTCGGCCTGAGGGAGACGCCTGGTCAGATGCACCTGTCTCTGGAGGGGCCACTCTCTGCTGTCACAGGGAGGGTCAGGACTGCACACGGCCTTCTGGGCCGCAAGCTGACATCCAGGAAGTATTGGGAATTTTGGTTTCCCTGAGCTCTCGGTCAGGCCAGCTTTGGGTCCTTCAGCTGCTATCCATGCAGACTCCTGTCAGCTGCGCGGCTCACAGTTTGTCTGTGCTGGTTTTTTTTTTTTACAGGGACAGAGAGAGAGAGTCAGAGAGAGGGATAGATAGGGACAGACAGACAGGAACGGAGAGAGTTTTTTGTTGCCGTCGCAACACCTTAGTTGTTCATTGATTGCTTTCTCACATGTGCCTTGACTGCGAGCCTTCAGCAGACCGAGCAACCCCTTGCTGGAGCCAGCGACCTTGGGTCCAAGCTGGTGAGCTTTTGCTCAAGCCATATGGGCCCGCGCTCAAGCTGGCGAGCTCAGGGTCTCAAACCTGGGTCTTCCGCATCCCAGTCTGACGCTCTAGCCACTGCGCCACCACCTGGTCAGGCTCTGTGCTGGTTTTGAGCTTTCTCATTCGTCCATAGTCTCGTTAGCTGTGTGGGCAGTTTTAGTGAAGGGACATGTTATGGAGTGGTGGGGCCCGGGCAGCTGGGGCATAGGTGCTAGAGGACAGTGTTGAGATGGCGTTTGGCAAGGCATTGGGGTCTTACTATAAAGGGCATCCAACAGGGTGCTAAAGAGTTTGCACGTGGGCCTGGCCTACGGTGGCGCAGTGAATAAAGTGTTGACCTGGAATGCTGAGGTCACCGGTTCGAAACCCTGGGCTTACCTGATCAAGGCACATATGGGAGTTGATGCTTCCTGCTGTTTCCTGCACCCTTCTCTCTCTCTCTCTCTCTCTCTCCCCACCCTTACTTCCCTAAAATGAATAAATAAAATTTTAAAAATTATGTTTATAAAAAATGCCCTGGAAAAAAAATGCCCTGGCCAGATAGCTGTTAGTTGGAGCATCATTCTGAAGCACAGAGGTTGCTGGTTCGATCCCCAGTCAGGGCACATACAGGAACAGATCGGTGTTCCTGTCTGTCTGTCTCTCTCTCCCTGCCTCTCTCTCTAAAATCAATTACAGAGTCTGCACGTTATTCATTAGTGAGGAGCGAGGGAGGCCAGTCTGCAGCTACAGCTGTAACTGAGCACGGTGGGCTGACTGAGCACAGTGGTATGGGCGGAACCTGCAGTCTGTCAGAGGACGGAAACCGAGCAGAGGGCCTGACCTAGACATCAGGTGTGGGACGGGAATAGAGGTGCAGCAGGAGGCGACTCTGGGGAAGACTCACTCTTCACTGGTTGGTTTCTCTCTGTAGGGAGCCTGGGTAATGGTGGCATCACTACCGGAACAGGATAATGTGGAGAGTGGGCTGGGGCACGGAAAGTATGAGCTCAGCGTGGGACATAGAGATTCCAGAGCCCGTGGGAGGGCCACTGGACAGTTAGATTTGGGGCTGATAATGGCTGCTAAGTGTGATCCAGGTCGGAGGTGGACCCGGGAGTTAAAGCCATGGGCAGAGATGAGGTCACTTTGGGGAATCTGGTGAGACTCACCATCCCGACTTACTCAGTATTTAGTGTGTGCCAGACGTGTTTGCCAAAGACGGGCCAGATACCGCTGCAGCTCGTTGTACAGTCCCCTCGAAGTCCGTAGCATGTTCCCTTCCAATTCACAGAGGAGGAAACTGAGGCTTGGAAAGGAAAAGGGACTTGCCCTGTGCGGGAGCCGTGAAGCAGGGAAGCTAGGGTTGAAACCCAGCAAGGCCTGAACTAACATGCTTGGTGTATTCAGCTCCAAACCTATTCAGTGTGGAGCAGTGAGGAGAAGCACGGGAGGGCACCGCGACTTCTTCCTCCAGGCAAACGACTGCTCTAAGTGTGTGGGCGCCATTTCTCGGGAGTCCTGAGGCGAGGCAGCAGGGGTGGGGTGGGGTCAGCAGAGTTCTGGTGGGAGGGAGCTGGGAGTGGGGCTCACTGCTGCTCAGACAAGGGCACCTGGCCTGGCAGGGCAGTGCTCGGCTGCAGAGTCCCTGCCCAGGTCCAGTTCTGCTACTTACCGTTTGGAGAGCTTGGACACTTCACCTAAGCTCTCTGAGGTCCGGCTGCTCAACTGAGAAGGTGCTGCTGTCGAGGGCACGTCTCTTGTTTTGACAGACTACCATTGCCAGGCTGTGCCCAGCACTTCACTTGATTTATTCAGTATTTTTATTGTTAAAATATATTTAACATAAATTTTATCAGGTTAGCCACTTTTAAGTATAGAGATCAGTGGCATTAGTACATTGTTGTGCAAGCATCACCACCATCTGCAGAAGTGTCCATCTTGCAAAAGTAACTCCCTCCCGCAGCCCTGGGAACAAGCATGTGTTCTGCTCTCTGCGTCCATGATTTAGAGAGTGCTTGATGTGAGCATGCATATGGGCTAACACAGTGTGTGTGCTTTTTCTGACTGGGTTTTTACTTAATGTAATGTCCTTAAGGGTCATCTGTGTTGTAGCACGTGTCAGAATTTCCTTCCTTCCTAGAGTGAAGTAAAAATTCATTCTGTGTATACACTACTGTTTGTTCATCCACTCATCAGTTGATGGACACTTGGGTGGTTTCTACCAAAATGGTTGTTGTGAATAACTCTGCTATGAGCACAGGTGGACAGACATCTGTGGGAGACTTCTTTTACTTGTTCTGGTGTGTATATTCACCAGCCGGGTTACTGGGGGGTGTTATAGTTTTAATTTTCTGAGGATCCTCCATAGTAGTTTCCATTCTGGCTACACCAATTTACATTCTCATCAGGAGTGCGCAGGGGTTCAATTTCTCCCCATCTGTATCAACACTTGTTACTCTGTTTTGATGGGAGCTGTGCTAATGGGTATGTGGGCGGTAACATGGCCTCTGTGCATTTCCCTAATGCCTGGTTATGCTGAGCACATTTTCCTCTGTTTATTGGCCATCTGTTTATCTTATTGGGAGAAATGTCTATTCCGGTCCTTTGCCCATTTTTTAATTGGGTTGTTTGATTTTGTTTTTTACTCTTTTGTGTACAATGTTGACTGACACAGATTTAATTCTGACATAGTCTGGCTTATGTATATTTTGTTGCTTGTAGTTTTGGTATTAGTTCACGTAAAAACAAAACACCTGCCCTCAATGTGAGGTAGGTTCTATTGTTGTTTTACAGAGGTAGGAATGGACAGCTGATCCAATTAAGTGACTTGTCTAAGTGCACACAATTTGACACAGGGTGAAGTGGGACTTGAACGCAAGTGTGTTTAGCTTCAAGAGTCACACTCTCAGGTGGCTGATGATGACGGTGATGTCATGACAGCAGTGCCAGGGTGGGTCAGTCCCAGGGTGGACTTTGCAGTGGTGACTTCACTGAGAGCAGTGGTTCTCAACTTTTAACACTCGAGGACCAGTGAAAATAGGAAAATGATTTTAGGGACTGCTAAGGCAAAAATCACCCTGAGCATAAGTGGATTCAACTAAGACAATCGGGCCTATAATCTTCATACAACATCAGGGTGGTTAACTCTTTCACAGACCAGCAAGTGGACCAGTGGTTGCAAAACACTGGCCTAGAGTTTTGTCACAGTGGAGGGAAGGCTGGAGAGTTCAGGGGCCACCTTGTGACCCTTTTATTGTCAGTTTGGACTTTATCTAGCAAAGACTTGGGAACTAGTGATGCCCAGGCTGTGTCTAGAAGTGGAACGGGTTAGCTGTCTGCAGCATGGACTGGAAAGAAGTAAGCCAGGGGCCCATTTTGGGAGCCAGATCGGGGCTGGGAGCCTGCCAGAAGGGTCACCGTGGTTTATCTGAGATGATGGACATTTTCTAGGTCTCTGAACAGCAGCTTAAGGATGCCGTGGCCCAGGCTGTGGAGAACCTCCGGTTTGGAAAGGAGCGTCACCAGTGGAGTCTGGAAGGTGAGGGACACTGTGAACTTTTCTTTGGAGTATTTTTGTCTTCTTAGCTTTGAGTTTATAGATATTACCTCACCCTGCACCCCAGGAATACGTAAGAATGGTCATCATGGGCAAGCCTGGCCTATGGACAAGGTTTGGAAACTGGCAGCTCACTAGCCAAATGTGGCACACTTTATTCTTTCCTGGGAGGCACAAGATTTTACAGCCGTCTGAATAAGATACCACACATCCCTTCATCCCGCCTGAGAGCCGCGGGGAATAACTGCCCATCTGTGTGTCCTGTTGGCCAAAGTGGCTGGGCCTGCAGGCCCCCGGGTCAGTCACTGCTGCTGGGATGCCCTGGGGCTGAGCGGCCCCTGGATGAGGCCGTCGTGGGGGCCCACGCCTCCCCTCATGGTCAAGCTGTGCCCACGCATCTCAGGGTGCCTCCCACGCAGGCAGAAAGCGGGTGAGGATCCAACCTGAAGTCCCAGAGCTCACTGCTGAGCAGGCTCAGGTCCTGGGTGCATTCTGACCAGGAGCCAGCCGCCCGAGGCGCAGCTCTGCAGTGTCTGTCTCCTGTGCTTCGATGCAGGTGTCAAAAGGCTGGAGAGCAGCTGGCATGGGAGGCCAGGCGCAGAGAAGGGGCGCGAGGAGAACTCGGCGCCGCCGCAGCGCAGGGCGCAGAGGGTGATGGTCCGCTCCAGCAGCGACAGCAGCTACATGTCGGGGTCCCCTGGGGGCAGCCCCAGCCGTGGTGTCGAGCAGCAGCCCTGTGACCTGGAAGGCAGCACAGACAGCCCCACTGCGTCCCTGGGGCAGGAAGCCAGTCCCCTCCTGGAGAGCCCGCCCCTCCCCCAGAAGCAAGAGGACCACCCGCCACTGAGACTGAAGAAATCCTTTGAGATTTTCGTCAGAAAGCCCACGTCCTCCAAGCCCAAGCCTCCACCCAGGAAATACTTCAAAAGTGACAGTGACCCGCAGAAGAGCCCGGAGGAGTGCGCTGAGGCCCCCGTCCTGGTGAGTGCCTTCAGGTTGCGTCTTGGTCAGGGTGCTTTCGTGCAGTTCCCTGAACTCATCAGGATGGAGGGCTACCACGGAGGGCCACGTGTGCCTGAGTCAGTGAATACAGCTGAGGGCGTGTCCTGGGTGGGGGAGGGAGAGAGAGAGGGAGAGAGTAAGAGAGAGGACCAGGTGAGGAGGAGAAGGAGATGAGGAAAGGGGGGGGGAGAGAGAGAGAGAGAGAGAGAGAGACAGGTGGAGAGAGTGACGGAGGTGGGGGTAACAGACGAGGAGGGAGAGAGTGAGGCAGATAGGACTGAGGAGAAGAGAGAGCAGTGAGCAATAAGAGTGGAAACAGAGGCAGAGATAAAAGAGGAGAGAGGGAGATGACTGGGGGAGAGATAAGAGGATAAAAATAGGGAGAGAGAGTAGAGGGGAGTGAAACACACAGGATAAAGGAGAAAAGAAAAGAGAGCTGAGGAGAGAGAGTAGAGAGGAAGATAAAAGATAGGAGGGAGACAGATGAGAAGAGAGGAGGGGAAAGATAAGAGGAACAAGAGGAAGAGAGAGGGCAGGGGGTGAGACAGGAGAGAGGAATGCAGTGAGGGAGAGAGATGGGGACACAGGAGGGAGAGGGAGCCACCACTCACAGGCCCTCAGTGCCGCAGGTGCCGCTCTCAATCCCAGCACTGGTACCCTTGACATCTGCAGTCTTGATTTCTCAGGCACACCAGCGGGAAACCAATCCACACCTCAGATTTGAACCTGCTGGTAGAGACTGTCATTTCAGAGACATAGTTTGCTTTTTATTATATGTCCCTTTATTAATAGGCTA
The DNA here is from genome assembly GCA_037038555.1 of Rhynchonycteris naso. Lineage (NCBI taxonomy): Eukaryota > Metazoa > Chordata > Mammalia > Chiroptera > Emballonuridae > Rhynchonycteris > Rhynchonycteris naso. The sequence continues at coordinate 225,246,216 of CM072999.1, forward strand.
TTATTTTACTACTGAGCAGTACTGCTGATTTCTTATCAATTATTGTTGGTACAGTCCTAAAAAGTAATGAACCTTGAATTACCAGTATTGATTACTGCCTTTTTACTAGCCTCTTTCACTATAATTACTGCAGAACCCCCAACTACCTGACAGCGTACATATACCCTCTAACTGTGAGATACCATTAACACCAGCCTGTCTGTCTGCCCCAGAGACTTAAAACCACCCACGGTGTCCCCTCCACCACCCACACAACCCAGACCTTGGGCCACCTCAGGGAGCCGCACAGGAGCCTCCGTTCAACACTCAGCAGCTGCACGCCCACACTGTGATCGAGCTGGGGCCACACTCTTCTCAGTCACAGCCTGAAAACAGTTTGCCCATTAACAGCAGCAGGTAACTCCCAGTAGCCATCACCCACCTACCTTCACCCATAAGAGCTGATCTAACTGACCTGTACTTACATCACAATCTAACATCTCTGTTATTCCTACAGAATACACTGCTGTCACCACTCAGTCCTTCCACTGCAGGCCAGTAATAAACACCATGACAGGGAGACACACACCACACTGACAGCACCAGCTAGCCCTCCACACGAGGGGGCACACTGACTGCCCACCCCTCCATCAGCATGGGCATTACATAATCTAAGCATTGTTCATCTAGTAATACAGACTAAAAATTCTTACTTACTCCATATATAATGGGTCAGAAACCTATGGCTCGTGAGCCAGATGTGGCTTTTTTGTTGGCTACATCTGGCTTGCAGACAAATCTTTAATAAAAAAAGTAATAACGTTAAAAATATTAAACATTCTCATGTATTACAATCCATTCATTTCCTACTGCTCATGTTCATGGTTGCGGGTGGCTGGAGCCAATCACAGCTGTCATCCGGGACAACACCAAATTTTTATTGGATAATGCATAACGTAAACGGGTCATTGTGAGGTCAGGAAGTAAACTTCCCTCCTTTTAATCAAGTAGTCAGCTAGCTAATTGCAGAAACCCTTTTGACGAAGAAGATGGCTAAAAGAAAAAAAGATGAGGAGTATCGTACTTTTCAGCAGGAATGGACAGAGGAATTCGCCTTTGTGGAGAGAGCAGGTTCTGCAATGTGTCTAATATGCAATGATAAAATTGCATCAATGAAATGGTCAAATATAAAGCAACACTTCGACACACACCATACTACATTTGCATAGAAACATCCAACAGGGGACAGCAGGAAGAAAGCATGTCAAGAGCTACTGTGCAGAGTGCAAGCTAGTCAGCAGCAACTCCATGTTTGGACCCAACATGGTGACTGGAATTCGGCTAGCTTTGCTGGTGCTTTAGCAATTGTGAGAAACGTAAAGCCATCCACAGATGGGGAGTATGCCAAAACATTCATGCTTGATGTTGCCAATGAACTTTTTGACGACTTTTCAGATAAAGACAAGATAATCAAACGAATAAAAGACATGCCTCTGTTGGCAAGAACTGTTCACGATCATACCATCATGATGGCAAATCAAATTGAGGCAACACAAGTGAAGGACATAAATGCAGCACCATTCTTTTCTCTCACTTTGGATGAGTCAACAGACATAAGCCATTTATCCCAGTTCAGTGTAATTGCAAGGTATGCTGTTGGTGACACACTACGTGAGGAAAGTCTTGCTGTTTTGCCTATGAAAGAAACAACAAGGGGAGAGGATTTATTCAAGTCTTTCACTGAGTTCGCTAAAGAAAAAAATCTACTGATGGATAAACTTATTTCGGTGTGTACTGATGCTGCTCCGTGCATGGTGGGGAAAAAGAGAGGATTCATAGTGCTTCTTTGTGAACATGAAAAGAGACCTATCCTAAGTTTTCACTGCATCCTACATCAGGAGGCGCTTTGTGCTCAGATGTGTGGCGAGCAGCTTGGTGAGGTGATGTCGCTGGGCATTCGGGTGGTCAACTTGATTGTTGTCCGAGCTTTAAATGATCTCCAGTTTAAAACACTGCTGGATGAAGTTGGGAATAATTATCCTGGTCTGCTTCTGCACAGCAATGTGCATTGGTTGTCAAGAGGGAAGGTGCTCAGCTGTTTTGCGGCTTGTCTGAGTGAAATCCTGACTTTTCTTGAAATGGAAAACATTGAGCATCCTGAGTTAGCTAACACTGAGTGGCTCCTGAAGTTCTACTATCTCATGGACATGACTGAGCATCTCTGAACAGCTCAATGTGAAAATGCAAGGCATTGGAAAGAAAGTCTTATCCCTTCAACAGCAGTGTTTGCATTTGAAAACAAGCTGCAACTCTTCATCACTGACATTGAAACAGGTCGTTTACTACACTTTGAAAAACTGGGAGAGTTTAAAGATGCATGCACAGCAAGTGACCCTGCTCAACATCTTAATCTCCAGTAGCTAGCAGGCTTCACATCTAACCTCTTGCTGTCATTCAAAGTGGTCTTTGGAAAATTTTGTGAGTGCACTCTTCTTTTTAAGTTCATCACCCATCCACACGAGTGTGCAGTGGACAGTGCCGACCTGAGTTACATCCCCGGTGTCTCTGTCAGTAATTTTGAGCTATAAGCTGTGACCTGAAGGCCTCAGACATGTGGTGAATAAGTTCAAGTCACTGAATGAAGATTTGGAAAGACTTGTATGACAGCAAGCAGAGTTGGCGAGCAAACACTAGTGGGGAGAAATGAAAACACTTCAACCCGCGGACCAGTTGATTGTCAAAATTTGGAATGCGCTTCCCATCACATACCATATACTGCAGCGTGTGAGCATTGCTGTACTGACAATGTTTGGCTCTATGTGTGCATGTGAGCAGTCTTTCTCACATCTAAAGAACGTTAAGACTAACCTACAATCACATTTAATGGATGGAAGCCTCAATGCCTGTATGAAGCTTAACCTCACTATGTATCAACCAGACTACAAAGCCATCAGCAAAACCATGCAGCACCAGAAGTTGCATTAATGGTAAGAAGTACTTAATTCATTATTGGTTAGCAACAGTATAACAATGTTATTAAAAAGAATTCAGATACTTATTGTACTTTAAAAGTGTTGGTCTTACATAAAATGCACACATTTACTTGTATTTTGTGTTAAACATATTGTATGGCTCTCACGGAATTACATTTTAAAATATGTGGCATTCATGGCTCTCTCAGCCAAAAAGGTTCCCGACCCCTGATATATATAAGAACATGACTTTTTTAGAGCCCAGAGTGCTGTTATACTATGGGACTAAGAACATGACCTTTTGAAACCTTTTAAGGACAGGAATTATCCACTGGTCTAAAGACCTGCAATTTCTGAAACTACAAATAAAAGTAATAAATCTATTTGTCTTCTCAATAATTCCTCTGCTTATCCTAACAATCAAAGCGACCACCTCTAAAACCTACAAAAGGAAGATGCAACCACATTGTGTGAAAAGTATAGTTGCACACATCTTTGTCACGAGCCTATCCCAGTGATAACATTCATCCAGTTGGGCCAAGAAACAGTAATCTAGAATTGACATTGGATAACTATTCAAACTCTAAAAATAACACTAGGATTCCAGCTCAGCAATTTTCAACCCATGTGCTGCAGGAATTTTTAAAACCTGCAATACCTATTTAGTCAAGGGCACTGAGCTCTTTCCCCTTAGATTGTCAAATAAAAAATGACAATACTTATCCAATGTGAATGAGTCAAAATTATACCTATTTTTTTTGGTCAGATTGGCAAAAATTATATATATTTTTGGTGTGCTGCAGAATTTTAATAATTAGTTTACACATACTCTGAGGTGAGAAAGGTGGAAAAATCACCGTTCTGGCAAGATTGCTTCTCCCTACTATTCAGAACAGCATGACTGATCACAGCCTTCTCAATGTGATACGTACACTTGGGTGCTTACATCAACCAACTTTTACACACCTCCTTACACTTCTCATTCCAGTAATAATCGTTGTCACCGCTAACATTCTTTTTTAATCATTCATTGGGCGAGAAGGAGCAGCCATGCGGGTGGCTCCCCAAGAGATCTTAAATACCGCATCTAGACGCTGGGTAAGATCTTCAACAGAGTTTTCTTCTCAACCTGACAGCACCGGTCTTCCGAATGCTGGTCTCCTGGCTGCAGCTGGCACACCTGCCCAGGACCTCCCCTGCGAAGGCCCCACCTTGTCTCAGCCCCACACCGCTCAGGCACAAGGGTCACAGCAGACTTCTTCAAAGTGAGCGTATCCAAACAGTAATACTCTATGGAGCCGCCATCAACACACCATTTACGGCAATCTGTGCTCTTTCTTACCCAAAATGATGTTAAAAAAAATTGTAACCTTTTCTACCTCAAGCTAATTAGGTGTAACCGTAGTAACCATTGACATTAACCAGGCATGACAAGCATTCCACCACATCTGTACACATGCCTGTTTGAAAGCCATGTTACTATGTCCTGGCTCCATTATTCATGGTCCAGGCAGTGAACAAGACACCCAGAAGATGGGTGGTTTATCCAAAGTGTCAAAACTTTACCACACCTGCACTTCTCATTGGAAGCCCAGCACCAACACGAATGCGTTTCCTCACAGGATTCTAGTTATCAAGTCCAGTTATCAAATTCAATAATCTAATGATTGAAACTGAAAAAGCGTTGTATACCAACACTCAAGCCCTACCAACCGGTTGTCATCACTTCTGTGGCGCCTATGAGAGCCAAATACTCCTTCCTATTTGCCAATACAAAATTTTGTGCCAGGAATCATGGTTATACGATTAACCCAAATTAAAAGAATCTGGCATCAAACATATTAAAGCATTTTCAGTAATAAAATTAAAAGCTACATCTGAAACAAACAACTCATGAAAATAATGTTAGAGACTCCAACTTCAACTACATGATACTAAGACTCAAACTGGGGTTGGGTGCCCCACTCCGCTTAGCCATAAACCCAAACTGTGACTGAATAGATTAAAATTATTTGCCTGAGTACTGTCACAACAGGTGAAAACTCAAGGCTTGGTGGTGCTTTCTCTCCCTCTAGAAGAGCCTGTTCTACAGTGTGTCCGTAAAGTCATGGTGCACTTTAGACCGTGCGACCAGTCAAAAGTGCACCATGACTTTACGGACACACTGTATAATCAATACACCAATGCACTTGCCCCGCTGATAGTGCCCGTGTGCTGCTATCTGCAGCAGACCCTAAGGAGGAACTGCAGGAAACACAAACATGAAGCATGAAAAAATGAAGTCAGGGTATCGCTTATGGGATGGAAAGAAACGGGCTACTTTTGGATTTCAAGAACCTTATGTTTTTCTTTCTTTTTCTTTAATTTGAGAGAGAGAGGAAGAGGGATAGAAGAGGGGAAGGTGGGGACAGAGAGAAGCATCAACACGTTTCCCTTAGTTTCTTATTTAGTTGTGCACTCATTGATGTTACTTCACCTACGTACCTTGACTGGGGATCGAACCCATGACCTTGGCATGCTAAGATGCTCTATCCACTGAACTAACATGTTGCAACGGCAGGGCCAAGAATATCATTTTAATTATACAAAAGTTTTTGTGAAACCAACATCTATAGGAGGATTAGCAGTAAATTAAGAATGCAGACCTTAATTCAATCAGGCCACGAATCACACACTGCCTGTCACCCTCCTATAACAAGACTTTATGTTTCTAACGATCACATGCGCACATATGGATGTGTTCACCCTTCCCTTACAACACGTCTTCTAGTCGTCGCGTATACAACCTGTGCATATCTGTGTGTGGGAGTTGTGTGCTTATTTCCAATCAGCCTGGTTGCAGGCTCCTCAAAGGTGTCACTTACCAGCTGTCATCTCTGTATTTGTGATGTCTGGGTTTTGTGGGGTTTTTTTTACAGAGACAGAGAGAGAGTCAGAGAGAGGGATAGATAGGGACAGACAGACAGGAACGGAGAGAGATGAGAAGCATCAATCATCAGTTTCTTGTTGCCGTTGCAACATGTTAGTTGTTCATTGATTGATTTCTCACATGTACCTTGACGGTGGGCCTTCAGCAGACTGAGTAACACCTTGCTAGAGACAGCCACCTTGGGTCCAAGCTGGTGAGCTTTTGCTCAAACCAGGTGAGCCCGCGCTCAAGCTGGCGACCTCGGGGTCTTGAACCTCGATCCTTCCGCATCCTAGTCTGACGCTCTATCCACTATGCCACAGCCTGGTCAGGCAGTGATGTCTGTTTTTAAGAACAATTTGAAATGCATTCTCACACATGGTGATCCTGTATTAAAATATGGCATTTTTTAAAATTAATAAAATAGTACCTTTGTTTTCTGTAAAAAACAAACAAAACACCCCATCCCAACATAACCAATGACTTTATTTATAGTTACTGCGTAGGTGAGAGGAGGTGACTCTAACAGGCATGTGGCGTCAGTGACGCAGGCAGCAGGAGGGACCCTCTCACAGGTCGGCTGGCGACCTTCTCACAAAGCCCTCCTCGTAGCCGCCAGTCCCAGGCAAGGAACCTGCCTTCTCTTCACACAGCCGGAGGCTACCGTTTTGACACAGTCTCATTTCCTGTTTACACCACAGGAAGCCAGAGAGCTGCTGCCACCGCAGGAAGTCACACCAGTGAGAGTCCCCCATGCCACTACCTGCTGCCCAGGACCTGCAGTCAGCCTGCAGACAACGTCCCCTGCAGAGACCGAGCCTGCGAGGAGAGGAGGCAGCCCAGGTAGGACTGCTTAGCTCTTCCAGAAGGGCCTTCCGCACAGAGCCTGGTGAGAAAGTAAGAAGTGGCCTCACCTGACCCGTGCTCTGCATCACAGGATGGGCTGATGAACAATCAGAAGCCCCATCGTGCTGAGGCCGCAGGACTGTGGGTGCTGGGTAGGGTGGGACCTTCCTGTCTCGTGGGAGATGTGGTGCTGTGAGGAGAGGAAGGCAGGAGTGGACAGGAGAATGGCCCTCAGGAAGAGGCACAGACACAACCACCTCGCCACTGCGGGCAGCTGGGCCCGTCCGCATTCCCACATCTGAGAAGGCAGATCAGAGAGCACGGACAGGGTTCCTCACTGCCTGCACACGAGACAGGAACACCTGGTCCTGCTGACACCAGAGGACCTTAAGTAACGGGGGTTGGCCTTTAGTAACGGGAAGGGGTGTGAGAGGGAGAGATACAAAACAGGAGAGGGGAGAGGATGAACACGACCATGACCACACAGGGGGTCTCACTCTGCCTCTGTCAAGGCTCAAAGATGGCCCCTTACACTTCTGAATGTTGGCTCCATCAATTCTAACGAGCTGCACGGCAGACCACATGTTCTGAGCTCTAAAACTGTAGGGCGCTATGATATTAATTTCCACTGTGGTCCTGCCATCCTGTCTGCTGCATTTCATGCAGGTAATGCCGTCTCGATAGTTCCTCACCCAGCCAGGGGTCCCCCACTTCTGCTACCATCTTCCTCTGGAATCCTTCAGCTTTGAAAACAAAACTTAGGCCTGACCAGGTGGTGGTGCAGTGGATAGGAGTGTCGGACTGGGATGCGGAAGACCCAGGTTCGAGACCTCGAGCTTCCCAGCTTGAGCGTGAACCCATCTGGCTTGAGCAAAAGCTCGCCAGCTTGGACCCAAGGTCGCTGGCTCCAGCAAGGGGTTGCTCGGTCTGCTGAAGGCCCACGGTCAAGGCACATGTGAGAAAGCAATCAATGAACAACTATGGTGTCACAACGGCAATGAAAAACTGATGATTGATGCTTCTCACTTCTCTCCTTTCCTGTCTGTATCCCTATCTATCCCTCTTGCTGACTCTCTCTCTGTCCATGTAAAAAATAAAAAAAAAGAAAACAAAACTTAGGCTGAAAACTCTCAGTCAGATGTAATGCAAACCTTTGGCCTTGTTTCTGCTCCTAGTGACTGAAGCATCTCCAATAAAACACCCAGTGCTTAAGAGGCAGGTTCGGGTGGACTACAGCCTTGACGGCACGGCCGAAGACCCTTGGGTTAGAATTTCTGACTGCATCAAAAGTCTGTTTAGCCCCATCATGAGTGAGAACCCTAGCCACACTCCCCTCCAGCCCACTGTTAGTCTTGTTGAAGATGGTACTCAGGGCCACCCTGATGGGACCCTCTCAAAGGTGGACACCAACAGCGGTGCTGTCAAAGCTTACAAGTCAGCAGACGTCAGCGTCGTGAAGAAGGGACCTCCCGTGGCCCCCAAACCAGCCTGGTTTCGCCAAAGCTTGAAAGGTTTGAGGCATCGTGGTCCAGACTCCAGGCAACTGCCCGCAGCCTCCTCCGTGAAGCCCACACCTGCACCCAGGGAGAACCTGGGGCCACACACCCAGGCCTCCAGCTCCATCAGGCAGAGAATAAGCTCCTTTGAGACCTTCAGCTTCTCGCAGCTGCCTGACAAAGGAGCCCACAGACTAAGCCTCCAGCCCCCCAGCTCCTCGGGGGAGGCAGTAAAGCCTCCTGGGAAGCAAGAAGGAGGACGGGTCCCTGGCTTCTCGGGGCGAGGGGCTCCCCCCACCACTGAACAGCCTCGGCCACAGCAAGAACAGCTGTCCCCTGGTTCCCACCCAGCCCTGGGGACCAGTGACCTGGGTGTGTCAGGGACCCCTCCCCGCGGGCGGCTGCCCAGTGAGAAAGCCCTTAACCCCAACCCTCTCCCGAGGCCGCTGTCCACGCAGCCCACAGAGTCAAACTGTACAATGGTCAAGATGCCGAGCCAGCGGGCACGCAGCTTCCCACTGACCAGGACCCAGTCCTGCGAGGTGCAGCCGCCGGACGACAGAGCGGGCAAGCTGTACGCCATCAGCAGCCAGGTGTCCTCCGCCGTCATGAGGTCCCTGCTGTGCCTTCTTCCCTCCTCACCCTCCAGTGGCCAGGCCCCTGGCAGCCCCAAGGAGGGGGCATCTGCGGTGCTCTCGTCCAGCCAAGACCTGGCTGCCAACAGTGCTGACACGGGTTTCTCTCTCAAGTAAGGGTCTGCGCGCTTCCCAGAGGGGTCACACCACCTCCTGTCGTCTCTGTGGGCCAGCTCAGCCTTTAGGCTGAGGAGGCATCTTCCCAACCTGGTCTAGGAGGGTTGGGAGGTGAGGCACGGGTCTGTCCCCTCACGTATACACATTTGTCATAACCCACTGTTGCTCAGGAAGGCCACGCACCAGATGACCTCTGGGAATTCCTGCTGCCCCTCCTCTCCCCTCCACACATGGTTTGTTCCCCTGGACAGGGACCTAGATGCCTGGGTTCCAGCCCCAACTCTGACGACTCACTGACCACAAGCAGGTTCCTTCGGGACTGGCCCCGGTTCCTCTCCCATTCAAATTAGTAGGTGGAGACACCTGCCCCACGGAACTGGGGCCCCAGCTGCCGGCTGCCTGTCCTTGTCTCTGCTTGGGGTACTCCGCGTCTCTCTCTTCACTTATTCTCCTACTGCTGGGGTGTTTGCGACCCATGTCCCCATCAGGTTCTACCAGGCTCCGCTGACGGCCTGGGCGGGACAGGACAGTCCTGGCAGGAACGCCAAGAGCAGTCCAGAGACCTGATCTGGACACAGCACACCAGCACTGGGCTCTTCCTGGTTGACCAGCGGCTCTCCTGTCGGATGTGCTGTGGGACCCACTTCCCAGTAGAGTTCTGTCAGACAAAGGGAGTGAGCGCCGATTAGTAAATCATAGTTTCACACAAAATATGAAGTGAAGCTGCAAAAAATTGCTAGATATCAAAATGAGTTCCCCAGAAAAGGAGTCCCGCAGCTGGCTAAGTGGGCACCCTTTGTAGTTACAGGCCCTGACAGCAGGGCAAGGAGGTCAAAGGGGATGTGTGTGACGGGCATCAGCCTCAGCAACCAGCCAGGGGCAAGGCTGTGACCTGGCACTGGGACAGAACCGTGCAGACTACCAGCGGCACTCTGGTGGGGGCTGCTGAGGGCTCTGCAGTCAGACCAAAGGCTGATCTTTCACAGCCATGGGACACAGACACATCACCCCCCCTCCCTGAGCCCCGACGTCCCCAGCGCTGTCAGGAGGGGTGTACCTGCTCACAGATTTGGGGCAACGAGTAACAGGACGGGAACGAGTGTGGGACACCGTGCCTGGCCTCCCTATGCAAAGATGCTGCTCTTGCTCACACTGACTCGTACCTTTGGCTCTTCTCTCCGGACAGCCTCTCGGAGCTGAGAGAATTCACGGAGGGCCGCACTGAGCCCACGGAGACCGATGACTGTGCCCCTGTATCCGGCCAGTCAGTCATCTCTCTGTTGAGCTCGGAGGAACTCAAGAAGCTCATTGAGGAAGTGAAGGTTCTGGATGAAGCGACATTAAAGGTGGGTTTCTTCTGTAAACCAGACGAAGGCCTTGGTCAGAGTGCAGTCACTTTTTCAGGCCACAGGGAGGCAGCTCGAGGACCCCGGGCTCTGTGAGGCTGCAGAAGGCAGTTTCCAGGGCGACACCAGTGCAGGGTAGGTCCTGCCCAGGGTGGAGGGACAGTGTCACTTGGTCACAGTGGGACCTTCTGTGGGGAAGGAGCTTTGTGGCTTATGAAAAGCTTTCAATCACTAGCTTATTGCATCTTTTCAACTTTATCAATGGGAACAGGAGAGGCTTGAGGCTGCAGAGCTTGGGTGGTTTTTCCAGGCGGTGCTATTTCCTGCCCCACAACTGCCTGTGTCTCCAGGGAGCTGCTGCTTTGTCTGAGCTCTACCTGGGGGCTTCCCCTGCACCCTGAGAGGTGACAGGCTTGCCAGGGCCCCGCTCCTCAGTCATTCTGAAAGTCTCACTTCCCATACACTTTCTGAGCACAGCCCACAGGTGTGTGGAGAGGAAGTGGCCGGGCAGTGCCAGGCCGAGCTCAAGACAGCACAGGCAGCAGGCCCTGTGCCCCCTGGGCTGCCCGGTCTGCACAGGCTCTCTGCAGGGAGCCCCTGACCGGGTGGCAGGCAGAGCAGCAGCCGTCAGAGCTGCACTCCCAGGTCAGGTCCTGGGCGCACTGGGAACACAAGGCGCCCTGGGCAGTGCCACCTCTGCTGTCCCTGGGGCTTTCTTCAGCAGAAACAACAGGCAGAGAGTTGTGTGACCGACAGGCCTCTCCTGCCAGGGGACCCCTAGGCAGCAGTTGCTTCCAACTTGACAAGGGCCTCTCTCAGGGTAAGTCAGCTGCCTCCTGGGTAAAGGTTAGGAGGTTTGGGCCAGTGCTGGGGTACAGCTGGGGCAGTGCAGCCCTGGGGACTTCAAACCAGAGGGTTACGGAGCCAGGAGCACGATAGGTGCCCAGCTGGTGTCAGAGCAAGTTCTATCTGGGACGGGAGGTTATAGCCCAGCACCAAGGTGCACACTGGGGGCCCAGAGCCACCTGGACCGCCGAGGTATTTTATTTGGTCTACATGGTGATCTTTAACACATTATTATACTCTCACTGTTACGAACCTGAATGGGAACCTGAGGCGCCCTTTGCCGAGCGGAACATGGCGGCACCGGCCCCTCGAGCTGCTTGCTGTGTGCCCGGGGCGCCAGTCCCCATCACGCCACGTCCCTGTGCCTTCCCTGCTCAGTTATGTGATCTGCCCGGCCCCGTGTGCACGTGCGACCAGGAGCACAGGGACTGTCCTAGCTTCGCAGGGCCATCCCAGGCGGGAGTCCTGGTGTGATCCAACACACCTGAGTGCTACCCACTCCTGTTCATGCACGTGTGGGTGGGGGTGGGGGGAGGAAGAGACCTATTCTTGTGGCTTTACACACAGTTTTTCTCCTAAGCATTTTATGACTCCAGAAACTCTAGTCCTGGCTCACTCAATGGGCACTAACACAGGTGTGAGGAGGTGCTGTGACCAAGAGCACAGACAGGCTGAGCCTGAGATGTTAACATTGTACACTGGGTGGGCTGCTGCACAAAAATGCTTTTTACTATGTTTATTTCCTCCTGCAGCAACTAGACAGTATCCATGTTACCATCTTGCACAAGGAGGAGGGGGCCGGCCTTGGCTTCAGCCTGGCGGGGGGCGCAGACCTGGAGAACAAGGTGATCACGGTGAGTGGCCCCACAATGGATCCTGGGAGGTGGACTGCCTGCCAGGGTGGACGCTCAGCGCAGGAGCCACGCTTTTCAAGAAACTTAGGTGACTCCATATTCACCTTCATCATGGCCCTGCACGTGTCTGTACACCATAACGACGGTAACAGACCCAGGAAATCTGAGTCCCGTGTGGAGCTCAAAGAGAAGTCACAGGTGTGTCGGCCTCACTCGAGACCTGTTAAATCAGAACTCATGAGCTGTGCATACTGAACACATAGACGGGGTGACATATGACCATGGGGCCTCACGGAGGGCTGTGCAGCCAGGCCTGCGGTTCTGCTGTGACATGTGTCATGGCACACCTGCACATAAAGGGCCTTGGGAAGGCAGGTCCTCCAAAGGTGGTGCTTCCTGGGTTTGGCCCCCTTGGAGAACAGCGAGTGGGGACGTTGACCTGGATGGTGGTGAAGCTTCCCTGATGGCTGGCTGGGGGCCATGCTGGAGGGGACACTTTCTGGGCAGTACTGAGGTACAGCAGGTATGATAAGGACTTTACCTGAATGCTATCTGGGGTCATACTACAGAGACTAAGACACTGTTGAGAAGGATTGGGGGCCACTCTGTCCACTGTCGTCAGTGGCCTCTGCTCCGAGCGGAGGTGTGGTGATGCTGCCCGTGTTCAGGACACAGTCAGCTCCTTGTCTTTGCTCCAGTACTCTCTGCACTGGGCAAACTGGCTCAGACGCTCCAGCAAGACTCAGTCTGACTTCCTTCTGTTGTCTCAGGTCCACCGAGTGTTCCCCAACGGGCTGGCCTCCCAGGAAGGGACTATTCAGAAAGGCAATGAGGTTCTTTCCATCAACGGCAAATCCCTCAAAGGGGTCACCCACAGCGACGCGCTGGCCATTCTCCGCCAAGCTCGGGACCCCAGGCAAGCTGTGATTGTCACGCGGAAGTCGATGCTGGAGACCACGCCCGACCTGAACTCTTCCACAGACTCTGCAGCCTCAGCCTCTGTGGCCAGTGACGTCTCTGTAGAATCCAGTAGGTCCCCCCCCTCCCCCGGTGGTGGAAGCCCCAGGGACTGCATCACCTTTGTCCCCGTGGAGCTGGTCCTGGTGGGGCTGCTCAGTCTTTTGTGGCCAGCCTTGTGTGTTGCTCGAGACACACATCTGTGCATGGACATGCACAAGGTCAGCAGGCAGCACGCACCAGGTCCGCGGATGCTGACGGCACCCGGCCCGAGGAGAAAAGCATCCCTAATCATCCCCATCTCTCCCTCTGCAGCAGAGGCCACTGTCCACTCGGTGGTGCTGGAGAAGACCTCTGCGGGGCTAGGCTTCAGCCTGGAAGGAGGGAAGGGCTCCCTGCACGGGGACAAACCTCTCACCGTTAACAGGATTTTCAAAGGTACACTGTGCGTCTGGCTCTTTTTTCCCCCAGTGACGGGTAGGAGCTACTTTTCCTTGCTCCCGTCATGTGAATACACTACCTTCTCCCTCATCCCAGGGACAGCCTCAGGACAGACTGAGACGGTCCAGCCAGGAGACGAACTCTTACACTTGGCTGGCACGGCCGTGCAGGGCCTCACACGGTTTGAAGCCTGGAATGTCATCAAGGCACTGCCTGACGGACTGGTCACGGTTGTCATCAGGAGGAAAAGCCTGAAGCCCCAGGGGACCACAGCTGCTGGAAACCCTTAAGCAGAGCACAGATGCCAAAGCCAGCAGCACATGAATTCTCAGGGTCACTGCTCACCCCCACCCAGGGCTGTTGCCCAGGTCCGGACCGTCTGGGACACACCAGCAAGAGCGCTGCCCCAGAGGGGAGGCAGTCACACGGGGTGGCTGACACAGGGACTGTGTACAGAGCTCAATGCAAACACTGTGGTGCTGAAAATAAAGTGATGTATTGCGACCTGTGTGAAACCATGTCCTGCTTTGCGGATCTTCCACGCCTCATAACCGTGCAGTGGTCCACAGCACGCAGCCACCCAGTTCTGTCAGGGATCTGCAGTACGGCAGGGCTTGGAGGGCAGCTGGGGCCACGCGTTCACTCAGAGTGGTGCTAACACTCGCAGGTCCTCTCCCTGTGGCCTGGGCTTCCTCAACATGGTGGCCGGGTGCTAAGGGCGAGTGTCCCTGGAGACTGCCAGAGCTGGGCGCTCGTGGGCCTCGTTACTGGAACGGCACCGCGTCCTGTGCGCCCTCTGTGGGAGCGGGCGTGCGCCTGCCCGAGTGAAAGAGGAGGGGAGGGTTACGGGCTGTTTGGAAAGAACCGTCCATCACACACAACACGTGCCGAGCAGTTCTGGTTGCAGAACGACACCCAGGCCAGGTGGCGCCCAGCAGCAGAGCAGTAAGCCCAGAGGACAGGTGGTGCCCAGAGTGGACAGGTGCACATACAACAGGCAGCACGGCCACAGCAGCATGGAGTGCAGCACTTACCTCAATGCCTTCTGAAGGTTGGCGTAGAAGTTGGCCATGCTGCGGGGGAAGAAGGCATCCACCATGCTCTGCGGAAGGAGACCGCTCAGGTCCGTCTGGAAGAAGGTGACCAGCCTGGTCTTGTTGGGCTCCCTGTGAGGTAACAGCAAAGCTGGGTTACATGTCTGTGGAGGAACCGGGGCCAGGCAAGCAGGCCAGAGAGAAGGCCGGGACGGTGACATCCTGCCCAGGGCACTCGGGATCGCGACAGGGTGCCATGGCTCTGGTGGCAGACTCCATGGTCACGCCGGGCCAGCAAGCAGCCCAGGAAAGTCGCTGATTCCTGGCACCAGATTAGGCAAACGTGCTCTGTGAGGGGGCGCTGTGGGAGGAACAAGTTCTGGGCAGTCCTGGGGGCTCTGGACACCCTTCCAAGGGGGTCTGCATGGTCAAGACAATTCCCATAGTAACACTAAGATGTGGTTTCCCTTTTTCACTCTCATTCTCTCGCGAGTATACAGTGTGTCTGCAGAGGCCGCACAGTGGTTGACGTCACAACACTCCGAATGTACAAGCAGACAGGAGCTCTTAGGCCTGAAATTCAGAAGTGTGGCAAAATACAAAATAATGCCACTCCTATCATTGTTTCTTTTTTTTGGCGGGGGGGGGAGGAATAGAGTTATATTTTTCATAAAAGTATTTGTCAATATGTAATGAACTTGTTACTTACAAATATCTTTTAAATTTCCCATTTTAAATTTCAAATATAGTGCATATTGATACATATAATCCACATGAACAAAAACCTCTTAAAGCCTGAGAAATATTTAAGAGTATAATGTTTTTATACCAATAACAGAGTGTCAAAGAGAAATTAGAAAAACAATCACAGGCCCTGGCCGGGAACTCAGTTGGTTAGAGCATCATCCCGACATGCTGAAGTTGCGGGTTTGATCCCTGGTCAGGGCACATACAAGTATTAACCAATGACAGCATAAATAAGTGGAATGACAAATTGGTGTCTCTCTCTTTCTGTCTCCCTCTCCTTCTAAAAATAAAATTAAAAGAAAAAAGTAAAACGAAAATAGTCACATTTACAACTCTACCCAAAAGAATAAAATAACCTAGTAATACACACACACAAACACACACTGTATTTTTCGCTCCATAAGATGCACCTTACCATAAGATACACCTAGGGTTTTAAGAAGGAAAATAAGAAAAAAAAATATTCTGAACCAAATGTTGTGTTAAAATATTTAATAAAATACTGTATTTTTTGCTCCATAAGATGCACAAGCATTTTCCCCTCCACTTTTGGGAGGGAAACGGTGTGTCTTATGGAGTGGAAAATATGGTGTGTGTGTGTGTGTGTGTGTATATATGTGTGTGTGTATATATGTGTGTGTGTGTGTGTGTGTGTGTGTGTGTATTTATAGTGGACTTTTAGAGATAGGAAAGGAGAGAGACGAGAAGCATCAACTTGTAGCTGCAGTACTTTAGTTGTTCATTGATTGCTTCTCATATGTGCCTTCACAAGGGGTTGGGGAGGATCAAGCCAAGCCAGTGACCCCTTGTTCAAGCCAGTGACCTTGGGGCTCATGCCAGCGACCATGGGACCGTCTATGATCACATGCTCAAGCCAGTGACCCTGCACTCAGCGGTGACCTGTGCTAAAGCCAGCAACCTCGAGGTTTCGAACCTGGGACCTCAGGGTCTATCCACTGATAGACATCAGTGGATGTGGATAGACATGCCCACTCCAAGAACCACCACCAGTCAGGCCCTAGTAATACATTTAGTTAAAGGGGTAAAAGACCTATACTTGGAAATTATAGGATACTGAAGAAAGAAATCAAAGAAGATACAAATAAGTGGTGGCATATATACCACATTCAAGGATAAGAATTAGCAACATTAAAATGTCCTTACTACCCAAAATTACCTACAGACTCAATGCAATTCCTATCTAGATACCAATGTCATGTTTCACAGCACTAGAACAAATATTCCAAAAATGAATATGGAATCACAAAAGACCCTGAATAGCCACAACAGTCTTGAGAAAGAAGAACAAAGTTGGAGGAATCACGCCACCTGATATCAAGCAATACTATGAGGCCATAGTAACCAAAACAGCATGCCTTGGTGTGGAGACCCTTTAGAACCCTCTCTCCCTCTCAAGGTCAGGAGGCCAGCAGAGGAACCACTCACGTGGCGCCTGCTGCTCTGGGTGATGCCTTTTCTCCTCTGCTTGCATCATGCTGAGCTCTGCACAGAGCCTCAGGATAATACAGGCTCCTACCCCTGCTCGCATCAGCTCTGCACAGAGCCTTAGCATCATATAGGCTCCTTCCCCTGCTCGCATCAGCTCTGCACAGAGCCTTAGCATCATATAGGCTCCTTCCCCTGCTCGCATTAGCTCTGCACAGAGCCTCAGGATAATATAGGCTCCTTCCCCTGCTCGCATTAGCTCTGCACAGAGCCTTAGCATCATACAGGCTCCTTCCCCTGCTCGCATCAGCTCTGCACAGAGCCTTAGCATCATATACGCTCCTACCCCGCTCGCATCAGGTCTGCACAGAGCCTTAGCATCATACAGGCTCCTTCCCCTGCTCACCGACTTCGCCCTCCACCCACTTCCTCTCTGCCCTGGACAGACTCACCCCAAATCTCCCTCAGCAGTGTCCCTCTTTGGACTGGAGACATCTTGCTCAGTGACTGTGCTGTCCCCTGGGGGTGCACTGGGCTTGGTGGGCAGTAGACACAGGTCAGGCCGAGGGTCCTGTTTGCAAATCATTCTAAGAAAGGGCACAGGGGGGCTTGGAGAGGTGGTGCAGTGTCCCAAATTCTGTGCAGAGAAGGCTGGGCCACCCACTATAGTACTGTCCATTCTAAGGCTCAGTGAGCTAGTGCATGTGCAACACCTGGATCACCAGCTGGGCCCCGAGCAAAGGCTGGGCCACAGGGTGACACTATTGCCTCTGCTGCAGACTCCCGGCCCAGACCAGCACGCACCTTTCTCTGAGCTCAGCCCATCCCTCACCAGAGGCCGCCTACCTCCCTGTGTGTCCCCGGCTCTTTGACCTCACACAGCACTGACCCTGAACCCCACACTCATCTGCTCAAAACTTTCCAGTGGCCTCTTTACCATCCTCACAAGGCCCACAGATCCAATGGCTGTGGCCTCTGCTACCTCCTTGACCAGGTCACCTGCCTCACAATGGCCCAGTGTGATCCAGCAGCCTCCCTGCTGTCCTCTAAACGCCGACACCTGTCCCACCTTAGGGACTTCGGACTTGCCCAACTCTCTGCCAGGAACAGTACAAAATTTCAGTGTCAACCTGGGTGGTTCCTGGGATAAACCAGTGACCTTCAGGTTATTACACAAAAAACTGTAAAAACCCGGCCATGAACGGTGAGAACAAGGAGACAGAACCATCTCTGAACTGATGCAGTGTTCAGAGCCAGACTCAGCCTGAGCATCTTCACTGCATCCAGGGGGAGGGAGACGAGCACCGCGAGGTGTTGGACCACAAACCTCTCAGACATTCACCAGGCTGCTGGGCAGAGCTCAGAGTGCACAAAGGACTACCCCCCACTCCGTGACCCCGCACAACCCCTCAACCTCCCTCAGCTTCAGCTGCCTCATCTGCTAAGCAGGAGCATGGCTCCGTCCAGCTTGCTGGCACTAGAGGGAGGATCCCCTGCATCAACCACAACGCTTCGCACGGTCTCTCCCACTGCGGTGCCTCCCACATCACACCCCTCGACAGCGGACAGCAGCAGCCGCAGCCGCGCTCTGTAACATCGGGGTCTGCAGAGCTGCGAGGCGGCATACTGCCTGTGCCCCTGAACACAATATGGCTCTTGGCCTGTCACTCGGCCCAGGAGACCATCCTTACCCCAGCACAGGTTCGCAGAAGCAGCCACAGGGATGGTTTCGTCCCCTCACGTAACCCGGCTGCGGAGGGTACGAGGGATGCTCCAGGTTGGCAGCTAGAAGTCAGAGCAAAGGGCCAGAGAGCTGCAAAGTCAGACGGGGCTGCTGACATGCCTCCTGGCCCCCACAGGGCCGCACCAGGGAGCCAGCAAGGGACCTTGCTACCTGGCCCTGAGCCCCTGCTGCCCCCACCGCACTGTCGCGTTACACACAAACACTCCGCTTCCCCAGCCCAGCAAGAACAGCAGAGGAAAGAACATTTCAGATTGCGACACTTAGGGGTACGAGGATGAGGAGGAGGATGAGGAAGAAGAGGATAAAGAGGAGGACAATGAGGGTGAGGACAAAGAGGAGGGGGGGAGCAGGGGGGGAGGGAGAGGGGGAGGGGGAGGGGGAGGGGGAGGGGGAGGCGGAAGGGGAAGGGGAGGGGGCGGGTGGAGAGGAGTGTAAGGAAGAGAAGGAGGAGGTGTGATGGGGTGGGGCGGAGCTTTCGGCTTCCGGAGGGGGCAGCATGGGATGAACAGGGGCGGGGCCTGTCCTCCGCTCCCTGAAGCCACCCCGGGCTCAGGGAATCGCTGCGCCCCCAAGTTCTGCGAAGCCACACTGTAACCCCAGTGTGGGCACAACCGTGAGCCTCAGCAAGAACAAACGGGGCGCTGACCAGTCCTGTGACTCAATAGTAAACAGGTGGGCGTGTGTACTGTCCCGCCTCCGACAGCCACGACACAGAACTCCCAACCTCACAAGGTGTGTGAGGCGGGCAGAGAAGGGAAGGCCTAGAGCAAAGGCCACCACTCACCATTGGAGCTGATGGTCCCATCCTCATACGTCTTGACCAGCACCAAGTCCACAAAGTCTCTGGGGGAAATGAGATTCATGGCGGCTGAGGGGGTCGCGGTCCTGGTCACGCACAGCATCTGTCAAAGCCGAGGGGCGTCCAGTCACCTCAACATTGGTAATGTTGTTTTAATAAATTATAATCATATCTCAATGTGGATTTCTTTTCAATGCCTAGAGTCTTACAGTTACAGGAAACATGTATTTAAAAATTTGTTTCAATTTACGTACATATTTGTAATGCAGTGTGATGGTTTTCCAGAATAAATGTACGAGGATAAAATTGGGTAGGATACATGGCACAGAGTTTTGAGTTCAAACAAAAAAATATATAGCATTTCTGACCAAGGAAAACTTGTTCCTGAACTATTGTAAAAAATGCTGGATGCTGGTAAAAAAAATCTTGTTATTTAGGTATGTCTAAAAGAAGGATGTTTTGTTTTGTTTCCAAATCGCCAGAATGTGTTACGTGTTAAAAATGACGTGCTTGGGAATTTATGGTAAAAATTTTAGATATTAACTGTTAGCTGTCAAGCAGATGTGGTAATAGTGTATTACTTCTCAGAAATCCGCTGGCAAGTTGGTTGAGAGGTGAGAACAATGGGCACAGAGGAGGGACTCCCCGAGGGCGAGCTCTCTGCAGTGCTCAGGCTCAGCAAGCGACTGGTCACCTAGGAGCCATGAGAGAAACTGTGGGGTCTCTGGGCCCAGGTCAGCAGGACCCAGATAGGAGTGGGTGAAGGGGGCATAACTGACAGGTGGGGAGCAGACAGCTCTCACAGCACCTTGAAAAGGGACTCACTAAGTGACAGTGCTTATTTTAATCACAATTGTGGCAGCTCGGGTAACCTAATTTCAATTTCTAGGCCTTGTCTCTCAGTTCCCATCAGTCTGAACATGCTGAAGAACAGGCTGCCACTGTACCTTCAAGAACATTCTGCACATGGTACATTTTATTACTCTTGAACTATGTTTAAAGGGAATAATTTCATGTTTCTTCAACAGCAGGCCTCTGACAGCATGTCCGTATCTGTTGTTATGCTTTGCTATCTCTGCGAGCCCCTGTCCTGTTAACTCATCTAAGGTTTTTCTCCAAATGCGCTCACTTTTTAAAACTTGGATTTATTTTAAAAGAAAGCTATTTAACTATTAGAAATGGGGGGGGGGTACTACTTAGCATAAATTAAAAGCAATTGCAAAACATACAGAGCAGAAACAGATTCTAATTCTGAGTCTGGGGCAGCTGTTTTGTGATGGAAGCGGTTAGCAAGGGTCACATACGTCAGACATGTCAGCCGCATCTGAGACTCTCCTCATCATGTTGTCAGAGATCAAGAAAGAACTGAAAACGGGGTGGCCTCCCTATGTGTGATTCCATGTCGGCCTGGACTATGAACGACCTCACCTCACCTGCTGTTCCTGGGCTGTGCCCCACCCTCAGGAAACTTGACATTCATTCCAGTGACAATGAGCCGGGGGTGAAATGTGAAATGTTGGTCAACAATTAAGAACACCAGGTCCCACTGACTGACCGATCAAGAGTGACTGCTTAAGATTTCACAACACCACCCATGTCAGTACCTAAGAGGGTGCCAAGTCCACAGGTGTCAAAGCGAAGACGCCTTCAGATCAGGGGGCTGACAAACATTTCTCCGAGGTGACTTTTTCAGTTTTAGCTATGACTTTCCCCCCTCTTCTTAACTTCTACAATCAAAATGAGGTGGGTTCTGAAACCTATAGAGGGTCCCAGGGTTGACGGGTGCCCACTGGTTCCATGTGGCTATTTACAGTGACAGAAATTAAATAACATTAACAAATCTTTTCCTCAAAGTAGGTACCTTTCAAGTGCTCTCTGTCTACAAGGGGCTTGTGTCTACTGCTGAACGGTGACACTTCCAACCAGCGGCACAAACCTACATGCTGCACGTTGTCACCATTGGGGAAACTGTTATCCAGAAGCTGGCTGAGAATCCTGACCAGACTCTCAATATTATCACCGCCCTATCAAGAGCACTTCAAACTAGAGCTGATGGGGTCAAATCCAGGCCCTGCTTCCATCTCCTCTGAGCCCATGGCCACCTGCTTTCCTCTGTCAGCCACTGCTGTGTTGCCTCGCCTGTTAGGGCTCTTGTCTCTCTTCTCTGAGTCACACTGTTTCCTACCTGTGCCCACGCCCAGGCCGGGACCAGTGCTGCAAGCATCAGGCAGTCGAGCAGATTGTGCTGGCTGGGCACAGGGGTTCTCAGGGCACCCCCTTGCCAAAAGCTGTCACAACCACCCTCCAGAGGGGGTCAGGTTACTGCCTGGGGCTAACAGTGCTAGACTTACATCGCTGATGCTCTGGATAATTTCAAAACTGGTAACGTTCTCATCCCACTTCTCTCGGAGGCTCCCAGCAAGTGGCTTCACAAAGGCCCACACGGCCTTTGGCGGACCAGTCACAACACCTTCTCCCCGGTACCTGTGGCACACAGAGGACTCTGACCCCAGGGCATCCTCCCTCAAACTTGTGTAATCTGGGACAAGGAGGAAGGACCAGATGCAGTCATTGCTCTGCAGGACAGCCTTGCAGAGAAGGGGCTGACGCTGACACCCCCCTCCCCAACCCCAGACCTGCAGAAATGAATAGTAACCTTTCACAAAAACGTAAGTTTGCTTGGAATGATTTATAAACAGAGCTTTTCTGGGAGAGAACTGGTGAGTTGACCATAGGGAGAGGGGTTGATCAGAATCTTTTAGGAGGGCAGAGCCACCAGGAGGGCATGGCCATCTGACAGGCTTTGAACCAGGCAAGCACTTACAGGTTCCCTGGAAACTCCACAGATGGCCTCCAGGAAACTGTCACTCCGTTCTGTCAAAAGGCAAAGAGTCAGAGAACTTCAGAGTCAGAAGGGCTCTGGGAGACAACTTACTGAAGGGAACGCAGAGCCTCAGGAGGTAGATTCTCCAGGGTGACCCATCTGGCACATGGCGGAGCGGGGTCTTAGCCACAGCCCTGGGTGGTTTTCAAACCACCTTTAAAAGCCACCATTTTATTTCCTTGAGCTGTTGAGGTCCATTTGTTAAAAACCAGAAGTGTCAAGGAAGCAGAACTGTCCCCGTGCCACCCCCTTGGGACCACAAAGGGAGGGGCTCACGCTGTGCCACAGTGCCTGTCCCAGCACGACACATCAGGTGACCTTGGACAAGTTAATCAAGGAAAGGGGCAGATACTTATTACCTCCAGTTGTAAGCACAACAATACCGTACTTTTTTTTTTTTTTAAGGAAATCCCCTCCCACCTCTTTTTCCCCCAATCTCCTTCATCCAGCGCCGGGACTGAAGTGCCCTTAGCAGGAGGTAGAGGAGACGCCCGGAGACTCAACGACTTGGTCACAGTGAGCAAAGGCCCTATGACCCCTCCCGCCCAGCTCTGCACTCACGCCTTCCCGGCAAATCTTCCAGCCTGACCCGTCTCGCCGATACTGCAGCACCTTGTCGGCCACCGCCTCGCCCACCTGCACCGCCAGCGCAGGGTCCATAGCGCCCAGGGATGCGGGATCAGGAGGGGAATGAATGCCCCGTGACACCGAAAGCCTAGGCCTGGGCAGAGCGCGGCACCACGCCCCCAGACCCACTCCCGGCTCAGGATTGGCCCCGGCCCTCAGGCAGACCCCACCCCGCTCTGAGATTGGCAGGGGCCGGATATCGAGGGACCAGCTCAGAACACATCATCCTCAGGGCGGGTCCAGCAAAGCCTGGCTCCGCCCTACGGTTCTGGGAGGGGTTCGGGAATTGGAGACCTGCGAGGGCGGGCCATGTCGGAGAGCCGGGTTCTCCTGGAAGCCATAAAAGAAGACTGAGAATCTAACCATATTTTAAAAATTAAGCACATCAATATCATAAAAATCAGACCTGAGAGAAAAATAGGAGCATATTGTAACTAAAAGTAACTTTTCTTAATGTACCAAGTGTTCTTACAAATACATTTTCAAACAATCCAACGGACCAAAAGAATTTACATCCTTTACAGAAAACTGATATAACATGGCTGATCAAGGGGCCAGCAGCTCCCTCCTAGTGAGGCTTTCTACACCCATCTGATGAGCGAATAGGGAGAGGTTTGTTAGTTACCTGCAAGTGCGTGGAGGAACAGCTGTTTTTATGTAATGTGGGTAAGCATGTAATTTTTTTAAATCTTCTTAGAGCTAAATAACATAAAGTTATAACTTGTTTTTTCACCCAGCAACTCCTGCACAAAGACATACAAGATTCATCTTGCAACTGGAAACACCTCATTTTTCAATAAACAAAGTTACAGGGTATTCATTTAGTGGAATATTATGTAGCTACTAAAATACCCTGGCACCATGCAGGAAGAGGGCCTGGCGCCCAGGAGAGGCTCAGTACAGCCCAGGCACAGACTGGAAATAGGCGTTGACATGAGAGACTATTCTAACCAAGGGCAATGCACTCTGCACAAATGAAATAAATGGTACTTAGAACTTAACTTTAAAAAAATAACTTAATATTTTCTAAATTCTCCCTCCCCCCCAAAAATAAGTTTTATGTGTGTTCACAAGAACAATATCCATTTATATATATGTACATATATACACACATGCATATATATGTATGTATATATGTGTATATGCATATGTGTGAATATATGTATGTATGTATGTATATGTAGGAATGTCATAGCTGTACAATGAACTGTTGCAGGTAGGACAGTGCTCAGGGCAGAGTGCCCAGGTTCAAATCTCATCACCATCACTTACTCGCTGTGACCTTGATAAGGAAGTGATTAATCCAGATCATAGCACTCCCGTTTGAAAAATGAGAAAAATGATAGTACTCACTTGTACAGTGGACATATAGGTCAAAGGATTTAACAAATGAATAGCAATTAGAATGGTGTTGGCACACAAGAAACACATATAACATCACAAATATTATAATATATATATAAATATATATATATATATATAAATATCTTGAGTGAGAAAGAAATAACTAGAAATGTGCTCAGATGTGTATATATATAAATATTCAGTTCCAGAAAGGTGTAGAATAAACTGTTACCAGCAGGGAGTAGTGCAAAGGACATTCCCTAATCATTTTGTATTATCATGCACCATTTATTTATTTTAATTGCTAACATGTAGGGACTTTTAAATTATAAAAAAAAAAAACTAAACCTCTGTAAAAGAAAACAAAATCAATAGTCCCTGGCCCAGTGGCTCAATGGATAGGACATCATCCTGGCATACCCAGGTCGTCAGTTCGATCCCAGTCAGGGCACATATGAGAAGTAATCAATGAGTACACAACTAAATGGAACAACTAAGTGGAACAACGAATTGATGCTTTGCCTCCCCCTACCATCAATGGAAAAAAAATTTTTTTAATCAATGTAGGATATTTCTATAAATCTGTAGATCCAGATCCTGTCAGGCTAGAAGTTCATTAGAGTGTCCTAAGTAAGTCTTGCTTTAGAAGGTGACTTTTGTTAGACTCCACTTAAGCATTTTTATGTTTATTGGAATAGAGAGAGAGAGAGTATATACAATTGTTTTTTGCACTCTTAAGAGCCTTTGCCAGAAAATGGGAAGCCCTGGGCAGTTGAACTACCTGAAGGAACACACTGTTTGCTCCAGAGATAAGGACAGACTGGCAACAGGGGGCGGGGGAGCTCAGGGCAGCCTTGGGATTGCCTCTGGCCTCTGGGCTGTTCTGGTTCTGAAGGTGGATGGGAAGTAGGAGCAGATGGAAAAGAGTGTGGGGCCGCCCACACAGCTGCCCAGCTACCTGTTTCGCAACCTGCTGTGAGCTGGTGGGAGCAGGAATGCCAGGGCTCGGTTCAGTGCCAGTGATCAGGGCCCCTCCCGTCAGGTCTGAGGCAGATCTCGCTGAAGACCTAGTGGAATTTTAAAAGCTGGATATGGGGCTGGGAGCCCAGGCCACGGAGGCGATGGGCCTAAGCACCCGTGCTCCAATTGTAAAACCCCCATGATGGAGCCCTGTGCTCTGCTCTCACCAGGAGGAGGAACCGCATGCGCATTAACTCAGCCCAGGCAGGTGCTGGGTGCGGCTAGTCCCTGCGCATGTGCACGTTTATTTATTCTTCACTTAGCAACAGCTAATTGTCACTCCACACGCTACTTGCCAGACACTCTCTAAGCACTGGATTCATGCTATGTCCTTTACCCCTCCCGACGACACCCCTGAATTGTGAGGTAGAGGCTACATTCCCCATTTTACGGGTTAGGAACCCCAGGCTCATGGAAAGCACGCAAGGCCAGTGAGCGCAGTGCCGGCGCACGTCTGTCTGCTATCGCACATGTTTGCGCAGGTATATTACCTTCTCCTTTCCCTGAGGACATGCAGTGTTTACCACGAACCTGGCAACGAGTAAATAAAATAAAATAAAAAAGAAAAGCGAACACCACAAGAACACACATACAGAGCAGCTAGGAAACAGGACCCCTCAGACCAGGGCAGTCAGTCTCCAGGGACGCGCAGAAAACTCTTCTCTACATTGGTGGCCATCCGCGAATTTGGACGCATAAGGAGTGCCAGAAGGAGGCGTCCTTATGTTACCAAGATATTTACCAGAATACTCTCATCAGGAGGAGGTCACTCTTTGTATTTCATGGATATATGTGTGCTGATCTCTGAGACCTGGAGTTCATTACAGGAATTTTTAGGAGAGATTTCTGACAGCGTGGTTCACAGCCTCGGCAGAACTCTGACTGGTCTTCCTGCGCAGCGGACTACAAGGCAGAGGAGGTCTGTGACAGGAGTTACACAAGGGCATTTTGAAAGCATTAGATGTGTACCTCACTCTTGTGCAACTTAGGGAAGGGCAAGCACTGGTGGCCACTGTGGATGGAACACCCATCCCAGGTGCTGCCTCAACAAATGCGATTGAAATAATTTGCAATGTTACCCCCCCCCCCCCCCCGACTGGATTGGCAAAAGTGACATTGTGGGGCAATATCAAGTATTGGTGAGGCTGTGAGACAAATGGCCCTCCTGTTGCCTGCACAGTGAGTCTGTGTTGGGTCTGGACACTTGGAGACCATCAGAGAAGCAGGCGGTGAGGCTGAACAGGCCCACCTCCTGGGAGCAAAGGGTCCTCCCGCCCCCGGGGGTTGCCAGCACCCACCTCTCAGGTGGCACCAGCACATGAACAGGAGCTACATAAATATATTGAGTGCCACATAATTTTTAGCTGTAAAGAAGTGGATGTGATTTCAATGTCCATCAATAACAAGTGGATAAATACTGTGCACTTTATTTGTATGATGCAATGCTACACGTCAGTTATAGTTAGTGAGCTGGATCTAGGTATTTCTTTATCAGACCCTGACATACAAATGTGTACAGAACATGAACTTCTCTCACTAAGACACAGATTTGTCTATGGACGCCTATATTCACTGTATTCTGTATTCACACACACACACACACACACACACACACGGATGTAACTATGAACAACAGACAGCACAGACACATGCCAAACTCCTGGTAGTGGTGTGAGGGGAATGACACTAAGTGTGGGGATTAGCATGGACTTGGATTATATCTGCAATACTTTATTACTAATATTACTGCTACTAGTGCTAACATGAGTACTTGTCAACTAGTCTGGGTACTATTCAGCATGTTTTAGAGTAGCTGCACCCTAAGTGCTGGAGTGCATATGACTGTTCTGCACCCTGACAGGTGACACACACATGCAGTGCTGGGTGTGTACTGGCCACAATCCTGTGCTGTCAGCGCCTGTGGTCCTGTGCTCCTGACAGAGCCCCTCAGACACGGTGCACCTGGTTCAGTGTCCTGGTGAGCCCTATGCCACAGCCCCAGACCTTTGCTATTGAACCCCCGGGGACACCTCTATCAGAAAGGGATGACCCTGTAGCATTCTAGAATGCCTCATCTTTGATGTGTCGGTTACTGGGGGCGCACATATGAATAAACAATATTCCTGTCCCCAAGGCACTCACTGGGGGAGGAGACAGAAACTTCAAAGACAGTTCACAGTGACTAGTGTTGTCACAGAAACAGAAGTGGAGTGCACATCTGGTTACCCGCTGCCCAGTTCCCATAGTGACAATGAAAAGGGCCTTGGCCATAAAGGGGAAGCTAAGCTAGAGGGAGGCCTCCCGGGCCTGTGGCTGCTGCTGCAAGCCTGGGATTTCCTGTGGCCTTGAACGCCTGCCTGCTCCACCCACCACCTGGAGGAAGCCAGCTGGCTGGGAGAGAAAATGAAGTCAGCAAACAAGGAGAGCGGAGAGGTAAAGGACAGAATCCCGAGGATGCTCAACATCCTGGATCCAACTGAGCCTGAAACCTGTCGGGCTCCCATCCTTCCCTGTTTAAAGAACCAAGAAACCTTGCAGGTTCTGCTTCCTGCACCTTGGTGTCCTGACTCAGTACGAACGCAGAGCCCAGTAAGCAGCAGAGCCAGCTCTCGATAAATTCTAGCTACTCTTGTTATCGCTAACCTGACTACTCACACGAACTAAGTCAGTGCTCTGATAACTTCAAGGACAGTTGCCTTGCTCCTGGGCCAGGCTGGGAGGCAGCGTCTCAAGACAGACGGTGGGCTCTCAGGGTCGGGATAGGCACAGACTTCTCAGGGAGGCCTCTGCACAGGCATGAGCTGGCAGGCTTGCCTGGGGTTGTGGTCACCCTGAATGGAGGCAAAGGACTGAAGGTTTTTGAAACAAGGCCCAATGGGATGCCAGGAGAGCCTGTGAAGGACCCATGCTAGGGCAGCCAGACCTCCAGGACTTGCCCCATGGGTCTGCTGCCCACCAGGTGCACTCAGCCTCGCTCTCCAGAAGGGGGCACTGTCTGTCCACACCAGCTCCCCAGGAGCCCTCTGACCTCTGTGAATGCAACACCAGCTGCACCTGCTAGACACGTGAACAAACCAGGTCATTCAGATTCATGGGCAGCTCTGGCCTTGATGCTGCCTTCTTCCTGCCGGCCCAGCCCACAACCTGTGGGACCTTGCCATGCCTGTAGGTGACCTGGAGGTACTGGTCAGTGCTGCTGTTCTGCGGGTCACTGCTGGACACTGCCAGCATGGAATCAGACCCTGTGGGGGATGGCTCGGCCTTGGGCTTGACTCTGGACCTCAGAGGGTGCTGTGGGTGCTGGAGATCCTGGGCGCGTGGCTTCTTCTGTACATATATTGGCCCATCAAGGTGACCATCAAAGCTGTTCTTCCAAGACTTGGAGAGCCCTTGTCCCTGGTGCTCAGGAGCCAGGGTCCGGCTTCCTGACCTGTCGCTGACACAAAAGTGAGGAGCCCCACGCAGGTCTGCCAGGGAGCGGGGATGCAGGGACTGCCCGCTCAGCGTCTCCTCCTCGTCTTCACTCAGCTGCGGAGAGCGAGCCCGCTGTGGAGCCAGGGACACGCAGCTCCGTGTGCTCCGGGGGTGCATCTCCACAATGTCCCATAAGGCATCAATCTGGAAATGCCCTTCTGGCCAGAGTATTGGATGGACTTCTTTGTGAGAGTCATGTTCATTAACAAGATAGTATCTAGGGGCGTGGGGCTTATGAGCACGTGGCACCAAGGCCGAGGCGCCTGGTCCGGGGAGACGAGGGCTGATGTGCTCAAAGCCTTTTTGGGAAAGAGCTTCTGAGCGGACATATTCAATGTGCTTTGTAAACGTCACAGGTGTGCGGGATCTGCTCTTATGACGGTCACCTGTGGCTGTACATGGACCACGTGGACACCTGTGAGACAGAGGGGGTCAAGCTCATGGCCTCGGCTCGGTCAGAGTTCATAGTGTCCGAGCCCTGGCAGCCAGAATAGCAGTGCTTGGAGTCGTCACCGAACCAGGTTCCACAGTATTCTAGGGTGCCTTTCACTGCACGCCCAGGACACTGGGAACGGCCGAATGGGTTTCTCCTCGGCCAGAATTCCCAGAGGCCTCAGGGTAATGAGGGGACTGTGTGTTTCCAGGATGGGGAATGAGGGCTTTGCTAATATATGCCAGCATGGACCCCTTTGCCAGGAGCATGCGGTGGGAATGGCGTTGAGAGAGCATGTTAGGAGCACATGCCTCACCCTCTGCCACACAGCCATCCAGCTTCATGGTCACCTCTCCCCAAGCCTGCGGGGCCTACAGGGATCCCTCCTCCTGGTCAAGGCCCCATAGAAACATGAAGACAGTGCCTCGTACAGCAAGATTTCAGGTTGTTAACTTAGTCATTGTCTTTAAACAAAAAATCCAACCTGGTCCCTCCACCCCCTTGTATTTTATCTACTCTGTGTTCACTGTGATTCAAGACCAACTCGTATTCTCTGTGTGCGTTTGGGTGAGAGCATTGTGTGGGTTCCATGGCACTCTCATGTGTGAGACAAACAACTGACCCCACACAACACAGACCACGAGATAGTATCTCAACACAGATGTGGTCTTGCTAACAACTTGGCCCGTCTAGAACTACAACATAAACAGTCACATCAATAACACATCCAAGCTCACCTGTTGGCACCATGCTCTGGTCCGGACCTGGACATGCCGGGAAGAGCCATGCTGGGAAGAGCCATGCCGGGGTTGCAGGGCCCTGGTGGGGGACTCAGGGGAACGGGCTGGGTGACTGTCTCTGCTCTGCCATTCTTGATGTTCGATGAGTCCAAGCTGGCCACATGGCCGTTGTTCTGGGGTGTCCCTGCATGGGTCAAGGATGGCTGGCTGCCGAGGTCACTGTCCCTTGGCAGCCTCCTAGTGCTTTCCTCCTGGGTGTGGATTCGGGCTGCAGGGAGAGGGGGCACTGTGAGGGGCAGGCACATTCCGGGCGGTTCTGCTGCAAGTCTCATGACTTCCAACAGGTGGGTCTGCAAACAGTGTGGGCACTTGCAGATACATTGAATCTGTGGGTAATGAACATGTCCTAACTCAGAGAAAGCTGGAGCTGGAAGGGAGTGTGGGAGGAACCACAGGAATCCCCAGGCTTTGCAGGCGATCAGTGGGCACCCCCATGAGGCCAAGTGGGTGGTCCCTAGCAGTGGGCTCCGGTCCCTCCTTTATACAATGGACACAGTAAAGATTATATGGCGGTAATGATTTTTTTTTTTTTTTTTAGAAACAGTTCATAGAGCCTTCTAGACAACAAAACAAAGACAAAAAATAATAAAACAAAACATGTGGTCTTGAGCTGGACAGTGGACACTGGACAATTCCACTGTTATCCTGAGAAAGCCCATGCAGAGCTTAGTTTGTGAAGATGACCTGAACTAACCCTATTCACACTGCCTGGAGAAGTAACAGCGGACAATCAGAGCATGAGCTCTTTCCATAGCGATTTTCACGCAGCAGACAGGCGAGGGTCACTGCAGCCTCACGGCTCTTACTCAGACATCATTCCCTAGGGGAGCAGACCCCTGCCAATTAGCTCGGAGGTGAAGCAGACAAAAGAGTCAGCCCACAGAACATTTCTAGGTCTCATTCTCCTTCCTCTTCTGAGGGAGAATACAGATGGCACCACGTTAATGTCCGGTCATCCTCTGAGCTATTGGTGGTCTCCAGGGGAAGCGCGTCTCCTTGGTGCTGTAGCTGGCCACTTCCTCCCTGCAGGCCACCAGATTCCACTCCTGTTTCTGGGGAGTCTTTCCTTTCCTCTCTGAGCTCCTGGTGCAGTGGAGACAATGGGAGGAGAGTGTGTGTCCCCTGGGTGTGGGTCCTTTCTGGCCTGCCTGAGGGGACAGAGAGGACCTGATGGAGGCTGGACTGCGGTAGAGGCCTGAGGAGGTAGGCCACCAAAAGACATGCACACAGATGAATGAGACAAACACGTTCTTACAGGTTTTCACCAGATCTGTGTACTTCTCTCTCTTTCCTATTTCAGAATTTCCTTCTGATTTCAGACATGTTTGGGGTTACTCAAAGGCTGGGTATAACGTAAAAATTGTAGATTTAAACAAACATTTATATCCCTAAGTATTATTTTATTGTGCCTAGTTAATAGTGAAGCCAGACTTTCTCAGGAAATTTTAATAGTTATGTACCTGAAACTGCTCTATATTTAAATGTCCAACCACGAACGCATCATCACACATTTTTCTTCAGACTTACCTTCGACCATCTGGGCGACCTTTTTCTTATCTTCAGATCTGGCCTAAAATAGAAATGATAATCATATGTTGGTTTTGGATTTAGCAGGAAGTAGTTACAAATCCTGTTCTTGGCGGGGGTGGGGGTGGGTGATGGGGGGTGGGGGATGACCTACGCTCCATTGCTCACACCTTTGACCATGACGGAACACTGCCCCTGGGACTGCGTGCTCTGGACTCAGGCCTGTGAACTTGGGTGAATACACGCTGACCCCTGAGAGTGGAAGTTTATCCCTAGCAAGCTCCATCTTCAGTCATTGGCTCAACCATTTAGATTCTGCCAGTGACGGTTTGCCCGTGACACAGAAGACCAAATGTGGGTCGCTAATATGGAAGACATGTCTTTCTGCAAAAATGCCCTTTGCCACTCCAAATGCATTTCTTTTTCAACTATTTATGGAACGAGCTATTTCTTTACATGAATTGATGCTTATGGGAGGTTTTGTTTTGTTTTTAAAGAAAAACTAAAAGAGGTGGCAGCTTTTGGCCTGGGGTTATGGGACAGGCGAGAAACCCGCGAGATGTCTGGGGCTGTGTTTACGGCGGTATGTGCTGTCGGGGGCTGTGAGAGCACAGGGCAGGTGTGAACCTGAGAGTTTGTGCCTCCCCAGATTTGGGGCATCACCTGCCTCGCTCCGGTGCTGGCCCTAGGGAGCAGCTGGGCTGTGGGGAGGAGGGAAAACCGTGGAAGGACTGGAGAGGCCTGGGCTCCCTTTGACTGTTCTAATAGCCAAGGTCTGAGGCCCAGATGGGAGAGAGGGTAAGGACCACCAGAACCTAAAAGATAGGGAAAAGGCAGTCTTTGGGTCCAAATAGTGCCCTTGGGCTTAGATAGCCACCTTGACACAGATTCCAGGGGTCCTTTCTCTTCCCCTCCCCTGCAGACAAACCTGATGACAGAGTGTCTGGCATGGACACAGGATGGTGCTGAAGTGCTCAGGGCATCAAAACACACATAGGCAGGCTTGTTTAGGGGCAAATGGGAGCTGTCACTGTCCCTGGGGATTCTTGGGCACGACTCTGGGAGGAGGGGTGGCTCTGCATCCTACCAGGTGGTCAAAAGTTGTGTTGGTTTGAAGCTGTGAGCCCTCACTACTGTCCCCTTACTGGTGGGATGAACCCACTCAGGACGGCAGAGACGAGGTGATACTTGCGTTCTGGATCTGTGTCCTGAGCTGGTGGTTACTGAGCTTCAGAGATCTCGCGATGCTCTGCAGGTAGTAGAGGAGCATGCTGGGACAGAAGAGTACAGGGCACTCAGTGACCTCAGCTGCGGTGGCCTCTGCTGGAGGGGGGGAGCAGGAAGCTGTCCACCCCCCGCCAGGACAAAAGGTCAGCAGCTCTCAACCATGAGCCTTGGGAAGGGGCTGCCTCCCTTTCCTTTTCTTGCTCTTCACAGCCACCTCTCCTAACCTGGATTTGTGTACAGGTAATGGTGACAAGGACAGAGTGGACATGGGGGAGGCATTATGGTCTGTGGGCCACACCCTTGAACCCAAAGCATGTAGCTGCTGCTCAGAGGTTGTGGGAACTTCCTTTCTGAGATTAAACCTCTGGAAAACCGACAGACAAAGGCATTCAGCCCCCAACAAGGGGCCACAGTGATTGCCCATGTGCCACAGCTGCGGCCTGCTCACAGCCCCTGCTTAGGTCCTCAGGCCCCATAAGTGACTTTTGCATGAACTCATTGATTTATACAATTATTGGAAAGCAGTGTTTGCTAGTCAGCCAGACAAGCAGAAGTCTGAAGCTGGCGGGGGAGGCGCGGGCACTTACAGCAGCAGCAGCGCTGCTGGCAGGATCACCACAGGGCTGCTGAGGTACCCGGCCACGGCGCTGAGCCACGTGGGGAAGTCCTTCTCAATCGTTTCTGACACAATGTCATACATTTTCTCCTGCCCACTGCAAGAAAGAGAGCCACGAGTTCAAGTCGGCTATGGCACAATCCTCAGTTAGTGAGGACACGGGAGTGAGTGCCTGAAGGTAAGAGACACGTGGTACCGCGGGGCTGGGAGTGGGCTGCCCTAGAAGAGTATCTGGTTATGGTGCAGCTTGGAAGGTGGCTCCATAATCACAGTGTGTGTTTTAGTGACGCGCACAAACCCAGACTCTAAATGTTCAGTAGATGTTGTAACCCAACAGACTCAAGTGCCCAGTGGAGGTACCTGCAGGGGTTTCTGCCTCGACGTCAGATGATATAGAAGCAGGAGTGACCAGGACTATCTCTTAGTAAAGGCTTCCTGAGTCCTAGAGGGGGGAGACTGGCCAAGTAGCAGCTCTTTCTAACACCAGGGGACTGCTGTTGCCTGTTGTCCCTTCTGATTTGGAATGGGCTATGTCTCTTTACGAGAAGCACAGAGATGACCGTGCTGGAGGGCGGTCGGCTGTCAAGGAGAGGGTGCACCTCGGGTCCTCCACTGCCCACCTGCTCTGAGAGCCGGAGGAGAACGCAATTCAGCACAGGCAGAGTGGACCCGCCAGCACTCACTCACCTGAAGGGCCCGCAGTGCAGAGACGGCTTGTAGCGGACAATGGCGAACACGGTGGGCAGCATACACAGGAACAGCATGAACAGCAGCATGGCCAGGTAGAAGTTGTTGGATCTGCAGGAAACTGACAGCTGCGTGTCAGGTGCACTTTGTGACCACACACCCAAGGAACAGACACGGAAACCACAACCCGACTCCACAAACAGAAAACGTGCCCACCCATCACTGTCTAGGAAGGGTCTGTCAGAGGGTCACAGGCAGCTTAGTGAACTAGAAATCAGAGCCAAAGAGACTTCGTGGTCATCTGGTGCTACCTGCCGTCTGCTGCATGCCCGCCCACCTCAGACAGAGAGGGGCAAACCCATGTCTTCACCTAATAATCTTCATTCATGGAAAGCCCTCAGAACCTCTCTCCTTACCTAATAATGGTTTCCTCTCTTGCTCCCAGCACTGAACGCATCTCTATGTCTGAGGATGGCTGGATTCCTTTGCTTATGACCTTGACTCTCTCACTTGGATGTGGTTGGCACTCAGCTTCTTACCCTGCCTCCTCTGGCTGCTAGATCAAGCCCTGGGCCTATGCTGGTGCAGTTCTGGGGGGAGTATGAGCGGTCAATCAATGTAGGGACTCCCACTACCTGTCAGTCTTGAATGAAATTATTTAAACTAGAAAAGGAATATCAGTACTCATAGATGTAGCAAGGAGGTGAGTGCTAATTTGTGAAAACTTTCTCTCTACTATGATACCTACATCTACTATATATACATTGTATCTGTCTTTAACACATACTATATATACTACCTTGATCTAACTAGATATTTGTCAAGAAGTTTGAAAGCCATTGATATAGATCCATGTAACAATTACTATGTCAAAATAAAACCAATGAGCTGAATTAGGGTGTTCAAAATGTGTTATAAATCCACCAAAATTGTCTAAAATAAAAACACACACACAAGAAAAAACAAGTGCTGTCCAGGTTGCAGGATAACTGAGACCCCTATCCCACTGTGGGTCACCCAGACCACAGCATGACCACATGGGAAACCTTTTGGCGCTGCGGGCTGAGTGTAAGTGGACACTGGCCCGTGACCTAGCTGTTGCACTTCGGGTGTCTCCCAACAAAGACACCGAGGAGAAAGTTCAAGGAGCATTATTCACACCTCTAACAGCTTGGAACAACCCACAAGCCCATTGGCAGCAGTGTGGATAAAGACGTGGGCACTTCCTCAGGGAGGTGAGTGTCACAAGCACTGTGCTGAGGGGAGAAGCCAGAACAGAGAGCACCTGGAGTGTGGGATCACATCACGTGACACGACAGGAGGACAGTGAAGGACGCTGTGAGTGGTATGGTGACAGGGCCTCGGCGCATGGGCGTCTGGGTGATGTCCCTGTGCTGTCTCCATCTATGTGCTGTTCAGTTTGTGACTATTCATTGAACTGGGTATTTATGAAGGTGTGCTTTCTACTGGGTCATTAAACCTCAGTGAAAGATTTTAGACACATATAGTGATGATTCCAAGGGTGGAGCCCTGGAATGGCTGCTTCCTGGAGGACGTGAATGGGAGGGCCGATGAGACTGAGAGCCCCCCACTCGGCCTACCCCTGAGGGCACCCCGGACCAGGCGGGCGCAATGAGCTCTCTGTGGGGAGCAGACCTCGCTCTACTGACCTGGATGCCCGGAACACCTGCTGGTGGGGCACGTTGCAGGTGAGCACGGCCCAGCTCCTCAGGTACATGAGCCCAATCAGCTTGAGGACATTGAAGGCAGGGAGGCACGGGGAGAAGAAGGACCCCATCCTGGAACCGAGAGGGAAGCCACTGAGCACATGTTTCCTTCCTCCTGAGACCTGGGGATTCACACCTGTGCTTAAAGAACTGGGGAGACCCCCACCTTCCACTTTCTGTAGATAAAGCAAGTCACTTCTGCAGGTGAGGAGGGATCCTATTTTAAAATACCTTCCTCATCTGTCCACACTTTGCAAGGGGAGGCGCTCCTCTGAGGACCTGGCGAATGGCAGACAGCTGCAGCTCTCATGTCTCTGGTGAGGGCTGATGAATAGTTTCTGACTTCCGGGTTTAAGCAATGGGGGAGCAGCCACCTTTGGGGGACTTCATACATTTTAGCTCGTCTAATCTCCCATGATCATGATGGAAGAGGTAACTATCCAAAGTTTAGACATGGAAGCCAGGTCTGCGAAAACCAAGTGTTTTACCCAAACCCATGTTGCTAATAAAAGGGTGGATAACCCCGTATCATCCAAACTGAGATACTCTGAGGGTCTGGGTCAAGTGGCGAGAACTGGACCATCCCAAGGAATGTGTTTATGATAGTCACATCCCACCCAGACTCAGTGACTAACACCTGTGCCCGGACTCCATGTGACAAAGGCGAGACACCGCTGCGGCCCCTACCAGATCATGCCTTGGTTGTAGACTAAGTGCAGCACGTTCTCCGCGATTTTGAATTCCCCGTATTCAGGCTATAAGAGAAAACATGTCTAGGAAATATGTCCCCACCTCCTTGGCACAGAGCAGGCCGTTACAGCCCACACAGAGGGGTCTGTGCTCTTAGAATACATGAGGTTGCTGCCCGCCTCCCTTGCAGCAAATGGTACAGACAGGTGTGATGAGACTCAGCTTTGCCTGCCCTCCCTCTCCCTCATGAACTCTCCCTCGGCCACCCTGTCTCCGGCCCACTCGACCTCCCCAGGGGATGCAGTGTCCCACTCACAAACTTGCTCTCCAGGTCCCAGCACCAGCAGTCACTCAAGTACCGGACAAAGAGTCCCCGGAAGAAGTCGATGAGCAGGACGCTGGCCACGGTGAAGAACATGTCGATGATGGACAGCTTTAGCAGCTCCTGAAACGCAGGTGCCCTCGGTGTTCCGTGACCACCCCAGCCCAGCCCAGCCCTGCCCAGCCCTGTCCTGCCCTGACCTGCCCTGCCCTGACCTGCCCAGCCCTGCCCTGCCCAGCCCTGTCCTGCCCTGCACAGCCCTGCCCTGCACAGCCCTGTCCTGTCCAGCCCTGTCCTTCCCTGCCCAGCCCTGCCCTGTCCTGCCCAGCCCTGCCCTGCCCTGTCCTGTCCTTCCCTGCCCTGTCCTGCCCTACACAGCCCTGCCCTGCCCTGCCCTGCCCAGCCCTGCCCTACCCAGCCTTGCCCTGCCCTGTCCAGCACTGCCCTGCCCTGCCCTGTCCTGCCCAACCCTGCCCACTTCACCTTCAGCATCTCTGGTAGTTCATTCCCATGGGCTGTAGGCCCTGGGCCCTCTCATCATACCCAGCACATAACAGAGCTCAGCGCTGGCTCATTTGAATTTTGACAGCCGCAGGCTTTAGCCTGCAGTTCTGCCTGAGCTGTGGGGGGCTACCGAGGCCTACAGTTGTTTCAGGGGCTAATGCAGTGGTTCTTAACCTTTGTTGAAGTACCGAACCCACCAGTTTCATATGCGCATTCACCAAACCCTTCTTTAGTGATAAATAAAATATGATTTTTTTTCCAAATTCAAGACATAGGTATATATTTTTTTACTGGTGCACAAAATGAGCCGTGCATGAACATCACCTTGCTCAAAGAACAAAACCAACAAAATGCATGAACTCACAACAAATTATGATATTACTTTATTCTGGCCTCTGCGGCAGAGGCTTCTCCGAACCCCTGAGACCAACTCATTGAACCCCTAGGGTTCGATAGAACCCAGGTTAAGAACCACTGGGCTAACACCTCAGGGCCGAGATTCTCCGCGTGCAAATTATGGGTGGGGGACCCACTGGTCGGGAGCCCAGAGCTTGGAGCAGGTGCCTGGGTCGGGCCTGTGCTGTGCCCTTGGACCACTTATTTAACCTCCTGTGCCTCAGTTCCCCCACCTGTGCCTATAAAGATGAAGATAATAGGATTTTTTTACAAGGACTAGCACTTAGAACAATGCTATGTGAGTCTTTGATTGTTATTAATTTTGAGACCGAAAAAAACCTAAACTGTCACTGAACCTTATTCTTCTCTTCTATAAAATAGGGACAATGACACTTCAGACAGATGTTAGGGTCACAGGAGGGAGAAATAGACGGGAGAGAGGAGGTCACCTGCCCGACATAGGTCTCCCAGCACTGGCCCTGCAGGCTCTGGCTGGAGATAGTGGTCTGGTTGGCCTCTGAGAGCTTGGAGGGGTAAGCCAGGATGCCAGGCAGGGCTGGGGCCCACGTGCTGTTTCTCCCGAGCCCTGTCCCCAAGCCCGGTGTGGACCATTTCTCTTCTTCAGGGGCTGGCCTCGTGGCAAAGAATATGGTGGACTCTAGCCAGTGGTTTGTGCTATTTTTGGTAGCAGCTTCCTGTGGAGAGAGGGAAGGAAAAAAGGAGGGAGAGAAGGAAGAGAAAAAGGTCGTCCATGTGTTTGTAAATCAGAACCCGTCATGGGTCTCAAGGACATCACTGCACTGCTCAGGAACGATCTGTCTCCCTGTCTCCGTCTCTCTCTGCCTCCAGCTTGGCAGAGAGCCGCTGGACCAGAGCTGGTCCTGACGGGACACAGAGCTGGGAGGAGAGTTCTGACTGTTCCTAGCAGTCACCTGAGGTTAATTTGCATCACAGTCTCTAGTCGTCACAAGCATGTCAGGCAAGAATGACTGCCCCGTGTCACTGACAAGGGGACAGAGGCTCAGCCAAACATCTGAGGTCACACTGCTAGTCAGTGGGCCAGGACCCAGTCTGTGCAACATCTCAGCCGGACATGGAACCGTGACTGTCGCCTCTCCTGCCCCGTAAACCCCAGGACTCAATGCTAGCGCAGTAAACAGCCCTGAGGCCTCTCCCCGCCCTCACCACGTGGGACACCCACATGGGAGGGGCGGGTTTAGAAGCTCTTGGGCCCAGGGCTTGGAGTGGACCCCTCTGCTGGATGGGACAGTGGGCCCACTCTGAACTGTTCCCCTGAAATGTTCATTTCCTCCCACTTTTCTAAAAGCTCTCACAGCCACTCATCCTGGGCCCCTGTGCATAGCTGTTGATTGCTTCTCCCTCAAGGACATGGGACAGGAGAAAGGGACCCATCATCAGAAGACCCAAGTTAGCGCTCTTCCAGCGCTGTCTCTCTCCCCAGAAGCCTGCAGACGGCGCCGCTCTCCTCGCCTGGGGGATGGTGACCGCCAGTGAGAAGAGTTCTGAATGTGATGCAGGGAATGTGTGTAGGCAGCGATGCTGACAGCGAGGAGGAGGGCCTGGTGTGTGTGCGTGTTTGTGTGTGTGTCTGTGTGCATGTCTGTATGTCCGTGTATCTGTGTGCATGTGTGACTATGTGTATCTCTGTGTCTATGTGTCTGGGTATGTCCGTGTGTGCGCGCGTGTGTGCCCGTGACTCTGTGTGTGTATGTGTGCGTGTGTGTGCGCGTGTGCATGTGCGGCTGTGGCCGGGTGGGCACCTCCTCGGGGCCGAGCACTCACCTCGGTGCTCATGCTGTTGACCTTGTCCAGGAGCGCGATGATCAAGCTGTAGAGGTTCCCCAGATACAGCACAAGGACCCTGAAAGGCACAAGCCCCCCTTGAGAGACAAGACCACAGAAGTCCTCGGTTCTAGACCTGCCTCCACACACGTGTCTGCCACAGCAATGCTAAGACAGTGGCTGCCACACTCAAGGTCCTTCAGAACCATATTGGGAGGGAGCATGTAATTAAATACAGAATTCCTGAATCCACCTGCTGCAGTGGGTCTGGGGGGGATGGGGCTACCCCGTGGCCCGGCCCCGGCTCCATGTTCACACACTGTCGGTGGGGTGGGCAGAGTGAGAACTCAGCAAGTGCTGATCCGAAGGGTAGCGTAAATCCTACGT
Organism: Rhynchonycteris naso; assembly: GCA_037038555.1. Taxonomy (NCBI): domain Eukaryota; kingdom Metazoa; phylum Chordata; class Mammalia; order Chiroptera; family Emballonuridae; genus Rhynchonycteris; species Rhynchonycteris naso. Next base: position 225,285,851 of record CM072999.1, read on the forward strand.
GTGCTTGTGTCATGTTTTCTGGTTTATAAAGTGATTCTCAAAACATTATCTTGTTTGACTCCCTGGCTCTGTGTGGTACTCATCATTCTAACACCCACTGGGGGACAAGAAACTGAAAGGTGGGAGTCTCAGTGACATGCTCAGGTTCATACAGTCAGAAAGAGGCACGAGCTCGGTGGTCAGTTCTGGAACGCAGGCTGACCCCGCCAGCACACCGAGGGGCCAAGGCTGCAAGGGCTGTGGGCACTGCTGCACTGAGGGCCCCACTGAGTGGACAGGACCTGCCAGCAACAGCCTCAATCAGCCCACAGTCAAAGTCGTGATCCCAGCTCCCCTGGGCTGGAAGGTTTTGGAAACACGTCGTGGAATTTCCCAGGATGCAGTCTTAACTCTTATCAGATAGACACCTGTCTGCAAAAACGCGATGAGGAAGGAAAATGGCAGGTTACACAGACCTCCCAGGAACAGCGGCTAGCACGCTGAGGACCATAAAACCAAAGCCAGTTCAGGGAACAGAGAAAGCAGCTTGATGGTGCAGGAGACTCCAAACTGAAACTTTGAGAGGCACCCACCCCAAAGCCCCCTTCCATCCTCAGGAGCAGAGCTGGCCACCTGTGTGCAGGGGTGAGCAGAGCGCAGTGGGAGAGCAGGCAGCCTGGGCCTTGCTGTGACCACGCTGGGGCTTCCTGAGGACTTGTGGAAGGACTGCCTTCAGTGTCCTTCCCAGACTGCTCTTTCTGGGCGCTCACAGTCCCTAGCACAGGGCGAGACGCCCAGCCAGCTGGGTGGACCCTGACTCAGGAAGAACTGAGGCAGTAAGCCCCCACTGTCTTGTCCTTGGCTCTCTGGTCACTTCGCTGAGAGGTCACAGGCATGCTGGCGAGTGAATGGCACTGAGATAATACGTCTTGCCTTGGTTACTAACACGAGACCTCTGGGCACATCTCTGTGCCTCTGTTTCTCTAGTTTTGGACATGAGTAACGAGGCCAATCTGTGTAACAGGATTGCTATTAGACCAAATGCAATAATGGTATCGATCCGCCCACCACCGGCTGCAGAGGAAGGCGCCGGCGGCCTGGCCCTGTGCTCCCAGCTGCACACTGGGCAGAGTGGGGAGACCAGGATCCCAGATGGACAGGACAGGCTGAGACTCGACCCAGGGTGGCCCGGCTCAGAGGGGTCTCCACAGCCTCTTGCTCTTCCAAACTCTGAAATGAGGGTTTAAGAGGGGGCGAACTACGGCCTCCAGGCCAAATCCTATCCTCCCTGTCTTGTAAACACAATGGTAAGGGGCAGCTAGAACCTTTCGGCAGAGGTGGATTTCAAGGCGGGCACACCGGGCGCGTGCCCTGGGCCCCGACTTCTGAAGGGCCCTGAAAAACCCCAACTTTACACTTTTTTCTAGTGACACCAAGTTTGGTTTTGTATGTGCAATTTTAACATTAATAGTACATAATATTTTTTATTCATTTAAAAATAGGGTTAACATGTATTTTTACTTTCCCTCCGTTTTTTTTTAAGGAGCCCAATATTTTCTTCTGCGCCCGGGGCCTCAACTGACCTTAATCCGTCTCTGCCGTTCGGTCATAGATTGTGGATTGGTGGCCACTTTGTTACTGCAGCCTCAGAGTTCAGCAGGTGCAACAGAGACCACATGACCCATAAAACCTAAGAGTTACTCTCCAGTCCTTTAGAGAAAACATTTGCTGCCCACTGAGGAGGAGCAAGTCCTCCCAAGTGGTCAAGGAGATTGTCCTGTAGGATGTGCTCAGTGTCAGAGAGCAAATGCGGTGAGACAGACATGGCCGTAGGGGTCCGGGGACAAGCAATCAGGGCCCAGACAGTGCACCTGCTGCCCACGTTCCATCCAGCCGTCCTCCCTGAAATCTACTGGTTTAATTTATATGTGAGGAGGCCACCCCAGAGGGAGTGATTTTTCAGGCAGACATGTGCTGGCTGCTCTGACCCCAGTGGGTGAATCCCAGGATGTCCCTCAGACCCACCGGCCTGCCATCTCTCAGGTCTGCATTCACTCCATGGACCCCTGCATGGCCCACGTGCCCCCTGGCTTAGCCACAGAACCTCTGAGAGCTTGTGTTTGGGAAATTATAAGCAGAGCTTTTGGTTGTCTCTTGCCCAGAAAAGCACGGGAGTCTCTCTTACCTCAGTCCGTAGGGACCCTATGGGGAGGGACCAGGCATACGTCTGTCACCTCGGTCCTCTGCCTCTTGTGTCTGCTGTCTCTGTCTGCTCCTCCCTCACGCCCCCTCCTCCCTGACCCCCTGCCCCCTCCTCCCACTCTTACCCCCTTCTCTCCTGTGCACCCTGCTCATCTTGAGATGCATCCACAGGAGAAATTCTGTGCTAAGTTTTGGGGGCAATGAAGCAAGGCCTGGCCCCCAAGGGACCCGGGCTCCCACCATGGGGCAGCACAGCATTTTTCACAAGGCCATGGTACCTGGCCAGCTGAAAGCGCAGCGTGGTCCGTGGATGGTACATCTCCAAGGCGGCGATGAGGTCGAAGGCTGACGGCGCGAGCATCGTCACCAGCGAGACCACCACGCTCACCTGCCAAGAGAGCGCGACAGGGGAAGCCCCAGGTGCCACAGCCATTCCTTGCTCACCTCACACCTGGCCTCAGCCTGACCTCACGCCTGGGCCATGCAGCTCTCGTGTGGAAAGCCGCCCTCAAATCTCTGCTAATTAGCTTTCTGCAAAAGGCCACCTGTCACAGGTTACTCCGTCAAGGGTCTCTCCTCTGCCTGGACACACCCAGGTGTGCCGTGTGCCAGCTCTCCCGCCACAGTTTCCAATGACCACGTTTTTATACTCTTATTTCCCCAACCTTGGTGGGAGGTGGAAACCCCTGCAATTCTCAGAAACAGAGAAGGGCCAGCTGAGAGGTGACTGATGGTCACCTGTATCAGGCCCGGCCCTTGGTCCCTGCACCCATGGCACACGCAGGAGGAGACTTGGCCAGTGCACGGAGCATGAGCTAAAGCGAGAGAGAATTCTGGCAACATCTTTTAGAAATTTATCTACCCACACCCACATCCGTAATAACATAACCCACCTAAATGGCATACAAGGAGAGAAGGATGGAGAGAGATTACCTAATGTAATCTCGGACTGAAAAATGATCGTGCCCTGAGGATAAAAAACAGGGAAGTATCAAATCACCTACACATTGGCTTTAAACCCCAGGGACAGTGGACAGTGCGTGTCTTCACAGACGTGGGGGCAGGGCTTCCTGCGCTGTTTCTGCCTCCCTACCTTTACAGGCGCAGGAACCAGGCAGCCAGGCAGCCGCCTTGTCACAAACATTACGAATTATGTAATTGTCCTGAACCTTCCTCTGGACAGAAATGGAGGAAAAGGTCCCTCTTTTTCTTTTTTAAGCTGTTGGTTGGAGCTTGTTGGGAGGCACGATTTATGTTTAGAAATATTGGAACCAGGTGAGCGCTGCAGCACGGGCCCAGCGCGGACATGCCCACGGGAAAACAACGCAGCCGGAATGTCGCTCTGCAGGTGACTCTGTTTCTGGAAACGTGTCCTTGAGGAAGCACCACGCGAGAAAAGCAGAGCAGGCAAAGAAAGGGTCAAAGGTGAAGAGCATGCAGAGATGCCTGATGCTATTTTTGACTCAAAATCTTCCCTGAGACCAGTGAAATCTGGCCTTGCCTGGTGCCCCCACGCTGGCTCAGAGTCCCAGTAGCACCCGCTCTGGAACAGGAGGCCTGGGCTGGTCTGTGCAGCATCTCTAGCTCACCTGCCTAAGGAACACGATGGGAATGGAGGGGCCACAACTTTTTTTCTTTCTTTTTTTTCAAGTGAGAAGAGGGGAAATAGAGAGACAGACTCCCACAGGAGCCTCAATTGGCATCTACCTGAGGCAGAGGCCCAATGGAGCCATCCTCAGTGCCCAGCGCTGATAAACCAATAGAGCCATGGCTGCGGGAGGGGAAGGAAGAAAGAGAGAGAGAGAGAAAGAGAGAGAGAGAGAAGGAGGGAGGGGTGGAAAAGCAGATGGTGGCTTCTCCTGTGTGCCCTGACTGGAAATCAAACCCAGAACATCCACATGCTGGGCTGGGGCTCTACTACTTAGCCAGCTGGCCAGGGCCAAGGGCCGCAACTTCTGTGTGAGTACCTCATTCTTTTCCCAGAGCGTCAGCTCCTTCTTTGACTGCTCCAGCTTCTGGGACCGGTCAACCACGAAGTAGATGAGATAGATGCTCCCCGCCAGCGAGACGAGCACCAGGACGTTGGCAATGACCCTCAGGCAGATGGTCACTGCTCTGTGGGGAGAGGCAGGCACGAGGATGGGAACACTCACCACGGGGCTAAAGGACCATGGGGATATCAGATGCGCAGACATGTCTGTCTTTGGGGACACTGCCCTCCTTCCTGGATCAGCCCTTTCGTGTTATCAGTTCACATTGAGAAGAACTTCAGACCTAAGAAAATCACCTTGGAAGGCTTGTCAACAAGAATTTGTTACTATTTGTATCCTTTGACTTTAGGGGAATGTTGCTAAATACAACTAGTCTTTGTAGAGTTTAGCAAAGTAGAACGTTGGTGCTAGTTTTATTATCAAACTAAAAGAACATAAAAGAACAGGAAGCTGGTCAGCCCTAGCCCTCTCCCCCTGTGGTGGGCCCAGGGAGGAGGGAAGCACGCCCAGACGCTGGTAGTGAAAATTATGGGGTTCCCCATGTCACTTTATTATTGGAAGGACTGATTCTAAGGAAAAGACGAGCTGTCCGACAGAGTGTGGGAGTTGGATGGAGCAATCTGACAATTTCTGCGCCACACTAAAGCGGCGTGTCCATGCCTCGGTACATACAGGTTTCTGCTTTTCCTCTTCTCGTGCTCCTCCAGGATCGCCTCCTTCGGGAAGGACACAGAAGGCACTGTCATCAGTTAAAACTCTTTGGATGTATTTTATGCTCAGAAATAGTTATCCAGTGACTTACACCATGCCTTCAAAGTCTAGAGACTGCACTGTAAGTGTCTACTGACATCAGTGTTTTATATAATAATAGATGGAAAATGAACATTGGGGCTCGGGTGGAAGAGATGGGAAAGGAAATTAGTTAGATGTGTGAAGCGATCTAAACAATCTTCTTCTCAAAAGGGGGCATACTCTGGTGCCTGCTTATTCGGTGGACCCCGGTCTCTGGAGGCTTTATTGCACTGTTTTCTCTATCTTTTCTTTTTCTTTCTTTCTCTCTCTCTCTCTCCCCTTTCTTCCTTCTTCCTTCCTTCCATTCCTCCCTCCCTCCTTCCCTCCCTCCCTCCCTCCCTTCCTTCCTTTTTTCTTTTTCTTTCTCTTTCCTTCTTTCTTTCCTTCTCTCTCTCTCTCTTTCTTTCTTTTCTTCTCTCTCTCTCTTTCTTTCTTTCTTTCTTTCTTTCTTTCTTTCTTTCTTTCTTTCTTTCTTTCTTAGCAAAAGAGAGAGACAGGGACGGACGGACAGACAGACAGACAGACAGACAGGAAGGGAGAGAGATTAAAAGCATCAGTTCTTCATTGTGGCACCTTATTTGTTCATTGAAAGCCTTGACCGCAGGGTTCCAGCAGAGCCAGTGAATCCTTGCTCAAGCCAGTGACCTTTGGGCTCAAGCCAGTGACCTGGGGTCATGTCTATGATCCCACACTCAAGCTGGCAACCCGTGTTCAAGCCAGCGACCTAGGGTCTCCCAACCTGGGTCTTTAGCATTCTAGGCCAATACTCTATCAACTGCACCGATGCCTGATCAGGCCAATTGCACTGTTTTCTAAGTTCACACTCATAGTTTATATCCCCCACATATACGTGCTTATTCATTTACAATTTCTCTATGTGCAGTACGGTAGCAACCCATTATGCAAATTATCAAAAATACACATTGAAATTTCAGAAAGATGCAATAAAAACATTAAAATAAAGAGAACAATTACTTTCTGTACTTGGTTAAATGGTGAGGCAGGTGGAGGCACATCACCTCACTTTGGCTGTCCTGGTCTACCTAATGCCTGGCAGAGGGCCGGTAGCTCTCACAGTCAAGGCCGTGGTCTGCAGAGCCAGACTCCAGGCCCCGCCCCTCAGCCACCTGTGCAGGCCTGACTCACTCTGATGCTGTTCACGATGGCAGCGGCTTTGCTCTCCGCAGCCTCCGGGTTCCCAATGAGGTAGTCCCAGGCACAGAACACACGCCAGCAGAAGGTGTAGTGGTCCCTGGAGGCACTGGCAAGGCTCGTGCGAGAGTTCTTCGCCATCCTACAAAACAGGTCCCACATGGGCCATCGAGGGCGGTGTAGGGACAGGCTCAGCCCTCAGGGCTGCTGTGTCCACACGAGCCTCTGTGTGAGTCACAGCACCATGGATTCAGCCCCACTGTGTCCCCTTTGAACAATGCAAAAATGGCACTGCCTGTTGTTGGGTGATGCTTTTGACAAGAGGTTCCACCACTGTGGTAGCCAGGAGGTCACTGATGGTGTGTGGCCGCAGGAGAGGGCCCACTGAGGGTAACTCTACCCACTACTGTGCAAAATTACAAAAACTGGCCATGGTCAATTTGCTCAGTGGTGGAGTGTCAGCCCGGCATTAGGATATCCCAAGTTGAATTTCTTGTCACGGCACACTGGAAAAGCAATCATCTGCTTCTTCACCCCTGTTCCCCCTTCTCTCTCTCTCTCTCCTCTCTCACAGCCATGGCTCAATTGATTTGAGTGAGTTGGCCCCTGGCACTGAAGATGGCTCTGTGGCCTCTGGCTCAGGTGCCAAAAATAGCTCAGTTGCTGAGCAATAGAGCAATGCCCCAGATAGGCAGAGCATCTCACCTCAGGGGGCTTGCTGGGTGGATCCCAGTCAGGGCACATGCGGAAGTCTGTCTCTCTGCCTCCCCTGCTCTTACTTAATTAAAAAACAAACAAACAAAAACTACAAGAAATGCTAAGTCCATATAATTCTGGTCTCTCCAGATGCAACACAGAACCTGGCACAGAGTGGCAAGCATTCAATGAGTGTTGGTTAAAATCTCTTTTTGCGTTGGTCACATCTATGCAATGGGTACAGTGACACATTAACTTTATGGGGGCTATTGACGAGATCACGAGACCTCACACATCACCCCTAGTGTACATTTTGAGAAACTGAGCAGCCATACTTTTTCAAGAGGACGACGAAGCTATAAGCGAACACAGCCATCCCCACCAGGAAGTACGCCAAGGGCAGCCGGTAGCCTGCTCTCCCGATCCTCCGCTCCCGGCCGTAGTAGCCATAGAAGAGGACGGAGTACTGGAGGTAACCCTGCGAAGACAGCACTCGGGTCAGCGCTGAAGTCCAGGGCCCAGAACTGCAGCTACTCCCTCCCTCTTTCTGGATGGGTGTGTGGCCGGCCAAGCCTCACCCCCAGGGACCAGATGGTGTCCAGGTCTTGGGCTGATGCCTCATGCACCTTGGGGATGCTCTTGCTGGCCGTGCTTCCAAAGGGCTGGCCTGCAATGAGCTGGGGAGAGAGGATAAGGAGTCACATGGTGCTCGGTGGGAGGGGCCCGAAGGAGAGGGGTGGCTGACCTTCACGTGCTGAGAGGGGCTACACGAAAGAGGTCTTGAGGGGTGGATTTTTGCTTGATCTTCACTGACAGAGAATTAGTCACAGTGGCCAGCTTTTCCTTGTGCCTACTCAGGGCCTGCCTGGATGTCCTGTCTTTGGGCTGGACGTGGCTTCTATGGGTGAGCTGTTGAGGTCACTGGTTTCCCAAATGGCTTAGGAAATGGCACCCTTTACTTTTTTTTTTCATTTACTTTTTGAGGATGAAGTTTAGTTCAGAAATAGATTTCTTTTTTTTATTTTTCCAAAGTGAGAAGCAGGGGGAGGCAGCCAGACAGACTCCCGCATGCACCTAACCGGAATCCACCCAGCATGCCCACCAGGGGTGATGCTCTGCCATCTGGGGTGTTGGTCCACTGCAACCAGAGCCATTCTAGCACCTGAGGTGGGGGCCATGGAGCTGTCCTCAGTGCCCAGGCCAACTTTGCTCCAATGGAGCTTTGGCTGTGGGAAGGGAAGAGTGAGATAGAGAGAAAGAAGAAGGGGAAAGGTGGAGAAACAGATGAGCACTTCTTCTGTGTGCCCTGGCCGGGAATTGAACCTGGGACATCCACATGCCAGGTCGATGCTCTACCACTGAGCCAACCAGCCAGAGCCAGAAATAGGTTTTATTTTAATGGGGTATCAGCAGACTGGCCCACAGGCCACATCCAGCCCCTCGCCTGTTTGTGTATAGCCCAGGAGCTGAGAATGAGTTCTGCCTTTTTAAATGGTTAGGAAAAAATCATGAGAAGAACAGTATTTTGTGACACATCAGGATGACATAGACCTCCACCTCAGCATCTGTACAAGGGCATGGCCACGCTCATTAGTGTGTGTGTTCTCTGTGGCTGCTCATGTACAACACAGTAGATTGGAGTTGTGACAAAAGCTGTCAGGCCCACAAAGCCTAGCACACTTCCTATGTGGCCCCTTACAGGACACGTGTGCCGCCCGGTCTGATGCATGAATCACTCTCCCCACAAGGACATCAACAGCGGTTGCTTTATGGTAGTGCTCTAAGGGTGCTTATTAACCAATGGCACTATACATCTCTAAAAAGGATACACAATTTTGTGTATCTTTTTTTTTACGTGACATAGTTTTGAGAATTTCAAGTATTTTTCTAAGGGTTTATTTTCTTAATTTTTTTCTTAAGTGAGAAGTGGGGAAGCAGAGAGAGAGACTTCCGCATGCGCCCCAGCCAGGATCCACCTGGTAAGCCCTCGCCCTGGCAATACTCTGCCCATCTGGGGTATTGCTCCATTGCTCAGCAACTGAGCTATTTTAGCATCTGAGGTGAAGGCCATGGGGCCATCCTCAGTGCCCAGGGCCAACTTGCTCCAACTGAGTCATGGCGACGGAAGGGGAAGAGAAGAGAGAGAGAGAGAGAAGCAAGAGGGGAAAGGGTGGAGAAGCAGATGGTCACTTCTCCTGTGTGCCCTGACAGGAAATCGAACCCGGGACTCCCATATGCCAGACTGACACTCTACCACTGAACCAACCAGCCAGTGTCTTAATTTCAAGATAAAGCATTTGCTTGCTAATTCTTACCTCTGGGATGACAATAAAAGCACCTGTCATAATCGTGAGCACAATATTAATTCCAAACAGCCACCTCAAGAAGATGAAATAGGAGGCCACCCCAGATCCAAAATGACCTAAAGGAAGATGAGACAAATAGCACAGTTCCTACAAAACCCCTGCCGTGCAGAAAATTCTCCCTAAAGCAACACTGCAATTTTTCTTATTAAAAGTGCCGGAGTTGCACCAATTAAGGTGTTCCCCCAAATGGTCGTTTATATGGATCAAGACGCTCATTAATAAATACCAGTCATTTATGGAGAAAAATGAAATAATTTGCATAATGACATTCATCTAAAATACTTTGATCAAATTTACAACATTTCATATATGTTCAGAAGAATCAGCATCTTTTGAGACTGTCATATATCTTTTTATTTGTATAGTTTTGTGAATTTCAAGGATTTTTCTAAGGACTAATTTTTCTTAGTTTCAAGATAATTTTCCTGATGTTGACATTATGGGAAACTGGGTGAAGGATTATGGGAATTCTTCTTATGGTTTTTCTGTACATCTAAACTTATTTTAAAATAGTTTATTTATGTATGTATGTATGTATTTATTTATTTTAGCAAGAGAGAGAGAGAGAGAGAGACAGGCAGGGACAGACAGACAGGAAGAGAGATGAGAAACATCAACTCATAGTTAAAGCACTTTAGTTATTCATTACTTTCTCATATGTGCCTTGACCAGGGGATTCCAGCCCAGCCAGTGACCCCTTGCTCAAGCCAGTGACCTTGGGCTTCAAGGCAGTGACCCTGGGCTTGAAGTCAGTGACCATGGGGTCATGTCTATGATCCCATGCTCAAGCTGACAAGCCTGAGCTCAAGCTGGATGAACACACGTTCAAGCTGGCAACCTCAGGGGTTTCAAAACTGGGTTCTCATCATCCTGGGCCAGTGCTCTATCTACTGCACTACTACCGGTCAGGCTTAAAATAGTGTATTTAAAAACAAATTTCTACTTAGAAGGGAGCATAGAAGGAGTTAAATGAGGATGTGAATGATACTTTGATGAATTTCTGGAGCAGGTAGACTTGTCTCATACTTTAAAAATATAACCTCTCTAGCCTGACCTGTGGTGGCGCAGTGGATAAAGCGTCAACCTGGGAACACTGAGGTCGCCAGTTCAAAACCCTGCACTGGTCTGGTCAAGGCACATATGGGAGCTGATGTTTCCAGCTCCTCCCCCCTTTCTCTCTTTCTCTTACTCTGTGTCTCCTCTCTAAAATGAATAAAATAAAATAAAATAAAAAATTTTAAAATATATATAACCTCTCTTGAATTTTTTCAAGTCTAGTTTATGCCTGTCATGATAACTAGGAAGACACAAAACATCACAAAGGAAAAACAATCACCACCATCACTCAATTAAAATCACTACTAGAATTACTTTTTAGAGTAACTGGCATCTCTTGAAGCATGCATCTTGTGTTTTCAATATAGTACAAGTGTATGTTTTACATGCAAAAACGTTTTTCTATAAAATGAACTTTATTGTTCAATTAAATGAATTTTCCTCTTTGTGTAACGTACTCCCCACTATGCAACATGTAGGAAGTTTCTAAGCTTCCACTAGGTGGCGTCATCACAGGGTAAGTAACTACAGTAAGTTACTCTGTCTACACTGAGGTCTTCTAGACACAGAGCCTGGGGAATGGGGTCAGGAACCGTGACAGACTGAGGGGGGGCTCTCGGAAGAAAGGGGCAAGGGGCTGGAGAGGAGGGGAGGGCACTGAGTGAGGAGTGGCCCCAGCGGGAGCCTGGCTTAGCCTGACCCACGGGGGCAAGCCAGTCCCCTATGGACAGAGGGTCCCCTCAGTCAGTCATTGTCTCCTATGGGGCAGGAGGACCAGGTGACATGTGCCCACCATGTGGAACAATGTATGCCAAGGGCAATCCTCCATAGAAGGGGGCAAAGAGGCTATGAATAAGCAAACTTTCGTACTTTTGTTTTGCAGTTGCCCATGTTAGTTCTTGTTCATCTACACAGTTTTCTACTCAGTCTCTCTGGTCTAATGAATGAACCAACAGAGAACAGCAGAGTCACAGTGGAATGTGGACTGTGTCATCCAGGGGTGGGGTTGGGGGGGACAGACACTGCCTCCCATTCCACTGTCCTATGTCCAGCCCAGGCCAGTGCCGTGGGTACCTGAGCCCAGGCCACATAGGGGGAGCACCAGCCCCCGCCCCCCAGCCCCCCTTTACCAAGGGGCAACTCACTCTCGATTTTCTTGATCCTCATCTCCCATGGCACGAAGAGCACCACGAAGTTGCAGGCCAGCCGCGCCAGCTTACGCCAGAGCTGGAAGGAGTGGAGGGACTGGGGCACTCTGCATTCATTGGGACAGTAATGATTTGGGGTACCCGGTCCCAAATGGCGGAGGGGCTCCCAGACACACACCTGATGCCCTTAATTAGGGCTTCATGTGTAAGACGCAATCGCTAAAAGTTCAAATGTGTGTTGTTTTCTCAAAGGAGAACAGAGCAGACTGTGTGCCCTGACACCGGCCCTGCTCCCCAACACAACGTTGACAGGTTGTTCATTTTAACACACAAACCATCTGGGCTTGTGTTGGAAGCAAATGACATCATTGCAGAAGCAAGGGCTGCAAATGCAATTACAGCACTCTGAACCAGGCAGCACCTGGTTCTGACTCTGACATGTGGGGGAGCACCGTCCTGTCCTAGACGTGTCCGCCGAGGCTGGGGTGGCAGCCGCAGGAAAACCTGAACGTTAGCAGAGTCTGGAACCATCCCTCCTCTGCTCATGATTCAAGACCCACATCTAGTGAGGCCACTCCATGGCGATGGCGCAGGGCTTCTCTGCACCAGAAACACTCCCCCTTCTGTAACCGCTAGGCAGTCATTTCTGGACTTTCCCGGTTCTGCGGGTCACACCCCCGTGTGCTGCTTTAGTGTCTCTGCTGTCTCCTGCCGCACAGAGAGAGGACCGCAGTCTCCTGACCTCCCACCCCCACGTGTCCAGAGCTCTGGGAGGGTTGGGTTGAGGGGCACTGGTGTCTTGGGACCACTGCAGAATCCAGAGTGCGAGAAACGTTCAGGTTGAAGGTCTGAGACCCGGGTTCGAGCCCCGCCGCCACCCATCTTACTCTGGGCCCCTGGGGAAAAGTTATTTTCTTTCTTTCGAATTTGATGTCCTCATCTTACAAGATAAAAGCTTCAACCCGTGGTATTCAGTGTGCTCTTTAAATTTAAAATTATGTGAGAGTTTCAATCCACGGCACAGACTGAAGCAGCAAGGCTCTTGTAGGCGGAGACATGAAATCCCATCCACTGCATCTGGGGGGCGTTTGAGGACCCAGGGGCCAAGCTCAACTTCAAGAGCACCGGAGGACTGATGGTGTGGTCCTGACACCCACACTGGTGAGGGGAACCTCCAGCAGCTGCATCGAAGGAGCTTCTAGAGGCAAATGGGATGGAAAAGCACAATTTGTTGATGACCAGGATTCAGGAAGGCATGGGAGCAAACACCATGCTTCTCTACTACAAAGGCATTGCAAACGGTAAGAGAAAAACCACACAGCAACATGGAAAAATCCTCATTGAGGTGGGAGTTGAAAACAGAAGCCAAAATGTTTGTTATCTTATAATTACTCTTATGTGAAAATAGTCAATGACTGAACCATGAGATTTTTAAAAAGACATTCTACTGAGAAGTAGGGGTCCCAGAAGGAGATGTGATTTTTTGGTTTTCTAAACAGTTATGAAAATTATTATAATGTCTTTATAGACAGATAATTTCCATATATACTGATGTTCAGCTCTAAGTAACTGAATGGGAAAAATTAGGAACAAAAACCTTAGCATTGTATTATAAAATGGGCATTAGCATATGCCTGCGCCTTTCTCATTACAAGAGATATGGTGAGTAAAACCTACGTGTGTGGGTGGGGTTAAGTCAGGAAAGATGCCAGGTCATTCTCTCAGAGGAAGAGACCTATTTCTGATGACTAGGGTCACACAACTGGTAAGTGAAGTATCTGGGACTACAACCCAGGTGTGAGGAAGTGCAGACCTCCCTGCCCAGCAGACCGCTCTGCAGCTGCTCACGACTGACGCTCACACAGGTGCAATGGCAGGTGCCACCTGCTGAGACCACAGGAAGGGGATGCCCATGCGGGGACTCCTTACCTCTGCACCTGCTGCTTGGTAGCCTCGGGTCCTGGTCAGCCTCCCTTCAAACCTCAGCACGATCTCCTTTGCTCGTCTGAGAGAGGAAAGACAGGACAATGAGCGCACCTTGATCGTGTGAGTCATCCTCCCCCCAAGATGTGAACGTCCCCCAGGAACAGGGGCCCCCAATGCAGGACCACAAGCTGGGGAGATGGAGTCAGCAAATCTCTCAGCTCCTGGGCTTTTGGTAACTGGAAAACTCCCTTAGAAAGTATTGTCTGAGACATGAGTCTTGTGGTTGCCAAAGGGGGAAGGTGGAATTGGAGAAAGGTGGGAAAAGGTATAAGCTTTTCGTTATAAGGAAGCACTGGGCTGTTGGGGGCAGTGTGTCAACAGCGGCCCGCACGTGGCCGGCGCACAGGGAGGTTTGGGGGGGGGGTCCCGAGGGTCCTCATCACAAAGAAAAACTTTTGTTGTGGTTGTATCAGCACGAGATGATGAATGTTAGGTGAACCTGTTGTGATAGTCATTTTACAATATCTGTAAATCAAACCATCCTGGTGTACATCTTAAACTTATACAGTGATATACATCAATTAGTTCTCAATAAAACTGAGAAAACATATTTTCTTTACTGTTTAAATGGATTAATTCATACAAAATGATGAATATCCAAATCAGTTACAATGGAATTTCTTTTATATATGTGTGCGTGGGTGTGTGCGCATGTGTGTGTGTGTGTGTATATATACACACACATACATACATACATATATACATATATATATACATATATATATAATTCTTAAATTGAATTTATTTGGGCTACATTGGTGAAAATTATGTAGGTTGCAAGTGTACAGTTCTATACATCACCTGTATATTTATGTGAGCTCACCACCCAGCGTCCAGTCCCCTTCCATCACCATCTATGGCTCCTTCCTCCCTTCTACCTCCTCCCCCTTTCCCTCTGGTAGTCACCATACTACAATGGAGCTTATTTTGTTATTATTTCTGATTGATTCTAGGGAGACAGAGGAAGGGAGAGGGAAATAGGCAGGGAGGGAGAGAGAGAAGCACCAGCTCCTTGTTTCCCTTTGTTATTCCACTTAGTCGTGTCCTCACTGAGAGCTTCTCGCACCTGCCCTGACTGGGGCTTGAACCTGTGACCTCAGCGCACTGGGACACTTTATCTACTGAGCCACCTAGCCAGGGCCCCAACAGAATTTCTTAAAGCCCTCCCCTGATTCCAGCTGTTGGAGGGACTCAGCAGTTTGGAGACCCTGGTAGCGGACACTAGTTCTCGGCTGCTCCCCTTAATCTCAGCCCCCAGCCTCCCCTGCTCAGTTCTCGGGAGGGAAACGCCGAGCTTCAGAGAACCCACTTCGACAAAAGGGCGGTGTCTGATTAATGTGAGTGAGAGCATATGTGTAGACAGCCACAGGCCACCCAACTTAGCGCAAGCAAACCACTGCCATGCTAACTGACCCCTTCAGTGAGCTGACCTGACATCTTGACTGAAAAAGGTTAATCCTTATAAAGAGACTGAAGTCACACATAAATGAACAACAGGGGTAGAAAACAAATGTCCGTGCCATGGGACAGACTGACGTCAAGGACTCTTAGAGATGAAAGTCACTGTCTAGGGGACTTCAGCTGACACTACACTGAGGAGACTCTCGTCACCCAAGGCTGAGCACCTGGGTGACCACATCAGTGTCCATGGCCTCTGTCCTCCTGAGTCACTCCATTTGTTAGTCCCACCAGCCAACTGGCCGGGTAGTTCTTGCTTGTGGTCCCAGGCAGCCTCCGAGAAATGCCCACCAGTTCTGGGTCCTTCCTTGAGAGAGACAGGAACTAGCAGACCCTCTTCCTCACAAAAAGTGTGGTCCCTTCAAAGCACTACCTAACCGGGCGTGGGGACTTCCATCTGTCTGCCCACGCTGCAACCACCCCTCCTTCACAGCTGGATAAACTGGCTTCCTTCTGATCAGAACCAGATGTGCAGGCAAGGGGAAGGTTGACGGCCTCCCCTACACAGCATCTAAAAGATGGAGGCCTTAACAGTGAAACAGTAGTTCATGTCTCTCCTGCGAACATTTTCTGCACACGTGCTTGGGTCAAGCATAATGGCCTACAGGAGGCACATGAAACAGAGTTGTTGCCTTGAGGAGCCCACCAGCTAAGGGGAGAAGGGCTCTAAAGTGACAATAGCCTCAGGTGTGGCAGGTGCTGTGACTAAGTGGTGATATGGGGATGAAGGAAGCAGAAAGAATGGACCTAAATGCGGTGAGCCATAGAACAGTGTTGATTCTAATAGCACTGACCCCGTTTCCCCACAAGGCACAGAAGACATGCTCTGTCCCCAGGCAGGTGGCCGCAGCCTAAGAGCCAGGGCTCGAGCTCCCTGCTCTTCTCTGTGTTGGCAACGCCCCCTCCCTCATTCCCCAAGCAGTCAGGGCTCAGTGTTCTGGGTCCCGTCTGCGGGGCGTGGGGAAGAGCCTCAGCCAGTGTCACCAGCCAGTGTCATCTGTGACACTTGGCCCCGTAGCTCCTCAAGGTGACAGCAGAGACATGTGGGACAAGAGATGACCAATGCAGGTGCTCAGAGGGTGAGCTGCCCTCTAGAGCTTAACAGCTGGCTGGTGCCGTGGAGTGGGCCACTTAGTGCCTGGCTGAGCGTGGCCAGGCTTCGTCACAGAAGGCATGATTGTTCTTCTGTTGTTAAGTGCCTGGACAGAGAAGTGATTTGCTCTAATCGGCCTGCAGATTAAAAAGGCTTAACCTCCTAGTGTTCAGATACTCATGAATCATCAGCATTTCTTTATGATTTTAAAAATTCTAATAGAATGCATTTTTTTTAAATAAAATGCTTGGGTCCTGACTGGTTGGCTCAGTGGATAGGGCATCAGTTTGACGAGTGGATGTCCTGGGTTTGATCCCCAGTCAGGGTACACAGGAGAAGCACCATCTGCTTCTCTTCCCCTCCCTCTCACTTTTCTCTCTTTCCCTCTCACAGCCAGTGACTCAGTTGATCTAAGCATTGGCCTCAGGCACTGAGGATAGCTTGGTTGATTCGAGCATCAGTCCCACACAGGGTTGCTGAGTGGATTCCAGTTGGGGTGCATAGAAGAGTCTGTTTCTCTATCTCCCCTCCTCTCACTCAAAAAAAGGAAGGAAGGAAGGAAGGAAGGAAGGAAGGAAGGAAGGAAGGAAGGAAGGAAGGAAGTTGGGAGGGAAGGAAGGAAGGAAGGGAGGAAGGAAGGAAGGAAGGAAGGAAGGAAGGAAGGAAGGAAGGTGGGAAGGAAGGAAGGAAGGAAGGAAGGAAGGTGGGAAGGTGGGAAGGAAGGAAGGAAGGGAGGGAGGGAGGGAGGGAGGGAGGGAGGAAGGATAAAGTGCTCCAGTGTTGATATTTTGGTAGAGCTCTGGAACACAGGAGCTGGGCTTGAAGCCCAGGCTTAAACCTCAGTTCCAGCACTCAGAGGCCATGTGTCCTGAGGGGAACCATGGGGCGTCTCTGTCAGTCTTCTCATATGAAAAGTGCCACTTTACTCCAAGAGGGAGAAGGGAGAGCGCTGATCGCAGACATGGAAAGTGACTGGAAGCTTCTGAGAGTGCAGATGACGAACACAACCTCAGTAGCCACATGTGCCATCTGAGGGCTGGATGCACCCCAGCTCAGACTGGATGGATAGCGCCAGGCGTGGGGATCTCACAGGGGCGTGATTTCAGGGGAAGAAACACCAGCCTCAGGAGAGACGGGGGAGAAAGCACTGTCTGTTTGGCATCTAGACGGGCAGTAAACAGTAAGTTAGGGACCTGGTTCTAATCTAGACACAGCATGTGCCCGAGTCTCTGGGAACTGCCGCAGCACAGGTCAGCAGTGCCGCTGACTCACCTAACTCCCCTTGCTGTGACCCCAGACGTCAGGATCTCCATCACTAGTCACTCGCAGGGAAGGACTGCGACATCCCAGACCCAATGCTGAGCGCTGAGGTGTTTATCTCATTTAACCCTTGAACTAACTGTATTGGTGCATCGCCCACCTGAGTACTCAAACGAATCAGACTGAGTGCACCTTAAAGACGCGGGGCTGTCGCCGCCCACCCTGACTCAGGATGTCTGAGGGCAGTAGGGATTTCTGAGCCTCCGGAACCACCCTGACTGCTAACAGCAGACATGTGGGGAACTCTGCCGCAGGTGGGGGGGCGCCCTTTCCCAGCACGCCAACTTTAAGGAGAAAGGAGCTGGTATTCAGAGAAATTAGGAAAACCAGCCAACATCACATAGCCAGTGATCAGTAGCGGTACTTTTCAATCTGCCTTCCAGCCTCAGCCCTCTGCTATTATGTGAGTAGCCCCCATAGGCTCTGAGCAGTACAGGTCTCTGGCTTCCCAGGGAGATTTTTCTCCACCAGAGGGAAATTTTACCAAACACATAAAATTAACATTAATTTTCATTTGGAGTTACATACCCATCTCTAGTAAGTTTGCTTATTTTGTTCACCTTTACACAGTGCTAAAATCTAGTGTTTGAAAAGGAAACAGGAAACCAAAAGCTTCCCTCCAACATGCACAGGTAACCTAGACAGCCAAAAGGGGGCAAGTGCCCCGAGGCTGGGCCCGGACCAGCAGGACCTTCCCAGCCAGCGAGGGTGCCTGGCCCTCACACACGGTCTTCCCGCCGGGCTCCAGGGCCAGCCAGGGCAGCTGCTGCCACCAGAGATGGTGGCTATACCCCTCACCTCAGTGCCCGCAGCTTCTGTCCCATGGTCCAGGGTCTGCAGCGAATGTTCGCCATGAGATCTTTCTGGAACTGTATGTTCTGGAAGATCTGCTCCGGGTCACTGCTATCCCCCATTTCATCAGCATTAAAGCTGCCATCCAAGCTGCTGGAGGGACCAGGGCGGTGGGGTGGGGTGATACGATTAGTAGAAAGGCTTCCAGCAGAGACCTTGCCCTCGCTGCCCCAGGTCCTCTGAGGGACGTGTGTGTGCAGAGCGGAGGGCCCAGGGAAAGAGAGAGAGAACTTGGAGTGTTAGCTGTCCACGGGGACACTTTCACTGGATTCCACCACTTCGTTGGGACAGCAAAAGTGAACAGTTTCTCAGGATGAAAGACATTTTCAGAAGATGTCATATAAAGAAACAAGAGGGGGCTGATAATGACTCCTTAAAACAGCACCTTTGGTGGCAAATGATGTCTTTTTCAGGCACATTGAGAGAATCAGCTAATCGTAGAGACAGGACTCTTCCTGCTCCCGCACTCTGGATGTAAAATAAACAGAAACCGAGTTGTCCCCCAGGGACCTCTGTCCGCATTCCTACTTGAATTCATTTGAAATCTGACAGAACAGAGGCAGACCCGGCAGCACTGTCTATGAACAAGAAACAAGCTAAGCCAATTTTACATAGACAAGTGTATCAGGGAAATAGTTACTCTCTAGGAGAATAATTTTTCAACATGTAGCAACATGTATTTCCAATTACAATCAATATATTAATCTTAATGCAACTTGGCAGGAGGACACAAGAGTGTTCAGCAATGGCTACTTGATCAACGACACATAAAAAGGAAAAAGAAAGAAAGAGAAAAAAAATGCTTTTTCTAATTTAGATTGTTTCACTTATTGAAGGAAGAATTTTGTCCAATTCCTCTACATTCATGGAGGATTTAACATACCTTTATAAATATATAACAAATTTGAACAGACTCCCCCACTTTTAACCAGTTGGAAGCCTTTCCCAACAGACGCTGCCTTATTTATTAAGACAGAGTGCTATCTTCTCTGTGTCGACATTGCTGATTGAGTTAACAGAAACAGATCAAGTGTGTCTGTGGGTCTGGCCAGCGATAAAGCCAGGTTGGTTCCACACTTTCAGATGCGGATCCCCTGGTCAGGAAGGAGGAAGAGCTATTTCCCTCTGTGCACTTGCTGATGTTGCCACCCCAGGTGTGCAGAACCTGGAGAAAGGGGTTTCCAAGTCCACCCTGAAGGAGTGCGGAGGAGGATATGACTTGGTCCTCTGGTCAGAGGCAAGCAAGGCTCCCCTTCCCCACACACCTGCCTTGGCGGCCCAGCAGAGGGCCAGGATGGGCTCACCTGAGCAGCAGGGACTCCTGGTAGAGCTGGCTGGCATTTCTCCTGACGCTTCTGTAGTGCTGGGATGCCTCTGAGAGCTTCATGGGAGCTGACAGCTTCCAGTGATCACTAGGGGCGGGCTGGGCGCTGGGGAAGCAGGCGGGGTCTGCTCCGATGGAGGGAGCTGCAGGCTGCTCTGCCCCTGCTCTCAGAAGCAGGGCTGTGTCTGCAGCTGTACTGAGCAGGGGAGAAGTCAGAGGCCAGTCATGAATATGAATGTCAATCATGAATATGTCAATTATGAATATGAATGCTGTGGTGGTGGCAGCAGGGATTGGTGGGACTCTGAACAGCCAAGGTGGAAGGCTTGGCCCAAGTAATCACATCTGTGACCGCTTGTGCCCAGGCAGGGCTCTGAGGTTTGCAAAGCACTTTACGTCGGTTACCACGTCTGGTGTTCACAAAACATGTAAGGAGAATGCAAAGCATTGCTTATCTTTTCTCTTTACCTCACAAGAAAGGCACAGGAGGAGTCAGATTGTGTTCACCAGCATCGGACCAGAGAGACACAGTCAGACAGTTTATTTTGGCCCTGGCTGGGTTGTTCAACTGTGTTCACCAGCATCAGACCAGAGAGACACAGTCAGACAGTTTATTTTGGCCCTGGCTGGAACTGTGTTCACCAGCATCAGACCAGAGAGACACAGTCAGACAGTTTATTTTGTCCCTGGCTGGGTTGCTCAGTGGATAGAGTGTCAGCCCGACATGTTCAATCCCTGGTCAGGACACACATGATAAGTGGCCATCTGCTTCTCTTCCCCTCCCTCTCCCCCTTCTCTCCCTCTTCTCTTCCCACAGCCAGTGCCTCCGTGGTTTCAGCATCAGCCTGGGTGCTGAGGATAGCTTGGTTGGTGTGAGCGTTGGCTTCAGATGGGCATTGCCGGGTGGATCCCAGTTGGGGCGCATGCAAAAGTCTGTCTATCTCACCTCTTCTCACTTAAAAAAAAAGTCACACCTGCAGAAATGTTGATAGAACAGTACCACAAATACTGTTTACTCTCATCCCAGATTCACTGATTGGTAACATTTTGCCACAGTTGCTGTATTTCAATCTATATACTCTCCCCCAACACCATTTTAAAAGTAGTTTTTAGAAATGACACGTCACCCCTAAATACTTCAGTATGATATTAATAATAATCAAATTAACATTTTATTATAGTTTACATTTACTAAGTGTGGTCACATTAGCCAGAACGATGATCCTGGCAGGCTAAGAGAAATCAAGAGGCTGCCTAGAGTTTCGCAGTGGGAACCAAGAATTTAAAGGTGATCAGATAATCACGTAAATAGTCTGAAACCAGACCACCTGCTGTGACATGGGATGCCAGCCCATCCTGGGCCTTGAGCAGAGAACAGCAGCTCCTCTCCCCTTCCCCAGCCAGAATGGCACTAGAGTTCTTGTCACCAATAGGTTCCCATTTCCAGTCATTCAAAACAATGACTGCAAACCAGGATTCTCTGCCCAAGAATGTACCGCCAAGTCCAGGACTTTCCCCCAGTTTCACAGGATAAACCTTTATTTTCTAACACAAGGGCGGTTGGTTTGCAGCCAAGTTGCTTGAACGTTCACTGAGTGGGAGGGTGCAGGACAAGAAGAAATAGCCTCTTCTGTTGAACAGTCTGGTTCTTAGGCATGGCAGACTCAGCAGATGGGTGAGGCAGCCGACAAGGTGGTGCCCCCAGCGGGCAGGAGGTCCACCAGCACCTCCAGGGTGGGGTGTAGGAGAAGGGCTTCATTCATTCATTTCTCTATGGATTCAACACAAATCAACAGACAGATCTCACTGCAGAGGCCAGCCAGGGACCTGGGCAAAGTCCTGAGGCTCATGGGCTATCAGAAAGGTGTACAGACCGAGGGCTCAGGGCACAGGGACGAAGCAGAACCTGGTGCCACATCTGGCCTTCTGCCAGAGATGGACCTGGGGGCCTTTGCGGCCAGGTCACCTGTCTGCCAACCAGCCTGAGACCATATGGCCTGATGTCCTGTCTAGTAACACTAGATAAAATTTGTGCTTATTGAATGAAGAAAATGGCATATAAAATAGAATTATTTCTATTTTGGGAAGGAATAGTTTTATAGATCTTTATTTACCTGGACGATTTCTAAACATTTCAAAGATTTTTTGCATCCTTTTTCTAGAGGTCCTTCTGCCTTGTTTTAGAATATCTATTCAAAATTTAAAATGTTTTATATTAATTTTATTGCAATTATTTTAAGCATTTTTGTCTCTTCTTTATATGTATATTTGTATTTTGGGGGTAGAAAGAGGTCATAGCAAACTGATATACTACAGGGATTTTTAAAAATAAATTATGTATTTTCTTTTCATACTTACATAATTCTATTTGATAGTACGGTTGAATTAAAATGGAGTTATCTGAAGATATTTAACTATTTTTAATATCCAAACCATAAACTAAATAGGATAATTAAGAAGAAATAATTACTACTTTTGATATAAATCAATCAGCCCATATTTTTGCCTAACTTGAAAGAAATGTAGATTTCTAAACATTTTTTATCATGAAAGTAATATGTAGTCATTAAATAAAAAGTGAAGAGTAGAAAAACTAGAAATAGAAACACCTAGAACAATATTGCTGAATGATTCACTGCTAGCTTTTTTAGCTTTTTACCAAGTATGTTTTTTTGTTACATATATATTTTTCAATTTTACTGTATACATGCATTCCTTTTAACATTTACATAAATCTTAAAAGCTCTGGCCATTGGCTCAGCAGTAGAGCATTGGCCAAATGTGTGGAATTTCTGGGTTTGATTCCTGGTCAGGGCACACAGGAGAAGCAACCATCTGCTTCTCTGCCTCTTTTTTCCACCTCTCCCCCTTCTCTTATTCACTCTCTCTTTCCCCCTCACACAGCCATGGCTTGATTTGAGCAAGTTGGCCCTGGGTGCTGAGATGACTCCGTGGCTTTGACTCAGGGGCTGAAATAGCTCAGTTGCTGAGCAATGGAGCAGCGGCCCCAGATGGGCAGAGCATTGGCTTGCTGGGTGAATCCCAGTTGGTGCACATGTGGGAGTCTGTCTCTCTGCCTCCCCACCTGTAAGTAAAAGAAAAGGAAAAAAAAAACTTTCCTATAAATTTTATATATAAAGTAATTTCCATGCTTTTAATAAAAATTTTTGTGACATATTTAACCAAGGGGTCACTGAGTGGAAGATTCTATCTAAACACATAATAGGCAATTTTGCCCTATTTCTTACACATCCATTTTGTCCTCAGACACATTTTTTTTTTTACCAGTGACATTTTTTCTGCTATAAGAGAAAACATCATTTCTTTAGAATTAGTTTTCCAGAAGTGAAATTACTGGACAAAGGGATTATTATTTAAAAAAATTATTAAGTATGTTGTTAAAGAAAGTCATTCTCTATACATGGTATTAATGGGATGTGTTCTTTTTGTTTTGTTTTGTTTTTTAGGTGAGAGGAGGGGAGACAGAAAGAGAGACTCCTACATGCACCCTGACCAGGATCCACCCGACAACCCCCATCTGGTGCCAATGCTCAAGTACTGAGCTATTTTTAGTGCCTGAGGCTGATGCGCTCCAATGGCGCTATCCTCAGCAGCCAGGGCATAATGGGATCCATATTTATGATTGTTGGTAAAATGGGTTCTTAAAATAATCAGATTTGTCTGTCTGATGGATTCCTTGGTCTGACTTTCAAAAGTTCCCTTTGAAGTCCACCTGGCATCCATGTTTAAGTTGAGGCTGTCCATGTTGTTCTCACTCCCTGCGCCAGGGGCTCAGATTCACTTCCTAGTCCCTGCTGGGGCTCTGGCTCCCCAGGTTCTCAGAGCTGGGACACAAAGAGAAAGAGGACGGGGGACACAAGGAGACAAAGCACCCACATGCACTTGACTTCCTCTGACTTCTGATCAGAGCCTTTAGACATGTTGAATGATTTTAAGTTTGCCAGCATATATATATAGATAAAATGACTAAAAATCCCTCAGAGGCTTACAATTCGGATATATATATATATATATATATATATATATATATATATATATATATGTTAAAATCAGGATCCAATGTCAAAATGAGCTAAAACTATGCTTTCCTAGACCAATGCTGACAGGATGTTTGTTGTGGAAGAAGGAAGGTAATGAAGGGAAACCTATTTGTATAACATACAAATCCTTTCAGTTATAAAAAGGAAGAGTAAAATTTTGTTATAAATCCTAGGAGGTTTTAACAAAAACCATCAGATGGCTTAGCTTACAGGAACAAAAACATTCATTCTCTATGTCATCAAAAGAGAAATTTTTCCCATTGCTAAATGAATTCTATTCTGAGACATTAATGTTCTGAGCACGTCTGAGTCCCATCCAGGCCCCCTCTTCTAAGATATCAAGTTTTTAGCTTTGGATATTACTAGACAGACGTTTCCATTTCTGAGATACATTTACATGCCTGTTATATTGTTCCAGTGACTCTAAAAGCTTTTGTCTGAAGTTTAGAAATATGCTTTGGGTCTGGAAAATGTTACTCAGAGATGCCCAAGAATAGATTGCTTCCAATTATGTGAATAACAACTACATTTGCAGAGACATGAGAACAAATGATTGTGTTGTTGCTGCGTCCGCCCCACATCACCAGCTGCAAATGAGTTTGAAATGGAGCAGACACCCTGAGAACGCCACCGGGGGTCATGTGATGCTCCGTTACTCACTTAGACTGTCCTGAGTCTGGTGATTTGTAATGGCCAGTACCGTCCCCTTATTAATGTCATTTGAACTTCATCATGAAAGCTTGCTTTGAAATTACTTCTGGATTGACTAACCTGATCCGTGCAGAGGACCTGCAAAGAATGTCTAGTGCAAATCTGTCCAGCTGCATGGGCAGCACTCTGTGTGCTCTTCAGTCTACATACAGGAAGTACTCTAACAATGCCTCCCCTTCCACAGAGCATCTGACTCTACTCAACAAATGTGAACAGCCGGCCTGTTCCGCACACAGAACCGAGCGGGGTGCCGTGTTCACTGCAGTCGGCCGTGGGAGGGAAGCAGCTTGCCGAGGCCGGGACACAGGGATGCGCTCCCAAAGCTCCAGAATGCAGGCCAATTCCCGACCGGACTGCACCGTGGTCCCAGGATGGTTGCCAGAGGAAATCTGGCTGGTGGTTGAAAGACTATCGCTAACTACAACAGGATCTTGGGGCATCTATCTCTATAGTGCTCATCTGGAAGCTGTGGTCAATGCAGACTTCACATTATGTGGTAGGAAACAGAAATGCACCACTGAATGCTGTCACTTGGAAATTTTAAGTTAAGGTGTACCACCTAGATAACAAAATCCGGGCACACAGCTGGGCCAGTGGGACTGAGAATGGCATCACAATGTGGCTGACTTGAGAATGACACTTGGAAGACTGGCCCAGTGACGTGAGTCTCGGTGGCCACAGTTCACAACAGGGAGCCCGGGGGGGGGGGGGAGCTAGCTAAGACCCTGCCAACATCATCCTCCTAGTGACCTCACTGCAGCGCTAACAAAGAGGGCCTGTGTTTTTCCTTGTCGGTTTACCCTACTAGACACAACCCTGTAAACTAATTAATTTGCTCCAGGGACTTTGGAAAGCATCCTAAATGCATTATCATTTTTCTGCATAAAGGAAGCTTAGCAAGAAAACAATTACGGAATGGACTTCAAATGATCTCCAAATGGCCATAAAATAGAGGAGGCAGTCAACAGATGCACGAGGGAGAAAAATGAACCGTGATTTGCTTGCTAAGATCTAGGATTCACATTCTGAAAGCCGTGCTGACCCTTTCCTGGTATTTCTTCCTCTCATCTCCAACAGAAGTCCTTTGACACCTTCTCCTCTCCCACTGTCCCTGGTACTTCTGCTCTGTCCCCTTCCATCCAGCTTAATACCAAGGCCAAAACAGAGTTCTCACACTTGGCCTATTCTGGGTGAGCTGACTTGGCCGGAACAGGAGGAGGTAAGAAATGAATTTGCACATTTCTTAAGCATTACTAATGACCTGGTCAGTGACTGGTGCACTTCCTTAGGGACAAAATGAAAAACAAAACAAAACAAACATGATCCTCTCCCTGAAGTAGCTTGATGCTCAGTGGGAGGACACACAGACAAAGCCGGAATCACGATGCAGTGAGGTAAGCACTGTGCTACATGGACGCCTGAGTGGTGGGAGGGCAGGGGAGGGAAGGAAGAGTGTTCGGTTTGGGTCTTGAAAGATGGATTACTATTCTTTTGTTTTGTTTTGTTTTTTAAGTGAGAGGAGGGGAGATAGTGAGACAGACTCCCATATGCACCCTGACTGAGATCCACCTGGTAACCCATCTTGGACTGATGCTCAAATCAACTAGGCTATTTTTAATGCCTGAGGTTGACATGGTCAGACCAACCAAGCTATCATCAGCACCTGGGGCCGATGCTCAAACCAGTCGAGCCACTGGCTGTGGGAGGAGAAGAAAGAGAGAAAGGGGAGAGAAGCAGATGGTTGCTTCTCCTGTGTGCCCTGACTGGGAATCGAACCCAGGACATCCAAACACTGGGCCGACACACTACCCACTGAGCCAACTGGCCGGGGCAAATAGATTATTATTCTGAGAATATAGTGGAGGGATGGTGATTGGCAATGGCCTTTGGGGACAGTTGGGAGTTGCCACCTTCCTTTAATCACACAGGTTCTGAACCAGAGCCCTGACCGTCCAGTCACATCTCCCAGTCATGTCTCTCAGCCACACCTGCAGGGATCCCAGGAGAGAGCAGAGGACAGAGCGGAGTGGACATGCAGATGCCTGGCACTGAAAACAAACAGGTCCAAGGCTGAGGTTGGGCTGATCCAGGAAACAAGGCCCTCAGAATCTATGGCCCAGTGGGTTCCTAAAACCCAGGAGAAATTGCTGGATTAAAGCTGAATGAAGATTTACACCAAGCATTGAAGAGAGCCCCACCCAGTCATTCACTAAGTGCAGCCTCATTCATTCAGTAATTCACCAGCTGATCAGTACGGACTGACATCCACAAGGTTCCAGGCCCTTGGCTAGTCTCGGGACACAAGATGGATCGGACCCCGTCCCAGGCATCTGAGAGCCTGTGTGTCTGCACCTCGGCACCGTGGCTCTGGTCAGCTCAAGCCATAGACTGTTCTCCCCGTCACACTTCTGAGAAAACCTGTGGCCTCCTCCCGTCCTCGTTACAGGAAGCCTGCACTGTGGGAGTTCAGCCTGCCCGCAGGAGTTCCAACATCTGCCCTGAACCTCCAAATCATCTCTGTCGACGCAGCTGGACCTCCTCCCAAACCAGCTGCAGATGCTGCTCTCTCGCCCCGCAGCCTGGTCCTCCCACACACAGCACCCTCTTCCCGCCTGTTTGCCTTCCTCGTGTCACCATGCTCCCCTGACATCATCTACAACTGCGAAGTGGCTCCCCCCTGTCCTTCCCTGACCTGGCACTCCCAGCAGGGAGCTGCCCTCCCTGTCTCCTCCCCTTGCAGCCTCCTCTGATGGTCTATTTCTCACAGTGGCTCCATCGCTTCGGCCACCTGGCTAAGGGCGCCAGTACTCCTGGCTGACCCCTCTCCAGCCTTCCATGTCGGGAGATTGCTGGAACCCCCACAAGCTGCTCTGGACATAGGCTCCCCAGTGAGGCACCTCCGGAGCTCCTGTGATAAGGGACAGAGTCTTGGCTCCTTCCAGAGGTTGGGTTTGAAGCCTCAATGGAATGAGCCAGCTAGAGGAGTCTGGCTTACCTTGGTAGTATTAAAACACGTGTACACATGCCCTGGCTGGTTGGTTCAGTGGTAGAGCATTGGTTCAACATGTGGAAGTCCCAGGTTTGATCCCCAGTCATACAGGAGAAGTGACCATCTTCCCCCTCTTCTCTCTCTCTCTCTCTTTTCCCCTCCCACAGCCATGGCTTGATTAGTTTGAGCACATAAGTCCCAGGTGCTGAGGATGGCTCTGTGGAGTCTCCACCTCAGGCTCTAAAAACAGCTTGGTTGCAAGCATCAGCCCAAGATGGGCAGAGCATTGGCTCAAGATGAAGGTTGCTGGTGGATCCTGGTTGGGGTGCATGTGGGAGTCTGTCTATCTCCCCTCCTTTCACTTAAAAAACCAAAACAAAACAAAAGCACGCACACACTCTTCACTGACTATCAGCACCATCTCTGCAGCACACAGATATCTGGAAGTAGTCTCACATCTGTGGTAATAGCTGCCCTGGCCTCCTCTGGTCATCCTACAGGCTCACAGTCTCTGGTTAGAAGGAGGTCTTCGTGACCTCTACCCCAGTTCCTGCTCTGACACTTCAGTCACCATGTAGCATTTCTCCACATGACCACACAGCTCCTGCCCAAGCTCCTCCAGGGGCTGGGAGGTCCTCACTTCCCGAAGTTGCCCAGTCACCTCTGGGTTGCCCTGGTCACTAAAGCTTCTGTAAGCAGATCTGAAATCATTGTTCTGAGGTTTCTACCCACGTGTCTGAGTCTTGTCTACAGAGCAGGAGCACTAATAAACACATCCAACAAACATGCAGGATACAAGGTCGGTACGCAAACTCGACTGCTTCTCTACATACCCACAACGGACAACGGAAGTTTCAAATTAAGGCACAATTCCACTGACAATAGCATCCAAAAGGGAAACACTTAGGCATAAATCTGTCAAGATCTGTGTGTGAGAAACTGCAGAATGAATAAGAAGCAGCAGAGGTCTAAGTAAACGGAGACATAGTCCATGTACACAAATGGAAAGACTATTATGATATCGATTCTTACCAAACTGATTCACTGAATCAGTAAAATCCCAACTCAAATCCCAGCAAGCTTTTGTGTGTATCAGTGAACTCACTCTCACATTTATATAAAAAGGTGAAGGACCTGGTCTTACCAACACAATACTGAAGACCAAAACTTGTGGGCTCTCACTACCAGGTCTCATGGCTGAGCTGTAAAGCCGTGGTCATCTAGAGAGCATGGTGTGCAAGAAAGACCGACAGAGCAATGGGACAGACAGAGTCTGAAACAGACCCCCACACTACAGTCAAGTGACTCTTGACAAAAGAGCACATGGATATTTCTTCACTGTGTCATCTAGAAGGACCAGGAAGCAGCTACACCCCAGGATCAGTGGGCACATCTTGTATCCGGATTGGGTTTCTAATACCAGTCACCAATGAAAGGACAGAATCCTCGGAAAAACTGATGGTTTTACCACTGGGGCAAAATACATGTAAGATGAGTCCAGAACATGTTACAGTGCTGGAAGGTAAAAGTGGTCTTAAGAAGTCCACACAGACGAGCCGTGCCAAAGGAACTGTCCAAGGGAGCTCCCTGTGGCCACAGCTGGAATAATTGGAGCAACAGAACAAAGTATGGGATTAAAACACAGAGTATGAAATAAATATCTGTGAGTTCATATAAATAAATGGGTGAACAGATAAATAGTTGGGGGAGAAGAGACATATCTCTAATGCAGAAGAATTCTAAATACTTTATGTAGGTCCTGGCCAGCTGGCTCAATGGTAGGTAGAGCATTTGCCTGGCATGTGGAAGTCCTGGGTTTGATTCCCGGTCAGGGCACACAGAAGAGGTGACCATCTGCTTCTCCACCCTTCCCCCTCTCAGTTCTCTCTCTCTCTCTCCCTCCCTCCCTCTCTCTCTCTCTCCCCCACCTCCTGCAGCCATGACTCAATTGGAGCGAGTTGGCCCCGTGTGCTGAGGATGGCTTTATGGCCCTGCCTCATGTGCTAAGAAGAGCTCGGTTGCTGAGCAATGGAGCACCGCCCCGGATGGGCAGAGCATCGCCCCCTAGTGGGCTTGCTGGGTGGATCCCAGTCAGGGCATATGTGGGTGGGTGTCTGCCTCCCCTCCTCTCACTAAATTTAAAAAATAAGAGTATCGGCTCAAGGAACGACTGAGAGGATGATAGCCTTGTCTCATACATTTTTGTGAGCCCGTGGAGTGGACCTCAATGGCCAGCCTAAACCTACAAAATGTCACTCTCACATATTCTTCTTCATCTTTTTTTTTTAAAGTGAGAAAAGGAGAGATAGAGAGACAGACTCCAGCATGCACCCTGACCTGGATCCACCTGGCAAACCCCGTCTAGTGCCGATGCTCTGCCAATCTAGGGCCCATGCTCACAACTGAGCTATTTTTAGCACCCAAGACAGAGGCTCTACGGAGCCATCCTCAGCACCCAGGTCCAATGTGCTCGGATCAATTAAAGGAGAGAGAGAGAGAGAGAGAGAGGGAGAGTAGGGGGAGGGAAAAGGAGGAGAAGCAGACGGTCACTTCTTCTGTGTGCCCTGACCAGGAATCAAATGTAGACCTTGCACATGCTAGGTCAGTGCTCTACCACTGAGCCAACCAGCCAGGGCCACTCACATATTCTGACCTCTGCTTGTTCCTGCTGCTTAATGATCCTGGTATAAATTGTTTAGAAAATAAATGTAATTACAGCATCTGCTGAGCCGAATGTAGATAAACAGGTGGGAGAATAGCTGGGTGTCTCCTGTCTGCAGTGGCCGGTGTCAGCACAGGAAGGAACCGCTGACAGTGGCAGGCTGCCTTGCTGCAGTGACCCACTAGCTCCAGAGGACGGGGTCCACAAGAAAGCCACTGCTAGCAAACATAGCCAGTTATCACATACCACGCTTCTTTTCTTTTTTAATTTCAGTGAGAAGAGGGGAGGCAGAGACAGGCTCCCACATGCACCCAGACTGGGATCCACCAGGCAAGCCTATTAGGGGGCGATGCTCTGCCCATCTGGGGCCCCTGCTCTGTTGCAGCTGAAGCCATTTGTTAGCATCTGAGGCGGAGGCCATGGAGCCATCCTCAGTGACTTTGGTCAACTCTCTCTAATTGAGCTTTGGCTGCAGGAGGGGAGGAGAAGAGAGAGAAAGTGAGAGGGGGAAAGGAGGTGAAGCAGATGGTCACCTCTCCTATGTGCCCTGGCCAGAATTGAACCCGGGACATCCACACGCCGGGCCGACGCTTTACCACTGAGTCAACTGCCCAGGGCCCCAAGCTTCTTTTCCAACAGAGTTTTTAGACACTTGTAGTAGAATTCTGACTCCCTAGTGGATAATCAATCCATTGGATCGGCAGGCCACAGCCGACCTTTCATTGTAACCTACCTGACCTCTGCATTGCGGGAGACCCGTCCCCAGCCTGACTTGGCACACTGGGAGGGCCGGCCACATGGGCCCATCCGGGATTCATCTACACAAGAAACCAAGTGATTGGATGGCTCAGAACAGGGTACTGGTCCTTCACAATGTGCCCTCCTTGCTACTCCTGAACTCCGCAGGCTGTAGACACGAACTCCTGCTAAGAGAGGAGTTGAAATAAAAAATGAAGTGAACTATTTTCTTTGTCCCTGTGGTTCACGTTGATACAATAAGTGCAGTGACCATCTCTGACCCTGACCCAGAGACAGTGCAAGTACGGATGCTGGCCTCAGCACACTGAAGCCAGAACTGTCTCCCTGCCTGACTGGGGAGGGTGCTTCCCTGACATGACCAAGCACTCCAGATCACGCCCCACTCCGTGAGTGTGGCAGGTGGAGGGGTGCCTGGGGATGTGGTGGCCAGAGAGAAGAGGGAGGGCCCCGGCCCGCTGCCCTACTGCTCAGCCCTCCACTTGATCCCGGGGGTGGGGGGATGGGTCCAGGAGGTGCTGAGCCACCTTGGTAAAGAGACTGAATGGTGGTGTCGTCTTCACCCCATAGGGAACTGGTTGATTTGAGTTCCTCTAAATCTTATCTAAACCCCTGAGCTAGTCTGGCCCTACTGGTTCCCGGCCATGTGGCCCTGTCCACAGGCAAGTCACATCGTAGCCATTTATTCTTTAAGGTCAGCAGGAGACCCCTTCACCCATCTGCTGACACTGATTCTGTGACCTCCCTGCAACTCAGTTTTTCCAGTTAATATATGGGGTCAGAGTCTGGATGTAAAATTAAAGGGATTTCATTCTAAAGTTCTAAGTACCGGAATCCTAGGAGCTGGTATGTTTCCAGGACTAGGAGAACGTCGCCATCTTGTGGCCAAATTCAGTTCTGCACTCACTCTCAATAGGACCCCGAACACAAGGCCAACGGAAGCTCAGCTCAGAGGAGCAGCCTAGAGGTCAGCGCTTTTCATGAGAAACACAAACACACCTTGTTAACCGAAATTCATCAGGGTGGGTTCCATGCAGCCATTTGGAAGGGGATTCCCACTTGTACAGTGACCTGTGCAACAATATAGATTCATTCTTTTACTCGAGAGAGAGAGAGGGCCTCCTGCATGTTGGGAAGTTTAGAAACACAGAGGAACAAGACCCCGCCCCTGCCTCCATGAGCCCACATGCTCCTGGGTGGACAGGTGAGTCCGCCAGGATAAATCTCACAGGGGTAGGGTGTACTGCAGGGTTAACTGGGGAAGAACAGGGAGCTGCATTGAGGGCAGGGGACAGAGCCGCTGGTCATTAAGTATGAGACAAGAGTGGGGAGAGCTTAGAAAAAGAACAAAATCTTTGCCCACAATGTAAGCTCCCATCAGGTTGGTGCCCTGAGGAGCAAGGCTAACTGAACAGCATGCACATGGTAAAGACATTTGATACTTTAATCACAAACTGTACTGTCAAAAGGCTGCCTCAGGTGGCCTTTTTAAGCATTTCAGGAGTGAGCATTCATTCATTCATCCATTCATTTATAGATATGGAGAGAGAGACAGAGAGAGAGACAGGAACATCAATCTGTTCCTGTGTGTGCCCTGACCAGGGATCAAACCAGCAACCTCTGTGCTTTGGACCGATGCTCCAACCAACTGAGTTATCTGGCCAAGGCTTAATTTTTAATTTATTGATTGTTTTTAGAGAGACAGAGAGAGGAAGGGAGAGAGAGGGGAGGGAGGAGGGAAACATTCATTTGTTGTTCCCCTCAGTCGTGCATTCCCGTGTGTGCTCTGACTGAGGATTGAACCCACAACGTTGTCTTTTCTTGACAATCCTTTAACCGACTGAGCTAACCAGCCAGGGCCAGGAGTGAACATTTGTGTCCCAAACACCAGACAGCTATTCTCATCTTCGAGCATTTGTTAGGTGGAAAATACCATCATAGTTGCTAAACTAAACACATCATCTCAATTGTCCATCAGCCAATTGTCTTTCTTCAACTTGTGTTTCCTTCTTTACTGGAACCTGCTGTTTCATTTGCTTTTACTTGCTTCACTCTTTGGGGCAGGATGTGACTATTAACGCTGCCTCCATACCCACAGCTCACCTCATTCTACAAAGAGAGTTCTCAGGGCAAAGCGGATTTCTCCTTCCTGACACTCAGCCTCCCCCAGCTCTGAGAGCCTCTCTGACCAGCCCCTAGGTTTTCTGTGCTGCAGAATAAAAGATTCCACAGAGAAGGGCTCATCTCAGAACCCAGAGAAGCAGGGAGGGTCTAAGGAGAGAACTGGGCATCTACATGATGAAGAGAGTGAAATGTGAGGTTCGCTCTATTAGACTGACCCCCTATTCAATCCTCAAACCACCTTCACATTCACGCAGCTTATGGCTTCTTCCCAGAAAAATACATACGTGCACCCTCCCCCTCTATATACTGTTATCTTAGTCTGCTCAGGCTGCTGCCACATAATGTCACAGACTGTGAGATTCAACAGATATTCACTGCTCATGATCCTGGAGGTCCAAGGTGACAGGAGGTTCAGTGTCTGTAGACTGTCATCTTGCTGTGTCTTTGTGTGGAAGAGAGAGAAGGCTCTGGTCTCCCTCCTCTTATTAGGGCACTAATCTGGTCATGAGGGCTTGTGACCTCAGCTAACCCTTGTCACGTCCATGTCACACTGACTGTGGGTTCAGTCCTTCCCTACAGGTCACTTATCATCTGGCCGAATCCACCTAAGTTTCACTTTCTTACCACTTGATTTAGAACCTGCGCACTGAAGTTACATGCTCACTTGGGTATTTCTGTCTGGTAAACAGATAATTCCAAAAATTACTTTCTTTTAAAATCACCCTATGGGGACCCTATACAGTTTTATAAGTTTTTTTTCTTCTTCTTTTGCCAAGTGAGCATAAGGGAGATAGAGAGACAGACTCCCACATGCGCCCTGACTGGAATCCACCCGGCAACCCCCATCTGGGGCCGATGCTCTGCCCATCTAGGGCCATGCTCGAAACTGAGCTATTTTTAGTGCCTGAGGAGGAGGCTACATCCTCAGTGCCCAGGACTGATGTGCTGGAACCAATTGAGCCATGGCTGTGGGAGGGGGAGGGGATGGGCAGGGGAAGATAGAGAGAGAGAGAAGGGGAGGGGGAGGAATGGAGAAGCAGAAGATCACTTCTCCTGTGTGCCTTGACCAGGAATTGAACCTGGGACTTATACACGCCAGGCTGACACTCTACCACCAATGAGGTAACCAGCCAGGGCCCAGTTTTATAAGTTTTCTACCAATTAGCAAATTCATGTCAGCATTCCTCAGACTCACCCCACTAGTCTTCATTCCTTGACTCATTCTTTGAAGCAGTTTCCCCACCCCACCGGTCCTTCGTTGAAAGAGTTGAAGACAGCATCTGGCTCGTGTCCGTTCTATGTTGGTGCAGGAGTTGGGAACGTTACAGCCGACGGTGAGAGGGCAGTGTCATGGTTTCCAGAGTGCAGTGGAGAGCAGAGGTCACCTGGAAGCCACTGTCTACATTGCAGCCCCCCCTCCCAGCTCCTTCCTATCAGGTCTCCCAACACGGTGCTGAACACTGACACCCATAACGATGAGCCAAACCAAGCTCCCTGCACAAGCCAGGGAGAAAGATGGCAACACCACGGAGGGGAGGGGAGAGCTGATCAGCCAAGGGCAGAATGAGAGTTCGGAAAGGCCGTGAAAAATGGAACACTGGGTTGAAATAAACCACATGTCATATAAAAAAGAAAAGTCATGGTTGATAGCTCATGGTATCAACTGCAAAATATTCTACTCCCTGGGCTCTGTAGTCTCATGTGTATCAATCCATCCCAAGTTCAGAATCAGAACTACAGAAAGATATTTTTGCACAAGAATGTTAATTGCGATGTTGTTAAGAGTAATGAAAAATTGGAAGCAATGAAATGTCAACAATATGGGAATGATTAGAATGTGTCTAATTCATGGATTTTCCCCCAAGCCAATTAAAAAGACACTGGTTGTGAAATATAGCATAGAGTAGGAAACCACACACTACGAAATGTCCAACTTATTGATTTATTGTAAAATTGGCAGCCAGATAAGCACCGCCCACACCATACGAGAAGCATCACCAGCACCTCACTAGTTCTCTTTATGTGTTTCCTCCAAAAATTATGAATTGTATGAGTTTGAAGAGTTCTGATCATAATAATAATTCAATACTCACTCCAGGCCACAGTGCACTGTCAGAGGAGTGATATGGATGTTGCAGGCAGCTGCCACGGTGCTCCTCAAGCTTTGACAGTGTGGACCCTGCTGTCCCTTCCGCAGGAGCCCTGCAATGACCCTGATGTCTCTGGGGAACTGGTCAAAGGTCCAGTCAGTTCAGGAAGAGCTAGTTTCCCCCCTGGATTCAGGTCACTGAAATATACCCCAGCTCTGCTGTCTACAAGTTTATTGGGGCCCTGGATGGTTTGCTTAGAGGTAGAACATTGGTCCGGTGTGTAGATAGCCTGGGTTTGATTCCTGGTCAGGGCACAGAGAAGTGACCATTTGCTTCTCCACCCTTCCTCTTCCCCCTTTGCTCTCTCTCTTCTGCTCCTGCAGCCATGCTTGAGTGGTTCAAGTGTGTTGGTCCCAGGCACTGAAGATGGCTCTATGGCCTCATTTCAGGCACTAAAATAGCTCAGTTGCTGAACAATGGAGCAGCAGCCCCAGATGGGCAGAGCAGAGCCCAGTAGGGGGATTTCTGGGTGGATCCCAGTTGGGGTGCATGCGAGAGTCTGTCTCTGCCTCCCTGCTTCTCACTTAAGAAAAAAAAAGTTTACTGGAACCTTAATCGCCCTATTTGTAAAACAGGAAGAATGAGACCCAGTGCACAGCTCGCAGGGAGCACTAAATGAGATAATATTTGTAAAAGAAGTAGAAGCTGTTCCAACACAAGGGTTCATTTCACGACCCAGAAAATACCCATGACTCTGGGTCCCAAGACAATGTTGCTGCCAGGAGGCGCGTGGATCTGCCACGCCTGCTGCGCAGCTCATAGGATTCAGGTCTAATTGGTCCCAACTGTGGCCTGAGCACCTGGGGCTGTTGAAAGGCTCCCCGGGTGACCCCCCAGGTAGTCAGGACAGCTTCACCCTTTAAGACGAGTTAAAAGAGAAGACAACGACAAAGGGATGGCTTTCAGAGCTCAGTTTATCTCCATGGCTGCAATTGACAGCCGGGATTTTGCTTCCAGAAAGCTTAAAAAAAGAAACAAAATCAGTGAATGTGTGAAAACGCTTCCTGAAATAACTCTTACAGATGCTTGAACCAACATAAAGGAGAATAAAAATTAAAAAAAAAAGAAAAGAAAAAGAAAAAGACCAGCGTGGTTCTTTCACTGTTCTGACTTTTTTTTGCACTGAAAATGAAATGCTCACCTAACCCAGTTGTGGCTATTTTTACTCTCTTTGCAGGTTCTACTTCCTGTAGCGACTTCTCCCACTGTTGCAAAAATATTTCAGCAATTAGAAATGCCTGAACATGTGTCAATGCTGCCTAAGATGGCCATGTCTGCAGCTGTCACTGGAGGCAATGCATGCCTCATCCACAGAAGAAAGCTTATAACAGCTTTCTAAATTCCTTTCATTTCAAATTTCTATACTATTTTAGTTATCTTGTTAAAATGTCATAATTCTTTTGTATTAAAAATAAAATAACTTGGCTCTAACCAGTTGGCTCAGTAGATAGAGCATCATCCCAGCATGTGAACATCCTGGGATCGATTCTTGGTCAGGGCACACAGGAGGAGCGACCCTCTGCTTCTTTTCTCCTCCCTCTCCCCCTTCTCTCTCTCTCTCCTCTTCCCGCAGCCAGTGGCTTGGTTGATTCGAGCATTGGCCCCAGATGGGGGTTGCCAGGTGGTCCTGGTCAAGGCAGATGCGGAGTCTGTCTATCTCCCCTCCTCTCACTTAAAAACAAACAAACAAACAAACAAAGGGAGAACATATTCGACAGAACATCTGATAAGGGGTTAATAACTAAAATTTATAAAGATCTTATAAAACTCAACACCAGGAAGACAAACAACCCAATCAAAAAATGGGCAAAAGAAATGAATAGAAATTTCTCCAAAGAGGACATACAGATGGCCAATAGGCATATGAAAAAATGCTCAACATCACTAATCATTAGAGAAATGCAAATTAAAACCACAATGAGATATTACCTCACACCAGTCAGAATGGCACTCATCAGCAAAACAACACAGAATAAGTGCTGGTGAGGTTGTGGAGAAAAGGGAACCCTTCTGCACTGCTGGTGGGAATGCAGACTGGTGCAGCCACTGTGGAAAACAGTTTGGAGATTCCTCAGAAAATTAAAAATCGAACTGCCTTTTGACCCAGCTATCCCACTTTTAGGAATATACCCTAAGAACACCATAGCACTGTTCGAAAAGAAGAAATGCGCCCCCATGTTCGTGGCAGCATTGTTCACAATAGCGAAGATCTGGAACCAGCCCAAGTGTCCGTCAGAAGATGAGTGGATTAAAAAGCTTTGGTACATATATACTATGGAATACTACTCAGCCATAAAAAATGATGACATCGGATCATTTATAACAAAATGGATGGACCTTGATAACATTATATGGAGTGAAATAAGTAAATCAGAAAAAAAGAAAAACTGAGAACAGCATGATTTCATACATAGGTGGGACATAAAAGTGAGAATATGAGACATGGACAAGAGAGTGGTGGTTACGGGGTGGGGGGAGAGAGGAGAGGGTGGGATAGGGAGGAGGGAAGGGACACAGGGAAAACCAGATAGAAGGTGATAGAGGACAATTTGACTTTTGGTGACGGGTATGCAACACAATTGAATGATAAGATAACCTGGAGATGTTTTCATTGTACATATGTACCCTGATTTATTGGTGTCACCCCATTAGAATTATTAATAATAAAATATATATATTAAAAAAAAACAAACAAAAACAAAAATGAAAACTTGTGGCCCTGACCAGGTGGGCGCAGTGGATAAAGCATCAACCTGGTATACCAGAGGTCTTGGGTTCGACCCTTGATCAGGGCATGTATGAGAAGCGATCAGTGCATGCACAACTAAGGGAAACAAGGAGTTGATGCTTTTCCCTCTCTCCCCCTTCCCCTCTCCACCTTCGTCTCTTTCTCAAATCAATGGAA
The DNA here is from genome assembly GCA_037038555.1 of Rhynchonycteris naso. Lineage (NCBI taxonomy): Eukaryota > Metazoa > Chordata > Mammalia > Chiroptera > Emballonuridae > Rhynchonycteris > Rhynchonycteris naso. The sequence goes on from CM072999.1 coordinate 225,323,624, forward strand.
ACATGCTTTAAAAAATGATGTCCCCAACCTCTTGACCATATATACCTTCTCTATCCCACCTCCTCTCAGAGTGACAGCCGGGACTCTGACTGGAGGTGCAATAAACTCATAGATTATTTTAAAGGAACCCAGGACTTGATGAAAGGTTCTCAATTTTCCCATATATATATGCTATGTCTTTTTATATCCATATAAAAGTCTTTCCTTTTTTTCCTAAATCTTTTACATCCTCCAGTAAAAAAGGCTTCAACATTTTCACCCCTAAAACCTGTGTGATCCCTAAATTCTACAGATTTTACCTTTTATTTATTTATTTTTTATATATATATTTTTACAGAGACAGAGAGAGGGATAGATAGGGACAGACAGGAACGGAGAGAGATGAGAAGAATAAATCATCAGTTTTTCGTTTTGACACCTTAGTTGTTCATTGATTGCTTTTTCATATGTGCCTTGACTTCGGGCCTTCAGCAGACCAAATAACCCCTTGATCAAGCCAGTGACCTTGGACTCAAGCTGGTGAGCTTTTGGTCAAACCAGATGAGCCCGCGCTCAAGCTGGCAACCTCGGGGTCTCTAACCTGAGTCCTTCGCATCCCAGTCCGACGCTCTATCCACTGCGCCACTGCCTGGTCAGGCGAATTAATACCTTTTAAATAAAAGTTTTAATGCATTTATATTTGTTACTGTGGCAGGGTCCAAGGACTCTTAGCAATGGTATCGTGGACTAGCCGAAGCCACCACAGGGACTCTGGAAAACGAATTTCAAGGAGATACTCTGCTTTATGCAAAGTTTGGCAGCTGGTGAAAGAGGCTCAACACCAAGGGGGACTATTCCTGCACTGAGAAGGCCCCGCTCTGTCAGGTGTGGCACAAAACAGATGTCCTGCCCAGTGGGAGGGCTGCGGCTGGGCTGTCCCAGGCCCCAGGTCCGTCTCCTCCCCCGGCTGGTCCAATGGCATCCGGCTGGCCGAGCAGAGGGACATGGCCCGCCACGCTGAAGCGATCCAGGAAAAACACTGGACCCGGGTTGGAGGCTGAACACATTTAAGGACACAGCACGGAAATGACAAGAACAGGTCAGAACGCAAACGTCACACAGCGAGCAAGTGTTCTCAGGGGTGCCAAGAGCAACAAAGTCAATGCCGGGGTGACAGAGACAAGTGCAATTGGGACATGGCTGTCCGCCTTGCCGTCATCCTGAGGCTGATGGGAAGCCACAGAAGGGACAAAGCAAGGGGACGGCACGGAAGGACAGCAGTGAACAGTCTCAGAGATATTCTTCTGGCCCTCTGAAGCCCCTCTCCTTGTGAAACCAACCCCTACATCTGGCTTTTTACTGAGGACTTAAAGAGGTTTATTCACGTTTTCAAGATGGTCACCATGGTGATATGAGCAGGTCTTGACCTCTCAGCTCTCTAGTCTGAGCCAGCTCTTTGGCAACTCAGAGTCTGGGGTGTACTATCACCTCCCACAGGCTTGTGTAGACAGGGGATATTCTGTTAACCTCCTCAGCATCTCACAACAAAGCACGAACCTGAAAGTTGCACCTGTTTCTTTATCAACCAGTATCGAGGGCAGTATAGCTCAAAACAGGGTGTGTGCGCAGGACACGTCACCAGTCCCCAGTGAGACAAGCAGGAGTGGAGAGTCAGCCTTAGAGCTTGTACAGAGACCTGGCAGAGGGAGTCATTTTCCAAGTCTGTTGAATCTAAAACAACTTTTAAAATCCTAGGGTTAAATTTTGCATTTTTAAAAAATTCCATTTTTTTCCCCAGGAACTGGTATTTATTATCAAAGTCATATTTGATGTCAACAAGATGCCACAACTACAAAAAAAATTGCACACATTGCAGTCTCAATGCAAACAGTCAAATGGAACCACAGTCATTTAAAAAAGTAATCCAAATTACTCTGAAAAGCAACTAAAAATTTTAAACATCTTTATACATCAGCCAACAAATTAAAATGGTTAACACACACACATACACACACACAAATAATTCACTTTTGTTATATTTTTCAAAATGATTCCATGCTGGATGGGTAAGAAAAATAAAACACTTTTTTTTTTTGTTACTTTTTACAGTGAGAGGAGGGAAGGCAGAGACAGACTCCTGCATGCGCCCCTGACAGGGATCCACCTGGCAAGCCCACTAAGGAACGATGCTCTGCCTGCCCATCTGGGGCATTGCTCTGGTGCTCAGCAACAGAGCTCTTCTTAGTGTCTGAGGCAGAGGCCATGGAGCCATCCTCACTGCCTGGGGCCAACTCATTCTAATGAGCCATGGTTGTAGGAGGGGAAAAGATAGAGGGGGAGGGGCAGAGAAGCAGATGGTCACTTCTGTGTGCCCTGACGGGGAATTGAACCTGGGACATTCACATGCCAGGCCAATGCTCCACCACTGAGTCAATCAGCCAGGGCTATAAAACATTTTTCCCCCATGCTGTTTCAGAAGCAGGGGTGCCAAAAACATTCTATTATCTCCTGACTGCCCTGGAGCAGGAGTTCACAGCTCACTGTCAATGCTGACTTTAAATACTCGTTTGGAAGTCATTTGATCATGGGAATCCACATAGTAAGAAGATGATGCTGGCAAATACAGATAAAATGTAAAAGTGATTACCTTGGCAATGCAGCATGCATTTCTGGTCATTCTTAAGCAGTCCCTTGTTGTAGGTGACAAAATTGCGACAACGGAAAATGCCAAACACATGATGTCCTGGTTGTATCCATCCCACGGACACCATTCTGCCTGCTTGGTTTTACAGGCAGGCATGGAAAATGTGTGTCATTTAGCATAAATTATGTATGTGGATAGAAGTGTGTGCTTGCTCATCCGTCCTAGCAGCCGTTATTAAATCTGACACACCCCTGACCTGAGTTTCCAAGAAATCTATGTGATCCAAACTTAGTGAATTGGGGGCCATTTTTGTCAGCCTCTGGGAGTCTGAACAAAGGAAAGTCACCAATCTGGTGGTTTTTGAAAACTTTCGCTTCGTAAGTCACCCTTGTTAATAAAGTTGAAAGTGCGTATTAACAGGAGGGGAACCTGGCTGGCCCCAGGAAGAGCTGGTAGATGTAGCATTGCCAGAATGCACCGCCTGTGATGGGACATTCATGTGGTGGAACCACCCTACTTCCTGCTCTTTGAATATGTTCCACGACACAGACAGCCCAGGAAAAAGAAAACAATGCCAGCAACCATTCCGTAACCTAGGGATTAGAGAAACCATTGAACCAATGCAGGAAGTTGAACATCTTTTTAAAAATTTTTTTTTAATATTCAGTGAGAGGAGGGGAGGCAGAAGCAGACTCCCCCATGCACCCCGACCAGGAACCACCCCATAAGCCCACTAGGGGGCAATGCTCTGCCCATCTGGGGCATTCCTCCATTGCTCAGCAACTGAGGCAGAGGCCATGGCGCCATCCTCAGTGCCTGGGGTCAGTTCGCTCCAATTGAGCCATGGCTGCAGGAGGGGAAAGAGAGAGAAAGAGTGGGGTGGAAAAGTAGATGAGTTCTTCCCTGTGTGCCCTGACTGGGAATCAAATCCGGGACAACCACACTCCGGGCCAATGCTCTACCACTGAGCCAACCAGCCAGGGCCAAAGTTGAACATCTTTAAAAAAATATATAGCTCCATTAAAAATACAAAAAAAATGACTTTTTTGTGTGTAACAAAAGATATAGAGAAAATCAAAACTCACCGATAACTGGGAAAATGTCTGCCATAAGTGTAGCTGGTATATCCATTAGGATGATTTCACCTGCAAATAGGCAACTCTGCCCCCAAATGGCCTAATGCTGCTCCATCTATATTCTGTGTGCTGGGAGGTGGTGTATCGTTCATGGAAGGCCTCCACTCTCATTCATTCTGGCTTTTAAAAAAAACATTTGCACTGATTTGAAAGAGAGAGAGAGAGAGAGAGGAAGAGAGCAGCACCAGCTCATTGTTCCACTAGGTGACCCATTTAGTTGTGCACTCATTAATTGTTTCTCATACACGCCCTGATGACCTCAATGCATCATGATGACACTCTATCCCTTGAGCCACCCGGCCAGGGCCTTGCGTATTTCTTACTGGACATATGAGGACACAAGGCCACCTCCACAGAAAAATGGGAGTGAGATTTCTGTAAGTGGTTTATGGACCGATACGACACCCTATCCTGGGCCTGAGTATGTTATCTATCACCTGATGTCTAGGAAATTCAGCATTCTGTTACCAAGGAAGAAAGACTCCTACTAACGGGGAACAAAAGCAGCGTGGACAGATGGGGTGAGGACTTCAACTCTATCAATAATGCTTTGCTTATTAAAAGAATGTGAAACCTTTCTGCCATGTCAACTTTTGGTATGGTTATATGAGAAGTCACTGTTATTTTCTGTATATTTTGAATGTTTGAAATATTTTACAAAAATATATTTTAAAGGGTAAGTTTAGATTCACTTGGATTGTTTATTAATCCGTGAGATCTATTCCTTTCATCCCTGATCTTTTAGTTGAGATCTTAACTATTTCCTAGATCTCTGTGTTTTTTCATCTCCTCAGCAACCCTAGATAGATTTACGATGCCTTTTATTTTTTCTGATGCAATGAAATAACCAGCTAACAGTAAGCATTTGTAACTCAAACCTAAGCTTGTCTGACACCAAATTCTGTGTGCTTAACCACTAAGCTACAAGATGAGCAAGCTATAATACAAATTTTGGAAGGACACAAACATTCAGTCTATATAACACTCCTTATCTTGATTAATAGAGTCACCAACCACCGATCATGTTAAGTTTGAAACTGAACACTGGGCCCTGGCCAGTTGGCTCAGTGGTAGAGTGTCGGCTGGGTGTGTGGATGTCCTGGGTTCAATTCCCAGTTAAGGCACACAGGAGAAGCAATCATCTGTTCCTCCACCCTTCCCTCTGTTGCTTCTCTCTTTCTCTCTCTCTCTTCCTCTCCCGCAGCCATGGTTCAATTGGTTTGAGCACATCAGCCCCAGGTGCTGAGGATGGCTCCATGGAGCCTTCTCAGGTTCCCTGGTTGGGAACATGGCCCCAGATGCGCAGAGCATCGGCCCCAGATGGGGGTTGCTGGGTGGATCCTGGTTGGGGTACATGTGGTAGTTTGTCTCTCTGCCTCCCCTCCTCTCACTTGGAAAAGAAGGAAAAAAATATATAAAAAGAAACAGAACACTGACCCTAGACTCATTCTCCTGTATCCATTACACCCAGTGAGACCTGGCTAACCCTTCTTCTTGAATTCCTGTTGCCAATGACATAGTTCAGAATTCTATGAACTCACCAAATTCTACCAGAGTTATATTTTCAAAATGCGGGCCTGACCATTGAAAGCTTTTAGAGGTTGGACAGTTCTTTGAAGATTGTGGAATTAAGGGATGTATTATCACCTACACATACACAAGCATCGGGACAAACCACTTACGTCCTCGAAACAAATGACTACTGCAAAACTTAAACTTTTTCTATTTATGCACATTTTCATTTTTACCTAAGTATCAATGTTTATACCAAATAAAAGAAGAAAGTAATTAAATAGAAACGAAGTATATAATAGTGAGAATGAACAAGGACAAGTTAGTTCTGCAGTAGATGAAGTCTTAAAGGTATGAGACAAAGCTATTAAATGTTCACGGGAAAATACAGGGAAATACGCATATGACTGGTACATGGGAGAGTTCTTAAGCAAACCACAGCACACTCCCAAGATCAAGACACATACATTCTAGCCTGATCATTGGTGGCGCAGTGGATAAGGCATCGACCTGGAATGCTGAGGGTCCTGGTTCGAAACCCTGAGGTTGCTGGCTCTGAGCACGGGCTCAGCAGCACAGGGTTGCTGGCTTGAGTGTGGGACTCTCCACACGATCCCAACGCTTGCCAGCTTGAGCCCAAAGGTCACTGGCAAGAAAAGCCCAAGGTCGCTAGCTTGAGCAAGCAGACACTGGCACAGCCGTGGTCAAGGAACGTATGAGAAGCTCAATGCACAACTAAAGTGTATGCTTCTCACCCTCTCTCCCTTCGTGTCTCTCTCTCTCTCAAAAAATAAAGACATTTCACTACATTAAATTAAGAGTTTATGTTTAACAAAAGGCCTCTGAATAAAGTAAAAGGATAATATGTAATACCCAGAATGTCATTTTAATCCATTAATTAGAAAAAAGAACATGGCTCGATATAAAAAGAGGCAAAAGTCCTGATCACACACCATACAGAAGAAATAAATGAATAGCAACTCCTATGAAAAGATGCCTGATATTATTTATAATTCAGAAAAGGCCAAGAAAAACTACAATGATATCTTGTTTCACATGGATCACATTGGCAAAGAAATATTCAAAAGTGTAAAATCAAATGCTGACAAAGACATGGAGAAACGGGAACTCACCACCATGCTGGAGGAGATGGAAATTGATATAACACAATATGAGGACAACTCCGCATTCCCTAATCGAGTTGAAGGTGCGCACCCTGGGAGACATGACGTCCAGAAAGGAGCCCTTGTGAATGTGCGCTGGAAGACAAGAATAAAACTGTTCATGTCTTAGTGAAAAACAAAAAACAACAACAACTGAGGGTAATCCAAATATCCATTATGAACAGACTGGAGGAACACACTGTGGGGTATATGATGCAGTAATAAAATAGAAACCACAGCTCAGACAGCAACAGGGATGCTTCTGAGTCCTGGTCAATGAAAAGTAGTTGGAGAATAAAGGCAGAGGCCCTGGCTGGTTGGGTCAGTGGATAGAGCGTTGGTCCAGTGTGCGGACATCCCAGGTTCGATCCCAGTCAGGGCACACAGGAGAAGTGACCATCTGCTTCTCTTCCCCTTCTCTCTCCCTTTCTCTTTCAGATCCAGTGGCTTAGTTGATCTGAAAGTCAGCCCTGGGCACTGAGGATAGCTCTGTTGATAAGCATCGGCCCTAGACAGGGTTGCCGGGTAGATCCTGGTTAAGGCACAGGTGGGAGTCTGTCTCTCTATCTCCCCTCCCCTCACTTAAAAAAAAAAAGAAGAAGAATAAAAGCAGAGACTATATATCCACATACAAAAGGTTTTTTTAAAGTGCAAGAACTAAGTCATATATTGTTAAGAATGAGTATGCATACAGTTAATGATGAAGAGAAACCGAATCATGAACCCCAGGTACAGGGCGACGTCCTCCGTAGGAAGAAGGAAGAAGATGAGGCTACACTTCTGTACGGAGATGGCTGCACACAGGTCTGGGCGGCCAGCACAGCCGTCACAGAGGTACCTGGGGCTGCGTCTATTCTGACAGTGGAACAGGTTTAATATTCATCTTGGTTTGTGAACAATAGCGGTCTAGTTATTTCCCTCCTACATCTTTTTTTTTTTTTTTACCATTTGTGCTAATAGGAGTCCATGGAATGAAAGGGTCCGCGTAGGAGAGCATGAAGACGGCTTGTGTTTGGCCTCCCGTCCTCTCCTAAGTCATAACCTTCCAGGCCACATTCAGAGTCAAATAATTAAATGATTGGTGAGAAATGAGTAAAGTAAGAAGATGAGAGAGTATTGCAACATGGAAAAGGAGAGAAAAGGAAAGCTTAAGAATTCCAAAGTTAAATGCAGGGAGATTAAACAGAGCCAAAGAAATGTAAACCAGAACTTGGAAAGTTAAAATTTGAAGTTTAAAACCTGTTAACAATCAATAGGAAAGTTAAAACAATAATAACAGATAAAACCACTAGCTCAGAACTTATACTGAGAGAGAAGGGAAAGAGAAGCAGATGGTCACTTCTCCTGTGTGCCCTGACTGGGGTCAAACCTGGGATGTCCGCACACTGGACCAACGCTCTATCCACTGACCCAACCAGCCAGGGCCTCTGCCTTTATTCTCCGACTACTTTTCAAAGTTAACCCACAAAAGGGCAAATAATAAAAATGAAAAGATTGTTAATTAAAAGGCAACAAAGTATATTAATGAAACTATAAAAGCCAGAAGCTCATCAATCCACAAATAATAACATGGACCTTTCCATGTGCTAGGAAGGTATTCACTATTAGAAATTAAAGCCCAGGCATCAAAGGCCATAAAAACCATGTCAGTGCTAAATTATTCAAGGGTAAATAATAAAAAGCATAAATATTTAAGGGACAAATAAACACAAATCTTAAGTGGTTGTGAAGAAGAAAGAACTACACAATCCTGAAAGCTTAGAAGATTAACATGAGACCACAAAAATTAAGGCACTTTAAAGGAGATGTATTAGTCCAACATGAAGAAACCAAAAAGCTTAGTGGCAAAAGGCACGTGGTCAGTTGTCAGTGGCAGTGTGGCCCCCAGTCTTCTGATCTATAAACAGGGAAGGATGTGGCTCCCACCTTGGCGGGGGAGGGGTGAGTGGGGTGGGTGGGCTGTGAGGTCATGAATACAAAGCACTCCATGCAGTGCCTGGCTCAGGCCAACTCTGGACAAGAGTTCACTGCCTCTCCAATAAGCCCAGTTCTGATAAACTTTGTAAAATATAGGATTGAGAAAGGAAAGGGCCTTTTTTGGGGGGGGGGGGAGCTGACCCCAGTGTGGGGGTCACGATCTCTGACCTCTTGTGCTTGGCTGTCAGTTTTTGCAGGTTGGGTCCTCTCAGGTCTGACCCAGATTTCTTTTTTTTTTTTTTTTTTTAAGTGAGAGGAGGGGAGATAGTGAGACAGACGTCCACATGCTCCCCGACCGGAGTCCACCTGGCAACGACCATCTGGGGCCAAATGCTTGAATCAACTGAGCTCCTTTTAGCACCTGAGGCTGACGTGCTCAGACCAACTGAGCTCTCCTGAGCACCTGGGGCCACACTCGAACCAATTGCGCTGTTGGCTGTGAGAGGGGAAGAGGGAGGGGAGGGGGAGTTGGAGGGGGAGAGAAGCAGATGGTTGCTTCTCTTGCGTAAACTGGAATCGAACCTGGGACATCCACACACCAGGCTAAGGCTCTATCCACTGAGCCAACTTACCAGGGCCTGCCCTGGATTCTGGATTCTGAAATAGTGCAAGGCAGAATGTAGCCCTGCTCCAGGGCAATGTCTTGCACACACCCCCCCCCCCCCCGCCTGCACACAGCCCCCATGGCAGTCATCCCTGTTTAGATTCCCAATTCCTCAATCTCTCAAACCGGCTAGAGATCTTGTCAGTGAGCTTTGGGGCCTGTTCTTGTCAGAGTATGGCAAGCAACATCAACCTTTACAATTGCACTCAAAGAAGTAAGGCCACCGTAGGCGTGTCCATCATTCCTGCCAACGTCTAACACCTCAGGGGGTCCAGCCTGGGATCAGCCTGTGAGTTTCACCACTGGGTCCCAGAGGCCAGTGCAGATAGCTGTTTTGTTTTATTTTTCTCCCTAAACTTTATGTTCACAACCTCCCAGGAAAAGAAACTTCCAATTAGGATGTGAATAATTCTAGATGATCTATACACTGTTCAGTGCAGCATGAAAATACATTAAAAGTGAAGCAAAGAGCACTAACATTGGCCAAGGTCTGCATTGCATCACAGAGCAGAACAGCTCAGGGGCCGCGAGGGGGGGAAGGACTATCTTAAGTGACCTTCCAGTCGGGCAACCTGGCAGTGCCGGAGTGTTCCGTTTTATTGTCCAGGGGGAGCAAACTGTGCAGCCAAAGCTGGCAGAGTGAGAGCTCCTAAAATATGTTCTTCACTCTATGATTTCCTTCATACGAAGTACCAACAAAGAAAACTTAAAAAGGAAAAAACAATTCTAGCTTGCTATCTTCTCAGCACCGCAGAAAATTAAGAAGGCAGCTGTACACATTGGTGTCACTTAAGAGAAGTTCTCACTCTTTCTTTTGGTTGATGTCAAACTCTCCAAAGAGCGTCCACGAGCCACGCCTAACACAGCAGAAATAACTGCAGGGCAGAGATTCTGGACTCTGACAATGCAGAGCTGGAATTGAAAAGAAATCGATTGAACTGGCTGAAAATATGGCAATCTGAGGCCATGTGCTCATCAATACATCCAGCTTATATATCCCTCTTAAAGTGACCACAGAGGGCAAAAGGTTTGCATTGTCTCCCGAATTTCAGAAACTTCAAAAACTTTTGACCCTCTATAGTGAAGCTGGTGCCAGCAGGGAAAGGTAATACCCGGCTGAATTCCAAGGGAAGTAATTGAGTCCACCTGGGCAAAGCCTCTCCCAAATTTCCGCTGACATGACCAAAGAAATATAAGAATAGGACGGGGAAAAGCAGTATTAGTGCTGGAAAAGGGAAAATGTCATTGTATGCCAGACACTTTAGGGAAAACTACAGGATATATACACGGCTACAGAATACGCCAGGGCTATCTCTGCGAACCTCAAGTTCACAGGAGCCCAGACTGGGAGCGATGGAGGCAGCCTGACTTTGGAGGTTAGCTGAATGTCACCTGGGGTCTCAGCATCAAGTCACTGCTAGGTTCTCACTTCCAGAAAGGAACGTACAGCAGGCTAAGGGCCGCCATCTGTGAGGAGGGGTCACCTGCAGCCACTTCCCCTCATTAACTGGATTTCCATAACCAAGCCCTGCGGCTCCCCCTGCACACCGTCCTTGGCGTCCCTGAACTCGGTGAAAGGTTGTGGGCTTTGCTGAGGGAGTAAGAGCCCTGGGATGCTGCCAGTCATGGTCAGGGTCAGGTGAAGAGAGGCATCCTTCTTGTGGGATCAGTGCCACTCAAAGTGTTTGCTGCTAGCAGGCGGGACACCTTTTGAAAAGGCGATGGACATGGCTCCTTGCTCAGGTAAATGACAGGAGGTGTGTGAAAGTAACCTCGTTTCTACTGTCCACATGTCCCCTTGTCCCAAACCCTGCTTCTCCTCTGTCCCTGGCCCTCACTGCATCCATCAAACCCAGGATATATATATAATATGTATTGTATTATAATATATAATAATGCATATAATACATATAATGTATATAACATATATCATATACATATAATTAACACCAGTGGTTCTTAACCTTTTTTGAGGTACCAAACCCACCAGTTTCATATGCGCATTCACCGAACCCTTCTTTAGTGATAAATAAAATATGACTTTTTTTTCCAAATTCAAGATATAGGTATATGTTTTTTTTACTAGTGCACAAAATGAGCCGTGCATGAATATCACCTTGCTCAAAGAACAAAACCAACAAAGTGCATGAACTCACAACAAATTACGGTATTGCTTTATTCTGGCCTCCGCGGCAGAGGCTTCTCCGAACCCCTAGGGTTCAATAGAACCCAGGTTAAGAACCACTGAATTACACAATGTATATATCCACACATGTATGTGTGTGAGTGCACACACACAAGTATATGCAAAGGAGAAAGACTTGCTTCTGTTTTTCCTAAAGTGTTTGTCTAATCTTATTGACTTCTATGCCTTTTGACCTTCTATTTAACCCTCTAAATTCCACCTGTACACTTTTATCTGATGCTCATCACAAGACTTGTTATAACAGCCACTTTTTACACTGTGTGGTAACTGAAAGAGGCATTATCAACATGAATAAAAACAGATGACAAAAGGTCATGCAAATGACTTTTTACAGCATATTTAATGACTGGGAAATGTGTCCATAATATATTAAGCAAACAAATAAATGCAGATTACAAAAGTATGACTTGTTTAAAGTGTTACACCTATTTGGTGCTCAATAAACATTTGCTCAATGAATGACTGAACGAACCAATGAATGAGAGAATAGACAGATAAAAAAACATACAGTTTTCTTTCTGATAATACAGAGGCACACCTAAAATGGTGAACTTTAAGCCAAACAAAAAAGTTTGCAAAGCATTCTTTTCTAAAGCGTGACAAGGCTTCCCGGACAAGGGAATACTGGCCAAAAGGCACGAGAAAATAGAACGGCGTTGGATCACTTGTGCACAGCTGGCCGTGCCCTGGCGCAATCTGGTAACCTGGGATTTCCAGAATCGCAGTGAGGAAGGGGAACAACCTCAATCCAAAGGGCAAAAAGAGGGGAAAAAATAGAAAGCTGGAACAAAATAAAGTGGTAGAAATGAATACAAATTTGTCAGCAAATGAGTTCAACTCACCTGTAAATTAGACAAAGATTGTTCGTCTTGGAAAAAGAAACTGAGTCCAGCTCTATATGGTCTGCATACATCACTCATAAATTACAACAGGTTATGGAAGACTGGAAGTCAAGGACAGAGACTCATTCCAGGTAAATACTAAACTAAAGACAGCGGAGGCAACTACAGTATGTCAGTATCAGACAAAGCGGACTTCCTTCCAAACAAAACACCAGTGATCTGAGCTAGGACCCCGACATCATGGTAAATGAGGTTGGAAAAGCATGTGGGGTCTGGAGCCCCTTTCCTGCTGTGAGTGAGCCAGGTTGCCTGCCTGTCTGTCTCTCCAGCTCCTTCCCATGGGGGTTGAGGTCCCGCGCAGCTATGGGTTAAGCTGCAGGACGCAGCGCCACCTGTTGGTAGCTGGTGTGGACTGAACAAGCACATTAGCAGGAGTCAGAAGGTCTGAACTCAAATCCTCAGGAGGAATCTCAGGCCTCACAGGTAACCATGATGGCAGGTGGCCATCATCCCTGCACATAGATTTTGTACTCTGTAAAGTGGGGCTAAGGACACTCCTTCATGGGCTGCGGCGAGGACAGAGGTGACCCATGTAATAGTGACTGTCTCACAGTAAACAGCGAAGGAGCGGCGGCTGGTCACACGTGAAAGTAAGCGCTCTGTGAACTGTCAATGCTAATCGACACCGGGAAAACAGGAGTTAATTAATAACAACAATTATTATAAGTACCAACCCTGGTGCCTAATTTGTACCTAAAATATTCCTATGTAAAAACAAACAAGAAAACAAATAAGCAAAATGAAGGACAGTGGCCTTTTCGAGAATGTTTTTCTCCCCCAAAACATGTAGTTTTCTCAGAGGGACATTTTCCTTCATTGTGACCAAAGAGGTTACAAATCATAGGGTAACAGTTAGGGTTCCTGGTTTAGTCCTAAATTTGCCACCTAGTGTTGACCTTGGCATTGTCACTGTTGCTTATCTGGACCTCCGTTTCCCAGCTATGAGATGAGAGGGTTGGACGGGATCCCCTCCGAATCCCGAGCAGGAAGGTTTGAGGCTTTGCAGTGAATTATTATGATTATTACAAACCCCACCCGGGGATAATGTCTGTGTATTAAACATAAGCTCTGGACTAAACAGAACTGATCTTGGGCTTGCAAACTGTTCACTGGGACCCTGAATCCATTTTGGAGAGGACAAGATCTGTGCAGCTCCCAGAGTGAGCCAGGTCCCTGCGTGGCTCCCAGCTCCACGGAGAAGGGACATCTGGACAGAGGGAGGACCTGTGCTCTGGATTACTGAAAGCTTTCTGACTGTAGTTTGATATCTTCGGTTAGGATATAGTATGTTTTGCTTCATTTACAAATTATTTTTTCTTTTTCTGTCCCTTAAACATGGGCAGGGACACTGGAACCACTTGGATGAACTTGAGTGATAATATTCGTTTATGGTTTTCTGAAACATCTAGAAGTCTCCTACGTACCGGTGCCGTGGGATTCTTGGCTACCCCAGCCAATGGGGAGCTGCCCCAGCCAATGGAGAGCCATTCCAGCCAATGGGGAACCTCCCCAGACCCAGTGCTGTCAATTCAGGTCACCTCCAAAAGCAAGTCCAAACCCAAATCTAGGGTAGGCCAGAATTCAGAGGTTCTGGAGAACACATATCACACTTATGTGGTGATAATGGCAAACGGAAGAATGTTGGGACAGGGCTCCACTCACCTGAGACTGCATTTACTCTACATCCTCCATAACCCAAACCTCCCAACTCTTCCCACTAAAAGTATCACCAGGGCTGTGGAGAAGCTGTCAGTGTCTCCTGGTCAGGCTGCTGATGCGAGCCATGAGTAGTTATTCGTCCCCTCACCCTGGGAGGATCCACTGCAAAGAACACAGCAGACCATCTGCTTCTCTCCCCCTCATCCCCCTTCTCTCCCTCTTCTCCTCTCACAGCCAGTGGCTCAATTGGTTCGAGCATTGGCCCTGAATGCTGAGGATGACTTGGTTAGTCTGAGCCTCAGTCCCAGATAGGGGCTGCCACTTGGATCCCGGTTGGGGTGCATGGAGGAGTGTATTTATTTCCCCTCCTCCCACTTAACAACAACAACAACAGAAAAACACACACACACAAATAAACAGAACGCAGCTTCAGGAGACCGTCTTCGTCCACATGGAGTTTTGGGCAACAGGCTACACCATAATACAAATACTGATAAGTGAAGAGAGAGTATGTTGGGGGCCCCCGGAAAGAGCAAGCTAAGACCTCAGAGAAAGCCTTCCTTGACCTGGAGGGGAGGAGCTGACTGACAGAGATGAAAACAGGGCAGAGCGGGAGAGGGGGCGCTAAACTCATCGTGTAGGTGGAGCAGTAAGTCAGATGGACGAAGAGCCATGTGGCTATAGCACTGGGTGTGGCAGAGAGAGAGGGGACAAGAGAAGGTCCCTTCCCATGCCAGCTCCATCGTCCGATAGTACACGAGCTTTTCTCAGAGCCCTCGGGTGGCATTGTTAGAAAGTAGGAGGGCAACTGGGCACCCCCTTGTACTGTTCGTAGACACGTAAGTCTTCACATCTTTTTTTCTTAGTACCTTGGTACGATGCTTCAAAATATAAACCACACACACCACCTGTGATCGAACCAGCAATCCACTTCAAAAAATTTTCCCCAAGCAGATAAAGACACAAACGTGACAGGCATATGTGAAAAGCTGGTCCTTGCGGTATATGATATCTAATAGTTAAAAGCTAGAAAAGTCTATGCATCCTTCAAAATGGAACTGAAATAAATAATAGTATATGTGAACTATTTAAGAAAAGTAATGTGTATCTTGGTGAGAACCTCATGACATGTTGCTCAGTGCAAGCAGACACAGAACAGCAATGCATATAGGTACCTTTGATAAAGCATCTCCATGCATGCACATGAGACCGTGTGCTCACAGGGAGTTGTCTAAAAGGATGCTCACCAAACCATTAACAGATGAGTACGTCATTTTTCTTTGTATTTTGTGTATTATGTTAATTCTTTACAACAAATGTGCACGACATTTTCACAGAAACTCCACAGAAAAACAAAAGGATGCATTAATGGATACATAGTTAAAGAAAGAAGGAGACAGAGGGATATTACTGCTAAGGAATTGATGTATACGACTATGGAGGTAGATGTCTAGAATCTGCCGGAAAGGCCAGCAGGTGGAGACCCAGGGAAGAGTTTCAGTTCAAACCCAATGGCTGTCTGCTGGCAGAATTCCTTCTTTCTCAGGGGAGGTCAGTCTTTGGTCTATTCGGACCTTTAGCAGATTGGGTGAGGCTCACCCACATTCGGGAAGGCAAAACCTGCTTTACTCAAAGTCCACTGATTTAAAAGTTAATGTCATTAAAGATGGCCTCACAGAAACATGCAAAATAATACTTAGCCAAGTATCTAGGCACTGTGACCCCAGCTGAGCTGACACTTGAAAGTAACCATCTTGGGAAGTGCCCAGGATGCACCAATGTTCGGACTGGCTGTTGGCTCCCTGAGGTTTCAAAAGAGGTTGTTCCAACAGCTTCTCAGGAGATGGGGTACAGGGAACATGGAGGGTCCTGATTCTGGAAAGGTGATATTAGGTTTTGTTTTACTTAACCCACTAGAGAAAGTTGGACCGACCCCATACAGAGTTACTGATTCAAAGAGGAATCTATAAAGAAAAATAAGGAATTTGAGTTTTTCTCCTACACTGGACAAAATGAAATTCTCAGGTCTGATAATAAAACAAACAAACAAACCAAAATACCCCCTAAAACGCCCCTCCTTTTTAAAATTTTTTTATTATTAATTTTAATGGGGTGACATTAATAAATCAGGGTACATATGTTCAAAGAAAACATCTCCAGGTTATCTTGTCATTCAATTATGTTGCATACCCATCTCCCAAAGTCAAATTGTACTCTGTCACCTTCTATCTGGTTTTCTTTGTGCCCCTCCCCCCCCCCCCCCCGTAACCACCACACTCTTGTCCATGTCTCATAGTCTCGTTTTTATGTCCCATATATGTATGAAATCATGCAGTTCTCAGTTTTTTGTTTTACTTATTTCACTCCGTTTAATGTTATCAAGGTCCATCCATTTTGTTGTAAATTATCCAATGTCATAATTTCTTATGGCTGAGTAGTATTCCATAGTATATATGTACCAAAGCTTTTTAATCCACTCGTCCTCTGACAGACACTTGGGCTGTTTCCAGATCTTCGCTATTGTGAACAATGCTGCCACGAACATGGGGCACATTTCTTCTTTTCGAACCATGCTAGTGTGTTGTTCTTAGGGTATATTCCTAAAAGTGGGATAGCTGGGTCAAAAGGCGGTTCGATTTTTAATTTTTTGAGGAATCTCCATACTGTTTTCCACAGTGGCTGCACCAGTCTGCATTCCCACCAGCAGTACAGAAGGATTCCCTTTTCTCCACATCCTCGCCAGCACTTATTCTGTGTTGTTTCGCTGATGAGTGTCATTCTGACTGATGTGGGGTGATATCTCATTGTGGTTTTAATTTGCATTTCTCTAATGATTAGTGATGTTGAGCATTTTTTCATATGCCTATTGGCCATCTGTATGTCCTCTTTGGAGAAATTTCTATTCATTTCTTTTGCCCATTTTTTGATTGGATTGTTTGTCTTCCTGGTGTTGAGTTTTATAAGTTCTTCATAAATTTTGGTTATTAACCCCTTATCAGACGTGCTGTCGAATATGTTCTCCCATTCTGTGGTTTGTCTTTTTATTCTGTTCTTATTGTCTTTAGCCGTGCAAAAACTTTTTAGTTTGATATAGTCCCATTTGTTTATCCTGCCTTTTATTTCATTTGCCCATGGAGATAAACTGGCAAATATATTGCTGCGACAGATGTCGGAGACTTACTGCCTATGTTTTCTTCTAAGATGCTTATGGTTTCACAGCTAACATTTAAGTCTTTTATCCATTTTGAGTTTGTTTTTGTGAATGGTGTAAGTTGATGGTCTAGTTTCATTTCTTTGCAGGTAGATGTCCAATTTTCCCAACACCATTTGTTAAAGAGGCTGTCTTTACTCCATTGTATGTTCTTTCCTCCTTTGTCAAATATCAGTTGTCCATAAAGCTGTGGGTTTATTTCTGGGTCCTCTGTTCTGTTCCATTGATCTATGTGCCTGTTCTTATGCCAGTACCAGGCTGTCTTGAGTACAACGACCTTGTAGTATACCTTGATATCTGGAAGAGTGATACTCCCTGCTTTATTTTTTCTTTTTAAGATTGCTGAGGCTATTCGTGTTCTTTTTTGGTTCCATATAAATTTTTGGAATATGTGTTCTATATCTTTGAAGTATGTAATTGGTATTTTAATTGGTATTGCATTGAATTTATAAATTGCTTTGGGTAATATAGACATTTTAATGATGTTTATTCATCCTAGCCATGAGCATGGTATATGCTTCCACTTGTTTGTCTTTTATCAATGTTTTATAATTTTCCGAGTACAAGTCCTTAACCTCCTTGGTTAAGTTTACTCCTAGGTACTTTATTTTTTTGGTTGCAATAGTGAAGGAGATTGTTTCCTTAATTTCTTTTGCTCACAGTTCATTGTTGGTATATAAAAATGCCTCTGATTTCTGAGTATTAATTTTATATCCTGCCACCTTGCTGAATTCATTTATCAGGTCCAGTAGTTTTTTGGCTGAGACTTTAGGGTTTTCTATATACAATATCATATCATCTGCAAATAGTGACAGTTTTACTTCTTCTTTTCCAATTTGTATGCCTTTTATTTCTTCTTCTTGTCTGATTGCTGTATCTAAGACTTCCAGAACTATGTTGAATAAGAGTGGTGAAAGGGGGCACCCCTGCCTGGTTCCTGATCTTAAGGGGATTGCTTTTAATCTTTGCCCATTTAGTATGATGTTTGATGTGGGTTTGTCATAGATGGCCTTTATCATGTTAAGGAATGTTCCCTGTATTCCCACTTTACTGAGAGTTTTGAGCATGAATGGGTGCTGGATTTTATCAAATGCTTTTTCTGGATCTATTGAAATTATCATGTGAGTTTTGTCCTTCCATTTGTTTATGTGATGAGTCACATTGATTGTTTTGCAAATATTGAACCAGCCTTGCCTCTCCAGAATAAATCCCACTTGATCATGGTATATGATTTTTTTTTCATATATTGCTGGATCCGGTTGGCTAATATTTTGTTGAGAATTTTAGCATCTAAATTCATCAGGGATATTGGCCTATAATTATCTTTCTTTGTGTTGTCTTTGCCTGGTTTCGGGATCAGAATTATGCTCGCCTCATAAAAGGAGTTTGGAAGTCTTCCTTGCTCTTGAATTTTTTGAAATAGCTTGAGGAGGATAGGAGTTAGTTCTTCTTTGAATTTTTGGTAGAATTCACTTGTGAAGCCATCAGGCCCAGGACTTTTCTTTGTTGGGAGTTTTTTGATAACTGTTTTGATCTCATTTACTGTAATTGGTCTGTTTAGGTGTTCTGATTCTTCCAGATTGATTTTTGGAAGATTATATGATTCAAGAAATTTGTCCATTTCACCTAGATTGTCTAATTTTTTGGCATAGTGTTCTTCATAGTATTTTCTTACAATGCTTTGTATTTCTGTTGTGTCAGTTATTTCTCCACTCTCTTTTCTAATTTTTTTTATTTGAGTCCTCTCTCTTTTTTTCTTGGTGAATCTAGTTAAAGGTTAATCGATCTTGTTTACCTTTTCAAAGAACCAGCTCCTGGTTTCATTGATCCTCTGTATTGTTTCCTTAGCCTCTATGTCATTTATTTCCACTCTGATCTTTATTATTTCCTTCCTTCTACTGGTCCTGGGCTTTATTTGCTGTTGTTTTTCTAGTTCTTTTAGATGCAGGGTCAGGTTGCTTATTTGAGCTTTTTCTAGCTTCTCATGGTATGCCTGTAGTGCTATGAACTTCCCTCTCAGTACTGCTTTTGCTGTGTTCCATAAATTTTGAGTTGATGTATGCTCATTATCATTCGTTTCTAGAAACTTTTTTATTTCTTCTTTGATCTCATTGTTAATCCATTCATTATTTAATAACATGCTATTTCGTTTCCAAATGTTTGAGTATTTTTCAGTTTTCCTTTTGTGGTTAATTTCTAGTTTCATGGCATTGTGATCAGAGAAAATGCTTGATATGATTTCAATCTTCTTAAATTTGTTGAGACCACTTTTGTGTTCTAACATGTGGTCTATACTAGGGAATGTACCATGAGAGCTTGAAAAGAATATATATTCTACTGCTTTAGGGTGAAAAGTTCTGAAGATATCTATTAGATTGAGTTGATCTAGTGTATCCCTTAAGTCTGCTGTTTCATTATTAATATTTTTTCTTGAGGATCTATCCAGTGATGTTAGTGGGGTATTGAAATACCCTACTGTTATAGTATTGCTGTTAATCTCGCCCTTTATATTCATCAAAGTCTGTTTTATGTATGTTGGGGCTTCTATGTTTGATGCGTAGATATTTATAATGGTTATATCTTCTTGTTGAATTGTTCCCTTTATCATTATGTAGTGTCCTTCCTTATCTCTTACTACAGCCTTTGTTTTAAAGTCCATTTTGTCAGATATTAGTATTGCTACCCCGGCTTTTCTTTCATTTCCATTTGCATGAAATATTTTTTTCCATCCTTTTACCTTCAGTCTATGTGCATCTTTTGTTTTAAGGTGTGTCTCTTGTAGACAGCATATGTATGGGTCCTGTTTCTTTATCCACGCAGCTACCCTATGTCTTTTGATTGGATCATTTAATCCATTTACATTTAAGGTTATTATTGATATGAAGTTGTTTATTGCCATTTTATTCTTTAAAGCTGTATTCTTCTTTTGCTATATTCTTTTCTCTCTTTAAACTGTTCACAACAGGCCCTTTAGCATCTCTTGCAGAATTGGTTTGGTTTTAATGAATTCCTTGAGTTTTTTTTTTGTCTGGGAAGCTCTTTATTTCTCCTTCAATTTTAAATGTTAGTCTTGCTGGATAGAGTAGTCTTGGTTGTAGGTTCTTGTTCTGCATTACTTTGAATATATCTTACCATTCCCTTCTGGCCTCAAGTGTTTCTGTTGAGAAGTCGGATGTCATCCTTATGGGGGCTCCTTTGTAGGTGATAGCCTTTTTTTGTCTAGCAGCTTTTAAATTTTTCTCTTTATCCCTTAGCTTTGGTATTTTAACTATGATGTGTCTTGGTGTAGATTGCTTTGAGTTTCTCTTTAATGGAGTTCTCTGTGCTTCTTGAATGTGTGAAACGTTTTCCAGCCTTAATTTAGGGAAGTTTTCAGCTATTATTTGATTGAACAAAGTTTCTATCCCTTGTTCTTTCTCTTCATCTTCGGGTACTTCTATGATGCGGATGTTATTTCTCTTCATGTTGTCATAGAGCTCCCTTAGAGTTTCCTCACATTTTTTGAGTCTCTTTTCTTTTTTCTGCTCTGCTTCTGTGCCTTTGTTCATTTTGTCCTCTAACTTGCTGATTCGATCCTCAGCATCATCCATCCTGTTTTTAATTCCTTCCATTGTGGTCTTCAGTTCTGATACTGTATTTGTCATTTCTGTCTGATTCTTTTTTATTATTTCAATTTCCTTTTATATACTTGTTATCTCTTTATTTAGGTGCTCGTAATGACTATCCATTGTTGCTCTAAGCTCTTTGAACATCCTAACTATCATTATTTTAAACTCTGCATCTGGTAATTTGGTTATATCTGGTTCATTCAGGTCCTTCTCTGGGAATTTCTTTTAATTCATTTGGGTTGCATTTCTCTGCCTGCCCATTTTGTCTGTGTATAAGAAGGGTGTGGCCACTGGAGTCCAATCAGTGTTGCCTCTGTGTTCCCTAGGTGTGGTCTGTCTGCAGCCTACCACCCCCTCTGCCGCTGCCTAGGGCAGTTGGGTATGCGCGTTGCCGGCGCCAGCCCACTGTGGCTGTTGCTGTGATTTCAGTCTCCCCTCTGCGGGAGGGGCTGTGTTCTCGTGCCTGGCTTTACAAGCCTCAGCCTGTCTGGGCCTTTGCCTCGCCCCCACAGTTGGGGTTGCACACCCCACTCAAGCCACAAGCCTTGGCACCAAGGGTAGGGGTGAGCACCTTTGCTCAGCTGCGGACCCCTCCTGTTCCTGGGCTTCTGCCCCACCCCCGCGGTCAGAGCCGGCTCGCACAGGATAGCAAACCAGGGTTTCTCGGGCCGGGCAGGGCTGCTGGCATGCACTCAGCTGCAAGCCTCCACCTGTCCTGGGCTTTAGCCCTGCCCCTGCGGTCAGGGCTGGCTCGTGCAGGATCGTAAACCTTGGATGCCAGGTGATGATACTACATGTCCACGGGGGCCCTGCTCAGCAGCAGATCTTTGCCCGTTCCTGGCCTTCTGCTTTTCCCCCGCAGGTGGGGCTACAGGCGGTCCTGCAGCTGCCGGACCGCTTTCACGCTCCCCTCCGCCCCTGCTGGGCTAGACCGAACTCACACCGGCTGGGCCTCCGCCCTAGCCGACAGAACCGTGATTTTGCATCCTGCCACCCCCATCTGTCCAGCAAGCCCTCAGCAGTGTGGGTAGGGGCACTGCAGCTCAGACCCTAACACTTCATACTGTAGTCCTGGAAGCTCCCTCCATCTAAGCAGCTCTGCTCTAAGTGCCGCGGGAGAGCTTGTTTGGCTGGTATACTGTCTCCCTTTGCTGGTATTGCTAGTTCCAGGGGAAATATTAGTTTTCGATTTGGGAAGTGACTCAGCCCAGGGGTTAGAGTGGCTGTCCCTCAGAGTGTTTCCCCCTGTGCCTTCCAGTCCACACTCTCTTCCTGCTGCTCCGGTCCTCTCCTCTGTCCCCATTCCCCGGAGCCCTGGATGAGTGGTTATGAGAGAGGTTTTCTGCGCCATCCCTTTAAGAAGAATCCTGGGTCTGAGAAAACTGTCTCTTTCTCACAAACAGTATCCTCACTTGTTTCACAGCTCAAAACTGTCCAAACGCCTCTTCTAGGCTCTGGGGCTGCAGGCTGGGGCTTTGTTCCTGGGACTCAGGTCCCTTCCTCTCTGCTAAACTCTCCTCCTGCCACATGAGTCTGCCATTTGCTCCAGGGAGCTGGGCAGCCCTTTCCACGTTTTCGCTTTTCCTACCAGTCTCAATGTGGCTTCTTCAGTGTTCCTTGGTTGAAGAGTCCACTTAGTTTAGTTCAAAGTTGGCTTATCCAGATGATGGTTCTTAAAATTAAGTTATAATCCACTTTGGTTCTAAGAGTTGGAAGTTGGTACGTCCGCCTATTCCATCACCATCTTGCCATCCCATCAAACCCCCATTTTTTAAAATGTTTATTTTATTGATTTTAGAGAGAGAAAAGGAGAAAGCATGAGTGAGACAGGAACATCTATCTTCTCCTGTATGTGCCCTGACCAGGGATCGAACTGGCAACCTCTGTCATTCCGGACAATGCTCCAACTAACCGAACTATCTGGCCAGGGCCAAAAAAACCCATTGAGTCCCTTTCCTGATGTGGCCTGTGGTAGGGCCTTCATCAGGATGTCTTTGTCTCTGTCCACACCACCTTCAGGCACTCTCACCCTTCCTCACCTGAGATCAACACACCTTGCTAGAAGCAACAGCTAGTTACTGATTTCAAAGATACAACCTGCAAAAATGCAGCCTCTGTTCAAATTAAAAATATAATTTTGTGCTTTCTTAATATTTTCTTTTCACTTCCTGGGCCTTGATGCAGGAAAATAGGCTGGTTCGGGTGAAAGTAACTCAGTGTGGGTCATCGGGGTCACCTCCGCAGAACTGTTTTGCTCACCCTTTGTATATCCCACCGTCGCCCCTCAGCAGTGTTCTGGAGGACAAAATGTTCTGCTCTGCAAAATGTGTGGCCCCGGGCACGCGCCTCCTGATGGTGCTGTAGCCCAAAGGTGTTAGCTACAGTAGCATTGGGGAAGCCATTGTGGGCTCTTCTTGCTTTGGGAACCACGGTGTCCGGCTTTCCCAATACACCACCAGAGGGCGCCCTCCCCACTGCCCGCGGCTTCCCAGGTCCGGGCAAGGACAGCAGCAGAGGCCCCACTAAGGCAGCTCTGCGCCTGGCTCCGCCTAAATGAGCTCTTGCCTCAACTCCCACCGTCTGAAGCAAGGCTCCTTTCCCGCAGGCAGTTAGTCTTAATGACAAACGGCAGAGGTTATTTGTAGAAGAAACGACACATAAACCCAGAAGCTATCAAATCCTAGCAGCCCGGGTTGAGTCCTATTAGTATTAGAAGTCGGAGCACAATGGGAGCTGTGTTCCTCCTGGCAGGACCCTTCTGGTGGGATTACTCGCTCTTCCTGAACACCCGGGGATGTCCACCTGGAGAGCAGGGAAGGCAGAGGACTGGCGACCTCTGTCAGGCTCTCTTTTTTATTTCCTCATGAGCTGTTTCGTCAACCGTGCCCCTGCTCAGGGAATTTGCAGGCACCACAGCTTCTAATTCAGATCTCGTTTCAGAACGGGATTCAGCAGATGTAGACGTGGTCTGTTCGCTTTGCTTTTCCTGGCGCAGCAGCCACGTGCTTAGAAGAACTTCCAAGTTAAACGTTTGGCTTGGGGATGTGCAAAAACGTTGAATAGCTCACTTGGTTCGCATCACCTGCGGTCAGAGGCTTTGGAGGGAGCCAGGGAACACTGACTGTCCAAGTTGTACAAAAGGCTGTTGAGGACCGTCTGTGCTTACAGATCTGCCCCCTCTGCAGCAGGTCTTTGACTTCTGGCCACACTCACCTAAATCTGCAACCCTCATGCCTTTCCCTGACCTATTCTCCTGGTTTGCACTTATCTCCATATAACACAGTGGAATGTTTATCCTGTTTACCCATCAAGTGTTTGTCTCTGACACCGCTATCAGCCTTCTTCACAAAGGTCAGACATTTTGTTTTGTCACTGTCGTGACTCCAGAGGTGTGGCAGGAAATGGCCGCAAATGGGGGATAACAGACGCCCAGACAACTTGATAGAGGAAGAAGAATTTACTAGTAGCCAGCAGAGCACGTGGGATAGTAGCACCAAAGCACAAGCTCTCCACAGTTAGGTTTTCGGAGTCTAACATACCTTCACAGCTTTAGTTTTCACGTGACAAGTGCCTGATTTCTTTGATTTCTTAGTCTGCAGACCTACATGACTTTTGTGTCTCTGGGAGGAGAGGGTAAGAGGGGAGGTTTGAACTGTCTGTCCTTGACTATTCACATATCCCTTTTTCTTGCTGGTACTGCAAGTTTATTTCAGGGAACTGATACAGGGGCTACAGCTGTGGTTTGTTACTTTTCAAACTTTCCCAGTCAGCCCTTCCTCCCTCAGTATGAAACACTGAGGTCACTGGCTTGAGCATAAGATCACAGACATTGCAGGCCCACTTCTCCTGCATTCTTCTGGTTTCTCCCCTCTCAGAGATTGGCATAGTGGCTATAAACAAACACCTGCTTAATAATAAATGAATGAACACATTTCAATGCCTTGGCCTTAAGTCTGTCCTTTGTACTTTGCAGAATAAATTTACCTTAACCCTTTATAATGGAAATAATTCTCTAGCTCTCTGTTATTTATGAGGCACTAGCAAACAGAAACTTCCACCCACCTAGGAAAAGCTAGATCAGTCTTTATAAGAATGGAGCATTTATTTAACAAATACTCAAAATACACAAGGTGTGTTCAGACACTATTCTAAGGACTTTATAAATATTTGCCCGCCTAATCCTCTGAACAGCCCTCTGAGATGAGTACTATTGTTAGCAGCCTATTTTACAGATGATAAAGTGAGGCTCAGAGTGGTTAAGGAGCCTATAGCTAATATAGGTAGAGGGGATCCTCCTGGGAAGTCTCCCTCGAGACGCCACCTTCCCTTGTCTGCCTGTCAGGACCCGGCACTGCACCTGGAAAAAGCTGAAGTGAGTTGTATATTCTAAGACTGCATATAGCCATGTCCAATTCTCTTCAATAAGTCCTTCATTTAACCCATAGGTTCTGCATAATCCCACTCAAAATTCTAAAGAAATATTTGGGGGAATGAAGTTCGCAAGTAAGCATGCAGGAATGTTCAGAATACGGCAGGACTTACTCTGCTGGGTATTAAAATTTATGACTAAGCTTCAAACAATCTAAACAACTGGCCCCAGCACCAGAACCAATTAATCAGAATGAAAATCAACTAGTGCATGTATGTGCATCTGCTAGGATCTAGCACATACCACAGAATTTCTTATCAGTGGGGCAGAGATGGATTAATCCAAAACTAAAATCAGAACAATAACATTACAGGAAGAATTAATCAAGATTTCTCTCCAGCCTGACAAGGCAGTGGCACAGTAGATAGAGTGTCAGCCTGGGATACTGAGGACCCAGGTTTGAAACCCCAAGGTTGCTAGCTTGAGCATAGGTTCATCAGCTTGAGCACAGGATCACAGACATGACCCCATGGTCACTGGCTTGAACCCAATGTCATTGGCTTGACCCAATGTCACTGGCTTGAGCCCAAGGCTGCTGGCTTGAGCAAGGGGTCACTGGCTCAGCTGGAACCCCCTCCCCATCAAGGTACGTATGAGAAAGCAATCAATGAACAACTAAAAGTGCTGCAACTATGAGTTGATGCTTCTCATCATTCTCCCTTCTTTCTTGTATGTCCCTTTCTCTCTTTCTCTCTCAAAAAAATCCCAATGGCATTTTTCAAAGAAATAAGACAAAAAAATAAATTTGGATGGATCCACAAAAGACATCCCCTGCTCTGAATATCCAAAGCAATTGTGAGGGGAAAAAAGCTGGAGGTATCACACTCCCTGACTTCAAATTATACCACAAAGCTACAGTTATCAAAACAATATGGTATTCACAGAAAAAGACACATGGGCCAATGGGACAGAAATAAAAACCCAGAAATAAATTCACACATATATGAACAACTAATTTTCAATACTGTAAAGGAACAAAAAACATACCATGAAGAAAGGAAAGCCTCTTCAATAAATGGTGCTGGGAAAACAGGAAAGCCACTGGGAAAACAGGAAAGCCACGTGCAAAAGCATAAAAACTAAACTGCCATCTGACACAATACACAAAACAAGCTCAAAATGGATTAAAGCCTTAAGTATAAGAACTGAAACAATGAAACATATAGAAGAAAACTTAATTACTAAACTTATGGGCCTGAGTCTCAGAGAGGTTTTTGTGAACTTGACCTTAAAGCAAGGGAAGTAAAAGCAAAAGTAAATTAATGGGACTACGTGTAACTAAAAAGCTTATGCACAGCAAAGGAAACCGCCAACAAAACAGAAAGGCAAACAACCAAAGAGGAGAAGAAATTTGCAAACAATAAGAGGCTAATAGCAAAATATATAAAGAATTCATACAACTCAAAAGCAACAAAAAATCCAATTAAAAAAGAGAACAGACACTGCTTCTAGGAAGACATACAGGTGGCTAAACATATATAAGATGCTCATTTTCACTAGCTACAAGAAAATACAAATCAGAACAACAATGAGATACCACATATACATGTTAGATTGGCTATTATCAACAAGACAGGAAATCACAAGTGTTGGGGAGGCTGTGGAGAAAAAGGAACACTCATTTGGTGCTGGTGGGAATGTAAACTGATGTAGCCATTCTGGAAAATACGGAGGTTCCTCAAAAAATTAACAATAGGGCAAGTATATGACCCAGAAATCTACACTCCCTCTTCAGGGTATCTACCCGAAAAATTGGAGAACGCTTATTTATAAAGCATGGTGGCCAAGACCCCGCAACAACCTACATATCTTTCGATGCTCGACTGGATTAAAGATGTGGCCCATACATATTGTGGAATACTACTCAGCCAAAAGAAAGGATGAAATCCTGCCATTTGTAACAACAAATGGATGAGTCTTGAGATTATCATGCTAAGCGAAATAAATCAGACAGGAAAAGACACGAACCATAGGATTTCACTCATGTGTGAATATAAAATAGAAAGCAACAAATGAACAAACAAAACAAACTCACAGATGCGAAAAACAGTATGGCGGTGACCAGAGGGAAAAGGGGCGAGGGGAGGAGAAAGAGGGTAAGACGTCAAACATGGCGTCACAGGAGACTAGACTTTGGGTGGTGAACAAACAATACATTCCACAGGTGATGTGTTATAGAATTGTACACCTGAAATTTATATGTTATTAACCAATGTCACCACAGTTAACTTAAAAAAATGTAAACAATAACATAAAATAGAGGTGAGTTTCTATAATTATGAGGTAGGGAAGGTCTTTTGAAGCATGGGTGTAAAGGCAGAAATTATAAACAAAATGATTGATAGCTCTGTATTTCATAAACATTTAAAGAACCATAAAGTGATTTTTTAACTGAAAAAGTAAAAAAACATATTTGTAAAATATATGGCAGACAAAAATTCAATATATGGAATATCCTAAAAGCTCTTACATATTAATATGGAAAATATTGGTGAATAACAATCAGTTTGCAAATGAAAAACAACTCATATGAAAAAGTTTTAAAAATTCAATGTATAATATTCTCTGTCATATTTGTTACAGATGTTTTCTATTCAGTTATTTTAATTTTCTTAGTTTTTATTGTTTCTTATATAAAATATTTTAGTTTATACAAATGCAATTCGTTGAGCTTCAACTGTGAGCTTTTTCTGTCACTTCTAGAAACCTCATGCTCAATTTGACTTAAGTTTTGAAAATACATTGTTTTCTATAATTTAATTATTATAATTTAACTCCTTAATATATTTGGAAGTTATTTTGTATGCTAATTTTATTCAAGATTATGCCTCAATGGTGCTAAAACCATGCATTGGATGTTTATTCTTTTTCTAATTTTATTTTATCAAATATGACTGGATAGTCATTTATACATTCAATATAACTTATTGAAAGTTTTGGTAAGCTCGGTGGTTGTTTTATTAGTATGCCAATATAAATCGTCATTGCTTTGGGGCATATGTTTCTGTCTAATAGCATGATCAACCTCAGCTAGGCCTCTTTTCCAATTTTAAATACGTCCTCACCTTGTTTTCCTGAATCAACTTGGTGAATTTCCAGAAGATTTCAACACAGGTGTAGATACAAGCACAGGTGTAAGTGCAGACACGCATGCGTATTTGTAAGCTTAAGGGGTGATTCAGTGGGAACAAGCAGGTTAAGATTCCAAGAATTTGGAATTTCACGGCAGATTTTACTTGGTGATGTCCCTGTTAGTATCAAGGGTCCAACCAGATGGATCAACCTTGGAGAAAACACCTAAGATGGCTTTGAAGTCAGGAGAGGAGGCAAGGAAGACAGGAAGGAGACAGAAGCACAGGTGGCCACAGGAGGGAGTCAGGGACCCATCCACAGCGGGAGACAGGAGGCTGGCGCAAAAAGCAGCTGGTTGCCCTGGAAAGATGTTGAAAGGAAGTGGTGTCACAGGAGAACGGTTTGCGGAGAAATAGAAGCGCTGGCCTCGCTGTTCTGCTTGTATAAAATAACGTTTCAATAATGCATGGGCTTGCTGCACTCCAAGAACAAAAGTCCTTACTTTCCATGTAAACACAGGCTCGTTGGTTACGGTGCTGCATCTTTGGATGCATCTGTGGTTTATGAGGAACAAGCCCCTGAGGAAGCTGCGGGCTAGAAGCTGAGGGGAGCCTCCTGAGATGGCCACGGGAAACTTTCTCCTCACCAGGAGTGGGATTCTGTGAGCACAGGCAGAGAAGAGCAGATCAGGAGAGAGTGAGGAACAAGGGGAGGCGATACAGGCTCTGAGCTTCCTTCCATCCACAGCTGTGTTCAGAGGCATGACCTCAGATGGTTTTACACCATCCTTCCTTGTAAGTCGAGCATGAAGCGAGTTATCTTTATCTGAACTCGACAGAGGGATGAGTCCACAGAGGTCTGACCCTCTTAAGAGGTGGATGGAGGTGCTTAGAATAACACTTTACTGGTGCTCTTAAGAAGAAGGGTTGGTATTTTTAAATAAAATAGACTATCATCTTTGAGACAAGAAAGGAAAATGTTTTAGAAGTGCTTTCGTTTTTAGGGCTCTCGCTGAATATAATCATCTTTTTTGCATGTGTTGACAGAGACCCAGAAGAGAGCGCTAACCATCTTACCACACAGTCCCATCTCAGGATGAAAGGAGATTTCAGCTCGTGGCTCAGCGCCCAGAGCGGAAACAGAAGTCCCTGCTAGAGGAAGGTGTGCTGCCCTGGAGCTGATCCGCCTTTGGCGGGTGTGGATGGTCCCGGGTGGGGTCAGTTTTTTAGATGAAAGGGGCGGCTGTCTGTTGCCCGGAGAGGGTACGTGCGGTGGGCAGACCCCAGACCCGGCTGCAGCTCCCTGCCGTAAGTCAGCGGTCCCGGGCTCGCCGAGGTCCTAACAATGCTGGAAGCCGGCCAGGAGCAGCGCCCGCTGAGGCTGCTGCACAGTTGGCTTTTGTGCGAGTGCTGAGCATTCGCCCGCTCTCAGCGGGCAGCACGTGGGGGGCTGAGGAAGCCCTGGCAGACACCTTTATAAAGGCTCCCAGTGCCTCTGCGGCTGAGGGCAACCGTGACTGTGCACTCCGAAAAGTCCCATTTGGAAATGGAACCTCCCGTGATGGAGGCGAATGTGGGTCTCTTTACGGTCTCCCCACAACCCGGGGATTGGCAGCTTTCCCAAAGCACTGGGATTTCTTTTCCCCTAAGAAAGCAGAACCGAAGTTTTTAACTATATAATGGCTGGGGAGGCTCTGAGAAGAAATTAAGCAGGGTTTTGTTTGTTTGTTTGTTTTTTAAGGAAACATACGTTTTCCTTCATTTTCTGTTTCCTTTGTCTCATTCTCAGCAGCACTGGCAAAGCCAAACCACACCCCTGAGGTGACAGTTACCAGAGTGCTTGGCCCATAATTGGCACCCAAGAAAATGTTCACCGGTAGGTCACTTTGTTACACCCTGTGTAGTATTGCTTCATTTTTTCAGGTATGAAGCAGCCTGCTAGCAGACCCCACGACAGGCGGTGACACTGAGGACGAATCAATGCCTGGGTCTGCACACGCTATTCCTGCTAGAAAGCACATTCGTTCTCATCTGTTCCTTTGTTCCACACACACAGCAACTCTGCAAAGACTGCATTAAAGAGGGGTCAGCACACTGTTTCTATAAAGGTCCCCACAGTAAGTATTTGAGGCTCTGTGGTCTAAATAGGCTTTGTTTCAACTACTCAAACTCCAGCACAGCAGTATGAAAGCACCCCTGGACAGTGTGCTAATGAGTGGATGTGGCTGTGTTCCAATAAAACTTTATTTATAAAGACAGGTGGAGAGCCACATTTAGCCAGCAGGTTTGCTGAACCCTCAATAATAAGGACCTAATGTTGCTGACTAGGAACATACAGGTATTG
Organism: Rhynchonycteris naso; assembly: GCA_037038555.1. Lineage (NCBI taxonomy): Eukaryota > Metazoa > Chordata > Mammalia > Chiroptera > Emballonuridae > Rhynchonycteris > Rhynchonycteris naso. Next base: position 225,354,069 of record CM072999.1, read on the forward strand.
ATCGACTTATGATCTATGCCACTTACGACCATTCGACTTTACGACCACAGTGGCTAGCCATAACTGCTCCGCGTCTGGAGCAGTTTTTGTATGCACCTGAATTTTGTATGTTTTACAAATATTAAATCAGTTGTACTGGTAATGCAGTGTTTTACTTAAACCTGACGAATGTAAAAATAAGAAACAAAATGGTGTAGAGATGATACAAATGGCATAAAATGAACAAAGAAAATTATGATATATAACAATAATGAAAGAAAATTATGATAAAATGACTTAAAGATTTTTATAACATCATTTCACAGTACTGTACATATAGCCTACTCAGCTTACGACCAAATCGTGTTACCACCGGTCTGTCAGAACCAACCGTGGTCGTTAAGTTGAGCACTAGCTGTAAGGCTTAAAGAGATTATATCTTGTGTCTTTGTTGGTTTAGTCAACTTAATACTCTAATAATTTTTTTAAAGGATTTGTTTGTTTTTTCTACTAATTCTGGACTCAACCCTAACAGGCCATAATAAGCAATCCTGGGTGATGACGGTTATCCCCAGCCCCACTCCATCCAGACCTAATGCTCCTTCTATCAACTAAACTCACTGGCCATTTTGTTGTAGAAGTGGTTTGTGCAAGAAATAAACCACAGCAGGATCAGTGTTGCTTATAACATGAGCCAAATAATGTTAAGAACTGAATAACAGAACAGTCATCTGTTTTTGAGCCTCTCTGTTCCCAAGCTGTGCTATGCCCATCAGCCCTGTCAGGCAGCCACACTCCTTCTCTTTAAAGAGGGGAAAGCAAGGCCCAGAGCAGTGAAATGAGGTCATCAAGGTGACCTACAAAATCATGTGCAGGCCCACAGGGCCCATGTTCAGAACTTTACTGGTGCTTGGTTTCATGCTCTGCTGTCATCATCTTGAAAATCTTTAATATATTTTGAACAAAGAGCTGGTCCTGGTCCTACAGCATGTAAGAGAAGAGCTGTGACTCAAATCTGTGGCCTTTTTGCCAATCTGTGAGTTCTGCTCCCCATCAACAACTCCCAGTGACTGGACTAAAGGAAAATGTAGACTTCACCCTCAGGCCTGGTTCCAAACATGCTTATGGGGGAAAATACAAATGTGGTCAAGGAACCAAATCCACATGACCTGAATAAAAGACAGAATTCAACACAAAATATTTTTAGATCATGTGGTCCAAAAGATCACAAATGTAGAAGAGTTTGCATTTGTGTGGTGTGTCCACTTCTATTATGACAGGATTCTTCTAATTTCCCCGTAAGTGGACATTATTTCAGATTTCAAATGAGGAAGCTGAGGCCCAAATTTTCTCTCAGAACGAAAAAGATACCCTTCCCTCAGCCTTATCTCAACATCCAGGTTTATAAGTGATTCCGGGAAAGTAATATAATTACTTCTAGGATGCACACTCACCCTACAGTCTGCCTACAAACAGTTAAAGAAAAAAGTGTGTTATTTTCTCTAAAAATGAGCTCCTCGTCCCTCTCATCTGTTGGACTCCACTATGAGGCTTTTGGTCCACTAGGTTTCCCTGAAGTAGTCTCAACCAGGGAAAAGCTAGTGGAAACCCCCATAAAATGTAAGTAGAAGCAAGCATTTTTCCTGGAAAACACCCTCTCTGCTGTGGCCATACATGCTATGCTCCAGGGTGGCTTTAGCAACAGCAAGAAGAAAAACTGATGATGGCCCCAGACCCATGGCATGGATTTTAGGCCCATCAATCACAGGGGAAAAACTGATTTCAGTAAAGCCCTTCCCAGAAGCAAGGCTCGGGTGCCCTTGAGAAGGATACAGTCCAGAAGCCATCACTAGCCAGCTGGTGAAAAGTAAAACTCTAATTCTAAATATGAGCTGCCTCCTCTCTGGGGTGGAATTCAGCAGTGAGCAGGGGGCTGGGCCCGGGGAGTCACAGATCACCGAGGACTTGTCCCACCTGTAGCAAGCTACCTTCCCTTTGTTGTGCTGCATTTCTTCAACTAAAACAATGCTGATAAATAACATACTCACAGTTGTGAGGATAAAGCAGACAATAGCATTATGCGAAAGCAAAGCATTGTTTTGTTTGTTTTAAATCCAGGGAGTACACTAATAACATAATGTAAAGGTTGGTGCTGTCTTTGAGGTTCCGCCGCCCCACCCCCCAGATGATCCGATTAGGACTGCAGGATTACCTGCAAGAGAATGACACTATAGGGCGGAAGTACTCAGTGGCTGAGCGGAGGGAGATGGCACAGACCGGAAGAGACGAGAACGCTAAGTTTAATGAAGGGACTATTTTCAAGGGTGCCAGTACGTATGTCATGGAGACCAATGGCGGAATGGGATTTTCAGCTGTCTAGAGGGTCAGAGAGAGAAGTGCATTGTAGAACCTGACGAGGGTTACAGCTGTGGAAGAGGGCCTGAGATAGAAACACTGCCACTGTCAGACTGTAGGGCGCGCGCAGACCTCCTTCCCCCTTGCTGTCTGTCTCATGGCAGAGCCTGCAGGGGGCGAACCCAACCAGAACCCACAGGGCAAGAAAACCCACTGACGCATTTGTGAATCGTCCTCCTGTAGATGCAAAGCACAGCGAAGAGGGGCACATGTGGACCCACAGGTACAATTTCTAGCACAAAGCATGAAAAAGAAATGGCGAGGTCCACCTGATTTTTTCCATTATCTGGGGATTGATAACGCGCGCACACGCTTGCGCGTACACGCATGCGCGCGCACACAGCCCAGCCTGGCCCTTAGATACGTTAATTTAGGAGACCTGGCGTAAGAATAAAGGTCTCCCGGTGATCTCCATGGTCGCATACATTTGGAAACTACAGAAAGATATACTTTGAAAGGCCTTCCACTTGCAACATGTGAGATTTTGCAGCAAAATTTATCCGCAGGGAAGATCGCTCACCGGAAGCACCGGACCCGCCCTGCCCCGCCCCGCACAGACCGCCGGCGCGGATGAACATCTGCACCACGCGGTGCTCTGCGGCCGCGTTTGCCGCATGGGACTATTTTCCATCTCCCGCGCATACATATAAAAGACTATGTAAATATAAAAGATTCTGCAAATATAAAAGATCCCGTAAATATAAAAAATCCTGTAAATATAAAAGATGTTCATAAAATCTAAAGGCAATAATAGAGAAGATAGTGTAAAAAGGTAGCTGTTGAGAGCAACAATGGTGCAGCAGAGGGAAGGGGCCGGAAGTGCTCCGCCTGTGTCCTCACGGCACCCGGTGGCGTGGGCGGCTGCGTGTTAACTATTTCACAGACTGGCAGGGCGCGGTCTGCAGGGGCTGCGTCATCGCTTTCCACGGTTCTAAGCACCTGTGTCTTCATGGAGCCTTTCTTCCATACAAAAGATATTTAAAGTTCTATTTTACAATATAGGTATAAAGATGAAGACCCTATTCTGATTTCAGAAAATTTTTAACATTTTTCTGGACCCCTAAAAGTGTCGCAGCCATAAGCTCAATGCCTAATGTAGTCGGCCCTGAGCAGGAAGTGATTTGTCCTCAATTACACAGTGAATGAGCAATTTTCTAATCATTTGTCAAGTTGGAGCTATGGATGTAAGCTTTGCCTGTACCTTAGTGTAGGCTGGGGGACTTCCAAAAATCCCAGGGTCAGCTTGCACCCCAGACCAATGAGTTCAGAAGCTCTGGTCCCTGGGACCAACAGCAGCAAAGCTCCCGGGAGATCTCTGGGTGGCAAGGTTGAGAATCCTGCTGGAAAGTCCTGGCTAGCTCCTGTCCCCCATGGAGACTGGCACTTGTCTATCAGCTGATACCTTTATGACTAACGGGAGGGTGCATGCTCATGTCAATACGTGGATCTCCATGGCCCGTTCCGGCTCTGTCCAGCTTCCTTCTTCCTTCCCAGCCTCTCACTGCATTGGAAATGGGGCTCCTCCCTGTCCTGGGAATGATTTCTCAGCTGAAACCTGCTTCCCCTCCCACCTGGACACCCACCCAACCCTGTGCACAGCAGGCCTTCCTGGCTGCCCTGGCAAGATACCCCCTCTGAACCATGTGCTGCCTGCCTGTCTCAGAGCCAGGCTGGAGGGCCAGCTGGCAGGGTGAGCATCCGACAGCCGCACCAGGCAGCACATGGCCTGCGCCCCACGCGTGACGGGCTGGGCCTCCTCTACGCCGCGGCCACACCCACCACCAAGGCCACTTCAGGCCAGCCTGCTCCTCTGGCTGCTGTGTCCCTGCTGCCACTTTCATTTTCACTTCAGAATTGCCTCTGATCCCTTCCCACCATTCCACCTGGATTCAGATGTTTTGGAAAGAGAAAGCGTAGAACAGTATGAGGAGAACACATAAAATCAGAACTATAAGTCTCCCTTCAAGATAATCTTTTTTTGTTTGTTTTAGTGAGAGGAGGGGAGGCAGAGACAGACTCCTGGATGCACCCTGACTGGGATCCACCCGGAAAGCCCACTAGGGGGCGATGCTCTGCCCATCTGGGGCTCTTACTCCCTTGCAAATGGAGCCATCTTTTTAGCACCTGAGGGAGAGGCGCTATACTCAGCCCTGGAGGCTAACTCACTCTAATCGAGCCATGGCTGCAGAAGGGGAGGAGAATAGAGAGAGAAAAAAGTGAGAGGGGAAGGGTGGATGACCTTAAACACAGGTAGGGAAACATCCTTCCTCCCTGCTGTGAATGTGAGACACATCTCCACCTCCCCTCCCCATGCCATAGGAAGAATCTAAAAAGAACATGTAGGAAAAATGGCCTCACATCTCAGCCATGTCAGGAACACATACAGAAGCATCACAGAGGGTTTGGGGAGCTTTTTCTTCCTGTGGGGAGGATGCATAACTTGCTGGAAATCCACCTTTGCTTCTGATCTCAAGCCTCAGTGACAGAGGAACTGGAGGAATCACGTGCTTCCCGTTGGCAGGGTGGGGTGGGAATGATGCATGTCTAAAATAAATGAATGCCCAAAAGCCCAGGGAGCCCAAGGCAGCAGATACTACTGTCTGCTCTGGGATCGCACTGACCCCAGGGTTTATCAGAACGAATGATACCTGACTCTTAGCTGTGAAGCTGTGGTTGCAGATGGTGCAGAAACAAGTAGCCATCTGATGTCCTGTCCTGGAGGAACGACCACCTGAGGAAGCCCAGGGCTCAGTAGCTATAAGTGGGGGCACAGCAGAGGATCTCAGATTAACCTACAGATGCCCCCCCTGAGATCTATAACCATCCATCCATGGGTCAGTTTGCAAGGTCTGACATGGTCAGCTCTCTTTAGCTCTGGGCCTGAAGATGAAGCCATGCTAGAGGGGACACCGCTATCTCATTCCCATGGCATGGGCCAGCGCCAAATTGGCTGTGGCTGAGGGGACTCAAGAAGGTTTGATTCTGGTTCAAGTTCAGAGTTTTGATTCTTACATAAGAATAGGATAAGAATAGGCATTGTAACTACTAAATTTATGTTTATGACTATAAGGAATCATTAGGTGTTGCTTGTTGCTTGATTTTACCTGAGCGTGAGATGAAAAGTCTTGAACTTGCTGGATCATTCATCTAGGGGCCGAGAAAGAATGTGTTATTGATACACAGTGGCCCTACCTGTGTTTAAGGTATTCCATATTAACTTTGTAAATGAATATATTGACTTTTGTGGCTAGAGCTATATGTTTCATAATCGTTAAACATGAAATGGCACCAAAACCCCAATTTAAAATAATTTGAGCATAGGGAAAAAGAACATATTTCATGATAATTCTGTGTTTTGTATGCAATACTGCAGATTTGAGTTTAAAGAATGTGGAAATTTACCTAGGATTAGTGGTGTGGTGTGTTGGGGCTGACTCACTTCAGCTCACGAAAGCTAATGGCGCACATCTCTTCCCAGTGACATCAAGCTGATAGCTTGAAATCAACCACATATAGAGAATTTACACCAGGGACATTGGCACATTCTATAAATCAAGACTTTCTTTTTGGAGAGATGATTAATACACATTTACCAATACACTACTAAGTATAATAAAAGGATCTGTAACCATGATTGGATTTTACAATGTGGTATACAGTTACATTCTTTGAACAAACCTAATTTTACATGAAGTTTCTCTTAGAAATGTAATCGCTGAAGTGCTAGACACTGCATATTCAGCAGCTCGGTGAGTCCCTTGGATTATAAATCTTATTTCCTGCCTTGAGTCATGCTTATCTCACAAGTGAAAAGACAAATTGTTATGTCCCTTTTAACAAATGGGAATCTTTTGGAAAAGCAGTTTAAAAGTGAGTCTTTTTCTAAAAAATAGTTACCATTTATAGTCATTTTGACATGAAAATTAAAAATGTGATATGTATTCAAACCTTTAAATATCTTTGAACATTGATAAAGGAATCTTGTGACACAGCATGTGGAAATGGTTCCTATTCGTACCATTTGTGCCCATCTCTTTTCTGACCTAAGTCTACAATTTTTTGGCTCTGTGCACCAGGATAAGCCCCATGGGCTTTATCCATTGCAACAGCATATCCATCCCTGAACATTGTGCATAAATAAATTTTAGTAACCATGTAGTAACCTTAATTTATGAATTGCAATTTATTGAGTCTCAATGTCTAATGACTATATATTAATATAATCACTATATGTGTTATATACATGATGTATACATATGATTACATGAGCACACATACAGTACCTGTAGTGTAATATATATTATTTTTCTTTATTATATTTATTGCTTGTGATTTTATATAATTCAATAAAAGTCATTGGCAGAACTGATGGATCACAATTTTAAAATATAGCTTTCCTTCCATTAAAAAAATCAGAAGCGCCTGACCAGGCGGTGGCACAGTGGATAGAGTGTCGGACTGAGATGCGGAAGACCCAGGTTCGAGACCCCGAGCTTGCCAGCTTGAATGCGGGCCCATCTGGCTTGAGCAAAAGCTCGCCAGCTTGGACCCAAGGTCCCTGGCTCCAGCAAGGGGTGGCTATCCCTCTCTCTGACTCTCTCTCTGTCCCTGTAAAAATAAATAAATAAATAAAGCTTTAAAAATAAAAATAAGAAGCTTCAGAGAAGATGGCAGTTTGAATCAAAACAGTTCAAATCTCACCTTAAAGTTTCCATTAAAATTATTCATAAAAATTCCCATTCAGGGAAACTCCACAAATGGACCCGAAAAGGTTGAGGTTAGAAAACTAGGTACTAGAAGGAAGTCAAGCTAAGTTGTCTGTCTGTTATTCTAGGAGATGGTGGGATTGTGGAGTCCAGTAAGATCGTCAGTCCTCATCCATGATGAGTCCTTTCTTACAAGTGTGAAGAAGGGGACACACTCTTCTGAGCCACGGAAGAGTGCTGACAATATGAGAAGCTTCTCCTTCCAGGAAAGGGGAGGAACTCCTGTTTAACCAGAAAACCCCCAAAAGTTCAAGGCTGCCTAGGCGTCGAGTGAGTGTAGAATTCTAGGCCCTGAGTCTGGAGAAGAGGACATGGCTTTGTGACCATCTTCACTGTGGCTCTCCTAGGGCAGTGTGCAGAAGGTTCCACAGGTCATACTTCTTACAATTTTTAACTTTTTTTTTTTTTTTTTTTTTTTTGAGAGAGAGAGAAAGGGAGGGAGACAGAGATGGGAACATCTGTTCCTGTGTGTGCCCTGACTAAGGATCGAACCGGCAACCTCTGTGCTTCAGGACAATGCTCCAGACAACTGAGCTATCCAGTCAGGGCTTAATTTTTTATTTATTGACTTTTTTTTAAGAGAGACAGAGAGAGGAAGCGAGAGAGAGGAAAGGAGAGAGAGGGAGGGGGGAGGGAAACATTCATTTGTTGTTCTACTCAGTCAGGCATTCATTGGTTGCTTCCCATGTGTGTCCTGACTAGGTATTGAACCCGCAACCTTGTCATTTTGGGACGATGCTCTAACTAACTGAGCTTGATGGACCAGGGCCAGGCCACACAGTTTTTCTTTAAGTTCTTTGAATAACTCCATGGAGGTGACAGGTACCTGAATTTTCATGGGTTTTATCTTCCACCTTATGCCTCATTGGCATCATAACACATCTGAAGTACTGCTAGCTGTTGTTGTTCCTTAGGTACAATCAGTGCGCTGTCACCATAGCAGTGGGCCAGAGGGATGTCTGTGAAATGTCAAGGTGATTAGGACCCCTGAGGGCTGTGTTATTGCAAAGTCCAGGAGAACTGAGTTCCACTGGAGGTGAGACTGGGGCTATGTACTGCTGTATACCGAGTGAGGCAAACTATTTCTGGCGGCCCTTGCAAACTGATATTGGAGACAAAATATTTTATAGAACAATAGTTTCAAACCTGTATCCCAACATTGAAGGTCTGTTTCCTAGGACAATAGCCATCAAAGTTAAAACCAGAACAGGTATTTTGACTGGGAGACTTTAACATAGGGAATTGGTTACATAGTAGTTGGAATATTGAAGGGAAAAAAACAAAAACAGAGGAAACACTTAGGGAGCCCAGAAAAATAAAAACAAAAATACAAGAAGCAGTTATTGCCCACAGGACCAGGAGAGAAACAGCGAGAGCCTTTGGGGTTATTACAGTACAGAACTTGGGATGGTCTGGGTGAGCTGGGACCCAGACCTGTCAGAAGGTCCATGCTGATGGAAGTTCAGGGAGTGCTGGCAGAAGCAGAACTCTAGAACTAATTTTTGCTGTTGGAGAGGAAGGCTACTCTGGAGCGACACCAGTGAGAGCAGCATGCAGATAAGAGAGAAGAGCTCACGCCTATCTCTAGCCTTCCACCCCCCACCCCACCCCACCCCAACACCCCCGGCATCCCCCATATTGGCAGGACTGAACGTGAAGTCATCTGGCAAAGACACTCTCCAAGCTCAGCATCCTGACATACAGCCTAGAAGAGTGCTTCTGGGGGACAGATATTAATTAGGTCAATGACAGCCACAGCAAATTTGCTTTTGGAAAGCTTCAAAAATTTAGTTTATCCGTTCAAGGAAGAAAAGAGAGGTTTATGAATAAGCTTTCCGTAGTGAATCAGCATGGGTACTGTTTGGGTTTTTCTGAATCAGGATCTAAGTGCGTATCATGAATCTGAGTTTAACTGGGATTAGTTCAAGAGTATTAAGTGACTTGCCATTTGAGATCACAGACCTACTGTGAACACTTGTGCAGCCAGACAGGGAAATTGACATTGTGTAAATTACAAAGCAGAGCCAAACCTGGAGCAAGGACTCAGAGCAACAGCTCCCTTGAAGATTAGCAGATAGAAATTCACATGAAGTTCAACCCCCACTCCCACACCCAAGTTCCAGCCTATTCATTTCATTCAAGGTTCTCCAATTTCCAAATTCATTTTAGAATTATGAGGCTGTTTGGTCACGTTTCGACTTTTGTTACGCCATTCCCACTTCCCAGCCTCTAAAATGTAGTAATTTGGTCTGTTATGCTTAGATAAACACCTGGAAGCTCTCTTGGGAAAGATCCCAAGTCTAGACATGGTTTAAAAAAAAATCTTCACATATGTTTCTTATTATAAGAAACTATTACTCTGCAGACAAGAGAAAATCCCATGTCTTCAATGAGTTGCCAATTGGGTCACATTTTGTGATAAAGCACTTATGAGTAATATATGAATGCTTGCCTCCAAAAAGGAGAACTGTGAAAGGGAAGAGAGAAAAGTAATTTTATTTAAACTGCTTGAACATTAATTTTTGGAAAGCCAGCCTTAGACTATGGGAGGGGAGGGAAGGGTAGGCAGGGAGGGGAGGGAGACGCACAACCATCTACTGAGTGACTTTTGTTGTTCCATTTTATAATTTTGACAACCCTACTCATAAGAAATCTGATCACGCCACTTTAGGTTTAAGACTGCAATCTATGCAAACACATTTACCTACTGTTGTTTTCTAAAATTCAAGTTGAAATATAACTTATTATTAAATAGAAAACCACCTATAATAACACAAAATTCTAGGAAAAGGTACAATGCCCAAATCAGAAATTCTAAAAATTTCATCAAAATACGATGCTATCAAGAACAGGCTCAAAGGGTCCTGGCCAGGCAGTTCCGTTGGTTGGAGTGCTGTCCCAGTACGCCAAGGTTGTGTGTGGGTTCTATCCCAGGTCAGGGCACATACAGGAACTAACTAGTGAATGCACAGGTAGATGGAGCAAATCAATGTTTCTCTCTCTTTCTCTGCCACTCCCCCCTTTCTCTCTAAGAATCGAAATAAAATAAAATAGATAAAATGAAAATAGGCTCAAAGAGGACCAACAAATCGCACTGCAATTCCACAGGTGAACTATGAATCATTATCAGTGCACTAACCTCCCTTTCTCAGGGCAGCCAGGACTGAGACACGACAGCTCCTGAAGAGGCTGACGGAGCTTAGACAGTAACACCAAACCCCACGTGACCCGGATGCACGTTTAGCCACAATTCTGTACAGCCATGGGCGAAGTAAAGCTGGAGCACAATCAGCTACTAGCAGGGATTCTAACTGGGTGAGACTCAGAGGACATAAACACACTGACATAAAATCTTGATCCCTTCACCTTTTCCTCCCAGTCCCCAACCCTCACCCCTCGACAGCTGTCCACCCATTCTTCATATGAGACTGTTTCTATTCTGTTTGTTAGTTTATTTTGTTCATTATATTCCACATGTGAGTGAGATCCTATGGTACTTGTCTGACTTGGGGGGGTGAACACACAATACAATATATAGATGATGTATTCTAGAATTGCACCCCTGAAACCTATATAACTTTATTAAACAATGTCATCCCAGTAAAGTCAATAAAAATTTTTAAAAATTCTTATAATAAACCTGTTTATTCCAATTAAAAACAAAAAAACAAGAAAATAATCAAACCTGCCTTCTGTGATTCCTTTGGTGATAACTCTCCTGATTCTATCAGTTATTGGGTCTCTATTGTCATAGACTAAAAGTTTCATCAGATTGAATTGTCCCCATCATGTCTCTCATCTATGCCTAAAAGATCAAAATAGGAATGTGTATGATCTCTGAGAAAAAAAATAACAGTATTAACCCCAATGTACAATATATATATATATATATATATATATATATATATGTATATATATATATATATATTTTAAATTATTTTTATTTATTCATTTTAGAGGAGAGACAGAGAAGGGGGAGGAACAGGAAGCATCAACTCCCATATGTGCCTTGACTGGGCAAGCCCAGGGTTTTGAACTAGCGACCTCAGCATTCCAAATTGACGCTTTATCCACCGCGCCACCACAGGTCAGGCATAATATTTATATTTTTAAATGAACAGCAAAACATAATTATGAACAAGTATTTGAACTGATTCAGTAAGAGAAAAAAAGAACCTTCTGATCTCTCTGGGACATACTTTCCCGTTTTGAAAGACTATAACCTGAAAGAAAAAGCTTGTAAACCTCTCACCTTCCTTATGATTAAACTACAGCGCAAGTCCTGCAGGAGGAGGAGGATGGGGTGGGCACAGCGCATGCGGAAATGGAGAACACATCCCGATCTGAAGGAAACGACAGGCCCGGTGGCAAATTAGAAGCGACCATCAGTACTCCCGGTTTCGTGGAGCAGAACAGATGAACTGCAGAGCGTACTGGCTCACATACTAGATAACCCTGGGAATAAACTGAGTTTCAGGCACAGATTGACTCTGAAGCTCCCATGATGTCATCAACTCTATCTATTGCACGACTTGTCTCCATTTCTCTTTTACTTTGGCCCGTGTCTCTTACTGTATTCATACCTGGCGAGATATTCATTAGACGCTCCCATCCTATATGCTTTCAGAGAATAATGTATCAGAGGAAAAATAAACCCCAAACTCCCCCAAAATATCCCAGGAAAAACTCTGGCCTGGGAAAGGTCACATACCCTGTGTGACAGTGTCTCCTGCAATGTCGTATAATGATTGTCAACGGCACCTTCCCACGTTGGGCATTGGAGGTGGGCACCATAACTGACAACCACCCAGCACTGCCCGGGACTGAGCCATTCCTAAGAAAACCAGAATAAGTGCCAGAGGCTCTACTGCTTGTCCTCACGTGCTTCAGAGATGGCACTCTGAGGTGGTCTCCTAGGAGACTTCTCCAGTGGCGGAGCGTGCAGGCTCCTGCAAAGCACAATGCAATGTGGGCTACAACCCAAGCCTGAGTGAGCCTTCTGTTCACCTGGGGTTTACTGGGATGATGTCACATCAGCTCAAAGGAACTATCCCCACCCGGCTGGCCTCCCTCTAGAACACCAAGTTGGAAGACACAGCTCAGTGTCTTCGCCTAAGGCACAGACAAGCAGTGGTGTCACTGCTGTGAAGGGCGGCAGAGTCAAGCTACACACACAACCCTGCACAAGACCTAAACCGGTCAAATACGCAAACACATTAGAAACCAGCAAACAAACAACTGGTGGGCTCCAAGTTAAGAGGCTGGAATAAACCTAAGTAAGAAGATAAACTGTCAGAAGACACCTAATAAAATTAATGTAGATTCGTTAAAACAACAACAGCATTCACCAATAATAATCAGTCTAAGAATAATGGGGGGGGGTATCTAAAGTTGTGAACTTCCCCAAATGATGGCCAAATAAAGAAACAAGATTCCTGCTTGTAGCTAGGGGTTGGAGTCCAGGTTCCTCAAATCCAACCTCGTCCTTAGAACAATGGCCGAAGCCATTTTTTGAAATCACATATTTCAATATTAGATAATGTTAACTCCCTGCCATTAAAGATGTAGTTATTAGCATTCTCATGGGTCCACCGATCTCCTGGTCAATTTTTTTTCATTGCTGATTTTATCAGTCTAAATGTATGCATAGAAAGATGTCTGGAATGATGTTAAAAGAAAAAGCAGTCATTTTTTTTCCCCTAAAATAATTTACTCAAGAGGGTCCTATATTTTGGGGACATTTGAGGCTTGGTGGACTGTGTGGTTCCCATTCCCACGGTGGAAGAGTGGCATACCTGAGGGTCTGTCCGGGGCTCCCAACATGAGGGCTTTGACTTAAATGATTTCTTATGCCCACTGACTGTGGATAAATAAAGATCTTTAACACGTCTTGAGGGAATTGCTCCCACTGGAATACCAGGAAGCTTAGGGGAAAATGATAGCACCCTCATATACACACATTTTATTCAAAGACTTGATTACAGTATACATTTATAGCACATGAGAAAAACATAAAGCACAGTTCTGGTATAAACTCCCAACCCATTCTCTCCAGGGAGTAGGAAAATTCCAGAAAAGGCTGAGAGAAATGCTTTTGCTCTGGTCCAGCCTTAGCCATGTGCTTCTTTAGGGCTCTAATTCTCCATTATTCATGGAATGTCCTCTGTGTCCCCATAGTTCAATTGTCTACTGGCAATGAATAGTTACATCTTGGTGTTAAAAAACAAATCAACAAACAACCCAATTTCTCTGTTGTAAGGAGTAGCCCAAGACTTATCCTTGTAAGTGCAGAATCTTAACCTTTTCTTTGCCTTCAGGCACACCCTTCTTTTTTTTAGAGAGGGGGAGAGGGGGAGAAGGGAAGAGGGAGAGAAAGAGAAAGAGGGAGAAGGTAAGGGAGAGGGAGAGGGAGAGGGAGATGGAAAAGGAGACTGGAAGGGAGAGAGATGAGAAGCACCAACTTGTAGTTGCAGCACTTTAATTGTTCATTGATTGCTTCTCATACGTGCCCTGACCAGGGTGGGGCCTCCAGCTGAGCCAGTGACCCCTTGCTCAAGCCAGCGATCTTGAGCTTCAAGGCAGCAACCTCAGAATCATGTCAATAATCCCGTGCTCAAGCCAGCAACCTCGGGGTTTTGAACCGAGGACCTCAGTGTCCCACGTTGATGCTCTATCCACTGAGCCACCACTGATCAGGCAGGCATCCAGTTTTGAGCCAGGCTGCTGATAGATCTCTGTAAACCCTGGATGTGTAATATGCAAACTTCAAAACCAGTGCCACATCCTTGTGTGACACAGATGTGACATCCCTACGTAGGCTATGCCTCTGCTCTGGGCTTTGTCTTTAATTCATACTTTGTCTTCCTCTGAGCTGTGCCCTGGTGGCGGATGGAATTTTATGGGGCTATAAAACCACTCTGCCTTTTGTGCAAAGGTAACAGATTCTGGAGAGAGTTCAACGTGAAAAGTCATGCTCTGTGCGGAAGTCATTGATTTTTATGATACTCCCAGTATCTCTCTCGTCTAAGTATTTCCCTGGTTTTTAGCACATGATGCTTTCACTTTCTTTTTTTTTGTGTTACCTTCCCAATAAGCACTCCCAACTTCTTCCTAAATGTCAAAAGAACCTAATATATACAGATTTGGGATGATCACGTCGCCTAAAACCAGAGACATTTTACAACGCTATTATGTAAGGAATTTTTGGCCGTGGTTTCAGACCATTATTTATATTCCCAAGATGATGCTGACAGCACTTTCTAATCTTCCCGGATATACTGTACACTCATGCTAAATCCACGTCAGGGTCTGTGTGGGAGATGAGAAGAAAGCTCAGGCTTATTGAATCGCCATGTGTCAGACACTAGACTTACTTCCCTTGTTTAATTCTCTTCACAACCCTACCAAGTTAGTCTCATTTTTGAAATAAAGAAACTGAGGCCAGAACAGTTTGCAGAACTTGTTTAGGTCGCTGTCTGGTAATTGATGGGACTGTCCAAGTCTGTCTGATTCTAAAGCCGATATTTTTCACACCAAACATAATGTATTTTCCAGAACTGCAAGCGTGGAGGAGGGTTGGGGACCCATTTTAAAAGACTTCCAAATGTTTAGAACATTCTCTATTTCAGACGGCCCAAGGTTGCTTGGTGGGCCCGATACTGCTGTTTCATTGCTGGGTTGGGGAAGACAGGTCAGAGTCTGAGCAAGGAAATTCTTACTAAGATCCCAGGGGTACCCAGGAGTCCACGTGGTACTTATTAGAAAGATTTTGCAAATGAATCGCTTTAAGGATTCTGGGGGAGGAAGTCGGTCTGAGAGACCCTCCTGCCCCATATGGCTGCGTTCCACTCAATGGGGTCTTTGTTACAGCTCGGCTCGGGAGGGAGGTCAGGCAGTGGTCAGCTGAGGAAACCACCGCTGAGAAGTCTGGGCTCGGAGCTGTCATTCCCCCACTTTGCTTTGGACAAGGTACAAGAAATCCTTTATGGGCTGGTGTGGTGAAAACTGATGGAAGCCAGCTTTGTTCTATTTTTGTAATATATTTCTGGTTGGGTTAATTCGATGGAAAAAAGGAGTCAGTGGGCCGGTGTGTTTATATAGGCCCCTCATCCTGCTGCTTAGTGCCAAGTTCCCCGGGTCTGCGAGGAAGTGAAGCCAGACGAGCTCTGTGTCCTGGGTTCTCACCCCGGTGACCTCCTAATCTTTCCAAGTTTACCCAGCTCTCTCCCGGCCGTGTTTGCACGGAAAGTGATCTCTCAGCTCCTGGCTTTTGGCAGGAGGACACTTCCTTCATATGGAAAAGTCTTTAATACCAATTTAATGGTCTGTCTAGCCACTGTACACCCTGCGCCCCCTCCTCCCTCAGTACCACTGGCACAGAGCATGGAAATCTAACTTTTAATCACCCTTTTCAAAACGACCCCAAATTTTCTTTCCAGTTATGTCCACGCCTCTTCTAATAAGGGATTGCCCCAACTCTGTTTGAATCCTGCAAAGGGTAAGGGCTACCATATATTACAGTGATGTTCCTAATGCATCCAAAGTCTTTTTAAGTTTCTATTCTCATTAAACATAATTGCAGACAGGGAGGAGGGAGGTTTGTTTATAAATTCTCGTGAACCGAAGCAATGGGAAATTATTTTGTTGGTGACACTGATAAAAAAAAAACCGCAATGATGTCACATGTCTGAGTTTAAAAACAAAACTAATAAAGCCCAATGTGAGGAAAAAGAGAGGCCCAGTGAACAGGTTCCGGACCTGAGGAATGGGGCAGACACAAAGGACACATCTAAGCCAGTAAGAGCACTAATTTGTCTCTGTCTCCTTAAACAACATATATGCACATGGTGGAAAACTAGTCAGAATGCTAAGATAGCTGCAAGGGTCTTGGCATCAATACACTACAGGGGGTCCTGGAACAATACACAGTTCCATTCCTACAACAGTGACGTAACTCGAATTTTGGTGCAAGTCAAAACACACCCTAGCCTACGTCACTTAGCTATCTTTACACAGTTGTAAAGTCATAATCTAGAACATAAAAACACAACTGAGAAAAAGGAAAAGGACATAAATATACAGTACTGTGTATTCTTCCACCACACGCAACTAAACTAGTCTTCCCTGAGTACATGGTCCCTAAGGACGATGCTAACAGCGCACACTGAAACAATCACGTCTCAATTTTTTAAAGTTTTTATGGGAGTGAGCGTCATAAACTCGAAATGTTGTATGTCGAGACTGTCGTAACCCGAGGACACCCTGTACAGTCATAAGATAAATGATATGCCACATATTATATTTCTTAAAGGTGAATTATCAATATGATGACTTATCCCTGGTCAACATGTGCTGCTGTGGACAGCTGTCGCTTTGTTTATTTGTTATTGTTGACACTGCCCAGTTTCTAAATTCATGTACATGGCTGTGCTCCAGTCCCGACTGTAGGTCATCCACCCAGTGACCCCAGAGACTCACTCACTCTGCCTGGTTCCTGCAGGTTCTGTTAGTCTCTAACACATTTACGGTTCTGTTATCCCAGCTGCTCCCATTAAATTACATGTCTTGAAACGAACTGACTTATCCCCAGTAACCTAGGCTACTCATTCTTGCTTAGCAGTTGCTTTCTCCTTTTTAACATTTTATTATTATTATTATTATTATTATTTTTTTTTTTAGCAAGTAAAAGAGAGAGAGAGCATGAAAGGGACAGACAAGGACAGACAGACAGTGAGGGAGAGAGAAGCATCAACTCATAGTTGCGGCACCTTAGTTGTTCATTGATTGCTTTCTCATATGTTCCTTGACCGCGGACTTCAGCCAAGCCAGTGACCTCGAGCTTCAAGGCAGTGACTACTATGGGGTCATGTCTATGATCCCACGCTCAAGCTGGCAACCTCGGGGTTTTGAACCTGGGTCCTCTGCGTCCCAGGCTGACACTCTATTCACTGCATGACCACTTGGTCAGGCTTTTTTTTTACATTTTGAATATACTACATAGAATGCCATGTTAGTGTCTATATAGAGAAGAAAAAAATAGGGAAACTTTCCCCGACATCCTCACTGTCATTCTCCATCACCTCTCCCCACATCTGGAAATTTTTTCTCCACATCTTCACATAGACACACACATCTTTCACATCGTTGTACCAATAGTTCCAGCAGGATTTATTTTGCCTTTCACTTAATATTATAAGTATTTTCTGTGTGGATGGAAAATTAATTCCTTCAACAATCTTTTGTATATGGGTTTCTATGAGCCAATTAATATAACAAAAGCATAATTAGGCCCTGGCTGACTGGGTCAGTGGTGGAGCATCAACCCCACATGTTGATGTCCTGGGTTTGATTCCTGGTCAGGGCACACAGGAGAAGTGACCATCTGCTACTCTACCCTTCCCTTGTCCCTTCTCTTTCTTTATCTCTCTCCCTTCCCCTCCTACAGCCATGGCTAAATTGGTTCAAGTGCATCAGCCCCAGGTACTGAGGATGGCTCTGTGGAGCCTCCACCTGAGGTGCTAAAAATAGCTCAGTTGCGAGCATGGCCCCAGAAGGGCAGAGCATCGGCCCCAGATGGGGCTTGCCAGGTGGATCCTGGTCAGAGGCACATGCAGGAGTCTGTTTCTCCATCTTCCCTCCTCTCACTTGGAAAAAAAGAAAAAAATTAAAAGGCTACATGCTATCTGAATAATACACCATTAAAAAGCACCATTTATTGAAGTATATGCTCTTATTGGATGTTTATAGTTTCATTTCTCTGTACCATAAAGGACGCAGTAGCATAGGTGTTTTGCACTCAGTTCTTGCCTCCTGCTGACAGTTCCCCACCCCACCCCACCACACACCGCTATCCTGGCTGATGACAGCGTTCTGGAACGTCAGTGTGATGGTAGTTACACAGGTGTACATCTGTCAAGACTCATTGAACATATGTTTAATATCTATGCTTTTATATGTCACTTACACTCAATTAAACTATAATTGAAAAATAAAAAATTACATTAAAAAAGGAAATCATAAGCCCCCGGCCCCAATGTTTGGTTTTCCAATGACCCTTTGGTGTCCCAACGAAACTGGGAAGGAGGGGTATTCTGATGGCACCACGATCCTCTCCTGCAAATGAACTGAAACCCTAGTCAAAGCCAAACATAATTAGGAAGCATCTTCTGCCAAAAATGAAACATGCTATATGATTCCATATAACAGACTTTGGGGTATTATCTGGGAATAGATAATGTAGTGCTGAGTGTATTATGTCATTTTTGCTCTAAAATGTGATTCAGTTTAGTAAACTTAACCTTCAAAACAACTACTAGACACTCTTTTATTGCTGAAACAAATGTTCAAGTTGAGCAAGAAGTCAGGGTGCCCCCATCCCAGGAAGCGTCCCATCTTAGCTCTGGTTTGTCCCAGACAGTTCCCCAGCCTTCGCCCGAGTTTGCACTAAATTTTTAGTTTATGCCCCTTTACTGAACATGGCATCTGAATGTAATGTAGGCCAAATGAACTGCTTTTATAGAAAATGCAGATTCTGTCCTAGAACTACAGTTCCAAGTATTATAATATAGAGAAAACCTTCTCAAAGATTGAGTCTCATTGACCAATTTAATAGTGAAGTTGGTGTTTTAAACTGACCCAAGGTAAGTTCTTAAAAGCAGAGATGACTAAAAAATTAGGGAATCTGCTCAAGGTATCATTAAGTAAGACAAAGGGATAAAATAAAAGACTAGCATGAACAGAAAACAAGTTCAGATTCTTCAATGAACCAGTCATAAGACTGTGTTTTCTACAGAGAGGCTAGGTTTCATCACTTTCTCAAAGGGTCCACAAACCCCAAACAGCACCAGCACCTACCATCAGCAACACTGTAAGGACTCCCCACCTCCATTTCCTGCTTCAGTATCTCTCCAGCCACACCAACGACCAGTTCTGCAAGGGCACCGTCGTCCCCGCCCAGGGTCTCCGCACAGAGCTCCTCATGCAATATCCTTCCCTGTCCCCCCTGTCCCTAATTCATTTCCACTTGTCCTTCATATCTTAAACCAAACATGTCTGTAGACTTCAAAAATATTCTGTTCTTTTTCATTTAGAATGTTTACTAGAATTGGTAATTCTATACTTCTCTGTCATTTCCCCCCACAACTCTATAAATTCCAGGTAGGCAGAAACAGTACTTTGATGACCAGTTTATCACCAAAACTTTTTTTTTTTTTTGAGAGACGCAGTGGGAGAGAACAGAGACAGGAATGTAGAGCTGCTCCTGTATGTGCTCTGACTGAGGATCGAACCCGCAATCTTCATACTCCAGGATGACGTTCCAACCAACCGAGTTATCTGGCCAGGGCTTAATTTTTATTGATTTTTTTTTTTTTTTTAGAGAGACAGAGAGAGGAAGGGAGAGAGAGGGGAGGGGAAGGGGAACATTCACTTGTTGTTCCCCTAAATTCTGCATTCTTTGGTTGCCTCCTGTGAGTGCCCTGACCAGGGATCGAACCTGCAACCTTGTTGCTTTGGGACGCCACTCTTAACCAACTGATCTAAATGGGCAGGGCCTCGCCAAAACTTTTAAAATGTAATAAGTGAATATCTTAAGTATTAATTTGCATCATCATACTAACAGGAGTTTGAACCTACATCTGTTTATGTTACCAATTTTATTGTTCATCAGCTTAAACTAAAACTAAATGTCTTAGTGTAAAGGGGTGGCTGTGAGAATGATGAGGCCAGGATGGGGTCACACCTCATTACATGTCACCTTTCCTCCCAAGCATGCAGAACGCCTGCTCAGGGATGCAGACGCACTCTGTGAGGCACAAACACTTTTATCCCAATACAAGGGGCAAAATAATTCTCCAAGACAAACGGGGTCAGTGAGATCAATTTGCAGAGTAGGGGACACATCAGAGAATGTGGATCAGATTTTCTAAGTACTTGGTCTTTGTCAGTGACTTTCAGATGCCTGAGGGACATTGCTATGGGCTGCCACAGAAGATTATTTTCTGCATTTTTCAACTGCTTTACAATGAGCATGCTATTATTACTCTCCTTATTAAAAATAAAAGGTTAACCAAGATAGAATGGCTCTTCTAAAAATGGGGCCTTGTGTGGACTTTAGTTCTTTGAAAGGTTAAGTTTTGAACTTAAACTCCAGCTCGGTTCTGGCCGGTTGGCTCAGTGGTAAAGCATTTGTTTGGTGTGTGAATGTCCTGGGTTCAATTCCTGGTCAGGGCACACAGGAGAAATGCCCATTTGCTTCTCCACCCCTCCCATCTCGCTTCTTCTCCCCCCCTCCCCCTCCTGCAGCCTTGGCTTGATTGCAGCGAGTTGGCACTGGGTGCTGAGGGATGGCTCCATGGCCTCGCCTCAGGCTCTAAGAAAAGCTCGGTTGCTGAGCAACGGAGCAATGCTCCAGATGGGCAGACCATGGCCCCCTAATGGGCTTACTGTGCCAAGTGGGTCCCGATCCAGGCATATGTGGGAGTCTGTCTCTGCCTCCCCTCCTCTTACTGAATAAAAAAACCAAAAAACTTCAGCTCCAAGAGGATGTTTATTTCTTCTTGCATGTGGTCAATTTGTCTGCAATTAGAAAACTCAACCATTACTTTGGGAATCATCTGAAAACCCATCTGAAGTGGTGTGTGGGAGCTGCCTCATGCCAGTCTGCAAGAGCTGAGTGTCTGTCAGATTTTCAGGAATTTTGCAAGCCGTTTGTTAAACCTTCAGTAGCTTGAAATCAGCCCTGGTAGAAGTTTTACACCATGGAAACTGGCAAATACTACAAATCATGGCATTTTCCCACTAGAGAGCTGACTATTAAACATTTACCAGCCTACCGCTGAGGCTGGCTTGAACCTGGGCATGCCCCCTGGGTAGTGCAGAGGCTCAGCCTTGAGCTCTGAGTAGCCTAATCCTTCACATGTTTGGTTAACCAAGAGAGAATTTGGAAGCTTGCCCTGCGCTATGAATGCTTTTATTATATTAGGTGCTTGGCAAAGTCAAAGAGGACTTCCTTCTGTGGACCAGACATATTTGAATATTTTAATGATCAAGGAGGCAAAATGTCAAGATGCCAAGAAGCTTAGAGACCAATCAAATGGTTATATGAGTGCTCATTTATTTTCTACACACACATACATGTACACACATGCACACACACACACACCTTACAGTGTGTGTAAGAACAAACGCTTTCTACCTGAATATTAAGCCCTCTGCTTTTGAGATTAATTATTATCTCTATATCTGAACAGAGAAAAAAATCTGTTCTTTTAGTGTGTGGGACAGATATGGGGGACTTAGGTCATTTTAATTCAACTATGGGAGAGGTTCCCTTCCTCCTAATACCTCTCTGCAGACAAAAATGATAGGCAGTGACGCCATCCAATTAGAACACCCTTACTAATGACTGGCAGTCATACCATTCAATCAGCACATTATTCCCTCAGTTGAAGTGAGATTAATGGGCAGGTCCTTTTCTTTAGTAGCTATAGCAAAGAGCAAACTGCTACATATTTTGAACTTTCCTTCCAGAAACTTTTCCAGCTGTTTCCTGCCCATTCGTTGCTAGAATGTAAAATTTATCTTTCTGAGAATAATGCACACAGATCTTTAGGGGTTGCAGGCTAAGAGTTTAAAAGTCGCTTTGTTTTCTTCTCTTTTTCTCAAGAAAGAGCAAGCTCATGCACACCCTGTGCACACACACACACACACACACACACACTCATACTCACACTCACGGAATATACAATGAATGTCAACAAGGCCGCAGGTCTGTAAAGAGAAATTTGACCATATGTCTCCTGGAACATTTACGCAGAGCCATTTGGTTCAATCTGGCATCAGTATTAGCAGTGAGAGTAAGTGGGTGCACTGAGCACCCCGGCCATCTACCACACTTCTGTCTACAGTGCTGTCCAATCCTCTTTTCATTGCATATTCTACAGGGCCTCTCAATTATTCTAGCATCTCAAATTCCAATTCTCTTCTCTTTTTCTCAGTACAGGAGCTGCGTAAGTGAAAACAAGAAAGGCTCTGGCCCATTGGCTTAGTGGATAGAGTGTTGGCTGGTGTATGGATGTCCTGGGTTCGGTCCCCAGTCAGGGCACAGAGGAGAAGCAACCATCTGTTTCTCTTCCATTCCCTCTTCTCTCTCTCTTTCCCTACTACAGCCAGAGGCTCAACTGGTTTGAATGTTAGCGCCGATGCTGAGGATAGCTTGGTTGGTTTGAGTGCATCATCCTCAGGTGCTAAAAATAGCTCAATTGATTCCAACATTGGCACAAGATGGGTGCTGACAGGTGCCGGGTGGATCCCGGTCAGGGTGCATGTGGGAGTCTGTCTATCTCCCCTCCTCTAACTTAAAAAAATAAATAAAAAGAAGAAAAACAAAAGACTCACAAATATAAACAGCTGCCTTCCTTAGATAAGAGAGAGTTCTAGTTGAATCTAGAAGCTTCAATATCAAGAATATGATGCTTATTTCTTTTTGGCTAATTTTGTGTTCATAGTTCACATTTTTATTAATTTTTATTTTTTGAAAACTTTTTCTTGGTACATGGTAACCTTTGGGGGAATTGCTTAAAAGGTCTAGTTCTCTTTGCTCAGTTGAGATGAAGGCCCGAACAGATCCTGTTTCAGGACTCCCTTTTTAAGAATCCTCCATTTTGATGTGTTTGCTACACGCTTTCTCTCTGGGGAACTTCATATCCATTTACAGTGTGATGGCCCGGAGCAATCTGTCCCTATACAAAGGTTGTGCTATTGTTCTTCCTGGACTCCATTCCAATGCACTCCTTGCACTGCACTGGCTTCCCGCCAAAGCACCATGTCTCCAAGGAAACATGGGGTTGGTTGCCATGGACACTCCCTTTGCTAATAAGCCACATCGCACCTCTCCACTTCCAAACACGCCCACGAAGCCAGTCGTTTGGGTGATTAGACGATTCTGTCCATTGACATTTTCAAACCTCACAAGCCTCACTCTCATTTCATGTGCGAGAAAGAGACATACAAAGGGGCCTTGCAAATATTTGTACCTGTCCCAACTAGCATGGCGTGAAGCCATCCTTGGAATAAGTAAGCTTTTGCAAACATCAGGCCTGAATTGCAGCAACTGCACTATGATCAGAGCAGCATGAGTAGGGACTGCCTGTGAGACCAGGTCACGCTTGATTCCCTTCCCATCCCTTGTGTTACCTTGGGGGATGACAGCAAGCCCAGAGTGGCCTTAAGGAGTCATTCAGACTAGCTGTGTCAGTGTTCGACATGTGACCCTTTTGTAACAGTGCAGGTTTGGCTTTTAATTTCTGAGTAATTAGAGACCAGAGGTCAATTATTAATATGTAATGAAAAGTTTTTCTCTCCATGGATGTTTAGGTGCTTCCGTATCTCGGCTGTTTAAACAACGCTGCAATGAACATAGAAGTGTATCTATCTTTCTGAATCAGAGTTTTAGGTTTCTTCGGATAAATACCCAGAAGTGGAATCGCTGAGTCATATGGTAGTTCTATTCTTAATTTTTTGAGGACCCTCATACTGTTTTTCATACTGACTATACAAATTTATAATCCCATGAACAATGCACAAGGGTTCCCTTTTCTCCACATCCCATTTGCTGATTTATTCATGATAGGAATTCTGAAAAGTATGAGGGAATATCTTACTGTAGTTTTAATTTGCGTTTCTCTGATTAGTGACGTTGAACATCTTTTCATCTGTTCATTGGCCATCTGCATGTCCTCTTTGGAGAAGTGTCTATGCAGGTCTTCAGCCCAATTTTTAATTGGATTGTTTGTTTTTTGGTGTTGAACTGTATGAATTTTTATAAATTTTGGATTTTTACCGCTTATCATTGGCAAATATCTTCTCTCATTTGGTAGGTTGTCTTTTAGTTTTACAGATGGTGTTCTTTGTGATGCAAAAACTTTTTAGCTTGACATAGTTCTATTTGTTTATTTTTTTTCTTTTGTTTCTTTTGCTCAAGGAGATCCATCAGAAAACATATTGCTAACAGAATGTCAGAGATTTAACTACCTATGTCTTCTCGGAATTTTATGGTTTCAAGTCTTACATTTAAGTCATTAATCCATTTCAAGTTTATTCTTCTATATGATGTAAGAAGGTGTTCTAATTTATTTTGTTGCATGTATTGGGCCAATCTTCCCAACACAACTTATTAAATAGATGTCCTTTACTTCATTGTACATTTGTGCCTCCTTTGTCAAATATTAATTGACCATTTGGTGTGGGTTTATTTCTGTTTCATTGATCTGTGTGTCTGTTTTTATGCCAGTATCATGCTGCTTGGGATACTGTGGCCTTGTAGTATAGTTTGATATTAGGTGGCATGATTCCTCCAACTTTGTTCTTCTTACTCAAGATTATTGCAGCTGTTTGGGGTCTTTTGTGGTTCATATAAGTTTTTGGATTATTTGCTCTAGTTCTGTGAAACATGCCATTGATATTTTGATAGGAATTGCATTGAATCTATAGATTGCTTTGGGTTGTGTAGACATTTTAACGATGTTAATTCTTTCTATCCATAAGCATGGTATATGCTTCATTTATTTGTATCTTCTTCAGTTTCTTCTTCAGTGTTTTATAATTTTTTGAGTGCAGGTCTTTTACCTCCTTGGTTAAATTTATTCTTAGAAATTTGATTTTTTGATGCAACTGTAAATGGGATTGTTTTCCTGCTCTCCCTTTTCGATAGATTATTGCTGTATAAGAATGCCACTGCCTGACCAGGCGGTGGCGCAGTGGATAGAGCGTCGGACTGGGATGCGGAAGACCCAGGTTTGAGACCCCGAGCTCGCCAGCTTGAGTGTGGGCCCATTTGGCTTGAGCAAAGTTCGCCAGCTTGAACCCAAGGTCGCTGGCTCCAGCAAGGGGTTGCTTGGTTCGCTGAAGGCCTGCGGTCAAGACACATGTGAGAAAGCAATCAATGAACAACTAAGGTGTCATAACGGCAACGAAAAACTAATGATTGATGCTTCTCACCTCTCTCTGTTCCTGTCTATCTGTCCCTATCTATCCCTCTGACTCTCTCTCTGTCCCTGTTAAAAAAAAAAAAGAATGCCACTGATTTCTGGATATTTATTTTGTATCCTGCTACTTTACTAAATCCATTTATCAGTTCTGGTGGTTTTTTGGTGGACTCTTTAGGGTTCTCTATATATAGTATCATGTCATCTGCAAATGAGTTTTACTTCTTATAAAATCTTCCATTCCAATTGAAATGTCTTTTATTTCTTCTTGTCTGATTTCTGTGGCCATATAACCATTGCTTTGAACACTGTGTCTAGTAGACACAAAATTTTTCCTGGAGATTTCTCCTTTTCTCTCATTTTGCACATGTTTCTTTGTATCCTCCTTTTGGCTGCCTCTCTGTATTTGTTTTTGTGTATTAGGTAGATCTGCTATGTTCTCCAAGTCTTGGTATGGCGGCCTCTTGGTAGCAGGTGTCTTTCATGGCTAAGGGATGTGGTCTCCCGATTACCTGAGCTATGTGCTGCAGAAATGTCCCTCGTGTGGGTTACATGAGCTCTCCTGTTGTAATTGAGTCTTGATTGCTGCTAGCCCATCTGCAGGCCGAGATGACACTCAGGCTGGCTGCCTATGAGGATCGACTCCGAATATAGTGCACAAGCTGCTTGAGGGTGCTGACCCCATGAAGTGGAATCCGCCCCAGCAAACTGTGCTGCCTGCCATGATCTCCCTTTGGAAGTCAATTGTGGAGCTAATTGATCTGATGTGGTCTAAAGGTCCCCCCACTGGGTGTATTGGTGTTGGCGCTTCTTGGGAGACATTCCTGTTCAGGTCAGTGTCAGGCACTGCCTGTGACAAACCCTGGGCTACCTGTTTGGAGCGACAAAGTGACCCACAGTTTGTGACTGCTTCTGCTCGACCTGGCTGTGTGTGGGAGGGGCCACGCTTCACGCCTAGGTCAACTTCCACCAGCACTGAGTGCACTGAACCTGGGGGCAGGTCAGGAAAAGGTCCAAGGCCCCCTGAGATCTGCCTCCTCCTGCTAGCTCTCTGTTAGGCTCAGTTATTGAAAGAGCCTCTGGAGGAACATGAGCTGTATGAGGCCGGTTCCCAGTGAGTCACTGGGTAGCAGTAAGTGGTGTTCACAAGACTGATAAGATATTCAAACTTGGTGCCAGTGCTGGGTCTGAGGCCACTCAGCAGAAGTCGCAGGGTACACTCAGGCCAGCTGCTACCCGCCAGGTGCCCATGGACCTTTGCGGTGGGATGGAATCTCAGGTAGTCATCAGGATGAGGCCAGCAGAGTTAATTAGGTCCAAAGAGATTAAGATTTGGCTGTATGCAGGGAGGGCTCTGCACAGAAAGGGTTGCACCTGTTGGGTGTGCCAGGGAGAAATGGACCCTACTCCACAGCAACACAAGTCAGTCTCTACCCAAAATTCCTCGAGAGCCTTCCTAGAAAGTCCGTACCATGGGCTCAGGCTGGCCACAGCCAGCTGACAATTCTGCAGGGTGGGAGCTCCACAGGGCAGGTGATGGAGTGTCTCAAGGTTGGGGCTATTGCATTCCCCCGGCTGCTACTGAGTGGAGGGGAGTGGTCGACTCAGGAAAGATGGCATCTATGAAAGGTATGGAAGAAGGACTAAGCACAGGAGCCCTGGCACTGTCCCTTCATCTCTCCCCAGACTCACACAGCCTAGTCTCTCCTCACACAAGTCCAGTCTACTCTGAGCTTCCTCGAACAGTGATGGTTGCAACTGAGATTTTGTGGGTTGGACTCCCATCTCTTCCTGGTGGACAGAATTCCTACTGATTTTCATAGCCAGATGTGATGTGGGCTCCTTTTCTGGGCTGGGAGCCTGGTGTGAGGTTGAAATCCCTTGTTCCTAAGTGGATCTTTGCAGCTGAGATTTCCTGCCGGCTACTCAGTTGCTGCACCTGAGTGTAGGGCCAACCTTTTTTGCACCTCTGCCCTCCTACCAGTCTCTATGTTGCTTCTTCTGTAAATCCTTGGTTACAAGACATCTATTCAGCTAGTCTTCAGTTGGTTATTAAGGTTGGTTGTTCTATAATTTATTGTAATTTCAGTTTGGTCCTGGGAGGAGGTGAGTGTAGCTTCTACCTACTCTACTGACATCTTGGATCGCCTCAATACTTTATTTTTTAAATAGTCTCCAGTAGACATATTCTAAAAGAATAATTGTTACAAAGTGTTATTTGAAAAAGTGAGTCATCTGGTTTGATAGCATCTCTGACAGATGGTGTGCCAGCCTGAACATTGCCAGCATGTCGGGGTCTCCACATTCCCAGACTGATTGCATTGTGTGACAGTTAAAATTATTAGAAAATGTCCCTTCCATCGAGCCAAGATCTGTCTCGCTGTTACTTCCATCCACTGTTCAGAAGTGCATCTTCTCCTCCATATGGCATGTCCAAGAATATCTGAAGACAGCTTCTGTTAGCCTCAAGTTTTTCCTGGTTAAGTCTCCTTGGCTTCTCTAACCGTCCCTAGTATGGACAACAGCCAGATTATTGGCTGCCAACCTGCAGAATTATATGTCAGATCGGAATAGCTTAATGACCAGGTCAGTCCTGGTGTGCTAAAAAACATCTCCAAGCCTGCCTGTGGCCATTTCTCCATGCCCCAGCCTGGTCTGCCTTCTACTTGTAATAATAACCTTATCTCAGAGTACGTCCCAAAGTAGTGGCATTTCTGTCCTGCCCCCAGCCCAGCCCCTTTGCGCAGCCAGATGTCAGCTTCCTCCCTCCTCACTATCAGAATGAAATGCAGTGCCTTTGTCTTGTTCAGGGCTGAAACACAAGGTCCCGACTCCCGACCTGCTAGCCTCTTTATACCTATTGTTTTCTTGTCTCTCTCAGTTCCCTCTTTCTTTAAATCATTAACCAACACTGGCCGCCTCTCCTCCCACCACATTCCACCTCGCTCTCACCATCAGATAACTAGAAGTCCACGAAGAGCAAGCAATCTCTTCCATCTTCATGACGGTTAACCTCAGAAGAGCACTGTTTCTCATTTCTTCTAATTTTAAAACTGTAACTACATTTTAAATATTTATTATCAGAAGAAGCCAAGTTGAAACAGAATATCAAAAGAAAAAGAAAATACTGGATTATGATACAGCGATACATTATATAAACTCCTGAACTCAATTCTGATGGATTCTATAAAGCACAAAATGTCACTTCTCTACATGCAAGAGAATATTATCACCTTAAGCATCATCCCATGATGTTTCTAACAAAGAAAGAGAAGAGCAGTTTTCAAATTCTCTAGTACAGCCTGACCAGTAGTGGCACAGTAGACAGAGAGCCGACCTGGTATGCTGGAGGTTCTAGGTTTGAAAACCCGAGGTCATTAGCTTGAGCCCAAGATCACTGGTTTGAGCAATGGGTCACTGGCTCAGCTGGAGCCCCCTGATCAAGGCATGTATGAGAAGCAATCAATGAACAACTACTGGCACTGACTGGTTGGCTCCATGGATAGAACGGCAGCCCAGTGTATGGACATCTTGGGTTCAATTCCTAAGATGGGCACACAGGAGAAGCGACCATCTCTTTCTCTCCCCCTACTCCACCTCCCCTTCCCCTCCTGCAGCTAGTGGCTCAGTTGATTCGAGCATTGGCTCCAGATGAGGGTTGATGGGTGGATCCCAGTCGGACCACATGTGGGAGTCAGTCTCACTATCTCCCCTCCTCTCACTTTAATTTAATCAATCAATCAATCAATCAGTCAGTCAGTCAGTCAGTCAAGAATTGCCATGCCTATGGGTTGATACTTCTCATTTCTTTTCCTTCTTGTCTGTCAGTCTGTCTCTCTCTGTCTTTCTCTCTCGCTTAAAATATATATAATTCTCCAGTGTAGCAAACAGAATCCTGCTGGCTTCCTAAAGAGTCTCCCTCTATGGACTGCCGTGAATTTGTGATGGTTTCCAGAGGAAGAGAACTCAAAGGATGTGGAGACACAGAAAGAGATTTTTGGCTCATGTGATTTAGAGGCTAGCAAGTCCCAAAGTCTGCTGGGTGGGCTGCAAAGCTGGGGGCCCGGTCTGAAGGCCAGCAGGCTTGAGGTCCACGCTCAGCAGATGTTTCAGTTGGAGTCCAAAGGCAGGAAAAGCTGACAGCGTGCCTAGTTAGAGTCTGAAGGCCATGCCTGGAGAAAATCTCTCTCTCAGGGGAGGGTCCGGCTTTGGTTTTATTCACATCATCAGCTGACTGAATGAGGCCCAGCCACATATTGGAGGGCAATCTATGTTACTCAGAGCCCACTGATTTAAATGTTAATTTTGTTCCAAGACACCCTCACAGAAACACCCAGAGTAACAGTGGACTGACTGAGTATCTGGGCACCTTGTGTGGCCCAGCCAATTAACACATAAAACTCACTATCACAGCCTCCTTACTGTAAACAATTCAAATACCCACAAATGGGTATTAGTTGAGCAATATAATACCTGGTAGAGAATTATGAAGCTACTAAACATCAAAAGTTAATAAATGATTGTTAAAAAAAAGTAAAATATAAAGCATCTATGAAATAAGACGTCAGGAAGAAAAGCAGAATAGAAACTTATCGACAAAGGTGGCTACTCTGCCCAAAATAAACATGCATGCCGGCAATGATTAGAAGAATAGCAAAAGAAATAATTGAGGGTGGCGGGATGAGGGTATGAAGTTTCTAAAATTCATAGTGCGATAATTTTCCCGCAAGTATGATGCAACCATATTGACATTTCAACCATATGTTCATTGTTTCCGTTATGCCCTGTGAAATTATCATTAGGCAGTCCCTCGAAAAATATGTAAGGGTTTTTACTGTAAAATTTGGGTTGAGATCCAGGGAATTCCCTCACCCAAACGTTTCTTTCCTTCACACTTTCTTATTACTCTTAGAATTAATGTGTCAAACCAAATAGTTTAAATAGGTTTCTTTGAAAAAAAATTATTTTAACTAAGGTCTCAGTGATTTTGAGAGTAAAAAGAAACAAAACAAAACAAAAAAACAACAGGTGAGTGCGTCAGCACAGCTGGCTTCCTGCTTTGGAGAAATCCCAAGCCTGATAACCATGGAATATTGAAAACAATCTCCGGAATTTCTCTTCTCTCTCTCTCCTCTCTCCCATAAGCTCCTCTAGTCACGGGAGGTGGTAGAGCACCCGTTCTATAGAACAGGCAACACAGGTTTCAACAAGGTTCATTTACAAGAGCGGCAAGCCCATTGCAAGCGGTCATGGTGTTCTCAGTTATTTCCTATCACAGGGCTCCGCGTCTGTGCACCAGGGCTGTGGCACCAAGGACTCAAACAAGGCAAGAGTGTGGGCGGAGAGACCTGACAACCGGAATCCTGGGACATCCCGAAACTGATCTGAGCAGGAAGCTGCCAACCCCCAGGTCCAGAGGAGTACAGGTCAGGAGTTGGGGAATGCTATCAAAACCCACTAGGAGCCAGAAAGGAAGGGAAGAGTCAGATGGAGCCCTGGCCACTGAGGGACACAGGAACTCTCAGGATCTCTGTGCTTGTAGGGAGCAAACAAGGAAGAGAGACTCTTCTTCGTCTCTCCTGTCTCTCGATGGCACCTCCCACTGGCTGATACACCGTAATGCACAGAGGCTTCATTTCTTCAATATGACCTTCTCTCCTTTCTTTCCTTTTGATTCAAACTGATCTCACACAGCACCCTGACTCACCTGCATCCTTCTCCCTTGGGTGTCCACTCTCTTAATCATTAAGCCCACAGAATAATGAAGTTCTGATCAGCATCAAATAATCTTAGACAACGCCTCATGTCTGTTGACCACAGAGATGGTTTCTGTCAAGCTAGAAAGAGCATCTAGGCCTCAGTTATGCCAGGAAAGCAGTGAAATCAGACACAGTGACGCCATGGCTGACTCAGGACCAGCTGTAAAGACTAAGGATACCCCCCTCCCCCACCGCCACCCCGTGGTGACCAATCAGTAGCAATCACATCCCTAACTCTCTTAGTCACCATGATTAATGAGTTTCTCCCTGGAAGG
Organism: Rhynchonycteris naso; assembly: GCA_037038555.1. Taxonomy (NCBI): domain Eukaryota; kingdom Metazoa; phylum Chordata; class Mammalia; order Chiroptera; family Emballonuridae; genus Rhynchonycteris; species Rhynchonycteris naso. The sequence goes on from CM072999.1 coordinate 225,385,247, forward strand.
CATGGAGAGCCAGGTCTTTAAACATTAGCTCACCTGTAACTCTGGGTGTGGGCCATTTTCTAAAAATAAATCCTTAAGTTTTTTTTTTTTTTTGCTGCCAGCTCCTGTTGGTGGCTTATAGGGCTTTGATGCACGCAGGTAAGCAGACTCATTTGGCCTGGTACCACCGCCAGATGTCAGCGGACAAGGTCACCTGGGTGAGACAGCCCATGTGGTTCAGTGCCAAATCACAGAGCAGGGCAGAGCCAGGCAGAGAGCCACTCTCTGCTGACGTGGGGTGGGCAGGCCACAGGAAATAATTAGCACAGTGTCCTTTGCTGCGATGCATGGAAGAGGGAAAAGTTTCTTCCAGGGCTTCACTTTTGATAGAAAATAAAAGACTTCTGGTGGTTTTATCCAAACTCTAATCTGATTTGAGCCCTTACCAAGAGCCATGCAGACTCCACTGTGGGAAGGTCAGCTGGAGTTCCGTGACAAGCTGGGCCATCTCAGCTCCCCCCCAGAGACACGTCCAGGGCGCGCTGGCCAGGAGGGGATATTATATTTGACAGCCTGGTACTTCACACCTAGCAGGAGCAGGGAGGGAACATTCAGGAAAAGTGGCTGCCTCTCGCCCAAATTGCCAGGAAAGAAGGTGTCTGGGTAGTCTCCATGACTCAGCATTCATCTTGGGCCACCTTTCCCACAGAACTCAAGCCTTCTAAGCTTTTCTTACAGCCAAGCACAACTTTCATGTTTCTGGTCTTGGCTACCTCAACGAGAAAGGGAGAAACTGTTATCTCTTGGGTACATGTGCTGAGGGCAGATACCCAAAGTTCAGAAGTCCCATCTGTGTCACTGACAACTCTCATAGGTAAGGAAGGTAGGTGCTGCTCTCATGTGTGACCCTAAAGATGACACAGGCACTGATATTTAAATGAATTTCTTCTATGTTTTAGTAATAATCCTATCTTAGTTCAGGTCATGCCTTAACAGACTTCCATATTATCTCAGGATAGAGACAGATCTACATGGTATGTCAGATTCACATGATTTTTAAAAAATGTTTGTTGTATTGATTTTAGGAAGAGAGAGGAAGAGAAGAAGAGAAGGGAGAGAAGAGAAGAGAGAGAAAGAAAGAGAGAGAAAGGGAGAAAGAGAAAAGGAGAGAAAGAGACAGGAACATCTATCTACTCCTGTATGTGCCCTGACCTGGGATTGAACCGGCAACCTCTGTGCTTCAGGACAATGCTCAAACCAACTAAACTATCTGACTATGGCAGATTCACATTATTCTGGGTTAGGTAAGTGGCCTACCTGCTTTACAGTTCACCCAGAAACGCTGTGCCTGAGCGTTCAAGTCCTTATCAGGTGTAACATCCAAGTCCACAAATGGGCCCTCCAGCAACTGTCTGTCAGGAGACACTCCACGTTTGCATGCTTCTATATTAGTTTTTGGCTTGCCTTTGATCAAAATTAAAGTGGTTAATAATTTTCTTTGGAATCTTGAGTGGTCATCAATCAAGCCTGTGCAAACTGGACAACTGTTCACCAAGTCTATGCTCCATTTTTTCTGTTCAACTCCCTTGTAATTGTAACCAATTCTTTTGTTCGTATCACTTTGAGCTTTGTCTCAAATATGTGCCAAGATGCCTCCCTTCACTCTGCTTTTCCTTCTCAGCGCTTACCGGACGGTATTAGACCTACCACTGGTTCTGACACAGCTCTCCATCGCAGCCACCCCTATTTCCCTGCCCATTATAATTGTATTCTGAAAGGAAAATGTCACCAGTATTTTCTGTCACTTGAGGTATAAATTAACACTACATCTCTCTCTCTCTCTCTAATCTTTATAAATTCTACTCCACTTTCAACTATGCATATATAGCTTTCATTATTATTTTTTCTTTTCGAAGTGAGAACGGGGGAGATAAAGAGACAAACTCCCACATGCACCTCAACCGGGATCCATCCAGTAACCCCCATCTGGGGTTAATGCTCTGCCAATCTAGGGCTTCTTACAACTGAGCTATTTTTAGCACCTGAGGTAGAGGCTCCATGGAGCCATCTTCAACACCCGAGGCCAAAGTGCTCAAATCAATCGAGCCATAGCTGCAGGAGGGGAGGAGAGGGGCAGAGAAAGAAAAGGGGTGACATGGAGAAATGGAGAAGCAGATGGTTGCCTCTCCTGTGTGCCCTGACTGGGAATTGAAACTGGGACGTCCACCTGCCGGGTTGATGCTCTACCACTGAGCCAACTGGCCAGGGCCAGTCTCATTACTGAATCCGTCCTCCATGCCCTGGAGTCACATCCCCGTCACAGTGCCCTCATGTGAATACCAGCCTGCCCCCCAACGCCGGCCGTGACCCCAGTCCTGCATTAGCATGAGACTTTTCTGCCTTTGCTATCACTTCCTGCACTAGAGGGCACGTACCACATAATAACATTCACAAAAAGGCCATTTCTTTTTTCTTTTTTTTTAGATTGTATTTATTCATTTTTAAAGAGAGAGAGGAGAGAGAAGGGGGGAAGGAGCAGGAAGCATCAACTTCCCTACGTGCCTTGACTGGGCAAGCCCAGGGTTTCGAACTGGTGACCTCAGTGAGTTTTCCAAATTCCTCCTTCCCTTTTCCAGTCTGCAAGTGTTCAACTGAGTTTCCTTATCTGCTTAAAATGGCTGTTACTGGAGCAACAATTCGGGTTCCTGTCTCTCAAGGACTTAAGCTCACCTGATTTCCGGACTCAGACAGATCTAATCCAAAGATCCTTTTGTTGCCCAAACAGAGGCTCGAATCCTGAAACTGTCTTTTTGGAGCATTTGGGATAAGCATCGACCTAAAGGCAGGAAGGCTGTGGCCCCTTCTACTACCATGCTGTCTCTGGGGAAAGGTTCCAGGAAACAGGCTTCAGCTCACCGCTCCCTGGCCTGCCCTGTGTGGCCTACCTCCGCCTCGTCTCTCTGGGAGCGGCGAGTCTGGCAATGCCTGCCCTGCCCTACCCTGACGTCTGTCTCTGGGCTGACAGGCCACAAGGTGTCCGTGTCTAGATGTGGAGGCTTGTTTGGCATTTGAGTCTGGATAACCTCTCCCGGTGTAGCATATGCACACAGTACGCACAATGGCAGGCTCACTAGGCAGAGGGGGAATTCCCCTGACACACAGGGGGATGCCACCAGGGAGGTATGTTGGTGTCTCACCTGCCAGATGTCACTTTCTAAGTGGTGTTTGTGGGGGAGGGGAAGGGAGCTAAGTCTTACACAGTTTTCAGTGGGCTCTTTTCTAATATCAAACTTTTATGTGTAACTTATTAACGCACGTGCAGTGGGCAAGGTCTTTTGCAAATATTCTTTCCCAGTCTGTGACCTGCCTTGTAGTTCTCTTGATATTGTCCTTTGTAGAGCAGAGGTTTTTAATTCTAATAAAAGTCAGCATATCAATTTTGTCTTTCAGGATTGTGCCTTTGGTGTTGTATCTAAAAAAATCATAGCTATAGCCAAGATCTCCCAAATTTTCTCCTACATTACCTTCTAGGAATTTGTAGTTTTGCATTTTATACTAAGGTCTGTGATCCATTTTGACTTAATTTTTGTAAAACTTTTATAAAATGTGTCTGGATTCATTATTTTCCATCTGGATGTCCAGTTGATTCAGCACTATTTGTTTATTTTAATTATTTATTTATTTATTTAAGAGAGAGAGAAATAGGGACAGAGACAGGAAGGGAAAGAGATGAGAAGCATCAACTCATAGTTGTGGCACCTTAGTTGTTCACTGATTACTTCTCATATGTGCCTTGACCAGGAAGCTCCAACCAAGCCAGTGATCCTGGGGCTCATGATCATAGGGTCATGTCTATGATTCCACACTCAAGCCAGTGACCTGGGGATTTCAAACCTGGGTCCTCAGCATCCTAGGCCAATGCTCTATCTACTGTGCCACCACCTGGTCAGGTTGCACTATTTGTTTAAATGACTATCTTTTCCCCATTGTGTCACCTTTGCTCCTCTGTCGGACACCAGTTGGCTCTATGTATGTAGGCCCACTGCTGGGCTCTCTGTTCTGCTCCATGGACCTTTCTGTCTATAATATTCAGTTCTGATGTACACCATTCGGCCATGGCTCTAACAGCTGGCTGCAGACTCAGCGTCTCCTTGGCACAAGCCCTGCCTCCGTGTGCTGGGATTCAGTCTTGGTGTTTGGGGCTCTGGAAGTGCCGCTGCCCACACTGCCCTGAGTTCCTTCCCACCTGTCACCACACTGGCTTGTTCTATGAGGAACGCAGAGCCTGAGAGGTTCACAGATGTCACCCAAAGAAGCAGGACAAATCGCTTCTGCTCTCAGGCTCCCCCATAGCCCTCTGGGATTCCTGTCAAACCCACCTGGGAGGCAGTGTGTCCTTCTCCTGCCAGAGTGCTCAAGTTTTATTCCCTTTTGGGCAGGAACTAGATCTTATAACAGCATGGGTTCTCTTTCCAAAGTATTATTTTTTTTAATAGAAACATTATATCTTCCTTCTCAGAGCTCTTGGTCTATCTAGTCTCAAAGCCCTCCTTTCTCTCTCAAAAGCAAATAATCAAACAAAAGACTTCTATTCTGGCACGGAAAACCCTGGCTTCAGAGACTACTATTTATAAGGTGGACAGACCCATTCAGCAACTTTGCTGATGCCCGTGGCTGTCATCCCAGAGCCTGGGCTTCATCTCTTCTTCCTGAGACCAGTTCACACAGCAAGTTTCCCTGGATCCCTGACCCGTGTGGAAAAGGAAAGAGCATTGAAAAGCCTAAGAAGAAAGTCTGGTTGCCTGACCTGTGGTGGCGCAGTGGATAAAGCATTGACCTGGAATGTTGAGGTTGCTGGTTTGAAACCCCGGGCTTGCCTGATCAAGGCACGTAAGAGAAACAACTACTAAGAGCTGATGTTTCCTGCTCCCACCCCTTTCTCTTTCTCTCAATAAATAAAATCTTAAAATGGAAATAAAAAAAGAAAGTTTGGTTAATATCTCAAAAAATTTTGGTACACACATAGACACACAGAGATGTCAAATGGGAGAATAGATACTACAGATCAAAAGAATGGACACTAATGCTGATGGGCATATGGGTACATTTCTCACGGACCCTCGCGAGAGGCAGCTTTGCACAGTGCCCAAGTCACCTGACCCAGGTTTTGTGTCTCCTCTCCACTAACTAGAGGTCTAACTGTGAGCCAGCTCTCATTCCAGGATCTTTCCCATTTAAATGACACTTAACAAAATATTTATTTAACTATTTCATGGCTGTTATTAATGACAGAGTGGTTATTTAATGTTTCCTTTCTCATCTGCACTTTCCAAAAATTTTAAAAGACACAAAATATTCAACCAGATTATTTTCTATTTTGAATTTTTAAAAAAGCGTAAAGTATGAGACTGTCTATGTGATCTCACGGTTTTTACGTATCATACTGGCAAACAGCCCACACTTCAAGGACCCCAAAGCACCTGAGAAAGCAAATAAAGTCCCTTCCAGGGGAAGATGACTTCACCCCAGATCTCAGATGATTTCTCAGGTAGTTTTGTAATAAATACATGACATAGAATCAAAGATCACCAGGAACACAAGAATGCCACATGATACAAATGAGACCTCGAGAGTGACAACAACAGAACAACAGCAGACTAGATCTGCAGAGACAGCAGGTACTGAGATTGTCAGACACATCCCGTGAAACAACCGTGCTACCTGACAGAGCAGATAAAAGCCACGCTGGAAAATTTCTGCAAGGAACAGAGCACAGTAACAATTGACATTGCCAATTTTGCCAAGAACAAAGAGCAAACGTTAGAACTGAAAAGTACACTCACTGAAACGCATTACGTGGGTTTAAGGGCAAATTAGGCACTGCAGAAAAGGGAGCAGAATTGGAAGACAGATCAAAGAAACTACCCAAAAGAAAGCACAGAAAGGCAAAGGAAGAAAAAGAGAGAGGGGGAGTAAGAAGCTGAACACAGTGAGTTTCTAAATGCATTTAACGGTGAGTTACGCATGTGCATAACAGTTCTCTCACTGGAGCAGGAGTCTGGGTATGGTGCGGGAGTCTACCCTGTGTGTGGTCCCTCCACCCTGCCCCACAACACATATGTGGCGTCTGCTAAATGCCTGTGAATTGACCGCAAGCTTTACAAGCTTCACTGGCTCAATCCCGTGAAGGAAAATCAATGTGCTCACTCAGGGAGGGAGGCGGCACTGGTAACAGGACAGCTCTGTATTCTGCAAAGTCCGACACAGCACGCAATGTCAGCCAACACACCAGAGCATGGATGGCAGGAGCATCCTCCCCTGAGAAGTGAGGAAACTACCTGGAGAGGGAGGGCGAAGGGACAGACCCTGAGTGGCAGAGAGTCTGTGGGGCTCAGGTCTCTGCAGCCCCAGACTCACCGTCTTTCCAGCACAACATGCTGCCTTCAAGGTGCTGTGCTTCCCTGATATGTTCCATGGGGCACGGAACGTTTCCAAAAGCAAACAAACCTAAGCATCATAGGGACCGTTTTCATACAATCCCCAAACCATTATCCAAAGCACCTTCATATGTTCTGGGGGAGTTGAAGAATTTAGGTTTTGGAAATTATCATGTTGGAAAGGCCCTCACAGGGGTCCCAGCCCACTGCCCATGGGAAAGGAATCCTGGTGGTTGCGTCACTGGCTTCTGCTCCAAGGGCATCTGATGGGTAAGGAGAGGGCGGCCCCAATCTCAGCACCGCCAATGACAGCCGGATTACTTGGGCAAGTGATCTAACTTCACTGAGAGCCTCAATTTTCTCATCTACAAAATGGGGACAGAGAGGGAACTATGCTCTCTATGCGGGCACCTCCCTACTTGCAGCTTTGACTCCAGCATTCCAGTGCTTCTGAGACAGACACACCAGGACCACCTTCATGCTGAGTAGTTCTGTTAGATCAGAAAGCATGTCTGTCCTTCCCCTCACAGTGAAATGAGAATCAGTGTGCCGAGAGAAGACAGCTCTTGCCCTCTCCAGTGACCCATGCCTTGGGCACATGCAGAGTCTGTTCACCCGTGGCTGCCCTTGAGGAAGAGTCCCCCCCGCCTCCACCCCACCTTCTAGTCTCTGTAGCTTTCCTATGGAGCTGCAAGCCCCTTAATCACACCCTGTCACAGATCCAGGGGGAAAGAACAGTGTCATCGGGCAGCCTGGCCCTGGTTGCAGCAAAGAGGAGACACCCTTCACACTCCACTGCTTGCTTGTGAGGGTCTCCACTTAGCACTGGCAATGACCAATCCTGGGACCCTCACTGGGGAAGGGCAGACCCTCAGGAAGCAGGGGTGACAGACAGGGCAGGGCCTGAACCATGATCCACGTCAGAGTTCAGGAAGCCTCCTGCCTGAGTTCCTTGATTCCCTTGATAAGTGCCACACAAAGCTCAGGACTGTGGCCTCAGGTGCTGCTCTGTGGGACAGTGGTGCTTCTAAGTAGCACCTAAATGAGGAGCAGATCATGGAAGTGTCAGATCCAAATTTTACATATAATTCCAAAATACAGTTTCAGGTGCCATGTGGTCAGAGGACTGCTTCTCAGAAAGGGCCACCCCTCAGGGAATTGTCCTATGTTGGCAATGAAAGGGCACCTCAGTCCAAACATCACTGCCGTGCCTGCTGCCACCCGTCACTGCGAAGATATGTGCTGAGAACTAGCCACTTACCAAGCATTCTGTGAAATGCTCTGCATGTCCTTCGTCATTCAGTCTTCACAACCACTTTATGATCACCCACAGTGATCCCCACTTTACAGGTGAGGACACTGGGGTGTAGAGAGTCTGAACAGTTCACTTCTGCCCTCACAGTGAGGGAGTGGTGGAACAAGTAAGAAAGCCCAAACTTGAAATTAGATCCCAAAGAGAAGAAGTGACGTCCAGACAGCAACACAAAAGAGCCATACAACTGAGGACTTCTGGTCTTGCCCGCTCCTCCAGAGATGCCAGCGACCTGGGCTTTGGGGGATGGAGGCATTATTAGCTCGAGAGTCACACAAGATCACAGTATTTACTCCTACTAAGTCCATGACCTGGGATACATTAATTCCTATCTCTGACTCCCAGTTTTCTCTTCTGTACAATGGAGATGAGACGCCAACCCTCAGGGGAGGTAGGGGTATTCAGTAAGATTATTGGAAGGTTCTTTAGGATTGGGGGAAGTGGCAACGTTGAGAAGAAACGGCCAGTACTGAGTGACAGGGGACGGAGTGCTGGCTTAGTTGCCTGGGAAGCAAGCCTTTCAAGAGGGAGGAAATGGTTGACCAAGCCAAGTGCTACTGCAAGCATGCTGAGAAAGAATTAAAATTATATACCAGATCAGTAAAATGGAGGATAACAGAGGCCTTAGCAAGAACAGGTCTCTCTTCTTCTTTCCTCCCTCCCACTTTCCCGTCCCCCCTTTCTTAACAGAGTACAGAGGCAGGAAAACATCACTGAGTGGATTGGGGAGTGGCTGAGAGACAGGGCAGTGGACAATTCATCCATGAAAGGGTACAGATAGTAAAAGGGGGCGACAGAGAAGGGAACGAAGCATGCGGTGGGTGCAGTTTGTTCTCTGAAGAGGAGACAGACTCGATCATGGTCCTGTTTGGATGCTGATGGAAAGACAAGAGCTTCCTGTGTGTATGAACTCACAACAAATTACGGTATTACTTTATTCTGGTCTCTGCAGCAGAGGCTTCTCCGAACCCCTGAGACTGACTCATCAAACCCCTAGGGTTCGATAGAATCCAGGTTAAGAACCACTAATCTAAATATAATATTTACTCATTAAAATAATGATTAGAAAGCCTATGTGGCCTTCCAGAAAATATATGATAGATGTAATTAATTTTAAAATACAAAATAGGCTCTGACCAGTTAGTTCAGTGGAAGAGTGTCAGCCCAGTGTGTGGATATCCTAGGTTTGATTCCCAGTCAGGGCACACAGGAAAAGTGACCATTTGCTTCTCCACACCTCCACCCCTGCTCTCTCTCTTGTTTTCTCTCTCTCTCTCTCTCTTCTCCTCCCGCAGCCATGACTTGATTGGTTCGAGTGCGTTGGCCCCAGGTGCTGAGGATGCTTCTGCAGAGCCTCTGCTTCAGTTGCTAAAAATAGCTCGGTAGTGAGCATGGCCCCAGATGGGCAGAGCATTGGGCCCAGATGGGGGTTGCCAAGTGGATCCCAGTTGGGGCGCATGTGGGAGTCTGTTTCTATATCTCCCCTTCTTTCACTTAAAAAAACACAGGATAATACAGTATGACAACGTATATGTAGAAAGCATATGCACACATGGGTAGTTAGCATTGATTAATATTTGTTTCTTTTTAGGAGATTGCTTGAGGAAGAGATTTTTTTCAAAGTTTTAACCTGTGTATATGGACAATTTTCAAGACCCCAAGTGCTTTTGATTTGGAAGTTTTCTAAGGATTATTTCATTCAGAAGTTTTCTAAGGGTGATTATCACATATTTACCCATTATATTTTACTGCATTATTATCCTTAAGTCACCAGTTTAAAACATTTAAAAGAAACACTTTAATAATGTACTATTTCACCAAGAAATGGCTAATGCCGAATTGCTACAGCACATTGCATTAAAATCTGAGCCATTAAAAATCAACCTTTTAGAACTTTTCAACCGAAAAACAGAGCTATAAAAATTGTACCTTTGTTACACAAATGTAATAAGCAGGAGGAAGAAGGGAAGGAGAAGGAAGAGACAAGGGAGGGAAGCCTATGTCATTTTGTTTTCAGAGTTATTTTCCACATTGGGGCAAACAGTGCCACCTGCCCTGTGCACATCAGCAACTCATTCCAAGACTCAGATGAAAGAAAACACGAACTTAAGTGAGAGGTTATTGTTCTTTTTCTACATGTGCACGGCTCCACTCGCCCGGAAGGGATAATGCCCCTGGTCCCCCTAATGTGCCCAACCTTTACAAAGATCTGGTCTAAAGAGAGGTCATAGCTCCCCACTTTGCAGCGAGTGGTCTGTTTTCCCCCCTTCTGGAAGAGCATCGCCTCACAGATGCTGACCCCGGCAGAGGCCTGATGGGAAAACGAACAGGCTGACATGGACTCTGACAGGACATGGGGCTGAAAGCATCGATCAGTAATTTATTTCAGGTTGTGGGGCAGAACAGGGTCCCCACTGACTTTAAAACCATTAATTGGTTGATAGCCTCCATCCAGTCATTGTGGAGGTGAAAGCATGTGTGAAGTTGATAAGATGGAATAAAGGCAGCTCTCCCTCCATCTCTTTTTTCCCCACAGCTGGTATGACTTCTTTGGCAGTGGGAGGAAAGCCTCAGTCAAAAGAGGCTGAAAACTGACAATCATGTTTTGGTCTTTTTATCTGGTAATCAAAAAGATGACAAGTCTTTCTCAAACCACCGCCCTTCCTCCCAAAGAAGCACAGTTTTTACGTTGAACGCTAGCTTCCTGATGCCTGCTTCCCAGTGTTGTACTGTTTGCTGATATTTTATTAAAAGTATGTATTTTAAAAGTAAAAAAGGAAGTCACAGAGTCAAAATCAATTTGCCAAAAATAAATCAATTTGCTAAACATCATTTATTTGCCCAACACTAAGACATATTTCTTAAACAGGGTCTAGGACAGCTTGTTTGGACATCTGACACTAAAAGCCAGAGTAGCCCAGAAGCTGAGCGCCTAGCGGACAGGGGTCAAGGCCAGCGCAGGGATGGTAGGGGACAGGGCAGATGCAGGGGGCAGGTTTAATAATTTGACAAAATAATGATGAAGTAAATTAGTCATTCTGTAAGTTTATTTTTGGCCAATGGACTTCTAGCAAATTGACTTTTGGCACGTTAGCCTGTGCACAAGCACTGGCCACCAGCAATTGCAGGTTCCCCTCCGCCTGGAGCCAACTTACTCTACAATAAAGGAATTACGTGAGAACTCTTTAAAACCTCCCCCAGTTTTAAACTGTTTTCATTCCTTCATTTGTCCTCCTAAACAACCAAACGTACACCTGAGGACCACAATTACACAAGTGGCTGTGGGCCAATAGGAACCACACTGCTCACCCTCCGAGCAGAGCAGCTCCCACTGCGCATGCGCACCTACCTCCCACTATGCACACAGAGCCGCTCAGGAGCCGTTCATAAAAACCCAGAGAGCGTGGCAGAACCATGATTTGTGTCTCTATTTTCAGATAAGAAAATCACCCCGGAAAGTTTCAATGAATGGAAAGATAAAGAGAGATAGAAACATGCCTAGTTTTTGGCAAGATTATATCTTGGAAGCCATGCACTCACCATTATGTAGAGTCCTGGGCTGATCTTTAGGACTGGGCACTGGTTACAAAGGGTCTGTTGAGTCCATACAATCAATGATTTCTGGGTCAAAATAATAACAAAGTATCAGGCCCTGGCTGGGTGGTTGGGTGGATAGGGCATCGTCTCAGTGTGCCTAGGTCACAGGTTTGATCTTCTGTCAGGGCACATAAGAAAAGCAACCAATGAGTGCACAACTAAACAGACCTAAGTGGAACAAGGAGTTGATGCCTGTCTCTCCATCCCCCCCCTAGCCCCCACCCTACAAACCCTCAAATCAATGGAAATTTAAAAAAAAAATCAAGTAATGACCCACTTTTCTTGGTAAACATGATATAACCCATCCTGCCAGATTTTTCAATTTAAGAGCTCTATTTTTCTTTCAAATAACTATTCCATTCCCTCCACACACCGACGTTATTGACTGACATATGATTCACAAATAAAAATGGTATATATTTAAGGTGTACAAGGTGATGTTTGATATATATTGTGCAAGCATTGCCACAATTAAGCGAATTTATATATCCATGACCACACACAGTTACTCCTTTGTGTATGTGGTGAGAATTTACCATCTACTCTCTTAACACATTTCAAGTATATAATAGAGTATTATTAACTTAGTCACCATTCAGTACATTAGGTCTCAAAACTTATTCATCTTATAACTGTGAGTCTGTACCCTTTGACCCCGTCTCCCCATTCTCCCAGCAACCACTATTCTGCTCTAGATGTTTGACTTTTGTAGATTACACATAGAAGTGAGATCATGCAGTATTTGTCCTGTTATATCTGGCTTATTTCACTTAGAATAATGTCTTTCAGGTTCACCAGTGGTGTTGTAAATAGCAGACCTTCCTTCTTTTTAAGGCTAAGTAATAGCCCATTATATATGTGCCACATTATCTTTTTCTTTATCTACTTAAACAATGATGTTATTGCTTGAGTACATAGATGTTTTATGCAACCAGGGCAGAGGTTGTGGATGACTTGTGTTTCCGATTAGGGGTGAGGACTCATTGGGTCTTATTATCTCCAGCCAACCAGTGACTGCAGCTCTCGATCAGAACCAGAATGAACTGGGCATCTTCATCCTTTCAGTACCTCTCAAGATGCTTTTGACCAGCAACAGCATTCTTAATTAAATGGTAGAGATCTGCAGGAAGATGAAGGGCAAGTCCTTTGCGCTTCAGAATTCTCAAGATTTTACTGCCTGTCACAAAACGTACTTGTGCAATGCCACGTGTGCCTCTCAGGGTCACACCGATTTGTGAGGGTGTCAGGCCCTGCTTGGCCAGTTTATAGACGTGCTCCTTCATGTCATCAGATGTCAACTTCAGCCAGGTGGGGACGCTGAGGTGGTAGGGCAGAGCTGACTGGGACAGGCCCTTGCCGTGCATGCGACCCATGATGGCAGTGGACAGGCAGCGAAAAAGCAAGAATCAGAAATGCAGCAGAAAGTCACCCAGCATGCAGGAAGTCATGCCACATTATCTTCATCCATTCACCTGACTACAGATGCTTAGGTCTCCACATCTTGGCTATTGTGACTAATGCTGCAGTGAGTGTGGGGGGAGGGGTTCCCTTTCTTTTGTCTCTCTTCAATTGCGTGTGACTAGAGGCACCAGTGCACAGGGGCACTAATGGTAATGTTTGAAATGGGCATCATATAAATGCCTTTCTTAAAAAAGTACATTACACCTTTCCAGTGTACGCATATCACCGCTGTGAATGTTCTAACATTATAAAAGCAGCAAAAGCACTTATCAAGAATGATGAATTCATTCCTTATGTGCCCACTGTTTAAAGCCACCTTAGTCCAGCCAGGGACAGAATGGGAGATGGTAATGCAGGCACAGAGGTGGATCTTGTTGCTGGATCCCTCTCGCCACTGTAGACACTGTGGTTCAGGTGACATAGGGACTATGAAAATGGACCTTCAAGCTTTTAGTAATCACTGCATTGATCTCTCCACCACCATGGCTACTGGTGGCAGGAGGGTTCTCAAAACCAAGCTCAAAGAATTGCATCAAATATACTTAGAACATCTCCTATGGAACTGAATTCTCTCTCCCTTTCTCTGGATATGAGATGTCCAGTGATTTCCAAAAACATGTTTTATGCTGCCTCCTTTTTATCACCATCACTTCAATCACAAATATAGGAGTGCCTGAGTGTGTAATTAAAATAGAGACCTCTGGCATCATAGTTCAATTTGATTCTATTTAAAAAGAAGAAAAGAGAAGTCCAGAAAACTTTAATGGATTAGCCAAGGTGACACCTTGTAATAAAATCTCAGAGAAGGCCCTGACCAGTTGTCTTAGTGGATAGAACGTCAACCCAGCGTATGGATGTTGCAGGTTGGATTCCTTGTCAGGACACAGAGGAGAAGCTACTACCTGTTATCTCTCCCTCTCCTCTTCCCCATTTTCTCCCTCTTCCCCTCCCACAGCCAGAGGCTCAACTGGTTTGAGTGTTGCCAGAGGATAGCTCAGCTGGTCTAAGCACATCAGCCTCAGGTGCTAAAAATAGCTCAGTTGGTCTGAGCATCAGTCCTAGACAGGGATTGCTTGGTGGATCACAGTCAGGGTGCATGCAGGAGTCTTCCTTGCTATCTCTCCTCTTCTCCCATTAAAAATATATCATAGAAGTCTAATTTTTATGTTTTTTTCTCTATATTATATATTGTCCCTCCTTGAATTTTACTCATAACACAAAAGGTACTATCTAAAGTCAAAGTCATAGCCCAATCCCCTCTATTGAAATATATACTGCTCACAAAAATTAGGGGATTTTTTATTGCTACTTATTCATTTTGAAATACCCCCTAATTTTTGTGAGCAGTGTATATCTCAGCAGTCCTTTGGATATATGTGTGCATGCATGTGTGTATATCAATTCAGCCTTCAAAATCACTAAGACTCTACTAAAGCAACCTGCGAACTGCATGGAACTGCAGGAACCTACTATCGCCACTTCCATGTGTGACATAACATAATGGAAACCAGTTGATCTTTGCATTTGTTTCCAAGATACAATGTAAAAGGGTGATCTCAGATCTCTTAAGATCTGTGATTCTCTTTGATTTAAACTTTCTTATGAAGAAGGTATGGGAGAGAAGGGGACAGGACACTGAGACCAGGAGTATGACAGGAGGAGGGTACACAGCTCTTTGTAGAAAGTAAGTCTCCAGGAGAAAGTCAGGGGAGGTCTCGCCACCACTCAGCAGGGCTTTCCAGTGGGCAGGCTCCCCAGAGAAAGCTTTCCCACCCACTGTTCATTCTCTATATAAAAATACAACTCAGAACAAAAACAACAAGGCATAAATAGTATTAACGAGGCCTAGCATGATATTATGTTTAAGTAGATATAATCCAAGCAAAGTAAAGTCCAAACAAAGACATCCACAAACTATTCTTTTATGTGAATATTTCTGAAGGGTTTTGGAGGAAACCCACTGGTTCCCTGAAATGGCTGACCCACAAGGAGGTTCTTAACCTGCTGGAAATCGACCACAGGCCATTATAATTAGAGCCACTTCCCTGGTAAGTCCCTTGTACACTGGCACCAAGCTCTGATATGATGGGAGTGGGCAAAGGAAACAGATCAGGTCAAAAGAAGTTTTTCCTGATTGGAAAGTAATTTTTTTTCCCCAGAATCAAGAGATTTTATGTATCCTAGCTGTTGATCATTTTCTCTCCCATCATAAAAAAACTGGGTGGGGGAGAACTTCCCTGGAGAACCAGATGGCACTTTTCTCTGTTCCAAGTGAGCAGAGGGGTTAAGTAACCCAAATGGCCCGTTTTGAGTTTGCAGAAATTGTTACTGTTCATATGAAGCAATAAAATATCCCCTAATTTTTGTGAGCAGTGTATTAAAAAGCCTCATAAAGAATCAATAAAGCCTAAAGTTTTGCAAAATAATTGCACCACTCCACTAATGTAACTGCTCACTCTTGTTTCCTGCAACACTCTTACCATTGAAAATATACTTTTACAAATATTTTCAACTTAAGTGTCCATGTCTTTAAACCTCTATTTCTCCTTAAATTTTCTTTCTTTTCTTCCTTTCTTTCTCTTCCTCTTTCTTTCTCTTTCTTTTCTTTCTTTCTCTCCTTCCTTCCTCCCTTCCTTCCTTCCTCCCTCCCTCCCTCTCTTTCCTTCTTTCTTTCTTCCTCTCTCTTTCTTTTTTTAAGTGAGAGGAGAGGAGATAGTGAGACAGAATCCACCCAGAAATCCCTGTCTAGGGCCAATACTCAGACCAGCTGTGCTACCCTCAGTGCCTGGGGCCAATGCTTGAACCAACTGAGCCACTGGCAGTGGGAGGGGAAGAGAGAGAGAAGGGAGAGTGAGGAGAAGCAGATGGTTGCTTCTTCTGTGTGTCCTGACCAGGAATTGAACCCGGGATGTCTGCATGCTGGGCCAACACTCTGTCCACTGAGACAACCAGCCAGGGCCTTATATTTCAATATAAACATTTGCCTCTGCCCTATTGTGAATTTTCAAAAATTACTTCATAAAAGGCTTGAGTACCAAATTGACCCAAAGCATCTGAAACAGAAGAGCTGAGAGTAAGAACAGTTTGTTACCTGATGTCTGGTTTTGGGTGATGTGAATTTTATTTTCTGCAGAGGACTATTTATTGAGCTATTAATTCCAAGTCATATTTTTTCAAATTTTATTGATACATAGGCAACAAATTTTGCTTAAAAAAATACAATGAACTTATACAATGGACATTACTAAACTCTTATTACCACTAACACTTAAAAAAATTTTCCCCCACTGCTTTGAAAGGGGGGGAGCATCAATTTGTTGTTGCACTTAGTTGTTCCATTTAGGTGTGCACTCAATTTGTTTCTTCTCATATGTGCCCTGACCAGGGATTGAACCCACGACCTTGGTGTACAAGGACAACACTCTATCCACTGAGCCACCTGGCCATGGCCCCACTAACACTTTGGTAGCTCCCCTTCTATTCTTAGGTTTCATGTGCATATTATGTGTGTATATCACAAACTCACACACAGTACATATCCACATATGTAATATATAACCCCTACCAATTACATTGTCCCACCATTTCGAAGCTGCTCTTTCTTTTTGAATGTAGAAATATACATTGACCTTCCCCTCCGCTATTAATTATTCTTCATTATATCATGTGGACATCCTATGCCCATTGTTAGGCATTTAGGTTTTCCCCAGTTTTACTAAAAATAACTGAATTGTGACTACGTTTGTCTGTACACATCTATGAATATCTCTGATAATTTTCTTAGGACAAATGGTTGGATCAAATAGTTGTGCCTTTAATGGTTTTGGATCAATGCTCCCAAATGCCTCTATGTGTACCTCTATCCAACAGTGCCACAATGCCCCTTTTCCATGCCATTGCCAACCTTGAATATTTCATTAAAAATAAAATTTTCGATGACCACAAAAGTGAAGGGAAACTTCAGTATTTTAAAATTGTGAATATCCATTAGATTAAAAACAGGGTGTGCTATGCTCGCTGGCCCCTGTCTTCCCCTCACACCTCACTTCCTTTCATTTCCTGCAGTGCCTGGACTCCTTTGGTACTTTCACATTATATTAACTGTTAATATTTTACACTGTAAACATAGTGGCTGAACGAAGATGCTCAGTAAATACACCTGCATCCTAATTCCTCAACCCTATAAATATTACCTGACTGGTAAAAGAGTAAATAATATCTTATAAGTCAAGAGATATGATTAAGAATGCTGTGGTCCTGGCCGGTTAACTCAGTGGTAAGAGTGTTAGCCTGGAGTATAGATGTCCCAGGTTAGATTCCCGGTCAGGGCACAAGGAGAAGCGACCATCTGCTTCTCCACCCCTCCCCCATCACTTCTCTCTTTCTCTCTCTTCCCCTCCTGCATCCATGGCTCAATTGGTTCAACTGTATCAGCCCCAGGCACTGAAGATGACTCCAGAGAGCCTCTGCCTCAGGTGCTAAAAATGGCTTGGTTGTGAGCATGGCCCCAGATGGGAAGAGCATCAGCCCCAGACAGGGGTTGCCATGTGGGTCCCAGTCCGGTCGTATGTGGGAATCTGTCTCTCTGTCTTCCCTCCTCTTACTTGAAAAAGAAGGAAAAGAAAAGAGAGAATTCTGAAAGAACGAGCTTATCCTGAATGATCCCAGTGAGTCATAAATCTAAGACAGTGGTTCTTAACCTTTTTTGAGGTACCAAACCCACCAGTTTCATATGCGCATTCACTGAACCCTTCTTTAGTGATAAATAAAATATGATTATTTTTCCCAAATTCAAGACATAGGTATATGTTTTCTTACTGGTGCACAAAATGAGCCGTGCATGAACATGACCTTGCTCAAAGAACAAAACCAACAAAGTGCATGAACTCACAACAAATTACGGTATTACTTTATTCTGGCCTCCGCTGCAGAGACTTCTCCGAACCCCTGTGACCAACTCATCGAACCCCTAGGGTTCGATAGAACCCAGGTTAAGAACCACTGATCTAAGGACAAGTGTCCCTTTAAGAGGGAGGGGAGGTAGAGGGAGAGGCACCCAGAGAAAGCTGAGGACAGAGAGACATGAGCATAGCCCAGAACGCCAGGGCCGCCACCAGAAGCTGAGGGGCAAGGAAGGACTGTCCCCAAGAGCCCCTGGAGGGAGCACAGCCCACTGGAGTCCGGACTTGGAGCCTCCAGGCCTGTGGGAGAATCAGCAGCAGTTGTTAAGCCACATGTTGGTGACATCCTCCCACCGCAGCCCTGAGAAACCACTACAGCAGACTATGTTCCAGATATGAAATATCCATTCATTGTTCGTGGCTAAGATTTTCTCCAGTCCACAGCCATTTTAGAATCATTTTGTAAAATTGGGATGAAAAATAAAATCCCATCCTGATGCTACACTGTGACATGTAAGAAGTCAACTAGGGGTTACAGACCTCTTTACAACCTGCTGCTTCCACCAGAGCTTTAAGTTCCTCTTATGTCGCTCATGAAGCTTTCTTTCACTTTCCCTTCAGGTGGGCTACACTGTAGTTGAGTTTAAATGTTTTGGGTAAGTGCAGCACACAAATTGAGGGTGATTTTATTTTTGCTATGATATGTTCTAAATCACTGCTGTCTAGAACTTCTGGTGATGATGAAAATGATATATATTTCATTAATCAATATGGCTGCCACCAGCCACATGTGGATATCCTAGAAATATCATTGGGGAATGAAATTTTACATTCTATTTCATTTTAATTCATTCAAATTTAAGTAGCTATATCTGGCCAGGGGCTGCAGTATGAGGGAAAAACATAGTTCACAGAAGTTATGATAAAGATGATGTAAGGTAGTGTATTGGAATGGTTAGAGTAGGGGTCCCCAAACTACGGCCCGCGGGCCGCATGCGGCCCCCTGAAGCCAATTATCCAGCCCCCACTGCACTTCCAGAAGGGGCACCTCATTCATTGGTGGTCAGTGAGAGGAGCACAGGATGCATCCGCACCCATAGTTCCCATTGAAATACTGGTCAGTTTGTTGATTTAAATTTACTTGTTCTTTATTTTAAATATTGTATTTGTTCCCGTTTTGGTTTTTTACTTTAAAATAAGATATGTGCAGTGTGCATAGGGATTTGTTCATAGTTTTTTTTATAGTCCGGCCCTCCAACGGTCTGAGGGACAGTGAACTGACCCCCTGTGTAAAAAGTCTGGGGACCGTTGGGCTAGAGCATGGACTCTGGAGTCATGTGGTCTGAGCTGGCCCCTCAGCGCCACCTTTATTAGCTCAGTGACCTTATGCTGGGAAGCAGCCCTGAGTGCAGGCATGGAGGCCAGAGCAGAGGTGGAGAAAGTCCGAGAGGGAAGCACGGTTTCACAGGGACCTGCATCGCCTAAGGCTTTGTCATAGTCCTCAAGCAAGGGACAGGGACCATGAAATACTTCTTCACACCCAGAGACACCCAGGTTCTCATGGGTACCCATCCAAACAGCGCTCCCAATCTCACGGCCCCACTCCCCTCTCAGGACGCGCCTGGTTGTTGCTGTCGGAGACCAACCAGAGCTGAGAACCCAGTAGTCTCTGAAGTTTCACTTCTCTGACAGTTTGGTCATGATCTTGTTCCTCATTTTGGTCCTTTTTTAAGTGAGAAGAGGGAAGACAGAGAGACAGACTCCCACATGCGCCCTGAGCAGAATCCATCTGGCAACCCCTCTCGGGTTGATGCTCGAATCAACCTAACTATCCTCAGTAACTGATGCTGATGCTCAGAGCAACGAAGCCACTGGCTGTGAGAAGGGAGGAGAGGGCGAAAGGAGAGGGGGAGGGGTGGAGAAGCAGATGGTTGCTTCTCCTGTGTGCCCTGACCAGGGATCAAACCCAGGACATACACATGCCAGGCTGATGTTCTGTCCAATGAGCCAACCAGCCAGGGTTAAAGAATCAGCTCTTAATGCTATCAAATTGACCCTGAAGGAAAGCCCACACTGTGCTTTAAGTGGGTGACTGCCATTTTCACTCTTAAAGTAAAAATAAAAAAGATCCAGCCCCCCTCTTCTGTCTTGCAAGCCTCCACCCTCCTACATCATCTCCCTGTTTGGAGTACTTTTCCTGGACTGCCTAAAAACTGTTTTTAAGATTCTGTCCAGAGTTTATAGCTCTTATCTGCTAGAGGTTTGGTTCAATGGGAGCGGCTCAGCTGTGACTAGAAATGGAAACTCTTCTTCTGGAGCATTAAAACCTGTTCACACAGAAAAACACCTCGTCCCAATCTGGGCAGGAAGGGTAGGCGGGGAAGGAAAGGGGATAAGGAAGAAGAGAGTCTAACTTTTGGATACACATGTCAGTTTCTTCCTCGTAAATGAATTTAGTCTTTTTGCACTGCAATTTTTGGTGAGCTCATGTTTTGTTTTCTGTCATGAAAATGTTGATTCATCCAATGGGGAAATGATTCCTTGGGCAGGTAATTTAATATCTCTGGGGTCCAACTCTTTCATCTTTGCTATCGGGTTGATTGGGCCCCTGTGAGGAGGCAGCTGACGTCCCAGAAACTCCATAAATGCCCATTTCTCCAGATCAACTCATTATCTCACAACTTATTCAAGGGAAAGGACTGAGCTCCATTGATCTTTGAAGCCATTGCTTCTAGATCAAGGTTTTCAACTGTGGGCCTGCGGACTGCTGCCGGTTCACCAGGTATTTCATGCTGCATGGGCCGGCGGCTGTACACCATTGACCTACATCAGTTTGGTTGTCACACAAATGTCTGTACAATAAATAAATGAATAGACTTGCCTATGAATGTGGTGAGTATTAAGATAAACATTATAAATATATTAAGCTCGTGATTCATTGCAGAGATATTTTATTACTCTGCCTACAATCTGAAATCTGCATTAACACCCTCGTGGGCAGAGATGGTTAACATCTGCCTCATTTCAATGGTCACCCACCCAGCACCTGCATGTCTGTCTCTACAGTCTCTGTAGAGACTTTATGACTATAGAAATGAATATAATTTTATGCACTTACTGAAAAATAGTTATATTAAAATGTTCTTTAGCAATACCTTGGTCTAAAATCAGGTTTATAAAATCAGGTAATAATACTTCCCCTGGAGCCAGTTTTGGGAAAGGATGATAATAATCCAAAATCCAACCACTGTACCATGTAATAATATAGCTAATAAAAGATTTTGTAATTGTAGTTCCTGGTGAATTAAATGAACTGTATTAACTACTGTGGAGGACATTTTCCTTCCGTGGGTAAGGCGCTTCAGGTAACGACGTTCTCAGCCATGCGACGGGCATGCACAGTGCAGCTGCACCAACAGCTGGCAGCGGCCACTCCAGTGTTAACTGTTGGAGGTGTAAGTTTGCTCTCTGGTAAAATTTTTGTTGATTAAATAATTTAAACCTGGTTCTGAGCCCTCACCACCCTCGATGACAGGACATATATTTTTAGTCAAAATAGGGGCTCCCTCCCAATTCCACGCCAGTATAAAACAGTCCAGATGAGGGTCTCGTTTGTCTTAGCAAACCCATCTATACCCATTCACTCTGCAGTCATCACCATGAACATTCCGTTCCAGGGGCCCGCACAGTGGTGCTGAGAACAAAGCACCTACTATGTGCTGTGGCATGTGCTAGGAGCTGTGGCAGATTTTGAAAACACAGGGCATCAGTCATGCCCTCAGTGGCATCCAGGAAAAACCTCAGTGTCAAAAATGTACAGTTGGCTCTGGCTGGTTGGCTTAGTGGTAGAGTGTCAGCCTGGTGTATGGATGTCCTGGGTTCGATTCCTGGTCAGGGCACACAGGAGAAGCAACCACCTCCTTTTCCCCCTCTCTCTTTCTCTCCTTCTATCTCTCTTCTCCTCTTGCAGCCATGGCTTGATTGGTTCTAATGCATCGGCCCTGGGCACTGAGGATGGCTCCATGGAGCCTCCACCTCAGGCACTAAAAATAGCTTGGTTGCAAGCATGGCCCCAAATGGGCAAAGCATCAGCCCCAGACATGAATTGTCATATGGATCCCAGTCAGGGTGCATGCGGGAGTCTGTCCATCTCCCCTCACTTGGAAAAGAAGAAAAAAATGTACAGTTTACATTCTTTTGGACATAGGTCTTCCTTTTAGCGTTTGCTACAACTGGTAGAAAAATGGAAAGCCAGCTGGCTGTAAAACCTAGAACTGTGGCACATTTAGAAATAGGTAATGAAAACGGAGGAAAATTCAGTTCTCAGCAGAATCCTGTCAACAGGAGAAATGCCACTTGCCCAAGTTCCCGAGAGGAGGGGTACGTGTGCTTCCCAGGCACCTACGAAACATAAGCCGGGAAAGAGTGCATGGAGAGAGCTCTCTATTTCCTTTCTGACTTAGCCTTAAATTGTGGTTCAGGTTAAAAAAAAAAAAAGAGTGGATTAAGCTTTTCTCGGGGCCACCACCGGGCCACTCAACCATGTGCCTGCACTAACGTTGTTTACTTCAGAACGTCTGGGCAAGGCTCTTCAGTGAGGCCTGTGGAATACATGAGGTCATCTCTCTGGATGTTTATGTAGCTGAAGATTAATCAGAACCAAGGCACCACAGATGGATTCCTTTCCCCAATTTTGAAGCACTTTTGCCCTTTTCCTGTCATCT
Organism: Rhynchonycteris naso; assembly: GCA_037038555.1. Classification (NCBI taxonomy): domain Eukaryota; kingdom Metazoa; phylum Chordata; class Mammalia; order Chiroptera; family Emballonuridae; genus Rhynchonycteris; species Rhynchonycteris naso. The sequence goes on from CM072999.1 coordinate 225,407,658, forward strand.
CTCAAATTTGCTTGACCCAGCAGCAAAAAGGTATTGAATTAATAAGCATTAATAAGCATGCTGTTTCCAATCTGCACTAGCCTTTCTCTTTTTCTACACACACACACACACACACACACACACACACACACACACACACACACACACACATATATCCAAACACTAAAGAAAGATAAGCAATATAAAATTATGATGCACTAAGCTGTGGTCTTGGCTCTGTAGCTACTTCTTCAATCTCAGGCAGGCCCAGCCGTCCCTCTGCCACCCGGGTCAACTCTTTGTTCCTCTTCTCTTTGAAACCTGTCTCTGACTTCCGATCACATACAGGGCAAAGTCCCCAAGATCCTGTCATGGCCCCTGTCCACTCTTCCAGAATCATTCCATAATCCCATCAAGAGGGCCCCTGTTCACAGGCACCCAGCCCGACCTGCAGACCTTACATTAGACACAGGCTTCTGTCCTGCCAGCACGCTTTTCTTGCGTGTCCTTTCACTGGTGGTGGGCGTCATCCCTGTCTGTCCTCCCTCGCTCTCAGCACACCCACTGCTTTCTTATCGGCCCTGAGTTAAAGCTGCAGGAGAGCTAAAGGCAGCCAGGGGTCTGGAATGAGACAATACTGGGCATAAGTGGCTGTGCTTTGCTTTAAGTGGGAAAGACGACGCTCTCAGATGGTGGGGTCAGTGCACACACTCGGTATTAGGAATCAGAGTTCTTCTCCGTACCAACCTCCTTTCTTTTGGGATCCAATCATGTTTCCAAGGATCAATACAAGCAGGACATGTCTCACTGACAGTAAAATGACATGTGGCTTATGTTTTGCTGTTTAGAATGTCCCGACACCCAGGGGTGTTAACCTAGCTCCTGTTAGAAGTCTCCTGTTTAGTCTTAAGCTCAATCCTGGGAGTATAGGCAGCATTGGTGAACAGTATCCAGCAGCAAAGGTGTGAGGGGGTCAAAGTCAAGGGCAGCCAAGGTGGGAAGTGACATCTCTTCAGGTGTCCTCCTCTGGGCTTGTGACACCTGAGGGCAAGAGGCCGCTTTCCCTGTCTGCTTTCTCAGTCTTCTCTAAGTTCTAGGGAGGGGGGGGGCAAGGTAGCTCCTGCCCATGCTCATGGTTACTGCCTTCATCTCCCTAGGGACCAGCCTCTCCACCAGTCTGTGAAAGCATTTGCCTGAAGGTAAGTTATTCTTAAAAGACCCCTCCAGGCCCTGGCCGGTTGGCTGGCTCAGCAGTAGAGCGTCAGCCTGGGGTGTAGAAGTCCCAGGTTAGATTCCCGGGCAGAACACACAGGAGAAGCACCCATCTGCTTCTCCACCCTTCCCCCTCTCCTTTCTCTCTGTCTCTCTCTTCCCCTCCTTCAGCCAAGGCTCCACTGGAGCAAAGTTGGGCCAGGTGCTGAGGACGGCTCCATGGCCTCCACCTCAGGCGCTAGAATGGCTCCAATTGCAGCGGATCAACGGCCCAGAGGGGACGAGCATTGCCCACTGGTGGGCATGCCAGGTGGATCCCGGGTCAGGCGCAAGCGGGAACCTGTCTGTCTCTGCCTCTCCCCACCCCCGCTTCTCACTTCAGGGGAAAATAAAAAGACCCCTCCCTCTATCTACCCCTTTTCTTCTGTGCCCTTCTAGAAAAGGCCCTGATGGCAGGAACCCGAGGCCCTGCTCACAGAGACCCTGCTGATGCACTGAGAATAGGAAGCGCCCCCTTCCCCCGCAACATGAGCCTTGGGGCAGTGCTGCCCTCTAGGGTGTGGGTGGGGTTGTTCTGAACACGGCATCAGCACTGAGTCAGATCTTTTCTTCTCTAGAAAGTGAGGCAGAGAGGGACTTGACCAGCAGCTCCACATTAGGAGGAGGGTGTGCTGTATGGAGGGGGTACAGCTCTGGCGAAGACGGGGAACTGCCAGTGGTGGTGGCTCCTGAAGGAACCAGAGACCCTCGTGAACCGTAGGCAGTGGCAAGCAGGGCTCGGCAGCTGGCCAGGCTTCTCAGTACCAGGAGAAGGGCTTCCTGGAGACGCTGAACTTCCACACTGAACCCTGTGTGGGCAGGAGCTACCTTGGCCCCCGCGAACTTAGAGAAGACTGAGAAAGCAGACAGGGAAAGCGGCCTCTTGCCCTCAGGTGTCACAAGCCCAGAGGAGGACACCTGAAGAGATGCCACTTCCCCCTTGGGCTGCCCTTACACATTTGCTGCTGGACACTGTTCACCAATGCTGCCTATACTCCCAGGATTGAGCTTAAGACTAAACAGGAGACTTCTAACAGGAGCTAGGTTAACACAAGGGGACCCACCCAGACTATTCTGAAGGACTCAGAGGCTGGGACAGAGCCGCGTGTGAGTTAGAAATAGTGCCCCTGTGGGCAGATACAAGTCCACACTATTCATCACTGTTTAACACTTAGATCAGGGTATAGACACCAGCCCCACTGGCCTCCTCAGTCAGGGGCTTTTGTGTAGCACCCCCTGCTGGAAAGATCTGCTCACTTTCTAAAATAAGTCAAGGGACAAGGAGAAAACAAGATAGGTCCAGCCAATAACTCACTAGCATAAAAGCAGGAGACAAGTATCACCTACAAGGCACAGAATCAGAGCATCTCTTCACCAAAGACTTAGTGCAAGTGACTTTTTGCAATTTTATTATATAAGCAATTACTCATTATAACAAAAGACAAAATGGGCCCTGGCCAGTTGGCTCAGTGGTAGAGCATTGGCCCAGTGTGTGGAAGTCCGGGTTCAATTCCCAGCCAGGGCACACAGGATAGGCACCCATCTGCTTCTCCACCCTTCCCCCTCTTCTTTCTCTTTATCTCTCTTTTCCCCTTCCGAAGCCAAGGCTCCATTGGAGCAAAATTGGCCCAGGTGCTGAGGATGGCTCCATGGCCCCTGCCTCAGGCACTAGAATGGCTTTGGTTGCAATGGAGCAACACCCCCTGGTGAGTTTGCCAAATGGATCCCAGTCGGGCGCATGTGGGAGTCTGTCTCTCTGCCTCCCTGCTTTTCACTTCAGAAAAAAAAAAAAAAAGGCAAAGTGCTGAAAGCTACCCATGACCTCACTTGTGAGACATAGTTTTTTCTTTTGTGTTTTGTTCTTTTTAGTGAGGGGGGGAGGGACAGATTGGGACAGACGGACAGGAATGGAGAGAGATGAGAAGCATCAGTTATTCATTGCAACACCTTAGTTGTTCACTGATTGCTTTCTCATGTGTGTCTTAACTGGGGGGCTCCAGCCAAGCCAGTGGCCCCTTGCTCAAGCCAGTCCCCTTGGGAGACAGACAAGGACCATGGGGTCATGTCTATGATCCCATGCTCAAGCTGGCAACACCACACTCAAGCTGGATGAGCCCGTGCTCAAGCCGGCGACCTCGGGGTTTCAAACCTCGGTCCTCAAATTCCCAGGCCAGCTCTCTATTCAGTGTGCTACCACCTGGTCAGGCTGTGAGACAGATGTAGTTTTATCTTTTATTTGGAGCCATCTAAAATTTATTTTGTGGTAAGGTAGAAGGTAGAAATATTGATATTATTTTCTTCACAAATAGTCATCTTGTTGTGCCAGCAATATAGACTGGATAAATTCTATCTTTCCTCCAATTTCTGAAAGAACAAAATTATATTCTAAATCAAAAGACATAGTGAGACTTGGTCCTGGGTTTCCTTCTGTTCTGTTCATCTGTACATTCTGGTAACAGTTTTGTGCCTTTTTTGTCATAGATAATAATTGTGTTGAGAGAAACTGCATTGGGGTTTTGATTGGGAAGATATTTCTGTTAAATGGGGAGAACTGGTATTTTTGCAATGAGTCTTTTCAAACAGAAACATTATATGCTACTATATTTTTCTCTTATGCATCTTAATATGGTCTAGTTGGGTTTTTAAAATGCATTCTGTGTGTTTCCTTTCTGCTTATTGCTAATTTTTCATATTTTTGGTGTTATTAAAACATCCCCCCTTACATTTTAATAGCTTATATTTTACAGGAAAGTTATTGCTTTTCTAAAACTTAATTTTGTAACTGTTTTTCTAAATTGCCACCCGTTCACAGTTTTCAATTGATTCTTTGTTTATTTTCAAACATCATGTCGAATTACTTTTCTTGTTTCTTTTCTTTTCCTGTTATTGCTCTGGGGACCACCCTCACCATCAGAAATTAGAAATGCTTTGAAGTCCTACAGTAAGTGTAGAAATCCAGAGATAGACACTCTGGTAATATCTTAAGAATATGTACTGACTTGTGGGTGTCTTTCATCATTAGTTTCTGTATTTTCAGAGTATGTGTTAAAATTGAAATAAAGTTTACATCAGCTGAAAAGCATATAGATCTGAACATTACAATTCTGTGCATTACACACTCGTGTGACCGCCACCCAAGTCAGACTGAGGGCATTCCCATCACCCCAGACAACCTCTTGTTCTCTGTCCTCATCAGTGCTCGCTCCCCCATGTGCAAACTCTGTTCTAACTTCTGTCACTATGGAGTACTTCAGCCTGTTGCAGAACTTCATATAAACAGAATCATACAGTGTCGTCTTCTGTTAAACATAATATTTTTGTTTTTTTCTTTTCCAAGTGAGAGGAGAGGAGATAGAGAGACAGACTCCTGCATTCCTGCATGTGCCACAACCAGGATCCACCCTGCAACCCTCATCTGGGGCCGATGCTCTGCCCATTTGGGGTCATGCTCACAATCAAGCAATTTTTAGTGCCTGAGGCAGAGGGTCCTGGGAGTCATCCTCAGCACCCAGGACCAATGCGCTCACACCGATTGAGCCATAGCTGTGGAAGGGTAAAAGAGAGAGAGAGAGAGAGAAGGGGGAGAGGAGGAGAAGCAGATGGTCACTTTTTCTGTATGCCCTGACCGGGAATCAAACCCAGGACATTCAAATGCCAGGCTGACACTACCACTGAGCCAACCAGCCAGGGCCTGTTTTTTTTTAATTAATTCTAATGGGGTGACACCAATAAATCAGGGTACATATGTACAATGAAAACATCTCCAGGTTATCTTATCATTCAATTGTGTTGCATACCCGTCACCAAAAGTCAAATTGTCTTCTGTCACCTTCTATCTGGTTTTCCCTGTGTCCCTCTGCTCCTCCCTATCCCACTCTTCCCTCCCTCCCCCCATCCCATAACCACCACTCTCTTGTCCATGTCTCATATTCTCACTTTTATGTCCCACCTATGTATGAAATCATGCTGTTCTCAGTTTTTCTTTTTTTCTGATTTACTTATTTCACTCCGTATAATGTTATCAAGGTATATCCATTTTGTTATAAATGATCCGATGTCATCATTTCTTATGACTGAGTAGTATTCCATAGTATATATGTACCAAAGCTTTTTAATCCACTCGTCTTCTGACGGACACTTGGGCTGGTTCCAGATCTTCGCTATTGTGAACAATGCTGCCACGAACATGGGGGCGCATTTCTTCTTTTCGAACAGTGCTATGGTGTTCTTAGGGTATATTCCTATAAGTGGGATAGCTGGGTCAAAAGGCAGTTTGATTTTTAATTTTCTGAGGAATCTCCAAACTGTTTTCCACAGTGGCTGCACCAGTCTGCATTCCCACCAGCAGTGCAGAAGGGTTCCCTTTTCTCCACATCCTCACCAGCACTTATTCTGTGTTGTTTTGCCAGGGCCTGTTTTTGAGATTCATTCTTCCTTATTATCAAGTAGTTTTCCATTTTCAAATATACCAAGTGTGTTTATCCATTCTTCTGTTGGTGGACAGTTGGGTTGTTCTCATTCTTTTATTGCTATGAATAACTTTGCATGTCTTTCTATGAACATACATTTTCATTTATCTTAGGTACATTTCTAAGAGTGGAATCTCTGGATCATAGGGTAAGTATACATTTAAATTTATTTTAAAACTCTACTTTTCCAAAGTCTTTCTACTATTTTTGTAACTCACAGAAAAGTTGCAAAAAACAGTACCAAAAATCCTCCAATGATATTTATAACAATTATTCACCAATAGTTTATACTTTGCCCTGTTTGCTTCTTCCTTTTTCCCCTATTTATTATTATCATAGAAGTATGCATGTATATTTTTATACATATTACTCTTTTCTAAATTATTAGTTAATTGGGAACATTTGGGCTCTTCTAAGTAGTTTAGTGATCCATTTATAGATGGTTTTACTCTTTGAGTTTGGTTCATTTATTTCAAGACTTCCTTTCGCTCCATTTTCCACTCACTTTTGTCATTATCCAAGCTCTTCCAATAGCTGTTTACCAAGAAGTATTTTGTCCGGAGTTTATAACTTTTATGTGTTAAAAAAATTGTCCAAAAAAAAGTTGTTTCACCATTACAAGTACCAAAATGTACCTTTAGCATCACCATTGACCAAACCTTGCCAGAGTACAACTAACATCACTTCCCCATGCCTTTCCTTCCCTCTGTCGTCATTGTTACATGAACCAAAATGACAAAGAGCCCAGGCATTATTGAGGAACTTAAAGCAACCCAGTTCAGGAATTTTGAACCCAGAGAGATCATATAATAATTTTCACTTCTTATGAGATCAATCTCAGTGTTTTGTGACAATAACATAAACCAGGGGTCCCCAAACTACGGCCCATGGGCCATATGTGGCCCCCTGAGGCCATTTATCCGGCCCTTGCCGCACTTCCAGAAGGGGCACCTCTTTCATTGGTGGTCAGTGAGAGGAGCACAGGATGCATCCACACCCATAGTTCCCATTGAAATACTGGTCAGTTTATTGATTTAAATTTACTTGTTCTTTATTTTAAATATTGTATTTGTTCCCATTTTGATTCTTTACTTTAAAATAAGATATGTGCAGTGTGCATAGGGATTTGTTCATAGTTTTTTTTATAGTCCGGTCCTCCAACGGTCTGAGGGACAGTGAATTGGCCCCCTGTGTAAAAAGTCTGGGGACCCCGACATAAACATTTCTGATTGTTCTAGACTCTCTCAACATCTTAGTATCACCGTTATTTCTAGAAAAATGAGAAATAACAGTGATGAGAATGGACAGTCTCCGCTGAATAGATTTCATAGTAGAAAATCCTCTTTAAAATCGTGGACTAAAACTGAGCTGGTCATCAAAAGCTATGTGGTCATCAGGTATTATTTTATTACTTTGATGTTTGAGTCCAAATACTATTTTATCTATTGTTAATATGTATACATCCATAAATTAAACTGATTTGTGATTTTCTTCTCTGAGTCATCTTTGCCAGATTTCTCAATGAGGACAGTACCAGCATTATACAGGTGAGTTCAGAGAGCAGAGACATCATTTCTCTGAGGATCGGAAACACTGTGAGTGGCACTATCTGAGCCTGGCCTTTTAAAAAGAGTTACATCTGTGATGAGCTTTTCAAATTTTCAAGGTTCTTAGTTGACTCATGCTTTTTTCTTCCTCATAAATCGATTTTAGTCCTAGATCATTTCCTCAAAGATCATGTGCTTCATCAAACTCATCAAGTTCATTCCCCTCCATTTCCACATGATGATCTCTTGTGATTTTATTGATACCATCCCATCTGCATTCAAAGGTAGAGCCACTATTTGTATATTCGTATTTACTTAGAATTTTTTATTAGAGCATAAAATTTAGAAAGGTTGTATTCTTTCAATTCTTCAACTCATTTTTTTTTTGGTTTGGTTCTTTTTGTTGTTTTGTTTTCCCCAAACAATTCAGCTCTTGCACGTAAACACTCTTGAGTTTTCCAATTCATTAAAACCTACGTTGCTATTAATTCACTGTTTCTTCTCCCATATGTTTATTTAACTATGCATCCTGACTTCTTGTACTATGTACTCATTCCAATCACTTTAATTCCTTTTTACTTAATAATACAGTAAACACTCTAAATTTTTAAAAATGACTTCAGCTCTGGCATATGCTTTGATTTAATTGTGCTCTTATTGTTATTTCTAAAACATTTCTATTATAAATTCTATTAAATCAGTTTTAAAATGGCAAAAATTACTAATCTGAATAGATGCTCAAGATATTGTTTTAAATAAAATTTTTGGGCTATAATCCAGCATCTACAGAATCATCCCGTTTTTATTTATATACTGCTCACAAAAATTAGGGGATATTCAAAATGAATATGAAGTGATAAAATACCCCCTAATTTTTGTGAGCTGTATATATTTATTAATTTAACAAGTATTTATAAGTATCCAGGATGTAGTAAATTTTTTTTCAAGTAAAATGAGGGGCAACAGAGAGACAGACTCCCACATGCGCCCCAACCAGGATCTACCCGGCAACCCCCATCTGGGGCCAATGCTCTGCCCATCCAGGGCCGTGCTCACAACCGAGCTACTTTTAGTGCCTGAGGTGGAGGCTCCACAGAGCCATCCTCAACACCCGGGGCTAATGCATTCAAACCAATCAAGCCATGGCTGCAGGATGGGAAGAAAGAAAGAGAGAAAAGGGAGAGGGGGAGGGTGAAGCAGAGGGTCGCTTCTCCTGTGTGCCCTGAGTGGGAATCAACTCTGAGACATCCACATGCTGGGCCAACACTCTACCACTAAGCCAACTGGACAGGGCTGTAAATTTTTTATAAAACTATTTTTGTTCGGGTAGATATACATTTTTATATATACCTAAAATGTATAGATAAATTGTAAGAAAAGTTACATTAAATGTATTTACAGGTAGCTAAAAAGATGCAACACAGCAGGCTTGCAGTGTCGGGGAATAGAAGTGACCGATTTCCTTATGTGGGAATTATCTTTCCTATTTCATAGTGCTGCTTTGAGGGTCACATGAAATAAAGCTAGCATTGTGAAATTGAAGGTATTCTTTCCACGTGGACTGGCTGTGACAGGACTTGCTTTATACTGAAAAGTGTTTGTGTAGATGGTGTTATATTGAATAGTACATTTGAAACCTGTATGTGGCAAACCATGTCATCCAATAAATTTAAAATGAATTCATTTTTTAAAATGTTTGGCCCTGAAGATGGTGATGAAATAGCCAGATGTTCCAACTTCCACCTCCCAGAACCAAAGTAGATTACAACTTAATTTTAAGAACAATCACCTGGAGAAACCAACTTTGGGCTAAACTAAGAGGAATCTATAACCAAAGATCACTGGAGAAGCCACACTGAGACTGGTAGGAAAAGCGTAAGCACAGAGAGAGTTGCCCAGCTCCTGGGAGCAAGCGGAAGCCCAGAGGAACTCACATGGTAGTGGGGTTTCACCAGATAGGGGAGGGTCCTGGGCCCCAGAACCGAAGCCCCAGCCTGCAGCCCCGGAGCCTAGAAAAGCATACCGACAGTATCTAGCTGCGAAACAAGCCAACATAATGTTTGCAAGAAGGAGACAGACTTCTCAGACTCAGGATTCATCTTAAAGGGACCGCACAGAAAACCTCTTTCACAACCACTTCCCCGGGGCTCCAGGGGACGGGAGAGCTGAGAGGACTGGAGTAGCAGGAAGAGAGAGTATCTAGGAGGCACAGGGAGAAACACTTTGAGGGAAAGACACTCTAACCCCCTGGGCTGAGTCACTCTGCAAATCTAAAGTGAATATTTTTCCTGGAACCAGAAATACCACCAAAGGGAAGCAGGTCACCAGCCAAACGGAAGCTCTCCTGCTGCAGTCAGAGCAGACTCGCTTAGAAGCAGGGACCCCTAAGGGATATAGTATTGAGTGCTGAGGTCTGAGCTACAATGCCACCGCCACACTGCTGAGTGCTTGCCAGAGGGCAGTGGCGGCGGATGTGGAAGCGCAGTCCCATCCATGGGGGTCAGAAGCCAGGAGCCGGCCACAAAAGTGCGCGAAAGCAGAAGCTAGGGAACCTGCCCAGGCTTGCAGCCTGGGCAGCGCCAAAGGAGTCCTGCCTGCAGGGGTGAGGTAGAAGCCAGGGGCCAGCCAAGGCTTGCAGCTTGGATGCGTGAATGCAGTCCCGCCCAAAGGGGCAGGGTGGAGGCCAGGGAACCAACCCAAGCTTCAGGCCACGGCTCATGTGCACAGTCTTACCCGCAGAGGCGAGGTGAAAGCCGCAGCAACCATAGCAGCTGGGCAGGCACTGGCAACGCCCATGCCTGAATACCCAAGGTGGCAGCAGCAGTGGTGGTGGGCCTGTGGACAGATTGCACCTCGGGAACACAAAAGCCACACACATTGGATTACTATGGCTACACCCTTCTGAAGGCTGAAAATAAAGAAAAATATAAAATAAAATAAAGAAGGTTGGACAGAATGACACCTGAGGCTAAGGGGCAAGCCATATCCAATACCTTACCTAACCCCTGATTTATAGTACTGAGCCCAACAAGTAGCCACCAACAAGACGTGGCATAAAACAGATCTCAGGGGAACATGAACATTTAAATGAACATTTAAATGAACATCCTCCAGGCCAAAAGTAGATAAAAGACAGCCTAAGTTGATATTAACAACAGCACTTGGGCTCAGCAGAGGCAGCCACAGGATCTGGGTCGCCTGTTGCTCCAGAAAGATAAGGGCCAGTCATAGGCAGTGACCCCACTGGTCTGCACCAGGCTCCAGACAAGAAGGTCCAGGGAGGGCACAACCAGAGGCCAGAAATGGAAAGCATCAGTTCAGGACCTAACAACCCTTGCTAGAGTGACATCTTAAGGAAGGGCTTCTCACACCTGATTCAGTTAAGATACAGAAAATGGAAAAGCAGCTCTACTAGTTAAGGAGACCACAACTTGAACAAGCCTACAAACCACAAATAGAAACAATGGGAAGACAGAGGAATGTAAGCCATATGAATCAACAAAAAAAATCTCCAGAAAAGATCTGGATGAAATGGAAGTAATCAAATTACTGGATGCAGAGTTTAAAATAATGATTGTTAGGATGCTTAAGGATCTCAAAGCTACAATGGATGAACTTAATGGGCACCTAAGTAAAGAAATTGTAAGCATCAAAAGGGACACTGAAATCATAAAAAAAAGAACCAGACAGAAATGACAAACACAATATCAGAAATGAAGACTACACTAGAAGAAATGAAAAGCAGGCTGGATGAAGTTGAGGATCAAATCGCAATTTAATGAACAAGATAAGCAAAAGCACAGAAGCAGAATAGCAAATAGAAAAGAGAATATCAATCAAAAAGTCTGAGGTAATTCTAAGAGAGCTCTGTGAAGAGAAATAATATCCGCATAATAGGTGTCCCTGAAGAAGAGAAAGAACAAGGGATAGAGAACCTCATTGAAGAAATTATAGCTGAAAATTTCCCTAAATTGATGCAGAAAGAACTCCATTAAAAAAGAACCCAAAGAGACCTCATAATCAAAATACCAAAGCTAAGAGATAAAGAAAGAATACTAAAAGCTGCAAGAGAAAAACAGTCAATCACCTACAAAGGAGCCCCCATAAGGATGACATCTGACTTTTCAACAGAAATACTTGAGGCCAGAAGGGAATGGCAAGAAATATTCAAAGTAATGCAGAACAAGAACCTACAACCAAGGCTTCTTTATCCAGCAAGGCTATTGTTTAAAATTGAAGAAGAAATAAAAAACTTCCCAGACAAAACACAAACAAACAAACAAAACTCAAGGAATTCATCACAACCAAACCAATGCTGCAAGAAGTGTTAAGGGACCTGCTGTAGACAGAACAAAGTGGGAAAAAATCTAGTAAAAGAGGAATGTAGATTTAAAGAATAAAGATGGCCAAAAAACAACTACATATCAATAATATTCTTAAGTGTAAATGGATTAAATGCTCCAATCAAAAGACATAGGGTAGCTGAATAGATAAGAAAACAGGACTCATACATATACTGTCTACAAGAGACCCACCTCAAAACAAAAGATACACATAGACTGAAAGTAAAAAGGATGGAAAAAATATTTCATGCAAATGGAAATGAAAAAAGCCAGGGTAGCAATACTTATATCTGACAAAGTAGACTTTAAAACAAAGACTATAGTAAGGGATAAAGAAGCTCACTACATAATGATAAAGGGAGCAATTCAACAGGAAGAGATAACCATTATAAATATCTATGCACCTAATATCGGAGCGCATAAATATATACAGCAGACTTTGATGGACATAAACGGTGAGATCAACAGCAAAACTATAATAGGAAGGGATTTCAATACCCCACTAACATCACTAGATAGATCCTCAAGAAAGAGAATTAATAAAGAAACAGCAGTATTAAGGGACACACTAGATCAACTGAATTTAATAGATATCTTCAGAACCTTTCACCCTAAAGCAGCAGAATATACATTCTTTTCAAGTGCGCATGGTACATTCTCTAGGATAGACCACATTTTAGGGCATAAAATGAACCTCAACAAATTTAAGAAGATTGAAACCATATCAAGCATCTTCTCTGAACACAATGCCAGGAAACTAGAAATCAACTACAATAGAAAAACTAAAGAACACTCAAACACTTGGAAACTAAATAGCATGTTATTAAATAACAGATAGGTCAAAATGAGATCAAGGAAGAAATAAAAACTTTCCTTGAAACAAAGAAAATGAGCAAACAACAACGCAAAATTTATGGAACACAGCAAAAGCAGTCCTGAGAGGGAAGGTCATAGCAATACAGGCATACTTTAAGAAGCTAGAAAAAGCTCAAATAAACTTAATTCTGCAACTAAAAGAACTAGAAAAAGAACTGCAAGTAAAGGCCAGAGGAAGTAGAAGAAAGAAAATAATAACGATCAGAGTGGAAATAAATGACATAGAGGCAAAAAACGAACAAACATAAAAAAGATAATACAGAGGATCAATGAAACCAAGAGCTGGTTCTCTGAAAAGGTAAACAGGATAGATGAACCTTTAACCAGACTCACCAAGAAAAAAAGAGAGAGGACTCAAATAAATAAAATTAGAAATGCAGGTGGAGAAGTAACAACGGACACAGAAGAAATACAAAGGATAGTAAGAAAATACTATGAAGAACTGTATGCCAAAAAATTAGACATTCTAGGTGAAATGGACAAATTGCTTGAAAAATATAATCTTTCAAAAATCAATCTGGAAGAATCAGAAAACCTAAACAGATCCATTAAAACAAATGAGATCGAAACAGTTATTAGAAAACACCCAACATACAAAAGTCGTGGGTCTGATGGCTTCACAGGCGAATTCTACCAAACATTCAAAGAAGAACTAACTCCTATCCTTCTCAAGCTATTTCAAAAATTCAAAAGGAGGGAAAACTTTCAAGCACCTTTTATGAGGCAAACATAATTCTGATTCCAAAACCAGGCAAAGACAACAAAAGAAAGAAAACTAAAGGTCAATATCCCTGATGAATTTAGATGCTAAAATTCTCAACAAAATATTAGCAAACTGGACCCAGCAATACATGAAAAAAAAATCATACACCATGATCAAGTGGGATTTATGCTGGGGAGACAAGGCTGGTACAATATTCGCAAATTAATGTGATTCATCACATAAACAAAAGGAAGAACAAAAACCACATGATAATATCAATAGATGCTGAAAAAACATTTGATAAAATCCAGCACCCATTTATGATCAAAACTCTCAGCAAAGTGGGAATACAGAGAACATACCTCAACATGATAAAGGCCATCTATGACAGACTCACAGCCAACATCATACTCAATGGACAAAAGTTAAAAGCAATCTCCTTAAGATCAGGAACAAGGCAGGGGTGCCCCCTTTCACCACTCTTATTCAACATAGTTCTGGAAGTCCTAGCCACAACAATCAGACAAGAAGAAGAAATAAAAGGCATCCAAATTGGAAAAGAAGAAGTAAAATATCATTATTTGCTGATGATATGATACTGTACATACAAAACCCTAAAGTCTCAGCCAAAAACCTACTGAACCTGATAAATGAATTCAGCAAGTTGGCAGGATATAAAATTAATACTCAGAAATCAGATACATTTTTATATACCAACAATGATCTGTCTGAAAGAGAAATTAAGAAAACAATCCCCTTCACTATTGCAACAACAAAAAAAATAAAGTACCTAGGAGTAAATTTAACCAAGGAGGTTAAAGACTTGTACTCGGAAAATTATAAAACAATGATAAAAGAAATCAAAGAAGATACAAACAAGTGGAAGCATATACCGTGTTCATAGTTAGGAAGAATAAATAACATTAAAATGTCTATATTACCCAAAGCAATTTATAAATTTAATGCAATTCTTATTAAAATACCAATGACATACTTTAAAAATATAGAACAAATATTCCAAAAATTCATATGGAACCAAAAAGAACAAGAATAGCCTCAGCAATCTTGAAAATGAAGAATAAAGTGAAAGGTATCACACTTTCTGATATCAAGTTATACTACAAGGTCATTGTACTCAAAACAGCTTGGTACTGGCATAAGAACAGGCATAGAGATCAATGGAATAGAACAGAGAACCCTGAAATAAACCCACACATTTATGGACAATTACTATTTGACAAAGGAGGTAAGAGCATAGAATGGAGTAAAGACAGCCTCTTTAACAAATGGTGTTGGAAAAATTGGACAGCTACCTGCAAAAAAATGAAACTAGTCCACCTACTTACACCATTCACAAAAATAAACTCAAAATGAAAAAAAGACTTAAATGTAAGTCATGAAACCATAAGCATCCTAGAGGAAAACATCAGCAATAAACTCTCTGACATCACTTGCAGCAATATATTTGCTGATTTATCTCCACGGGCAAGTGAAATGAAGGACAGGATAAACAAATGGGACTATATCAAACTAAAAAACTTTTGCACAGCTAAAGACAATATGAACAAAATAAAAAGGCAAACTACACAATGGAGAACATATTTGACAATATGTCTGATAACAGGTTAATAACCAAAATTTATAAAGAACTTGTAAAAATCAACACCAGGAAGATAAACAATCCAATCAAAAAATAGGCTAGCCTGACCAGGCAGTGGCGCAGTGGATAGAGCGTCAGACTGGGATGCAGAAGACCCAGGTTCGAGACCCCAAGCTCGCCAGCTTGAGTGTGGGCCCATCTGGCTTGAGCAAAAGCTCACCAGCTTGGACCCAAGGTTGCTGGCTCCAGCAAAAGGTTGTTCAGTCTGCTGAAGGCCCACAGTCAAGGCACATGTGAGAAAGCAATCAATGAACAACTAAGGTGTTGCGTCGGCAACGAAAAACTAATGATTGATGCTTCTCACTTCTCTCTGTTCCTGTCTGTCTGTCCCTATCTATCCCTCTCTCTGACTCTCTCTCTGTCCCTGTAAAAAAAAAAAGAGTGAAAAAATAGGCAAAAGAAATGAATAGACATTTCTCTAAAGAGGACATACAGATGGCCATAATGAGTGCTGGAGAGGATGTGGAGAAAGGGGAACACTCCTGCACTGCTGGTGGGAATGCAGACTGGTGCAGCCACTGTGGAAAACAGTACAGTGATACCTTGAGATAGGAACAGACCAACATATGATTTTTTTTTTTAAAAGATACAGCTGCAACTTGGTCTGTATTTTTGTTTGAGATCTGAGCAAAATTCCGAGGTATGAGTCTTGATTCGGGAAGATGCCGCTAGTTGGTGCATTGGCACACGGGTCCAATATCGGCAGTTTGACATATGATTTGACTGACTTACGAGCTCGGTTACAGAACAAATTAAATTTGTATCTCAAGGTACCACTGTATAGAGATTCCTCAAAAAATTAAAAATGAAACTGCCTTTTGAAAATGAAAAGCCATCCCACTTTTAGGAATATATCCCAAGAACACCACATCAATGATTCAAAAGAAAAAAATTCACCCCCATGTTTATGGCAGTGTTGTTTACAATAACCAAGATATGGAAACAGCCCAAGTGTCCGTCAGTGGACAAGTGGATTAAAAAGCCGTGGTACATATACACAATGGAATACTGTGGGGCCATGGAAAAGAAGGAAATCATACCTTTTGTGACAACGTGGATGGACCTGGAAACTATTATGTTAAGTGAAATAAGCCAGGCAGAGAAAGAAAAATACCATATGACCTCACTCATTTGAGGAATCCAATGAACAATATAAACTTAGGAATGGAATAGAGACAGAGGCTGGATCAAAGGGACCACAGGGAAAGTGGACAGAGGGAAAGGGGATGATAGGAAGAGATCAAAAAAGGGAAAGAGATTGGTGAAATTATACACACATAACATAACATTATAGAGAGCAGAAAAACTAATCCTGGAGGGAAAGGGGGAGGGCATTGAGGGGTCAGGGGAATGGAGTATGTTGTGGGGAACATGGGAGAGGGGGATGCATTTGGGGGGACACTAAAATCTATGTAAACACAATAAATTAAAACTTTAAGAAAAATGTTTGGCCCTGGCCTGTGGCTCAGTGTATAGAGCATTAGTCTAGCATATGGACATCCTGTGTTTGATGTTTGATCAGGGAACACATGAGAAGCAATCATCTGCTTCTACCCTGCCCCTTCTCTCTCTTTTCCCCTCCCACAACCAGTGGCTCAGTTGGTTTGAGCATTGGCCTTAGGTGCTGAGGATAGCTCTGTCAGAGTTCATCAGCCTCAGGCACTAAAAGCAGTTCTCTACTCGAGCATCAACCCTAGATGGGGTTGCCAGGTAGATTCTGCTTGGAGCATATGCAGGAATCTGCCTACCTCCCTTCTTCTCACCTAAAAAAAAAAATGTGACAGTCTGGTTTTTAAAGCACTGTGCACAAGCAGGGACAAGGTGGAATTAAAGAGAGATTTGCACAAGCACTTTTCCCCTTGTGTTACATCATGTAAACGCAAAGTTAACATTTCCAGCCCTGTAGTGATGGCTTTAGCATGAGGTGTTCAGCCGCAAGGAAGTAGTGTCTTGGGCTGAGAGACAGCATTCTCCTGGAGAATTAGAAACAAGTGCTTTTTTTAGGCATGCAAATGCAATCCTTCTTGTGTGCTAATATGCTTTACATTACCCAGAAGAGGGTTTTCTGGCACTTGGTCTGTCATGTAACTGAGGAAACCACTGTGTGCTATAAAAACACACTAATGGGAAAGCCAGTCCGATGAGCAGTGGGCTGATGGGAGAAACAGGTAGCAGAGCAGAGGAAAGCACTCCCTACCTTTCCAGAGGGGGAGCAGGAAGCTGGAGGAGAGAGCCGGCCTCACATTGCCAGGTTAGAATGAAGGCATTGTTTAAACACCTCAGAAACAGTATTTCAAGTCAGAGAAGTGATTACCTTAACAGTAAGAAGGGATTATTTCTTGTTGGGATAGAGTTTTTTTCTTCCTATTTGAAATGGTCAGATGTTTGTCCTGGCCCATTGGCTCAGTGGTAGAGTGTCGGCTCAGTATGTGGATGTCTTGGGTTCGATTCCCGGTCAGGGCACACAGGAGAAGTGACCATTTGCTATTCCACCCCTCCCCCTTCCCCTTTTTTCTCACTGTCTCTCTCTCTCTCTTTCCCTGATACAGCCACGACTTGGTTGATTCCAGCATTGGCCTCAGACTGGGATTGCTAGGTGGATCCCAGTTGGGGATTCTATTTCCCCCTTCTCTCACTTGGAAAAGAAGTGGGGGGAAAAGAAGAAATTGTCAGATGTCTTGAAATCTGAAAATTTTGTTCTCTACAGTGACCATTTTGGGGGGAGAATCCTAAATGCCTACGCTGAGAGCAGGGAGAAATGTTCACTTTCAGTGATACTTACAGGGTGGGTAGCAATAGGCATTTTAAAAGTAGACAAACCAGCGCTAAGCCTTACAAGGACCCCAAGGAAAATGGTTTGGCCTGACTGAGGACGGATCTCCTGATGTCCGAATGATGGACTGGCTCTCCTGGGTCTGTGGGTCTCATGTCTGTACCTCTCAGATGTGTTATTTTACTCTTAATACAAAAGCATTATCGGTAAACATAATAATTAAACAATCAATACTAGGACTGCTCTGGAGGGTTTGGGGCAGGAAAATCTTAGCATATAAGCTACAAATAATTCCCTTTCCCTCACTCAGATGGCCGCCTGCAGACAGATGTCGACGGCCTCTCACTGACCTCCTCCTCCTGGTCTCTGCGAAAACCTCCACTTGTTACTGCACTTCAGGAGCCGGGCCTTTTCCTCCTTCTCTGTCATTATTGATTTTTTGTTTTGTGTATTAACCATTTGTTCTGCTTCCTTTAGGCAACATAGAGAAGAGGAAACCCAAACTTTATCAGTGGGCAGGAAAGAGCAAAAAAAATAAACCCGAAGAAACTCCAAAGAAAGAAATGCTAAGATAAAAAGTGATATCAATGGAAAAGATTTCCCCCTCCTCAGAAATAATGTGATCAGTAAAACCAAAAACTTGTCCCTTAAAATGACTAATACAATGGACAAACCATAGGCAAACAGAGTCAAGAAAGCTGAGGCACGGATAACATTAAAAACCAAAAGAAGGCCTTGGCCGGTTGGCTCAGTGGTAGAGCATTGGTCTGGCAGGTGAATATCCTGGGTTTGATCCCTGATCAGGGCACACAGGAGAAGCACCCATCTTCTTCTCCATGTCTCCCCTTCCCCTTTCTGTCTCTCTCTCCCCCCCCTCTTTCTTTCTCCCCCTCCTACAGCCATGGCTCAATTGGTTCTAGCGCAATGGCCGGGCACTAAGGATGGCTCTGTGGAGCCTCCACCTCAGGTGCTAAAATAGTTTGGTTGTGAGCATGGCCCCAGATGGGCAGCACATTGACCCCTGATGGGGGTTGTTGGGAGAATCCTGGTCAAAGCACATGTGGGAGTCTGTCTCTCTATCTCCCCTGCTCTCACTTGGAAAAAGAAGGAAAAAAAAGAACCCAAAAGGAAAAAAAATCTAACAGAGATAAATTATGAGGACACTATGAAAGACTTTATAAACAAATTGGAGAACAGGATGGAAACAGACAATTTTTCTGGGAAATAGAGCATCAGAACTGGCCCTGATTTTCACACAGGCAGGGTCTAGGTTTACTAGCTTTCCCTGTGTTTACAATTTCAGCTCCTCCTCTCCAGCGCTCACCTGCCTGCTGCACACACTCTAGAACACCTGGTAGTGTGCAGCTCCATCGCATCTGCTTTTTCTCTTTGTAATATCATTACAAACAGGGCCCTGAGGAGGTGAGTGGAAGGGGTGCATGCACTTCAGTTCACGTCGCCCGGTGCACCTTTTCGTCCCAGCCCAGGTGTCCCCAGATTCACCCATTCTGCAAGTTCCAACAGTGAAACTCTTTGCCTGCCGTCACCTCCTTATTGCTTCAGGTTTCTGAAGTGACACCTAGGTGTCACTGATCCACACGTGTCTCCTGACTTCTCAGCATTCATACATTTCGGTTTCTTCTACATCGGTACACCAACATCTCCAACATCATAGATTCCACTGCGGCTAGTGCTTCCAACTCCACCCACCCACACGCAGAAAAATGACTGAAAGTATGTACAACGACCAGCTAAGTGTGTTTGTCTTGGAGTGGCAGGAGTAGAGATTTATTTTCCTTTGTGTTTTTCAGTTTTTCTATCAGGAGTCTAGATTATACTTTTAAAATTACTTATGTTTTAATTCAAAAGTAAAACACAAATATTCGCCATTTTTCAAACTTGTCAAATGTCCAAGATAAAGTTCCTTCTGGCACGATTCAAAACCCAAGTCCCTTTTCTAGAGGAAATTACCAGTCTGGTGTGTGTCCAAACGTATCTTTACTTGGATACTTCTTCCTCATCCTCCTTTGAATCTGTGTGTGTGTGTGTGTGTGTGTGTGTGTGTGTGTGTGTGTGTGTGTGTGTGTGTGTGTGTGTGTGTGTCTATGCCTGTTTATGTGTTTTGTATGAAGGAAGGGTTGGTTTTATATACTTTCATTCTTGTTCTGCAAATGGCATTTTTGTCACCTAAAAATATCTTTTGAAGACCTTTCCACAGTGGTACACGCAGATTAGCCCTGTTTCTTGGTACATGTTGCATAGTCTGGAGTACTGAGGTATATTTATTTTAATTCTGATGTTTCCTGTTTGCCCGCTACCAGCACTGCTCCAATAAGTGTACGTGTACTTCCACACCAGCCCTCACACAGGCATATCTGTAAGGTACAAACTGAGACGTGGAGCTACCGAGTCATAGATTGTATGTGCCCTTCATTCTAACAGATACTGCTAAACCATACTGTGGGGTAGCTATAAAAATGCACACTTCACAGAGCAGTAACAGCCCCCATGTCTTAACATCGCCATCAATATTTGATTCAATGAGTCTGTTGCTCTGAGCAGTAAAAATTACATTTTTATTTTTTGTTCCAACTTGCATTCCCCACGTAGTTAGTTAGTGAAGTTGAACTGCTTTAATTTATTGGTTGTTTGTGTTTCATCTTTGAGGAACAGGACAACCTGTTCATGGCTTTTGTCCATTTTCCACTAGGATTTTTGTTTCTTTTTGAAACAAATGTCTTTCCACATTCTGAGCATCAGTTTTGCTTTGCTGGAGTGCACCCTTTGGTGACCAACTCAGAAAGGAATGGCAGAGAACTGGCTTTCTTCTTTTCTTCCCTTCTTCTCTTCCTTCCTTCCCTTCCTTTCCCTTTTCTTCTTCTCCTCCTCCTCCATCTTCCCCTTCCTCTTTCTTCTTCTTCTCTTCCTTCTCCTCCTCTTCTTCCTCCTCCTTCTCCTCCTCTTCCTCATCCTTCTCCTTCTTCTTTCTTCTTCTCCCTCTCCTTCTTTTTTTGAGAGAGGCAGGGAGAAAGAGACAGGAACATGGAGCTGCTTCTGCATGTGCTCTGACCAGGGAATACAACCAGTAAACTCTGTGCTCTGGGATGACACTCCAACCAACCAACCTATTTTCCCAGCACTTATCTTTTTCTTTTCTTAAGACAGAGAGAGGAAGGAAAAGAGAGGGAAGAGAGGAAGAGAGAGAGAGACTGGAGGGGAAGGGAAGCATTCATTTATTGTTCCACTCAGTTGTGCATTCATTGGTCACTTTCCATGTGTGCCCTGACCAGGGATAGAACCTGCAACCTTGTCATTTTGGGATGACGCTCTTAACCAACTGGCTAGGCCAGAGGGCCAGTTTTCAAAGTCTATGCATTTCTGAAGTATTCTTTATGGTGCATGAGCAAATCATTCCGTTTGTCTGTATGCATTTATTCTAATAATTATTAGGGCTATTGGACATTTAGCATGTGTTTATTTTGATAGGCATCGTGAATTATAAATCTGTGATTTATAATGTCTCTAAAAGAAAGAAAGCACAAGCAAATACAAGTCCTAAATCTTTATATCATGTCTCAAAAATCAGGTTATTTCAGGCCCTGGCCAGTTGACTCAGTGGTAAAGCGTTGGCCTGGTATGTGGAAGTCCTGGGTTTGATTTTTGGCCAGGGCATAAAGGAGAAGTGCCCATCTGCTTCTCCACCCTACCCCCTCTCCTTTCTCTCTCTCTCTTCCCCTTCCACAGTCAAGGCTCCATTGCAGCAAAGCTGGCCCAGGTGCTGAGGATGTCTCCATGGCCTCTGCCTCAGGTGCTAGAATGGCTCCAGTTGCAATGGAGTAACACCCTAGATGGGCAGAGCATCGCCCCCTAGTGAGTTTGCTAGATGGATCCTGCTTGGGCACACGTGGAAGCCTGTCTCTCTCCCTCCCTGCTTCTCACTTAAGAAAAGTACAAAAAAAACCCCAGGTTATTTCAGCTAAAACACATTCTCATCCAGCCTCCGTGCTGCACCTGCCCCATCTCCACTCAGAGGCGAGAGCAGGGGTTGGGATTAGGCTGCACTCTCAGAATGCAGAGCCTAGGGAAAGGCAGGAAGAGACACGGTATCAACACAACATACTTCAAATTCATTATATCAGGGGTATCAGCCACAGAAAGGTTCTGCCAACAACTCTTGTCTAATTATTAATAATAATCAGGTCTCTTTCACAATAACAGCTGGAGCTATACATAATAATGAGCAAATTCATATTCATCATTCCATTTATTTTGCAAAACAACCCTGTAAGGTAAGAGTTATTTTTATCCTGCTTTGCATTAGGGGAACTATTTTAACACTGAGCACAGCGTATTTATCGATCCTTCCTTCGACACTACATGGCACAAGAAAAGCACAGCTGATTGGCTGTTTTCTGTGGCCATCCTCCTGGGAAATTACAGGTTGTGAAAAACTCCAGGAAAACCAACTAGGCCCGGCCCCTCCTCCCAGACCTATTGATAAGAGCTAAGGCTGACATTCTGCCAATTATACCACTGCTCCCCCAGGAAATTTGCATGCATTAAATCACTGAATCCTCACAATGCCATGGCAGGGAAGGGCTACGATGACCCCCTTTTCCTGAGGCACAGAACAGTGAAGTAACTCACCAAAGGTCACACAGCTTGGAGAGGAAGTACAGGATCTGAACCCAGGCTGGCTGGCTTCAGGGTACCCTCTGCACCACGGGGGACAAACTGGCTATTTTTGAACAGTTTGCAAGCTAAGAGTGGTTTTTCATTTTTAATAGCTTGCAAAAACAAAAGAATAATAGTTGGCCCTCAAAGCTTAACATATTTACTCTCTGGCCCTTTCCAGGAAAAAGAACAGTGAACTGCTGATCCCTACTCTGAACTGCCTTTCGATACCATGAAGTGGCCCTTTAGTTAGGAAAGACATTAAAACAAAGTATCAGGTTTAATTTAGAACCATCCTTGAATGATTGCATCAATAATGTTAACCAGTACTTAAAAAAAATAATGCATCTTCTCACAAAGTGTTATTAACATATGCATGTGTTGCATACTTATGTTTTGATGCTTGGGGGACAAGCTCAAGGACATATTTGGAAACCATTGCTTTAAGTCAAGTGGACAGGAAGGGAGGAGCCCTTTACTGAGTACATATCTGCAACTTGCTCCACCTGCAGTGCAGTTACATGAACATTTACATGTCAGTTTACAATTGAGAGAAGTAAGGCCCTAGCTGCTTTCTGGGTGTCAAGGTAAAAAGTAAAGGGAAGACTCAACTTTCTGCTCTTCCTCTCACCCTTATGCAGGCTTGATAAGTCAAGATAGTGACAACTTTCAACCTCCATTTTTAGCAAAGATGCCAACTTTAACAGGTCCAGTGAGAACGAGCAGAAATTTTAAAAAATACATTAAAAATAATGTTGTGTAAGGTATATGTCACAATCGCTCTCTGGAGACAAAAGTTCTGATTTGTGGCTTCTACTAATTTCCATGGTGTAAATTCTTCTACCATGGCCAATTTCCATTCCAGCACAATATCTCTGAATGCTGAGATCGGAAGGAATGAGCACAAGCAGCTCATGCAAAACAGGGTAACTGGCTTGGTTAACATATACCACTGGGGAAAAAAATCATTCAAGTAAATGTAGTTGTAAAATAAAAGACACCACATTGGTGACGGAATCTTTCTCTTTCTTCCCCTTCCCCAACCAAATTTACTGCATCAAATTATAGAGGACAAATGGGTTTGGAATCAGGAAACTTAAGATGGTGCCCCAAGTCAACCACCTGGGTTCTGAGATCTTATGGCATTTACGCAAGCAGCCTGGGCCTCAGTTTCCTTATCTGTGAAATGAGCATAACATCAGCTGTCCGGTCAACCTTCCAAGATTGTCATGAGGATCAAATGCAATCTTGTGTGTGTGTAACAGTGAACTTTTCCTACACGGCCCTCACCATCGGGCAGACAGTGCTCCACACTGGACTCGGGGGCATTGTCAGAAAGGCACGTAATTGAGTGCACGCACTGTGAGCCGGGGACGAGGAGGATAGGAATGACCAACCATCAACAGAGAAATTCTGTGCCCGTGCCTCCTGCAATTGCCTTCTAGCCCATCGGTTTTGCCTGACTTCTCTAATCATATGCAGTTCTTCTATAATTAACTGCCTACCGTTTCTCAATGAGTAGAAGAGCTCTTTGCTGAAGGCAAAGACTTGATAACATTCACACAGGTACGTGCACTTCCCTGACAGCTGCTGTTCTGACGCCCGGTTGCTATTTTTGTATATAGCCCATAAACGAAGCCCCGGCAGGAACATTCTAGAGATGCACCTACTCCCTGTCTGTCAATTACTTTGCAGCATGTGGCTTATTAATGGCAGCGATTGCTTTCTGACCTCCTTGCCATGATCCATTCTCATCCATTAGGGTGTTACGTTATCTACTTCAGCAAAACATGAATCATAAATGAAATATTGATTTTTAAAAATCACAAACTGCTTCACACTGGAAAAAAGAAACAATTCCCATGAAAAGCAAAACTTATTCTAAATTGATAATAAGAATTCAAAGTATTTAAAAAGCACAATGCAGTTCGAAGACTTCTCACAGTGATCAAATACGTGTATAGTTTCTTTTTATGGTACCTTTTTTTAAAGATCCTATATGTATGTGTTTTTTGAATTTATCATCACTTTATGACATTCATTTGGATAGATTTATATCTTTCATTAACGCAAGTAAGTATATATTTTAAAAACCACACATCTTCTGGCCTTGTTGGTCTGGCTCAGTTGGTCAAGAGTATCACCCTGAAATGACAAGGCTGTGGGTTCAATCACACACAGGAGCAGCACAATGCTCCTATGTTTCTGTCCCTCTCTGCCTCTAAAAAAAAATACACACACACACACCATACACATTTGTTAGTGTGGCATGAAGAAATCAGGTGTGTTTCAGCAATGGGGAGGACGACCCAGTGGGAGTGTGGTTCCAGGACAAGGGACATTACCAACTATGACAGAGTGTCTTTCCATATGTTAATTTCCTTTGGAGTATAATAAAAGAATTTGATCTTCTGTAACAAGTGAGACCCTGGATGTTTATAGAAGTATACACTTGTCTCTCTCAATGGGATGATGGGACACAGGGTTTAAATCCATAGTGCTAGATGATCAGCTCCATGGACAAGACATCACCCCAGTCATCTGAGATGAACTATGGTTTACACAGAAAGGACTTAGCTCTGTCCCTATGAAAACTTAGTGTAGCCTGGCCTGTGGTGGTGCAGTGGACAGAGCATTGACCTGGAATGCTGAGGTCGCTGGTTCAAAACTCTGGGCTTGCCTGGTCAAGGCACATATGGGAATTGATGCTTCCTGCTCCTCGCCCTTCTTTTTCTCTCCTCTAAAATGAATAAAATCTTAAAAATAAGTAAATGAATAAAAATTAAACCCAGTGCTGAGAAGCTGCATATCTAAATTTAAATGAGACTGGAAGGATGGTGATTCAAAGGACTGAGTGGTGAACTCTGCCATGTGCTGACCTCACTTTTGAAGCCTGGAGAGATCCCCAAACACAGGAAGGCAAGAGGGCACCTCGCGGTGAGATAGTCTGTGGCGGAATAACTGTATCTATGACTGTGTCTACACACCGCCGCACAAGAGGCCCATCAGAGAGCCCACACTCTCAGCATGGAGACGGCCACATGACGGATCCTGAGTATGGATGCCTGCGCCCTTATTCCCAAAGTTTCAGCAACGTGAAGTAAATGAATGATTTGGTTCATGGCCACAGCCCAGTGAGGGCCTGTGCATTCTGGTCCACCACTGACATTCATTTTTCCCAAGCACCTGGCTCCCCAGGTAAGAGGCAAAGCAGAGACTGGATGGCCAGCACCAGTAGGAATGCTCTGGGTTGAGGGTCAGTGCAGGGCACACCGTCGGGAAAGAGAAGAAGCAGTCTCAGATGCTTTTTAAGGCCTTCTATGGCTTAAAACTTCTGACAGCTCTCATCTCTTCTTGATCAGGTACCCCCCATTAGGAAATATCTCTGTGGCTGAATGACAACGAGGAAGATGACATCAAGATAAACACAGAGTAAGGGACAAAAGGAGAGAGAGAGACAGTGAGTAGGCGGTTCAAAGGAAGGATGTGAGCAACCCTCACATGTGGAATCCTGGTGTGTCTGAGGTTCAGTGGGCCGAGGGCAAGCTTGAGCTGACCCGTGACAAGGACCACGTGGAAGGAGTTATAAGGTAGAGACTCCAGAGTGCAGCCTGCCACCTTTGACCCACAAAATTCTCACTTTGCAAAAGGTCCGAGGATTGAAATGGTCCTGACAGCAGATAATTCAGCCCTAATGACAATATTCTGTCTTTGAACTTGAGTAACGCCCTCCAGGCCCACAGCCTGACTCTTGCAGGCTAGTCTTAACCTTACGCCATCTAGCTGGTGCTACTGGACTTGTGGGCGGGGCCCATGCTCTGGACAGCCAATTCATGGCCCGCCCTGACGGACAACTGCAAAAGGAAAGAGCCAGAAGCATGTTACAATCTTACAAGAAGTCAGATGATGCTTTGATTTTTAAATTAAAATAAAGTCCAGGCCTCGGCCCTCTACCACAGCTTCCCCCTAGGAGCTGTCTTCACCTTAGAGATCTCCAGTCTTTGATGAGTCTACTTCAAATGTAGAGGTGTGAATCTGAGATAGCCAATTATCACTCCCTTTTGTTGTCTGATTTTTTTTTCTTCCAAAATGATAAATAGAAACCTTCCCTTTCATCCTGTGCCTTCTGACTCTAAAGAATTTCCTAGGTGATCAATCCACAAAATAAACTCTAAATCCAACCTGTGTGTGCAAATTTGCTTTTTAGAGGGCAGGCAAGTGAAAAGGCCAGATAAGGAGTGTGTGTGGGTGGGTGGGGGCACCTCCATTTCCCCTGCTGAGTCCCCTCCCCCATTCCTCACCTCATGCTTCTGTGTGTAGGTCACTTCAACACATTTCCTATCTTTTCTTTTTTTCAAGTGAGAGGAGAAGAAATAGTGAGACAGACTCCTGCATGCACTCTGACCAGGCTCTACCCCATCAATCCCTGCCAGGAGCTGATGCTCGAATCAACCAATGTATTTTTAGTGTCGGAGGCTGACGTGCTCAGACCTACTGAGTCATCCTCAGCACCTGGGGCCAAAGCATGAACCAATCGAGCCACTGGAAGGGAAGAAGGAGAGGAGGGGAAGAGGAATGGGGAGAGAAGCAGATGGTCCCTTCACTTGTGTACCCTGACCAGAAATCAAACATGGGACATCCATATGCTGGACATCCACTGAGCCAACCGGCCAGGGCTACTTTCTGCCTTTTCACTTCTAGTTGGACCCAACCAGTGCAAAGTACCAGTGGACAATCAGAAGAAGAGGGGCGAGTGCAACGCAGATTCAAGGTGGAGAAAGACACTCCACCTCATGATTAGAGTTGCTCCTAAGAATTTGTAGCCATTTCCTACTAACTGTACCCACCGGGATAGCGGCCTTCCTCTCTTCAGTCATATCCTCATTTCTCTCCTGGGGTCATCTTTACCTCCCAAATAAATACTTGCACTAAAATCCTTATCTGGGTGAACCTAATCTAAGACATACCCTCCTATAATTATCCTGAGTATATTTGTGGATACAGAATGGACACAGATACCATTATGTCATTTAGCTCAAGGCTAACTTAGAATTAGACCCATGAAAGCACTTATTTTAAACTCCACAATGTATCAGGGATATACAGTCGCCCAAATTCAAGAATACTGTTACCACCAAATGCTGGTGAGGACGTAGAGCCACAGGAACCCACATTCATTCCTGGGGGATTGCACAATGGTGTAGTCACTCAGGAAGACAGCTTCCTACAGAATTAAACACAGTCCTATCGCCTGATACAACAATTCTGCTCTTTGGTATTTACCCAAAGGAGTTGAAAATGTTTGTTTACACAAAACCTGCACATGGATGTTTCTAACCGTTTTACCCATAATTTCCCCAAACTTGGACACAACCAAGATGTCCTTCAGTACCTGAGTGGGAAAATAAACTATGGTCCATCCGGACAATGGAATAGTCTTCAGCACTAAGAAGTGAGCTCTCAAGCCATGAGAAGACAGGAAGGAATCTTACATACATATGACTAGCGTCAGTCAAGCTAACAGGCATGATTCCAATTACATGATATTGTGGGGAAGACAAGACAGCCAGAGTAAAAGGACCAGTGGTTGCCAGGATGTGGGGGCGAGGGGTGACTAGGCAGAGCATGGGGGATTTTTAGGACAGTGAAACCACTCTGTGTGATAATGTAATGGTAGAAATGTGGGATTATATATTTGTCCAAAGCCACAGAAGGTACAAGCACCAAGAGTGAAACCTGATGTAAGCAGTGGACTTTGGGTGATAATCACATGTCAGCAGAGGTTCACCAGTTGTAACAAATGTCCCACTCTGGTGGCGGGGGGGTGTTGACAATGGGATGAGCCATGTTTGTGTGGGGGCAGAAAGTATATGGAAAACCTCTGCACCTTTGACTTAATTTTGCTATAAACCTAAAACTTGTCTAAAAAAGAAAATGTATCAAAGTGAAAAAAACAAACAATGCACAGGGTTTTAGGAATCCCCATATAATGCTGGCCCGAACAGGGGAGGGTGTCTTAATATAGTAAACCTTAACAGTGATCACTAATATTTCTTGTGTGTGTGTGTGTGTGTGTGTGTGACAGAGACAGAGAGAGAGACAGATAGAAAGGAAGGGAAAGAGATGAGAAGCATCAATTCTTTATTGTGGCACCTTAGTTGTTCACTGATTGATTTCTCATATGTGCCTTGACCTGGGGGCTACTGCAGAGCCAGTGACCCCTTGCTCAAACCAGCAACCTTGGGCTCAAGCCATTGACCTTGGGCTTCAATCCAGCAACCTTTGGGTTCAAGCCAGCGACCATGGGGTCATATCTATGATCCCATGCTCAAGCCAGCAATCCCATGCTCAAACCTGTGACCTCAAGTTTTGAACCTGGGTCCTCCACATCCCAGTCCAATGCTCTATCCACTGCACCACTGCCTGGTTAGGCATAATATTTCTCATTATGCTTCCCTTCCATTCACCCCCTGATGTTGAACATTCTCACATGACTTACTTTGGCCAATGAAATGGAAGCAGAAGTGAGGTGGACTGTGTGCTTGCCTTGAGAAAGGCGTCATATAAGGATTTATAACTGAGGGCTGTGCAACTTCTCATTATTGCCTGGGAACCTGAATGGGGAATGCTGGACTGAAATTCACTGGGAGACTGAGGGATAGCAATCCTTTGGCAGAAGCCTCGGTGGTGTGGGGTGGCTGGTGTTTGCCTATTAATGGAGCTTTTAGGGAACTGAGTCCTGCACTTATTTAAAAGTGGAGTGAGTCAGCCTGACCAGGCGGTGGCGCAGTGGATAGAGTGTCAGACTGGGATGTGGAGGACCCAGGTTCAAGACCCCAAGGTCGCCAGCTTGAGTGCGGACTCATCTGGTTTGAGCAAAAGCTCACCAGCTTGGACCCAAGGTCATTGGCTTGAGCAAAGGGTTACTCGGTCTGCTGAAGGCCCATGGTCAAGGCACATATGAGAAAGCAACCAATGAACAACTAAGGTGTCGCAACGAAAAACTGATGATTGATGCTTCTCATCTCTCTCCGTTCCTGTCTGTCTGTCCCTATCTATCCCTCTCTCTGACTCTCTCTCTGTCCCTGTAAAAAAAAAAAAAAGTGGAGTGAATCAATCATCAGGACCCACGGTGCCATAAACCTCTCTGGGAATCAAAGCTCAATTTCAAGAATGTGCACATCAGAATATGCATAATTTCTAGGGGCCATCAATCAAAAATTGAAGTTAGAACTGTCCAAGAAACTTTAAATGAAGAACCATCTAGATTAAATCTTTTAATCCAAACTTAAAATTTTTTTTATTCATACACCTTTTATTTTTTAATCCACACTTTTATTAGAGCTTGGATTTATTCTTCAAAATCCCTGAGGCCAGGAATTTCATTTTGTCCCACAAGTAGCTCATCCCATCTGTGGATTGTTCTGAGACACAAGTTGATTTGTATTTTTGACACCCCTCCTGCTTTCTGGGGGTGTAAAAAATAAATATAGGACTTGTTTACCTGAAGATACAACTCAATATTTGATGACAGTGACCCTTACACTTCCCTCATCTCATGTCGTCCTTGCCTCAGACTTCTCATTGCCTTTAAATGTTCATCATGCCCTTTAGTTACAAATTGCCTCATTTAGCCAATGATTAACTTATGTAAATAATAATTTGCCCTGGCTGGTTGGCTCAGTGGTAGAGCATTGGCCCGGTGTGTGGAAGTCTCAGGTTTGATTTCCAGTCAGGGTACACAGGAGAAGCAACCATCTGCTTCTCCTCCCCTTCCTCTTCCCCCCTTCCCTTCCTGCATCCATGGCTCAATTGGTCCAAGTGCATCAGCCCTGAGCACTGAGGATGGCTCCACGGAGCCTCCACCCCAGGAAAAATGGCTCAGTTGCAAGTATGGCCATAGCTGGGCAGAGCATCGGCCCCAGATGGGGGTAGCCAGGTGGATCCCAGTAGGGGCGCATACAGGAGTCTATCTCTCCTCCTCTAACTTGGAAAATAAAACATAAATAACATAATAATATACACTTACAACCTCAAATAGAGGCATATCTAGAATAAAGTGCTAAAATCCCAGTTGATTAATCTCCACTCCCAACTTTCCATATTTCTCTTTCAAGTAAACATTTTTTTAACAGTTTGGTGCATCGCCTTCTGCTCTGTTCCACACACACGTGTCGTGCATGTGCATACACAGCACAGAATGCTGTGGTCTGTTCTTGTTCGTAGGTAAATGGGATTAGATTACAGGTTTTGTTTGTTTCATTTATCTGTTTCCACTGAACACTAGTTTTAGAAATGTTCCTAGAGCAGAATTTATAAAGAGATCTCATTCTATTTGATGGCTGCCAAACATATATAACAGCGTGACTGTATCATAATTTGTTTCACATTCCCCTGTGGGTAGCCATTTAAGGTATCTAGTTTTTTCACTGTTACAAACAATGCTGCAATAGTTCATCCAGGATAAATTCTGAGGAGTAGAACTGCTAATTAGAAGGATATAGAAACTTCACTATTTATACAGTGCATGTTAGTGTCCTCCTGTTATTTCTACAGTCTTTATGCCACGTTCACTTACAAACCCATGAACGGCATACATGATTAGCTGTGTTCACACACAGCGCATCTTAGCCTAAGGTGACTGACACAGACAATGGCAGACCAGCACAACGAAGCCTAGATACAGGGCACTGGCCTCCGGCCAGGCAGTGCTGAGTGACATATGGAGACTGAAGACATGGACCCATCTCACGCAGTGGTGAAACTTTTCATCAGACTCCTTTCCTGATAACTTGGAGGGCAGGTAATAAACCTAATGAGCTGATGACTTCAAGCAGAGACTGGGAAACAGGGTGCCAGCAGCAAGCCATGGTCATTACTAAGCTGCATTTGACAAGGTACGAGAATAAAGAGCTAAACTCATGAAAGGACTGACAGCCAGTGTATAAACGAAAGAGACCAGAGTCAAGAAATTGCAGGACTGCAAACTAAAAGACACACTATTCTCCTCTCCAGTCCTTTGAACAACAAAGATCAATTAATAATATTTAGCCAGCCCTGGCCGGTTACTTAGTCAGTTGAGAGTGTCATCCCGAAATGACAAGGTTGCAGGTTCAATCCCGTCAGGGCACACACGGGAAGCCGCCAAGGAATGCACGACTGAGGGGAACAACAAATGAATATTTCCCTTCCCTCTCACCCCTCTCCCTTCCTTTTTCTATCTCTCTAAAAATCAATAAAAATATAGTCTTGGCCGGATAGCTCAGTTGGTTGGAGCATCGTCCTGGAGCATGGAGCTTGTCATTCGATCCCCTGTCAGGGCACATACAGGAGCAGCTTGATGTTTCTGCCTCTCTCAAAATAAATAATAATAATAATAAGCCCATGTGGTGGCAACGGGCACACTCAGCACCCCAAGAGAAGGCACTAGGAAGGAGCCAACCCCATTTCTGCAGTTTCCCTGGAGAAATGCACGCACTGAAGGAAACAATGGCTAAGCACTTGGACCAACCCGACTGATAAATATTCAACAAAGCAACTACCCCACATTCCAAATATATTGGTGTCATTAAAGACAGGAAAAGGACACTAAGGACACACGACAATTAAATGCAGTCTGTGATCCTGGACTGGAAAAAGAAAGTGCATTATTGGGATAATTGGATAAATTTAAATATACACTGTGTATTAGAGGAGACTCTTAGTCCTTGTTAAATTATCTGAATTTGACTATTATATTGTGGTTATAGGAAAGCGTGTCCTCATTACCTGCTGAAATATTTAGGAGTTTAATATCATTACTGCAACTTACTCTCAAAAGGTTCAGCAGTAGTGACGTGAACGTACATTTCTATGTCTGGTTGTGTGTGTGTGTATGTGTATGCGTGTAAAGCCAGCAAGTAAGAAAAAATCATCTAAAACAAGAGAGGGAATATAAATTCGGGAAAATACTAATAATTGGTGAATGTAGGAAAAGGAAATAGGGGAGATTTTCACATGGTTCTTTCTCTCTTGGTATAAATTTGAAATTTTTCAAAGGGAAGGTTAAAAAATGTTAAACCTTGGAACAAGGTCATAATACCTTAGATTGGACATAAAGGCTCAGTGAAGTGAGAACAAGGGAGAGGCTCTTCTGCATAGGTTCAATGTGCTTCAGATATTTTCATCAAAACAATAATGTGGGGTCTTGTTGTTTGTACATGGAGCTGAGTAGAAGCATCAGCTGGCTAAGTGTCCGTGAGTATCACTGTCATGGGCACACCAGCCTTGACTGGAAGATTTTTTTTTTTTTTTTTTTTTAGGTGAGAGAAAGGAAAATAGTGAGACAGACTCCCACATGCACCCTGACTGGGATCAATCCAGCAACTCCATCTGGGGCCAATACTTGAGTACCAAGCTATTTTTAGCACTTGAGGCTGGCCCACTTGGACTAACCGAGCTATCTTCACTGCCTAGGGCCATACTTGAACCAATCAAGCCACTGGCTACAAAGAGAGGGAGAGTGAAGGGGAGAAGGGGAGGGGAGAGAAGCAGATGGTTGCTTCTCTTGTGTGCCCTGACCAGTAATCAAACCCGGGACGTCCATACACGGAGCCAATGCTCTATCCACTGAGCCACTGGCCAGGAAGAATATGACTGAGCCAAACCTACAACAACCCCTGCCCCCAGCCCTCCACGAGAAGGAAATTACAGGGAGGCTAGAAAAAAAAAAAGCCGTAATAACGAGAACCACCTAACAAAAGAGCTGCTTTGGTAATGAGTCTCCTGACCCTGAAAATACTTAATCAAAGGCTGAGAGACAAAAGCAAGGCTGCCTTTCAAAGGGAGAGGAACGCTTCCCCGAAAGGAAATGAAGACTAGGTGACCTCTCGGGTCCCTCGCCACTGTGATGGGGTCATTCCAGGAAATGCAGCAACTTGTTATTGTATTTCGGTAGCTTATGTAATACTTTGTGCATTTTAAATGCTGACACAGGAACCCTCTCCTGGGTTGGGCTATCCGCTCACATTAGTAAATGTCGTGTAGATACCACTGGCGGAAGACAATCACTAATGACTGTTTGAGAATCCAGGTCTTGCCATGGTTCTCTTGGGTTTGGTTGTCCGCCAAGCATGGGCATCACCTCACCTTATTCCAGGTCAACTAATAGAGGAGCTAAATCTCCCCTGAATTGTCATTAACATTTATCAAATGTTCACTTTCCTCCCAGCAACATGTCCCGCATATGTTTCCATTTTCTATTTAGACTCAGATTACTCTGTGACTGTTTGATTCCCAGAACAAAGGCGTTCCAAGGAACATGTGAAACTCTTCTGCACCTAACGTTCTGCAAAAGTTTGGTAAGGGCTGTGGTCATGAGCTAGTCAACATGTGGAAAATCCTTCCAGACTTCCTTCTCTTGTGGTGTTTCTTGCCAGGAAATGGCTTGATCACTAGATACCTGATGTTTGTGATTAGCCAAAATAAGCTTTCTTAGAGTTGGAGTGAGAGAGAGTGTGTGTGTGTTAGAGGAGTTAGAGTTAGGTGGGTTTTTCTTTTCACAGTTTAAAGATATTTACAAAGCATTCTTTAAGTTCCCATCAAAAATGCAAAATAAAGTTTTCCTCCTGCCATTCTATATGAGCTTGTGAAAGACACGGCAGCCGCGTGAACAGCCTGCAGCTCAGTTCTGCAGTTCCGGCATGCCACAGCTCTGCAAGGCAGGGCCAAGAAGGGATTAGGAGCCAATCGTCAACACTCCGACACTTCAGCCTGGAAAGGCAGTTGCCCAAGTGCCAATTTGCAAAATCCCAGCCCAGCTCAAGCCAGACAGTGAGCACTTTGAAAGGGAAACAGATTTTAGTGGCCATATGTGCAATCATTATTCATCCCCATGACAACTGAATAAAGAAGTGTGTTGGCCAGTCTGAGCACCACTGTGCTGTGGCTAGAACAGGCTGACTCCACTTGCCCCCCATGCAGAAACCTGCACCACCTGCTCCAGAGTCCAGATCCAGAGTGGCCTCAAGAGGGAGGGCACTATCAGGAGACCTTAGGCCAGAATCTCAAGGTCAACATTGTCATCCACACATGTCATCCAAGTGGAGACATGGCCATCACACTGGACAATGTGAACTTGGCTCACTCCCTCATTGCCCCTTCTATCTGAAATTCTTAGCTTTTATCTGACTACATTTGATCTCATTTCCCTAAATTTGTGCCCCCCTGGACATCTGTGATGAAATAACATACTACATTTGTCTCCGCATTCTTCTCTTGAGGCAAGATTCAGATGGAAAGTGTGCACTGGTTCCATACCAGGTGTATATAACAAACCAATGAACCAAACTCAGGGCATTCTCACCAACCCTAGCTGAGAGGCAGGCCTCCCTTGCTTTTCCCTTTGTCTGATTTGGAGTCACAAGATGAATAAGGCACCAATCTCCTCAGTTATCACGGCTTTTCATTTCTGATGACCTGACCACATCCCCAAATTACCCTGGAGCTCCATAAGCAGGTCACGTAACCACTAAAACATCTCTGATTCTGGTCCTGTCCACCCACAGGCCAGAGTGGACGTTTAACCAAGCAAATCATGGGCAAGAACTGGCTCCAACAACAACCACAGCTGTGGAGTCATATGCACATGATACACTATCCAAACTGACAAAACTCAGAAGCCCTGATTGGAAGGAAAAAATCAAGGCGTGCTGACCAGGAAATTCACCCTCCAACGACTTTCCATAGCAGGTCATTTCTTATAATTCTAGAAGCACAAGTGCTTACAGTGCAGCTGCTGTAACGTCTTCTGTCCCACAGTATCCATTCATTTCTCGTTGAATGATGTGGCTTAACCACCAATCATTTATTTGCTCAATCAGCAGACACTTACTGAGCATGCACTATGTCCCAAGCATTGTCCTAAGCAAATATAGATGCTAAGACAAAAAGGGAGGACTTGGCTGTTTAGCTTAGAGCACTAGCCTGGTGTATGGACATCCCAGGTTCGATTCCTTGTCAGGGCACATAAGAGAAGTGACCATCTGCTTTTCCCTCCCTTCTTCCCCACCTTCTCTCTCTCTTCCCCTCCCACTGCCAATTACTCAATTGGTTTGAGTGTTGGCCCTGGGCGCTGAGGATAGTTGGGTTGGTCCGAGTATGTCAGCCTCAAGTGATAAAAATAGCTCAGTTCATTTGAGCATTGGCCACAGACAGTGTTGCTGGGTGGATCCCGGTCGGGACGCATGTGGGAGTCTGTCTCACTATCTCCCCTCCTCTCACTTAAAAAAAAAGAAAGAAAGAAAGAAAGAAAAGACAAAAGAGAGGCAGAAGTTTCCTTTATGCATTATCTGGCTTTGTAGAAGTTCCCACATTAGTTCAATGGCAACTGGACTCATTTCCAATCAAATCTAATTATCTTGGTGCCTCCTTGGAATCAGAATGCAAGTTCCTGGAAGGGTGACTCCAAAACAAAGAACAAAAATTCCAAATAAACTCGTTTTCCTCTTAGATGAAGGTGTAGATTTCAGGGACAACACTCTAAACCTTTAAAAAGTTCTTCCAATGGACCACAGTGATGGTAACTGGTGGCACCTATGGGGATGACCTAACCTGAGGGCTGAGTCTTTTTCAAACATGAGAAACTAAAAGAATAAAGAACGCAACAACACAACATAACGTACTGATTCTTGTTTAACAGAGTTCCCTCTTTTAAATTTGAAATAAAATATCTGTATTCTATTGTATAAAACTGAGAAAGAGATGAAGTTAAGAACAGAAAGGCTATGCATATTCTAGCCACTACAGTAATTGTACCTAAATCAGACATGCTCACTTACCACACTTACTTGTACTCTTTGCACGGCCCCCTATGACCTTGTCTCCCTTTCTTCTACCTCCTCCTCTACCACTGAGTCTTTGTTTACCCCAAAATTTTGCAAAATATATCCAATGCCCACTGCCTGGTTCTGTACAGCCTGTGAACTAATACTTTTTATATTTTTAAATGAGGAGGAGGGGTTATTCTGTAACATGTGAAAATTATGTGAGATTGTCCCTGGCCAGTTGGCTCAGTGGTAGAGCGTCAGCCTGGCATGTGGATGTCCCAGGTTTGATCCCTGGTCAGGGAACATAGGAGAAGTGACATCTGCTTCTCTCCCCCTCCCTCTCCTCCTTCTCTCCCTCTTCTCCTCCCACAGTCAATGGCTTGATTGGTTTGAGTGTGGCCCCAGGTGCTGAGGATAGCTCGGTTGGTCCAAGTGAATTGACCTCAGGCACTAAAAATAGCTCAACTGATTTGAGTGTCAGCCCTAGATGGGGGTTGGGGCACATGTGGGAATCTATCCCCTCCCCCACTTTCACTTAAAAAAAGAAAAAGAAAATGATGTGAAATGTAAATTGAAGCCCCATAGACAAGTCAACAAAGGGATATCGCTGTGTACTAGTCCCACTTTATTTATTGGTTGCTTTGACCCCATAGGGTTGAGTTGAACAGTTGAGAGAGGACTTGTGGCTCTCAAAGCTGACACTGTGGGCCATCTGCCCTTTTCTGAAAGCATGTGCCTGCTCTTGGTTTGACCTAACGTTACTCTTTCTTGCATTCGGTCTCACACATTGGCTCTGTTTGTGTCTCCAGCCAGGTCTATTTTACTTCCCTGGCCACAACATGCATTCATTCAGCACTTTTTCTACATCCCTGAGCATTGAACTTGCGCGCCAGCCATCCTTTCTCAAAGGCTGAGTAGCTGGTCAGCTGAGCCATGGCATTGCTGGCCAGCCCCTCCTGACTGCGTCACCTGCCAACCTGCCAGCTTGCCCTGTCATGGTGACTCTCACTGAAGCTGTTGTCAATCATTTCATCTCCAGTTCAACCTTCCCCTCATTTTTCCCACAGTCCTTTCTGCAAAAGACTCAGTGGACTTGGTCCCAGGGGGCCTAGCCCCCATGACTTGTCATCTTCCAGGAGCCTCATCCCAACAGGGACACATGGACACTGTCTTTAAAGATGTGAATGTAACTCACTCCTTCACTGACGTACCACCGGAGCCTCTTGGCATTAGTTAGAGACCCTATGGGCTCCAAATATCTTTCCCTTTTTCTAAATATTTTAACACAATGCATCAAAACAAACCTGTGTGGTAAACTGTTTGGAAGTGTTTGTCACAGTAGTTCTATTAAAGCCGCGTGGTTGAGAGACATCTCTGATAAATGTTGTCAACATTCCTCCTGCCCTTCAATATGGTTTTATAAACAATTGTTAATTTTCATGGAAATGGGTGATGTGGGAGGGCGCAGAGGACCGTGAATCGGAACTGTCTACTGATAATGCCTCCTAAACTCTTCACCTAACCCGAGGACTGAGCAGAGGGCTGGCGGCTGTGGATGACTCTCTTCCCTCCTTGTCCTGACACGCTCGGTATAAATACAGGTATTCACAGACCATGAAGGACTCAAGCACACTGTGCACACAGAAAGAGCAGGAGGAGAGACCCTGATATAATCTTTCAGGACACACACTGATCACTGAGGTTCCGGTGTTGGAGGCTGGCGGGATGGAAGAACTGTGCTCATTCCCAAGGGTTGCCAAGTTCCAGCGCTCATCATTACTTTTGTAATTAAAACTTCATTTAAAGGCCCTGGCCTGGTGGTTCAGTGGATAAAACATTGACACAGTGTTCCAGAGGTTGTGGGTTCAACCCCCTGCACTCCCCCTGGTCAGGGTACATATGAGAAGCAATCAATGAGTGCACAGCTAAGTGAAACAACAAGATGATACTTCTCTCTCTTTCCCCCTTTCCTTTTCTCCTTTTTTCTATTCCTCTCTCAAACTAATGGAACACATTTTTTAAAAAAGTCATTTAAAAAAACCCAATTTATTATTTTAAGCTCTTAGAGCTAAATGTGCACAGCAATGTGGTCCTGACTTAGCAAGACGTAATCTGGTCATGAACTCCAGCCCCAGTTAGATGATCAATAAAAGGTTAACTTGTTTGGATCTCAGTGTATTAGGATTAATATTCCCCAATGAACTGGGCAGGACCTTCTCCCCTCACAAGGAAGCAATAGGAAACTGAAATGTCATAGTCAAGGGGACCACACGGATGACCAGATGACGTGAACTTCCCATCCGTGCAGGTACCACACACAAATTCTACTGGAGTCCTTCTCTATCGGGCAGTGTGCTGCATTGTCCACTCTGAGAACACCAAGCATGACATCAGTAATTACTGGGAATTCCTTAACCTGTGGCATCTTCTGGGAGAAGAAAGCCAATGAACCATGACATGTTGATGCTCTGGTGTCCCTGAAGACGCATGTGTCTGTGCACACAGCATAA
The DNA here is from genome assembly GCA_037038555.1 of Rhynchonycteris naso. NCBI lineage: Eukaryota > Metazoa > Chordata > Mammalia > Chiroptera > Emballonuridae > Rhynchonycteris > Rhynchonycteris naso. The sequence goes on from CM072999.1 coordinate 225,446,248, forward strand.
CTTTCATGTAAAAATCTACAGCTGGGGACCTGAGAGTCATGTGGAACCTGTCTTTCCATTGGTTGTAAAAGCCTACATTGTGTTCCTTTTTCCAAATGACTCTGTGTACACTAATAATATCAGTAGGTCAGACAGAAACTATAATCTCAATATAAGGCACATATGAGTTTCAAAGCTTTCTATCAACAGTCTTCAAATGAATCCAACTCTCCTCCCTAAAAGTGAAGTAAAATGGGGAGAGAGATAGTCATTTAAAATTAAGAGAAAGAAAACAATGTCTATGTATTGTCAATCTGGATTGTGTCCAAAGGCCAGTGACAGTAACTTAACTATAGTAATTTAAGCAAATAAGGGTTTATTGTCCTCACATAATAAGTAATCTTATGTAGGCAGTCAACATCTGGGTACTGACTCTGTCCACTCCCCCATCTTATCCATGTCCTTTCATTCTAGTGCATGCTGCCTCGTGGTCAAAAAAGGGCTGCTCCAACTCCGGCCTCAACTCTGTATTCCAGGCAGAAAAATAAAGTGCAACGGAGGAAAATAAAAAAGAAAGAAAAGCCGAAAACTAAACCATTTACCCCAAATCCTTAGCTGACCTCTGTTTTTACCTCATTGTCCGGAATTATATCACACAGTCAGTGCTAACTTCAGTGCAGAGTGGAAACAGGAGTCTTCTACCAAACGGATCACAAAACTGGTGTTCTGTTAGCAAGAAAGGGAGGGTGCAAACCGGGTAGACAACTTGCAGGGTCTGTCATCTAGGTATAATTTCCAGGGGAGAGCTCATGGGCAACATGCTTACAGCCATTCTGCCAGAACCCTGATCAGACTGCCTGTTTCCATGCAAGAGCAAACATCCGGCTGGATTGAAACCATCTGAAATACGCTCACGTCCACCAGATGTTTGGCCCATTAGAACCCCAGTCTGAGCATTCTTGCCGAATCAAAATGAAGCACAAGGCGTGCCTTGTATTGGAACCAGCAAACTGTGCCAAAACATGGAAAGAATGTATGTCATGATCTGTGACAGTAAAACCAATGATTTTCACTTTCTGTGTGATATGAAGCAAATGGCTCTAAACTAAGCATCAAAGCTGAAGTTTCTGGGAGAAGGAGGTTGATTCATTAATTCTCTGTGAAACCCAGGGCTAGTCACGCTCACACACACCTTGGGACGTTAAAGTGCCAAGTCTTAAGGGAAGGCGTTTAGATCTATATGGAAGCTGACTGAAAGCCCAGCCTCTCCAAGGACGAGGTTTGGCTGCCTGGAGCTGCCGTGCCTTTAAGAAATTATTATTATTTTTTTGCATCCAGATTTAGATGAGACCGAGGGACCTGATTGCATCTGACGCTCACCCAGCTGGCATTCATTTCCCGCGACTAAGTTAAATCACGCCTCTACCCGCGCTACCTTTCCTTCGATGGAAACGGAACACGCTTACGTGAAATGAAGTATTTCTTTTATGGGTCCAGGAGAAGGAAACCGACTTTTATTGAATACCTACCTGCCTATCTACCTACTGTGAACTGGAGCCTGTGCTAAACTCTTTGCATATCAGTGAAGGACAGTAACACTTTGAGTCCTGTGGGAAGAGGTGACAAGGTCAGCCTGAGAAGTGGAGCTCCAAACCAGCAGGACAGAACTCCCGTGTTATCTCTGGTTAAAGGACGTGAATGCCATGCAAAAGCTTTGTGGTCAGCCCTGCTCAGCAGTTTCCCTTCCAGGCCTTTCTATTTTCACTCTCCTGGTGAATTTTATCAAGTGTTTTTATTTTCTTCTCTCCAATTTCCTCCACTGTTCCAAACTGGAAAGCAATTATATGTTGTCTTATTGACAGATTCGGTTCAACTTATGGAGGAGGTGTCAATTTAATTTGATATGTCTGTTTTTATCCATAATTGTGGGATCAAGGCTTTGTCCTCATTTTAAATTCTCAACTCTAGAGGGAAATAGGCCAGAAAAATTGACCAGCAAGTTCTATAAAACTCTCTAGGTACAAAAAATTCTACATGGCCCTAGGCAGTGGCTCAGTGGATAGAACATCGGCCTGGTGTATGGATGTCCCAGTTCGATTCCCGGTCAGGACACACAGGAGAAGCTACCATCTGCTTCTCTCCCCTCCTACTCCCCCTTCTTTTCCTCTTCCCCTCCCACAGCCAGGGGTTCACTTGGTTCTAGTGTGGCCCTGGGCACTGAGGATAGCTCCATTGGAGGGCTACATCCTCAGCCACTAAAAATAGCTCAGTACTTGAGCATCAGCCCCAGATGGTGATTGCCAGGTAGATCCCAGTCAGGGCATATGCAAAAGTCTGCCTCGTTATCTTCCCTCCTCTCACCTAAAAAAAAATAAAAATAATAAAAAATGAAATTTTATGTAATATGAGAGTATAAGAAAGGATGGGAAACTCCTCCAGTTTATTTTAATGACACAGCAAAACCCTTATAACAAAAGCAGATGAGAACCAGTAGAGAAGGAGGGTTATAAATCACTTCACTTACAATGATAAACATTTTAAATAAAATGCTATTGCATCAAAACCATGAGCAGATGAGGAAAATATTACCACCAAGTGCTCCCCTGAATGTGAGAGTGATTGAGAATTAGGAGATCTAATAAGATAATTTGATGAAACTGATATGTGAGATTTATCTAAGCCCTCTTTCTCTTCAGAGCAGGAAGAGGAATGGAATGTCCTTCTCCAGCTGGGAAACGAGAAGGGAGGCCAGGGACGAAGAAGCCAAGTTGGTGACTTCATTTTTCATCCAGGCTGGGAAAATTTTAAGAGACTGGTAATATCCAGAGTAGTCCAGCATGGGCTGGAATAGGAAACTACATACACTAGGGAGTGTCTACTGTTACACTCTTCACAGAGAGCAATTTAGCAGCTATCTATCAAAATACAAAGTAGATGGACCCTACTGACCCTGCCATTTAACTAAGGAATCTACCTGAAAAAATATACTTTCAGACCCCAGTGGTAGAGTGTTGGCCCAGTGTGTTGCTGTCCCAGGTTCAATTCCCAGTCAGGGCACATAGAAGAAGTGACCATCTGCTTCTCCACCCTTCCCCCTCTCTTTTCTCTCTCTTTCTCCTTCCCTCTTTCTCTCTTTCTTCCCCCCGCCCCCTTCCTGCAGCCATAGCTCGATTGATTGGCCCCAGGCGCTGAGGATGGCTCCATAGAGCCTCCACCTCAGGTGCTAAAAATAGCTCAGTTGCGAGCATGGCCGAGCATCAACCCAAGATGGGGGGTGCCAGGTGGACCCTGGTCAAGGCACATGCAGGAGTCTGTCTCTTTATCTCTCCTCCTCTCACTTGAAAAAGAAGAAAAAAAAATACTTGCATATGGGTATAATGATATATAAAAATCCCCCACTTCTGTATTGGAGAAAACTAGAACAAACTGAATGTCCAGCAATAAAGAAATTGTGATGTTAACTATTGATGCATTCTTAAAATGGAATACTCTATGGACAGCAAACGAGATGAGGTAAATTTACATGAACTAGCAAGAGGACATCTTAGACATGGTGTGAAGTGAGTAAGAGGCTGCAGAGCTATAACTATAAATCATGGTCTCAGTTCTATAAGTAAAAATCTCTCCTTGAATGTGTGCGCAGGCATGCACACACAAGAGCATGATGACAGGTGCGACAGCTTGTCACTTTTAGCAGATTCTATTGGTGTGAGGCAAGCTGCACGTCCCATCCACACTCACACGGAAGTGATTATAGATTTAAAATGGGGCCACAGTGGTGTGGCTTTTGGTACCCCACAGAGATCACTGCCCTAAGGAACTGATGGACTAATCCACTCCTTAATCTCATCCTGCAGGTTTGAGGAAAGTCAGAACTCAGTTATTTTCTCTCCCTAAATTTATGACGTCTTCATTCACGCCTTAGAAGATGAATGTGTTCACTTAATGATGAGAATGGATTTCTAAACTCTACATAAGTGTTTTAGTAAAAGGAGTATTTGAGGATTATTTCTTGACCTTTGCTTAGGAGGCACTGCTGCTAATATGTATCTAAAAGTCAACTGGGTTCTGCCTTTCTCGGTTTTCATTGAAGGGTGAGGTTCATTCATTTAGCTGCATTCGATATGATTGTAAATGGAGCTGCTGGAAATGCAGCACGGTGTGGTCAGCCATCCATTAGGCCTTCATTTTACTCAAAATCACAGGCTGCAAAGTATCATGCTCCAATTTAAAGGCATAATGGCTACGAAAACAATCCCAGGAGCCACCCCTGGGGAGCAGTGAGCATGCACCCTGGATCCTGGCACCTTCTCAAGAGAAGAAAGTTTTCAAATGAGGAGGCAGGATGACTAATGTTTCCACGGGTAGAAAGATCATTTCTTTCCATAGAAATAAAAAGCCACTTGGCTCTCAGCAAAGATCAGGCGATTGAAACTGAAGAAAACAAAATGAATAAACACGGAAAGGATATCTGGGGTCAAAAATAATAAATCTGTTCCCCAAATCACAAATACCCTCAAAAATAGAAATTGGACACCTTAAGGGACTGATCTTATTTGTCCAAAGGAGTCGAGGGCTCGGCTGGGGAGCTGAGGGGGGACCTATCAGCAGAGCACAGCAGAGACTTCCTGCTGTGGCGTTCTTTACCATCTTTAGAGAGGCAGCCAAAAGTGGGTTGTGGCATGAGGGTAGTGGCTATGGATCTCCCTCCTGGAATCCAAGGGGTGGGGATGGTATATAAAATGTCACAGTGGGGGAAGGGAGCAATGCCACCACCCAAGGTGTTGGTATTAGAAGGTGGGGATTTGTGGTGATTAGATCAAAACGGTGGTGCCCTCATTCATGGGCCTTGTGCTTTTACAAAGCTTTGAAAGTAGAGGTTACCTGGAACCCCTTGACCATGTGAGGTCACGGCAAGAAGTCTGTGGCCCAGAAGCGGGTCCTCCCTGCAACCATGCCAGTGCCCTTCTGAGCCTCCCGGCCTCCAGAGCAATGACAATAAATAAATCTCTGTTGCTTCTAAGACACTCAGCTGGCAGCATTTTGTCACAGCTGACATAATGGACCCAGACACCACCAGGGACTCCTGTCCCTCTCTGCATCGATGGGCCTTCGACCACCTCCATCCACGGAACCCTAAGATGCTAAGGAGCAAATTGACCACCAGCTCCAACTACTCTCCTCACACAGCAGTGGGGACAGCAAGGAGCATCCGGCGGATCCTGCAGTGCGCTGTGGCCGCCGCCGGGCAGAGGTTACCTGGAACTAGCATGCACACCTGCTCACTCATCAACTCCAGAAAACAGTGCCTCTCCCTTAAATAAAGCACCAAGCGGACTAAATGTATCTTTTATATACTTTATATTTTGAGACTTTAGGTGAAACATGTAATTTCAGAGAATGCAGTGAGACTATTAATTATCTCGTACCTGGAGGAGGCCCAGCCCGCTACTCACATCCTCATTCCATTTGTGTCAAGAACACCTTGGCAAGAATTTGCTGCCATCCGCTCTCATTAGAGTTAGTCTAAGGGCCCTCAGGACATAAGACAGGCTGAGAGTTCGGAAGAAAAGGAGGGTTTTATTGTACTTGTGGTTGCTTTTTGTTTTGTGTTTTCAAATTAGCTTGTTTTAATCTGGGATCAACCTGTGAGAACCCAGTGCAGAGCTGTCCTGTGCAGATTGCATGCAGCTTCCAACAAACTCAGGAGAGACCACAGACAAATGTAGTGGAGAGAAAGAAAAGCCACTTCTATATATTTAAAGATTTCTGGAAAAATGTTTTTTTTCTCATACAGTTAGCAAGCCCTCCTAAGGCGATTCCCAATCTCTCCTTCTCCAATAACTGTCCTCACGCCAGAGACAGATGTCCGCGCAATGAGCGCACTAGACCCGTAGCTCTTTTCTTTAGGGACAGGAGGGTTGGAAGATCAGAATTCCTGGCAAATTTGGCAAAAGACCGAAGCAAGACTTCCACTTCTGCTGCTGTTAAACAGCAGAGAGCAGCAGCCCCAGGCCCACTTAATGGGTAAGAATCAAGCTTCTGTGTTTGGGTGGAGAAATATGACTGCTGACAGATTGATGGTTCCTTAGAGTGTGTGAACCCAGGCCCCGAGCGAACGCCTTTCTGCAGATGCCAACATGCTGTGAGCTTTCTGCTCCAGGGGCTGTCGCCACCCCTTCAGCCTCCTGACTTAATATCCCCGGGGGTGGGTCTGAAGACCCTGCAGTCTCAGAGAGCCCTTGGCTGACATGGAACCAGACAGAAGGTAATGACAATGAAGAGCAGGGCCAAATAAGTGCCTGCAGCCTCCACTCTTTCTTCACCGAGGCGAGCCTCACAGGAGAGAGCGTGCCTCGGCTTTTGTATGGTGACCCAGGGCTCTCCTACGCAGCTTTCTCTGACATTAACCCAACACTGACCCAGAATCAATTGGGCTTATGATCTACCTGCATCTCTGTTCATGGAAAACCAAATCTTAATTCTGTGAATCAATACAACCAAGGAAAAAGCTCTTGTGCCTGGGTATTCATGAACCTCTTACAACCCTTCAGTTCCATCTGCCCAAGAACCGAACAAAATATAAATCATCAAGGGAAACAACAGCTCCGTTTTAGAATTGACCCAAGAATCCCATGCCATCCCTAAGATGTTTCCAATTGGAAATATCAGTTATCATTATCCAACATACCCTTGGAGCGCAAAACTGTAGCATTTTTTTTTATCTAAAATGCTGGTATAAGAAATTATCTAGCATAGTCCAATTTTATGGATAATTTAAAATCAGAGAGAAGAGGAGTTGTTCTTCATGCAGTAGCAGAATTCTAGCACAGCTCCCTAGGTCCCCACCCCCTGGTGTACACACAGGGTTCAGTCCTCTCCCCTTGCGGGGGGTGGGGTGGAAGTGGGCTGTGAATGTGATGGGTTTCATGTCTGTGTTTGTGTTATATGGAAAAAGGTGGAGGAGTTTTTCAGACGTAACAATGGTCCCTAATCAGTTGACTTTAAGTCAATCAAAAGGTGGGCCTGACTTAATCAGGCGGGTTCTGGAAAGAAAGGGGAGAGTCAAAGTGGGGGATGTTCTCTGACTGGTCTTGAAGAAGCACGTGCCATGTTATAGGCAGGTCCGCATGACAGAGCAGCAGGCTCTCTGCAGGATCTGAGGACCTCAGTCCTAGAGGAAGTAAATTCTGCCAACAACCCCGAATGAGCTGGGAAATAGGGGGCTGCAGCCGTGGCCGAGATCTGCTGAGACCTTGAGCAGCAGACCCCGCTGATCATGCCATACTCCTGACCCACAGGCTGTGCAGTGATACATCTGAGTTGTTTTAAGCCTCCAAGCGCATGGCCATTTGTCTCACATGGTAGAAAACGAACACACTGAGATCAAACATTGAACCCTGGCGAAAGGGGACCTAGAAAGTATTTTCACCCGCAACTTAGCTCCCTTCGGTTATTGCTGTGCAGGAAGACCAGAGCTATCTATCCCCGAAGAACACAAACCAAATACAGAACCCACAAAGCAGCTCAGAATTCGTAAGAAGGAGTCACTACATCCAGCTAGGATGACCCTGGTCATCCACAAATGGGATTCCAGCTGCATTCTCACAGGTTTAGGGGAGAAATCACACCAACAGCCTGGGTCCTTCACACCCTGCAGAGGAGGTTTGTTTGGTGCTTAAGAAGTCTTGGGGTCCTGGCTGGTTACTCAGTAGACAGAGCATTGGCCTGGTGTATATGGAAATCCCAGGTTCAGTCCCTGGTCGGGGCACATAGAAGACACAACCGTGCACTTCTTCATCCTTCCCCCTCCCTTCTCCTTTCCCCTCTAGCAGCTAGTGGCTCAATTGGTTCAAGCACTGGCCCTGGGTACTGAGGATGGCTCAGTTGGTCTGAGCACATCAGCTTCAGGCAGTAAAAATAGCTTGGTACTTGAGCATCATCCCCAGATGGGGTTGCTATATTGATTTTGGTCTGGGTACATATGGGAGTCTGTTTCACTATCTCCCCTCCTCTCACCTATAAAATAAAAAAGGTCTTGGAATTTCTTGGTAATACATAAAAATTCAAAAGACTTACTATAAAAATTAGTATTTCTACCTGTCCTTGAAATTGGACATTAAACCCATGAGGCCTGAGCTACAAGCATCCTTTTCAGACAGGACAGTTATCATCACAGTCCCCATGGCCCTAACTGTCTTGCACCTGGACTGTTTCATTCATTAGCTTTTAATGTCAGGTCCCGTGAGTTTATGGGCTGGGCACGTGAACAAGACCAGGTCCCTGCAGGGACCCAGCGGCAGGGTCGTGAATGCTGTGGTCCCACTCTGGCAGAGAGGGTGGGACAGGAAGATGAGGTGGGCCCTTTGGCGGCCTGCCAGACAGCTCCAGCTTCTGGGTGCAGGTACCATTAAGGCATAGAAAAATGAGCGGCTGCCCCAGAGCCCAGCTGGGACTGAACAAAGAACAACTGTGGTGACTGCTACCCGCCTGGACTCTCTGCTGCCGGCGGGCTGGGAGGGCAGGCTGCAGCCCCCACACCTGCCTGCCACTCGCTGAAAGCAGCAGCACTGAGCCACAGCTCCTGGCTGTGGTCAGCTAGAAACCTGGTCCTGTGAGCCAGGTGGCAGAGAGGAAGGCCAGCCGCACTCCCAGCTGAGGCCCCTGAGCCAGGCCACCCCTCGGCCATGGGCATCCGGCTCCGAGCTGCCAGGTGCAGCCCCGGGAAGGTGCTGGCACAGTGCACTGGTGAAACACAGCCCAGTCCCTGGCTCACTCGGGGCCACATGCTCTGACGGCCTTTGTCCCAGTCCTTGCAGGCTGCACCTGTGTGGGGACAATGTGGGCACCCAGCTGGGCACCGTGGGAGTGGGGACAGAGGCACAAAGAGCAGAGGCTCCCAGTGGAGGAACCGCTGCTCAGCTCCCCAGGTGGGAGAGGTAAGAGGCCACATAGGCCTGGATGCTGCAGCGCCATTGTCCTGACAGCCAGTCCCCAAAGCTCACAATGGCTAGAGAGAGAGGGTGATCTGGCCCAAGTCCTGATCCAGCGGGGGTCTGCTCACTCCATCAACAGCAAGTGTGTCCCCTGTCCCCTAGTGCTACCCCACAGGACTGGGAGGCAGACGGAAAGGGGGGCGTGTGTCCTGCCAGGCAAATATGCCAACCCTGTCCTGTGGAAACAGGCCCAGGACTGCTACTACCACCTGGGTTCATGGTGGCCTGGTTCACCCCTCACCTCAGGCCCCGCCCACAGGCGTGTCCCACAGGTCCCAGCCTGGGTTTATACACAGGGCAACACTGTTCTTATGCCCCCAGCTGTAATGTCCACCCCCTCTAAGTGCACAGGACACCTCTCAGAACCTTGCCCTCTGCCTCCCCATTGATGACACTGGCCTCACTCTGTGTCTGCTATGGGTTTCACTTAGGATCAGCACCAGCACTGTAGGTCTTGCCGAGAGGGCCTCGCATCAAGGCACTGCCCTAACTTGAAGTCAGTACAGTCTAGCCTGTCCATCAGTAAGGAAGAAAGCATTCCATTGGCATCTCAAGTGCATATAAAAGCAATGTTGAACCTCTAAGGCACCATACCACTGCCAAAAGCGGTGATTAGTAGAACTAACCGCTTCAGTGCTGGAACTGAACATGTACATGGCGCATCCTCCGGTTAGTTTGGGGCTCACAGTCACGCAGACCTGGCCCTCATCTGCATCAGGCTTTTACTGCCTTCTCTGTGTATGAGACCAACTCATTAGAAGACAGTGACATTTGTCTGGAGCCGCAGAAGGACACCAGCCGCAGGGAAGCAGTCTGCAGGGTGTGCTGCTTGCCTCTGCACATTTAGGAGGGGTGCCAGGCTGCTGGTGCCTCCCCCGAGCCAACCTATTCCTTGGACAGCCTCAGGCAGGCTCAGCCCCACGTGCCAGGTCCTCTCCTGGGCTTTCTCACTGGCGAGTTCTTGATTTCCATTCAGGACTTTGCCTTTCTAATGTGCACAGAGAAACACTGTAACTGTGTCCCTCCCTGGCCCAGGGGGCTGCAGGTGCTCCCACCAGGGCCAGCTGTATCCGCCCCTCCTGCCCAGGTGAACGGTGTCTTTGAGGCACCCACGGGGCATAAGTCCCGCTGCACTGTTTTGTCTCCTGATGGATCCAGACTCCCTTTGTGATGGGACATGGGCACAGTCTCCACGGAGAAGCTGCAATTCATTTCCTAAAAATTCTCGTTTTTCTCCTGTTCCCTCCTTTAAAAGATAAGGTACTGCCAGGGGGAAGATATCTTCTAGCAAGGACGCTCAGATTGCCTCTTCACTGACGCACACTGTCCTCTAGATCTACTCAGTATCCACCTCAATTGATTTCCACTGATTAGGATACACTTCACTAGGAGCAAAGGGGTATTATTTGTGGAAAAAATCCTCCCAACTCCCTTTAACAATATAACAATATAGAAACAACTGTGTAACCGTACAGTTACAAATCATCTTCCCAAGGGCAAGGAGATCGTAAGGCGGATAAATTACGGCAAATGCTCAAGTCACAGAAACTGCAGAACTTGTGATTTGGCACCTCAAATAGTGACATGGTTTGGACTGATTTTTCCCCCCAGTGTTGAACAATAAGCTGATTATTTCACATTTTAAAAAGTGTGCTTCAAGTACCTTTTTTATTATTATTATTAAATCTGCAAAAGGAGAACCTGGAAAGGAATACCAATTCCTTCCTGGAAAACACGTGCCCCTTTCCTGCCCCCTCCATGCCCTGCCCGATAAATAACATGAGCGGGCAACGATCTGCCAACAGCAGCTCCAGGCATGAGGCACAACATCTGTTACCGAGACACTGGAGAGACAGTGGAAAGCACGCTGGCTGCTTGCCAACCCTCAGACTCCAGATTTTTGCTGACAAGGCTGTCAATAAATGGGCAGATGGCATTAGCTCCGCTGGCAGGAGAGTTCAGTTAACCCCACACGGGACATTATCTCCAGCTCACGGTGCGGTGGGCTGAGCCCATTGTGGGGACATGAAAACCATCCGTTGGTGGAGAAGGGAGAGCGGGGCCATAGGCAGCACTGGCTCCATTTAATAAGGCTCGCTGAGCCACCCCAGTTGAGTTGGCAGGCAGAGTGAGATTAACCTTGGGGCCATGGACGAGGTGGGGGAGGCATGTCTCCTCCACACACTGCATCTTACGCTACTTAAACACCAGGATCCGATCCACACACAGCACAGACCCCTGTGAAGATCACTTGATCTGAAATAAACACTCATTTAATAAAAACTTTGCAAGGATTGTCTTACAAGAACTGAGATCGACGCTAGCTTGCAGTATCCGCCCTTGCCCCTCACATGTAAAGCCAGTGTGGGCTCCAAGCACAGGACGAACATGGGGGCCCCTGACAGATGTCCTCTGCTGGTGACATGGAAACACACCCTTCCTCCAGGAGAGCATCATCAGAACAGTTGGAAGAGAAGCTGGGGGCCACTGCCCTGGAATATGAAGAGACCAGGCCACGACGAATGCACAGTGAGACCTGGAACAAGGTTCATACAGGGCTCGTCCTACTTCTTCAGCAATCAGTTAGGAACAACAGACGACTCAGCTGCTGGAAGGAATACATGAGATCATCCCACATGTCTGCATAGCATTTCAGAGTTACAAAGTGCTTTTGCATATTTGAGATGGTGAGTTTCAAATGAGAATGATCTCCCTCCCACCCACCCCCAAGGACACTTGGCAATATCTAAAGACATGACTGGCATCTCCTGGATGGAGGCCAGGGATACTGCTAAGACATCCTACATACAGCTCACAGGATGGCCACCAATGACAGAGCATCACTCAGCCCAAGGCATGGACAGCGCCCCAGCTGAGAAACTCAGTGTTAGGATACTGCTAGTGGCAGTCTTGTATGTGCCTTCAAAATGAGAATAAATAGGAGCCAGCAGAGCAGAGAGAGAAACCTAGATATCTGTTCTTAGTGTCTTCAGTTGACTCACAGGGTCACTATGCCACGTGTGATTTGCTATTTTTAACCCTCCCCTAAATCACCAGTTCCCCCCATTTCTTCTGGCTATTTTTGTAAATCAGTTGTGAACACTGACATGTACTATCCACAAAAGGCTTTTCACCTCTCATCACCGGATGAGAACATGCGTCTGTCCAATAACAAAGCCTGTAAGAAGTTGTGCACGAGCAGGGTTTCCACTGGCCCTTGGAATCTGAGATGTAGAAAGGGTTGGGGAGATTTTGGAATTGACTGAGCTGGGGGTTTGGGCTGTGGCAATAGTGTGGTCTCCTCATCTCTGCACTTGGGTTGGAAACGCTTTGGACAGGAGCAAAAAGACGACTCACTCCAGGTTTGCAGGTATAACTGCCCCCTTCCAGGCCTCATCAGGTAAAACTTCTGTGCCGGCTGTTTCCATGTCAGTGAGATAGGTTGAAATCTGTCTCCCCACCCCCACTCCCACCAAAACTGATTTGCTGAAGTCACTGCAGCTCATGAGTCTCTTCTCCTTTACAGAGCCCACTTCTCTGAGCCCCGGTCAGGACAATGCTCCCCAAGCCTCCCACACAGGCGGGAGAGGAAGGTTCTTTTTAAGCAGCACTGTCATTCCCAGCTAGCTCTTTGTCCCCAAGACCGTGAATTCCTTGAGAGAAGGACGGGTCTGACTCATCTCCACACTCCCTGTGCCAAGCGAGCCTCCTGGCACTGAGCAGCTGCTTAATCACTGTTTACAGTGTGCGTAAGATTACATCAATGAGCTCACACCACAGACCGAAGCCTGGTATGTGGGGGGGCGCCCCTCACCTGAAAGGCGGTGTGCTCAAGTGCCTAAGCCTGTAATGAGGAAAGGGTGGCGGGCTTAACGTAATCATCCCAGCTTCCTCTCCACTAATCTCGACCCCCCAGCTGGGTGTTGAGGGCTGGTGAGTGAAGGAAGTACTTCTCCTCAATCACTCCTGACACATTCAAAAATAAAAATCTGCAAGTTCCCCTGATATCTCCCTAATTCCTACCTGAATGAGCCTGAGGGAATGGATATCCGATTCTGTCTTTTTTGTGTGAAAAGAACAAAGCCGGCAGCTCGCAACTGTCAGAAGGGGCTCAGGCTGGTAGAGCTGCCTGATCAAGGGGAAGGAACCATAAACAGGAACACTGTGCTGTCAACTTCACATCAAAGTCAAGGGCAGTCCCCCCTTTTCAACAGCAATTAACACGGCCACCTCACTAGTGAGCCCAGCTCTCTTCATTTAAAAAAGAAAAGGCAGAAATTTGATCTTGCACAGAATTGTGGCAGGAACTCCCTCTCCCCACTTCCTTTCCACAACTGGAAGCAGAAACCCTTCAGCCCGTGTGTGCCCTCTCCCCTGGAGGGCGCGGCCCGCGAGATGCGCTGGGCTGGGCGAGGCTGTGTCGCTGCCCTCCCTGCCTGGACAAACAAGGGCGTCTGGCAGGCGGGCTGGCCTTGCTCAGAGTCAGCCATCCTAGCGGAAGATCTTACTCCCAGCGATGAACACGCCATGGATGAGCAGCACGGAGGGAGAAGATGGACCCACTTCCAGGCCAGACAGGGCAGAATGGGACTAGGAGGCAGAGACCGAACCAGCAGCTTGTACGCCTGGCCCACGGGGTCTAGGTCCTGCCAACCGCGGTCCCTTTCTTCCAGGTCCCACCAGTGGGCAGTGGGCTGGGCAACAGCAAGGCCTGCCAGGCCCCCTCCCAGCACCTCTGTGTCTGGAAAAGCAAATGCTCCCACTGTGACAACTCGCTGGAGAGCCGCAGGAAGCCCCTTTGGCTCTAGGCTGTTGCAAACACTCCTCCTCCTGAGAGGTGGGGGAGGGGCCCCGTCTGGACTTTTGGGTTTTCACCTTCACTTTTCCCACTTTAAACAAATATATTCATATCCACCTCTGGATCTGCTTCAGTCTAGAGCAGACCCCCCCACCCCACTCCACCCAACCCCAGTATTAGAACTGGGAGCATGCAAAACCCACCATTGCCTTCCGAGGGGACGCAGCTGCCTCGTCAGCAAAACATAGGGCCCAGGGATGGAGTCCCCACAGTACACTCCTGCACCGCTTCCCTCCTTATAGGGCTCCCCCATTCTTGCTGCCATTTAAGCCTGGACATAGCCCCCTCTCGTTTCCCTTGAGCACAAAGCCTGGTGTTTTCAAAGGGGATTTTCAAACACCAGGAGAAAATGAAATGGGGACCAAGGCCAACGATGGGGCGGCAACAACCCTGCAGCTATGGGAGTCTTGACCACCTGGTGTTCTATGCTTCGCATCACATGGAACAGAGTCCCCACCTCCCACCCCCACACAAGACACTGAGCTGCCCACTAACCCCTTCTTGGAGCAGTTAAAAGTATGACTTCGGATCAGCATTGCCTGATTTTAGTCCCACCTCCGCAACTTACTAGCTGAGTGACCTTGGACAAACCACTGAACCTCTCTGTGTCTTAGTTTCCAGATGATCTTGTGAGTGCCAGTCACATGGATTGCCTCTCATGGCTGTGATGAGGAACGAAGGTGCTAGTGTGAGTGGGTGTTGGGAACATCAGCAAGTGTGTGAGTCTGGTCATTGTTCCTCGGGAAGGGGCAGCCTATCACAGCACCTACCTCTGTGGCCACCGCTGGTCGCCCAAAGGGTGGACACATGACTCGTGGCTACTTAGGGTCTACCCCTGGGGTTTTTCTCAATGGACATGGGTCAGGAGAATCAGTCTCTCTTGGGCAGCACTGCTCTGAGATGTGAGGTGCAGGGGCTTCTTGCCAGGTGGGCTGGCTGGTTCTGACAGCAGGAAGCCAAGCAGAGGGGAGAAACTTTGAGAGGAGCACTCCCAGCAGCCTTTGCGTCTCTACCTCTGGGTGTTCCTGACAGTCACTGATACCCCAAGCTTCATCCCATCCCAGACCCCATCCCTTTCTCCTATAGGGGTTTACTACCCATTAAAGTAGCATTTTAATGTCTTTAGGGTGAAAGTAACCCTATTAAAGTAGCTGTTACTTATAGTATAACCAACCCCTGATTCAAGACACAGTAAGACAGAGACATGGTTTGCAAATATTTCCTTCCATTCCATATATTATCTTTTCATTCTGTGGGTTGTTGCTTTTGAAATGCTGAAACTTTTAGTTTGGTGTAGTCCCACTTATTGATTTTTGCTTTTGTTGCTTGTGCTTATGGGGTTAATATCCCAAATATATAAAGAACACATACAACTCAATAACAAAAACACAAACAATCCAATTTAAAAATGGGCCGAGGAGCTGAATAGACATTTCTGACATACAAAGGGCCAGCAGGTAGATTAAAACTTGCTCAAACCACTAATCAAGGGAATGCAAATGAGACCCACAGTGAGACATCACCTCACACCTGTCAGATGGCTATCATTAAGAAGACAAGAGGACAAGTGTTGGTGAGAGCCAACACTATGATGGTAATCATATTGCTATATATGAATGTATCACATCGACATAGTGTATATCTTAAATAATGTTACATGGCAATTATATCTCAGCTTTTAAAAAGACACTATAACCCAATCTCAGAGAAGTGTTACACACCACATTTCATCCCTTAACAGTGTATGGAGCCCAGCCTCCCCAGTTCCCACCACACTTTCTCACTCGGCATCCTCCAGGCTCTAGCTCAGTGGTTCTTAACCTGGGTTCTATCGAACCCTAGGGGTTCCATGAGTCGGTCTCAGGGGTTCGGAGAAGCCTCTGCCACAGAGGCCAGAATAAAGTAATACCGTAATTTGTTGTGAGTTCATGCACTTTGTTGGTTTTGTTCTTTGAGCAAGGTGATGTTCATGCACGGCTCATTTTGTGCACCAGTAAAAAAATATATACCTATGTCTTGAATTTGGGAAAAAAAATCATATTTTATTTATCACTAAAGAAGGGTTCGGTGAATGCGCATATGAAGCTGGTGGGTTCGGTACCTCAAAAAAGGTTAAGAACCACTGCCTAGCTCCATAATGGTGGAGAAGAGTATGGCTTGCCCATTTGGGCCAGCCATTTGGATACCATTTTTGATTGTTTTATGACTGCCAATTTCACCAGGCCAACTTTACATTGAATCCAATTATTAATCAGCTGGGTTTCCTGTGCCCAGTGACACCCTGCAAGGAAGGCAGAGCAGTGTGCTGGAATCAGGGGAACTTGTGGCATTGTGGCTGGTGTTCTTCGGGAAAAATATAGTTGGGGATATGCAGCTTCAAGAAAACTAGTGGATATCAATTCCACGCTAAATGCTTGGGCTGTAATCAAGTCTTTTTTGGCCAATACGAAAATACCAAACAAGATCACACTTTATCTGGGCTTAGCTTTGGGGAAAAAAGCCTATAAAACTATCACTAGTATTTTTTCTTCTTTTTTGGGGGGGCATCTACTACCTTAAGGAAGAAGTTACTGGGGGTCACTCTTTGCATATAGATTTCCAAGTGATCTAAGATACACAGAAAAATGAGATGGACAGCTCAATTTTCAACTCCACAATGGCCTCCTAGTGCCACGCGCCATGTCAGTCTCTCTTGCAGGTGTTTTGTCTTTATTACTCTGTGAATGAGGGATCCCGGCTCTGCTACTAACATGAATGTGTGAAGCCCAGGACAAATTCTGAGTCTGGGAGCATTGCATAGCCTTCCCCTCTTTTTATGTTCACAGAGTTCACCCGTGCGGGAGGTGGGTGCATAGGGTTAGAATGTTTTTATGTTCACAGAGTTCACCAGTGAGGAGGTGGGTGCATAGGGTTAGAATGAGACTTCAGTGCTTCTAGAACAGCTGTGCCGTGTTCTCCCTGTGCGACCTTGGAAAAATCACCGTCCTCTCCCAACCTAGGTTTTCTCACCTCCAAAGCAGGAATAGCCACCCCTGCCTACTTCATTGGGATAGAAGGATCCGGTGGATGAATACATTCACAGATACATCTGCATTGTAAGTATGGGACACCACCATCACCACCATCACCACCATCATCATCACCCTCAACACTATCACCTTCATCATCACCATCATCACCCTCAACACTATCACCATCATCGTCAGCACCATCATCATCATCACCACCATCATCATCACCATTATCACTATCACTGTCACCATCACCCTTATTCATTCTTGGCTATGGTACAGGGCATCCCAGCGAATGGGATGGGTGCAAAGCAGGCTTTCTCAACCTGGGTACTATCTTTTGTGGGATCCTGGCCTGTGTACTGTAAGATGTTTAGCAGTGTCTGTGGCCAAGATGCCTATAGCACCCCCTTCCAAAATCTGTGACAACCAAAAATGTCTCCAGACATTTCTAAATGTCTCCTGGAGGTAAAATGTGATTGAGACTCACTGGTCTAAAGAGCAAGTGCTGTCTCTTCATGAGAGAAGAGTGAGGGGAGGGGGAGAGGGAGAGGGAGAGGGAAGGGGAGGGGAGGAGAGGAGAAGAAAAGAGAGGAGAGGAAAGGGGAGGGAAGGGGAGGGGAGGAGAGGAGAAGAGAGGGGAGGGGAGGGGAAGGGAGGGGAGGAGAGGAGAGGGGAGGAAAGGAGAGGACAGGGGAGGAAAGGAGAGGAGAGGGGAAGAAAGGAAAGGAGAGGGGAGGAAAGGAGAGGAGAGGAGAATGGAGAGAGTCAAGCCATCACTCTCCTCTGAGCAATGGGCTAGGGACTAGAGACAACAATCACCATCTGCCCCTCTGCTTCTGTAGTTCCTGTGCTCCTTTTCACAAACACCCTTGCTCTGTCTGGACTCCGAGCATCTCTCCCAGGAAGTCCATCATGTTTTACATCAACTCCCAGTCCTTTGCCGAGAGACTGCACCATCCACTTTAACCACTGGTGATCTGCCCAGAACCCGGAACCAGAAATTTGTGTATATTGTACAGGGACTCCTGGCTCTTGGCAACACCATTCAGCGGGGAAGGGCACCACACAGAGAGTCAGTGGGGGTGTCTGCCTCCCATCTTCATAACTCTACCAAACAGTCACCACCCTTCCCCAAAGCCACCTGGAGAAAACAAACCTGACCACCATGGACTCCTCTCTGACCTCTGTCCTGCTTGGTTCTCTCCCAACAGGTAGGTGTCTTCTAAAAACCTCAACCATCTCGTCCCTTCTGGGAATCTTATCAGTCATGATCCATCTTGTCTAGATTCCCAGAGTTGCCCTCCAACCCCTGCAACCACCCTGGCCCAGGATGCAGACGCAAGGGCTCCGGCTCCAGTCCCAGGGATTTCTGCCAGGTTTCCCTGCTGGCCTTGGCTCCTGGCGCCCTGGCAGGAGCTGAGCCCCATTGCCCACCCTATACTCTGGCCAAGGAGGGGAGACAGAAACTCTACACACATTAACAAGAATAAAGGATTTGAAAATTTCAAGTCCCAGACACACAATTCCATCCCTGAACACATCAGCTACCTTCATTTTTCTGTGTCCCCCTCTAATCCTTGCCTATGTGAGAACATAGCTTGCATGCTTATTAAGGTATAAATATAATTACGTGTCCTGATTTTTCATAGTTAATATCATATCACAAGCATTTTCCATCTTGCTTTAAAAATCACCATTTTAATGACTATCTAAGCTTCCATAGAATAGTTATAAAATTCCTTCCTTAACCATTTTTCTAAGAGTTGGTCTTTTTCTCTTTTCTTACTAAAGTTAATTCTGCAATCAACACTACACATCTTTCTGAATTAGATTCTTCTAAATTATTTCCTTGAGATACATTCCCATAAATAACATTAGAGTTAAAAATATATACATGTTTGCCTTGGCTGTTGGCTCAGTGGTAGAACATCATCCCGGTGTGTGGATGTCCTATGTTCAATTCCCAGTCCAGGCACAAAGAAGAAGCACCTATCTACTTCTCCCCTCCTACAGCCATGGCTCAATTGGAGCGAGTTGGCCCTGGGCACTGAGGATGGCTCCATGGCCTCCACTTCAGGCACTAAGAAGAGCTCAGTTGCTGAGCAATGGAGCAATGGAGCAATGCCCCAGATAGGCAGAGCATCACCCCCTAGTGGGTTTGCCAGGTGGATACTGGTCAGGGTGCATGTGGGAGTCAGTCTATCTGCCTTCCCTCCTCTCACTGAATAAATTTGTGTGCGTGTGTGTGTGTGTATGTTCATTTGGCCATGGTCATGTAGCTCAGTTGCTTAGAGCATTGTTCCAATATACCAAGGTTGCAGGTTTGATCCCCAGTCAGGGCACATACAACAAAAAATCAACCAATGAATGCATGAATAAGAGGAACAACAAATCAATGTTTCTCTCTTTCTCCCCCTTCCTTTCTCTCTCTCTCAAGTCAATAAATAAAAAATTTAAAATACATACATGTTCATGTAACTTTGATATAGATAGTTAACCCCCAAAGGGTTGTTCCAAACAACCCTGGCATGAGTAATGCCAGTGTAATACTTTATCATGGCCCTGACCAGTTGCTCAGTGGATGGAGCATCAGCCCAGTGTATGGACGTCCCTGGTTCAATTCCCAGTTAGGGCACACAGGAGAAGTGACCATCTGCTTCTCTTCCTCCCCCCCTGCCCATTCTCTCTCTTTTCCACTCCTGCAGCCAGTAGCTCAATTGGTTTAAGCATGGCCCTGGAAACTGAGGATGGCTTGGTTGGAGCACATCATTCTCAGGCACTAAAAATAGCTCGGTACTCAAGCATCAGCTCCAAAGGTTGCTGGATGGATCCCAGTCGGGGTGCATGTGGGATTCTGTCTCACTATCTTCCCTCCTCACATCTAAAAAATTTTTACTTTACCACACCATGCCATTATTTGTACTTTTTAAATGGCATCATATTGTTTATCATTGTTTCACCTGCATCTCTTTGATTACTATTGAAGAGAAACATTTTCCCTATGTGAATTTTGCAGTTCAATTTTAAAGCATGTATTGATTGATTATAGAGAGAAAGGAGGAGAGAGGGAGGAAGAGAGAGAGAGAGAGAGAGAGAGAGATATGTTGTTCCACTTATTTATGCATTCACTGGTTGATTCTTGTATGTGCTTTGACCGACGTTTGTGTATGGGGATGATGTCCCAACCAACTGAGCTACTGGGCCAGGGTGAATTTTGCAGCTTTATGAAAGAGTTAATGGAAGGAACAGAGGTGGGGATTTACCTTTCAATTCTACTACAAACTACACAAAACCCCACATGGAAATGCCTCCGTGTTCTGTCAAAGCCCTCATGGATCCGGCCCTCTCCGCATATCTGTGGCTACTGTCTTGTTTTATTTCTCTATGCTAACCCTCCCATGCAACATCAACTTGCTGACATCTCCTTCTTGCCCCTTGAACTTCAAAGTCCTCCTACTTTTATTATTTAGAACAACTCAGCCCAGTCCAAGCCCACAAAGGCTCAAAAGCCCCAAAGGGCCTACATGGAAAAGAGCAACAAATAGAAGGAAGGCGGTCAGCAACAGTGTTGCGTAACTAGCTCATGCCCCAGGCCATGCCCTTCACAATCAAAAGTTATAATTGTTGCCGCTGCGCACACAGAGGCTATCCAGAGA
Organism: Rhynchonycteris naso; assembly: GCA_037038555.1. NCBI lineage: Eukaryota > Metazoa > Chordata > Mammalia > Chiroptera > Emballonuridae > Rhynchonycteris > Rhynchonycteris naso. The sequence goes on from CM072999.1 coordinate 225,466,751, forward strand.
ATTCTGGTGAAGAAAAATTTCTCTCTCATCATAAACTTTCATCACTGAATTGAAGGTAACCTTCTTCATACACCTGAAGAGACTCATGGAGAACCTGTACCATGCTTCTGATGGATTGGATCACGTTTTCCTTCTTCCAGATGTAATGATGACGACAGCCACACTTCCATAGCTCATATTACATGCCAGGGACCACGCTGAGCGTTTCACATTTGTTGACCCCACTAACCCTTACGGTTAGTGTATGAGTTCAGTATGATAATTATCCTCAGCTTTCAGGTGAGAAAACTGAGGTTGGAGAGGATAGAGCATTGGTCCGGCATATGGACATCCTGGGTTCAACTCTTGGTCAGGGCACACAGGAGAAGTGACCATCTGCTTCTCTCCCCCTTTGTCTCCCCCGTCTCTCCCTCTTCCCTTCTCACAGCCAGTGGCTCAATTGGTTCGAGGAGGGTCTTCCAACCACTCTGTCTCACGTCCTATGAGCTACTGATGCCTCCGTAGCTGACACAACACTGAGCCCAGGGAGCAGAGGTGGGGGGGGGCAGGCAGACCCTCTAGCTCCTTGCTTGGTCCACACGCACGCTGGCTCTTCACACCAGGCCGCTGTGGGCGCAGGCCTTCCCCATTCTCAGAAGCAGGTCTGCAGCACACCAATGTCCTAGTTCTCTTTGTCGGTTGAGGTCAGAGCCGTTGTGGTGGGATAATAGCTCCTCACAGTCAATACTGTACGGCAGTCACGTTTTCCCGCTCTTAATGCTTCCTTAAAAATCAATCCCACCAGCATTAATAGAATGTCCTCATTAAAAATAGATGAGACATGCTGAGTGGCGTGCGGGTGGAAAGTAAACACCACGAAGTGAAGCCCGTGGTTGTGTGGAGTCCGTCCATTACTAACCCCGTTTTTTCTCACACTATCAGGCCCCTGCACTGACTACTGCTAATTAATTACTAGCAATTAGTACAGAAGTATCAGCATCGGCATGCGAATGCCAGCACCATACACTAGGACAGACACCCGCCTTGGAGGGGAGTCTGAGCTGTGCCACCTGGGCAGGCCCCTTAACATCGCTGAGCCTCCTTCTCCCCTGTGACACGCAGGGGACTGGAAATCCCACTGCCGCCCAGGTCTCCCTGCAGTCCCGGTGAGGACATGATTGTCCCAGCTCTACCTCCATCCTCACTCCTTCTAGGGTTTGTGTAAGGGACATAGCTGTGTGGCCCTTAGTTTCCCTGTCAATCAAATGTGGACGACAGTCATGGAGTCACCAAGGGGAATCAGGACGAAATAGAAGCAGACATAGTTAGCAAACCAGGGCGTACTATGCATGTGTAACAGATGGCCTGGCCCACCTGGCACTTCAAAAATCAAAGACAGTAAGTATACAGTAGAATCTTCTACAGCCTATACGACATACAGTGATGTCACCATTCTGACAGCCAGTGGAATGTGTGCTTGTGTATACATCTGTTTTTTTGGGAGGTTTTTGTTTGTTTGTTTTTAGAGTATTTAAAAATAGTAAGTTTAGCCCAGGCAAGATAGCTTGGTTGGTTAGAGCATCATCCTGAAGCACAGAGGTTGCCGGTTCGATCCCCAGTCAGGGCACATATAGGAACAGATGTTCCTGTCTCTTTCCTGCTCTCCCGCTTCTCCTCTCTCTAAAGTCAATAAAGGAAATATTAAAATGAATAAATTTAGAGAATAAGTGTGCATATTTTAAAGGATTAACTCAGTTTGTTTTCTGTGCTCTTACAGCATCCTGCTGTGGTCTCACCTTCCGCGGCAACAATCTCTGGAATGACATTCACCACCCAGAAATCATCACTTTAAACCCTTCGGTTGTCCATATACCTGTGCGGAAACCAACAGGAACTAATGCAACCTGTTGTCAGATTTTGCAATGACAGAAAGATTTTCAAAATAATTATTACTTACATAAAATTTATTTTAGAATTTAAAGTTTTGCTCTAAAATAAAACAAAAAATACTTAGAACTTGTTTTTTCTTGTATTTATGCACAGATAATTGGCTTAAAGAAGATTTGAGAACCAGCTTTTCCATCCCCCAGGCGCCCCGTCTACGTCTAAAGACACCGAAGAAGCGTGAACTGGGCGGGCGGAGGACGCTGTGCGGCGTGAGAAGAACCTGCTAAGGAATCTGAGAAAAACTGTGAATGGGAAACAAAGACATGACACACGTCCTTGTTGCCTTCAATGTGAGACATTAATAATTACCCGTAATGTGTTTTATGCAACTAAATATTTTGTTTTTGTGTGTGTGTGACAGAGACAGAGAGAGGGACAGTTAGGAACAGACAGACAGGAAAGGAGAGAGATGAAAACCATCAATTCTTCGTTGCGACACCTTAGTTGTTCATTGATTGCTTCCTTATATGTGCCTTGACCAGGGGGCTACAGCAGACTGAATGACCCCTTTCTCAAGCCAGTGACCTTGGGCTCAACCTGGTGAGCCTTGCTCATACCAGATGAGCCCACACTCAAGCTGGCAACCTCCAGGTCTTGAACCTAGGTCCTCTGAGTCCCAGTTTGACTCTCCATCCACTGCGCCACTGCCTTGTCAGGTCAACTAAATATTTTTATTTTATTTTATTTTTTTTTAAGTGAGAGGTGGGGTGATAGGGAGATAGAGTCCCATATGTGCCCCAACCAGGATCCACCTAGCCAGCCCCATCTGGGGCTGATGCTTGAATCAACTGAGCTATCCTCAGCGCCTGGGGCCAAGACAGGAACCTACTGAGCTACTGGCTGTGGGAGAAGAAGAGAGAGAGAAGGGGGAGAGGGAGAGGAAGAGAAGCAGATGGTTGCTTCTTATGTGTGCCCTGACCAGGGATCAAACCCAGGACATCCACTCACTAGGCCAATGCTCTATCCACTTAGCCAACCAGCCAGGGCCAACAAAATATTTTCCAATAGTATTTTGGTGTATAATATTCCATAACAGTTTTATGTACATAAGTTTCTAGATCATTTTGAGATTAGTAATTCAGTGTTTAAAGGAAAAGGAATTAAATGTTAAATTGTGGGCATAACGAGCGCCTTGAAGACCAAAGCTTGTGTTTTACAGCTTCTCAAACTACCAATGATCAATCCAGAAGCACCGCAGGGTGGCGATCACAGCATTGACTAGAGAAGCACCAGCTGATGGGGGACAAATAACGCCCAAGCAGCCGGCACCGTGTGCCTGCTGGTGAAAAGCCAGGGAAGGAACCATGCTGACACTGCTTTCAGATAAGATTGGTGATGTTATCAATGAATGCAACTTAAAAATTATTTTTCATGAGGTATGTCAACATTTGCATAAGCTGTATGACCCAGTGAGCCAATATGCCAAATCACCCACATATAGCATTACAAAATCATGATGATCAAATGATATCTTCAAAGGACAAGATAAGCCAATGGAATTTAGCATAACAGAGGACAGGAAGTTCACTGACATGATGTCAGACCCACATAACGCACACTTTTAAGAAACCACCACCTGGAGTTTTGGTGAGTATTGGACATCCATCCATAAGGGTCTAAGAAAGCTACTAGAACATTCTTCCCACTTCCAACTGCTTATTGTGTGAGGTCAGATGGTCATCACATGCGGTGACCAAGACCACATGTGGCAAAGAGACTGCTGAGTCAGACGCAAGAATCAAGCCATCTTCCATAAGCTGGACAAGTAAAGAGATTTTCTGCATTCATCCTCAGAGCCATTGTAGTGCTCACCTCTCACTCCTACCTGACACATTCCAATTCTCTGCCCCAGATATCACCTCTGCTTGTCTCCAGTTACCAAGTGTTGTTGGCCAAACTCCACTTCCCAAGATGTCCAAGCCCTTGATAATCATATGCGTCTCTGCCTGGACACAGTGACCACTGGTCGAGATTTCACCAACGGGCACTGAATGGATCACATTAGTTCCACACACCTCCTCCTGGCCCCCACCATGTAACCAGGGCCATCACACTGGTTACAAAAAAAGATTTTTGAAAATAGAATACAATACCTCTATCCTTTCCAATGTTTTAGTTTGAAAAATATAGAAATATTTTTAGATGAAAATTATGTTACTTAATGGTTGCACTGTATTTATTTTTAAATGATTGAGTAAATATTTTAAGTTTTTTTTTCAGTTTTTTTAAACAACAATTTTTTTAATTCATTTTAGAGAGGAGACAGAGAGAGAGAAAGAGAGAGAGAGGGGGGAGAAGCTGGAAGCATCAACTCCCATATGTGCCTTGACCAGACTGGTGCAGGGTTTTCAACCTCAGTGTTCCCAGGTCGACGCTTTATCCACTGCGCCACCACAGGTCAGGCATTTTTTTTCAGTTTTTTAAAAGTGATAAAAGGAGAGATAGACAGACCCCCACAAATGCCCAACCGATTCCCCCAGCATCCCTGTCTGAGGCTGATGCTCAGACCAACCTAGCGATCTTCAGTGCCTGGGGCTGATGATTGAGCCAATTGAGCTATTGGCTGTGTGAGGGGAAAAGAGAGAGAAGGGGGAGAGAGAGGGGAAGAGAAGCAGATGGTTACTTTTCCTGTGTGCCCTAACTGGAAATCGAACCCAGGACATCTGTATGCTGGGCGATGCTTTATCCACTGAGCTAAATGACCATAGCTGCATTATTCAGTTTTTAATTACTAAAGCATTACACCAAGAAAATTTGGTGTGAACTTACTGTAATATAATATGCAGCCACTAAAATGGTAAGGACACATAGAAAGATGCCCATGACAAGTCATTGACTGGAAACAGTAGATTGTAAATTAGTACATATAATATGAACCCATGTGTGGGAGACATTGCTAGTACTCACCAACATGTGGTCTTCCTTCCCTCTGAGCACGCAGAAAGCCATGCTTTCCAGTTTCATGGAAGCTGGGTAGGGTCACATGATCACTTCTGGCCAGTGAGATTTAGGCATAAGTGACGTGTCATTTCCCGGCAGAGAAAGTAAAAAGTGGTGCCTGGTTCCCTAGTCTCTCCTCTCCCCCATGCAGCGACCAGGGGGCCGCATGGTTCAGAGGCACAGTCCCGGGCCAGAGCCGGCTCCTTCAACTTGGCTCACTGAATGGCTGAGTGGAACGAAGCCCTTGACAACCTGTTCAGGAAAAATATGAACTAGGAATAAATCTTTGTTTTGTTTAGCCACTGAGAATCCAGAGTTCATTTATTGTTGCAGTTAAACCTAGCTAACTTGAGTGAGACACTATTTTTTTAATAAAATCACAAGGGTAGTCTGTGAGCATGTGTGTACACACTTTGTGTACCTGCTTTGTAAAATCCTGGACAATAATATTCCAAAGTTTAAATTGTGACTTTCTCTCGGTGTTCTCATGGTTCTAATTTTATTCTGTATTTCCTTCCCTTGAACTTTCTACAGTAAACTTGCATTACTTTCACAATCAGAAACGTGTAAAGTAAAAAGCACACTGATAATATCCAGAGGGAATTATCACAGTCATGGGAGGGCTCAGGTCTACTCACATTCGTCTGTTAGGAAGGAAAGACAATAATCCTCGAAGTACGCATTGCTCAATAAACAATATCATGTTTGGGCAAGAGTGTGTTCTCCTGGACGCAGACGGAGAGGGGCTGGCCCTGAAATGGATATAAGATGGGCAGTGTGGGTGGAGGTCAGGCTGGGCCAGGCTTTGAGCATCAGACTACAAAAGGAACAATTTTGAAGGGAGATAAGAGAAGGGATTGAATGAAACCATGGAGCCAAGCGTCCCAACACGTCCTGACTTTACTCCAACCAAGCATCCCGGGGGAGCTACTGGAGCTGTTGGGGAAAAAACCCAGAGATCTGGTAACATCTGTGAAACCAGCCGCATAAGTTAGGGTTCTGTTTGTTCATATTGGTTCACAGAATGATATGCATTCTGTGACAGGATAAAAATAAAATAAAATTAAAAAGCCCTATCATTTTCAGGATGCCATTTGATCAGGAATGGTAACACCTCCTGTTCCCTCAGCATCCTTGGTCACTGTCGCTTTGCTGACAGCTCCCCAGGGCCAAAGCAGGGAGGGATGAGGTAGCAGTCATAGGACAGTGAGGGCCTAGGGGACGTTTGTTCCATGGACAAGACTGGGTCTGAGAGAGGGGCTCTGAGCACCATTTTTATTTCACTTTCCCTAACAAACTAGTAGTTTCAGAAGATTTCTGGAATCTTCAGCATTTCCCTGAATGCTGGCTGTCCACACTAGCAGCAGTTTCCCTATGGGATATGTAATCTAAGGGACCTGGTAGGAGGAAGGAGCTGAGGTGACAGTAACTCAGTGGCCAATTATTAAATTATCAGGTCATAGCTCCAAACTTGCCCCTCTCTACTTGTCTTCACGATGCCCGAGCAAGGATCCTGCAAACCACATTTCTGCTCTGCCAACTGCTTCCTGTTGGGGTGCTGCAGGGAGACTGTGGCTAGACGAGGGAGTTGAGTTGACAAATAAAATACTGGCCATCCAAACACATCTGTGTTTCAGATCAACAACAGACAATGTTTTAGTGTAAGTATGTCCCCAAAACTATATGAGACATACTAAAAAAAAATTAAATGTAATTGAGCATCCTGTACTTTTATTTTCAAAAGTACAGATTCTCTCTGACAATCCTCAGAGAGAAGTACGCATTAATTTCTCCTCCCAACATGGAGCCCCAAGACCTTTCCTGGCCGCAGCAGACACGTCAGGTCCTGGAAGAGCAATGAATCCGGGGGGCGGGGGGCCAGTTTGTCTAACACTTCCTGCAGAATCAGCCTCACTGCACACCCTCAGCGATGCCCCCCCCAATGGGCCAGTGCCCCTTCCTCACAAGTCTGGGTCTCAGCACCATAGACCTTCCTCTAGAATCAAAAACATTGGCCCCAGCCAGGCAGTGCCCCCTCCTGAGAAATCTGAGCTTCAACTAAGAGATAATTTTAGCTTCTTCCCCCCATTCCCCGAGCCTTAGGGATGGCAGATCCTTCCCACAGTTGTTACTTCTTAATACATGAGTATTTTCTTTTGGCCTTTTCAGTTCTTTAATAACTAATGAGCAATGCTTTCTATTAAATTTTCTCTGTTACAATAACTGGTGTGGTTTTCCTTTGGACTCGGCTTGCCCAAAACACCCGCTCTGTAGCTAATTCTGGGGCTGGCAGAGAAAGCAGCAGGGAAACTACACAGTGGCATGGCTATAAAGTCGGGGGGGAAGCCGGCCAGCTGTCTGGACTCTCAGGGAGCAGAGACTAGGTGCAAGCCAGCAGCCAGCAGCCAATGGCCAAGGCAAGCCAACAGCCTTGGAAGAAATGGCTGTAGGGGTTCACGTGCAGAAAGTCCACAGAGCTGCTGTACAAAAGAGTGAGAATGAGTAGGTTCCAGGGGCTGGGATCAAAGGAAAAAGAAGCATATACTAGAGAATGGTGAGATTTAAACAGATGGGGACATGAACGTGAGCGACAAGAACAGGGAACACAGACTGGTGCATTGGGTCAGGGGCCTCATTGTGGAAGCTGGGACAGCTAGCAGGAGCAAGGTCCTCATCTGAGTCACCAGAGACAGCCAGGAGGCAATGGAGTAAGAGGGGAGCAGATGCAATAAGGGTTCAGAACACAAGTTACCCTGCACTGGATCAGGCCGAGAAAGAGAGGAGGATGGAGGAAGCCTCTGGGAGGCTCAGGGGCAGGGAACTGACTTCTGGACGGGATGTTGAAGGGGTGTTGGTTGGCAGAGATTTGCTAAGGTTCCCTCCCTGTGTTTCCTCCCTCAGAACGATGGGTAGCAACGGAAAACCAGTTCCGTTAACTACTGCTCCTTAGTCTTGCTGCCTCTAGTCTTTGCAAGTGACTGTTAGCACCCCTGCTGGCGGAAGGTAGCAACCTTCCAGGACGGTTCTTCAGTTTCCTACCACTGCTGTAACAAATTACCACAGACTTGGTGGATGAAGACAAACACATTTGTCATCATGTAGCTCTGGATACCAGAAGTCCAAAATTCAAGTGTCGGCAGGACTGCGTTGCTTGTGAAAGGTCTAGGGGACAATCTTCTTTCTTGTCCTGCCCAGCTTCTAGAGGCTGCCCCCATGTGGGCTGACGACTTGTGTCACCCTGGCCTCCCTCTGCCTGTCACACCTCCACAGAGTCCTCCTCCTCGGCTTCATATGCACACACTCTTGGGATTGGAGGGCTCCCAAGTAGTCCAGCTTAACCTCCATATCTCAAGGTTTATAGCCTTAACCACATATGCAAAGTCCTCTCAGAAATATAAGGGAACACAGTCACAGGTTCCGGAAATTAGAGTATGAACAACTTTGGGGCCACCATTCTGCCGAACACAGGGGTCAGGAGAGAGCTGCATGTGTGCTTGTCCCTTTGACCACTGGGAGTGGGTGAGGAAGTTTACCTGCTTAGAGTCCTGAGTCACCTGTGGGCCATCTAGGTCCCCAGCAACAGGGGTGACAATGAGGAGTGTGGAGACACTGGCCCAGGTCTGCCTCCAACACGCTCAGGACAGATCATATGAACAAGGACAGGAAGGGGAGTCTCTCGCAATGCACACAATTTCCATTTGTGGCTATTCACACGTGATGACCCAAGGGAAGTAGCAAATGAAAGAGAGGTGACCGGAGGAGGGAAGAGGAGGTACAGGGGGCTGCTGTGTGGAGAAGCCTCTTGCATTTGGGGTCTGCCCTGGGGAGGTGCCACCACCAGAGCCCTCACCAGATCCCTGCCCCAAAGGACACACGTCCTTCCACAGAGAACCACCAGGACAGCAGCCACCTGGCAACACATACCCATAGAAGTTTTATTTGTGACTTAGCAGCCAGGACTTCTGTCCCAGAACACCTGCCAAGTGAAGTTGGCAGGAGGACAGGTTTTCTGAATCCGCTGGGCCAGAAAAAGCAACCTCCGTTGGCTCACATGACCCTCTGTTTGACAGGTTCAAGAAGCACCAAAAGTTAATGATCTGAACCCTGGTTCCCCAACCAGAGTAATCAAGGAACAGAGACGTTAGTCAGCAGCTCCTGTTCAACATGTGGGGAGAGAGGCCTGGAAGGCACATCCCTCCCCGGTCCAGGCGTGTCCTGGCTGCCACGTCCACCTTCCCCAGCCGTGCTACTATTCCATCCATGGGAGCCTTCCAGGCACCTGGCTCAGAGGGCACGCCAGCAGATGTGTAAGCAAAAAAGTACAAAGCCTTAGGAATGGGGTGGGAGGTGGTTGGGAAGGGACAGATGTCTGGATCTGGGTATGAAAGAAGAAAATGGGTTGTCTTGGGTTCTAAAAAGAATACCCCCCTTTCAGGGCAATGTTGGGCATAGATTACCATGTTCCCAGGCGGAAAGGGGGATGCTGAGAGACACTGATCCTGGGAGTTAGTAAGTCAGGAAGGGAGAGAGAACCGAGACAAGGAACCAAGGATAGGAGCAGAGAGGTGTCTACCAAGGGACTTCCATGAAGACAATATTTTTCTTTTTTCTTTAGACGCTGAGAATGGTCACATTTTGAACTTTTTACTAAAGTATAATTAACATCTTTACAGAAAATCATAAGTCACAAATCATCCATATACAGAATGAGGGAGTTTCATAAACGGAGCATATTTATTCATATAGCCAAAACGAGCGTGGCCAGACCTCAGACCCAGCTCGGCTTTTTCCGGCTGCTAGCTACCCTTCCTGCACCGTCTTGAAATCCAGCCCCAAAGATCAAGTCTGGTCACTTTCTGAACTACACATAAACAGACTCATACAGTAAATCCTCTCTTGTGTCTGGTGTCTTTCGCTCAACAAAATTTTTGTAAGGTTCAGCTATATTGTCGCATGTGGTTTAGTCTCATTCTTATTGCAGAATAATAGCTATGTCATTCTGTGAATGTGTTGACCCATTTTCCTATTGATGAACATCTGGGTATTTTCAAATGTGTTGGTGCTATAAAAGTATTTTGGTGAATTTTGTATGCATTTTTTAAAATTATAATTTAGGGTTTTTTTAAATTTATTGATTTTAATTTATTGTGTTTACATAGATTCTAGTGTTGTCCCGAATGCATCCCCCCTCCCCCGTATTCCCCTCAACATCTCCCTTGCCCCCTAAAATTGTATTTTAGAATCTAGTATTAAGTGTGCGTTTTCTCCCCCAAATACACTTAATGACCTAACCTCCAAACCTAGAGTGGAGTCTCTTAGGTGTGTATTATATGCTCTTGAGTCGGCTCCGACTCCTGGCGGCCCCCTGAATGAGCGATGTCCACAGAGTCCTGTCCTCAGCATCCCTGCTCAGCTCCTATAGACTCGTGCCCATGGCTACTTTTATGGACTCAAACTATCTGGTCAACCTCCTTTCCCACTGCCTCCTCTTTACCCAGTATTATTGTCTTTTGCAAAGAACCCCGTTTTCTCATGTGGGTCAAAGCAGGACAGCTTCGGTTGCATCACTTTTGCCTCAAGTGATGATTCAGGCTTAACTGGGGATCCATTGTGCAGCTTTCTGGTGGCCCAGGGTCCCCCTGGCGTTCTCCTACACACCATACATGAAATGCTTTTCTATCAGTGTTAATTGTCCAACTTTCATATCCATACATAATAACTGGGAATGTGAGGGTATAAATGAGCTTAGACTTTGTCTCTAATGACACACCTTTGATCTTGGTGATCTTCCCTAATTCTATTTTACATACATGTAATGTTAAAATCTGAAAACAGGCCTTGGCTCGTTGGCTTAGGGGTACAATGTCGGCCTGGTGTGTGGATGTCCCAGGTTCAATTCTCGCTCGAGGTACATAGGAGAAGCAACCATTTGCTTCTCCACCCCTCCTCTCCTCCTTTCTCTCTCTCTCTTCCCCTCTCGCAGCCATAGTTTGATTGGTTCAAGACCATCGGCCCTGGGCACTGAGGATGGCTCTATGGAACCTCTGCCTCAAGCATTAAAAATAGCTCGGTTGCAAGCATGGCCGCAGATGGGCAGAGCATCAGCCCAGGATGGGGGCTGCTGAGTGAATCCTGGTCAGGGCACATGCAAGAGTTTGTTTCTCTACCTCCCCTCCCCTCAACTTAGAAAAGAAAAAAAAAATCTGAAAACAGAAATGAAATAAAGATAAAATCCCCACTGTCCACAGTTGGTATACATGATGGTTTTCTCGCCAAATGCTGTATGATTTGCATTATGGGTCAGTGGGAAATTAAAGGAGAGGAAAATAAAAAGAATGAAACCTTTTGACCTTAATTGTCCCTTTATGGCCCCTTCCCTGAGACCACTGTGGCTGTAGCCACGTCACATTCAGGGAATGGTCATCTCCCAGTCTGGACAGTTGCTGATGGCAATGTCTGTGAATTGGCAAAGATAATAAACGGCCCCGGGGAGGACGACCAGCAAACCCAAGTTCACGGTAGAGTCGGGGTCAACGTCACACTCTCTCAGCACTGACCTGCCTGCAGTGTCCCTTTTCCTTCACTCTTTGTTTTTATACTGCGATTTTCCTCTTTTGATGCAAGCATAACACGTGTTGCTGAGAACAAGTTCTCTGAGACAAGCAAAGACCCATTTCAGAAGCAGCTAAAAAAGAAGTGATCAGGAGGCAGCTTCAGAGAACACACGCATCTCTGTGTGTGCATGAAAGAGGGAGGGGAGAAGACAAGGAGAGGCACCCCAATCAAATCAAGTTTTCAGATCTTGAAAATGGGATTTGGATCACTGTGTCCAAATCCATAGAACAGAGAGACCTGTATGCCTAGTAAGATGTTCTAAGCCTGCCATTCCCTGGACCCTGTAATGAGAAACCTGGGAGAGAAATACCTGGTATTAACCAGCCTTTTCTCATTTAATTTTCTGTATTAGGGACACTCTCAAGGCTTGGGAAAGGTGTCACAATAGAACAAGAACTTCCGTTTCCAAACCAAAATCTGTGCAAGAGAGCCTGCCAGGTTTGAAAAACAAAAGTTAAAAAATACTCTCTGAGCATCTCACAGCATTGCGTGAATACCCATTAATATCGATGGTTCTTCAATTAACGTTTCTGAACAAAAATCCTTTCCCCAAGGAAGTTAGCCGCACACGGCATCAGATCGTTTTTACATACTTTCTCCAATGTTTCCACAGCACACTTCCATCCGTCTTGAGGATGAAACAAATCAAACTGTTTTGCAGGAAGACATGTCCACAAACACCTCCACTTTGACACAGCTGCAGAGACTGTCTGCATGTAGGGAGGCTCCTCGGGGTTTTCCGAAGATCCCTCTCTTGCTGTTTGCGAGTGAGCGCCTTCCTCACGGAAGACTCTGCACACAGAGAGCCTGCTCCCTTTCCTTCCCAGGAAGACGGATGATTAGCTGCAAAGAGCTCTCTCCTCTTTGCCACTGGCTGGAGAGGAAGTTCTAAAATTCAGCCCAAACTGATTATTTTCCAATCTCACTGGTGTGTTTTTGTATGTTTGTTTTTAATCTGTTTCCCAGGCACCGTGCCTGAGATTTTTCCCAGTTGCATTGCATTTTCTGTGAATTTCTGTCAGTGAGCTATGGGAACTGTCAGAGACTAGACAGGGGATGAACAGCCCCGCTGTGGGACAGGGAGGTAACACACTGAGGTTATAGAAACTACCTGAATTTTGCTGCCCTGATGACACCACGTGCACACCTACAAACCAACAGAAAATAACAGCTTAAATAACTGAAGCCATGTGATGTTAGAAGTGAAATAGTTCAACATTAATACCTCTGAGATGGTGTAATTGTGTCATCTAAAATTCATGAGTCTACTGATCTTGGACCCAGTCTGAAAATTACTGTTTGCACTAAGAAGAATAGGAAAAACAACCTTCTTTCCATCATAATAGCACAGAAAGATTGGGAGCAGCTGAGAAAAGTATACTCAGCAGAATGCAGAAACCCACAGGTGCAGAAATTCCCTCACTGATACTGCAAAATGGTGTTGAGTGCCTGCTCTATGTCAGGCGCTGCTGTAAGCACTGGCTACGCAGTGGAGAACCAACCAGATCAAGTCCTGCCCTTGTGGAGTCTACAAGATAATGGGAAGACAGGAAAGAAGTGTTAAAAAAAAAAAAAAAAAAAGGACCCATGAAGCTGCTGCGCAGAAGATGCAAGGTAGGATGGAGGAGTCAATGACAGCTTTTCTGAGAAAATGACATTGGATGTGAGATAATTAGGAAGTAATCTGAGAGAAGATGATATCTGATCAGAAATAGCATGTGCAAAGGTCCTGTGGCCACAATGATCAGGATGCAGAATTAGTTTTAGGATGTGCACAGGAGTACCTGGAGAATACTGAAACAAGAAATTTTAAATTTTTCTGTTCAAATGAAAGGCAAAGTGACTATTTTAGCCAAATCAGGGTTGTTTTTTTTTGTCTGTCTGTTTGTTTTAGTGGTTAGGGATTATACATGAATACTGGAACCCCATACATCTGGGGAAACATATAAATGAGCAGTGGGGACATAGCTAGTTTAGATGGATGAAATTCTCTTAATAAGGGATCAGCTCATCCGAATTTACCCAAGACTATCCAGGTTTTAAAACAGAAACTCTTTAACCCCGGGCAAACCTACATAAGGATGAGTGTTAGCTCATGAGGCTCATGAAAATATTCTGTAATATAATACAAAGATGAAACAATAGTCAAAGGAAGAGAATGATTTTTTAAAATATTCATAAGAAGAAACAGAAGTGACTTTAAAAAGTATCTTCTTGCTATTCTTAAAGAATCCAAAAAGACTACATATGAATGTCAAAAATTATTCTTAAAACAAAGAAATATAGTGCCAAAATATTAATTTAAAAGCTGTAATACAGATTTTCAGGTCCTAGATTGGATGGAAAAAAAAATAAGGTGATATAAGAAATGACTGATTTATGGATTCAATATTTTTCCCCCAATCAAAATAACTTGTGCAGGGTTTGTTAGGGGAAGGCAGGGAAAGAGCATTGAAAAACTATTAAAAATTTATCTGAAAGAAAAACCAATTAAAATAGCCAATATCTTTGGAGATGAAAAAGAGTTGGAACTTGCATTCCTATATATTAAAGCACTAAAAGCAATATTGTACGGGCTTGATAAAGGCTATGGAGTCAAATAAAAGGCACAGAAATAATCACGAGTAGATATAACTAATATAAAATTAAAGTCAATGAATTATTTAATAAATGGGGGTGGGAAATCAGCTAAAGATTGGATGAGAGAGAAGAGCTGGATGCCCTATCTCAAACCTTGCACTAAAATAAAGTTTAAGCTATTAAATACAGAGAAATGTATTTTTAAAAAGTTTTTAAAGAAAGTCAATATCCAATACAAGCAGACATACATAGGCTCAAAGTAAAAAGATAGAAAAAGTTACTCCATGCAAATGAGAAAGAGAAGACAGCAGGGGTAGCTATATTTATGTCAGAAAGTAGACTTGAAGTCAAAAACTGTAACAATAGACAAAGAAGCTCACTATAGACTAAAATAAAAGAATCAACTCATCAAGAGAATATAACAATTATAAATATATGTGCACTCACCATTGAAGCACATAAGTATGTTAAGCAAATACTAACAGATCTCAAGGGAAAAATAAGCAACCACACAATAGTAGTTGGAGACGACAATGCCCCACTCTCAACAATGGATAGATCATCCAAAGAAAAAAATCAATCAGGAAACATTAGACTTGAACTATATTTAGACTAAATGGTTCTAACACACATACACGAAACATTCCATCCAATAACAGTGAGTACATGTTCTTACAAACTTCACATGGAACATTCGCCTGAACAGATCATATGTTAGGTCATAAACAAATCTTAGCAAATTTGAAGAGACTGAAATTGTGCCAGGTAACTTTTCCGACCACAATGGTATGAAACTAGAAATCAACTTACAGAAGGAGCACTGGAAAAGTCACAAATATGTGGAAATTAAGCAACATATTCTTGAACAACCAATGGGTTAAAGAATAAAAAATATCTTGAAACAAACAAAAATAGAAACAACATATCAAAAATGATGGGATGCAGTAAAAGCAATTATAAAATGGAAGTTTATAATGAAAACTGCCTACATTAGTAAAGAGGAAACATCACAAAATAACCTCACTTTATACCACAAAGGACGAGAATAAAACAAAGTAAACCCAAAGTTAGTAGAGTGAAGGAAATAAATGTTACAACAGAAATAAATGAAATAGAGACCAGAAAAACAACAGAAAAGATAACAAACCTAAGAACTGGTTTTTTGAATAGATACTTAAAATTGACAAACCCTTAGCTAGACTAAGAAAAAAGAGAAAGACTGAAATACATAAAATCAGAAATAAAGCAACATTACAACTACAGTAATATAACAGAAATCCAAAAGACCCTAAGAGACTACTATGAACAATAATACACCAACATATTGGATAATGTAAAAGAAATAAACAAATTTTTAGAAACATACAACTTACTTAAACTGAATCATGAAAAATAGAAAACTTTAACAGATCAATAAAGAGGGAGGAAATTGCAACGGTAATCCACACCTTCCCAACAAATGAAAGCCCAGACCCAAATAACTTTATTGGTGAATTCTAGCAAACATTTAAAGAAGAATTAACACCAATTCTTTTCAAACTCTTCCAAAACACTGATGAGGGGAATACTCACAAACTTACTCACTTTGTGAGGCCAGCATTACCCTGATACCAAAGCCAGAGAAGGGGAACTACAGACCAACATCCCTGATTAACACAGGAATGCCCTACTCTTAACAAAATACTTGCAAACCAAATTCTCCAGTACACTGAAAGGATCATGCACCATGCTCAAGTGGGATTTATCCCTGAGATACAAGGATGGTTCAACATACATTAATCAATAAATGCGGTACATCACATTAATAAAATGAAAAAAATTATATTTTCTCATTAGATGCAGAAAAAGCATTTAACAAAATTCAACATCCTTTCATGATAAAAATTTGCAACAAGTTGAGTACAGAAGAAACATACCTAAATATAATATAGGAAATATATGACAAGCCCACTGCTGACATCATACTCACTGGTCAAAGATTGTAGGCTTTCCTGCTAAGATCAGAAACAAAATAAGGATGCCCCCTCTCACTGCTCCTATCCAGCATCGTACTGGAAACCCTAGCCAGAGCAACTATGCAGGAAATAAAAGGTACCCACTGGAAAGGAAGTATAACTATTTTTATGTAGATGGTATGATGTTATATAGAGAAAATCCTAAACACTCCACCAAAATCTATTAGAACTAATAAGCAAACTCTGTAAAGTTGCAGGTTTGAAAAATCAACATAGAAAAACTAGTTGTGTTTCTGTGTGCTAAAAATAAAAAAGAAATAGAGAATACAAACCCCATTTACAATAGCATCACAAAGATTTTATCCACCTGACCAAGTGGTGGCACAGTGAATAGGATGCTGAGACCCAGGTTCAAAACCCCAAGGTTGCTGGTTTGAGCACGGGCTCACCAGCTTGAGTGCAGCGTTGCCAGCTTGAGCATGGGATCATAGGCATGATCCCGTGACTATTGGCTTGAAGCCCAAGTCGTGGGCTTGAACTCAAGGTCGCTGGCTTGGATGGAGCTCCCCGGTCAAGGCATGCATGAGAAGCAGTCAATGAACAACTAAGGTGCTGCAACTACGAGTTGATACTTCTCATCTCTCTCCCTTCCTGTGTGTATGTCCCTGTCTGTCCCTCTCTGTCCTTTGCTAAAATAAATAAATAAATAGATGATAGATAGATAAAATCCGTAGGAATAAATTTAATCAAAGAAGCAAAGATCTTATAAACTTAAAACTATGACAGTGATGAAAACAATTGAAGAAGACACAAATAATTGGAGAGATACGCTATGTTCATGGATGGGAAGAATTAATATTGTTAAAATGTCTATACAACCCAAAGTCATTTATAAATCCAGTGTAATCTCTCAAATTTCCAATGGCATTTTTCATAGAAATAGAAAAAGCAACCTAAACTCAGTATAGAATAACAAAGGCCCCTGAACAGCCAAAGCAATCCTGAGAAAGAAGAACAGAGCTGGGGAATCACGCATCCTGATTTCAAACTATACTACAAGGCCATAATAACCAAAGCAGCGTGGTACCAGCATAAAAGTACACAGAGACCCATGGAACAGAACAGAGAGCCCAGAAATCAACCCATGCCCATATGAGCAACTGCAACTGATATCTGACAAGGTACCAAAAAGACACAATGGAGAAAAGACAGTCTTTTCCATAAACAGTGTCGGGAAAATTGGATAACCACATGCAGAAGAATACATTAGATCTTACACCACTCACAAAATTAGTATACTGAGGACATATGATGCCACAACTTTGATAAAATGGAAATGATTATATGCATAAAAAGTGACTCAATAACAACATACCAAGTATCATCATGATTATTTTTGGAAGGGGGGGATTGAAAATGGTTTTCAAATTTTATTCTTTATGCTTTTATCTATATCCCAGTTTTCCTTCTATTAAAGTCTACTATTTATAAACTGAAGAAAAGACTCAATTATTAATTCAAAAAAATATTGACCTGGCTTCACAGAGACCAAAGAACTTGATGTGCACCACTGCCCTTTGAGCAAGCCGAAAAGTCTAACACAAATGACAAGGCGTTTTACTGCCTAGGGGTGTTGGGGTGTTGGGGTGTGGGAGATGACCCTGCACCAATATAAACGGCAGTTAATTGCCGAGCAAAGGTTACTTGGAGACAAGAGATCTTGGAGTATGTTAGCCATGGGGAGACATTGGCCTGGGTTACTTGAATGCAGGTACACAGGAGTCTTGGAGGAATGCCTCCAAGAACCAGAAGTCCTTTATGATTGATAAGCTCTGAGACTCTGACTCTTCTCATGTCCTTGTTCATGAAAGAAACAATAGATGTGCAGGGGATGAAACGGATGGGAAATAAGGCTTGTGTAACTTTCTAGTTTTATCTGCTGAGCTATGGCTTTTGGAACTCAATAAATATGCAGTAGCGCAGTTTCTCGGGGCTGAATCCGCCAAAGAGTTTCAGCCCTCTGCCCATTAACTTGCATCTGGTGTGTCTTTTGCCTCATGAGTCCGAACTGTAAAGAAATTCGTAACGTTAGTGGGGTTGGGAGGTAAAGGGCCCCATATGGTACATTAACCACACAGTAGGCACAAATGTCAGGCTGATGACTGCGAAAGAGTTTTACAGAGAAGTTATTAAATTAGAAGGGACTTCAGAAATAACAGAAAAGGATTTGAGAAATGAGAAGGGATTTGGCACAAGTAAAGAACGCCTCCTGAGCAAAACAACACAGAATAAGTGCTGGCGAGGATGTGGAGAAAAGGGAACCCTTCTGCACTGCTGGTGGGAATGCAGACTGGTGCAGCCACTGTGGAAAACAGTTTGGAGATTCCTCAGAAAATTAAAAATCGAACTGCCTTTTGACCCAGCTATCCCACTTTTAGGAATATACCCTAAGAACACCATAGCACTGTTCGAAAAGAAGAAATGCGCCCCCATGTTCGTGGCAGCATTGTTCACAATAGCGAAGATCTGGAAACAGCCCAAGTGTCCGTCAGAAGACGAGTGGATTAAAAAGCTATGGTACATATATACTATGGAATACTACTCAGCCATAAGAAACGATGACATCGGATCATTTATAACAAAATGGATGTACCTTGATAACATTATACGGAGTGAAATAAGTAAATCAGAAAAAAAGAAAAACTGAGAACAGCACGATTACATACATAGGTGGGACATGAAAGTGAGGGTATGAGACATGGACAAGAGAGTGGTGGTTATGGGATGGGGGGAGGGAGGGAAGAATGGGATAGGGAGGAGGGGAGGGACGCAGGGAAAACCAGATAGAAGGTGACAGAGGACAATTTGACTTTGGGTGATGGGTATGCAACACAATTGAATGATAAGATAACCTGGAGATGTTTTCATTGTACATATGTACCCTGATTTATTGATGTCACCCCATTAGAATTAATAATAATAAAATATATAAAAAAAAAAAAAAAAAAAAAAGAACGCCTCCTGAGTATGCCATGGAAACTGTTGCAGGGTGAAGGTCAAAGACACCCAAGCAGTTTCTGGGGCTGGGGAGCCCCAACAGGGACTGGGAGGGGGCAGCCTAATCAGTCACAGGTGTTTCCTCACGCCAAGAACAAGGGTTGTCTCCCTTGCAAACAACCAAAATGTTCATAGATGGAGAATCCCCCAGTTGTGTCAAACATTTAGAAACCCCACCTTACTTCAGTAGTTAATTACACCAAGGCAAGTGACTCACCCCACCCCAACAAGATTACCAACAGAGCTCCCGGTTTGGGTTCAAGGTAAGGGGTAAACAAAGAAAAGATAAATATTTGAAAAGTTCTTAAAAGCAGCAAGTCAATAAAGGAAATTAAAGGAAAGGACGAGGGGAGGGAGGAGAGGGGAGAGAGGGAGACAGGGAAAAGAAAAGGAAATGACACTGTTAGTAAAAAGTCTTAAATGCTGCTGGAGAGTGGAGAAAGCACTGTATTGAGAGTGAGAGGAAATGGGCCCAAATTCTGGCCCTGGTTCTGGGCCTTGTGTGGTCTGAAGAAAAATTCCTTAACCTCTGTGGATCCTGATAGCTCATCAGCAGGGCAGTGAGCTTCCCAGGCTGCAGGTGGGGTGTGAGAATAAACCGCAGCAGGTTTAACCAGCAACAGTCCCCATTCCCGTGCCCCAGTAAGCACTGCAGCCTCGTGCACAAGCTTCCACTGGAACAGAGGTCAACCTGGTGGAGAAACCACACCATGAGCTCCCTTCTCTCAAACACCCCTTGGTGGTGTCACGTCTGAAGAAAATCAGAAATCCAAGTGAGGGAGTGATCATAGGTGCCTAATACTGCCCAAAGGGCTGGAAATCTTCCGTGCTTTCAGTAAGAAGTGACACGGTGCGCCTGGCGGAGACTGCTTTAGTGGGGGGCGGGGGGCAGGAGCCACGTTTTAGTAGGCGCAGAAATAAGTGGGAAACTCGGAGATGAAAACATGAAGACGGGGTGCAAACCACACTGTGGAGCAGGTTAAAGTAGGAAACATAGGTGAATGCTGGAGGGGTAGATCCTGAGCCCTGGGGAGGCATCTCCTGCTTCCTCTTCCTTTGCTTCCAGGGAAGAGAACCCTGCTCGTGATGGTGGACCACAGAGAAGACAGCAGCAGACAGGGAGGAATTAGAGACCAGAAGCATGGAGGGAGTGGAGCCCCTGGCCATAGGTGAGCAGCTGGGATAAAAGCCACAGATGGGACCGAGAAGACTAGCTTGCAGCTGAGCTAGAAGGAAGGGTGACTGTGGAAGGAGCACAGGAAGCAGGAGGTGGGCTGGGACTCCACTGATGATCTGCTGGTAGGACAGAAAGCCATCTGCTGAGAAGGGTGTCCAGGGAGGGTAAGCGAGAGCTGGGTGGTGAGGGTTTGCAGGAGCTGCCGACGCGGATGAGACAAGGATGTGCCCGGGTTTGCATAAATGTCTGACATGGTGGGTATCTGTAATTTTCAGGGATTTTTCTCCCCTGTTGCTTGACTACTCATGTTTAGAGTTAAAAGGTGGGTGAGGAATAATTTAAGACAAAATAGAGTACAGTGCATGGTGTAGAGCAGGGGTCCCCAAACATTTTACACAGGGGGCCAGTTCACTGTCCCTCAGACTGTTGGAGGGCCAGAGTATAAAAAAACTATGAACAAATCCCTATGCTCACTGCACATATCTTATTTTAAAGTAAAAAAACAAAATGAGAACAAATACAATATTTAAAATAAAGAACAAGTAAATTTCAATCAACAAACTGACCAGTATTTCAATGGGAACTATGGGTGCGGATGCATCCTGTGCTCCTCTCACTGACCACCAATGAAAGAAGTGCTCCTTCCGGAAGTACGGCGGGGGCCGGATAAATGGCCTCAGGGGGCCGCATGTGGCCTGTGGGGCCGTAGTTTGAGGACCCCTGGTGTAGAGAGACAATTCAGGGATTTAGAAGGCGAGCAGGAGGGTCTGGTCAGGGACATGGTGTCTGGTGCCAGGTGGACCAGGAGGAATGGGGCGGGAGCAGTGTGATGTCGGGGAGGAGAGCAGGAGTGGGGACAATCACTGTAGCACTGCTGTGTGTGTGTGGCTAAGCAGCAGGTGTTCAGAAATTGTAACAGGAGCGAACTGCATGGAAACAGAGAGGAAGAGTAAGGTCGGAGTGGGAACCTCCGGCTCATTGAGCAGGTCATGTTCTCCCTCACAATATCTCTAAACCCGTAAGCACCTTCCCGTCTACCCCAACGCCCCTCACCACAGCAAACCCGCAGCCATAGAACACGGAGGCCTTTCTAAGTAGAGGGAGAAGTAGGAAAATCAATCCCACCTGCACCCCACCCTCAAGGTGACTGTCCTTGGACATCTAAACCATTGGTACACAAGTAATGGAAAGGAAGAATACATTCCTTAACAGAAATAAAATACAACTTGGCTACGCTTTCAACAAAAATATATATATTTTTGTGACAGAGACAGAGAGAGGGACAGACAGACAGGAAGGGAGAGAGGTGAGAAGCACCAATTCTTCATTGATTGCTTTCTCATATATGCCTTGACCGGGGGGTTACTGCAGACTGAGTGACCCCTTCCCCAAGCCAGCGACCTTGGGCTCAAGCTGGTGAGCCTTACTCAAACCAGATGAGCCCTCACTCATGCTGGCAACCTCGGAGTTTCGAACCTGGGTCATCCGCGTCCCAGTCCAATGCTCTATCCACTGAGCCACCACCTGATCAGGCTCAAGAAAAATATTTTTTAAAAATCTTTCCTGACTGCTTATTGTCCAATTGCTGGCCTATTCACCTCTACGGCCCATGTGTCTAAACCCGGCACTTACCCATTAGAAGTTGCTCCTGAAGGTATTTTGGATTAAATGGAACAGAAGGGAGTAAGATTGAACAGAACCAAACAGAACTGAATATAGTTACATTTCAGAGAGAAGAAGGTACCCACCATCCAGATCCCTCAACACAAGTCATAGTATCACAGGGCTTCACTGTTTTCAAGGAAAACCCGAAGTTGAACCACTGATAATATGACCAACCTAGATAAGGATTTTTTTAAATTGATTTTTAGACAGAGGAACAGGGAAGGAGAGTGGGGGGAGAGAGAGAAAGAAAAGGAGAGAGGGAGAGAGAGAAAGGGAGAGAGAGAGAGAAGGAGAGAAACATCGATCTGTTGTTCCACTTACTTATGTACCATTGACGGACTCTTTTCTTGTATGTGCCCTGACCGGGGATCAAACCAACAATCTTGGCATATCAGGACAATGCTCTAACTAACTGAGCTACCCAGCAAGGGCAAGCTTCAAACATCTTAATAAGAAACAGCAAGCTTAGCCTGGCCAGGCGGTGGCGCAATGAATAGAGCATCAAACGGGGTGGGAGGCAGAGGACCCAGATTCGAAACCCCAAGGTCGCCGGCTTGAACGTGGGATCATAGACATGAACCCAAGGTCACTGGATTCCTCACTCTGCTATAGCCCCCCGGTCAAGGCACATATGAGAAAGCAATCAATGAACAACTAAGGTGCCACAACGAAGAATTGATGCTTCTCATCTCTCTCGCTCTCTGTCTGTCCCTATCTGTCCTTCTCTCTGTCTCTGTCAATAAAAAAACAAAGAAAGAAACAAATAAAAGAAACAGCAAGCTTATAATATCCCACCTCACCAGCCAACAATATGTCCCTTTTCTTACCAGTAATAGTTAAAGGGTGCAGTGCCTCGGCTGAGGCCCAGCAGGTCCACATTGGATTCACGCAGACAGTAGAAGAACTGTGGAGCAGGAAAGCATGGGTCATTCCCACTTATTGGAGGCTCGCAAGACGGAGGAGTGAACAGGCAGGGGAAAACCTCTGCTCCTGGAGGTGGCGGGCAAGCAAACAGAAAAACTGGCTCTCAGGCTGGTAGGCAAGTGATCCGCGTGCAGCACGGAGGGAAAGTGCCCGTGGCCACATAACCCCACATGGCTTTCTGCCACGGGCTCACACACTAATCATGCAAAGTGCTTGCAGCCGGGAAACAAGCGCGCAAGCCTAACACAGCTGTTTTCTCTACAATGGCAAAAGAATCTACCAGTCTTTCTAGCTCCCTTTAATATTATTAAAAGTACCAGTGTGACCTAGCAACTGCCACCACAAAGATATTAAAACAGGCACTTTATAATATATTCCAGTCCTTTCAGAGCCATTTGGTGTAAACGTCTACATTCTACTAATTACCTATTTTTCATAAGAAGATTTTATGCAATTTTCCGCACTGTCTTTTTCAGGACCTCTTCTCTACCCCCTCACCCCCACCCAATGCTTTGACTGATGTGCTCAGGGGGTGAGGGGAAGAACAAATTAAGTTTTTTTAAAAATGAGAAACAAAACAGTGCATGGGAGGGACCAGCAGGTGGTATGCCAGTGCCCCTGACCAGAGCCGACATTGTGGCGTGTGCTTCCTCCTCCTCAACCTGGAACAGTTGCTTTATTAGCAATAGAAGGCCATCGTTTTGTGAACACCTAGTGCATCATTCTGTAAAGTGGCACAGGTGATAAATGCTTGGGGTCTATTTATATTTTGGTCTGGGGATCATGCATTTAAACCCTAAATCAATGAATGACAGGATTCTAGAACGGGGGATTACAAAGAGTCCTAAGAGTTATCTCTGCTACAGCCAGACATTCCTGACAAGCCTCCCCCACCCCGATCTAATGCTCTTACAACAGAGACCTCACCAGCAGGTGTGCTGCCACTTAGAGAAGGGGACTGAGGTGTAGAACCAAGTGGGCATGGAGGAACTGGAGCTTCCGTTTCTGTGCAAAGCTTGACTGTGGTTGGAAGTAAGGAATCCTGGTTGGACTAGAGTTTAAAGGCAAAGGGCAAGTCAGACATGGTCCTTTTTAACCCTCACCCTCTATAGCAGAATCTGTCACTTTTACAGTGGACAAAGAAGGAAAGATTGATGGCCCCGGAGCCTGGAAGGAGTGTAGTCCGTGAAGTTCACATAGGTCAAACAGAATAAGAAAATCTCTCACTTGACATTAAAAGGAAAGGAATGTAACTGTTAGAACCAATAAATGAATTCAGTAAAGTAGCGGGATGCAAAATAAATATTCAGAAATCAGTCGCATTTTTATACATCAATAATGAACTATCAGAAAGGGAAACTAAGAAAACAATCCCATTTACAATTGCATCAAAAAAGAATAAAATATCTACGAATAAAGTCAACCAAGGAGGCAAAAGACCTGCACTGAGAAAACTAGAGGGCATCGATGAAAGAAATTAAAGGCACATACAAATGGAAAGATAGTCCATGCTCATGAATTAGAAGAATATTGTTAAAATGTCCATACTACCCAAAACAATCTACAGATTCGTGCAATCCTCATCAAAATACCAATGGCATTTTTCACAGAATTAGAACAAACAATGCTAAAATGTGTATGAAATTACCAAAGATCCCAAAGAGCCACAGCAGTCTTGAGAAAGAAAAACAAAGTTGTAGGTATCATGCTACCCGATATCAGACTATATTTCAAACCTACATTAATCAGAAAAGCATGGTATTGGCATAAAAATAGACACAAAGATCAACAGAACAGAACATAAAGCCCAGAAATAAAGCCACACATATGAAAAAAAGGAATATAAAATAATTGGAAATGGAGATACATATCTAAAGATGTATTCTTTTTCATTTATTTGACTTTGATTAAACTATTCTATGCTAAGCACTGCCCTAGGGCTGGGGATACAATATAATTCCCCATGTCGAATGGCAAGGAGAAATTCAGAAATGGACAGTCACCAGTGCAATGAGAAGATGAATGAAACTGACAGAAGGAGATCAAGAGGAGACAGACCCGTCACTCCTGCCTGGGTCAGGACGGCTTCCAAGGACACGGGGCACGGAATCGCAATAAGGAGGAAAGGTGGTCCATGTTTATCGTGAACCTGTTCACTATGCAAATAGGTTGTAGGTATGTTCTATCCATATTTTTCCTAGGCTGTTGAGAAGGATAAAGCTCAGAGCTGAGAGAGTGGTGTAGTCACCATGGCAACTGGACAGAGTACCTGGCTCCACATCGGAGACCACAGTTTAAGAACATTTACTGATGAATGACAGAGCCCAGAGGAAGGTGACAGGATGGAAGCCTCTGAAGACATTCACCCATGGAAAGTCTCCAAGGCTCTGGTGAGCAGTCTGGAGCAGGAGCTGCGGTGAGGACCCTTTGTCACGCCAAGCTCTGCAAGCCCTTCCCACAGCCCATCCAGAGACACATGAGGCAGGGCGGGGTAGGGTGGAGGGTCCAGGGCAGGGCCCTGGACTTAGCGGCCCCAGGGCCCCTGGCACTGGTTTCCCAGGGATTTCCAGACTAAGTTACAGAGTCTTAGCCTTGGTCTGGGACTGGGTGAAAGCCCTATAATGATGTCATTTAAATATAATAACAGTTCCTGTTCTGCTTCTCTCCTCTCAGCCTCCTGGTCTGTTCTTCCCTCTTCAAACCTTGTGTTTGACCGAGACCGACCACAGGTAGCCAGCTCAGGTGGTCCTTTGGGTAGAGGAGAGGGACAGAGTGTGAGAAGGAGCAGCTGGGCTGAAGTGAGGTGATCAGGAATGCAGGATGCCTCCTCTTCCCCCCCCGACCCCCACAAACTTGGGGCTGAAAAGCAAATGGACCCGACTGTGTCCTGGAAGAAAGCTGCCTGCCAAGCCCAGCTCCGACTGTCACGTGCCCTAATCTCAGTCCCATTCTGCTGTAGCCTTGGCCCACGTGCTGCATGTAGGTGTTGCCTAAATACCTACGACCCAATGGGTGTCCAGCAGGGCTAAAGGTGGGGCAGATAATTCACAGTGGATGCAGCAGAAGCCATCATAAACCAGCAAGGTGGCACAGAAAAGGGTCGCCATCTGCTGAGGAATCACTAGCATGGAGGCAGAACTGAGGGCCCAGAGCCCAGCAGTAATAGAATCCAATGGGGAGAAGTTGGCACCAGGTCACAGGTCAGAGGGATTGTTGCAAAGGCCTGGGAGTGTTCTCAGCTTATCTTCACAAGCCCACAAGCCATGGTGCATCAGCTTCTCTTAAAGGGCCAGAGGCAGAGCAAATAATTAGCATGCACCTGAAAAAGCAGGAGTCATTCTTCTAGAAACATCTATCACCTTGACTCAGCTTCTCCTAACAATATCTTACAGAGAGGACACAGACAGTATGTGTAACGTGAGTCCTCCTGCCACACACACTGACTACACGGCTGCCACCAGGAGCTGCAGACAGATCAGGGGAATGGATTCTGGGAGGGTGTGAACAAATTTAGCAGTGTTTCCTGTTGGACTTGCCTGCAGGGAGATGTGTAACGGGGGACCCACTGACAGCGGGTGCGTGATGGGTGTCTAACACCGCACACTATATCAAACGCTATATACACTGTCTTTCCTGAAAAGATAGCCGTACGATAAAGCTTAATTTATAAATTAGGCTCAGTAAGAGATTAACAACAATTAACCAACAAAATAGAACTATGATAACCATATACTGTAATGAAAGTTATATGGCTGTGGTCTTTCTCTCTCAAAATATCTCATTACACTGCACTCACCCTTCTGGTGGTGATGCGAGGTGATAAAATTCCATACGTGTCTAGAACTTTCACCTTTTCACTGAAAGGAAGTACTTCCTGACTTCTCTTCGGCCTGTCTGAATTGCCAGTGTCACCACCTGTGCGTGTTGGGGCCATTCTGCAGTAAAATCAGGGTCTCCTGAACACAAGCACTGCCACAATGGCGCCTCAGACAGCTACTAAGTGACCAGCTGGTGGGGAGAGTGCACAGCGTGGAGACGCCGGACCAACGCACAACCCATGTGGCGGAACCGTGGAGAGTTCATCACACTCCTCAGAACAGCGCACAATGTAAACCTTACGAATTATTTATTCCTGGCATTTTCTATTTAGTGCTTTCAGATTGCAGGTGAGTGAAACTATGGGAAGTGAACCCCAGAGTTGGTGGGCTCTAGGGAGCACCCGGAGGAAGAACTGTTCCCGCCCCACGAGGCTTCCTGCCACCTGCACACTCCCCAGCCGCTCACCTGCTTCAAGAGCCCAGGTGTTTGTTCTATGGGGAAGAGCGGGAACAGGGTGACCATTCTATCAATGAGGCAAGCATTGGAGCCAGCGTCTTGATGACGTCCTCCCAATAAGGGGCCTGTGCTTGGATGACAGGTGACTCTTAGAGGGTTAAAGCCACATGAGGGTGTTTTCAAGAAGAGAGGCATCACACCGCCATTCTCCAGATGCCCCATCCAGGGAAGAGCCTGCCTTGCACCTCCCACAGCGACCTTCCACCTCCTGTGTCATGATGAGAGCTCACACCCTGACTTTCTCTCATTTGCAACTACAATGTCAGCATCCTCACCCCCACGCCACGGCGTGGCCCTTCTGTTCCAATGATCGATCGCCCAGTCTCTGCCGAAACCCTTCACGTGACCTTCCACACTCCTCTTGATCAGAGCGCTCTCTCCATTTCCAACCACACAACCTCCTCTATCTCCATAAAAAAGCTAAAGCCATAACAAATAAAACACTGTGTTACATGCCGGAGTCTCTGCACATTCTGTTCCCTCTGCCTGGAACACCCATCTACACCTCACCCATCTGCGAAAGCGTTTACTCTCTAGGAATTCAACGGCTCAGGACTACTCACTTGATATTTCTCTGTTTGTGGGCTAAGACCCCAATTTTTTTTAGCACCCATCCACTTCAGTGTTTAATTGCCTTGCCTCTCGCTGGTCTGGTGGGCAAAGAGCATGAATTACCCTTCCTCACTGACAGTGCCGCCTAGAGACTCTGCCAGGAACAAAGCCTCCTGGGCTGTTGGGCTCCTGTCTTGTCATGTGAGCTAATCCCATTCTGGTTAAAAACTAGTGGTTGCAGCCCTGTTGGGGACTGCTGAGTTCACACACACAGCCCAGCTTCCCCTGTCCGTTTCTATTTTTGTTCGTGTGGAAGGAAAAATAGCATCATCGGTGTTTTATAATTGGAAACATGACCTATATCTTCTTGGCTGCCCCAACCTTCCCTAGAAGGGGGAAAAAGGGAAATTGAATTTCAGAAACAACAACTTTCCTAATATGTGTACTCAGCATTAATGCCTCCAGGTTAATTAAGGACAGTAAAATGTGGTTGTCTGAAAACAATGCGGGAAGGAGGCGGGGAAGTTAGAGTCCAGAAATGCGAGGCTTCCAAGAGGGAACTGGAGACTAGGATGCGAGCCTCCAGCAGGCACGGGGTTTAAAATAGCTGAATCAACTGAACTCGTTTAAGTCTCTGAGCACAGCCTCGGGAAAGTGTCTGCAGGGCCTGGGAAGCTAACCTGCAGCCATTCCATTCTGGCCTTTTGGAGAGGAAGATCCTAGCCACTGCCTGCTTCAGGTGACATGAGCAGGTGACTTCATGTCCAAGTAGGACGGACCTGGCCTTCCAGCTTCTGTATGGTCCTGGATGCAAGAAAAACAGTCCCCAGGCCCTGGCCGGTTGGCTCACTGGTAGAGTGTCAACCTGCCATGTAGATGTCCCAGGTTTGATTCCCAGTAAGGGCATACAGGAGAAGCAACCATCTGCTTCTCCATCCCTCCCCCCTCCTCCTTCTCTCTCCTCTCTCCTTTCCTCCACAGCCATGGCTTGATTGATTCGAGTACGTTGGCCTCGGATGCAAAGGATGGCTTGGGAAGCCTACCTCAGGTGCTAAAAATAGCTCAGTTTGGAGCATGGCCCCAGATGGGCAGAGCATGGGCCCCAGATGGGGGTCGCTGGGTAGATCCATCAGGGCACATGTGGGCGACTATCTCCCCTTTCTTTCACTTACATAAAAAAAAATAAAATGAAAGAAAAACAGTCCCCAGATAAGTGAGACCTTTGTATCTTCTGACCCTTGCCCCCTTGCTTCTATCCTGATGCTCCTGTCTCAGAGGCCTCTTAATAGTCCATCATCTCTTCCTGTTCGTCCATACAGTGGATGCTCACCCTACTCAGTGAGGCTCTGGCCCAGCACTCATAGATGGGGTCTCACCTAGCCTCGGTCCAGTGCCCCCCCACCCACGAGCTCCTGGGGCTGGAGATTCTTCGAGCCGAAGCTTTCCTCCAGGAGTCCCCAAGAGCCTGCGTGGGCGTCAGCCTACCTCCTGTCATTTCCCAGGTCAGCCTTCCATGAGGCCAGAACCAGTCAGAGGCATAATCCCCACAAAGTTTCCGCTGGTCCGAGGGTAAGAAAGGTATGGAGTCAGACACGGGACCTAGATTAGTGACCTTAGCTACAAGGTAACTGATTAAGAAAGCATGGGACAAAGGTGGGTGGCTTGGAATGACAATTGTTACTATTTTCCCTGCAGGGTCTGCATTCCTGTATTCTGATCACAGAACCCTTTTCACTTGGGCAATTTCCTCCCGAACTCCCAGTAAGCCCGGCGGAGCTGCCTGCCAAGTGTCCTACTCTGCTCCGCAACCCACAAGGTGGCACATGCCCGGAGCAGGCTTACCATGCTCTGTATCTCCTGGACACATGACCCCAAATGAGCCAATCCAGGGCATTTATGATTGGCCAGTTCTTTCTCTTTACCTGCAGAGTGAGAATCCTAAGCTTATAGACCCATGGCTATTGATGGTCATGTTCTCAGCCACATGCAGAAGATGTGCAAGCGAGGGTCAGCTCAGACACAGCAAAAAAACGGGGGATGGGAGGCAATTCTCCATCCTCTCCATCCTCACAGACCCACCCCACATTTCCCAGATAATTCCAAACCTTCTCTCCCATCACCACCCAGTTTTTTATTTTTGGCCGAGCCAGTGTGAAGTAGGATTTTATTACTTGAACATTCTGGGTCACAGAATAACTCCTCAACCATCCCTGCGTTTTGTGAGCCTGCAACCCACTCCCCTTCCTTTCCCTGCCTTCGTTTCCATCATGGCACAGACCCCCGTGGTCTGGAGCCCCACCCCCTTCCCTGCCAGCCTTGTCCAATCCCTCCTGGGGATCACCAAACACTCCCACTGCCCATAAATACAGTTCCGGTGCTGTATCCAACTATACTACCTTTATTTGGGGGCACTGTTTCCAAGCACTCTGGAAAATGGGAACATGGGTGCACAGCAACCAAAAAAAAAAGGAGGTCAGCCCCAATGGTACCAGGAGAAATAAAGCCATATTTCCAACATGTGACTCAACAGACCTCTAGTAAACAAATTCTCTGCCCCAATTCGCTTGCAGTGGTCGGCAAACTCATTAGTCAACAGAGACAAATATCAACAGTACAACGATTGAAATTTCTTTTGAGAGCCAGATTTTTTAAACTTAAACTCTATAGGTAGGTACATTCCTCATTGAGGTAGCACCCACACGTGGTATTTTGTGGAAGAGCCACACTCAAGGGGCCATGTGGCTCGCAGCCGCAGTTTGCCAACCAGGGTATCCGGCTTCCTTAATCCCAAGTAAACTCTGGAAATATTCAGGTGAACTAACCCTCCGTCTGAGCAGCCTGGGGAAAGTGGTCCGGGTGGCAAGGGTGTGTGTATGTGTGGGCATGTGTCTCTGTGTATGTGTATCATGCGTGTGCGTTGTTTATTCTAGCTATTAAATAAGCTCCTAATGCCATAGGGTTGCGAGAAGATCATGCAGCTTTAAAGTCCAAAAATAAAACATCAAATACAACAATTTTACCCCTTAATTATTCCACGAATAACCACATCCAGTGTAAATGTGTCATTTGGCAAAGCCACAAAGAGAAAGAAAATAAATGTCTCTAATGAATAATCTTTTATAAAACAGCCCTGGAAAAACTCTTAGTGCTTTTTGGAGCGCGACATACCAAATGCAACTTTATTTTTCCATTTTCCCCCCAGGTTTCAAGTGGCAGAAGCAATCTGATGGGCTCGCAGGCTCCGTATGTAGGTCACTGGCACATTTGCATGTCCTCCCAAGAATCATTTTCCATGGGACTTTTGCTCAGGGAGTGAACGTATCTAAAATTGAAACTCTCCTTGGTGAGGCTGGTATTCGAGGGGGAAAAAATAGACAGTAGCTCCCAAGCTATGCTAACGAGGCTGGTTCCATTTCAAAGTATGTTCAGTCTGATGAAAACTACAGCCCACCAAAGCTCCCCAAGTGTCAAACAGCCAAAACTGTTTGGGGTGGGGGGAGGCAGTGTCATTTATAATTCACATGTGCCCTTTCTAGATTCATGCCCGGAGGCATCGTGTCATTTGTTTGGCCAGTGCCTCTTGGAGACAATCTGCTGTCATTATTTTCATGCATTTTTGCAGAAGCATCTGCTCTCGGGTGGTGACGTCCAAGAAGGGAATTAGAGGCTGTAAATCAAGAAAGTTGTGGAATCCAAGTTCTCAAAATGAGAAGTGACAAAAGCCCAGGGAGGACATGGGTGAGTCTTTCAATCCTGCACTTACAAATGCATTCTTCTGCTAGGTTACTGAGGCTGCGACAGAAAGCACCATTGCATTTGCCCCATTCTTCTGTCTATGTCATTCCACAGAAGGTTCATCAGACAAGCTGCAGCCTGACCCTCAGTGAGCAGGCTGTCCTGACTGGGTCTGCGAAGTAGGCTGAGATGTGTGTGCTGCGTGTCTTCAGTCTGGTGTGTGTTACCAGAGTCCGTGGCCTGTAACCCGTAGGAGGAGCTCAAGACCTTGCTGCCCTCCCTTTAGAAGAGAAGCCATCAGGCCAAGCATTGTGTTTTCCCAGGCACTAGCCTTGGGTGAGGCTGGGAGGAACACATCACAATCAACCTCTGCTAATGTCAGGGCAGCGCCACCTTTGACTGGTCCCCCTAGCCTGACAGCCTCACATGCTTGGAAATGGAATGCACCCCATACCCCATTTGGATCCAGGTGCAGCCCAGACCATCGGGACCTTGACGTGGTGGCTGAAGTGCGTCCTTTGCTTCCCTGTGAGGGGGCAGATCAGAGGGCAGCCTGGGGAAGTGTTCCTGGGGCACTTTTCCTGTCTTTGATTTAGGCCCCGAGTTTGAGTGACTCAGGACAGGAGGCTCCCATGTGCTTCGGCCCAATTCACATCAGCAGGTAAGTCCCCAGCAGCTCAGGTGTGCTGTCGCCTGTGCACCATCATCCCTGGGGCCTGGCTGAGTGCAGATGGGCAGAGACTCACTCATTCCACACAATGTGACCGGGCCTATGTCAGGTGCTGGGGAAATAAGGGTGATCCGGGTACACCTTCGACATGGCACCATGTGCAGTTATGGAACAGGCGCTTTCATTCCAGGGTGATCCATGCAAACCCTTCCAAGAAACACGCTGAAGAATGCTGCCCCATCCATGGTCAGCTGTCCTGCTGACAGAGAAAAGACGCCAAGAGTGGGCCAAGTGGTGAGCAGGCATCCACAGCGTGAGCAGAACAGGAGGGTAGGTCCCAGGCAGGAAGAGAAGTAAATTCTCTAAACAATTATAGGACAGGGGCCCTTGGCAGCTGGCTCAGTGGATATAGCATCACCCTGGCCTGGCATATGGACATCCCAGGTTTGATTCCCGGTCA
This sequence comes from Rhynchonycteris naso, assembly GCA_037038555.1. Classification (NCBI taxonomy): domain Eukaryota; kingdom Metazoa; phylum Chordata; class Mammalia; order Chiroptera; family Emballonuridae; genus Rhynchonycteris; species Rhynchonycteris naso. The sequence continues at coordinate 225,499,342 of CM072999.1, forward strand.
CACAAGAGAAGCGACCATCTGCTTCTCCTTCCCCCTTTCTCTCTCTCTTCCCTTCTCGCAGCCAGTGATTCAACTGGTTCGAGTGTTGGCCCTGGGCCCTGAGGATAGCTCGTTGGTCTGAGCATCAGCTTCAGGCACTAAAAATAGCTTGGTCAAGTTGAACATCATTACAAGACAGGGGTTGCCAAGTGGATTCCAGCTGGGGCACATGAAAGAGTCTGTCTCACTATCTATCCTTCTCTCAATTAAAAATAAAATTATAGGACAGGTAGGAAAGAAGAGTTTTTTTCAGGGGACAGTTATTGGGGGTTTCAGGGTGGCTACAGGAGTAGGTGGGACAGGCCAGGGCCTTGTCTGTTACTCACACATTCCTTTACCCCTTCATTCAACTACAATTTCCTGAACATGCCCTCTGTGCCAGCACTCCGTGGGCACTGGGAGTCCAGCAGCGAAGAAAACACACACAGTCCTGATTACACACTGCTTCATTCCAGGTGGGGGTGGGGGTGGGGACGACGACACACATAAGCGGGTAAGAGCAGTGCTGTGAAGAGCCAACCTGGATGCGGAAAAGCAGGAAAGGTGAAAGGTGCTATTTTTACAGAGGGGCCTTTGGATGCCAGGTGGATGGGGAGCTGAAGGAAGTGAAACAGGGCCAGAACAGGGCTGATGAGCATTGTCATACTGTCATCCCTACAGCTGGTGTTCACAGGCTGCAGCTGGGCCCTCAGGGCCACTGAGCCATGTTATCACATGTCCATGGTCAGCTGGTTGACTCATGGGCTGTGGCGATCATTTCGGACCCTCACCAACGTTGTGACCCTGCACCGGGGAGCAGCCCTTTCTCATGGCAGATGACAGCACTTTCCATGGCCTAGAGTAAGCAGAGGCCACTGTACCCAGCTTCCATCTTCTGTCCCCATAACTGCAAACTCTCATTTCCGTGGGCACCAAGCTTCCCATCAACCTGCCCAAAGCCACTCACTGAAATTCTGTTCAGTGATTCACCAGTGTAATAGAGATAACTGACAAACAATTGGCTAAATTTACCAAATTCCCTTATTTATCATTAATGTTCTCAATCACTTTAACAATGATGACTATGGAAGAGCTTTAAAAATACTCAGTCTTGACCCTGGCTGAGTGGTTCAGTGGATAGAGTGTCATTCAGGTACACTGAGGTCACAGGTTTGATCCCTGGTCAGGGCACATCTGTGAAGCAACCAATGAATGCACAGCTAACGGAACAACTAAGTAGAGCAATGAGTTGATGCTTCTCTCTCTCTCTCTCCCCTCTTCTCTCTAGCAAATCAATGGAAAATTGAAAAAAAATTCAGTCTTTATTCTCAATAATGAAATGTAATTTTCTAAAAATTAAATATTCTATTATCAAAAACCAAAGGTTAAGCCTCTTCTATGTAGAGATTTTTTCAGTTAATACCAATGTTTTTAGAATAAACTTTGAAATCCTTTTAAATGTTTTATTTGTTGTTGTTTTTACAAATCTTTTAGTATTTGAGGGAGTTTTAAATTCTTCTTTCACAATTTCATACTTACAGTGAACGAATGTGAAACTTTAGGTAGAAACGTATAGTCTGTCACGATAATTTCTTTGAGAAATCTCATTCCTTTTGGCCATATTTGAATGGCTTTAACTTTTCATGTCTAATTTCCTGTAAACTATTAACAAGTTGACATATCTAAATTGTTCCTTTTTAGACATGGACATTTCAACATTTTAGTAACATGTTTTTGTTCATTCTGATTTCTTTAGCAGTTTTTCCTTTAGTTTATCTTTAAAAACTAAATTGCTAGCAATATACACAAGGTTGACTTAAGGAGTTAGCAATGTAATACTTATAATGGAAAGCTTTTTAAATAGAAAAATGCTTTGAAAAGCATCAGAAAGAAGTCAAAAATAACAAAGACCTCACCGCATTTACAACACAGAAGTCTGAATTACAGAAAAATCATCTTTTACAGAGAAAATGTTCATGGATTGTGACTTCTCCACCTTTTTTGGAATTGGCTTGTCAGTTTTTCAGGTGGCAAAACAATTTTAGATTAGTTCATAATTAGAAAATCTTAGTATGTAATCACTCACCAAAAAACAAATGTTTCTGCCAAAGCTATTAAAAGGCACATTAAAGCTTTTCTGCTGCAAAGCTACAATTGATAAATATGAAGTTTAATGAGTTGGTTCTTTGATGAGCTTGAATTTTGACTAATTGGGTTGTTGAGAATTAACTTTGGGCAGGTTGCCGGGTTTTTGAGGGAACCCATTCCGCTCACCCCGGGGAGTCTGTCTCTACAACCAGCTCTCCGGGGATAGTTGGGCTCCGGGCTGGCTGTCTTCTCATCCGTCCACTCCCCTTGCTCTGCCAATTAGATCATAAATCCTGGCTCAAGCTGAGCCCTCCAAGGATCTGTCGCTCCAGCTTCCTTGCTAAGACAGGATGTGACCGGGATCATGAGCCACAGCAACACCTTGGTGAAAACTGAGTTCACTTCCATTAATACCCCATATAGCACTCTGCCGGGTGTTCACTTTCCATCAGCTTGTAATACAGAAAGGAAGCCTTTGGATTTCTGCTGAGACGTTGACTTCTATTTTTAAGTGAGTCACAGGTCCAAAGGCCATCCCCTTCTGTTTGAGCACCTAATACTCTTGATACCTAAATCCTAGCATTCTTGTTTTGAGCACAATTATCCTCCACTTAACCGTGAGAGTGTCATTCCAGGCTGACAGAAGGAAACCTGAGGATTTCCCTCTCGCTGCCAATACTCGAGGGCCGTGATGGTGAACCTATGACGTGCGTGTCAGCACTGATACACATAGCCATTTTCAATGACACGCAGCCACATGTGGCCGCATACCAGAGAAGTATGGGGCACATGCAGAGAAGGATGTTTCATCCTCGGTTCCTGCACGGCAGTAGCCGAGTATAAAACATTTGCTGCAGTGTAGACCCTCTGTGCCAGAGGTTTGTAGGCCAAAACAACAGAACTCCGGCACAGAGAGTCTAGTTCTGGGACTTCTGGTTAGGCAGTTTTTCTCGAAGTGACACACCATCCAAGTTATGCTTGGTTTTTTGGCGAATTTTGACACACCAAGCTCAAAAGATTGCCCATCACTGCTGTAGGGGAAGGAGGCACTAAACTAACAGCTGGGGACTCAGCTTCATCCAGGATGCCACTCGCTGGGTCACACGGAGCTCACAGCCTCACTTCTCAGACATCCCTTCTTTTTCAAGTGAGAGGCAGACTCCCACATGCACCCCAACCAGGATCAACCTGGCAACTGCTATCTTGGGCTGGTCCTCGAATCAACTGAGCTATCTTTAGCACCTGAGGCTGATGCACTCAAACCAACCAAGCTATCTTCAGCGCCCGGAGATGATGCTTGAACCAACAGAGGTATCCCTCAGCATCTGGGACTGACACTCGAACCAATTGAACCACTGGCTGCAGGAGAAGAAGAGAGAGAGAAGGGGAGAGAGAGTGGGAGAGAAGAAGATGGTCACTTCTCACATGTGCCCTGACCAAGCATCAAACCCAGGACGTCCACATGCCAGTCCATTGCTCTATCCACTGAGCCAGCCGGCCAGGACCCAGACCTCACTTCTTCCCGCTGTACAGTGAGGATCTCTGCAGCTGCTCTCAGAGTTAACTCTGCATGACTCTGTTCCATGTAGAGCTGCTGCCCACATGCAGAAATGAGAGGCCCTCTCTCTCCATAACCCACTCTTCCCTGAACTGTGGACAAAACACTTCCACACTTTTTCTACTTCATGTATTTGAATTTTAGGCTAATTAACAATGATGTCAAAAATGCCACTCTTCCAGAGGGAGATAGCAAAGCCAGAGCAGACATGTTGGCCTGGGTCCCCTAAAGCTCAATCCCACACTATTCATCTGAAATTACCACCTCTGTGCTCTGCCTTCTTATATACCACAGGGGAGACTACACTCATCCTCTGAGTTGGAAAAGAAACATGAAAGTATTTTCAAGTTCACACAGGTATTCTGCCCTTAAGTAGCAAGGTTTCACAACCTCAAGACTGTTGTGGACTGGATGATCCTTTGCTGTGGGGGGCTTTGCTCTGCACTGCAGGACGTTAAGTGGCCTCACTGGCCTCTATCAGCTAGAGGCCAGATAGCACCCAACTCCCTGTAGACAACCCAAAATCATTCCAGAGTGCAAAACCGACTCCGCCCATGAACTACTGCCACATAGTAAATCTAACTTACAAACCTAAACTTTAGATAAATGATAGAGTAGATCATGTTAGAGATTTACTGATGTTCATGTCACTTAAACTTAAAACTTTAGAGCAGAGCACATTGATCTTAAGAGCACAGACTTAGGAAGGAGATAGCCCTGGTTTTGAATCCTGCTTCCCAGCCTATGAGCTGAGCGATCTTGGGTTTGCAACCTGATTTCTCTGAGCTTTCACCTCTTCCCCTACAGGATAAAGTTTTGGAAACAATTAACTGTGATGGTTCAGGGACTTAGCAATGTAAATGTTCCATAATGGTAACTTGTTATCACAGCGACACCTATTGGCAAAGCTTAATATTACCACTCAGCTCTGCTAGAACTTGGACTGATTAGGACTCATTGAGCATTTGTTGTATGTGTCCCGGATTAGATGCTGAGAGCTAGAGACACAAAAATGAATCAAACAAAATCACTTTGCTCAAGTTGCTCAACCAGTTATGAAAACATATCAAGGCTGACTTAGTGTGACAGAGTCATTCATAAGAACTGCAAAATCCAAGAGAGAGGAAAGGTCAAAGGATTAATGGCATTCCTTGGATAGAACATAAATAGGAAGGAGGCGTGGATTTCCACCAGGTTTCAAAGTGAGGGAACTAGCATCATTCCAACTAGATGTTAAAGGGTAGGGAAGCCTGAAGATGGTAATAGGTCATGACAGCCTCTCAGTACATAAAACAGGTAGAAACAAAGGTGCTCTCATGAAGTGGGCAGAGCTGGGGGAGATGGAAGACTGAAGAAAGCCTTTGCCCTCAGTCTCCCCCCAGGCCTTCCCCCAAAACTGAGGGACCTCTGGGAAAATGAGAGCTCTGGGAAATGGGGTATACAAGCCATTTTACAGATTAGCAAATGGATTTCAAGAGCAGTGAAGTTACCAAACTAAGGTGAATCGATTAAGAAATCAATCTGGGCCCTGGATGGTTGGCTTAGTGGTAGAGCATCACCCAGCATGTGGATGTACTAGATTGCATTCCTGGTCAGGGCACACAGGAGAAGTGACCATCTGCTTCTCTTCCCTTCTCTCCCTCTCATCTCCTCCCGTAGCCTTGGCTTAATTGGTTCAAGCAAATTGGCCCTGGGTGCTGAGGAAGGCTCCCTGGAGCCTCCACCTCAGGCACTAAAAATAGCTTGAATTGAGTTGCCAAGCAACAGCCCCAGATGGGCAGAGCATCACCCCATAGTAGGGGGTTTGCCAGGTGGATCCCAGTCGGGGTGCATGTGGGAGTCTCTCTGTCTCCCTTCCTTTCACTGAAAATAAAATAAATCTGGTCTGGCCACCTAGTTCCTACTTTGTCCATGATGGTGCAGCCCTGGTTGACAAGAATTACTTCACCAGATTCATTAGGTGGACCCAACAGACTCAGAGCCTTGAGAAAATTAAAGCATGGAGAATTGAATTTGGGTATGAGGAAGTCAGAAAAAGGAAAGGAATGAGGAATAAAACATCCTATGGGAAGAAACTGAATGAAATGAACGATAAAGAAAAAAAGGCGGGTGGGTGAGCCTTAGCTTCTTAAGAATTTACATTGGGCCTGACCAGGCGGTGGCGCAGTGGATAGAGAGTTGGACTGGGATGTGGAGGACCCAGGTTGGAGACCCCAACATCGCCAGCTTCAGCGCGGGCCCATCTGGTTTGAACAAAAGCTCACCAGCTTGAGCCCAAGATCATTGGCTCATGCAAGGGGTCACTCGGTCTGCTGTAGCCCCCCTGTCAAGACAAATATGAGAAAGCAATCAATGAACAACTAAGGAGCCACAATGAAGAACTGATGTTTCTCATCTCTCTCCCTTCCTGTCTGTCTGTCCCTATCTGTCCCTCTCTCTGACTTTCTCTGTCTCTGCCACACACACAAAAAAATTTTACATTGGGTTGAATCGCCTACAGAAAAAGGATGGTGGAATGGGGGTGCCCAGGACCAATGCCGTGGGAAGCTTTTGGATAAATCACTTCCTCTCAGTATCCCTGTGCCTCCTACGGGGCCTGTGGGAAGATTTACGGTACCTAACGAAACTGCTGAAACAGATCAAAAGATATATTTGGGGTCGAGACACCAACAGTTGGCCTCTATTTAGTTCCCACCTTGTGCCTGCCCGCCCATTTTTATCAGGCCCATGACAAAGCTTGTCCCTGTGAGAGCAAAGCCAAGAGATAATTGCTTTCATGCTCTCCCTCTGACTTTTTTTTCCCAAGTGACTGATTTGTGAGCAGTTGGTGGAGTGGACAGTTCCCAGGCGGTACACTCTTCCATCCTGTGTTTTTGTTTTTGCTTTATTTTTCCCAAACGCTAGAGCTCTGAAGGTGGGTTTCAGGTACGTTCACTTAAAGAGCAGAGCTGGAAATACTGACAGGGAGGTTGATGACAATGTTTCCGGGACAATGTTACTACACTGTTCTGTAAGAAATAGGTCTCCTTACTGTTCTGAGTAGTGAAAGCTAGACCTAGATCAACATTTCTCTAAAAACAGCAGTCACACCGTCAGAGTCAAGGCACAACTTCAAATGAAAGGTGATCCAGCAAAGACAGGCATCTAAAGACACCACTCAAAGATGTGTCTCAATGGCTCTGTCCAAACAACAAAAGTGCTGTCTGTCCTAAATTCCCCTAAGAGTGGCTTCTCAACCTTATGCGTTTATAGCCAGGCCAACTCTGAACAGTCCTGAAATGGTCTGGTGTGTCATTGCAATCGATGATGCTCAGTTTCTGGAAATTCCTAAAACACATCAGTCCTGGCCTGTTGGCTCAGTGGTAGAGCGTTGACCCAGCAAGTGGATGTCCCAGGTTTGATTCCCAGTCGGGGCACACAGGAGAGGCAATCATCTGCTTCTCCACCTCTCCCCCTCTCCCTTCTCTTTCTCACTCTCACTCTCTCCCCCACCTCCTGCAGCCATGGCTCTATTGGTTGAGCACATCAGCCTCCAGTTCTGAGGATGGCTCCATGGATCCTCTGCCTCAGGTGCTAAAAATAGCTCAGTTGCAAAGCATGGCTTCAGATGGGCAGAGCATTGGCCCCAGATGGGGCTCACTGGGTGGATCCCAGTCAGGGTGCATGCAGGAGTCTCTATCTCTCCCCCTCTCATTAAAATTAAAAAGTAAAATAAAGCATCATAATTGTCTATGAGGATAAGCCAGGGAGTGGGGCTTCCTCATCTCAGCGTTTCTGTTGGGGACGGTCCAAAACCTACCCCAGCCTTCACCCAGAAGGGTTCTGAGCAGGCAGAGTGGTCTGTGGAAAATACTGGTTTCCCACAGAACCCCCACGTCCTCTGCATGTCCACCTTAAGGCTCGGTACAGTGCCTGACCTGGAAGCACGGAGCTATGGTGCTGCTAATGTCACCATTCTCAGCTGTCAGTCTGGGTGCAGGGATACTAACAGTAACGACAGCAATCAGCCCTGTCATTGCTGTGCCATTCACTGCTTTGTTGCCACCTCTGAAAGCTAGCAGAGATACCTTCTGGCAGGGAGGTGTAACAGAAAGTTCAAAATAACCTTATGGGGCCCTGGCTGGTTGGCTCAGTGGCTAGAGTGTCGGTCTGGTGTGTGGACGTCCTGGGTTTGGTTCCTGGTCAGGGCACACAGGAGAAGTGACCATCTGCTTCTCTTCCCCATCTTCTCCCCCTTCTCTCCCCTTTTCCCTCCTGCAGCCAGTGGCTTGATTGGTTTGAGTGTTGGCCCTGGGCACTGAGGATATCTCCACTGATTAGAGAATCAGCCCCAGATGGTGGTAGCCAGGTGGATCCCAGATGGGGTACCTGCGGACATCTGTCTATCTCTCTTCCTCTCACTTAAAAAATAAAAACTGCATAAAATAAATAACCTTATGGTAGGAGAAGATACTTAACCTCATATCCTCAGTTTCCCCATCTGCAAAATAAAAATCATGTTAGCACGCCTATACTACAGCACTGTTGTCGAGATTAACTGTCTACAACACTAGTGCAATTCCTGACACAGTAAGCTTCTGTCAGGAGAGCTGGTTATCTCAACATCATGACTATTATTTGATCACCAATTATACAGATGGAAAATATGAGACTTGGAGAAATTGAGGCCCATACAGCTAGGACATGCTGGAATTGGGATTTAGGGCCCTATCTACAGTGTGTCCGTAAAGTCATGGTGCACTTTTGACCGTTCACAGGACAAAAGTGCACCATGACTTTATGGACACACGGTATTTAACTCCCAAATCAATGCCTTTGCCCCTTGTCTTTTCCTCACTTTGATATGAATTTTATAGCGTTTCAACACTAAGCAAGTTACCTTGCAACTCCTTGTTAATGAAAAACATTTTGTGAAGCATTGTATCTAATTTTTATCAGTGGCATTTCAGGGTATTGATATGATTATACAGTTTTTTCTTCTAATCTAGCCATAAAACTAATTTTGTGGATAGATTTCCTAAAGTTAAACCATTCTTGCATTTCTGAAATAAACTCTACTTAGAAATGGTCATGTTATTCTTCTAATACAGTGAAGAAATTTTCAATTTCATTCACTTACACTGATTTATGATTTACTGTCAATGTAAGAGACACACCTCCCTAAAGGGAAAGACCCTGTACAGATATAAATGGCAGTTAAATTCAGAGCAGGGATTACTTGGAGACAAGAGATCTTGGAGTGTGTTAACCATAACAGGAGACTGACCTGGGGTTACTTGAATGCAAGTACGCAGGAGTCTTGGAGGAATGCCTTCAAGAACCAGATGTCCTTTATGATTGATAAGCTCTGAGACTCTGACTCTTCTCGTGTCCTTGATCATGAAGGAAACAGTAGACGTGCAGGATTGGGGATGAAACAAATGGGAAAAAAGGCTTTTGTAGCTTTCTAGTTTTATCTGCTGAGCTGTGGCTTTTGGAACTCAATAAATATGCAGTGGTGCAGTTTCTCTGGGCTGATTCCGCTTCTGAGTTTCAGCTCTCTGCTTATACTACTTTCATCTGATGTGTCTTATTCCTTGTGAGTCCGAACCGTAAAGAAATCGTAACACCTCCCCTTTTTAGGTTTCTTTTTTTTTTTTGAGCAAGAGGGGTAGGGAGAGAGAGACAAGAACATTGAACTGCTCCTGTACATGCCCTGACGACTGGGGAATGGAACCGGCAACCTCCATGCTCTGGGATGACGCTCCAACCAATCGAGCTATCCAGCCAGGACTTAATTTGTTTTATTTATTGATAGAGGCAGAGAGGAAGGGAGAGAGGAAGAATGGGAAAAGGAAGCATTCATCTGCTGTTCCACTCAGTTGTGTACTCATTGGCTGCTTCCTATGTGAACCCTGACCAGATATCGAACCCACATCCTCATTGTTTTGGGATGACACTCTTAACCAACTGAACTAACCAGCCAGGGCCAGGTTTTGATTTTAAAGTTTTGTTTTAGGTGTATCTCTCAGACCCCACAGAATTAAATTCCATTTTTGATTGGTTTAAGATACTTTATATTTTAACAGACCTTTCCCACCCAATTGCATTTAATTTCCAAACCGACACAGGTGGCCTTCACGTGACAGTTGTCCACATCGTATGTTCTTATTTCTGTACTGCTTATTGCTTCCTGTGCCATATTTTCCATAGATCTTTCCTCACATGGCGACTTTAAAAAATGCTTTAAAACTTCATAAATGCTTATATTTCAGTTTTCTTTCAATATACTTCCTAGAGTGTGATATAGTATATTGACTATGACCATGAAAGCTGGAGAAACTGGTACATTTACAATAATTTTCATAATTCTGCACCAAATGCTTCCAGATTCTAAATATTCCAACTGCTGACCAGGTGGTGGCACAGTGGCTAGAACATCGACCCGGGACACTGAGGACCCAGGTTCGAAAACCCAAGGTCACCAGATGGAGCACAGGCTCATTCTGCTTGAGTGCGGGGTCGCCAGCTTGAGCGTGGGATCATAGATATGACCCCATGGTTGCTGCCTTGAAACCCAAGGTTGCTGGCTTGAGCAAGGGGTCACTCAGTCTGCTATAGCCTCCCTGGTCAAGGTACATATGAGAAAGCAATCAATGAACAACTAAGGTGCCAGAACTATGAGTTGATACTTATTGTCTCTTTCCCTTCCTATCTGACTGCCTCTCTTGCTTAAAAAATAAATATACAAACAAATAAATATATAGATATTCCAACTGAATTTTTTTTACCCAGCTTCTTCAAGATGGATTGGTTTTACTATAATATGAATCTTTTCTTTGAAAAAATTACCTGTGGCATTTAAATTCTCTTTTACAACCACATTTACAGCAATTCTTCAGATTTAATTTATCTTTAAAATATTGTCAGGCTTTCTTCTATTCTTTTATGCCCCTTCTTCTCCCTGTGTGAGTTCTGTTTTGATTTATCTCACAGTTCCCTGGTGTATATCTTCAAATAAAGCCTTTTGTGGAAAAAATATGGAGGCAGTATATTTCCTAAGAGCTTGTTAATCTGACAGTGTCCTTCTTTTGCCCATACTCAGGAACCATAAATTTGGCTGTGAATTAAATCTTTGGATCATGGCATTTTATACTCCATAAACTCCACCTCGTTGCTGTCTGTCATGAAAGTATGGCTCCTCCCACTTTGTTACATCTCTGAGGTAGCATGTCCTACATTATCTGGCGATATGTATCTCTTTGTACAACACTGTGCTACTAGATAATGAGCTTTCAAGGACTGTGACCATATCTTATTGCTCTTTGGTTCCCCAAGACCTATCGTGATACCCAGTATATAGTAGGGTCTCAACTGAGAGAAAATTCTGTAATTTTCATTAAAGAATATATGAACAAATGAACTTCACTAATTATAATATTCTGCATAAATATTAGGGTGAAACCATAAACAAAAACTTTTCAGTCTATGTGAAACCATATAAAATTATGTTGCACAGTCTTGCTATTCAAGTAAATATCATCTTAATTTTGTTTACTGTTTTTACAGTGTAGATTGTAGCTGAGGCTCATGATAAGAGTCTAGGTCAGTGGTAGAGCATCGGCCCTGTGTATGGGTGTCCAGGTTCGATTCCCGGTCAAGGCATACAGGAGATGTGACCATCTGTTCTCCACCCCTCTCCCTTCTCCTCCTGCAGTCATGGCTGGATTGGTTGGAGCGCATTGGCCCTAGGCACTGAGGATGACTCCATGGCCTCCGCCTCAGGCACTAAAATTAGCTTGGTTACGAGCATGGCCCCAGATGGGCAGAGCATCACCACATAGGGGGCTTGCCAGTAGGATTCCAGTCGGGGTGCATATGAGAGTTGGTCTCTCTGCCTCCCCTCCTCTCATTTAATTTAAAAAAAAAAAAGAGTCTAGAACAGTAAAGTTTTTTCTCCTAGGGCTTTGTTAGTAAAGGTTGGGACTTGGAGAAATGATAATCAAGAGAAACCATTTAATTAGTTAATTAGTTAGTAAATAGGTTAGATTTGAAAATAGCCCAGAAAAGAAGTAACCACATGAGAAAGCTGAAATCTTGTTAGAATGGACTCAATCACCAGGTGAAGCTCAGACATCTCTGTGCAGGATGTAGAGAGCATTTGTCAGGAACAGCTAAGCATTTTTCCTGAGACAACACAGCACAGTGACAGGCAAATTTCAGCATCTGACAACCTAGGCACCAATGCCACCTAATTGGTTTGGGATTGTAATAAGTATCAGCAGCTGACCTTCAGTTTCCTCAAAAGCAAAACTGTAATGATGTAACCTGTCTCTTAGTGGTCTTATTATAATGAACCAGACTAAGGTGTTGAGAGGACTTAGCATATAGTACCTGAGAGGCAGAAAGTGCACAGTTCATCTGAATTCTGGTCCCTTATCACATTTGCATCGGTCTTTTTTTTTTTTTTTTTTTTTTTTTTACAGGGACAGAGAGAAGGTCAGAGAGAGAGATAGATAGGGAAAGACAGACAGGAATGGAGATAGGTGAGAAGCATCAATCATTAGTTTTTCGTTGCCATTGCGACACCATAGTTGTTCATTGATTGCTTTCTCACATGTGCCTTGAATGCGGGCCTTCAGCAGACCAAGCCACCCCTTGCTGGAGCCAGCGACCTTGGGTCCAAGCTGGTGAGCTTTTTGCTCAAGCCAGATGGGCCCCGCGCTCAAGCTGGCGAGCTCGGGGTCTTGAACCTGGGTCCTCCGCATCCCAGTCCGACGCTCTATCCACTGCGCCACCGCCTGGTCAGGCACACATGGGTCTTAACTATGGACACAATGAGTATTCAAATGTGGAAGTTTGTCCCATATCCATAGTATTTTGCATGTTCAGTTACCACTCATAACTTTGAGTGAGTAACAAGTTAGCATGGGTTTAGGGCTTAGCAAAGTACCAAAATTCGTAGAGAGTTAGTAGACTTACTTTTTTAAATGTCATCTTTACTATTTAGTTTATTAACTATGTTGGAAGAATTCCATAAATGACAGGTGTTTTTAAAGGAGGCACAGTAATCTAAAAGACGCAGGCATGCTTCCAATTCAATAACGTCAATTTGAGAATAAACGTGTAATAAACTCAGTGTTATAATAACAATAACAGATTAGTAAAATGTTCTTTGAGTGTTATAAAGTGTGAAACAAGAGAAATACCTAAAATGTGCAAATGACATCCATTTAACTTTATGAAAACTAAGTTCTGAAGAAGTACCCCGTCTTACAAGGACATGCATTGGACACAAGAATCCAAGATGGAGAGGGTCCTGTGAGCAGCAAATGAGTCAGAGAAACTTAGAGTGAAGCTAAATAATTGTTAGTGTGGCTATAAAATAATGTAAATATCAGAGAGCAATCCTAGAAAAAGCCTTCATCATGTAAATATCAGTACTATCTGATTTATGCTGATTTATTTAACTTAATATTAATAAATATATTGGCTAATATAAAGTCTTACATATTCCCACTAAAAAACATACAGCCTGACCTGTGGTGGCGCAGTGGATCAAGTGTCGACCTGGAATGCTGAGGTCACCGGTTCAAACCCTGGGCTTGCCTGGTCAAGGCACATATGGGAGTTGATGCTTCCTGCTCCTCCTCCCCTTCCCTCTTTCTATTTCTCTCTCTCTCTTCTCAAAAATGAATAAATAAATTAAAAAAAAAATTTTAAATCATAAAAAAGAACATACAAAAAGAAAAAGAAATCAGATAGGCATAAAATTAAAGCATAAAACATTTCTTCCCAAAGGAGCAATAAATCCTTTTTCATTCTTGTTTTTGACAGAAAGATATCAGTTCAGCATACTTTAATCTTACAGTAACTAGAGTAGACTTTTAAAAAAGAGCACATGTGTTTTCTAAAATACTAGAAGGGAAAAAGATGAATAAAGTTTGAACAAAAAAACTAGAGTAAGAGGTAGAGAATGCAATAATAAAAAAACAACAATCAGGAAGCAAAAATAGAAGGTGCAGAATAATTAAGAGCAGGTACACTTATTACCACAATAAATATGAATGTACTAAGTATAATTAAAAGATCAAAGTCTCAGGCAGTAGTACAGTACATAGAGAACCAGCCTGGGACAGAGGACCCAGGTTCAAAACCCTGAGGTTGCCGGCTTGAGCATGAGACCATAGACATGACCCCATGGTTGCTGGCTTGAGCAAGGGGTCACTGGCTTGGCTGAAGCCTCCCCTCCTCCTCCCATCAAGGCACATATGAGAAAGCAATCAATGAACAACTAAAGTGCCACAACTGAGTTGATGTTTCTCATCTCTCCCTTTCTGTCTGTCCCTCATTCTCCTTCTTAAAAAAAAAAAAAGGTCAAAGTCTCTATGTTGAATTCAATCCCAACACCTACAGAAAAGTTGACAAAACCACAGTCACAGTGGAAGAATCAAATCCACATCCCTTATGCTTGAAAGATCAAGGTGATCTAAATTATATAATGATATAGAATATTCTGATAACAAAACAAATAAATTTCAAAGCCAAATGTTTGCAAACTTTGTAATCCCAACACAGAGTACATATTTCTGCTCCTACATTCCTAGAGTATTTTCAAAAATTAATTACATATCAGTCCCATAATAAACTCTGTCATTTCAAAAAGTAGAAATTGCAAACATTTTTGGGGGGGCATTTCAAATACCCCTTTGAACAAAAAAAGTTGAAAACAAAAGCTCATCCAAGGAAATCCAACCACTTGGGAAATTTAAAATACTGTAAAAAAAAAAAAATAGCATTGATAATAAGAAGGAAATAGGTTCCTGTTCTGAGACAAATCTTTTCACGATCACAGAAAGACATCTTAGGTGCGGCAGCAGCCCAGGTGGGGACCACGCTCCTCACACACTCAGCTAGAAAAGATGGCGGTGCCTACTCAGCCTCCCACCCCATCACTGTCCAGGCTTCCTCTGCCTGCTGCCTGCCACCAGGGTCTGGGGTCCTAGGCTGAGAAGTCAAAGGACGTTTCTTCCCTATACCTCCTGAAATTAACTTTGACATTTTCTCCCTCTCTCAAGTCACAGTCTATTTATTTTGGAAGCTTGGGCTTTTTTATGTACTTTTTCAAAACTCTTGGTTGGACCCGCATAACCTAATACTAACTCTTTCACTCTCTGTCTCTCACTGTGTTGTCCCTTTCCTGAGACGGCCGCCTTTAATGCCACAGTCATGGATGGGCTTCAGGAAGGGCAAGGGTACAAGAACATTTTAGATAAAACTATAATATAAAAATATAATTGTTATTATGCAATATGAGTATAATCTTGATTTTATTAAAAACTTGGCCCTGGCCAGTGGGCTCAGTGGTAGAGCATCAGCCTGGCGTGTGGATGTCCCTGGTTCAATTCCTGGCCAGAGCATAGAAAAGAAGCAACAGTCTGCTTCTCCACCCTTCTCCTTCCCCTTCTTGCTCTCTCTCTTCCACTCCTGCAGCCATGGCTCAACTGATCGTGCATGTCAGCCCCAGGTGCTGAGGATGGCTCCGTGGAGCCTCCGCCTCAGGTGCTAAAAGTAGCTTGGTTGTGAGCATGGTCCCAAATAGGAAGAGCATCAGCCCTAGATAGGGGTCACTGGGTGGATCCCAGTCAGGGCATATGCAGCAATCTATCTCCCTTCTTCTCATTTGGAAAAAGAAGAAGAAAAAAATAACTTGAACTGTAAGTTATATAAATGTCGAGTGACCACGTTGGACATCTGAAACTAATATAATATTATATGCAAACCATACTTTAATAAAAAAATAAATTCAAACCAAAAAATTGACCCAATACATCCCACATATGAAAACTGGATCAATCTCACTTAAGAATATGGATGTAAATTTTAAATAAAATCCAGACGTATACACAAAAATAACACAAGATTTGCCACAAACTGGAAAAATGTTGATAATTGTGGAAGCTAGACATAAGGTCTACTTATGTTCTTTTCTCTACCTTTTTTTTTTTTTAGTTTATTCCAATGCATTCAAAAATGGTTCACTATTAGAAAATCTGTTTGTACAGTTCATCAAATCAACAAGAGAAAAAATAAAGACATTTGATAATATACGCAGCCATTCCTGGAAAGGTTCTTAGTTAACTGGGAAAATGTGATATTTTGTTAAAATGATTTAAACATGTTCAAGACTCACAGACATCCTACTTAGAAACAGTGGCCAGCACATCTGTAGGATTTATTGCATGCCAGTCTCTAGTCCAGTAATTTACATATATGAATACATTGAGTTAATAGCTCCATGAGGAATTAGAGTGACCACACCCACTTATAGGTACAAGAACTGAGAGGTTAAGGAACTTGTACAAATTCACCCAGCTAATCACTAGAGATGCTGGGATTGAAAGGCAGGTCTTTGGCTATAGTGTCCATCCCCTGCACATGCCCCCTTCATTTTAATGCTATAATGCACACCTACAGTGAAACTCAAGAAAATTTCTCATTAGCACCAGGACAATGTCAAGGCTCTCCATGATCATCACAGCTGTTTAATACTGATTTAAAAGTTCTAGCAACTAAACAACATGAGAACAATGAAAGAAAACCTGTATAAATATTAGAAAGAAGCTGACTGGCCCTGGTTGGTTGTCTCAGTGGTAGAGTATTGGCCAGCATGCGGATGTCCTGGGTCAGATTCCCGGTCAGGGTACACAGGAGAAGCAATCATCTGTTTCTACACCACTCTCCCTCCCCCTTCTCTCTCTCTCTCACTCTCCTGCATACATGGTTTGATTGGTTTGAGCACATTGACCCTGGGAGCTCAGGATAACTCTGTGGTGCCTCTGCCTCAGGTGCTAAAAATAGCTTTGTTGCTGAGCAACGGCCATAGGCAGTGCATCACCAGTAGGGGGTTTACCAGGTGGATCCCCATACCAGAGCATGCAGGAGTCTGTTTCTCTGTCTCCCCTCATCTCACTTAAAAAAGAAAGAAGCTGACTACAATAACATTATTTGAAAACAAAAAATATCAGGGCACATACAAGAATCAACCAATGAATGTATGAATAAGAGGAACAACAAATTGATCTTTCTCTTGCTCTCTCTCTCTCTCTCCCTTCCTCTTTCTGTAAAATCAATAAAAGTAAAAGTAAATAAATAAAAAGAAAAAACAAAAACAAAACATAAAAAAAATTTTCTCTAGGAAATTCAGGATAGCAATTGAAAAATTATTTGAGTAAACAAGCAAATAGGAACTAAAAAACACATGAAGAACGTTTTCCCTATATTCCAGAAATATTTACTTAGAAAGCACAATGAAGAAAAATTTCCTTTGGAAGGGCAAGAAAAAATATATAAAATGCCTGAAAATAGGCACAATCTATATGCTATGAACAAATAAAAATACCCACAGAATTTTATTAAATAACATAAAACTTGGAAAAAATTAAAGTATAGGCTATATTGCTGAATGTGAAGTTTCCCTTTTGCTACTTCCCAAAATTAATTTATAAAGATGATACAATTCCTATTCCAATCCCAATACCATGGACTGAGTTGTGCCCCCGCCTCCCCCAATTCCTACGTTGAAGCCCTCACTGTCAGTTTGATGGTATTTGAGACAGAATTTTTAGGAGATAATTAGGGGTGAAATGAGATGATAAGGGTGGGCCTCTGTCAATCTGATAGGATAGGGCCTTCTAAGAAGGTGAAGAGAGGGTTTTCTCTCTGTCATGTGAGGACACAAGAAGGTGGCTGTCCACAATCCAAGAAGAGTGCCCTCCCCGAACCAACCATGCCGGCACCTCAACCTTGGATTCCAGGACTCCGGGGCTGTGAGAAAATAAATATCTGTGTCTAAGTCACCCAGTCTGTGGTATTGTGTTATGGCTCCCAAGGTGACTAACACACCCAGTCAGACTCCTCATGTAAATATTTAATAAAATTGTCCTAAAGTTCATCCGAAAGACTAAACTTTTGAGTTACATTCTAGAAAACCATCATTTAGCAATTCTCATGGTAATAGCGATTCAGATAAGAGTCATCAATGGATGCTAAAAGTAGTAGATGCAAGAGGATATTTACAGAATTTCAAAGGATTGTCCCACATGATACTAATCAATTCCAAAGCGAAAATTATAACTTAGTAGGAAAACGCGGCAGGTGGCACCTGCACTAAGTTATCTCAGTTGCCATTGCCAGGAACAGGGCACATAGATGTGACGGGCCTACTAGTGTGACACACGGGGAAAATGCAGTGTCACATCTGTCATAGCTCATGACAGGAGTGTGACCATGAGGAAGCACAAGGTAGATCTGAGGTTGGCTCAGGTCCTCACCACAGTTTTTCTTCTATGCGCTTAGAAAACCCTGAGAGGGAGTGGACATCCTATCCGCTGCATTCTAGCCCAATAAAATGGTAAAAAACAGAATAGTGGTCCCTGGCTGGTTTGCTCATAGGATAGAGCATTGGTCCAGCACATGGATGTCCAGGTTCAATTCCCAGTCAGGGCACACAGGAGAAGCAACCATCTGCTTCTTTCCCCTTCCCTCTCTCACCTCTTTCCCCCATCCCCTCCTGTAGCCAGTGGCTTGTTTGGTTCCAGTGTAGCCCCAGGTGCTGAGAATAGCTCAGTTGGTCCAAGTGTATCTGCCTCAGGTGCTAAAAATAGCTTTGTTGATTCAAGCATTGGCCCCAGACAGGGGTTGCCAGGTATATCCTGGTTGGGGTGCATGCAGGAGTCTGTCTCACCATCTCCACTCCTCTCACTTAAAAACAAACAAACAAACAAAAACAGAGCAGTGGATAACTGTTATTATGCCTTCCAAATTGCCTCTTATGACAGGCTTTTTTAAAATTAGGTGAGTTATAGCTTACAAATTTATTTTTATTTATCTTGAACTAAGCTGTATTCAGCCATTCCTGTAAGCAGAATGTAGAATGCGACAAACGCAGATGTTCTGATGGTCCAGGGACACTGCCTTCTGTGTCTGCACAGTCACCACAGTACTGAATCACCAGCAAATCACTAAAGTCAGAGGCAAGGAGAAGATGCAGTAGACACCATTGATAGACCATGGAACCTGTTTGTCCCAAGTAAGAAACCCCATCAATACCAAGTCCCTAAAAAGAAGTCTTTAGTTCTGCCAAAAGAACAGGCATGGCTAATTGCACTCCCGGTGAAGGTAACTTACAATTCGCCAGTTATAAATCTCTATTCTGTAGCATAAAAGAGAGTCATGAATAAGCTTCCAGGTTTAAAGAAACAAACCAGTGCTCTGTATGTGAACTGATGGGATAATGACTGAAGTCAACTCAGAAGTGAAACAAGATTCCATTTGTGTAGAGGAAGCAGGTGAGGCAGCCTGAACCTGTGCTTGTGGATAATGGAGGTAGAGTGGCACTCCTGGTGGCAGGGTGCTTTTGTGCTCCTAGACTTGTGCTTCCAATGACTCGGAATGGGGTTGAACAATTTTTGAAAAGCTTTGATGAAGCCTCTACTGCTCTAATGGGAGGCACTGTTATGAGATTTCAATTGTTGATTATTTTGCAGAAAGCTAACTGTTTAGCCTTTCCAGAAGGAGGAGGTGTGAGCAGGGAGAGTGCTTGAAGTGGCCTCTTTTCACCTAGAGCAGTGCTTCTCTTTCAGCAAGATGACTGAGACTCAGGAAGAGGTGCTGGGTCACCCAAGGTCATAGGTGTAAAAGTGAGGGAGCCCCAACTTCCACCCGTCCGGGCATAGGCTCTCCATGATGACCTCCACAGCAACAGGTAATGCATTTGAGAATTTTTTTTTTAATTTAAGTGAGAGGAGGAGAGATAGACAGACTCCCACATGCACCCCAACTGGGATTCACCCAGTAACCCCCGTCTGGGGCTGATGCTCTACCCATCTGGGGCCATGCTCACAAACGATCTATTTTCAATCTTTACGAGTCATCCTCAGCACCCGGGGCCAATGCACTTGAATCAATCAAGTCATGGCTGTGGGGAAGGAAGACAGAAAGAGAGAGAAAGAGGAGGAAAAGTGGAAGGGGAGAAGCAGATGGTCACCTCTACTGTGTGCCCTGACTGGGAATCGAACCCAGGACTTCCACACACTGGGCCAATGCTCTACCACGGAGCCAACCATCCAGGACCGCATTTGAGAATTTTAATTTCAGGGTCACAGCACACTGCTACCTTATATTTTCAGCATCACCAGTTGCCCAAAAGACAATTTTCCACATAAATGAATCTAACCTTTTTTAAGTACCAGATTTTGAAGCACTTTGGAGACAAGAATGTTTCCAAAATAAATTAATCTCCTATACCACCTTCCCAGAGAATATAAAGTTTGGTAGGCGAAGCAACGATGTCTGCATGCTAATATGTCACTGTTACCTTACATGGCAAAAGGGGACTTTGCAGATGTGATTAAATTAAGGGTCTTCATATGGAGATTATCCAGGATTATTTGGGTGGGCCACATCAGAGGGGGCAGGACTGGAAAGAGAAGGGGAGACAACCAAAGCAGAGGTTGGAGTGATAGGCAGAATAACTCTAGGAAATATTTTTTAAACTGATTTTTCTTTTTTGGGAGACAAACAGGAAGGGAGAAAGATAAAAAGCATCAACTCATAGTGGAGTCACTTTAATTGTTCATCGTTTCTCGTACGTGCCTTGACTGGGGGACTCTAGCCGAGCCAGTGACCCCTTGCTCAAGCCAGCGGCCTTTGGGCTCAAGCCAACAACCTTGGGATCACATTGATGAGCCCCCACTCAAGCCAGCAACTTTGGGGTTTTGACCCTGGGACCTCAGTGTCCCAGGTCATTGCTCTACCCACTGTACCATCACTGGTGAGGTCAAACTGAGAGTTAAAAGATGAGAACTTCAGTAGGCTAAAAGGAAACTTGCAGGGAAAATTATACAAGGCAAAGGAAACA
Source organism: Rhynchonycteris naso (assembly GCA_037038555.1). Taxonomy (NCBI): domain Eukaryota; kingdom Metazoa; phylum Chordata; class Mammalia; order Chiroptera; family Emballonuridae; genus Rhynchonycteris; species Rhynchonycteris naso. The sequence continues at coordinate 225,519,906 of CM072999.1, forward strand.
GGATGTGAATGGGGCCGATTTTGGAAAGTGGAGAACTAACTGAAAGAACTGCCCGCAGATGGCCAGTATGCCTGAGCTGAAAAAACAAGACTTCGGTCAAAATACTTGGGGCCAGACAATGCATGGCTTTGCAGGCCAAATTCACAATCGTGAGCTCTGCGCTAAGGACAATGGAAAGCCAGTGGATGGTTAAACAGCAGAGTAATATTAACAGACTTGCATGTTAAAGTGGTCTGTTTGAAGCTCTGGCTGGTTGGTTCAGCGATAGAGCATTGGCCCAGTGTGTGGAAGTCCCAGGTTCAATTCCTGGTCAGGGAACTCAGAAGAAGCAACCATCTGCTTCTCCATCTTTCCCCTCACTCTTCTCCCTCTCTATTCCCCTCCTGCAGCCATGGCTTGATTGGTTTGAGCACATCAGTTCCAGGCACTGAGAATGGCCCAATGGAGCCTCCATCTTAGGCACTAAAAATAGCTTGGTTGCAAGCATGACTCCAGAAGGGTGAATCCCAGTCAGGGCACCTACAGGCATCTGTCTCTCTACCTCCCTTCCTCCACTTGGAAAAGAAGAAAAAAAAAAAGTCAGTTTGACACCACAGTAGAGGACAGATTGAAGGGGGACAGGGCACAAACGACTGAGCCATCCAGAAGAGTGATAACGGTGGCCTACTTGAGAAAAGGTGACAATAACATCATCAACAGACCTGTGTGACTGATCAGATGTGAAGAGCAGGGGAGAAGGTGGAATCCAGATGACCAAACAAAGAGTAATGCCATTTTCAAATAAAAGGAAGACTAAGAAAAGAAGGCTAGTCCTCTCAGAAGGGTGATGAGAAGGACGGGTTTACATACACTGCATGTAAAACCTTGTTCTTTCAGGCCCTGACCAGGTGGCCCAGTGAATAAGATGTTGTTCCAGTGTGACAGAGGCCATGGGTTTGGTTTGACCCCTGGTCAGGGCACATACAAGAAGCAGTGAATGCCCTGGTCGGTTGGCTCTGTGGTAGAGTGTTGAACCGGCATGTGTAAGTCCCAGGTTTAATTCCCAGTCAGGGCACACAGGAGAAGCGATCATCTGCCTTTGCACCCCTTCCCCTTTTCTCTCTATCTCTTTTTCTCCTCCCGCCCTTTCCCACAGCCATGGCTCAATGGTTCGAGCAAAGTTGGCCCTGGGTTCTGAGGATGGCTCCATGGCCTCGCCTCACGCACTAGGGCTTGCCGGGTGGGTCCAGCCAAGCACATACATGAGTCTGTCTCTCTGCCTCCCTGCCTCTCACCTAATACTAAAAAGAAGAAGGAGAAGGAGAAGAAATCAATGAGCGCACAATTAAATGGAACAACTAAGTGTAACAATGCTATTTCTCTCTCTCTCTTTCAATCAATGGAAAAATTAAAAACAAAAACAAAAACCACCTCAGTCCATCAGAGCAGTAATAGAGAAATAAGAAATGATATAGACTTATAACGGTATACTCTGCAGTGTTTATAAAGATGGAACTATATGCAAAGGAAGATTCTCCAGCTACAGAGTTAAATTTTATAAAGCAAAGTAAGGAACAGAGCGTGGTAACATTTGGGGTTTTAAAAAATGCATGTGTGAGTATGTGTGTGTGTGCACCCATGCTTGCTCTCATACAAGCAAAGGAACAGAAGACAGAGAAGAAACCAGTAACAGTGGTTATCTCTGGGGAGCCGTGGAGGGTCCAGGTGAGAGGAAGGCTGCTCATTGTTTAATCTTGTGCTACCTGAATGTTTTAACGTGTTCATGCACTGCCTATTTATTGAAATAGAATTTCAAATCAACACATAGATAGGTATAAAATGCATATCTTCCTAAAAGAATAGCAGGCGCAAGATGATACCAGGAAAGCAAACGACAAAGGAATGACAAGAGCAGACAAATCAGAATTCCTGACTAAAGCTTTAAATAGGATAAAGCAGGTTAGTCTATGCTGGATACAGGTATCACAGATTTAAAATATGGTTATCTTGAAACTTTATATAACAGACATCACAGTCTAAAGCATATGGGCCTTACCAGGTTGTGGCACAGTGGATTGAGAATCAATCTGGGATGCTGAAAACCCAGGTTCAAAACCCTGAGGTCACTGGCCTGAGTATGGGCTCATCCAGCTTGAGCGCAGAGTCGCTGGCTTGAGCGCGGGATCATAGACATGACCCCATGGTCATTGGTTTGAGCCCAGAGGTCGCTGGTTTGAGGCCAAAGTCATTGACTTAAACAAGGGGTCACTGGTTCGGCTGAAGCTCCCCTGTCAAGGCACATATGAGAAAGCAATCAATGAACAACTAAGGTGCCGCAATTACAAGTTCATGCTTCTCATCTCTCTCCCTTCCTGTCTGCCTGTGTCTCTCTCTGTCTCTTTTCTCTACATCTCTCTCTCGCGCTAAAAAAAATAAAAATAAATAAATAAAAGGCATATAGAATTTAAAAACAAAAATACGAAGATAAATTGGCAACACTAACATCACAAAGGGAGATCTAAACTTACCTCTTTTGAAAGAATAAATTTAGATCTGTGGTTAGAGAATAAAACCACAAAAATCTGAAACATTGAATAATAAAATGCAGAACATTATTTATAGAAAATAATGAACTTTATAACTTACAATCTATTCCTCCCTTTTAAATAAATGTGAAACATTTACCAAAAATAAAAAAAAAATTATCTTCTAGGGAAACATGAAAACTACAATACATTCCCTAAAGTAAAAACTATGCTCATTGTCTTCCCAGAATGCAGCAAAATAGGCAATTAATATTTAGAAAGCAACTTCTTGGAAATTTAAAAAGCATTTCAGAGAAAACCAAAGTTGCAATTACATGTTGTTTAGAAATAATAGCAATAGCACAGTGAAAACATTACATATCAAAGCCGGTGGGGCATGACTAAAACTGTACTCAGAATATCAACAGCCTTAAATGCTTTCATTATTTAAAAGAAATAAATAGTAACAAAATGATTACACCAGATCAACTCACAAAGCTAAAATCAGAGCAAGAAAACAAATTCGAGGCAACATTTACCACATTGTTTTTATGAAATATGAGTGAGTCCCTCAGGGTTCATACAACACAGGCAGGCGGAGTTCCATCTTTACACGGTTGGTGAATTGTTTAATAATATACCCTCTCTCTTGGCTAATCACCAATATGCATTAGCTTGTTGGAGCTTTGAAAATTTTTACATTTAGACAAGAGATTGTTTAATTTTGTATGATTTTATTTACTAGCACAATAACAATGTCATTTTACCCTACAGGTAAAAGAATAAGTGGGGATAATTTTTTGGAGATAAATGTGTTGATGTGTGTCTAAAGAGTTAGAATTTAATTAACAATTTGAATTCTGGGTAAAAATTCTAAAGAAATAATTCTAGAGATGTTCAGATATCTAGATAAAAGGATTTCTATAGAATTATTATTATTATTATTATTATTACTATTACTATTATCTTAAGTGAGAGGAGGGGAGACAGAGAAACAGACTCCCACGTGTCCCGACCAGGATCCACCTGGCAACCCTCATCTGGGGTCAATGCCCGAAACAACTGAGCTATCCTCAGCCTCTGGGGCCGACACTTGGACCAACCAAGCCACTGACTGCGGGAGAGGAAGAGGAAGAGAAGCAGGGGAGGGAAGGGAAAAGAAGAAGACAGTTCTTCTTGTGTGTGCCCTGACCAGGAATTGAACCTAGGACATCCGCACTCTAGGTCAATGCTCCAAAAGAATTCTTTTAACGATGAAAATTGGAAAACTTTAAATGTGCAACAGTGGGAGATCAATCATTCTATGTAGCCATTTAAATTTGTGTTGAAGATGCATCTATGATTAGATGGGAGAAGCATTTCATAAACACAATGTATAGAGTCTAATTTTTGTAAAATGCTCTGACTAGTTGAAAAATAAAACTGCCATGCAAAAGATTCAGAGATTTCCAAGCAAAGACACCTTTGCTATTAGGAGAACCTAGTTCCTGGTTCTAGCTCAAATTTGCTACATGACTAGGAAAAATTTACTTTTCCTTCCAGACCTGTTTTTTCATATGAGGAGGTTGACTTAAATGATACCTTCCAAGAGTAAAATACTATATAATTCTTTAATTGTATGCATTCAAAATGATAAAAATTACCTTAGGTACATAGTGTAAATTCAGTGTGAATGACTTTTGTGCAAATCACTATGGTAGAGACTGATCAAAAGCTCTTATGAGATTTGCCACATTCTAAGATATATTGATAAGTTACGGAAACCAATTTTCATCTAATAGCAAAGGCAGAAAGCCAGTATGCTAATCAATTAAACTCTCTACACTTGAAGAAATTTTATCTTGCAGATAAAGCTAAGACAGACATGAGTTCTGCTTATTTCACATCATATTTTTTTAGGTGATAAGAGGGGAAATAGTGAGGCAGACTCTCACATGTGGCCCAACCAGGATCCACCCAGCAACTCAGTCCTGGGCCAATGCTAAGAGTACTGAGCTATTTTTAGCAACTGAGGCTGACATACTAGAACCAACTGAACTATCCTCAGCACCCAGGGCCGATCCTTGGACAAATCAAGTCACTGGCTGCAGGAGAGGAAGAGAGACAGAAAGGGGAGAGAGAGGGGAAGAGATGCAGATGGTCACTTCTCCTGCATGCCCTGACCAGGGATCGAACCCGGGACATCCTTTTATCAGGCTGACACTCTCTCCACTGAGCTACCAGTCAGGGACTCGCATCATAGTTTTAATAGCTCTGTTTGTTTCATCCCTCAACTTTCAGACTATTTTAATCCAGCCTACATCTAATATTGCTGCTTTCAAGGTGCAAGGTGTGTTAATTTAATGATCTATGCAGATATTATTTCAAGAATCAAAACTTATTTCTTATCATTCTGTAAGAATAAGCATTTCTAGACTTTTAATTAAAGGTCTAAGATAAGATGCAAAACACATTTTGACTCTTTTTTTTTTTTTTTGATCCCTTTCCTTTCCTTGGTTTCTCCACTTCCTTACTTCTGAGCTTCAAGATTCAACTGTCGGTTTCCAGTGTTTCCACTTAACGTTGTATGTGTGTAGATCATTTCCCCTTGCATCAGTAGCACAAGGTGAATCACACTGCATCTTTGGCAACAGGGATGCCGCTTCCACCAGCAGGAGCCGCGAGTCAGGTGAGCTAGCTCCAGTGCCCTCCCCATAGTATGTGACAATGTGCAAGTCACCTCACATCTCAGGTCTCAGTTTTCTCATTGGCTATGTAACACAAAAAGGTGTGGAGAGGGAAGAGGTTACTCCAGGGACGGCAAGCTGGAAATGCCCTTGAGAGCCAAGCAAATGACACAACGAAGGAAGAGGCTGGGGGTCACCCTGCAGCTGAAAGGCAGCAGCTGTTACTCCACTTCAACCAAACATTCAAGGCTGTGTCTGACTTCTCTCCAGGGACACCAGAAATGCAGGGGATTTTTTGTCATTGTTGTTTGTTATTTTGTTGTTGTTTTTGTTTTTTTGTTTTTTTTTTTAGTGAGAGAAAGAGACAGAGAGAGGGACAGACAGAAAGGGGAGAGAATGAGAAGCATCAATTCTTCATTGTGGCACCTTGATTCATTGATTGCTTTCTCATATGTGCCTTGACCCAGGGGGCTGCAGCAGACCAGTGACCCTTTGTCTGAGCCAGTGACCCCTTGCTCAAGCCAGTGACATTGGGCTCAAGCCAATGACCCCATGCTCAGCCTGGATGAGCCTACACTCAAGCCAGCAACCTCAGGGTTTCAAATTGGATCCTCTGCATCCCAGACTGATGCTCTATCCACTGCCTTACCGCCTGGTCAGGAAAAATGCAGGTTTTTACATGAAATCTCCCAACTACTAGATGGTGACCAGTCATTCCATATTTTAATGAGGGTAGCCAGACTAAAACATCCTCACCCTAAATTCATTTTGTAAAACAAGGATTTGCCACTTCTAATCTGGAAGAATATAAGGTCCATTCCAGTTAAAAAGTCTGTCACTGTGGACTTGTCTCAGTGCCTTTATTCACACAGGACACCTTTTGTCGCCATCAACAACAAGCATGTGTGAAGCACCTGCGGTAGATAGAACATAAGCTTGTCACTGGAGAGGTGACACATTCATACACAAAGCCCTTATTGGGCACAGATACCAGGAAACATTCATCCTTTGAGTGCAACTCACACGTCTGTCCTCTGACTCATCTGGCACCATGACCCCCACCCTCGCAGACGCAGACGAAGGGCCTCCCTCTTTCATCTCACCAGCACAACTCCCTTTCAGCACGTGCTACACTGTATCACTGTATCTCAGGGTCCGCCACTCCAAAGGACTGGGAGCTCGCTGAGGGCAAGAACATGCCTCTTTCTTTTTGTACCCTAGGATCTAGGTGAGGACCTGCCACATTCTTTGCAAAGAAGTGAATTTTCCCAGCAGGCATACAGAGCACAGCAAGAGCCCAGTATGTGCCGCTTCCAGTGAGAAATGCAGAGTTCGGACCTGGCTGGTGGCTCAATAGATAGAGCACCAGCCCAGTGTATAGACATCCCGGGTTTGATTCCTGGTCAGGGCACACAGGAGAAGTAATCACCTACTCCCCCACTTCTCTCCCTTTTCCTCTCGAGCAGCTAGTGGCTCAGTTGGTCCAAGCATGTCTGCCTCAGGCACTGAAAATAGCTTGGTACTCATGCATTGGACCCAGGTGGGGTTGCTGGGAAGATCCTAGTTGGGGCATAGGCAGGAGTCTGCCTCACTATCTCCTCTCCTCTCCTCCTGCAAAAAAAAAGAAGGAAATAAAGGAAGGAAGGAAGGAAGGAAGGAAGGAAGGAAGGAAGGAAGGAATAAATAAATAAATGCAGGGTTTGGAGGAAACTCCATCCTGCGGGCTGGAAAAAGTGGTTGTGAGAAGAGATGGAGTTGGGAGGAGAACACTCACCCTACACTGAATCTCTAAGTGAAAAAAGGCTCCTCCCTCAGAGTCTGAGTCTGTACTCCCCAATCTGGGTGGACCCAGTATCATGTGGCAGATAAGTATCACCAAGATGCAACTGGGGTCCCTTTTCTCCCCAGATGTAGGAAAATTGCCATGGAACCTCGAATTCAAAAGCATTAAGAAAAATCTAAAATATTCCAAAATACTCTTGTGAATGCTTGGGGCTCCTGCTCTCAGGACCTCTGCTTCCCCTGGGTTTCGGCTTCACGTGTACTTTCTATGTCTATCACCATGATGACCCAGACATGACAGGGCTGCTGCTCTAATTCCCACACCCGCACAGGTGGCCACAGCTGGTCAAGATCACTGAGGATTTGTGAGGGACACACACATGAAGTACCCACAGGACCTGACTGTAAGCTTTCCTGTGATCACACTTCCTCATCTCGCAGCCTGTCAAGCTAAGGTGTGCACAAGAACCATGTCTACCTCCAGCAACTTCCATTACTGCACAGGTACCTGTCCCAGCTCCTTCCATGGGACTCCCTCTCTCTACTTCCGTTATTCTTTCCTCAGCCCACAACAATCCTCCCTTCCACCCCACCCCCCTGAACCAGGATCCAAAAAAAATCCAGTTCCCTCTTTTTTATTTTTTTAGTGAGAGGAGGTGAGATAGAGAGACAAACTCCCACATGCGCCCTGACCAGGATCCACCAGGCAACCCCTGTCTGGGGCTAATGCTTAAATCCACAGAGCTCTTTTTAGTGCCTGAGGCTGCTGCACTTGAATCCACAGAGCTATCCTTGGTGCCTGGGGCTGGTGCTCAAATCAATGGAGACAGCTGACAGCTGCGGGAGGAGAAGAGGGAGAGAGAGAAAGAGAGAGAGAGAAGTGGGGGAGAAGCAGATGATCACTTCTCTAGTGTGTCCTGACCAGGAATTGAACCCAGGACAGCCATACACCAAGCTGACACTCTCTTCACTGAGCCGAACAGCCAGGGCCACAGTTCCCTCTTCTTGCCTTTGCTCCCTTTTGTGTCTTGAGCCCTGGCCAGCTCCCAATGCTCAGTCCCTTCCCCTCATCCCAGTGTCATGCCCATCACAGACTTTTCTCAAAAAAGGTCGCTACTCCTTAGGAAGACTTACGCAGCCTACGTCCCTCACAATGAGTCATAGAGTCTATGAGACCTACAGGACTTCCGGGAGATTGCTGCCGGCCCAGGAAGTCACCCCAGGGCACAGCCTGCACAGCGCTCACCTGTGGCTGCACAGCTGGGAGTGAGCACACCGGGCAACTTGGTGGAGGACCAAATAGCAGAAGTCAGGGTCTTTTTCTTTGTGTTTCCTGAGATGTTTGGAAATGCGATAGCAAGGCTACGAAATGACCTCTTCTGTTCCATTTTCTTGAGACCAGATCAGGAGAAGAGGAATGAGGTTTCCTGAGATTGATTCGAAGGAAAGACTTGAGGGAATTTGGGTCAAATTTGGCTTTCCTTTCTGTTTTTCTGTGGGATTGACAATACCATAACATCTAAAAATCTCATGATTTAGGCACTGGCTGAAAGGGAAAGCAACCCTCCAGCCTCAGGCCCAAATGTGACCCAAGTGGCAGCCCCAGAAGGGTGGGGGCAGGGAGGGGCCTTATTGCTCCAAATAGTTCCCTTTGCACTTAACTTGCGAGGAGCAGGGGCTCGGTCCTGTGGGGCCTCGCGTTTAAACATAAAGTTCTGCATTAGCTTCTCTACTTCACTGGTGCTTTAATCCATTCTCTGAGCCAATGCAGTGTTTGCAATACGATCCCACAGTATCTTGGCAGGGGATGGCCATGATGTCATATTTGAACTATTCATTATGAGTCTAATATGTGAGGGGAAATGGCCCATTCTTTTCTGGCTCTAAGTGTGATGGCAGTATGAGCAGTCTCTATCCACCTCGGAGTAAATCAAGACCAAAAGGCCCAGCAGAGAGGGCTGCTGCAGACAGCCTCCATAAAGTAGGAGTTGCTTACTCGGTGGGTATGTAAACTCAGTCAATATTTTTAGGAGTAGATAACTGTGATCAAATTCAAGGCTCTATTGATAGAAAAGAGGGAAAGAGAGACAAAGAAATAAGAGAACGGACTATGTCTCCAGAATTTTGATTCCTGTGTTTATTCTCAGGAGTGAGGGAGGAGTGGGGGGGTGAGCCAGAGGAGCAGAGAAGCAGAGTTATCTTCCGCGTGGGCTCTTTCCAAATGGGTCCCGGGAGTCACAGACAGTCCTGGAAGAAACTGAGGGGCAGAGGTGGGCGGTGGCTTGGCCAAGTCTCCCAAGTGAGGAGTGAGGCAGACCAGAATGAGATGAGAAAGCTCATTTTCTAGTCTCCAGTCCATGGTCGATGGCTCACATCCACCTGAGTCCTGGGCGCTATCTATTACAGGAGAGCGGAGCCTAGGGTTTGCCTGTACCGCGTTTGTTGCACCTTAACTAAGAGCACCTTTGGGAGACTGGCATGGGCTTGGGCTTTCTGCAACTACCTAAATCAACCCAGGATGCAGGACCCCAAGGTCAGGTCAGTGAGCACCTGACCGAGCCCCATCCTCAGTTTAGTGAGCCCTGGGCTCCTTCTCACGATGACTGGGCCAGTCCCACCTGCCCACCCATCTCACAGGAGGAGCAAGTGAGGATCAATTGTGATGAGAAACAGAGACATGCTCATCGGGGTAAAGTGTAACATAAAGGAGCCCTAACCGGTTGGCTCAGTGGTAGAGTGGTGACCCGTTGTGTAGAAGTCCCAGGATTGATTCCTGATCGGGGCACACAGAAGCACCCATCTGTTTCTCCTCTCCTCCCCCTCCCCCTTCTCTTTCTCTTTCTCTCTTCTCTCCCATAGCCATGGCTCAATTGATTTGAGTGCATGGGCCCTGGGCACTGAGGATGGCTCCATGGAGCCTCAACCTCAGGCACTAAAAATAATTCAGTTGTGAGTATGACCCCCGATGAGCAGAGCATCAGCCCCAGATGGGGACTGCGAGGTGGATCCTGGTCAGGACACATGTGGGAGTCTGTCTATCTCTCCTGTCACTTAAAAAAAACAATTAAATTAAAAAGTGTAACATAAATGTGTGGGGTTGACAGTGTGGCTATTGTCACTAAGAGCATAATGTAGGAGGTCTTCCTAGAGTGTAGGAGCAGGGGCTCTAGTCTCTGGGGGCATGTAGAGCATGGCAGCCAAAAGAAGAGGGAGAGCCGGAGACTAGACACCTCTCCCAAGGGAGACCAGGACCCAGGAGCAGTGACGGACAGACCAGCCTGCAGGGCCAACCTTCTCACACAGGATTCTGGGAACTTCCCTGGGGGGATGCCCCCTGCTCCATGCCCAGCTGCAGGAAAGGTCAACCCCAGAAGCCAGATACATATGGAGTCACAGCTCACTCAGTTTCAAAACCATCACAAAAGGCAAAAATCACGAGTCAACTTTTACTTCGTTACCAACCCAATAGGTCTAACACAGCCATTGTATTTTATTTTAATTTATTGACTTTAGAGAGAGAAGGGAAGAGAGAAACATCGATTTGTTGTTCCACTTATTTACACATTCACTGGTTGATTCCTGTATGTGCCCTGACAGGGGATCGAACCCGCAACCTTGGCGTAGCAGGACGACACTCTAACCACCCGAGCATCCCAACCAGGTCGAGCTCATTTAATTTTTAGGATGGGAACAGCTTGGGTCTCCCTAGTGCAGCTCCTGATGAAACAGCTGGCTAATATTTCAGCCCGAATTGTCCAAAAGGCACACAACCTTCAAGGTCAGAATCACACTCAGGGGCCCGGGAGACAAGACAGGGCAGAGTGGGCAACACATCGTGTTCCTCAGCCCCTGTGCAGACAACAGATAGCTCACTGCTGAGCAGGATAGCAGAGTTCCCCCACCACTCAGACTGCTCCCTGCCTGTCTCCTCTCCCGCCTCCCCTCCTGTTGATCGCTGAATGAGCATGTGGACATACCTTCTCTGAACAAGTCTCACCAGATCACTCAGCTGTGTTAACCGCTGACCTCCCTTAGGCCAGAGCACATGCGATAGGAGCAAGCTTAAGACAGTGGGGTCAGGCAGGGTCAGCTGGGATACCCGACGGGGGGGGGGGGCTTGTTTACCTTTAGGATGGGGGCTCCAGAGAGCCAGCTGGGCGCCTCTGCCTTCAGACCCTGCAGGAGTTCCAAGGCTGAACTTGTATCAATCTCTGGGCCAAACACGCGCTCCAGTTAGAGGTTCTTTCTTTTATTTCCTCTCTGATGTGAACTGAACTCTCCAGCCTGGGGAAACCCCTTCCCTTTCTGGGGCCTGGAAATTGGATGATGCTCTCTAAGCATCTCCCGGCTCTAACATCCTACCTGGACTGATCATGTGCTGACACGGGCTGTAACTGATGTTTTCAACATGCTGGACGTGCCTATCAACAGCAACCCAGCACAACATCTCTGAAATATTCTAAAGCATCCATTTAGCACTCACTATTGCCAGACTTTGTTCTAAGTGCATTAGAAATGTTAATTCTCTTCATTCTAGTTACAATTCTTTCTCCCTTTCCTCGGAGGAAGACACTGTTATTACACTCATTTTACTGATGAAAATCTGAGCCACAAAGAAAGTAAAAAGCTTGCCCAAGATGATACTGCTGCTAGGACTTGCTGACATATCTGCTCAGACTCTGACGTGACTCACACGGGGGGAAAGGGATGGGGAACACAGAGCCCAGGCAGGGGCGGGCAGACAGCGGGGAAACACACCCAGGACTTCTGACACTCAAGCTTCTGCTTTATCCTCGTCCTAGCAGTTCTCACAGTCTTTCTTTCCAAAAGACATAAGGGTACTTTGCCAGCATAGGAAAGGAGATGTAAGTGGGGCTTGAAGTTCCCCAGGTTCCCTTGCTGTGGGACTCCTTCGAACCTTTACTCCCCAAATCATTATGAACATCCCCCACGGGAACAGAATGCACCTTTTCTCAAACATGTCTGATGCTGGGGCCCTTTTTTTCAAGGAGTATCCCAAGAGACAAAAGCTCCATCAAACATATTTTGGGCCCTGGCTGGGTGGCTCAGTTGGTTGGGGTGTTGTTTCCATGTGCCAAGGTTATGAGTCTGATCCGCAGTCAGAACACATACAGGTATCAACCAATGAACACGTAGATAAGTGGAACAACAAATCAATAGTGTTCTCCCTTCCTTTTTCTCTCTCTCTTAAAAACAAAAACAAAAAAACAAACAGAAAAAAATAACCTCACCATATTTTGCAACCACCAGAAATGGAAATTTGATGTATATCAACGACATCCTCCCCTTTCTTTTTTTATATTCAGTGAGAGGAGGGGAGTCGGAGACAGACTCTTGCATGTGCCCTGACTGGGATCTACCCGGCAAGCCCACTAGGGGATGATGCTCTGTCCATCTGGGATGTTGCTCCGTTGCTCAGCAACCAAGCTCTTTCTAGCACCTGAGACAGAGACCATGAAGCCATCTCAACACCCGGGGTCAACTAGCCATGGCTCCAATCGAGCCATGACTGCAGGAGGGGAAGAGAGAGAAAAAAAAGAGAGAGAGAGAGAGTGAGAGGAGAGAGGGGGAGGGGTGGAGAAGCAGATGGGCACCTCTCCAGTGTGCCCTGACCAGGAATCAAACCCAGGACATTCATACACTGGGCAATGCTCTAACACTGAGCCAACTAGCCCGGGCCCATCCTCTCCTTTCCTGAACATGTCAATCTGCCACTTGGTGCTATGTGTCAACACCTCTCCATAACCCCACCACCTGTGGGAATGCTCCTGGGGTGAGTCCTCTCTGGAACATCTTTTTCTTCTTTGATTAATTTTAGGGAGACAGAGAGACAGAGAAGCATTCGTTTGTTGTTCCACTTCACTGTGCATTCATTGGTTGCTTCCCATGTGTGCCCTGACTGGGGATGGAACCCACAACCTTGCTACTTTGGGACGAAGCTGTAAACAACTGAGCTAACCGGCCAGGGCTTACTCTCTGGAATATCTTTATCATCTTCACAGCAATGAGCACAGTGTCTGGTACACAGTAGACACTCAGTTGTTTCCTCAGTGAATAAATGAGTGTGTTCAAACCATTTCCACATGGGAATAGCAGAAAACAGTTTCCCAAGAAAAGAAAATAAAAGCCAAGAGCACCCATGTTGGTCAGGATTTCCATGATGGGGATGGTGTGAAACACAGCAAAGTTCAAGAGCAACAGCTTGTTCTCCCATGAGAGCTGGTTTGTTGGGAACAAAAACATTAGCAGGAAAGCAAAACAGGCTGCAGGTGACTCAACTTTTAAAACTGGAGGTGACACTGAAGACACACATGCCTGAGCCCCACATTTTGTTTTTTATTATTAATTTTTTCTTCTTTCCTAAATCAGAGGAGGGGAGATAGAGAGACAGACTCCACATGCACCCTGACCGGGATCCACACGACAAGCCCCGTCTAGGATCGATGCTCATAACCGAGCCATTTTTTAGCGCCTGAAGCAAAGGCTCCACGGAGCCATCCTCAGTGACCAAGGCCAATGTGCATAAATCACCTGAGCTATGCCTGTGGAAGGGGAAGAGAGAGAAAGAGAGAAAAGGGGGGAGGGGTAGAGAAGCAAATGGTTGCTTCTTCTGTGTGCCCTGACTGGAAATCGAACTCAGGACATCCACACACCAGGCTTATGCTCTACCAGTGAGCCAACCAGCCAGGGATGAACCCCATATTTTATAAGTGGGAAACCTGTGGCCTAGAGATACAGAGTGACATCCTCCAGGCTGAAAAATATCAATTCTCAGCCTTTAATATTACTATCAAGACTTTAAATCCAAAGAACCATTCCAAGCTGACCTTCTGAAATTATTTTAAGGAAATTCATTACGGATAAGCAGGAAAAAAGTCCATTTCTTATTAGATTCTCCTCCTCCTTGGAAATCAGGGGGACTATCTCATTCAGAGGCGCGGAAGGGCAATTTTGCTGTCATCCCAAGCTTAGCAATCTGTCCCTCTTGCCTGACCCCTCTCCAATCAGGTTACTTCATCCCAAACTGGGATCCAGGCTGCCTAATGGGACAGTGACCTGTAAATGCTAAGCCAAGTTTCCACCACTCTACACCAAGCCCACAGAATGCACGGCTCATGGTGGAGAAACTGTCATCTCCGCAGCGAGCCTGCTCAGGTTACTTTTCACCCGTCTTGGTAAGAATCAAAGTAAAAACCATGTTTTTTGTTTGGATCTAAAATAAACCAGCAGCAGCCGACTTCCTCGGCCTAGGCACAAAACTGCAGTATGAAAGGTGGACAGGCACAAAGGCTGCAAATACAGATCTTTCTATGGTTTCCTATGGAATATCGTGTTACCTCCCCCGTCCCAAGGTTCTGCTCTCCCCGCGCTCAACAGAGGAAACCTCAGCCAGATGCGGGCGGGGGTGAGGGCTGCTGCAAAGCAGGGCCTTGCCTGACCCCGACACGCGACCGAGCTCGCTGCACGGCTCTCTCCAAGTTCTCCTGAGGTCAAGGGTATTTGTGTGTGGATAGGAATGTCTGCTGACAACGGCGACAAACAAGTGGGAGTTCCCACACACTGTTCTCTGGAAAAAGTCATGAATTGAACCAGATACTACAACACCTAACTGAGTCATTCCGTCACACTGTCATTGCTTACCAGAAGGCTGACTTACATGGGGAATCTGGGCCAAAAACACGGAGAAGAAGCACAAGAAAGAGAAAATCTAGATCTTGATAAGAAAGAGTAAACGGGGTCCTGGTTGGTTGGCTTAGTGGATAGAACATCAGCCTAGCGTACAGACATCCTGGGTTTAATTCCCAGTCAGAGCACACATGAGAAGTGACCATCTGCTTCTCTCCCCCGCCTTCTTCCCCTTTTTTCCCTCTTCTCCACCCACAGCCAGTGACTTGATTGGTTCAAATGTTGGCCCCTGGTGCTGCGAATAGCTCAGTGGGTCTGAGTACATCAGCCTCAGGTGCTAAAAATAGCTCAGTTGATTCAAGCATCGGCCCTAGACAGGGGTTGCTGGGTGGACCCCAGTCAGGGCACATGCAGGAGTCTATCTCTCCTCCTCTCACTTAAAAAAGAAAAAAGAGTAAATAGTAAGCAGAATTTGTAGTCTCACGTCTATGAGGGACAGTGTTTGCATTTTATTAAATACTTCTCTTTATATTAAGCACTTCTACTAACCTCTTTGGATCCTCACAGTGTGGGTGGTGGTGATGATAGCCACTGTAGAGCTGCTGAGGCTCAGGGAGGTCACTGAAATTACCTACGTCACTCACAGAGGCTGACGTGGCAGGGACAGGGCACGGCTGACCTTCTCTGCCCAGTCCCCACAGCAATGGTCAGGCTCTGTTGTGTGTACATGACTTCTACACAGTACTGATCAGGTTCTGTCCTCTTCAGCGTGGCATACCAGTGTCCAGAGACAAAGCCACCCAAGGGATGGCTTTGGTGAGCGATTTTATCACAAGAGGAGCTTGACCTGGTCCCCAGGCCCCCTGCTGCCTGCAGGGAGCAGTGACTGCCAGGGGCTACATGCAGACAGCCTGCAGCACGGGTCTCCTGCAGCGTGGATCCATTCTCAGCCAGCATTTAATCTACCCCTGACTTTCTATTACCCCAACTAGATACAATCTTCCTAGGCAGCGCCTGCCTGGGTGCAGACATGGCTCTGGCTCTGGCTCTAGGGCCTGGTTGGTGCTGCTGCCACCCCTGCCCAGCTCCATCCCGGGTGTGAAAGCCTTTGCCCACCGAGAGCCTGCACACAGACCGCCCCCCACCCCTGGGCCAGTCCTGATAGAGAGATGGTACGTGTGGAGCCTGGCTATCTCCTTGGGAGTAGAACACCAGGAGTTCTGCTGCTACAGATCTGTACATGGGTTCATACAGACACACACAGGCACATGCACGCACACGCACACAAACACATTCAGCCCAGAATGTATAAAGGATCAGCTCAGACCCCAAAGCGGGACTCCCGTTTCCTTCCCCAAGGGGAGGGCAATGCCTGCAATGGGAGGAGCGAAGCAGCCCTGCAGAGACCTGGGCAGGGCTGCTTTCTCATCACTTCCTCTAGGGTGGCAGCCAGGGCTTCACTATGCTTTGCGTTGGGTGCTGCCCATAGGCGAGTATTATCACAAACACACTTCATAGGATGTAAGATACTACAGCTTAAATATTATTTTATGTGCCAGCTCATAAAAAAACCATTTCAATTAAGCTATGATAAGCCTTCAACTGTAAGAAGTACCCCAATTTCAGAAATGTTGAAATGAGGTAAAGAAGTCTTAGAAATGATATAATAGTCTGTGTTTATTTTGTGGGTGGAGTAGGAGGAGGAGGAGAAAGAAAAAGAGAAGGAGGAGGAGGGGGGAGGAGGAAGAGGAAAGGGAGGAGGAGGGGAGGAGAAGGGGGAGAGAAGGGGTAGGAGGAGGGGAGGGGGGGAAAGCGAGGGAGAGGAGGGGAAGGAGGAGGAAGGGTCAGAGGATGGAGAGGAGGAGGGGAAGGAGGAAGGGAGAGGAAGAGGGGTAAGGAAGGGGAGGGACAAGGAGGGGGAGGGGAGAAGGGAAGAGGGGGAGGAAGAAGGGGGAGGAGGAGAGGGAAGGAAGGGGAGGGACAAGGAGGGGGAGGGGAGGGGGAGGGAGGGGGAGGCTCGTCAGGAGGAGGTACCTGGTTTGCTCAAGGTCACACAGCCTGTGGGAACCTAGGATGCAAATCCATGGTCTCTGATTCCAAACTCAAGATTCTCTTTACAAAACAATTCCATGTTTCACCTGCCACATTCAACTTTTCCGAACAAAGCTGGCCCTTTAGGACACTGACACCACCCCAGGGATGCCAGCAAGGCCTGGGCAGCCCTGGTGTCCCACCACCGACTGCCTCTCTTGCTGAGGTCTCGCTGCTCCTGTGCTTGGACGCACCAGATGTGCCAGCAGCAGGTGTGCACTCTGAACCCGGGACGCCAGAGATGTGGAGGCCTCTGTTTTCATTTTCTAGCCCAGTAGCCCAGAACTCTCAACAGACAGACAGTATGGATATTTGGGGCCAGATAATTTTTTATTGTGGGGACCTGTCATCAACATCCCTGTGCCCTACCCACTAGAAGCCCGTAGCACCCCCCAAGTATGACCATCAAAAATGTCTTTAGACACTCCTCCCCAGGGCCCATGGTGGAGGGGTGGGGGGCAAAATCACCCCAGCCGAGGACCTTTACAACCGACCTTCACCTGTCTCTATTTGACTTATTTTTTTTCCAAGACATCTCAGCACACCTCGCCTCTGGCCCCATCACGAACTGTGGGGAGGAGGAAAAATGGATTCCAACAGTGCCATAAGTCCATGGTGATTACAGTTTCCAGTAAGGCAGGACAGGCACCAGGTTCAACTGTGGTCCTTCCCTCTTCCCATCTGGTATTCAGTCAACATCATATTACTTGATAAGCTGAAGGGGAGACCCACACTTCCATAGCTCGGTACTAACAGCTCTCAGGGAGAATCCAGCTTTTACTGTGTTTTTTTTTTTTTTAAGCTTAAAAATTTCTTTTTTATTTTTGTTCCTTTTTTCTTACTGGTTGATTGATTTTAGAGACACAGAAAGAGAAAAGGGCGGGTGAAGTATTCATTTGCTGTTTCTCTTAGTTGTACACTCATCGATCACTTCCCATATGTGCCCTGACCCAGGATCGAACCCACACCTTCGTGTGAACTTCATTTTCTTAAATGCAACTAAGCACATGCAGCCAGTGTTTGATGTGAAAGACAAAGGTCCCGGGCAGGTCACATCCCAGGTGGGTGGACTTTAATTTAAAGGTGTCTCTTTCTTTCCATTTCCACGTTCATAACTCCAACAGCCTAAACAATGGCCAGGGCTAAATTACATCTGGAGTGCAGCAGCTTGGTTTACAGGTGAAGGAGTTAAATCTCTTAGCATAGGAGTGGAGATACCGGCTGGGTTCTCATTTCCTCCCTTTCAAAGCAAACCCTTGAAGCATGAATTTAGGAATACGTCTAAATAGTCTTTGGATAATTCTTTTTTTAATTTTTTAAAATTTATTTTTATTTATTTATTTTAGAGAGAAGACACAGAGTGAGAGAGAGAGAGAGAGAGAGAAAGGGGGGAGGAGCTAGAAGCATCAACTCCCATATGTGCCTTGACCAGACCAGTGCAGGGTTTTGAACTGGCGACCTCAGTGTTCCCAGGTTGACGCTTTATCCACTGCGCCACCACAGGTCAGGCTAGTCTTCGGATAATTTGAATGATCGTTGGTTTGTGTTCCCTTTCTTGTCAGCTGCCGGGAGGCACATGGACTAACCCTACAGGAAGGCCAAGCTAGCCCACGAGACACTGGAGACAAAGGTGCAGGCAGAGAAACAGCAGCTTACTCCGGTCTGCATAGTTGGCATTTGTTTTCTATGACTATGGAAATTACCCCCACAAACTTATTATGGGAAGTGCAGCGGAGGTCCAGGAAACTGAGAGAATAAATACACAGTCATGGAAGAGTGTTTTTATTAAGTAGAAAAAAGAAATACATTCATGACCCATTTATTCCTTCCTTCATCCATTTATTTATTATCCATTATAAAAATATTTACTAAGCTGCTACTTTGGGCCAGAGAAGGACAAGGGAGATAACAGAAGCAATTTAGACAGGACCTCGGGAAACCGACACAGGCTGGGAAAAGACAGTGAGAGGCACTGCTGAGTAGGTGGTTCTTGAGATATGAAGCATGTATGCTGCATGGGCACTAATAATCTAGCCTGGGGGAAGGGCAACTCCCTGGAGATAGCTATCTTTTTTATTTAATTTAAGTGAGAGGAGGGGAGATAGAGAGACAGACTCCCACATATGCCTCAACCAGGATCCACCTGGCAACCCTGTCTGTGGCCGATGATTGAATCAACTGAGCTATATTCAGCACCTAAGGTGGAGGCTCCATGGAGCCATCCTCCATGCCCGGGGCCAGTGCACTAGAACCAATCAAGCCATGGCTGCAGGAGGGGAAGAGAGAAAGAGAGAGAGACAGAGAGAGAGAGAGAGAGAGAGAAGGGGAAGGGTGAGGGGAGGAGAAGCAGATGGTCACTTTTCCTGTGTGCCCTGACCAGGTACTGACCTGGGATTTCCACATGCCTGATCGATGCTCTACCACTGAGCCAACTGACCAGGGCTGAGATAGCCATCTTTAGGTTGAAACTGGAAGGGAGGGTCACTCCCATGTCACAGCTAACTGATAAGGATGTGAAAAGTATTCCAGGCAGAGAACCTCAAACCACAGACTGTTGGAAGGTGACAGGACCTGAGTCACCTCCTAACAGAACATTTTCATTTTAAGTATAGGAAACCTGAAGTTCAGAGCAGATGTTGCCCTGCATGTAACTCGCAGAGCTGGAAGTGAGCTAATCAATGAAACTCTCTTGACTCATCCTGCGGAGTTTAGTCAGGGAGCTCCCACACAGCCAGAAGGACAGGCTAGCCGATATCTTCAGATTCATGCATTCTTGCTTTCACTCAACTATTTATGGACAACGTCTGTGTATTTCTGATGATCATTCACAGGTTCTGTCTTCAAAGACTTTGTAGCAGATCATAATAATTAAAGATAAAAATTGCTAAGCACAGAATGAGGGATGACACCAGATGCAAGAGGACGCAGAGCCACAGGAACTCGTGGTCGTTGCTGGTGAGAATGCAACACAGAGGAGCCAATTTGGAAGACTGAGTGGTTTCTTATAAAACTAAATACATTCTTATATGATGCAGCTCCTTAGTGTTTATCCAAAGGAGGTGAAAACATATCTCCACACAAAAATCTGCACATGATTTGTAACAACATATCCATAATTGCCAAAACTCAGAAGTAACCAAGATGCCTTTCAGTAGGTGAATGGATAAATAAACTGTGATAATAATATTCCACACAATGGAATATTATTCAGCACTAAGAAATGATCTATCAAGCCATGAGAGACACTGAGTTACTTTAAATGCATATAAGTGAAAGAAGCCAATCTGAAAAGACTACACACTCTGTAATTCAAACTCGATGATGTTCTGGAAAAGGCAAAACTATGGAGACAGTAAAGGATCATCATTTGACAGAGATCAGGGGAAGCATGAACGGGCAGAGAACAGGATTCTTAGGGGAGTAAAACTACTCTATATAATATTTTAATAGCCGAACACTATTAAATAGCAACCTATTTAATAATAGGTTACATGTCAGTATACATTTGCTGCATAAAATGTACAACAGCAAGAGTGAACCCTGGTGTAAACTATGGAGTCTGGGTGACGACAATGTGATGTGTCAGTGTAAGCTGACTGTGACAAAAGCACCCACTGGTGGGAAGTGTCGATAGGAGAGGCTATGTGTGGGGGGTGGGGGTGGGGGTGGAGAACATATAGGAAATCTCTATAGTTTCTGGTTAGTTTTTTGCTGTGAACTTAAACCAGCTCTAAAAAATAAAGTCTATTAAAAATAAAAGAGAGGTGTGCTGAAGAGCCAACATTTGAATGGTGCTGAAAACGTGTATGAGTTAGGAAAGAATTAGCTGCTGGTCTAAGGAGCTCCCCAATCAGCGGCTTCCAGAATAGCAAAGTTTAGTTCTCTCACTGAGCAGCAGGAGATGAGCATGTCAGTCAATTCTGCACCCATAACCATGCCCCCCAAAGGGGTTTTCTCATCACCTGGTCTAAGATGGGTAGAAGAGTCTGGAGTCCAGGGTCCAGCTGGTGGGAGGAAAGAGAAGGCTCCTTTCCTCTTAGTCCCTCCAGAAGTGAAACATCACCTGATCTCACAGTCCACAGGAGAGAGCGAAGCCAAATGTCCTCACCTTGCTGTAAGGTGCTCTGGGAAATGCAGTGCCTACACTGGCAGCCTGGGCCCCGCTATACATCTATTACTATACATAAAGGGAAAATGGAAGCATGAGGGTGATCTGCCGTATCCAGCACCAAAGGGAACTTCAATTACACAAAAAAGAAATAAGGCCGTTCTCTACTCCTCAAGGCTCTAAGTCTTAAGTAAACCCAAATTTAGTCCTAAAGTCAGAAAAGCACGTCCTTGGAAAGATACCCCATGCATGTCCACATGAACGTCACTCCATCCTTGCCCTCCTTTCTGTCTCCTGTATCTTTGGCTAAATCTCTCTACCAACCACTTCACTGTGCCTGTAAATATGTTCAATGATTCCCCATGCCCAGGAGAAAGAACACCTTCCCTCAACCTTCTATCTCCTTTCCCTGTAGCTATGTCTCTACGTTCCTTCCTCTCTAATCTACCAAAATTCCTTTTTTTTTTTTTTTTTTATGTGAGAGTAGTGGAGATACACAGACTCCCACGTGCCCCCGACCAGGACCCACCCTGTGACCCCCATCTGAGGCTGATGCTCTGCTCATCTGGGGCTCGCAACCAAAGTGTTTTTAGCACCTGAGTCAGATGCTCCATGGAGCCATCCTCAGTGCTCGGGACCGACATGCTTTAATCAATCAAGCCATGGCTGTGGGAGGAGAAGAGAGAGAGAGAGAGAGAAGTAGGAGAGGCAGCAGGGGGAGAAGCAGATGGTCATTTCTCCTGTATGCCCTGACCAGGAATCGAATCTGGGACTTCCACACACAGGGTCGATGTTCTACCACTGAGCCAACTGGTCAAGGCCCCAAAATTCTTAAGAGTAGTAATAGTAACTCTGCAGTCTGTATTCAGCCCTGCCATTTCCTGACCGCCATGTCTCACCGTCGCTTATTCCACCTCTCTGCAGCATTTAGCGAGACTGTTCGTGATAACAGATAATATTTATTGAGGTATGCACTGTGCCAGTCATTGTGCTAACTGCTTATACACATCTTAACCTTGGACCCCCTTTACCCATTTCATGCTTTTCACAGAAGACCTAAGCATATAATACTTACTCCAAATAACAACAACAAAACATAGATTATTTCATTTTTCCAATGCCAATGAAAGAAAATAAATATCAAATCTAAAATAGAGATAAAATGTTTGCATCTTATCTGACAAGTAAAAATACACGTAGAGGGTGTGAGGCCCTGTGCTGCCGCTTCTCAGGGGGACAGAGGGACAGCAGCCAGTTAGAAAGAAGGCTCCTGAGCCACTTTGTTCCCAGCAGAGCAAACGGAGCAAAAGGAGCCCAGGGTTTAATTCCCTGGGAGCCAGAACCTTTCAGAGAGCGCCTTGCATAATTTCTCATTTAGGAAAGGTTTAAAGAGATTCGTGAAGTGTTTAATCCGAAACCCTGGAACTGTCCCAGCGGTGGGTATAGATTAGGGAACAGTTGACTTCACACATTGATATTCAAACTAGAAAGTCACAATTCTTCAGAAGTGGCAAGGCGATTGCAGAGTGACAGGACCCAACACCAGCTGTGCAGGGGACAAGCTTCGCGCTCTCTCAGCCTTTGGGAGTCTCTGCAGCTATTAGCAAGCCGGCCTCCCGCTTAGTGCAGGGCCCTCCTGAGCCTTCCGATGCGCAGGACTTCACAGAATCAACTCGGCCTGATTGCTCTATCGCCTTCTCTCTTTCTCTCTCTCAGTTGCCTTTTCTGTTCTGTTTCACAAGATTTTCATGCCACAGACTAGGAATGTTTGCACTTGGCAGTGAGCCCACGGCCATAAAATTCAAGAAGGGTTGTTTATTTATAAGAATCCTGCAGTTAGGGTAAGTTCAATAGAATGTTTCAATTTAAAGTAAGCAAGAAACATTGGGTAATCCATCACTGATTTATATTTTCCATTGAGAGGATGGCATTTATCACTATCTGCAAATAGCCACACACTCCCTCTTAGGGTTTGCCAAGCTCAACACCCGGCCAGTGACTGTCAGACAACCCTGAGAGGAGGCGAGTGCATAAATCAAATCCCGGGGCTTGGAGATGACATGCAGAGAGGTACAGGAGATACCCACAGAACTTGGAAAGAAGGTGACTCCTGGTGTTCAAAGTGAGAAGAATTGACTTGTCACGCTAACGAGGGAGCCTCAAACAGAAGCAACTCACTGAGAGAGGCAGTCTATAAGTGGGGTCAACAAGACCTAGGGAACCCAAGTCTGTGCAGTATCCATGGAGGGTGGTGTCAGGAGGTGGGGCTGGGGAGCGGCTGGGTTTGAAGGAGGCTGGCGATGGTTGTGATCTGTAGGAATGCTGTGTGTACAGCGGACCAGACAGCACCAAGGTGGAAAGGGGGCCCAGAGAATAACACGTCTGCGGTGCTTCGAGAGCACAAGTACTGGCTTCTGAGTTGGGAAACCAATGGATGAGTCACAGAATCCAGTCACAGAAACCCCAGCGAACTAATGCACCCCATTACTGGTATATGTTGTCTGAGAAGCCAGACTGATCAGTCTCGTCCCTCTTTCTTCTCTATCTCATCTCTGTGAAGAGTTGACAGCTTCCATGTTTACTCCATAGCCCCAACCCACCCACCAAATCCCAATATGCCCATCAGAAACCCACATTATGGCACTCCAGGGGTACAATTCACAATTAGATGGATCATGGCCAGATACTGATGACATAATGGAGGGAAAAGGCAGAGGTATGGCCAAGGTCCAGACTCACCCTGGCACTGGGATAAACTATATCATGATATTAACAAGAGTAACCCCATGCAGAAGTCTGTTTTCTATATATTAAAAATTAAGCAAAAAATACAAAAACAACAAAAAACCCTTATAGACACAGACAACAATGTGGGTCTTGGTCGCTGACTCAGTGGATATAGTGTTGACCCCGTGTATGAATATCCTAGGTTCGATCCCTGGTCAGGGCACACATGACCATCTGCTTCTCTTCCCCTCCCTCTCTCCATTTTCTCTCTCCTCCCCTCCTGCAGCCAGTGGCTCAGTTGGTCTGAGAGTCGGCCTCAGGTGCTAAGGATAACTTGGTTGATTCAAGTATCGGCCACAGATGGGGGTTGCCGGCTGGATCTCGGTCAGGGTGAATGCATCAGTTTGTGTCTCTATCTCCCCTCCTCCCACTTAAAAAAAAGAAACAAACAAACAAAAAGGATGAGGGGATTGCAGGAAAAAAAGAGGGGTGGAGGGGTAGAAAAGAGTAGAGGGGGGATAGATGGTGATGGAGGAAGACTTGACTTGGTGAACACATAATGTAGTATACAGGTGATGAACAGAATTGTACACCTGAAACTTATATAATTTTATTAACCAATGTCACCCAATAAATTCAATTTAAAAACTTTTTTAAAAAGAAACAAATACTACTGTGATACTTGCTGAAAAATAACAAAGTTTAAAAGCATGACAGGCAAAAAGATAATTTTAAAATTCCAGAAAGCAGGTTTAAAATGGGTTGTTGTTTAGTGGTTCAGGAAGAAAAATCCTGTGATGAGATGGGTAAAGCCCAGAAGCAAGGTATCCCAAACAATAGTCAGGTAAGTGCAAAAAAATCATTTATCAGCAGGAAGCAGGCCTCAACCAATGGACTCTGAGTTAGGCATAGCCTTTGGCCATGGGAGGAGGAATAAAAGAGACAAGGCAAGACACCAGTTCTAACTGGACATGAGATATACAGCAGGTGTCCTGAATAAGAAACAGAAAGAGCCATGGAGACAAAATAATGATAACAAGAACTAAGATATTCAGAAGACAACAGAGGAAAAGAAACTTGGGTTCCAATGATGGGATACCACATTCTGGCAAGTGACGGGAGGTCTGTATAGGTGCGGAAAAATTATTTTTTCTCTACCCTCTGAGTTCTTGGCTGAGATCCCTGTAATGAGAGACAGAGTGACAAGAGAAACACAAACAGAAGTTTATTAACATGTATACCTAATGTATATACGGGAGATACCCAGGAGAAAATGAGTAACTCAAAGTGGTTGCTTAGAACTCTGGCTTATCTAACATCTTCAACAAGGAACAATAAGTTTATGGAGAAATAATAAGACAAACAGAAATAATTTGGGGCTTCCTAAAGCAGCCATAAAAGTTAGTTAGTAAAGCATATTATGTAGATTCCTCTGGTGCCATCTTTAGGCTAATGGGTCTAAGGTTGTTGCCAGTGATTAACTTTTATCTTTCATGGTAGATAAAATTTATGGAAATTTATATCCTGTTTTAAAGCAAATACATAAAGGGCAGGGAGTCTCCTCTCAATTGCCATCCATCAGCTCAAGATAATCCTTATGCCAAAGTGGCATGTTTTGGGGTGGCATACCTCCTACTCTTCATCTGACTCAGATATTTTAGTTCTTTTCCTCTAACAAACCACCACATAATCTCAGTGGCACAGAAATGTATTCATTTATTTAGCTTACACATTTGTAGATGAAGATAAGTCAACTGATGTAGGGGGCTCTCCCAGTCTTGGTAGTGAAGCTCCCAAGGAACTGCAGTTCAGCTGGGGACTGACTGATGTCGGCTTGGCTGGGGTGTTAGACTGGGGTCACTCTGCCCTTTGTGTCTCGTATCCTCCTGGGACCAGTGGTCTATCGCAGGCTTGTTTTTCCCATAATGAAACCCAGATGTTCCAAAGAGCAAGCCCAATAGCAGCAGTGCATTTTAAACTTCTAATACAGCCAAGCCCACTTATGTTCCACTGGCCAAGTACAATATCAAAGGGTGGAGAAGTACACTCCACCCAAGAAGGTGGGGAGGCAGGGGGGTAGCAATGGGAGGAATACATATTATATTAAAAAAATAAACTCAAAAGCTTTGAGGAAGAAAAGGAAAGATGCAGAAAACAAGAACAAGGCGAAGTCCAATTAAATTGCCACTTTTGTCAGACTAGTCAGATTCCCCAGCCTCTACTCTAAGACAGCAGGAGATATAAGTCCAGATTTTGATACCAATATCTTCTCTTCCCACCACCATGACCACATAACTCACCATGCGCACATTTAGCTTACCCGACACTCCTGTTGCAGTTGGAGGTTTTAAATGCTAATCTCACTCTCACGATTTGAACATCCCTGGTCATCCTATGATGCAAACTGCTCAGCTGTTACTATTTGAACGATTGGCCCATTTCCCAGAAATGACTATTCTTTAAGTATGGAGTAAGAATACATTTTAATTTTTATTTATTTATTTCTCTTCTTTTTCAAGTTTAGAAGTGAGGAGATAAAGAGACAGACTTCCGCATGTGCCCTGACCAGGATCCACCCAGCAACCCCCATCTGGGGCCATGCTCGCAACCAAGCTATTTTTAGTAACTGAGGTGGAGGCTCCACAGAACCATCCTCAGTGCCTGGGGCTGATACACTCAAACCAATTAAGCCATAGCTGCAGGAAGGAGGGAGGGAGGGAGGGAGGGGGAGAGAGAAAGGAAAGGGGAGGGGTGGAGAAGCAGATTGTCACTTCCCCTGTGTGCCCTGACCAAGAACTGAACTCAGAACATCCACATGCTGGGCTGACACTCTACCCCTGAGCAAACCAGCCAGGGCCAGGATACATTTTTAAAATAAATTAAAGGTCAAGTATGAACAGAACCAGCAGAAGGACTAGATCAGGATAACATAGGGATTAGTACTAGAAACATAATTTAACACACTCGCTCAGCTCAAAATACTTGATGGTGAGAAAGTATAAAAATGGGCAAGCCAAGGGACATTAGCCAACTCACAAAAGTCTCAATGGACTAGAAGAGGAACAGAAACCCAAAGGAATGAACAGAAATGAGGAGAAATGGATGGCTTCTAGACTGAAAAGAAGATAGTAATGTCAAGAGGCTCAGCTCATGAGATGGTGATGGGGAAGAAAGTTTTGGTAAGAAATAAGAAGAAAAGGTCAGGTCACTGTGGGAAGTCAAGGGTTCTGGCCTGTGCACTGAAGGATGCTGGGAAAAGTGGCAAGTGATTTTCCTCTGAAAGCTATTATTTCATATAAATTCATGGAGCTGCAGAGGTCTCGGCACAATGAATGGAGACAAATACCCCACTGGCTCTGTGGCTATATCTTACTTAGTGTAAGGTATTTTTCCCCGCCCTTTTGTGTTAAATAGGGGCGCCACTATTCATCTGGCTACTTCCTGCTGGTTAGGGGCGTCGTGGGAAGGGAAGGTTGTAAGGTGGTGACTTTGAGGGGAGTCAGGAGGTACATCTGTTTGACTGTGATTTGAGAAACTTCATGGATGTGGTACTGTAAGGATTTAAAGAAAAGAGGAGCAATAGGGGGATTTGCAGGGTCCAGCCTTTTGGTTAGCTGGAGATGGGTAAGGCCCACTGGTTCTGACTGCCAGCCATCCTGCATGGGGGCAAGCTTGAGGCAAAACTGCATGTCAGGAGTGGCGTACAAAGAGGAAAGGAAGGGGCCCCATCCACACCCATAACCAAGACCTGTGAGGCAACTAGAGGTCCAGAGTGTGATGGCAAAACAGAGAAGGTAGCTCCCGTGTCCACAAGAAATAAGATGGACTTACCCGTTCCTGCAGCATTACCCTGGATTCAGCGTGGGTGAGGATGATGGGGGTCTCCCAGTCCAGGCCATGTTGGTCGTCCATGAGGTCTAGGAGTTCGAGTGGTGGACCCGCCTGGCTGGATTGGCCTCCCATTCAGGTAGCTTGTCCTCCACGTAGAGGTGCTGAGAAAAAGCCTGCTGCCCAAAGGGGCAATCGCTCCGCCAGTGATCAAGCTGCTTGCAGTCAGGGCAGGGCTTAGTGGACACTGTTGCGGGCAGGGGCACTGCCGGGACCAATGAACCTCCTTGCCACACTTAAAGCAAGCTGCTGGTGGGATTCCTCTTTGTGGCTTGGACTTAGGTCAGGCACTTCCTGTGCCTTGCCCCTGTTGCTCTGCCAGCCTCAGGGCTGCCACAAGAGCTTGGGTTTGGAGTGTTACCTTCTGCTGCATGCAGGTCTGGCAAACAGCTTTGGCCTGTTCCTACTAGCTGTGACCATTAAAAACTTTAAATGCCATGTTCACAGGTCTCAGATAGGGGTTTGGGGGTTAGAATAAAAGGAGGGTGGCTCCTGGAGAGCCTGGCACCCAGATCCAGCCGGAAACACTGGAGCCAGAGGCAGAATAGGGTCAGGACTTTCTGTAAGAAAATTGGGGTTGGGCCTTGGGGCCCTACAAACCAGTGTAAGGGCCAATGGCAGGCTGAGAATGACCTGATGAAGGAGGGGCTTAAGAACACAGTGGAGAAGGGAGGGGCCCCTGGCCAGCAGGGGAGGAGAAAGAGAGACTGGTATTTGCAGGTGAATGAGAAACCGGATCCTGTGAAGGAAGGGGAGGGAGCTCTTGGAGGGAAGAAACCTGAGTGAAAGAGGTCCACAGAGGGACCAGAGAGAGGTCCTGAGAGAGGGGCAGCCCCGGGGGTTAGGCAGGAGGGGAAGAAAGTTGGGGGTCCACGGAGAAGGACAGATTAGGAGCGGAGGTTTTAGATGAGGTTTCTCTGGCCAGAAAAAGGCATAGAATAATGCGCATAGAACAGGCAGCACAGAGATTAAAGACAGGAGCACTAATACTAGAGGCCCTGAATGTAAGGGATCTCCAACCAGTTCCCAGTTCTTTACTGGTGATAGTTAAATTGGTGAGGGTGTTAAAACCAAAAGTCCCTTCAGGAGGCTATCTGGTTCAATTACCCAGTGGGTTCTGTGGCCTGGCCACAGCAGAGAAGAACAGTTTCCTCTTCTTTAGGGAGGAAGAGATTTCAGATAAGGCAACTCCAGGAGTGTTTTTGGATTAGGTTTACATTCCTGTGTCCCCACGGCCACCCTCAGTCCTCAGAGTGGTAAGAGATGAGAATTGGCATCCCAAAACTCAAGCTCTGGCCACTGGATGGATAGGTAAAGTGGATGTGCTCGGGACGTCTCCACTGGCACACATGCACTTGGAACAGAATGGAAAAGAGGTCCCTGACGCAGCTGCAGTTTCAGACAGGGAGTCTTGGTGGAAAGAACTGAGGGGAGGCTGGAGGCAGGGGACTTACTGCACTGTGTGCTGAAGTGGGTGAAAAGTCGGAGGTCCTGGTTCTTTCTCAGAGGGGAAGGGGAAAGGAGCTGTCCTTGCGGACTTCTGACTCCTCCCGAGTTTCGGCACCAAAATGTAAGGTATTTTTCCCCGCCGAGGAAGAAGGTAGGGGCCGTAGCCATAAAGTGTGGATAAGCAAAAGCTTTATTTAGTACCGCACTGCCCAGATGATGTTCCCTATCCCCGGGGACAGAGGCCAGGGAAGTTGCGTGGGTTGATCCGTGTGGGAGATATCTAAAGGGTCCTCTAGGGTGGGCAAGCTAATATGACATGGCAAAATCTCACTGGCTGGCAGACAGTCGCTCTTTTCCAAAGGCCGCCTGGGAAGTTTCTTTCAACACACATGAATGTAGTGGTTCTAGCCAAAGTTCCCAGTCTGGTTTCTCACGTGACCTTCCGCTTTGCCCACTACCTTACACTTAGCACTGGGTCTGAGGCATCTAGTACAATGTTCGGCATCTGGTAGATGTCAAGTGAGTAACTTTCAGCTTCAGAAGTCTGCGATAATGTATTCTGAGCTTTGAGTCTCACTATTCTCTCTCATTAGATATAAAGAAATCTCTTTAACTTGTTTTGCAGGTGATTTTTTTTTTTTTTTTAGTATATATCCCTTGAAACTACAGTGGAGTACAACAACGTGCAGTCCTTTTAGTACTCAGAGCTTTCCCCATGATGTCTCAGTGTGGAAGCAGTGTGTGTGTGGGGGGGGGGGGTATCAAATATGCATAACCCACTCTCTGAGTCCAAGATGAAAAGCTTTAAGTAATTACTTCATTTTTCTTCATAAAGCTCACCCAGGCAACATCATCAGCTGTGTTTCATAGGTTTAGATTGCCATTTGGGTAGAGAAAAAGAAATAGTAGAATGCAGCATGATCACTATAGTTAACAGTACCATATTATAGGCTCTGGCCAGTTGACTCAGTGGTAGAGCATCGGCACAGAGTGTGGATGTCCCAGGTTTGATTGCCGGTCAGGGCATACAGGAGAAGTGACCATCTGCTTCTCCACTCCTCCCTCACCCCTTCTACCTTTCTCTCTTTTCCTCCCACAGCCATGGCTCAACTGACTTGCGCGCACTGGCCCAGGTGATGAGGATGATTCTGTGGAGCCTCCACCTCAGGTGCTAAAAATAGCTTGGTTGCAAGCCTGGTCCCAAATGGGCAGGGCATCAACCTCAGATGGGGTTGTCAGGTGGATCCTGGTCGGGGCACATGCAGGAGTTTATCTCCCCTTCTTTCACATGGAAAAGAAGAAAAAAAATTTTTAATAAAGAATTAAAAATTACATTATATACATGCAAGTTGTTAGGAGAGTAGATCTCAAATGTTCTCATCACACAAAAACAGTAATTAGCTGAGGTGATGAAGGTGTTAACCTTATGTGGTAATCATTTCACAATATATGTATCAAATCACATTGTATGCCTTACACTTACAAAATGTTATATGTTAATTATATCTCAATAAAGTTGGGCGGAGTAGTAGGAGAAGGGAATATAACCCTAAACTACTAGTTCACAGGGGTTCATCAGTTATAGAAAGATTTTAGAAAACACATATAGATAAATAGATAAACCGATGGGTGAATGGATAAATGATGGAAGAAAGTATGCATGGACAGGTGGACAGACGCATAGATGGATGGATGCATGGATGGATGCATATATGGAGGATGCATAGATGTGTGGATGCATGGATGTGTGGATATGTTGATTCGTGGATGGATGGATGGGTGGATGGATGAATGGACGGATACAGGGGTGAATGCATGCATGGGTGGATGCATGGATGTATGAAAAAAATGTTTACAGGAAAACTCAAATTTTTCCATGTAAAAAATGATGCACTTAGGGCTGTGCAGAGGGAGGCTTACAAGGCATGTAACATACACAGGGATTCAGGGGTTTAGACTCTTGAGAACAAAAGTGTTGACCTGAAGGTTACACAGCCAGTACTTGCCCGAGCTACAGAATCTCTTTCCACTGAGCATTTTGTTGATTTAGTAATAGACAGTTTCTCCAAACACTAAGAAAAAAGGACCTTTAAAAACACTACACTGACCTGTACCAGCAGGACAACTGTGTTTTCTTTCATTCAGAGGGGACCAGGAAATAAAATAGGAGAATTCACTTCAGCGAGCACCACAGTGAGAAGTGGCCCCACAGGATCGGTGCCATGTAGGGCGCATCACCCATGACTTCTGCCATGTGGAAGGGATGTCCGCAGGTGCCACCAGCCGTCTCTCTAAGTGAAATAGTGCCAACACAGCAGTCCTGTGTGCACAGGACAGACATTTCCCACACATGCTGCAGCACAGGAATGCAGGGAAGCAAGTCCTCTACCATCCCTTGGAGACTGCAGGCACCCAGGCTGCCTGCAAGCAATATTTCAACACGTAAAGTTCAGCCATGGGATACACCATTAGACGAGGTTTGACAACAACCATACTCTGTTTGTCTATCCATGCTCTAATTATTTTGACACCTCTGAGAAACAGTCACAAGGTTCTTTTGAAAGTGCTCACAATTCTAAACAAGACTAATGCTAAAGAAAAAAATGTAAAATATGTTTCTATCCTCTGCCTGCCCACCCGCCACTAATAGGGACTGTGGCCAATGGAAGGTCTGCCCACCCCACCCCCACAGACATCATAACACATCTGCACACCCGAACATGCCCCATTCATTCTGGAAGAACCCAGGAGGTCTCTCAGACATATTTACAAAATGTCCCATATGTCATTCTCCGCAGTTTGACCCCTCCCCTTCTGTAACAGCCCTCTCTGCTGTATCTTCACACGCACCTCGGGAGAAGAATCCTCACCCCTAATGTGTGTTACATTCTTGTATCTGTTCGTGCCCAATTTCTACATGGTTTTGACTGAAGCAGCATTTTTTCATATTATAGACAGCCCTCCACATCCAACCATAGCACTCCGCTGAGTGACTCCAGTTGAGGATGGGTTAGGAGAAAAGTCGAAGTGACATCCCATCGGGCTTGACTCAACATGGCCCTTCCTTGTTGATGACTCAGGTTTTTTTACTTGGCCGATTATTCTCCGTCTTTAAATATGATCCCTTTCCATTAGTGGGGACTCCTCAGTCCCTCAGGCACATCGGCCCCTGCCGGACCTACCCCACAGCCCCCAGGCAAATGTGGGAAATGTGGCTGACCCCAGCAATGGCTGCCCTTGTTCCTGTGAAGCTCAGTGTGGGACCCTGCTTTCAATTATCATCACCATTGACAATAACATTTCTTTTAAAACCAGGCTTTTTGAATTAATTTTTTGTACAAGGGGACAAACTGTAGTCAAGTTTCATTCTTTTGCATGTGGCTTTCCAGTTTTCCCAGTACCATTTGTTGAAGAGGCTTTCTTTTCTCCATTGCGTGTTTTGGGCTTCTTTATCAGAGATGATTTGACCATATATGTGTGGTTTTATTTCTGGGCTCTCTATTCTGTTCCATTGGTTTGTGTGTCTATTTTTCTGCCAATACCATGCTGTTCTGATTATCATGGCTCTGTAGTATAAGCTGAAGTCAGGCATTGTAATGCCTCCAGCTTCGTTTTATTTCCTTAGGATTACTTTGGTTATTCAAAATGGATCAAAAACCTAAATAAAAGATCTAAAACAATAAATTACACAGAAGAAAACATAGGTACTAAATTCATGGACTGTAGAGAACATTCTGTGAATTTGACACCAATGGCAAGGGAAGTTAAGGCAAAGATAAATGAATGGGACTATATCAAACTAAGAAGCTTCTGCATAGCAAAAGAAACTGACAATAAAACAAACAGACAGCCAACTAAATGGAGATGATATTTTCAAACAACAGCTCAGATAAGGGGCTAATAGCCAAAATATATAAAGAACTCACAAAACTCAGAAACAAACATGCAAACAATCCAATAAAAAATGGGAAGAAGACATGAACAGACAGTTCTCCCAAGAAGAAATATAAATGGTCAATAAATATATGAAAAGATGCTCATCTTTACTAGCTATTAGAGAAATGCAAATCAAAACTACAATGAGATACCACCTCACATCTGTTAGATTAGCTATTATCAACAAGACAGGTAACAACAAGTGCTGGAGAGGCTGTGGAGAAAAAAAACCCTCATCAACTGTTAGTGGGAATGTAACTTAGTACAACCACTATGGAAGAAAGTATGGTGGTTCCTAAAAAATTAAAAATAGAACTACCATATGACCCAGCAATCCCTCTACTGGGTATATACCCCCAAAACTCGAAAACATAAGTACATAAAGACACATGCACCCCCATGTTCATCACAGCATTGTTCATGGTGGCCAAGACATGGAAAGAGCTGAAATGCCCTTCAACAGAGGATTGGATAAAGAAGATGTGGTACATATATACTATGGAATACTACTCAGCCATAAGAAATGAAGACATAGTATCATTTACGACAACATGGATGGGAAACAAAATTGAGACTCATGGACATAGATAAAAGTACAGTGGTTACCAAGGGGAGGGGAAGGCAGGAGAAGGAGGGGGTGGTAGATGGGGAGGGACTTAAAGAGAAACAAATATAGGGTGACAGAGGATGATCTGACTTTGGGTGATGGGTAATCAACTGTC
The DNA here is from genome assembly GCA_037038555.1 of Rhynchonycteris naso. Lineage (NCBI taxonomy): Eukaryota > Metazoa > Chordata > Mammalia > Chiroptera > Emballonuridae > Rhynchonycteris > Rhynchonycteris naso. Next base: position 225,553,426 of record CM072999.1, read on the forward strand.
CAAATGATGTGGAGAGGTTTTCTCTAAATCTATGTACTCTGATGAACCAATGTCACCCTGTTAAAGTTAATTGTCTAAATAAAAAAGAAAAACTCGGCAGAAACAAATACGTATTTTTTAATGAATTGTTTGGGATAGCAATCATAGCCCTGAAGGTATTTAAAACAACTCTTGTGGGAAGAACAAATGTTTGTTTCTAAAACCTAAAACTGCACTGGCCTACTTTGCAACCAGTCCTAACAAGGCCCGACAATAAAAAATGGTCCACTTTTCTTTTGGTCTTAAGCAGACAAGGAAAGTGTTGAGGGTTGGTTTGCAACTTTCCACCATTTTTGGAAATCACAGCCTAGAGGCACTGGCACCTATGAAGTCCCCCTCCGGGAGGAGTCCCCCTCTGGGACGAGTCCCCATCCCGCCCCACCCCAGAGAGAGGAAGCACTGCAAGTGATCCTTCTGACCATGGCTAATAAATTCATCAACAGAAATGGATTTTTGTGGTTAGGATCAATGACTCCCCTAATGAAAAGCACATTGCTGTGCACCTTCCTAACTAGATCTCACGGAGGGCCTGTGACCGTGCAGCGGCCAAAGCCTGCACAGCCTTCAAGGCTAACTGCTTCCAGGTGCTCGTAGAACAAGCCCTGAGCTCAGAGTGCTATTTTCAACCTAGTGCCTGAGTGTCTTTGTTCTTGCAAGTGTAAAGTTTCCCTCATTCCCCTTTTTATGGCCACAGGTTTCTGAGTTGCATAACACCCAATAAGAAAGCACCAAAGGGCTTAGTTTTATTGTTTTGTTGTGTTTTATTGACTACATGCCTTACTCGGCTAATGTGTGCTGGAGAGGCAGGCAACAGCAGCTCAATTACACTGCTCACGCCCTTCCTCTCTGCCCAGAGTGCGACCCAGCTCACTTTTATTACATCCACATGCAGATGTTTAAAAAAAAGAAGAAAGGAACGGAGGAGGACTGTGAGGCGCTCTGGTTAAAGTGTTAAAGCTGGAATTGCTCCCTTCCTAAGTGGTCCTTGAAGGCCAAGAGCCTTCCAAAGAATAGCAATTTGTTTCTGCTGTGGCCATGGAGTCAGCCACCCGATCTCGTCTTGGGAGAATAATGCTGTTGCTCCTTGGAGAGAAGCCAGAGAAAACGCGCTCCCATTTGGAGGATTAGGGGCACTGGGATTGGGCCAGGGGTGCCCAGCCATCCCTGAGCCATTCATCCATGCCTCGGAGTCAATGGCATTTTGCCAAGAGGAGGAACTCGCGCACACACACACCCTTAGCTTTTGCTGTTATTAGTTTTCATGGTGTGCTACAGTAATTCATAAAAGGTCATACAACCAAAGCTTTAGAACAGTGGTTCTTAACCTGGATTCTTTCGAACCCTGGGGGTTCGATGAGTCGGTCTCAGGAGTTTGGAGAAGCCTCTGCCATGGAAGTCAGAATAAAGTAATACCGTAATTTGTTGTGAGTTCATGCACTTTGTTGGTTTTGTTCTTTGAGCAAGGTGATGTTCATGCACGGCTCATTTTGTGCACCAGTAAAAAAACATATACCTATGTCTTGAATTTAGAGAAAAAAAATCATATTTTATTTATCACTAAGGAAGGGTTCGGTGAATGCGCATATGAAACTGGTGAGTTTGGTATCTCAAAAAAGGTTAAGAACCACTGCTTTAGAATCAGAGAGACCAGGGTTCAAATCCAGGCCCTGCCACTTTCTAGCTCTGCTCACTTGGACAAGTTACTTAACTTTTCAAAGGTTCAGTTTCCCAAACTGTAAAACGGAAATAAAGTTGCTTGCCTCAGGGTTGCTGTGAATATTTAATGAGATCGTATAAAGAATGTGCCATATCTCCTGAATGCACACTAATTGGTAGCATGTGACCTTTTTTTTACAACAGATGCACTCAATTTCTGTAGTTTGTTGTCACTTGTTGCATTAAAAGTTTATCTGGCCTGGCCTGTGCTGGCGCAGAGGATAAAGCATGGACCTGGAACACTGAGGCCACTGGTTTAAACCCTGGGCTTGCCTGGTCGAGGCACATATGGGAGTGGATGCTTCCTGCTCCTCCCCCCCTTCTCTCTCTCTCTCTCTCTTTTTCTCTGTAAAAATGAACAAATAAAATCTCAAAAATTAAAAAGAGTTTATAGGGTTTTACGCATCTTTGTTGACGTTGTTTTCATTGCATCACAATGTCCCACTGAGGGGAGGTTCTATAGCCATTTCCTCATTGCTAAATATTAAGGCTTTCCCTGCTATCTATGTAAATAATGCTGTAATGTGCATATTTGTACATAAATTTATCAGCACTGAGTATTATTTCCTAAAAACAGATTCACAAAGGAGGAGTTATAGGATCAAAGGACAGGAGTATTTTTAAGACTCAATACACATTGTTAAACTCTTTTCCAAGATGGTTCCCCTTACCTTTCACAATGGTGTTAATAACATCTCTTCTCACCCATCAGAAATATCCTTAATCGGACTTTATTTATGAAACATTAATTGGACTTAAAGTTCACATTCCCTTCTACATAACAGAGGAAATGGAAAATAGTGGTAACTATCAACTAACAAGAATTAGCCAGAAAACTGAAAGAAAAAAAATTTAAATGACTTGGCTGAATATATTCGTAATTCTCCACATTGCATTTCCAAATATAATATCAATCACACAGAACTAATTTCTACAATTTATGGCCCAAATGTTTTTATCCTAAAGTAAAAAGAGCCACAAGCTGAGACATCCGGCCCTTTATGAAGTCTTTAGCATTCTGTAGGCAGACATGGTGCCCATTCATGAATCCTGCACAATCTGAAGGTCACCCTGGATACAGTGTTTTCGGTGCAGTCATTACGTAAGGTCAGCATCAGAGTGGAAGGAACTTACAGATGATCTATCTCAACATTCTCATTTTTGAAAGTGAGACAACTGAAACCAGGAGAACTCAAGGCTTTGCCCAGTTACCCAGCGAGTAAGTGGCAGAGCCAGGACCCAACAGTCGTGCTCACTGCCCATCCACCCCGCTGCCCCTGCAGGCAGCGTCTCCACCAGCCCGGAAACATTCCCAGAGACAGCCCGGTCTCACAGAAGTAACCCCCTAAGGGACACAACCTGGTGGCAACTAAGAAGTGTGCCCTGATGAGGAGAAGCAGGGCCCATGACTCTACAGGGAGGATCACACACTATTCAATTCTGCTTCACCCACAGGAGGTAGACACTCAAGTTGTGTCTTGTTAGCCAAAGTCTCACACTCAACGCTCCCCTCATTCCCACATAGGATGCTGTGCCACCTCCACCCCCTCCCCCGGCCACTTAGCAGGCCAGGGCCCTTCCTATGCAGCCGCAGCCTCAGCCGAGGGCACAAGCCCCACTGTCTCTGGCTGCTCAGCCCACTAGCGGGCCCCCAGCCAGGTCCTCCAGCTGCCTGTTCTCACGTGGTCTGTGAGCGAAGAATGATTCTTACGTTTTATAAGGGGTTGGGAAAAAGTAAAACAGAAGATGATATGAGAAACAGGATGGCCTGCAAAGCCTAAAATATTTACTATCTGGCCCTTCACCGAGAAAAGTTTGCCAACCCCACTCCAGATGACAGCTTGGTACCAATTTATCAAGTCTACTGTCGAGGCTTGGAGTATATGTTTCTGCACTTAAAATTCTTCCTTGTCAGTCGGAACACCACTTTTCAAACTCTGGGAAAGGTGTATTCAGGAGCCAAGCGCGATGGCTGGAAAGACCTCTTTCAAGGTCAGATGGGTCTGATTTGGAACTCATCGCCTCCATCACCTCTGATGCACAGGAACTAAAAGGTGCTCTCCTTTTTTCCCGAAACTCAAAGGTATCTCTACAGTGTTGAGCCCCTGTACAAATGAAAGATGTTCATTTGGAGGTGAGGAGAGTCAAGAGAGAACATGAGAGAGCTGGGATATTTATAACACACTGATTCCTCAACTTCTTTAACAAAGGAGTTCATATCCAACAGACTCAAATTAGGCTATAAACAAGGACAAGCACACGAGAATGTTTTTTTCTTATAACACGAATTGACAAATTATCCAGACAATGGCCCCTGAGGCCTCTTTCCTGGGGCAGGTCTGCAGCCAGCTCTGTCTGGCTTTCGTGCTCACCATCTCAGGATGGCTGGCTACTCCATCTGCAGGCACCAGGTTCATGGGTGGGCAAGGCGTAGGGATCCAAGGTCCTACCAGCTGAGCTCTTCCCTTCAAAAGGATGCTCACCCTGTGATCTTAGAATACATCTCCTGGATGTCAGCCTCCAGGAAGTAGACCTACTTCTCCCTATTCCTCCTGTAGGCACAACTAAAACATTTGAACATATTTAAATCGAATATAAGAAGTCTCTGAAACATAGAGACAGGAGGACAGCCCAGCTAGGGACCTGGGGACCCAAGGACCAAACTGTAGTAACTTCCTCTGCTTTCTTTTTGCCTCATATTAACCAGACTTGGAGCAGAAGAAGCTCGCAACTAGGGAACGTCAACAGGCACAGACAAAAAGCCCCATTAAAACCTATTCTCTTTCACCAAAGGTAAGGTGCAGCCTAGAAAATAGAAATCTTTTAAACAATAAACATTGTACTTGAGTCAAACACAACAAAAAGGTGTCTGCACGAGATTATAATCAGGCACCCCAACCAACACACAAACACATTCATACGCACCCTGAAGGATGTCAGAGAAGGTTAAGTGGGGGTCACAACTTTCATCCCTGGCAGCCAGCAATGATCCCCCACCACACTGAACGAGAAGAGACAATATGGGGGCCAGATGCCCACCCTCACTCAGCAGTAAACACGAGTCCCTCCATGGCTGCTGGACTTCCACTGTCACCTGGCTGTAACAAGGAGTGGCTCCACATCAGAAGGTGTCAGAAAAAGACAGCTAACACAGATTTAAATAAGATCCATTTCTTGTGCCATAATGCAGAAATGCCTAGAGTTCAATCAAAAGTCACATGTCATCTCAACAACAAAAAATTTTTCAACGTGAATGAAAAAAGACATTCAATAGATGCCAATACTGACATGAAAGACTTGTCAGATTTATCTGACAAAGATTTTAAAGTGTGATCAAAATGCTTCTACAAGCAGTTACAAACTGATGAAAAATAGAAAACCACAGCAGGAGGCAACTCATTGGCCAAAATGGGTCACGTGGTCATGGTCAGCCCTAGCTGCAAGGGAGTCTGAGGAAATCTTTACCTTCACAGCCCGAGGAGAGGAAGAAATGGGTAAACAGTCTTGGTAGGTAGTTAGGGATAACGAATTGATAGTGTCTTCTACAAACCTACTTGTAAAACCTCTGCAGCCTGCTGTTCTATCCTGCTCACCAAACCAGAGTTAGCATTTTCGTTGTATCTTCAGATCTTTCCTTTTGGTGTCTGTTGTGTGAGTGCGTGTGTATATAACCCTTTGTGAAAAAAATAATAAGTGAATTATTCCTTAACAGTTGAGTGATGATTGGTGATTACTGATTAATGGTCTCTGTGGGCAAAAACTATGAAGACTGGAATTCTCTCACTTTCACATAGATATTTTCATTACTGATTTTAAGCAAGCTATAAAAAGGTTAATATTTCAAGGGAAATATAAAAATGTTTTTTTTGAAATTGCCATAATACCAAAGGCTGTGTGTTTCCTATGACAGGAGAGGCCATAATGAGCCTTTTTATTTTTTTATTTATTTTTTACAGTGACTTTGATACACATCCACTCAAACAAATTAATGTTCCCGTTCACTGACTTCTTTTGCCAGGAATGAGGTCACAAGCCAATCCAGGTACAGAAGGAGGATGACACGGGCAGAGGGCTGAAGCTAGAGAAGCAATTTAACCCCTATATTTAAAGTGCTTCTGGAATCTTATTTTTAAAAAAAGAAAAGAAAAAGTGCTCTCCATAATTAATATTTAACCAAAAGAATGGAGGAAGGGTGGCAGGTGAGAATATAGCTAAATATATATTTTTTTAAGTGAGAGGAGGGGAGATACAGAGACCGACTCCCACATGCGCCCTGACTGGGAACCACCTGGCAACCCCCATCTGGCATTGATACTCTGCCCATCTGGGGCCATGCTCACAACTGAGCTATTTTTAGCACCTGAGGTGGAGGCTCCACAGAGCCATCCTCAGCACCCAGGGACAACGTGCTCAAATCAATCAAGCTGCAGGAGGGGAAACAAGAGAGAGAGTGAGAGAGAGAGGAGAGGGAGGGGTTGAGAAGCAGATGCTCACCTCTCCTGTGTGTCCTGACGGGGAATCGAATCCCAGACTTCCATACATCGGGTTGACGCCCTACCACTGGGTTAACCAGCCACGGACTAAATATTTCTAAGAGCACCAGGAGCCCCATGGTTCCAAATTGAGTCCCAGTTTCACAGTGTGACACATGGTTCCAGGAACTGAGTAAAGTGGGACTCAGCACAAGGCAGCTGCTCATTTCTTTAAAAATTTTAATGTCAATAATGAATGCAATGGAAATATTTCACTGATTCGCATCTATTGGGTTCTGTGTTGACATGCCTTCCAAGTTTTATTTGGAGAAATATGTATTTCTGACATACTGCTTCTTATACAAGGGGCAGGAGACAGAGTGCCACTGATGGAAAGGTTAATAAAGAAGGAACGTTGGGCAAAGGTTTTGGAAGAAAATAACAAAACTATAAAGACAGGCAGGAGGACGGAGGCATCTTAAAGGGGAAATAACAGCTCCTGGATGAGAGTGGTCGTGCTCTGAATCCCAGGACACCCCTCCTCCCTCCGGTTTTCGAGACCTTCAGCCTATCTGGGCGGGTAGGAAAGGCCTGGCCAGTCAATCTGTTCTCCCATCGGATGGTCACACTTAGATAGAGCTAAGAAGAGCTGAAGGCCCGGTCTGGTTCTGTCACTGTGGCTACAAGTAACAGAAACAGCCTGCAGCTACAGAAGCTCTAATAGGAATTTAGTGGAAGGACCCTCATCTGATTAAATCAGCTCCTTATGTCTTCCTTGGAGAGCTCAGTGCCCCGGAGAGAGCACTAATCAGCCTCTAGCTGGTCAGACTCAAGCTGCTCGCAAGGACTCCCAGTTTCGCAATCCCATTAAGACTAAGAAAAATTGGAGCAGTGACGGCCAATGATGGGGTCATTAATGCCAGGCAGGCAAAAGCCACAGACATCAGTACACTGTAGAAGTCTCAAAGGAGTGAGCTAATTCTGGGAAAGGTGAAATCGGAGTTTTTAGTTGATGAGGTTACAAATGAAGATTGAAGAAAACGGAATGATGTCCCCTGGAGAACAGGGGGGAGCGGGTAGTCTACAGTCTTACCCTGAGGACATGTGCCAGGCACTGTGGACATTACCACTTCTATCCTTAAAACAACCCGGGGAGCTGAGTCCTAATATTTATCCCTATTTCACAGATGAGGAAAGTGAGCTTTAAAGCAATAAAGCAGTGGTTCTTAACCTGGGTTCTATCGAACCTTAGGGGTTCGATGAATCAGTCTCAGGGGTTCGGAGAAGCCTCTGCCACGGAGGCCAGAATAAAGTAATACCGTAATTTGTTGTGAGTTCATGCACTTTGTTGGTTTTGTTCTTTGAGCAGGTGATGTTCATGCACGGCTCATTTTGTGCACCAGTAAAAAAACATATACCTATGTCTTGAATTTGGAAAAAAAAACACCATGTTTTATTTATCACTAAAGAAGGGTTCGGTGAATGCGTATATGAAACTGGTGGGTTCAGTACCTCAAAAAAGGTTAAGAACCACTGCAATAAAGAGATGTTCTTAACATCACAGATAGGTAGGGAGATAAGGAAGTCAGAGGTCAGAGAGCCACCTATCTTGCTAAGAGTCACACAGTCCCCAGCCTTCCTCGTCCTTAGCCATGATTTCCTATCTAAGGCTTCTCCCCAGAAAGCCAACGTGCTTCTGTTGCTAAATACACAACAAATTTTTTTAAAACCTCTGATCTAGGTAAACAGTGTAGAGACTTCCAGATACCAGCCAGACAGCAGCCAGAGAAACTAGACATATCAGATTCTATAACATTATACAGATTCTATAATGTGCTGTGGAAATGTATGGGCAGAAGCACTTCTTCAACAGTAAGTACAATAACAGAAAATGGTCTCATCAAGTATTTTATGCCACTGTGGCAGGGGGAAAAATCTGTAATTGGTTAAACTTCCATGTTGATTCCTTACAGTTTGGCCAATGCTACAGTACATGAGTCATTGAGTGTATTCTAGTTTTCAATCCTAAGCACAGTAATATAGTACATATTTTAAAGTGGAAGCTTTTAAAGACAGAGTCAAAACTTAAAGTCATTTTTAATTAAAAAAAAAGAAAGGCATAAAATTATTACATGTCATCTTGATGTGTTAAACTATATATTTAATGTTTTAGTTCTTATATCAATTACTAGTATGAAATGTTATTTATTTGGCATTTTTTTTAACTCAATATACCCAAGCTATATTCTTTAGTCCTCATCTTAATTGGAAATACCCCACTAAATCTGATTTTGTGTGAAGGAAATTTACTCTTGGAACAATGACAGCATTCAATTTTAAAGTCTCTACTATATTATTGTAAAAGGTATAATTTGTGCCCGGAAGCTTCTGTTAATATTTCTGCCAACCGCGATTCTTTTATGTGGGTTTCATCACACCACTGATCTCTAAACACTGAAACGCACGTCCACCTCTGCCCTGCCTTTACCAAACAATTCAGGTTTCAGAGTTACTATTTCTGAGCCAATTCAACCGAAGGAAACCCTCACGGAGCGGATCACACGTGGCCTCAGAGGGAAGGGCCTGGGGAACAGGAGGTCTGGGTCTATAGCATTTTCCTTCTGAGTCCCTGTGATCATTTGTCAATGCGGGACACCACAGAGGAAACATGACCAAGGGGTGGGGCCCCTGGTCCTAGAAAACCACCTCTGTGGCTAAGCCTGTTGGGTCAGGCACTTCCTTTGTATAATGGCTACAATGGTTCTCACCTCTTAACTTTCTGGAGCTCTGTACTAGCAGAAGATCTGTGATTTTGTAATAATTTTTTTTTTTTTTAATTTTAGAGAGAAGCAGGCAGAGAGAGAGGAACATTGAGCTGTTCCAGTATGTGCCCTGACTGGGGATTGAACCAGCAACCTCTGCACTTCGGGATGATGTACCACCCAACTGAGCTATCTGGCCAGGGCTTAATTTTTCATTGATTTTTAGAGAGACAGAGAAGGGAAGCATTCATTTGTTGTTCTACTCAGCCATGCGTTCATTGGTTGCTTCCCATGTGTGCCCTGACCAGGGATCAAACCCACAACCTTATCATTTTGGGACAACACTCTAACTGACTGAGCTAATCAACCAAGGCTATAATAATTTTTAAAGAAAGTGAGTTATGAGGATAAGTGAAAAGCTGAGATGCTATATGGTTAAGGAAAATATTAAAACACCTGAGAGGCATGGTGCCTCCCAGGAGCCACGTCCTTAATGAAAGTCACCACTACCGGCGTTATGACAACTACTGTGCTCACAGGGCATGTGGGGTGCTGAGCAGTGGGGCGCGGGGTGGCATCACTCAACCTCCATGCCAACCCACTCCTGGCGTGCCCTCCCAGTCATAGACCGAAACCCTGAATATGCCTTTAGTTCCGCCACTGAGATGAATTCACACGTGGAGAGACAGGCAGGGTTTGAGGCATTCGTTTTCCTGGTGCAGAATTTCTCAAAGGAGTGATTCCAGAGTAGGCAGCATGATGGAAACTTCCAGACTGGGCAGCTTCCTGACCACATAAGAGGCAGAAGCTCTTTGGTGGCTCAGGTCCCTGGCATGGTCCTGCAAATGCTCCCAGAAGTTTAAGCTAAAGTCTGCTTCTTCCACCCTCCTTATGACGTTGTGAGCTTTGTGTGCATCTTAATATATCTCACTTCCTTAGAGCAGACAGATGGCTTCACTGACAAGACAATAGAGTGGAGGGTACCAGCCACTTTCCTGAAATCATGGGCAGAAACCAGAGAAGCCCAGGTCTGACTCCCTTGCTAGTCCTCATGTCACAACGTCGTAGGAAGAGAAAGGAAATTCAGCCAACTTTAATCTGACCTCAATCATTAAGTCTATAAAACAAGATTATATGGCTGCTATCACCCTAGAACTGTGCCAGGCCCTGGGAATGTTTGAGTTAGTGTGTAGCTACATGACTTGTCTTTAAGGAGCACTTAATCAGTGGAAGAAATAAAACAAAAGCAAATAATAAAAATAATATCCGGTGTAAGTGCTTTAATAAAGGCAAACACTACACAGCAGGAACACGGTGGGTCCCTTGGTGACAGTGCCACAGAGGGTGGATGGGGAGGAAGTGACTCCAGGCGAGGGAATAGCATTTGCAGGGCACAGAGGGCATAACTGCTCATTGCATTTTTAGGGTTATTTTAATCTTCAGATAAAAATCAGTATGGCTTTATTTCAAAATTGGCTTACTATAAAATCGTTATACCGCGTAACTATTTTGAACCATCCTGGCCGGGCTACAGGATGAACAAGATAGGTTCTGTAGATTTGAAAATGTTTAAGTATTTGTATACACAAAAAGGTAAAAACAAATACTATGTTAAGTAACATCTAAGTTGCCTTTAATAGGTATATGTACCTGTTCCAACTTCCATACAGATTCAACTTAAGAACAAACCTACGGAACCTATCTCGTTCATAACCCGGGGACTGCCTGTATTTTTTTTCAGGAGATTTAAATAATCAGCACAGAAGCCATATATTTTTTTTATTTTTCCACTGACTTGAGAAAGTGGGGGGAGGGAGGGAGAGAGAAAGAGAGAGAAGCATCAACTCGTTTCACTTAGTTGCTCCATTTAGTTGTGTTGTTTTGTTTTTCTTAACATAGCCATTGACCATGAATGGTAAGAAAAAGCTTGGTAACTCCCTCCATAAGAGATATCTCTTATGGAGGGAGTTACCTATGCCCAGGACTTTGGACATTATTCCAAATAACGCTCCTATCTTTCCTGACCCTGGAACTACATACACATCTTAACTGCTCACAGGCTTCCGTCCTTCCCTCCCTACTGTCTCCCTGCCCCCCATCCACCTTCAGCATCTCTCAAAAGCACCCCCTGCTTCCTAGACCCTACTCTTCTGTCCTCATCTCTCCCTTACTATCTCAGAGGGCCCCATAGCAGGTTGTGAGAGATATAACAAGGAAGTGGGATCAGGGATTCTGGTCCCTTCCTCCATGAGTCCTTAGTGAAGTCACAGCTGCTCTCCAGGCCCCACGCCCCAACCCCCAGAGACACCCAGTGGGAGACACGACCCCCTAGTCCCTTCGCACCGGCAGCTGAGGCCGGCACCTTGAGCCAGGGGGGTCTCTTCCAGACGCAGATATAATTGTGTTCTGAGGGTAACAGATCGAACAGGACTGCTAGAACATTTGCTTTTTCACCTTGTTTACAGCTAAATCAGATCAAACTAAGTATGGAGTTTCTCTACCTCTGATCTGAGGAATTTAGGGGGCAAACTGCCACAAATTCTGAAAATTCCCACTATGGAAGCATCTGGTGGTCCTCTGGAGGGAACAAATTGCATACACAATTTCTACAGAATAAACAAGCCAAAAAATTGATAACTACCACTAATGGAACATAAATATAATTTTATATCTTGGCCAGCTGGCTTTCACAAGCTTCTGTCATCATCTTGAGAAATAGGACATGTTTCAAATCTACAGCTGAATAACACAGGCTGAAATTAAATTACAAGCACAGTCTGGACATCAGGACTTCCCGGGACTGATGAGGACAGAGAAGCAGTCAGCAAACCTGGCTCTGCTCTGGACCGGGCTCCTGCTGCCACCCCCCTCGCTGCTCACTCCAGGTGAGCCAGACACACCCTCTGAGTTCCTGCCAGGCCTGATCACGGGGTGCCGCGAGGGCTCTGGAGGCCCCATAAGTGGAGTGTCATGCCGCTGGACAGTGCCGCACATCCCTGGGGATTCTCCTCTCTGAGAGTCCTGGACATCCATGTTTCTGTGACACTTAAAAGGGGCAGTATATATGATCTCCCAGGGTTCCAGATACTGAGCGAAGTGTTTTAAAGACAGAGGCAGATATAACGGTGGGCACACTGGGGTGTGCAGCCTGGGCCTTGACTTCAGAATTGCCCCACAAGACCCCAACTTTACACTTTTTTCTAATATAAGGGCCCAATATTTTCTTCTGCGCCCAGGGCCTCAACTGACCTTAATCTGCCTCTGTTTAAAAACATCATTATTTTCACAACAATCCTCCAGCTTCATTTCATAGATGAGGAACCAGATTCAGAAAGAATAAGTGCCCCTGGCTGGTTGGCTTAGTGATAGAGCATCAGCCTGGTATGTGGAAGTCTCAGGTTCAATTGCTGGTCAGGGTACACAGGAGAAGCAACCATCTGTTTCTCCACCTCTCCCTCCTTCTCTCTTTCTCTCTCTTCCCCTTCCACAGCCATGGCTCAATTGATTCAAGTGTGTTGGCCCTGGGTATGAAGGACGGCTCTATGGAGCCTCTGCCTCAGGAGCTGAAAATAGCTCAGTTGCAAGCAAGGCCCCAGATGGGCAGAGCATCGCCTCCAGATGGGGGTTAATGGATGGATCCCAGTTGGGGTGCATGTGGGAATCTGTTTATCTCCCCTCCTCTCACTTGAAAAAAGAAAAAAATAATAAAGACAAAGTAACCTTTCCAAATTCACATGGATAGTTGGAAAAAGTACAGCCACGACTCAAACTCAGATCTGACCGACTCTAGAACAATGAGAAGTTACCCTGTTTATAAAGGTATAGCCAAAAATGGGCTGGGCTCTTTATCAGACTAAAATGTGAGGATGCTTTAGCCATTTTCAAGAGATAAAGAGACAAGAGCTACTATTTATCTATACATAGTCTGACTCCTTGGCATTTCCAGCCTACACATGCCCATCATCTGCTCAATCCTGCAGGAAGTCATTGTCTCTTCCTCTCAGGTGTCATGGGGGATCCACTGCCTGGGTGTCACAGGGACACCGCAGTATCGTGGCCTCAGGAGAGTTAACCATTGCCAGGTCTGGTCCACCATATTGGTTTAGGGCCTCAGATACTCGCACAAGCACAAGCTGGGTAGAGCAGGCTGTTGGTGAGTAGTCGGAGCCCAAAAGCTCTGACTGACATAGCCTCATTGGTTCACTGTCACTCTTGTTGCCTTTGCCCAAGGAGACACATCCAAAAAATTACTAGTAACTATGTATGGTGACAGATGGCTACCAGACTTATTGTGGTGATCACTCTGTAAGATATATAAGCACCTAAATCACTACGTGGTATACTTGAAACTAATATAATATTGTATGTCAACTATAATTGAAACATTAAGTTAAAAAGAAATGTTTCGACTGAATGAAGGGAAGCTAAGGAAAGCCAAGGACAACATGGTCAGGCTTTTGTCTTTCAGTCATTCAACAATGACTCCCATGGGCTGTCCCCATATCAGAGGTTCTTGGGGGCATGCCAGGCATACCCAGCACCAGTCTCTGCCCACGAGGAGTGTACCCTCAATGCAGAGAGAAGACACATACACACCACTCTTTAAAGAATGTGGCCAATGTCCAGGTGTGTAATGCGTCTCATTTAGATACAAGTGAAGACCCGCTGCTACTGAAGGTGTGGAGAGGTAGGAGAAGTAAACAGAATAGAAGAAGCAATTTGTTTTATAAGTTGATGAACAGCAGCTTATCTGGGTCCGGGAGCTGCTCTGACATTCACACATTTGTGCTTGGTTTAAAATCCAAGGCATGGATTCGCAGCTATTCATGCAGACTGGAGAAGGCTGCCTGGCCAATGCCATGTCCCGTTTGCACTACAGAAAGGACGAGGCTGTAGCCGTGAAAAACCCAGCGCATATTACTATCACTGTTATTCTTTCTTTCTCTGAATGCTAGGAGTCTTGATAGGACAGAGTGGAGAGGCAAAGAAAAAGATTTGTAAAAATCCTATTTCTAGAATAATAGTGTTCTGCCCTGTTCAAATGCTTATAAGTAATATTACAGAAGGTCTAGTGGCAACTTCACACTTGACAAGTGAGGAATGGAGGCTCTGGGAGAAGAGACAGCTTCCCAAAACCACACCATGAAATAGCCAGGACTAGAACAGCCTGCCTGTCTGAAACCAGATGGCCCAAAAGACAGTTTCCATCAACCTGAGGACAGAAACGGAGACAGAGGCAGAGATGGGGGAGGGAGGGAGGAAAGTTGGTGTCTTGGAGGAAGAGGGAACACATTGATTTCAATAGTGTGTTAGCTTGATGGATGACGTTTAAACGTTGAGGCACATGGTAAGCAGTTCTTCACGTGGATTCCTATTCTGGACCCCATCAGTGAGACTGCACTATGCCTGAGGATGCCCCGCCCTCTGTTCAGAAAGCACCAAGTGTATGCTAGTTCTGAGCCCGGGTGTTTCACTACCAAGCCTGAAAACAGCAACAGTGGAGAGGAGCACTGGGGCACGCTTCTTCCTACTCTTGGTGCTTCCTCTCACAGGGAGAAAGCTGTTACTGGAATACGCCTGGTCTCTCTCCACCTTGGAGAGATGGAGTGGTCCAGCCCAGGAGAGATGGAGTGAGTGTTTGTTCTAAATTTAGAAAGAACAGACTAGGCATTCTTCACTCACCTCTTCCCTTTGCCCCCTGAGATCACACTTGTCACTTGTCAGGGGACAGGGCCCTCTTTCCTCCATGAGGGAGACTGCTGCTGTGACTGGATAGTAAGCAAGCTTAAAAAACTATAGACCAATCTCTCCAATAAATATAAATACACACACAGATCGAGTCCAGATATCAAAGGCAGGAAACAGAACCAAGGTGAAGTCTATTCTAGGAATGAAAAGATGATCTAATATTGGAAACGTATCAGTTATATTAGTATATCAAAGGAGAAAAATCATATGATTATCTTGATAGACGGTGATTTGATAAAAATCAACAATAACTGACGAAAGCTCTTAGCAAGCTAAGGCTAGAATGATGATTCTGTAACATGGTAAAACTATATCAAACCAACGTCATCCGGGAAGTGGCACACTGGAACAGAGAGAGCTTCTGAAGGGATGCTCTGCTGAACAACAGCTCTGTGGATACCTGTTGGGAGGTACTGTGGCTCTGTTGGGAGGTCCAAACACCTCCCAACTTCCAGTTCTCCTTCCTCCTAAATTTGGCGGGAGAGAGTTTCATGGGGGAAAAAATGAGAGCAAAGTGCATACTATATTATTATGTGTTAGTGCACTAACATAGTCAGAACCATGGCATACCAGACAAAAAGTTTAGAAAGTAACAACAATGAATAAAACTTTAAACCTGTTTCACCTTAAACCACTTGACTTTGGAAGTTTCTATCATTAACATTCCCAGGCACGAATGAACTACCGCTGTGCACACTTTGTAAAATGATGTTCAGAATGTCTTTAATAAAGCAAATAAGCCTGTTATTCTACTACTATTTATTGATTTCTTAATGAAACAAGAAAGAGTAATAGAAATAAATGCTAGAAATTAATGTAGAAATTATGGCTTTCTGGAGGTGCTGTGATTATCTATTTGGAAAAAGAAAAAAGAAGCAAACAAACAGGACTGATTAAAATTAATGAGAGAGTTCAGCATATGGCTGAGAGGAATAAACAAGCAACATCTAGGCACTCCTGTACGCCAGCAGTAATCAGTCATAGCGTAAATGATTTTTAACACTATTCTAGCAACAAAAATATATTAATGCTTATGAGTAATCATATTGCTATATAAAAATAAAAGCTATAAACCTTTACTGAAGCAAGCATAGAAGACTTGAGATAAACTAGAAGATGTACCACATTCCTCATTGAGAAGGGTCAAGATGTAAAGATAATCAGTTCTCCTCAAATTAACTAATTCATTTCAAAATTATTCCAGTCTAAATTCCCGAAGCATTTTAAAAAATTTGTCCAAAAACTTCTAGTATTCATCATGAAGAGTTAATAAGACTAAAATAATTCTTTGAACATTAAGTAAATAAAGGAGAGACCCTGCTATATATTAAAATCTAACATAACTGCGTTGATTAAAACATTATAATACTGGTGTGGGACTACACAAAGAACAGAGACCAGAACAGCAAATACAGGTCGTGGCCAGGTAGCTCAGTTTGTTAAGAGTGTTGTCCTGACATGCTGAGGTTGTGGGTTCAATTCCTGGGCAGGGTAAATACAAGAGTCAACCAAATAGTGTGAATAAGTGAAATATAAAATAAAGTATTTCTCTTTCTCTATCTCTCTCTGCCCCTTGCTCACTATCTCTCCTTCCTCCCCTCTCTCTAAAAATCAATAAATAAAAAGTATATATAAAAGAACAAAATTATATATATTATATATATAAAATTTTATATATGTAAAATTTTATATATATAAAAATTATATATATATAATTTATATATATATATATATATATATATATATATATATATGACAGCAAATATGGAGCAAACCAGTACAACCAAAGTATTTCAATCTACAACAAAAAAGAAACATATTCTGCATAGCCTTGGGAGACCTGACTAATCATTTGGAAAATAAGAATGCAAATCCCTCCATCTCATCGTACTTTATAATACATTTCAACCAATATAAGATCTAAATGTAAAAAAATAAAATATATTTAGATAAACCGGAAGTAATTTTTAAGCAGCACATCAAGAGTAGAAACAATAAAGGAAAAGATAAAAAATATAGAGAGTTAAAATTTAACATGGAACTAATTAACCAGCTATTGAATGTCTACTGTATGTCAGGCGCTGTCCTAGCTACTGGCCTCAGCAGGTTTGCCCTAGCTAGTGGACTATCCGTCCAGCCGCTCTGCATCTGGATGGGGCCACATGGCTAGCTCTGGATAATAAAAAGTGGATGGAAGAGACAGACACAGGTTCATTTGCCTGGCTCTGTCTACAGACAAACAGCAAGAACCCTCTCCCTCCTCTTCTCTCTATTCTATGTGCAACAGCCTTGGAGGCCACATATTGATGGTGTTATCACATGATGGGAAAAGCCTTGATCCTGGAGTCCCACTTGGAGGAGGAGCCAATCAAGAGAGCCTCCTGCCTACGGAATGCACGTGGAACTTTGCATGAGCCAGGAGAAACCTTTACTGGCCACTGAGACTAGAAGTTGCTAGTTACAGCTCTTCGCCTTATCTCATGGACACAAGAGTCATGGGAAAGGGGACGGGGTGAGCCAGTGGTGATAGTGAGGAAGACTGGCAGCTGGGAGGCTGGCTGTCCATGCTCTTCAGCCTCAAAACACTCAGGAAGACTGTCCTTTGGTGACTGAGACAACGGAACAGGTGCCGACTGAGCCTAGATAGAAGACAGAGGACAAAACCTCGGTTGTGTTGGTGGTTACTTGCAGGATTTGGCAAGTTGATAGGAAGGGCTGGTTTTTAAGTAGGAACAGAAGGGAACAGAAAGATTTCAGACATTTGCAACAACAAGGGGTGAACGAGCCAGGTGCTCCCAGGCCCCCAACAGTACAAGACAGGGTTGAAAAAGGCTATGAGTAGTCAAAAACCAGTGGAGCTTCTTGGGGGACTGAAGTAACATCAGGCAATGCTGCTATAAGGAATTCTTCTTCTCCAACATTGCTTTGGAAAGACTCAAGGTGCCGTGTCAATCAAGACTGTGAGTGGGGAGGAGAAGCAAAAAAACTGAGAAAGAGGCCCTGGCCGGTTGGCTCAGTCGGTTAAGAGTGTCATCCTGAAACAACAAGGTTGCAGGTTCGATCCTGGGGCAGGGCACATACAAGAACCAACCGATGAATGCACAACTGCATGGAACAACAAATGAATGCTTCCCTTTCCCCCTCCCCTCTCTTTCCCTTCCTCTCCCTGCCTTCCTCTCTCTGTCTTTCTGAAACAATAAATCAAAAAGAAATTAAGACCTGGCTGGATAGCTCCGTCAGAGTGTCATCTGGAGTGCAGAGGTTGCCTGTTCAATTCCCTGGTCAGGGCACATACAGGAGAAGCTTGATGTTCCTGGCTCTTTCTCTGCTGGAAGGAAGGAAGGAAGGAAGAGGGGAGGGGAGGGGGAAGGGGAAAGGGAAGGGGGGAAGGGGAGAAGGAGAGGGGAGGGGGAGGAGGAGGGGAGGGGAGAGGGGAGAGAAACTGGGGAGAGCGAGTTGTTAGCACATGGGACAGAACGAAAGCAAAACATCAGAAGTCTTTCAAGCTTTAAAGGGAATTAGGAATTATTAAAAAAAACTTTTAATTAAATTTAAAGAGAGAGGAAGGGAGAGAGAGAAACATTAACTTGTTCCACTTATTTATGCATTCATTCATTGATTCTTGTATGTGCCGTAACTAGGGATTGAATCCACAACCTTGGTGGATCAGGATGACACTCTAACCAACTGAGCTAACCAGCCAGGGCTAAAAGAACTATTTTTCTAAGAGACCTTTGACTGTTTGGGATATAAAACTTCAACATAACTCGAAGAGGGCAGCTGAGTCGCACAGTTCTCAAAGAGGGTGATGGCCTCCCACTCACTTCTGACACAGGCAAGGAGGACAACAGGAAAGGAAACGTCTTCCACTGGGCAGGACCAGGGATCACTGAGAGTAAGGCTTAGCAGCTTTTCCCAAACAACTTCCCTTCCAGGAGAGAAGCCCCAAAGCCCCAAGGCACATCTCGTACACAAGGAATTAACTTCTTTCCCATGAATGTGGAAGGGTCCCAGCTATGTGTCAACCTTGGGAGAACTGAGAATAGCACTCAAATTGCTTTCTGCACAATTTTAGTCTCTTATGGAACCCTAGCTGAAAAAGAACGCCAGGGTGTTCGTTCCAAAATCCAGATCGGCATCTAATTAGGAAACGTCCCCCTCGGCCAAAGCAGGAGGCTTCAGGAATCCCACACTGATAGGAACCAGAATGACCATGTGGAACATGAACACTCCAAATTACACAGATGGGTGTGAAAATTAAGTCAACAGTTTCTGAGGAAATTTAAAAGGCCTTTAAAAACAATTTTTTTTTTTGACCCAGCAATCCCAATTCTAGGATTGCATCTCAAGAAAATAATTGTTTATAGATAACTTGCAAAGATGTTCACTGAAACGTTCCTCATGGAACAAGCTTCTTACTGTGCAGATTTGGATACGTGAGAGATACCAAGAGACTTTATAAGTATTTTTCTTTTTCAAGCAAAGATATGGAAGATACAGACAGACTCCCACATGTGCCCCAACCAGGATCCACCCAGTAATCCCCACCTCCCGTCTGAGACTGAAGCTCTGCCCATCTGAGGCCATGAGGCCATACTCACAATTGAGCTATATTTAGCGTCTGAGATGGAAGCTTCATAGAATTATCCTCAACGCACCCAGAGCCAATAAGCTTGAACCAATTGAGCCATGGCTGTGGAAGGGAAGAGAGGGAGAAGGTGGAGGGAGGAGAAGAAGATGGTTGCCTCTCCTGTGTGCCCTGATCAGGAATTGAACCTGGGACTCCCACACGCCTGGTCGACCAGTGAGGGCCAGACTTTGTAAATTCTGAGTTGTATACATATAACAGCATCCCCACCCAATCACACCAGGGATCAGGGAGCTTACACTGAGTTCACTCTTGGTGGACAAGGACGGCTTCTTTTTCCAAGTGCCAGGGTCCATGCAGGTGGTGCCTTGGCTTCTCTGCCCTGCTTGGCGATAGAAATGCTCACAAGGCTGAGAGCCCCCAGACCAACACCAGCCCCCCACAGCTGCTTCCAGTCCGGCCACACTCACATCCTTCCACTCTCTGCCCTCCCTTTCATGACTGCCAAAACTCTTCTCCTGCACAATGCCACTCTGCCCTTGCTCTTTGCATAATCCCTTCAATAAACTGAGATTTACCCAAACAAAAGCCAGGAAGAAAGAGCTTCTTCAGGCTCCTGCTACAAAGGAGCTCAGAGGCTCTGTCTGCCTTCTCACAAAGAGGGGAGTGAAAAGTGAGGGGAAACACAAAGGCCTGGCATCCTTTCATATTCTGCCACAAAGGCACAATTAAAATGCAAAATTGCCATTGTCAATTATTTTGCACCTTTAAGACAGCAAAGCTACCGGGAAATCGGGTTGCAGTGTGAGGATATTAAATTCACCACCGTTTATCCAGTGTAAGGAATACTATGCAGAGATTAAAACATAATGGTAAAGAATATTTAATAACGGGGAAAAAGGAGGGGGCATAAAAATGTTTTTAAAAGGTAACAAAAAAGTACTTAAGTAAGTCCCCACTGCCTGGCCTGTGGGGGTGCAGTAGATAGATAGTCGACCTGGAATGCTGAGGTGGCTAGTTTGAAACTGTGGGCTTGCCTGGTCAAGGCACATACGGCAAGCAAGCAATTAGCGACCAAAGTGAAGCAACTATGAGTTGATACTTCTCAGTCCCATTCCCCCTTCACTTAGTAAAATCAATAAATAAAATCTTTTTAAAAATGGAAGGTATAAGCCTGACCAGGCGGTGGCGTAGTGGATAGAGCGTCAGACTGGGATGCGGAAGACCCAGGCTCGAGACCCCGAGGTCGCCAGTTTGAGCGCGGGCCCATCTGGCTTGAGCAAAAGTTCGCCAGCTTATACCCAAGGTCGCTGGCTCCAGCAAGGGGTTGCTCAGTCTGCTGAGGGCCCACGGTCAGGGCACATGTGAGAAAGCAATCAATGAACAACTATGGTGTCGCAACAGCAACGAGAAACTAGTGATTGATGCTTCTCACCTCTCTCCATTCCTGTGTGTCTGTCCCTATCTATCCCTCTCTCTGTACCTGTAAAAAAAAAATAAAAAAAAAGGAAGGTATAAGAAGTAAATAAGTCCCTACTTTTATAAACCCAAAGTTTATAGAATAGAAGGGTGAGTGTGTATGTGTATAAATGAGTCTATACACACAAATATTTAATATGCAAAGACATACTGCATAATGCTACAAATCATGGTGCAATGACACATATTTCACCTTTTCACATGTGCATATATGTAATGCGATTTTTATAACGATCTGTTATATTTTCAGGATCGAATGTTTTTTTTTTAAATGCGAGATGGGGAGGCAGAGACAGACTCCCTCCCACATGCACCCTGACTGGGATCCACAGGGCAATGCTCTGCCCATCTGGGGCCATTGCTCCATTGGTCGGCAACCAAGCTATTTCATCATCAGAGATGAGGCGATGGAGCCATCATCAGTGCCTGGAGCCCACTTGCTCAAACCATAATTCAAGCCATGGAAGGAGAAGGAGAAGGAGAAGGAGAAGGAGGAGGAGGAGGAGGAGGAGGAGGAGGAGGAGGAGGAGGAGGAGGAGGAGGAGGAAGAGGAGGAGGAGGAGGAGAAAGAGGAGGAGGAGGAAGAGGAGGAGGAAGAAGAGGAGGAGGAGGAGGAAGAGGAGGAGGAGGAGGAAGAGGAAGAAGAAGAGAGAAAGGGGGAGGGATAGAGAAGCAAATGGTCACTTCTCCTGTGTGCCTTGACTGGGAATTGAACCTGGGACTTCCACGCACCGGTTCATGCTCTACCACTGAGCCAACCAGCCAGGGCAGGATTGAGTGTTTAAAGTACCTGTGTCCCTCCACTGCCTCCTCTCCATCCATCCTGCCTGACCTACGGCTCTGGCTGTTGCCATCAGTCAGCCAACTCAGACTCTGAGAGAGCAGAACCCAAGTCACGTGAATTATAATTGAAAACATTCTTCAAGGACTTTAAAAGCATTATTGGCTTGGTTTGTGCTGAGGATGGGCCGGAGTCTGGCCTTCGTGGGGACCGAAGGGCAGGCAGGGAACAAGTTTCCATTTATATCTAAAGGGCCTTGAGAGAGGGGTGCAGAGAGGAGGTGAGGAAGAGGAGGAGGGGGAGAGCCAGGCATTTCCCTGAGTGTGCCACAATGCGTGGGCGGGCCATGCTTGGACCCTTGCATGCACCATAAAACAGAGCTGATTTACAGTATGGGACAAGGCTTTTACAAGGGTGTAATGTTGTACATCTAGTCTTTACCCCACCCCCAAATTCATCTTACTGTGCTTTAATCCATCCTTTTAAGGGCCATCAGAAACCAAATTAAAGCTTTCTGCAGGACGGCCTAGGAAAGTGAATGTTGGAAGGGTGCCCTGGGGGCCAGGATGGGCTTGGCCACGAACAAGCCCTGGGGCTGTGCTTCCCCAGACCTGGGTCCCCATTGAAATGGACCACCCAGGCCTGGTGCTTGACAGGGTCAGCCACAGGAAGCCCTAAATGTGCCCATATCTCCAGAGACCGCCAAGGATGCGCTGAGGTGAGTGTTATACCTTCACTTCAGCAGCTCCAGCTTGGTTGCCTCTGTGTGCATATGTGTGCATGGGTGCGTGCATCTCATACTTTGTAAATGCTTGCATGTCGTTTATTTTATGTTCCACAACGGAAAAATGGTTTGCATTCCATTTCTCTTCTATCACTTGGTGATTTCTTTTTTTTTTAATCAGCGTAGCAGCAACAGGAAATGCAAGCTGCACCATACAGGCCCATCGGGTCTGGTCAGCCCTGCGCTGCTCCATGCTCTGTCAGCACCTCCTGTCTGGGTGCTAAATGGGGGTTCACAAGAAGGAAGGTGACAAAGGCGGGGGGTGGGGGAGCCTGTGGCCTTCAGCCACAATTGAGCATAGGTGGTATTATGTGCCTTCCCTGCAGCCTGGGCACTTCTGATTTCACAGTCCCCTTCTGCATAAAATGATTTTAAAGACTATATTTTACCACTGTGTGGTATAAAGAGAAATATAATCTAGCTTTGATTACATTCATTTTCTTTCTTCCGATTTTAAAAGAAATTAAGACATTTAAATGAGCTCCTAAAAGTATCGTGGGCCCCCACGCTCAGTGTGAATGCCCAAAAGGAGGGATCTAGTTTTAAAATGTCGGAGAGATGGAAAGTTAAATGTGAGGTACTGTGGGGATGTTTAAGGCCTCTCTGGGAGAAATGATCACAGAAATGGTCAATATATTTGAATTAACAAACTCTCCCTGTCCTCCTCCTCTTCACCCTCAGAAAGAAGAAAGTAGGCAAATAAGCATGATTTGGAGGAAATCAGCAGATCCTTACTGTGTGATTTTGCTCAGTTTCAGCAGAGTACAGTTGGCATTCTTTCTGCTGGAGCGGGCAATTAAGTCCACATTGGAGCCAAGAGGCAGAGGCTTGTTATACAAATGAAATAAAATAAACGTGTGACCCGGCACCATGTGGGAAGAGGCATTGTCACGTGTCTTCCCAGGAGGGGCTTTTTAAGTAACTCAAGCTCAGTCCAAGAGTCTAACACACACACACGTGAGCTTGAGGCCTCGAAAGCGCCCCATGTAAGAGCTACCAGTCGGCCTAAGAGGATCTAGGAACAAAGGAGAAACAAGCAAAGGAAGGGACGCAGAAAAAAAGGATGCATGGGTCAGTGGGGGCATCACGGTGACAGTGACATGGGAGCAGTCTTGATGTTTTGTACACTTGACCCAAAGCAGAGCATGTGCTGTCTTCTGAAAGAGGTAGGCAGGGGACGAGCACAGCCCGTGCTGGTTTAGGAGGCAGAGCGCAGCCAGGAGGGGAGCGAGGAGCATCACTCAGAGGGACCCTGGGCACCCAAGCCTCCAGCCCCCTCACCAGTGCACTGGTCGACCTTGGGCAGGTCCCATTAGCTCTCTGTGCCTCTGTCCTCACCAGTGAAATAGGAATTTGCCCTGCCTGCCTCTCAGGGCTGTTGTGAAGATGAAACGAGAGCACACGTGTATGCTGCGTGGTTTAGAATAGGTACGCACTCAAGATTTGCTGTTGTTACTACCGTCAGCCTTAATGTTATTATCATTAATATTCTCTGAGAATATTGACGTTACAGAGATGAGGAGCAAGAGTCAGGCTGTCAGGAGGGGCTCCCACTAGAGGGGTGCATTTTTAAAATCTGGGGGACTGGGAGAGAATAGGACTGGTGAAGAAACATTAAGCGTTTTTGTTTGTTTTTTCTTCTTTTCCAAGTGAGAGGAGAGGAAATAGACAGACTCCCGCATATGCCCCAACTGAGATCTACCCAGCAACCCCTGTCTAGGGCTGATGCTTTGCCCATCCCGGGCCATGCTTGCAACAGAACTATTTTTAGTTCTGTTGCAAGCATGGCCCGGGATGGGCAAAGCACCTGAGGCAGAGGCTCCACAAAGCCCTGCTCAGCACCTGGGGCCAATGCGCTCTAACCAATTGAGCCATGACTGTGGGAGAGGAAGAGAGCGAAAGAGAAGGGAGAAGTGGAGGAAGGAGAAGCAGATGGTCACCTCTCCTGTGTGCCCTGACTGGGAATCAAACCCAGGACATCCACACACTGGGTCCATGCTTTACCACTGAACCAACCGGCCACGGTCGCATTAAGGTTCAGTGATTGCTTCTCTCTCTCTCTCTCTCTCACACACACACACACTACTTTTTACCTATAGTCAAGTCAAGAGATGACCCTCATGTAGCCTATCTCTGGATAGAACCATAAACTGCTGGCTCTCCCTGTTCTCAAATTGAACCAAAGGTTTTCTGCACTGACACCTGACACCCACCCAACCCCACAGCTTCCCCTCACTTCTGAGGCCTTCAGCCAGCTCTGAGCTCAGAAGGCTGGCAATTCAATGACACAGGGGTATAAAAAAACAGCAAAGACCTGGGGGCTCAGTGGTGGGGCAGGAGTGGAGCTGGGAGGGAAGGGATGCAGGAGCCACTGGCAGAACCCCTGCTGACACAGAGGCGGTGTCCTCAGAAAGCAGACCTGCTCAACTAGGCACTGGCAGCCCCGCACCAAACCCCTCAGCCCTTCACAAGCGGCCCTCACTGCACCTCCTGGCTTGTCCTTACTCAATCTGCCTCCTCAGTGCCGAGCTGCGAGGGTTCATACAAGTTTACAGCTCTGTGTTTCCTTAGGAAAAAATGGGCAATTTCTTGTTTGCTTTATGAAGCGTTTTATTTTCCTTTCAACACCTACCCCCCAGCTCTAGCCCTTAATCCTGCCCCTCCACACTATTCATTGCGAGGCACACACTGAAATCAACAGCAAGAACTGAGTGCACACTGTGTGTGCCACACTGTGCCAGGCGCTGTCTGCGCATTTTCTCTGTTATGTTTACAAATGATAAAAGTGAGACTCAAAGAGGTTAAGTTACTTGCCCAAAGTCACACAGCCGGAGATGGCTGATCCTAAACTCCAGGCTGTCTGACTCCCATGCCTAGAGCACAAACGCTCTACCAGTTCATTACAGGCAACTTAGCATATAAAGAAATAGGTGTGCTGTCGATAAATCCTCTATTAAAGTGCACACTAGAGTCATTTAAAGAGTTAAATGAGCATATATTACAGGCAGTCTAGTGTACACACAGGGTTTACCACAGCGCAGCCACAGAGGAGCTGGCTGATCACAGGCTCAGACAGACACCTGTGAAATGATGCTCAAGGTTCAGCTCTCTGAGCTTAGCTTAATGAAGCAGGAGCAGGAGTCTGAATCTAAAACAAACAAACAAATCCTCAGCTATGTAAGTCCATAGCACTGAATGAAGGTCAGTGGGCTGGATACGAATAAACGCAAGAATAGGAATAAACCAGGCCCCGGCCAGTTAGCTCAGTCAGTTAGAGCATCTTCCTAAAACACCAAGGTGGCAGGTTCAGTCTGCGGTCAGGGCACACACAGGACCAATGAATGCACAATTAAGTGGAACAACAGATGAACACTTCTCTCCATGACTAGGGTTATCTTCACAGTCTTGGCTCAAACCTCTGCAGCCTTATGGAGGGAAGCCCTCCCTTCCCCCTGAATCCCACAAATCCCCATCCATGGCTGGACGTAGCTTCCCCAAGGTATCTCAGCACAGAGAAGCAGCTCTCGGGGCCTGCATGGCTACTTCTGGGCCCTGGCTCTGCCCTGCAGGTCAGAATCCCACTCTCTATCCTCAGTTCCCATCTCTGCGGCCAGGGGTTCAAAGAGAAAAGAACTGCTTGAAAGACTCCACAGGGTTCCAGGAGTCAGCTTTAGGACACAAGTGAGGTAAAAACACTTTTCTAGCTGCAAACTCATTTGTAGAAAGGTTTCCACCGTGTTCCAAAGTTTGTAAACCTCTGGGCCATATGCTCACTGCAATCCCTCCCAGCTGGGGCCGCCCATCATTCTGTGACAACTCCCTTCAACAGTAATGGCAGTATCAGGTGTGAGGGCCCCCGCAGGGACAGGCCACTCGTTCTGGTTTCTCTCCGGGCCCCGTGCCAGGAGCTGCAACAGCCTCTGCACTGTGACACTCGGGACCGCCCAAGAGATGCTCTGGCTGCCTCTCCCAGCCGATGGACAACAGCTGGCCAGATGTGGTGGCATTTCACGGTCCTTATGGTTATCCTCTGCTTTCCCCC
The DNA here is from genome assembly GCA_037038555.1 of Rhynchonycteris naso. Lineage (NCBI taxonomy): Eukaryota > Metazoa > Chordata > Mammalia > Chiroptera > Emballonuridae > Rhynchonycteris > Rhynchonycteris naso. The sequence goes on from CM072999.1 coordinate 225,579,837, forward strand.
ATTCAGTCGACCAGAACAGCTCCCCCATGACCTATGAGTTCCCAAAGATAGAGAAGATGGACCTGTCCGAGGCTTCCTGAGGTGGCCAGAAACAGCCACTGTGACCACGGAGGGAGAGGTGAGACTGGACCAACAGCCTGCCTGTTGCCCAGCCTCACGCAGCCCGGAGACCCACAGCCCAGGGACCCGCAGCCCAGCCTCCCATAATCTCAGTGATCTGCAGCCCGGACACACACAGCCTGGCGACCCGCAGCCTGGAGACCCGCAGCCCGGCCTTGCGCAGCCCCGCGAGTTGCAGCTTGCACAGCTGTCCAGTAAGCCCCTCACCGTGAGGGCATCAGCCCCGGTGCTCTCAGCCGCTCCAGCTGGACACCAGGCTGAGGACAGAACACCTGCCAGGGCTCCGTTCCTTTGAGGGAGCACAGTCAAGGCTCAGAATCCATCCTGCCTGTTACTGGCATGGTCTCCGGTCAGTCTGCCCTGGATGAGGCGCATCTGAGTCCTGGGTCTCCGGCTCCCCCGTTAGAGCACTGTGAGGATTGGTTTAGCTTCCCTGCCCTTCAGTTCCCTCATCTATGAGATGGAGGTAATGACCCCTACCTCACTGGGTTGCTTGAGGATCTAATAAACTATTGTGATAGTAATGCAAGGCCTGCACATAGTGTCTTATTATTTTTACAACTTTTTAACAAGGAAGGTATGCACCTCTGATGCTGGTGAAATATGCAAAATCTATTTCCATGTGCATGCGTGGGAAGAATCTATAATTTATTTATTTATTTAACTTTTTTTAAATGAGAGGAAGGGAGATAGAGAGACAGACTCCCACATGCGCCCCACCAGGATCCACCCGGCCACTCCTGTCTGGGGCTGATACTTGGATCAACTGAGCCCAATGGCTGCAGGAGGCGAAGAGAGAGAAAGGGGAAGAAAAGCAGATGGTCGCTTCTCCTGTGTGCCTTCACTGGGGATCAAATCTAGGATGTCCATACACTGGGCCAACTGGCCAGGGCCAGAATCTATCATTTAAATGTTCATCACAGCCTGACCTGTGGTGGCACAGTGGATAAAGCGTCAACCTGGGAACACTGAGGTCGCTAGTTCAAAACCCGGCACTGGTCTGGTCAAGGCACATATGGGAGTTGATGCTTCCAGCTCCTTCCCCCTTCTCTCTCTCTCTCTCTCTCTCTGTCTCCTCTCTAAAATGAATAAAATAAAAAGAAATTAAATGTTCATCACAGAAATCAGGGGCCTCTCTGCCTGGTCCATCTCCACTGCCATCACTACCACGTACAAGGTAATGAACTTGATTACACCTCTAAAATCAAGGGGCTGTGTCCCAAGTGTCCGTCAAAAGACGAGTGGATTAAAAAGCTATGGTACATATATACTATGGAATACTACTCAGCCATAAGAAACGATGACATCAGATCATTTATAACAAAATGGATGGTCCTTGATAACATTATACGAAGTGAAATAAGTAAATCAGAAAAAAAGAAAAACTGAGAACAGCATGATTTCATACATAAGTGGGACATAAAAGTGAGACTATGAGACATGGACAAGAGAGTGGTGGTTATGGGGTGGGGGGAGGGAGGGAAGGGTGAGATAGGGAGGAGGGGAGGGACACAGGGAAAACCAGATCGAAGGTGACAGAGGACAATTTGACTTTTGGTGACAGGTATGCAACACAATTGAATGTTAAGATAACCTGGAGATGTTTTCATTAAAAAAAAATAAAATTAAAATCAAGGGGCTGTGGTAGCACAGAGGCTCCCAGGTCTGGATTGGAGCCTGAAAATCTGCATTTATAGGATTCTCAGGAGCTGCTGATGCTGCTGGTCAGGGACACACTTTGAGAACCACTGGACCCTAAATGCCCTTTCCAGCTCAAAGGTTTTATACTTTATATGTTTATGTTAAACATAATTATAACTACTTATTTATAGTTTATGCTTTTAAGACTTTATCTTGGAGAGGAGCAAGATGGCGACGGAGTAGGCGGACGTACCAACTTCCAACTCCCAGAACCAAAGTGGATTACAACTCAATTTTAAGAACCATCACCTGGATAAACCAACTTTGAACAAAACTAAGTGGACTCTTCAACCAAGGAACACAGAAGAAGCCACATTGAGACTGGTAGGAATAGCGAAAACGCGAAGAGGGCTGCCCAGCTCCCCGGAGCAAACGGCAGCCCGGAGAGACCCGTGTGGCGGGAGGAGATTTTGGCGGAGAGGGAGGGACCTGGGTCCCAGGAACCAAGCCCCAGCCTGCAGTCCCAGAGCCAAGAAGAGGCGTTTGGACAGTTTTGAGCTGTGAAACAAGTGAGGGAGCTCCCAGGCCTACAGTGTGGAGTATTAGGTCCCTTCCTACTCTGCTGAGGGCTGCTTAAGGTTTTGGGGCGGCAGGACGCTGAAAGGCGGTTCTGTCGGCGTGGGCAGAGGCCAAGCCGGTGGGAGATCCGTCTAGCCCAGAGGGTCGGAGGGTAAGCGCGAGAGCGGTCCGGAAGCTGCGGGCCCGCCTTTAATCCCACTTACGGGGACAAAGCGGGAGGCCAGGAACAGGCAGGCCCTACGCAAGCCGGCCCTGACCGCGGGGACCGGGCTAGGACCAGGGACGGGCAGGGGCTCGTGGCTGAGCTGACGCTAGCAGTCCGCCCCCCCCCCCCCCGCCGCCCGCCGGAGAAACCGCGGTTGGCCAGTATACGTGCGCGAGCGGGCTCCGAGCGCGGGAACGGGGTGGACCCCGAGACAGGCGGAGGCTCGCAGCTGAGCCCACGGCTGCTATCCCCATCCGGCCGGAGAAACCCCGGATAGCGTTAATACGTGCACGAGCGGGCTCCGAACGCGGGGGCGGGGTAGAGTCCGGGACGAGCGGAAGTACGCAGCTCGGCGGAAGACAGCAAACACGCCCGCCCCAATAAATCTTGGTTTCCGACCCTGCGCAAAGGGCCCTGGCCTCGAGGGCGGGGCTAAAGCTCCTGACGGGCAAAAGCTTACAGCTGAGAGCACGTCAAAAGCCCCGCCTAACCCGCGGAACTGTAGCGAGCAGGCTCCGACTGCTGGTTCTGGGCGGAAGTCCGGAAATAGGCTGGGTCCGCAGCTGAGGAAAGGTGCTCGCCTCTACCCTTGGTGCTAATCTTGTGGCTTCAGTGACAGCCCCTCCCACGGAGGAGAGGCAGAAATCACAGCAAAAGCCACAGTGGGCCGGCGCTGGCAACGCTCATACCCAACCACCCTAGGCGCCGGCAGAGGGGGTGGGGGGCCTGCAGATAGACCACACCTAGAGAACACAAAGGCAACACCTACTGGACTCCAGTGGCCACAACTTGCTTATACACAGAAAAAATGGGCAGGCAGAGGAATGCAAACCAAATGAATCAAGAGAAATCCCCAGAGAAGGACCTGAATGAACCAGATATAACCAAATTACCAGAAGCAGAATTTAGAATAATGATAGTTAGGATGTTCAAAGAAATTAGAGCAACAATGGATAGTCATTATGAACACCTAAATAAAGAGATAACAAGTATAAAAAATGAAATTGAAATAATAAAAAAGAATCAGACAGAAATGACAAATACAGTATCAGAACTGAAGACCACAATGGAAGGAATTAAAAGCAGGATGGATGACGCTGAGGATCGAATAAGCGAGTTAGAGGACACAATAAACAAAGGCACAGAAGCAGAGAAGAAAAAGGAAAAGAGACTTAAAAAATGTGAGGAAACTCTAAGGGAGCTTTGTGACAACATGAAGAGAAACAACATTCGCATCATAGGGGTGCCTGAAGAAGAGGAGAGAGGACAGGAAATGGAAACTTTGTTCAATCAAATTATAGCAGAAAACTTTCCTAAATTAAGGCTGGGAAACACTCCACACATTCAAGAAGCACACAGAACTCCATTAAGGAGAAACCCAAAAAAATCTACACCAAGACACATCATAGTTAAAATACCAAAGCTAATGGATAAAGAAAAAATTTTAAAAGCTGCTAGAGAAAAAAAGACTATCACCTACAAAGGAGCCCCCATAAGGATGACATCGGACTTCTCAACAGAAACACTTGAGGCCAGAAGGGAATGGCAAGAAATAATCAAAGTAATGCAGAACAAGAACCTACAACCAAGACTACTTTATCCAGCAAGGCTAACGTTTAAAATTGAAGGAGAAATAAAGAGCTTCCCAGAAAAAGAAAGCCTCAAGGAATTCATAAAAACCAAACCAATTCTGCAAGAGATACTAAGGGGCCTCTTGTGAACAGTTTAAAGAGAGGAAAGAATAGAGCAAAAGAAGAATACAGCTTTAAAGAATAAAATGGCAATAAACAACTACATATCAATAATAACCTTAAATGTAAATGGATTAAATGATCCAATCAAAAGACATAGGGTAGCTGCATGGATAAAGAAACAGGACCCATACATATGCTGTCTACAAGAGACACACCTTAAAATAAAAGATGTTCATAGACTGAAGGTAAAAGGATGGAAAAAAATATTTCATGCAAATGGAAATGAAAAAAAAGCAGGGGTAGCAATACTTATATCAGACAAAATGGACTTTAAAACAAAGGCTGTAGTAAGAGATAAAAGAGGACACTACATAATGATAAAGGGAACAATTCAACAGGAAGATATAACTATTGTAAATATCTATGCACCAAATATAGGAGCCCCGACATACATAAAGCAGACTTTGATGGATATAAAGGGCGAGATTAACAGCAATACTATCATAGTAGGGGATTTCAATACCCCTCTAACAACACTGGATAGATCCTCAAGAAAGAAAATTAATAAAGAAACAGCAGACTTAAAGGAGACACTAGATCAACTTGATTTAATAGATATCTTCAGAACTTTTCACCCTAAAGCAGTAGAATATACATTCTTCTCAAGCGCTCATGGTACGTTTTCTAGGATAGACCACATGTTAGGACACAAAAATGGTCTCAATAAATTTAAGAAGATTGAAATCATATCAAGCATTTTCTCTGATCACAATGCCATGAAACTAGAAATTAACCACAAAAGAAAAACTGAAAAATACTCAAACACTTGGAAACTAAACAGCTTGTTATTAAATAATGAATGGATTAACAATGAGATCAAAGAAGAAATAAAAAAGTTTCTAGAAACAAATGATAATGAGCATACATCAACTCAAAATTTATGGGACACAGCAAAAACAGTTCTGAGAGGGAAGTTTATTGCACTACAGGCATATCATAAGAAGCTAGAAAAAGCTCAAATAAGCAACTTGACCCTGCATCTAAAAGAACTAGAAAAACAACAAAAAATAAAACCCAAGACAAGTAGAAGAAAGGAAATAATAAAGGTCAGAGCAGAAATAAATGACATAGAGGCTAAGGAAACAATACAGAGGATCAATGAAACAAGAAGCTGGTTCTTTGAAAAGGTAAACAAGATTGATGAACCTTTAACTAGACTCACCAAGAAAAAAAGAGAGAGGACTCAAATAAATAAAATTAGAAAGGACAGTGGAGAAATAACAACTGACACAACAGAAATACAAAGCATTGTAAGAAAATACTATGAAGAACTATATGCCAAAAAATTAGACAATCTTGGTGAAATGGACAAATTTCTTGAATCATATAACCTTCCAAAAATCAATCTGGAAGAATCAGAACACCTAAACAGACCAATTACAGCAAATGAGATCGAAACAGTTATCAAAAAACTCCCAAAAAAGAAAAGTCCTGGGCCTGATGGCTTCACAAGTGAATTCTATCAAAAATTCAAAGAAGAACTAACTCCTATTCTCCTGAAGCTATTTCAAAAAATTCAAGAGGAAGGAAGAATTCCAAACTCCTTTTATGAGGCGAGCATAATTCTGATCCCAAAACCGGGCAAAGACAACACAAAGAAAGAAAATTATAGGCCTATATCCCTGATGAATTTAGACGCTAAAATTCTCAACAAAATATTAGCCAACCGGATCCAGCAATATATGAAAAAAATCATACACCACGATCAAGTGGGATTTATTCTGGAGAGGCAAGGCTGGTTCAATATTCGCAAATCAATCAATGTGATTCACCACATAAACAAAAGGAAGGACAAAAATCACATGATAATTTCAATAGATGCAGAAAAGGCATTTGATAAAATCCAGCACCCATTCATGCTCAAAACTCTCAGTAAAGTGGGAATACAGGGATCATTCCTTAACATGATAAAGGCCATCTATGATAAACCGACAGCAAACATCATACTAAATGGACAAAGATTAAAAGCAATCCCCTTAAGATCAGGAACCAGGCAGGGTTGCCCACTTTCACCACTCTTATTCAACATAGTTCTGGAAGTCCTAGCTACAGCAATCAGACAAGAAGAAGAAATAAAAGGCATACAAATTGGAAAAGAAGAAGTAAAACTGTCATTATTTGCAGATGATATGATATTGTATATTGAAAACCCTAAAGTCTCAGTCAAAAAACTACTGGACCTGATAAATGAATTCAGCAAGGTGGCAGGATATAAAATTAATACTCAGAAATCAGAGGCATTTCTATACACCAACAATGAAATATCAGCAAAAGAAATTAAGGAAACAATCCCCTTCACTATTGCAGCCAAAAAAATAAAGTACCTAGGAGTAAATTTAACCAAGGAGGTTAAGGACTTGTACTCGGAAAATTATAGAACATTGATAAAAGAAATCAAGGAAGATACAAACAAGTGGAAGCACATACCGTGCTCATGGCTAGGAAGAATAAACATCATTAAAATGTCTATATTACCCAAAGCAATTTATAAATTCAATGCAATACCAATTAAAATACCAATGACATACTTCAAAGATATAGAACACATATTCCAAAAATTTATATGGAACCAAAAAAGAACACGAATAGCCTCAGCAATCTTAAAAAGAAAAAATAAAGCAGGAGGTATCACTCTTCCTGATATCAAGGTTTACTACAAGGCCATTATACTCAAGACAGCCTGGTACTGGCATAAGAACAGGCACATAGATCAATGGAACAGAACAGAGAACCCAGAAATAAACCCACAGCTTTATGGACAACTGATATTTGACAAAGGAGGAAAGAACATACAATGGAGTAAAGACAGCCTCTTTAACAAATGGTGTTGGGAAAATTGGACATCTACCTGCAAAAAAATGAAACTAGACCATCAACTTACACCATTCACAAAAACAAACTCAAAATGGATAAAAGACTTAAATGTAAGCCGTGAAACCATAAACATCTTAGAAGAAAACATAGGCAGCAAGCTCTCCGACATCTGTAGCAGCGGTATATTTGCCGATTTATCTTCATGGGCAACTGAAATAAAAGGCAAGATAAACAAATGGGACTATATCAAACTAAAAAGTTTTTGCACAGCTAAAGACAATAGGAACAGAATAAAAAGACAAACCACACAATGGGAGAACATATTCGACAGCACATCTGATAAGGGGTTAATAACTAAAATTTATAAAGAACTTATAAAAAGCAACACCAGGAAGACAAACAACCCAATCAAAAAATGGGCAAAAGAAATGAATAGAAATTTCTCCAAAGAGGACATACAGATGGCCAATAGGCATATGAAAAAATGCTCAACATCACTAATCATTAGAGAAATGCAAATTAAAACCACAATGAGATATCACCTCACACCAGTCAGAATGGCACTTATCAGCAAAACAACACAGAATAAGTGCTGGCGAGGATGTGGAGAAAAGGGAACCCTTCTGCACTGCTGGTGGGAATGCAGACTGGTGCAGCCACTGTGGAAAACAGTTTGGAGATTCCTCAGAAAATTAAAAATCGAACTGCCTTTTGACCCAGCTATCCCACTTTTAGGAATATACCCTAAGAACACCATAGCACTGTTCGAAAAGAAGAAATGCGCCCCCATGTTCGTGGCAGCATTGTTCACAATAGCGAAGATCTGGAAACAGCCCAAGTGTCCGTCAGAAGACGAGTGGATTAAAAAGCTATGGTACATATATACTATGGAGTACTACTCAGCCATAAGAAACGATGACATCGGATCATTTATAACAAAATGGATGTACCTTGATAACATTATACGGAGTGAAATAAGTAAATCAGAAAAAAAAGAAAAACTGAGAACAGCACGATTACATACATAGGTGGGACATGAAAGTGAGGGTATGAGACATGGACAAGAGAGTGGTGGTTATGGGATGGGGGGAGGGAGGGAAGAAGGGGATAGGGAGGAGGGGAGGGACGCAGGGAAAACCAGATTGAAGGTGACAGAGGACAATTTGACTTTTGGTGATGGGTATGCAACACAACTGAATGATAAGATAACCTGGAGATGTTTTCATTGTACATATGTACCCTGATTTATTGATGTCACCCCATTAGAATTAATAATAATAAAATATATAAAAAAAGAAAAAAAAAAAAAAGAAAACCAAATAAAAGGTGATGAAGGAAAAAAAAAAAAAAATAGGTAGATATTTTTAAGTGTTTTATTAGTATATTTTATTTATAATTGATAGCACCTATATAATATAAATGGATCTGAGGTGTATAATAGAAATAAGCTTACAATATAAGCACATATCTAAAAATAAATTGATTCTAAGACAATGCAAAAAAAAAAAAAAAAAGACTTTATCTTCTAAGTCTATCTGGGGTCTTCACTAGGTGGGTTTTCCAGGAAGGCAGTCAGCATTTGAATCCTGGCTGCTTATAGCTATAGAACTTGAGGAGACCCCTTATCCTCTTATGACAGTTTTCTCACCTGTACAGTGGGGATAGCAACAGGACCCGACATACATAATTTGTGGTGGAGACCAATGGTCATCCCTTTAATCCCCTGCCACAGAACACTGGCTGAGTGCACAGCCGCACAATATGAATCATAATTGATCAAAGCCAAATTACATTTCCCTTTGCCAGAAACTGTTGGGGGGTGGGGTCACCTGACACAGTCTATAAAAAGAAAATCTGTCAGTCATCTCTAATCAATGATGAGAAACTGTCAAAGGGAAAGACCTTTTAACCTGTCGTCCCATTCTCCACTGCTTTCCTGTTTGGGATGCTGTCCTATGGAGGCACAATGCTGGGGCTGCAGCAGCCACCTTGCAACCATGAGGCCATCGACCACTGACTCACTGAGATGGCAGAACGGAAAGACAGAAAGGACATGGGTCCTCAAGGGGACCTTTGAACTGTTGAGCCAGTCTTGGGTCGGTCAACTTCTAGACTCCTGTTTATAAGAGACCCACATTGGTGATACTGGTGAGCACTGCATTGGCAACACGTCAGATATACTGTTATATTGGATAACATGTGAAGCACATTTTTACTTAATGACTGAGCGTATAGGCTATATACTCAGTAAACATTAGGTCTGGGCAATGTTAAAAATCCTAAATTGGCCTGACCTGTGGTGGCGCAGTGGATAAAGCGACCACCTGGGAAAACTGAGGTCGCCAATTCAAAACCCTGCACTGGTCTGGTCAAGGCACATATGGGAGTTGATGCTTCCAGCTCCTCCCCACTTTCTCTCTTTCTCTCTCTCACTCTGTGTCTCCTCTCTAAAAATGAATAAAATAAAAAAGAAATTAAAAAAAAAGTTTAAAAAAAATCCTAAATCATTCCCTGTAGGGAGCATTTTTTGCTCATTTTCAAAACAGTTTTTGGGTCAAAGAAATATATTTCCCTCTGTCTCTAGCATCTAGCAACCTGTAATCTATATTCTGTCTCTATGGAGTTGCCTATTCTAGACCTTTCTTATAAATGAAATCATATAGTATGCAGCCTTCTGTGTCTGGCTTCTTCCGTTGAGCATAATGTTTTTCATATATGGTTCATCCACATTATAGAACGTACCAGTACTTCATTCTCCTCTATTTAAAATTGAGTTTTAGAGGGAGAGAGAGGGAGTCCGAGACACAGAGAAAGGGAGACACTGATTTGTTGTTCCACTTATTCATGCCATCATTGGTTGATTTTTGTATGTGTCCCGACCGGGGATATCAAACTTACAACTTTGGCATGTTGGGACCACACTTACAACTTGAGCTCCCCTGGCCGGGAGAGCTCATTCCTTTGGGGCCATATATCATTCCTTTGAATTGTCAAATAGCACTCCACTACAGCATGGACCTAGTACATTTAGTTTATCCACTGATCAGCTGGTGGACACTTGGGTTATTTCTATTTGGGGGCTATAATAAATAATGCTGTTATGAAAAAAAAACTCACAACAAAAGGGTTCATCTTACTATTCTTCACCATTCATTTTTCACTTAAAAATCCATGTTGCAGATCTTCACGTATTAGCACATACTATTTGCCAGGTAGAAAAATAAGCGCATTATCAACGAAATAAATGCGACGAGGAAAAGGAGTTTGTGTGGAGAGAGCCATCTTTTATTCTGAATTAGGCAAATTTATAGAAAAAGGAAACAGCTAAGAAAAGATGACTTTGCAAGCAATCAGGAAAAGGGATAGATCGGTTAAATGCTATTACCCTCTACTTTGGCAAATGCGGTAGCTTCTCTTGACATCCCTGGCCTCATTTCTTACAAAGAAAAAGAAAAAACAGAAACAAAAACAATCAAGCACCAACAATTGGTGAATTGTCAGAATGGACAGACTGGATTGACAGGTGAACCTGCTGGGTTCACCTGACCCTGGTCAGACTGCCCACAACACACCACCATTAGAGCCTGTGGCCAGCCCCATCCACCTCCTCTGGGCACTTCCACCTCACCTCTGCCCAGCCCAGTCCCGCATCCACCCTCCTAATCTCTGCTGATACACTGTAACCCTTCCTGTGTCCATTTCCCGAATCTTACCACTCTCTTTATGAATGAGCCCGAAGGGGTACCCTGCAGTGGCTGCATTTTAACCACAGATACAGCCTGGATGCTCAGAGTAGCGGAAGCCCAGAGAGATGGTAAGGAAAAGGGAGTGCAAGGCTCTACCTTTGTCCCTCGGTTACCTGTCATCAAGGTAACTGAAAGTGTAGCCTTCTGGTCTTGAACTGCTCACCCAGCCCCAGGCAAACTTCATGCAAAATAATGTAGGATCTTCTTATCACTTTTATTTTTTTCTCCCCCAAGTCAGAACTGGTTGCTATATTTGTAAGAATTCATTACTGAGATATTCCACCTGGCGACCAAATCAGACTGGCAGAAGAGGAAGGCTGATTATACAGAAACCCATCTGTCCTCATTAATCTGGGTAATGATGTGCAGAACCCCTGGAAGCTGGCACACGAGGCCTCTGGGCTGCGACAGCAGGCGGTGGTGACACGGCTGTGCCCTGCCTCCCTCTTTGATCTGCAGGAGCTCCATCAGAGGTGGTGACAGCTGAGGTCTAAACACCTCTGTGGAGACAAATCATTAGCTGGTGTCTGAGGAGATGGCACCAGTATTCTACAAATTTAGGTCCTGTTCCATCTCCAGATGCACAGGGGACTTAATCACTCCCTCCCTCCTCTGCTCTGCCACCCTGCCCACCACCCTTTTTTAGACTTGAGAAAACAACACCTCTTTCTAAAAACAGGACTTTATAACACTGTCAATGTTTGTAAATAATAAATAGAAATTTACATGCTGCAAACTTTATCGTCACCCTTGCCGATCAGTTCATATCCAGGATCTCAATGCTGATATGTCTCCATGGGCTGACAGGGTTGGGATCTGGCTGACGTGCGTACCCATGCTCCCAGCAAGCCTGGAGACCGCCCTTCCCAGTATATAAAGTGGTGCGTGCATGGCCTCCCTGCACCTTCCGCTGCTGCCCATCCAACCCAAACCAGACATGGCACTAGGAGGGGTAAATGGTTTAAGAGGGAACAGCTGTTTATGTCAAGTATGGATGTGTCCTAATCTCTAATTACCCAAATGCCTGCTGGCCTCTCCTCTCGACTGTCCCACAGGGCGTCACTCCACCTGTCTCCTGCCCCCAACATCTGAATGAAGTTCTCTTCCCAAAAACAAAGTTGACATCCTGGCCTAACGTCCTCTCATTCCCCTTCTCAGACGGAGCCATGGCCACTGGATCAGCTTCTGAGCTCTGAGTCAGTTGGCTGCTTCCATTTCTACATCATTCTCTGCCAAGTTCAGCTATTTGTTACCTCTCAGCAAATTAATGACCCCACTTCTAACCAGGTGTCCAGTTACCCCTCACTCCAAACTTCAATATAATAAAAAAGAGAGAGAGAGATTAAAATTGGAAAGGAGGGGACAAAAGTCACTGTTTTCCCATGACATGATTGCTTACTCTAAGTCCAAAGCAAGCCACTTAAAAGCTATTAAATTAGTAGGAGAGCTTAGTAGTACATCAGACTCAAGATAAATAAACAAATATCCCACATATGTCCCAAATGCATGCAATAACTGAATAGATAATAAAACAAGGCCCTGGCTGGTTGGCTTAGCGGTAGAGCACTGGCCTGGCATGTGGAAGTCCCAGGTACAATTCCTAGTCAGAGCACACAGGAGAGGCAACCATCTGCTTCTCCACCCTTCCCCTTCTCTCTCTCTCTCTCTCTCTCTTTCTTCCTCTCCTGCAGCCAGTGGCTTGACTGGTTTGAGTGCATCAGCCTAGGCACTGAGGATGGCTCTGCGGAGCATCTGCCTCAGGTGCTAAATATAGCTCGGTTGTGAGCACGACCCCAGATGGGCAGAGCATCGGCCCCAGACGGGCTGCCTCGTGGATCCTGGTAGGGACACATGTGGGAGTCTGTCTCTCTATCTCCCCTCCTCTCACTTGGAAAAGAAGAATAAAACAAAACAAAAAGAGACTGCTTCCTCAAAAGCAACAAAAATGTAAATACTTAGAACTGTGAACCAGAAGCATGCAAGACATATGAAAACTACAACACTTTACTGAAGAAACACAAGAATACACCATGCTCTTGGACAGAAAGAATCAGTGTAAATATGGTAATTTATTCCTGAAACTAATCCACAAATTTAATTCAATCCCAATAAAAATCACCACCAAAAGTTAGCACAGAATTTGACAGTTATATGAAAGTCTATATAAATCTAAAAGTCATGGTGAAGAAAAAATATACACAAATAAAAAAGAAAGAAAGTTTTAAAGATAAAAACAATTTGGAAGAACTAGTTCTATTAGAATTCAAAATGTATTGCAAAATAATAGTAATGTATGTCTTTCTGTCAGTGGAAAAAGCCAAGGGGAACCAAATTACGATTCCAGAAATGCAGCTATACGGGAACTTATTTTATGATTATTTTTTGGACAGTGAGGGGGTAACAGATGGGAAATAAAATAATCTATAAATGCCATATGGAAAACTTAGCTATTCGTTTGGAAAAACAGAGATCCAACCTTACCTCACACCACACATAAGACTAAAGGCAGAATAATAATTCAAGTGTATAAATCAAAGCTATAAGAGAAAATATATGAGAATATTTGTATACTCTTAGTATGGGGAAAGGCCCTTCATCTTTTAAACTTTTTAATTAAAAAATATTTTTTTTAGGTGAGAGGAGGGGAAATATAGAGACAGACTTTCACATGTACCCCGACCGGGATCCACCCAGGGAACCTCATCTTGGGTAGATGCTTTAGTACCAAGCTATGTTTAGCACCTGAGGCTGATGCACTCCAACCAAGCTATTCTCAGCACCCAGGGCCATGCTCAAACCAACTGAACCACTAGCTATGGGAGTGGAAGAGGGAGAAAAGGGGAAGAGGGGAGAAGCAGATGGTCGCCTCTCCTGTGTGCCCTGAGTGGGAATTGAACCCTGGTCATCCATATGTCAGGCCAACGCTCTAGTCACTGAGCCACCAGCTAGGGCAAGAAAGGCCTTTTATCAAAGACAGAAGAAAACCCAGAAGCCACAAAGAATAAGACTAATTTAACTACAATACATATTAAAATTTTAAATGATTTAAAAGAAGAGACAACTAGCAAAGTTAAAATGTAATTTACATACTGGGAGATAAAAATTGCAACAAAGATTATGAGGGGACATGGCCTGAGAGATGAGGCAAGTGATGGAGGACCTCAAAGGCCATAAGATGGAGCTTCATCTTGACCCCAAGAGTAGTGGACAAACACCAAAGGTTATACACAGATCATGACGACGGGCTTGGGATTTACATTTAGAAAGATCATTGTGGCTACAAGGTGGAGGATGGGTTGGAATTTAGTTAAGGTTGATAAGGGCCACCACAGTCAGACCAACTAAGAGGCCTTACATTACAGTGGTCGAGCCAAAAGATGACCAGGGTTATGACAGAAATGAAGAGAGTGGACAGATTGGAGAGACGGAGCATGGACTGCCACGGAGCCAGGGGTGAAGGACAAGAGGTGTCAGGAGTTACTGCTAGGTGTGGGATTGGGGGACTGATGGGCAGCAGATCCACACAATGAGACAGGAAACAGAAGAAGAACCTGCTTGAGAAGAAAATGTTCCGTGTGGACATGGAAGATGAGGGTAGATGTGAGACCTCCTTGGCAGTGTACAAGTTCCATGGGTCCTGGTTAACAGGAAAACAGGGATGTCATAAAGATGTGGAGACATGGGGGTCCAAGAGTGAACAGCCAAGAACAGACACTGGTCCTTGACCTCAAGAAGTTTGTCCTCAATAGGGAAGAGAGCTGCTCACACCACGAGTGATAAGCATCTTGCTCCTCCAAGTGGCAATGCTTCATTTGACTCCCACTCTGTGGAAAGTCTTTGGACCTGGATGCATCTGTGGTCAGAGTCCAGCCACAAGGGTCCCAGGTCATCTTGTGACAGAAATCATGATGGTAGAATTACAAGTAAGCATGATTTTCTTCTTCTTGTTCATAACATTTAAGTATTTTCTAATGATTGTGTAGTCTTTTGTGAAGAGACTAAAGAATCAGTAGAGATGATTTTTAAAAATAAGACTTACTACCTGAGCCAGCAATGGCACAGTGGATAGAGCGTCAGACTAGGATGCGGAGAGCCCAGATGCAAACACCGAGGTCACCGGCTTGAGTGCTCACTCTTCTGGCTTGAGTGTGGGCTCACCTGCTTGAGTTTGGGGTCACTGGCTTGAACATGGGATCATAGACATGACCCCATGGTCGCTGACTTGAGCCCAAAGGTCGCTGGCTTGAGGCCCAAGGTCACTGGCTTGAGCCCAGAGTTGCTGCCTTGAACAAGGGTCACTAGCTCTGCTGTAGCCCCCCGGGGTCAAGGCACACATGAGAAAGCAATCAATAAACAACTAAGGAGACTAAGGAGCCATAACAAAGAATTGATGCTTCTCATCTCTCTCCTTTCCTGTCTGTCTGTTCCTCTATCTGTCCCTCTGTCTGTCTGTCTTGGTCACACAACAACAACAACAAAAGACTTACCGAAGATGGATAATGGAGAACTGAAGAAGGAAGATGACTGTTTTTCATGTCCTTCAACACATGATTTTTTGAGGAACAATAACATTTGGGAGGAAGAACAAGTATGGAGGGGAGCCTGGACATCCCTCATGCCCAGGGCATGTTGTGATTGCGCAACAAGAAAGGCAGAGGGAGGAAGAACCCCAGGGAAACCAGGGAGGAAACCCGCTAATACCCACCTTCAAACCTAGTGACACACTGCAGGGGTTTCTCAAAGTTATTGAGGTCATTTCTTTTTTTTTATTATTTATTTTCCTTTTAGCAAGAGCGATAGAGAGAGAAAGAGACAGGAAGGGAGAAAGACAAGAAGCATCAACTCCTAGTTGTGTCACTTTAGTTGTTCATTGATTGGCTCTCATTTGAGCCTTGACCAGGGACTTAAGCCAAGCCAGTGACCCCTTGCTCAAGCCAGTGACCTTGAGCTCAAGCAGCGACCTTTGGGCTCAAGCCAGGGACAATGGGATCATATCAATGATCCTATGCTCAAGCCAATCACCCCGCACTCAAGCTGGATGAACCCATGCTCAAACTGGTGACCTTGGAGTCTCAAACCTGGGACCTCAGCATCCCAGGTTGACATTCTATCCACTGTGCCACAACAGGTCAGGAATAGGAAGTTATTTCTTAGCAAAAAATGTTTTCCAAAACATTTCAGAGACATTGTCATACAATTCATTAGAATCACCCAATGCGGTTTCCAATTTGGAGTCTTTAACATTTAAATGATCAAAGTCATTGAAATGAAACAAACCTCTTCATTTAGATTGCCAGTTATCTCTCATTCTTTATTTCCCCTTACCTGAACAATATGAATGCTCAAAAGAACTGTTATAGACTAACTGAGTCTGATTCCTGGAGCTGTGAACAGGGCAGGGGCATCCTGACCACTCAAGTGCAGCCAGCTCCACAGGCCACTTGGCCACCTGTGCTGGCCGATTCCCTCTGCGTGCGGTCTGCATCGTCTGACTCCTCCTCGCGCGGAGCAGTCCCTCTCAGGGCCATGCTGAGCTGTGTCTCAGACAGTGAACCAGCAGCTTCTCTGACACCACTTCCTGGGTTTCACTCTGGTGCCTTGTGTCCATGTCTGGCCACCTAAGAGTAGTTGACATGGCTGGGAGAATGTTCAGCGCAAGAAAAGTCACCAAAGAGTGACATGGACCCCATCTCTCAAGCTACCGTTCTTGGAGACAGCATCTAATCTGAGCAACAAGGGAGGAGACTGCGTGAGAAAATCAACCACCTCCATGATGAACGCACCCTGAGACCTTGGTTACATGGAAGGCCCCTCCCAACCTCAAAGAGCCTAAATCATGTTTAGAGTCGGGTTTAGAGACCCTAATGTTGCAGCAACACAAAATGAACCTAGAGCTGTGTTAACACCTTTCCTCTGATTAGAAACTGCCAGAAAGCAGCTGACTGTAACAACATTACAAACATCCCTTCTCTGACCCACATAAACAATACATATCGATGTGGCTGTGCACATATAGGTGCAGCTATAAATAAAAACATTTATCAATAGTCTAAAGCAACCAAGGAAATTAGTCTCATTTGCTTTTTAACCCCCACCCCCATGCCAATCAGGATGCATTTTTTGGAGTTTGCATTCAATTCCAATTAAGGAATGCTTTTCTATCTTTTACACAGGAACAACTATATTTAACACCACCATTCACTCTAAATAGTAACTGGATTTTATAAGGATGAAGCTTTTAAAGCTACCTTGAATCTCAAAACCTCTCATCTGCTCATGAGCCGAGCTGGCTGGGCTCACAGCAGAAGGCGCTGATGGGAGCCACCCAGACACCGGCACACCTGCCTCGGGGGGTGCAGAGCAGAGCCACACAGCGGTACAGTTAATGTACACATCCAGGAAGAGAGCCACTCCTTTATAAAAAAAAGTGTTGGCCCTGGCCGATGGGCTCAATGGTAAAGCATCGGCCAATATATGGATGTCCCCAATTCAATTCCTGGTCAGGGCACACAGGAGAAGCAGCCATCTGCTTCTCCACCCCTCCCCCCGCCCCCTTCTCTTTCTCTCTTCCCCTTCACAGCCATGGCTCAATTGGTTCGAGTACACTGGGCCAAGTGCTGAGGAGAGCTCCACGGAGCCTCACCTCAGGTGCTAAAAATAGCTCAGTTGTGAGCATAGCCCCAGGTGGACAGAGCATCAGCCTCAGGCAGGGATGACTAGATGAATCCTGGTTGGGGCACAGGCGGTAATCGGTCCCTCTATCTCTCCTCTTCTCGCTTGGAAAAGAAAAAAAAACTGTTAATTTGCAGGAATTGGCCTTCTGGATTTTCTCAAATTCACAATTAGGTTTTAAACACGATGAGTGTAAAGAGAGACGGGAAATAAGCAGAAATGTGTTATATTCTGTTAAAAACTGAGGTGGAGTTGGGGAAGAGGGCTTTTACAAAACCCATTGAGGTTAATCATGATGTTGGCCTGCTTTTAGGGCAACAAACTGAATGTTCTCCAATGTCACACAGTAGTTTTTTGCGCAAAACTTCAAAAAAGTCAGAATAAAACATCAGTTGTGTTGACAGGATGAGTTGAAAAAAAAGAAAATCAGTCCTTTAGACACCCTCTTCTCTTGGAATGCATGAGCCTATCCTTCCTACAGCCCAGGCACCTATCAGTGCCCCACCACTTTCCTCCACATGGTATTTAAAAGTTGCTGGACAAAAATGCATCAAAACAGATTTGCTGGATCCTGGGAAGGTGGTGGAGTAGGAAGTATCAGGAATCTGTCTCCCCACCTGGAAAACAATTGCACTGGCAGAATCTGTCTCCTGTAACCACAGTATTTTGGAACTCTGACGTTTATTGAGGGCTTGCAACTTCCAGGGGAAGGCTTGGAAGGTAAGTGACATTTAGTTTCTGTCTATTTCAGCTTTTAGCTCACCAACAGCTATGCATCCCTACCCCAGCCCCATGGCAGACAGCTGTGCACCTGTTCCTGGGGCAGGTGGCATGGAGTCTGGGGAAGCCAGGGTGGGTAATAGGGACCTTGCCCTCCAAAAATCAGGTGTCTGTGTTCTGATCACTGATTGCTGCTTCTGGTCGTGAAGGTGCAGACAGAGAAGCAGCCACCATTGTTATATCATTGCAAGCCCCTCCTATTCAGCTTAAGTGACTTCCAAGGGATTTAAAGGGCTGGTACTTTTCCCCAAAATTTATTTTTCTCTTTTTTCCTTCAGGGAGCCAGGTATTAAATACTAGGTTCTTCCAAAGCAACTGCATAGACAGAGAAATCTAGAAAGTTACCATGCATGCCCAGGGAAAGGTTTAGGTTCAGAAAAGACCTGAGAAGACTTTAAATTTATACCTCAGCCTGATCCTCAACATGGAGACAACCTGGAGAAATTTTTAAAAGGCAAAACAAAAATGAAAAACAGAAAAACCTGGGGAAGAGGACAAACCTGACTTCCAGAGTCACCACATTACATTCAAGTGTCCAGTTTTCAACAACAAAAAATTTACAAGGCAAATATAAAAACAGGAAAGTATGGCTCATTCAAAAGAAAACAAACCAACAGCCTGACCAGGCGATGGTACAGTGGATAGTGTCGGACTGGGACGTAGAGGACCCAGGTTCAAAACTCCGAGGTTGCCAGCTTGAGCACACGCTCATTTGGCTTGAGTGTGGGCTCACCAGCTTGAGCACAGGGTCACTGGCTGTAGCGTGGGATCATAGACATGACCCCATGGTTGCTGGCTTGAAGCCCAAGGTCACTGGTTTGAGCCCAAGGTTCCTAGCTTGAGCAAAGAGTAACTTGCTCTGTTATAGCCCCCTGGTCAAGGCACATTTGAAAAAGTAATCAATGAACAACTAAGGTGCCACAGCAAAGAATTGATACTTCTCATCTGTCTCTCTTCCTGTCTGTCTATCCCGATCTAACCCTCTCTCTGTCTCTCTCTCTCGCTTAAAAAAAAAAAAAAGAAAGAAAGAAAAAAGGAAACCAACAAATTGTCCCAGAGAAAGATAAATGACTTACCAGATAGATAAAGATGTAAAGCAAGTGTTTTAAAGATGCTTAAAAAACTAAAGGATGATGTGAACAAAGTAAAAAAAAATAAGTATGAGTAAAATGGAAATATTAATAAAAAATATATAAATCCCTAAGATGATACAAAAGAGAAATTCTAGAAAGTCAAGAACTAAAATGTGCAAAAACTGAAATGAAAATATTCACTATAGCCCTGGCTGAATAGCTTGGTTGATTAGAGTGTCATCCCCATATGCAACGGTTGTAGGTTTGAACCCTGGTCAGGGCACATACAGGAACAGATCAATGTTTCTGTCTCTCTCCCTTCCTCTCTCTCTACAAATCAATCAATAAATTAAAAAGAAATTTTCTAGCCTGACCAGGTGGTGGCGCAGTGAATAGAGCATCGAACTGGGATGCGGATGGGTCCAGATTGGAGATCCCGAGATCACCAGCTTGAGCGCAGGCTCATCTGGTTTGAGCAAAAGCTCACCAGCTTGAGTCCAAGGTCACTGCCTCTAGCAAGGGGTTACTCGGTCTGCTGAAGGCCCGCGGTCAAGGCACATATGAGAAAGCAATCAATGAACAACTAAGATGTCAAAACGAAAAGCTGATGATTGATGCTTCTCATTGCTCTCCGTTTTTGTCTGTCTGTTCCTATCTATCCCTCTCTCTGACTCTGTAAAAAAAAAAAAGAAAAGAAAGAAAGAAATTTTCTAGAGGGATTCAAAGGCAGATTTGAACACATAGAGGAAAGACTCAGCAAACTTAAATATAAGTCAATGGAAATTATTTTGAGTCTGAGGAAAAAAGACTGAAGGAAAGTAAATAGAGCTTAAGAGACCTGTGGGACATCATTAAGTAAATCAATATATGCACTGTAGGAATCTCAGAAGAGAAGAGAGGAAAGGGCTGAGAGATTATCTGAATAAGTAATGACTGAAAACTTTCTGGGTTTCATGAAAAATATGAATATACATATTCATGAAGCTCAACAAACTCCAAGTACAATGAACTCAAAACAACCTACACCAAGATACATAATCAAACTACTGAACGCCACACGCAAAGACAGAAAACTTTGAAAGCAGCAGGAGAAGCAACTCATAACAGGTATCCACAGTCTTTCCAATGCTCTTCCTTCCTCTAGTCCTGGCCCTTTCCAGTCCATTATCCACCTCTAGGCTACTAGATCATTCTGAAAGACACATAGAACCCTGTCCCTCCTCTGCCTAAAACTGGTCAACTGCCACTGCCATGATCTGCCCATTGGTTCCTTGAGCCCTACCCGCTTGCTCTTCTCCAAGGCTTCACCCACATTCTGGTTGTACTGACCTGTTTGCGGCTCCCTGCGTAGACATTCTGATTTCACACCTCAGTGTTGATCCACAGAGCTCCCCCTCCTGGAAAGTCCTCTCATGCCTGGCCCACCTTGCAAACACAGCTCACCCTTTCAAGTGCTGCTGTGCAGTCACTTTCTCATAGAGTATTTCCTGGCCACCCTGGCATATGATCACAGCAGGTACACACTTGAGCGTACTTCCCTGTCCCCACTGGGCAGGACCAGTACCTGTTGCACTTCATGTTCCCAGTGCCCAGCATGACCCCCACTCAGAATAAAGAAATCACGTGGAATGGATAGACCTACTGTCACTGGCAACAAGGAGATGTAAGTCATGGTGTCTGCTCTCCAGGAACTTGGAATTGGATTAAGGTTAGAGAATAATACCAGCCAGTAGTCCTGCAGGGAATACAATCAGTGCGCAATTAAATGTCTCAAAAGGGTGTAGACATTGTCTCATCTTCAAAATGAGGATGGCATTTGGGGAATTTTCAGAAACTCTGAAATAGCAGCCAGTATATACTGAGCACACCTCCTGGGTATAGGGGACCGTGCTGATTGTGCTAAAGTGATTATGTCACTGAAGCCTAAAACATCAGTTTGAGCAGATAGAAACCAGACTCTATATAAATCCCTAAGATGACACAAAAGAGAAATTCTAGAAAGTCGAGAATATTGCACATAATTGAGTTTACACCAGCGGTTCTTAGTCACTCCATTAATGTTCTCCTCATGTGCACGTGTCAGTGTGTATTTTATTGACTCTGTAACAGAAGAAAGGCCACAAACAAAAGAAAAAGTTAAATCTTTGAGCCTACAGGAAGACAATGGTTTTGAAAGCTAAGCTTCCAGGAGGAAAAAGAATCTTGATTCCAAAGGGTTCCTGTTTACTTCTCAGGCGAGCCCAGCCCAAGTGTAGATGATAGAGCATACTATAAACCATGGAACTCCGGCATGAAGTCAGAGAAGTTTCCTCCACAAGGAAAGGAGGACCTCAGCCCTTCTCATACACAGAATGTGGGAAGGAGACAGATGGAGCAGGAGGGGAGTCAAAGATGTCAGAGTTCACCAGATACCCTTAGGGTCAAACCTGGGCATAGAGGGTCAGGGTCTTCATATGCATAGGGAGGCATTTGAGAACGTTGTGCTTTGTCTCCCTGAGGGCAGCTTGAGGAAGGAGGCAGACCTAGGAAAAGCCCTGCACTTAGCTCAAAAACACAGCTAAAAGGGCATCCAAGGAGAAGGTAGCTCTGAGCAAGGGAGGCGCCCAAGGTTCTAACTCCCCCACCCGTGAGGGAATTGTGAGGGCGGATGGAGAGAACTACAGAACATGGACCTCAGGACCAAAGGAAAACGGTCCAGACCTCGGTCTTCAGCACAGAGTGTCCAAGCAAGTTCCCGAAGCACCACAGGACCCAGCACAGCGGAGCGGACAGCGTGCAGTGATCCAGGCTCAGGACCGGAGCAGCCACCCAGCAGAGAAAGTGGTAAGGACACCATCCAGCACAAGGTGCCGCACTCGCATGGAACCGGCAGCCTTGTAACTCCCTCTCTGTAGGCCCAGCTCACTTGAAGACAACCAAGAAGGGAGAGAGAAAATCGAGTGCACATTTGTGCAAAGAGATTCATCCATTCATTCTACAAACACTAGGTCCTACTACACGCAAGATAATGCTGTGGACCCTGGGAATACGGCACTGAGCCACAGAAGCCAAGAGCCTGTACTCAAGGGCCTTGAGCTCTTGTAGATAAGCAGACCTATCACAAAACAACCAGGAAAATATCTCAGGGGACTATCAATGTTAGAGTTCTGAAACAGGCAAAATTAAACCATTTTATCTCTTGACTTATACATAAGTACTGAAACACAAAAATAAGCAAAGGAATGATAAACTCAGGATGGTGGTTTTCCCTGCAGGGTAGAGTGGGAGTAACAGGGTCCATGGAGAAGGAGGGAGGAGGAGGAGGGAGGGGGAGGTGATGGGGGGTTCCCTGCCACAGTTCAGCCCTAAGGCACTGGGAATAAATTCTTAAACTGAACAGAGGGCATGCAGGTGTGTGGTTTGTTATTCACTGAGTACACATGGATAATTTATGAACTCTTTTGCATGTATGATTGCCCAATAACTTTTACTGAAAAATACCATTTGCATATCTTAGTGGTGTGTGTGTCAATATTCAAACATGCTCTAAGGATGAAGGCTTCGTGCTCAGGTATGTAAACTTGAGAGACTCTGTGCATAAAGCCACCTGGGTGACACAATAAATAACACTCTCTCTCCTTTCCTTCCTGCAGGAATCTTCAGCACTAGTCCACATTTCTCCCAGTTCTTCTAGGAAATAGTTCTGGTTTTACAGAGGACGTCAGGCAATGGAGTGGCACTGTTGCTGGTCAAAGGGCTCTCACGGAGCAGCTGCTCCATCTTTTTTCGTTATCCCTAGGGAAAGGGACAGCACAGCTGTTGTCTGAGGTTCTGCTGGCTCCCTGATCAGTGCCGACAAGAGTAAAGGAACCTCCCGGGACAGACCAGCCTCTCCTGGTACAACGCCCTGAGATTCTGTCTCTCCCAACACTTTAGACCCCACCGGCTTAAGTTACGGTCACTCACTGACACTCTGCGCTGGGCTAGCAGTCAAGCTCCCTGCTTGACAGACACAAATGAAGATAGAAAGTTAAAAAGATTGAGAAGGGCTTGACCTGTCGTGGCGCAGCAGCTAAAGCGTCAATCTGGAATGCTGAGAGCACCAGTTGGAAACCCTGGGCTTGCCAGGTCAAGTTGTATACAGGAGTTGAGGCTTCCTGCTCCTCCCCCCTTCTTTCTATCTCTGGAAATGAATAAGAACTGAAAAAAAAAAAAGAAAGAGGTTGAGGAGTTCAGTATTATCCTTCAATAATTTGAATTTAAATGTTAACAAATGTCATTTTTTCCACCATTGAGATTTTTCCTTTTGAACTATGGATATACATTACAATAAAATATTTCTAACATCAAATCATTACTGCCTTCCTGCAATGTTAATTTGGTAATAACTTTATCTTAATTTTATAGAATTTTGGTCAATTTGTTAGTGTTAAATTCAGAACTATTTGCTTATTTTCATAACTTAAATTGCACATAACTTAAATTCTTTTGCACAGACATGGAGCATCATGTCAATTGTTACTGAGGATGTTAATACAGTGTGTCTGTAAAGTCATGGTGTACTTTTGACCGGTCAAAAGTAAAAAACGCACCATGACTTTACGGACCCAATGTAAATGAATAAGGAAACTTTCTATGTATTTCCTTATTCTGTTTATAATACATTTGAATGAACCTAACTAATAAAACCATCATCCCAGCCCCTTCATCTATTTTTTTAATAATTTTTATTTTTGGACATTTTATTTTTAGATTTATTCATTTTTAGAGAGGAGAGAGAGAGTAGGGGTGAGGAGCAGGAAGCACCAACTCCCATATGTGCTTTGACCAGGCAAACCTGGGGTTTAGAACCAGAGACCTCAGTGTTCCAGGTCAAAGCTTTATCCACTGCGCCACCACAGGTCAGGGCCCTTCATCTATTTTTAAGAATAAACTTTGATATCTGTGGAAATTTGTCCTAATTAGTTATTCTATCTTTCAAGATTTGCCACTTCTAATGTAATTCTTTTTCATTTATCTATTGATTGATTGATTGATTTTAGTGAGAGAGGAAGAGAGGGGGAGAGAGAAAGAGAGCAACAGGAACGAATATCCATCTGTTCCTGAATGTGCCCTGACTGGGGATCGAACTGGCAACCTCTGTGCTTGCAAATGGTGCTCCAACCAATGGACCTATTTGGCCAGGGCTAATGTAAATTTTTATAGCTATATTTTCCTTGAAATCAGTCTGTATTTTGAGATGTTCATATTTATTTTCTTAATTACACAGAAAGTTTTCTATATTCTTTTCTTTCTCCCTGCACAAAAAAAAAAAAAAAAAAAAGTGAGGCATCAACTTCTTTGTAATTTCCCATTTGTCTTTTAAGTGTTCACTTTTTACTTAATGTTGTTCTTTCTCCCTGCTTTCAAAATATTATATTTGCCGTTCCTCTCTAAGCTGGATTGAACCTTTGATCACGTTCATTCATTACTCACCCCGATCACCGAGTTTCGTTTTCTAAGCCATAGCTCTTCCTTTCTTCATGGCCGTCACCGTCCTTTGTGTCTGATAAGGAGAACTCCCATTTTCACTGTTTTCTAAGATGTTTGAAATCACACATTTACACTTTTTTTTTTAGGGGATTGCAATTTTTTCCCACGTAATTGAAGTTTGTGATCACAGAAAATGCACTATATAATTTCTCCCATTTGCAATGTATTAAGGTCTTCTTTGTATTTAATTACATTTTATCATTGTTCAATGAACTGTTACCAGAGATATTCAGCTGCCTGTAAGGTACAAATTCCAATTTGGTCTATTTAATTAAATTTAGTGATGTTATCATCCAGATTCTCTATTTTCTCACTTAGTTTTGGCTGCTTGATCTTTCAGAGATGTAGGAAACTGTGCTAACTCTTTCTCTTCTGGGCTTCAAAACTTTTTCTCCCTGTGTACCTTATACAAAAGTATTTTGTTGAATATGTCAATGACATGCGGCCACTGCATATATATTGCTGACCCTTGTGTGTAGGTGGTCTTGTACTTTCTGTCAAAAGAAAATTACCTGTCATTTTCTATGCCAAGTGAAAGGAGGGGAGACAGACTCTCACATGCACCCCAACTGAAATCCACCCAGTAACCTCCATCTAGGGCCAATGCTCTGCCCATCTAGGGCCATGCTCGCAACCAAGCTACTTTTAGCACCTGAGGTAGAGGCCTTATGGAGCCATCCTCAGAGCCCGGGGCCAATGTGCTAGAACCAATTGAGCCACTGGTTGTGGGAGGGGAAGAGAGAGAGAAGAGAAAGGGGGAAGGGTAGAGAACACTTCTCCTGTGTGCCCCGACTGGGAATCGAACCTGGGACATCCACATGCCAGGCCAATGCTCTACCACTGAGCCAAC
The DNA here is from genome assembly GCA_037038555.1 of Rhynchonycteris naso. Taxonomy (NCBI): domain Eukaryota; kingdom Metazoa; phylum Chordata; class Mammalia; order Chiroptera; family Emballonuridae; genus Rhynchonycteris; species Rhynchonycteris naso. Next base: position 225,605,582 of record CM072999.1, read on the forward strand.
CAACCAAGGCCAAATTACCTCCATTAATTTTAATGTTTCTATATTTTAATTTCTTAATTATATAATACTAATATCAGAATCTGTTGAGGTTTTTTCTTTTTTAATTTTTTACCTGCACATATTAGCCCAACTTCATAGTTTTAACCTTTCCATTTTCTTCTTTGTTTTCTGAGATAGACAGTCTTTCACAAGTAGGACATGAGATTTGTAGGGTTGTTTTAATTCCGAAGATTTTTTTATTTGGACATCTTTATGTTTACTATCATGAATATGTTTGATCTTATTTATGTTCCTCTTGCTTCCTGCTTTTGGTGTTTGGGAAATATTTTCATTATCATTTTTCATGTGTTTTTACTGTACACACCATGTTGCATTTATGTTATCTCCTGTGGTATTATTAAAATTAGTATTTTTAAAAAATTTATATTTGTAATTACTCTTAAGTCATATAAAATCATACTTGAAAATAAATTTCTCTCATGAGAAAACTCAAAAATAATATCCCTCTTCCTCCTCCTCCATCGGGGGACACATTCAATTCATGCTCAGCTCTCGGTGACTCTTTTCTGGTTTCGTTAATAACAGTTGGGATTTTCATGTTAGTATAATGAAATTACAATTTTTACACAGTATTTGCTCTGCTTTGTGCGTTTAGGTGCGTTTTATATAAAACAATTCTGTTTCATTCGTTTAATTCCCCAAGTCAGGACTTCCCCATTGTAACCACCCCATTTTTACTTACTTTGATTCATTTCTTGGCCAACTTCACTGTTTTGTGAAATAATATTCCTCCAACAGAGTTTATAGGGCTTTTATATTCTGGAACCTTCAGTCTCCCTCCCCTGCCCCAGAGAGAGAAATGATAATGTCTCATGGAAGCCCTTCACCTACAAACAATTTTGCTAATATAAATTTGGAGGCAAAAAGATTCTCCTTTCAAAACAGTAATTTCAAGAAGTCTACTGCAAGCATGAATATAAATAAAATTAAATTAAAATAAACAGATATTCATTTTTATTTTACCATCTACTTACATGACTATAGGCATAAACTGTGTATACACCTTCATAAAGGGACATCACATGATGTCATTCGTCATCTTCTATAAATTGTACTTAATGCTTACTTATCTGGATTCTGACAAGCTTTCTGCTTTATTATTCTTCCTTTCCTCTGTCTGGCCTCTTCTGCAGGTATTGTGTCATCTACCTGTAGCTTCACTATGACACTGCGCCCATGTCATCTCCTCTCACTGTTTTTATTCCTTTGTATTTTTCCTCCGAATTTGGAAGCCTTTCTCAATATGATTCAACATCAGTAGTCTTTGGGAAATAATTTCAAACAAAATATCAGATGCCCAGATTATAAAGAATTATTTTTTTTCCTGCTCTGTGGTGGCACAGTGGATAAAGCACCTACATGAAATGTTAAAGTCTCCTGTTCAAAACCCCGGGCTTGCCCAGACAAGGCACATGCAAGAAGTAACTACCACAAGATGATGTTTCCTACCCCCTTTCTCTCTCTCTTCTCTCGAGAATCAATCAATAAATTTAAAAAATATATTTTTTTTAATGAAAGGATCAGCTATTCAGGTTGAAGTGGGGCTGAGGAGTGGCCCTGCTCCCTAAAACCCACCCAGCACACCCCGGCACAGCCCCCACACACATGGCTCCAGGGTGCTCAGGTTGAAAACTACGCTTCTGCCTTTGTCACTAAACTTTCTGCAGCATGAACTTACTTCTTTACACGGCTGCTGTTGATTTTGATCCGATAACTTCGTTTCTAACAGGAAATGCTATATTTGATCTGATAACTTCGTTTCTAACGGGAAATGCTATATTTGATTTGCTGGCCTCACTAGAAACTTCCTAAAGCAGTGTGCCTAACTCCTCCATACACCTGTAATTTTACAGAGCTTAACCTCTACATTTAATTGGCAGCACAGGCCAAAACGTTTTAAAGAAGTCAAGATTTATTAACATTTGGGGACTTTTAATAGCACTTTTGGCATTCGCTGATGGTAGGTCTCTTTGAAAAACCATAACAGGAAAGAAGAAACTTAATTTTCTTTTCATTAAAAAAAAGAGGCTAAATATCCATTTAAATAAATTTTGAACTACTGGAAACATCTGTCCAAAGGCAGAATATGGAATCAGCTCTAGTAACCACATCAATGAAAAAGGAATGCAATATTTCTTGTGCATTTTTATAGGTTTTGCATCCAGATCCATTATCAACCATTAAAAACATCATTAAATTTCAGTTTCCTTAAAAAATCTCTCCTTATCACAATCATCTTCCTTTTCATCAAAGTCTACTGTGTTTCCATCTTCTCCTTGGCTTCCTGAAGTTTATTGAGCTCAAGTTAGATATTTTCTAAAACTTTTTTGCTCTTTTCTATCGTAATTTTTTTCCCCCCAAATGAATACTGTTCCTCAGCCTCTTGCCTCCCACACTCTCCCTCCTCCACGTTTAATCCTTTGATCAAGGAAAGATCTCCACCTTGATGTCTGCTCATATAAAGTGTGTGGTTTTACTTGGGTCCCATCCCTATCTGTCTGCCTCCTTCTGCGCTTCCTGTCTCCGCCCCTCTGTGGCCCACCAGCCTATGATTGGCAGTTGGTGGAACCAAAGGGAGGGTCTCCCCATCAAGTCTCTGGTCTGAAGTGCTATGTTTACTTCCTTGTCAAAGACATTAAATAAAAAACATTCTTCCGTTTGCATGAATCCTAGTTGTTGAATTCTCATTTCTCCTCTAGCATATTAGGAAGTAAAGCCCAGGAGTGACTTGGAGACAGACAGACAGAAAGAAAAACACTGACTCTGTAACAGGGAAAGCATTTCCTATTACCTCTTTTTCCCAATATATCTTTACTCGCTTCCTTGAAGCTTCTCCGAAGTTCTATATAATAGAAATCCCTCCTGGCTTCTAGTAAGTTGTTAAATAGTATTTCTGGTTTCCAAATTTGTTGGAAATTTAAATCCCCTTCTATATTTTCATAATTATGTCAGTGGGAAGATGTGTGTATGGGGGGGGGAGCGGGGAGTGAATTTAAAGTCCCTTGTTTCCTGCCACCATAACCCACAAACTAGTGTGGTCATTTAAATACAGGAGGCCACTGATCAAACCTGCAATCTTGGTTGAAATGATTGGGAACGACTGGTAGGGCTGAGAGTGAAATGTGTGCTTTGAGTGTGAAGATGGTGGTGGAGAGCTTGAGTGCACAAGCATGTGTGCTTATGCATGGAACGTAGACGTGTATAGGTGCTGACACGACGTGGGGTGGTCACGGAAACAAGGGGTGGACAAACGACATTTAATAGAATTTAAAATCAAAGACTTTGTATACTAATTCCTGTTTCTGACAGATCTAATCCACTCAGGGTCAGACCTTGTTCTCTAACTCACCACAGAGTTAATTCAGGTAACTGAACCGAGCCAATCAGCACCCGCTTTCTCCAGCCTCACAGACCAGTTTCAAACAAGCAGGAAAGCAGTGAGAAGTGAGGGGGGGGGGTTGCTAAGGAATTCTGGAAAAGAAATGTGGACAACATAATGAAAGAGAGGCTCTCTCTGGAGCTCTGTCATGTTCCTATCTAAGCCTGGAACTGTGACGACAATTTTGCTAATGGGAGAGAACTTACTCTGAAGGTGGGTGCAAAAAGTTGAGCAGAAACAAGAAAAGCAGGTCCTTGAAACATTCTCAGGTTATTCTGTCTTTCTTGTTCATGAAACATAAACCGTGGCTTTTGTAGTTTAAACCAGTTCCAGTTGGGTTTTCTGTGATCTCTAAAGAATCCCAACTCACTCAGAGATCCAGGGGTCACGTTCACCTCTATATCTTGTACCTTACATGTGACATCTGCTGTTTTGCTCCATCAGTTTCCAAAGTGGTCATGACACGTTGATGGAAACAAAAGCCCAAATGGTGCAGAGAAGCCAGCCGTTCCGGTCAGCCCAGGTCATCAGCCATCTCTGCAGGTACTGAGCCACAGCACCATGTCAGGACTTCCCCATGCAGAGGACAGCCTCAGATCAAACACATCATGCTGGGTTTATGCTGTGGCACAAATGGCACCACCAACTGAGACCACAGTCACTCTCAAAGCAAGAGTACCTACTTTACCTTATTTTTAATTGATTTTCTTATACACACAGAGAGGGGGAGAAAAAAAGAGAGAACGAGAGAGAAGGATATTTATAGAGAGAGAGAGAAAAGCATGAATTTGTTGTTCCACTTACTTATGCATTCACTGGTTGATTCTTGTATGTGCCCTGACCTGGGATCAAACTCACAACCTTGGTATATCGGGACAACGCTGCAGCTGCAAGCAACTGAGCTTTCCAACCAGGGAGCACCTGCTTTATCTTTAATGGTTCCCTCCAAAGAACACCCATGGGGAAATTGGACTCTCTCATAGAAAAGATGACTAACCGCACAAGTGCAGACTTCCCCCGACTGGACTAGAAGAACTGCCTATGTGATCCATCTCTGTGTCCCAGTACTAAGCACACACCCAATTCAGAGTGCATTCCAAATACGTTGTGACTGATGGTACAGGAAACACGCCCTTCTGGAAAATTACTGAATCTTCCTTACTATGTTAGCGTCCCTTCTTTCCAAATGCCTGCAGTTACCTAATAAAAGTTAAAGAATTAATTGTCCCCAAAGCGGAGGGTTTATTGCACAGGTTTTGGGAGAAGAAAGGAAGAAGAAATGGTCAAGCCAATAAGAGATAGCAGGTGCTGGTGTTGAGTCTTTGAAGGATGACCTCATGATGGGTCCCAGGAGGAGACACATGGACAGGACACCTGGTTCATGTCCTGATCTTCCCATTTACTGGCTGCGTGATCGCAGATGATGATGGTGATAACTCTTATTCTTCCACCATATAAGATAAAGTGTTACTGAGAAATATTTTAAAGACCTAAATAATTGTAATAATACACCATCTCTGTGGATTTTAAGACTCAGTATTATAAGAAGGTCAGTTCTCCCAAATTTATCTATAGATCCAAAGAACCATATGGGACAACGGACAGGAGAGAAGGTCTCAGTGGCAGCAGGAGTCAGACATGATTCTGAGCTCTGAGGGTAGCAAGCTGACTAAGGCCCTCATGGGAAGGCTCAGCCCAAAGAAACGACGTTTCAGAAATTTCCTGTGATATGCAACTTTGAGCAAACAGCTCTTTCCTCATCCACACACCCTGCCCAACCAGATTCCTGCTAGAATAATTGGGGTTCCTGGCCTATTGGATCAGTGGTAAAGCATCAGCCTGACATGTAATGTCCTGGGTTTGACTTCCAGTCAGGGCACACAGGAGAAGCAACCATCTACTTTTCCACCCTTCCCCATTCTATCTCTCTGTCTCTCTTCCCCTCCACCTCAGGCACTAAAAATAGCTCAGTTGTGAGTACAGCCCCACATGGGCAGAGCATCGGTCCCAGACAGGGGTTGACAGGGGGATCCTGGTTAGGGTGCCTGTGAGAGTCTGTCTACCTCCCCTCTTCTCACTTGTTAAAGAAGGGGAAAAGAAAGAATAATATATTGGGACAGTTTTGGAAATAATTATCATTATACACAATGTAACAGCCAAAGAATTTACAAATAGAAAGTGAAAGCCTTCTAGACAGAAAATGATGAAATGTTACTGAGAGAAATTTGTGAAAAACCCAAATAACTGTAGGACTCCACCAGTTCTGTGAATTTGAAAATAATTTTATAAGGAGATCAGTTCAATCAAATTTACCTACAGACCCAATATAATCTCAATCAAATTCAAGCAGATCTTGTAAAACTTGATAAGCTGATTCTAAAATGTATATGAAAATGCAAAGGGGTCAACAATGTTCAAAAATAAACCTGGAGACAAAGAACAAGTTTATATTAGGCAGCCTCAGTAAGATGGTGTGGAACAGCACAAGGTTACAGAAAAGAATTCATGGATTGAAACTGAGAGTCCAGAAATACATATAGATGTTCATGTGTATTAAGACAAGGGAAATATTGGAGTACATTGAGAAAAAAATTTTGAGAGAGAGGGAGACAGAGACAGGAAGGGAGGGAGAAAGGGAGGAAGAGAAAGTGAGAAGCATCAACTCACAGTTGCTTTCACTTTAGTTATGCATTGATTACTTCTCATATGTGCCCTGTCCAGGGAGCTCAAGCCAAACCAGGGACCCCTTGCTCAAGCCAGCGACCTGCATTCAAGCTGACAGGCCCAAGCTCAAGCTGATGAGCCTACACCCAAGCCAGCAACCTCAGGGTTTTGAACCGGTGACCTCAACATTTCAGGTAGACATTCTATCCCCTACGCCACCACCAGTCAGTCCAGTTAACATTTTCAATAAATGGTACTGGGTCAATTTGTTATTCAGAAAATTAAAAACTGAATCCCCACCTCTTACTATGAACAAAAATCATCTGCACATTGACCTTAGATATAAAAGCAAAACAGGAAGGCATCTAGGCAATAACAAAGAACAACACAAGGTCTTCATGACCTTGGGGTAGGCCAATACATCTTTGAAAAAGCATCATGTCCAAAATAAAGCACAAACATAAAGGAAAAGAATGGTAAATTAAGCCTCATTAAATTAAAAATTCCTATATATCAAAAAAGACCATTAAGAAAATGCATGTGAGCCAATGAGTGAGACAAGAAGATTTTAAACCCAGCACATACAAAGGAGCCTCTATATCAGTTTAAAAAGAGCCAGATAGGCCTTGGCTGGTTGGCTCAGCAGTAGAGCATCGGCCTGGGGTATGGAAGTCCGGGTTTGATTCCCGGTCAGGTCACACAGGAGAAACACCCATCTGCTTCTCCACCCTTCCCCCTCTCCTTTTTCTCTGTTTCTCTCTTCCTCTCCCGCAGCAAAGGCTCCATTGGAGCAAAGTTGGCCCAAGCACTGAGGATGGCTCAATGGCCTCTGCCTCAGGCACTAGCATGGTTCCGGTTGCAGTGGAGCAATGCCCCAGATGGGCAGAGCATCGCCTCCTGGTAGGCATGCCGTGTGGATCTTGGTCGGGAGCATGTAGGAGTCTGTCTCTCTGCCTCCCCACTTCTCACTTCAGAAAAATACAAAAATAAATAAATAAATAAGCCAGATGACAGGAATCTTGTCCCCCTCCCCACCTCGCCCCAGGCAAGTCTTGAACTAGAACTTCACAAATAGCATATCCAAATGGCTTACAAATATATGAAAGGTTCCCAACATAATTAATCATCAGGGAAATTCATATTAAAAGCACAATGTGACAGCACTATACACTTGCGAGAACATTTTTTTAAATTGTCAAAGACATTGGGCAACTGGAACTCTTACAGGTGCCAGGTAGAAATAGAATGAATACAATCACTTCAGAAACCTGTCAGTGTGCACTAAAGCTATGACTTATGCATACCTACGTTTCATTAGCTCTATTCCTGTGTATGTACTCCCAAGAACTGCATGCATTTATGCACCAAAATACATTATAAGACTATTCCTGCCTGACCAGGGGGTGGCACAGTGGATAGAGCGTCGGACTGGGATGCGGAAGACCTAGGTTCGAGACCCCGAGTTCGCCAGCTTGAGCACGGGCCCATCTGGCTTGAGCAAAAGCTCACCAGCTTGGACCCACGGTTGCTGGCTCCAGCAAGGGGTTGCTCGGTCTGCTGAAGGCCCGCGGTCAAGGCACATGTGAGAAAGCAATCAATGAACAACTATAGTGTCACAACGACAACGAAAAACTGATGATTGATGCTTCTCACCTCTCTCCATTCCTGTCTGTTTGTCCCTACCTATCCCTCTCTCTGACTCTCTGTTTCTGTAAAAAAATATATATATACTATTTCTAATATCATTACTTATGTCCATTCATAGTATATTGGATAAACAGTGGCGTAAACAATCAATGGATACTATACTTCCATGAAAAACAACCACATAGCAAGATGGATGAATCTCAAAAGCATAATAATAAGCAAAATAAGACAGCGGTAAAATTGTACATACTGTATGATTCCATTTATAATCGGTTTTAAAATAAGCAAAACAAATGCACGGTGAGAAAATACAGAATACTGTTTACCTTGAGGAATAGAATGCACTGGTGAAGGCACCAGGAAGGCCTCTGGGATGCTGGTCATGTTCTATTTCTGGATCTGGGTGTCGGTTACCCAAGGGCTTGCCAAAGTTGATGCAGGACATGGAAGAAGAGTTTCAAATCCCAGTATATATGACTTCAGAGTCCTGTCAATTACACTATCTTACTAAATATGGTATGGTAAGGAAGTCTACTTAAAAATGGATATGAATAAGAAAATTTTCAAATTAGCTCTCCTTTAAACATCCATTTGGTGACGGAAATCACAGAACCATGACTGAGAAACCACTGCCACCTAGTGGTAGCCTGCCCTAATTGCAGGACCAGATATTTGGGGCGTGACTCAACTTCCAAGTGTGCCAATTCAAAGGCGGAGGATAACAGCAAAAAATATGTTCAGTCTCCCCATGTACACCCAATATTTCTTCCTCAAGTGATTGTGTATGGAAATAAATCACTTTTCCTTCCTATGGCTTCATCCTAGTAATATAAATATTCACTCTTTATCCTATATTCATAAAAATAAGAATGCTACCTACCAATCATTGAACAGTCACTTCATGCCAGACACTGTATTAATCTCTTTGCACAGATGATGTCATTTACTTAACATAACAATTCTATGGAGTCTACTATAATACCCACTTCAGATATGAGTATAGTGAGCACTAGCTAGGTAACTCAGTTGGTTAGAGTGTCTTCCTGATACACCAAGGTTGCAGGTTGATTCCAGGTCAAGGTACATACAAGAATCACCCAATGAATGCATAAATAAGTGGAACTACAAATAAGTGTTTCTCTCTCTCTCTTCCCCTTCTAAATATCAATAAATAAAAGATTAAGAAAAAAGAAATAAGTCGACTGAGATGAGATGTGCTGAAATTTCTCAAGTCATCGCAGATATTAAGCAATCAAGTTGAGATTTCAAGCCACATCTGTAGGATTCCAGATGTCCTGCTCTCCTATTTCCCAAGTGTGAAAGTCAGGCATGTTGTCCTCGCAGTAGGGAATGCAGAGATGGGAGTTCTAGGGGAGGGGGCGCCAAGGATTCACTGTGGATTGTGAGCAAACCACTCTACTTCCCAGGGCCTCAATTCTCTTATCTTTCCACTAAAAGACTTGCCCAGATGATGTCTGAGGCTCCTTCCCACTCCATCACCTAATAACTCCTAAACGCAGAAGAAAAGCATTAATCTAAGTCACTTGCAATATGTTTTTGCGGTTTGGTACAACTATTTTTAGACCATCGCTGAATAAGAGCTCATTTTATGGAGCCGGTCACAAATTTCCCACAATCTTTAGGGGAAATCCAGGCTTGAGAGATTCTAGTGCTTAACAAGATGATGTAATGCAGGAAAATATATAGCTGGAAGAAAATTTTATTAGTGTGAGTAAATGTACATTTTCAAATGAACTACAAGAACTTAAGAAGTAAATGAATACGCCCCACGGGGGAAATCACCTAAGACTTGAGAACAGAGCGTGCAGTGTTCATTTTCAGGCAGTCTGAGAACCTCTGCAGATGTGAGCAAAAAAGAAAAGTGTGCAGGACCTTTAACCCCAGAAGGAAAAACAAATGACCTTAGAAAAATATCTTCAGTGAGCAGACTGAGGACATGCTGTGACAGGTGCTTTTGTCAGATAAAGGAACATTATAAGGCTCCATGAGTTACTCTATCATTGAGTAGAAGTGCACTTATGCAAATATGGTGATGTGACACCTACAGGATTAGCAACATTTAAGAATAATGCATCCCTGGCTGGTTAGCTCAGTCCGTTAAGAATGTCGTTCTGATACAATAAGGTTGCGGTTCGATCCCCAGTCAGGGCACACACAGGAAGCAACTAATGGATACACGACTGAGTGGAACAGCAAATGAGTGCTTCCCTTTCTCCACCCCTCCCTCTCCCTCTCTGTCTTTGTCAAGGAATAAAAAGTAAAATAAAAAATTAAGCCCTGGTCAGATAGCTCAGTTGGTCGGAGCATCCTCCCAGAGCACAGAAGATGGTGGTTTGATTCCCTGGTCAGGGAACAGGGCACATACAGAAGCAACTCGATGTCCTGTCTCTCTCTTAAAAAAAAATAAATAAATAAAAATAAATTAATTTTTTAAAAAGAATAATGCGTGATATTGGTCAGCATTCAAACAGTGGAGTAGGCACCTCCCAGTTCCACATGCCTATTTTCCCCAAATAAGCACGTTGGCTCATGCAAATGCAAGAAGTAACATGCTGGGTCACATAAATTCTGTGACATTCTTCTACATTGTCACATACCTAGAATATGTTTGACACATGCATCCTGGCAAATTTCAATCCCATGATGTCAACTTCAGAGTTTAAAACTGTGACAAACCATTAGTGACTGGGAAACCTACTCATTTCCATTATGATTTCACATAGCTAATCTTAAGTGAATAAAGGAAGGGGTAAGTCAGCGCATAATGAGAAAGGTATCCCAGAGAGATGCTCTTTTGTCCTATCTTCCGTGTCCTGCCTCTGTAGAGGCACGCAGGGTGTGTTTCAATCATTAAACAAGAATTTGTCAGTGTGTAAGCTAAGAATAAATTCATAGAGTAGGCATCTTAGGGAACACCACTCACTGATGCTTTCAAAACCAATAAAGCATCACAAGGAATCAAGGGACCACGGCCTTGATGGGACTAAAGCAACTAGCTCACTCCCAACCCGGTTCCCAGTGGGCCATGGGCCACATGCACACCTTCACAGGTGAGGAGACTAAAACACAGAGAGCAAACTGAGCCTGCATCCATCCCACGGAGCCAGGGTAGGTGCCTCCAAGGGCGGCCGGAGGGTTCCTCCGTGGAATGCCCCTCTGCCCTTTCTGGTCTTGTGCTTCTGTTCACACCCATCCCAGCAGCCAACACTCCCTTTCAAGTGCCATCTGGCTCCCCAGTGCAACTAAGCCTCCTCAGTGCTTGCTCCAACCCTAGAAGGCTTCTCTCTCCTTGTCCAACTGCGAAGCATTACTCCACAGAAGCTAAAGGAAGGATAGACCTTCCGCACATCTAGCCCTCTCTCCTCACATCAGTTCAACCCAACAAATCCTGCCTGACATATAATAGGTTCTCAAGTTTTAGCTACTGGATATGGGGATTTGCCAAACTGTTTACATTTACAAGAGGAACAAGATCCATCCACTCTGCTTTCTCTGAGTTCAGAGTCCAGCTGAGAAGTGGGGCATGTTCAAAAGTAGCTCGAATTAATGAGAAACCAGCAGCATGTTGGGTGACCTGTGGGAGGAGGCGGCATTTGAGGAAGACCTACAGGATTCATGGGAAAGTTCAATTGACAGATAAGATAATGCTTCCTCTTTTCTTTAGAATCTTTCCCTTCCGATTTCTTCACATTTTTCTGAGAACTATTCCTCAAATAGGCAGGCTCATGAACAACCTCCACTGAGTGTTTATGGGTGGACAGAGGAACGGCTGGCTGGATGGATGGATGGGAAATGCTCCCTGCCTGCATTCTGTGATGGCTCCCTATTGTGCACCATACTGGATTTTAGCTAGTCTTGATTGACCAACCCCATGTCACAGCTTAATCTTCACTGTGCTCCATTCAAATGTCCTAAGCACCTTGGAGAAATCTTTTATTAGACTTTGCATTTGCCTGTAGGGTTCTTCTGCCATAAATGGCCTGTTACCCTTTTCAAACTCTCCATCCTCCAAAGTCAAGTTCAAGTTACACTTCACTATCTTGACGATAATAGCCCACAGAGATATCTCCTATCTCTGAATATCTACAGGACTTGCAATGGGAACAAGGTCATTTGTTCCTCAAACACATAGTGCCCAGAATCTCCCTTGACTCTATCAAATGAAACCAGATTTTCCTACAAGATACTGATCTTCATACACAGAAACATTCTGCATTCATGATGTGTCCCTTCCCAGACACCTGGCCTACAAGCTGCTGAGCAAGGCGGGATCGGGGTGGAGGCACTGAACAGATGGAGATAAAACTGAGTTTAAATCCAAACTCCCTCACGTACAACTCATTCATTCCTCCAAAACATCACTTCCTCATCTGAAAAAAATGAGATCAAGATGCCTGTATTAGCCCTGGCCAATTGGCTTAGTGGTAGAGTGTCAGCCTGGTATGTGGAAGTCCCAGGTTCAATTCCTGGTCAGGGCACACAGGAGAAGTGACCATCTGCTTCTTCATCCCTCCCCCACTCTGTCTTTCTCTCTCTATTCTCCTCCCACAGCCATGGCTCAAATGGTTCTAGCATGGTTGGCCCCAGGTGCTGAGGATGGTTCCATGACCTCACCTTAGGCGCTAAAATAGCTCAGTTGCTGAGCAACATAGCAATGCCCCAGATGGGCAGAGCATTGATTGCCTTGTAGTGGGCTTGCCAAGTGGATCCCAGTCAGGGCACATGCGGGAATCTGTCTCTGCAACACCCCCCCCCTCAATAAAAAGTGAAAATTAAAAAAAGAAAAGATGCCTGTATTGAAAACGTGGCATGGCAGGCCCCAGCCAGGTGGCTCTGTGGATAAAGCATTGTCCCATCATGCCAAGGTCACAGATTCAATCCCCAGCCAGGGTGCATAGGAGCATAGGAGAAGCAGTCAATGAGGGCACAACTAAAAAAAAAAAAAAAAAAAAAAAAGGAACAATTAAGTGGAACAAGTTGATGCTTCTCTCTCTCTCTCTCTCTCCCCCTTCCCCTCCCCCAACACCTTCCTTCTTCTCTCCCTCTCAAACCAATGGGGGGGGGGGGTGGAGAAGACATGGCATGACAGTTAAATGAAACAACCCATGTGAATGCACTTAGTATAGGCAGGTAGCAAGCTTTGGACCTTCAACAAATGTGTAACACCCTCTTGTACTGGAAGCTCTAAAATGCAGGGAGAAGCAGGGGCAGAAGAAAAACAGTCCCCTCTCTCCAATGGTTAATGCTATCAAATCCTGAAACTAACAGTCTGGTGTTTTGTTGTTTTTTTGGCAAGAAGAGGGGTGATAGAGAGACTCCCACATGTGTACTGACCGGGATCCACCCAGCAACCCCATCTTGGGTTGATACTTGAATCAACCAAGCTATTTTTAGCACCTGAGGCCAATGCTCAGACCAATCAAGCTAACCTCAGAGCCTGGAGTCATGCTCAAACCAATTGAGCAACTGGCTACAAAAGGGGAGGAGGGAGAGAAGGGGGGGGAAGAGAAGCAGATGGTCACTTCTTCTGTGTGCCCTAACTGAGAATTGAACCCAGGACATCTGCACGCTGGGCCAATGCTCTACCCACTGAGACAACCAGCCAATGCCTAATCTGCTATTTCACTCATTCATTGGAAGAAGACTGTGCAAAAGTCACACTTTAAATCTGAAATCTCTGTTTTGCAGGGTCAGCCCTCGCTCTACAAAGCCCTGTAACCCTGGAGAGAACAGGGTGACACTCTTTACAGGCAACATAAACATGCTACAGATCTCCAGAGTCGAGGATTTACCCAAACAATGTGATTCTCCTCCAAGCCAAGCTCCCAGACAGCTCCACTGCTCCTCTCTAATTACCATAAAATGCCTTCAGACCAACCACACTGACGCTTCATCCTTCCATGTCAAGGGCAGCCTCTCCTGGCCACTGGGCATCTCCTGCAGTGAACAGGAGCAGCCAGACCGGACGTGCTGCACTTCCAGGTCCTGAATCAGAGAACCTACTCATCCTGGCACCTCTTGCTGGCCCTGTTTACAAACTTCCTGTGATTTCAGAAATCTAAACTTGAATGAGCAGAAAAAGTCCAAGATGGCGTAGTAGGAAGATCCTGAGCTCATCTGGTCCCATAGGCACAACCAATCTATAATCACAGGTGGACTAATTCCCTCGGCGGGGGACTGGGCACTGGTCGGACAGAGCCTCGACAACAGGAGCGGCATCAAGACAGGAGGGGGAGGCAGGGACACAGACTGACCCAGGAAAACCCACACCCTGCTTCAGCATTTCACGGTGTCGGCAGGGGAGATTTCAAAGGTACAGACTTTTCTCTGAGGAGCAGGGTGGGATTTGAGCTCCACATCAGGCACCCCAGTCCTGGGATCCTGCACCATAGACAGGAGCCCAGAAAACACCTGGCTTTGAAAGCTGATAGGAGTATACCCAGGTAAACTACAGAACTGCAAGGAAAGGAGGACCTACTCTTAAAGGACTCACTCAAGCTAGAAATCAGCAGAAAAAACAGCAGCTAGGAAACCACATGAACCAGACCATAGTGGAGGGAGCCCACACGGGGTGCCTTTGGAGAGAGAGGAGAGAGCGGGGCTATCCCGGGGACAGTGCAGCAGCCAGGGAAGTAGGAAGAGAACAGGAGAGCAGGCAGCATGGGAATGTAAGAGGGAGAGTCAATGGAGCACATGCAACAGAAAAACCCAACAGGCGGAAGACTTTCCCGAATGACATCATTCTTCCCTTGGTATCTCAAACCAGCCCTCCGATAGCCACCCTCAGCTCCCTGACTGAAGTAACCACCAGGTCTACACTCCGTGCCACTGCACCACCGCCTCAGTGCTGGCCCTGCTCACTTCCCGGCTGCCAAGCAATGGGACCAGTTCAGTCATCCCTCTTCCTTCTAGCCCAATCTCAAAACTCCTTCAAGTATGCCCACTCTCTAAAATATAATTGTGACCATATTACACACCCACTCTCCCTGAAAGTCTTAGGTGGCTTCCATCCGCCCTCAGAGGGAAGCACAGGAACGTCCCTCACAACTGGCTCAGCCAGTCCCCAGCCTCACTGCCGGCCGTGCGCTCTCACAGTCTGGCCTCGCCACCTCCGCGCAGTGGCCCCGTGTGAATGCTTGGCCCGAGCCATTTCTCCTTACTAGTGTGTTTTTCCTCCTTATTCACCTAGAATGTTCCTACTCATCCTTCAAGTCTTGATTTAACGGCTGTGTTAGTTTCTTGAGGCTGCCATTATAAAGTACTCCTGACAGGTGGTTAAACAAGTGAGATTTATTGTCTCCACTTCTGGAGCCTCCATGTCTGAAATCAAGTCATAGGAATGGTTCCTTCTGAGGTTCTGTGAGGGGAATCTGTCCTAGTCCTCTCTCCTGGCCTTGGGTAGCGTCAGGAGTTCCCTGACTCACATCTGGCATCCTCCTTTTGTCTTCACGTCATCCTCCAGCTCTTGCATGGCTCTGTCTGAGTCCACATTTCCCCTTATTATAAGGGCACAGTTGACTGTGGCCATTTGGCTCAGTGGTAGAGCAGTGGCCCAGTGTGTGGATGTCCCAGGTTCAATTCCCAGTCAGGGCTCACAGAAGAGGAAACCATCTGATAGAGGAGGAAGCTATTCTTCCTCCTCTCTCTCCCCCTCTCTCTCTCACTCCATCCTGCAGCCGTGGCTCGATTGATTTAAGCACGTTGGCCCGAAAGCTGAGGATGGCTCTGTGGAGCCTCTGCCTCAAGTGCTAAAAATAGTTCAATTGCAAGCATGGCCCCAAATGGGCAGAGCATCAGCCCCAGATGGGGGTTGCTGAGTGGATCCCAGTCAGGGTGCATGCGGGAATCTGTCTATCTCCCCTCCTCTCACTTAAAAAATAATAATAAGGGTACAGTCATAGTGGATCAGGGTCCACCCAATAACTGTAATATAATCATCTTTACTTGATCATGAGAAAAGACCCTATTTCTAAATAAGGTCACATTCATAGGTACTATGGGTTAGGACTTCAGCATCTTTGGGCGGGACAAAATTCAACCCATAAAAGCCATTATTATATCAACTACCCTTTCTTCTTTCTGCCTACAATAACACCCCTGTCCTTGCAAATAAAAACTCCCCACTAAACTTTAGCCTCCTCTCCACCCAATAATTCACAGGCTGGAACCAAGAAGATCAGGACCCAATGAAATATTCCAGCTCCATTAGCCGTTTGCCCTTGCAGGGAAACCGAATTCTTTTTGATGGCCTTCTGGGTCAAGGGCGAAGCGACAGACGTTAAAGTCACAGGTCACCCAAAATAAGGAGTCTGAGAGAGCCTTCCTGCACCCCACACCAGGCCACAGTGATGCAAAACTGCACACGGGGGGAGAGGGGCAAGGCTGAGCAGGAAGTAAACGGGATTCCCTGTGCCGACCCAGCAACGCAGAGAGCAGCTTTGGTGCTGAACAAAAAGGGAAAGACTAGAGCCTGACCAGACGGTGCCACAGCGGATAGAGCAGTGGTAGTCAACCTGGTCCCTACCGCTCACTAGTGGGCGTTACAGCTTTCATGGTGGGCAGTAGCAGAGCAACCAAAGTATAAATAAAAAGATAGACTTAACTATAATAAGTTGTTTTATAAAGATTTATTCTGCCAAACTTAGCAAAAATCTGACATAAAGTACATGGTAAATAATTATTACTATATGCTTTAACTTGCTGTAACTCTGCTGTATAAATTTTATAAAGTAAAGTTACTTCCCTGCTTTATAAATCACCATTACTGTGGAACCGGTAGGCAGTTAGAAAATTTTACTACTAACAGAGATACAAAAGTGGGCAGTAGGTATAAAAAGGTTGACTACCCCTGGGATAGAACATTGGACTGGGATGCAGAGGACCCAGGTTTAAAACCCCAAGGTCACCAGCTTGAGCATGGGCTCATCCAGATTGAGCACGGGTTCACTAGTTTGAGCGTAAGGTCCCGGCTTGAGTGTAGGATCATAAGCATGACCTCATGGTCACTGGCTTGATTCCAAAGGTCACTGGCATGAGCCCAAGGTCGCTGCCCTGAGCAAGGGGTCACTCACTCTGCTCTAGCCCCCTGGTCAAGGCACATATGAGAAAACAATCAATGAACAACTAAGGTACCGCAATAAAGAATTGATTCTTCTCATTTATCCCCCTTCCTGTTTGTCCCTATCTGTCCCTCTTTCTCTCACTCTCTGTTACAAAAAAAAAAAAAAAAAAAAAAAAAAGGAAGGACTAGAACCTATTCCTGAGAGGGAGTGAGCTGGCCTCAGCCCTAAGGCAGAATTACAGCCCAAATTCATGCTGCCAAGGTGGTCTGAATTCTAGTCTCTCTCTCCCTCCTCCCCAAACTTAGCCACTGAGACTGAGAAGGTACCTACATGTCCATGAAGATGATGATGTTCTAGACAAAAATGAAATAACTAGTAAAAGAAATATGCAGCATCTTTAGAATAAAAACAATTCAAGTTCGAACCACATCATGTTGATACAAGCACACTGACTCTTTTTAAAGAAAGGCAAATGAATAGAAAACTCTAGGTGTTTTTTTTTTACTTGACACTTTTAAAGTTGATACCCTAACAGTATATAATATTTATTATTAAAACCATATATAAGCCCTAGCTGACTGGCTCAGTGGTATAGCGTTGGCCCAGCATGTGGAAGTCCCGGGTTCGATCCCCAGCCAGGACACACAGGAGAAGCGCCCATCTGCTTCTCCACCCTCCCCCCTCTATTTTCTCTCTAGCTCTCTCTTCCCCTCCCACAGCCAACTCCATTGGAGCAAAGTTGGCCCGGGTGCTTAGGACGGCTCCATGGCCTCTGCCTCAGGCACTAGAATGGCTCTGGCTGCAAAGGAGCGACTCCTCAAATGGGCAGAGCACCAGAGGGGCTGAGCATTGTCCCCTGGTGGGCACGCCAGGTGGATCCCAGTCGGGTGCATACGGGAGTCTGTCTCTCTGCTTCTCACTTCAGAAAAATACAAAAAAAAACCACACCAAAAATATATATATAATGAACAGTCTTCATTCCTCTAACATCTGATTAAATTTCTTCACTTCCTGTTACTCTTTATGCCTTTTTTTTTTTTTTTTTGCAGGAGGTATTGACATTGCTGGAGAAAAATTTATTGCTTGGAATCCAACGATTGTAAAAACATTATTGTTTTCATAACATCACAGTGAAAACAAGACTCGGGCATGAGTTCTACCAACAAGGAGGAGCCGGCACTGCATCCACAGCCCAGGAAGTGAGGAACCCCTCACCTCCACATTACAGGACCCCCACCATCCGCACTACAGGGCAACCCCTTCACCTCCCATTACAGGACCCCCACCATCCATCCGCACTACAGGACAACCCCTTCACCTCCCATTACAGGACCACCCCCCTCACCTCCCCACATTGCAGAACCACCCCCCTCACCTCCTCACATTACAGGACCACCCCCTTCACCTCCTCATATTACAGGACCACCCCTCACCTCCTCACATTACAGGACCACCCCTCACCTCCCCACATTGCAGGACCACCCCCCTCACCTCCCCACACTGCAGGACAACCCCTCACCTCCTCACATTACAGGACCACCCCTCACCTCCCACATTGCAGGTCCACCCCTTACCTCCCCACATTGCAGGACCACCCCTCACCTCCTCACATTATAGGACCACCCCTCACCTCCCCACATTTCAGGACCACCCCTCACCTCCCCACATTGCAGGACCACCTCCCCACATTGCAGGACCACCCCCCTCACCTCTCCACAATGCAGGACCACCCCCCTCACCTCTCCACATTGCTGGACCACCCCTCACCTCCGCATATTACAGGACAGTGTCATCCCCTTTGTAAGAGGCAGGTGGTAAGAGATAACAGGATAGGCGTCAAATAAAATGAAGCATTTCAGACCTTGAAAGGGCCTTAAAAATCAATATTCTGTGAATGTTTAAGGCGGTACATTGTGGGACACCAGACAAGCCTGGGTGGATGAAGCCAGAGCAGAAAGCTCAATGACTTAGGAAGCTGTGGAACCACCTAAAGAATTTGCTCCAGAGCTTGGACAAGTGTCCAGGTGGCTCTTGAGTTCCAGGGTCCCTTCATCACTGCCGCTGCCCCTGGCGGAGAGCACAAAGCCAGGCCGTAGCCTCCCCTGGGACAGTCAGGGCAAATCGTGGGCAGAGCACCCACTGAGAGAGAGGAAAGTAGCCACCCCTCAAAGTGTCAGACTCGCATGCATCTACACATAGCACCTTAGACACAAAATAGGCACAGTTATAAAAATACAGCGAGTCAGACTTTGTAATCAAGTGAAATTTGCGTTATTGCAGAAGAGATAGAGAACAGATTTGAAAATTCAGATACAAGGAAGTGCCCTTCTGAAACAGATTTCTGCAGCGTGAGGGAACGGTGAGAGGGGACAGGGAGCGCATGAATGACCAGGAACCAGGCTGAGGCACAGAGATAAGAAACAAAAGGGTCTGAGAGAGTCATCTCCGTCACCATACCTAGTGCAGCCCGGGCACGGTTCCCCAGTGGGGCCCTTAGCTGTTAACCTCAGACCACCGTGCAGGAAGCGAAACTTGTTGAAGATAATTATACTTTGCTTCACTTTTAAGGAGCTATAGAGTTATTCCATAGGATGGATTGCTCCTGCTTTTCCTTTACTTGTTTGTTAAGGAGGCCCTCGGAGATGTCAGAACAACACCTCTCTGGACCAGTGGCAAGGACAGCAGTGCTCCGGCCGGAGAGGGCAGACCAGAGCAGCACGTCCCTCCAACTAGACATACTCTTCCCTGCGTGTCTGCATCAGCGCTGAGTCCTCGTGCCTGTGATGTGAGTGGGTCACACAACATGTCAGCACCTCGACTGTTTCTGTTTCCTATTGCTGCTGCTGCTACAAGTTACCACACACAGTGTCTTAAAACAACACAAATTCGTTCCCTTCCAGTCATACAGGTCAGCAGTCCAAAATGGGTCTCATTGGGCTAAAATCAACTTGTTCCTTCTGGAGGCTCAGGGGACACTGTTTCCATTTCCGGCTTCTGGAGGCCGCCCTCACACCTCCCTCTTCTTCCCTCTTCCAGCAATGTCGGGCTGGATGCTTCTCAGACTGTCACCCCTCTGGGTCTCCTTCTCTATTTCTATGGACTCTTGTGATCACACAGGGGCCACCCAGCTAATCCGGGATCATCTCCCAATCTTAAAGTCATCTGATCCCATTAAAGTCACCTCACTTTTATCTGCAACCTAATCCCCCTTTGCCACTTAACCTGACAAGAGTCTCAGGTTCTGGGGATTGGACATGGCGGGGGCGGGGGGGTATCACTCTGCCTACCACACCAGGAACACAAACTTCTGCTTCCACGCTAATCACACATCATGCTTCTCGCCCACCCTTCACGTCACGCTTCTCGGCCACCCTTCACGTCCGCATGGCCCCAGGGTGAGTGCCAATGGGATAAGAAGCAGGCATTTCACCTAGTGAATCACCTGACACAAGAGTGGGGGCGGGGGAGGAGAGGAGACTGGGGGTCACACCAGCTACTGTGCTGCTGCCACAGCACCAGTGCCTTGTTGGTCACCATTTCCACAGCAGAACTACAAGGCCGCCCAGTCAACATGGTTGGTAGTGGCCGTGGGAATCCGAGCCCACGTGCATCATGACAGCTTTGAGTTTGTTCTTTTTCAGGCGTTTGTCCTTCCCCAGCTGGCAGTCCCCTGGCCTGTGCACACACATGATGAATTTTCAAAATGCAAATAAAAGAACAATGTGATGAATATGCTTCATTCAAAAGACTGTCCTTATTCTGAGCCTTTGTCCTTCCTATTGTTTTGGTTTTAAAATGATTTTTGGTTTCTAGGATGTTGGGGGTAGAAAATGAGGGTGGTTGGTGTTTGACAGACCTGGTCTTGAATCTCAGCTCTGCTGCCCGCTGCCTGTGCTTTGGACTGGCCCTGGCCCTGTTTGCTTCTCTGTAAAGGGTGGACAAGGTCCATCACTCAGAGCTGTTGCAGGTGCTGAGAAAATGCACAGTGCCTGGCCCGGGGCCTAACGCTGCTGCTGATGTCAATTCTCTCCTCTTGCCATCTCTGCAATGCCCACCATCACTGGGCTCCAGCTATCAGTGTTTTGCAAATGACGCCTGGAGTCACATTCCCAGACCTTCCTCTCCCTGGTCCTTACTTTTCCCATAGCCTGCTAAACATCTCTAACCAACGCCGTGGCGGTACCTCCAGAGCTGAGCCCTCCCTTCCCCGGCATCTGTTTCCTCTCCCATTTTCTTTGCTTCTATTAATGATAAATGGCCAGTGTCTGGTCACCCAGGCCAGTAACCTGGGTCTTCTTTGGTTTGCTTTTCCCCTAAACTACAAGTCCCTGGCTTGGTGTCACCCCCTCCCGTGAGCTTCCTTCTCCCAGTTCTCACTGCCACCATATCAGAGCCCACACATACCACTCCTGGTGGCCTCATACCGCAGCCTCCCTGCCCCGGGGGACTACCTTTAGAGGTGTCACCACTCTACTCCCTGTCCATATGCATTTAATAGTTTTCAAACGCCTCTAAAATCACATTCAGACGCCTCGCCTGGGTCCCCACGTCCTCCGTGGCCTCCCACCCGCTCTCCTGCTGCTCCTCCATCCATCCCAACCGCAGCCCTGCCTTCCGGTGCTGCCCAGCTCCCAGACTTCCATCTGCTGTTGCTCAGGGTGTCCTCCCTGGGCCCCATGTCCCTCAGCCTAATGCACCTGTAACAAACTTCTTTCTGTAGCCAACGTGCTGCTCAGCAGTCGTCGGTGTGTCCAGGTCTTCAATGTAAAGCTGGGTGACGACAATACAATACTTTGAATGCAGTCTATGGGGCAGCAGTGTTAGGCTTGCTTGCGGGGGCACCAGCTGCAAGCACTCTGCCTGATTGGTGCGCGAGTGCATGGCTGCACCATCTGTGTATGGCCTATACAAGGCTAAGGGTGCTTGTGCTCGGGAGAGATTGGGGATTGTGGATACACGGATTGCCTGCCCTCCACTGTGGAGCTGTTTTTTGCTGTTTGTTTGCCTGAGGGGCGCTTTCCCCTGCCTGTGTGCTTGTCCGCCATGGTGAGACTTCATTAAACAGAATGGCCCATCTCTTTCTGGCTCTACAGTTTTTCTACCGTCTGCCCAAATCCAATGTGAACCGGCCTGGCCTCAGCCACCAGCATTACACAGTCCCCAAAGCTTTATTTGAAATACAAGCATGGAACCTGGCTTCTGGTTATGTATTTGTAAAGAATGAGTAGTCACGTGTGCAGGGGCAACCAAGCCGCACGACACTTGGCTCTTGGTAACAGAGCTGCTCCCACTTCCTCCGTAAAACGGGACCCCGCGGCTCTCTCTGCGACAGCTGCTTCTCAGGCACACACCAAGATCCGGTGACTAAAGTATCACCCCTTCCTGACACAATGACACAGCCGGTTTCCTAGGGGTCCTCTGGGATGTGGGAGCCCACCGGGGTCACAGAAGACAGGAGGTAGCCTTGTACTATTCCTCCTTTATGTCCCCACCTTGGGAGTTCACATTCTCTCTAGAGACCCTCTGGGTTAGAGGAAAAAGAAGCAATTTCTCGCTCTACCCCTGAACCTGGAATACAAATCCTGAATCAGATGGCTGTTGTTGCTTTCTCCTACCCACATGCTCACAAGCCCCACAACCGTCAGGCTCCGGCTCCAGGGCTTCATGGCTTTAGAAACCCTTCCGGGGTCCTATCTCTTAGCTGGTCACCTGCTATCAGTTCACACTGACCCACATCACAGTCATCTCTGGTCCCTCTGGCACATCAGAATTATCCATGGATCTCTGCCAGGCCTGAAATTCTGGATCCCACCCCCAACTTGCCCAATGTTGGGAAAACAGCTGTGTTAGGCTTGCTCACTTGTATTTTGCGTGATTAGTGCACGAGCACATGGCAGAGTTATGTATTCGTAAAGACTGAGTCTATGTAAAGCTACGGATGTTTGCCCTCAGCGTGGATTGCAGATTGCGGATTGCCTGCCCACCACTGTGAGAAGCCATTTTGCTGTTTGTTCGCCTGCTGCCATGAGAAGTGATTTTCCTCTGCTGGTTTGTTTGTCGCCGTTTCAAGACTCTATTAAACGGGAAGGGCCCAACACTTCCTGGCTCTACAGTTTCTCTACCGTCTGCCTGAATCCAATGTGAACCTGCCTGGCCTTGGCCGCCAAAATTACACCCAACCATACCGTCCAAGGGACAGACCCAGGCATCTATACTTTTTATGTATGTGGGTGTGGGGCAGCTGTGTTAGGTTTGCTCACGGGGTCACCAGCTGCAAGCACTTTCCCTGACTGGTGCCTGAGTGTGTGGCTGCGCCATGTGTGTATGGCCTATACTGTATAAGGCTAATGTGCTTACGCTTAGAAAAGATAGTGGATTGTGGATTGCCTGCCTGCCACTGTGAGGGTCCATTTTGCTGTTTGTCTGCCTGAGAGGTGGTTTCCCCTGCCTGTGTGCTTGTCCACCGTTGTGAGACTCTATTAAACAGAATGGCCCGGCTCCACAGTTTTTCTACCGTCTGCCCCAATCCAAAGTGAAGCTATCTGGCCTTGGCCACCGGCATTACACTGGGGCTTCCTGATTTCTGTCTGGCACGAAGAGAATGGCTCCCACCTGCCCCCACACTTACACTCCTGTGCCCGGGAATGCTCCATGAGCTCACAGTTTCCATAGGCCCACCCCTCCCCGAGCTGCCTCACAGGGCATCGGAAGGCTGCGTGGGTGACGGCAGTCGTGGCCAGCTCAGTCCCCGTCCAGTGTGATGAACTCCAGAGTCCTCTTCACGTCACTTGCTGTCTCCCTCGTGGGAGCCGGGCAATATTACCATTTCTCATAATGCTCCCTGAATTAGCAAATGAAATGAATTCTGCTCTACCATGAGAACTAAACTGAAAGTGAGAAATTAATTCCTGAGGCCAAATTCAATACACTAAATTCATAAATAAATAAAAAAAAACACTTTAGTGCATTTCATTATATTTTCTCGAGTTATTTCTTCTCTATTTCAAATTCCCACTTCGGACACCCCTCCTTCCCTATAAATCAATCTATCCATTTTTATTTTAAGTCTGCTTGTTTGTCTTAAATGCCAGGAATGATGGCTTCACACCAGCACCAAAGATAGACACGGGTTACCTGTCACTCAGTTCTAGGGAGAAATTGGCTACAAATTTAGTTTGCTCCCAGCCCAGGCTTCAGCTCATCTGCTACCTATTTCCCTGATGTAAATAGTTTGCAAAAATAATATATTTACAAATAAAAGTTAAAGCAGCCTGAGATCCTCTGCTATTTGATTTTACTATTACTACATCTTGCCAAAGGATTGCCAATTTTCTTTATGCACTCTTTCCAAATATACCGCTCACAAAAATTAGGGGATATTTCAAAATGAATGCAAAGCAATTTTAAAAAGAAGCATTTGGTTGTTTTATTAATTAAGAACATCAGAAAAGCAAACAACAAGTCGAAGAAAGTTGTTCGATTATGCAGATGAGATGCAAAACCAACTTTTATTTCATTGTTGAAAATGCACTATACAAAAGGCTGAAAGTACTGGAGTATCCGCATGTTCCCTGACCTTGAAAGTGCATTTTGAAATATCCCCTAATTTTTGTGAGCAGGATAGTTGCTCTTCATTCTCAAGTGTGATTATATTTTATCTTGGGAACAACGCCTCCCAGGGAGCCCAGGCGAAGTCATGGGCCGAGGCCACGTGCAGGCGCCCTCTGCCTGGCGCACCCCCACCTGCGGGCGGTGAATGTGGGGTGAGGAGCAGGTGCAGTGGCGGTCCCCCTCATCCAGCTTTCCCTTGTTGCATCTTACACACCACGGAAGAGCAGACCAAGTATTTAGGACTCTGGCTAAGCCCCAGCAGGACACTCCTCAGGACTGTGGTCATTGGGCAGTTCAGATAAAGAAGGGTCACTTGGTGTCATTCAAGCAGGGACCAGAAAATGTGGCCAGAGGGGAAGGACATAAATTTTAATGATGTGTAGGCATAACCTTCCCACCGTAGCGACACGAAGAGAGAAGCAGGGGGGGCTGGAGGCTGCTAGGGTACATGTGAAAACCCCTAAAAACAAATTCCAAACTTGCAAAAAAATATTATTACCAAAGTCTGAGAAATGAAGACCCTGTCACTCCCCAGCCGTCCGTCGCCAGCCGTATCTCCTAAACTGTGCGTGTGATGGAAACCACTGAGGGATGCAGTAGCAGCGGGGGAGGGCCAGAGACCAGGTCACAGTGAAGCAGGGCCCAGGAAGTAGGAAGACACACGGGCCACCTATCGCTGTATAAAAATTACCTTAAGCAGGAAACATTTCTCTTTTTCTTTTTCTTCTTTTTTTTTTTAGGTGAGAGGAGGGGAGATAGTGAGACAGACTCTCGCACGCACCCCCGGCCAAGATCCACCCAGCAACCTGCCTAGAGCCAATGCTCAAATCAACTGAGCTATTCTCAGCACACGAGGCTGATGTTTGAACCAATCCAGCCACTGTCTGTGGAAGAAGAAGAAAAGGGGAGGGAGAGGAGGAGAGAAGCAGATGGTCGATACTCCTATGTGCCCTGACTAGGGATTGAACCTGGGACATTCATATGCCAGGCTGATGCTCTATATCCACTGAGCCACCGGCCAGGGCCAGGAAACATTTCTTGTCTAGCAAATTCTGTGGGTCAGGAGTTGGGAAGTGGCAGAGCCAGCAGGGATTTCTGTTATCTGAATGGTTTGCAGGCTTACTCCGATGCTGGGAGCAGGAGGCCTCAGCGCCAGGTCACCTGGGCCTTCCCGCAGGGCTTCATGAGCGTCCCTAGAACTTGGTGGCTGACTTCTCCCAGAACAAGTGATCCGAAAGACAAAGTCAGGAGAATTCCTAATGCCACCAATGACCTAACCTCCAAAATCCATACCAACAGTTCTGCTTTATTTGCTTAACAAGAAGTAAGGCACTCAGTCCAGCCCACACTCAGCAGGAGGGGACTTTGATGCCACCTCTGAGGGAAGGAGTATCAGGGAATTTGTGTATCTTAAAACCAGCAGCGAGTGGGAGGGGCTTCAGGAATAGAGCAAGGGCAGAGAATGTTGCGGTGCACAGTACCTGTCAATAAAAACACTACTTTTACATTCTAACATAGTTGCCTCTAGACACTCAGTCAAGATGCACACTCATTCAGACATATTGACAGTCACTCGTAACTCAAGCGACCTTTGATTCTGCATCAGCGCTCTCTTGCAAATCACCTCATATATGGGTGCTCAAGCTGATAAGCAGTTGTATCAACTCATTAGGAAGGTCTTACAAGTCATGAGCCTTTGAGGGGTGCAGGTGGGGGCAGCTCACTGCTCTCATGCTGACCCCTCAGCTGCACTGACTGCAGCAAATTAAACAGAATGTGTGCATTAAATTCACTTGATTGTGTAGCAAGAGAGAGCTTTGTCCCTGCAAAGGCTCCCTAACCGTGGCTCAGATAGAAATAAGCAAAGCTGCTTTTGGAAGCTTTGTATACTTTTTCCCCTTCTGACAGCCTTCAAGTGGCAACATATGATTTAGTCCCTGGGACACACAAAGTGTTTTAATTAAAGGTTGTCTAAAAATACAGAACATTTCCACAAGCACATCTGCCATAAACTGCTCTGACATTCCGGCGGCATGAAGTCCCGAAAATTCTTTACATCTTAGAGAGGACCCGTGTGTGCCCGTGCACTGCGGGCTGTCCGCACTGACAACACGAACGGGATGTTTACAATTGGTGACCACAATAATTACAGGCACTGGGGGGCCCGCTGCAATTAGTCCTTACAACTCGAAGAACAAGCTTAGAGATTTTGTAGCGTTTGGCTGAATAACTTTATTTAAACATCCTGTGAGGAGAAGCAATGCTGTAAGTGTCCGTTAGACGATTACTCCCTATGATCTTGAGCAAGTCAGTTAACATCTATGACCCTCAGTTTTTAAAATCTGTAACAACAGCAGCTTTTTAGCAACATGCTGAGGGGTATACAACATGCTTCCCATCACAGACAGCACCCGATCCCTAGTGCATCCCAATGAGAAAGGTCCTATTTATCATGCCCACTTTATAAGTCTCCTGCTTCTTCCCTATTTATACCTCATACAAGGGGAAAGAAAGCTTTCTTCTGAGAGGCCATAAAGGTGGGAGTGAACAGGATAATTTGGGGAGAGAGGGCCCAGGTTCAAACGCTGGCTTTGCTGTTTACTAGCTGAGTGACCTCGGGCCAACTACTTAATCTCTCTGTGTCTCACTTGTACACTCCCCCCCCCCCTCAGTAAAACATGGGTAACAATAGTGCCGACCTTATAAGCTTATTAACATGAATGAAGTAAGTTAATATTTGGAAGGTACTTAAGACAGTGCTTGGCATACATAGTCAGATAATAATAAATCTGGTATGATCTTGGACCGGGTCTTTCCTGGACAGGAGAACGCTGTGCAATTAGGTCCCTGATGAGTCTGGGGAGACAGAAAACATTCTTTCCAGAAGGGCTTCTGCCCAGATGCGCCTCCAGAGCCTCCCACCACAGCAGAGAGGGCGACAGGCCTTTGGGCTGTCCCATGAGCCAGGCCACCTGCACTTGTAGATGCTGTCAACTGCACTGAGAAAAGGGCCACGTTAACAGGAGGGCAGAAGTCACAGTGTTTTGTGCAGAATTCCAAGAGGTCAGTACCGGTGCGGCCCCATGAGGAAACTTCAGCCTCTGTCCCTGTAATCCCTATGGCGACCTTATCAATAACCCATCAAGACACAGGAACCTCCATCCACTTTCTGCCCCCAGCCTACTCTGGACCACCGGGACATCAGCAGTATGTGACCAAAACCTCTGTTCTTTCATCCCCTCTTCACCCTAACTACCCTTCCCTGCAAATGAGAGGCCGCCTCACCTATTCCCAAGGCTGCTGTGAGTAGCAGAGGCGTTCTGGTCTTTGAAATAACAGGTCCCGTACACAGGCACCCACGTTATATATCTTTGCAGAGATAAATCTTTCATTCCTTGGGATTTAGGGTGAGAAGTATTGAACACTGAGAGAAAAGCAGTTCAAGTGGACGAGAAGATGAAGGGCCATGGCAGCTGGAGGGGCACATCTGCTCTGAACAGGGCGCTCGCTGCTCAGGGGGTGAAAGGGAGGAGAGCGAGCGAAGCGAGAGGACGTCCGGGAGGGTCGGGCTGAGCACCCTGTTACGGGAACAGCTGCAGTCCGTGTGGGGAGACTCAGAGAGAGGCCGTGGAAAGAGGGGTTTCAAGCATTGCTCTGCATTAAAACCGTTCCCCTACCCCCGCATCTTATCCCCTTGGATACTTTTCAAGAAACTAAGTAAAAACTGGCAGTGTTTTCAATTCTATTATTCCAAGGACCTTTTTTTCATTTTTAACTGATACTATGTAAAGATGGGGCACCATGGGGCTCCGGCTAGTGAAGTTGTACACACAAAACACAATGGCTTCAATAGAACTTCAACCCCGGCGTTCCACAGTTCTGAGAACACAATGTCCAGGCAAGTATTATTTAAGCAAATGTGTTTGTGCTGTGCTCCCATAAGAAAAATGTGCCTTCTCATCTTTGGGGCCCCACAAGCAACATTAGGAATGGCTTGGAAAGTGGATTGTGCAAAGTAGGGTAACGAGGCACACACGGATGTCCTAGGGACCCCGCGGCGGTCAGGAAGTAGCAGGGTTCCTGCAAACCCTTGTGCACTCTGAACCAGTCATCTCTCTTGGGTTGCTATTATTATAAATCTCCTATGTTCCTAGGCCAGGAAAAGACAACTACTCATCAGGATTCTTCAGCTATAAGACATATCACTTATAAGACACAAGCGCACACCACGCGTTTAAAAATAACTGGGAGAAGCCGAGCCAGGGACCATGCCTTCATCCATCGCCAGGGAGGGGCTGAACGAGGCATCTGTCCTCTCCTTCCCGGCATTTCATCCTCCCTTCACTCCCACACCCCCGAGAGCTGTACATGAGCCCATCCCTCCAACACTGATGCCAACAGAGCCCATGCATATTATTATTATTATTATTATTTATTGTGTTTTAGAGAGGCAGAGAGAGGGAGGGGAGAAAAGAGAGATGGAGGGAGAGAGAGAGAGAAGCACTCATTTGCTGTTCCACCTAGTTGTGCATTCATTGGTTGCTTCCTGTACGTGCCCTAATGGGGGATCGAAACCGCAACCCTGGCATTTTGGGATGATACTCTAACCAACTGGCCCAACCAGCCAGGGCGTACATGGATATTATTGAGTCTTCATTTAACAAGGCTTCGCAGCAGCTTGAGTGCTGGTGACACACCTGAGATGTTCACCTCTCCATTTTTATTTCTGTGCTGTCACATGGCCATCCACGGCTGTCCCAATCCTCTGGCTATGCTTCCCTGCTTCTTTGCAGGTTTCCCGCTACACACTCAGTGTATTCTTCCTCAAGGACTCAATTCTAGGCTCTCAGTTCCTTACCCGCACCCCTTCCCTGAGCAGTCTCATCAATGCATAAGACGTCAGTAACGCCCAAAATGTCACAGCATTTCTCAGAGCTCAAAAGAACCCTAGCTAATTGTACACTTTAAATTTCCCCTTGGTTACCTCACAGATTATTTGTATCCAGTATGTCCAAAACTGTACATGTTATCTACCTTCAAACTTGGTTCTCTTCCTAAATCCCTCCTCTCAGTTCATATCAAAACCAATAAGAATGACATCAAACATATTCTCTCTGCTTACCGTACTCCCAGCACCGAGCTACATACATTACAAGTGACTTGTAGAAATCTCTGACTTTGCACATGAATTCTAAGGTTGGTACTTTGTTGGCACTATTTTACAAATAAAGACACTGAAGAATGCAGAAGTTAGAATTCCCCTCTGTCAGCAAGTGGTGGGCCCGCTGTATACACAGGTTTGAAGCAAGAAACCACGGGCATCACTGATATCCTCACTAGAAGACATTCTAACAACTCACCAGGTTCTGTCCATTTTTTCCTCTGAAGAGATGTTTCTTTTCCCTACCTCTAACTCCACCTCTCCTTCCACCTTCTGTCCTTCCTCTGTTGTATGCCTGCAATCTCCTACCCATTTTCCTATATCCCCTCTTGTTCATGTCTAGCATTCTAACAACAGATTCAGGATGTGAATCTGATTGTTTTAAACTTTTAATATCTTCTACTGCTTTTAGAATAAAGGACAAGCTCCTAATGATAGCCTACAACACCCTCAGGTCATACTCCCTCCTCGCAAATGGTGCGTTCTTTTCCTCACAGCACTGATCTCGCTCGGGCACCTCTGTTGCACTATTTGATGTCTGTATCTCTGCTGGTGGGTAAGTTGCTTGAAATGACCATGTCTATTTTGTTCACCACTTCATCCTCCTTTAACCAACACAAAGCCTGGCAAATAACTGGCATTCATTGATGTCTGGTGGAAGGGTGCATGGGTGCATGAGTGCACGGATCATGGAGGATAAATGGAGGAAGAAAGGATGGAGGGTGAATGCGTGGAGGATGGATGGATGGATGATGGATAGATGGAGGATGGATGGACGGATGGACGGACCAATGGATGGATGATGGATGGATGAATGGATGGGTGGATGGAGGATGGGTGGATGGAGGATGGATGGATGGAGAATGAATGGATGGAAGATGAATGGAGGATAGATGAGTGGATGGGTGGATGATGGATGGATGGATGGAGGATGGATGGATGAATGATTGATGGGTGGATGGATGATGGATGGATGGATGGATGGGTGATGGATGGATGGATGGGTGATAGATGGATGATGGATGGATGGATGATGGATGGATGGATGATGGATGGATAGATGATAGATGTATGAATGATTGATGGATCAATGGATGGATGGATGGATGATGGATGGATGAATGGAGAATGGATGGATGGATGAAGGATGGATGGATGATAAATGGATGGATGAATGGATGATAAATGGATGGATGGATTGATAATGGATGGATGGATATGGATGGATGGATAATGGATGGATGGATGATAGATGGGTGGGTGGGTGGGTAGATGGGTAGATGGATGGATGGGTGGGTAGATGGATGTATGGATGGGTGGGTGAGTGGATGGATGTACGGATTGGTGGGTGGGTGGATAGATGGATGGATGATAGATGGGTGGGTGGTTAGGTAGATGGGTAGATGGATGGATGGGTGGGTAGATGGATGTATGGATGGGTGGGTGGGTGGATGGATGGATGGATGGATGATGGATAGATGGATGGATGGATGGATGATGGATGGACAGATGGATGATGGATGGATGATGGATGATGGATGATGGATGGATGGATGGAGGATGGATGGATGAATGATTGATGGATGGATGGATGATGGATGGATGGATGGATGGATGGGTGATGGATGGATGGATGGGTGATGGATGGATGATGGATGGATGGATGATGGATGGATGGATGATGGATGGATGGATGATGGATGGATGATGGATGGATAGATGATAGATGTATGAATGATTGATGGATCGATGGATGGATGGATGGATGATGGATGGATGAATGGAGAATGGATGGATGGGTGAAGGATGGATGGATGGATGGATGATAAATGGATGGATGGATTGATAATGGATGGATGGATATGGATGGATGGATAATGGATGGATGGATGATAGATGGGTGGGTGGGTGGGTAGATGGATGGATGGGTGGGTAGATGGATGTATGGATGGGTGGGTGAGTGGATGGATGTACGGATTGGTGGGTGGGTGGATAGATGGATGGATGATAGATGGGTGGGTGGTTAGGTAGATGGGTAGATGGATGGATGGGTGGGTAGATGGATGGATGGGTGGGTAGATGGATGGATGGATGGGTGGGTGGATGGATGGATGGATGATGGATAGATGGATGGATGGATGGATGATGGATGGATGGACAGATGGATGATGGATGATGGATGGATGGATGGATGATTGTATGAAGAGTGACAATCAGAAGTCCAACCTGATGGCCCTTGTTTCTATTCTGCACATTTATCTAAAAGATTTTTTTTTTTGCACACTTAGCCATGCCTTCAGTACGTTGTGTGGGTGGTAAGCACCAGAAGTCAAGTGATTCGTATAAACCTAAAAGGAGGCTGGCTGCCAGACTCATGAGAACAATGAGTAAGACTGGGGGAGAAAACAGGGTTCTAACTGCAACAGGAGACAGTGTATGGAGCACTAACCTGCTATCTGGAAACCTGCTTCAATCACAGCATTGTCCACATTGGCCACGTAGCTCTGGAGATGCTCTTTGCTCTCTTACTTTCTCCAAATGCTGTAAAAGAAAAAAAAAGTTGAAGATACAATGCTGTGTTCACCTCTAAGAATCCTTCCATGCTCATTAATAAGTTTCAGTTCATTTCATTTACAGTATTTGAATTCTTCACATAGAGGGTTTCACATTGGATACAAAAGGGAAGTTGAAAATGAGGAAATTCACATAACAAATAAGCATGGCTTTTAAATTGCATTTGGCATTATTTCTAGACTGGGTACTAGTGTTTTGCTGCATTTTAAAATAGCTATTAAATGTTCTGCTCCTTAGTCACATGGTCACTTATTTGCTGCTCTCTAGACATTCAAAGAACTTAAAAGAAGCTGGGGTTATTTCATTATTAGAATTATTAATTTTTCTCTATCATAAATGTGGCTCAGTGAAGTCATTCTGTGCCCTACAGTTTATAGCTACAGTATATTGTCTATGTGTCAATCATCAAAACACATTGTCTTTTTTAAAAGTTAGTAAACCATAAGCACCACAAATTGAGCTTCATCTTCATTGTAATCACTGCATTCTATCTGTGCACTTTCCAGATATGACCTCTGAAAGGGAAGAGAAGCGAGCTTTCATGTCTGCACTAAGTCTCATTAAGATAAGCCCAGTAGATGACTTGGAGTGAGACCCACAGCACCAGGAAACCTGGGTTTATTCACTGTCTTGGCATAAACCAACACATACCCACTTTGTTGTTAATAGAGTGATGGCAGGGCAATAAAAATGTCTGGCGGACACAAATAAAGATGAAGTTATGAATACTGAATAACAAAGGTCCCAGCTAAGAGATCCAGGCCTGGGAGAAGAACAAAGTGTGGAAACCAGGGAAGCAGAGCCACAAGATTTTGAGGTTCCATATCCAGGGCCTCATGCTGAAGCTGGACCCTGAGGAGACAAAACAGAAGATATGTGAGGTCCTGGCCCAGTTGGCTCAGCAGTAGAGCACCAGCCTGGTATGTGGAAGTCCTGGCTTCAATTCCCCATCAGGGCACACAGGAGAAGCAACCATCTGCTTCTCTTACCCTCCCCCTCCCCCTCCTCTCTCTCTCTCTCTCATTTTTCCTGCAGCCATGGCTCAAATGGTTAGAGCAAGTTGGCCTCCGGCACTGAAGATGGCTCCATGGCCTCGCTGAAATAGCTTGTTTGGCCCTGGCCAGTTGCTCAGTGGTAGAGCATTGCCCAGTGTGTGGATATCTCGGGTTTGATTCCCAATCAGACCACACAGGAGAAGCAACCATCTGCTTCTCTACCCTTCCTCCTTTCCTTTCTCTCTTTCTCTCTCTTCCCCTCCCGCAGCCAAGGCTCCATTGGAGCAAAGTTGGCCAAGGTACTGGGGGATGGCTCCATGGCCTCCGCCTTAGGCTCTAGAATGGCTCCGATTGCAGCGGAGCAACACCCCTGATGGTCAGAGCATTGCCCCCTAGTGGGCATGCCGGGTGGATCCAGTCGGGCGCATGTATGAATCTGTCTCTCTGCCTCCCACCTCTCACTTAAAAAAGAATATATGCAAGGATGTGATCCCCTTCATACAGAACTTTCTCATCACATGCCCCTGCTGTAGGTCACTCTTTGGCTGACAGCTATAGGGGGGTGATGCACAAGGGAGGTAGAAGAATAGAGCAAAAACAGACCAAAAAATAAAAATAAAACTCATGGACACAGACAACAGTGTGGTGACTGTTCTGTCCCAAGAGGGGAGAAGGTAGATGAGGGTATGGAGGCATCACCAATGATGGACAATGACTTGACTTGGGGGGAGAACACACAACATGATATATAGAGATGTCTTGTGGAATTGGGCACCTGAAACCTGTGTAATTATATTAACTAGTGTTACCCTAATAAGTTCAATTCGAAAATTCAAAATAAATATTGGACAGTGTGTAAAGACTGGACATTCCATGTGAATGCATGATGTAATGAACCTGGTCAGTTTCTTTTTGACAAATGAACAAGCCCAGAAAGATGTAAAAGGCCCTTTTAATGGACATAAAACTTCTAGTTAAGAACAAGTTTGGCTCTGGGAACTGACCTTCGTAACTAAAATAGAAAACTATTCGGGAAATATGAAAAGACGTTTTGTGGTCACACCCTTATGCCTGTGATAGTCAGCCTCCATGAATGTTGGTATAACTGTAAAT
This sequence comes from Rhynchonycteris naso, assembly GCA_037038555.1. Lineage (NCBI taxonomy): Eukaryota > Metazoa > Chordata > Mammalia > Chiroptera > Emballonuridae > Rhynchonycteris > Rhynchonycteris naso. The sequence goes on from CM072999.1 coordinate 225,639,869, forward strand.
AATGTCAAACTCCATTTTCTAGTAAGTCCTAATTATAGAAGGGCATTGTGTCTGCCATGGCCCTGTCTTGTCAGTAATTTCTGTTGACCTTTTTACTTCTGTCTGGAGTATATTTATTAAAGAGCTCCTCATGATTAGTTATGTTTTATGGAAGCCAGAACACAACCACAATATTTAAGCCTAGTACCATTAATTTATACTTTTAATAAATGTACCAATTAAGAAAAATAAAAGAGATGCGGACCTAGAATGTTAGTTTCTTGCTTTGTTTTGCTTTTAGGTGAGAGGAGGGGAGATAGTGAAACAGACTCCTGCGTGCACTCCGACCGGGATCCACCCAGCAACCCCCATCTTGGGCCGATACTTGAATCAACTGTGCTATTTTTACTGCCTAAGCCTGACAGTTGGACCAACCAAGCTATCCTCAGCACCCAGGGCTGATGCTTGAACCAAGTAAGCCACTGGCTATGGGAGGGGGAGAGAGGGAGAAGAGAAAAAGAAGGGGGGGAGAAGCAGATGGTCGCTTTTCCTGTGTGCCCTGACTGGGGATCGACCCTGGGATGTCCATAGGCCAGGGTGATGTTCTATCAACTTAGTCAATCAGCCAGGGCTGGAATGTTAGTTTGAATACATGTGAATTTCCACCAGTGAGGAAAGGACCAGACCGTTAATGGTAATGCTGAGCTTCTGGTGAGCAAACTCCATAAACTCATTCTCAACCAAGGCTTTTGGATGTACTTTAGACTTTGTATTTTAAATGCAGAAGGGAAGCCATGCACATGAATGGTAGATTCAGTGTTCCTCTGTCAGTGGGTGGTTGAATATGGTTAAAGAAAGATCAAGTTACAGATTTAAAGAAACACAATCCTGGAAGTAGATGACTGAGTGGTGGGCACGCCATGCAATATACACAGGATGCACCGTGGAATTGAAACCTATATAATTTTATTAATCAATGTCACCCCAATAAGTTTAATGAGGAAAAAGGAAACACAATCTTCTTGTAAAGAAGAGATAAATCCAAAAGCACACTTTTTAAAAACTTGTTTTAAAGTGCTTCTATACAGAAAGTAAACAAGGCAGGCCAAGGGGCACACAGAGAGATCGCTTATAGCGAAAGTATGAGAGCAAACGTGAGCATGGACCCACACCGGCCCACCACCCCATGCACGCAAATGCCCAAGTACGTCCCACGCACACACAGTCGCTGGGGCCTGGGGTTCTGTCTTTATTGGTACAAGAAAGGGGCATGTGTTTCCACGGCTCACTCCTTTTTTTTTAACTTTGTTGGTTTTAGAGGGGCGGGGGGAGAAAGAGAGAGAGACATCTATTTGTTGTTCCACTTATTTATGAATTTCTTGGTTGATTCCTGTATGTGCCCTGACCAGGGATCGAACCTGCAACCTTGGCATTTGGGGATCACTCTAATCACCTGAGCTACCCAGTTGGCCGTGGCTCACTCTTAATTGGTGATTTTAAAACACAAGAGTGAAAATTTAAAGTACAGGAAGAAAACAAAACTAGCCCAAATGGTCAGTTATCAAATTAACCAAATTCTAAAACAAAGGAGGCAGCCTTGCTCTTTATCTAGTCCTGGGGCTGACAGTGGGTTCATTTGGGATAGACGTAACCTGTGTTGAAGCAGAGATGCCTAATCAAAGCTTAAGCCAGGCACATGCATTTCAGAAAGAAAATCCACATCAGGGCTCCCAGTGCAATTATTCAGGTATCTGTGACATTGCTGGTGTAAACAAATCTACCACATGGCCAGTCACATGGAAGTGCCTCATGTACAACAGAAAAGCATCGGGCTGTAACATCTAGGTGTGTGAGTGCACTCTAGGATGTTTGCGCAGCCACAAAACTACCCAACCACACATTTCTCAGAACTTAACCCCATCATTAGGCAGTGCATAACTGTATCTCAAAAAACAATTTTTTTTTTTTAATGACAGGAATAAAGGTACAACTACACATGCAGAGACAGAGAAAAGTAACCTTAAAAAGAAACTGGCTTCAGTTTTCTCTGCCACTTTAATTGTCACAAGATGATGGGCCCTGGCCAGGAAGCTTAGTTGGTTAGAGGTCATCCAGATACACCAAGGTTGCAGGTTTGCTACCCGGTCAGGGCACATACAAGAATCGACCCAATGAGTACATAAACAAGTGGAACAATAAATCAATGTTTCTTTCTCTTTCTCTCTCTCTCTCTCTTGCTTTTTACTCTCCCTCTCTAAAAAAAAAAAAAAAAAAAAAAAAAGCATAAGATGATGGATTAATAGCTATAGAATTTTAAGGGTAAGGGTGGTGACCCAAGAACTATATTGGTTAGATTTCAAGACAACAGGAAACCATCAGGCATTGGTTAAGGTCTGAGAAATACACCACCTTTGTTAGATAGGATAAGGATTTCAAGGTTTGGGAAGTTCTAAATGTTTCTTGCTAACTGTTTAAATGTAGCACATTATTTATTATTTTGCAGACCAGCGGGTAGACAGGATGAACTGATAAGAACTCAACCTAATGCAAGTTGCCAACTGCAAAGAAGAAATCAACATGTAATTAACCAAATAGTGCTTATAAACAATGGCAAACCTCCCGTTGGGGAAAAAGAGCTTTGAAAAGGACTGGCCTCTCCTTTGCTTGCTGCAAATAAATAAAACTACCTTGGGATAAACAGGTCTCGTTTTTGAATACAGCATCCCAAGAGGAGCACTCCTTGAGTTCGGTAACACCTTTAACACAACCTCAACGGTATTTTTCCACTGGAATGACAACCGGGCAACATTCAAAGCCAATCAAAGCCAAGAAATGGGAAAGCCTTTATAAATGAAATAGCAGTGGCTCTTGAAACCACTTAAACTGAGACAAGCATATTCATTATACATGGGATCATAAAATCAAAGGCAAATAACAAAAATTACCCTTGAAGAGGAAATAGTATATAATATGTAATAATATCAATCAAGATCTAAAATTTCAGATAGAAACAAAGATTAAGAAAGGGAAAGAGAATGATGTGAAGTTTTTAAATTTCTACACTGAAACCAAATAATATTGCTTCTTTCTTTGGTCTGATAACTGTTGAAATATAGAAGTTATTTTTTTTTAATTAAACAGGCCCTGGCCAGGTAGGTCAGTCAGTGAGAACATCATCCTGAGACCCCAAGGTTGTGGATTCGATCCCCAGACAGGGCACACACAGGAACCAACCAATGAATGAATGACTAAGTGGAAAAACAGATGAATGTGTGTGTGTGTGTCTCTCTCCCTCACTTTCCTCTCTCTGTCTCTTTAAAATAAATTGATCAATAAATTTAAAAATTAGACCCTGGCTGGTTGGCTCAGTGGTAGAGCGTCGGCCCAGCGTGTGGATGTCCTGGGTCCGATCCCCCATCAGGGCACACAGGAGAAGCAACCATCTGCTTCTTCACCCCTCCCCTCCCCTTCCTCCTCCTCTCTCTCTCTCTCTCTCTCTTTTGCTTCCCTCCTGCAGCCATGGCTCAATTGGTTCAAGCATATCAGTCCCTGGTGCTGAGGATGGCTCCATGGAGCCTCCAGCCTCAGGTGCTAAAAACAGCCCAGTTGCAAGGATTGCCCAGATGGGCAGAGCATCGACCCCATTGAGGTTGCCAGGTGGATCCCGGTCTTGGTGCATGGGGGGAGGGGAGGGTCTGTTTCTGTATCCCCTCCTCCCACTTGGAGAAGAAGAAAACAATTAAAAATTAAATATAATCATAGAAATAAAAATTGTAGCTCTATAGATGTATATGCTTTCCCAAATAATATAAAAGATAAACTAACTAGTATTAACTAATACAGAAGAAAGCAAAGCTTAAAAACAAAGAGGATAAAAAGTAAGGCCACATATTATATCAACTGCAATGATGACTAAAATAGGCCAAACTCAAATTTTTTAAATGGGAATGACCCCTGAATGGAGATTTAAACATGCTGTTTATAAAAGCATTCCTAAAATACAGTGAAAATGATGAAAAGTACAAGGACAGGCAAAAATGTATCAAGCAAAAATAAATAAAGCAAGATATCACTTTATACAAAGTAAGCAAAAGGAATAAAGAAAATGATAACTACGTCAAACAGGCTTTATTTTGTATTTTCAAGAAAATACAAAAGCATGAAAGTCCATAAAGATGGTTAATTTACTCTGATAACTCAATTTATAATTGTTGAGCAAAGCGGTGTGTTACAAATGTGTTAGGTTTGCTCACTTGCACTTTGCCTAATTGGTATATGAGCGCGGAGCAGCACCAATGTGTGTAGTCTATGGAAGGCTGGGGTGCTTGCCCTTGGGGCAGCAGATTGCAAATTGCAGATTGCCTTCCTGCTTGGGAGGGGCCATTGTGGTCTTCCCTGCCTGTCTGCTTGTCTGCCCTTAGGCGACTTTAATAATCGGAATGGCCCACCACTTTCTGGCTCCACTGTTCCTTTACTGTCTGCCCAAATCCCATGTGAACCTGCATGGCCACGGCGGTGGCCACTGGCCTTACAATAATGAAACAGTAATCATAATGAATCATTCCGTGTTTAATAGCCTTGCTCCCACTTACCTACAGAAATGTATAAAGTAAAAAGAAGAAATAAATACAAATAGAAATGACTGAAAAGCAAGGCTCAGGTCTTATCTGTCATGAAGATAAAAACTTAGTAAAGGTACAGAAATATGAATATAGTGTCATTTCATTCGACAGCATTTCATCACAGTGCTGACGGGAGACAAATTGATCCCTGGCAGGGCTGTTGCCGGTGTGGCGTACACACATTCTCCGTGTCTGTGCAGGTTTTCTCCAGGGATTGCGTTTTCCTCCGTGCCACAGAGATGTGCACATAATTGAATGGTGTATCTAAACTGTCCCCACCTGAGTGTGAGTGGGTGTGTGTAGCCTTGCAATGGAGGGGCACCCTGGCCAGAGTTGGGTCCCCCCTGGTGTCCTGAGCTACAAGGAGAGGCTCTGGCCACCCTGGATCCTGAACTAGAGTCAGCAGGTTGGAAAAGAATTCTCTCACTGGCTTTTAGTCATCTTTGCTAAATGTATGTATGCCTCACATTTATTTCAATGTTTCGTATTAGAAGTGTTTTGAGTCTTTATTTACAAATTTGGTGGTTTTTGTGACCAGAAATATGGGATAGGAATTTAACCCTTGCTTCTATCAATTAGCCTCTGGTAAAATTGGTTTCGTTAAAGATCATTTTGCCTAACATCGCAATTTCTAATGTTGTATCGGAATAGCAAGATAAAACGTCTTGCCACACAATCCATCAATTAGCCAAATTAAGAAATTAGGAGTCTAATTAGCCGGCCACGTGGACCGCATGGAAACCTAAGTCATTCAAATCAATGCCGCGGTGAATACAGTTTGGGGTTGGGTTTTATAGGGAGAATTACATACTAACTGAGGAATGGGGAGGGGAGAAAGCATAGCAGTAAAACAAGGCAGTGAAACAAGCTTTCTTACAATGTTTATCTATAGGGTTAGTTCAGGGAGAAACATTCTCAGAACACCTGCTACTTTGCAAAGCTAGTCCAAGGCCACAGTCTGGGAAACCAGCCTCAAGGCCAATAGAGAGTAACTTACTTTCAGAAAAAGTAAGTTCTGCTAAAAGTCTCTTTGTTTTAGAGAAAGTAAATTTGCCAAAAATTATTTATGTTATAAGCCTTTCTTTTCTACACTTCACTAACCACCTAGCGACAATCTTAGGTGAGAACTTACTATACAACTTGTTCATTAACATATATGTAAGGCTGGTGGCCCTGACCACGCAGGTTCACACTGGATTCGGGCAGACGGTAAAGGAACAGTGGAGCTGGAGGATGGTGGGCCGTTCTGTTTATTACAGTCTCCTAATGGCAGACCAGCAAGCAGGCAGGGAAGACTGCTTCCCTCTCTCTCTCTACAGACTTACAAGCAAAAAAGTCTTGAGGCAGTGTGTGTGTGGAGGGGGAGACCCCTTCTCTGGCAAACAATAGCAAATAATGTCCCTTCCCAATGGCAGCAGGCAATCTGTAATTTACAATTTGCCACCCTGAGGGCAAGCACCAATCAGGCCAAGTACAAGGCGAGCAAGCCTAACACACTTGTTTGCCCAACAATATACAAGAACAAAATATTTTGATATTTAGACTACATCTCATCTAAAATTCCTGAAACAAAATTGATCATATAATTGGCCAGAAAATAAATTAAATAGATTTCAAACAGCAGAAATTATATGGACTAAATTTACATATAAAGCTTCTTTGAAATTAAAAATTAATTTTAAAGCCTGACGGCAGTGGCACAATGAATTGAGTCTTGACCTGGGAAGCTGAGGGCTCTGGTTTGAAACCCTGAGGTTGCTGGCTAGACCGTGGGCTCATTGGCGTGAGCCCTGAATCATTGACATGATCCCAAGGTTGCTGGCTTGAAGCCCAAAGGTCACTGGCTGAGCCCAAGGTTACAAGCTTGAACAAGGGGTCAGTGGCTCGACTGAAGCCCATTCGTCAAGGCACATATGGGAAGCAACCAATGAACAACTAAAGTGACGCAACTATGAGTAGATTCTTCTCATCTTTCTCCCTTCCTGTCTCTCTCTTTCAATTAAAAACAAAAATGGCTTAAATAAAAGTTATTCTATCTAGCCTGACCAGGCGGTGGCGCAGTGAATAGAGCGTTGGACTGGAATGCAGAGGACCCAGGTTCAAGACCCCGAGGTTGCCAGCTTGAGCGCGGGCTCATCTGGCTTGAGCAAAAAGCTCACCAGCTTGGAACCAAGGTCGCTGGCTCGAGCAATGGTTTGCTCAGTCTGCTGAACGCCCACGGTCAAGGCAACACACTTGTTTGCCCAACAATATATAAGAACAAAATATAAGAAAAACAATCAATGAACAACTAAGGTGTCGCAACAAAAAACTGATGACTGATGCTTCTCATCTCTCTCCGTTCCTGTCTGTCTGTCCCTCTCTATCCCTCTCTCTGACTCTCTCTCAGTCCCTGTAAAAAAAAAAAAAAAAAAGTTATTCTATCTATACTATCTACATGACTTATCGTATTGACCTCGATCCCCATGCAGACTGCAACGTTGGTTACTTTTCTCCACTGTCAAGTTACTTTTCCCCCCTTTCCACATTCTTTGGAATGAAGTCACCAAATGCAGCCACACATGCTGAGTGAGGAGTTAGAGAGGGCAGAGTTACCACATAATTTGGAATTCTTCTGCACAGGAGAAGGGGCTCTCCTCCTCTATTTATTTATTTATTCAATTTATTTATTCAATCATTATTTATACCTGTATGAACTTCTGGATGCCTTATTTTATGCTTTGGGTTATAAATATAAGCACTATTTTGTTGCTCAAACTGTTCTAGCTGGGTCCACAGGGCACTCCTCAGGTGGCTCCTGCGGTCCTTTGCTGACGCGCCCTCATTTCAGGCGTTACAACCGCCAGGCTCATCCTGCATTTTTTCTCGCCCGGACCTGCAGTCAGTCCCTTTCCCTAGGGGCCCTGGTGCCGCTAGTTGAAGAATGATAGAAGAATGATACTATTAGACACCAAGATCTAGGCTCTAGGTGTTAAGTTACTTTTTTAAAAAATCTGGTAGCCTCTGTTTAACGGAATTATGTAATTTTTATCCTGTTTCTTTATATGTTTTGTTTTTCAGATAGTCTTGAAAGTTGGTACTTATAAAAAGAAAACAGAGTAATTTTATCCTGTTAAATAGCTATGTGAAGTGGACAGAAAGACACCATGGTTTTCTGGCAGTAAGTGCCCATGTGCAGTGGAGGTGGGGACGAAACGCCAAGACGGGTCTACCCCTCCCTAAACCACACAGCAAATTAGGGGCGATAATTGAACTCAATATAGCATGTGACCCTAAAATAACAATGGGCTAGGAGTTGGGCAGTCACGTTCCTCTCGATGTGCCTTGTCCCTCCTCTCCTCCCAGACTCACTGACTCCTTAGAATGTGCACCTTCCTGGGTTGCAGGGATGGCCAGGAAAGGAGGCAGATTCCAAGTATCACAGGGTGTGCAGCCTGTTGGAATGACAAAGTTAAATTCGGCTCTCACATGATGACAAGGCGGGTAACTAATTCACACGGGACTCTTGAGTTCTGGGTTTGTTTTTCTCTTATGCGAATCCGGGTTTGTTTTGTTGGAAAAGCAAGTAATAATTCTGTGTCGTCTTCCCCAGCTACAGAGCTAGGTCACATGGCCCCAAGTTTTGCCAAAAGCAGCACTTTTATTCTGTAAAGTTGCCAAGGCAACACCAGCTGCTTATGACATCATGTGACTGAGGGGACACAGACTGATTTTAGAAGCCTAAAATTATCACTCAATCTGCTCACCAAAGTTCTGAAGCAGCCAAGACAGCCCCAAGCCAAGGAAGAGCTTCACAAACACTGCTGGGAAGGAGGACGGTCTCGGACTGGGACTGGCCCAAGCCCAGGGCCACGGCCTCCTGACACACCAGAAACACGCGCGAGACCAGCCTGTGGTGGGCATGCAGGGCATGCCGGCCCCTCAATTCCCGCTAAAGTTCTTGTAGCACCACGATGGGTACAATAATTTTTAGTTTTGTTGATGGACTTTTAAAATAATTAAAATCTATGTTTATTTAAAGTCAAATTCTATCTCAAATGGTTCTAATTCAAGAAGTGTTAAAGATGAAGGATTGGATGTATATATTGGGGAAATATATTTATATAATTGCTTCAGTATTTTCATAATAATAAGAGTCCGTGAATCATAGTAAAATTCTAAATTTTAGGGATTCCCAGAAAGAATTGATTATATTGACAGATTTTTTTTTCCCCCTGTGGCAGAGATAGAGTCAAGAGAGAGGGACAGACAGACAGGAAGGAAGAGAGATGAGAAACATCAATTATTCATTACAGCTCATTAGTTGTTCATTGATTGATTTCTCACATGTGCCTTGACCGCGGGCCTTCAGCAGACTGAGTAACCCCTTGCTGGAGCCAGCAACCTTGGGTCCAAGCTGACAAGCTTTTGCTCAAATCAGAGGAGCCCGCGCTCAAGCTGGCGACCTCAGGGTCTTGAACCTGGGTTCTCTGCGTCCCATTCTGATGCTCTATCTACTGCGTCACCACCTGGTCAGGCTACATTGACAGATTTAAGAGAACTATAATTATAAATCGATCATTTTTCAGGCACTTGGAAGCAGTGAACCTCATGTTATCCTATCGTAGAGAATAAATTAGAATGAAAAGTAGGCCCTGGCCAGCTGGCTCAGTGGATAGAGCACTGGCCTGGCCTATGGACGTTCTGGGTTCAATTCCCAGTCAGGGCACACAGGAGAAGCAACTGTCTGCTTCTCTCCCTTACCCTCTCCGCCTTCTCTCTCTTTCCCCTCCCACAGCCAGTGGCTTGATTGGTTCAATTGTGGCCCTGGGTGCTGAGGATGGCTCCTTTGGAGCACATCAGCCTTAGGACACTAAAAATAGCTCAATTGAGAGCATGGCCCTTGATGGGGGTAGCTGGGTGGATCCCAGTTGGGGTGCATGTGGGAGTCTGTCTCTCTATATTCCCTCCTCTCATCTATGAGAGGGAGAGAAAGAGAGAGAGAATGAAAAGTAAAAACTGGACCAACTGCAAAATGCAAATACTTGGTCCTGCCACATGGCCCAGGCTTTCCCCTTTTTATTCCCATAAAACTCACTTTTAAATTAAGACAGTTGCATTGAAATGCTTATGCTTATGCTTATTCCGAAAAAATGAGTGAGATAATGGTTGAAGGAAGATACCCAGAGTGTCCATATTCCTGGTGAACAGAAACATTTCTTTATATTTCATTTTATAAATATGAATATTTGTGCCCTCCCTCCATGCAGGACGGTGCTCTAGATTCTCTGGGACAAGATGAACAAAATGTTGTGCTTTCCTCCTCAGAGATAAGGCAAAGGTATAAGTAACCAAACAAAGGTAGGAACAGCTAAAACTGAAAGCCAACAGACCTGGGAGGACAGGCGAGGCCACGGGTGCTTTTGGCTGGAAGGATGGGGGTCTTCATGGAAAGGTGATATTTTTAACTGAGCCTTGAAGGACAATAAGACTTTAACAGCTTAAATGGACAAGAATCGCCAGGCCAAGGAGGAGACACACAAGGGTAAAGCTTGAAGGAGGTCAAGGGAGAGTTTGAGCAGGAAGCAGAGAGGCAGAGTGTATTCAGGAAGTTGTTGACAGGGGGTAAGGGTAAGAGATGGGGACCAGGTCCTAGGAGAAACCAAATGTCATTCTGAGGTGCTTGGGCTTGATCCTGAGAATAGAAGGAGGTGACTGGCAACTTCTGGGCAGAAAAGCATTATGTACTATGAGGAGATGAACTTGGGGAATGTACCCAGAATGAAGGCTCAAGCAGGGGAGTGGGAGTCATAGAAACCATAGCAACCCAGATGGGTGACAGGCAGTGGGGCTGGGAACTGGGTAAGTGGATGAGCGAGCAGATGGACTTGAGGTGTACAGAAGGGGTAATTGAGACACAGCGGCCAGCTGCAGGAGTGTGGGCGGAGGGAGTATTTCAGGACTCCGCCAATGTGCAGCACATGATGAGAAACAGCGCTCCGAACCCCCTGCCAGCCACAGGATTTGGGCTAGGCCTACTGAACTCCTTCCCCTTCCCCACCTGCCACGAGGGATGACTGTGTGTGTGCGCCCATGTATGTGAATTTACGTGTCTCTACATGGTCGGAACTAGAAGGGAAGGAAAAGAGGAGAAACAGACTTGATAGGGCTGGAGAAGTTGTCTAGGAATCTAGAAGAGGAACCCAGGGTAAGGAGCCTCAGGGAACTGAGGACAAAGTGAGTACAAAGTGGGGGCAGGTGACAACTTTCAGCCCTTTAATGACAGCACAGCAAAGGATCAGATTTATTTTAAATTATCGTTCTCCAGTGGATGTTTAATTCTGGAAGCCCCACTCTGGAATTTAAACATATGGATCACCACTTCATGTGCATTATTTATAATAGCCAAGATCTGGAAACAGCCCAAATGCCCAGTAGATGAGTGGAGCTATATATAATAAACTGTGGTTTGATTCTGAGGATGGTAAGGAAGGAAGGGGTTTTTATTTTATCTTAGAATCCCTGCCATGACTAACTGCAAATTGCAAATACTTTGTCGTATCAGCCCCAAGGAGGGGCTGACTCTCTGGATAGGAACCATGACAACATGGAGACGCATCAGAATTTATTGAAGACTCAGTCCACTGAGATGCCTGTCCTGCTGATTTCTTAGAAGAAACGTAAAAAACCCTGGGACAAGAGTACATGTCTGCGAAGCCCATTCATGGTGCTACCCACAACTATGACTCATTCATTCTTATCTCTGTACACCAGTATTCCTCAATCCTTAGTGTGTATCTGAATTGTCTGAAGGGCTTGCTGAAACTGCCCTCAGTCTCACCTCCAGAGTTTCTGATTCACCAGGCCTGAAGCAGGGACTGAGAATGTGCTTCCCTAACAAGGTCCTAGCTGATGCTAAGGCCCACACTTCAAGGACCACTGTTGGGTATACCACACGTCACAATGACACAATTTTTTTTTTGGGGGGGGGGCGGAAGTTAGAAGCGGGGAGATAGTGAGGCAGACTCCCCACATGTGCCCTGAACAGGATCTACCCAGCAAGCCCATCTAAGGCCAATGCTCAAGTACCAAGCTATTTTTAGTGCCTGAGGCTGACATGCTCCAACTGAGCTATCCTCAGTGCCCAGGGCCATGTTCAAACCAATTGAGCCATGGCTATGGGAGGAGAAGAGAGAGAGAGAAAGGGAGAGAAAGGGGGAGAAACAGATGGTTGCTTCTCCTATGTGCCCTGACTTGGAATCAAATCCTAGATGTCCATACACAAGGCCAGCATTCTAGCCACTGAGCCACCGGCCAGGGCCACCACAATTCATTGATACTTTCTACTGCTGATGGGCATCTGGGTTGTTTTCATTTGGGGGCTATTAAAAATAACGATTCTGTAACTATCCTTGTCTATGTCATTTATTAACTATGTAACACATTGCGCTTGGGTCCCGAGGAATTATCGGGTTCAGGAATTATCGGGTTCAGGTTTAGTAATACCACAAATGAGTTTTCCAAAGTAGTTGGACCATTTTACACTGTCAGGAATTACACATATCTGAGAGTTCCTGCAACGCAGCTCCCCACCACCACTAGGGCTTGTGCAGCTTTTAAGTGTCTGCCAATCTGGTGACTGTGCGTGTGGTTTTCATTGTGGTTTCAATTTTCACTTCCCTGATGACTAATGAGGTGGAGGCCTTTTACTATGTTTATTGGACATGAGGATTTCTTTTTATATGAAGTGCCTCTTTGAGTTTTTTGCCTATTTTTCTAATTGATTTGAATGAATTCTTTATGCATTTTAGATACTGGGCCTTTGTCAGCTGTGTGTGTTGCAAACATTTTCTTCCATTGTGTAGCTTGTGTTTTCATCTTTCTAGTGCTTTTGGTGAATTGCATGTCTTGATTTTAATGGAGTCTAGTCTAGTGTTTCTCAAAATATCTGTGGTGAAGGACCCCCCACCTATCAATTGGGGACTGATAGTTTTGAAAGTACAATAAAAACCACATAAATGAAACACTAATTCAAAAGAATGTATACATCCCTATGTTCATTGCAGTGTTATTTACAACAGCCAAGATCTGGAACAGCCCAGGAGATGAATGGATAAAAAAGCTGTGGTACATTTACACAGTGGAATACTACACAGCTGTGAAAAAGAGAAGCTTACCTTTTGCAACAGCATGGATGGACCTGGAGTTTTTTATGCTAAGTGAAATAAGCCTGTCAGAGAAAGGCAAATGCCATATGACCTCACTTATATGTGGAAAGTAATGAACAAAATACAATAATGAGCAAAACAGAAACAGAGGCATGGACACATGGAACAGATGGATAGCTGTCAGAGGGGAGGGGGAGGGAGGATGGATGAAAGAAGGTGAAGGGATTAGACAAAAACATATAAATATAAACATAAACCCTGACAACAGTGTGGTGGTAGCCAGAAGGGACAGGTGGGGAGATAGGTGGGTGGGAAAAGACAGAGAATTGGGGACAAGAGACTTTGCTGGAGGCAGTGGGTGCACAGTGTGAGGATGGTGTATTAAGTTGTACACTTGAAACCTATATGGTTTTGTGAACCAAATCACCCCAATAAATTCAATTTAAAAAACATGAAAAATTGTAAAAGGCATTCAAAAAACATTAAGCATTGTCTTATCAAGTAACGCAGTGGTTCTTAACCTGGGTTCTATCGAACCCTAGGGGTTCGATGAGTCGGTCTCAGGGGTTCAGAGAAGCCTCTGCCGCGGAGGCCAGAATAAAGTAATACCGTAATTTGTTGTGAGTTCATGCATTTTGTTGGTTTTGTTCTTTGAGCAAGGTGATGTTCATGCACGGCTCACTTTGTGCACCAGTAAAAAAAACATATACCTATGTCTTAAATTTGGAAAAAAAATCATATTTTATTTATCACTAAAGAAGGGTTCGGTGAATGCGCATATGAAACTGGTGGGTTTGGTACCTCAAAAAAGGTTAGAACCACTGAAGTAATGTATTCTTACTAAAGTAAAGACACCCCCTCCCTGCATTGCTCAGCCACACCCAATACTGTACCCAACAGTGACAGGAACCCAATTCAGAGTGGAGGTCTGACATTTACACTTAACAGATCGACCCTTAAACAAGAGAACGTTCAACTGCCAGGCTTTTCTTTGTTGCATAAAGATCACAATGGACATCTTTACCTGATTCCACGATGGCTAAATTTTCTTTCACCCCATTCTTCACCTTTGCCCCATGTCTGTCCCCATTCTTGGGCTGCCAACGTCCTTGAAGCACAGGGATGTGATGAGGCATCTGTAAACACGATAGGAATATACAGTGTGTCCGTAAAGTCATGGTGCACTTTTGGCCTGTGACCGGTCAAAAGTGCACCATGACTTTACGGACACACTGTATTATTACAGTTTTAAAATCATGTCAAAATGTCCCCAGAATTTTTTTTAAATATATGAGTTAAAATGTCACGTAGACTCCAGGTGAGTGGCATGCTCAGAGTATAGCTTGATTTTCAGCAAAGCACTCGGACACTCTCCTATAGGATATAATTACAGACATCATGTGCACAAGAGCAGGAAGATCACACTGATAAGTCAGGGACAAGGGAACGTGTGAGCAACTTTATAATAGGAAAATATTCAATGTAATGAAATTTAATTGATGGAACTCTTTATTTTCTTCTCTGGTAAGAGGACTTAAAAATGATTGTGCAAGGCCCTGGCTCAGAGGATGAAGTGTTGACCTGGCACACCATGTCCCGGGACCACCCTCATTCAGGGCATACAGGATGTAATCAATGAGTGCACAACAAAATGGAACAATGAGTTGATGCTTCTCTCTCTTCCTATCTCAAATCAATGAAAAAAAATTTTTTTAATGATTCTCCAATTCATAGCTGTGTTTCTGTGCCTATGTCACCCTTGACAATAAACCCCTTGAGGGCAGAAATTATGTCTTACGTGTCTTTACAGTAGGTTTCTGTAGATAATCTTTAACAGGTTAAGAAAGTTTCCTTCTCTTCCTAACTTGTTAAAAGTTTACCACGAGTGAATGCTTAAGTTTTTACCGTTTTTCCTGCACCTACTGGAAAGATCATGGGGTGTTCTGCTCTAACCAGTGAATGTAACAGAACAATGACTAGATCTTCTAATGTTAAACTATTGTTACATTCCTGCTATAAATATGTTGGGTCATGATGTGTTCTCAGTTCCACACATTGCTGGATTCAGCTTGCCAATTTTTTGTTCATTAGTTCATGTTTGAAACTGGCTTAAAGTTTTCCTTTCTCTTACTGTCTGTCTGGTTTTGATATCCATGTTATACTTGCTTCATTAAATGAGTGTGAGAAAATTCCTTTTTTTCCTATTTTATGGACTACTTTGTGTGACACCAGAACTATCTGTTCCTTAATTGTTTATAAGGACCTGCCTATAAAAACTCTAGACTTAAATGTTTCTTTTTAGGAAAGTTTTTAACTACTGATTTTTCTTTAATGGTTTCAGGTCAATTTCTTTTTCATTTTTCTTGAGTCAGTTTATTTTTTTTATTTTTTCTATTTATTAATTTGAGAGAGAGAGAGGGAGAGAGACGGAAATACTGATTTGTTGTTCTACTTTTTCATGCTGTCATTGTTGGATTCCCTTATGTACCCTGACCAGGGATCGAACCCACAACCTTGGCATGTCAGAATGACACTCAAACCAACTGAATACCCAGCCCACGTCTCATTTTACCAAAGTTTTTTAAAAAATGGGGCACAAAATTAGTCATGATGATAATCATTATTTTTTCATCTCTGCTGGTATATCCAGTTATGCTGTCTTTTTATTTTTCTCCCTATATATTTTGTTTTTATTGAATTTGTTAATGTTACACAGTTTTTGCACTGCCAAACCATGCTTGAGAATTCAGAGAAAGAAATGGTACAATGGACAGCCTATCTACCCTTCATACAGTATATTAAAACTTGATTCATGTGCATTTTGACAATTCCACAATTTTTAAAATAGTTATAACAAGAGTTTATTTTAAATCTCCTGCAGGTCTTCAGATTTCTAGTATAATGTACCATTAAATATCCATTTCAGTTAATTCCTCAATAACATAACCCTCAACAAAATTTTGCTGGAAAATAAATGCATAGTTTTCAAGGAAAATATGTAGCTCAATGTCCAAGAGATTTGTTAAGATTCTGGTTCCCAGATGAAGTCTTCAGTTTAACCAAGAATTCCCTGTTTCTCACTTAATCATCCAGCTTCCCCTTGGCTTACTCAGCAGCTCTCCCACACATGTCAGAAGGCAGGCGCCCAGCCTGCCACCCCCCCCACCCCACCCCCGTAACACCAACACTATTGCCCAGAAATGGTCGGCAGGTCCTGTCAGGAGACCCTTTAAATCCCCAGGAGTCCAAATCCTACAGTGACACTTTTATCAAAACTAAACTCAGCTCTGGCTGGTTGGCTCAGTGGTAGAGCGTCAGCCTGGTGTGTGAAAGTCCTGGGTTCGATCTCTGGTCAAGGCACACAGGAGAAGTGCCCATCTGATTCTCTACCCCACCCCTCCCCCTCTCTCTCGCGCTCTCTCTCTCTCTTTCTCTCTCTCTCTCTCTCCCTCTTCCCTTCCTGCAGCAATGGCTTGATTGCTTTGAGAGCATTGGCCCCAGGCGCTAGGATGGCTCCTTAGAATCACAATCTCAGGTGCTAAAAAGAGCTTGTTTCAGATGGGCTGAGTGTCAGCCCCAGATGGGGGTTGCTGGGAAGATCCTGGTCAGGGCACATGCGGGAGTCTGTCTCTCTGTCTCCCCTCCTCTCTTACTTGGAAAAAAAGGGGGAAAAAAAGACTAAATTCCCATAGGCTCTGGCCAGGCAGCTCAGTGTGTTGGAGTTTCGTCCCCACATGGCAAGGTTGCAGGTTCCATCCCTGGTCGGACACGTTCAGTAATCAACCAATGATGGCATGAATAGGTGAAGCAGCAGACTGCTGTTTCTGTGTTTTTATCACTCCCTTCCTCTCTCTCTAAAAATCAATAAATATTTAAAAATTAAAAAAAAAATAACTAAACTCCCACAGCAGGAGAGTTTCACTCACCTGTTTGTTTCCCTCACGCCTGGAGCAGGTCTGTGACTCCTGCCACTTGGCAAAGGGATTTATAGCAGAGAAACTCAGACTCCGTATCAAGTGGCCACACCTCTTTATTTCTTATGCTGTTTATCTCAGCTTTTATATTTTGTTGATCAAAATTGCCAAAGGTTTTTCAATATTTCCAATCTTATTTTTTAAGATTTTATTTATTGATTTTAGAGAGAGAGAGAGAGAGGAATAGAGAGAGAGAATGGGAGTGGTGAGGATGGGAAGCATCAACTCATAGTAGTTGCTTCCTGTACGTGCCTTGAGCCAGCAAGCCCAAGGTTTTCAACTGGTGACCCATCATTCCAGGTTGAAACTCGATCCACTGCGCCACCACAAGTCAGGCAATATTACTAATCTTTTTAAACAACAAATTTTATTTTCTCTATTGTCTCTTAATCTTCTAGTTAAATAATTTTTAGTTTACCTTTACCAGTTTGTTTTTGGAGGGTTATTTTGCTTTTATTTTTCTAACTTACTTAGGATTACTTAGGTCATGCATTTTCAGCCTCTCTTTCTTGTATAAGTATTCAAGATGTAAAATTCCCTGCGACCAAACTCAGCTGCAGCCCAAGTTCTGATACTTCATTTTGTTATTGTTCAGCTTCAGATACATGTGAGTTCCATTATGATGTCCTTTTTGACTTCTGAATTATTTAGGAGTGCTTTTCATTTCCAAGTGGATAAGATTTTTTTTAGTTATCTTTTCATCTTGATTTTGGATCTTAGTTTTTGTTATCGTCAGAAAATGTCTTCTCAATGTACCTACATACCCAAGTCAAAAAAGCCTATTGCCTGGTCAGGTGGGGGTGCAGTGGATAGAGCATTGTACTGGGATACAGAGGATCCAGGTTCGAAACCCTGAGGTTACCGGCTTGAGCACAGGGTTGCTGGCTTGAGCATGGGATCATAGACATGACCCCATGGTCACTGGCTTGAGCCCAAAGGTCTCTGAGTTGAAGCCCAAGGTTGCTGGCTTGAGCCCAAGATCGCTCGCTGGCTTGAACAAGGGGTCACTCTGCTGTAGCCCCCCAGTCAAGGCACATATGAGAAAGCAATCAGTGAACAACTAAGGAGCCGCAACAAAGAACTGATGCTTCTCATCTCTCTCATTTCCTAACCTTTTGCCCATATCTGTCCCTCTGTCTCTGTCACACACACACACACACAAAGCCCGTGTCCTCTTTCCCTGACCCCTTGCCTTTCCCGTTGCCTCCCCCTCTCTTTCACCCCACTGGTCAGTCATCACTCGCTCATGATTTTACCTCCTAGTTTATTTTTCCTCGATATCCATCCCCACTACCGGCCACTGTCCTAGTGCTCACACACGTGATCACTATTGCAACAATCTTTCCTCTGGTCTCTGCCTCTTCATTTGTCCTCCTGAAATTCACCTTCCACAGACTTGAAATCTACATCTGACAATAGTGCTTTGTGCTAGGTTATAGCGCCCAAAGCCCAGACTTCTTTCTTCTCCGGACCTCCATCCACTGCCTGCCGCAGCCCCAGTCCCCCTGCCCGGTCCTGGCTCACCCTCCTGCCCCTGCTGCACTCAACCTCTCTGCTACAAGAAATGTTAGTGCTGTGAAAGCAATCCTGCAAGTAGTTTCTCATTTCGCAGAACTACTGAGGAGAGAGGTAGGAAAAGCTTTTGTGATTTCTCTCACTCCTAGTGAAGAAGCTGAAGTTCAAAAAGTGAGGTGATTGCTGAAAGCCACACACCTAGAAGGAAGTGGAAGAACCCCATGCCTTCAAGCACACTGGTCACTGCTTGTCTTGACTACTTAAAGTTGGCAGCAAAGAGGGGAAGATCTCTACCAGTAAGACTATGAGAGGCCTGACCAGTGGTGGTGCAGTAGATAAAGCATCAACCTGGAATGCTGAGGTCACTGGTTCAAATCCCTGGGCTTGCCGCATCAAGGCACAAACAGGAATCAACTACTGTGAATTGATGCCTCCCTCTTTCTCTCTCTCTAAAAATCAATAAATAAAAATCTAAAAAAAAAGTAAGACTATGAGGGAGGGGAGTAAATGAAAATAAAACTGAAAAACTATTTTTGACACTGATTACTCCTTTCATGTCCAACTATAAAAGTCTATTCTCCTACCCTGTCTGGCTAGCTCAGCAGTAGAGCATCAGCCCGGTGTGTGGAAGTCACAGGTTCGATCCCTAGCCAGGGCACAGAGAAGAAGTGCCCATTTGCTTCTCCACCCCTTCCCCTCTCCTTTCTCTCTGTCTCTCTCTTCCCCTCCCACAGCCAAGGCGCCACTGGAGCAAAGTTGGCCTGGGCACTGAGGATGGCTCCATGGCCTCCACCTCAGGCACTAGAATGGCTCCAGTTGCAACAGAGCAATACCCTAGATGGGTACAGAATTGCCTCCTGGTGGGCATGCCAGGTGGATCCTGGTCGGGTGCATGCGGAAGTCTGTCTCTCTGTCTCCCTGCTTCTCACTTCAGAAATATAAAATAAAAAGTCTATTCTTCTCTGACTGTTGTCCAAACCCCAGATGTCGTGAAAGACAGATGCTTCATTCATTCAGCGTGTCAAACTTTTGGACCATTTAAAATGACAATTTATGGTCCCTGAAACACTCAATTACAAAAAATAATTTTGCTGTACTTCAGCCTTCATGATGTGGTGAGCGCATGGGCAGGCCTCATGGTACGGTCGGCGTCAGATGACAAAACTCATTATGACAGCTGCACTGTGCCGAATCCGGCCTGGATAGTCTCTACATATACACTCCTGTTTCCTCCTCCTTGTTTCAAGATAAAAAGTAGAGCGCATTAATTAATGGTCTGACCTTACAGGGAAAAATATATATATGATTTGGACAAATGCCCGTCAGAGTCCCCAAGATACTCTCATATACCCTTATATTTCCAGGCTCTTTTGTTCACTTTTAGCCACTGTGGACTCCTCTCCAAGGCTGAGACATTTCCTTCCTCCTGCCACACCCAGAGCCTACAGCTCTTATTCAGAAAAAAAGAAAGAGAGAGAGAGAGAGAGAGAGAAGGACAGAGGGAGGGATGGTGGGAGGGAGGAAATTTGGCACCAGATTGACAGAAGTTCAGTTTTAGAACGCCTATGCCTTCCTTCATCGGTATAGCCCTGTGATGTCTCATCTGCTGATCCTGGCCCCTGACCCCAGGCCACCCAGAGCCTCTGCCTTGATGCTACAGCAGTGGTTTGAGCTAAGCCAGACTCAGCCCTGAAGGCCACATGTCCGACCCCATCCCTGAGACCCGAGTAGTCACCCTCCCTGGTCTCTGCCAGTTTCATGGCTCTCCGAAGGAGAGATGAGGTCTAACTGCTGGGCCCCCATTTTCTGGATCAGAGGCAGTCAGGCTGCCCTAAGAGAAAGCCGATGAAGGAAGTTTAACCGTATTTAACATTGCTACGTCTCCCACCTGATCCCACATCCCCTGCTTAGCGTCCCCTTCAGCAGGAACACAGTCCTGCCAACACTGTTACTTTAGCCCAGAGAGCCATTGTCAGACTTCAGACCTCCACAACTATGAGATGGTTTTTGTCATGTTCAGGCACTAAGTCTGTGCAATGTGTTCCAGCAGCAGCAGCAGGGATCACACATTGCATCCCTCTTTAGCTCAGCTCCAAAGACTAACCTCTTTTTCACTTTCAAACTTCTACCTGCACCTCCCTCCAAGCAAGACTGCCTTCCCCAGGTCCTCCAGCCACCTCCCACTGCCCAGCAGAGCTGCCCTCTCTCAGTTGGCAGCATGGATCCCATCAATCTCCTGAGGGTTTCAACATGCAGGTGAGGTCCTAGCTCCTCTCCCTTCTCTGAGATGGTCCTGGTCTTAGGGGGCCACACCTGTCTTTTCCTTGCACATCTTCTCCAGGGCCCCCTACTGCTGATGCTATGTGGGTGGGTGAGGAAAACAGTTTATGAAAATATCTTCTTTGGGCCCTGGCCTAGAGCATTGGCCCAGCATATGGATGTCCCAGGTTTGATCCCCTGTCCGGGCATACGTGAAAAGTGACCATCTGCTTCATCCCACTCCTTCTCTGCCTTCACTCCCTCTTTGCCTGCTGCAGCCAGTGGCTTGATTGGTTGAATGTGGCCCCAGGTGCTGAGGATAGCTCCTTTGGAGAAAATGAGCCTCTCAGGCACTAAAAATTGCTCAGTACTCAAGCATCGGCCCCAGACAGGGGGCAGTGGGGAGGCAGCGGTCATTGGGTGGATCCCAGTCAGGGAGCATGCAGGAGTCTGTCCATCTCCCCTCCTCTCACCTAAATATATATATATTGCTCACAAAAAATTAGTGGATACTTCCAAATGAAAATGAAATGATTAAAAAAAGAAGCATTTGATTTTTTTTATTAAACAAATGACAAGTCAAAGAAAGTTGTTTGATTATGCAGATGAGATGCAAAACCAACTTTTATTTCATTGGTGAAAACACACTACACAAAAGGCTGAAAGTACTGGAGTATCTTGCATGTTCCCTGATCCCCTAATTTTTGTGAGCAGTGTCACTGAATGGACACTCTTACTCAAGAGACCCAAATCCACTCTTCGTCATTTGCTAGAGGAGAGTCTGGGTGAGGCCCCCAGCATCTCGCCTCAGCTGAGGGGGCGTGGTTACCTCATGGCTGTGCCTCAACCACGTTACTTCTGCTTTGCCTGCTTCCTTTTCACACTTATTTTTTGGCATCCAGTTATCTCAGCTTGCCTGATGTACGATGCTTCCACATCTGCATAGTTTTTCTATTTGAGCTCCATTCTGACAGTGAGAGAGTCTTTACTCCAACTCCTGCTTAGAGAAGACTCAACAGCTAAGACTGCTCCAGAACGGCCTCCAGGGCGGGGAGCCCGCAGCAGCTGCTCGCACTGGGGAAGCCATGCTCCGCACTGACCGAAATGGCACAGCCTATGCCCGGACCTCTTCTCTTTTCCTGCCTTAGGAACAAGCTCACTTATTTCTGCCACTACCTGCTCCTCAAAGGCCTGATGAGGTTCACAAAGCACAACCACAAATAAACAAGAGCAAGCTTTAGAATATTAAATATATGATTGCCAACATTAGTTTCTAAACTTTTAATAGCAGAGCCGGGAAGATAAAGGTGAGGAACCCTCCTAGAATTATGCATCTCCTAGAAGATCAAATACTGAAAGCATCTATTCCAAAAAGATGTATTAGCACAGGAAGAATACTATCCAAAAAGAAAGAAAATCCACCCTCCCTGCTCCAGCTAAAGGGAAGCACTGGCCTTCAGATGAGAAGACTCCCGAGGCCCCGGGGCAGGATGAAAGCGGCAAGGCCCAGATATGTTGCTGCCAAACTGCAGAAGAACAGGAAGAAAGCAGACCACCCTAAAGCACCTAGACTCTATAGAAAGAAAAGCAGGTCACTTGAAGAGAAATAAGTAACACACGATTCTCAGTGATCTGGATGAGAGATGAGGCTACAGCCCCTGTGCCTTGGAGGGAGCTCTAACTTCTCAAGCTCAGAGCGCTGATGGGCTGGAAGCACTAAAACTCGGGAAACAGTAGCTCCATCCTTGCTGAGCAAACAAGAGATATCCCATTATGACACTTCTGCAGCGGGCCTGGAAGAGCTGCTGTGCACATTGCAGTGGGCTGGCTGAAATACTTTCCCATTATAAATGCAACAGCCTCACATTCGGTCCACAAATATCCCCTGCATGCCTACTCAGGCACGATGGCGAGGTCAATGGCAATGACAGGAACACACTGCCCTGCACTCATGAAGCCTATAGTCTCACCCTGGTCAGGGGTCCAGCCCGTCTCCCGGAGACTGCCTCAGGGCTGCCTAGTGAAGCCATAAGTGACCTAGGGCTTTTGGCTGCTGGCCATCCAGTAGAAGTGGGGATCCCAGGGCTGGCATTCCCCTTCCATCCCATGGCCTATCCTTCTGTTTCCAAACAGGATGAGCATCCTTACAATCTTCGCCACCCCTGCTTCTCTGGATGGAAACTACAGGTAAGATTCGAGTTGTCACTCAGTCCGGCTCTCTCGGTACTAGGCTGGGCAGGCAGGCATTCCTCCACAGTGTGATGGCCTGTGACTGGTCTCTTCTCTGAGGCCGACTTTCTCCTGGGATGGGTTGGAGCAAAATGAAGAATAACTCCCTATGTATATGTTGGAGCTGCCCTGTTACCCAGAATTCAAATGAGTTGAGATATTAAAGAGAAAAAGAAAGAAAATTGGGAGTTATTTGCTACTTAATAGCAGAACCAGGACCTGAGAATGGAATGGCTTGCTTTCCTTATTAGCTGTCCTCCTTGAATTACCAAATAAACAGGATAAAACTTCGTGTTTTCTCTATGCAGACGAAAGTGTGACATTAAGAGGCTCTGGTAATTAAGTTTAATTGGAACAAGATTTCTGAGAGACAGACCATGAGCCATGGTGGACAAGGATCCGTCTCATTTCCCTCCCTCTCCAAGTCGGCGCTGATGATGATTGTTGACGTTGGCACTGTTATCTAATTATTATGTGTAACAGAATTGAGAAATAATTGCCTCAGAGAATAATCAAAGTGGGATTGCACTTTTATTGATCATTAGAAGATTTTTTCCTAAGATAAATTGGGGACTGAACAAAAAGAACATGTACCGCTTTGTAAGGGATAGCATTATACAGCAGGATGTATTATTTAAATGCCAGGGATATTTCTGTTAAGGAGCACACCAGAATTAGCTATAAAAATGCTGTTTTCCCCCTCTATCAACCACGCAGCCAGTACTGTCGGTTATGAGGGTAAAGCTACATGTCCCCAAACACCTCCCCTGCTCATGTTTCAGCCTGACCTCCATCAGGAAGGTGAGCACCGTGGGCGGGCATGCCGGGCGAGGGTCTGCCAGGGAGAAGCAGCACGCACAGAACACAGAGCACAGACCAGAAGGGGACAGACCCACGACGACAGTGTCAGGGACAATATACAGGAAAGAAGACAGTAGTAGGCGGAGAGGGGGCAGCTTGCAGAAGGGAAAAGGGAAATAAGAGCAAGGAGACAAAAGCAGCCACCAACGGGAGGTGTGGGAGGCACAGAGCCAGCCCAGGGCTACCGCAGTCCCTCTCCGGGCACGGGCCACAGAACGAGAGAGAACGATGGAGAATGTGAGTAGGGACTGAAACACATGCTAGGTATTCTGGCCCCGGATTTCCCTTAATGCAGGGATAGCATCATGGCCGTTTTCATACCCGTGGTAGGCACCACAGATGTCCAGCACAGGACAGAGCAGGACAAGACTGGCAACACTGAAACTGTCATTTACTGAGCAGCTACTACGGGCCATGCCCACTGTGAGGCACAGTGTGTGTGTGACATCAGTGAGTTCTCATGACTATCCTGTGAGAGAAAGAGTGTGTATCCCGCTGTTAGGGACGGGGAAAAATAAGTCTTTAGGAGATCAAATCATTTTCTTCACGGCCAAACATCGAGTGATGTTGGCGTGCATCTAAACCGTCCTTAACAAGAATGAAAGCTAACGAATGATACAGTCTGACAACTCTTACGCCATTTGTTTTAAACACATACCTAATAAAATAAGCTTGTTGTTTATTAATATCCTGTTGGGACAAATGAATAAACTGGGGTGCCCATGAACGTCAAGTCATGCAGCCTGGAGAAAGTGCCAGAACTGTGGCCACAGCCCAACCTCCCCACTCCCTGACCAATGATTTCCCAAACTCCAAGTGCACAGGAACAAGGTGCAATCCATTCATGAAGGGAAGTGAGGGCAATTCTGCCGGAAGCACAAGATTGACCATGAAAAGGAAATGAAAACGTATGTCTTTCCTTCGATAGCCTACCAGTTGAGGCAGCACTGGCTGGTGAAGCAGAGAAATCCTCAGCAGACTGACAAACAGAGGATTCTTTCTTATGTTAAGCTCCCAAAGGAGCCACAGGTCATCAGTTGACCCAGAGGCCCAGGTTCCTCCTATCTTGTGGCTCAGCCATCTTCAACATGTAGCTTCTACAGTTGTCATGAAAGGGCCAAGGGAATCGGATGTGGCCCTGGCCAGTTGGCTTAGTGGTAGAATATCAGCCTGGGTTCAATTCCTGGTCAGGGCACACAGAAGAAGCAACAATCTGCTTCTCCCCCACACCCCCTTCTCTCTCTCTCTTCCCCTCTCGAAGACATGGCTCAACTGGTTTGAGCACATTGGCCTGGCAGCTAAGGATGGCTCTGTGGAGCCTCCACTTCAGGTGCTAAAAATAGCTAGGTTGTGAGCATGGCCCTAGATGGGCAGAACATTGCCCCAGACAGGAGTTGCTGGGTAGATCGTGGTTGGGGTGCATGCGGGAGTCTGTCTCTCTATCTCCCCTCCTTTCAAAGAGAGAATTGGGAGTGGAGGGTGTTATGGAACAGAGAGCCATGCTTATCACATTTCCCCATATTCTCTTGGTTTAGACTTCAGACACGCCTATGGCAAGAGGTGCTGGGGAACTAGTGTAGCTGTGTATGTGGGAAAAGAAAGCATGAGCTCACCGAACAACCACAGGGTCTGCTCCAGTCTGCCCAAATCAGCACCATACCTGTTTCTGCCTTCTCGGTACATATTTAACTCAGGCCACCTATCCCCAGTAAAGGCAACCCAAGTCGCCCTGTCACTGCATCCAGCTCCCAGTCCAGGACCTCGGGGATGACCGCATTCAGGCGTGACTCTTCAGGCTTCACAACCAATGAACTAAAAAAGAGAGATTAGCTTGACCAGGCAGTGGTGCAGTGGATAGAGCATTGGACATGGATGCTGAGGACCCAGGTTCAAAACCCCGAAGTCTCAGGCTTGAGCGCAGGCTCACCAGCTTGAGTGAGGGGTCGCTGGCTTGAGTGTGAGATCATAGACATGACCCCATGGGCGCTAGCTTGAGCCCAAAGGTCTCTGGCTTGAAGCTCAAGGTCGCTGGTTTGAGCCCAAGGTTGCTGGCTTGAGCAAGGAGTCATTAGCTCTGCTGTAGCCCCCGAGTCAAGGTACATATGAGAGAGCAATCACTGAACAACTAAGGAGCTGCAATGAAAGATTGATGCTTCTCATCTCTCTCTCTTCCTGCCTGTCTGTCCCTATCTGTCCTTCTCACTGACCCTTGCTCTGTCTCTGTCAAAAAAAAAAAAAAAAAGGACAGATTATCTGCACTTCCCTCCCTACCCCCTCCACCCAACACACACACACATGTGCGTGCGTGCAGCACTCGTATAGCCAGGACAGGAAAATCATAGTCTCATTCAGAATCTGGAAGAATGGGAAGTCCAAAGCACCGCGGGGATCCTTCCTGTCCCCTTTCCCAGGCCCCTTTCTGGACTCTGATTCTAACCTCTGGGACGTCGCCCACTGCACCCTTGGCATGGCAGGCTCAGCCTTCTGAGAGGGTCCACTTGCCCACCCATTCCATGGTCACAGAGGAAGTAGGTGCTAGTGAGTACATCCTCCTGAGCCTAAACTGCTTTTGCAGACCCCCACACACACACTTTTGAAAGGTTTGGGGACCTGGGAGTTGTTACCGGGGTCAGTCAAAAACTTTTTAAATATAGATTGTCTTGGCAAAATTCAATTTTCTCCAAAACTTAGCAGGTTTCTGGTATCTTCTTTTCCAGTTAGGTCCATGCCCAGGAATCATACCCCAAATCCTTTCCTAGACATCATTTCCCAAGTCTGCAGTTTCTATTTGCTTCCTCAATTCCATTTTCTCTCTCTCCCCATCACCACTGCCTCCAGACCACCTCAAACAATAGGAACTAAGGGCACGCCATTCATCTGGTCTTTAGGACAGGACTGAACCGTTGTGCTTCCTAACCGGCCTGATTTCTTACTCATGGTGTCTGAAAGCACCAGCTTTTCCCTATACTCTCTTTCATTTACACTTGCAAATTGGCCCATTATTTCCACAGTGTGTCTGTATCTTATTATTCCAAAAGCAAAAAGAAAAGCCAACACATTATCCCTAGAGCCACAGTTTCATTAGGCAGATAGCCTGCTTTTAAAATGATCAAAGGTAACAATTTTACCAAATGTTTTGCTGTTTCCTGGCATGGGTCTCTGTCTTCCTATCATCTGATAGCAGTGATTATGTAGTAAGCCAAGGCCACATAGTTTAGGTTTTTGTCACAGCAGCACATCACTTAGATACCAGGGACCAGTGCCTGGCCTAGGGGCTCTATGGATAGAGCATTATCCAGGTGTGCCAAAGTTCTGGGTTCAATCTCAGTCAGAGCATATATGAGGAAGCAGCCAATGAGCACACAACTAAATGGAACAACTAAATAGAACAACGAATTGATGTTTCTCTTCTCTCCCCCCACCACATTCTCTCTCTCTCTCTCTCAAGTCAATGGAACAAAAAAATTTTAAATGATACGAGGTACCAATTTCTGAATTAGGTAACACCAGCTGTAACACAGCAGGCAAACCACAGAGTCTCAGTGGCATAACTTAATAGTACTTTATTTTTAACTCATGGGAATCCGAAATGAGTGTTTCTGTCCAGCAAGTTGCTCTCCTTCAGGGATAATCCAGGAATCGGGAATACTGCCTCTAGGGGCTTTCCCTTCTCTAAAACTGGTGCAGGGGGTCAACAAGAATGTGTGGGAGGCCTAAATACTGAGCACATCTCTCACTCACATTTCATTGGGTGGAACTCAAGTCACATGATCACATGCACTGCAAAGGAGGCTGGGAAAAGTTACCTAACTACACTCCCAGAAAGAATAGAAAATTAATGTGGTTATTAGCTAGCTCTGCCACATACATCCAGTTCCCAAATTTTAATTCAGCATTCTGTTCCAGTTTCTAGATATACAAATAGCCAAAATATTTATGAGCTGTTTAAAGCAATTTTGCCTAGAGCACTGATTGAGCATATACTATATGTAAGTGGGCTAGACAGGATATGTAATCTGCTTGGAACAATGGACATCAGTGGACGACCCTCTGTACTAACTGTTGTGCTGTTACTGCCTTCCTTCCAAAAGGAGGAATGGACGTACCTACTGAGCAGTGGGCTCCTTTCAGAATAAAAGAGAGAAGAAGCACTTATTTTGATGGATGCCAGCTTTTGGGGTTGGGGGCAAGGGACAGTCTGGCTGGCTAGATGCCCCTCCTCAGAGAATTTCAATTCCTAGGGGAGCCTCTCCCACCCAGATATGCCAGGCTGCCTGTACTTATGGGAATCAGGGCTCTCCCACCTGATCTGCAGGGGTCCCCAGGGCTCCCCAGGCCTCCCCCAGTCTTCCCTTCTCCTCTCACGCAGCCATCACTTTCACGACAAGTTCAAAGGTGGCCTAGGCAGATGACTGCACTGCTGTCTCCCTATACCCACACCTCCCTCATTAAAAACCCAGTGCCTTCCAACGCTACTTCCCTCAGCCATATTTGAGGCCCAAGACCTGGGTCGCCCATATGAAAAGCTCCAGAGCTTCCTAGAGCATCTGCCAACTGTAACCCGGGCATCTCTGCCCACCTGCTAGGCTGCAGCCAACTGAAGGGGCGCATGTTGCATTTCCTGATCCCTTCCTCTAAGTTTCAGATGGTTCCCTTGCCCCAGGACCCAGCTAGGCTCCCCTCCCCCTGGCTCCTTCAGACACCATATCTCAGAACTGACTGACACATCAGATGAAAAAGACAACCTCAAATATGATCAATTTCACATCCAAACTCAGTCAAGCCCATGGCACAGTCTAAGTCACCCATTGCCCTTCTTCCTCTCCCTGGGGAAGCTCCTATGGGGTTTCCTGTGGAGCAGTCCAGGGAACTGCATCAAACCATCAAAGCAGAGAGGGGCCCATACTGTCACATGAGGACTGGTCTCCTTTGTTACTGCTCAGCATAGCCACGCTGTCTCAGGGGACCAAGCCCCTCCAAATACCTCTGAACCTGGTATTAGCCTTTATGCTCCTCCTGCTCTGGGGCCACCTTTGTGGTGACAAGAGAATGATCAGAACTGGAGCAGGAGCCCGGAACCAGTGCAGTCAGCCTTCCGCCAGCCCCCGTGTCCCGTGAGAGGGACCTGAGGCCTCCAGAAGCCTGTGGAGAGCCCGGCAGCACTGATGTGCAAAGAGGCATTTACCCTGTAATTAATTAACAAATTAACCAGATCAATCTACTAACATATGCTGATGCCTCCTCTCTGCCAGTCCCTGTGCAGGGCAATGAGGACAGCATGAATCACAACCTCTTCTCCAAGACCTCATCCCCGGGGACTTTCCTATGTGGAGTCTCGTGGTCCCTTCCAGCATTATCCCATTGCTAGGACAGTTGGTGGGGCCTCTTCACAACGCACTGGGCACCAGTCAGAGAATAGCATTTTCACAGATTCTTCCTCCCCTCCCCTAAGGTATGGGCAAGGGATTTAAATGAAAACAAATTCCTCAATGCCAAATGGACTCTAAACTAACATTGCTTCTTGAGTCGTGGGTTCTCCATATCTTTCTGTATGGATTTCAAGAGACAGTGTCGGCTCCCTCATAGGGATTGCTGGGAAGAGTGGGGAGCATGGGAGAGAGAGTAAGATGGCGATGGAATAGGCGGACGTACCAACTTCCAACCCCCAGAACCAAAGTGGATTATAACTCAATTTTAAGAACCATCATCTGGATAAACCAACTTTGAACTAAACTAAGTGCATTCTTCAACCAAGGAACACAGAAGAAGCCACATTGAGACTGGTAGGAATAGCGAAAACGCGAAGAGGGCTGCCTAGCTCCCCGGAGCAAACGGCAGCCCGGAGAGACGCACGTGGCGGGAGGAGAGTTTGGCGGAGAGGGAGGGACCTGGGTCCCAGGAACAAAGCCCCAGCCTGCAGTCACAGAGCCTAGAAGAGGCGTTTGGACAGTATGGAGCTGTGAAACAAGTGAGGATACTGTTAGTGAGAAAGAGACAGTTTTCTCAGACCCAAGATTCTTAAAGGGATAGCGCAGAAAACCTCTCTCACAGCCACTCACCCGGTGCTCTGGGAAACGGGGTCAGAGAAGAGGACCAGAGCAGCGGGAAGAGACAGTAAAGCGGGAAGCCACAGGGAGAAAAACTCTGAGGGACAGCCACCCTAACCCCTGGGCTAAGTCACTTCTCTAATAAAAAACGAATATTTCCCTTGGAACTAGCAATACCAGCAAAGGGAGAGAGGACACCAGCCAAACAAGCTCTCCCGCGGCACTTAGAGCAGAGCTGCTTAGATGGAGGGAGCTTCCAGGACTACAGTATGGAGTGTTAGGGTCTGAACTGTGGGGCCCCGTCCTACTCTGCTGAGGTTGCTGGAGGGACGGTGGCAGCGGGACGCTGGAACGCAGTTCTGTCGGCAGGGACGGAGGCCAAGCCGGTGGGAGCTCAGTCTAGCCCAGCAGGGGCGGAGGGGACACGCGAAAGCGGTCCGGCAGCTGCCGGCCTGTCTGTAACCCCACCTGAAGGGGAAAAGCGGGAGGCCGGGAACGGGCAGAGATCTGCTCTGCGACGCAGCGCAAGCCGGCCCTGACTGCAGGGACGGAGCCAGGACCAGGGACGAGCAGAGGCTCGTGGCTGAGCTCACGCCAGCAGCACCAACCGGCCCAAGAAACTGCAGTTTGCCATCCTGCATGCGCGAGTTGGCTCTGAACGGAGGACGGGGAAGAGCCCGGGAGGAGCGAAGTTCACAGCTGAGCACACGCCAGCAAAAACGCCCGGCCCAATAAACCTTGGTTTGCGACCCAGCACAGGAAGGCCCTGGCATCGAGGGCGGGGCTAAAGATCTGGCCAGGCAAAGGCTCACAGCTGAGAGCACATCAGCAGCCCTGTCCAACCCGAGAAACTGTGGTGAGCAGGCTCTGACCGCGAGGGCTGGGCAGAAGCCCGGAAACAGGCTGGGTCCGCAGCTGAGCAAAGGTGCTCACCTCTACCCTTGGTGCTGAGGCTTGTGGCTTGAGTGACAGCCCCTCCCGCAGAGGAGAGGCGGAAATCACAGCAACAGCCGCAGTGGGCTGGTGCTTGCAACGCCCATACCCAACCACCCTAGGCAGCAGTAGAGGGGGTGGTGGGCCTGTAGACAGACCACATCTAGAGAACACAAAGGCAACACCTACTGGACTCCAATGGCCACAACCTTCTTATACACAGACAAAATGGGCAGGCAGAGGAATGCAAACCAAATGAATCAAGAGAAATCCCCAGAGAAGGACCTGAATGAACCAGATATAACCAAATTACCAGAAGCAGAATTTAGAATAATGATAGTTAGGATGTTCAAAGAAATTAGAGCAACAATGAATAGTCACTATGAACACCTAAATAAAGAGATAACAAGTATAAAAAACGAAGTTGAAATAATAAAAAAGAATCAGACAGAAATGACAAATACAGTATCAGAACTGAAGACCACAATGGAAGGAATTAAAAGCAGGATGAATGACGCTGAGGATCAAATCAGCGAGTTAGAGGACACAATAAACAAAGGCACAGAAGCAGAGAGGAAAAAGGAAAAGAGACTCAAAAATGTGAGGAAACTCTAAGGGAGCTCTGTGACAACATGAAGAGAAACAACATTCGCATCATAGGGGTTCCTGAAGAAGAGGAGAGAGAACAGGAAATAGAAACTTTGTTCAATCAAATCATAGCAGAAAACTTCCCTAATTTAAGGCTGGGAAACATTCCACATGTTCAAGAAGCACACAGAACTCCATTAAAGAGAAACCCCAAAAAATCTACACTAAGACACATCATAGTTAAAATACCAAAGCTAAGGGATAAAGAGAAAATTTTAAAAGCTGCTAGACAAACAAAGGCTATCACCTAAAAAGGAGCCCCCATAAGGATGACATCGGACTTCTCAACAGAAACACTTGAGGTCAGAAGGGAATGGCAAGATATATTCAAAGTAATGCAGAACAAGAACCTACAACCAAGACTATTCTATCCAGCAAGGCTAACGTTTAAAATTGAAGGAGAAATAAAGAGTTTCCCAGACAAAGAAAGCCTCAAGGAATTCATTAAAAACAAACCAATTCTGCAAGAGATACTAAGGGGCCTCTTGTGAACAGTTCAAAGGGAGGAAAGAATATAGCCAAAGAAGAATACAGCTTTAAAGAATAAAATGGCAATAAACAACTACATATCAATAATAACCTTAAATGTAAATGGATTAAATGATCCAATCAAAAGACATAGGGTAGCTGCGTGGATAAAGAAACAGGACCCATACATATGCTGTCTACAAGAGACACACCTTAAAACAAAAGATGCACATAGACTGAAGGTAAAAGGATGGAAAAAAATATTTTATGCAAATGGAAATGAAAGAAAAGCTGGGGTAGCAATACTTATATCTGACAAAATGGACTTTAAAACAAAGGCTGTAGTAAGAGATAAAGAAGGACACTACATAATGATAAAGGGAACAATTCAACAGGAAGATATAACTATTAAAAATATCTACACACCAAATATAGGAGCCCCGACATACATAAAACAGACTTTGATGGATGTAAAGGGTGAGATTAACAGCAAAACTATAATAGTAGGGGATTTCAATACCCACTAACAACACTGGATAGATCCTTAAGAAAGAAAATTAATAAAGAAACAGCAGACTTAAAGGATACACTAGATCAAGTTGATTTAATAGATATCTTCAGAACTTTTCACTCTAAAGCAGTAGAATATACATTCTTCTTAAGTGCTCATGGTACATTTTCTAGGATAGACCACATGTTAGGACACAAAAATGGTCTCAATAAATTTAAGAAGATTGAAATCATATCAAGCATTTTCTCTGATCACAATGCCATGAAACTAGAAATTAACCACAAAAAAAACCCTGAAAAATACTCAAACACTTGGAAACTAAATAGCATGTTATAAAATAATGAATGAATTAACAATGAGATCAAAGAAGAAATAGAAAAGTTTCTAGAAACGAATGATAATGAGCATGCATCAACTCAAAATTTATGAGACACAGCAAAAGCAGTACTGGGAGGGAAGTTCATTGCACTACGGGCATACCAAAAGAAGCTAGAAAAGGCTCAGATAAGCAACCTGACCCTGCATCTAAAAGAACTAGAAAAACAACAACAAATAAAGCCCAGGACCAGTAGAAGGAAGAAAATAATGAAGATCAGAGCAGAAATAAATGACATAGAGGCTAAGGAAACAATACAGAGGATCAATGAAACCAGAAGCTGGTTCTTTGAAAAGGTAAACAAGATTGATGAACCTTTAACTAGACTCACCAAGAAAAAAAGAGAGAGGACTCAAATAAGTAAAATTAGAAATGACAGTGGAGAAATAACAACTGACACAGCAGAAATACAAAGCATTGTAAGAAAATACTATGAAGAACTCTATGCCAAAAAATTAGACAACCTAGGTGAAATGGAAAAATTTCTTGAATCATATAATCTTCCAAAAATCAATCTGGAAGAATCAGAACACCTAAACAGACCAATTACAACAAATGAGATCGAAATAGTTATAAAAAAAACTCCCAAAACAGAAAAGTTGTTGACCTGATGGCTTCACAAGTGAATTCTACCAGAAATTCAAAGAAGAACTAACTCCTATCCTCCTCAAGCTATTTCAAAAAATTCAAGAAGAAGGAAGACTTCCAAATTCCTTTTATGAGGAGAGCATAATTCTGATCCCAAAACCGGGCAAAGACAACACAAAGAAAGAAAATTATAGGCCTATATCCCTGATGAATTTAGATGCTAAAATTCTCAACAAAATATTAGCCAACTGGATCCAGCAATATATGAAAAAAATCATACACCATGATCAAGTGGGATTTATTCTGGAGAGGCCAGGCTGGTTCAATATTTGCAAATCAATCAATGTGATTCATCACATAAACAAAAGGAAGGACAAAAATCACATGATAATTTCAATAGATGCAGAAAAGGCATTTGATAAAATCCAGCACCCATTCATGCTCAAAACTCTCAGTAAAGTGGGAATACAGGAAACATTCCTTAACATGATAAAGGCCATCTTCGACAAACCCACAGCAAAGATCATACTAAATGTGCAAAAATTAAAAGCAATCCCCTTAAGATCAGGAACCAGGCAGGGGTGCACCCTTTCACCACTCTTATTCAACATAGTTCTGGAAGTCCTAGCTACAGAAATAAGACAAGAAGAAGAAATAAAAGGCATCCAAATTGGAAAGGAAGAAGTAAAACTGTCATTATTTGCAGATGATAAGATATTGTATATAGAAAAACCTAAAGTCTCAGTCAAAAAACTACTGGACCTGATAAATGAATTCAGCAAGGTGGCAGGATATAAAATTAATACTCAGAAATCAGAGGCATTTCTATATACCAACAATGAACTGTCAGCAAAAGAAATTAAGGAAACAATCCCCTTCACTATTGCAACCAAAAAAATTAAGTACCTAGGAGTAAATTTAACCAAGGAGGTTAAGGACTTGTACTCGGAAAATTATAAAACATAGAGAAAAGAAATCAAGGAAGATAAAAACAAGTGGAAGCGCCTGACCTGTGGTGGCGCAGTGGATAAAGCATCGACCTGGGAACACTGAGGTCGCCAGTTCAAAACCCTGCACTGGTCTGGTCAAGGCACATATGGGAGTTGATGCTTCCAGCTCCTCCCCCCTTTCTCTCTCTCTCTCCTTCTCTCTCTCACTCTGTGTCTCCTCTCTAAAATGAATAAAATAAAATAAAAAAAACAAACAAAAAAAACAAGTGGAAGCATATACTGTGCTCATGGCTAGGAAGAATAAACATCATTAAAATGTCTATATTACCCAAAGCAATTTACAAATTCAATGCAATACCAATTAAAATACCAATGACATACTTCAAAGATATAGAACACATATTCCAAAAATTTATATGGAACCAAAAAGGAACACGAATAGCCTCAGCAATCTTAAAAGGAAAAAAATAGATATCAGGAGGTATCACTCTTCTGGATATCAAGGTATACTATAAGGCCATTATACTCAAGACAGCCTGGTACTGGCATAAGAACAGGCACATAGATCAATGGAACAGAACAGAGAACCCAGAAATAAACCCACAGCTTTATAGACAACTGATATTTGACAAAGGAGGAAAGAACATACAATGGAGTAAAGACAGCCTCTTTAACAAACGGTGTTGGGAAAATTGGACATCTAACTGCAAAAAAATGAAACTAGACCATCAACTTACACCACTCACAAAAACAAACTCAAAATGGATAAAAGACTTAAACGTAAGCCGTGAAACCATAAGCATCTTAGAAGAAAACATAGGCAGCAAGCTCTCTGACATCTGTAGCAGCAATATATTCGCCGATTTATCTCCACGGGCAAATGAAATAAAAGGCAAGATAAACAAATGGGACTATATCAAACTAAAAAGTTTTTGCACAGCTAAAGACAATAAGAACAGAATAAAAAGACAAACCACACAATGGGAGAACATTTTCGACAGCACGTCTGATAAGGGGTTAATAACCAAAATTTATAAAGAAGTTATAAAACTCAACACCAGGAAGACAAAAAATCCAATCAAAAAATGGACAAAAGAAATGAATAGAAATTTCTCCTAAAAGGACATACAGATGGCCAACAGGCATATGAAAAAATGCTCAACATCACTAATCATTAGAGAAATGCAAATTAAAACCACAATGAGATATCACCTCACACCAGTCAGAATGGCGCTCATCTGCAAAACAACACAGGACAAGTGCTGGCGAGGATGTGGAGAAAAGGGAACCCTCCTGCACTGCTGGTGGGAATGCAGACTGGTGCAGCCACTGTGGAAAACAGTATGGAGATTCCTCAAAAAATTAAAAATCGAACCGCCTTTTGACCCAGCTATCCCACTTATAGGAATATACCCTAAGAACACCATAGCACTGTTCGAAAAGAAGAAATGCGCCCCCATATTCGTGGCAGCATTGTTCACAATAGCGAAGATCTGGAAACAGCCCAAGTGTCCATCAGAGGACGAGTGGATTAAAAAGCTTTGGTACGTATATACTATGGAATACTACTCAGCTATAAGAAATGATGACATCGGATCATTTACAACAAAATGGATGGATCTTGATAACATTATACGGAGTGAAATAAGTAAATCAGAAAAAAACTGAGAACAGCATGATTTCATACATAAGTGGGACATAAAAGTGAGACTATGAGACATGGACAAGAGAGTGGTGGTTACGGGGTGGGGGAAGGGAGGAGAGGGTGGGATAGGGAGGAGAGGAGGGGCACAGGGAAAACCAGATAGAAGGTGACAGAGGACAATTTGACTTGGGTGATGGGTATGCAATATAATTGAATGATAAGATAACCTGGAGATGTTTTCTTTGAACATATGTACCCTGATTTATTGGTGCCACCCCATTAAAATTAATATAAAAAAAGAGTGGGGAGCATGGTAGCACTTATATGAAGTGATATAAACGCAAGTCTCCTGTCTGGAAAGATTGCCACAGGACCTGGTGGCAGTTCTGGTTTTCTGCAGAGAGGCAGGCCAAAGGTCATCCTCCTAAACACACACACACACACACACACACACACGTGTGACATGCCTAGAACCTCCCCCATCCACCTGTTACCCACAGAAATCTGTCCCCATAATGGCAAGGCTCAGACTGAGGGGCTGACCTTCTTTCTAGATGCAGACCCTTTTCCACCCTCTTCTCTTGGGCTTGGGTGTCCCTCTATAGTCAGCTAGTCTGAGCTTCCTCCCAGAACACCTGCTCCTGGGGTCAGGCCTGCTGGCAATGTGGAGTCGGGGATGAGTGGCAGAGTCACAGGCCGCTGGTGGAGAGCCTGGAAAAGGAGGACAAGATATCCCTCTTCGCTGGTTTCCCTCCCAGAGTCGAAGGGCCTTAGCCTCAGCCGAATTGCAGGAGAAGGGGCTTCCTTTCCTTCCTCCCACGCCTCTGTTTTGCATCTCGTCCAGCTGTTCCTGCAGCCTGTGCAGCTGCTGCCAGGCTCCCCCAACTGCTCCTGCAGGACTGGACATGTTTCTCCCTCAGCCTCCTCCTCTCCCTTGGCAGCAGGACAAGCAGCAGAAGCCACCAGGAGTAACCAGCCACTTCAGCCGGGGCCACCATGGGCCTCTCCTTCTATCTCATGGACAAGGGCTGCCATTTCAGAGTCTGTCTCATCTCCAAGAGCTGCACTGGGACAGCCCTGGGGTCAAAGTGATAGCTTTGCCAGTTGGACAACAAAGACAACTCTCTCTTGCAAGTTCCAGGGCCTGGTGCAGGGAACGGGGGTCCTTAATAGGGAAAAACATGATCTCTGCTTCCACAGCGCTGCCTCCTCCCACAGAGGTCTCCATTCTTCTCTGAGGCCCCCCAGGTCCAATGTGTTGGCCTTGAGGGATACCCCTCCTCAGCTAACTACAGGGCTCTCCTGGCCTTGGTGGGACTCTTTGGAGGATCCAGCCAAGAATCTCTCTCCTTTTATACAAGGGAAAAGCCCCATGAGGTCTCTGGATCCCCTTCCTTGTTTACTACCTAAAGCAGAGTCTCCATCCACCAGGGTGTCTGTCCATGGGGAACATTGGGCAACATCTGGAGGCAGCCTTGGTTGTCACAAGAGAGTGAAGGAAGGCCATGGGCACCCAGTGGGTACAGGCCAGGGATGCTACTAAGCAAACCACGATGCAGTGAACAGCCCCTCGGGACACATTACCCGTCCCCAAATGTCAATAGCAGCAAGGCTGACAAACCTTACCCGAAGGGTTTTGGCCTGAAGGGAGCCGCGGGGTTCCCTCCAGCATAGCAGTCTATGAAATCCCATCAGCCTCTCCCGGTTCTCATCACACAGGCTTAGCCTCCCGACTCCAGTTCCAGTCCCAAGTACTTAGGGGTATCCAATCAGTGTGCAGTTTCTAATAGACGAATGTTAGTAATTCCCAATGACAAAACTGTACATTCCTTAAAGAAGACACACCTTGTATGCATACATGGTGGCGCACATTATGTATTTTGTGTTAGTGGAGTACTTATCAGTTTAATTTTTTATCTCACCATTCACTTGTTGAATGCTGTATGAAGTTGTTCATCGGGACTTGGAAAATTTTTTTTTTACTAAACCTTCATAATGCAGTTTTATCTCCACAGAGGAATATGTGATTTCCCTTAGAAATTTTGTAGCTCAAGAGAGGAAATATTGACCTCCTTAAAAGTAAGGCACTTTATATTAGCAAATGTGTTTAAGGAACGCAAGTGAATCTTATCTTTCTGTGAAGGCTTTTACCAGACTCCTCTATGGGGAGGTGTTCTCGCCATCCACAATGCCACAGCATATCTGGAGACTTGAAAGTAATGAAATTGCCTTTCTCTAAACATTTGCCTCTCAAGTCAAAGTTCATGAATTCAGATTAACCTCTGGAGTGAAAAGTAAAATAATTGACATCACTGGTATCTGAAAATTTTGAAGTCAAAAGTCAATTCCTCAGCTGAAAGTGGGGCCCAGGGAACTCAAAGGGAAGAGAGAGAAAGGGGGGGGGAGGGAAGGAGAGGGGGAAGGGAAGGAGAGGGAAGGAGGGAAGGAGAGGGGGGAGAAAAGGAGAGAGGGGGAGGGAAGGAGGGGGGAGGGAAGAGAGGGAGAGATTGTGGAGGCCTCAGCATGAGCTTGGTGTGCTGGGGCAGGAAGTGGGGGTGTGTATCAGGAAGGGGAAAGGAAGAGCAGAGAAAGCAGTCACTGGGGTAAAAGTGCAAGAGAAAGACAAGAGTCAAAGTGGAGCCTTAGATTGAGGCACGGAGCAGAAAGATAGATAGAGAGGGAGATGGGACGGCAGCGGCCAGGTGGCCAGGGGCCAGGAAAGCCTGTGGAGACGGAAACATGGCGGGGCAGCATGGAGGAGAAAGCCCATACTCTCCTGTGAGGCAAAGCAAGGTGTTTTGTTTTTTAGAGAAAGAAAGATATGAATTTCTTCCTTGAAAGTTTCTTGACTGCTGGGTGCTGGTGGATAGAAAGACAAAGAAAGGCAGAGACAAAGCAGGGTGGGGGGTGCACAGGCCTCGCAAGCACTCATCTGGCCCAGCCCATCCTTGCTGCCACAAGGTTAGGAGCCAGGCCAATCTAGCCATGCCTGTGGGAGGGGAGGAAAAGAGAGAAGTGAGAGGGTGAGGGGGTGGAGAAGCAGATGGGCACTTCTCCTGTGTGCCCTGACCGGAAATCAAACCTGGGACATCCACATGCTGGGCTGATGCTCTACCACTGAGCCAACAGACCAGGGCTCCTCCTTGTTTATCCTGTCATTTCCTCGGCACCCTCCATCTCGGCCTCCCCAAGTGCCAGACATCATAGGCTCTCTTTCTCTAGTAGAGTGGCAGTGGACAGGTCCCACCAGCACTTTACCCACTGGGGTCTGATTCTTCTCAGCACACTACCTTTAGAAAACTTTTCCCTGGGCCCAGGACTCATGTCAAAGCAGGGAACCCCCAAGAAGAGGTTCCTGCAGCAGCGCCCAGAGTGTGTGGCAGCCCTGACCAGCCCTCAGGGCTGGGATATCACCTTCAAAGTGAGAGATAGGAGGAAGGACGGCCTCCTTGGCCCTACCCTAGTAAGACTGCTCTGGCTCGCAGACCAGGTGACACAGAGCTGACAGCTGCAGGTGCAACCCTGCCATGAGCCTGACATGCGGGAGGCCCTGTGCTATCAGGAATGTCCTGGGCGGAAGACGCTGCAGTGTGATGTCCATCACAAAGGCCCACTGGGAAAGCTACAAGCAGGTCTCTGGGGGGCTGGACCGAGGCCACACCATCTATTGCTGAGACTCATATGACTTTCAATAAACAGCTCCTGATGTGTCACTGGGACCTGGCAGAGATGGAGGCATGCTTATAGGGCACAACAGACCACACGTCCACAGCAGTCCACGTGAGCCAGGCTCTCCAGCCATGAATTCAGATGGGCGCCAGACTCCATCAGAAGAGGGAAGTAATACTTCTGAGACTGGGTCAGAGCAAGACCAGGGGCCACACAAAGGCCACAGGAATGGGTAGCTCAGATGCCCAGGTCACCCACAATAGTGTTCTCTACTTGTCTAGTCTGTGTGGGTCCCCTAGCACCAACTGAAGGAGAAGAAAGGTGTAAGCCTGGTTTACCACTGGGTAAGCTGGGTGTGTGGGTACAAGCCAAAAAGGGGACAGGCACTGCATGGTCACCACAGTCAGGGGTGGTCCTGAATGATGAGGGGGCAGGGAAAACTCTTCCACGGGCAGAGCTATAGATTTCGTAATGCGTTTTGTGCGGAGCAAGGCCGGGAGGAAGACAGAGCTCCCTGAGTGAGGGTCATGGGCTGCTGCTCTTAGTGGAGGAGCAGACGGGCGAGGACTGGAGGGCTGGAGACAAGCAGTCCGATGCAGAGGCGGGTGGATGACACGGGAGCGGGGACCACGTGTGATGGTTTTTGCATCCCACGTTAATGCCCGCCAGAAAGCATTCACCACGGAAGAGACAAGGGACACCAGCTAGACAAAACAACTTGGCCAGCTGCCTCTGGCCACCCTAAAACTGCTCACAGTGGGCGCATGACTGGAGAGATAGAGGCTACACACATGGACCCAACAGCATGGGCTCCCACAGACCGTGGCTGGTCCAGCTGCTGCCACCTCTGCATGTCCAACCTGCTAGCAAAGGTCAAGGCTGAGGACTGGAAATGGTGTGTTTTCTGAGGAGCCCCTCCATCCTCTAAGGAACGCTGTTCACCCCCTCTCTAGGCTTCAGGTCCCATTACTTGACCTAGACTTGTCCTTGTCCAGCTCAGACAGATCCTGTTCAGCGACCTGGCTGATGACCTCGGCCTTGACCCTGACCTTGGCCAATTCCTAGCCCTTCCAGGCACAACTCCTGAAGTTGTTCTGCTGCCATCTGCCCAATATTCACTCCCCACCCCCTTCTTTTTTTATCTTTACTGTAATAGCACAGATTTTGTTCAAGATGACACTATACCCGCTAAAAATATTTTATTCCTCAACCACATTAACAATTCTTGACAATGAGAGGGAGTACCTGAATGAAAAGGCAAAAGCTCACAAGGGAAGTGCCTCTTTGTTATCCCTTTTGCCCTTTACTGGGCCTTTCACGATCCCTTTTTCATGCAGGGACTGTGGACAAGAGGCTTGGGGACACAGCAGTGATATTGTGACCCCTGACCCTGAGGCACCAAGCATTTAACGGTGACAGAGCAGAAAGGTGTTGTCCCTGGTTGTGTCTGAGGTATTGGACCAGCCCCCACCTGCCTACGGAGTGGGAGCCTGTATGTAAATGCAGCCAGATGCTGCCTATGCCACTGTGGGAAGTGCTGTGGCGTTGAACTGTGCTCCCTACAAAAACATATGTTGTAATCCTAATCCCTAGTATCTCAGAACACAGCCTTATTTGGAGACAGGGTCTTTACAGAGGTCATCAAGATAAAATGACATTACTATGGTGGGCCTTAATCCACTGTCACTGATGTCCTTACAAAAAAAAGAAAAGAAAATTTGGCCTGACCAGGCAATGGCACAGTGCATAGAGTGTTGGACTGGGACACAGAGGACCCAGGTTCAAACACTTGAAGTCACCAGCTTGAGCATGGGCTCATCTGGTTTGAGCACAGCTCACCAGCCTGAGCCCAAGGTCACTGGCTTGAGCAAGGGGACACTCGCTCTGCTGTAGCCCTCCCTCTCCCCATCAAGGCACATATGAGAAAGCAATCAATGAACAACTAAGGTGCTGCAATGAAGAGTTGATGCTTCTCATCTCTCTCCCTTCCTGTCTGTCCCTCTCTCTGTCTCTGTCACAGAAAAAGAAAAAGGAAATTTAGACATATAGACAGATGCGGATAGAGGAAGGATGACATCTCACCTTCAGAACTGGAGGCAATAAATTCCGCGGTATAAGCCATTCAGTTTGTGGGACTCTAGCAGTTGTAGCAAAATACTGGCTTCCTGGTATTTGAAATTGGATATATTCCTGTGTGATAAGCAGGCCACTCACCCAGCCGTGCTGTCTCCCCTACACACACCCTAAATGTGGCCTCCTCAAGTATCTGATATAATTCAACATTTGGAAATATCTCCATGACTTAAGATGACTGTTCAGGGAGCTGACAGTCAGCAAATCGTGTTTGAACGTAATGAGGGCACTAAGGGCAACTAAACAATGGGAGAGTCTTGCACTTTGACTCAAGAGCTCTTAGCAAGGGACAGGAGGCCAGTCCTCCCTCTCACATGGGCCCAGCTTTTTCTCGACAGCGTCCTCTTGTGCACAAACCACCGGTGGCCACAAAGTTCTTTCAGGGCTCGATTCAATAATAGCACTATGTAGTGACATGTTCTCCTGTTCCCACTGTCCTGCTAGCAATCCTGAATACGCTTCCCGCATGTGTCCGGACCAGGATCCACCCACCAAGCCCCCAAGGGGTGATGCTCTGCCCATCTGGAGCATTGCTCTGTTGTTCAGCAAATGATTTTTAGCACCTGAGGCAGAGAATCCACGGAGCCATTCTCAGTGACAGGGGCCGATGTGCTCAAACCTATTGAGCCATGGCTGAGGGAGAAGAAGGAGGGGAAGGGGGGGAAGTAGGGGAGAAGCAGGTGGTCACTTCTCCTGTGTGCTCTGACTGGGAATCAAACCTGGAACAATCACACATAGGGCCAGTGCTCAACCGAGTCAATTGGCCAGGGCCAAGAGTGTCAATATTCTAACCATGAAGGCAGAATTAATTAAATTGCCCTGGATGGGATTTCATTCTGGTTTCCAAATTTAATGAATGGCTTAGCTCCACCAAGAACACGAGGCCTGGGTTACTCACTCTTTCATAGTGAGCTACTTGGCAGCTCCAATCTTACAAAGGAGAGGGGTAGACATCTGTGCAGTAAATTCAAAATCACATCACTTCCACCATTTCCTTAGTCCCAGGCTTATCAATTTTTGAGTGAAATTTGAGGTGGCTTTTCTCCATAAGTGGGGAACATAGATTGGAGGTCTTCATTCATTTTTATCTCTTCTTTGGAGTGGGATTGCTGGAATCTTACTGGCACTTACTCTAAATGTATATTAACAAATACTGAATTATTGAAATTAAACTTTTATGACAATAACACATTGATGTAGATGCTCATACAAAGAGATTTAACATACTGCTCCTCCTAATAAATGCATCTTAAAAGCTTCCTAGTAACAACTGTTGGCCTTTGATATTTAATTTAACACAGGCTAGATCCAGGGTAAGACACACTGTTTAGCAAATCTTAATAGTTGCTAATAAAATAATGATTCATTTTTTACTCCTGAGTCATTTAATACAGTTAGCATTTTTTTTTCTTCTTAAGTATAACACTTAGTGAGTCTGAGGGTTAAATCTGTTCTCATTATGTGCACGATACCACTTACTGTGCTATTGTGTATGATGAACCTGCAGACAAAGTTGCCCAAGAGCAGTTCTTATAATAGAGAAGATGCCTCAGACAGAGGTTTAAATGAAGCTTCTCCATCATGCCGCATTTTGAGTGTTTATTCAATGTGGTTTAAAAATTTTTTGTTTTTAACATATTGATTTGAGAGAGAGAGAAAGAGAGAGTAACATCAAATTGTTTTTCCACTTATTTATGCATTCATTGGTTGATTCTTGTATGTGCCTTGACTGGGGATTGAACCTGCAACTGTGGCATATTGGGACAATGCTCTTAACCAACTGAGCTACCTGACCAGGGCTTTATTCAGTGTGTTTCAGCCTTGTTCCCAAGGCTCACAGCTGTAACATGTTTCCTGTTCCATGCCCTTCCTCTTCATTTCTGCCTGCTGTCTGCATCTTGTACATCCATTTGTTTAATCTCCCTGCCTGCTCCCAATGACTCTTCTCTCTCCTCCATGTACTTTGCTCATCTTGACTTCCCTATTTGAGGTCTGTTCTAAAGTGTGGCTATTGTTTCTTCTCTCTCTACCACTTCATGAAAACTTTAAGCACATTTTTATTTTTATTGTTTCTGCTTTTCCAAGTGAGAGGAGGGGACATAGAGAGACAGACTCCCACATGCACCCTGACTGGGATCCACCCAGCAACCCTGTCTGGGGCAGATGCTCTGCCCATCTAGGGTCATTGCTCGCAACCGAGCTATTTTTAACACCTGAGATGGAGGCTTAATGGAGGCATCCTCAGTGCCCAGGGCTCATGTGCCCCTTCCAGGATCCACCTGGCAACCCCCATCTGGGGCCAATGCTCTGCCCATCGGGGGCCATGCTTGCCACCTAGCTATTTTTATCGCCTGAGGCAGAGACTCCTCAGAGCCATCCTCAGCACACCGGGCCAATGTGCCTGAATCAATCAAGCCACTGGCTGTGGGAGGGAAAGAGAGAGGGAGACAGAGAGAGAAAGTAGAAGGGAGGGGAGGAGAAGCAGATGGACACCTCTCCTGTGTG
Organism: Rhynchonycteris naso; assembly: GCA_037038555.1. NCBI lineage: Eukaryota > Metazoa > Chordata > Mammalia > Chiroptera > Emballonuridae > Rhynchonycteris > Rhynchonycteris naso. Next base: position 225,683,928 of record CM072999.1, read on the forward strand.
CCTTGACCAGGGATCTAACCCAGGACTTCAACGCGCTGGGTCGACACTCTACCACTGAGCCAACCAGCCAGGGTCATTACCATTTAAAAGGAGGAACATGCTAACAGGGTGCTGCTCTGCTCAAAGGCCATATCCAACACATCAAACATAATGCTTCTCTCTGTCTTTCAAATCCTCAATAACTTCCCCAGCTCCAATGAATTAATAAATTCTACTCCAGGTAGACCTTCCTTTTCTCTATCAACATATGTCCTGAGCTGAGAGAATGGTTCAGGCAAAGGCACATGATGTATTCAGGAAACAGTAAGCAAAAGACTTGCATTAAAATTCCATGACACACCCTTTACTCATGACCTCATACATCCTCATTTCCCTATTTTTAATAATGGTGACCAAGCCACAAAGCCTTTAGACCCCCAGATCACCCTGTCCGTCCTCACTCCCCAGGGGCCCTCTCTGCCACCTCACAGCATCAATCCTATCAGACTGAACCACATGAAACTGCTGTGATTGTGGGTCAGAATGGTCTGACATGAACAATTTCACACGATTCAACCTAAAAGAATTCTTCCAAAGCCTGTACAAGTCTCTTTTCCTCCTCTCAGCAACCAGATACTCTCCTATCTCATATCTTGCCATCTACGTCCCAGATTGTGGCCATGGCTCCTTACCAGCCTCCCCACTCCTGTCCTGGCATTGTCTCAGCCAATCTAACCAGGATGCCCAAAAGCAATATGAAAACAGGGTCCCCTGATGCCCGTGAGACACACTGCAGAACTTGCAATCAAGCCTTCTTTGGTCTCTACAATCTGTAACTGATCTGCTTTTGCAAACTTCTCTTTTGTTCTGCACTGGAAGGGGGCTTAGAGCTCATCCAGTCTTCCCAAATCTGGCTTCACATCAGAATCCCAGGAGCTTTTACTGTGCCAATCAATCAATCTAGCATTCATTCATATATAAGCTACTATGCCTAGCGTTTAAATTCTTTTTTTTTTAAGTGAGAGGAGGGGAGATAGAGAGACAGACTGCTGCATGCACCCCAACTGGGATCCACCCAGCAAACCCCGTCTGGGGTCAATGCTTGAATCAACTGAGCTATCCTCAGTGCCTGAGGCCAACACTCGAACCAATTAAGCCACTGGCTGCAGAAGGGGAAAAGGGAGGGAAGGGGGAGAGGGAAAGGAAGAGAAGCATATAGTCACTTCTCCTGTGTGCTCCAACAAGGGATCAAACCTGGGACATCCATACGCTGGGCTGACACTCTTCACTGAGCCAACCAGCCAGGTCCTAAATTTTTTTTTAATTAATAGACTTTATTTTCTAGAGTAGTTTTAGGGTCACATTAAACCTGAGCAGAAACTACACACACACAGTCTCCCCACCCTCCACACCCCACAGCAGTGTGGACATTTGTGAAAATATGCCAACACTGACATGTCATGATCAGCTAAAGAAAAATGTTTTTTAATAGTATAAGGCCAGTGGCTGCCACCGTGGCCATGCAGATTCATGTTCACACTGGATTCGGGCAGATGGTAAAGGAACAGTGGAGCCAGAAAACGGTGGGCCATTCCACTTATTAGAGTCTCATAATGGCAGACGAGCAAGCAGGCAGGAAAGACTTCTTCCCTTTCTCTCAGGGCCCCCAAAGCCCCAACCTCCTCTGGTTTCTCCAGACATACAGGCCCCCACAAGCCTCAGCAGGGCTCCCAAGCCCCTCTGCACTCTCTCTGTCTCTCTATTCTCTCTCTCTCTCAACCCCAGCAAAACAAGCTGAGGAAAAAACCTTTCTCCAGCAAACAATAGCAAACAATGGCCCCTCCCAAGCAAGAAGGCAGTCCATAATTTGTAATCTGCCACCCTGAGGGCACGCATCCGCAGCCTTCCACAGACTATACACCCATGGTACTGCCCCAGTACAAGCGAGCGAACCTATAAAACACTTGTTACAAACTTGTTTGCCCAGCAAATAGGTATTATGCAAAATATTTTTAACAATCCCAACACAGCCCCGGCCTAACCGCTCAGTTAGTTGGAATATTGACCCTAAACACCAGGATTGTGGGTTTGATCTCTGGTTAGGGCACAATGGGAAGCAACCAAAGAATGTACAACTAAAGTGAAACAACAAATAAACGCTCTCTCTCCTCCCCCGTTGTCTCCGTCTCTAAAAAATACACTATAAAAGTATATATAGCAAAAAGTAAGTCTCTCTGAGCCCCTGAACTAACTGTCTCCCTCCCTAGAGCATATTACACACACACACACACACACACACACACACACACACACACACACACACACGGTGGGACAAAAATAGGTTTACAGTTATTTGTATAGAAAATAATTGTATACAATAATTAATAAATAATACATTTCACAATCTCACAACTGCAAATCTACTTTTGCCCACCCCTGTTCAAACAGCCTTGTTTATGTCTTCATGCACAATTTTAGCACAAATGTAGTATACTATACACACACTACAGTGCACCTTGATTATTTTCCTCTCAATAACACATATTGAATATTGTTCAACATCAATAGAAACTAAGCTGCTTCATTCTTTTAAACTGCATTATGGATATAGGGATTAAAAAAGTATGTTTAGCCTGACCAGGTGGTGGCGCAGTGGATAGAGCATCGGACTGGGATGCGGAAGACCTAGGTTCGAGACCCCGAGCTCGCCAGCTTGAGCGCAGGCCTGTCTGGCTTGAGCAAAAGCTCGCCAGCTTGGACCCAAGGTCCCTGGCTCCAGCAAGGGGTTGCTCGGTCTGCTGAAGGCCCGCGGTCAAGGCACATGTGAGAAAGCAACCAATGAACAACTAAGGTGTCTCGGTGGCAATGAGAAACTAATGATTGATGCTTTTCACCTCTCTCCGTTCCTGTCTGGTTGTCCCTATCTATCCCTCTCTCTGATTCTCTCTCTGTCCCTGTAAAAAAATGTACAATAAAAAATAAAAAAAGATGGTAGTTGAGTAGCCATTTTAAAAAAAGTATGTTTATTGTTCTTTAGAGAAAAGGGACAGAGACAGATAGAGAAACATTGATTCGTTGTTCCACTTATTCATACTGTCATTATTGGTTTTTATATGTACTCTGACCAGGGATTGAACCCACAACCTCAACATGTCAAGACAATGCTCCAACCAACTGAGCTACCCTGCCAGGACCGATAGAGATTATGTTTTAGATCGTAGATCCCCGGACCTCTTCCCAGACATATAGAATAAGGTTTTCCAGAGGTCAACCCAGGGATTTCTCCTTTATATGCCTTTTCCAGGTTGCTCGCATGTAGGCATGTGAGGGGTCCACCCTTCTAGTAAGGTCTTTTCCCCAACTCCTCACAGTGAAGAAACTGGAGGCAGAGTTAACAGAATGCCACAGTTCCGAGAGTAGGACACACGGATGACTTCATTGTCCAGGAGGCACATGGTAAATGTGTGGTTGTGACAAGTAACCCTGATGTGACATGATTATGATAATCCTGTTGATCAAAAGATTTTCATTCTCTTTTTTTTTTTAAGTGAGAAGAGGGTAGACAGAGAAACAGACTCCTCTATGCACCCCAACCAGGATCCACCCAGAAACCCTCATCTGGGGCCATTGCTCCAATCAACTGAGCTATTTATAGTACCCAGGGCTGACAATTTGGACCAACTGAGCCACTGGTCATGTGAGGGAAGAGAGAGAGAAGGCAGAGAGGGAAGGGGAGTGAAGCAGATGGTCGCTTCTCCTATGTGCCCTGATTGAACCCGGGATGTCTGCACACCTGGCTGACGCTCTATCCACTGAGCCAACCACCCAGGGCCAATCAAAAGATTTTAAATGATAGTTTTCTCACAACACAGTCCGCTGATGTTAAACTGCCTTCTAAGTCATCAAAGGAACATTAAAGCAAAGCATTCATGTCAGCCTTGAAAACTTTTCTCTGCATATAAAACTTTTTTCTTACAAAAAGCATATCTTTTGCATTTTGTGTTTCCAGATATCAAGGTGATCCCTGATTACTATAACATCCAGAATTTCACTGTGTGGAAGTTACCTAACTTAATAAGCAAGTCCCCTATCAATGGGTATGTAGGTTATTTCAAGTGAAACAGCCTTTTTTCCACTCCTTTTCCAAGTGCATATTCTATGTCAGCATCGGGGGCACAGAGTGGGAAGGATGAGACCCCCGCCTGGAGGCAGAGTCAGTTTCTTAGGGAGAAAAGACAAGTAAACAACCACCTACAGAAGGTAAACATTGTCATGTAAGTCCCAAAGGGAGACTAAGCATGTTCTCTAATTCCAGAAGGAAGTAATCTACCTCCCTTTTCACAGGTGAGTAAACTGAGTCCCAAAGCTGCCATTTGAGTCACTTGCCCCTTCCGTGAAACCATGTTTTCTAAGGAACTGGCGCTGAAGGCTGACAGGTGGGCAGCACCCATGATGCCATTTTCAGGCCGTGCCTGGGTCCTACAAGGTCTTACAAATAGATGCCCTAGTCAAGGGGAGAAAACAAAAAGCAAACCAAGAGCTTGGCAACCTGGAGACCGAACAATTGACAGCATTTTACTTTTCAGTCAGGGTTTTAGCATATTTTAATCACTATCTGAATTAGTTCAGGTGACTTCAAATTTTTTCCATTGATTTGAAAGGGAAGGAGAGAGAAAGTGAGAGAAAGGGGTGTGTGTGTGTGTGTGTGTGTGTGTGTGTGTGTGTGTGTGTGTGTGTTTATGACTGAGCCAAAGGGGTGTGTGTGTGTGTGTGTGTGTGTGTGTGTGTGTGTTTATGACTGAGCCAACCGGCCAGGGCCCATTTAATGTCTCTTTAGCTCTATTTCCTATCTTTGCAATGGGTTTACTTGTAGCTGTCTCATTGGGCTGGGCTAGTATAAAGCCCTTAGCACAGTGCCTGCTTCAGCCAGCATGAGAGCTCAATAAACTAGAGCAATTGTCATCCTCAATCACTGGGTTAGGAAAGCCTAACTCCCAACCTTCCCCTTCCTGGAAAACAGGCTGGCCTCAACAGTGGGGAGAGCCTTCAGCACTTTAAGCATCACTGGCAGGGGAAGGAAGAAAGGTCAGGTTTTGACTAAAACAAGGAGGGTGTAAGGCAAAGGAAAAGCTAGGCATGATTCAGCATTAGAAGGGCCCTCGTGGCCCTGGCTGGTAGGCTCAGTGGATAGAGCGTCAGCCTGGCATGTGATGTCCCAGGTTTGATCCCTGGTCAGGACACATATGACAAGTGACTATCTGCTTCTCTCCCCCTCCTCTCCCCCCTCCCCCTTCTCCCCCCCTTTCTTTCTTCTCCTCCCACAACCAGTGGCTCCATCGGTTCAAGAGTCGGCCCTGGGCAGCGAGGATAGCTCCATTGATTCGAACATTGGCCCCAGACAGGGGTTGCTGGGTGGACCCTGGTTGGTGTGCATACAGGAGTCTGTGTATCTCCCCTTACTCTTAAAAAAAAAAGAAGGGCCCTCATTCCCTAGCTAGGAAGAGAACCTTCTTATTAAGGCAAGGAAGTGACTGTAGCCAGTACAGCTTCCATCTCTTTCCAAGTCACCTTGCTCCCATAAAGTTTTAAGAACAATGGCTACTAGCATTACACTGGCCAGCAGGTTGAAAACCGCCTTCAGAAGGGGCAAATTTATTCACATTTCTTGGAACGATAAAGCTGGAGATAAAAGCTCCTGAGCACGCAGAGTCTGAAATTCACTGAAGGTAACATAGCTCCTTCCAAGAGCCAATTCTGGTAGGATAAGAGGGCCTGTGAAACAGGACAGGGCAGAGCTGCTGGCGCAGCCCCGTTTCCAGTATTTCTGCAGGTATCTGTCTCACAGCCACAGGCGGCCTGGCGAGGCAGAGAGGCCACACCTGAAGTTAGAGCTCTGGGTTTGGGTTTGGGGCCTGCATTTGTAGTCTCTGCATTTTATAGCACAGGCACAATCACATCTCAGTGCAGCTGCCCTTGGGGTTCTGGAAAGGACCACAGGAGAGAATGGGAAACCAGGTGCTCTGACCAGTCCATGTCAGCATGATCATTGTTAACTGGGAGCAATCCATAAAGAGTTCCTTGGTTTTGACCTGTGCTCACACATCAGCCTCGCCCCCCCCCCCACACACACACCTATATTCCTGATGTCACCAGCACTCTTGTGCAGGGAGGGGGTAACCCCAGAACACCGCTGATGGTCAATGTTTATGCATTTAGGCGTCAGAATAACATTGCCAATATTACCAATGTCAAGGCAGTGAGTGAGTGGGCAGCAGGGCTGCCAGGCCAGCTGTCTCCTTGTGGGTCTCTCAACCCTGCTTTGAAGAATTCCGTCCTGTGCCTTGGAAACATCCCTGGCCACAACACCTTCAGTAGCACCACCTGAAGTTGTCCCGCCCAAAACTGTCTCCAGAGATTGCCAGATCGTGGGGAGGGGATCTGCAAAAGCACCCCCAGCTGAGAACCACAAGTGTCTGTGAAAAAAAACATGGACAGGAATTAGGGAGATAGGGCCTGGTGGCCGGTATTTCATAGCTGCAGAAAGATTTCAGAGGAGTGTAGAAAGCAGAAAGGGAAGTTGCTGGCGGTCACAGGGCATACATGGGGCACCTCTCATCTCTCCAGCAAGACTATCACCTCCACAGCCCGTGGCCACCTCCACAGTTGTCATTTGAAGGAGCTGGGGAATGGGGCAGAAGGCTTGCCTTGGATCAAAAGCCTCCTAATACCACAAGCATGTGTCCACATCCTCTGCTGGTGACAAGGGTCTGTCCTGCAGGGGAACCAAGGATAGAAAGTTCTCTCTCCTAAGAAATGTAGTTTTATTAATAATAGATCCCAACACTGCATGTCAACAAAGGAAACTTGTTTCTCAACAAAGCAAAAATATAGGCCATCTGAGGGACTGTCAGCAGCTTCAAAAATCTGATCGTTTTAACTTTCTTTCTCCAAAGCAGCATATACAGATCACGAAATATTTCTAGGTGTGAGAACTCATGAGAAGCACAACCAATCAAAGCTTTTGATGTTCATCCCAGCCATCTCAGCAATCATTCTGTGAATGCAGAAAAGCAGTTAGGGTACTAAAGAAGTAAGTGTATAAGGAACCTAGGTTCTGTTCTAGGCGTTTCCAAACCGCTGGAAGGAGAGGGGGAAGGGGATGATAAGACGGCTCCTTGCCAGGCCTCAGCTAACCTCCAGTCCTTGAGGGATAAGCAAAGGGGGGAAACACAGGCTGGGAAGTTTCCAGAGTGGAAGATGATGCCAGAAACTTCCCAAGCAAGAGAGGCCACGCCTTTTCCTCCTCCCACTCCAACAGCCTTTACACACCATGTAAACCAAACAAACCAGGAGCTAAGGATGCAAGGCAGCGACTCAATCTCCAGACAAATAAAAATAAAAGGGGGGGGGGCAGGAACCACCAATAAATAGTAATCCACCATTTGGACTCACCTGCTAAATGTCATCTTCCAGCACAGATTCAAACAAAAGCCTGCCACGTCCTGGGCAGGCAGACGCTGCGTTCCGGGGGAGGGGCTGCTCAGCCAGGAAGTTTGCTGGAAAGTCAGTGATCTGGTCATTCCTAAGTACTACTCGATAGAAGGCAGAGTTCAGGCCAAGTGAAGGCGTGTGGCTCCACCCCTTAACCACCCGCCACAGTCCAGCAGCAGGTGCAGACTGTCAAAAGCAAACACAAACTTCTCTCAAACAAGTTAACACCACAGCCTGTCAACACCAATTAGCAAGCCCTACCAGCAGAAGCCTCTAAGACAGTGCTCAAATCCAGCTCTGTCTTCTGCAAGCAGACACTGGTCACCCCTATAGCCCTTCCCCCCAGGAAGTGACCCTTCATGGAAACTCACAACAAACACAGCCCGAAGGTCTGCTGTTCCCTTTGGGTCCCAAGCTGGGCAGGATTAGGACTTTCCTGGATCCTAGGCCCTCTAGCATTCCTGGGCTTCTTTCCTCCAAAATACTATTAAAATTTATTTTTATGTAACTTTAAGTGCTCTTCATATTTTATTTTCTAATGTTTTAGGTAAATGTTAATAGGTTTGTGTAAGCCTGAAAATTACATTTTCCTGGACCCCTAGAAGTATCACTGGGCCTTAGGCACTGTGCCCACTCTGTCTCATGGAGAAGCACTGATTTGAGTAGAAACTTGCAATTTTTAAATACTGTTACCAATGGCCTGACCTGTGGTGGTGCAGTGGATAAAGCGTCGACCTGGGAACACTGAGTTCGCCAGTTCAAAACCCTGCACTGGTCTGGTCAAGGCACATATGGGAGTTGATGCTTCTAGCTCCTCCCCCCTTTCTCTCTCTCTCTCTCTCTCACTCTGTGTCTCCTCTCTAAAATAAAGAAATAAAAAAAAAATTTAAATACTGTTACTCATGGCCAATACATGCACCCAAACAACTCTGCTCTCTTTTAAAAGTCTGTTCTATTGATTAAATTATTGACATAATACGCCTGGAAGTGAGGTAGTGCAGCTTGTCACCTAAGAGTGACCAACTCCTCAGATAGGTACACCAAGAAGCTTAAATTAAAAAAAAAAAAAAGTCACCACGCAATATACATTTTCTTCAATATTTTATTTATATAGAAATACTTAAAAAATGAAGTAGCACCATTACTTAAGTTTTACCTTTATTATGTAGAACTTTAAATGTCAGAAAAATAAAACTCTTGATACAATTTCAAATCTTGTCTCAGCAAATATAATATTAGTATTTGACCATGAGGTTAAAGACCCTTTATCATAAAATAAAATATACTTTTTTTTAAACTTTGCTCAGTAAAGTACATTTAAGCTCAAGTAACATCACCTACATATACATAAACAAGTGGTAAACAAATGTATTAAAATAGAAATACTAAAACTATAGTGGTGCAACAGAATCTTCGTAACTTGCACTGAATTCTATTTATACAAATGTTAGAAAGCATCAACAGTTCCTTTTGACATTTATACATATCAGGGCTTTTTTTGTAATAATATAGAATAAAATATGCTTTATATCACTAAATAGAAAATATGCTGGGTGAAGCAGATCTAGATTTGTCTGAACCTATAAAATCTCCAACCCAACAGAATACTGTTCAAAACGTTACACATTTCACGGTTTTGTAATTCCGTCACAACTGTGTGATTATTAAAATAATACAGTGTTCTTTGCCCTAAGGCCATACTAAAATAAAAAGATTTAACCCAGCTACAAAAAAGTTCACTGAACTTAAATTAAAATACTTGTAAACATCTTTTGCAATATGAAATATAATTTTTCAAGTCAAAAAAGAATAAAATACTTCAATCTGTATTAATGCGATTTCTCTTTAAAACTTTTAAACGTTTTTTTTTAATATATAAGAGATATGTTACAGTTTTTTTAACTTTAATAAAGCTGCAGTATCCTGGTTTCACAGGAACTCCTGGCCCTTCCACGAACATTCAGAAGGATCCACTGTGTTCTAGAACAAGCATGATAGGAACCCAGCATAATGGGGAACACACTAGAACAATTCACACATCCCATAGCACTATTATTATCATCTTCATAACAATTACTGTTCATTTTTTGTCCTATTTTAAGAAAATGGAACACTTGCGGGGTTTTCTTCTTTTGGACGCTTCCTATTAAGTACAGTGTAAAAACTATCATTACTAGAAGGTTGCCGTTCCTATTATGTATAGAGCATGCATTTCAGGTGGTTCAGAAGTTTCCCAGGCTACAGTACTCTTGATACAGATATCCTGGAAAGTTCCTTTGTTTAAAACTTAAATTTCAAAACTGAGCGGATACTACAGCTTTCCAAGCTCCTCTCGGATCTCAGCGTGTGAGCACGGTAGGGAGAGGGCACCAAGGAGGCCTGTAGGCTCTGGGGCGTGGGAATGGAGGGGAGCGTCCCCATTTCCCAGCGCGGAGAGAGATGGGCGCAGACGCGCGTTGCCCTCAGGAAAAGATGCGGATGGCCTGAGTGACCGCGGTGTGGCAGACAGGACACTCGGGCTCGCTCTTCTCACAGATGCGGTTGGCGCACTCCATGCAGAAGAGGTTGTGACCGCAGGGCACCAACGCGGCGATCACTTCGCTCTCAAAGCACACGGAGCAGTCGCGGCTGCCCTTGCGCCGCAACCCGGAGGAGGAGGATGAGGAGCTGGAGGAGGAGCTGGATGACGACGAGGAGACCGACGTGTCAGAAGGCTGCAGGCCTGGCAGCTGCGCCCCTAGCCCGTTGGCATAGGCCGCATAGGCCAGGCCCCCTCCGCCTGGGTCGCTGCGCACCCGGCGAGCCAGGTGGTGCTCGCCCGCCCCCGAGGCCATGTGCAAGGGGGGGGACAAGCGTGGGCAGCTGGTGCCCGGGTGCATCCGGCGGTGCACCAGCAGCCCCAGATTGGCGTTGGAGGGGGCGCTGGCGCCGCCCCCGGGAAAGACCACAGAAGACGACGAAGCTGACGAAGATGCAGAGGATGAGCACGAAGAGGACACCGGTGTTGCAGGCCCGCCTACTGGCGACCGTTCGAACTGGGCCCAGAGAAGAGGCGCCCCAGGTGGGGGGGCGGGAGCCGGATCGAAGGTGGGCTGGAGCTCTGGACAGCCATCAGGGGAAGGCACAGAAGCTTCCCCTGTAGTGTAGGTGTATCCATTGGCATTGTTGTTGTTTCCATTGTGGGCAAAGCTGAGCGCAGGGCTGGGGGGGCTGTAATCTGCCAAGCGCGGGGTGGCGGCTGCGCTGCCGCCGGTCCCCCCACCGAAGTAAGAGTCTGTGGAGGCGCTGCCAAGAGAGCTGGAGCTGTCGTTGCGGTAGCTGGAAAACGGCTTGCGGCCCGGGGTGGGCGTGATACTAGGGGTTGGCTTGCTCCACAGGCTGCCTGGGCCAGCCCCACCGGACCCATGATGCAGATCAAAGCCCACATCCGTGCCGTTAGCGTGGAAGTCGTTCTCGTCTGTAAGCTCAATGATGCCGCCAGTGCGAAGGGCGATGTGCGCCTCGATTTCCTCACGAGCTCGGTCCACGTTCTCAGGCATGCCGGTCACCTCGAACACTGGCTCCTTGTCGCGGCTGGGCGTCACGATGTATGTGTGCGTCTGCTGCTGGATGCGCTTAATTGTGGCACCCTTGGGGCCCACCACAAGTCCCACCACGCGGTAGGGCACCCGCACCTGGATGGTGGTCTGCCCAGGCAGGTTGGGCGGACCCGGCACCGCTCCATTGAGCGCCGTGTTCTTATTTCGCGAGGCTCGTATCATGGAGAAGTGCTCCGCAGCAGAGATGATCTCCCTCCGAGCCATGGCCACATCCTCCTTCCTGCCCGTCACAACAAAGACAGGCTCCTCCCCGCGAACCGGGGTCTTGATATAAGTGTTGGTCTTCGCCCGCAGCGCTTTGATTTTACAACCTGGGAGCCAGGGTGCAGGGGAGGGAGTGGGAGAGAGAGATACAGACACGCCCATTACCCCGGGAAAAGCAAGGAGACTTGGGACACCCCGTGTCCAGAACAGCGGAACCGCAGGACACTCGAGGGGACGGAAAGGGGGCGGCTCCTGCCCTGACCCCAGGCCGGGAAGCGGGTTCCACCCGCGAAGCGCTCGAGGAACAGCCTATTGGCTGCCCAGCCCTTCCCTAGTGACTGCAGTCATCCGGAACCAAACCCCAGAATCCCAGAAAAAGTCAGCGGGGGAGATGCCTCTGGGATCCAGAGGGGTGCGCCGTTTGTCCTGAAGACGCGGCGAAGGGGTTCTGGGAAGGCAGCAGGAGCTGGGGGACCGTTGGGAAGGGGGGCAGTCCCGGGACCCATTGTTCCTCTTCTGAGCTCCATTACGCTTTGCAGAAATCCAGAATCCTCCTCCATCCGATGCTCACTCCTCCTCCTCCCCCCTCCCAAAGGACCGATCAAAGCCCCCCTCCCCCCCAAGCATCTTCTATTTAAATTGTATTTCCCGGGGTAGGCTGGGTGGGGGGCGCCAGGGGAGAAGGCAGTGATTTTAGCAGGAGAAGTGCATCCCGCCGTGGCCACGGCGTGGGTCTGGGAAACAGCCTGCCTGCACTTTCTTTGTCTGGAGCGCCGGCCCTTCGCGCGGCTCTTCCTCCCTCCCCAAGGCTCCTGGGCTCCGCAGGTCCCGATCCCTCTCACATCCTCCCCGCTGACACTACAATGCGGGGCGGTGACCGGAGACCCGCTACACTCCAGCTCCCCATCCTTGCCGGACCCACCTTGCCGCCCCACGATCTCGGCGACATGCTCCGAACTGGGCACCGGCACGCACTCGGTCATGTTCACGCTCTTCTTGCGCGGCTCGCTGTCGTACAGAGAGGCACCCTCGTCACTGTCCAGCCCCAGGAGGGAGAGCTGGTCCAAAGCGAGCTGCAGGGCTCTTTGGTCGTCCAGGGTCTCTCCCCCGCCGCCGCTGCCGCCGCCACCTCCTCCTCCGCTGCCGCCGCCGCCTCCCCCTCCACTGCCGTTGCGCTCCAGGTCTGCAAACAGCGAGCTGGGCATCGCTCGGCCGTGCGCGCCGCGCCCCCGCCGGCTCTCGGCTCAGAAGCTACGGCCACAAAGGCGGCCGGGAAGCGAGCGGTCAGAGACGGGAAGACCGGCGGCTGCAGAGGACCGTGGCTCCTTTCTCGGCGCCGGAAGGAGTGGGTCGCTCCGTGCGGTCCACGCCGGGCAGTGGCTGCGGGAACCGCCGCCTGGGTCCCCACCCCAGGTCCGCTGTTGGATGGGGTGGGGGCAGAGCTCAAGTGGCAGCCGCGTGTGCCCCCCGAGTGCCCGGCTGGCTTGCCACAATGCCGAGAGAGAAGCGAGCAGGAGAGCGACAGCAGCGTTTCTTTAAGGAGCCCCTCCCCGGCTCCTCCACTCCCTCCCGCCCGCCCTCACTCAGCGCTTTTTCCTTCTCTGCTCCCCGCCTCTTGACTGAGGCTCTGCAGCGAGACGGCTCCGGAGGGGGACGAGCGAAGCGCAACGTCACCGGCGGGAGCTGACACTACAATGCTACTGACACTATCGCTGGGGGAGGCGATTGGCGCGCGCCGGGCGGGGGGCGGGCGGAGGCCGCGGGCTGAGCGAGCGGAGCGCGAGCGCCCCCAACCCGTTCGCCGCAGCCCGCCCGCCCGCCCTCCTCCCGGCCCCGCCCCGCCTCCGCCGCTGCTTAACGCCTCTCTTTGTTGTCTAATGCGGGACCGGCAGCTTCAGGACACTTGCTTGTACCTATCAAGCGAGGACAGTCACTGTCCACAAGTCTCCTCTCTCGCCTGACCGAGAAAAGTCCAACTTTGATGCCAGGGGACCGGCTCTAAGACAGGTCCTTAGAAAGTCCCGTTAGTATCCCAAATAAAACAGCCCTAGAACCAGAGATGCAACTGCGAGAAGGGTCTATCGTGTGTCCAAAGGGCTGGTCCGACACCTCAGACACGGAAAGCAGGGCTGGAGGTCCTGGTACGCACCGGCAAAGTGGCTTCGGCGCGGGCTGCCCACCTGCGCGAAAGCGCACGACACACAAAGGCATCCGCCCGGCCGCATCACCACTCGTGCGCGCTCCCGCAATTCCGTCCCCTTGGGCAGGACTTTGCCCTACTGGCCCTGAAACTGTGGACCAGAAAACCAAAATCCGGCTGCAGCGAGTGCCTGGGCCGCCCAGCAGCTAGCGACCTCTAGAATGCACCGTGTCGGGGTCCTGGACCAGCCCCACGCGCCTGCCGGGACCCCGCGCGCGCGCCGAGATGAGCACGAGCTCCGTCACCCCTGGAACGCTGGCTATGGCGCCAGCCCGAGACGCGGAGTGCGCGCCTGCAGTCTTCAGTCCCTCCCCGCCCCGCGGTCGGGCATGCGCAGTGGTCGCGAGAAGTGGCGGGTTCTTTAAGGCGAGCGCAGCGTACCTCACCAGCCCCGCCCATGGCCCCGCCCCGACAGGAGGTGTGCGATCTCCGCGCACCACTCTTTGTGCGCTTCTTGGGAGGGGGGGTGGTTGTGGAGTGAAGATGCGACGGGACGAGCGGACGGAGATGGCTAGCTCGCCCCTCCCCGAAGTCCCGGGGGCCGTTCCGAGAGCGAGCGAGAAGAAAGGAGGCTTTGAGGGGCGGGCCGATGCGCGGCTCGGTCCTTCTCCGCGCCGGCCTTACGGTGCCCGGTCGAGCCCGCGCTCACTTCGCTCCTTTGTTCTAGCGCCGCTGGGCTTGCTGCGCCCCCTGCGCTCGGTCTGGGGGCGTTCGGCAGAGCGCCGCGGAACAGTTAGCCGAGATGGCCAACATCCGCGCAGCCAGACATCTACCGAAGACGATAAGGATATTTGGTCGCTACAGCGGATGGGCTTACTCAGGGGACCAATTGGTGCCGCGGGGCCATCACAGGGCTCGAAGGCGGAGGCTCCCCGCGTGCGCCCTGCTCGACCACTGGAACAGTGAGCGAGCGCCCCCAGGGGGAATTATACCTGCCCCAAGGAAAATTACAAGTGACAGTAGATGAGAGCGCACCTTGTCATCAATGGACAATTATGTCAACGCCTTTACTTTTGAGAACAGGAAGGTGTGCCCTTCTTTGCTCGCTCACCTGGAGCTGTCTTGGGGCGGAGGTGCTGATTATTTCCTTTGGGAGATGCAGCTTAAAAGCCACTTACAGTGGCTATTTCCTCAGGATGTTTATGTCACCTTCCAGGAGCCTAGTGTGTTTTTCTTCAAAGGGAATGCTTGATGAGGGGGAAGGGGGGTGTTCAGTCCTCCCGGAGAGCCACCACCTAGATCTTCAGTAGAGATTTGTATTTTTTTTTTTTTTGACCTGGTTTATGGACTTCAGTCCAATTAATCTGAGAATGAGGAGGAAGTGCCCTTGAGGATTCCTGTGGGGTGGAGTGCTCCTAGTAAGGGGTCCGGGCTGGGGAAGGCCACAGGGGAGGCCCAGCTTTGAGCCCCTCAGTCCCTGTGGGGAACTTCAAATGTTTGATGAAATCACACATCTTAGCCCACATTAAGGAAAACCTAACTCTGATCATAGGAATTCACGGAAAGCTGCCAATTCTGAGGTGCCCATGATGTCCACGTAGCTCAAATTACCCTCCACAGACCAGAGTGCTTCAGTAAAAGCTGTACACAGATCAGCACGGTTTCCTGCAGACTCAAAGAAACTGAAGGCCTCCCTAATAGTCTAGGAGGCTGAGGACTGCAGTGGAAGGAGCTATGACTGACAGATCTGGCTCCTATCCTAAGCGAAGGTGACAGTGCCAATGTGAGTAAACTACAGCTTCAGCCCACAGTCACTTCTTGTCTTCTTGTGTCCAATACTGACTGACACGTGAATGCTATCTGAAAGTAACAATCTGAAAGTCTTAATTCTCAATTCATGGCTTTAAAAAACCAAGACATCATCAAACATGCAAAGCCCAATTCTTTTTTAAAATAGACAATACAGGCCTGACCTGTGGTGGCGCAGTGGATAAAGCATCAACCTGGAACGCTGAGGTTGCCAGCCGGTTCAAAACCCTGGGCTTACACAGTCAAGGCACATGTGGGAGTTGATACTTCCTGTTCCTCCCCCCTTCTCTCTCTCCACCCCTCATCTCTATAAATGAATACATTTTTTAAAAAATTATAGAAAATAGATAATACACCCAACACCATAGTTTCTGGTTAGACTTTCCCAGGCTCCTTTAAGACCCCAGAACTTAACTACTTTTCCTGACATGGGACATGTTCTCCA
Organism: Rhynchonycteris naso; assembly: GCA_037038555.1. Classification (NCBI taxonomy): domain Eukaryota; kingdom Metazoa; phylum Chordata; class Mammalia; order Chiroptera; family Emballonuridae; genus Rhynchonycteris; species Rhynchonycteris naso. The sequence continues at coordinate 225,699,595 of CM072999.1, forward strand.
AGGACGTTCCCAATATGGATTGTTGTTTTATTTTATTTTATTTTTTAATTACCATGAGAGAAGCTTACAGAGTGTAGTCTGGTAATTGAGAACTTCAGTTGTCATAAAATACAGAAAGGTAAAGTCACACAAAAAAACAAACCAGGATTAACAAGACCACCTTGTACTAGTTTCCAGAGCCATCAAACTATAGTGCTCACAAAAATTAGGGGATATTTCAAAATGAATATGAAGTGATAAAATATCCCCTTATTTTTGTGAGCAGTATATTTTGCACACATCTTGCTTACTTTTGCAAATTAAGTAGCTGGGAACTGAAATTCTCATGACAAACAAGTTTGTACACATTCAGTCAACTCTTATATTAGGGAGCAACCTACATATTTCATCATGGGCCCAGAGGAAAGTGATGATGCAGAAATGAACAAGGAGAAGGGTCCTTTCCCTTGAACACTGGTCATGTCTTAACCCAGTTACACAGCAGTGCCCAGAGAGATTTCCCAGAGGTAGGGGAGATTAGCTGTGCTTTCAGAGAATGAGGTGTAAGAATTCAATGAGACCAGTGCCTAGCAGAGTGCAGCAGGAACTCAATGTTTTTATTAAGAGGTTTTTTTAATGTTTATTTTATCGATTTAAGAGAGAGAGGGAGACAGAGAGAGAGAGGACAGGAACTTTGATCTGTTCCTGTATGTGCCCTGACTGGGGAGCAGACTGGCAATTTCTGTACTTCAAGGTTAGTACTTCTGTACTAACCATTAGAGTCTAACCAACTGAGCTATCCAGCCAGGGCTGTGTTCACTAAGTTATCAAGGCCATAAAATGAATATGAAGCTATAAAATATCCCCTAATTTTTCTGAGCAGTATAGTACTATTAATTATATGTTATACAGAAGAAATCTAGAATGTATTAATTTTGTATCACTAAAACTTATATAGCTGAACAACTCCCCATTTTCTCCCTCCTCCCCCACCCCAGTCCCTGGTAACCACCATTCAATTCTCGGCTTGTGTTTGACTATTTTAGATTCCTCGTAGGAGTAAAATCTTGCAATATTTGTTCTTCCCGTGACTTATTTCACTCAGCATAATGTCCTCCAGGTTCATTCATGTTGTCATAAATGTCAGGATTTTCTTTTTAAAGGCTGAGTAATATTCCATTTTGTGTATATACCACATTTTCTTTTTCCATTCGTGTCTCTCTGGACATATCAAGTTGTTTCCCTATCTTAGCTATTGTGAATAATGCTGCAAGAAATATGGGAGTGCAGATATCTCTTCGTGAACATGATTTCAATTTTAAGATTACTTGATCATATAGTAGTCCCATTTTTCTTTTTTTAAGCAAGAGACACATGGGAAGGGGGAGAGCTGAGAAGTATCAATTTGTAGTTGTGGCAGTTTAGTTGTTCACTGATTGCTGCTCATTCATGCCTTGGGGGGGCGCTCCAGCTAAGCCAATGACCCCTTCAGGCCAGTAACCATGGAATCATGTTGATGATACTATGCTCAAGCTGGCAACCTCGGGGTTTTGAACCTGGGACCTCAGTGTCCCAGGTTGACGCTCTATCCACTATGCCACTACTTCATCATCTTCTTCTTTTCTTCTTCTTCTTCTTCTTCTCCTCCTCCTCCTTCTCCTCCTCCTCCTCCTCCTCCTCCTCCTCCTCTTCCTCCTCCTCCTCCCCCTCCCCCTCCCCCCTTCCTCCTTCTTCTTTCTTCTTCTTCCTTTTTTTATTTTTGGAAACTCCATACTTTTTTTCATAGCAGCTACACCTTTTGACGTTTTCATCAGCAGAGTACAAGGGTTCCAATTTCCCTACACACTTGTTAATACTTTTGTTTTGCTTTGTTCATAGTCATCCTAACTGGTATGCAGTGATAGCTCATTGTGTTTTTGATTGGCATTTCCCTGACAATGGTGACATTGGTCTCTTGTCCATTTGTATGTCATCTTTGGAGAAATGTCTATTCAAGTCATTTGCCCAACGTTTTATTTCTGGTATTGGCAACGAAACTGTGGATCTGACACCAAAAGCACACTAGAAAAAGCTTAAATAAACATGTGGGACTACCTGAAACAATTAAAATCTTCTGCACAACAAAAGAAACCATCAAGAAAATGACAAGGCAACCTACAGAGTAGAAAAAAATATTTGAAAACCATATATCTGATATGAAATTAATACTCAAGATAGATAAAGAAATCCTACAACTCAATAGCAAAAAAACACAATAACCTGATTGGAGAACGGAAGGACTTGACTAAACATTTCTCCCTCTTAATCACTATACCAGTTGAATTTTAGAATTACAGACACACACACACACACACACACACACACGCCCCTAACATTTAGTCACATACCATGTATCTAAATATTTCAGAGTTATAAATCAAGTAAGTGACTGTTGAATAAGCTATGCCCTAAATTCCTACCTAGACAAGTAGACCTTCATAATGACTAGAAGGTCCAGGTCCATCTCAGCCCCCTTGGGGCTCTGTCCTGGACCCTGGTCATACACGACTCCCTTCCCTTCGCCCTACCTCCAGGCTCTGACCCACACCACAAGGGGGTCGCAAGCACAGGTTTGTAGGCATCCTAGCTCCATCTATGTCCTGCACCCTGGAGACAGTCACTGCCTTAGATACATCTTGCACCTGAGGGTGCACACATTTCCCAGGAAGACCTGAGGGGACTATCAGGGGAGAGGTCCACACAGACACTGAAAGGGAACTGGAGCCTTCTGGGTAGGTAAGTCCAGCTGTGACTTCATACTCTGGGGAGGGGCACAGTCAAAGGACAGCAACAATGGGACCCATTGAAGTATGGGGCCAAGGGCAGGGCACACAGAATAACTTAAAAAATATAAAATAACTATCTGACTTATAAAATAGCAATTAAGTTAAGCACTATTATTAGCTCTAGTTTCTAAATAGGAAAAGATAACAATAAACCTATATACTGTTGGACAGGATGGTTAAAGAGTTCTTGTAATATTTCTCACTAGCAACTTGCTTTTTTCTTCCTCCTCCTCCCTGCCCTTCTTTCCTTCCTTGGTCACACAAATGTTGAGAGAGTGCCCTGCGTGCCAGGCACTGCCTGGGCCTGGGGTTCAAGGCAATGAAGGCAAATACAACCTAATGAGAATAGCATCGATCACACACAAATAAGCCGATAATTACAAACGGGGACAAGTGCATTGACTGATAAGCATGTGTTGATCCGTTAGTTGCCTTTGATTTACAGCTTCCTGCCGAGATAGGGAGGAATGCTAATCTGTTTTCTCTTAAAGCCAGGAGCTTTACATATTTTCACAAACCTCCGAAATGGATGCATACCATACAGCTATGCCAGAAGTGGGTGGGCCTCCCGCAATCATTTAAACTAATGCATCAAATTAATTCCACTACTTGAGCAAATCTTTACCAAAAATTTCAGAGATACAAGTCCCTGCAGTGTTAGAAAGCCAACTGTCCAATTACAAGTGGTCCCTCGTCTATCACGGGGAGGGGGTGGGGGGGTCAGTTCCAGAATCCTCTGCAATAGGTGAAAATCAGTGAAGTAGCGACCTTATATTTATTTTATTATTTTATGTATGTTAAGGCTTTATAAACCGTCCCTACACTCTTAGAAACACTTCCCACACTGTTAGTAACCTTTCCCACACTTATTTTGCTTATTTTACCACAAAAAAATAATTAAAATAATAAATATATAAAAATACCTATATACCGCAAAATCCTGCGCTATAGCAAATAATCCGCGATACAAAATTAGATATATACAATTTTAAAATCTACAATACAGTGAGGCCATGAAAAGTGAGCCGCCACATGGCAAGCGACGACTGATATGGGGACTAGAGCTCCTGATAACAAGTTCTTCTGGGAATGCAGAGGGTGGCGTGGGTGGGGCTCTCCAGGCTCTTATAAGAAACCCACTGTCCCTCCTAATGTCCCGGCATTACAAAATACAGTGTGTCCGTAAAGTCATGGTGCACTCTTGACCGGTAACAGGTCAACAGTGCACCATGACTTTAGGGACACACTGTAGAAGAGGTGCAGTGTAGGATAACTCTTGGTATCTCATTACTTGTCTTCCGGTTTCCCTGCTCTGGATGATTCCTGGTAAATGAATGCTCCAGGTGTAGAGGGCGGGCAGCAGTCACTTCAGAACTAGACAAAAAACTCAGTGAGGGAAAAATGCCTCAGTGGGAAGCAGCGTTTTGGCCCCAGCTCTGCACAACCATAGCTAGTGTAATGAAACGTTTACACAACTGTTAATATGCAGAGAAGGCCTAGAAGCTTTGCATTGAGGGGAGAATCCTAGCAGGACAATCTGGTTGTGTCATTCACCCTGGTAACTGGGGTTTCTGGTTGCCTGCTTGCTGATCTTAGAGCCTTTCCCTGTTTTCATGGTTTCCCGTAAGGAAGAAATACATTCCATGCAACTTAGCTTGAGAAAGGAACAATTTTATCTCGACTGATACTTAGGGTAAATTAGGCAAACTCCCTAAGAAGCAAAAGCAGCTTCCCATCCCCTCTCCTCCTACCTCACCCAATACTGAACATTCCAACGTTTTAAAATTATTTCCTACAGAGCAAAACCTTATTTTAGTAATTGTTTTAGTGCAGAGAGAGAGAGAGAGAGAGGTTTTCCAGCATTTTTTCTTTTCAGGTTTGGAAGTAGAGTACCCTGGGGTGGGTTCCCAGCTCCTCACCAGTGTCCCAGTGTCTGAAGGCTTCATGAGGGACTGGCCTGGCCTGGTGACCAGGACTAAACCACCTTCCCCACACACTGCTGTGACTCACCCACGCCCTCCTCTCCACCCTGCCCCGTGTAACCACCTGCAATGTGTTTTCTCTAAGTCACCTACAGACTGCCAAGTACAGGTTGCTTTTCTTTTTGTTTTGTTGTTGTAGGTCTTAGGAAAACATTACACAGCAGGAAAAAAAAATGAGGACATGGCTGAGGAAGGGAGACTATCCTGTCGCCAGAGTGTCTTTTCTGCAATGAATCTGCAGCTTTTTATGAACCTTTTCAATGCTCCCAAGCAGGGAGTGAATATTCAGGAGGTTGCCAGCTTGTCCCAGGCTAAGGCCGAGTGGGAGAAACCAGGCTCCTAATAAAGTTCTGTAGCTCCAGGGCTTTGCCCCCAATCCACCCCCACGATTGCTACCACTGCTCCCCTTATTACTACTGTGACTGCTCTTACTGCTGTTGCTTTCCTGCTGCTGTGACTACTACTACTAGTGCTTCCCACATCCCGCTCATTCTGTCATTACCTTTTGTCTCCTATCCTGAATCACTTTGCAGCTTGCAGGCTTTGCTGTCAGGCTGGATGTGCGTGACCTTCCACAGTGCCTTTATGGGCTCATATATGCAATGAGAGGGCGGCAAGGCTTCCCTTAGAGAGCTGCTGTTTTAAATGAGCAGATACTTCAAAAGTGCGCCCCCTAGTGCCAGACACACAGACAGCACTCGATAATACCAGCTCTCTCTAACTCCTCTAGTTAAAATCATTTTCTTTCTGTAATCTCTGTCACTCTGTTGGTTTAACACACGTGCCTCCTCCCCACGAAAGCCTCCCAGATGGAGCCCAGAATCCAAACTGATCGCTCTTCCCTCTCACCCCCCTGCCAAGAGTTAGGGTCTCTGGTGGGCACTCCCGTCCTTTGGCCTGCCATTGATGTTTGTGTATCTCTTTACCTCCCATGCAAAGCTGCAGTGTTTTTGGAAAACTCCACTCCACTTTGTTCTGTTACCTCATAAAACGCTTAGCCTCCATGCCTCCGTCTCCACCTTTGAAAAACGGGGGCTATGAACTGTACTGTGCTCATGGAGTTGGCATCAGAACTAAATAAAGTGCTACATGTGAACATGTAACAGTCTTTGGCACCAAGGGAGCGATCTCACACAGCAGGTGCTCAGACAGGGTTGGTGGGTGACTGTACTGGCAGTGGCCTGTATTGAGCTGCAGAATTGGGGGTGAGCAGGTCCGGACTGGGAGGGGCACAGGGTGGGGGTGGTGAATGCAGTCAGCAGATGTGAGGGCCACCAACAGTCGTAACTGTCCCCACTCATAGTGGGCAAGTTTACAGTCACACAGATGCCTCTGTCCACACAGTCCTGCGACCCGCAGGGGGGTGGCTTTCCAACTGCAGGCCCCACTGTTCCAGGGGAGCCGCATCTGGGCCGGGGTCCTGACACCATATGTGACTCTGCCTGGGCACGTGTCATGGCTTCTCCAGCCACAGGAGTCACTGTCTCCCAAGTGTCACATCTGCAAGGAAACCCAATTGCCTTTCACAGACTGGGGCCAGCTGAACTTTAAGTGGATTCTGGATGCACAAATAGGGAAAGAAAACCAACCATCACAAGTCTGTCTGAAGGAACCCTCATTCAGCCACGGGGCAATCAACAGCCTCCCCAGCCCTGCTCACTGTAGTTCACAGAAAAACATTCACGAGACCTTCTCCGCGGAGTTCATTTCTTCCGAGGTCAGCTTTCTTTTCTTTTTTTTTTTTTTACTTTTTGTTTGGACATAATTTTACACTTACGAAAATAAGAATAGTACAAATGACACATATATTCTTTACCTATTACCATTTATCACATTTGCTTTACCATTCTCTGTCTAGATATAAATATAGGTGTATTTTCTCTCACTTTCACACACTCACACATTTTTGAAACATTTTCTTTCTTTTTCTTGTTTCTAAGAAAAAGAGGGGAGATAGACAGACTCCCACATGCACCCTGACTAGGATCCACCCAGAAACCCCCATATTGGGCTGATGCTCTGCCCATATGGGGCCATCCTCACAACCAAGCTATTTCTAGTGCCTGAGGCAGAAGCTCCACGAAGCCATCCTTAGCACCTGGGGCCGATGCACTTGAACCAATTGAGCCATGGAGGAGAAGAGAAAGAGCAAGAGAGAGAGAAGGGAGAGGGGGAGTGGGAGGGGTGGAGAAGCAGATGGGCACTTCTCCTGTGTGCCCTGATCAGGAATTGAACACGGGACTTCCACACACCTGGCCGATGCTCTACCACTGAGCCAACTGGCCAGGGCCACATTTTTGAAACATTTGAGAGTCAGTGTGCACATCAGGGTCTTGACCCCTAAATGCTTCATCTACATTTCTTAAGAATAGCACTAGTCTCTTACAAATGCAAACTAGTCACCAAGGTCAGTAAATTCAACACTGATATAATACTTTTATCAAATCAATAAGGGTCAGAATAAAAAAGATGAAAGTCTCAAATAAAATCATGATTGTTTTAAAATCCTTCAGCCTTTGGATAAGTTTTAAAACACATAATAGCGCTTGAAGCAGCCCACCCAAGTTTGCCTGATACCCTTTTGTGTCTATGATCATGAAAACCCGAGTCCTATGTCAGCTGAGTAGGCTGGTATCCCAGGTGATCTAGGAGGGGAGCCCCAGCAGGTAATGAATGCTTCCAGAAATGACTCACATAAGGGAAGGGAGGCACCCCATATTCCATGCAAAGGAAATTGCACATGTAAAGCATGGGCAACCAAGAGACTACCCATGACTTTATAGTGGCTGACTTTAGAGCCAGAAGGAGAGATCAGTAGGTGATAAGGCTGGAAAAATACTAGGGACACTATTGCAAAAGTGACTTTGCAGTAAAATTCCTATGAACAATTACACACAAATACAACCAGCCACACTACCTTTAGTCACTTGTGCGTTACCGAGCTCAGGCTACTAGGTTAGGCAGGAACAGAGCCATCTCAGAGGCTGTGGGCAGGTCAGCCTGCCCCTCTCTATCACTAGTTCAACATATCCAGATTAGTGTTTATGAAAAAAAATTTTTTTTCTGATCAGTATAGAAGATTTTGAAAATACTGCTCACAAAAATTATGGGATAATTTAAAATGAATATGAAGCAATAAAATATCCCCTAATTTTTGTGAGCAGTGTATATTATTCTTTTAGCAAGACAGACAGGGAGACAGAGGAAGAGAGAGAGAAACAGGGAGGGAGAGAGATGAGAAGAATCAACTTGTAGTTGCGGCACTTTTAGTTGTTCATTGATTGCTTTCTCATATGTGCCTTGACCAGGGGGCTTCGGCTGAGCCAATGACCCCTTGCTCAAGCCAGCAACCTAGGGCTCAAGCCAACAACCTTTGGGCTCAAGCCAGTGTTCCCATACTCAAGTCGATGACCCCGCACTCAAGCCAGATGAGCCCATGCTTAAGCCAATAACCTTGGAGTTTCGAACCTGGGTCCTCAGAATCCCAGGTCAACGCCTATTCACTGCACCACCACTGGGTCAAGCAAAAATACTTTTTAAAAATCTGTTTCTCACTTTCAATTAAGAAACTCTCTTGGGCCTGGCCGGTCTGCTCAGTGGTAGAGTGTCGGCCCAGCATGTGGAAGTCCCGGGTTCAATTCCTGGCCAGAGTACACAGGAGAAGCGCCCATTTGTTTCTCTCCTCTTCCCCCTCTCCTTTCTCTCTGTCTCTCTCTTCCCCTACCGCAGCTAAGGTTCCATTGGAGCAAAGTTGGCCCGGGCACTGAGGATGGCTCCATAGCCTCCACTTCAGGCACTAGAACGGCTCTGATTGCAATGGAGCGACTCCTCAAATGGGCAGAGCACCAGAGGGGCAAAGCATCGCCCCCTAGTGGGCTTTCTGGGTGGATCCCAGTCCGGCACATGTGGGAGTCTCTCTGCCTCCCTACTTCTTGCTTTAGAAAAAATTTAAAAAAGAAAGAAAGAAAGAAAGAAAGAAAGAAAGAAAGAAAGAAAGAAAGAAAGAAAGAAAGAAAGAAAGAAACTCTTGGTTTCTTTGCTATTTGGCATGTTGAGCTCATTAAAAGGTTGGTGAGCTGAGTGTCATGTCACTGACTGCCCTGCAGTCTCCACATCCCTCTCCCCCGCCCCTCCCACAATCTGTTAGTGCCAAGGAAAGCCCACCTCCCTGCATCATCCTGGCACCACTTCTTGTCCCACTGTGCTTGTCTTTCCAGGGAAAGATCGCACTGTGTGATATAATTGCCTGGTCTCCTCAAAGGTGGACCATTTTATTTTCTTTTATTGTTATCTTCATTTACAAATTAAATTTCATGGAGTGACATTAGTCCATAAGAACACACAGGTTTCAGGTGAACATTTCTATAACATTTGAACTGTTCATCACCTTGTGTGCCCATCGCCCAGTCAGATCACTTTCCGTCACAGTATATTTGTTCCTCTCTACTCCCCTCTCCTCCACCCCCTCCCACTGATAACCACTTCACTTTTGTCTATGTCCATGGGTCTCAGTTTTATATCCCACCTATGTGTGAAATCACATAGTTGTTAGCTTTTTCTGATTTCCTTATTTTGCTTAGCATAATATTCTCAAAGTTCATCCATGTTGTCAGAAATGGCAATATGGCATCATTTCTTGCGGCTGAGTCATATCCCCCTGTATATATGAACCACATCTTCTTTAACCAGTCCTCTGTGGAAGGACACTGTGGCTGTTTCCATGTCTTGGCCACTGTAAATACTGCTGCAATGAACATGGGGTGCATAAAAAGGTGGCCCATTTTAAAAGCTATGGATTTTAGCTGCACTTCTTAACATCTGGCAGCAGAGTCCCTGGGAGCTATTCTGCTCACACAGCCATCCCTCCCCTCTTCCACCTACTTCAGGAAGGCTGGGTGGGGCTGGGCTGGTGTTTTGGGCTACGGCTCCTCAGGACATACCTGATGAGCGCCCTGGTTGAAAAACTCCCCATCAGAGGGTGCTTGTTTATTCACTTTACAATCAGTGGAGAGGGACCCCAGAGGGAACTAGGTACTTCAAAGCCCAAGGCTGGAGTCCCCTCATTAGAGAGAGCTCCACTCACCCCATCATTTCTTTAAATAGCACCACCGGCTGGAGCTTTTAAAACACAGTTTATTTCAAAAAGTAAGTGCTCAGTCCTTCTCTTCCATACTGGCTCAGTGAAGCTCTGCTCTGCTCTATAACCTGGCCTTGACTTGGGTCTGACAGCAACTAGTGAAAACGGCAGGAAGCAGACCGGGCAGGAAGCAGATCCGGCATGATCTAGATTCATTGTCCTGCTAACGCTGCCTTTTAAAAAAATGTTTTTGCTTTTCTGATTTTAACAATATTATCATATACAAATGCTATTGAAGGGCTTGTGTTCCACTTCACAAAGGGAGTTAAGAGTACATCAGAGGAGAGTGTAGTTCCCTCCAGAAATCTGGAAATTGGATTCAGTTTGTAATCTCTGGTTTTATATAACATTCTTGGGGAACGTAGTTTATGCATAGATGCGGCCCAGGTGTCCCACACTCTCCACAGTCCACCTTTTGGCAAAAGCACAGAACAAGCTACAGCCTTTCCCAAGAGCTCTGCCTGGCGTGTCCTCTCTCTGCCTAAGCTCCTATCCCAGACCTTGGACACAACCAGGCCTTGCTGTTACACATGCACATCTGTGCCACTTCTCCTGACATTTATGAAAAATTAAGACAAAAATCAAAACATTCTTGAGAAACACCTGACTGAATTCTTAAGAGGAGTTAGGAAAAAAATAAAACATTATTTGTATTTTTATTATGTTGGGTGTTATTTGTGGTTTCTTCATTTCAATGTAGCCAAGAAAGCTTCTTCAGATAGTGTTAGGCTTGATGTGCCCTCTGAAAGTGATGACATCACTGTCTCTTTCTGATATTAGATTCCTTTTATTTTTCATGTACAATTACATCATCTAGTCTTTGTATTGCTTCAAAAACTTCCTGATTTCATTGGTAATCTTCCTTTTACCTTTCTGCTCCACTGTTATTAGCATGATCAAAATCACCTCATGATCACAAGAGGGCTGCTGAAATTCCAGTCATCACATCAAAATTCCAGTTGGAAAAAGCAAAAAAGGCATACTTCCCATCTGAATCAACCTCTTTTAAGCAGTTTTAAGGAAAGCTTTACCCAGTTTTGCTTATATCTCAACAACCATCTCTACGTGCAAGAAGGAAGGGAAATGTATGTTTTCACTACAGCTCCCAATAATACAGAGGTTCTGTTAGTAAAGAAGAAAAGGAAGTGAGGTATTGGGAAGACAACTCCTATACCTGGGCACCAGTGGTGAGGCAGAGACCACCACACAGCTCTGTATTCAAGGAGCTCAGGCTACAGGGAGAATAATCCCTTCCAAGCTGCTTAAAATAATAATTACGCCTTGAGACATAAACTTTCATCTCAATGAAGAGACTCCATAATTTAGGGCAGCACTTTCCCAGAAGATTTCAGACTGCAGAGACTTCTGCTGAGTTTGTTTTAATTCCATAGGAATTACATTTCTCTCTATGAAATCTGCTTGGGTCCGGCTTCCACCGACCTGCATTTTCATTCCTCATAACTCCACGGAAAGAAACGGGAGAATTTTTTGCTAATAGCAAATCTCCACAGAATTTTAATCAGTAGATTTTCTTGAAAGACAAAAGGACAAATAGCTGCAGAAGGCGCTGTATTGGTCTCCGTCTCCTCCCGCGCAACCTTATTTGGGTTGTGGGTCTCGATGGCTACAGCTCTTCCACTGTGTCGTCCTTATCAAGAGAAGAATCCTCTACAAGGGTGTAAAACCCTCCCACTGTACAAAATGTGGCTGTAACTCTAGACACAGGAGAAATGTGTTTTTCTATTTCATTTTGAGAAAATCTCATGTTTCCTTCAAGTAAATGTGGTAGACTCTGATGGTTTTCGGCCCTGGGGAGAGAGTTGGATTTCAGGGTTTCTTCTTTCTATCTTGGCAGGGATGGGGAGAGGGATTTCCCCTAAGCTAGGAATAGAGGAAACCAGCTTAGACTCCTCTCTGCACTGGAAGTATGGGGTGGAGTACTCCACCGCTGGCTTTCCTTCTGCCGTTCACCTATCCTGCCTGCCTTCTCACTGCCCAGGGGCAACCCACAAGCTCTGTGGTAGGTGGCAGTGTCATGGTGGGGGTGGTCCTGAGAGGGTGCAGCACCACAGGTGGGCTCAGGAGGGGGCACAGGGAGAGCATGAGCGAGGTTCAACCAGATGCTCAAACAACCTCGAGAATAAGTCCCATCAATGCAGGTGTGTCCAACCTAGTTGTCATCCACTCGCCATTTACTGCAAGCATGCCTTCTGTTGGGTGCTATACCAGGCTCTAGATATGCCAGGTTCCTGCCCTGTGGAGTAAGGAGGTAGGAGATACAAGGAGGGCACAGTGGAAGCTCAAGAAGAAGTCCCACAGAAGGGCTAATGGGCACAGGAGGTTTCCTGGAAGAGGTTCACCCAAACTGAGTTCCAAAGGAGAAACGGGGCATTCTGAGCTCAGCCTAAGCTGTCCGCCACGGGGGAAGGGTGCCGGGTGAGGCTGGGCAGGACTGGCCGGGAAAGGCAGTAGGGTCATGGTAATGGGGAACCTTACAAGCAGGATGACATGCGAGCTGCAATGAACTTCAATCAAGGAAAGACCCACAATCCATGTGGCTAGGCACAGAAAGTTTTGGAGTTAGGGCCTGCCTGGCAGCCAGCCACTGGGCTGGAAGCTGTCATTGTCACCTGGGCAGGGAAGAAGGGCCTGAACACGGAGACTTTGGGCCCAGAGACAGCTACACAGGCTGCCAGAGAGACAACCCTGCTAAACTGGTGCATGATGGGTGTTGGGGAAAAGTAAGGGGCGATGAAGGAGGAGGGCTAGGTTTGGGGACTGTGTGATGCTTTGTCCCAGCCCCCTGTCCCATTCAGGGGACAGAGGAATGCTTACTGAGTGGCAGGTTTAGGGCAGTCAGCTCCATGTATGTGGACCTGAGTGTCAGGAGAGCTGGGCAAAGGTAGCCAACCCCACCTGTCGGCGGCACACCGTGTGCAGCTAGAAGACATGTGACTGTCCCTGCAGGTATACATGTAAGGTCCCCTCTATGAAGTGAAGTCCCCTCTGTAAAGTGCCAGGAGCCTCAGAAAGAGGGGGACATTCTTATTATGGGGGTTCTCTTGTGTCACATCGTTTTGATACATTTTTTTCAGCAAACCCTGATAGGTGAGTACTAGAATTTCCTCCCTTTGACTTGTCATGAATCACAGGATCAGAGATGGACAGTGACTTACTCAACTTGACCCAACCCATTAGCAACAAACATAGAACCAGGGTCCAGGCCTTCTGATTCCTGGGTTCAACCCAGAGAGCGAGTTCACACAGTGGTTAATTCACGGACTTAGGAGTTAGGCAGATGGAAGCTTGAGTCCCAACTCTACTACTAACTAACTTCCTGGGCCTGCTCTTCATCACCTGTGACTAGAGGATGGGAGTCCACCTTCGCTCGGGAACATGTGAGACTTGAAATCACACACACCTGTACTGGAGCCATTGCTTACTGCTGCTATTTGTGGTGAATTCAAGAGCTCAACGTCAGAGTGAGCTGGTCCTGGAACCTGGTCAAAACACTGAGTTAATCATTCCTCCAGAGCCAGATGCAAACCAGGGTCTGGCCCACAACAGGGGTTTGAGGGACAACTGAAAACCCACCCAGCTGGTGTGCCCGACACCTTGCAGAATCTGAAGCTCCCGGCAGACATGAGCTAGGCTCCTTCATCGACCCACTGGGCTCAGCGCTGGACCCACACCTCGAGCCCTGCTCTCCCTCCTCCCTCTCTGCACAGTCCTCCCCCTACCAGGCGTCAGACTCTATGGGCTGGCATCCCATCCAGCCCAGGAGTGGGGAGGCCCTGGCACTGACCGCAGCCCTGGTCTCAGGCAGGGGCAGAGCAGGGCAGGGCAGGGCAGGGCAGGTGGCAAGGGGAGCTAGGCTCTGTCCTTAGCAGTGCCAGGGCCTGAGCCAGCAGAAGACCTGACTCAGCCTTGTGTCCTCATCTGAGTCCCCAGTCACATGTTTGTGGTTGGGACCATAGGCCCAGTGACGACGGCGTTTAACGGTGAGTGACACAGACGGCAGGCAACGCCTCTGTTCCATTTCTGGTGGGGCCACATAGAATTTCTGAAAATCTTGTTCATGTGATTGCTATGGACCAGACATCTTTTAGTTCTTAAGTTCAAATGCAACTTTTTCTTTTCAAAAGAAAAAAATATCAGCCACAATTCAAAGCAAACTTTCTTTAAAAAAGGAAGAAAATAGTACTTAAAACAAACAAACTAAAAAAAAAAAAAAAAAAACCAAACAAACTAAAAGAAGCAAAACAAAAACAACCCATAGCCCAAACTGGAACATTTAATATGAGACTGTTATATAAATATGCACACCCTATCATAAAAATAGAGTGGTTTAGGTTTATATATATTTTTTCCTTCATTTGTTTAGTGTCATTGAGAATACACCAAAAGCCAGTAGGTCAACACTGGTCACACCTCTCCCTGAATTACTGCGGACAATTGTTAACATGAAGAATGAATAGTAGAGCTGTTTCCGGGGCACCGGGCACGGTTTGTTGCTGCAAAAGTTAACCAGTGACCATTTTCCATGATCTCGTAGGAGGTGCGTTTCCAAATCCCAAACACAGCTGGAGGATGGAGGGCGGGCTGAAAGTGAAGATGCCCAAGGACCCTGGGGCAGGGACTTCTAAAGGGAAGGGGGCGTGGGGAACACTCGGAGGGCTGGGGTCCTCAAAGAGGTGCTGTGCCTGCACTAGCTGCCAGGAGAGGCTGAGGACACGCTCCTCCAGGGCGGGGCGGCCACACGGTGTGGGAAGGCCCGGGCGCAGTCCTCCTGGGCCGCTCTGAGTCTCTCCACAATAGGACGAGGATGTCTGCTCAAAGGTGTGCTGTGGTGACTTCGTGAGGACATGCTCGCACTGCTGGGGCAGTTACCAGTCACCCATGGGAAAGGGCTGGATGTTCTTGGCCTTTGGCAGTAACGCATTTATTTTTCTTCGTGAAAACAAAGAACTAACAACAGGACCAAGAGCAGCCAAGGGCAGGAGAGAACAGAAGGGAGCATCGTGTGGTGGCAGGCATGAGCGCGCACACACACCTGTGCCTAGTAGGTCTTTGGTACTGCGTCGTTCCTGCCCCAGGAGAGCTGTGATTAAAGGACGCACCAGCCCGAAGGCGTTGGAGCACAGTGCAGGGCTGCTCCCTCCGCCCAGTGCTGACAGTCACCTCCAACGCGGAACCCTGAGCACTCCACTCACACATTAGCACCCTTGGAAAACACCCATTTTTCTTCTTTCTGGTTGAGATTTGGAAATGGGGATCACTGCGTAGCTAATATGCTCGTGTATGTCGGTGACACGAGGAGTGAGAGAGCAGGGAGGCGGCTAAGAGCAACTGTTTAAAATCTCTGCACCCTCAGCCTCTCACTGCCCGGGCCAGGACAACTGGCAAAGAGCAGGCTTTCAATGAGCAGTGGCTGGGCTGTTACTGTTGTAGGGGCCACTGAAAGGTGGGGGTGGGAGGTGGCAATGGACATGGATGCCTCCATGTTGTGAGATTTCTTTGGTGGTAGCTAGCGTGAAAGATGCAGAGGGTTTTGGGAAAGAAGGGACCTGAGAGTATCCAAGACTGATAAGAGGGCAACTGCAGATGGAGATGAACCTTCAAGGTGAGGTGAAAATGGGTGAGGGCAGGGATTAGGGCAGAGGGTGAAAAGGATGAGGAAAAGGGTATTTGTGGCACTGGGAGCCAAGCAGGAAACCCAGGTACAGTCCTAATCAGCCCCCCAAAGTAGCCCACATCTGGGTCACAGATCTTGCTGTAAAACCCTTTCTTCTTTCAGGGGGAATCTTCCCCCCGGGCTCCTTCTCTGTTCCTATGACTTTCACACATGTGGCTGGCTGCTTGGCAAGGGCCCCTGTTCTGGCAGCATGGCCAGCTGTCAGCAGCAGGGCAGAACCACAGAAGATCCCAAATCCCCAAATCAATACTGAGAAAGAACAAAGCTGGAGGCATCACACTTCCTGATTTCAAACTACATTATAAAGCTATAGTAATTAAACCAGTATGGCACTGTCATAAAAATAGACATAGATCAGTGGAGCAGAATAAAGAGCTCTGAAATAAACCCATGCATATATGGCCAACTAATATCTTGACAGGGAGCCAAGAGCACGCAATGGAGACAGAATAGTCTCTTCAGTAAATGGTGCTGGGAAAACTGAAGATCCATATGCAAAAAGTTAAAATTGGACCCTGTGTTTTTCTGACTGGGCTCCCTGCTACCAGGAGCATTGAAGCCCAGGAACGTGTCTGGAGTGAGCAGTGGCCCTTGCCTGCCCCCTTCTTCACCCAGGAAGCAGCAGCAGCTTTAATGCAATAGCTATACAACTCTCTTGAGACAAGCAAAGGAATTTGCCAACCTATTGATTAAATGTTCTTCTCAAGTGTAAGGGAGAAATTACATGAGTCTTTATGAAATGAATCCTTAAGTTAATTTTTTTAAGTGAGAGGAGGGGAGATAGTGAGATAGACACCCCACAATGTGTCTCGACCAGCAACCAGAATCCACCCGGCAACCCCATCTGGGGCCAGGGCTCAAATACTGAGCTATTTTTCGCACCTGATGCTCAGACCAACCAAGTTATCCTCAGCTCCCTGGGCCATGCTTGAACCAGCTGAGCCATTGACTGTGGGAGGGGAAGAGGGAGAGAAGCAGGAGAGGCAAGGGGAGAGAAGCAGATGGTCACTTCTTTTGTGCATCCTGACCGGGAATTTAACCTGGGACGTCCATATGCCAGGCTGACGCTCTATCCAATGAGCCACTGCGCCAGGGCCTTAAGTTAATTTTTTTTAACCATCACTTAAAGCACTTGCTTTTGTCCTTGCAGGTACAAAAAAAGAAAAAAATAAAATAAAGAAGGCTGGAGTCACTGGCTCTTCTGGAAGGGAAAGCAGAGAACCTTGTAGGATAGCGACCCAGTTAAGAATCCCAGTTTATTTCAGAAGGGGTAACCTAAGATTCAAAGAGTTGAAATAAATTTCATGGCCTACCCAGCTAGTAAGACACAAAGCCTGAACCAGATCCCAAATGTACCTGTCTCCAGAGTCCATGGTCCTAGAGCTAGTGAGCCCCATGTGATACCAGGATCACCCCGAGAACAGGAAACAGGTTGAGGCTGCTGTTACTGACTGTCCAGTTTCAACCAAAACAGGAGGCAGAGGTGCACAGTGCCCGAAGGAGAAATGTCGAGGGTGCTCAGAAAAGGCCTCCACACCCTCAGCCTCTAGGCATCTGACCCACTTCCAGGTGCTCCCTCCTGCTTAAGTGCCCTTATAGAAGCCACAAACAGTCTGTGCCCCTGGAAGCCAGGCTTCTTACATGCCTCTCCTCGCTCACTACTTGTCAGACCCCAGCTATGCAGTTGTTGGTAGGAAGAGCTGAAGTCTTTCCAACCTCATGATGGAAACGTAAAGAAAATAATGTGAGACCTTCACGGATAACTGCACATTTACCACCACAAATGGTATCATCACCAAGACAAATATGTAACGTCTCAGAAGTTGGGAAAACGGCCCAGGGGTGACCCATGCTAAGTATGGGAGCAATTTGGCTGATACATGGCCATCCTGTGATCCAGTAGAAGAAAAAGCCCACAGTTTCTAATTACCCAGCCACAATCCTGTATTTTGATGTCAAAGAGAGGAAATAACTGAACTCTCTTCTAGTCACAGACATGCCAAGGAGCCTAGCGAAAGCCTTCTCTGCCCAGACCGCTGCTGAGCCCGCACTGGCCACTGGCCCCTGGCCCAGCTGGCCTGGCTGCTGCTCCTCAGATGACCCTCCAGGAGCCCATGGCGGCCCCACCTCATCCTCTGCCCATTTTGCAGGGACATTGGCAGCGATTTGCTTCTCAAAACTTTGTCACTCTCTTTGGTGTCTTCCTTGCAGAAATCTGTTGGGGCTGGAGGAACTGGGGTCAGGGGGCTCCAGTAACATTTCCTCAGTAATCAGCCAAGTCACAGCGCATCTACCCAGGGCCCTCCTGATCCGGTCTCCTTTCACTCCGTGCTTTCCGAAGCTATGAGGAAGCCCCTGAGTGTCACCTGTGGCCATGAGGTCAGCCAAGGTTTCTACTCTTGGGCTGCAAGAGTAGCAGAGTCAAGCTTTCGTCCTAAGATTCTTAGGACACGACAAACATTCCATTTCAAAATTTTGTCCAAAGCCTCAGCACAGCCAGTCTGGCATGAAAGGTTGCTTACTTACCAAGAATAGCATTTCTGCTTGGGAAACTCTTTGTTGTGCCTCAGTTTTCCTTAGTAATCCCTGCAGGTGCTCAAGGCTAGGATTTCCCCATTGCCCAGAAGGGACAAACTTTATGGTACTTCCTGTCTCATAGTATAGGAGCAACTACTGCAGCTGACAATACTCACGGAAACACATGCCCCCTGCCTCCAGCCTGCTGGGTTTTACTAGTCATTCATTCTATTTTCCGGACATGTGGTCTGGAAAATGAAAGAGGTAAAAAGAAAAGGAGAAAAAATGTGGGAAGGAAGAATGAGGGATCCTCTTAACACCACTGACACTTGATATATTATTATTATTATTTTATTTATTTATTTACTTTTTTAGGTGAGGCAGACTCCCACATGCACCCTGACTGGGATCTACCTGGCAACCCCATCTAGGAACGATGCTCAAATACTGGGCTAATTTTAGCACCTGAGGCTGATGCATTTCAACAGAGCTATCGTCAGTGATGGGGGCCACACTTGAACCAATCAAACCACTGGCTGTATGAGGGGAAGAGGGAGAGAAGGGGGGTAGAAGTGGATGGTTGATTCTCCTGTGTGCCCTGACTGGGAATTGAACCTGGGACATCCACATGCCAGGCCGACGCTCAATCTACTGAGCCAATGGCCAGAGCCACCTGATGTATTACTAATTTGACTTTTCTCCTAACTTGAGAACAAAATATCACAAAAGTCAGTTTATTAGAAAATATTAACATATGTAGTTGTGATACTTCTCCTTACCATAGCCTAACAGAGCAAATCTCACCCATGGCCGTGTTTGTTCTCCCTCCCCTTCCATGGGAGAGCCTAAGTCCCTGCCTCAGTACCTGAGCATGTCATCTGGTGAAACATGGTTCTATCTTGAAGAGGCTACAATCACGAGAGGGCAAATTGATTTACGTAATTAATTTGAAAAGGCAGGAAAACCACTTAAGGAAGAAAAGAGAGATTGAAAGAGAAAAAGGAGAATGAGGGAGTCAAAGGCCAACCAGAGAGGATTTGGGGCCAGCATTTTTAGGCATTGAGGTGAGGAAGTGAGAAACAGAGGTCCTTCACTCGCAGCCCCTGGTGTGAGGACCAGGAAGAGCTAAGGTAGCGGGGAGAGAGGGCTGTGAGTTGTGACGTCCTCTTTTGACAATCTTGGAAAGAGATTTGGAAACTTGATCCTTGCCCCTAATACTGCTCATTTATTCTTCAAGACCCTCACAAAAGCCACCTCCAGATGTTTTAAAATGACCTCCTAGTGACCTCCCACGCCTCTGAATTAGAAGTGATCACGGGTTTAAATCTATGTAATTCTTGTACATATGTAAGAAAAACAGCTAGAGCTTAAGAGATTAGTGGTCTCCCATTCTAGCACTGCTGGCTACTATTTATTGACCACCTACTGTGTGCTGGGAACTGTGCTAAGGCAGAGACCTGGGTGAGAGTGAGAGGCCAGTATGGCTCTTACATTGAAGAGGAAACCAGAAGAAACTCTTTCAGATAGGGGAATAACAGCAGCCGCTATTAATTGAATGTGCTGATATACTATTTGGGGGCTCTTAAAGCAACATTTTCATCGGTGGTAATATGTACTGCCAAACCCAGTAGACTCAGGCCATAGAGCTTCCTCTGGACGTAGAAGAGACACTCCTGGCAGTCATGGGTTTAGGACCCAGGGAGGAAGGGGGGTATTGTGTACAGGAGACTCTTCCAGACAGGAAAAGGAAATGGAGATCCTGCTATTTCCTCTCGCTGGACCATGGAAAGGATGTTGAGGAGGAAAAACAATGGGTCAGACACGTGTGTCACAGCTCCCTCCCCAGCCCAGACCCCAGTGGTGGGGGTAGATGTTAACAGGGGTTTGAGGGAAAAACTCAAAGTGATAGTGAGGGACACTTGTGTTCTGCCTCTGGGAAGAGACTTCCTTGCAGCAAGCCCTTCACTTAGATATGAAGCAGTCACACAGAATAAACATGAGGCGTGGTGGGGTGAGGCGGAGAGAAGGCCTGGGTTAAAGCTCCCAGCCTTCCTTGGCCCAGAGGGACCAGAGAGCCAGAGGGTGAAAGCCATGGGATGAGCTCCAGGGGTCCGCCATGGTAGGTGGTGCAGTGGTGCCAACATGAAGGTCACGGGGATCAGGTGGAAGGTGTGTCTGACACTCAGAAGGCACTATGAAGAACTGGGGAAGGAGCAATTCAGCAAGAGAGAACAACTGGGCCCCAACCCAGCCAAGAAAACAAGCTTCAAGTTAATCTCCATACATGGGAGAAGTGGCCAATGGGGTAGGGTCCCTGCCTCTACGACCCCCTTTCTCGTTCTAGCCTCTCCATTGCTCCATTCGTAGCAGCCACTGGGCCTCCTCAGGCCCCCAGTGTTGCCACACTTCTTTCAGCACACCCTTCTCAACCTCTGCTTCCTGGCTCAGTCACATTCTTCTCTTCCATACTTTTATAATGTTTGCCATTTAATTTGGTTTTAAATCTACATTTATCTTTGTGGTTCTTTGATTAACACCTGCCTCCCCAAGAAGATTACAGCTCCACCAATTCAGGGACTGTGTCCATTTTCACTCATAGTGTGTGACCAGAACCCAAAAGACATGGGCAAATTATAGGCCCTCAATCAGTATTTGCTCAATGATTGGATAAGCAAACAGCTGAATTAATGAATGACCTCTGTGAGGCAACAACTTTCTCCATTCTTAGGAGAAAGACCTGAGACAAGAAATTTGTTGTGTCCAGCACAGAAGGTGGGAGAGCCAGAACAACAGGGGTGTAGGCCCTGCCCGCACTGAAGTAGTATGCCTTTCCTCACCTCACACTTGCTTTTCCTTTCCCTCAAAGTCAGAGCAGCATTTTTTCTTTCTGAAGATGAGAGGAGATAGTGAGACAGACTCATGCATGTGCCCTGAACGAGATCCACCTGGCAACCCTGTCTTGGGCTGGTACTTGACCACAGAGCTATTTTTAGCACCCGAGGCTGATGTACTCCTAGGGAGCTATCCTCAGTGCCCTGGGCCATGTTAGAACTAATAGAGCCACTGGCAGTAGGAGGAGAAAAGGGAGAGAAGGAGGAGAGAGAGGGGAGAGCATTTTCTTTTTCAGAGGAGGAACCTAAGGATTTGTTTGTTTTTACTTTTCATTATGAAAATTTTCAGCAAACAAGAAAAGTAAGAAGAGGAGTATTTTAAATTATAGACTTCATGACAATTTACTGTCAAATACTTCCATATGCGTCTCTAAAAAAATAAGGACACTCACTTACTTAACCAAAATACTGTTATCACACCTAATAAAATTAACAATAACTTCTTATTATCCTGTATGTAATACTTGGACGTATTCAGATTTTCCCAACAGTCTTCAAGATGTCTTCTACACTTAGTGTCTGAGGTCCAGGGTCCAATCAAAGTCCCCACACAGGGCAGCGTGTTTTGAAAACCATCTTGAATGTCTTAATTCAGACCATATGTTTACCCACGTGGAACACAGAGAGAATCAGACGTCTCCCGTTTGCATTTCGGGAACCTCAGTCCTTTTCCAAAACTGCCTGGCACTGGCT
Source organism: Rhynchonycteris naso (assembly GCA_037038555.1). Lineage (NCBI taxonomy): Eukaryota > Metazoa > Chordata > Mammalia > Chiroptera > Emballonuridae > Rhynchonycteris > Rhynchonycteris naso. The sequence goes on from CM072999.1 coordinate 225,721,314, forward strand.
GGCACGCAAGTCCAGGAATGGACAGCCACAGAGCCCAGATCTGCGCTGACGGGGCTCCGCAGGCGTTCCAAAAGCCAGGGCAGCCACAAGGAGAGGCAGCGTGCAAGCCACACCATAGAGAACAAGGGGGATGAGCCATAAGAAAAGTATTTTCTTTTCCCAAACACAGCCAAGCCCGCCTGAGAAATCTTGCCACCACTCCTGATGGCGCAGCCCCTAGGCAGGTCCGGGAGGCCATTCTGAGTGTGAGGTTACGCTTGAAAAGTCATCCACTTGGGAGACAAAGCACTTTCTCCGGTATTCAGCTCTCATGCAGCCAGCCTGGAGGCCTGAGGCTGGCCAGAGAGGCTACAAACAGGCACTGTTCCCAGAATGTTTGGGGATATGACTGGGCGAGTCTACGCAAGAGTTGGCTGTAAGATTCTTTTTTATCTTGATGGATATTCTGTGGTTTTCACATTGTCTTAGAACAGCAGAACCTGGGTTCAAAGTCCCCCAACATCACTACTGCCCCTCAGATGACTCCCTCGGGTTCCCTGTTACACCTCTCTCCCCGGGACAGCAGAGAGAGCCTGACTTTCCTGGCCCCTTCCGTGGCGTCCCTCCTCCACGATGAGGGAAGGGTGCTGGGAAGCTCCAGCTCAAGTAGAGGTTGCCCTGACCCTCCCTGGTTGACAATGGGGTTTGGACAGACAGACCCACACAGGACACTTCCCAGAAGAGCGGGAGAACTGGACACATCCAGTCCTAACTGGCTGCAGGAGCCCAACTCACGGGGTTGATGCAGACGTGGTCGAACCTCTGTGTTCCAGTGCAGCCTGGGCCCTGGGTACCATGGGCACAGCCCCCAGCATCGTCCAGACCCTCCGGGCCAAGGTGCCGGAGCCAGACAGGGAGCAGGGGACCTCAAACAGGGTAGGAGAGCCTCCTGCTTCCCACTTTCCTCCTGCCCCATCCAGTCTGGAAAATTCTTTGTTGTGGGGTCTGTCCTGTGAGCTCTCGGTTGTTTTAGCAACACTCAGCCTTCACCACGACATGCCAGTCATGTCGACTGTGCCCTGGGGTCCAAACTATCCCCAGTGAGAATCTCTGTTCTAGGTCTTAGGGACTTACTTAAAAAGCCAGACAGTTTCTTGCCTGACCAGGCGGTGGCATAGTGAAGGGAGCGTCGGCATGGGGTGCTGGGGACCCAGGTTCGAAACCCCAACGTCACTGGCTTGAGCACAAGCTTATAGACATGACTCCATGGTCACTGCCTTGAGCCCAAAGGTCGCTGGCTGGATCAAGGGGTCACTGGCTCAACTGGAGCCCCCCAGTCAAGGCACATATGAGAAGCAATCAATGAACAACTAAGGTGCCACAACTATGAGTTGATGTTTCTCATCTCTCTCCCTTTCTCAGTCTGTCCCTGTCTATCCACACACCTCCTCTCTCACTAAAAAAAAAAAAAAAGTCCAGACAGCTCACCAGCTCAGAGTGCCGTGGTGTGTGAAGAACCTCACCCAGCAGGCGTCCCAGTGCTGCTCAGGAGCGTGCCTGGGGGAGACCTGTCCAGCCCCTCCCGCCCCTCCATCCGCATGAGGAAGCTGGGCCAGAGCCTGGGCTTGTGGTTGACAGGACACAACACCATCACTAAGAGAGGACTCATGGGACATCACCCTCCTGGCAGTGCTGATCCATGAATCATTCTCAGTGACCCATACTGTCCCCACTCCTTTCGTTCTTCCTCCCTCTCCCACTCCTGCATCTCACAGCTGAGGCCCAGGCCCTGGCTCTGTCTCCCCCTGAGCTTGATTGACCTCATGCCCAGCGGCTTCTCCAGCCACAGCTATACTGGCCCGGGGCTGCAAGGTCTGAGCAAACCTTTCCCCACTTAGTGAAAGATGAAGGCCCTTGAGTCATGACCCCTAGGGAGGCAGGACCAGGGCCAGGTTGTGTGTGGTGAGGCCGCCCCTGCCCACTCCGGACCCAGCGTTCATGCCCCCTGCCATCTCTGGCCAGGATTTGGAACACGAGGTGAGTAGACCCCAACTAACAACAGTGAGGCTCAGACACCCTAGATACTCACGAGGATGAAACAACATAGCTGATGAGACATTCCAGGTCTCTCTGATTAATGATCTAATTTATATAAGCCCATTATCCATGTGATATTAAGCAAGTTCCTTAATCAAACTGCGCCTCGGTTTTCTCACGCCTTGGAAGAAGCTCTCTGGATGTTGCGGTAACATTAATGGAAGTAATCTTTATAAAGTGCTTAGAAATGAAGACAGGCACATGGTAGGAGCTCAAAAAATAACATTTATATAGTTTTAAAAAAATATTTCAATATACCTTGGATTCTGTGTCATTAAGTAAAGATCTATGCAAACTCTTTAATGTGTTAAATACAGCACAGTTTAATGAAGTAATTCTTCACTGACGGACACTGGGGTTTCCCTTTGGGGGCTGCTGCACACACCTTTGTTTGGATTACCTGTGCATTTGCATGATTGTTTCCGGAGTGATTTCTAGAAAGCTGTCTAGGTAAAAAGAGTATGGCCAATTTTACATTTTAACACATATTGCCAAAGTGGATAGGGCCACTTCTCAAAGCTGCTCGTCTGTGTTGGAGTCAACAACTACAGAGGATGTCCAGGTCCCCGTGAGCTCACTGACCTCACGTCCAGCTCTGCCTCAAGCTGCCGTGACCTATCTGGATGGACTCAGTGAAAATGCAGCCACTGCTGCCAACATATAATAAAAACTAATGGCAGCGAGGGTCTGCTCAGAAGAGCAATGGGCATGACAAGGAGACAGACCTCTTTGTTGGGAATTCTGAGGAACTTCCCAGGAGAGAAACATACTATAGGAAGAGGAAGGAGGAGCAAACGCAATTGGTTGAGAAACAGAAGGAGTAATAATTTGAGTTCAGTTAGTGATGGCCATTTGAGGCCATTCCAGGCTAGACCTTGGGGACACTTGTCTGGTCTTGTGGGAAACAGGGTGCCAAGGAGCTGATTCACTTAAAACCCCATAAAACCCCAGGATACGAGGGCCCATGGTTTTGAGACCTTTCCAACATGACACCGAAAGAAGAAACAAACATACAAAATCCATTTCTACAGCTTTGGCAGGAGCGTGGCTCAGTGAAGGGTGGCAGCAACTGGCAGGGGACCAGGGTGTAGGCAGTGAAGAAGTGAAAGCTTCAGGGGAGAGGGAGCCATGGTGCCCCACAGGACAGTGCCCAGAGGAAGGAGACGGGTCCCCAGCCTGTGTCAGCTGCCCCAGGAGCACCCTGTAGTATCTGGGAGACAGGGGAATGGCTGCAGGTCCTGTGTAAGCAGGGTCACCATTAGCACTGCAGTCCCCTTAGGCTGGGTGGCCGCAGTGATGTCCGTAAGGCTCCATGCACATTACTTACGAAATATTAACCTTTCCTGGGGAAGGAAATTAGGACTCCTAGAGAGAGCAGACCAGGGCCAGCCTCAGACCTAAAGGTACTTCTGCTTCTGCAGAGAAACACTGGACCAGTGTACACCACTTTTTCTGTATCAAACTCCATTTCAAATGCTAAATCCTGTTTATTTTGACAGATTAAGGGGGTGGTGGTGACAACTTAAAAACACTTCAAAGCCTCTAAAAACAGCCAAATGAATTCACCTCTAATTGACAGCCTCAAAAAGTGAAGTTGTTTTAATAAAAGAAAATGTCTTTGGAAAGGGTAGCATATAACATAAAAAGTGTGTACTTTCAATAATTTAATGTGAAACATGGAACAGAAAAATCTCCCAGCTCTGACTTTTCTAGACACTCTTAAAAAAAAAGATAAAAGAAGGGGAGTAAACATTCATAACTAGACATCTTATAAGGTCACTTCCCCCCTTTTTTTTGTTTTGAATTAGGGCAAAGGAAAAAAGAGAAACATCTAAATCTGATGTTCAAACAACCCGTTGCAGTTTGATCCGCTCCTGTCTCCTTAAAAGTACATTTATAAGCACCTCAGATCTTTGAGCTAGTTCCTCCCTTTCTTGTTCCTACTGGGTCTGAAAGACAAATCACTTGTTCCTCCATCCATCAGCGTTCTGTCTGGAATGAACACTAGATAGATGCTCTTCTTCAAAGTAAGTGAACTTTGCTTAGTTCTCTCTTTAGATTTTTAGTTCCCAATCCTAAAGTAACAGTGCATACATTTGAAAACACTTAAGAATTTATTATTATTATTTTTTTAAGTGAGAGGAGGGGAGATAAAGAGACAGGCTCCCTCATGGACCCTGACTGGATCCACCCGGCAAAACGTCTGGGGACGATGCTTGAATCAACTGAGCTATCCTCAGTGCCTGGGGCTGATGCTAGGACCAACCGAGCCACTGGCAGCGGGAGGGGAAGAGAGAGAGGAGAGGGAGGGGAGAAAGAGGGGCAGAGAAGTGGACGATTGCTTTTTATGTGTGTCCTGACTGGGAATTGAACGCAGGATGTCCACACACCGGGCCAACACTCTATCCACTGAGCAACCTGGCCAGGGCAGGAAGAATTTCTTAATTTCTACTCTCCAAGGTAGAAAAAAGTTAATTATTCAAATGAGGTCTAATTTTACTTAAAATTACACGCAAGAAAAACTGTGCATTTTCATATGTAAATCACAAAGGAGTTAATAAAAATTTCAAGAAATGAAAAATAGAATTTTAAATAAGTGTCAATGAAAATCTCGATGCAGCGATTCTTAAACTTGAGTGTCTGTCAGCATCAGCTGATGGCTTGTGACCACTGGCTGGGCCCAGCCCAGAGCTGATTCAAGTCTGGGGGGGTCCCGAGAATCGACCTCCTCCACAGGCTTCCAGGCGCTGCTGGTCTGGGTATCGCACTTTGAGGGCCGCTGCTCTAAAACATGCCACATGCCTATCCTACTGGGACCTCTCGCTCATGAAGGAGAGCGTGGCGTCCCAGTAGCCCTGCAATGACAGCCAGGAGACTCGTGTTCTCAATGCCGTCTATACCTACACACTATCGGCTTAGTCAGTACACTCCACCGGATTTTCTGAGCATCTGCTCTGCACAAGGCACTTATAAACCATCTTGACCTTCAAGAAGCTTTCAGAGAAGTCAGCGGGCAGGACCTGTACACAAACCACACTCACCAGAACACTTATCCTGGGTACCATTAAACAGAGACAAATGAAGTCATGGGCCTCAGAAAAAGATAAAAAAGATAAGCTCATTTGTCAGGCAATGAGGAAGGTGACACCCTCAGAGCAAAGGCACTGGACACAGGCTGTGAGATGGAAAGGAGACAAGGGCTCCAAACGGCGCCCAGAAACCTGCCTTTCCTCACTGTTCAGCTCTCCTTGTAGGCACGAGCTTAGTTCTCTGGCAGGTGAAGCTCAGGGGAGACCGGGATGGCACCAGCAGCCTTGGGTTTGTACTTGACCAGCTAGTGACCCTAAGCAAACATGCTTCTTTGTCAAAAGCCCAGCAGTTGACACTTACGGGGGTCTCTTGGGTCACATGTCCATTCCAATGAGGCAGAGGAGCTTGAACGCAATGATTGGCCCAGCCGGGGTCATAGGCAGGTAAGGTAAAATCAAACCCGCTCAAACCTCATGGACTTAGAGATGAAGTAGTTTCCCAAAAGGAAAGCAGGAGGCTGTCTCCCTACCAGACATTGTGCAGGAGAAAACAGGAGGAAACTCGGAACTACTATCAGTATGAATAGCCCAGAGTTGGGATCCAACAGGTAACCATTAGAGCAGACGCCAATTTAACAAAATGTCCCTACCTGCCTTGCAGTTGCTTTGCAAATAGACTGGATTCGTACAAGCTGGTTTTTGTCCACAGAGTCTAGTCTACGGCAGGGCCCTGTTCCTGTCCCCTCTGCCTACAGCTTCTCTTCTTATAGCAGCAAGAATCCTACAAGGGGAACCACTCAGCTCAGGGGGTGGGGTGGGCAACTGCGGTGGTGGCCCCTCTAGATCAGACCTTCAAAGTGAGTTGCTCTGTGGTCTCCAAGTGTCTAATCAGGCAAGGTGAGCTCAGCCACCATGCAGATTTTCCCCATAGCCTTGGATTCCAGTGTCACCTTCCTAGAAGGCTCTGGGCTCTCCCTGTCCCTTGCAGCTAGCTGCTGCTGTGTGCTTCCTGGCCAGTTAGAGAAGCATGACAGCTCATCAAATTTTCCTGCTCAGCCCAATTCCACTGGGCACCAGCTTCAGCGCTGCCCCACAGGTGGGCCCCCTGGAAGCCAGTGTTCTAGCGACTGCAGCTCCAGCAGCTGCTACCTCTCCATGAACTGCTTTCCCCAGGGCTCTCCTGCTCTTTGACAGGCAGAAGGTATGGCCACAGTGTGTGAGGAATCAGAGCAGTCAGAGGGCTGGCTGAGATGCAGCTAGGGCTCTGGCAGTGAAGGCAACAGCTCTGTGCAGGGACGGTTTTGACTGGTGGATGGGATGTAGTAAAGAGACCTTTAAAATTGGGATTAAAGGCTGGTTCCTTTGGAGAAATCTGGGACAGTGGAATTAGAGCTGTTAAACCTTTTGCCATAAACCTCATTAGATAAAATAATTCCCGCCAGATCCAAAGACCTGGCTGAAATGTGCAGAACCCCAGGCTCATGTAGTAATCCTCAAGCAAAATACTCTATTCCTGTGAGGCCAAGGTGAACAGGGGAGGGACCTGTGGGTGGAATGTTGCCTGGCCCTCTGGAATTTCCTCAGAAACGACAGGAGGCCCAGAGAAAGGGGACAATGGGCAGAGGAGATCCCATCTCCAATACTCAAGACCAAGTCTCTGGCTTCCCAGCTCTGGGCTGGAAAAATCCCAGTCAGGAGGCTCTGGCCCGTTTTCTCGGCCCTTTAGGGAGCCCATACTCTGTTCTGCCCTCTGTGCCCTCCTGCTCATCTTCTCCGGTAGGAACTGCTTTATCTCCCTTGGTCTGCTGCAGATGGCTCTGCTCCTGACCTGCAAGGCAGGTATGCCACAGGGTTGTGTTCTTCAACCACCAGTACGTGAAAAAGTTAACCACCCTGAAGATGACAGACCCAATGATCTTAGTGGAATTTGCTTATGCTCAGGGCGATTTCTGCCTTAGTGGTCTTCAAAATAATTTCGTGTTCACTGGTAAGATGACCAATTGTCCTCCTTCTTTTGTAAGTTCCATCCTCCCTCGAAGTGTCCTCCTACATGTCCTCCTTTTTGGTATTGGAAGACTAATCTGTAAATGTTCGTATTCGAATGATGCAGAGTCAATACATTGCATGTGATGTGATATATTTGTATTTGACATGATTCATCAAGGATCAGTACAGTGCAGCGAGATGCGATTACGAGACGCATGCGCTCTGCACGGGAGACCTAGAGAGCGCAATATACCAGGCGTGCAAATGGCTCTGTGTACTTCTTACTGAAACATGGCACGGCACATATGACATTGTAGACTCAAGATTATTTCTTTCTCAGTGAATTATTCAATCATACAGGTAAGCACAATTCACGTTTTATTAATTCATTATCTACTTAATAATTTCCAAATACGTATAATTTTATTTACAAGTATTTTCCCGAAATTCGAGTTTTAAAGTGGAAATCTAACCTCAAACAATATCTATTAATAGTTGCATAAAACAGACGTTTTTAAATTAGAAAATGATAAATACACCCGAATATCACTCTAAGTTAGTGGTTTCATTTGATATTTTTACTAAATGAGTACTTTTTTCTTAAAATTATTATTAAAAATAGGCATGTAAGCATAATTACAATATAAAATATTACAAATGTTTTTATTATGCATTTATATTATAGTATATTAGTTTTGCAATGAGTAAAATGTTTCTTTTATTTACGATATTGTTTCCAATTTATTTTTGTCCTCCTTTTCATTATAAAAAAGTTGGTCACCTTATCACTGGCCCCCACATGTAAAAAAGCTGAAAACCACTGCCAGTCAGTGAGCTTCCCCTCCTCATTCCTAAGTCACTAGATACTTTCTGTGTCACAAGCTCTGTGTGGAGCACCAGGATCAAAGCAAGGCCTCAGTCCTCCCATGGTCTGGTTTGTGCGTGTAGGTTGATGCTCATAATCTTGTTTTTAGAATTAGACTTATATTCTTGACTTTTATTAATTTTATCCATTTCTATAGCTTATAAAGTTTAAAATGCTCTTTGCCTTAAAAAGGATTAGTTTATTGCTTCACTATGAAATACTTCTAATTCCTTGAGTAATCTATTCACCTGGAGGGCTCCAAGCCTTATTTGGTAGTTTTAAGATGAGGGAAGGGATATTTCATATCTAGTTCCCTTTTCTCAGTTCGAAGTGCACAAACTAACCTATTTATTTCGGTGAGAGGAGGGAATATAGTGAGGCAGACTCCCACGTGCACCCTGAGCAGGATCCAGCCGGCAACCCATGTTTGAGTACCAAGTTCTTTTTAGCACCTGAGGCTGAGGGGCTCGGACCAACCATCTGAGCCATCTTCAGCGCCTGGGGCCACACTCGGACCAATAGAGCCACTGGCTCCAGGAGGGGAAGAGGGTGAGAGAGGGTAAAGGGAGCAGGGGAGCCTGACCAGGAATCAAACCCAGGACACATCTATATTCCAGGCCAATGCTCTATCCACTGAGCCACTGGCCAGGGCCGAATTTCTGAAATCAGTTCTTTTTCTTTTTTTTTTTACAGATAGAGTCAGAGAGAGGGCCAGACAGATAGGAAGGGAGATGAGAAGCATCAATTCTCTGTTGCGGCATCTTAGGTGTTTGTTGAGGGCTTCTTCATTGATTGCTGTCTCATATGTGCCTTGACTGGAGAGGGGCGTCTACAGCAGAGCGAGGGACCTCTTGCTCAAGCCAGCCACCTTGGGCTACAAGCCAGCAATCTTTGGGCTCAAGCCAGCGACCATGGGGTCGTGTCTATGATCCCATGCTCAAGCCAGTGACCCTGCACTCAAGCTGGTGAGCCTGCGCTCAAGCTGGAGACCTCGGGCTCTCAAACCTGGGACCTCTGCGTCCCAGTGCGACGCTTTATTCATTGCACCATGACCTAGTCAGGCTGAAATCAGTTATTTTTCTAAAGTTATCAGCCATAAAGTTGAGCCAGTACAGATAATGATTTTCAATCTTGGACAGTGGTAGCATAGCTAAGTTTCAGGCACAGAATATAAACATGATGAATATAAAAATGCTCCAAGTCCTCCCCTTTGCCTCTGCATAGTGAAGATTCAGCTGCTATTGTTGACTTTTCGGTTCCTAACACAAACCAGGCAACAATGCCACAATCCAGGGTGTGTACTTGGAGCAGGGATTACCAGGAGTGCACTGAAGGAGAGACAGGGCCATAGCGGTGAACCTAACTTTACCAGGCCCCAGTGGATTTCCTTGTCTCTATTTCATGTTTAAGGGTCAAATAATACTCTGTATGTACACACAGTCTACCTATCTACCTCCCTATCTCCATCCTGCAATCTAACAGGGTCAGAAGAGGAGAGGGTATTTCCCCTCAGGTTCCATGGGAACTCTTTCCCAGCCTCCCCTGGTGCGCCTGCACTCTGAGACTGGCTGGGAAAAAGGAGTACATTGATATTGCCTTTGCCTGTCCCCTGAATGGGACAGTTGCTTCTGGACTTCAATGCAAAGAGCCCTCCAGGAGTGTGGGTTGCGGCTTTGGGCTTCCTCAACCCAGCCTTCCCCACAGCCCCGAAGGCCTCTCTATCTGTGATTGCAAGAAGCTGGACCTCCTGTAAGAACCAGAACTCTCCCTTCCCACCTTGGGACTGAGAACATCTTGTCTGGCTTCTACTGCACTCAATACCCTGAGGTTAGGGTCAGGGCACAGCACTGGGACATGGAGTAAAAACAGTCTCAATCACTGGGGACCCATTACGAATGAGAGGACAGGTTAGATTACTCACACGGCAGATTAGCTATATTCCTTGGCCTGCCTCTTCATGGCCGTTTAACTACTGACTACTGTCTGTCCTAAACATGGAAAAGGAAGAGAGGCAATCTATCAACTTGACATGTCACCTCCCCCACACCATGTCTGGCCCAACGCCACTGCAGGGAGAGGGCCAGCTCCTCTGGGCTCTGCCTCTCTTCTCTACAAGGGCAGCACCTGCTAATTAATATAGCGCCTAAGAACACTTTCCATAGCGCAGCCGGCACTTGGAATGATGCTCCTTACAAATGCAATACATCGATGTGCCAGCTTTTCCTATGTGATCAAAGTTTTCAAATCAACCAATACGTGTTAGAACTTTCCTAAATGAATCTAGACATCAGTACCTGTTAAACTTAAACAGTGTGTTCTCCAGTCACACTGTTGCCAAAGTCTGGGTCAAGTAGATTTGACAAGCTAGGCCAGGGTTCTAAAGATTAGAGATAAAATGTCTGCAACTAGTATTAAAAATGATCTAGTTAGCCTGACCAGGAGGTGGCGCAGTGGATAGAGCGTCGGACTGGGAAGCGGAGGACCCAAGTTTGAGACCCTGAGGTCGCCAGTTTGAGCGCGGGCCCATCTGGCTTGAGCTAAAGCTCACCAGCTTGGACCCAAGGTCACTGGCTCCAGCAAAGGGTGGCTCGGTCTGCTGAAGGCCCACGGTCAAGGCACATGTGAGAAAGCAATCAGTGAACAACTATGGTGTCGCAACAGCAACGAAAAACTAATGACTGATGCTTCTCATCTTTCTCCGCTCCTGTCTGTCTGTCCCTATCTATCTCTCTCTCTGTCTCTCTGTCCCTGTAAAAAAAAAAAGAAAAAAAAAAAAGACCTAGTTTATTGAGAAAAACAAAACCATTAAAAATAGTTTAAAAACAAGGTTTAGTCTGATAATTTCATGTGTTTTAAAAAAGAATCTTTTTTATAAGTGGCTATAAAAATTATTAGTGCAACATCAAAAATTATAAACTCTATTTCTGACTGAATTGCCATTCATTCATTATATGGGGAGCTCCTTGAAGAAGGCAACTGAGATTTTGGGAAAAGATTTACAATAAAGGCAATAATTTCGTCACATTAGCTAATTAATACTTCTTTAGTAGGGCTAATAGGAGAGTGAAGAAGAAAATTATAAAAATTTACCTTTTTTAATGGAAAAAGTATTAAACATAACTTTCATTAACACTTATTTAAATACGAGTGATACAATTGAGGGAATATAAAACCAAAAGGTTTAAAGGCTAACAGATGAGCATTGCATTGTTTTCTACACAAATAAATCGTGAGATGGATCAGCTCTGTGACTTGGTTGAACTACTTAGAGGTAGCTAGCTGGCCTCTCGAATATGTGGTCTCTTCAGAAGGTTCTGAGTGCTGTGACTCGATGATGAAGTGTGAAACATGTTTACAATGTAAGGGAAGTGTGACACTGATGACAGGCAGGGGACGCTGCCTATCACACCCCTGTACTCAACAGGGGGCCTTGTTCTGGTACATGCTACAGGTTACTCACAGGTGGTAATAAGTCAGTACTGCAATACTCACAAATTACGTCTTGCCTTGTACCAGAATCAAGTATAAACCACTAACATCCCCTTTCAAGTATGTGTATGGGTTAGTTTTATTGACAGTGAATGCACAGAGATGATGCAGCAGAAAAAGTTTTCCAGGATCAAGCCCTGGGGGTATCCTTCTTAATTTATTAGAAACAAGGACTCCACCAATTGTAGTTACTTATTTTTGCTGAGGGTTCTCTGCTTTTCTGCATGCTCCACGATCTTCTCTTCCACATAGAGGCCCTTCCGCTTTCGTACCGCATTCATGTACTTCCGGGCCTGGTTCTCAGAATCTGCCTTTTCCCCAAAGTGTAAATACTCCTCCTCGGTGGTTGGCACCCAGAAGGGGTCACTGGGAATGATCTTGTAAAAGAAGGCAACAGAATTTGCTGGATTAGGAAAACATACATTTCAAAGGCCAATTCATATAGTCTTTGCTAAAGAATATGAGCAGGTAAGCTTGGAGGTAATAAACATGAAGAAAACAGGAGTTATGATTTCACAAGTAGACCCAACAAAACTTGTAATGTGTATGATTCTTGTCATTTATAACCATAAATAAATGGTTTCCCATTTATTTCCATTTATAACCATTACACACTGCTAAGGAAGAAAGAAAACAATTTTGAATAATACAAAACTTCCCCCTTTCAGGAGGGGTTCAAGATGGCGATGGAGTAGGCGGACGTACCAACTTCCAACTCCCAGAACCAAAGTGGATTATAGCTCAATTTTAAGAACCACCATCTGGATAAACCAACTTTGAACTAAAATAAGTGGACTCTTCAACCAAGGAACACTGCAGAAGCCACATTGAGACTGGTAGGAATAGCAAAAATGCGAAGAGGGCTGCCCAGCTCCCCGGAGCAAACGGCAGCCCAGAGAGTCCTGCGGGGCGGGAGGAGAGTTTGGCGGAGAGGGAGGGACCTGGGTCCCAGGGACCAAGCCCCAGCCTGCAGTCCCAGAGCCTAGAAGAGGCGTTTGGACAGTATTGAGATGTGAAGCAAGTGAGGATACTGTTTGTGAAAAAGAGAGAGTTTTCTCGGACCCAAGAATCTTTTCAAAGGGTCAGCGCAGAAACCCTCTCTCACAACCATGCACCCGGGGCTCCAGGGAACAGGGACAGAGGAGAGGAACAGAGCAGCGGGAACAGAGATTGGACTGAAGGCACGAGAACACTCTGAGGGGCAGCCATCCTGACCCCTGGGCTAAGTCATTTCCCTAATCGAAAACAAGTATTTCCTCTGGAACTAGCAACACCAGCAAGGGGAGGCGGGACACTAGCCAGGCAGGCTCTCCCGCGGCAATTGGAGCGGAGCTGCTTGGAGGGAGGGAGCTCCCAAGCCTACAGTGTGGAGACTTAAGACACTGTTATCTCTCTAAACGCTGCTGAAAGGCGGTTGGCGGCAGGACGCTGAAAAGCGGTCCTGTCGGTGTGGGCGGAAGGGTGTGAGCTCAGTCTAGCCCAGCAAGGCCGGAGGAGATGCGCGAAAGCGGTCCGACAGCTGCGGGCCGCCTGTGACCCCACTTGTGGGGGAAAAATACGGGCAGAGATCGGCTCTAAGACTCTGCGTAAGCCAACCCTGATCACGGGGACGGGGCTAAGACCAGGGACGGGCGAGGGGCCGAGGCTGAGCTCATGCTGCCAACCTCGCCCAAAAGGAGAAACCACGGTGGGTTGAAATCCTTTGTGTGCGCGAGCGGCTTCTGCGGCTGAGCTCACGCCACTGGCCCCGCCTGGCACGCCAGCGGCTTCCGCGGCTGGGCCCGCGCGAGCGGCACCGCCTGGCGCCTGGCTTCCGCGGCTGGGCTCTCACTACTGGCCCCGCCTGGCGCGCGAGTGGCCTCCGCGGCCCGGTGCGTGAGCGGCTTTTGCGGCTGAGATCATCCTATTAGCCCCGCCTGGCTAGAGAAACCCCGGCTGGTGGCCACCCTACATGCGCGAGCTAGCGCCAAACGTGGGGGCGTGATAGAGTCCTGATCGATCGGAAGCTAGCAGCTGAGCTAACGCCAGCAAACATGCCCAGCCCAATAAACCACAGTGTGCGACCCTACGCAGGAGGGCCCCGGCCTCGAGGGCGGGGCTAAGTTCTGGACGGGCAAAGGCTCACAGCTGAGAGCACGTCAAAAGCCCCGCCGAACCCGCAAAACTGTGGCGAGCAGGCTCTGACTGCGGGGGCTGGGCGTAAATCTTCTGGAAACGGGCTGGTCCCGCAGCTGAGCAAAGGTGCTCACCTCTGCCCTTGGTTCTAAGGCTTGTGGCTTGAGTGACAGCCCCACCTGCGGAGGAGAGGTGGAAATCACAGCAACAGCCGCAGTAGGCTATCATTGGCAACGCCCACACCCAACCACCCTAGGCAGCAGCAGAGGGGGTGGCAGGCCTGCAGACAGACCACACCTAGAGAACACAAAGGGAACACCTATTGGACTCCAGTGCCCACAACTTGCCTATACACAGATAAAATGGGCAGGCAGAGGAATGCAAACCAAATGAATCAAGAGAAATCCCCAGAGAAGGACCTGAATGAACCAGATATAACCAAACTAACAGAAGCAGAATTTAGAATAATGATAGTTAGGATGTTCAAAGAAAATAGAGCAACAATGGATAGTCACTATGAACACCTAAATAAAGAGATAACAAGTATAAAAAACGAAATTGAAATGATAAAAAAGAATCAGACAGAAATGACAAATACAATATCAGAACTGAAGACCACAATGGAAGGAATTAAAAGCAGGATGAATCACGCTGAGGATCGAATCAGCGAGTTAGAAGACACAATAAACAAGGGCACAGAAGCAGAGCAGAAAAAGGAAAAGAGACTCAAAAAATGTGAGGAAACTCTAAGGGAGCTCTGTGACAACATGAAGAGAAACAACATTCGCATCATAGGGGTGCCTGAAGAAGAGGAAAGAGGACAGAAAATGGAAACTGTGTTCAATCAAATCATAGCAGAAAACTTCCCTAAATTAAGGCTGGGAAAAATTCCACACGTTCAAGAAGCACACAGAACTCCATTAAAGAGAAACCCAAAAATATCTACACCAAGACACATCATAGTTAAAATACCAAAGCTAATGGATAAAGAAAAAATCTTAAAAGCTGCTAGAGAAAAAAAGGCTATCACCTACAAAGGAGCCCCCATAAGGATGACATCGGACTTCTCAACAGAAACACTTGAGGCCAGAAGGGAATGGCAAGATATAATCAAAGTAATGCAGAACAAGAACCTACAACCAAGACTACTCTATCCAGCAAGGCTAACGTTTAAAATTGAAGGAGAAATAAAGAGCTTTCCAGACAAAGAAAGCCTCAAGGAATACATTAAAACCAAACCAATTCTGCAAGAGATACTACGGGGCCTGTTGTGAACAGTTCAAAGGGAGGAAAAAATATAGCAAAAGAATACAGCTTTAAAGAATAAAATGGCAATAAACAACTACATATCAATAATAACCTTAAATGTAAATGGATTAAATGATCCAATCAAAAGACATAGGGTAGCTGCGTGGATAAAGAAACAGGACCCATACATATGCTGTCTACAAGAGACACACCTTAAAACAAAAGATGCACATAGACTGAAGGTAAAAGGATGGAAAAAAATATTTCATGCAAATGTAAATGAAAAAAAAGCCGGGGTAGCAGTACTTATATCTGACAAAATGGACTTTAAAACAAAGGCTGTAGTAAGAGATAAAGAAGGACATACACAATGATAAAGGGAACAATTCAACAGGAAGATATAACTATTATAAATATCTACGCACCAAATATAGGTGCCCCGACATACATAAAGCAGACTTTGATGGACATTAAGGGCGAGATTAACAGCAATACTATCATGGTAGGGGATTTCAATACCCCACTAACAACACTGGATAGATCCTCAAGAAAGAAAATCAATAAAGAAACAGCAGACTTAAAGGATACACTAGATCAACTTGATTTAATAGATATCTTCAGAACTTTTCATCCTAAAGCAGTAGAATATATATTCTTATCAAGCGCTCACGGTACGTTTTCTAGGATAGACCACATGTTAGGACACAAAAATGATCTCAATAAATTCAAGAAGATTGAAATCATATCAAGCATTTTCTCTGATCACAATGCCATGAAACTAGAAATTAACCACAAAAGAAAAACTGAAAAATACTTAAACACTTGGAAACTAAATAGCATGATATTAAATAATGAATGGATTAACAATGAGATCAAAGACGAAATAAAAAAGTTTCTAGAAACAAATGATAATGAGCATACATCAACTCAAAATTTATGGGACGCAGCAAAAGCAGTACTGAGAGGGAAGTTCATTGTACTACAGGCATATCATAGGAAGCTAGAAAAAGCTCAAATAAGCAACCTGACCCTGCAGCTAAAAGAACTAGAAAACCAACAACAAATAAAACCCAGGACAAGTAGAAGGAAGGAAATAATAAAGATCAGAGCAGAAATAAATGACATAGAGGTGAAGGAAACAATACAGAGGATCAATGAAACCAGAAGCTGGTTCTTTGAAAAGGTAAACAAGAGTGATGAAGCTTTAACTAGACTCACCAAGAAAAAAAGAGAGAGGTTTCAAATAAATAAAATTAAAAAGGACAGTGGAGAAATAACAACTGATACAACAGAAATACAAAGCATTGTAAGAAAATATTATGAAGAACTCTATGCCAAAAAATTAGACAATCTAGATGAAATGGACAAATTTCTTGAATCATATAAACTTCCAAAAATCAATCTGGAAGAATCAGAACACCTAAACAGACCAATTACAACAAATGAGATCGAAACAGTTATCAAAAAACTCCCAAAAAAGAAAAGTCCTGGGCCTGATGGCTTCACAAGTGAATTCTATCAAAAATTCAAAGAAGAACTAACTCCTATCCTCCTCAAGCTATTTCAAAAAATTCAAGAGGAAGGAAGACTTCCAAACTCCTTTTACGAGGCGAGCATAATTCTGATCCCAAAACCGGGCAAAGACAACACAAAGAAAGAAAATTATAGGCCTATATCCCTGATGAATTTAGACGCTAAAATTTTCAACAAAATATTAGCCAACCGGATCCAGCAATATATGAAAAAAATCATACACCATGATCAAGTGGGATTTATTCTGGAGAGGCAAGGCTGGTTTAATATTCGCAAATCAATCAATGTGATTCACCACATAAACAAAAGGAAGGACAAAAATCACATGATCATTTCAATAGATGCAGAAAAGGCATTTGATAAAATCCAGCACACATTCATGCTCAAAACTCTCAGTAAAGTGGGAATACAAGGAACATTCCTTAACATGATAAAGGTCATCTACGACAAACCCACAGCAAACATCATACTAAATGGACAAAAATTAAAAGCAATCCCCTTAAGATCAGGAACCAGGCAGGGGTGCCCACTTTCACCACTCTTATTCAACATAGTTCTGGAAGTCCTAGCTATAGCAATCAGACAAGAAGAAGAAATAAAAGGCATCCAAATTGGAAAAGAAGAAGTAAAACTGTCACTATTTGCAGATGATATGATATTGTATATTGAAAACCGTAAAGTCTCAGTCAAAAAACTACTGGACCTTATAAATGAATTCAGCAAGGTGGCAGGATATAAAATTAATACTCAGAAACCAGAGGCATTTCTATATACAAACAATGAACTGTCAGCAAAAGAAATTAAGGAAACAATCACCTTCACTATTGCAGCCAAAAAAAATAAAATACCTAGGAGTAAATTTAACCAAGGAGGTTAAGGACTTGTACTCAGAAAATTATAAAACACTGATAAAGGAAATCAAGGAAGATACAAACAAGTGGAAGCATATACCGTGCTCATGGCTAGGAAGAATAAACATCATTAAAATGTCTATATTACCCAAAGAAATTTATAAATTCAATGCAATACCAATTAAAATACCAATGACATAGTTCAAAGATATAGAAAACATATTCCAAAAATTTATATGGAACCAAAAAAGAACACGAATAGCCTCAGCAATCCTAAAAAGAAAAAACAAAGCAGGAGGTATCACTCTTCCAGATATCAAGGTATACTATAAGGCCATTATACTCAAGACAGCCTGGTACTGGCATAAGAACAGGCACATAGATCAATGGAACAGAACACAGGACCCAGAAATAAACCCACAGCTTTATGGACAACTGATATTTGACAAAGGAGGAAAGAACATACAATGGAGTAAAGACAGCCTCTTTAACAAATGGTGTTGGGAAAATTGGACATCTACCTGCAAAAAAATGAAACTTACCATCAACTTACACCATTCACAAAAACAAACTCAAAATGGATAAAAGACTTAAATGTAAGCCGTGAAACCATAAGCATCTTAGAAGAAAACATAGGCAGCAAGCTCTCCGACATCTGTAGCAGCAGTATTTTGCCGATTTATCTCCACGGGCAAATGAAATAAAAGACAAGATAAACAAATGGGACTATATCAAACTAAAAAGTTTTTGCACAGCTAAAGACAATAAGAACAGAATAAAAAGACAAACCACACAATGGGAGAACATATTCGACAGCACATCTGATAAGGGGTTAATAACTAAAATTTATAAAGAACTTATAAAACTCAACACCAGGAAGACAAACAACCCAATCAAAAATGGGCAAAAGAAATGAATAGAAATTTCTCCAAAGAAGACATACAGATGGCCAATAGGCATATGAAAAAATGCTCAACATCACTAATCATTAGAGAAATGCAAATTAAAACCACAATGAGATATCACCTCACACCAGTCAGAATGGCACTTATCAGCAAAACAACACAGAATAAGTGCTGGCGAGGATGTGGAGAAAAGGGAACCCTTCTGCACTGCTGGTGGGAATGCAGACTGGTGCAGCCACTGTGGAAAACAGTTTGGAGATTCCTCAGAAAATTAAAAATCGAACTGCCTTTTGACCCAGCTATCCCACTTTTAGGAATATACCCTAAGAACACCATAGCACTGTTCGAAAAGAAGAAATGCGCCCCCATGTTCGTGGCAGCATTGTTCACAATAGCGAAGATCTGGAACCAGCCCAAGTGTCCGTCAGAAGACGAGTGGATTAAAAAGCTATGGTACATATATACTATGGAATACTACTCAGCCATAAGACACGATGACACCGGATCATTTATAACAAAATGGATGTACCTTGATAACATTATACGGAGTGAAATAAGTAAATCAGAAAAAAAGAAAAACTGAGAACAGCATGATTTCATACATAGGTGGGACATAAAAGTGAGAATATGAGACATGGACAAGAGTGTGGTGGTTACGGGGTGGGGGGAGGGAGGGAAGAGTTGGATAGGGAGGAGGGGAGGGACACAGGGAAAACCAGATGGAAGGTGACAGAGGACAATTTGACTTTTGGTGACGGGTATGCAACACGGTTAAATGATAAGATAACCTGGAGATGTTTTCATTGTACATATGTACCCTGATTTATTGGTGTCACCCCATTAGAATTAATAAAAAAATATATATATATTTAAAAAAAAAAAAACACACACAAAAAAACTTCCCCCTTTCAGTAGAATATAGCTGGTCTTTTGTGTCTTTCCATTAAATTTGCCTTTGTGCCCAGTAAAGACCAACACATTATCCTATCCTTGCCTGCTCTGAGCTTTACTTCGAAACTCAACAGAGCGCCTAGTCGGTGGGGCCGGGTGGAGCATCTACTTTGCTTGGACCAGAGGCAGACCAGCAGCCTCCACTCCCCTCTTCCCCTGGCCCATGCCTGTTTACTCCTCTGCTGGGGAGGAAGGCGTGCTGAGGCCCTCTCTCTCTGAGACTACTCTTGAGGGGAAGGGAGAAGGGCAGGACTTGGGGAAGGAAAAGCAGCTGAGAAATGGTTAGTCTAGAAGCCAGACTGGGGAGGGGCCTCAGTCCCCAAAATAACAAACAGCCAAGTCATGAGGTTCCAGAAGCTGGTGAGCCTGGATACTTCCCCAAGGTCCACAACCAAAGAATGCCTTCCAGGACAGGAACGAAGACTGACCACTTGAGTGTTTTGTTCAGGGAGAGAAAGTTCCATGAGCCCAACACTCCTGGGCTCTCTGCCTCATCCCGTGTGGGAGGAGAAAACAGACTTGGGCAGCTTGGCCTCTTCTCCTGCTGGAAGCAAGCTGCCCACAGGAAGCACACAGCCTGCACATCCTC
Organism: Rhynchonycteris naso; assembly: GCA_037038555.1. NCBI lineage: Eukaryota > Metazoa > Chordata > Mammalia > Chiroptera > Emballonuridae > Rhynchonycteris > Rhynchonycteris naso. Next base: position 225,740,951 of record CM072999.1, read on the forward strand.
TGCTGTTCTGCGGGAGGGGTAGCCTGACTGCGGCCGGCCTGCCTAACCAAGGGTTGTACTGAGAGCTCCCACATAGCACCTCAGGTCATCTATTGGCAGGCTATGCCTGAGGCCCAGGAGGTCAACTTGCCCAACAAGACCCAGCTGGTAGGTGGAGTAGATTCACGTGCAGTGAGTCCTCCCCCTGGACTCTTTGCCAGGCTCCCATGCCCTCTTCTCCCTTCACTGGGGGGTCTCTGCTGTGACTATTTTTCTTTGAGGGCAGGCAGCCCTTAGTGTATACCTGACAAATGTAGGTTGAATGAAATGCTGTATACCTGCCTTGATTATAGAAAGTTCAGCTTATTCAACTTTCTCCTTCTTCCTGAGTACCTGACACCTGCATAAGCAGACAGAGAGACTAGACCCGCCTCTCAGAAAGATCTGACAAGGTACCAGCAGGGCACAGCACTGCTGATCCAGGTGGCCCCACACCCTGCTGGCTGAGTGGATGTGCTGGTGCTGGGTGCAGGACAAAGACAGCTGTGGGTGGGGGTTTGGTGGCTGGAGACAGTGGTTGGTATGAGAGACTCCTGGAATAGGCCGGTGCTGCCCTAGTTTCTAGATGGGACTGGACTAGACAAATCATTTCATGGTAAGACCAGGGAGGCTCTGGAGGGCATGGTGTGGAGCTGAGGCCCTATTCTTTTCCCCACCATGCAGCCACAGAAACCTTCTCCTTCCTGGGGCAGGAGGTTGGGGGGAGGGAGGAAAGGAAATGGAACATTTACCTGGGCAGTCATCCACAGAGACCCTCTATACTCGAAGAGACTACTTTTTAAGCAGGTTACTGGCATCTTCCCCTAACCAGCTGGATGATAAACCCACCACAGACTATAAAGAAGCTACATTTTCTTAGCAGGTCTGAGTGGCAGTGGTGAATAAATTTCTAGTCCTGTTGAAAAAGTGACAAACTTTTATAAAGGGAAATAAATGAGGTGCTGGTTGAGAGACACCAGACTCAGACTGGCCAATTTAAGACCAGAGACCCTGTTTCAAAAATAACATGACCCAGCCGTTTCAGAAAGGATCCAACTTTGCGCCTCCAGCAGACTTCTGACGTGTGCTTGGTGTGTTTCCTAAGACCTCAGCACACGTTCCTCTCTAGCGCCGGCTGCCCAGGGGCTCTTCTGAGATGAGCTGGAAATCACTCTCCCTGGTTCTCTGTCCTATCAGGTGCTCTCACTACTCCTGCATCTGTGTGGGCATCTTGAAGCCCCTTGCCTCAACATGCCAATTAAACTCTCAGGATGGGAGATGAAGTAACCTCTGACCCCATCAAGCTCGTTTGGAACTTCCTTAGGGATACACTGACAAGGCGACCCTGAAGGCCGCCCAGGTAACATTATATACAGAAAGGCTCCTAGAAGGTGAAAAGCAGTTAGAAAAATGCGCTTTTTCCTAACTGGCCCACCTGGAATTCACCTGCCTAGAATGAGAATGCCTTTCTGCAACCACACAGTGTGAATCTTTTTTTTCTCCTTAAGTGAGAAGCAGCAATGCAGAGAGACAGACTGCCGCACGTGCCCTGACCAGATCCACCTGGCAAGCCCCCCACTGGGCAGTGCTCTGCCCATCTGGGGCCATAGCTCTAATGCTCGGCAACCAAGCTATTTTAGCACCTGAGGTGAGGCCATAGAGCCATTCTCAGCACCCAGGGCCAACTTGCTCTAATTGAGCCATGGCTGAGGGAAGAGACAAAAAGAGAGATAGAGAAAGAAGAAAGAGGGGGCGGGGTGGAGAAGCAGATAGTTGCTTCCTCTGTGTGCCCTGACGGGGAGCCAAACTCAGGACTTCCACATGCCGGGCTTATGCTCTATCACTGAGCAAACTGGCCATAGCCTCCACAGCCTGAATCTGATACCAGTTTCTAATTCACAGGAAGGAAGGCACCCAAGTGCTAGCTGTTGCTCTGATTATTAAAAAAAAAAAAAAGCCTAGAAGGAATTTTTACCATGATTATGGCCAACAGATTGGAAACACCATAGTGACAATAAACCTCTTCAATGCTATTGTAATCACTTCTTCCTTATTCTGTATGAACTCCAGCCCACCCGGCAGGATGATCTCAGTATTAACAGTTAAGTCTTGAGGCTATGCTGACAAACATGCATAACAGCATTGGCTGGTACTATTTTTCTTTCTGTGTCTGTTATTAGCTCCTTTTCTTCCTTTTCCACAGAAGGGGAAAACATAGAGAAATTATAAGATTGCTGACTTCAAAGGTTTCCTCATGGAAAATGCCTGTAATTTTATTTTCTCTATTTTTTTGAAGCACTTTCTCTCAAAAGCTCTTGATTGTAAATTACATGGTGTGGTAGAATACGAATGAAAAGAAGTGCCTTGGAGAGCAAAGCCAGATCTCAACAACTGGGTTATTTCTAAACCTAACTAAAGGGGGAAAACCGAGAGAGCCAAAAAATATCAGATCAATGACATTTAATTATAATGTCATTTTCAAGAATTTCAGAGATGTGAGGCTTTGGGGACTGGGACCATGACAGGTGGCAAAGGGATGACAGGAGGATGGTACAAAACTGGAGCAAACTCTTTTGACTACATTTCCTCCAAAGTTATTTATTAAATATTAAGAGACTAATTTTTAATAATAAGCTATAACTAAGCCAGCAACTTTTTAAAAAACTATTAAATATGTAAGATTAATTTTCACTTTTATTTTAATTTTGAGAGAAAAAATGAGACTGAAATATGAAATACTATCACGATTTTCATATTAACAAAAACTGCCTATTTGATAAAAACTTGCTATTTTCAAACCAGTTGTTGCTAAATATCCATGCTTTCCTTTTTCTTTGGTAACAGGTATTCCAGGTGGACATATCAGACTGTCTAAGTTTGAGGGTGGCTGGGAGGGGGGAGGGTAGGCACACTTTTTCTATAAAGAGCCAGAGAGTAAATTTTTTAGATCGCAACTACTCAACTCTACTTGAAAGCAGCCATAGAAAATATGGAAATGAATGGATATGGTTATATTCCAATAAATTTCATTGACAAAAACAGGTAATGGGGCAGTCTGCTGAATTTTGATCTAGTTAACGGCTACATTTCCAGCCTCCTTGTCAGGTGGGGCCTTGTTAGACGTGGACGTAGGGTTGGTTCTGGGCCGTGGACGAGGTGAAGTGACTGCTGAGGGAAGGTGTGCCCTCCTCTAACCAGCTGGCATGCAGATGTGACGGGGGAGGCAGAACAGCCCTCTGAGACCATTGGTTTAAGCCAAATGCTGAGAAAGGCAGCATGACAAAAAGAGCCAGGGCTCTGCGTCATGGGCTCAGTGAGAACCCTCTGCTCCTCCAAGCCAGTCTATTTTACACAATCACTCTCAAGGACAAGACTATGTAAAATGATGAGGTATTTTAAACAAAAATATAAAATACGTGAATTCAAATACATAATTCTCCCAATGACGATGCCATTACCATTCCTGCTATTTCTTCCTAGTAGAAGTTGAGTGCCAAAAACCAAACCCCAAAAGCTAGAAGTTTGAATAAATGAGAAAGTACTATCTATAAGCTTGGGGATTAACAAATAACTTAAGTATTCTGGAGCTACTGTTTTCCACATAATGGAATACAGCAACAATAGCTATTCAGATATAAGCTGATAAACCATCAAAAACACCATTTAGTTTCTAGACAACAAAATCTAAGAAAATTCCAAAGTAAACTACTGTTAAAATGTAATTTGTACTGACAAAAAATAACGTAAACTAAATCAAAACAATATTAATGTTGGTTCTATCAAGTATTAAGAATGTGACTTGGCCCTGGCAGGGTAGTTCAGTGGATAGAGCATTATGCCAGTGTGCTGAGGATGCTGGTTCAATCCCCAGTCAGGGCATATATGAAAATCAACTAATGAGTGCACAATTAAATGAAACAACTAAGTGGAACAACAATTGATACTTCTCATTCTCTCTTTCCCTTCTCTCCTTTCTCTCTCTCAAATCAATGGAAAAAAAATTTTTTTTAAATGTGATGTTTTTAAGGAGAGGCAGACACAACAAGAAACTTCACTCAGAGATGGTATGAACTTGACCAATTAAAGTTTAATTTGCTGGGTCCAAAGTCAATTTTTCTGAAGTGTCACCTTTCTTTACTTTGCCAATTCACTTGACTAAAAAAATTTTTAAAAGAAAGTTCTTTCTTAATTATTCCTACTACCCTTTATTATTTAAATTTAAACAGTTCATGTAAAGTATTCTGGAGAAAGGGACCAATCTGGCTAAAGAGTGTGAGAGAAGTAAGAACAGTTCAGCACTGAACCTTAACTATGAGTTTTGTTTAAATGAAGTTTAAGAAAAAACCCTGGATTATTTGTGGGAAAGCCAGTGCAAAGCCACACTGCTGAAAGCAAGCCAAAATGCCTGTGGCCCAGACTCCGGGTGGCAACAACACCTGCAGACCAGGAAGGGCCTTAGCTTAGACACCAAAAAGCTTTATCTCAGGGGCAGAACAAAGTCAGGGAGGTCCCACAACTTGTCAAAGTAAGTGGCAGAACTAGTATTTGAAACTAGAACTCGTCGACACAGAAGTTACTCTTTCTACTCACTGATCTACAAATGTCCACAGTAAATGAGGAGAAATGTCAAGTTACCTTGATTACCTGTAAACAGTGACATCAAAACTGATGTCTCCAAATTACATCTAATAATTTAAAAATTCTACCCCTGACCTCAGGCTTTGTTTCAAAACAAAACCAGTTATTTCTGCACGTGCCGTGCCGTTTTCCTTTGCCAGCCTGTTCTCGCGAGGCACCAACTCACCGTCTCCTCCTCTTGGAGTCGCTAACCTCTCCCTCCCCTTTTTGGGTCTGCTCAGGAAGGCTAGACCAACTGCCCAGTCCCTTGTTATTTTTTCTCCCCCTCAGTTAAAATACAATGTGTTCACCATCTTTTCTTCTCTCCGTAGCAATGTGGATTTCTGAAGTTTTACTTTTTGATTATAGAGAACATTCCTCTCTAATGCTAAAAGTACTTTTCCTCAAAAAAAAAAAAAAAAATCCTTAGAGTTTTACTTTCAAATGTGACTCTCTTTTAAAAACCTACAACATATCTCTGGAGGGGAAAAAGGATATTATGTTCTGTGTCTTAAATTTTACATCAAATAAAAAGAATAGGTGTGTGTATACTTATACTATAAGGCCCGTGTAATTGAAGGCACACTCGATCTGGATGAATACAGACCATCTGCTCTCTCCCCGCCCTCCAACGGAGCAGAGCCATCAGAAGGCCAAATGGTGTGGGGAGTTGTTTGCTGCTCTGGGCGTCATCTGGAGGAAGCACATTTGTAGACCAGGAGGAAGGAGTGGGGGATCTGGGCTTTACCTCCCAGTGGCTGAACACCAGCTGCGGGCTGGCCAGGCCACTTGTCCTCTTCCGGATCTCATCAGCAAAGCCGAAGCTCTCAGCAACAGGCAGCACAGCCTTGATGATGAACATGTCTGTGCCCTCCTTCATTTCTTCTTGTAGCACTCGGCCTTCCCTCTTGGACAAGACGGCATAGACCCGGCCTGCAACGCCAAGAAGCTTTTAAATTCATGAAGCCACTGGTGATTATTCATATAACCTCCAACAACCTACTAGTGAGTAGCTCTCTTCCCAATACTTTTGTTTTACAAAAGCATGGAAAATTTTAAAGTATTTAAAAAGTAAAGCATGATAATCATTGAAAAATTAGAAACAAAAAATCGTAAAAAGCAAAACCACCCCCAAATGAATTATCCAAAGATAATCCCCCTCAACACAGCAAGAAAATCAGGACTTTCAAAGGCCTTTTCAATGCAATTTCACCTCAGAACTGTCTTTGGGTATAAAATCCAAAGAGATGAGTGTGACTAGGCTTTGTAAATGTTAAGATATTTTAATAATTATGAAATGTTACTGAAGCAACTAGCACAATGACATTTTTACACTAAAAATTAAAGCCACACATATATAAATGTTGGATATTTTTTTAAAAAATAGATAATTAAGTGGCACAAGTATAAGAGTTTTATTCCCTAAAAAAAAAGAGTTTTATTCCCTGAAAACTGATGGTCACTGGCAATAATGTCTGGTAACAATTTCAACCACATCACAAGAATTCTAGCAAAGTCTTGTGGTTAACATTTTTTTCATCTTTAAACACAATTTGCTTTACACTCAGGAGGGAGGTGGTTTCCCTCCTGATTGGCAAACTGTGTGAGTGACTGCCTCTGGGTACTCAGAGGATCCTTTCAACTAGTGAACAGAACAGAGAGAAACAGACAATCACAGACAATTGTCTGAGGAACCCCAGTAGCTAGCATATATACTGCTCACAAAAATTAGGGGATATTTTATTGCACTTTCCAAAGCCTCCTTTTTCACATAACGCTTAGAAAAAATAATTTTAATTATGTAAGTGATCTATGAATGTAGTATCCTTAAAAAGGTACCACAAAACAGTTGGGTAGAAAAAAACTGTCTTCTGATTACCATACTGAGTTGTAGACTGACTGCTCCCTCCTAAGTAATAGGGCGACTTGATGATTTGGTGTCTGCCACCCACCCTCATTAATTTATTTTTAATTTGGGAACTGAAGATAGAGCAAAGGTGACTGATTTCCCAACTTTTGTCCCTAACTCAGATTTCCCCTTGGTGGTGATGACTAGGAAGACAAAGAAAAACAGAGGGCAGGAAACCCCTAGTGTCACAAGGCCTTCAGAATAAAAAAACAACACACACAAAAAAACCTTCTGTGAGGGGAGTAGACAGGCCTTCCGCATGTCTAGGTTTAGCTTAAGTACAAACACAAATTCCACTAGTGATGGGAGGCCCGTCTACTCCCCTCTCCTCTCCTGGCCCTCACAGCTTCCTCTCAGCCCCACCATCCTGAGTGGCTTCCCAGTTCCTCACCCTGGGTTCTTTCTGCAACACTCCACAGGTTGCTCTGGGCTCTAGTAAAACTGCTTCTTTGAAATTTCTTTCTTTTTATTTTTTTAAAGAGAGAGGAAGGGGGAGAAAGAAAGAGAAAGAGAGGGAGAGAGAAAGAGGGAGAAAAGGAGAGAGGGAGAGGAGAGACAGAGAAGCATCAACTTGTTGTCTCACTTAGTTGTTCCATTCAGTTGTGCGCTCAATGATTGCCTCTCGAATGTGCCCTGACCTGGCCAGGGCCTGAAATTTCACAATCGTTTTCATATGTCTAGCCTATATGCCTTTTTCTTAACCTTCATTCTCCATGATTTTGCTGTGGTTTCTGAAGCAAGTGACCAACAATTCCCCAACCTTAGTAACCTTCTTTAGGCCCCTGGCCCCGTGACCAGCATTCTACCGTTTACTTCAGTAATTCTAAAAGGAATAATTTCTTCCTAAGAGTATTCCTGGAGGTCCTATGCTCTTCTCTGAACAAACTCTCCGTTCAGAGAGCTAATTCTTTATCATTTGTGTAGTTTAAATGACTAATTTTATGCCTGGGACTCCCGAGACTGTTTCTAAGCCAGGCTTCTACTTGCCCTTCCATCCCACATTGACAATGTCTGCAGGACCTCTCCACCGTGGAGCCCAACTTCCTCTTAAAGCAACAGTTCTAAGATAGAATGCATTCCCTATCACAAAAGGTGACTCCACTCTCCCAAATCCAAAGTCATTTCTCCCTGTCATTCATACCAGAAATCTCAGTTACAGCATCACAGAACAGTGGGGGAGAAGGGAACTTAAGGGTCAACAAGTTCTACCACAGCCGTCTTTTGAAATCTGCTTGCACACTTCTAAAGCTGACTTCCTCCCAGACAGCCTGTTCCATTCACAGACAGTCCTGACTGGGAGAGCATTCTCGAGCCCCCTTGAAGTTCCTAACCACTCGTCCCGTTTTATCACACAGGACAGTATAGCTGCTCTTCTACACATCACCCTTTAACCTACTTGGAGACAGCTAACTAGCCTTCTCTTTTCTGACGTCTAAACAGTCTTCTGTGACACGATCCTGCTTTCCTGTTCCATCCTGACTACTTTCCCATTTAAACGACTACGGTTTATTTACCTCCCTCTTGGGATGTGGTACCCAGCAGTGAAATCCACTTTAGCTAGTCTGAAAAACTCTGAGAAAAGCAGAACAATTATCCTTACTAGTCATCCCTTTGAGGGAAAAAAAAAGTCTACTATTAATAGCTAATACATGTGAATGAGTAATTTTTACATACCCTGCTAGCTCATTCTAAGAAGTCTGAAGGTAGTTTATGGAAGTCAATACAAAACATCAGAGTGTGTGTTTGTGTGTGTGTGTGTGGGGGGGGGGAGGTGTAGAAAGAATGATTAAATTTGGGAAAATGGACCATGAAGAGATGGGCCAGAGGCCAGCAGCTCCTTCCCTTCCCTCATGGGTCATTCCAGCAGGCTTGGAATCAATAATTGTAATTGAAACTAACTGTAACTAATCATGTAATTTTGAGACATTCAGTTTTAATTCCCCTAAAACTAAATCCTGAAAAGGGGCTTGGTGACTGATCACTGAACAAAGAAAAGCAGCTACAATAAAACCTTCCAAATACACTTGGCTCTCATAATAGGTGTGTCCAAGGCTCGGATGCATTCAGAGACCCTCTAACCTGCTACTGTTATCACTAAAAAATTAATGTGGCCCTGAGGGTTTCTGATCATGTGACGTCTCACTAAAAATATTTTTAATTTTTTTTTTAAATTTAAGTGAGAGGAGGGGAAATAGAGACACAGACTCCCACATGTACCTGGACGGGAATCCACCTGGCAACACACACCTAGGGTTGATGCTGTGCCCCTCTAGGGCCATGCTCGCAACCAACCTATTTTTAGCACCTGAGGCAGAGGCTCCATGGAGCCATTCTCAGTACCCAGGGCCGATGTGCTCAAACCAATGGAGCCATAGTTGTGGGACTGGAAAAGAGAGAGAGAGAAATGGAGAGGAGTGCAGGGGAAGGGGAGGAGAAGCAGATGGTTGCCTCTCCTGTGTGCCTTGACCAGGAATTGAATCTGAGACATCCACATGCCAGAGTGACGCTCTACCACTGAGCCAACTGGCCAGGGTCTCACTGCAAATATTTTGATACCCCTTCAACTGGGCATCTGTGCAAGCATACCTCGATCATTTGTGCACTTACTCAGAAGTGCCCTGCTATAAGTAGGGTACCAGGGAGAAGGCATCCATCAGGAAAAATATGGCAACACAAAAATGAATTGATTTAAAGTTTTTGATCAGGGCTCCGCTTTTAAGGAATTCACTATAAATGTCTCAGCCTGTGTTCAAGGCAAGTTAGGCCTGGCAGTAGGCTGCTACCTCAGCTCCTGTGACTGCCAGACCCAAGAGTACCCAGAGCACAAACTCTGTGCTGTATGCCAAGGTAAGCCACTCACTGCCCACAGGACATGTGAGGCCTTTCCACTTGAAGCTCAGTTTCCTCAACCCAGAATACGCTCAGCCCAACTCTATAGTCAAATCCTTTTCATCATTTTAAGCCCATTAAAAAATAACCTGCTCCACAGTCTCCTGTGATATCCCAAAATAAAAAAAAAAATCACTTCAACATTTGGGCTGCATTGTCCTAAACATTTTTTTAATGGCATTATAAATTCTTGTGCATGTATCTTCTTCTTCCATTATAGGCAGTAAAATTGGTCTGCAGCTTCTACAATTTTTAGAGCTCTAAGTTTGGCAATTAAAGTTATGTTTTGCTTTGTTTTTCCCAGAATTTAGGAAAGGAAACAGCTGTTCACAACAATGTTTTCTCTAATAGTAAACAAAGAGAAAACAGTGTGAGTTCCCAATTTGGGGATGACAGGAAGTCAATCATAGCATATCAAACTGATAGGATATTATGCAGAGATTAAAATGAATATCATGAATACTAACTAGTGAAACAGAAGCATGCTTATAAAATAAATAATAAATGTAAAAAGCACAACACTAAATTGATTCTACCATAAGGTTATAGCTAATGTAAAATGTACTCTTCTGAACAAAAATTGCAAAAGAAAATGGGAAGTGATAGGTAAATTTCAAGGAGGAGTTTTCTTTCACCTTGTGGTTTTTGTTACCGTTGGAAACACAGCAAAGAAATCAGTGGAAACTTCTTACAAATCAGGTCGCACTAGCCTCTCTTCCTTCTGCCACAGAACCACCAGGCTGCTAAATCAAGCAAATGTGGCCGACAGCATGCAGATGGGCTTCGACCAAGTATGAGATAAAGCAGGGGTCCCCAAACTTTTTACACAGGGGGCCAGTTCACTGTCCCTCAGACCATTGGAGGACCGGACTATAAAAAAACTATGAACAGCCTGACCTATGGTGGCACAGTGGATAAAGCGTCGACCTGGGAACACTGAGGTCGCCAGTTCAAAACCCTGCACCAGTCTGGTCAAGGCACATATGGGAGTTGATGCTTCCAGCTCCTCCCCCCTTTCTCTCTCTCTCTCTCTCTTTCTCTCACACTCTGTGTCTCCTCTCTGAAATGAATAAAATAAAAAGAAATTTAAAAAAAAAAACAAAAAAAAACTATGAACAAATTCCTATGCACACTGCACATATCTTATTTTTAAGTAAAAATACAAAACGGGAACAAATACAATATTTAAAATAAAGAACAAGTAAATTTAAATCAACAAACTGACCAGTAAGTATTTCAATGGGAACTATGGGTGTGGATGCATCCTGTGCTCCCCTCACTGACCACCAATGAAAGAGGTGCCCCTTCTGTAAGTGCGGTGGGGGCCGGATAAATGGCCTCAGGGGGCCGCATGTGGCCCTTGGGCTGTAGTTTGGGGACCCCTGAGATAAAGTAAGCTGAAGACGTGAAGGGGAATGTGGGCTCACTGCTACTGTGTAGACCAATCCGGCTAAGTTCATACAGCACGTCAACACCTTGCCCTGACCCTGGAGTGACGTCCTTAGTGAACAGTCAGTGCTTTGCTCACAGCTTTGTGTCCTTACTATGATGATCAGGAACTTCAAGATTCAGAAGGCATGAGAGCATAGCTAAAGTTGACACAACACTGGCAGGGGAATAAATACTTTGACAGAATCAGGATAACTAGGTAAGAATTCAAATTTAACAAGACACAAATTAGTACAAGTTAAGTACAAGGTTTTACAGTTGGGTTCAACCAACCGAGTGTCCAGGATTAGAGAGGAAATGCTGGGAAGATTTTCCTATGAAACCAACTAGGAATGAGTTCACTTTAAGTTCAACAGCAGTTTTCCGTGTTATGGTATAAAGAAAGTTGACTGAATACTTAAACGCTCAACTCAAAATTGTTCTCTCCATCAAAGCTCATTTCAAGGGACTATCACTTTCAAAAGATCTATCCTCTTTTGAACTTGGCTAATTCCAATTTATCTTAAAATTTCACTGAAAGCTCTGGCCAGTTGGCTCAGTGGTAGAGCACTGGCCTGGCGCATGGAGGTCCTGGGTTCGATTCCTCGTCGGGGTACACAGGAAAAGCGCCCGTCTGGTTCTCTATCCTTCCCTCTCTCCTTTCTATCTCTCTTCCCCTCCCGCAGCCAAGGCTCCACTGGAGCAAAGTTGGCCTACGCGCTGAGGATGGTTCCACGGCCTCCGCCTCAGGTGCTAGAATGGCTCCAGTTACAATGGAGCAATGCCCCAGATGGGCAGAGCATCGCCCCCTAGTGGGCATGCTGGGTGGATACCAGTCAGGCACATGCAGGAGTCTCTCTGCCTCACGCTTCTTACTTCAGGAAAAAAGACAAATCACTGAAAAACTATATTTATTCACTTAAATTAAATTTAAGTATATTTTACTTTCTGATTGTTTTATATAATTAACTTTCGTCATCTTAACTTGTGTCTCCAAGCAGGAATCACGCTTAACAGTGCTGGCACACATAACTCAATAAAGTTTTTATTGAATTAAATTATAAAATGCTGGTAAAATGTAGGAAGAATCCCAACTGTAGAATAAGAAATGGTTTTTAAAAGTAAACAGTGGTACTCATTGAGAATATTTCTAATACATTAAGGCATATATGTATGTACTAACAGTATAAGTTTTTATTCCTATAAACAGACAGAAGAACTATTATAATCATAGCTGAGATTAAAACTCTAACACTGTTTAACAGAAAAAGTTATTTTTTATAAGTGAAGTTATTGCCAAAGATAAAGACAATGAAAAAGAATGAAAGAACAGAAGAAATAAGAAAAGAGATGCTTTACTAGTCACATGACAAAACACAAACCAATTCTGATGTCCATTCAAACCCATTAAAGACAATTTTCATGTAGTATAAGAAATAAAACGTGGAACCTAATCTTTAGAAAAGTATATCTTACAAGTAAAATAGATCATTTTCTTGAGATTACTTCCCCAGATAAAATGATTTTGAGATATTTTTCTACAAAATTTCCCATTTTGACCATAAGCAATTCTATCCATTTACAGAAGGATTTCTTGTTTTAACAATCCATGTAGAATAAGCTAAGTTTTGAAAAGAGACTAAGGAAACTCATTTTGCTAATTATAAAAAAGACCTAAACTTGTCTTCTTATTTGTCTTGTGTGAATTAAAGCAACAGTCAGCAAAGTCTGAGGTCTTCTCAGACCTCTGAATATCCAGGCAGGAAACAAAAGCCTTAGACACAGAGAGGTCTCCTCATTCCTTTTTCCAGCTGAAGGAGGTGATTTAGAAAGAAAGAGGAAAACATAAGAGGTGAAGAGCTGACTATTCTGATAGCTCTTAGATACTAGAGGTTGGCTATCACTACTAGAGAATTCTCAAAAGCAATGAGAAAATGGTGTCGGGGGAATAGTATTCTCCAGTTTCAGAAGATGACTTCAAACCAATTCAGGAAAAAAAAAAAAAAAAGCAAATCCGAACACAGCTTCTTTGTAAGGTAACAAGTGTCTCCTAGCCAGCTGGTCTCTCAGAGATGTATTAAGAAGGCTGACCAAGCCCTGTCCAGGTCAGCCAGGTGGTAACAGCAACATCTCAATATGCCAAGATTGTGGGTTCGATCTCCAGTCAGGGCACACTCAAGAATCAACCAATGAGTACATAAATAAGTGGGACAACAAATTGATGTTGCTCTCTCTCTCCTCCTTGCTCTCTAAAATAAATCAATAATTTTTTTTAATTAAAAAAAGACAGAGAACTGATGGAGACAGTGATACGGAGGCTGTTTACTAACCAATCCACACACGCCCCTGCCACTTCGCAGGTGTCAATGGGGCCCTGCACAGCGGGATGTATGTGAATAAGGCAAGGCAGAGACAGACTTTGTTCCCAAGAGAGAAAAGGGCAAGTAACTGTGAGGGTTAAGATACGCATCTCTTCCTGGAAATTGCCAGAATAGAGTCTGACAGCCAGGTGAAGAGTCTCAGGATGAAGATTAAAAAAACAGAATGACAAGTGGTATTTCGAGGGACCGACCTGGGGCTGCCTGGTCACACACAGGGTCTGGTAATGATTTCTTAATAAAAATGGGAAAACAGACACAGAGAGTTGACTAAACAGAGGTGATTCAACTGTCTGCTGGGAACTTCAGTCTGATAAATGCCAACAGCTGATCCTAGCTTCATCAGTTGTGCTGAAAACTGTCTTTTCAAAAAGCAAAGGACCTGTCACTCCAAAATGGATAATATAGAAGAGATGGCAATTTGAGGAGGAAATATCAGTTCCCATTATTTTGGGAGTTCAAGGGAATAAAAGGCCTCTCACGGACCTATATAAACTGCACACTTTAGGAAGGGTCATTTCGAATGGATAAAGGAAAAGAAACAGACAAAACAGGTTTAGGATAACAAACTCTAAATAAAATTCCTGGGGCTCAAGAGAATTTGAAATATCAATCCTGAGTGACACTAATGAGAGAAAAGGAGGAGAGATGCTCTCCCACCCAAAATATGACGGTTGCTCCAAAATAGATCTGTTGGGTCATGGAAGGTACCCCGTTGCCTCCAACTCCTCCTGGTTTAAGAGGAAATGCACCGTGGAAGGCAGAAGGGGATACTGACTCAGGGTGGCTTAACAGCCTGTCCAGGATGTTAAAACCCAGAACAAGCTGAGCCACCAAAGCAGCAATAAAGCTAGACAGCAAAGAGGTTCTTTTTCATTCCTGTCAAAATAAAGAGGAGACCTGCCTACACCCTGGAGAAGCCAGTGTGATGTTAATAGAGAGGAGCAAGAAAGCACAGTTGGTTGTCAATTCCTGCTACCTCTACTCTCTTCAGGAAGTAGAACGTTAACCCACTAAAGCAGTGGTTCTTAACCTTTTTTGAGGTACCGAACCCACCAGTTTCATATGCACATTCACCGAACCCTTCTTTAGTGATAAATAAAATATGATTTTTTTTCCAAATTCAAGACATAGGTATATGTTTTTTTACTGGTGCACAAAATGAGTCGTGCATGAACATCACCTTGCTCAAAGAACAAAACCAACAAAGTGCATGAACTCACAACAAATTACGGTATTACTTTATTCTGGCCTCCGCGGCAGAGGTTTCTCCGAACCCCTGAGACCGACTCATCGAACCCCTAGGGTTCGATAGAACCCAGGTTAAGAACCACTGCACTAAAGCAAGGAGAGCAAACACAGTAGAGAGAAGAGATACTGTTCAAGATACTGGGAGACTGATGAGCAAGCACCTGCCTTCTTACATGAGTTCAAGTTCAAGTCTCCAGGACCAGAATTACACGGCAGTCCTAAAGAAATTTGACCCTTTGAGAAATTGCGAGGAACAGAGTAGCTGCCAAACTGAAGGTAAAAGGTAAATAGAGTTTTTAAGGATAAAAATGCTGAATTCCATCAACTGCAGAGTAGAAAGTCATGTGCTCATTTCCTACAGAATTTTAAGAAAACAGAAAAATTTGTATATATTTAAACAGTATAAAAAGGTAAACCTTTGGAGATGATGTGAGCTTTCCAACACAAAATTGTATCAACCTAAGCTTCTTTGGTTGGTAAGCTGATAATCAGGGAAAGCTATAGATATAAAAAAGGCCTTAACTTCATCAAAATGTTTGATTCACTACTTACCAAGTTCCATTTCTCACAAGGACACATAAAAAAGTTTAAAAAAGCAATTAGTGTGTTAATATTATGGTGTTGGGACTTTTTTCTTTGTATTTAAAAAACAACTTTCTTCACTATTATTGTAATGTTTACTAAATATATATGTAAGCTAAAAAAAATTGTAGATATACTTAACTCATGTAAATACAGGAATTCTGGTGGCTACATTATTTCAATCACTGAAATTTGGATTCATTTTTTTCAGGAACAAAATGGGAACATATAACTTATTAAGAAGAATGAAAGTAAACAATGAGGCTGACCCTGACTTTTCACGAGTTAACAACAAGATGCAGTGGCTCAAATGCATGAAAAGAACGCTGCACCACATGGAGCGGGTGACAGTGTGCCTGCGTCTGCACAGGTCAGATGATACCTGAGGCTGTGCTCACATATGGCTGCTTTATTTAAGAGGGTGGCCAACCAAATAAAGTATGTCCAGAGGACAGAGAGTGGAATGGTGAAAGGTAACAAAAATCATATTGTCTAAAACAGCTGCAGGATCTAGAGAGCTTTCCCCTGGATACAAAACTAGAAAATAACTGCTCTCCTCAAATATATGAAGTGTGACTGTAAGAGGGAAGAACGGTGGTACACACGATTGGAAACTATCAGGAGACGAGACTTTGCTCAATATAGAAAAGACCCTGTCTAATCATGGAACTGGCTGCGAGCTATCCATCAGCAGAAGTATTCAAATACAAGTGGTATATGCATCTCTCAGGATAGGGAACTAGAAAAGAACTCTGAGGTCTGCAAGGGCTTAAAGGGATTAAGATATCCTGACTCTGCCCTGGCCAGTTGGCTCAATGGTAGAGTGTCCACCCGGTGTGTGGATGTCCGGGTTTGATTCCCGGTCAGAGCACACAGGAGAAGCGACCATCTGCTTCTCCATTCCTCCTCCTCCCTAACCTCTCCCTCTCTGGTGGCTACATTATTTCAATCACTGAAATTTGGTCCTCCCACAGCCATGGCTGGACTGGTTTGAGTACATTGCTATAGGTACTGAGAATGGCTCCATGAAGCCTCTGTCTCAGGTGCTAATAAAAATAGCTCAGTTGCGAGCATGGTCCAAGATGGGCAAAGCATTGGCCCCAGACGGGGGTTTGCAGGGTGGATCCTGGTCATAAGCATGTGGGAGTTTGTCTCTTTATCTCCCCTTCTTTCACTTGGAAAAGAAAAAGAAAAAAAAGGAAAGAAAAGAAAAGATATCCTGATTTGAATGCTACTTCTGCCTTAATACGTCCTCAATGAAAATGAATAGCATCTGGGAATGTCTAGACTGGCGTTCTTTAAAAGAATATGCCCTGGCCAGATAGCTTAGTTGGCTAGAGCATCATCCTGAAGTACAGAGGTTGCTGATTCAATCCCTGGTCAGGGCACATACAGGAACAGACTGATGTTCCTGTCTCTTTCTCTCTCCCTTCTCTGTTGCTAAAATTAATAAAAAAAGAAAAAAAACACCTGTGGATTCCACTGATGTCAATAGTTACACTGTGTTAAAATAAGGTTGAGAAGAACGGTATACTACATGTCATATCTGCAGATTTGACTCCTAGTACACACTGGCTTTAACCAGATCTATGTAACCTTGTCTAATCCAGCTGTCCTTGATATGCTGCTACAAATGTCTGATTCATCCCATAGGAGCCTTACTGTGAGGCCAGCCTAAATTTCTTTTGGAAAAAAATAGTATCAATTTAGATTTCTGCTTCTAGGAATTAATCAGAAAAGAACCTTCCTAAAGGCTCTGGCCGGGTACCTCAGTTGGTTAGAGCATTGCTATGTTAGGCCAAGGTTGCAGGTTCAGTTCCTGGTCAGGGCACATATAAGAATCAACCAATGAATGCATAAATTAAGTGAAATAACAAATTGATGGGGTTTCTCTCTCTCTTAAATCAGTAAGTAGAATTTTCAAAATTCTGAAAAGAACCTTACTAAAGGAATAAGCACATACTGACTCAAAGGACCTGGATGCTGAAGAAAACCTCCTACTGAGGCCCATTCTCTCATCCAGAGCTCACTGCCCCCTTCAACCCTCCTCGCCACCCAACACTTCCATGATCTCCAGACAGTAAGACAACTACTGTGTGCCAGGTATTGCTGTAGGCCCTATATTCGTGTTCTCATATTAATCTTTACAACCTCCAATTATCTTTATATGCGAAGAAGATTAGTTCAGTGAAATATTACCTATCAAAAGTCAAAATAACTACTACGTGCCAGGGCTCCATGTTGCCTGAGGTCCTAGAGTATCTTCCTCCAAAGGGAGAATTGGGAGAATCTGATATAATGGTTAGCACTGAATAAAGCCCCACATAATTTTCTCTTTCAAAAAGGGACCAGAATTCAGAGCTCCTTTGTGTTGGAACTACAAGAATGCTGCCTCCCTCTTTGATCGTTTTTAGAATGACTCTGGTTACCCAGACTGATATGGTTATTCACTTGAGAAAAAAATGCTGCACAGGTTTGGATGGTAACATATTGGTGGCTTACACCTTATTTACCAGACCTTTCAATACAGGAAAGAGTATATTTGTTGCAAAAGATCGTAGTAATTCAGTTTTCCCCCTCTCAAGATTTTAATATTTAAGGCCTCTGGCTTTTCAAGATCTTAATGCCTCAGTAACTTAAATGATAATGGAGCTCCTGTAAAAGATAATATTAAGCAAGATTAAGATTTCTGATCTAGGAGGTCTCCCTGCTGTTCAGGCATGCCTCACTGCTAAATCTTTCTTCCTTACCGAGAACATCGCTGGTAGCCATAATGTCACATGTGTACATAGCTGCCATCAGGCGCTGAGGTTTCACTTGCAGTGCATAGCGACAAGCTTCCTTCATGGTGGCAATCAGCTGTCCTGACAAGGGCCCGTAGCAGTCCGGGAGTGAAACCTCTCCTTTCGGGGAAGTCCTCTTCTCAATGGGCTCAGAGGGGCCATCCTGCAGCTCTTGGTTTGCATCACTGCCAGAACAGCTTATGCCTTCCCCCAGTCCCTCTTTCACCAGCTCTTGATTCTGTTTATCACTTGTTCCTTGTTCCTCAAATTTACTTAGGTCCCACTTTTCCAGAATAAAACAGACCCCCATGAGAGGCTCCTCACACATGGGGCCAGAGAGAGTTGCCAGCTGGAAGCCACTCACAATGCTGTTGCCCACATCTCGGTACCTACTGGCTTCTTTGGAGACTTTGCCAGCTGGGCCTGTCCACACTGAGTTCTGAAAATCTTCACTTTTATTTACTAATATATTGGGCCCACATTTTCTTGGACCAAATGACCAGATTTGGTCAACAGTATTCCTCCATTTTCTACCTGTTAGGTGTTGCTCTAGTTTTCCTTTAAATTCACAGATTTTCTTTTGGGTCTTCTGGTGAATCATCTGAGTATTTGTGCCCTCATTCAAAGATGATGTCAGTTGCTCCATAGAGCGAATCAAATCACTGTTTTCTTCCAGAATCCGAGTGACTTCTTCTGGAAGGGGCATGGCCCGAACACTGAGTATGGCTAATTTATTGGGAGTTGTCATAGTGATTAGCCCATCAGAGTCAACCTGTATTCCCTCAGGGATTTTGCTTTGATCTTCTTTTGTTTGGTGAATGACGGCAACTTTCTGCTGTTTGCCTATTTCTTCATTAACCATGTCCACTTTGGGGGGTTTTGTAATTGTTTCTCTGAATGGAATAATGGGTTCAGACACACTGATTTGAATCTTCGCAAACCTACAGACAAATTCAAGACATACGAGAAGGTTATAACCAAAAGAGCATCAACACTCCCTTGCAGAAATATTACACAATGAAGATTCTACAAAAAAGCACAGAAACATAAAAATTATTATACTATGAAGGATAAATGATTTCATTTCACATTGGAAAGACTAATGAGAATATACCTTCAGGGGGTTCTTTGCATAAAGTAGCATTTCACTGCTTCGTTCATTCTCAAAATAAATAAACCATTTGTTTAGATGAGAATGTTTTGAATGGAAAATAAATATTTTAATAAGATTTGACATATAAATTCTTTAAAATAATATCTGCCAATTTAACTGTCTGGAGAAGAAAAGCTCAATGATTCTAACTCTAAATAGACGAAGAATCACAGATGTTTAAGACATCTAGTCGAATCCTGGCCTCCTAGTTGGCTTTGATGAGGGAGGATCACAGCGAGAGGCACATGATCCAGGAGTTTGTCCAGAGAATTTTCTGCAGTTTCTATCAGTATCTGCACTGTGGTTATTGAGCACTTGAAATGTGGCTAGCACAACTGGGAAGTACATTTTAATTTTAATTAAATTTTAAAAGTCACACATAGCTAAGGAACATTTGGAATGTGGCTACTGTGATTGAGGAAATGAACTTTTAATTTTATTTAACTTCAACTAGTTTAGTATGAAATAGCCACATGTGGCTAGTGGCTACTGCTGGGCAGCACAGGTCTTGCACCTCAGTCTGGCACCAGATGAGAAAGACTCCTTTCCACAGGGGCTTCTAGTTTCATGCTGTGAACTTGAATGAATTATAAATTCACAGAGAATGGATTCTGGAGGCTGGCATGGAGTGATTCTGATAACAATGAGACCATGCAGCGTTTCTTTTTCTCGTTTTCTGTTGAACTCATTGCCAGGTAGCACCACAACGCTGGTCTGGTCTATGTGTGCTATTGGCAATGTGGATGGATAGGTGTACAACATACACTCATGTATGTGTGTGTGTGCACATATATACATTATATGAAATTCTGGGATCTTGAAACAATCCTTTTCCCTGGGAAATGTTATTCAATAAGGAAAATAATATACTAAAAGGTGAAAGTGTGTGAAATGCTTTCACCTGACTCTAGATTTCTGCTTTCTATATTTTCTGTGTGCGGGGTAGGTATGTGGCTTATCTGATTTTATACTTTTTTGATAAATTTGAAAACTCAATAAATAATTTTCTAAAACTAATGTTACCAAAATTTATTTTAGAATATAGAACCTGAAAAGACCATAACGTGTAGAAGAAACTAAAAATGTTGTGAAGTAAATTAACCAAGAAAGGTTTTGGTTTTGCCAGTGAATATGTTAACTCTCAAGATTTAGTTTATTTCAAATGCTATATTTGAAATTAATCAAAATGGATATCCATCTGATGTACTACTAATTTAAAACCACTTTGATGCCCGAACCTGACAAAGAAAGCATATGTGGACAAAACTGTAGTTCAACCTAAGAATGCAGATATAAAATCTAAGATAAAGTAACAATGAAAAAATTGGATATATGTATTTTATTTACATGAGACACTATGCTAAGTATTTTAAATACATTATTTCTTCAGTAATTGTATTATAATCCTCATTTTGTAGAGGAGAAAACCAGGTAAAAGTATGTAACTTCTCCAAAGTCAAAAAGCTAGTAAGTAGTATTCAAATCACAAGACCTCAGATTCCAGGCTCTTACCCATTATAATATACTGAAAAATCAAACTGAACAGCATATTGGGGGATGAGGGAATGGGATTAGTGAAATGATATCTACATAACACATAGATACAGAAAACAGGACAACAAATCCCAGAGGGAATGGGGGAGGGAGTTAGGAGGTGGGGAACAAAAGGGGTATAATGGGGAGCACGTGGTTGGAGAGGTGAGGGTGTTATATTGGGTGGGACACTTGAATCCATGTTCACACAATAAATTAAAATGAATAAAAAATAAAATAAAATATGAGCCTGACCTGTGGTGGTGCAGTGGATAAAGCGTCGACCTGGGAACACTGAGGTCGCCAGTTCAAAACCCTGCACTGGTCTGGTCAAGGCACATATGGGAGTTGATGCTTCTAGCTCCTCCCCCCTTTCTCTCTCTCTCTCCCTCTCTCTCTCACTCTGTGTCTCCTCTCTAAAATGAATAAAAGAAAAAAAGAAGTTTTAAAAAAAAATAAAAAAATAAAATATGAAAAAACTCTTTAGTTTTTATCACAGGTTATAAAAACTAACTTGTATTACATCTGTTAAAATAACATCACATTATTCAAATAATCTATGTAAACAACTTAAAAAAATGCTAAATTGTCATTTAATAAAATTTAGTATCTATCCTAACTTTAAAAAAGAAAAGCACCTAGAATTTTTAGGAATAAGAAAATATTTTTTCAATTACTATTTATAAAACAATGCATTCGTATAGTTAAACTAAGAAAATTAACTACACAGCTATTAAAACTGTAGGAGTGAATACATAGACGACATCTTCTTTTTCTCATAAAGTCAAAGGGGCTGTGTGATTCATCAGTCCTTCAAATTTCTGAGTTTCCCAAGGAGTCTCCTATACTAATCACTTATGAAATTAATTAAAACCACTCTATGCCGTGGATGGATGGAATTGGTTCTATGTGCATGGTTGTCATACCCATAAAGTGCCTCAGGGCCAAAGGTTCTGTCAGTGGTGGGATTCAAATAATTTAACAGCTAGATCTCTTCCCTAATGACCATTTTAAGTATAAAAAAATGATGTACTAAAAGGTAGTTTATTATTTCATATATTTAATACTTATATAAGAATAAAAGAGGTACACAAAACTAGATTATGTTATAAGAAAAAGTTTTAAAATATTAATGAAAAAAATTAAATAATACCTGACAAAAAACAATAAAACTGTTATATAAGATATTTCCAATGATAGCTTGCCACCCCCTGGTTGTCTGGCACTTTTTCTCTTTATGTTAAATGTTTGTTTACTGAAGTAAGAAACGGGAGGGAGGCCCTGGTTGGCTGGCTCAGCAGTAGAGCACTGGCCGGGTGTGTGGAAGTCCCGGGTTCGATTCCCAGTCAGAGCACACAGGAGAAGTGCCCATCTGCTTCTCCACCCTTCCCCCTCTCCTTCCTCCTTGTCTCTCTCTTCCCCTCCCACATTCAAGGCTCCAGTGGAGCAAAGTTGGCCTTGGCACTGAGGATGCCTCAGGTGCTAGCTAGAGTGGCTCTGGCTGCAATGGAGCAATGGAACAATGCCCCAGATGGGCAGAGCATTGCCCCCTGGTGGGCATGCCAGGTGGATCCTGGTCCAGTGCATGCAGGAGTTTGGAAAAAATACCCCCCCAAAATAAAGAAAAACAACAACAACAACAAAACCAAATAAAACAGGAGGGAATTAAAGTGTAGTATTTTATAAAAGGTATAATGAGTTTTATGAAATGAATAAATATTACAAGCATAGTTACATCAAATTTTTTTCACCAATGGACGGAATGAACATTACTACTACAGGTGCTTAGAATACGCTATTGCGCAGATGGGAGTTAAAAAAGAGTAAGGAATGTAAATTTGTGATTTCCACATTGAGCGGCTGCCCAGGTGCCCACTTTAGAGAGAACCCTGATTACAAGTGCCATTTTAACAACCAGTTCACTGAACTCAATAAAAAATGAGGTATTGGTTCTGCTGAACCTGTGGGAACTGGCTGAGTCCCACCACTGGGTTCTGTAAATCCTGGCGACACAGAGTCTGTCATTACTTCAAGAGAAATGTAGCAGGCTCAGCCTTCCGGCCTCTCGCACGGCCCTCTCCCACACTTGGTCTAGCTGACCTCCCTGCTAACTGCCCAGGGAAGTGGACTAGGGAGACTGCTCTCCACCTGGGCTCCAGGTTGCTATCTGAGCTCTGATGAGAGCACTAAGGCTGAACTTGAATTTATTTCTCCTTGAGGCGTGCCTCAGTGCACAGGAAACTGCTTTTTCAGGGGGCGGTGTCAGTCTTTTTAGATACTGGAATTTTTAGGAAAAGCAGTTAATAAACACTTCAGAATTCGTCAAGTATCTTATTAAAGCAGTATATATGTATTTTTTGAAAAGCAGAGGTATTATTGCTTTTATTAGTCTATTTGGTCTAAATTATTTTTAGGTGTTTAGATATGGATAGTTTCTAAAAAAGTTTACATAGAGTGGTTTCCACAATGAATTACTCATTAAAATATTACAATGGTATGTCAAGGGCATATTTCTAGAAAACTAATTTCTCTTATTATAAAGCACAGTGTTTTTTATACTGAGGTTGAAAACTGTGATATAAAAACTAAAAATCTAAACAGAGAAATAATTAAACTGAAATCCATTTTAGGCTTACAGAGTGAGTATGACTTGAAATACAATGCTAAGTACCAAAAAAAAAAAAATTTTTTTAAAGAAAAGATAATGGCGCCTGACCAGACTGTGGTGCAGTTGGATAGAGCATTGGACTAGGATGCTGAGAACCCAGGTATGAAACCCTGAGGTTGCCAGTTTGAGTGTGGGCTCATCCGGCTTGAGTGCAGGGTCACCTGCTTGAGCCCAAAGGTTGGTGGCTTAAGCCCAATGATGCTGGCTTGAGCAAGGGGTTACTCGCTCTGCTGTAGCCCCCTGGTCAAGGCACATATGAGAATGCAATCAGTGAACAGCTAAGAAGCCACAACAAAGAATTGATGTTTCTCATCTTTCTCCCTTCCTCTCTGTCTGTTCCTATCCATCTCTCTGTCACACACACACACACACACACACACACACACACACACACACACACATATACACACATGATAATAGCCTCAAAAAGTAGGATTATTTAACATGGATTTTAATTTAGTAACAAGAGGTTAAGAGAAAATAATGTACTTCAAAGACTCCCGCCTGACCAGGTGGTGGCACAGTAGATAGAGTGTCAGACTGGGACGTGGAGGACGAGGGTTCGAGACCCTGAGGTTGCCAGCTTGAGCGCGGGCTCATCGGGTTTTAGCAGGGCTTACCAGCTTGCTGGCTCGAGCAAGGAGTCACTCAGTCTGCTGTAACCCCTCTCCCCCGTCAAGGCACATATGAGAAATCAATCAATGAACAACTAAGGAAACACAACGAAGAATTGATGTTTCTCATCTCTCTCCCTTCCTGTCTATCTGTCCCTATCTGTGCCTCTCAGAGACTCTGTCTCTGCCACAAAAAAAAAAAAAAAGACTCCCTCCCCCAATAATAAAATGTTTTAATGTTAAAAAAAACCCTCTAGCCTGACCAGGCGGTGGTGCAGTGGATAGAGCATCGGACTGGGATGCGGAGGACCCGGGTTCGAGACTCTGAGGTTGTCCACTTCAGCGCGGGCTCATCTGGTTTGAACAAGGTTCACCAGCTTGGACCCAAGGTCACTGGCTTGAGCAAGGGGCCACTCGGTCTGCTGTAGCCCCTGGCCAAGGCACATATGAGAAAGCAATCAATGAACAACTAAGGTGCCGCAATGAAGAATTGATGCTTCTCATCTCTCTCCCTTCCTGCCTGTCTGTTCCTATCAATCTCTCTTTCTGACTCTCTCTCTCTGTCACAAAAAACAAAAACAAAAAACAAATAAAAACCTGACAATTAAGTTATTGTTTTAAAATACATTATGCATTATGATTTATTCAGTTAGCAGTATTTCCTAACCAACATTAAAACCTTCAGGAATGCCAAGGAAATGACAATGGATATGAAAGAGATGGACACTCTACCTTGCGAGTTTGTAACTATGGCTCTAAAAGCATATAAAGGAGGAACAACCACAACACCATTTTAACCTGAGACCAGAAACGAGGAGATGTCTGTCCACTGTGGCAAGAGTTTCTAGTGAGCATGAGCAGTGGTAGGTGCTGTCCTCCTCCTCCTCTTCTGTATTGTCCAATTTCTATAATATACATCCCTTGTCTTTAGAATAAAGAGGGGAAATGTTATTTACTAAAAGTGAGCTGGGATGCCTAATTTATGAGTTATAAATTCTCTTGATAGAGAAAGATCAAGACTTCCTGAGGTTTGCACTGTAGAGGCCACATCAATAAGGAAAGGAGTCAGTCCAAGTCACAGCCTAAATTTACAGCAGGTGGTTTTTGTTCTGTTGTCCTGATATGCTGTGTGTATGTATATACTTAGAAATAAAATACATATAGATGAAAATATTTTGAGTCAAGCTAAAAATGCAAAATTATTCAAGTACAGAAGTGAATGCTATTTGTCAGTTATTAAACATTAAATCTATGACCCAACAACAGTTCATGTTTCAGGAGCTTTCATTTTTTTTCCCCAAAACAAATCAAAGTCTAAATTTAAATGGTTTGGGAAACACAAAAGTAGCCACTGATTTCGGAGCTATCCTGTCTCCATGTACAGCATGAGCTAACCTTTCCTTTAAGTCATCCAAACATCGCTGAAGGTGGACTTCCCCTGCGGTGACTAAAACATGCTCTCCCGTTTCCTGGATTAAAATCTGGACACAGGGATCAGCCTGGTTTAATAGCTTCATTCCTTTGACGAGCTGAGGCATTTCACCTAGGTTAACAAAATGAAATTCTGATTAAATACAATATAAGGACTAATACAATCTAAAGACAATGTTCCTTCCACTCAGGGAGAAGAACAAGGAACTAAACTCTTAAAATAATGGTTTATTTTCTTTCCAATTAATGCAGTAATGAGAAGAAAACTACCTCTGGTATTTGTATAGATAGCAGACATGAGACACTTACATGCTCATCAAGACTCCCAAAGCTGATCTATACACATATTCAAATACTCAGTACATATTAACTACCTACCATCATAGCTAGAAATCCACCTAAAACTTATTACAACTGTACATATTATATGCCTACAAAGGTAAGAGAACTCTTCCCCGAACAGTACCTATAAAATCAACAAATAAGCAAAAGAAGCATTTGATATGAGAATCAATTCAAAAAACTGCACCAGAGCCTATTTGAAACAATTATTGCTGAGACTGATGATATTAGCGTGGGATTCAGAACGAAGCTGCCCCGGGGCTGCCTGGCCGCTTCACCTGGAGACCTCCAGCCCCTCCTGCATTCTGCTCTGCTTGTGCTCTTGGGACAGAACTGCTTTTCCCTACAGCTCCTGGCACTGGAGGTGTGGGCGGGGACTGTGATCTGCACTGTGGGTGCAGCGCTTCTTCACCCCTTCTCATACTCAGCTGCTCCTGACTGGTCACTCAGGGTAGGCCAGAGGAGGTCCCTTGCTACCACTTTAGCAGAGACCGTGGCTTTGGAGGTATTTTCACGCAGTCTGTTTCCCTTCTACATTTTCAAGAACTCAGCAATTCCTCACTGCTGGTTTTTAACATGCCGAATAAAACACAGGCGCTTTCTGCAACCAGTGGTTTTTAATATATGCTATAAGGGCTGAATATACATATGCATTCCATGTCTAGTTTTTAAATAAAGCTTTTCTAATGATAATTAACACTTCATAATAGCTAACAACGTGTCAGACACATTACATATATGAACTCAATGAGGAGAAAGTGATTACTGTTCTCATTTTACAGATGAGGAGACAGGTATAAAGAAAATAAGGAACTTGTGTCAAGGTCACAAAGTCACTGGCTTTGAAGCTAGCCAGGGTCCCACACTCTGATGGGTGTCAGCACCCTCACAGGTCTGGCAGTCCTGAGCCACCTATGGGATCCTGATGGAAGATAGGGCAGACTGCATCTGGGGGAGGGGGGGTGACAGAGATGCCCTCATTTGTTCCTTGGTGGCACACTGTAGTTTTCCTTTGTCTACTTAACTAGATTTATGGCTCCTATTATCTAGTGTGAACTAACTTAACCTTTACAAAATTTGAAATGTGGTTTAAAAGGATTTCTGCAAAAAGATCACTGATAATATGATTAACATGCACAAGGGAAAAATTAGTAAAAACAATGGCTGTTGACCCTGGTCAGTTGGCTCGATGGTGGAGCATTGGCCCAGTGTGTGGATGTCCTGAGTTCGATTCCCAGTCAGGGCACACAGGAGAAGCAACTGTCTGCTTCTCCACCCCTCCCTGTCCCTTCTCTCCCTCTCTCCATTTTCCTCCCACAGCCATGGCTTGATTGGTTTGAGTGCATCAGCCCCGGGTGCTGAGGATGGCTCCATGGAGCCTCTGCCTCAGGCACTAAAAATAGCTCAGTGTGAGCATGGCCCAGATGGGCAGAGCATTGGCCCAAGACAGGGGTTGCTGGGTAGATCCTGGTTGGGGCGCATGTGGGAGCCTGTCTCTCTATCTCCCCTCCTTTCACTTGGAAAAGAAGAAAAACAACAACAATGGCTGTTATCAGTATGAGAATCTTAACACATTCTTCAAAAAAAACCCAAAAACACTTAAGTCTGTCTCTTCATGGCAATGGTGACTGCTAAACAATATGCAAAGAAGAAACTTTTTCAAAAAAGATATGGAATATGGAGACAACTTTTAAAAAATATCTACACTGGTGTTTTGCTGCCAGAAACAATGCTCTGACTTCCCAAGCTGGGGTGCAGAGATTACTATCTCTGCTATCAAGCAGCAAACAGTCTCCTTGGGGAGTAAATAGGCCATGTTCAAAGACAGAGGTAAGAATCTCTTTAAAGAGCTGGTGGTCTGTTTGGTCTCCATGTTTGAGAAGATTATTTCCATTATATACCTGCCTGAAAATTCACAGAACATTGCTCAAACAAATTGTGAAGAACCAAGTCTTAAACACATACATTTAAAAAGTGTCATGAATATCACAAGCTTTTAAAAACAAGGTCATCTTACTTGGGTGTTCTGGCTCAACTGCAACCCTCACAATAGGGGTGGCTTCGAAGCTGAGTGGTATAAATGGTGGGCAGGAGGGCAAACTACACAATGTTGCAGATTTCAGCACAAAGTCTTGAAGGCCCCCTATTCCTGCAAGAAGGAAAGATTTATGGGTTAATAAAATATGGTAAATTCTAAATTTACATAAGAAAAAAAAGAGCATCAACCCAGTATACATGTGACCAGAAGCAACACTAAAAAAATGTGGCAAGGAATGAGGCAGGCCTGCACTGAGGTTTTGGACCCCTGGATGCTATTTAATTGCTGTTAAAAATCTAGACATTCTGCTAGGTTTTGTTTTTTTTCCAAGTGTGCAAATCCTTTTATAACATAATGGGCCAACACATCTACTCTGACCACAGAAATGGCCATGTCCAGATCCATTATGTCTGAAAATACTAATTATTTCTAGTTACAACTTGTTTTTTAAAATATATTAATTTGATGAAGATGAGTTTCTAATGAAATAATCTCCTTTGCAAATCTGCTTACATATGGCTAAATGTAATTAAGAGACTTAAAATCTGCTGTTGCTATGGAGCACCTGACCCAATGCTACCCTCCATACTGCCTATTTTAAAAGAGTATCAGTGAGCCCCCTCCCCACTTCAGGCGCCTGGCTGATGGCTGCGTAATGCTCCAAAGGGTGTATCTGTCTGTGAGTAGACGAGAGCAGAGAGAACACCCCAAAAAGATAAAGGGGTGCAGTGAACCTCAAATCCAAAGTAAAAGCAGACGATATTTTAGAATGAATTAATAAGAAACACATACGAGGCCTAGCCTGTGGTGGCGCAGTGGATAAAGCATCGACCTGGAACACTGAGGTTGCTGGTTCAAAACACTAGGTTTGCCTGATCAAGGCACATATGGGAGCTGATGCTTCCTGCTCCTCCCCCCTTCTTTCTCTCTCCCCTCTCTCTAAAATGAATAAAATCTAAAAAAACAAAACAACACATATGAGGGCTACCTTTGTGCTTCTGGGTTCAGATAAAGATTGATGAAGGCATGGAAGGGAAGACCGCCTGCTTCAGGGAAAGGTGACACCGGAGAAAGGGGTATGGATATTTAATCAGCATTCTACCTTTGTATCTTGGACTCAGAAACAATTAAGGAAGAAAGCAACTCTGCCACCTCCAGCTGACAAACGAATGCAAAGGAACAGGGGCAATGGGATGCCACCCAACTGAACCTTCGCTGGGTGCAGAAGCAGAGGCAGAGACTGACACGCAAGTTTGGAAGGTGGCTTAGAGGTCTCCTTCAGTCTCACCACATAGTACGGCACCCTGTCTGACACCGTTACCCATATGCACCCAGAATTCACTGTTTCACTACATGAAGGGGTAAGAAAATCTTAACACTATGCTAAAACCTGTCTTCCCATCTGTACATATTTTTAGTTCAGTTCTCCAAAGGTCCGCAGAAAACATGCTGCTTCTCTGAACTACCTTTTGGATTCTGAAGGCATTTGTCAGATCCTTTTAACCTCTCTCTGCTTCACACTCAACATCATTAAGTCCTTTAAATGTTCAGATCATGATACAATTTCCAGACCTTTTGATTACTAGACTGAAAAATTGAAGTTTTCAAGGTACTAAATTCAGTCCCTATACCTTCAAGTGTACAAATCTGGTCACGGTCTAAGTTTATTACTAGACCTTTTGGTCCAGCACACAGAGAGTTCTACACCTGGCCATAGTTTCTTTGTTTTCCTTTATTTGCAAGAGAAATATATATATATAGAGAAAGAGAGAGACAGACAGACAGACAGGGACAGATAGGAAGGGAGAGAGATGAAAAAACATCAGTTCTTCATTGCAGCACCTTAGTTGTTCATTGACTGCTTTATTCATATGTGCCTTGACCAGTTCAAGGTCACTGGTCCAGCAGAGCCAGTGACCTTGAACTCAAGCCAGCAAACTTTGGGCTCAAGCCAGAGACCATGAGGTCACGTCTATGATCCCACACTCAAGCCAGGTGAGCCTGCGCGCAAGCTAGCAACCTCGGGGTCTCAAACCTGGGTCCTCTGTATACCAGGCTGATGCTCTATCCATTGCAACACCGCCTGGTCAGGCTGGCCATAGCTTCTTGTTAATGCCCCCCTACTGGTACCATGATGCCACAGATCAAGTCTACCCGAGTTTCCACCAAGTCTAGAAATAATATCTCCCGTGAGGCTAGGGGTTTAAAGCCCCACAGTAAATATTCTCTTTCAAACCTCATCCATCCTGCTTCTGACCTCTGACCAGCATGCATTTCCTTCCTGAACACACAGCACATGGTTTCAATGATAAGATAAAGCTGGTCTCCTCTCTATATCACCAGGGACATGGGCTGCAGGTGGTCAGTATATTCTGAAAACTGTCTCTTAGAACTTCTCATTTACAGTTTGCTGTTCAAATTACGAGATCTACTCTTGCTAGTTCCATATGCCCAGATTTGTGAACATGATTTTAATTCCCCTAAAAATAATCAAGGATAAAAGGCAATACCTCAGTATTTCCAGTCAAGATTAAGAATTTGTGGAAAAAGTGATGCTCCTGGATAGTTAAAAACTATACATATTACCATTTTTACTTCTCTTAAAATATACTTTTAAAATCTAGGAAAGAAACCATTATGACTTTGGAGGGTAAATTACCATACAATAATTTAAAAACACTTTAAGAATTTCTCGATAAATTAGATAATTATTAAGTGTACAACTTGATATTTACAGAAAATACAGTATAAAACAGGCTTTTTGTTTAAAAAACAATGCTATCAAGTATCTGAAAAAAGAGCAGTATGCCCATAATCACACCATTCTAATATTGTGACTATATTAATTTTGATGTATTTCCCTCCTCTATTTAAATATTACACATTATGCCCATATAACTTTTTCCTTTTACTTCTGTTGCTTTAGTAACAATTAAGGAGGAATTCCTTTCTCATATAAAGTACATTTGCTAAAGCATTTTTCAACCGGGACTGGGACTAGGGCAGGGGTGGGGATGAAGCATATGCTCCCTCAAGGGAATCATTTCAGAATTTCTGGGATGGAAGTGATATTTCAGGGGAAAAAAAATCCAAAATAAGTGTGGCACTGCTTTGTTTCAAGGATTAAAAAGGGTGCAATTTTTTTTAGTGTTTATCAAAAAAAGGCATATAGCTTAAACAAGAGAAAACAGAAATATGGAGTAAAAGCAACTTACTAAACACCAAGAATTCTAGCTTGTTTTTTATACAAATACCAGTAACTTATGTCTGATTGAAGAGAAGGGACCCATGTCCTCTCTGGTCCTGATTCTTCTCTACACAAGTACAATTAGATACACAAGTGTGCGAACTCCAGCTCACACACTGGAGAACAGATGACAACCCCGAGTGAACGCTGAGCTCTTCCACTGGGTACACACAGGCCTCGCCAGGCTATGTGCCACACCCTTCAAATGCTTCTTAACCCCAAATGGGCACTTTGTAAACCAGTTCGCAAACACTGTCCGGCCAAAACATTTTCCAGACTCCCTCTAATGTTTCCCTTTAAGGGGCATTTTTTGCATTTCATCTTTTATGATACAAGACTAAAAATATTGTGCTGGGCTGAGATGGATGGTCTCCCATTGACAACTTTTTTCTATTTTTAATAACTCCCTATTGCACAGGCTGAATCAATCTAGGATGAGGTCACACTGGCAGGCAGAAGAAGATGGTGAAATCACTACTGTGGTTTAATACTGCTTTCTGGGGACAAGCCTGTTTGCTGCCTAAACAGACAGTATTACTTCCTTGAGAGAAGTTTGGATTCGTAAAGTGCACTTTCATTGAGGGTGTAAAATCATTATTGGGATTAAGAGAAAAAAAAAGAAGGAAAACTCTGTGGGAAAAATATGTGAATGCTCTAGCTAGACAATGGTCTCCTAATCACCAAAGTTTTATTCCAAAGCAACTGTAACGTTACTACACTCAGAAACCATCAACCTGTTCATTTTAATCCGTTTAGTAAGCCTGAGTTAATGAATTCCTTTAAACCCTCAAACAAAGTTTTATGTCACGGTCATCTACAGAGCCTCGGCTTGTGAGAGCACGGACACTACTTTGGAAGGGACATGAAGATTCAGATGAGTATAATGACTTTTTTTTTTAAGTACAGGTTCCCACGGTGGTGGGATAAGCCCCCTGGTTTTGGAAGACTACCTTCTGCTCTTGGTCCTTCTGTTTTTCCATCCTGAAGAAGCCCATGTTTTCTGCCCCTAACTTTATGCCTGTATTCTATATTTCTAACCAGAACCCGGATTCTGCTCTCTGACTCCACTAAAAGGGCATCTATCAGGGGATCCATGCATGCTGTAACCCCTATCACGGGGTTACGTAGGCAGGTAGGTATGTAAATATAAAGTGTGCCTTTCCAAGCCTGCTTGGCTAGCATCTCCAAAGTAGACCAGTATTTTCAGCTAA
This sequence comes from Rhynchonycteris naso, assembly GCA_037038555.1. Taxonomy (NCBI): domain Eukaryota; kingdom Metazoa; phylum Chordata; class Mammalia; order Chiroptera; family Emballonuridae; genus Rhynchonycteris; species Rhynchonycteris naso. Next base: position 225,773,043 of record CM072999.1, read on the forward strand.
GGTTTTCAGAGGATGGGTCAAGTCTGTCCAGGATACTAAACAAGTCCATTAAAGCTACTGCCCTTTAGCTTCTTGGTGTTATAGAAGGCCCTAGGAAAAAGTCTTGCAACAATGACGTCATTATGTCATATTTTTTCCTTCTCCTAGGAACAGATGGAGCTCATAGCAGCTAATAATTCTTAAGCAAGTTAAAACAAGACCTGGGCCCTTTTCTTGGAAGAGAGACCACAATAAATGAGAAAAAGTAGTACCTGAGGAATAAAGCTTTTTTCTTTTTTTTACAGATGTGTGGGATTGCTATCTTTGTCTATACTCAAGAATTGGTAGAAACTTGGTCCTCTGTGTCCTCAACCAGGTTAAGTGTTATAACTGGGTGTCACCTCCTTTCCTGCAGGAACAGACAGACCCGCCAGAGCCTGGCTCTCACCAAGGGAATTGCACAGTCAGGAGGTCTAGGATTAAAACAGAAGAAAATCTATGAGCCTGTATACAGAGCACCTGAAAACTGCCTAATATGTATCTCAAAGCAAATAAAAGGGCAGTGAGTTTTAAAAGCCTTGTGGATGTCTTGGTTCGTCATCCCAGGACAAAGGGGGTCTACAGAAGGCTGGTCCAGGGGAAGAAGGTAGCTCATAATTAATAAATTATAATATTTTAAAATAATTTATCTATTAGAACAGAAGTAGACATGAAGAATTGATAGAAAATAGTCATGTGATAGTGGGGAAGGGTATTTCAGGACAGGGACACGGCATACACAAAGCCTTGGAAAGTTCTGGAAACCCACTGTAGTTCAGAATACTTAGGGCAGAGAGTACAAACAAGGGGTTGGGGAAACGTGAAGCTCAAGGTAACTGAGATTATGAAGAGACCCAACTATCATGCTAAGGTCAGTTTTACTCTGAAGGCCGTGGGTGTGGAGGGATAGAGATGAATTAGACACCTGAGGGCGAGCTGTCAAGTTTGAGTTGCTATTTAGGAGCTGGAGAGAAGGAACAAGGAAAATATCCAGATTTCCGACTTGAATCATCAACTTATCAATTAAGCAGATTACTACTTGTTCAAAGCATTTCTCTACTGTTCTTTTAGGTTTATAATTTTTTCCTATCATTGTTCTAAGTCTTTATGTAATAACATTTTCATTCCTATTCTTTCCCTCCAGACTCTACTTTCCCTCTTTATCTTGTGACTATTTCTCCTCTCTAGTACCTTACTGAGTCTTTTCTATTTGGTGCCTAAGCTTAAAAGCTTAAAACTCATGCTTTCAAAAAACTGATAAATATTTATCCAACTTTCTATTAGTTTTTCTTTCTTTTTTATTAAGTGAGTGGCAGAGAGGCAGAGAGACAGACTGCCGAGTGCACCCTGACCTGGATCCACCTGGCCAGCCCCCTATGGGGTGATGCTCTGCCCATCTGGGGCCATTCTCCGTTGCTTGGCAACCGAGCTATTTCAGCGCCTGAGGCGAGGCCATGGAGCCCAGGGCCAACTTGCTCAAACCAATTGAGCCATGGCTGCAGGGGGCAGAGAGAGATAATAAAGAGAGAGAGAAGTGGCGGGGGAGGAGTGGAAAAGCAGATGGTCACTTCTCCTGTGTGCCCTGACCAGGAATACAATAGAACCCAGGACATCCACATGCCAGGCGGACACTTTACCACTGAGCCAACTGGCCTGAGCTCTGTTAGTTTTTCAGTGCTTTAGTTTTAAGGGCAGAGGCATAGACAGAAACCTGATAAAATTTCTTCAATGAATAAGTGAACATGAGCACAGTTCTGTCCCCAAAGCCTAAAATCTGGAGGGGGACAGAACTGTGCTCATGTTCACTTAACAGGCAACTACAGTATAATGTGTTAATATTATAACAGGAAAGGGACAAGATCTGTCTATGTGAAGAGGGAAAGTGAAAGGCTGCAGACTTTCTAGAGGAGCTGATGTGCAGGAGTGCTGAGCTGTCTATGCAGATGCGGTGGGAGGAGGTCATTGAGGAAGTGGGTCACTGTCTACAGCGGTGGTGGGGAGTGTAATGTAGGACTGGAAACATATTTCCATCCCACTCACTCCCACTACTTTGTGACTGCGATGGCCATCACTTCCTTTCTTTAGTCAACCTGCATTTTAATTATGTTCCATCTGGAATTGGAGGAACTTAAACGTAATTATAGCTCAAACCTATGCCAGCTACCAAACCCTCCCAAATTTTAGTTTCCACCTATGTAACATGTAAGTAATACATGGGACACTTTGTATGGTTACTGTAAGACAATCAAAGTCCCAGATCCACAGTAAGTACTTAATAAATGGAGGAGGACCCTGGCTGGTTGGCTCAGTGGTAGAATGTAGGTCTGGTGTGTGGACGTCCTGGGTTCAATTCCCAGTAAGGGCACACAGGAGAAGCCTCCATCTGCTTCTCTACCCCTCTCCTTCTTGCTTCTCTCGCTCTCTCTCTTTGCTTCTCCTGCAGCCATGGCTCCACTGGAGCAAGATGGCCCCAGGAGCTGACATGGCTTCATCAACTCTGCCTCAGGTGCTAAGAAGAGCTTGGTTGCTGAGCAACAGAGTAACAGCCCCAAAAGTGTAGAGCATTGGCCCCTAGTGGGCTTGCTGGGTGGATCCCAGTCAGGGTGCATGTGGGAGTCTGTCTCTCTACCTCCCCTCCTCTCACTGAAGGAAAAAAATAAAAATAAAAAAGTAAAATGAAATAGAGGTAGTGGCAGTGGTGGTGATAATGGTCTTCTTAATAGTAGCAGTAGTTGTTTCACTATTAGATATGTTAACCAACTTAGAGATTTTTGAGGTGTATGATATGAATTGCGTATTAATTCTGTATATGTAATACCTTCTCTGTGAGGCACAAATTCATACTTATAATGAGATCCAGTTATAAACACTGTATCCTATCCCACTGACTTAAATTTATGTTATACGTGATTTTAAGTGATGCTCCTTCAAGATGTGCATTTCAATTCAAATGATTTAAATGGGAAACAAAATTTAACACCAGAAACCATAAAATGCCTACTATAGTCTGAAACAATGCTGAAAATTTGTTTTTAGATTAAAAAATACACACACACACACAAACTTTACACAACCATGAAATTATAACCGATTTCTTCTACCTTTAAAGTAGAAATATTTCCAAATAAAAACAGGAAGCAGGGTCATTTCTGGATGAAATGAAATTTCATCACAGTACACAAAAGACCCTGATTGAAATGATCAAGGAAAAACGTGAATGAATAGTGAAGGTGGAAAAGGGCACTTCAAACTGTGAGCTATTTCTGTTAGCTGTGGATCAGATTAAAGAAAAATAGCAGGTCAGCTCGTAGCTCTTTCTTGGAGAAGTAACACAACTTAGAAAAACAAATGCACAGACAGTACAGTAATGGAGGTCTTTCTGGAAACAGACCAATGACAATGAATGAGGACCCCAGAAAAATGTGGGAACATGAAAATGACAAGAAGGTGACCTGGTAAAAAGAGAGATTTTCAGTAAATAGCCTGAAACAATTAGCTAATAAAATGGAAAAAATACATAATTCTATTTCTACCATATAACATCTAGAAAAATAAATTTCACATGGATCAAAGACGCAAATGTAAAACATAAAAGTTGAAAGCACACACCATGAGATGATACCATAAAACTAAAATCTTGCTACATTATAAAAATGATGTGGGCCCTTGCAAGTTGGCTCAGTGGATAGAGCTTTGGGTTGGCATATGAATGTCCCGGTTCAACCCCTGGTCAGGGTATACAAGAAAAGCAACAACCTACTTCTCACCTCCTCTCTCTCCCTCTTTTCCCCCCAGACAGTGGCTTGACTGGTTCTAGCACCAGCCCCAGGTACTAAGAATAGCTCCATTGGTCCAAGAGCCAGCCCCAGGTGCTAAAAATAGCTTGATTGATTAAGTATCAGCCCAAGATACGGGTTGCTGGGTGGATCCCAGTCAGCATGGCTGTCTCACTGTTTCCCCTCCTCTCATTTAAAGAAAAAAAAAAACAGCTATGTGACAAAAATACCATAAACAAAGCTAACAGTTAAAATAGAGATTTTCAATGTTTTAAAAGACAAAGGATTAGCAAGCATAATATATAAAGAACTGGTACACTAAAGAATACAGGCAACCCAGGAGGAATTTAGGCAAAGAATATACCATATTTTTCGCTCCATAAGATGCACTTTTCCACTCCCAAAAGTGGAGGGGAAAATGCTCATGCATCTTATGGAGTGAAAAATATGGTATTTTATTAAATATTTTAACACACTATTTGGTTCAGAATATTTATTTTCTTATTTTCCTCCTAAAAACCCTAGGTGTGTCTTATGGCCAGCTACGTCTTATGGAGCAAAAAATATGGTAAGTAGGTCCAAAAAATATAAAGGAAGCACTAAGAAATAAAAAAATCATATAAAAACAACCTTAATCTATTGATAACAAGGTAAACAATGAGATATTTTTTACACTAATAATACTGGTAGAACTGTGAAGAAACCATGTGCTGGCAAGTATGTGCAGAAAATGTAGGCTTATGAAGTAGAGATGGGAACAGAAATTAGAAAAACTGTTCTGCAATGTTTAGCAAAGAATGCCCAGACTGTGCAGCTCACCAGTTAAGAGTTCTGGTTGTAGATCTCAAAACAGTACTGTGGACAGGCACAACAGTGGATCAACAGTATACCATAGAGTGGTACAACTCTCATGCTACAAACCTAGGTGATTTGGGAATTGGTGGCAACATTTCTGGTGGGGCCCATTTCTCACATTTAGTGGGGTAAGGCCAGGGACCAGGCCCTGAAATGTGTGGACATGTCCCACACAGAAAATCGTTCCAAGATGAAGGCCTTTTGAATATTCAGCTGGACAAACCTGTTTCTAATGATCTAACCTTAAATCCAACCCATTTTAGTAAAAAAGTCTTTCTTTTTTTTTTGCAGTTTAATATGCATTGAATTTTCAGGAATGTTGTTCTGAAATGAGCTGTTCACCATTTAACAAACAGCCACTGGCTACATCTGAGTCATCGGTGCCATACGTCTGATCAAACTGCATCTGCAGCTGACATATTCCTGGTGGCTGCAATTATTTGACTTGATCAGGCCTCCGGTAGAGCCAAACTGGAACATTTACATACAGCAATGGACTTGATCTTATTGTAACTCATTTTCCTTTTATTTATCCTTGATGTCATAGTTAAGTTATTGCACTGAAGTTTCTGAAATTAGGCTGGCAGGTTGATCGATTTTCTTTCAATTTCATTTCTAGGTGGATGTTCACTATATTATATACTTTTTATGATAACAAAACATTTTTTGTAAACCAGAAAGTAAAAAAACAGCATTTTTGTGGCTTCTGTGCCTAGAATGATTGCATTATTTGAATTATCACTCAGCAACAAACCCTGTGATTATGCTGTAAACACACTACATCTACACTAATCAATTTAGGGCCTAAAAATTGAAACTGCTCTCACCTCTGAACTGCCAGGCTTGTATTTCCCTGGTGCCTGGTGTCCGCAGAGGGAGTCTTGGGTTCCTATCTGATAGGGAGCTGGAATGTTTCTTGAGGTTAATCAAGGTCCTGAGAGTGAGCCGTCGGACAGCCTTAGATTGAACGCCCTGTTCAATCTTATTTCCACAAAAAGACCCTAATCTCCAGATCCACTTACAGGCCACCCTGGCATTAGACTGCCCTGCATCACTTGACACCATTCATGTGTCCTTTACCATTTTAATGAACACTTCTCCAATGGTTATTTTCCACAAAGTCACTTCAGGAATTATGGGATTTAGAGGATGCTATAGAACCTTATTATAGTCTAATGTATCATAATTTGAGAAGAATTCCTGTACTTTTTAGGTTTGACACCAAAAATCCACTGATGAGTTAGGTTTGTAGGTGTGAGCTGAGCACCATAGAGGAGACAGAGATGAAGACCCCTGAGACCCAAAATTCCTTCCATTTTCTGTCATTTTCTTACTGTAAGTGCTGTCCAAGTATTTTTAAAACTCAGTCACATTACTATTGATAATCTATTCTAATATCTGAGCCTTGGAGCCTGAGATTTTTGAGACCATGGCCATGTGTCTGCATCCTGATGTAGCCATGACTGTGGCACAGGTACAGCTTACTTGATATTAAAAGCTACTGAAGAAATGTAATTCCTAAGGGGAAAAGTAACATTATTAGAATGTTAACTAAATTTTACACAAACACAGGTCATTTTAATTCAAGTCAATACTTTTCTAGTGCATGCCTTACTTCCCTGTGAGAAGCAGCAGCTTTCTTTTTTTTTTTAATTAAGAGAAGGGGAGGCAGCCTGACCAGGCGGTGGCGCAGTGGATAGAGAGTCGGACTGGGATGCGGAGGACCCCGGTTCGAGACCCCGAGCTCGCCAGCTTGAGAGCGGGCCCATCTGGCTTGAGCAAAGGCTCGCTAGCTTGGACCCAAGGTCGCTGGCTCCAGCAAAGGGTTGCTTTGGTCCGCTGAAGGCCCGCGGTCAAGGCACATGTGAGAAAGCAATCAATGAACAACTAAGGTGTCGCAATGGCAACGAAAAACTAATGATTGATGCTTCTCACCTCTCTCCATTCCTGTCTGTCTGTCCCTATCTGTCCCTCTCTCTGTCCCTGTTAAAAAATAAATAAATAAATAAATAAATAAATAAATAAATAAAAGAGAAGGAGAGGCAGAGAGACAGACTCCTGCATGTACCAAGACAGGGATCCACCTGGCAAGCCCCCTATGGGATGATGCTAAGCCCACCTGGGCCATTGCTCCGTTGCTCAGTAACTGAGCTATTTTTAGTGCCTAAGGTATAGGCCTTGGAGCCATCCTCAGTGCCTGGGTCCAACCTGCTCAAGCCAATCAATCCATGGCTGTGGAAGGAGAATACAGAGAGAAAGAGAGAAGAGGGGAAGGGGAAAAGGTGGAGAAACAGATGGTCACTTCTCCTGTGTGCCCTGACAGGAAATTGAACCCGACATATCCACAGACAGGGCCGATGCTCTACCACTGAGCCAACTGACCAGGGCCTAAGCAGCAGCTTTCAAAGCAGCTCTGATATCATGGACTAACCACTATACAGATTAATTAAATCAGAATATGTTAATATAATTTCAAATATTAGTGAAGTTTTATATTATTATAGTGATGTCTTAATTTTATATTATAAAAACACAGTTGGTTAGTACTAGTGTTATAAAGTGATCAAACTTCTTTATAAAAGACAAAGAAATTTGTACTAGAGGGCTGGATTTATGGAGACACTAACCAAACATGGTTTATCCATTCTCACCAGAAAATGACAGATCAATATATTTCTATAATGTAGCAGATAATTTTATTATGAACATTCTAAATGACTAGCAATAGAGGACTGGTTAACTAAATTAAATACGATACAGTAATTAATAAGTTGAATTTTCAAAACTACTTAGGCACAGATAAAGCAGAATAAAAGGCACAGATAAAGCAGAATATAAACTTTTATATAGATAGAACTATATAAATAAAAAGAGAACTATAACTAAAAATAATAGTAGTGTTAGTGTTGAGATTATGGATGATCATTTAAAATAATAAAAAGTTATTAGACGCAAGCTACAAGGACTTTGAGTTAGCAGAATCAAACGAATGTAAGCTACATAAACCAATATACAGCAGAGGTGACACAGCAGCAAGAATGATCCTAAACAAGTCAACAGCACATCCACACTGAAGAAACAATCTGACTTCTACCCACACCATTTACAAAAACCAAATGCAGAAAGATTAGAGGTCTAAATCTCATGTGTAAAACAAAAAAACTTATAGAAGAATAACAAAGAACTTCTCCATGACTTTGGAGTAAGGAGATTTCTTCAACAGGATACAAAAAGCACTAATCATAAAAAACATTAAAAAATATTAAAATTAAGAACTGTTCATCAAAGGACACCTTTAGAGAGCAGGACGATTAACTCAGAGAGTAGGAGAAACTATCCGTAATCAATATATCCAACCTGGGAATTCTATGAAGAATATATCAAAAATGCCTACAATTAAATGCAAAAAAGGCAGAATCTAAAAACAAAAAAGTGAACAAAGATTTAACATGCATTTCATAAATAAGTAAAATTCAATGGTCAATAAATAAATAAAAAGGCACTTAACCTCACTAGTCATCAGGGAAACTATACATACAAGAATGGCTCAAATGAGAACAAAAACAAGTACCAGCATAAAGATCCTGATAACCGGAACTCCTGGTGAAAACATAAATGGAAATACTAAGCTTGAACATATACCTACCCCAGCAATAGCTCTTCCAACAGAAATGTGTACAGATATGTGTACAAAAGACAAGAATAGTCAAAGCAACGATATTTACAATAGCTAGATACTGGACATAAACTAAATGCCCTCCAACAGAAGAGTGGATAAATTGTGGCAGTCACACAATACTATAATAAGAATGAACTCATCACAATCTTATGCAGTGACCTATGGATCGCACAACCAGAACATTGAAGGAAAGAAGCCTGACATAGAGTATACAGTCTCTATGATTCAGGTTATACAAAACTTAGAAACAGGTAAAATTAATCTATGATGTTAGAAGTCAGGAGAGTTGCTACCCTTAGGGTTTGGGGGGGTGTGGGTGGCAGTACCTGGAAACACACTTGGCTTCGAGCATGCTGGTAATGTTCTGCTGCTGCTAGTAACACTGGCATATGTTCAGTTTATGAAAATCTATCAAGCTAAGGCTTAAGATTTGCATACTTTGCTATATGCCTATTATGCACCAATAACAATTTACTTAAAAATGTTATTGGGCACAAATTATGTGAACATTTAAAGTGTTTCTGAGTCCTTTAGAGATGTCATTAACTGCAATTAATAAACCATTTCAGAGCCTAAAACCTGGCAGCAAAAGAAAGAACATATGGTTTGTCTCCTTTTGTCTACATTATCCAATGACTAATGAGATATGTCTTTCACGTAACATCCTTACACGATTCTTCTGAACGTGTCTGTCCTTGAACAAATCACTTCCTTATTCAAATATGGCTGCTTGCGTCTGTCTCCCCTCAGGTTCCTCTGACACTCCATGGTTCATTCAGAAGTGGGTTCTTCTAAGCTCCCCTTGAAAGATGCTCAAAAGGTTTTCTTTTGTTTTTGGTCTGTTTTAATCGTCAGGAAGACAAAACAATTTGTAGCAAGTATCACATAATTCTCTACTGCAGCCTTTATATATAAAAAAAAATCCAACACATTACCCAAAATATTTCCAAGTGTCTCTTTCCACTCTTACCAGCTACCACTGCTGAAATCCAACTACCATTAGAGTAAAATCATCTCAACTCACATCATGGGAAATGTTTCTTTAGCTCTATAAGAAAAACAGAAAAGTGCTGCAAAAAGTAGGACAGCAAAATAATGTGAAAGTTTTGCCAAGTTGTCTGTTTCCATGACATGGTCCATGGCAGTCTTGTGTATGTGAGTCTCTGGGCAAAGACCCAAGAAGCACTGTGAGATTAGATCATCACTTCTAAGTGGTCCTCACATAGGAGGCCCACGAGGGGATGTCAGAAGAACCTCCTTCCCTTTACCAGGGCACAGAGGTGTGTTTTCTCAAACAACAAGTGTCTTTGTGGTTTATTAACAAGCTTTGTCCCCAATGAAACCTGTTGCAAACTAAAGAATTTCACTGTCACACAAAGCAGAAATTCTGATGGAGCATCTGTGAAGAAGCTTTCATAAGACAGACTAATGCAAGCATTATTCACTGTGCCCTGCCTCTGCTACTAGTGGAGTTAGATTAACGATAACCAAACCCTGCTGGCTCTCTGTCCCCACCAGTTCACAGAGGATCTTATTTGGAACCTGCCCATCACCTTCTCTGGGCTGCTCCTCACAGGCCCAACAGGCATTAAAACTCTGCAAGGGTCTCTGAGTAGGGAAAACGCTTCTTCTCTGTGTCATGCTGTTAAGGATATAAGACTATGACCTCTTCCAGGTTTTACTCATCTTCCAAAGGTCTCGGTTGGGGAGCAACGGGACTGGGCCAAAAGGCAAGTTAAGTGACAGGAATCCACCATTCCTCCCTCTGCAAACTCAAGCTTAGCTACTGGATTTCTCTGTCATGGCTGGTTGCTTGTTCCTCAGGAGTTCCCTTGCAGGAGGCACCTCCATCACCTTCATGGGCCCATTCTACCAACTATCTGGCTAGGCCCAACATCTGAACCCCAGAGATGATGCAGTCCGTGACGACACCGATCCTTGGTACTATTTGAGTTACTGTTCTACATTAAGAAAATGGCTCATCATGCCTGACCAGGCAGTGGCGCAGTGGACAGAGCGTTGGACTAGGATGCAGAAGACCCAGGTTCAAGACCCCAAAGTCGCCAGTTTGAGCGTGGGCCCATCTGGCTTGAGCAAAAGCTCGCCAGCTTGGACACAAGGTTGTTGGCTCCAGCAAGGGGTTGCTCGGTCTGCTGAAGGCCCACGGTCAAGGCACATGTGAGAAAGCAATCAATGAACAACTAAGGTGTTGCAATGGCAATGAAAAACTGATGATTGATGCTTCTCATCTATCTCCATTCCTGTCTGTCTGTCCCTATCTATCCCTTTCTCTGACTCTCTCTGTCCCTGTAAAAAAAATAAATAAAAAAGAAAATGGCCCATGGTGTCTGGCAGAAGAGGGGGGTGTAGCAACACTTCTGAGTAAACTCAGGAAGTGGGAAAAACCTTCAGGGTGTATGGGGGCAGGTTTCCAGGTCTAACACCATATTAGGTTGGTAAGTGACTTATCAGGAAAACAAAGTCATCTCTAAAACAGTCTCCTTTTTAGTTAACATCAGGGATTTCAGGGTGTTGGTCAGGAAGCTCAGTTGGTTAGAGCGTCAGTCTCAATAGGCCAAGGTTGTGTGTTCAATATCCGGTCTGGGCACATATAAGAATCAATAAATGAATGCATTAAGGAGTGGGAAAACAAATCAGTGTTTCTCTTCTCTCCTCTCTAAAAATTGATCAATAAAAAAATTAAAAAGGACTTCTTTAAAATTTTGTAAACTTTTATAGCTTGCTTGTAAATTGTCAAGTCCAGCAAGTGCTCAGAACTCATCCATTTTACAGATGAGGAATCAGAGGGGTGCAGTGGGGAAAGACTGACCCCAGATCTCAGTCACTAGGAGGAAGCCCATTTTCCTGACTCCCAGGCCAGGGCCTTTTCCTCCATGCCATGCTTCCTTAGTGTATGCCAGATAAGATAGATGAGTTATATATTTCCAAGGCAAATCAATAATCATATTTCTGCTCCTTTCCAGAAATCTCACTCACAAGCCTTTCTTCCACTGAAGGAAAAGTTAAAACATCAACTCTGACAGAGGAGAGGAAGAAGTACTGGGGGCAGAGAGGCAGTGTTAGATACAGGAACAGGGAAAGAGCCCCTGGGAGAGAGGATGAAGCAGTAACTCCTAAGATCCAGTGTGTATTCCCAATATCATCCTCAGAGAGGGGCAAAGGCCTGGACCCGTAAGTGCTGGGGGCTTTGCCTATAAATACATTTATATAGGCGAAACGGTTTAAAATTAAGATCAACTGAACCTTCAAGGGACAAAAGGGGAAAGCACCTTGGTAACATAAATACAATCTCTTAAGGAGACTGGGGGAGCACCAGCTGTTCTATCCTAGCCTTGGCCCCACTACTGGCAACATTTAGAATCGCAGGTGCCAGTTTTTTATTTTCCTTGATTTCTTTTAGGTACTTAAAAGTTGAATTTTCTTTTGTTCTTTTTATTCTTTTCTATTTTCATGTAAAAAGATATGCATTACAATGAGTAAAGCAAGAGTGGCACATATTGTCTTGTCCTTTCTCCTGATAAACACTCCTCTCACTAATGCTTAGTGTGCAGTGCTTCCACAAACAAAATGCATACACACGTCACTTTTTAATTCATTCGGATTTTTATCTTGGCTTACTATGTGAGGCAGAGATGTGATTTTAACTAATATTTTATTTTTGAAAATAACTGGCCTTGGCTGGTTTGCCCAGTGGTAGAGCATCAGCCCAGCGTGTGATCCCAGGTTCAATTCCTGGTTGGCGCACACAGGAGAAGCAACCATCTAATTCTCTACCTCTCCTCTTCTTTCTCTCTCTTCCCCTCCTGCAGCCATGGCTCAATTGGTTTGAAAAAAGTGGCCTCAGGTGCTGAGGATCACTCCATGGCCTCTGTCTCAAGCACTAAAATATGGCTCCATTACTGAGCAGAGCCCCAGATGGGCGAGAGCATCACCTCCTAGTGGGCTTGCCAGGTGGGTCCCAGTCGGGGTACATGTGGGAGCTCTCTCTGCCTCCCCTCCTCTCACTAAAAAAAAGAAAAAGAAAAAGGTGATCTAATGTCTTAACTCTATGAGCGGGGACGGGGACATACACAGAAAAACACACACACACAATTCCTAAGAACTGCATGTCTTCTGGGGGGGGGGCGGGGTAGCGTGTGTGGGCTTCATCTATGTGGTCATCAGAATTCAAACTGGCTTTGTCTCTGAGAAGTCACTGTGGCAGGGACTGATTTAGAGACAGATTTCTTTGCCTTCACCGAAGTATTTCTTTCGTGTTAATATAGTCTGGGGAAATGAAGATCTCCTATTTTTTTAGGAGAATGATGGAATTATTATCTATCCCACTCTTAAAGTTGTTATTAGACCAAAGTCCTGAGATGAGAAAACTTGACAATTCTGTTTTGATGATTGCATATATTTTGACTATAGATTGTTTCACCCCATTTTACCCAATAATCCCTTCTCTGCCAAACTAATTTGGAATTTTCACACCCTTCCTTACAACCTACCCAGCTTCCACTTACTTCCAATTGAGAGGGAAATTCCCCAGATCACACGAAGGACCTGAAACTCTAGAAACACCGTTTGGGAGGCAGAAGAGAGCACTACAGAATGTCTGTCTATGCTAACTTGGGCAGTTTCCTGTTCAGCCCATTTTAGAATGTGGGCTTAGTTTATCTGTGTGGTTGGTCCTACTGGGAGGGTAGAGCTTGTCCTGATTTAGAGTTAAGTGTGACTCAGGAGCAGTAGGAGGACAGTGCGTGCTGGTCATTAACCTCCATGTCCAGCAGGAAACCGAGCTCAGTAGTTCCCAGGTCAACCTAATTGCAGGCTTTTGTCTTTTCCATGTTAGCATAACTTTTTAAGTAATTAACGATCCTAAGTCACTCTCTGATTATTGCTGCAAATGTGTGTTAATAGCTATGGTCTGAACTTCTTATGCCTCTGCTGAGTCCTACATGTACCAGGAGAATTATTTACTATTCAGAATTCTGCATGTCTCAACTGCAGATCTTCTGCATAGTAACACAGCAGTCAGACTTTTCCAGATGCAAATGTATAAGGAAGAGCTTCCTAATATCAAAGGCAAAATAATTGGACTAAGCATCATTAACCACTGACTGTAATGATACCTATAAGCTTGAGCCACTGTTCTAGCCTGCTTCACATCTCTCCTCACCTCTGAGGTCCTGGAGGGCCACAGCCTCATAGAAAGGAAACCAAAACCATGGGGATAAAAGTGTGACAGGCTCTAACCACCCTTGAAAGGTGAGCCCTTCATTAATAATATGTACCGCTCGCGTATTCTGCTCTTGGACTCGTAAGATAACCTGACATTGTTCTTCTGGGAAGACTTCCAGTTTTTAGGGAATCCTGTGCTTGGTTTTGTTTTATTGTTGGCTTCAGTAACTCCCTAGGAAATTTAACCAGCTGCCAACTGACCCTATTCACAAACAGAGAACACAAGGGCCTATTGTAAACCCAGTGACAATATTCAAATTGGCTAAAAATTCAGCACCTCAGAGCTACAGAATAAATTTTGCTGGACCATCCTGAGAATCTTTTTGCTATTACTACAGTTTTTCCAACTCCTTCCATCAGATTTGGGGAGGATGGGTGCACTTATTACCAAATCTGTTCTCCTTGGTTGGTTTCTTACAAATCTGTTTCAAACAGTCCTATTGCTTTTAGTTAAATTGGTGTTTTGATTTTGAAATGCCGTATCTTTATATACCCATGATTCTTCTATGTTCACTCCAAGAGAGGGAAGTATCTGTGTTGGTTCTGTGTGTGGTGAGGAGCTATGGCACAGAGCAAAAGATTTGCTGTTCAAATCTTAAGTCTTCGCAAAAAAGAGAAGATTTTAGATTAACTGTGAATTTCCAGGGCTTTGACTTCTGTCTCAAGTAATATCGTTTTCATGCCTTGAGTAATATAAACACTAACACTGACTTAATAGTTGGGAGGAGTATATGTGCAAATTATCTTTAATGTTTGTAGAATGTTTTTAAGATATATACTGCACAGTTTTACTTTCTGATTCTGCTTAATGCTTCTCATCCTGGTACATCCCTGTGATAAAAAAAAAAATTTTTAAAAAGCATTTTTCTGTGATGAAAATTATTTAAAATTCACTTCCACCACCTTTAATGAAAATTGACAGAATTCTTTACACCATCTTCTCTGCTTGGCTACATTCACACCTTTCCCTACACATATTATTAATTAACCACATCTCTGTAAATTACATATATTTATTATAAAAACAAAGAACAACAATGAACAAGTTGAGACCTTTAGAGCTGTTAATTTCTAAGAAGACTACTTAAAACAGTCAAGTGGTCTTTGATAGAAAAGTAAGCTGGAAGTTTCATCATTCACCAAAACCACCTGGAAATGATTTGAAAGTTTTCAAAGTTACTATTCTAATAGGTATTACTTCCAACCTAACCATTACTGGCCTTTGAAATATAGAAGCTAAAAGCAGACTGGACAGATCAAATGCTGTAGATAAAAGCATTTTAAAAAGCACACAGTGCTATAAAAACATAAGGTGGTGGTATTAAAAATGGATTTGGACATGAAATCACAAACTCATTCATTTCAGCAATTCCCTTAAATCTTGGACGAGGGCAGAAAACAGTGAGACTTTAACCCAGATCCCGTTCCCCGTCTTATGGGGTCCTTTGGGCCAGTCGACTTTAATCAAATTACACTCCCTCCCTAAAGGATCAGAAACAAACTGAGAGGTTCTGGTCGAGCGCCATAGCTTTTCACTCAAAGCTATCGTTCTCACTTTCATAAAGGACGTTTGAAAACTGTGATCAAATTTGAAAGTAACTTTTCAAGATTTACGGGTAGACTTTCTGACAAAGAAGAGTTTCATATTTGTGGCAAAGTTAAAGTTTCTGGCTGCAGCAAAATAGTTGGTGATTAAAAATAGTCACAAGGACAATGGCAAGTCCTCATATAAACTGATAAAGGGATTAACAATAGTAAAAAAATTTAAAAATATGGCAGAAGAGAAGTGATAAATTGCCCAAAGGCAGAGATTATACATACTCAAGATGCACTGTGTCTCTTGACACTGTGTAAACAAGAGCTCAAGGAATAGCTGCTGAACTGTACCAAACTCATAAATATATATTCAATCCTAATTTTTTTCTTTTTTTCTAAGTGAGAGGAGGGGAGATAGACTCCTACATATGCCCCGACCAGGATCCACCCTGCAACCCCTGTCTAGAGCCATGATCTGTCCTTCTGGGGCCTCTGGCAACCAAGCTATTTTTAGCACCTGAAGCGGAGGCTTCACAGAACCATCCTCAGCGCCCAGGACCGATGTGCTCAAACCAATTGAGCCATGGTTATGGGAGAGGGAGAGGGAGAGAGTGAGAAAGAGATAGAAAGAAAAGAAGGAGGAGGAAGGGTTGAGAAGCAGATGGTCACTTCTCCTGTGTGACCTGATCGGAAATCAAACCTGGGACATTCACATGCCAGGTTGATGCTCTGCCACTGAAACAACTGGCCAGGGCCTCGATTCTAATTTGACACAACAAACAAGAGTTAAAAACTATGTTCACATGTAAGCTGTATAAAGAAGACATATGGAAGAGCATATGTCATCGGTGGTTATATCAAAGGAGTGGTTACAAGAAATGAAACTATTAATTTCTGACATTTTTGTATTGTTTGGATTTTTACTATAAGCATGTATTTCTTTTGGCATCCAAGTGAGTGAAATCAAGATAAAAACTTATCAGCTAAATCTGTCAACAAAGAACAGATATTATTTACATGAAACAGTTCAAATTGTGTGTGTGTGTGTGTGTGTGTGTGTGTGTGTATGTGTGTTTCTAAACAAAAGAAAACACCCTAGGGTTATACTCTAGTTCAGTGGTTCTCAAAGTGTGCGCCTTAGAAGATTTCCAGGTGCACCCTATGGTATTCCAGAGAAATATGTGCCTGTTGGGGACCAAAAAACCAACAGGGTTTTTGGAGTTTAGATTTTGGGGGGACTGAGGTGTGGGGAATTGGCTGTAAGCTGACAGTCTGCCCAACCCCCACCTCACTTGCCTGATTAGGTTGCAAAAGGCCCTTAAGCTATGGTGCTGGATTGTTTACACTACCCCCCATGTTCCCAGAAAGACTGGAGGCAAGTTTCTTCTATCCTTTGTTTGGTGTAAAGTTAAGATGATATGTATGGTGGGGGTTTTCTGCACTCAACACAATTAAGAGTAAAAGAGAGGAATTCTTCAATGTATTGATGAGAAAATGAGAGTTTGTCTTTCAAATATATGCCCAAACATTGAAGAAATCATAAACACAAAAATGAAAACACACATTTGCGCCAGAACCTGCTGAGTTTACTAAATCTTACTAAAAATGTATCTATATATATAAAAAGATCACATTTTTGTTGTTTTTTAATTTTTTAACCCTTCTTTTTCACAAATTCTAAAAAGCATAACTCAAAAAATGTAACATAAAAAATGTTTTCTAATGTCAGAAGAAATTTAATTTTGTTGTATTTATTTCATTTAATTACCATAAAAGCACGCTTTAACTTTACTTTTTTCCTTTAATATTTGACTTAATTATTATAACATATTTCTCAGAAATTTGCATATAGTGCACCTATAATTATTGGTAGGATTTTAAATGCACCCCGACTTCAAAAAGTTTGAGAACCACTGGTCTTGTTTGTAACTATTAGCTCCTGAAAATGTAATAGTGAACTTAATGAGCAAATATACTTGCTAGAGGAAAAAAAAATACATTCAACTAGTATTCACTGAGCATTAGTGAAATGTTAAGCAGTTATCTAATAACTAAGGACTTAGAGAATATGTGTAGGTTAATTTATCGACAGCCTTTTTTTTTTTTTTTTACGGGGACAGAGAGCCAGAGAGAGGGATAGATAGGGACAGACAGACAGGAACAGAGAGAGATGAGAAGCATCAACATCAGTTTTTCGTTGCCGTTGCAACACCTTAGTTGTTCACCGATTGCTTTCTCATATGTGCCTTGACCGCGGGCCTTCAGCAGACCAAGTAACCCCTTGCTCGAGCCAGCAACCTTGGGTCCAAGCTGGTGAGCTTTTGCCCAAACCAGATGAGCTGGCGATCTCGGGGTCTCGAACCTGGGTCCTCCACGTCCCAGTCCAATGCTCTATCCACTGCACCGCCGCCTGGTCAGGCTACAGCCATTCTTATTAACAACCAATTATATCCCCTTCCAGCCTTGTAGGTAAGCAACCCTTACACTCTGAACACAAAATCAAAGGTTATACTTTCTTATTATCAAAGGTTCTTTTATTCATGAGTCAACATTATTACATGTAAGAACAATTAAGTTGCCCACATTCTGCCTAAGTTTGGAGGCATTTAGCTCAAGTAAAATTTGGCAAAGCCTTTTAAGAAAAGACTAATTTTTTCTGGTGTTGTGAACTGCCTATC
Organism: Rhynchonycteris naso; assembly: GCA_037038555.1. Taxonomy (NCBI): domain Eukaryota; kingdom Metazoa; phylum Chordata; class Mammalia; order Chiroptera; family Emballonuridae; genus Rhynchonycteris; species Rhynchonycteris naso. Next base: position 225,790,829 of record CM072999.1, read on the forward strand.
AAAGTACAAGGGCATATTCTGCAACTTAAAATCTAAAAATGGGCCTTCTTCCCTCGTCTGGCTCATAACTAAGTAACCATTACTGAATACACCTTGCTTTCGACTTAAGAAGCCAAACCTACTAACCTGTCTCAGTCAACTCAATATGCACAACAAATAATTGCGCTTTTCCCTGACCTCCTTCCATGGCTTCCCACCTACTGTCCCACTTGGTCTCCCAGCTCCCTCGGTGACCGGACTCCTCTAGCTCTAGGCTGTTGTTGCCAACTCTGCTGGTTGCCACAGTGGCTGCTTCAACCTACTCTATTTTTTTCTCCCAGACACTGGAAAAAGTCTTAGCATTTATATTCAGTAGCAATGTAATCTCAAGAAAGAACTTTATTGAAAAAGAGTTTAATGAAATCTTATTTGAGTACCTAGGTAACAAAACAAGATAATTGGACTTTCTTCCCAAATTGGGTTTGGTCAGTGGTGACGTCGGGGCAGATTGGATGCTCAGCCCCAGCCCCATTCCAGCCTCCTTCACCTGTAGCACCTTGTGTTATCCTTAGACCAGACAGAATTTCAACTTCATTCTATAGGGCCGAACTGTTTCTTATGATTTGTTCCATAAACACTGATGGAACATGCACTTAGTTCAAAGTATACTACAGACACTATCAGAGATACAAATATACAGTTCGCTTTACAAAGAGAGGGAGATGGAGTTAATAGATTCAAATGCTCATCTTCCTCTCCATTAATCCATAGTCCTATTTTCAGAATCTAAAACTTGATGAGGCATTCTGAAGAAAAGAGAAAACAAAATATATTCTATGATGTACACAAAGCAAGTCTACAGACTTGTTACATTAAAATTTTCTTTTAAATTTATTGATCTGAGAGAGAGAAAGACATGAATTTGTTGTTCTGCTTATCTAAACTTTTATTGGTTGATTTTTTTGTATGTGTCCTGACTAAGGATCAAACCTGCAACCCTGGCGTATCGGAATGCTCTATCATACTGAGTGGCCCAGCTAGGGCCAGACTTGTTACATTTTAAATTAAATTTAAATTTGGCCACGATGTAAGTTTTGGAAATATTTTTATATTACTTAGAGTTAGAATCAATAAATCCAATTTATCTGTAACTATACCAGTAAACTAATATCCTTTTATTTTCATATTTTAACATAGATTTAACACACCATTGGTTTCACTTACAAACTTTTCTAACCTCACAAAGGGAACTGTTTTTCAAATTTGGTATCCAAAACACTATGAGTATATTGGACTTATCCAAAAAATTAAACTTTTATGGGCCAAACAAATCTAGAAAAGACTGAAAGTTGCTCAAAAAATGTTATTTTGAAAGACCTGAGTAAGACCAATGTTATCTTACTTGAAAACTTACAGATCTCCAATCTCCAGCTGTGGACAGTCCAATGGTATGGCACATCTGGGCAAATTAATATATCTGCACATGAAAGAAGTAGCCACATATGTGCACGTAAACACAGCCTCGCCATCTCCTGTCTCCTCTAAGTCTGAACTTGAATGTGGGTCCTTGGGAGAAATTAATTCCTGGTGAACACAATAAACATCAGAAGCAACAAAGAAGCACATGACTAGTAGTCAGATTCTGGAAACTCACGTTCCTAATACAAGCTAGACCTACAGTCTTCCTTTCTGATCTGTGGCCCCTCCATTTTCCCACATATAATCTAGAAACCAAATACCATCAAGTGAATAACTGTAATAATATTACCTAGATCTTCCATACATTCTTCCCCCTGCTCCAAATTCCATTCCTCTCCGTGCTCAAAGGAGCACCTGGGAGGAAAGTACAGTCAGACTTCTATTCACTCACTCCAGCACAGAGCATGTGTCCCATAACATGCACACCCTGTGGAATAGGCCCCGGCTCAGCAGCACAGAAATGCCCAAAGAAAGATGATCTTTGCCCACGTGCTTAAAGACACCAACTGAAACTACAACAATGCTCCCACGTTCTAAAAGAAATGGATTAAAAGAGTGTTAGAACTCAAAGGAAGAAGTCAGAAGCATCTGCCTAGAGTAGCTGGGAAGCTGTCAGAGAGGTGCATTGAGCTGGTACTTTTTTCTTTTTCTTCTTTTTTTTTTTAGAGAGAGGGAGAGAGAAACAGGAACATGGAGTTGTTCTTGTATGCGCCCTGACCAGGGATGGAGCTGGGGTTGGAGCCTGAGTTGACCAGGTCGTGCAGAGAAAAAGAACACTTCAGGAGAAGAGACAGCATGTTCTGAAGCACGGAGGTATAAAAATCCCGACGTAATCACTGCTGGTGGGAAAGTAAACTGGTTCAGCCACTATAGAAAACATAATGGAGGTTCCTCAAAAAATAAAAACAGAACTACCAAGTGACCCAGCAATTGCAGTTCTGCCCACATATCCAAAATAAACATAGGACTTCGAAGAGATCTATGCACTCCCAAGTTCACTGCATTATTCACAACAGCCAAGACGTGGAAACAAAGTGTCTGTCAAGGAATGAAAATAGATAAGGAAGTTGTAATATGTATACACACGTACACAATGGAGTATTATTCAGCCCTAAGAAAGAAGATAAATCCTGCCATTTGCAATAACACGGATTATGCTAAGTCAGACAAAGACAAAAATTGCATATCACTTATACATGAAATCTAAAAAAGCCAAATTCATGGCAAAGGAGTAAAAGGATTGTTAACAGAGGCTGGGGGAACTGAGGATATATTGCTTTAGGGTACTAACTTGCAAACTACTAGTAAGGCCTAGAGACTGAATGCACAGCTTAGTGATTATAAATGACAATACTGCATTATAAACAGGAAAGTTGCTAAGAGACTAAATCTTCATTGTTCCCACCACACACACACACACACACACACACAGACAAATTGTGTGATGTGATAAAGGTGTCTGCTAACACTTCAGTGGCAATGATATTCCAAACATAAATGTATCAACACATTGTATATCTTAAACTTACAAGGTATTGTATGTCAATTACAACTCAATAAAAATTATTTGTAAAAGAATCCTGACTTACTCAAGTGGTGAAAAGGGAAGCAGAAGGGTTGTGGGGGTAGAAGCAGACGGAGAAGATCTGGGAGAGGCTACACACAAAACCCGTCTAAGCTCCTAGGATGCAGCATCAGCAGTGAGGAAGAATAAGGGCCAATGGAAGACATTTCTCCTTGGGGACTGGGGTGGGGGTGTCTCACCCCCTCACTTCCACACAGTGTCTCTTTCCAAGCTGATAAAACTGACAAATTCTCATTGTTCAGCTTCTCTCTTCTACCTCTGGAGATGATCCAACCCACTTCTCCTGTCCTTCCCAACAGTTTTCTTCCAGGAAAGATCAGGGCTCTGGTTTCAACTCTCACTACCCAAACTGAGAGAACACCCAGTTGCTCCGAGTCTCAGATTCCCTTTTTATAGGAGGAAAAGACTGGACGACACGAACTATAAAATTCAGGGACTCCGTAAGCTGAATGTAAAAAATATCACATTTTCATTTTAACAATCACAGAAAGGGAGGAGAATCAGTAACAGAAATATTTAAAATAACCTCACACAACTACACAGAAAACCAAATCTAGCTAATAAGGGATAGCTGGGAGAGTGTAATTAGTTGAACAAGTAAATACTTCTTGGTCTCAGTTTTCTCATCTGCCAAATGAAGATAATAAATTGACCCTCCAATTTGGTGTGAGCCTTAAATGAGAAAATATATACAAAAATGGCTCTCTGAACACCTAGTATGCAAAAGATTGAAGTAAATGTTGATTCAATCTAATTTGATGTCTCTCTCCCATCCAAGTATTGACCAGGCCCAATCCTGCTTAGCTTCCAAATTCAGACTAGATCGGGTGTGTTCGGGGTGGTATGGCCATAGACTTGATGTATCTCGATTGAATTTGTAAGTGCAGCATCCTTTGTATCAGTTAACAAAAGATATGCAAATATAATTACATTGCATAAACTTTCAAAAATGAAATTTTATAATTGTCATTTTGGAAAAATTGAAGGCTGTGGTTCTGAAGAAAAACAACTATTATACAATAAATCTACTAATTGCTGCTTCTGTAGAGATCTAAAAGAAAATGTTCCTCTCTGCTACCCCCAGGGGAAGGGGGTTTTGCCTTTGATTTTCAAAGCATATCTGATTTCTTCCAGCCATTACAGAGTCAAATAATAAAGATGGGTTTAGATACAACAGTGAAGTAAATGAATAACAACTCTTCGTACTTCAGTTCTGCACTTAAACCAATAGACCCAAATCCTTTGAAATGTGATCATCAATGCAATTGTGCAATGAACTGCTGTAAATTAACAGACCGTCATCTGGGAAACATAAAACAAACCTGTGACAATGTGCTTCTAATTGCATGGGAGATCAGGATGTTAGTGATATTTTATATTCTGCTTCATTGCCCACTAAGCAGCATATATTTTCATAATAATGCTTTTTCCCAGTAGAAACAACTCAAGGAATCATAACTCAATTTCCAAGATGAAGAGGAAACCAAAGGGAAAAAATATACAACTGAAACAATGCCCCTAGTATTTGGATGAGAGGTGGGAGGGGCAGGAGAAAGAAAAGGGCCAAGATAAATTTAAATGACTACTCTGAAATAGTTCTTCAGGTTCGAACAGCAAGCTAAACTCATCTCAACTTCTATGGTTTAACAATTCAGGCATCTCTAAACATGATAATAAAAAACGCCTGCCTGCCATGTGCAGAAATCTGGGCTGGGCAGAGGGGTAGGCTATAGACTTCTGCAGATGAATCCCGCATGTGTTAACTATGGCCCACAAATCACAAAACCCACAGAGCATTCATATGCCCATCAACCAACAGCTTAGCATCTTTATAAAGACGGAGTTAAAGGTTAAGGTTACAAATGTCACACATGGGCTCTGGTACAGAGAATAGGCTCCTGTTCACGCTCACACAGACACCCGTCTTTGTTCTCTATTCAGACAGATTGGAAATCTGTGGAAAGGCTGCCCCCTTGTGTTCGTCTGGGTGCAGCTGTAGCCCTAGCTAGAGCTGGAACAAGTGGCTACATAGGCCTTTTAGCAACCTGACCAGCATAACTGCTTCAGAGAATAGCCACTCAACCTCTGCCCAGAAATCAAGGCCAGTGTGAGTGATGATCACCGCTTGTGCTCTCCAGGAGCATGGCATTGCCTCGGAACTGGTTCAAGAATGGAAGAGAACGCTGTCTGGACCCCTCTGGAGGCACAGCCATGGGTATCTTGTCCTTGAGTTTTTTGAAAGCTCCGGGCTGTGAGAAGACATTGCTGATGCAGTCGGGGTCACCCTAGAATCTATGTAAAAACAATTAATTAAATAAATTTTTAAAAAAAGGGGGTGGAAGGCCTCTATGTCCAATGGCTTTCTGAATGTCACCTAGAGCAATCCGCAGATAGAAGGGCAGAAAGACAGGACACTGACAACAGCAAAGTAATTAAAGGTGATAGAAAAACCCAAGTCACAGGAGGTGAACAGGTTCCTAGAAAACCAACCAGGAAAAAGGGCAAGGCTACAAATCACCGGACCAAACCTTACTTTATAATGATATACATTCAGGTCTGGAAGTTGCCATAAAAGTGGCCAACTTGTCAGAGGTCTCAACTGGGAAATGCAGTGCTGCTTCTCACACAAGAGGCTGCCTTATTAACTGGTTTGGAATCAAAACTGTGAAGGGCCTAAAAATAACTTGGAAGATTAAATTAAAGTAGCCAGTGTGGGAATCTAACCATGTGGGTGGTATAGAACCAAACATACTAAGTGCTAAAGACATGTGAGAGAATGATTAGGCTATAAAATTAAGCAAGCAAAGGTTTATCTTTTCATAGTAAACAATAGTTTACTACATGTAAAAAACAATGCATCCTGAGAAAGGAAGGCTTATCAAACACATTGATTTTCCCTCCTCCCTGCCCCATCTCTGTCCACCCCCAAATCTCAAGTAAAATGTCCAAAGAAAGGTAAAAATTAGGGTATATTAACACAGGAAAAGGTCTCATCCAAATGCCAAAAACTTTGAAATATGGAACTAGATAAAAAGTCACCCAGGCATACTTGAATTAATTTATACCACCAAGACAGTGGTTGGTCTCCCCAGAAGACAAAAGAAGAGATCATGGACCTCACAAATACCCCAGAGTAAGGCCAAGGGCAAAAGATCCTGCTGCAGAGTTAACTTTGGCTGCTGCTGCTATGACTTAATCTGAGACAGCCAGGCCTGAGGTCCACAGCAAAGGACCCTGTATGAAAATGGGAAGGGCTTCTCCCTAGAAGAGATTAGCACTGGACTAATTTTAATGTTTTGCAATGACTTGGTCCTGACAAAGTTAGGAAACCAGGACAACACATAGTGCTGGATTTAATTAAGCCCAGTCCTTCCCTAACTCCTTTCACTAAAAATGGCTCAGTACAATAAAATGTGTAGGTGCCTCCCAAATGAACTTATAAATTCAAACAAATAAAACTGTCTCCTACTATAGGAACATTTGTATGTGTGTATAAATGCATGCATGGATAAAAGGTGGAGGAATACCCATTATACTGGGAACACCTAGAGTAATTACCCCTAGTTTTCCCTACATTGTTGAGCTGTATAGTAAAAGAAAGTGATTATGACTTACTTCTGTAAATAAAATTAAATCTGTTAATATAGACATTTAATGTACTAGAATGAGATAAAATGACATCAAGTTAATATAGAGGAATAAATGTCCAAGAACAGTAAAAAATTGAGATGAATGGTGATAAAAACTAGATTAAAAAATGAGCTACTGGAATTATCAAAACCAATTAATATAGATTGGTAAAAACACCAGAATAGCAAATAGAGCCCAGAAAGAGACTACAGTATTTACAGAAATCCCACAACCACAAAGTGGCAGAAAAACGTGAGGGTGGGGAAAATGAGCCCGAGCATTTAGCTTCCCGTTACCCTGGTCCATGCTGCAGAAGAGCTCCGATGTATGAGCACAGGAAATTCGTGTAACATAAAACATTTCAAAGAACACTGCAAAACAGAGCACAGGTGCCACAGTACGGGATAGAGAATAAGAGAATTAAAGAGAAGAGACCAGTGAAGCTTACGTTTCAACAAGCACACCTTGGAGAATACTGTACAAAATCACAATGGGGGCATCTAGGCCGTGCCTTCCCTCGGGAGCACCCTTATCCCAAAAGATAAGAAAGGGGCTTCAAGTGACTCCTCGGGACAATTTTGGCCTTAGGAAGTCTAGGACAAAGGTCTCTTCTTTTGTTTTAGGAAGAGAGAGAGAGACACGGACAGACAGGAAGGGAGAGAGATGAGAAGCATCAATTTTTCGTTGCATCACCTTAGTTGTTCAGCCGAGCCAGTGACCATGGGGTTATATTGTGATCCCATGCTGAAACTAGTGACCCCGTGCTCATGGTGGTGAGCCTGCACTCAAGCCAGGGACCTTGGGGTTTCAAACCTGGGTTCTCAGCATCCCAGGTCGACCATTTATCCACTGTACCACTGTCTGGTTAGGCAAAGCTCTCCTCTTGAACGGAACAAAGATAAAGAGAATGAGCTGAGACTCAGAATATCTCTGCTTCTCTTGACATCAAAAGTCTTGCCTTTTCCAGCCCAGGATGTACCCGGGTTACTGCAAGAATGCCTGGGACACACCGAGGGGAGGAAGAAGCAATTAGTTTCAGCATATGGCATGAGCTAAACAAAGAATTTCCAGTGGTAAGATCACCTTGGCTCTGGGGTCCTGGACAATGTTATCACACTAAAATGTCACTGTCCAGATAGCCTTTAATGAGAAATGTTCAGACTCAAAAGATTTTGCTCTCACAAAACTACAGAATATTTATAATAAAAACCAAATGTGTTCACCTCTAAAATAAGTTTCCATACTTTCCAACTTCCTTTTGTACCTGAAAATATTTTAAACTTTGAAACAATAAATGATAAACAATAGATAGCTCTGGCTGTTTATGTGCTCTCCCAACCTAAGCTCAGTGATCTCATTAACTGATTTATTCATTGCACCAACATTAAATGAACACCCAAGAAACCATAATTGATGAAAAGTAAAGACTCATAGGGTAAAATATGTTTATCTCATTTGCAAGAAATAAAATAATCACTCTTAAGTATATATTACAGTTCTTTAACTTTTGATTTCATTATAATCAATATTAATATTAGCCTCCATGCAAACAAGTTGGATAATCAATCTGAAATGTGTGATTATCTATGAGAACATGCGGTAACAAAATCAACATCAGGAACAGTAAAAAGAATCTGAAAGGGATAACTGGTAACACTAACAACTGACAAATAACCAGGAGTATCTGGGTTCATCACTATTAAAAACCAAAAGAATATATATTTTTTTGTGACAGAGAGTGTGTCAGAGAGGGACAGATAGGGACAGACAGACAGGAAGGGAGAGAGATAAGAAGCATCAATTCTTCGTTGCTGCTCCTTAGTTGTTCATTGATTGCTTTCTCATATGTGCCTTGACCGGGGGGTGGGGAGGGCTACAGCAGATCAAGTGACCTCGTGCTTAAGCCAGCTACCTTGGGCTTCAAGCCAGTGACCTTTGGGCTCAAGCCAGCGACCATGGGGTCACGTCCACGATCCCAGACTCAAGCTGGCGACTCCAAACTCAAGCTGGTGAGCCCGAACTCACTCAAGCTTGCGACCTCGGGGTTATAAACTTGAGTCCTCTACATCTGAGTCCAACACTCTATCCATTGTGTCACCGCCTGGTCAGGCTAAAGTCAAATTTTTTAAGGACCAAAATATTCCTTTGCCATTTTAACTGTTCCACAAAATACAAAAACATAAAAATGGTTCCCTAATCTGTCGCTTCATGAAATAGTATAATGCTGATACCTAAACTCCACAAATATAAAATAAATATATATATATATCCAAATAAAAAATACAGATCCAGTAAACTTATAAAGATTTTATGTAAAAAACTATTAACAAATTGAACCATCGCTCTATTAACATATTGAAATACACTCACCTAACAGTTTATTTCAGGAAGACAAAACTGGTTTGATATTAGGAAATGTGTTAAAATGATCCATACAGTAAGTTGGTCAAAAGAGAGAAACATGTGTCACCTAAAAGATGTGGAAAAGACCATAGAATGAAGCTCAAAAGTTATACACACTTTAATAATTAATCTATAAACAGAAATAGGAGAATATTTTTATTATAAAGATTGCCTAGATAAAATCTCAGGGTAACACACTGTAATGCACATAGGAATTCCCACAATGTGAGGAAGGAGACACCATTATTGTGGCACCATAACCCGGAGAGTTTTAGCAAAAGCACTGAAGCAAAAGATATAAATACTGAAAGGAGAGATCATGCCTAAGAAAAGAATATGCAGGTTATAACAGTGGTTTTTCAACTGCCAGTCCACAAAAGAGTTAATCACCCTATTATTGACCACATTTTTATAAGCAATATAAAATTAAAAAGAAATAAAACATGTAACTCTTAGATATCAGGAGAATAAAATCAATATCATGTGTAAAAGAAAAAGTATTAAAGTCACTTGAGCCTGACCAGGTGGTGGTGCAGTGATAAGAGCATTGGACTGGGACACAGAGGACTCAGGTTCGAAACCCAGAGGTCACCAGCTTGACTGCTGGGTTGCTGACTTGAGCATGGGATCATATCACAGATGTGACCCCATGGTCGCTGGTTTGAGTTGAAAGGTCGCTGGCTTGAGCAAGGGGTCATTGGCTCGGCTGCAGTCTCCCAGTCAAGGCACATATGAGAAAGGAATCAATGAACAACTAAGGTGCCACAATAAAGAACTGATGCTTCTCATCACTCTCCCTTCCTGCATGTCTGTCCTTATCTGTCCCTCTTTCTGTCTCTGTCACATACACTCACACAAAAAAAGTCAATTGAAATTAAGTCAATATTAAAAAGAGACTAGTAAGGCCATTAGTTATTCACTGATTTAAAAAATTCTAACTGGAAATGTTGGTAATAATAAAAAATTCACTAGCAAGTGAATTTGAAGTATTACAAAAGTACCATAAGGCTTAAGAATCACAAACTATTGAGATTTCCCTTTAAATAAATCAAATCTGCCGGTAAAACCCCTCAAGGCTCCTGTCTCCTCAGTTACCCCCTTGACTAAGGAAACACACACACATCCATTCAAACCACACTGACTTCCTATCAACCCAGCAACCCACCATGGCAGAAATAAAACCAGTTCAGAAAAAGGCTTGGTAGTATTTATTATTTTCCTCATGCTGTAAAAAGAGGAATATCATATTTCCCCTTAAAATATGCCCCTGAAATTTTAAAGATTTAACCATATGGAAGAAATCCGAAAGTGTCTAAGAAAAGGCTAAAGATTTGGAACCCTAATTCAATTTCCCCTCACATTTTAACAGGAATCTGTAGCAAACATTTACTTTTAGAGATATTCTTGGGAAGGAAGTGAACAAAAGGCTATTGTTTGTTAAACATGTGAGGTCTCTCCTGTCTCATATATACCAACTTTTCAAACATCAGGTTGGAATTAAATAATTTTAAACTTTAAATGAACTGTTTCCAGACCACAAAATCTATTCCACACCTACTGGTCAGTATAATTCTCCAAGTGAGTTATAGTGGAGTTCAAAAGTGAAATCTGCATTTTTTAAGTGCCAATATTAAAGAACTTTCCTTCAGACCCTGACATCCACACTGACTTGTTCAAAAACACCATAAAATGTTTTCATTTCCTCCTCCAACAAAATTTTTCATCTGCATTTGATAAATCTGACGCTGTACCGTTTCTGACGGAAAGCATACGGGTATCAGTCACATTGTTCTCTACCATATATTCTCCTGTTAAATAGGAATTACAACATTTTCTTTATGCTAACAAGACTAAAAAGAATGAAATTTGCAGGCCTGCCATGATCACTATAAACATCACTATATCTTAATTTGTAATCTGTGTCCTATCATGGGCCTATTAACATATAAAAGAAAACCAAAGATTATCTATGATTAGTGGTATGGCTGTTTTAACACGTCTACAAATTCTTTGACATGTCTCCCATCAAAAGGTGGAGTTAGTTCCCTCCCTTTGGATATAGGCCAGTCTTCATGACTCACTTCTATCTACTAAAGAAAACATGACAGAAATGAGGCTGAAGGCTTTGGCCACCAGGTCATAAAAGGTGATAAAGCTTCCTTCCTTCTTTCTCCTCCTACTGGGATGCTCACCTGCAGAACGCAGCCACCATGCTGTGAGGAAGTCAAGCAGCCATATTGAAAGGCCACAAGTTCCAGCCCCAGTTCTACTCTCAACCAATGTCCCAACAGACAACCAGTATGAACCTCCAGACATGTGAGTGAAGAGAGGCACTGTGGCCCTGGCCAGGTTGCTCAATGAAAGCACATTGTCCCAAGGTGCCATGATCGTGGGTTTGACCCCTCCAGCCAGGGCATATACAAGAAGCAGTGAATGAGCGCACAGCTAAATGGAACTAAGTGGAACAAGTTGATGCTTTCTCTCTCTCTCTGTAAACAACACCCCCTCCTGCCCCCGCTTTCCTCCCTCTCTCAAATCAATGGCTTTCTCTCGGGCTGTTTGCTTTTCACGTACTAATGAACCAGAATCCCTGGCCTTTTCCTCTGTCCTGCCTTAAAGTAACTCCTAGCTTTAAAGAGTTGCTTTTATTAAACACCTGGCTTATGAAACTGCTGCTACTGCTATTTACGCTCCAGTTTTTAATCAATGAACAACTGAAATGTGCCTAAAAAGGTAATCCTGACTCTAATGCTGGTAACTAGGTCCAGATGTTTTGATGGAGCCATTTAAATGGGTTACCAACCCAACAAAGTAACCAAATTAAAAGTTTACTGTTCCTTCTAATGAACACTAGGAAGGGAAATACCTTAATTACTGAAATAAGATTGTTCTCCAAGAAACATAAGCCTTAATTATTTAGAATCAAAAGAGTCTTAGTCATCTAGACTGACTTAGGTGAACACGAATTCTTTTGCTAACAAACAAAAGGGACCCCAGCTTAGAGCATTCAGACTATTTAAGCAGTACTATTTTTTTTAAAGAACTGCCATAATTCACAGAAAGTTTTGACCTACATGCCGATTACTCAAATGCACTAAATGAAAGTCTGAGCAAACCGTAAAAAGGAAGCTAACTAAAAAAAGAGAACGGTCGTTTCCTTCAAGGAGTTCACTAAGTTCGTGACATGTCATGTGGCCCCTGGAAGAGGTACACACAACACGCAGCACCGCCCTACCGAGCACGTTTCCTGGAGGCACTTCCTCTAGATCTTGCAGTTCTCGTCCCATTAGAAGATACAGGTGCTCCAGAGTGCAACATGCCATGTGGGGGACCGGCGGCACGTCTTCAAGAGGAGCTGAGAAGCCTAATGGCACCTGGGAAAAGAAAAATGGCTGAAGGTAAGCTAGAAAGCATTACGTGAAAACATTAGTTAATATCTATAAAGTTATTTTCATTCATAAGATGTGGTGCAGTCACCATTCATATAAATCTGAAACATGCAAATCTGAAATCAACTATATAAAAATAAGTCTCATTTTATGAATAAAATCTGATAGAGTTAAACCCCTCATATATTTAAAAATAGTCAAGAATCTCAAATAACCATAAGTTTTATGGCTCAGGTAATATAAATTCTGTTGTAGTACCACATAAGCTAATAAACAAAAATCCCCATACATAACAACCTCTTGCTGCCATTTATGTGAATACTGTCACACACCATTCTGGTAATGACTGTGCTATTATTTCAACTCTCATTATTACTATTATAATTTCAAATACTTCTAATCTTATAATGTTCTTCAAGCATTCAACAACGGCAGCGCTAGTGCTCAGGAACACATGAAAATGATTAACTTTGTAACATGTAAATATGCTACGAGGATAACAGATTTAGCAGTTCCCCTTACATCACATTTATTCTGTGGAAATATGTCTTGAATTATTCAAGGGTTTTTTGTGTGTGTGTGCGGCAGAGACAGAGAGAGGGACAGATAGGGACAGACAGACAGGAAGGGAGAGAGATGAGAAACATCAATTCTTGGCTGCAACATCTTAATTGTTCATTGATTGTTTTCTCATATGTGCCTTGACTAGGAGGCTACAGCAGACTGAGTAACCCCTTGCTCAAGGCAGCGACCTTGGGCTCAAGCTGGTGAGCTTTGCTCAAACCAGATGAGCCCGAGCTCAAGCTGGCGACCTTGGGGTCTCAAACCTGGGTCTTTAGCATCCCAGTCCGATGCTCTATCCACTGTGCCACCGCCTGGTCAGGCGAATTATTCAAATTTTGTCAAGCGTTATTAAAAAAAAAAAAAGAATTATTCAACATCTTGAAGAGTAAGTAGTCAAGATACTTTCTTGAATTATTCAATGACTTCCATATACATGCTGGTACCCTGAAAGCATTTTAGTCACCAACTGATTTTTGGCATCTACAGGCCCAATGCACTGTGAGAGCGCTGTTGAGAGAACAATGTTAGAATGTAACATACACAAAGATAACCAACTTCACAAACAGTGAGTGACCAAAAAAAGCAATACAGCAAATAAACGCATTACAGCTCAGAGGAGAGAGACACTATTATGTTAGGTTAAACTTGGAAACTTCGTAAAAATGATGGCCTTTCAGGCATGTGCTACATTTAAATGTACATGTTCTGATTCAGTGACAACTCTGCAGGGTAGCTGTATAGATAGGATGGAAAGAAGTGTTATAGATTAAATAGGAAGAAAAAGAATAACTCACAGACAATATGAACATTCACTTAAACTACAGATGAATTATAATTAGTAAGAAAGTTTAGCAAGGTCATTACACACAAGATCAATATACAAAAGTTAACTGTCTATAGATCAACAATAGAATATACGTATTTTAAAATACTTTTAGACTAGCAACAAAATATTGGCTAGGAATAAGTTTAATAAACGTGATTAAAGATCTTTATGAAAAAAATAATAAAACTTCAATGAAAAACATTTAAAATAACCTAAATAAGACAGATACACCAAACACACTGCAAAATGTTGACTCATGACAAACAGGGACTGATTTAAAGCGATACAATCAGAGTCTCAGCCAGGTTTTTCATGGAACCTGATAAGTACACACTGTCTTACTGCTTCTTGCTGATCCTGCCTGGCTCGCTGGACCTCTGGCATCCTCATCCTCCCATGACCTACATTATTTAATTGCTATGTGTACAGGTTACTCATGTTCAGAAATGTTCCGCGACAGCTCAAGCTTGTGGTTTCCTTGTTGGTCTCTGGCTCAGGCATATTTGGCGTATCAGGACAACACTCTAACCAACTAAGTTACCTCGCTAGAGTGGCTCAGGTGTATATGAATGCTAGCTGTTCACCTCCTTAGAGACCCTTGTGATCAGTTCCTGGGCTATGCCTGCCATGCCATGCAACTTGTCACTAGTGGCCCACGCCTTTGGCCCATACCACCAAGATTTTGGATCTCCCTATTTCTTGAAGATCTGTCATTGTCCTGGCTCTAGCATGACATCTGTTCTTACCAGTTCTTTCTTCTAGCCTTGAAGAGAAAAGGCTTATAATTACTAAGGCCTGACAACTTGGTTTATCTACTAGTTCAGTTTCTTAAATGCTACTCAAAGAGACAGGTTTTCCATGTGTTACCAAGGAAACACAAGAGGAGAAATCATCCAAATATGCCTTTTAGAGACAAAACAGATCTACCAGTAAGGTAATCAACAATCTCATCAGTCTGAAAGGTATCAAAACCTTGAAACAATATACTAATATTTTACTACCAACTCTTACCCGCTGTAAAAACTCAAGAGGACTGTATTTGGGACCCAAGACAAAAATTTTTTTTCCTCTTCGGGCCACACCACTGAACACCCGAGCAAACGCAATGAAAGTCTCTTGGCTGCTTTCCTCCTGTGGCACAGGTTTAGGGGTCATGCTCTCCACTTGCTGCTCATCACCTGCCAGAAACAAATGGAGAGTGAATGTCAAGGACGCTGTCTCCTCTCTGGGAACTGCCTGGAAACAGAGGGAACACTGAGTGTGATATATATTTAGCCAAGTTTCAGGGAAGAAACACTAAGAATAAAAACGTACTGATAAAAGCTACAATTAAAACTAGAAGTTCAAGAGCTAAGGAATGAGTGTCCCAAATTAACCAAAAAAACATATTCTGCACCAAAGCCTGTTTAGAAGAGCTGTACCTTTCTGCTCTTCTCCGTCTGAACGTGTTGCAAGGGCGCTCCCGTCTGAGGGGGGCTCCGTGGGGGCCTGGCCCTGTGCCGCTGCGAGCTTCTCTGCGTGCCTTTGTCTTGCACGCTCACGCCTCTGTGCAATTTCTTCTTGAGTGAGAGGTCTACAGGATATCACAAATATGTCAACACCTGGCAACATAAGCATCTCTCAGTGGCTCAAGCAGGAAAACAGCATATATTTATGTGACTAGTAAAGACAATTGGCCCCAGGTCCCTTCCAGGCAGAAGGTTCCTCCAAGTTCTCTCCCCAGCTGTAACAACAGGAGAGAAGGCCTATCGGGTTTTCTCTGAGAATGCTGTGTCCCCAGCTCTTCTCAGCTCAGGACCTGCCATGGACGAGCCTGCATCCCCACACAGAGCCTCGCACAACAGCACGGACATCTCGGATACCCGTCTTCCCACCAGACATACACCACTCCCCTCCCCGACTTCCCCTCTCCTTACCGTGGCTTATTCTGAGGCAAAGCCTTAGCATCAACTGCAAACATTTTGGAAACGAAGATAATAACTGGAGCAGTATCTTCACTTCCACATTTCATAAAGGCTAAACAAATAGAAAGTAAACATGTCTCTATTTTTCCCCTCATTTAAAAATCCAGATTTTTCTGGGAAACAATTAAGATGATTTGACTATGGTGTCATCTAAATGTGGAAGCAGTGTATAATCGTTTTACAACTACAATAAAAAATCCACTTAGAAAACTATAAAATTGCTGGAAAAGTAGAGCGAGAACAAGTAGAACTGGCAAGAAGAAAGGAAATTAAAATTAACAGTGGGAGGAGGGCTGGGGAACTCCTACACAGAACTGGACTGAAACGAGGAAATGGGTTAAAACCACCCACCACAGGCCCTAATAAGTGTTTCCCTTCACCCAGTGGAGAAGGTATAGAATTGAGGAATATTACCAAAAGTCAACAGTCAATAAGGAAGCTTGTTGATAGACTACATAAAAATCAATAGCTTTTTCAATCCCCAAATTAACAAGTTAGAATATAGACAAAAATACATTATCATGACAATAATGAAAACTGCTAGAAATTAAGGTTATTATAAACATGCCAATTTCCCCTAAGTTTTATACAGTTTTATAAGTTTTATACAATTGTATGAAGTTTTATTACACAATTCAAATATTATACAATTTCACAGCACATACTGACATTTTTCATAGCCTACCTAGAGATATTAAATTGGTTAGTAATTTCTTAAAAATTTACTTACTAATTTTACAGCAAGAAAGACAGGAACATCAATCTATGTCTGTGTGTGCCCTGACCAGGGATCGAACTAGCAACCTCTGCATGTTGAGATGACACTCTAACCACCTAAACTACCTGGGTAGGGCAAAATTGATTAGTAATGTTTTTAAAAAATCACTCCATGTCAAACATTGTACTTTATACTTAAGTTAAAGATGACCAGTAAAATTCAAACAAACAAAAATTCCAGAAGTCAGAATTAAACATGCACCAGAAGTCGTGCCTGGGATGCTTTGAAAGGCTTTGGGGAACAGAGTGACACGCGTGACCTTACAGTGTAACAGGCTCACTGCCACAGGGTCGACAAAGTGCTGACCGAAAACAGGAGCAGGAGTGGGGATGCCATTTGGATAAGAAGCCCAGTTTGGAATATAAGTTTGTGATGCTGCTTAGCTAAGTAGAGAGAGGACATGTGTAGCTGTACATACAAGTGTGGAGTTCAGGAAACGGATCAGCACTGGAGACACAGATTTGGGAATTACGAGCATACTGCTGTCACACAAAGCCTTGAAACTGAATGAGATCGCAGGACAGTGAATGCACGTAGAAAACAGATGCAGACCAAAGACTGAGCTTTGCTTGAAGGCATCCCATAGTTAACCAGTCAGAAAGATGGAGAGTAATAAGAAAAAGAGATTAAGAATAAGGAGACGGAGACAGGAGAAAAGCAGAAGCATGTGGAAGCCTAGAAGTCAAGGGAAGAAAGTGTCTCAAGGAAGGAGTAACAACTATGTCAAATGTCAGTGACAGATGTAGTCAGATGATTTAACAAAGGGGACTCGCTAGTGACCATGGGAAAAGCAGAGAAGTGGTGTGGGGGGTGGAGGTTGCAAATCCAACCACATGGGAGGAAAGAAGTGGAGACGGTGAATGCACACAGATGGAGTTCACGGGGCCTCACAGAGCCTGGAAAGGGAGGCGCCCTTCTCACGGCCTGCGATATACAGGGTGACTGCAGGACAGCACAGCCCTGCGAACCACGTTTTCATAGTACCGAGGGCAATGGGGCAGCTCAGGATACAGTCCTGGCTGTTTAGGAAAATGGAATAAAGCATCGTCATGAGATTATGAAATGATAATGCAGAAGGAAGGAGTCTCTGAGTCTCTGGTCCTCCAACCCACCAGTAGAGAAAAATGGCTAGAGCAAAAACTGAAACCTTGGGGGGAAATGCAATTGTTTACTTGTAGAAGTGGCCATTTGGCAAATTGGCCATCTAGTAAAATGGCATTTGGCAAACTGTTCTAGAGCAGCCTTGACCTAGGACTGTGATGGCGAACCTATGACATGCGTAACACCACTGACATGTGTAGCCATTTTCGATGACACTGCGGCCGCATACCAGGAAGTATGGGGCCGCATGCTGAGAAGGACGTTTCATCCTCGGCTCCTGCACGGCCAGGCGCAGGAGCCGAGGATAAAACATTTGCTGTAGGGTAGACACTCTGTGCTGGAGGTCTGTAGGCCAAAACAACAGAACTCTGGCACAAAGCATCTAGTTCTGGGACTTCCGGTTAGGCCGTTTTTCTCGAAGTGACAGATCACCTGAGTTATGCTCGGTTTTTTGGTGAATTTTGGCAAACCAAGCTCAAAAGATTGATTGCCCATCACTGACCTAGGACAATCAAAATGAGGGTGCATACCGTGTTCATCTTTACCTCACCTGCTTTCAGTGCCTGGGTTTCTGGTGGAAGAGAGTCAAACGTTTGTGATCCTGTGCACATCAGTTTCTCCACTCTCTCGGATGGTATATCGAGAGGACTAGGAAGTTTCTGACACACCATAGCTGAAATCTGTTGTTAAGGACTCAAAAACTTGAATGAGAGTACTCCAAGGGACAGATTCACAACAGCCACTAAATTTATGTCTCTACAGCAAATGCCTGGGCTGCAAGGCAACATGACTATATGCATCACATCTCAAAATATAGATACAATTCCAGGGAGCTCACGGACTATCCCTAAAGCCCAGAAAGAATTCCTATGATAGATATTCTAACATACTGATGACCCAAAGAACAAGTGAGGACAAGAGAGCCTAGTTAGTAGCTCAGGTACTTGTGACCTTGAAATCCTAAAATTTTTTCGTACACTTTCAATCTATATAAATTTCTATAAAACCACCATCATCCACCAGCTATGATACAAGAAATTCCCCTAGCAGAGCCAGTGTCACATAGGAGTAGGTACCCATCAGTGCTCTGGGTTGAAACAACACGCTGGTTCACTCCCAGGACACTGTCCCCTTGCCCCCCACATGGGTACTTACTGGTACATGCAGGTCAATGAAAAACGAGTTTAAATTCATCTATAAAATTACTTCAGTTCATGTAATCCATTTAAAATCAAGTCTTGTTGGAATCATTAACATGATGGGAAATATCAAAACACTAAAGAAAAACAGTATTGAATACACCAGTGATCTAACACAAACATCTCAGTTCTCTACTTAAATGTAAATCTTAGTAAAAAAGTTCCTATTGTTACAGATTACTACAAAATATCTTAGAGAGCATTCACTTAAACTAGTATCAGTATAAATAGTAATTAGTATGATAATTTTTAAAGTATTAAATATAGGTTCATAGTAGAACTCTTAAAGAAACAACAAAAGACTTAATTTGGATTGGAATGCATTATTCCCAGAGGATTTCTTGGTTGCCAATAACTTGTTTTTCTTTTCCTGTTTTGTCAAAACTATGACTTCATGAAAAACCATTAAAATAAAGGATACCAAGTACAGCATGAGAGATGGGTAGCCACTGACTGCAAATGGCACTGATCTGGACTTTAGGGTCTGAATGTCGCGCCTCCCGGGCTCCAATTTTTAATCCTAAAGAAGTCACTATTTTGTCAATTTTTTCTTTGTCCCTAAAATAAACATGCACGGGGAGGGCGGGTGGAGGAAAAGAAGAACACATACAATATGAAGGAGCGGTGAGGGAAGAAACTCAGCATTTGACACATTTATTCCTAATGTGCTTTTTCTACAAAAACTAAAAGTGATTGGAAGAGGTTCCTGCCACACTACAGGACTGCTCAATCTCCACGCTTATAACTTTATTTGTATTTTTAAAATTAAGTTTATTGGGATGACATGGTTTGCCAAGCCATACAAGTTTGTAACTCAATACAACACCATCTACAGCACACATCGTGCACTCTCTGCCCCAAGCAAAGTCTCTCTCCATCCCCACCCCCCTTGTCTTCCACCCAGTCCCCTCACCCCCCCTTTGACAGCAGTCCAAGAGTTTTCCACTCTCGTATTTTTACATAAACCTTTAACACTTCTCGTGAGGCACCACTCCACAATCTCCTTAAACAAGCTAAGTCAGCTGGTGAAGTAGTTTTATAAACACATGCTAAAAATGCATTAATCCAACTCTGGAATAATCTAGAAACTAAACTTACTAAAGCAAACTTTCTTTCCCACTTGTATCAAGGGAGCTGTTGCCCAGGTTCCCCACTAATGATCCTAGACACCAAGCACTTTTCCTACTGCAATTACTATTTTATGTATTTTAAATTGGGTTTGAAAAAATAAAGGTCCAATGTATTCTCTCCATCCTTTTATCTCTTCACCACAGCACACTATGAAATACAGTGTGTCCGTAAAGTCATGGTGCACTTTTGACCGGTCACAGGACAAAAGTGCACCATGACTTTACGGACACACTGTACTTCGGTACTGTCCCTCCTGTGACCCAACCTGGGATACACATACTCCTTTAAATTGTCTCCATGCCTGGAATCACTTCAGCTGGACAGGCCCTCTTCGCTCTCTTCGTTTATCTCAGCTTTCCCAAGTGTGACTCAACAAACTGGAAAGTGAGACAAATCCTACTGCCCAAAGATAAACATTTTTATAATAGTCTCACTTTTTCAAGACGGCATCATACAAACTCCATATGTTTTCCAGGATTAACTGCACAAATAACGGTTTCTTTCCCTTTGCCTGCAAAAAAGAATACATACGCTTAGGTTTCCGAGTATTTAATAGGTATCTTAAATATTGACTCTTGACATGTTGTATTATCAGTAAGTCTCATTTTTACTAGAAAATACTTATTCTAGTAAAATTCTAGGAAAGTAGTTATAAAAATCCACTGTTCTCTTCCTCTGGGAACTACGGACGTCACAAACAATGAGACCCTTTGGGGGACATATCACAGGGGCTGCCCACCCAAGCTGAGAGTGAAAACCTGACTCTGCATGTACAGGCCCTCCCATGAACTACATGCTAAAGAAAAATTTATTTTTTAGAGGCAAGGAGAGACAGGAACATCAAGCTGCTCCTGTATGTGCCCTAACCAGGGAATCAAACCACCAACTTCCATGCTCTAGGATGACCCTTCAACCAAGCGAGCTATTCGACCAGGGCTTAATTTATTTATTGCTTGATTGATTTTTCGAAAGACAGATGGAGGATGGGAGAGAGAGGGGAGGGGAAAGGGAAGGATTCATTTGTTGTCCCATTCAGTCATACATTCGTTGGTTGCTTCTCATGTATGCCCTGACCGGGGTTGGAACCCACTCCTTGTCGTTTCGGGATGACACTCTTAACCAACTGAGCTAACAGGCCAGGGCCTAAAGAATCTTCTTAAACATGAAAAATAATCAACAAGGAAGAGGAAATTGAAAACAAAAAAAAATCTACCATTTTTCTGCAAATTAATTTTTTTTGTAAAAAATTATTTGCACTATGCAAAATAATTGTATTCTCTCACACACCCATCTGATGGACTACAAACTGAGGCCTCCTTTCTGAAAAGGTAGAAGAAGGGTATTAGAAAATTAAGTCATTACCTCTGAATGCTTGTTTAAAAAGAAAAGTCATCATGAAGACAAAAATTCATGCAAAGATGCCCACCATATCAAAACATTTGAAAACTGGAAATAGAAATGATGTCCAATTTTAAATAAATGACAGTGCATTGACAACACAGAATAACAACAAGGTACTGATGTGACAGGAATTGTTATCGAGGCTCTTCCTAGATGTCATATAATCACCATGCCCACCCTACCTTCTTTTACAGATGAAAAACGGAGGCGCAGGCCACAGAGCTGTAAGTGTTGGAGCCGAGATTCAAACACAAAGTCAGACTCACACCATTCTCTTTCCCACTTCACTGCACTAGCCCTTTTAGAATATACTGTTTATTAAAAGATTTGAAAAGCAAGGGAAGATGTTTACCATGCTTTCTTTTTTTCTTAGACATAACGTCAAGCAAAAAGGCACTGACATTGCCTGACCAGGTGGTGACACAGTGGGTAGAGCGATGGACTGGGATGTGGAAGACCCAGGTTCGAGACCCTGAGGTTGCCAACTTGAGCGTGGGCCCATCTGGCTTGAGCAAAAAGCTCGCCAGCTCAGATCCAAGGTCGCTGGCTCCAGCAAGGGGCTTCAGCTCCTGCTGAAGGCCTGTGGTCAAAACACGTGTGAGAAAGCAATCAACGAACAACTAAGGTGTTGCAACAGCAACAAAAAACTAATGAATGATGCTTCTCATCTCTCTCCGTTCCTCTCTGTCTGTCCCTATCTATCCCTCTCTCTCTCTCTCTCTGTCCCTGTTAAAAAATAAAAAAGGCACCTACATTATATAAACAGTATTATCTCAACTGGGGAATGTGTGTATGTATCCAAAAGGAATAAAAAAAATTAAAACCACAGAATTAGCAGTGCTCTTTTCTGATTTTTGGTTTTTTCCTATGCCTTTATGAGTACTTTCTAAAAATAATACATATGCTCTTCAACAAAAATAAATTTATAAAACCCTGAATTTTACATTGATAAAGAAGCTTCAAGAAAACGTGCCTGACCAGGCAGTGGCACAGTGGATGGAGCGTCAGACTGGGGTGCGGAGGACCCAGGTTCGCGACCCCGAGGTTGCCAGCTTGAGTGTGGGCTCATCTGGTTTGAGCAAAAAGCTCACCAGCTTGGACCCAAGGTCACTGGCTCCAGCAAGGGGTTACTCAGTCTGCTGAAGGCCTACGGTCAAGACACATGTGAGAAAGCAATCAAATAACAACTAAGGTGTCACACAAAAAACTGATGATTGATGCTTCTCACCTCTCTCCGTTCCTGTCTGTCCCTATCTATCCCTCTCTCTCTGTCCCCGTAAAAAATAAAAACAAAAAAATTTTAAAAAATAAAATAAAGGAGACTTTAGCCCTGGCTGATTAGCTCAGTCAGTAGTCATCCCAAAACACCAAGGTTATGGGTTCAATCACTTCTGTCAGGGAAGGAAGCAATGAATGAAAGCACAACTTAGTAGAATAGCAAATAAATGCTTCTCTCTCTTCCCTCTCCTCTGTCTCTCTAAAAAAAAGAGAAAACTTTGAGGTCATGTGACCCAGCACTCCTGCACTACCTCTATCTACAAAGGTTCGGTTCCAGGGAGCACCTGCTTCTCCCATCAGTACTCATGGTGACTGGATTTGATGAAAGAAGCCTCCGCTGAGACTAGAAATACAGTGTTGGCCATGCAGAGATGTATGAAAGAGACGTCTCTCCATGGTGAAGGAATCATATAAATGCATGATGCAAAATATATACATACCTTCAAATGACCAGGATCAGAGAATTTTCTCCTTTAGGAAAAGAAAAAGCAGCAATTCTTTCTTCCCTATATATAAAGAACTCTAAACAATACTCGAAGATTCAAAAGCTTTAACTAAATATATACAATGAAAAATCCTTCATGAACTGACCCCACATAAATCAAAGCCAAATTACATCTATTAAAGGTATTAAAGTACAGGTTCTCTTAGGGCAGAAATGTAACCAACATTCAAAAGGGACATACACCACATTACCTGATCAACCTTCATAATCTTCTTAGCCTTCATATTTATATAATAATCACCCCACAATGTTTTCAAAAGAACTTCCTCTTTTATGCCAATTTTTTGACTGTAGATCTTGGCAAAGTGCTCAATTCTGAAAGAAAAGCAAGTGTTTATGTTATTAGTAACAAGTATGAGTACAGGAGGTCCTCGAATTTTGGGTTAGGACAGTCTCGACATGGTATTTCGAGTTTATGATGCTCATTCCCATAAAAACTAAAAAAACCCTGTGACATGAGTGTTTCGCCTTACACTATTAGTGTTGCACTGACTATGTGGACGAACCAGTTTGGTTTTGCATGCAGCGGAAAAATCTGCAGTAACATGGCATACGAGTGAGAGTCAGCACTCCCCAGTATACTTATATACACTATTTTGGACTGTGAAAAGTGCAAGTGTTCTATTTGAATTAGGCTAGGGTGTGTTTCGAATTACACCAAAATTTGGGCTACGTCACTGTCATAGGAACAAAACTGTGTCGTAACCCGAGAACCCCTGTATAGTTAACACTCGAGTTTTCCTGTGTCAGGTTCTATTCAAAGTGCTTCAAATGTATTACCAAATGTAAACATTTTACTCCCCTAGGAGGCAGGTACTAATTACCTCCCCTTTTTACAGAAAAGGATAAAGAAGTGAGATATTACATACATAGTAAGTGAAGTTGGGATTCAAGCCCAAGCAGTCTGGCACTAAAGTCCATATTCTTGCCCAATTTTGTCTACACTCACATGAATCAGAAGTCATGCTACAGCTCTTTTTATATTCTGCACGTGTAAAATGGGGTTAGAGGACAATAGCCAAGGAAACACAGGCTCTAGCTGCCTGTCCCAACTATGCCGACAAAAACTGTATAAGCCCTTCCCTGCTATCGGTGACTGCTGCTTACAAAGAAAACGAACTTCACAGCCAGAACCGGCCAAAAAGGGGTTTCTAGCACCCTGCATTAAA
Organism: Rhynchonycteris naso; assembly: GCA_037038555.1. Classification (NCBI taxonomy): domain Eukaryota; kingdom Metazoa; phylum Chordata; class Mammalia; order Chiroptera; family Emballonuridae; genus Rhynchonycteris; species Rhynchonycteris naso. Next base: position 225,815,210 of record CM072999.1, read on the forward strand.
CAGAAAACACTTACGTAACTCTCCTCAGCCCTTAGAGAAACCCATCAGCACTAGCTTTGCTCTCAGCCATGTGAGAGGAATCACCTGACAAGGATGCTGTATACAGTGTGTGCAATGTCTGGTTAAAGGACCAAGAACAAAAATCTCTTTTCTGCAGGGAACTGTATGTCCAATCTAAAGTTTGAGTCCAACTCTCATAGTACCTGCATCTTAAAAGATGCTGTTTTACCCTCTGCAGGAAGAACTCAAAGTTAACACACTCAAACACTTCTTTCCAAGCCAGTCAGTAGTGGTAGCACTGGAATCCAGCGTAACCACAACCTGGTCCAAGGAGCTGATCCTTGCTCAGGACACTGGTAGGAGCGATAAGCTGGGGAGTGGAAGTTAATAATTATGGTTGAACCAGGAATGTGAAGAGCATCAGGCAGGAGCATAGAAACAAAAGCAGACACTTTAAGAAACAGCTAAATATAAATATCCATGTCCCCTCTCACTGAGGGCAGAGAGACAAAACAGCCAATCAAGAATCAAAATTCAAATTATACAGTTACAGACTGCTGACATTCTAGAGCTGGCCTCAAGTGTCCATTACTTACAAAGTAATTCATTCTGGAAAAACTTTATTTCCCCCAGTTATTAATTTGAAAATGTTTTGTCTTTCTGAAGAAGGAAACTCATCTGCACAAATCCTTACTTCACTCCATAGACCTACAGATTTCCCAATATGGAGGGCTGGGAGGAGCAGCCCTGGTCGCCCCCACATTAATCACTACTCCACAAGTGAGGAGGCAGTGTCAATGGCAGCCATTAACTGGGCAGAGTGCCATTCCCTCAAGAAAGCCAGCCCCGTCTTGTGGCCCACTCCAGGGATCAGTAAAAAGAGAACTCTGTATTCTTTCTTATAACTGGAGTCATTTACAATGACCTCAAGGTAAAAAATTCAGTTTAAAAAATCAGTTATGTGTAAAATCCAGAGATTTAATTAGATGCAGTGAACTTACCCAAAGCCCCAGCCATCGATTGCACTTGTAAACACCACATTGCCCTGTTCTGGAGAGAAGTAAAGGTGAGAGTCATCCGTGTCCTCCAAGCCAGCGCTCCAGTCGTACACTTGCTCTCCCGGGTCGGAACTGGGGTTTCCCTGGGACTCACTCTCTCTCTCTGCTCTTTCTTCCAGGACTTTAGAAGTAAAGAGAGCCCCTGTGAGCGCATTAATCTAGGAGAGATGGTGAAATGGCTGAGCGTCATTCAGATGATTAGCATGCCCGATAGGAGACCCCATGACCAACACGGCTTAGCCCTACAATCACCCATCAGTCATAGTTTGTTTGGGCTCATGTTAAGTTGACATTTATAATGATAGATAACTGCCATGTTATCAACCCATTCTTTCTAAACCCAGCAAAACTAAATTGTACGGCTTTTAAAAGGTCATTTTTGTGATTATTTTAATGCAAACACTAATGTGTCATATCTTTAATTTGTTAATAGGACTGAGGCCTGGTGAGACAAGAAGCTCATGATTTCCAACCCCTGACGATCCTAGTTTGCAACCCTGGCCATTTCTCACATCAGCTATTTGAATTTCTCAGCATTATCTTCAGGCCCTCTTCCCAACCTCTAACTCCCAAATATTTTTATTCTCAAGTAAGCAATCTTATTTCCTACCACAAAGAGGAAATGGAGCCTCTTATTCAGACATCCTGCAAGCTCCTCATATTCCAACCCACTAGCCTGTTTGAATCTGCGAATCCCACTGGCCCTTCCCGCCCTACCACAGGCAGGAGTACTTCCCCTGTGCCCGTCCCTGTCCAGCTCATCAGGGAGCCAGATCCACTGATCCATTCTGGTTTACCGCTCTACCCTCAACATTCTCTCCCTTCACAAATGTTCTCAAGCTGGTCTCTCCAATGGTGCTCCACTGTCTTGAAGAAGAAAGTTCGAACCTATATGCACAACATACAAGGTTAATATAATCTAAGCCCTATATTCCTTTCTGCATAACATGATCTAATTTATCAGGAATAACAAAACAAAGTCTGTGCTTCTTTGAATAAAACCCTGTACTATGCTTTTTCTAGCCTTTGTGACTATACATCCTATTCCTTCTCTCAAATGCCCTGCCACAATTCTCTACTTGGCAAATACTATCTTCCTTTGATCTCAAGGCTCTGTTGTCAACACTCTCTCCCTCTGAGCCCAATCTGGGTGAGGCAGCCCTCACTTGGACTCTTAAATCACACCAGGGCTTACTTCATTGTTTTCCAAATATCTCTTTTAATGGTCTGTTTCTCCCTCCACACTGTGAGATCTTAGAAAATACAGACTCTGACCTGTCAGTCATTACATTCAACGTGTAGCACACAATGGACATTCAAAAATTCTTTTATTAAACACGTAACTATGTAAATGTTTGCTGAATAAAACAAATGAATGCTCGGATAAAATTTCACCTCAAGACAGGTCATAGCCTGACTGATGGTGGCACAGTGGAGACAGTGTTGACCTGGGATGCTGAGGTCCCAGGTTTGAAACCCTGAGGTCATTTTGGCTTAAATGCAGGTTCGCCAGCTTGAGTATAGGCTTACCAAGTTGAGTGTGAGGTTGCCCCTTGAGCATGGGATCATTAACATAAGCCCATGGTCATTGGCTTGAGCCCAAAGGTCGTTGGCTTGAAGCCTAAGGTTTCTGGTTTGGCTAGAGCCTCCTGGTCAAGGCACATAAGAGTGAGAAGCAATCAATGCAAAACTAAAGTGACGCAACTATGAGTTGATGCTTCTCATCTCTCTCCTTTACTGTTTCTGTCTCTTTCTTGCTACAAACAAAAACAGTCATAAAAAAACCAAAGAGCCTCCTAATATTGATTCCCTTTGAAAGATTTAAAAAGATTTTAAATGAGAAAGCATTAAAACCAATTGTCTAAGCTTTATGCTCAAGGATGCTTGCAGAACGAGGGGGACTCCTGACAGGAAGCTTGTCCTGTTGCCTCTGTGTAGTATGATAATCCCAACATATGTGAAACTTAATTGAAAAAGTTCTAAATAAGTAAATTCTCTGTAGCAAAACCTCATATTCAATGTAGCAACTGCCTTACAACTCTTCTTTGAGCCCTGATTTTAAAAAAACCACTGCAGTACAGAATAAAATACCTGTTCTAAAATATTCTTGAGATGAGAATAGGCCTCCTGTGGGGTGAATTTCAGTTCCACTATCAAGCGATCTATCTTATTGATCACTAAAACCGGACGGATGTTTTCGAGCCAGGCCTGTCGAAGAACTGCCTGTGTCTGAATAAAACAGAAAGGAAAATATAAAACTCATTATTTGAAATAATTAAAACACATTAAAAATCGTGATTAACAACCAGCTAATTCCTATACTCCTTTACCACAACTCAGACTGTGACAAGCAGACAGGTGCTCACGAGACATTCACACAATATAGGACACATCAGCAAAGAACTACAGACTAGAGATTGTCCTTGCCTTCACAGAACTGACAATTTACTTACGATGGATAAATAACACTGTGTAAACAACAGTAAGGAGTTTGGTGGAATTTTACAAATATGAGTAGTTTACTGAATAAATATAAAACAGTTATGTTGCCAACATACAGGTCGAAAAGCAAGTCCCTCTGTATACCTTACTGACCATAATTGCAGCTCTTAGCATTAACCACTATTCTGCTATTCTAAAGTCAGCTATGTTACTTTACTTATCTTGTCAGGATACCTAAGACACTACATAGATGAAAACTATGCTTCTCAAGCTGAGGTACCTGTGCCCATAAGGGAAATCAGAAGGGAAGTTATAGGACAATTACAGTACATCTTAGAAGTATCAACTTTCCTCCATTTGAGTAATTTAAAGCTTTTATTATTGTTTCTATAAAATAATATAAACATTAAAACAAACAAGTGTGTATATATTAAGAAGTAGGATATAAGGTGACAACATTTTAAGATAAAACATAAGGTTTCAAGAAAAAAAATATATTAAAAGAACTGAGATTAGAGAACCACTTCAAACTCCACCAGAGCTAAACGTTCACACTGGCCTTAGGGGTGAACTTCTCCAACTCTGATGGAGGAGGAACACTAGATTAAGGATATGGAAGCGTAGGAGGGAAGAAAGAAGAATGAAGAAAGCAGGAAGGGAAGGGAAGCAGGAAGGGAGAGGGAAGCAGGAAGGGAGAGGGAAGAAGATAGAGGGAGAGGGAAGCAGGAAGGGAGAGAGACAGTGTGTGTAGGTGGGTGGAGGTACAATAGTAGACTGAGAAACCAAGAGAGGATTTCTCTGATCTAGGAGAGAACCAGTTCAGGAGTTTGCTTTCAATATCCTCTCACAGCTCAGAAACCATTTCTATTAGAGTAAAACCACCATACTGTCCAAAAATTCAACATTTCTCCCACTTCTGCTGAGATCCTCTATAACAGGATATCACAGACACTTCAAATTTCTACAGTTAAAGTCATCCTTTTTAAAATCCCTTCAAAACTTGGGTGATTTAAATCCATCACAGACTGGAACATTACTAAATATAAAATGTAAAACCAACTTTCTGACAGTGAAATGTGTAAATGCACATAATACTCAAGTGTCAGTTCCTCCCCTTTCCCACCTTCCTTAACCAATGAAGTATTTTCACACCACAGCCCACTACCTGCGGACAGACTCCTTCCACAGCATCGACCACAATGATGCACCCATCACAAATGCGAACAGCCGTGGACACTTCTGAGGAGAAATCCACGTGTCCTGGAGAGTCTATCAGATTAATCAGGTACTCCTCATTACCTGAAATGAAATTTAAGGACAAACATCATCAGTTCTGCAGGTATACAATACACTTCTTTGGGCATTCTAGAATAAGCAAACTTCTAAAAAATGAAAAATGACTGTAAAGATAAAGAAAGCCAAGGCTCAATCAATAGTTGTCACTCCAATCTAGAATTCCCATTGATGGAACTATTGTTTCCAAATGGCTTCCATATAAAATGTTAAAAGACTTTATTCTTCTAATAGCTACCACTTATTATGAGGCTCCTGTGAGATAGGTACTGCGCTAAGGAAACACTTTTAACGGGCTAATCACACATTACTGAATTCTGACAATAACCTTATTAGATAACTATTACTATATTCATTTTACAGATTAGGAAGTTGAGACTAAAAGAAACCAATGCCTGGCCTGGTGGTAATGTAGTAGATAGAGCACCAACCTGGATGCTGAGGTCACTGGTTGGAAACCCTGGGCTTGCCCGGTCAAGGCATATACGACAAACAACCAATGAACAGATAGAATGAAGCAATTACTTGTTATCACTGTCCCCTACCACGCTTTGTAAAATCAGTGTTTAAAAAAAAAACACAAAAAAATGGGGGAGAAAGAGAGAGAAACCAATAGCTGAGAGGGAAAGCTGATCCAGGGGACTAAAACAGGAAAGCCAACTTAAAAAGGCACAAAGTAGTTGGCCAACTATTTTCCTACAAGTTCTCAAAGAGCACATGTGAATCTGCTCAATCAAGATATAGAGTCAACTCTACAAAAATGTAAGGAGTTACTATGTGTGCCAAGCAGTGTACAAAATGTTCTCATCACATATACAATCTCCTTTATTTATTTTTATTACGTGAGAGGCGGGGAGGCAGTGAGACAGATTCTGCATGCACACGAGGAGGATTCACCCAACAAGACCCTACCAGGTGATGTTCTGCCCATCTGGAGCTGCTGTTCCGTTGCTCAGCAACCGAGCTATTTAGCACCTGAGGCAAGGCCATGGAGCCATCCTCAGTGCCCAGGGCCCACTCACTCGAACCATTCAAGCCATGGCTGCGAGAAAGGAAGAAAGAGAGAAAGAGAGAAAAAAAGAGAGAGAGAGAGAGAAAGAGGAAAGGATGATGGGGAGGGGTGGAGAAGCAGATGGTTGCTTCTGTGTTCCCTGACTGGGAATCAAACCCAGAACTTCCACACATTGGGCCGATGCTCTATTGCTGAGCCAACTGGCCAGGGCCTACAATTTCCTTTAATTCTCACAATAAACAAAAGTATTTAGCTTATAGCAGGGTGACCACACAATCTGATTTGTCCTTTTTCCCATTGGAAGTCCCACATCCACTAACCCTATGTCAGTCCCAGGCAAACAAGAACACCTGGCTTACTCCAGGTTATAGAGACTTTACATTAAACATAAGTAAACCATGCAGAAAGACAATAATTCATTAGAATTCTATACTTATTCCCCATTTATTGCTAATTTGACATGATTCTCTTTTAAAGGCAAAATAATTATTTGAATGTTCAAACACCTGCGTATATACTTTACTTTGGCTCCTTCTCTTAACTCTGCTTCCCAACTTCTGTGATCTCCAGATTATCAGTGGGCTCAATATTACAATTTGTGGGCCACTTGAAGAATTTTCTCCAGTGTAATTTTATCAATTTGATGACTTGACTTGTGCCCTAAGTGATACTAATAATGATAAAACAACAATAACTAAAGCCAGAAAGCACATCTATGGATTGCCTATTTGTATCTGCCACTGTTCTAAGCATTTTACAGACATTATTTAATGTCTTCTTACAACAACCCTTTGTGGTAGTTACTACCATTAGCCCTGTTTTACAGAGCAGAATACAAGGGCACAGAAAGTTAAATATGTTTCTCCAAGACATCAAGCTAGAACCCAATTCTGAGGTAAACTGCCTAAGATCAATCAATGCAAAATGGTAGAATGGAAGTTCAAACCCATCTAACTCCACAGACATACCTTTAACCACTATACTCAAGATGGCATGCATTACATCTCACAAGCCAGGATGCCACTGGTAGTAGATGGCTGAACACTAATTCACAGAGGCCTTGAGAATAACTTACTGTCATGGGATTGTGACCTTTATTTATCCCACATTAATACCTTAATTTTTGGAAAGGCTTCCATTTCCACAGCTCTGGCCAAACCAAACTCCCCTAAAACTTACCAATGACCTCTGGCCAAATAGCCTTTTTCAATTTCTAGAAGAGTTACTGTCAAAATGGTATCCTTATTTGGGTACAACAAGCTGTAAAGATCATGGCAACCCATAGCATATAAAAAAGACTCTAAACCCAATACACAGGCCATAGGACAGAACAAGGATCCAGCCAGTAAATGGGACACTACGGCTGAGCCAGCAAGGTCCTAGGTTCTTCCTTCTGGAGATATTCACACAATCACCTGGGTGGATGCGGGCAGGTGTGAGCAGCCAGTGTTTCTGCCTGCAAGCCAGCCAGAGAGCCCTGATAGCATCCAGTTCTGGAGAGCCTGCCTCTGACAACAGATCACCTGGAGAGGCCAGAATGCAATTTGTGCAAGAAAAAGCAAAGAAACCAAGGCATGCAATTAACACAAAAAAAGACAACAAATATTCAAAACTATTTTTCTTTAAAGATAGATTGATTTACCTTTTGCATAATGCAGTGAAATGGCGCTGGATTTCATAGTGATGCCTCGGACCTGTTCATCTTCTCTGCTGTCCATATACCTTAACTGCAACAATGCAACATATGCATCCTTACTTCCCAACGAATTAAAATGGAATGCTCTGGGCTTTTATTTTAATACTATATTTATTTATTTACTTATAGTGAGAGAGAGAGAGACAGGAAGACAGAGATGAGAAGCATCAACTTGTAGTTGTACCTTAGTTGTTCACTGATTGCTTTCTCACATGTGCCTCGACCAGGATGGGGGTGGGGTGGGGATGGGGCTGCAGCCAAGCCAGCGATCTTAGGCTCAAGCCAGCGCCCTTGGGGTCGTGTCTACGATCATGCTCAAGCCTGCAACCCCATGCTCAAGCTGGTGAGCCCATGATCGAGGTTTCAAACCTGGGTCTTCAGCGTCCCAGGCTGATGCTCTATCCACTGTATCGCTGCCTGGTCAGACATAAATGCTTACCTTTTTCCCCCTCTTCTTTCCCAAGTGAGAGGAGGTAAGATAGAGAGACAGACTTTTGCATGCTCCCTGACTGGAATACACTGAACAACTCCCATCTGGGGTCAGTACTCTGCCCATCTGGGGCCACGTTGGCAACCAAGCTATTTCTAGCACCTGAGGTGGAGGCTCCACAGAGCAATCCTCGGTGCTCGGAGGTAACGTACTCAAACCAATTGAGCCATGGCATGAGAGAAGAAAAGAGAGAGAAAGATAGAGAAAGAGAGAGAGAAGGGGAGGGAGAGGGGTGGAAAAGCGGATGGTCATTTCTCCTGTGTGCCCTGACCAGAAATTGAACCCGGACGTCCACACGCGGGGCCAAGTAGCCAGGGCCAATGCTTACCTTTTAAACTAAATGCCATTTATATTTTTTTTAAGGGGGGAAGGTTGGAGACTGAAAGTTATTATGGGGAAGAGAACGTAGACAAACTAAAAGACATTACCACTTTCCAAATGTAGTAAAATACCATATACTCTCCCCAGAGAGTGACTCATTCAAATTTCAGCCATCAACAACTGACTGGGTAATCACTGAACAATTCACAGAAAGTAGTATTGGGATAATTTTCTTCCCTTCATCAAGAGCACAGCCATTCTTTTCCTACTCATAGACTCACTGACAAAGTCTGAACAGAGGTTCAAACAGAAAGTCTCCAGAAGCAAGAGAAGCCTTCACTCCTTTCCCAAGTTAGACTTTTTTTTTTTTTTTTACAGGGACAGAGAGAGGAATAGACAGGGACAGATAGACAGGAACAGAGAGAGAGATGAGAAGCATCAATCATCAGTTTTTTGTTGCGACACCTTAGTTGTTCATTGATTGCCCTCTCATGTGCCTTGACCGCGGGCCTTCAGCAGACCGAGCAGCCCCCTGCTTGAGCCAGCGACGTTGGGTCCAAGCTGGCGAGCTTTTGCTCAAGCCAGATGGGCCCGTGCTCAAGCTGGCGACCTTGGGGTCTCGAACCTGGGTCTTTTGCATCCCAGTCCGATGCTCTATCCACTGTACCACCGCCTGGTCAGGCCCAAGTTAGATTTTAAACATGTGTTTTTAAAAAAAGAATGATAGGGTAGAAGATATTTCTAACACTGCCATTTAGCTGATGGCTTTCATAAAGCTTTAATGCCCATAGAAGGGCCTGTATCTCATTTTGTCTCTGCAGAGCATCAGTACTGATGATGGCTTCACTTAACTAGAGAGCCCACCCTCTCCAGCTCCTTAGCCCTCAGCACCTCATAATCTTTCTCCTCTCTTTGAAGAAGGGTCTGTTCCCTGACCTGCCCTACTTCTCTCCACTGTCAAACTTTTGAAAACCTTTATGTTTACTCATTTCTTCCATTCAAATGCCTTGAGAGTAACTTGCCGTCATGGGATTACCACATTTACTCAGCCCACATTAATTCTTTACTTTTCAGAAAAGCTTCCATTCCCACATCTCTGGCAAACCAAATGCTGAAAACTTACCAATGACCTCTGGCCAAACACAATAATCCTTTTTACCCCTCACTCTTTTTTATCAGAGTGGCATTAGACAGATCTAGTTAATTACCCTTTGTGTACGTGTGTGCTCTTGCACATATGTGAAATTCTTCTAGGAGTCTCATAGCTCCTCGTTTCTTTTCTATCTCTCCTTATGTCCCACTCTGGCGGCTCTTCACTTCTCCAATCACTCAGAAAGGCCTTCCTCCAAAAAGTCTGTCTCTTGTTATTCAATATGTGTATGTAATTCCTTTCAGTTTCGTATGTGTACTTTTTGATTCAATATTGCTTCTCCATATCCTCTTCTCTCTGTTCCCAGTCACCTGACAAATCCTGCTGATTCCACTCTACATTTATTACGGGGACGAACCTCTATTTTTGTACAAGTGAATTATTCCAAGTCCTTTCAAAATACAGCTGGAAATGATTTCATTTAATTTGATTTCATTTCCTAAAACATGACTGTCATTATGACCCAAAGGCTTCAGAAGCCTTCCTTTGGTACTTAGTTTAGCCTTCAAGGTCTTTGATTATCTAATATATCCTCCCTACCAAAGTGCAATTGCTCTCAGGAGTTCGTATGCAAATGTTCACTAAAATCAAACACAACTCACAAATTAGCCTTTTCCTACTTTATTTATGTTATTTATTTCCCTCCACCTGATGGTTTCTCTGCCTTGTCCTTAAACCACCCAACTCATCCACATGGGAAGAATCTCTTCCTCTGTGAAAACTCTCGCAAACTGTACCAGGATATCGTCTGACTTACTGAACTCATAGGATCTCTAAGAACGCAGCAAATGGTTCATTACATTGTAGACAGCTAATACCCTCTGAAATGCAACAAGAACTTATCAAATATAAATATAACAACATACCTTGCCTGCCAGGCGGCTGGAGATGATTCCATTGCTAGATATAAGACAGTCAGCCAGAGTAGTTTTTCCTGTTAAAATAACAGTATTAATTCAAATCTATTTCTTTTTCAAAAGTAGGGGGGACATAGCTATATCGCAACTGATTTAACATCTAACCAAAAGAATTGGTTCAACAAAGATTTCCTATGAATCTATACCATGCAAAGCAAGACATAGAGGCACTTTAAAAAGTTTAATTAATTTTGACCAGAATATCTTCTGGAAGAAAACTCTATAGTACTAGAATCTGTCTCCAACCAGTAGATCTCATCAATCTACCTGAAAAGTTGTCAAGCAAGTTTAAGTGTGCAACTTCTTTTTGCACTGAGACATAATTCACATATAGTATAATGCACAGACTCTTAAATAATGAGACAAACCACCATGTAAATCAAAATACTTCTGGTAAACAACTTTTACACAATTACTAAGGTCTGTCCTGCATGACTTTAATCAAGTTTACCCTAAATACTACATCAATCATCCAGTATCGGTAACAGTGACAGTAGCTCATTCTTACTAGCTCAGAATGAGAAAACATAGCACAGCAATCATTCTTTTTCTTTGAATGGTATACTGAGTAAAACAAGACTACACTTATTACATCACAAAGCCATCCTAAAAATTCTTCACATTTTGCCTGACCAGGCGGTGGCGCAGTGGATACAGTGTCGGACTGGGATGCGGAAGACCTAGGTTCGAGACCCCGAGCTTGCCAGCTTGAGCGCGGGCCCATCTGGCTTGAGCAAAAGCTCGCCAGCTTGGACCCAAGGTTGCTGGCCCCAGCAAGGGGTTGCTCGGTCTGCTGAAGGCCCATGGTCAAGGCACATTTGAGAAAGCAATCAATGAACAACTAAGGTGTTGCGACGGCAATGAAAAACTGATTGATGCTTCTCACCTCTCTCGGTTCCTGTCTGTCTGTCCCTGTCTATCTGTCCCTCTGACTCTCTCTGTCCCTGTAAAAAAAAAAAATTCTTCACATTTTAATGCTCAAGTTCTCGTTTAAAAAACAATGCAATATAACAGAACGCCAATCACTAGTTAGCTGCCTTTATTTCAAATGTTAACAGAGAGCATCTCTGACACCAAACTTTCAAAGGAAACCACACCTGCTCCTCTGCCAGCATCCCTCACCTGCCACAGCGTCACTCCACTGATGACGCACTCAGAGACACAGCCCCTTAATAACAAGCAAGACTTTTGAAAAGGGTTCTCACCATGGTCCACATGAGCCAAAACACAGATATTCCTGATGTTCGCAGTGTTTTTCTGGAGTTGAACCATCTTATCCAAACTATTGAGCACCATGATCATTTATGTCCTGTGGCAGAAAATTAAAAATGAGTCACAAATGGCACCTGGGCTAAAGGGTGAGGCATTAGCGTGTGTGTGTGTGTGTGTGTGTGTGTGTGTGTGTATATATATATATATATTTTTTTTTAATGCTGGGAGCTGACAAGACTGCTCAGGTGCCTCAAACTGGGTGTGTGTGTGTGTGTGTGTGTGTGTGTGTGTATATATATATATATATATATATATATATTTTTTTTTTTTTTTTTTTTTTTTTTTTTTTAATGCTGGGAGCTGACAAGACTGCTCAGGTGCCTCAAACTGGGAAGGCAATCAACGTTTCCTAAGGGCTCCCGCCCAAGTCCAAGTCCACATGGGGCGCGGAAGCAAACACCTGCCATGACGGTGTCAGGAGCCAGCTCGTCCCCCGCGTGAGGCGGCCGCGATGAATCACGCGGCCGGGGCGCTGATGCACTGAAGTGACGCCAGGCCCGTACTCACGGCGGCACCCCGGTCCAAGTCCAGGAGGGCGGAAGCTGACGTCTCCCCCGCCCCGCACTCATCCCCCTCAACTGGACAGTCCTCGGCTCAGGACAGTCCACGGAGCCTGAGGAAAGTTTGGGGTCACATGCTTACTAACCACGCGAGGCACTGAGACCTTATCCCCTGCCAGAGAGAAAGCAAAGGATCTCGACTCCATATTCCACTTCACTTCACCTCAGCCCGGGGTCCCAGGTCCACACTAGGCGGCGGCTCCGCCCCGCCTCAACGCCCCTGGACCCGCCCCACTCGGAGCCGACCGACCAGGACACCGCAGCCCAGCGCTGCCCTTACTCACCTGCTCGGCCGCCCGCCGCCCCGCACGGAACCCGGCCCGGTGGCACACGCGCGTCGGAGGGGCCCAGAGATCTAAGAGGGCAGAACGACAGCCGAGGGGCGGGCCTGGGGACGCACGACCTCTGACCCGCGTGTGTTGACGCCACCGGAAGCTGGCGCCGCGTCCGTCTCCCGGGAGCCCGCGTTGCCTTGACGACAGCCGGCGCGCTGGAACTAGGGAATCTCTGCTCCCAGGCGCCGCGGCATAGACTTTCGGTCGGGGACCATGAGGAGCCAGTGCCTGTGTCAGATCTGCACCTGCGGGTGAGACGCGGCGGGGGCGGCGAAGCTTCAGGTGGTCGTGTGGAGGCAGGTGACGCGAGCGCAGTCCGTCAGCTCCGCGGGTTACTGAGGTTTACAGGTTTCTGCTGTGTAGGCGCCCGGTCCAGGGTCCACACTGACCTGCCATCAGGCCAGGCGGGCAATAACGTGAAGGTGTGTCCGGATTAAGGCAGATCAAGTGATACGATCGGATCCGACTGGGGGACTCATGCCCCACAAAATTTTTTTAAGAATGAAAAGAAAGGTCGAGGAAAAGGGAAAGGAACTGAATGGAGTGCTATCCCAGAGTTTTCAACGAGTGTTAGGCATCTTTCCATCTCTAGTTTGCCGTCCAAGTCGTGCCCTATTTTTGTTCCTAACCAGGCAGCGATCCTTTGGATATAAATGACTGGAAAGGTAGTAGTCGCCACCCTGAGACCCAGGATTGGTCTGTGAGTCGTGCCTAACAACCTTCCACCCCCGTCAACAATCTTCTTCCTCAGCTTCACTGTTGACCCAGGAATTAGAGTAGTACTGGCTAAATAGATACATGAATAGGTCATTCCCTTCTTATTCTAATCCCCTCCAAAGGAAAAACCACTTGTATGCTGATGGAAAGCAGTCCTCCACCCTAGTTTCATGATAAACGTTGTTTATAATTAATAAGTAGATGTACATTAAAAGATAAATTCACATTTGTGGTATGAATCTGAAAACTGTGACATGCAAAGAAGGGTTAGTTTTTTTTCTAATCTTTACGCACAAACCAACATCCTTTCCTGTGCAATGGTCAGGACCAGGAAGGTTCCCCTTTCTTCCAGCAGTGTGCGGATCCAGGGAGCTGAGGTATGGCTGGTGTAAGCGTCCTGTCTGGACTTTGAACATTGGTAATGCTCCTTGCTGAAGTTCAAATGATCCTTTAAGAGTGGTGCCACCCTCGCTTTCAGGTTTATGTTTGAAGCACAAGTATCTTCGGCAAAGCTGGGAGCTCCAGCTGGAGGGCTTCTTTGAGCCAACTATTTTTAAGATCTGGCCACCTCCTGGGCACTGATACAAAGAGCGGCAAAGATCCCCCACTTTCTTTGAACCCCCCCTCATATATTGCCTCCTTCCTCTCTTTGGGGGAATAAACCATTTCTTTCCCCCTTGGGAAAACAAAGTCCTAAGAAACAACTACCTTTCATCTCTAGAGGGACACCTGATTTCATCTCTTCCATGGATTGTTTTTATTTTTTTTAAGTGATTTCTGGGAGGCAGAGATGGACTCCTGCATGTGCCCCGACCAGAATCCACCCAGCAAGCCCACTTTACCTGCCCTAACAATGGGGCGATGCTCAGCCCATCTGGGCCCTTGCTCCATTACAACCAGAGCCATTTTTTAGCACCTGACGCAGAGGCCATAGAGCAATCCTCATTACCTGGGGCCAACTCACTCTAATCGAGCCATGACTGCAGAAGGAGAGGAGAAGAGAGAGAAGCAGACAGACAGAGAGAGAAGCAAAGACTGGAGAAGTAGATAGGTGCTTCTCCTGTGTGCCCTGACTGGGAATCAAACCCAGGACATCCACATGCTGCTGGGCCGACACTCTTCCACTTAGCCAACCAGCGGGGCCCCATGGATTGTTTTTTTAAAAGGACTGGAAAATGTCGTGACTTTAGACAGCTTCTATACTCTTCCTGGCAACAAGGAAATGTAAAGGTCCCGACTGCCTGCTTGAAATAAAGGCAGGGGGAAAAGACAAGGAGAACAAACATTAATATGTCAATACATTGCTCTTTCTAGAAGGATCCACCATCTGGAGAGAGACCTCTGCAGGGAAATTTTGACCTGCTGCTGCTACCTTTTCCTCTTGCTGTTTGAATAATCTTTTTCTTTTTCATACTGTGTATCTAAATATGTTCAAAGGTCTGTTTCTTTCACTGTATCAGTCAATGCAAACCATCCATCTCCTAACAATTCTTTCTACAGTATGCAAATAGTTGTCTCGGCAGTATGTGTAGACAATTGCTTGTGTGAGTACAACTGTGATGGAGCTATTTTACATTGGAAAACAAAGTGGGGGGAATTCTAGAAAAATTTGGGAACTGGTAACAATAACCAACTTTCTTTGAAAGCCTGGTATGAATGGGATTTTGAAGAGACAGGAGAGAGTGGATAATGTTGACAAGGATAGGAAATCGTTTGACTTGTCTGTGCCTCAAATTCATGATGGAAGATAAAAGAGCATATTTCTTCATTCAATACATCCTTAGGATCTACTGAAATAAAATTATAAAACCAGGGTAGAAATTAACCCATATTAATTACTGAAGAGAATGGAAAGAGGTCTCACTAACAGATGAAGTTTCAATAAATTTTTGATATAGAGAAAGATGAGGAATGCCAACAGATAAAACAAAAACAGAGAAATTGAAGTAAATTTTCTGAGGTAGACATAGGAGCCTGTCAACAGGGCCTGAGACAGACTGGGGTCTAAGTTCACAGGGTCAATAGGAGACAGGAGGGTAGGATGTGTGTTTAGCCTTCCTATTTCAGGCAGCTCACACCTACCACCAAGGGCAAGGAGGAAGAATACTTCCTTAATGAATTTAAATTGAATGTTCAGGGACAGTTAAGACTCCAGTTGTGGTTAGGGTTTGGGTTTAGGGTTAGGGTTAGGGGTTAGGGTTAGGGGTTAGGGTTAGGGTTAAAAAAAAAAAGACTCCAGTTGTGGCCACCTACCATGAAAAACAGGACTCAATTATATATATATATATGTATGTATATAGATATATGTTTGTATGTGTGTATATATATATATATATATATATATATATATATATGTATGTATACACACATATATGTATATGCAGTGTGTCTGTAAAGTCATGGTGCACTTTTGATCAGTCACACGCTCAAAAGTGCACCATGACTTTATGGACACACTGTATATATATATGAGAGAGAGAGAAAAAGACAGACAGGAAGAAAGAGAGATGAGAAGCATCAACTCGTAGTTATGGCACTTTAGTTGTTCATTGCTTTTCATATGTGCCTTGACCAGGGGTCTCCAGCTGAGCCAGTGACCCCTTGTTCAATCAAGTCGGTGAACTCGGGATTTCAAACCTGGGTCTTCAGCATCCCAGGTCAATGTTCTATCCACTGCACCACCACTGGTCAGGCAAGACTCAACCCAATAGAAGTTACAATAGAAAGACTGAAAATCATCAGTGCATGTGAAATGCAAAGAATATAAGAGGAATTATAGGTACTAGAAACTTCAGGAAAATTAAACATTGTACAATAAAATTATGGTTCAAACCTAATTGAAAAAGCTAAGAACCTTTTACCTTGAGTGCTCTTAGGGTCATGGTGTTGGAAACCACAGATTAGAAAAGAGTCTCCCTGCTCTCATTAAGTGGCTTACCTTTAAACAATATGTCATAGTCAATGTAATGCAAACATTGTGTGGTACGTTCACAACTTTTCAAATAAAAGTGGGTATTTTTCTGATTATGAAGTAAATAACATGAGGCATAGTATAAGAATTCAAGTAAAAAAACAACTATGATATAGTGAAAATCCCTCATAATCTTCTTCCTCACAGATAACAGATGTTATTTAAGACTTGTTTTACAGTCACATTCTTTAAAGAGAGAGCGTACTATACATACTATTCTCAACCTACTTTTTCATTGTTTAGCATCTCTCCATCTTCCAATAGCTATTGTGAAGATCAACCTCATTCTCTTTAACAAGTGCATGTTGTGAGCATGTATTGGTCAAGGCTCTTAGTTATGGACAATATAATCTACTCTGGCCAGTTTAGGTATAAAGGGATTTATTAAGGAGTGTATGCAGGGCCTGGCCGGTTGGCTCAGTGGATGGAGCATCAGCCCAGCGTGTGTACATCCCAGGTTGATCTCCAGTCAGGGCACGCATGAGACACGACCATCTGCTTCTCTCTCCACCTTCTCTCTCTCTCTCCCCCTTCTGCAGCCAGTGGCTCCATTGGTTCGAGTGTCAACCCTGGGCACTGGGAATGGCTGGGTTGTTCAAGCATTGGCCCCAGGCGTTGAGGATAGCTCAGTTGATTCGAGTATCAGTCACCGGGTTGGTCCCAGCCAGGATGCATGGAGGGGTCTGTATCTCTATCCCCCCTCCTCTAACCTAAAATTAATAAGTCTATATAGCTCACAGAACTCTTAGAAGCACCAAAGGAACAATTTCTTAACTAAACTTTCAGGAAAAATTTCCAAAGATCTCACCACAAAACTGGGCTCCCAAGGGAGCCATTGCTTCTGCCACAATCAGGAAACTGCAACAGGGCTGTAGGCTTCAGGACCGATCCTCAGTGCCAAGGTCAGGAAGCTGCCAAGTCAGGAAGCCACCTTACAAACCAGAACACTGTCTACCAACTGCTGGCTGCAAACTGTGTATCCGTGCAAGGAAAATGGATGTTCCAGGTAGCTTTCTCTGAGTCAGTCTCATGTGGTAGGTGAAACCCAAATTGTTTGTGGAACTTGCCTGCAAAGGGGCCTGGGAAATTCACTGACTAGCTCTCAGCTTCTGTAGTAGAAGACACACTAAACCAGAGGTCCCCAAACTACGGCCCGCGGGCCAAATTGCAGCCACCTGAGGCCATTTATCCGCCCCTGCCGCACTTCTGGAAGGGGCACCTCTTTCATTGGTGGTCAGTGTATGGAGTACTGTATGTGGCAGCCCTCCAACGGTCTGAGGGACAGTGAACTGGCCCCCTGTTTAAAAAGTTTGGGGACCCCTGCAACTGTTGTCAGAGCAAAGCCAGAATTTTTACCACATAAGGATATACTATAACTTACAGTTTTCTTACTATATAATGTAAGTTATATACTATAACTAACATTGTAGAGAAAATGGAAGGTTTTTGCTTTGTTTCTTAGTAAAGCTGTTCTTAAATGTAGAGATGCTAGTTTATTGAAGGTCTCAGATTACAATGTAATTATCATACAATGTTTTGGGAGGTGTAAATAATCTTTCAGTTTATTTATATTTGCACAGGCGACATCGTTGTCCACATGGAACCACAAGGATTTATGAAAATTCCGGCGCATATTGCCCAACAACTGAATATTTAGAAAAATATCCTACATATGGCAATGTTCTTCCTGCTCAGAGTCTTAAACCTAAGCAAGAATTTCGAGCGTACCATGGTAAAATGGAAGGAATAACAACATTTAAGTAAATATTGAGAATCTTTTTGCTTATCTTTCTCCCAACTCTTCTGGTCTTAATAAAGTTGTTTAACTCTTTAAATTGACCTCTGCCATCGATTTAAGTTGAACCAATCCAAGAAGCAAGAAACTAGTTGAGTCACAACTTGAGAAAACTAGACAGATGAGAATGAAGTCTGACTGACAGAGAAAAGGGAAGTAAGTTCTACTGATTCTTTTTATCTGCTATGTCTCCACATTTATCCGCTGTCTCCTGTCACCATGCCCTCGAGGAATGCGATAGTTTCCCAACTGTTGTTACATGTATATGGAACTCCTCTGGTTTTTGTGTTTCTGATCTAATTTAGCCTGTCAAGATGATCTCTTTCAAATGCAAGCCTAATCTGTTTGCCTCCCTGCTTAAAATATTCTTATATTAAGTATTATTTAATACTTAATTGCTTTTTTTAAAATTCCCATTGATTTAAAAAAGGGGGTAGGAGGAGAAGTATGAAATTGTTGTTCCATGTAGTTGTTCCTTTTGGTTGTGCACTCATTGATTGCTTCTACTACGTGTCCTGACCCAGCATTGAACCCGTGACTTCAATAAACCGGGATGATGCTCTGTCCACTGAGCAACCCAGCCAGGGCCTCCGGTTGTATTTAATATATTCAAAAATCCTTACCCAAATCCCTTCATGGCTTGGCTCCTACTTGCTTCTCTACTTTCACGGCAGTGCCCTCCATATGCTTTGCTATATCCCCAGGGACATTGTCCAGTTCTGGAAAGTACCGGGTTTAACTTGCCACAGAGCCTTCCAACATACTATTTTACTTGTCTGAAAACTTCCCTCCCTCTTACCCTACTTAATCCCCTTTCAATTTGTAGATCTCAACACAGTTATCGCTCTGGAAAACCTCTGACCCCTCACACGGGTATCAGGCGAGGTACAAGCCCCCATGTCAGTTCTAAAGCATCTTCCTATTATGTGTCATTAGATTAGTTTCTGAAGCCCATCCATTAAAGCAGGAACTGTCTATTCTTATCTCAGTATTCTGTTACATCCTGGTACAATGCCTACTAGCACATAGTAGGCACTCAATATTTATTCCGGAACCTTAGTGCAATGCCTACTAGCACACAGGCACTCAATATTTATTCAATGGGTGTTTAAAAAAATCTCCTCCTAGGCCTAAACTTTTCCCCTGGACTTAGCCTTTTTGACCCCTTTGTATATTTGTCAACACAGTGGGTTAATTATTTTCTTTATTCTGTTAACGTGCATACCATATTCAAGGCACAGTCTTAAGCATTAAGTACAAAAGCAATGACATGTAATCCCTGCTTTCAATGAACTCATGCATCAGACTGCTATAATTTGAGGGTTAAAAACACTACAACAACTTTCGTTTGTATTGTTTCCATTTTCATCTCATTTCTGATAGAGCTCATTCTGCTTACACAAGTGAGATGACAGCCTATGGGCCGGAAGCCTGTCCTGAAAGCATGGCTCTGCCCATGTCAAATGTTTTGGGATGTGTCAGATGAATAAAAGTGCAGTTACCTCTACTGCTTCTTTCTAGAAGTTTGCTTTGGGTTTGGAGGTATACTTTCTAACAGTTAAATAATCTGACTAGAGAAACTCGGACTGCTAAGCTTCTCTGTCCTCTTCCTGTTTCCTCTGCTCCCCCTTTCGCTGTAGCCTGCTCCCCTCTAGCTGGTATAACTCCTGAGTCTGAAGAGGCAGAGGTATGTGATTTCTATTACTATTCATCTCCTAAATTATATTTACTCTGCGTTTATGACCAAGTGTCAGGCAGTACGCGAGTCACCAGAGATACAGGGACGAGCAAAAACAAGACGGTCATGATCTCTCTGTGCTCACAGATGTGGCAGAAGTGAAGCTGGCAATCAAAAATCTCCCTCAAAATAAGGACAAGATTGCAACTGTGATAAAATCTATGAAGTTAGCACAAGGTAAATTGAGAGCCAGAATAAGAGAGGTTTGACTTTACCAGGGAAATGCGAAGGACGTGAAGCAATGAACTAGATGTAGTGGTGAAGGTAGTGCACCCAGGCAGAGAGCAGGAGGCCGGAAGGAGCCGGGGAGGAGGAAGCACTTCCAGAAGGAAGTCCCCCTTGAGCCTAGGAAGCAGGAGGAGGCCCAGGGTGGGCGAGACTGGTGGAGGCAGCCACGAGCGCCTTTCTTTCTTGATTTTTTTGTGTTCGTTTGAGTGGTAAATAAGGGGGATAAGGAAGAGACGAGGGAGATGAGAGCAAGAATGACCTGCTCACATTTACATGGGAAAGGATTACTTTGGGTGCAGCGTGAGAAAAGATTGCCAGATGGCTACAGTGGATACAGGTAAATGAGTGTAGGAAATGGTTGAATGATTTGAATGAGCTGTTATGAAAGCTTGGAATATTATGGTGGTGAGGAGACGGGGGAGAGCGGTTAGATTTGAGAGAGATTAGGAGGCATAAACTGACAGGAGTTGATGAACTATACCTCGATTTTCATCAATAATCCGGCCGAAAACAATTGGGGAAATTCGAAACTGATGAAAACCGAGGCAATTATTTCCATATGAATCAATGTAAGTCCAATTAATGCATTCTAGACACTCCAAAATACATACCAAAAACACATTACACCGAATACTGTATACGCAGTAATCACTTACATGTAATTGTAGTATTAGCACTCGGAATCAATTAAAAAAGCACAAAAAACTGGAAAGCAATGGAATTGTTTGACTAGATGCACGAGGTGATGCTTACACAACGAGAAACAATGCCACACTGAGCAGGAGAACACGTGTGTCACCCTTTGTTTTTGCAAAATTAGCAGTGAGGTCATGTGGGTACGCCCACGAAATCTGAGGCAACCGACGAAAACTGAGACAATTTTGTCGTGGAAATAATCGACGAAAACTGAAACCAATGATAACAGACGTCAATGAAAACCAAGGCAACACTGTAGATCCAGGCAGAAAGTGAGGTATGAAAGGCGAGTCCTGGGTTTTGGCTGTGCAGCCGAAGAGATGGCAATGCCATTCACTCACATAGAGAACAAGGGCCAAATGTGTTGTGGGGGGTGGAGAAATAGTTTGATGAGGGGCGCATTACGTTTTGATGCACCATCGAATATCCAAGAGGCCGTTGTAAATGCTGGTTTGAAGCTCAGAAAAGAGGTCTGAGCGGAGAGAAATGTGCGCTCTTCTGTACAGGTGGCAGGGAAAGCTGGGGGAGTGGAGTGCACACTGAGGAGAGGAGGGTGGAGAGAGAATTTACTGGAACTGCAGGGAGTGGGCAGTCATGTCAATCACTGCTTGAGAAGTCAAGCAAGGTGAGGACTAAAACTGGTGGATATAATTTTTTTTTTTTTTTTCACAGAGACAGAGAGAGGGATAGATAGGGACAGACAGGAAGGGAGGGAGATAAGAAGCATCAATTCTTCAATTACAGCACCTTAGTTGTTCATTGATTGCTTTCTCATATGTGCCTTGACCACGGGCCTTCAGTAGACTGAGTAACCCCTTGCTGGAGCCAGCGACCTTGGGTCCAAGCTGGCGAGCTTTTGCTCAAGCCAGATGGGCTCGCACTCAAGCTGGCGAGCTCGAGGTCTCGAACCTGGGTCTTCCACATCCCAGTCCGATGCTCTATCCACTGCACCACCGCCTGGTCAGGCTGGATTTAATCATTTAGAAGCCTTGTGACTCTCAAACTGCATCAGAGAAGTGACTGTACTGGAAACGAGGTGGCAGTGCGTGCTGGGGTGGGGAAATGGGACAAGTCTAGGGAGTTGTATTGTGAACAGGAGAGTTTGGTTTTATTTTTGGATCTTATGGACATCCACAGAAAATACTGGTTAATTCAAGATGGTTTAAAACAAATCATAAAATGAGTGACATAGTCAATCGAGTCCAGAAGAAAATAAAACAATTTTGAAGACTCATGGTAATAAAAGTAGTAGTTAACATACTGCCCTTGTTAAGCATTAAGCAGTGTGTGTGTGTGTGTGTGTGTGTGTGTGTGTGTGTGTGTGAATCTACCCACCAAGGTAGCCTATATTATTCTATTTTACATATAAGGAAACTGAGGCAAAGACATGTTAACTAAAATGTCCAAGGTCATGCAAGCAGTGAATGACAGCCAGGAGTTGGACCCCGGCAGTTTGAGCCTTCAGACTGTGGTGTCCTCCACCCCAGAAAAACTCAGTGACTGTGGTCCCCACTCTGCCACACAACGTTGTACAAGGCCTGGTGCAGCTGGATTACCATGTGGCCCCCATTCATGGAAAGGGCTTCCACAGGGATCTGAGGATGAATAGCTCACGTCCTTACATCCATACAATGAATATGACATGTCAAAGGTCAGAGTTTATTATCTAAAGATGAGCAGGAAGACAGCATGACTTAATGAGAAAAAGGCATGTCCTAGTAACTTACTAGATAGTCTTTAAGTAGGATGAATGAGGATTTTGACAAAGTGAACCCAGGAGATACTCTAAAAATTTTTTTCAGATTCATTAAATTTTTCACCTGAGGTCCTTCCATGTTAGAAAAAAAATTCAATTATGGAAAGATTTTATTCATGTAAGATCCAGTTAACTAAGGATCCATGATAACAATGTCTTGAAAACTAGGGTTTTTGACATATCTACTTCTTGAGGTATTTAGTCACTGGCTGGGACATAAAGCAATTCAATTATTTCAAGTAGTTTATCAACTATCACCATTCTAATATCTCCTTAAACTTTTCAAGTAAAAAAAAACCTTGAAAATTCCAATACTGCATTGACATAATCAGAAATAGAAGACTCTGTGAGGCTATGTTTCAAATTTATGTATTTCAGATCAGATTATCGTCCTTATGAAATAGTCCAACAACCTCGCCATGTACCAGAAGAATATAAACCAAAACAGGGGGAGATTGACCTGGACACAACCTACAAACAGGCTTTTAATTCTTATAAAGTGCAGCCTGTGGCAATAGTCCGGCCTTTGGAGAGAAAACAAGTTAAGAAAGAAAAGTTGGACACTGTTCCAACCTATAAAGGTAACTCGCCATTTCAAAAGAAGCTAGAACTCACCTCCAGCTTTGACATCAAATCATTATTTTGGTGTATTGCAAAACTTAGTCCTTATGGCTTAGGAAAAAAACTTTTCTCTCTTTGGTCAAAATAATACTGTGGCCCTGCTCTTTTGGCTCAGTGGTAGAGCGTCGGCCTGGTGTGTGAATGTCCTGGGTTTGATTCCCAGTCAGGGCACACAGGAGAAGCGACTATCTGCTTCTCCACCCTTCCCCTCCCTCTTCTCTCTCTCCTTTCCTCTCTCTCCCTTCCCCTCCCACACCATGGCTCAACTGGTTTGAGTGCATTGGCCTAGGTGCTGAGGCTGGCCCCATGGAGCCTCTGCCTCAGGCACTAAAAATAGCTTGGTTGTGAGCAGGACCCCAGATGGGTAGAGCATCGGCCCTAGATGGGTGTCACCAGGTGAATCCCAGTTGAGGTGCATGTAGGAGTCTTGTCTCTCTATCTCCCCTCCTCTCACTTGGAAAAAGAAGAAAAAAAGCAATAATAATATTGTAAAGTGAAAAAGACCACCTGTGTAATTAAGAGTTAAGAGACCTGGGTTCCTGTCCAAATTCAGCCACTTGCTTAGTTTTCTCTATCTCAAAACATAAAAACAACGGATGCCACCAAACAAGCATAATGCCATATTTATTACATTATGCCACATTTAGTTGGTACCTTTCCTTTTCTTCCATCCTAGAATGAGTTTAAACTCTACCAAGCATACTAGCAACCTTCTTCAAGACCAAGAGTGTAGATTTTAATTCAACCACATTGATAATTACATTAAAAGTAAATGACCTAACTACGGTAATTAAAACAAAAAGACTGTCATAGTATATGAAAGAAAAAAAGAACCAACTATATGCTGTCCACACAAAACCTTTATTAAATACAAAGATATAGCTAGGTTAAAAGTAAGAATGGAAGAAAATGTATCATGCCAATTCTAATTAAAAGAACTGTAGTCCCTGGGAAGTTGGCTTGGGTGGAGTGTCGGCCCAGTGTGTGGAATTCCGGGGATTCAATTTCCGGTCAGGGCACACAGGAGAAGTGACCATTTGCTTCTCCACCCCTCTCCCTCCCCCTTCTCTCTCTTCCCTTCCTGCAGCTATGGCTCAATTGGTTCAAGCGCATCAGCTCCAGGAATTGAGGATGGATCTGTGGAGCCTCCACCTCAGATGCTAAAAATAGCTCTCTTGCAAGCATGACTCCAGATGGCAGAGCATCAGCCCAGACAGGGTTTGCTGGGTGGATCTTGGTCAAGGCGCATGTGGGAGTCTGTCTCTCTATCTCCCCTCCTCTCATTTGGAAAACAAAGAAAACAGGAAAAGAGAGAACTGTAAGACTGTTAATATCAGAAAATCTAGCTTTCAAGACAGGAATATTACCAGGGATTAAGAAGGAATTAGCTAGAGTAAAAAACCTATTCTGTCAGTCTCTCTCATGACCTCTCTCTCTTGTTATCTTTCTTATTATCTTGTTATCGCTCTGTCTTGTTCTCTCTCTCTCTCTCCAAATTTAGGTTCACAAGAGCAAGAATATGCTTGACCCAATTCATCTTTCCTTGACATGCTGTTCCATAAATCTCTGCTAGCCTAAATTGCCTGCTCTTGGCTCAGATATCTACTCTCACCCATACATCAGTAGCTTGAGGTGGAAGTAATCGTTTGGTCCCAAACTTGGCCATCTTGGCAGACATGTCTACAGATGAGGATTTTTTCTCTTCAGAGGTGTAATAATAAGCATTTGAGTTTGGGCCTTTTAAACAAACATGGCAATGGACTTTAGTCTAGACTCTTATACTTTACCTTGTATAACTTCTCTCCTTGAAATCAATGTTTGGTATTTAGAAATACATATTTTTTGGTGAAGTCAATTCTGTACTATTTCTCAGCTTTCTTCCCTTCTTATCTAGAAACAGAAAACCCAGATAAGCCTCAGTTGAAGTGTAAGCACTTCAGTTTTTCACCCATGGGCTAGGTAAGCAGCAAGAAGGAGAATTAAGATATTTAACACTAAATCTCACACTGAGTTCTTATGTGTCACTTCTAAATTGTACAGTTTTTTCTTTTTACTTTTTTTTTTTAGATGAGAGGAAGGAGATAGTAAAGCAGACTCTCACATGTGCCCCTACTGGGATCCACCAACCCAGTCTGGGGCCAATGTTCAAGTACTGAACTATTTTTAGTGTCTGAGGCTGAGGCTCCAATGAAGCCATCCTCAGCACCCAGGGCCATGCTCAAACCAATTGAGGCACTGGCTGTGGGAGGGGATGAGAGAGAAAACGGGGTGTGTGGAGGGGAGACACAGATGGTCACTTCTCCTGTGTGCCCTGATTGGGAATTGAACCTGGGATGTCCATAAATGGGGCCAACTCTCTATCCACTGAGCCAGTGGCCAAGGCCTATACAGACAGTTTCTAACACTTCTGAAAGCCCTCAGCTCAGGCCCTGGCCTCCACATGGCCCTCTGTCTTTTGGGAATGCCTTGAAGTCCATTTCCTGAGGGATAAAACTGAAGCCGGTGGTCTTTTGGGGACCGTGTGAGTTACCCTGTACTGTGTCCAGGGAATCCTGTAGGATTCCTGTCAGACAAAGGCACTGGAATGCTCCCTCCTCTGAGGGGCATCTCCAGAGCAAGAGGAGAAACTCCCACATCCCTTTTGCTCACACAGCAGGGCCCTTGCTCAGCTTAATCCTAGATTTTATGGTTTACGTTAGCATTTTATGTGTTATAGCGAAAATCTCAACCAGTTCCTGGGAACACAACCATATCTCCTAAACTGTCTTCCCCCAAAACAACTGCTTTGACTTTCAAAAGCTCTCACCAGTCAGGCTCCATTGTTCCCCTCCCTTATGGTGTAATCGAATGAATCTAGAAGTGGAAAGTTACACAAATTAAAGGGGGAGATAGGAAAAGCATTGTGGAAATGGAGAAAAAAGAACATATCTGATGGGAATCAGAGGAACTTCATACTGTACTTGCTTAGCATTCTGATTGCTAAAGGAAATGGCCAGATGTTTGGCAATGAGATAATTAGGTCATGACTTTGACAAGGTCACGGTTTTCTTTAGTATTTAAAAACACTGTCTTTTTTTCTTTTCCCCCAAGATGATTATAGAGCTTGGGAAATTCAGAAAAGTGAACTTTATAAACCAGAACAAAGTTACTATCCCCCTACTGTGAAATTTGGAAATTCAACTACATTTCAAGACAACTATGTTCGTCAGGAGCTGCAGCCTAGGCAAAGCTTTAAGCCCAACCCTGTGGTCAAACGTCCCACAGTCCCTTTTAATGGTGACACAAGCAATCGCCTAGATTATGTACCTTACCAGCTAGAATCCAAGGCTGCTCAGCCAAAAGAAGTCTACAGGCCGACCAGCCAACCCTTTGAGGATCTCACAACCCACCGATGTGCCTTTCAGGGTCTTGCAGGTGAAACCACAAAAATCTGCCGACCAGTACACACCAGAGTGACCCAAAATGCTCCGTTTGAAGGAAGCACTGAAACCCATGAAAGTTTTCAACCTTGGGAAATCCCACCCCCGGAAGTCAAGAAAGCACAGGAGTATGTCCCCCCTGCAGGGACCATGCCGTTGCACAGCACAAGCCATCTGGATTACATTCCCTATCAGACCACGCGCGTCCTCCCCATCAGGCCTGTGTCTCACAGAAGAAACAATAGGTTTCCTTTCCAAGGAACGAGCACCACGAGGGAAGATTTCCCAGCGTGGGAAAGTTGTCGTCGAGGACTCATTAAAAATCAGCAGCAGATTCCCAACCCATCTGGGAAATTCGACGGTCTGAGCACTTTCAGATCTCACTATGTGCCACATGAACTGATTGCAACGGAGAGTTGTAAACCTTTAAATGTTCCCCTTCAGAGTTCCAGTCCATTCGATGACGTAACCATGTACTCTACCGAGTATGCACTGAAAACACAGGAGCTCTGCCCGGCCAGCTACCCCTCTCCCCCAGGATACATCTTTGAACACACAAATTCCCAAGGTCATAAATTCTTCCGCAAGGCCCTGCCCCCCGTGAAGACCTAGCCAGCAGTCATGTCTAAAAGGAGGCTAACTCAGAGGATGTTAGCTTTCCAAGGGAGCGGAACCAATTTTTTGTAGTAAGGTGACCAGATGTCCCGCTTTGGGTGGGACAGTCCTGATTTTTAACAATTTGCCCTGCATCCCGCAGCATTTTAAAAAGTCCCAATTTTTGGAAAGAATGCTCGAGAAGCTAGGGAACAGCAGGAGAACGGGAAGGGAATATACGGTTTTTGGCAGGGAGACCCCGCCTCCACCTGGAAGCGCCTGCACTGCCGCAAGAGCTGGCTGCCCCGTGCCGGCGGAAACAAAGAACTTAGGGCTGGACGTACCTGCTGGGGCGGCGGCTGTCAAGCCCCCTAACTACCCATAGGCCCGCGTCCTGGATGCCGCGGTGTGCGGCACTGGGCTCCGCCAGGCACAAGCTGCTGGGTCTCCAGGGGAGCGTGACGACAGTGTAACCCGATCCCTCTGACTCACTCAAAATTTCCCGTATAGTAATATTTCCGAAAATGATCTTTTTAATGAGGTATCTTTATTTAAAAAAAAAATAGATTGATAAGGAAAAGGTGAAATCTTGGGCATCAGCAAAAATCACAATACAGAACAAATGCTTAGAAATATTTCATCATTTGGAAACAAACCATGTTCCATACAATAATGCACTAAAAATTGTGGAATACGCGCTGTCTTTACCAGGCACTAATGCTGTGACTGAACACGATTTTTCTATGGTAAATAAAGTGTGGACATCATAAAAATTACAATTAAGTATTGAGACTTTGAAAGCCATTTTATGTGTGAAATATAATTTAACAAATTCTTGTGAAAAATTTCATGACCTTTTAAACAACAGCAATCTACTAAAAAAAAATTCACTCAAATGAGAAATATGCCAAAGAATAAAATAATACTATACATAATTTTAATGTATTATATTTGTAAATTGTACTTATGTTGAAATTTAAAAAATATATTACAATACTATTTTTGCATTCTATGAAAATTTTTTTTGCTCCATTTAGACCAAATTTTTAATCAAGACCCCCCCCCCCCGCCCCGGGTCAATGGTGTCCCGCTTTACCAATTTTAAAATCTGGTCACCTTAGTTTATAGTGCAAAAAAATTTTTATGAGAGCTAAAACAAATTATATTTCAATTTTTAATCAAGAAAACTGAAAACTTTATCATAGGAAATCAGGATCTTAAAATCTGTTTTGTATTGATATTTTAACCGAGATTTGTGCTTTCATTCACATTTCTGAAAGTTGAACGGCGTACGTTCCCATCAGAACTGCTTTAATCTCCAACACACTGTTTCATAGCTTGTCTCCAGTCTATCATTTATACTTGTGTTTGTAATTACAGCAACTGGAGTGATCTATGTGCCAATTACTGTTTATCTAACACATTAGGGCTGTCTACACCACCACTGAAAATGATGCATGATTCTTCTTCAGAGACAACAGCGTTCATTTCCCTCAGACTTCAGGGCATCTACAGTATACAGAGTGAAGTTCTATTGGCTGCTCCTCACTGTGTTCAAGTTGTGATTAGAGCCACTGTGGTGTGACAAGGACAGGCCCTGCAGGTTGGAAATCAAAGGGTCTGAGTTCAAGTTCTAATGACATCAGAGTCTTTTTGTGCCACCCTGGGCAGGCGACTCATGTCTGAGCCTCAGTTCTTCATTTGCAAAAAGGTATCTGCCCTGCCTGCCTCACTCAAATTCGTTTGTGCATCAAATCATGTAATGCACTGTAATCCAGAAGGTGCAAGTGCAGGACAAATGTCAGGGGGTGTTAATAAGTCACTTAATCTCTTCTGGTACTTGTTTTCTCCTCTTACAAATTGGGGTAATTGCCTATTCAGTAATCACTTTCTGGCCTTAGTGAGGACTGGAAAATACCCTAATTTGTGTCAAGCTTATGAGTATTATGTGATGTCTGAAAAGTCTTCCTCCTACAGCTAGCTTCCCAAGCACCTGAGAAGCTGTTACAAAGAAAAGAGAGCCTGGATTGGGGGGAATAACATGGTTTGAATGGTGGCATTTCCAGACAGGGAAAAGCACTTGCTAGAGTAGTTTTAGAAATGACTGACAGCTCTGAAGAAATCTTCAGGGTCACCTCAGGTAATTATGCACCTGATTGCCTGGCCCAGAGTCACAGTTCAGAAGAACCGGCTCACGATGGGGCACAACTATGTCCTCCTCATCCTCGTGAAGAAGAAAGAACATATTGCATCTATAAATGCTGAAAACCTCGTAATGAATTAAACTCTTATTGAGTGTTTTCTTGATAAATGATTGCATTATGGAACAATATGATTTATCATAAAGTTTTGTTTTTTTGTAGCTTTTGATTTGTTCCAAACTATATACTTAATTGAGAGTAAGTCCATTTGGTTAAAATAGTTTTAATTTTTTGATAGTAGTTTGTTTTAATTTACTTTTTTACTTATCAGTTAAAATAATGTATGATTTTAGATTTCTCTGCAACATTAATGAAGCATCAATAAAAGAAATGAATTTTCATATAATCATTTCTGTACCCGATTTTCTCTGGAAAATAGAGCTTTTAATAAAGGTGTATCTAGGTTAACTTTTACATAATTTGATACTTACCTTTTTAACAGAAAATGTTATACTCAAAGTGAAGAACAGGGAAATACTTCAGCACCCTCATGCTGGCCTACTTTCTGGTGCCGGATATCCAGCCCCTCTATAACCCGATGTGGGTGGTCTCCTCCCTGGGACACCAGCTGGGGTTCCCTGAGGCAGTATGCCTGGAGCTGAGGACACAAAGATGAGTGGTGTCTCCCCCAAATCTCACTAAGTATAACAGGTGAGAATATAGAGACTGGAGCCCTGTGAGTGTGGGACTGAGCCTGGGAGCTCAGGACAGGCTTCCTTAAGGGGAGGGCAGCTGTCAAGTAGTATAAGGTAAATAGGAACCGGACCAAGCACGGTGAGGAGGCAGGGACAGCATGGGCACAGGTAGAGAAGCACCAGTCTCAGACCTCAGTGTGTGTGGTAAAGAGACTCCGT
This sequence comes from Rhynchonycteris naso, assembly GCA_037038555.1. NCBI lineage: Eukaryota > Metazoa > Chordata > Mammalia > Chiroptera > Emballonuridae > Rhynchonycteris > Rhynchonycteris naso. The sequence continues at coordinate 225,845,346 of CM072999.1, forward strand.
GACTGGGTGGGATATAACGAGACAGGACGGGATTTGGTGAGATAGGGCGGGATATTGCACCGGGAGCCAGCAACCCAATTCATTGCCTCCTACGTCTCCTTGACATACCATGCAGGAACGCACACACCTTCACACATTTTCATAGCACTGGACACTAGTAATATTATTTAACAGGTTGCCATATTCTAGAAGGAGTTTCCAGCAAGACAAACTTTATGAATCTGATGAAGAAAGGAGAATAATTCAAGGAGAAACAGGAAACTTCCACCCCAACCATTCCTTCCCCACCCAGGACATCCTTGTTGTGGGAAATCAGACTACAGGCTCAAATTAGAAAGAAAGGCTTTGTGGTTTCACAAAACGACATGGGCAGCAAGCACTAAGGGTGAACCCTAATATCCTCTGAGGGCTTTGGGTGATTATGACTGTGTGTGTGTGTGTGTAGAGTCATCAATTGTGACAAAGGCCCCCTTTGGTGTAGGATGTGCCTGTGGTGGGGAGTGGAGGGGGAGAGAAGTGAGGGAGGTACAGAGCAGCCTGTACTTTTCACTCAGTTTTGCTGTAACCCTAAGACTGCTCTAAACAAGAAAAACTGTTAAGAACAAACACTGCATGGCAGGCAGGGAAGGAGTACTCACCCGGCTTCTTAACACATGAAGTTTACAGACTTTCCTTTGTATGAAACCATCTAGAGCCGTCTCTGAGGAGCACTGTGTGGGTGCAGGAAGAAGAGACCCTGCACATGAAGGTGAACCCTGCAGTCCTGAATTAGCAAACTTCAACAAAGCTGTATTAAAAAAAAGAAATGCTGATGGCCCCGGCTGGCTAGCTGGGTTGATGAGAGAGCATCGTCCCAAAGCGCATAGGTTGCTGGTTCAATCCCCAGTTAGGGCACATACAGGAACATGTTCATGTTTCTGTTTTTCTCTCTCCTTTCTCCCTCTTTCTTGCTAAAGTCAATAAATAAAAAATTTTTAAAAGAGTTGTTGATAATATATACTTTTTAAAAAGGGTCACAGTGTCCAATAAAACATCAAGAATCTTTCATTTGGGGAGGAAAGGGGAGGAGGATGCAAGGAAGATAAATGCTGATGGACGAAGACTTGAATTGGGGGATGAACGCACAACACAGTGTACAGAGATGTGTTGTAGAATTGGGCACTGAAACCTGTATCATTCTGTTAAACAGTGTCACCCAAAAATTCAATTAATAATTCATTTCTGATTTATTTATTTTTTTTAGCGAGCGAGAGAGACGGACAGACAGGGACAGACAAGCTGGAAGAGAGAGAGATGAGAAGCATCACTTCTTTGTTGCAGCACCTTAGTTGTTAATTGGTTGCTTTCTCACATGTGCCTTGACTAGGGGCTCCAGCAGAGTGAGTGATCCTTGCTCAAGCCAGCGACCTTGGGCTCAAGCCAGCGACCCTGGGGTCATGTTGATGATCCCACACTCAAGCCAGCGACCATGCACTCGAGCTGGTGAGCCCGTGCACACGCTGGTGACTTCAGGGTTTTGAACCTGGGTCCTCAGTGTCCCAGGTCAATGCTCTATCCACTGCACCATTGCCTGGTCAGGCTAATTAAGAAAACTTTTAAACAATTATTTTATTAAGGCTTCAGCTTTTCCCCTTTCCACTTGATGTTTTACATGGATGTGCAAGTTTTTACCCCATGTCACCGACGCAGGACTTTTGCCAATGTCCTTCACCCCTCCCAACCTGCCTGTGCACACAGCAGTTTGAAAGCTGCTCTCCAGGGTGGCTGGGGCTACTTCACCGTCACCTCCTCTGTCCCCATTGCTACTCCACAGTGCAGCCACTATGAAATGTAATGAGGCCATCTGGCCAGGAGATGTTTACAGACAGTGAGCATTTATGGACAGACGCCGAGTCTGCAAAATGGGAACTCTTATCTTCTTTCGTAGACTATTAGGTTAACTTGTACAAAGTTGTTTCCCTCTCTGAGCCATTTCTTTACCTATAAAATACACGTCAAAATGCCTGACCAGGTGGTGGTGTAGTGGATAGAGTGTCAACCTGGGAAGCTGAGGACCCAGGTTTGAAAGCTCAAGGTTGCTAGCGGCTTGAACACAGGTTCATTCAGCTTGAGCATGGGATCATAGACATAACCCATGGTCGCTGGCTTGAGCACAGGTCTCTGGCTTGAGCAAGGGGTCACTGGCTGTAAAGCCAATAGCCACGGCCACCATCACAGCCGCCTGGCCCATGCAGGTGCACATTAGATTCGGACAGTCGGTAATGAAACACCAGAGCCAAGAACTGGTGAGCCATCAGCTTTAATTCTAGCTTGTACCCGGCGGGCAAGCAAAAACACACACTGGGCTCCAAAACCCACTCATTCAGTGCTCACAAAGCTACTGACTTATCCAAGTTTCCTAGAATCAAAGGTTTCTAGCTCACCAGACTTATTCACCTCTGTTTCCCATCTCCTTCTCTCTACACAAACTGGCTTCTTCCTCAGCATTCCGCCATCTTGGCTGCCTCCTCTTCTCCACGTGGCCTTAATCTGCTCTCCTTTCTAATACTAACTTCAGAAACCGAGAGAGAGCAAGCTCCCCAGTCTGTCCCACTTTATAGTGTAGAAATCCAAACCTTTAATCCCACTTTATAGTGTAGAAATCCAAACCTTTAATCCCACTTTATAGTGTAGAAATCCAAACCTTTAATCCTTGTCTACAAACAAGGAAGCCTCTGATACAAAGTCACTTATCTGAGGCATAATGGGAGGATTCCTCATGAGAGTGCACCACCCTACATCATCCAATTAGTCAAAGGTGTGGGGAAAAGCTTACTCTTAAAACTAAGGCGTAGGCTATAACGACCCGGCCTGCCCACAGCCTGTCCCCCAAAACACATTAATATCAACGGACTTGCATGTGGGCAGTGCCATCTTTAAGAAAGTGAGCATAATATATTTTATCTGCCCAACACTGGCTCAACTGGAGCCCCTGGTCAAGGCACATATGAGAAAGCAATCATGGACAACTAAGGTGCTGCAACTATGAGTTGATGCTTCTCAGCTCTCTCCTTTTCTTTCCGTTTCTCGCTAAATACACACACACACACACACACACACACACACACACACACACACACACACACACACACACGTCAAAGGACATGTATCCAGAATATATCAAGAACTTTGAAACTCAACAATAGAAAAAATGGCTAAAGATGTAAACAGATACTTCATCAAAGAATATACAGATGTAGGTTTTATTACTAAGTTGGCTGTAACAAAAAGAATGAACCAAGTGGCTTTAAAAACAGAAATGTCCTTTTTCACAGTTCTGGAGGCAAGAAGCCTGGGGTCCAAGAGTCAGAGGAGCTGGCTCCCGGGGGCTGCAAGGGAGAATCAGCCCTGTCCCTCCCCTGGTTTCTTCTGAGCTTTGCTGGATGTCTTTGGCGGGGTGGGGTGGGGGGGCTGGCTTACAGATTTCTGCCCTTATCTTCACACGGCAATCTCCCTGTATACACACATCTGTGTCTAAATTAATAAAAATAAGTCATATCGGTATTCACAGACATAGGACTTTCACCAACGTCACAACTTCATCATCTATTTCTAACTAAGGTCTTATTGTGAGAGTTAGAAAGTTCATGGGGGACAAACACAATTCAACCCAAAGGAGATGTCAAATAAGCATATGAAAAAATAGCCCACATCATTAGTCATTAGGGAAATGTCCCTGAATTGGAAATGAAGTTGCTAACTTCCTCTGTTTCCTGATAACACTCTCCACTCCTTAGAGACTATGTGGGTGTTAGTGATGGAAAAAGACAGCGATGATGATGATGAAAGTGCATGTTTGAGACATGAGGCACCACTCTCATGTCTCCTGTATGGCTCAGCTGCACAAGGGTAACATAGTCTCAAAGTTACTGTAAATGAATGATTTTTGTTATATTTTTACTGTTATTATTATTTTCATTTCCAAGTGAGAGGAGGAGGGTTAGAGAGACAGACTCCTGCATGCACCCCAATTGGGATCCACCCAGCAGCCCCTGTCGGGAGCTGATGCTCTGCCTATCTGGGGCCATGTTCACAATCGAGTTATTTTTAGTGCCCGAGACAGAGGTGTGACAGAGCCATCCTCAGAGCCCAGGGCTGATGCGCTCGAACCAACCGAGCCATGGCTATGGGAGAAGAAGAAAGAAGGAGAGAAAGAAGAGGAGGAGGAGGGGTGGGAAAGCAGATGGTCACTTCTCCTGTGTGCCCTGACCAGAAATTGAACCAGGGACATCCACACGCCAGGCCAGTGCTCTACCACTGGGCCAACTGGCCAGGGCTGATTTTCGTTTTTAATTAAGTGACCTTAGAAACTCCAAAACCTTTGGCAAATGAAGGGGAATCTCACTTCCAAGACTATGACCCAAAGCTACCAAGTGTATAACACAAATAAGCCCCCTGCATTTATAAGGAATAGTCAGAGTAAATTTATTTCTGGATTACTTAAGGATCATGAAAGAGAAATATTACTCTTTTGAAGAAACGGTAGTGGAATACAGTACACAGGAATGGCCTTTGAAGGATAAGACAAAAAATAGCAAATGGAAAACAGCAACTTTAAACACAAGGTGAATCAATTTAATAAGAAATTTTGTTAATAAGAAAAATATATGTCCCATGTCTTTATTACATACTGTACAAAATAAAATATTGCACCTTTAAGTCATATAAGTATATACAAAGCATATTTTACAAATGATCTCTTTTAACTTAAAAAAAACCTTTAACAATCAAGTGTTGATTGAGGATCAGTAACTCGTGGGCTGATGTGTGTCCTTGTCGTGTCCCCCATCCATTCGCAGCCGCCACCCCTCCACTTACAGTAGTGCTCATCACAGTGTCAGTGAGGCTGAAGAGTGACAGGAGCCCCAGTGCCCGGGACGCCGCAGAGACCCAGCAAGCGTGTCCACGGACACGGCCGAATGCACCGTCCACTTACATGTGACCAGGGACAAGGACCCATACAACCTGCTTCACGTAACTTTGCTGCCAGTAGGCAGTAGGCAACACAGGTACAGGCAGCTGGGACCATGGGTGAGGGGGCAGGACTGCTTACTTCGGGCTGTGTGACATCTAAGCCAGAGCTGGTGGAATGTAAGAGAAAGAGCCCAGAACAGAATCAGCTCTAGAACCGACGGTTGAAGCCCTGGCCGGATAGCTCGGCTGGTGGCAGTGTCGTCCTGGAGCTCAGAGGTTGCCGGTTTGATTTCCTGGTCTGGGCACACACAGGAGCAGCTTGATGTTCCTGTCTGTCTTTCCCTGCCTCTCTCTGTCAAAAACGTAAAAAGTAAAAAGAGCTAACAGTTGTCAGCTAGCCTCGACTCCTTCAGCACCAACACTGACTCCCAAACAGGTCCCCATGACGATGTCACTAATACTGACATGGCCCCATCTAAACCCAGCCCAACTCTGACCTAACCTGGCCCTGACCGTAAGTCCTAAAGCCAACTCTGGCCTTAACCCTAACTTGACATCCATGCTCACCTAATACAATCCTAAAACGAAACTAACCCGATAAGTATTTACCAAACCCTAACCCTAACTCTAACTTCCTAACCGTAACTTCCAGCCTGACCCTCATTCACTTTGGATTTACTGAAAAAACTCAGTTCAATTTAAAACAATTATTTACTAGAAACAATTTGTTTTCAATTACCATGCTTCATATTTAGATTACTTTCTTATAATTTTTCCAAAATAAAAATCCTTAGGAATACAACTTTATGCGTAAATTAGGTCTCCTTATAAGGCTTTGACTTTGTTTGGGTCCAAGAAAATAGTGCTTAGAAAAGGTTTCATTCACAGCTGTTAAAGCACTGAATATACTTGAAAACCAGCAGGAAAAGTTAACTTTCCCTCTCATTTAATTTCCAAGATGCCTGTCTGGTCACAGATATATTTCTGGAATTGTGAAAATCACAGCGACATCTTTGTTTGTGCCCAGGGTTCTTTAAGAGCAAGGACGGGATGTTACCCGGCCTTCCATCCTTGGACCAGTGAGTGTTACAAGCCCGACTGGAGTGACTGTCTCTTTTTCACAGACTAAACTTCAGGATCCATAAAAATGCCATTAGCGCCAACCTATTAACAGCTACTGGCCAGAGCTTCTAAAATCTAAATGCCTTAGAAACCTGCTGAGAGCCTAAAAGTCGAGAGAAGAGGAAGCCATCCGTTGCTGCGTTTCCCAGGTCTTCAGGGAGTCCTACACTAGGCTAGTCTACAAGTCACAGGAAGCAGCAGCAGCACGTGACATCCCAAGAGTGACCTTGGTGGGCGCATGATTAGAAGGACACAATGAGGTCCCAAGTGCCTGGCCTGCCTGTGAGGGGGTTTAGGTTCGTCCTGGAATCTATCATTTAACGGAGCTGGAATTAGAAACCGGCCATGGGGGAATGGCAGTACAGTTTTAACAGCGGTGACAGCCCATCAACCTGTGTTTGACTGCAGAATTCGGAATGTTTGGAAGACACACGTGTTTTTGAACCAGCTACACGGGGGAGAGAGCCCTGGCCCCTCCGACAGTTCACCCAGCGCGGCAGGACTGGCAGCACCTCTGCCCGTAGAGGTCCAGCGAACACAAGTTCAGATGCTTCACAAACGTACAGTAGTCAGTTGTGTCTGTGCAGTTTCCTGTAAGTAAAACAACAAGAACCCATATGCGTTAACGCACATCTGGTTAGAGAATCAGAGAAAGATCATTTGATTTTTTTTCTAAAAAGCATAACTCGAGATCAGAGAGTGAGGAGAAGGAGCCAGGCAGGGGCGGGCACTGGGCGGCACCAGCAGGGGCAGGAAGGAACCAGGCGGGGAGCGGGCACTGGGCGGCACCAACAGGGGCAGGAAGCCAGCTCATTTCTCAGGGAGGCCCAGCAGCTTGTGGCTGTTCTATGGGGACCTCATAGCCCTTCTGGTCCATGCTGAGCAGTTGTGCTTGGTTTTTGGAGGGTCGTGGACCCCTTGTAAAACTTATGCAAGCTATGGACCTTCCCCCAAGAAAAAATCATATGCAATTAAGTTATCCATATAAGTTCAGAACATTGGCTACCTGCTCCACCCCACCATGAATCCCTGGCTGAGGAATGAGACTGGCAGGCACAGAGGAGTCAGTGCAGAGGCTGCCCGTGCCTGTTAGAGGGCAGTGACCAGTGTCCCCGACAGTCTACTGATCCAAATGTTGTATCTCTAGAGAACACCTAGTTGCACCCACACACACACACACAGGTCGTCTCCTAATGACACAGACTCCACACCCCGTCCTGCCTGAGCCCTCAGACACAACACTGACAAGCTAGGCACCATGATGGTCTGGTTTGAACAGGGTTTGGGGGCAGTGTGATACCTGGGAGGGGTACATACTGTCACAGGAAGGCCCAGCACAGTGCTGCCAGGAGGCCGGTTTTTTTGTCTGAAGACAGTGCCTCTCGGCCACCAGTTTGCAGCTCCTCGTGTGGACACAGTCCACCCTCCGGGACTGGAAGCCTCTCCCACAGGCTGCCGTGCATGGCTTCCACGGGCCTGCACGCCAGCACACGTCACAGGCCCCTGCCGAGCAGTTCCTCCCAAAGGTGGCTCTGGAGTAGAAAGAACGAAAAAAGGAAAAAGGGAAAAGTGGGTGTCACTTCTTGGTGGGATCAAGCCCTTTACCGTACTACACTGTCAACATATTACAGGTTTGCCCTGGCCGGATAGTTCAGTTGGTTGGAGCATTGTCCTGTTGTACAAAGGTGGGGTTTCGGTCCCTGATCAGGGCCCATACAAGGACAGACCAGTGTTTCTGTCTGTCCGTCTCTCTCTCTCCCTCCTTTCTCTCTAAAATCAGCCAATATATTTTAAAATTTTATGTATTCACTTTTAGAGAGAGAGGAGAGAGGGAGAGAGAGAGAGAGAAAGAGAGAGAAGAGGGGAGGAACAGGAAGTATGGACTCCAATATATGCCTTGACCAGGCAAGCCCGGGGTTTCAAACCTGCGACCTCAGTGTTCTAGGTTGATACTTTATCCACTGCGCCACAACAGGTCAGGCACAAATCAACATATTTTGATGAAAAAAAGAAAAATATATTACAGGTTTGACAATTAGGAGCCAATTTATCAGGAAACGGATTTGCATTGTTCATGGCTGGTGATTATGCAAAGCGGTAGGATAATCACGACCACAAGGGAGGCAGCAGACACCTTGTTTCCACCGACTCCCAGCACCGAGTCAAGTGCACACCGCTAAAGACATGCTGTCCCATTCACTTGAGCAGATCCATTCTGGCAAGATGAGAGGAGGACTCACAAAACACTCCAACTTAGTTAGCACGCTTGAAGTTTTGTTTACTTAAGCGCCTGAAATGTATTCTGCTGTGAGTCTGAATTTGTAGACAAGCAACCTTGTTTGCTAAGAGAAATGCTCTTACATTTACACTGAGGCCATAGCGTAACTTGGAATCAGACCTGACAAAGACCATTTGGGAAGAGGCATCTACCTTTAAAATAGAACAGGAAGTTAATGAATGAATGCCCTCTGATTTTTTTTTTTCCTTTTTCTTCTTTTTTGAAGTGAGAGCAAGGGAGATAGAGAGACAGACTGCCCTGACTGGGATCCAACCAGCAACACCCGTTTGGGGCCAATGTTCTGCCCATCAGGGGCTGATTCTAGCAAATGAGCTATTTTTAGCACTGGAAGTGGAGGCTCCACAGAGCCATTCTCAGTGCCCAGGACGATGTGCTCTAACCAATCAAGCAATGGCTGTGGGCGGGGGAGAGATAGAGAGCAAGAGAGCGAGAGAACGAGAGAGAAGGTGGAAGGGGATGGGAGAAACAGATGGTTGCTTCTCCTGCATGCCCTGACTGGGAATCAAACCTGGGACATCCACACACCAGGCCGACACTCTACTGCTGAGCCAACCAGCCAGGACCTACCCTCTAATTTTTACAAAGGCATTTACCCTGGAGGCACCTTAGCGGGGCCACTTGAGGGGTATGTGCCCTCGTTCGCTAGGCCGGGCTCCTGGGTAATATATTTGCACTACATGAGAATGTCTCCCCATCTAAAGACAACTGGAAAAGCACCCTAACTCGAGCTGCTTCAGTGACTCTTTCTCCCAAGAACCTGAAAGTTGCTAGAGTCTGGGGTAGTGGTGGCTATATTCCGCCACACAAGCGAGAGAGGTGGGGAAAAAAATAATAACTATTCAGGGAGAACAAAGAATGGAGCAGAAACACACAGAGCAGTAAAAGTAAGGGAGAAAAAAATCCCATTGCCTGCTCCTGTCTTGGTTATTGTTCTTCCTGAGGTCTGACGGCATTCTCCCTGTGGATTCTTGGGACCTATCTGTGTCACCATAAAGGAGTCCTTGTCAGGGCACATATTCTATAAGGAGTGTTGAAACCACACTGGTAATAAGACAGAAAATTATGATGATCCCAACTCAACTAAGTACGTATTACACAGTTGAAAGCAATACCTTAATCGGCCAGTAGGGGGAGACACCATCAAAGGATTTACATAATATTGTCACAGCAAATTGTTTATAGCAGTGGTTCTTAACCTTTTTTGAGGTACCAAACCCACCACTCTCATATGCACATTCACCAAACCCTTCTTTAGTGATAAATAAAATATGATTTTTTTTCCAAATTCAAGACATAGGTATATGTTTTTTTACTGGTGCACAAAATGAGCCGAGCATGAACATCACCTTGCTCAAAGAACAAAACTAACAAAGTGCATAAACTCACAACAAATTACGGTATTACTTTATTCTGGCCTTCGCGGCAGAGGCTTCTCCGAACCCCTGAGACCGACTCATCGAACCCCTAGGGTTCGATAGAACCCAGGTTAAGAACCACTGGTTTATAGGATTTGTAAGGGGACATAGCAGGAGAGGGGGCCTATTCATTAGACGACTTCTGTTTTCCCCAGGAAGTATAAATCTAAGGCACCAAAACTTGAGTTGCTTTGAATAAGGCAGAGACTGAGTTCTCCTCAGCGGTCCCCCTACACAGAGACCAGCTTTTCTACTAGAAAGGTTAAAAAAATGTTCAAAGGATATAAGGATACCAAATTGTGCACAAGTATTGGGTGGTCTAGTTTGCATATGAAAACTTCCACCCACTCTACATAAATCGTTCTGAGCTGACGTTTATTGTCTCTAGCACCAAGTACCTCAACTAATACAGACACTTCTGCTTCGATGGAAGGCAGGCCTGGTGGAAAGTCAGAAGGAACTGTTGAGCTTCCTAAATATAAAAGGAGAGAGGGGCACAGGGAGCTAGAGACCAACTGGAAGCTGAAGAGGCTGGTTATTGAGGACTCATCAAAAGAATTCATGGTCTGTCCAGTAGAGGGCGCCATGTTTTCCTGCAATGGAAATGGGGATGCCTGAGCTAGGGGAACACAGTCTGAGCGCCAGCACTATGCCCACAACTAGTGCTCGTGTGTTTTTCTACGTAAAGCATGAAAGTAGAAACAGCAGCAGGAATCATACAGGAACCTGCTCCTAGTAGTCTTTTCCTATTCCTCATTCCTATTAAGTACAGCTCCACCCCACCGCCAGTGACCCCTCTCCCCGTCGGCGCCACCAGGCATAACCATTCCGCAGGCAGGAGATTCCAAGCCTGGCTGGTTATCACAAGTACTTGCGCAGCTTTGAAAAGATGTAGATTGCCAGGCTCCACTCCCAATGATATTGATTCATTAAATCTGAGTTTCCTTATTTTAAAAAAATTTCCAGAGTAATTCTGACTCTTGGCTAAGGTAGGGAACCACGACTTTGGAGAACAGGCTCTGTGTGTCCTCAAGTATTTCCTCAGGTCCCCATGTTGTCTTCTTGTCATCAGTGTTGGTTAGCTCTACCAGGATAATCCTCACATCCCCTGGGCCAGCTCTACCCCCACAATCCTTACTCCCCCTGAAATAGCTCGACCCCCACAATCTTCACCCCCCCTGAGATAGCTCTACCCGGACAATCCTCACTCCCCCTGGGCCAGCTCTACCCCTACAATCCTCACTCCCCCTGGGCCAGCTCTACCCCTACAATCCTCACTCCCCCTGAGATAGCTCTACCCTGACAATCCTCAACCCCCTGAGATAGCTCTACCCCCACAATCCTCGCCCCCCCTGAGATAGCTCTACCAGGACAATCCTCACTCCCCCTGGGCCAGCTCTACCCCCACAATCCTCAACCCCCTGAGATAGCTCTACCCCCATAATCCTCACCCCCCCCCGAGATAGCTCTACCAGGACAATCCTCACTCCCCTGAGATAGCTCTACCCCCACAATCCTCACTCCCCCTGAGATAGCTCTACCAGGACAATCCTCACCCCCCTGAGATAGCTCTACCCCACAATCCTCACCCCCCCGAGATACCTCTACCCCCACAATCCTCACCCTCCCTGAGATAGCTCTACCCCCACAATTCTCACCCCCCCTGAGATATACCTCTACCCCCACAATCCTCACTCCCCCTGAGATAGCTCTACCCCAACAATCCTCACTCTCCTTGAGATAGCTCTACCTGGACAATCCTCACTCCCCTTGAGATAGCTACCCCACAATCCTCACTCCTCTCTTTCCAGTGGAGGCCACAGCTCCCAACCCTTTCCAGGACTATAGAGGTTGTGAGTAGACAGCCTGCTACCCCTGGCCACTCTTTATAAAACACCCTTTCACATTTACTGAGGCCCTACTTGGCCACTGGGAGTGTCCAGCTGCCGGTGGAGCTCTGATACCCCACCTTTCTTCAGCAAGCCCAGCCAGCAGAAGATGTTTGTGGGTAAAACAGGGCCAGAAAATTACAAACCCACAGTAGCTCTCTCAACTGCCTTAGTCCTTCCTGCACAAACCACCAGATATTTGAAGGAAACTAGCAGCATGAAAGAAAACACCAAGCTATCAGAGAGATGTTTTATTCACATGTTTTCTCTTCTTCCTCTCTTTCTTTTTTAGGTGAGATGAGGGGAGATAAAGAGACAGACTAACCAGTAGTCTAACCAGTATCCACCCAGCAACCCCCATCTTGGGCCGATGCTCAAGTACCAAGCTATTTTTAGCACCTGAGGCTGACACACTAATACCAATTGAGCTATCCTCAGTGCCCAGCACCTTGCTCATACCAGTCAAGCCACTGGCTGTGGGAGGGAAAAAGGGAGAGAAGAGGGAGAGGATGGGGAAGGGAAGTAGATGGTTTTGTGCCCTGACCAGGAATCAAACCTAGAGTGAAGATTGTCGGGCTCGACATATGGACAAAGAATGTCCATATGTCGAGCCAATGCTCTATCCATTGAGCCACTGGCCAGAGCCATTTTGTCTTCTCTACTGTATTTTCTGCTCATTTTTGCTGCCATTGTGTAAAAAGTGCAGAGCACGTCCAAGGACCTGGAGGGCAGTGTGGCTGGAACAGTGGCAGTGAGAGAGCGTGGTCCTGGGCGAGACTATGTGGCAGGCGGGACTTGCCGTGCAGTACTTGTACAGGCCACGTGTGGGACTTGGACAATCTTCTTCCTCAGAGCAGGTGAAACCACTACAGTGATTTTAATCTAGCAGGAAGGTGGGGTGTGGTGGGGGTACAATCAGATCCACATTTTGGAATAGATCCCTGGTTGCAGTGCAGGGACTGGGTTGGAAAGGCCCACGACGAATCAATGGAGACCAATGTATGTCTTGGCCAAAGGTGATGGTCAGAGAGATGGGGAAAAAGTGAATGGGTTCCAGAAAAAAGTGCGAACAGCCAAAAGGCATATAAAAAGCAAGAAAGTACAAATTACAGTAAGACGTCATTTTTCATCCATCAGATTGGCAAAATTCTTTAAAAGACTATAAAAACCCGCGTTATGTTGATGACAGAGGCGGAAGCTCTTATGTATTATTGGTATAGACATTTTGATGGTAATTTAGTATCAAAATGAGCATGACTGTCAATTCATTTCCCTATCTAAAATCTATCCCGTAAGAATATTAGCCTTTGGTCCTGGCCGGCTAGCTCAGTTGGTTACAGCATCATCCCACTAGGCCAAGGTTGCAGGTTCGATCTCCAGTCAGGGCATATACAAGAATCAAGCAATGAATGCATAAATAAGTGGAACAATAAATCAATCTCCCACTCTCTCCTCCTTGCTCCCTCTCTAAAATCAATTTTAAAAAATATTAGCTTTTGTGCATAAAGATATATGTTCCAGATGTTTACTGAAGTATTTGTTTGTAATAGCAAAAAATTACAAACAATCTAATATACATAGCAGTGGAATGAGATGATATTAACTACTATTAAAAGAACAAACTGAAACCTGACTGGTGGTGCAGTGGATAGAGCGTCCCACTGGGATGCTGAGGTCCCAGGTTCAAACCCTGAGGTCGTCAGCTTGATCATGGGCTCATGTGGTTTGAGCGCAGGGTCAACATGATCCCATGGTCACTGGCTTGAGCCCAAGGTCACTGGTTTGGGTCCAAGGTCGCTGGTTTGAGCAAGGGGTCACTGCCTTGGCTGCAGCCCCCTGGTCAAGGCACGTATGAGAAGCAATCAATGAAGAACTAAGGCACTGCAACTATGAGTTGGTGCTTCTCATCTCTCTCCCTTCCTGTCTCTCTCTCTCTCTCATTTAAAAACAAAAAAAGAATGAACTGAATCTTATCTATTAAGATGGGGAAATGTCTATAATGTATTGATAAGTAAAAAAAGCAACTTCCCAAAAAATGTCTGCTATGTTAAAAAGAAAGCTCAACCCATGGAGAGGTTTGTGTTATAAATACAAACGCAACGAAAAACATCTGGATGGCACATATCAATCTGTGGTGGTCTCTATCTTCTTAGCAAAATAGGAAACAAGATTGTGGAGAATGAGGGCAGCTGTTCCAAACCTTTTCCATTGGAGGAGAAAAGCTCTGGTTTGAATTATGCTGTGGGGAATGGGCAACGCAGTGGACTCCACATTGCCAAACCTCACTGAGGGCTCAAACGGTAACTGAGCCAACTGTCAAGGTCATCTTGTTTTCTCCAGAAAGACTTGGGATGTGAAGGAGGAGCAAAGAGCAATATATGGAGCATCTTCTATGACCCAGGCTGCTCAGGCTAACTAATCAAAACCTCCCAAACATAACTTCACAAAATCCCCCATTTTGCAGAATAGGAAATTGGAAGTCCAAGGTCACAGGTTAAGAGAAAGCTAAAAGCTCCAGGACTGTTAGCTCAGCGCACAGAGTGTCAGCCTGGAGTGTGCACGTCCTGGGTTCCATCTCTGGTCAGGGCACACAGGAGAAGCGACTATCTGCTTCTCTTCTCCTCCCTCTCCCCCTTCTTTCTCTCCCCACCTCCCACAGCCAGTGGTTCAATTGGTTCAAGCGCTTGCCTTGGGCACTGAGGATAGCTCGGTTGATTTGAGCATTGGCCCAAGATGGGGGTTGCTGGTGGATCCCAGTCGGGGCACATGCAGGAGTCTGTCTATCACCCCTCCTCTTACTTAAGAAAAAACAAAGTTAGAACTCTAAATTGCCTCCTCAGTGTGCCCTCTGGGCTCCCTCCTCACGTTCCCTGACTGGGGCACACTCCTCTGAAACACTCGTGCCACCAGATAGAAGGAGCCTGGGCGTCAGGGTGATTTCATGAAGCAAAGCTCTTTACCCCCAAACCATCAATCAGTTCAGACTTTCATACAAGAGAAAAGCAAACTCCTACCTTGTTTAAGACCCTTAACAAAATAAATTTATTTTATTCTCTACTACACCACTGTGCTAATATCCTATCAAATCGGTTTATAAACAGAGGACTAAAGTGGCCCATTGAACACATTAGATTGATTCTGTAAACCTAACTGAAATACTATGACACTTGAGCTACTTTGCATATTGAGCAAAAAAATATCTGTCTATTCCCAGTGCTCCTTTTTTTTTTCTCTCTTTGGGCTGTCTCTATATGTTCAACATCCAAATAATGTGTAATTAGCAAAAGCATACATTCATTCCAATTTGGGTATAATGTGTACTATTGAGGATGGCACTACAAGACATCATAGTTTGCTAGGAACTGTCAATTAGGAGAGGTGGTTTACAGGGTGTCACAGTCACTGAGGAGGTGCCAGGAGGGTCATGCGCTGCCCCGGGGGAAGGGCTAGTACCTCCTGCTGTCCTCGCAGCCTGAGTGAGAGCTGTTGTGCTGACAGGTGACAGGATGCTGCTGTATCCTCATGGCACGACCCTGGCAATGTCCGGGACACTGGAACAGAAGCACACCACAGCGTCATGACCTTGGGAGCTCATGTGTGCTGTCCAGGCCAAAAGGAGAGGTCTCACCCAAACCACCCAACACCACCTTGACCTTGAACTTCTGGCCTCCAGAACTGTATGAAAATAAATTTCTGCTGTTTAAAGCACTCAATCTGTGGTATTTTTCTACAGCAATCCTAGCAGACTAATACAGGTTCCTACGCATTGCTTTAATTTCTTTTTTCAAATATTGTTATAATATTATTTAAGGTGGGGTGTGGGTTCTGCACCTGTGCCCACATCACTAGTGGTCCTGGTTGCTTTACGTGAAGCCTGCTCTCACCGGCTGTCCAGACCAGTCTACCTGGGAGCTCCCAGAGCCAAAGGTCCCGACCTCAGTTTACCTTTGTATTAAAAGCCAGAGACACTGTGACTTCCAAATGTAACCCTTGACTTTAGATTTATACGTTCATTTTAGAGACCAATCAGATTTTCTCCCCAAATTAAAATAAATGTATTAGATAATTTCACCTACATGTAGAAGCTAAAGAAGAAAATAAACAAAATGGAAACAGACTCATAGGTATAGAGAACAGACTGATGGTTGCTGGGGGGGTGCTGGGTGGAAAAGATAAAGGGATTAGGTCCAATTTGGCAGTTACACAACAGTCACGGGGATGTAAGGCACAGCCTAGGGAATGTAGTCAGTAATATTGTGATAACTATGTGTGGTGTCAGGTGGGCACTGATAATATTGGGACATCATTTTCTAAGTGCAGAGGTCCTCGGGTTACAACAGTATTGACATACCACGTTTCGAGTTTACGATACTCACTCCCATAAAAACTTGAAAAAGTTGAAACATGAGTGTTTTGGCTTATGCTGTTAGCATCGTACTTAAGGACTACGTGGGCGAACTAGTTTGGCTGCACGTGGTGGGAGAGTACGCATTCTTTTTCTGCGGCTTAGTTGTGCTTTTGTGTTCTAGATGATGATTTGACAACTGTGTTAGGATAGGTAAGTGACTTAGGCTAGGGTGTGCTTCTACTGACACCAAAATTTGGGTTACGTCACTGTTGTAGAAACGGAACTGTGTTATAACCTGAGGACCCCCCTGTAGAGGATTGTCCAATCACTATACTGCTACTCTCCTGAAACCAAATACAAAACAATAGTGAATGTAAACTGTAATTGAAAAATAAAAATGTAAAACATCGATCAGAAACAAGGTGATGACTATAGTCCTGTCAAAACACAACCTTTGTGACATTACCTGGCCCCCTGGTTCGACCATACACGGGTGGCCGGAACACGACCCTCTCCCTGGAGGCCTGCCTTTGGGGTCGCATGCCGTCACAGGCATCACCCGCACGCTGCCGCTGGCTTGCGTGCGTTTGCAGGTCACTCGCCGAATGCGGAATCCTTTACCGCAGGATGCAGAGCACTCTGACCAGGAGCTCGCGAACCACCTGGGGACAAAAACTACAGGAGCTTAGAAGGACTGGTATGCCAGGCCAGTGTCTCATTTCGAGGGTGACTGTCCATGCCTCTTCCCCGGGAAGGACTGACAACATAGGTGACGCCCGGCCTCACTCTCACACTTCCCTTTCCTCAGGGAAGCAGCAGAGTCACCATGGAGAGACATACAGGGTGGGGTAGAGCTGTCTGCAAGTATGGAAGACCTGTCACCTAGGTAGCCACAGAGGGTAGAGTGAGGGCAAAATTAGGTGAAAATGTCAACAAAGGGGTAGATTTCAACTCATTTTAACCAAAGGGGAAAAATATTTTGACAACATGTATTGCTGTTTGCTCTGAGATAGTTCCATGTTATCTTATGTGATTCTCATGTTCTTCTCAATCTTTTTTTTTTTTTTTTGGGGGGGGGAGAGAGGCAGGGAGAAAGAGATACAAGAATATCAAGCTGCTCCTGTATGTGCCCCTGACTGGGGAATCGAACCAGCAACCTCCACACTATGAGATGACACTTCAACCAACTGAGCTATCTGGCCAGGGCTAAATTTTTATTGATTTTTAAAGAGACGGAGAGAGTATGGAGAGAGAGGGGAGGGGGACTGGTAGCATTTGTTGTTCCACTCAGTCATGCACTCATTGCTTCTCGTGTGTGCCCAGACCAGGAATCGAACCCACAGCCTTGGTGTTTTGGGACAGTGCTCTTAACTGACTGAGCTAATTGGCCAGGGCCCTCTTTGCATTCTTGTAGGGAAGAAAGAGGCATCCATAGGCTGAAAATCTTGGCTATGGTCATATAACTGACAAGCCGACAGGGCTGAGACTGGGTGCTAGATTGGTCTGACCCTGAAGGTCACACTTTCATGGTTACAGTTGACTGAACTGGGAATTAGAAACCTCTGAGACATTGAGTGCTCTGTCACTGAAGGTGTCGAGCTGTCCCAGGGACACTCGGAGCGTAGGTTCCCAGCCTGAAGTTCTCCAAGGGGACCATGGACATGGATGGGAAAGAATGACACCTTCTTTGTCATGCAGATCTAAGAAATAGAGTATATTTCCTTCAATTATAAAAATGTAAGCCACAAAACACAGCAGTATTAGCAATACTTGTGATTCTAGTACAAAAGATATTTTCACAGGACGTTAAAAGTAGGGGAGGTATCTCCAGATATCATCCGTAGTCATCGTCATTTCAAAATTAATGTGCAATGAGATCTTAGTAATAGTAATAAGGGTGTTAACAGAAGAGCAAATCAATTATGATATCATGCATTTTTCTTACTATTTCAGAAACTATATTCAATACAATCGGTTTCCTTTGTAATAAAATATATTTTATCTTGCAAGCTTAAAAACCCTTGTTCTGAGAAGGGGTCCACAGACTTGTGAAGACCCCCCCATGCAGAGGAACCCAGGGTTAGATGTCCTCTGTCGTCTCTCCTGGCTAAGACAGTGCATGTCTGTTTGTTCCGGAGCATGCTAAGCCTTGAGAATACTTAATAAACAAGGCTGCTGAGAAACTTCCCAGGGTGAATTCTTCCCACTTGGCGTGAGTCAAGAACAGACACAAAGCCACTGTCTGGGATCGAGTCTCCCTCGTTATCACAGCACCAGTTTGCTGTGTCCTGAGGGGCAGCAGACCCTCAGCACCAGATCTTCCTCGGACAGAGCCAGCGGGTGCTGACACGCATGTCAGTTGGGGCGCCTGCCACACCAACGGCTCTTCTGAGAACACGCTCATGGCATCCATTGTCTCACAGTGGGATTCTGCCTCCTACGTCCTCAGAGGCACAGGTCACTGGCGCTTGAGGGGCACTGGCACAGGGCAGTGAGCAGCATAGCATTAAGCATGCCTCCGTCTTCTCCTTAGTAAAACGAGGGTAATCATATCTGACTGGGAGGTTCATGCTCTATAAATGCTACTAATATTGTTGTTGTTATTTTTACTGTAGAGTTTGGTGCCAAGTGTTTGATCAGCTATCTGCTAGGGACTATGTCATTCATTCATTCACTCATTTCACTCCCATTTTTATAGAGTGCATACTGGGGCAGGCATTGTGATAAGTATTAGGAACAGAGTGTGGTGTGAGACAGTTGTGGAATTACTGTCACACAAGTGACAGTCTGGTAGGAGAACCAGGCAGACAGACTGTGGTAAGAGTTACAAAGAAG
This sequence comes from Rhynchonycteris naso, assembly GCA_037038555.1. Classification (NCBI taxonomy): domain Eukaryota; kingdom Metazoa; phylum Chordata; class Mammalia; order Chiroptera; family Emballonuridae; genus Rhynchonycteris; species Rhynchonycteris naso. The sequence continues at coordinate 225,864,207 of CM072999.1, forward strand.
AATGATAAGAAAATGTAATAAAACACAGAGCACAGGGTCCTGGTATGGGTTGCAGGCAGAGGTCAGAGAAGGTTTCCCAAAAATAGATGAACAGAAATAACTATGTGAAAACAGAGGGAACAGTGTTCTAGGTAGAGGGAACAGAATGTACAAAAGCTGAGTCAGGTGGGAGAATGGCAGATCTGAGGGACAGAGAAAGACCAGTGCAACCAGGCTAGAAGAGACACAGCGATGGGACACAGTGACAGCCTGAGGCCCAAGCATGGAGGGACCTCAAATCTCTCGTTTACTCGAACAGGCAGTAAATATTTACTGAGCACCTTTTGTGTTTTAGGCACTATTTTGAACATGGTGGTAAAATCATAATAAAATTGTGCTTCAAAAGATGAGTCGGTTTATAGAGAGGAAAGAGCTCTCTAGGGAGGGAGATGAGGATCAGGAGGTGCAGGCATGGCCCATGGGAGTAAGAATAATGGTCTGGGCTCTGGGGTGATAGGAGAGGATGAGAGCAGGTGGGTGTGAGAGAAGGGGGAAGTCTAGGAGGTACTCGAGATGGGTCTGGTGTGGTGGTGAGCATGAGTCCGAGTTCGGACATTTTTTAAAATTACTGATTTGTATCATCTATTACACAGAAAGGTTGTTTGTGGTCTTACCTCCAGGACTTAAGCCTGGGGAACTGGGCTTTTAATTCATGCCTGTAGTGACCCTGGCCCACCCCATGCTCTCCTAGTCCCCTGTGAACTCAGCTTCACAGTGATCGGGAGGAACAGACAGCACCCTGAGTGCAGGAAGCCAATCTGGGGGAGCGACTAAGAATAGAGGCTCTGGAATCAGACTGTCTTGACTTGAATTGAGACCCTGGTCGCTGTGTGGCCAATGGGAGTTTCCCATTTGTCAGGACACCAACAACATGGACCCCATAGGTGCTTGTGGAGCGATGCAGAGAGAGTACCAGCAAAATGCCTGGTCCAGGTCCATTATAAATACAGCTTAGTGATGGCGCTATTAAGCCCAAATTACAGTGTCTTTCAAAGCGAGCAAAAACCTAGTATGGATGAGATCACAGGAGTGGCCACACGTACCTCGAGGGGCAGTCCCGGATGTGACAGGGCTGAAACCCAGCCAGTGGCTTCTGGAGGTGACTGCAGAGGGCCTCACTCACTTCCTGTCCACTGGCCATCTCACACCGGGGTCTCTGAACTTGAGCTCCCAAGCGGCCGCAGGTGGCAGAACACGGTGTCCAGTTACTAAGCTTCCAAAAAGGCTCTGCGGAAGGAAATGAGATGTCATGACAGCCCCAGATGAGCAGTGATGCTGAGCTGGACAGGCCCCAGCCAAGGACCACCATGAGCTGTTTTCTGCTGAGCTGCCTGTATCTCTGAGGAGCACACAGAAAGTAAGCCTTCATGAAGTGCAAAGGGGTCCTCTAAACCTCATCTTCCCTCAACATACTTATTGTAGTAACTGGTGGGAATGGCAGCCAGAATGGGGTCCTGGACCACAGCCTGGGGGAGGGGCTATTGCAAGCCAGCTGGGTCTGCCAGAAAAATCCCAGCGAGAGCGAGGAGGTCTGTGGGAGCCTCCGAGCACTGTCCAGCAGAGCCACAAGGACAGGAGAGGATGGCCTCCCCCAGGGTGCCAGAATGGGTTCAACTTCTCAAAAGGGATCAGTTGTAGAAATGAAATATAACTTAGCAAGGACCAGGGCTTAATGAAGAAGGTTGAAGAGGCATTTCCTTCCCATTCTTATTTTTGCACTAATGCTTATTCTAAACTTCAGGTTCATCCTGTAATGGCACAAATAATTCTCCACAAAGACATCTGGAAAGGTAAGAACAGGGCTTCCTTTAGGAAAGCTGAAGCTGGCCCCCCACCAGCAGTTATAGCGTTTCCAGTGTCAGGCCCACTGCAAACAGCCTTTCCGTCCCTTTGACACTTGCTAAAGAGATGAGCTTGCATGTGATGAGGGCAGACTTGTATGCTCACAGGAGGTGCCAGATTTTGTAATAATCTTATAAAAGTAATTGATAGCTACCAGCTGTATCCACAGGCTTCCTCGCACGGGGAAACCGTTGAACTTGTTTTCCAGTTTTTCCTTCTGATTTTTGATTTTCTGTCTTAAGTCGCAGATGGATCATTTGCAGAGCAGAACAGGATGTATTTTTAACAGGGCTCTGGGTTAGAGTTTATTTAAAACAGTTTTTTTTAAATGTTTTTATGCCCTTAGATCTTTTTTTAAAAAAATCAACTTTCTTTATTAGATTTTATTTATTCATTTGAGAGAGAGGAAACAGAGAGAGAGAGAGAGAGAGAAAAAGAGAGAAGGTGGGAGGAGCAGGAAGCATCAACTCCCGTATGTGCCTTGACCAGGCAAGCCCGGGGTTTTGAGCCAGCAACCTCAGCATTCCAGGTCGATGCTTGACCCACTGCGCCACCACAGGTCAGGCTAAAACAGTTTTTATAAATATCCAAGTTTACCGTGAACCTTCCATGGGACAGGTCCTGAATTAGGCACTTGAACTCTAATTTTTCATTTAACCCTTATGTGCATCTTGTGAATCAGATGATTTTCATTCACGGGGGGGGGGGGGACTTAAGAAAGACTTGTCCAAGGTCCTTTGTCCATCAGCTGTATTGGGAGCCACAGGTGTCTGACTCTAAATCTCTTTGTACTATATCGTATTTCACAAAGTCACCTTGACAGTTTAAGGCAGGACACACATGCAATTTCTTAAAAATGATGTATATTTGAACCTGGCTGGTTGGCTCAATGATAGAGCATCAGCCTGGCGTGTGGATATCCTGGGTTCAATTCCTGGTCAGGACACACAGGAGAAGTGACCATCTACTTCTCCACTCCTACCCCTCTTCTCTCCTCCTCTCTTCCCTTCCCGCAGCGATGGCTCAATTGGTTTGGTGTATCAGCCCTGGGAGCTGAGGATGGCTCTATGGAACCTCTGCCTCAGGCACTAAAAATGGCTCAGTTGCAAGCATGGCTCTAGATGGGCAGAGCATCAGCCCCAGATGGGGGTTGCTGGGTGTATCCCAATCAGGACGCATGTGGGAGTCTGTGTCTAACTGGGAAAAGAAAATAAAACATGTGTTTTTAATTGAGGTATAACTATATGTCTACAGTAAAATGCTCAGACATCAGATGTGTAGTTTTGAGTTTTCACCATTGCATGTACTTATGTAACCATGATCTGAAGCAAGGTATACAGGAGTTCATCACCCCCAAAGCTTCCTCTGCCTCTTGTTAATCAATTCCCCTTCCCTCCCAGGCAACTACTTCCCTGTATCTTTCAGTACTCATTAGTTTTACTTGTTCTTGAGTTTCATATATTATGTACAGTTGACCTTTGCACAGTATAGGGATTATGGGTACCAAGCCTTGTACAGTTAAAAATCCATGCAAAACTTTTCACCCCTCAAAACTTAACAACTAAGAGCTAACTGTTGACCAGGAGCCTTACCAATAAATGTCAATGAATACATATTTTGTATTTTCTGTGTATTATCTACTGTATTCTTACTATAAAGTCAAGAAAAGAAAATGTCATTAAGAAAATCATAAGGTTCATCTGAGGTTTTTGTTTTGTTTTGTTTTTAAGTGAGAGGAAGGGAGATAGTGAGATAGATTCCTGCATGTGCCCCAACCAGTATCCATCTGGCAACCCCTATCCGGGCTGATGCTCAAATCAACTGAACTATTTTTAGCATCTGAGGCTGATGCACTTGGACCAACTGAGCTATCCTCAGCATCTGGGGCCAACACTTGAAACAATCGAGCCACTGAATATGGGAGGGGAAGAGGAAGAGGAGGGGAAAAGGGAAGAAGAGAGAAGCAGCTGATCACTTCTTTTGTGTGCCCTCACCTGGAATTGAACATGGAATGTCCATACTCTGGGCTGACGTTCTACCCACTGATCCAACCAGCGAGGGCCTGAGGATTTTTAAAAATTGTTGCAAATCTCCAAAAATTTTTCAATATATTTATTGAAAATAATATGTGTATAACTGTAGCTGAGCCTTTCAAACACGTGTTGTTCAAGAGTCACCTGTACTTTTCTGTGTTTGACTTCTTTTGCTTAACATGATGCTTCTCAGATTCACCCATATTGTTGTGCATGTAAGTCGTGTTCCCCCTTTTATTGCTGAATAATAATACACTGTTGTATGATTAGACCATAGCTTATTGATCCTCCTGCCCATGGCCATTATGAAGTGAAGGCTACTATGAATATTCTTGTATGAATTTTTCTGCAAATATGTTCTCACTTTTCTTGGGTAAATTCCTATGAGTGGAATTGCTGCTGGGTCAAGGGTAGTTGTGTTCTTAACTTTACTCTCTGACAAATACTACTTGACCAGTATTTGTTAGATTAACACACAAGTCTCTTTGAACTGCTAAGGTAGGGATCCGTGGAAGGGCTGACATAGTCTACAAAGTATACATGTGCATGTGTGTTTGTGTATGTGTGTTATGGTGGTAGAACAATGTACGTTGTTCCAATAAAACAAATTTTTAAACATTCCAATGGCTTTACCTACTAACAGTTTCAGCCTCATGAATATCCAATTTTTTAATTAATTGATTGAAGGGAGCCCTTTTGATGCTGGGTTGACTTCTCCAGAGTGAGTCAGGGCCCCTTCCTTGGTGCTACCATCATGCTTTGGTCACCCTTCTATGACAGCACATGACACAATGCTGCTTCAAAACGTCCATTCACATCACCACCTCCCTCTTTAGACTGTGGGCTTCTCTAGGGCAAGGTCATCTCTGAGCCCCCACCCTGGCAAGAGTAAGTACTAGGCAAGTATCTGTTGAGTGTTGCTACAGACGGAATGTTCTGTCTTCCCCAAATTCATGTGTCAAATCCTAACATCCAATGGGATGGCCTTAGGAGGTAGGGCAGTTGGACAATGACTAGGTCGTGAGGGTGGGGTCCTCGTGAATGGGAATAGTGCTCTGATGAAAGAGGCCCCAGGGAACTACCTTAACCCTTTTGTTGTCTGAGGACACAGTGAAGAGATGTGAACCATGAACCAGGCAGCCAGCTCTCACCAGACACTGGATCTATTGGTACCTGTATCTTGGACTTCCTGCCTCCAGAGCCATGAGAAATTAAATATGTGTTGTTCATAAGCTACCTGGTCTGTGGTGTTCTGTTACAGCAGCCTGAATAGACTAAGACAAATGTTGAATGAATGGATAAGAGTGCATGCAATAATGGTGGTACTATATCTAAAAGAGAAGAAGAAGCATGTTCTATAAGTATGCCTATATAATAATGTCATAAATAACAGGAGCTGGATTCTTGATTGAAAGCTCAGCGCTCCTCTCCCCATGTCTCTAGAGCTAGAAGCCAGGAACTATATTTCTGAATCTCAGTCTGTACAGTTATATTCCGAGGGATATATTCTGCAACGCAGAGGCACTTGCTCCAGATTTAACAGATTGAAATGATGCAGCCACTGCTGCTCCTGTCTAGTTGATATAATCCAGCATGGTGTCTAAAAGTAGTGTCTATTGCCTGACCTGTGGTGGCGCAGTGGATGAAGTGTCGACCTGGGAACACTGAGGTCGCCAGTTCAAAATCCTGCACTGGTCTGGTCAAGGCACATATGGGAGTTGATGCTTCCAGTTCCTCCCCCCTTTCTCTCTTTCTCTCTCTCTCTCTCTCTCTCTCTCTCTCTGTCTGTCTCACTCTGTATTTCCTCTCTAAAATGAATAAATAAAAAGAAATTAAAAGTAGTGTCTGTGTGTCCTGTGATTCACCTGCTTTTGAGCTATAAGGAGCTAAAATTTTCAGTTCCAGTTTCCTGTGATTCTAGAATTGCTGATTTTTTTTTAACACTGTCCCTCTTCCTTGGCCTTCTGTAGAGTTTTGCAAGTTTGAAGTACTTAGATTGGGTCTTCCTTATCAAACACTGATTTCTAAGGAGTGAATATTTTTCTAAGAATGTTTCAATATGGAAAGAACAAGTTGAAACACAGAAGACTGAGGGGCAAGGGACTCCTGAGTACAGACGGGAGAAGAGAGGACTCAGGCTGGGGCTTCCCGGCCAGCAGGGAAAGGCATGACTGATTAGACTGGAGTGGAGTGTGAACCAAACCAGGATCCAACCGACAACCCCCATCTGGGGCTAATGCTCTGCCCATCTGGGGCCATGCTCACAATTGAGCTATTTTTAGAACCTGAGGTGAGGCCATGGAGCCATCCTCAGCACCTGGGGTCAATATCCTCGAGCCAATTAAGCCATGCCTGCAGGAAGGGCGGGGGTGGGGGGTGAAGAGGGGAGGGAAAGAGTGAGAGACAGAAGGGGGAGGGGTGGAGAAGCAGTTAGTCACTTCTCCTGTGTGCCCTGAATGGAAATCGAACTCAAGACGTCCATACACTGGGCTGACACTCTACCACTGAGCCAACTGGCCAGGGCCAAAGAAGAGCTCTTAATTAATTAAAACAATTGCACATCCATCTTGTCAACTCTTTGACTCCAGAACAAACAAACTGGGTCCTGGTCAGACATGAAGCTCTTGAAGAACACCCCGAATGGGACACTCACCCAGGATGTGCAGTGTAGATGTTGCTGTTGCCTTCCCAAGGGCATTGGTGGCTCTGCAGACATAGGTTCCCTTGTTTTCAAGGGAAACGTTCTGCAGCAACAGGGTTCCATTGGAAAGCACGGAGACACCGTCTCTCAGAGGTCCTCCTCTCTTCACCCATCTCACAGTGGGCCGAGGGACACCTTTGGAATGAAAACAAATATGACAAAGGCAGATTCTTTTAAGAATGGGGCCACAGAACCTTATGACAAATACCACTGAGCACATTGATCCCTAGTTAGCAAATGGGTTTAATCACATATAATAGGAAAAATGGCTACTTCTGTTTCTGTAGCTTCTCTACGGTGGGGGCGGCGATTATATTACAGCAAAGGGCTTTGTCTCTCGAGCACCTGATTGGTTTATGTATCAAGTCAAGGAGCTGGAGCCAAAGGGCCAGCTCGCAGCTTTGCCAGGACTCTGAACCTCAGATTCTCCCACCTTGAAGCTCCACGGAGAGTCAGGAGTCCACCTCCTTCACCAGAAACTAATAAACCATGCTGGGAGGGCCTCTGACTGAGCACAAGGCCGCAGGCAAAAATCAGCCACAGCCTCTTCAGAGCTGAGACACAGTCACCCTGGTGGCCCAGAGCAGTGTCCTGCACACAACACAGCAGGCTTGTTGGGGTAAATGAAATAGAATGAACTATAGGTCAGAGTCATTGTTTTTCTCTATAAAACTCCAGCTGTCTTCTTCTTCTTTTTTTTTTTTTTAAGGGAGGGAAGGGGAGACAGACAGATTCCTGTATGTGACCGGACCAGGAGCCACCCAACCCCCATCTGGGGCCAATGCTCTGACCATCTTGGGCCATTTCTTGGCAACTGAACTATTTTTAGCACTTGAGGCAGAGGTTCCCTGGAGCACCTTCAGCACCCAGGGTCAACTTGCTTGAACCAGTCGAGCTATGGCTATGGGAGAGGAAGAGAAAGGGAGAAGCAGGAGGGGCAGGGGTGGAGAAGCAGATGGTCGCTTCTCCTGTGTGCCCTGACCAGGAATTGAACCTGAGACATCCTCACACCGGGTCAACCAGCTGTCTTCTAAAGGGAGTGGATACTCTTCCTTCAGAACATTGTGGAAGGTTCAGACACATACATTATTAGGCAAGAGATACACAGCAAGGAGAGAATGATTTGGGGTTCCTATGGCAATACAAGGAGTTAGGAGTGAGGAGAGCAGGGAGCAGGTGATGCCATAAAAGAGGTGGACACCTTTGCCATGACCCCCAAATCTAGAGCCTCACTGTAAAAATTTGCCAAACGCTTGGTAGTAACAAATATCTTGCTATGAGTAGAAACTAGTCATCCCTGGCCAGTTGGCTCAGCGGATAGAGCATTAGCTCTGTTTGTGGACATTCCAGATTTGATTCCCGAGCCCACCTCTTTCTCTTCCCTTCTTTCTCCCCCTTCTCTTTCTTTCCTTATTGCAGCCATGGCTCGATTGGTTTAAGTGAGTTAGCCTCAGGCACTGAGGATAGCTCAGTTGATTTAAGCATCAGGGCCAGAAGAGGGTTGCCAGGTGGATCCTGGTCAGGGTGCACGTGGGGGTCTTTCTCACTATCTCCCCTGCTCTAAGAAAATCAAAATGAAAGAAAGAAAGAGAGAAAGAGAAAGAAAGAGAGAGAGAGAGAGAGAGCGAGAGAGAAAGAAATCAAGAAACTGAGTTTCACATCTTGGTTGATGGAGGGCAAAAGAGAGACAGAGTCAGCCACAGAGGGCCCAGGCAGCGAAAGCCTGGAGGACCAGCACAGTGGGATCCGGAATGCTCTACAATTTCCAAACTCCAGAATTGACAAGGGTCAGAGATATTCACACTTAAACAAAAATCCGAGAATGACAAGGCTATGCCACCAAGTTTACACAGATAGTGACATTCCCCTAGTACAAAGAATGTAGAAAACAAAACCTGGCAAGCTTTTAGATGTAAATAGAGAGACGAGGGTCTCCAGGGCTGAGGGGAACCGCTGGCCCTGGAACTCAGCCCAGAGGGACATTGCTGCCGTGTGAACATTTCTGCAGTGCTGGGAGGGGCAGGAGGACATTCAGACGGGACCCTTCAGACCTCACAGCCTGACGTTCAGCTCTAAAATATTCCACGTTCTGTTTCCATAATGCTGAGATTGCTTTTGAAAGGCAGGTGTTGTGGGGAAAAATTCGGGTCTGGAGGGACTGTGTCTGTACCTCTCAGGTGTTTTTAAAGTAGTTACTGTTTAAAAAGAAATTTCCTTCCCTAAGGCCCGTGAAACATTCCGTGCTGTGAAATCCTCGGCCTGTTCAGCCAGCTCTGCACGGGAGATCTTTGTATCAGTGAGTCACACAGATCACACCTGTCTGCTATTGTTGGCTTCTTTCCTCCAGCCACACATTGCTGGTGATATTTTGTAATTTTTCACAGGTGAGCAACAACTAGAAGTGTGAGCTACCATTAGTTATCTGCAGGGCATATGAAGAAATGATGTTGCCAATTGTTAAGAGGCCAATTGAATACAGAGCCCGCAAACCACACAAAGAGTCCTAACTAACAGAAATGAGTAACTTGAGTTCAGTTGGGAAAATAGCTCAAAGCTACCAGCACAAAGCAGGGACCATCTGGGTAGGGAGGAAACTGTAAGGAATTCTACTCTTTGGAGTTAACTGCATACCCTTTTTTTCTTTCTAGATATCAAGGGCTATCCATTAACCGGTGCTGTATCCAGAACTTCCTCCAAATACAAGGCTGTGAGTGGCTTTTGCCATTCATAACATTCTTTTGAAGAGCTGCTGCACTTTCTTTCTTTCCTCTAGCAAAATGATGTGACCAGACTGGCCTAAGCAGTTCTCCTAGCAATTTGATCTGAGGATTTAGAAACATTCTGGGTCATAGCCTCTCTCCCCAATTCTATAATCAAGAGTCTGTCCTTAAAGGATTTTTTTTAAGTGAGAGGAGGAGAGATGTAGAGACAGACTCCCACATGCACCCCAACCAGGATCCAACCAGCAACCCTACCTGGGGCCGACGCTCTGACCAACTGAGCCATCCCCCGCACCCGAGGCTGATGCTCAGATCAATTGAGCCACTGTCTGTGGGAAGAGAAGAGAGGGAGAAGGGGGAGAGGGAGGAGAAGAGAGAGAGGAGAAGGAAAGGAAGAGAGAAGAGAGAGAGAAGGAAAGGAAGAGAGAAGAGAGAGTGGGGAAGAGAAACAAATGGTTGCTTCTCTTGTGTGCCCTGACTGGGGATCGAACCTGGGACTTCTGCACATTGGGCTAATGCTCTATCGACTGAGACAACCAGCCAGGGCCCTTAAAGGCTTTTAAAATAGGTTTCCTCTTGCAGACACAAGGCTTCATCCTGGCATGGTCACCCCAACTTCTTGGGAACCCTGGACTTCTGCTTTGCCCAGAGCAGGGGCAGTTCTCTCCAGCTCTGCCAGTCATACCTCATGAGCCCTCACAGTTTGCTGATGGATTGTCCTCTAGGGTCTCATTTATAGGCCAAAAAGGGACCATGATATTTATTGCATATTTTATCTCCAAACTAAATGCCCCTCGCAGTGGTTCTCTGAAGAACAAGACTCAAAGTCCAAGCTAGTGTAGGTGGAGCAGAGAGACCAGAGGTATGAAGAGCAGAAACCAGACATCCAGAGGTCCTTCCTGATAGACAGCAGCCCTGGGCATCTGTCTGTAACATCGGGACCTGGATGGACATACAGCTGTTACGTTCATTAAAAGCATCTTTCACTTGGAAGTCATGCACCGTAGTCTGCAAGCTGGTCCTGCTTGCTGTCACCTACCTGTGAGCTCTTGGGATGACATCTCAAGGCTGGGCTGGCCCCCCAAGGCTCCCTTTATTCCTCCCTCAAGGCATTGACCTTTCTTTTGCTTTTCTAATCTGCCCTCTCTTACTCTATTAAGTGATTCCTTTCTCCTCAGGCAGGGTGGGGAAGAAGACCAGGTTCCCAGGGCCCAAGGAGAAAAGCCCAAAGCCCTCCCTGTTTATGGGCACTGCAGCTAACAGTATATATAGCTCATCCTCTAGCCCTGAGAATCTGACTTGTGTAACACTGAGATCAACGTTCTGTTCCCTCCACTGGGGATGATTTCATATTCTCCTTTTCTGATTGGACAGTTTCCACCCATCTTTAAATGTCCGCCTTAAGGCCTTGCTCCCAGGACCCTCTCTGACACTGAAGCGGATCCCCCCTCTGTGGATGTTAGCGCACCGAGATATCAGTTCCCAACATGCCTCACTGCACCTTCGGAGAGAGCCCTGGTGTCTAGTTCATTCCACATTATGCACTGTTTCCACAGGAAGTCTCTCCTTTTGAGATGAGACCCAGGAGATGTTTTAGCCCCATTTACTAGAGAAAGTTGTGGTTCCGGGCTGCTCGTTAAGATCATCCTGGAAGCTTTAAAAGCCCCCCGACTCTCAGGCCACACTGCAAAAAAAGCAGCCTCTCTCGGGGTGAGGTGGGGTGGGAGGTGATCTCAGGCCTCAGCTGACACGATCCATGGTAATAAAATGGCTTTAGTATATTATGTAGCAGTCATGAAAATGAATACAGGAGCTGTTGAATTATCAAATGCATAACTAGGGGAATGAATGAATGAAAAGAAAACACAGAGTCCTCCATTGTACCGGGGACTGAACGAGCAGCCGGGCAAACCTAAAACTGGCTGGCACCTGGCCAGCTGGATCCCACATATCAAATCACAGAGCCAGCTGGCCTCCAGGTGAGGTCGGGCCCTGGCTGTTGACTAAACTTGAGCCTCCAACACCTTGTCTCCAAGCTCAGGCACTTCTTAAATTCTGCCTCCATCCTTTGACACTATTCTCTCTGGTCAGACCTCCTGGATCCCCTTCTGTTGTCTCAGCCTGAGTCTCCTCTGTCTAGTTCCTTTGGGGTCACATCGATTTGGGGTTAAATCTTAGCTCACACACTTAAGGTCTATGTGGAGACGTGGGCAAGTGACTACATATATCTGTAACCCATTTACTCAGCAAAACAAAAGTGATAAAAATATCCTCAGAGGCTGTTCAAACTGATACATACCAGGTACTCAAGTTATTGTTATTTCTGATGGATTTCGATGGTTTATCAATAGCAGGTTCCTTATTGAGATGCTGCCTGTTAGCACCCAGGCCTTGGCTTTGCGGCACAGTTCCTTTCCAGATTTAATTCAACCTCCATGTGCTCACACCCAGCCCCAGCCCCAGCCCCAGCCCGGGGACAGCCCTGACCTAGATCTTCAATTACACTGGGGAGCAAAATTTTTGTTGCATCCACAAAAACACTTGTTGTTACCTAATTAGAGTGTGCTGATTTCAAATCTGACATTAGTTTTTCTCTGTAAGCTACGGGTTTTTTTTTGCAATTCAAGATTTTAGGTTTTCATCTTATTGTCAAATTTTCAACATTTAGTTTAACATAATGAAGTAGAATGTTCTTAGGCATCAACTTTGTGAAAATATAATAATTTATATAATGCAGTAAATACACTAAAAGATATGATTGCATCAGAATTTGTCTACAATTGCGAAATAGAACATATTAAAACACTTATTTTAATAATAAAATTTGCGCAAAACTTATTTAAATTCTATTCAGGCAAAAACTGGTGTTTGTAGCTCTTGCGTTTGTGTATTTGTTGAGGACAATCTCGTTTGATGCTCCAGTAGTAGTCTGCTCATCACTAACAGCTCCAAGATTTTCAGGAAACTTATCAAGGTGACTGTTCAGGAAGTGAATCTTAACGCTCATGTTACATCCAATGTCGCGGAAAGCCAACAGAATCCTTTGAATCAGAAGTTCATAGTTTTCTGCTTTCTTGTTGTCAAGGAAGTTCTTTGTAACTGCCAAAAAAGACTGCCATGCTGCTTTCACCTCCTGGCAAATTCATCTTCCTGGCAAATTCTTCATCACGTATTAGGGTTTGAATTTGAGGTCCATCGAATAAACCTGCTTTTATCTTCTTGAAAGACAAGGGAGGAAAAGCAGAAATAATATGTTGAAAGCATTCACTTTCTCTATTTAAAGCCTGAACAAACTGCTTCATTAAGCCAAGTTTGATGTAAAGTGGGGGAAAAATGATCCTGTCTCAATTAACTACAGGTTCATTCACAATATTTTGCATCCCTACTTCCAGAGCTTCACGTTTCGGCCACTCCTTCTGTGTCCAGTGTTTCTCCTGAGCTCAGCTGTCCCACAGACACAGAGAGCAAGGGTACTTCATGAAACCTCTCTGTTGTCCTAGCAGGAAATTTACCATTTTAAGATCCATACAAATGATCCAGTTATGCTCCTCATACTTCAGAAAGTCGAGGACAATTTTTATGTCATTATAATCTTCTCGCAGATGAGTTGAATAACCAATGGAACCGCTGCATAAACATTACCATTGTGTAGGAGAACACATTTCAGACTTCGTTTAGAGCTGTCAAGAAATAGCCGCCGTTCTCTTGGACTGTAAGTGGTAACACCTAGCTGGCTGATGTTATGATATCATGACAGTAAACAAAGTGTTTGTCTTCAGAGAAATAGTCCACAAAAATTTGTTCACGCTTCCTGAAATGGGATACATTAGCTGACCGGTGAAGTACATTCTTTTCTTGAAGCCTGGAGGCTCATAACTCAGCTTCTTTCTTTGATAGGCCCAAATCTCTTACTAAGTCATTCAATTCGGTTGGCTAAACTGCTGAGGGGTTAATGAATGCTTGGCATCAGAAGAAGACCTTTCAGATTCTACAACCATTTCCTCATGTATCTTATCAAAATACACTTGATCACCATGTTCACTTTCTTTTTCCTTAGAAGAAACAAAACCATTGAAAACTGGAACCGGAAGTGTCTCAGAGTGTGGGATAGGTCATATTGCTGAAAGAATATTAGGATATGTGATCATATGCCATTTTTTCTTGCCAATGCCCTTTGTATGGATCAGACAGAAATAACAGTCACTGCTGTGGTCCTTAGGTTCACGCCAAACCATGGGAATACCAAAAGGCATTCCTTTGTGTTTTCCTTTTGTCCAGTCACGAAGCATTTCCTCACAATTATGACACACAATATGAGGAGCCCAATTCTTTTCTTGATCTCCAAGGGGAACTTGAAAATAGGCAATATATGCACGTGTCACAAATGATGAAATATTGCACCTTTGATGTTGAAGCGTGCAGCAGCCACATATATAACAGAAGGTGGCAGGACTATTACATTTACGCCTACTCGAAGAAGCCATGATTCAATCTTAAAACAAAATAAAAGGGTGTTTTTATAAGATAATAATTTTTTTACATTTGAAAACAACTACAATTATGTAAAAGTGATGTCTGTAAAACATTAATTGCCTGTGGTTATGTTCAATCCAAGAGTCGTTGCTCTTGAACTCCTATTGAAAAACCAATGCATGCCATTAACTGTAACAAAAAGATATTAAGATTGCATAAATACTAGAGCATAAATACTAGAAATCTAAAATTGGATTTCATATTTGGAATCAGTGATGCAGAAATATATAGAAACAGTTCTAAAACCTCATGCAACAGAAAATGAAAAGAAAAAGATTGTTCCCCAGTGTTAATGACACATTCATTGCTAAATGCCAGAAATGCCTGCTCTCCCTTGGCTAAGTCAAGAGACAAATTTGAACTTAATATTCCAAGTAACGGGCCTAACAACACAATTAATGATCCCTGATGCAATTTCACTGAGTTCAACTCACGACTTTCCGCAGTTCCTTTTCTCATTAATGTTTTGTCCTCTAATGCGCCTTTTTATAACACTGCTCGGGTCACACACACCATTGCTCTGCTTCAAGCCTGGCTTGTCTCTGCACTGCCTGTCCAACACAGCCCAGGGTTTCATCTGCCACGAACAGCCCTCCACCGTCTGTATTTCCAAACCCTCCTCTGTTCACGCCCCCTCACACCCTCTGCTCTAAGTCGCACAGATCTGCTTGCGGTTTTGCAAACAGGCCGGGAGTTCTTGTGTTCCTGACGCGCTTGCAGGGGCTGCCGTTTTGTTTTCTGCAAATGATCTTTCTTTCTGTTCCAAGTGGCCTGACTGTAATGTCATCTACTCTGTAATCCTCCTTAATCCTTTAGCAGCCTACGCTCATCTCTCCTCTACCTGGCTGATGCACTCTGTAAACACTTAGAGTTTTGCATTTGTTCTGTTAGAGCTTCCTTGTTTATACAGTCACAGATTTTAGTCAATTGTACACTAGAGAAAAAACCTTAGAGACTGGGCTTAGAGAATGTGTGCTGAATGGATGGATGGAATTTCCAACCATCTATGATTGATCGTTTGACTAAATGTAGGGCTAAGCGTGTGTGTGTGTGTGGGGGGGGGGGGTAGGGGTGTGTGTGGAGGGCTGCTGGGAAGGTCTCTGTACTACAGGCGGAAGTAAGAAAAGAAACCAGAGGTCTGTGTAACCTTTTTGAGTGGGAGAAGAGGTTTTCCGTACAGTTAAAAAATAATTTTAGCTATTTCAAGGATTCTATATGGTTTAAAAAAGAGATAAACAGCCCCAGATGGGCAGAGCATCGGCCCCAGATGGGGTTGCTGGGTGGATCCTGGTCCAGGCGCATTCGGGGAGTCTGTCTCTCTATCTCCCCTCTCCTCGCTTGGAAAAAGAAAGGGGAAAAAAGAAAAGAGAAATAAACATAGTAGAGGGGATACATTTCAAAAAACCACACATCAAGAAAATAAATGACCTTTCATTTGCAATATGGCTAAAAGCACCAACATGCTTAGCTCATAAAACAGTAGTAAGCAGACTAGTCTCAGGTTTTCTCTTTAAGGATTCTGAGGATAATATGCAACATTTTGTGGGTCAATGTATTGTTCTGGAGAGATGGTTCTTTTAGTGGGGGGTGGTCAAAGGGATTTGTGACAAAGATGTTAAATCACTACCACTGGATTCCACGCTATATAATATGAACCAACATTCATTCTATGAGGGTAAGGGGGGATCACTGTCAGAGAGATGAGGCCCAATTTAAGAATTTAACCGCATAATCTTGCTGCACCACAAAAATGTTCTCTAAATAGTCTCCTGTAAGGGAAATTATTAAACCCAGTAAAGAAAGTTAATAATTCAGTTTGACACAAGGACCCTTTTTATTTTGCTTTTCTTCTTTTTTTTTTTTTTAACAAGAACACTTTAGAGCAAAGATGGAGATCAGTTGCACCTCCAATGAGCTTAAGAACAAGAAAAACAAGTGACATAGGATGCACACACAACAGAAAATTACAGGGTAAATAATGTTCTTATTAAGCATTGACTCAAGGGGAACAAAAAGCAATTAATAGTTACTGGGCATTTTCCTCAGACGGAACTTCCCTTTCCCACCAGCAGGTGGCAGAGAGGGTGCAGGAAAAATTTTTTTCCTCCCATATTTAGAAGAAACTTTTTTCTTAAGAGCAAGACAAATAACTCTTGCAACTTAGAACCTTTAACCTTTAGAAATACAGATCTGCAGGTCCTGTTACTGAATAGAGTTATTAGAAATAAGTAATCTCAGAGTAACTAGAGACAATCACTATGACTCTTTATACCACATGGGTTAAAGAAAACATATTTGACTACAGTAAAGAACAATGAATCTGTTTAAAAGGTATAACTAGAGCCCTGGCTGGATAGCTTGGTTAGTTAGAGCATTGTCCCGATGAGCAAAGGTTGCGGGTTGGATCCCTGGTCAGGGCACATACAGTAACAGATCAATGTTTTTGTCTCTCTCTCTCTTCTCCCTTCCTCTCTCTCTGAAATCAATAAATAAAAATATTTTTAAAATAGATAAAAGGTATGACTAGATGAGTTTGTTCTAATTAGTAAAAAATATCTGAAGGGCAAAAAGAAAATTTATCCATGCCACTGATCTACTGAATCATCGCAACTTGCAATATGGAAATATAATTTCATAAACCAGTATTCAAGTTGGTGAACGTAACAATTCACTCATCTATAAAATGAAAAGTCCTGTCTTCCACTAACAGCGGATTTCCTGATTCAAAGATGAAGGCACATGGCTCACCTGTAGTTGCATACAAGTTAGTGACAGAATTATCTGGAAAACAAGTCTCTCCTTTCATCTGTCTTTAAAACAATGAATCTCCATAAAAAACAATGTTAGCTATGGCTGTTTCCCATAAGAAAACACTGCAAGTTCACTCCAGGTTTATTGAAAATGGCACAGACCTCAAAACGAGGCAGGTTTATTTTGAAAAGGAAGGGATTCCCGATATGTTCCTGGAGTCTGGCCCATAGGGGATGCCTGCCAGGTAAGAAGGGACCAAAGGGACCATTTCTAAGAAGAGCTGACCACGGAGAGGCGGCGGGAGCTCTCTGCACATACGCGGCGCAGGGTCCGCGGGAGTCAGAGAGCGTGGAGCCTGCGCATACACTGACTGCTGAGGCTTCCTTGGCAAAAACAGGTTCCACGCCACCCTGTCCCTGACTTGCCATAGCAAATAATCCACACAGCCCTTCTGACGGCTCACCCCCCTCCCCTGAAAGCCTGATTTTAAACTAGAGTGGAAGTAGGAAATTTAGAAATAATGGTGAAAGTTGAGGTTTCTCTTAATGGAAATCAGACCGATTCTGCAGAATCCTCTGCAGGTGTAGGGCCGTAGGAGCTCCAGACATTTGTGGCTTGGCAGCCACAAGGTTCCGTTCCGCCTCCCTCCTCACTGTGGCCAGAGAACGCGGGCTGCTCTGTAATGGGAAGCGCTTTGCCAGAAAGCTCACGTACTTGTGGGTGGAGTTAGTTGAGAGGCTGGAGGGATTTTTTTTTAAAGTCGGTGTAGCCCAAACCCTGCGGGGATTTCCAAGGGGTGAAAAATAATACCGTGGGGGTTAGCAAATTTCCACTATTTGTGGAGCCAAAGGTACAGTTCTGGAAACATGGCAAAGCAATGGGCCATTGGGGGCGGGGCGAGGCTGAAAACTGTGATGTGTCCCAGGAGCCTTTCATTATGTGAACCTTCACTGTGTGAGTGGGGGAGGTGGCAGAGGCTCCCCCAAGGCGGGGTTCTCTGGGTCAGAGTCCAGGCAAGACTCATCCTCGGTGGTCAACTGCAGCTACCCCGTTAGAACTAGGGGACCAAGGAAATGCAATTCTGCAAACAGTTAAATCAATGCATAGTAACTCAAGGGCATATGCAAGGTTGCCTTTAAAGAGTGGGTCTTTACTTTGAGGAGGTCACAGTGTCTCTGAGAAAACAGGCCAGAGCTATTCACACAACCCGTGGGCCCACACACCATAGACACGTGTGCAGCTGTAACACTGGCCTCAGCTGGGGGAGTGCATGGGTCCAGGTTAAGACTCTGAGGCTTAAAGAGGGAGGCAGACTGGCCTGAGGTTAAGGCGAAGTCAGACTGAGAGTGTTAGTTCTATCAAGGAAAGGAAGAGTGCGTTAGCAGGGAGGTTTATCTGCTGTTGTAAAGAAAACAGTAAGAGATACTGAGGCACAGACAGGAGATGTTCATCCAAGGGCAGTCCAGACAGAGCAACTAGGCCTAGGGAACTTGGTGCCCAGTGCAGGCTTTGTCCAGCGGAGAACACAGTTAACAACCTCCAATGACTCAGCTCACTGCTCCAAGTCCATACTCATCCAGCAGCTGCCTGACTAGAGGATTCACTGGAAGCAGCTGCAGCTACCAGCACCCCATTAGAACCCGGGGACCAGGGAAACACCTTTCTCCGGAGTGTTCTGGTTTTGCCAGTATGAACAAGCCAGTGTGCAAGGAAGTTCAGTCCTCCCTGGCAAAGAATTTCCACACTGGGCTCATGAGCTGCCAGAGCTCACCCCTCAGGGACAGACCCACTGTCATTTCACCGCAAAGTCAGATTTTTAAGACAGTCAGGCTGAGGTCTAAGTGTCTATTGGCGATCAGCCACATGCCCTCCCACTGGAGTGACCACACTTACCTCTTACAGGACACTGGATGGTCACATTTGCTCCCAGGGCTGCCTTCACAGTGCTTCCAACCACAATGGACAGGGGGCCGGGCTCTGGTTGCGTGATGTTTCTTTCAATAAATAAGATGACGGGCGCCTCTTGATTCAAAGGGAACAGAAAACTACATCAGGCTCCAGCTTGGGCTCTTCACTGAACTGCACTGCATTTGGCAAACTTGGATGAGCTCTGTGAGAGCAGGAGAGAGTCCTGCCTCTCTCTGCACCCTGACGGGAGGGATGTGCACAGCCCGGGGCACTCAGGGGACTGATGGATGGATACAATCTGTCTGATGGATGGATACAATCAAAGAGATATCTACAAAGGTGCAAAGCAACAACCATATATGGACTATGGGAATATTTTGCTTTTATAACCAAATCTTTGATAAATATGATAAACTGAGAAAGAAGGAATTCCGAGGTAAGGCAGGCATGGTAGGGATAAGGTCCCCACGGTGCAGCCTCGGGTGAGTTCAAACAGAACTCAAACACTCCAGCGCTGGCGATCTGACTCTTTTTTTAGAAAGAAAACTTGGAAAGGAAAACCTGCATAAAATCTGCATGGGAAAACTATACAAACAAGGTCATGAAGAATCAGAGACCCGTTCAAAAACTTTTATATGCCTGGATTTTTGAGAACTAGGTACTTTTAACAGATTGATTCATTAACTCAGTCAGGAAATACATACATGTGGTACCTGAGCGTGCAATGTGCAATGAGAGCAAGAGCTGGATAACACCCATTCTCACCCTCAAGCAACTCACAGACTGCTGGGGGACACCATCACCGTACAGGGTGGTGGGTGTGAGAGAGAAAGGTCTGGTTAGTCTGTGTCGCTCAGTAGCATGTGGGGGTCAAGGGGATGCTGACAAAGCACCCCCACCCACCACTAGCATGTGAGCCACTAGAGGGAGAGGCCACACTCCCTTAACCTGTCTTATCACCTATGTGTAGAGTACAGATGGATGGCGATAGTTAGTCAGCTATTTGGTTACCCCGTGTTCTAGGGAAGAGAATTTAGGAACAACCGTGGTTGGGTGACCAAATATCCAATTCTCTCCTGGAGGGCCTGGACAGATGGAAAGCTACCCTGAGAGTTGGAAAGCTACCCTGAGAGTTGAAAAGCTAGGAGCTTCTGGGCCAGGAGATGGCTGCAGCTGTCATAACATGTCCTCTGGGCCCTGTGGACCCTGCACCAGCTCTTCCGAGAATATGGATTGTTCTAGGATGGACTTAAGGGGAGACTTGTAATTTGCA
This sequence comes from Rhynchonycteris naso, assembly GCA_037038555.1. Lineage (NCBI taxonomy): Eukaryota > Metazoa > Chordata > Mammalia > Chiroptera > Emballonuridae > Rhynchonycteris > Rhynchonycteris naso. Next base: position 225,884,007 of record CM072999.1, read on the forward strand.
AGAGGAAGTTATATTCCTTCCAGAAATTTCCGAGCCTTGGGACTGATATTTTCTGGAAAGGAGGCGATGCTCAGAGGAGAGAACAATACAGCAGGAGTAAGGCTTGAGAGCCCTACCTCCAGAATGCAGCAGCAGAGGGACCAAGAGTCAGTCAATGCAGATTCAATGGGCCCAACCTCTTCAACATATACACACAATGTACGTGCTGCAAACTCAGCATGCACTTGTCTAAGTGCTGGACTCTAATCCCTGACCTTGTCCCTCTGCTCATCCCATCCACTGGAGCCACCAGACATCAGAAAACACAGAGTAGGGAGGGGGACAATGGCTCTCGTTTTAGTTTTAATCCTCGAATATAAGCTTGCCACAGGAAGCACTGTTTACAACTTTAAAACATGTTCCTTCGTCCTAAAGGCACACTTAATATTAAAATGGCATTGCTGGGGCCCTAGCCAGTTGGCTCACTGGTAGAGCATCAACCCACCATGTGGAAGTCCCAGGTTCAAAACTCAGTCAGGACACACAGGAGAAGCAACTTTCTGCTTCTCCTCCTCTCCACCTCCCCTTTCTCTCTCTCCCCCTCCCGTAGCCATAGCTCAACTGGTTTGAGTGCATTGGTCCTGTGCACTGAGGATGGCTTCCTGGAGCCTCTGTCTCAGGCACTAAAAATAGCTCAGTTGCAAGTATGGCCTCAGACGGAGGTTGCTGGTTGCATCCTGATCGGAGTGCATGCAGGAATTTGCCTTTCTATCTCCCCTCCTTTCACTTAAGTAAAAAATTAAAAATTAAAAAAATATTAAAATGGCACTGCTGGGAAGGTACACACTAATTTACAGTTATAACTCCTTTAAAGTTTTTCTAAGGATTTGTAGCTTGGCCACTGGGAGGTATACAGCAATCTTAGAAGGATAATTAGTCTCTTTCCTTGGCTGGCAGTACTTTAAAAATAAACACACTGCCAATTAAACTCTGTCTCATTAATTCCCAATTCTTAGAAAGTGAGCTCTAGAAAAGCTGTGTGCAGCATCAGTGTAACCTGGGAACGTATTAAAAATGCAAATCCTTAGGCTCTGTCCCAAACTTCCTGGGTCAGAACCTCTTGGAACTGGGTCTAGAAGTCTGTTTTAAACCCTCCCGACAGGTGGCTCTACTGCCCACTGAAGTTTGGGAACTACAACTCTGGAGTTTGTTAAACCAAAACTCGGGCATTCCAGGTTTCAACAATGGACATTACCTGCGAACAGCACAGAAGAACTTTCCATGTCAGAACCGAAACGATTAGCCACAGAGCATCCGTACGATCCTTGCTCGCTCTTCGTAGGGTTCTGGATCTGCAGTTTCCCCGTGCCAGAAAAAGTTATTCTGTAGGACAGTTAGACAGAGGATGTAGCCATGTAACAGGTTTAACTGCCCCAGGACCACGGCAAGTCACAGAGAAAAACAACGACCACATTACAGGCTATGGACTGGCAAGGACCCCAAGAGATGACCTTGTCAAGCATCCAGCCGACAGGCAGAAAATTCCATGCACTAAAGGGTGAAAAAGTCTTTCCTCTCAGATGAAACTCATGGACATGGTAGACAGAACTGGATAGGGCTTCCAGGTCAAGTCTCCTTACCTCACTTTGCATGAGCGTAGACTTTTCTGGATGGACTCAATGCTTCACCTACCACATTTTGGGGGGCTGGGTTAATAAAATTTTCTTAAAATTAAAAAAAAAGTCCCTGGCTAGTTGGTTCAGTGGTAGAGCATCAGCCCGGTGTATGGATGTCCTGGGTTTGATTCCTGGTGAGGGCACACAGGAGAAGTGACCATCTACTCTTCCTCCCCTCCCTTCCCCTATTCCCTCCCGCATCCATGGCTCGATTGGTTTGAGCGCGTGGGCCCCAGGTTGCAAGCATGGCCAGATGGGCAAAGCTTTGGCCCCAGGTAAGGGTTGCCAGGTGGATCTCAGTCCGGGTGCATGCAGGAGTCTGTCTATCTCTCCTTTCACTTGGAAAAGAAGAAAAGATAAAGAAATAAAATAAAGTAAAATAAAATAAAATGAAATGACCAACCAAATCACTCTTTGTCTGCTGGATGTTCAACAAACATTTTCTGCCCAAACTCTTTCTAACTGAGTTGTTCAGTTTGCAGATTCACTGGATGTGAGTGGGCTTTTTAATTGCCTAGCGATGGTTCTTGTCTCACTGTCCCTGCAGGACAAAGTCTGTGCAGGTAATCATGCAAAGGTGGCATCATACTGGCTTCTGACCACCCTGTACCAAATGAGGGCTACACTGCAGTTCCTCATGGTTTCCCAATTATTGATATTTGTAAACATGTAAATACCACTTTGGAAATCAGAGTTGTTCAGCAGCATCCCAACAAATGAAAAAATTATTCAGGGAGTGGGAAAGGGTGCCTGTTCTGCTTTAATTTTGATTTTTTCTTAACAATTTGAAGCTGCTTCTAGGTCGTCTGGGTCAGTGGTTCATATATTCCTGTCTCCCCTGGCCCATCCCGCTTTATAGATTTTAGCAATACAGGGCTGTTCTGACTGTTAGAGACTGTACATCTCTTTGTGAACTGGGCCACGTCTTCATTTCCTGTCGCTTCCTGTTGCTTGCCCAATGCTCCTGCCAGAATGAACTTCTAACAGTTTCCAGAACATTTCACGACCTTTCAGCACCCTGAGCTTTTAAATATGGTGTTCATTTTATTGGGAATGTCCTTCCCCGCTCTGGAAAACTTCGACCTACCCACTGAGTCCTGGATTAAATGTAATTTCCCCTAAAGCTTTTCCCAATACTCCCAGAGTTTTATTCCTGCTCCCTCTGGGCTCCTTCTGCTCTGGTTCATATATTTATCTGATGAAATATCTATTTCTTCCCACTAGATTGTGATCTTTTCAAGATCAGGGACCAAATTTTATTCACAGCTGTGCATTTTCTATGACTTTTATGTAGTAAGTTCTTAAAAGCCTTGGATGACAGAATGTATGAACGATCAGAAGAGAACAGCATAGCGGCACAGAGTCAGTGCACTAGGGAGACGGAACCCATCCCCCCCAACAAACACACAGGAGAGCTGAAAAAGTGGGCAGAAATCAGAACTGCTGGATTTCCCAGAACAAAAACAGGAGTGCAGCAGACCTAGCTCTGAGTAGGGTTAGGTGTGCACTGCCAAGTCCCTATTAAAGAACTGTTGATTAAGTACAAAATTATGGCCCTGGCTGGTTGGCTTAGTGGTAGAGCATCAGTCCAGTGTGTGGATGTTCTGGGTTTGATTCCCGATCAGGACACACAGGAAAAGTGACCATCTGCTTCTCCACCTTTCCTCTTTCCCTTTCTCTTTCTCTCTCTCTCTCCCCCTCCCACAGCCATGGCTTGATTGGTTTGAGCACATTGGCTCAGGCACTGAGGATGGCTTCGTGGAGCCTCTGCCTCAGGCACTAAAAATAGCTTGGTTGTAAGCATAGCCTCAGATGGGCAGAGCATCGGCCCGAGACAGGGGTTGCCGGGTGGATCCCAGTTGGAGTGCATGCGGGAGTCTGTCTATCTCCCCCACTCTCACTTGGAAAAGAAGAAGAAAAAAAAGAACAAAATTACAACTAGTAATTGTACTTGAAGAATAATAAGTATGCTACAAAGTTTTCTTAAATTATTTAATCTATGTTTGTGTGATTTAGCAATTATCAAATAATTCCTTCACTTTGTAGGTCTCGATTTGACAACACAGTGGGAAATGACTGAGGTAGACAGCTTCCCACACCTGAGCTACTGTGTCAAGCGGAGTCACCATGCATCCAGCCAGGGTCAGCCCTGGGCTGGAGAACCAGCAGATAGGCTTCCTTTGGGGACTCGAACTTGGCCTCTGCTGCTCAACTTTAGTTTTAACTTGTTAGGCTGATCTTTCCACAGGCACCACTCCCAGTATACCCACTCATAGCCTTCCCTTCCCAGCTGAGGTTTCCTGCTCAGCTGGCATCCCAGCATGCTCCATGTCCACACGCTGCCCACTCATTGGAGAGAGACTCTCTTAGAAACATGACTCTGTTCCTGCATTACTGAGACTGAAATGACTTGTGAGACTCAGAAAAACATATCTAAAGGTGAGAATCTTGTTATGTACAGGCATTAGACATACATTGGACAAATGAAAGAGGGTGAGTTTGGAAAACATGGAAACTGTTTCAGTATCAAATGATTGATCCTTAACCCTTTGAGTAGTGAGTTTTTTCATGCTCCCTGACTCCCAGGAGTGAGGTTTTTTTTTTCACAAAATGAAATTAGGCCTGACCAGGCGGTGGTGCAGTGGATAGAGTGTTGGACTAGGATGCTGAGGACCCAGGTTCGAGACCCCATGGTCGCCATCTTGAGCGCAGGCTCATCTGGCTTGAGCAAAAAGCTCACCAGCTTGGACCCAAGGTCGTTGGCTCGAGCAAGGGGTTACTCGGTCTGCTGAAGGCCCGCGGTCAAGGCACATATGAGAAAGCAATCAATGAACAACTAAGGTGCTGCAATGAAAAACTGATGATTGATGCTTCTCATCTCTCTCCATTCCTGTCTGTCTGTCCCTATCTATCCCTCTCTCTGTCCCTGTTAAAAAAAAAAAAAAAAGAAATTGATAACCAATTTATGGAAGCAAAAAGAACCTACATTTGCCTTTTTTTAACATCGCCTTACACATATATGATTGTACTCTGGATGGTCAGGAGGCACGAGGATGTACCTGAACGTTTGTACGACTCAAAGTATGCAGACAGATGTGTGAGCAGGGAGTACTATGTTAAAACTTGTGACGACCTCCAGGAGTCTCAGCCCCTGAAACTAAAGTTAATTCCATTCTACCAAATCAAACTATTTAAAATAAACTCAACAAATGTTTACTTAAATTGACCATGCTCAAGACCCTCTAGGACTTCTAAGGCCATTGGTCAACGATCACTTCACCTTTATCAGTCTGTTTCCTTATAATTTCTTTTGATTCTATCTTTTTTTTAAGTAAGATGAGGGGAGGTAGTGAGACAGACTCCCGCATGTGCCCCAATTGGGATCCACCCAGCAACCCCAATCTGGGGCTAATGCTTGAATCAGCTGAGCTATCCTTAGTGTCTGAGGCCTGTGCTTGGACCATCTGGGTCACTGGCTATAGGAGGGGAAGAGAGGGAGAAGGGAAAGAGGGAGAGGAAGATAAGCAGATGATTGCTTCTCCTGTGTGCCCTGCCTGACTGGGGATCAAACCCAGGATGTCCGCATGCCGGGTCAATGCTCTATCCAATGAGCCAACCAGCCAGGGACTATAATTTCTAAAACGGAATTGTTGAGCTAGACTGGCAATCCCCACAAGGTGGTCCATGGGCCCCTGGGGTCTGTGAGGTCAAAAACTGTTTCACAACCCTAACAAGTGCTGTTTGCCCTTGGCGCTGTGCCAACAGTAAGAGCAGTGGTGGGTGAAATGTAGACACCGTAGCAGCGGCACCAACGTGTAGTGGCAGTCACGGTATTCTTGAGTTCCATACACTTGCAGAAAAATAAAAATGCCAGTTTCCCATAAGGATGTCCTTAATGAAGCAGTAAAACTTAATAATTTTACGATCCTTGAGTACATATGTTTTTAATATTCTGTATGTCAAAATGGGAAGTCCTGACACGCACTTCCTGCCGAAGCATGTTGCTATGAGGGTTTGAAGTGCTGACTGAACCAGCGGCCTTTGTCACAGATAGACAAACTATGATTATTCGGGCTGGGCTCCTTAGAAAATATTTCTTTGAATGAACAAAAATGAACCGGCCAATTCAAGGAACACACTGATTGCATTTGTTGCCAATGATAAAATTTGGACTTCCAGCCTGACCAGGTGGTGGCACAGTGAACAGAGCTGGGATGCTGAGCTGGGATGCTGATGCAGTTGCTGGCTTGAGGGCCGGCTCATCTGCTTGAGTGTGGGGTCGTTGGTTTGAACCCAAGGTCACTGGCTTGAGTAAGGGGTCACTGGCTCTGCTGGAGCCCTCCAGAAAGGCACATATAAGAAAGCAATCAATAAACAACTAAAGTGTCACAACTATGGGTTGATGTTTCTCATGTCTCTCTTTTCCTGTCTGTCTCTCTCGCTTGCTAAATAAAAAAAAAAAACTTTTTTTTTGAACTTTCAAAAGTGAAAATTAGAATTTCAGAAAATTTCTATTCACCCCTTGTAATTTGGACAAGGGGGAGCTCAAAGACTTTTCTGATGAGGTGGGCAGTGATATTAAAGACTATGTGTGCTTTTAAAATTGTTTCATGAAACATATCAATGTTTGGAAGACCTGTATAACTCAGTGAGCCAATATTTTCCCAATGACCAATGTGTGAGGATAAAATCTGTGTAGATAAAAGACCCATTGAATGTGCAAGATAAACCAATAGATTTCATTATAACAGAACCAACATTTCATTACTATGGTTTCAGATTCCACATTCTAACTAGCTTTTAAGCGTAAAATACTTGTCTAATTTTCATGTAGTATCAAAGAAGGAAAGCCACAATCATCTGAAAAGGCCAATAAATTAGTCCTTTTTCCAACTAACATCTCTGAGGCCGTATTTTCTCTAGAAGAGTCCATTCAAACAACATATCCCAATAGACTGATGCAGAGACATATATGAGAATCCAGATGTAGTTTATTAATCTAGACATTAACTTGCAAAGATAGAAAACTATGCCATTGCTACCAGTAAATTTTTTGAAAACATAGCTTTTCAAAAATTACATTTTTGATGTGAACATGGAATGGGCTGATTATTGTTATTTTTTTTTCTTTTATTTTTAAGTGAAAGGAGAGCTAGAGAGACACACTCTCACATGTGCCCCAACCAGGATCTACCTAACAACCTCTGTCTGGGGCCGATGCTATTCTCAGCACCCAGGGCCAACACTCAAACCAATCAAGCCACTGGATGTGGGAGGGGAAGAGAGAGAAGCGGGAGAGGGAGAGGGGAGAAACAGATATTCGCTTCTCATGTGTGGCCTGACCAGGGATCGAACCCGGGATGTCCACATGCTGGGCCAACACGCTACCCACCAAGCCAACTGGCTAGGGCCTTATTGTTATTTCTTAGTGGACTAATAAATAAATGTTTTAAATTTCTTGGTTTTAATTTCTAATATAGTAAAGTAAACAGCAATTGATATAACACATTAACAAAAGCTCACTGGACTCCTTAATCATTTACAGGTGACCTAAGACAAAGATTTGAGAACTGCTAAGCTAGTTGACCTGGGAGGTAGATTCCACTTCTAAAATTTCATTTCACGCCAGGGCAAAAAAAATTAAAAATTAAATTTGTTCTATCTTTTCATTCTAAGACATAGCCTATAAGTTATTAGAAAAAATTGAATTTGACCTACTTTTCTTCTGATGGATCACATATTAGGCTCCATGCACAGAAGACATGATAAAAATAAAACTTGAGGTTTTTAAGTGCCTCATGGTCTGTAAAATTATTTAACATCCGCTGTTGTGTTTGTGTCTCTCAACAGTCCCCAGAGGCAGAGAAGTTGCAGCTTGAACTCTTAAATGCAAATTTTAAAAAGCAAAGTGTTGCCTGACCTGTGGTGGCGCAGTGAGTAAAAACATCAGCCTGAACACTGAGGTTGCTGGTTTGAAACCCCAGGCTTGCCTGGTCAAGGCACATATGGGAGTTGATGCTTTCTGCTCCTCCCCCACTTTTCTCTCTCTGTCTCCTCTCTCTCAAATGAATAAATAAAATCTAAAAAGAAAAAAAAAAGCAAAGTGTCTACAGACTTATGTGTACAAATAGCCAGATTTGGGGACAGAAAAGAATGCTGTTCCCTGTTATTTTACGTAAAGGGAATGAACTGTGATACTGTTGCACTGACAGATCACAAGAAAAGAACACATTTTGTTTGAACAGTTCAAAGAACTTTTGAACCATGTTATCTTATGGTTTCGGATCTTATGACATAAAAAACTGCATGATCTAGAAAAGTACTTCAGATACTCAATCTTTCTGCCAACGCTATTATTTGTGTGGCATTCAAGCAGCCGTCCCTGGTTCCAATTGGCCATGAATCAGTCACGGGATTCCGTTTCTCAGTGACATCACAGATGACTATTAACCCCTGCCCTGCCAGCCTCATGGGTCTGATGTTCAGCTCAAATGATATCCCACCTGTCCTGAACATGGAAGAGTGTTGTTAATTCTGATTCTCAGTTCCTACGCAATGTAAGAAGACTGCAAGGGTGTCTACTTTTAATTCTTTTTTTTTTTTACGAGAGAGAGAGAAGGTGGGGGGACAGACAGGAAGGGAGAGAGATGAGAAGCATCAACTCATAGTTGTGCCACTTTAGTTGTTCATTGCTTGCTTTCTCATATGTGCCTTGATGGGGCAGGGGGCTCCAGCTGAGCCAGTGATCCCTTGCTCAAGCCACTAACTTTAGGCTTTAAGTCAGAGACTTTGGGTTCAAGCCAGTGACCATGATGTCACGTCTATGATCCCATGCTCAAGTTGGCAACCCCGCGCTCAATCTGGTGAACCCGCACTCAAGTCAGTGACGTCAAGGTTTTGAACCTGAGTCCTCAGTGTCCCAGGCCAACACTCTATCCACTGAGCCAGGTAAGGGTGCCTACTTTTCAAATGGCCTTAGACTGAAGAGAGGCTATATGTGCCTACACTCAATCTCAGGTATCCAGTGCTATGTTATACCTACCTGTTGAGGATGGGGAGTAACGCCGATTAATTTTTAAAATTCTAGTGCATATGTAAAATACATATCTCACCATATTTTGAGTTTCTTTCCTAAAGAATCCTGCTGGAGACACAATCTCTGGAGAACAAATTTGAAAATATTTTCACAAACACTGGAATAACCATTAACAAGGTCTTGCAGAAGGGAACACCGAATTCTTCTACTTACTTTTCCGAGGGTTGTAACGATGCTCCATCTCTGGTCCATGTGTACGTGACCTTGCTGGGAGTAACAAGTTCACACAGTATATTGATGACTGCCGTCTTCTTCGTGATGTACACTGTACTTCCAATCCTCAAATTTACTGTTTTATTAAATGAAATCGAGGTGGGCTGGCTCTGCCTCATGAGAACCAGGCCCTTTGGCTTGAATGTCAGCTTGCCCGAGATTTTCGCACTAGAGCTTTGGGGTGCACGGACTGTATCCCCTCTTAGCTGTGCTGCAGGAGGCACTTCTTCCTGGGTGGCCCTCCACTGCAGGGGCATAGGCTGCACCTTTGCGAGCTCGGCCACCAGCTGATATATCACCTGGGATGCAAGGTCATCGCTGACCTCCCCAGTCTCCATGAGCTGACTCATGTTTCTTATCAGTTCATCAAACTGGGCTGTATCCATGCTATATGCACCCTGTTTAACTGCTGCTTCAAACTGCTCGTTCTTGACCTCCCAGGAGTTGGGGTTTCCTGCTGAATTGTGGCAGTGGCCCAACAGAGCTCTGAGGAAAGGCTGCTTGTTAATTTGGCTGCCATCCTCATAGAGCTCGTTTTTGTTATTCCACATCTGCCTCATTTTGTGCCATGTGGCCCCCAAACTGTCAGCTTTGCTGGGGTCCATCCCCGGGAAGTCCCTGGTGCGCTCTCCGAGGGCCGGGGGTGCAATGAGCCGGTTGTCTGTTCCAATGAGCTTGAGGACCACGGTCTCTTGGGCGGAGCCCGCGATACAGCGGTACATGCCGCTGTCAGGGGCTGCGAGGCTGTGGATTTTCAGGGAGCCCGACTTAGTGATGCCCAGTCGTTTGGAGCTCTGCAGACAATGACCGTCCTTCTCCCACTGGATCAGGGATTTCTGGAATCGTCGCACTGGGCATCTAATGATCACGGATGTGTTTGGCAGCAAATAGGCCCTGCTACCGATGGTCAGGTTAATACGCTTCTCTTCCCTTGTCTGAATGTAGACTCTCTGCACACCCAGGATCTGAGGACCCTGCTTGCCAGGTTTTGTCTTCATCTCTGATTTCATTTCTGTAGGAGAAAATAAATAAAAGAAGAAAATGCCAACAAATATTTCAATAAGGAAAGTTTTTTGACAGTAATCTTCCAAGGCTGATACAAGCCAGCACATGTATCTTTTTTTCCTCTGAGAATTAAAATGTGGATTGGGACCCTGGCTGGTTGGCTCAGTGGATAAGATCGTTGACCCAGGTATGGACATCCTGGGTTCAACCCCCAGTCAGGACACACAGGAGAAGTGACCCTCTGCTTCTCTCCCCCTCCTTCTTCCCCTCTCGCAGCTAGTGGCTCAAATGGTCCAAGCGTCAACCTCAGGCTTAAAAATAGCTCGACTGATTCAAGACTGGCCCAGACAGAGGAAGTTGGGTGGATCCCGGTTGGGGTACATGCAGGAGTCTGTCCCATTATCTCGCCTCTTCTCACTTAAAAGAAACAAAAAAAAAACACACAACAAAATCCATAAAAACATAGACTGGGGTGCATTGCACAACTCACTAGAACTTGAGCAGCAAAGAATGCAACTTTGAATGAAATGCATGAGAATATGTCAGTTGCTTTACAAAGCCCTTGTCTGAGGAGGCATGACGTCCAACGGGACGCGTTTCCTTCAAGAAGGGATGTCTGGTATGTGGGGCCTCCCCCATCTGGAAGGATGGGAGCTTTTGGGGAGCAGGTCTGGATGGGAGCCCTGGGCACACCATCTGAGGGAGGAAATGAGAGTGGGGACAAGCATGGTGAATGCATCCGAGGGACCTGAAAAAGGAAGACAGGGAAGCCAAGCAGAGGGGCTTAAAGAAGCCTGAGTTTGACTCTCAGCTCTGTCACTGGACAAACCATTTCATCTCTCTGAGCCTCAGTATTCCCAACCTTTGAAATGTGGGTCATGTCAGAACCTTCGCAAAGGGAATGTGACTGTGAGGCTGGGTTGTTTATACGGAGCACACAGCTCAGCTGCCGGCATATAACAAGTTCTCACATGGGGCTGCTGTCAGTGGACGCAGCCAGCAAGCACGAGACAACCTGGGAGGGGCTCAGAGGTGGGCTGGCTCTCACTTGTTCCTGGGCATCAGCTCTGATTACAGGTGATAGCCAAAGAGGATACACCTCAGAGCCTGTCTCCCAAGAGGAGGAATGCTCTCCCTCTGTTCATCTATAGGAAGACCTCGGAGTGCTCAGAGGTGATAATGCAGGAATAGGGGTGCAGTGTGGCCAGCTGGTGGTTGGAGGGTGGCAGGTAGGGTCATGGGGGAGGATCTACCCAAGTGGCCAGTGAGCCACGTAAGAAGCCCATTTGTCCCTCGGGCTGTGTGTCCGCTTGTTGGAAGGTGGGCTCTGTGGCCCCGGCTGTTTCCATAGTCACCCTGCTCCAGCAGCTGTTCACGCTGGGTATGGAGCAGTTCAGTGCATATGTGTGAATGCAGTGATCTGGGATTCAGGCTCTGCCAGGCGGCCAGGTTCCACAGACTGGGCTCAATTTCTATGAGCTTCTTCAGAGCCACACCTAGAACGTAGACTCAGTTCGTGGGTAAGAAACTAGTCTGCTTTTGGGTGACTGCCTCCTTCTGCATCTGGCTGTGTCCCCAAACTGTAACACTGGCCAAACCTGATTAAGAAAGGGCATTTTTTACTTGCCTCCTTCTGCATCTGGCTGTGTCCCCAAACTGTAACACTGGCCAAACCTGATTAAGAAAGGGCATTTTTTACTTTGCAGAGTGTAGCCAGATACCCAGGGCATCCTCCTGTAGGGGTTGCAAGCAAGGGAACCAAGCTGGCCCTCCACCCCTGCCACAGTGCTGGATGTCAGAAATGCCACATCTTTAGGCTTTTCTAGAAAATGAAAAGATATTTCTTCCAGTGTCCCTTACTCGGCCTGTGCCTGCCTGTCCCACTCAATAAAGGCTAGCTCCAGGGGCCTGAGGCTGTTACAGTACCTGCCTCTGTCCCTTGCTTGGTCCTCTCCTGCCCTAAATCTGGTCACATCCCTACCATGAATCAGAGTCTGGGTGCCACCCAGGCTTCTGCCCCAAGCCACCTCTGAATGCAGGATACTGGATACCTACACTGGGTCTCGGTAGCATTGACCTACTGCCACTCCCAAATGGGCTTCGGCTGTGACGCAGCCTCTCAGCCTTCTGGTTACCCTGCTGGGACTTCAGTCCCCTCAGAACCCGGTATTGAATGTGGCTGCTCAGCTGGTGCTGGCTCTCTCTCCCTCCACTAGCACTGAAGACCCAAGAAGCTCATCTGGAGTTCGGTTCAGAACCTGGAATTCAGGCTTCTCTGAGGACAGGCACACAGGTCACTGACAGGGATGCTATGTGTGGGGTGATTTATGAATGAGCTGGCAAGGTTCTGTAGAGCCATGGAGACAGTGACAGTGAACTCTAAGCCACCCCGAAGGAGTGGTTTTCACTCTTGCTTCTCATACACTTTTCAACCAAATGCAATCTGGATTCCACTCACAGCCCCCAATAAAGGTTCCCTGGGAGAAGCTACCAATGGTCCCCTAGTGACGACTACAGTGTCTTCCTTCAGTATTCTCACTGGGTCATTCTAGGGCAGGTGACACCCTCAATCATTCACTTCAGGAGGAGTTCCTCCCACACACATTATTTAAGCCCTTCTTCTGGTCCTTTCTGACCATGGTGCTCTCCTGGCTGCTGGTCCTTCTCTAGCATCGGTGCTTGGCCACATTCTCTATCTTCTTGCTCTAAACATTTCCTTGGATGACCTTGTACTTTCAACTAACATCTTTAAGTTGATGCCTCCCATCTGTCCAGCCTAGACCCCGCCCTGGAGCCCTAGACCTAAGTGTCCACTGTTTACTAGGAATCTCTTCCTGGTTCCTCAAGTTCAAAACATTAAATTCTAAACACCTGCCTCCCTATCTCATCCCAAATATCTGTATCTTCCTGTATTCCTAAGTTAATGGCATCACCTTCCACCCATTTCCTCAAGCCAGAACACAGGGGGTCAGCTTGATCCCTCCCTGTCCAGTGGTAGGCTGGTCCTACCTGTCACTGACTCACAGGTTAGTAAGTCTATTATCATCTATTCCCAATGCTGCATTCAAAGATGTTACATTGGGAACAGGAAACCAGCCACACTGAATAATGGTTATCCCTCTGCCCTCACCCCCTTACCCTGCCCTGTCCCTGCATATGCACTGACCGGGATCTACCAGAAAAGCCCCCTACAGGGTAGCAATGCTCTGCCATCTTGGGACATCGCTTGACAACTGAGCTATTTTTAGCACCTGAGGCAGAGGCTCGGGGAGCCATCCTCAGTGCTCAGGGCCGAAGTGCTCAAACCAATCGAGCCATGCCTGCAGGAGGAGAAGAAAAAGAGCTAGAGAGAAGGGGCGGGGGTGGAGAAGTAGATGGTCACATCTCCTGTGTGCCCTGACTGGTAATTGAACCGGGACATCCACACACCGAGCCAATGCTCTACCACTGAGCCAACTGGGCAGGGCCCCCAGGATGTTAACATTGCAGGCACTCCACTGTCTCTGTCCTGCAGCTCCCAGCTCTGGCCAGGTATCAGGTATTGCATCACACACCGGAAGCATAATCAGAATTCATCCTTGTGCTCTTGTGCCTAGATATTGCCACATCCTCTTAGCTGGATTCTCTGCCTGTTGTTGGAGTAAATAAACCAAAACAATGTCTGGCCATGTCCTTTCCTGCTTGGATAAAATCTAAACTCCTTAGCACAAAGTGTAAGATCCTCTACAACTCACTTCTCAGGTGTTCTCTGTTATCACAACACATCCTGAGCCTAAGTTCTAACAATATGGAGTTGCTTGCAGTTCCCCTGGACATTCTACTTCATTTGACACCCCACCTCTGCTCAGTGTCACGTGATGACACATGAGAAGTGATATTTGAACTCAAGTGAGTCACTTAACTACAATGTCATGGTACCTTTCAGAGATTAAGTGCAATTGAGAAAGATGATTGGGGAAGATACGGCTTATGTTACCCCTTCAAAACTGGGAAGGACATCAGCTGCTAGATACAAGGGAGGGCAGAATTTGAGCAAGGGATGAATGCCCGAGGTGGAAGATTGCAGGGATGTATAGTGGGACTCGGGCAAGTGCTGCAACTGGACTGTATGGTGCGCCACTGGCCTCTCGGGGGAGCTCAAGGCACCCATCCCACATGCTCCTACCCTAACTCACATCAAAATGATCAAAATGAAGATCTAGAAAATTCACTCCCCAGAAAAGGATGGTTTTTACTTAAACAAAAGAACTGATTAGGGCAGGTTTCTAGGAATGGAACAAAGGGCACAGCACAGGTGGGCTTGGCTTTTCTTGACTTTGGATCCCCTTCTATTTACAGGGGCGGGGTGAGTGGGGGAGTAGACCTACAAAGAAGACCATGCATTTCCAGTGTGGACAGCAGGGAAATGGGAACTTGGGGCCAGTGCAGTAGTTAAGAATTGCTGTAGTGAATTTCTAGGGAATTCTTAGGAAACAGGAAAGAAAAAGCCATTATTGCCCAGCTAGATTCAGACAGCACAAATGACAAGTGTGTCTACTCAGCATTTTTCTGCCTATAGCAAATTCAGGCAGCTCAGGTAGGAAGCAAAACGCCAAACAATCAAAAATTACTAGAAACAGTTGAAGGTGGGCAGAAGGATCCAGGACAAGCAGAGAGATCTGGAATCAGTGAGGTAGGGAATGTCGGCTAAGAGGACGGGTTCCGGTGAGAGCAGGATGTGTGGGGACAGCAGGGACATAAGGAAGGGCTGGCAGTCACGGTGAGGCATCAACTACATAAGCAGGAGTGACATGGGGGTTGGTAGAAGAGCAGGAAGCTACTTCTGAGTGTCAAGAAATGAGGAAGTCTAGGTGTCACATGACACGGCGATGGGGGTGGGTGTCAGAGAAATTGATGATGTTGGGAGATCGGGACATCAGGGTGTCTGTCCTAAAGGTCATCAGCATGGATGCTGGCAAAGGCTGGAGAGGATGAAGGGACCTGTGGTGGTGCACTCTGGGGAAAGACAGGAAGTGTCACGCAGGTGCGCACATGATGCCTGTGAAGGTGTGATGAGGGAGGTGTCTGCATCAAGGACAGGATGACAGGAATGGTGGCACAGACACAGTGGGGTTGGGAAGGTGGGTGAAACAGAAGCTCCTCGCTTGCCTTCCTCGCTGTGACATGGTGGGGAGGAGACGGGAATGCCACGTGAGATTGGAGGAGGGAAGCCACACTGCAGAAAGCAAGGGCCCTGAGCATGGGTGCTGGCAGGCGGCCAGGCTGCAGCTGGGGTGGAGGCCCGGCTCTGGGGAGCTGGCAGTGCTGGGGGCGTGCATTCCTGTCTCCTGTCTGCTCCCATGACCTACGCGTTGGCAAGCTAGGGAAAGAAGTGGGCTAAAGAAAAAATATTACTGTCTTTCTCATTTTTTTCTCTCCCTCCAGGAGACTTATCATTTCCTTCAGCTCTCCACTGCATGCCATAATAATTTATAATTTCATCTTGTACCACACTGCATGCCCTCATAACCACGATGTGTTCCCACATGTTATTCTGTTATTTTAGAGGAAGCTGCCAGGATGACTTTAATTTCACTCTCCTCTCGGGCAGTTTATGGTCTAGCCACACTGCTATAAAACCATCCACAATTAATAAAAATTAGATTGATAAGCAGCTCAAAGAATGACACAGTGTGCCATATGCCACAGACAGTCCTGAATTCCAGGACAATGTGAAAATTGAAATCTCAAACTCTTGGAAACTCAAGATTTTGAAAATTTGTTCTCAAAGAATTCCCAGGAAAAAAAAATTAATGTCTTTCATGAATCAGCACAGAGAGGTCTTAAGAGCGTGGGCTCAGGAATCAGACAGACTTGTGGTCGACAGGCCCGGGGGGCCAACTGGCAGCTCTGGATCCCTGGTCAGGTCTCATACCTTCTCTAAATCTTGGATTCCTCATCTCTAAATGGGGATTATATCTGTCTCAAAATGTTGTGGGGACTAAATGAGTTAATGCATGAAGGAAACTCTACATAACGAGTGCCCAATGAATGCTATTACTTTTTTAAAGGTTATTATTGTGTTTCTTACTTTGTTTTGTGAGTTTCTCCAGGAAAGTTGCTAGTAAACTTAGATTCATATATATATTTTTCCTAAGTATATTAAAATAGTAGTGAATTTCTGATTTTTTTTTCTTACTATAAGCTCAGGAGGGTTCCTGAGGCAATTAATGTTATTTTACAGATGAATAATTATAGACAATAAAATAGAAAGCTAGAAACGGACCCAGGAGCTGTGCATTTCCAGTGTGCCTGGTGCCTACCTTCCTACCCCATCTCCTACCACTCTGCCACCTTATTTTCAATTGCTGTAGGGACAACTTCTTCCTTGTCACCCTCCTGCATAAAACATACATATGCACATGTAAACATATGTTCTGTCATGTGCACTGAAAATGCAGACAAATGCTATATACATATTAGCTTTGGGATATTATGAAGACATAATGTGAACTCTTTATACCAAGCTTATATAAGTCATGATGTAATAATTATAATTATAACTTAATTAATTGAAGAAGTATCCAAACTGCCATTTTTTTCTTCTTTTCTAAATGAGAAGAGGGGAGCCAGAGAGACAGACTCCCACATGCGCTTGGGAGTCTGGGACTGAGATCCACCAACAACCCCTGTCTGGGGCCGAGGACTGGGATCCACCACCAACCCCTGTCTGGGGCCGAGGCTCTGCCCATCTGGGGCCATGCTTGCAATTGAGCAATTTTTAGTGCCTGAAGCAAAGGCTCCATGGAGCCATCTTCAGCGTCTAGGGATGACATGCTCAAACCAATAGACCTTATGGCTATGGGAAGGGAAGAGAGAGAGAGAGAGAGAAGGGGAAGAGAAGAGATGGAGAAGCAGATGGTCGCTTCTCCTGTGTGCCCTGACCGGGGATCAAACCCAGGATGTCCACACGCCAGGCCGATGCTCTATCACTGAGCAAGCTGGCCAGGACCAAAACTGCCATTTTTAAAAACCAAAGCTATTTCATGTTCTCACCCTTGCTGGTTTTAAATTATACACAAGAGAAGATACTTGGGATACTTAAAAATGCTTCTCTCTTCTCCTTTTACAGAATGAGTCCAAATATATCATTAACAACAACAACAAAACTCCAGAAAGTATTCCAGCTAAACTTCTACAAGGAACAGTCATGAATTCTAAGTGGAAGAAACCACAGTCAAGTCGATGGTATAAAGAAGTAGCAATCCAGGTGAGGACCTCTAAAACACATCTGTTCCGTGGGTGGACAGTTCTTAAAACTGGCTTTTCTGCCTGACCAGGTGGTGACGCAGTGGATAGAGTGTCGGACTGGGATGCGGAAGACCCAGGTTCGAGACCCCAATCTCGCCAGCTTGAGCGCAGGCCCATCTGGCTTGAGCAAAAGCTCGTCAGCTTGGACCCAAGGTCGCTGGCTCCACCAAGGGGTTGCTCGGTCTGCTGAAGGCCCGCGGTCAAGGCACATGTGAGAAAGCAATCAATGAACTAAGGTGTTGCGACGGCAACGAAAAACTAATGATTGATGCTTCTCATCTCTCTTCGTTCCTGTCTGTTCCTATCTATCCCTCTCTCTGACTCTCTCTCTGTCCCTGTAAAAAAAAAAACCCCAAAAAAACACAAAAACCTGGCTTTTCTTAGAACTCTGCTGCTCGGTTTGCTTGACCTACAGATTAGAAATATTAAGTTGTTATTTGGAAGATGAAGCCATCAGAACAAGATGAGCAGAATCTTCAGATCCTTACCGCTGCATGCAGGCATCTGGCATGATCTCACAAGAGGCGGTCCCGGGAGGTCCCTGCACAAGGCCTCGCTGACGGGGGTGTGCCGGCCCTTGGCCGTGAGCCGTTGACACAGCTGCTTTCTTCGCTGGGTCCCGACACCACAAGTGACAGAGCACTGTAATGAGAACAGCACAGCAGAGTGACATGGAGCGTAAGTGGACAAATGCAGCTAACGAGAGGGAGCTCTGTGTGGGTGTGCCACACCTGGGCCACTTCCTAGGCTCCAGCGTCTTTCCAAATATGGAACATTTTCCTTTTTCCTCCCCTTTCCTCCCTCTCTTCCTTTCTTTTTTGCTGAAATAGTAATTAATTTCCAGTCATTTATTGTCATGGGTTTGTTTTTTATTTTTGGGGTTTTTTTGCCTTGTAATTGCTGCCTTATTTATTGTTCAACGATTTAAGGTAAATTTGCTTTATACACTTGACTTTAAGGAGAAGTGATGTTGACTTTGCTTTTTTTTTTTTTTTTTTACTTTTTATTTATTGATTTTAGCCAGAGAGGGAGAGAGAGAGAGAGTGAGAGAGAGACAGGAACATCTATCCATTCCTGTATGTGTCCTGACCGGGAATCGAACCGGCAACCTCTATGCTTTGGGTTGATGCTATAACTAACCAAGCTATGCGGCCAGGGCAAGTTTATTTATTTATTTTCTGAGAGAAAGGATGGGGGCACTGACAGGGACAGATAGACAGGAATGTATAAAAGGAAAGTTTTCAGAAAGCCACCCAAAGTGCTATATACATAAAATAAGATTAAGATTTAATGCTCATGATGTGCATAACATTGATATTTGATAATCATTGTGTGTACATGCAATTTACAATTTTAATTAGGTATATTAGAAGCTTTATATTAGGTATATTGGCAATTTTATTAGCTATATTAGAAAAAAACTAAAGTAAAATAAAAAGGGTGGCTGAATGTCTTACTATATATTTTTTACCATAAGTGATTCATTCTCAAAGAACCCTCTAAAGTTAAGAAGATGAAAGAAAACAAAAAGAGACTCAGCAGTTATTTTTAATGACATTTTAACTTTCAAGAGTATCTGCTGACACACTGCTAAGAAGGAAAAGGAAATAAGTGCTTCCATTTCCTCCTAACTTCCCAGTTTTCATTAAATTATTCAGATAACGTCAAGATTGCTGATTCTCTGTGTCTGTTCTAAAATGCAGCTGCTGGCTGATTATTCTTGATTCTGCACTTGAATGAATTACTCATCTTCCATCATCTGATTAGGGTCTGTGCAGCCTGAGTGCTGCGAGTTGCCGGGGTGTCTCATCCTGGCTTTGTTTTTCAAGGAGGGCTTCCAGGATGGCTCTCTCTTCTGCCTCCGTTGCCTTTCTACACGAAGAACAACCAAGACAAGAGAAACTACTTGGGTCATACTTTTCTCTCCTGTTGAATTGAGTGTGCCCTGTTCTGCTGTCTTCTTGTACTGAATGCCACTGGAACGCATGTGAGGCCAAATAGGGAAATTGTTTCTCTTTTTTCCCAGGTGAGAGGAGTGGAGATAGAGACAGACTCCTGCATGCTCCCCAACTGGGACCCACCCAGCAACCCCCGTCTGGGGCTTATGCTCTGCCCATCTGGGGTCATGCTCAAAACTGAGCTATTTTTAATGCCTGAGGTAGAGGCTCCATGGAGCCATCCTCAGCGCCTGGGGCCAATGCACTTGAACCAATCAAGGTATGGCTGTAGGAGAAAAGACAGAGAGAGAAGGGGGAGGGTAAGGGTGGAGAAGCAGATGGTCGCTTCTCCAGTGTGTCCTGACAGGGAATTGAACCCAGGATTTCCACACGCCAGGCTGACACTCTACTACTGAGCATACTGGCCAGGGCCCAAATAGGGAATTTTTGTTGACTGTTTGCCTTTTCTGCTTAGAAACCTGTGGGCATGAAGGTTGGCACTATAAGAACACTACGTTTTAGTGGGTCCTCTGTTCTCGGCACACAATATTCCATGATGACTTGCAGGTTAAAGCTTTCATTAAAGAAAGTGAGTTTCCCATTATTCTCTCTGAATGTTTTTCTGTTTCATTGTTTTGTTCTTCTCATCAATACCAATAACACTAATGCTTGATTTTCCTCATTACTGCCTCTAAAAACTATCTGCATTTGTATACTCTCTTCTGTGTCATTTGATGATCATTTTACCATATCTCTTTGCTTTCAGTCATTTTAACTTTTTTTGTTGCTTGTAATATAACTTTTATGTCTGTTATTTTTAATTTTTCTTGTTTTTATTTTTGTTTTACTTGTCTATCTACTATTTCCTTCTGTTGACTTATAATCTTTCTTAAATTTAAGAAATTAAATTTAGTGGGGTAACATTTGGTCCATAGAAACACATATATTTCAGATATACACCTCCACAGCATGTGAACTGTTTGTTGCATTCTGTGCCCATCACCCACAGTCAAAGCATTTTCTGTCACCATACATTTGTCCCTTTATTCCCTTCCCCCACTCCCCTCCCTCTGGTAACCACTTTGCTTTTATCTATGTCCATGAGTCTGAGTTTTACATCCCACCTATGTGTGAAATCATATAGCTCTTTGCTTTTTCTGATATATTTATTTCACTCAGTATAATGTTCTCAGGGTCCACCCATCCATGTTGTCACAAATGACAGTATGTCATTTCTTATGGCTGAGTAGTATTCCATTGTATATATGTACCACATCTTTATCCAATCGTTTGTCAAGGGACACTTTGGTTGTTTCCGTGTCTTGGCCACTGTGAATAATGCTGCGATGAACATGGGGTTGCATATGTCTTTGTGTATAAAAGTTTTAGAGTGTTTTGGGGGTAGATACCCAGTAGAGGATTTATAATTTCTTTTTGAACTCAAATCTCACTTTTAAACCACATTTTCCCCAGATATCATGGCTATAATTTCCTCAGGAATACAGAACCCATTTGTTTGAACTTCCCTTGGGTGATATCTCTGATTTCATGTTGTTCCTGTGACTCCTTTTCTGTTCCTTCCCTCCTTCCCTTTAATCCCCCCACCCCATTTGATGCATGGATTTCATGCTGGACCTTCAAAGGCGGCTGGTTGTATGTGAATAATGTGGACGAAGGATGAGCTCATGCTCTTTACACATTTGTTGTCTTTGGGGCTGTGAAGAAATGTGTGTTTTTCTTCCGATTTTGCCCTCAAATGGTCCATGTGACTCAAAGAGGCCCTTAAGTCAGGGCCCACTGAGTCACAATCCAGCAGTGGCTGTCGCCCTTCCCATTCACCACTTCACCTGGGGCAGCACTCCCCGGGCGAGCAGGAACCCCGTGTGGTTTCTCTTCCCGCTCTAGCTCCCGGTTCTGCAAGCACATTCCAGGGGCAGCTCGTGGACCTCCATCTAGTCTCTGTAGTCAAGGGCTTGTTGACCTGGCCTTTCTGACCTGTCACACTGACTTCTGGGAACTGTGTCCCGCTCACAACAGAGGATATAATGGTCAGCTCTCAACCTTCCCTCTCATTTTGGTCCAGATTTTAGGGTATCTGCAGGTGTGTTTATAATTTATAGTTGGGGATTATGGCCATTTCATTATTTACTGAAGACAGCACTTTCTTTCATTCTCTTTGTGTTTTGTTGTTGTTGTTGTTGTTGGAGGGAAATGACATTTTTTTAAAATGCCTTTGTTATCTTTAACAGAAAGCCCTAATTATTATATTGTTCAGTACAGGGAAAAGCAAAAGCCTTTGATAAGCTTTTTAACAAATAATTTAAAATCACCATTTATCAAATTATGATATTTTAAGTCAAATCAAATCATCACCTGGGGTTTCCCACAAAATAAAAATTAATGTCAACCCTTCAATTTGGTGTCTCGAGTCTTTTAATTATAGTTTTGTTCTGTTTATTTGTTTTAGTTTTCTCTTCCTGGGACTCTAATTATACACATTCCTATCCTTCCCTGTCTTTTAGATCTATCATTCTTGCTTGAATCCTTTAAATTTCTCTTTAATTCTTTTCATTTCCCTCATATCTTTTTTTTCTCTTAGTATACTTTCTGTGTCTAGTCATTCTGTTTTACTCCTAGTTTAGTCTGCGTTTCTAAATTTTCCAATTCCTAATTCTTTCCTGACCCCTGTCCATGACCTTCTCACACACTCCTGACCCATCTGTGACCTGTTCATGCACTCCTGTCATTCATCTCATGCCTGAGACTTTCCATATTCAACTTGTTTCTATAGTTTTCTTTTTTTTCTTTCCTTTTTATTAAGTAGGAGGTGGGGAGGCAGAGAGACACATTCCCACATAAGCCCTGACTGGGATCTACCCGGCAAGCACACTATGGGGCAATGCTTTGCCCATCTGAGGCCGTTGCTCAACAACTGAGCTATTGTACTGCCTGAGGCAAGGCCATGATGCCATCCTCAGTGCCCAGGGCCAACTTGCTTGAATGAGCCATGGCTGTGGGAGGAAGAGGAGGAGGAGGAGGAGAAAGAATAGAGAGAGAGAGAGAGAAGAAGGAGGGGTGGAGAAACAGATGAGCACTTCTCCTGTGTGCCCTGACTGGGAATCCAACCTGACATCCACACACTGGGCTGATGCTTTACCACTGAGCCAAATGGCCAGGGCCTGACTTGCTTCTATAGGTTTTTAAAATTTCTCTTGGTACATTTTGTAACAGTAAGTTATATCTTCATTTGTCTCAAGGCCAAATTTTCATTGTGTTGGTGTATTAATGCTACTTTCATCTTATAGTATTTTGGTGCAGGGTCTGTTGATGCTCTTATGTTAATGACATGGTGTACTTTTAGGAGAGTATAAAGGGCTAGAGTGTTTCAGGGTGGTTATCCTCACTGTAAAGGGCTCCTTCTGGTGTGAAAAAGACACATTCAACAATCTGGCCACAGTTCTGAGATTCCTATCTTCTGGACTCTCCCATCCCCAGGACGTAAACATGCTCTCTGTTACCTGTGTGCCCCTTCTCCGGTATTTCTGAAGTCCTTAAAAATGTAGGCTGCTCTAGGGCCTGACCTTTCTCACTCTCAACTACCCTCTCCTTGGGGTGGTATTTATTGTCAGTGCCTGTTCCATGGCTCTTAAACCTGTCTCTTCTTTTTTAAATCTCTGCCTACCTGCTAAAATTGCAGTTTCTGTATTATATATAGTCTGGCCTCTCCCATGTATGTCACTTTTGTGAAAGTTATTATCTGTGTTTTTCCCTTTCCTTTGGCAATCTTAATTGGTGTGTTTTTGTTTGTATAAGATCTCACTTATAGAGCTCTTTTCCTTTTTCCTTTGCCTGTGGATATGTTTCAAAAACTGGAAGTTAGCAGGCATAGGTGGCTGAAGATGGGCGGGAGAGGTCAGCAGTGATCACAGCGCCAGAAGGTTGCTGGTATGCCGACAGACAGGACATGAAACAGGCCGGTGAGAATGAGACGCAGAGATGGTCCCTGTGCTTCCCCATGATGAGGGAAAATTAAAATTCCCCTGTTAGGAGAGCTGGGGGCCCGGCATTAAACAGACTCCTCCTGGGGACAGAGAGTCACCTGTAGGGATTAGAGGTCAGGACACAGACTCAACGACAGAGGGAAAAATGCACAGATGAAAATGAAGAGGTTAAATAGTGAGGTGTTTTGGTTTTTTTTTTGATATTTGGAAGAAGACAAACCAACAGAAAAAATAAAGTCAGGTAAGTAGAAAACAATTAAAAACACCAAGAAACATCATGACGTTAGCATAATGAAGGCAGAAACATGGTCACATGTTCCGTCAAAGCCTAGAGAGGTAAGAATGAGGAAATTATACTGAATTCTGGTCAAGGATAAGGCCACAAAACAGACATAAGGGCATGTGGATTACAGAAACCTCTATTTGGGAATATTGCCAGTATATCAGCCAAGGCCCCCAAGTGAACCATCCTGTGACACAGGGACTTTTCAGCAGAAAGCTCCAGGGAGGGTGGCCATTGGATGTTAGAGTCTCTGCCAAAACAAAGCAACTTGGAAACGAGAGAAAATTTCAACCAACAGGAAAAGAAACTGAATCCAGTAGGAGACCCAAACTGCTGGGCAACATGTGTGCTCGCCTGACCGAGTCTGAGGTTGGCCTTCAGTTTCCAAGGCCGAGACAGGCTCCACCGTCCCACGTGTATGCACACCTGCTCCTCTCCCTGGATGGGCATTTCCCAGAGATGTGGCTGGGCTGGGACGGGGATAGGTCTCAACGTGCCTGGGCTGACCTCTCGGAGTGTAACCATCTGCTCTTGCCCTGAAGAACTGTTGCCTAGGAAACTGACCAGTCTCAGGTCCAACCCAGCTCAAGTGGGTAACCTCCTTTGTCTCTTGTTTCTCCCAGCAAAACCTCTTCCCCTGAAAGAGTCTCTAGTCCTATGTTAGCAGGTACGAGCTTTTCTAAAGATCACCACTTCACCTCCATTTTGCATCTCCCGGACTATGCAAAGACTCTTGAGAATAAGAGAATTTACCTACTTGTAGCTCTAAAGGACCAATCAGCGATTCACAGCCACTGGCCCCAAGGACACTATAAACCAGATGGGAACAGCATATGGTTTCTCAGGAAGTGGCTCTACATTGTAATGCAATAACAATTTGGGTCATTGTGAGTTAAATCAGGGACGCGCTGTATGATTTTAGGGAGTGGAGACTTGACCGCTCACTGCATCCAGCTCTCATCTTGGGGAAGAAAGATACAGCAGCAAAGGGGGTTGGGCGGGAAAGCTGGGACTGCAAGGCTGGGGATGGCCCTTACCTTGGACCAGTCTCCCGCGGTTACATGTGGAGGACAGTCTGTTCTGGCGCAGGATTTATGAGACGATGCCTTGGGTCCCTGGCACAATTCATCAGAGAGACTCAGAAAGCTGCCGTCTGTTAACAGCTGCCGACAGGTGACCCTCCGGTTCTGAGAGCCACCACCACATGTCTGGGAACACTGAAAGAACAGAAGGAGGGGGACTCAGCGTAGGCCTCTCACATTCATAAGCCTGGCGGGTAGGAGGGGTCACCAGGGGTCCATACCTGCTGCCATTCTTCAATGTGCCAGCTAGGAGGGCAGTCAAACTGATTGCATGCTTGCAAGGCATGGGGCTTTTCATCTCTGCACTCCTTGGCGGGGGCGGGGGCTTCTCCAGGGTGCAGACAGTGCACATCTCTGGTCTGGATCCCGACACCGCAGGTTGCTGAGCATGGCCCCCAGAAGCCTGAGTGCCACCTGCACCAAAAAGAAAAAAAGAAGTGGGGAGGTGGGACTGTGTGACGAGACCACATCCGACAGTCAAAACATGGACAGCTTCAGCTCAGCGCAGAGCTGACAGCCGCAGCACCTCTGGTGGGACGTGCAGTTCAAACACAGAAAGATCATGTTTAAAGGCAAGAAATGTTAAAGATTTTACCCACTGGAGAAAGTCCAGAGTGAAAAGAAACTGCTTTCTCCCCAACCTAACCTACCACCACATATTAACAACAAATTCTCGGTTTTGTTTTGAATAGAGCTGAAGGCAAAGATGATTTATATAGGGGTCAGGACAAAGTTTAAATGCTGAAAAGTGCACTTTGGGAAAATTTCAGGGCACCTGGATTCATTCTTTGGACTGTCCCTAAGAAAAATTCTTTTATGTTAGGATTGGATTTACTACACATGTATATACTATGATTCCTGTCCAGTAAGATCTTGGAAAAATCAGGTTTTCTCATGAAACATCTGTAAAAATGAAAACCAGAGCAGCTGTGTTAGCCACATATTTTCAAACTGCCCGCAGGGAAGAGTATCAGTTAGCGCTCCCACCAGAAGCACGAATGCCGAGTTTCCTACACCCACAGCGACCAGGTAATGTCATTCACAAGAGTCTCTGCCCATCATATGGGTGAAAAATTGTATACACTTTTTTTTTTTTTGAGAGAGAGAGAGAGAGAAAGAGGAAGAGGAAGGGAGAGAGATGAGAAGCATCAACTCATAGCTGCGGCACCTTAGTTGTTCATTGATTGCTTCTCATACGTGCCTTGACTGGGTGGCTATTGAGCCAGTGACCCCATATTCAAGCCAGTGATGTTGGGCTTCAAGCCAACGACCTTTGGGCTCAAGCCAGTGACTGTGGGGTCACGTGGATGATTCTGCATCCAAGATAGTGACCCCGCACTCAAGCCAGATGAGCCTGCATTCAAGGAGGCAACCTTGGAGTTTTAAACCTGGCACCTCAGAGTCCCTGGTTAATGTTCTATCCACTGCACTACCACCTGGTCAGGCCACTGTGGTTAATTTGTGGATATTTTATTATTAGCAAACATGATTTTTACCTAGTTACTGTTTTGATGTACTCTAAGAATACAACTATAAAATGCTTAAAAGGCACATAAATGATGTTTGTTCCAGGGTCATTTGTAATAGAAAGCAATAAACAAATAAGAAAACTTAAACTAAATTTTACAAAATGGAGGAGAAACTCTTAATAAGACTATTGATACAGCACAATGCTAGCAACCATTAAAATAATAAACTAGATGTATAGTTATTGACATGGAAAACATAATATACAGTGTGTCCGTAAAGTCATGGTGCACTTTTGACCTGTGACCAGTCAAAAGTGTACCATGACTCTATGGACAGACTGTACTGTTTTTTTTTTATAGTCAATGAGAGGAGAGTAGGCAGAGACAAACTCTTATATGTACCCCAATCAGGATCCACTCAGTGAGCCCACTAGGGGGTGGTGCTCTGCTCATCTGGGCTGTTGCTCCATTGCTCAGCAATAGAGCTCTTCTTAATTCCTGAGGTGAAGGCCATGGAGCCATCCTCAGCGCCCAAAGCCAACTCGCTCCAATCAAGCTATGGCTACAGGAGGGGAAGAGAGAGAGAGAAGCGAGAGGGGCAAGGGTGAAGCAGATGGGCGCTTCTCCTGTGTGCCCTGACTGGGAATCAAACCTGAGACACCCACTCACCAGGCTGATACTCTACCACTGAGCCAACCAGCCAAGGCCCTGGTCACAGGACTGACATGCATCATGACTTTACGGGCACACTGTATACTTATTATTAGGGAAAAAACAGGTTGTATAATAACTTATCATATTGTTTTATGTATTTATAAATGCATGTAGAAAAATCTCTAGATAATTATATACCTATATCTTAATAGTTACAAATTCTTAGTTACAGGATTTTTTATTTTCTCTATTGTTGCCAGTGGTTTTTCATATAATAAGCACCCGTTATCAGAAAAAAATAAATTAATTCTTTGAAAAAATATTATCCTTGGCCCTGGCCAGTAGTTCAGTGGGTTAGAGCATCTTCCTGATATGCTGAGGTTGCTGGTTCAATCCCTGGTCAGGGCACATACAAGAGTCAACCACTGATGACATGAATAAGTGGAACTACAAATCAATGCTTTTTCTTTCTGTCTCTGTCTCTCCTCCTTCCTCTTTCTCTAAAAATCAATAAATTAAGAATTGATAAAAAAAAAGAAAAAATATTAGTGTTAAAGGTACTTTCCAGTTTTTCTCATTTCTAATTTTCTATAATAAATGTTTTCTTGTGTAGATAATATGAAAATAGTGTTCAAGACAAATACATAAGACAAAAAGTAAAATTTTTATTTATGAAAGCATTTTCACAATAAAGATATAGCCTGACCTGTGGTGGCGCAGTGGATAAAGCATCGACCTGGGAACACTGAGGTCACCAGTTCAAAACCCTGCACTGGTCTGGTCAAGGCACATATGGGAGTTGATGCTTCCAGCTCCTCCCCCCTTTTCTCTCTTTCTCTCTCTCTCTCTCTCACTCTGTGTCTCCTCTCTAAGATGAATAAATAAAAAGAAATTTAAAAAAAAATAAATAAAATAAAGATATAATAATTACACAAGTGTGGAGACTGAATAAAAAGTGTAAATATGTATGAAGTAGGAGCTAAAGCTGTAAGAAAAATCAAAGTATATATAACAAAACAAAATTTTAAGCTGTAAAATACTTCTATAAGCCCCTGGAATGTCAAGAATGCAAACTTCAATAAGAATATAGAGAATTTAATAATATATTTGAAAATCTTGACAGAA
The DNA here is from genome assembly GCA_037038555.1 of Rhynchonycteris naso. Classification (NCBI taxonomy): domain Eukaryota; kingdom Metazoa; phylum Chordata; class Mammalia; order Chiroptera; family Emballonuridae; genus Rhynchonycteris; species Rhynchonycteris naso. Next base: position 225,911,817 of record CM072999.1, read on the forward strand.
TAGATAACTTTCTAGAAAACTATGGACAATTCTATTTAACAAAGGGTCTAGACCCCACTAATTTAGTGCCTGAATTCCTATAAATTTTCAATGGGTAAATTCCCATGTTATTTAAAATGTTCCAAAGTAAAAAAAAAAAAAAGGAGGACTAAATATTTTAATGCATATTAAGAAGCTAGAAAAACACATGAACACAAAATGTTAAAAATGTGTAGAAAGAAAAATATTATAGGCCTTGGCTGGTTAGCTGAGTGGGTAGAGCATTGGCCTGGCATGCGAACATCCTGGGTTTCATCTCTGGTCAGGGCACACATGAGAAGAGACCATCTGCTTCTCTTCCCCTACCTCTCCCCCTTCTCTCTCTCTTCTCTCATAGCCAGTGGCCCTACTGGTCCAAGCATTGGCTTCAGGTACTGAGGAAAGCTCGGTTAATTCGAGTATCAGCCTCAGATGGGGGTTGCCGGGTAGATCCCGTTTGGGCACACGTGGGAGTCTGTCTCATTTCTCACTCAAATATATTTTTTACACATAATTATATATTTTAAATCTAAATAAAAAAAGAAGTATAAATTCAAAGTAAAACAGAAGCAAGTTAAAGATTAAAACAATACATAGTACAACAATACATAGCTGTGGAATGAATGTTTGTGTCCCTCCTTAAACTTATATTGTATATGGAAGCTCTAACTCAATAAGATAGTATTTGGAGATTGGGCCTTTAGGAGGCATTGAGGGTTAGATGTGGTCATGAGGATGGGGCCCCAACGCTGGGATCAATGCCTTTCTAAGAAGAAAAAGAGAGCTAGCTCTCTCTCTCTCTACAGTGGAAGAACGCAGCAAGGAGGAAGCTGTCTACAAGCTGAGAAGAGACCTCTCACTGAAACTGAACCCTGAGGGCACCCAGACCTCGGACTTTCCAGCCTCCAGAACAGTAAGAAAATAAATTTGTGTTTAAGCCACCCAGTCTATGATATTTTGTTTTAATAGCCTGAGCTAAGACTATGTTTTCTGACCACAGTGGAACTATATTAGACAACCCCTAAATAGTTAGAAATCATGCAATAATCTTTTAAATTACTCATGGGTCAAAGAAGAAATCGCAATGAAAATTAGATGGTACTTTTAAATGCATCTTAATAAAATTACAACATGTCAAAATCTGTGGGAGTGATGCTAACATTGTGATTAGAAGAAAACCAGTCAACTTTAACTGCATATACTAAAAAGAAAGGCTGAAAATAGTCATCTAATGAGGTCTATTTGCAAGATATTAAAAAAGAACAGTAAATTAATCCTCCCTTTCTCCGTCTCTTAACCCTCCCTGTGTACAGTTCTGTCTGTCTCCCTCTAGCCCTCCAGGGTACCTAGCCTCTAGTCATACATGAACACCATGTACAGAAGCCCTGTCAGGACACAGGAAATTCAATCATTGAGCCAACAGGTGCTTTGGAGCTTTACCTGGTCACAGGTTTCTCTGTGTATGTCCCCCACCTCCCTGAGCAGCCTCATAGGAACAATGGCTTCTGATTATAATCAGAGCAGCTTTTTACTTGCTTCTATTCACAAAGAAGCAGTGAACCAGGGTCCTGTCTAGGGATATGGAAGGAAGATGTTCATCCCCTACTCACCATAGAAACGGAACTATCGTTTCCCCAGGCTGCTCTGGGGCTTCACGCAAGTCCCAGTCCCACTTACCACCTCCCTCTCCCACCACTTTCCTCGCCCACATGGTTTCCATGACCTCACCCCCAGCATGGTATTGGAGTTCCCCGTTTTTATACAGCATCTGTAATTGGTCTGCACTTAGAGCAGAATGTGATATTAAAACACCACCTTGGCCCTGGCCAGTTGGCTCAGTGGTAGAGTATCACTCCAGTGTGTGGATGTTCTGGGTTCAATTTCTAGTCAGGGCACACAACAAAAGTGCCCATCTGCTTTTCCACCCCTCCCCTTTTCCCTTCTCTCTTGCTCTCTCCCTTCCTCTCGTGCAGCCATGGCTCCATTGGAACGAGTTGGCCCTGGGCACTGAAGATGGCTCCATGGCCTCACCTCAGGTGCTAAAATAGCTCAGTTGTTGAGCGACGGCCCCAGATGGGCAGAGCATCACTACCTAGTGGGCTTACTGGGGGGATCCCGGTTGGGGTGCCTGTGGGAGTCTGTCTCTCTGCCTCCCTTCCTCTCACTGAAAAAAATAAATAAAAGAAATAAAAAACATGCCATCTTACCTGGAAGCCTATTGATTATTTAGACTACACTGTAATCGAGTATATTAAGCTTTGAGTGGCTTTAGAGGTGAGGGAAATAACCAAGGGTAGAGACACAGCCCATATTCTGATGACAACTGAACTACACAGTTATGTGAGTAGGCTTTTGTTTCACTATTAAAAAATTCAGCATCAAAAACCAGATTGAAGGTGACAGAGGACAATTTGACTTTTGGTGATGGGTATGCAACACAATTGAATGATAAGATAACCTGGAGATGTTTTCATTGTACATATGTACCCTGATTTATTGGTGTCACCCCATTAGAATAAATAATAATAATATATATATATATATATATATATATATATATATATATATATATATATATATATATATATATATAAAAATTCAGCATCAGTACGTTACTTGGAATGACTTTGGAATGATCATTTCTCAAGAAAGTATAGAGCTGGAAGAATCAGTTAGAGGTACAAGGAACTGGAAAGAAAACCATTTTTATGCAAGAAATGGATAACAATTTCTTAGTAACAGATGATGGACTAAATACAAAACATTTTTTTTTTTAAATTCAAGAACTGGGTGCAGTGGATAGAGCATCAAGTTGGGACTCTGGGAACCCAGGTTCGAAACCCTGAGGTCACCGACTTGAGTGTGGGCACAGGGGCTTGAGGGCGAGGTTACCGGCTTGAGTGTGGTATCATAGACATGACCCCATGGTATCTGGTTGGAGCCCAAAGGTTGCTAGCTTGAAGTCCAAGGTCGCTGGCTTGAGCCAAAGGTTGCTGGCTTGAGCAAGGGGTCAGTGGCTCAGTTGGAGCCCCCTGGTTAAGGCACATATGAAAATCAATCAATGAACAAGTGAAGTGCCACAACTATAAGTTGATGCTTCTCACTCATCTCACCCCCTTCTTGTCTTTCTATCCCTGTTTGTCTCTCTAGCTAATAAATAAAATTCAACAACTGGGTGACAAGTTGGGACAGAAAACACATCACTTGTGCCTTGTGCTTTCCCACTTCCTCCCTGGCAGCGCTGTGTCCTACGAGAGGGGAAGGTTCCCTATAGCACTGGGACCCTGTATACCCTCAGTGTTTCTTCAAGCTGCTGGCTCTCTCCTGGAAAAAGCAAACTCCACAAATAGCAGAAACTCAGCACTTATAGGACAGACAGGGGAGTAACCCCATGGAGCAAATAAGCACACAACACCCGACCTTGGAGAGGCCAGGCTCATACATCAAATACAAATTTGCCTTTGGCTGAAATAAAGATGCACTGAGTGTCCAACCAACCTCGGCGGTAAGCTACATCCAGGGGTGATATTTTACTGCTATTGCCCTTGGAGTCGGTAAATATTTGCACGGAAAATACTATGCAACCACCTGTTCCTGTTATTCCTGCACCACTGGTTTCTAGAACCTAAAATATTTTTGTAAACTTACCTTTATTTTGGCATCAACCCTTTGTCTCTGCTGGGTTGTTTTTCTTTCCAATATACCTCTCACTCTTCAAAAAAGTATATTCAATCTGCAACTCTGAAATGGGGAATTGTATTTCCCTTCGTATAAAAACAGATGTAATTTTGCAAAGTGGCCAAGACATATCGTGTGCTCCATTATTTTGAGCTTGGAAGCTCTGTGGGCAAGACTGCTATGGGAGGGGCGTGGGGGTGCTTGCGGGGGCTTGCGTGGGCACTGCCCCTGGCTGGTGTCTGAGTCATCCGCAGCCTGAAGAGGCAGTTTCTAGACTTGTGAAATCTTGCTCCAATCTGTTGAGCAAAGGAAGGACAGTTGTGCCAACCAAACTCAACCCGCCTTGACCCCCTGGGCAGGTCAACCAAAGACTGTTGTTCCTAGAACTAAAACAAGGCCTGAGCATTTAAGACTACTCATGCATAGATGTGCGGGAAGGGTTCTGGCAATGCAAATGGAAACTACAACTGAAAGGCACTCCTCAGCGAGGAAAGCCTGGAGCTGGGAGAGATCTGTGTGTGTGTGTGTGTGTGTGTGTGTGGTGTGTGGAAACCAGGCCCAGAGAGCTGAGGACTGGTCTGAAATTCTTAGAGAGGGAGACCTGACCAGGTCTCCACGCCATGGCCCGGAGCCATTTCTACTTCTCTGGGGACTTTACTAGTTCCCCTCGATCAAGTGTCTCAGGTGAGGGGCCCATTTCCCATTCTTCTGGACTTCAGTACACAGCAAGAGGTGGCAAAATAATTACTTTTATAGGAGGGAATTAGCTTATTTCATGTCAGAGAAGGGCTCTGGGTGGAGGGCACCATCTGTGCAAAGGCCCAGAGTGCGAGCGTGGGTCATTGTGAAAATTCACCGTGACTACTGAGCAGGGTCCTTAGGGTGGGTGTACATGTACATATGTGTACACATGAACATGTCTGCATGCATGCACGTGTGTGCGTGCATGTGCACATGCATACTTCTGCATGTGTGGTGAGGGATGTAGTGTCAGCAGATGTGATTCAAGAACCTAAAACCAGGGTCACAAAGAACTTTATATGCTCTTTTGGGGTTGAATTGTTTCCCCCTTAAAGATGTTGGAATCCTAACCCTCTGGAGGGTACGTGTAAATGTAACCATTTGTAAATAGGGTCTTTGCAGATAATCAAGTCATTAGGGTGGGCTGAATCGCAAGTGGAACCTTACCGAAAGGGGACATTTGGGCACTGAGACAGACAGAAGGAAGTCAGTATGCATGTCATCATCAAGCTGAGGACCTCCCGAGGTTCAGAGAAGCCGGGAAAGAGGATGCAGAAGGTTCTTCCTCACAGCCCTCAGGAGGGACCAACCCTGATGACACCTTGATTATCGCCTTCTGGCTCCAGAACTGTGATCCAGTGCATTTCTGCTCTTTAAACCACTCAGTGACACTTTGTCATAGCAGCCCTGGGAAGCTCACAGCTGTGCCAAAGCAAAGAATGCGGATTTTAATCCACAATCGAAGGGTTTTATGTGGGAGGTTCACATGGTCACTGTGCAACTTAGAAACATCCTCCAGAGCCCTATGTGTCCATATGGATCAGAGCAGGAAACAGTTGAGTTCACACACATCTGAACTAAGGCAGGGGCCTTTAGGAATGCATAGGACAAATCGACAAAACGTTGTGAAGTAAACTGGCAGGAGTGCCACGTCCATGTTATCAGAGAACTGAAACCAGAAAAACCCACTTAATGTGAAGCCTCTCTTACCGCAGGAGAGAGACTAAGATGGTAAAGGTAAAGGAAAGAAAGGCTGGGGATCAATTCTGCAAGGTCTGGTGTGTGAAGCCTTGAGCTATGATCCTTTATCACCAGCCACACCCAGGGACAGAAAAACGAGGGGAACTTGCCCTCCCTTCTAATACAATTCCCCAGATCTTATAAGGATTCAGGCAGGGAAGCTGACTTTTTTATTATTTTTTAAGTGAGAGGAGGGGAATAGAGAGACAGACTCCTGCATATGACCTTACCAGGATTTACCCAGCAACCTCTTTCTGGAGCTGATGCTCAAATCAACTGAGCTATTTTTAGTGCTTGAGGCTGATGCTGAATGAACTGAGCCACTGGCTGCAGGAGGGAAAGAGAGAGAGAAGGGGCAAAGAAGCAAATGGTCGCTTCTCATGTCTACCCTGACCAAAATTGAACGTGGAACATCCATTTGCTGGGCCAATGTTCTATCCACTGAGCCAACTGGACAGGGCCATGATTAACTTTTTTTTTTCCCCCAAGGACAGAGAGAGAGTCAGAGAGAGGGATAGATAGGAACAGACAAACAGGAATGGAGAGAAGTGAGAAGCATCAATCATTAGTTTCTTGTTGCCCTTGTGACACCATAGTTGCTCATTGATTGCTTTCTCACATGTGCCTTGACCACGGGCCTTCAGCAGACTGAGCCACCCCTTGCTGGAGCCAGTGACCTTGGGTCTAGGCTGGTGAGCTTTTGCTCAAGCCAGATGGGCCCGCGCTCAAGCTGGCGACCTCGGGGTCTCAAACCCGGGTCTTCCACATCCCAGTCCGATGCTCTATCCACTGTGCCACCGCCTGGTCAGGCTGATTAACTTTTAAGGTCAACCTTTCCTACCAAGGAGACCAAGAGAAGTCACCCTCCCTTATTCTTTGGGACCTATATCATTACATCCCACAATCTGAGATACAAGGTGACCCAGCGGGAAGGGTAACAGTACACCAGCAGGACTTCTTGGGAACAAACAAGAGATCACACAGTCACACACAGTCATTCATCACATATGGACTGAGGACTTACTGAGTGCTAGTGCTAACTCTACTCAATCCTCTGCTCTGTCACGTGGCCTCAGGTAAAGATGTGCCCTTGAGAAGATGGGAGGAGAAAGAGAACAAACCTGCTGACCTCATTGTTCTACCAGTAGCAGGCCACCTTATGTTCAATCATGTTTAATGCAGACAAATGTCAGACTAACAGGGATGCCTGGTGTCAGCACAGCAGTATCAGCCATTGAAGCAAGTTATGGCTGCAGCAGAACTTGAACAGGGAAGGGAAGACCTGAAGTAGGCTCGGCAGATCAGGTCTGGGTGAACCCGCAGGAGAGGGCATGACCTGCCAGAAAGGGTGTGTCCCAGCAGCACAGAACAGCACCTACCTGGGTGGGCACGGCTCTGTGTTACACGCCTGGCTCATGGCTGGAGGACGGTGGAGCATGTCACACAGGCTGTCATTGACTGTCTGCTGGGTCTGCATGTGTAAGCATACCGCGATGGCTTCTTGGTGGCCTAGAGGTTGGAAAGAGGAAAAAATGCAAATGACTTTGATGGAAAAAAGAAAATTGAGTCTTGGGATGTCTGGTTCTTAAACCACCACCCTTCTGACTACATGGTGTAGCTACAGGCTACATTTCAAGGTGTGCACGGGGGCGAATAATTTTGCATTTTCTGAAGTTCCCCCATCTTTGACATTCTCAGTCATGTGTTAAAGTCAGCCCCTCTCCTTCCTTTCCCCCAAATACACTCACCTGGAAACATTAAGGGGCATCCCTGACTCCTCATCCACCTTCAACCATGTCTACATTCCAAATACGCTCAGAACCAGGAGGTTCTTCTAATGAATCAGCAGTGTGTGCCTTCCAAGCATATACAGTCGTTTCCCTAACAGGAACTTTCATAACAGCTGCTAAAGAGTAACATTTTCTCCACAGCACTGCATACATGCTAACTGGATGCATAACCTTTATTAAAATCTTCATTATGGTCTGAGTTCCTGTTCATTATTACTACAATTAGTGATGTGTCTATTGCTACACCTCCCATTGGGTTAGTGCTTTGGTATGTGCAAAGGGCTTTCGTTTTTTCCAGAGAGAGAGAGATAGGAAGGAAGAAGTGAAGGAGAAGAGGAAGGAGAAGCAACTTACAGTTGCTTCACTTTAATCATTCACTGATTGCTTCTCATATGTGCCTTGACTGGGGGGGCTCGTGTTGAGCCAGCAAGGGTGCTCAAGCCAGCGACCTTGGGATCACATTGATGACCCTGCACACAAGCTGTTAATCCTGCACTCAAGCCGGCAATCTGGGGGTTTCGAGCTGGGACCTCCACATCCCAGCTTGATGCTCTCTATCCACTGCGCTACCACTCATCAAGGTAAAGTGCTTTCAAACATATTTGAGCCCAACACAACCTTGTGAGGTCAGAGTAGTGTCATCTCCATGTTGTTCATTTCAGAGCAAGGAAATTGGGATTTAGAGAGAAATAAAGACAGGCAAAAAAGTGGTAGGTTTTCTACCACTTTTTTATTTCTAGTTTTGAAACTAGAAATAAGACTTCCTGCCTCCTTACTCAGCAGTCTTCCTTTGGTACTCGACAGTTCCAAAGCTAAACCCTGCCCACCAGCCTCCCAGAGCAGTGACCACTCCTTCACATGCAAACTCTCACAGGCGTGCACTTCCTTTGGGACCAGACAGGTCTGTCTGCCCCGAAAGCCCGCATCTCTGCCACTATTCTCTGTCCACTGAGACTCAAAGAATTATTGGGAAATCAGGACTGAACAAGATATAAATCAACCTTTCGATGAAAAACAATCAAATAAAAATTGTAACAGCAACTGACGCTGTGAGCGGAAATATGTGAATGTACTCAGTTTCATGCAAGAATGTGTGTTCCATTATAAGACTGTGGTTCTTTTTCCAAATGCCATGTTTCAATTCAACCATTTTATATTTTATAGAATGCAGTATGGGCCAAGGTATATATAAAGTGTATGCTTGTGTTGCTTAGTTCTTTCAACTAAGTTTTCTTCTGCTTTCTTAAGTGGTAATCTTATGTTCCTGACCACAGCAGGATATAGCCTTAAACCTTCAGGCATCTTCCATAAACTTGTTTTATAAACACTGGCTAACCTGAGTACAGAGAAACACCACTACAACCGAGGAGCTGTGCTACTCTTTTGCAGACGACCAACTTCCTTCAGTGACTTTACAGGGACAAAGATATTTGCTTTCTAGCAGGTTTCATTTCTTTTTAATCTGAGAAGAATCAAGCAATCTTCCACACACATTTTACTTCGTAATCATCAAAGTAAAAACAGCAACAACAAAAGCAAAAACTAAAAAAAAAACAACCTAAAGAATCATCAAAGAACCTGACCTGTGGTGGCACAGTGGATAAAAGCATCGACCTGGAACGCTGACGTCACTGGTTCGAAACCCTGGGCTTGCCCGGTCAAGGCACACACGAGGAGCAAATTCTACGGGTTAATGCTTCCCACTCCCCCTGCCTCCCACTTTCTCTCTCTGAAAAAAAGTCTGTAAACAAAATCTTAAAAAAATAAATCATCAAAGATTCCTTAGAAAATACACTTAGAGACTATTTCCGAGTACTTTCTGGAGATGGAGTGGGTGAGTCTCAAAGCCCCAAAGTTATCACATTTTAACCTTTTTGGATGGCATTTTATAACACATGTGACAAATTTTCATGTCTTAAATCAAGTTACTCAAAAGAATGTAAAAGTATAATAGATAATTTAGGATCCTTATTGACATAGGATGAAAGTTCCAAAGATGGCCACAAATTTTTGGCCATCCCAAATACTGGACCTACACCATGATTTTAACACGTTTTACTTCAAGAAGTTTGCTCAAGCCTTTGCCTTCAAAAGTAAAAGTAAAAATTATAAAAACAGGTTTATTTCATTTTATACTTAACAAAACGTGGGTAATAATACAAGTAAGCATTAGAAGATATAAAATAAAATCAAGTGTTGAAATTCCAGTGTAATTTCTCTAGCAAATTCCTTTGGTAGCATGAGGCAACAGCCCTCACTTCATATTTGACTTCTGCAATGTCATAATAAAAAGGTTATTATTATTTGTTCTGGCAAAAAAAATATTCAAAGACTTCATCAAGAAATTAATGACTAAAGGGTAAAAACACAGACTCTAAGAGGATTAGCAGAGCCAATAAATGAGCTAAAACATTCCCTTGTGTTGGTTTAAGATTAGTTTGAGCTGGGTTTCTTGCAAACAAGTCTTGACTAATTCGACATGCCAAACAACATCACACACACACATATACACACACACAGTAAGAAATACCCAGAGCAATGAAAAAAAAATTATTGTCAGAACCTTTAAGATGCTACACAGTATTTAATATATCAACTGTAAAATAAATATGGAAAAATGATTTGAATAAAAAAATTATGTTGATTTAATAACCAAATAGCCTTGGGCTCTAGAAATAGATGTAATATGCCTTTTTCAAGTCCAGAATGAAACAGTAACAAAAATTAATCTTATGTTAGTCTATAAAAAAACTGCAATATTTCCCAAAGCCAGAAATTATAACATTATCTGACCATAATAGTGTCTGACTATGAATGAAGAACAAACCATTAACCCCCCTCCCCCAATCCTACCATTAGAATTTCTAGAAAGTCATTCTTTATAAAACTCCTAGGTGAAAAAGAGTAAATAGAATGCCCACTAGTTGTGGCAAAAAAATAAAAATAAAAACAAACAAAAAAATAACTAAGAGAGAAGGAGGATTAAAATAATTTGAGACTAGGTGAACAACTCTTGATTCTATGTGCTATATCTTTATAAAAGGAATGACTTTCTTCCCTCTCAAAAAAAATCTAAATTATGGAATTTACTTAAAGATTAAGAATTTGAATATAACAATAAGTAGCCCTGTCCGATTCGCTCAGTATTTGAGTGTTAGCCTGATGTGTAAATGTCCCAGGTTTGATTCCCAGTCAGGGCACACAGGAGAAGTAACTATCTGCTTCTCCACCCTTCCACCTCCCACTTCTCCCTCTCTCTTTCTTTTCCTCCCACAGCCATGGCTCAACTGGTTTGAGCACATTGGCCCTGGGCTGAGGATGGCTCTGTGAAACCTCCGCCTCAGGCACTAAAAATAGCTTGGTTATGAGCATGGCCCAAGATGGGCAGAATATCAGCCCCAGACAGGGAAAATCAGGTGGATTCCAGTCAGAGCTCATGCAGGAATCTGTCTCTCTATCTTCCCCTCCTCTCATTTGGGAAAAAAAGGGGGGAAATAGAAATATAGCAATAAACAGGGGGAAACTTGAAAATGATGATCAACATAGCACCATGAGCCTGCCCCTCAATGCTGACCCCAAGAGGGGTAAAGTAGAACTGAATTTAGATAGTTGGAGGGACCTGCTCTTTCAAACTTTTTAAACAGATCATTTCTGTGCTATACACGATTTAAGATTATTGAATAATGTGGAAGGATTCCAATTCATCTGACAAAATACTAGACATTGGTTAAAGAAAAAAAAATAGATCTACTTCATGTAGTGTTGCCTTGTACAATGCTATGTTACACTTTATGATGCTCTACTTCAGAGATATATAAGAAACACACACACATATATATATGTACAAATTATACAGCAACATGTCGAGGGCCGAACTGCAAAGATGCGTTAGTGTGCATTTTCCTCTCTGCTGATTAGTCAGTATGATTGGGTGGGTACGACTGTGAACTCCCAGGTATCAAAAAGGAGGAGAGCACAGTATGTATGCTGTGGACCCAGCAAAGTGCCGAAGAACAGTATCGTTCTTGGCGTCCAAATGCACGTTTTGCAGCACTCCAGATAGGTGAGTTCTCTTTGGGAAACAGTAGAGGAGACAGCTGGTAAAGATTAGGACTGTTGAAAGCCATTTGGCCTCATGAAGGGCACCATAAACATCGCTGGAGCCTGAGAGGAAGTGACCAATTATATCAGGAGAAGCTGGAAGGAACTCCAGTTAGAGGCCTGTCATGGTTGGAAGGGATGCGAAGAGGACAGAGCAACGATTGCTAATGTACCATGTCGGGAACATGTCCCCACCGGGAGTGGGCTAAGGGGATTCCAGAGTGGGCCAATTTGGTTTTCAGTCCCACTTTCCCACTTGCGGGAAGCCCATCTCGCACTCCACAATGTTAACTATTGTCATTCAGGGACACATATACGTCTATGCAAACCCTGAATTAGATACTAGTGCATTATAGTCAGAGGTATAGCAAAAAATACTGTATTGTGACTTCAAACATCTGCCCATTCACCTAGGAAATCACTCACACACAAATATCCACACACATGACTAAAATAACCAGATAGAAACTTTTTGCTCTCAGGCACGTAAACCCACCGACACGCCGGCCATCCATCCGTGCCTTCCCGTACTGCAGCCAGGAGCTCCCCTCCCATGTTGTGAGGCTGATCTCTGCAACTGCGCTTTCTACTTCACCCCTTTCATTCTCTCAGGATAATTTGATGACTTTGCCTTTTCCTTTCATTTGGAACTTTCTGTTGTCTTTTAAATATATGAGATTCTCCCTCAATCCACAATGCCTTCTGGCCATTTCCTTCTCTCCGTCTTCTTTATCATGGACAAATATGACCCCAGAGAATCTATTCTAGTCACCTCTGTCTTGTCATTTATCACTATTTCCTCAGTCTTCCTTTCTTTTTATTTTAAAGTGAGAGTAGGGGAGATACAGAGACAGACTCCCACATGCGCTCTGACCAGGATCCACCTGGCAAATTCCCTATGGGGTGATGCTCTGCCCATCTAGGTATGTTGCTTGGCAACTGAGTATTTTTAGCAACTGAGGCAAAGGCTCCAAAGAGTCATCCTCAGCACCTGAGGCCAACTAGCTTGAACCAATCGAGCCATGGCTGCAGGAGAGAGAGAGAGAGAGAGAGAGAAAAAGAGAGAGAGAGAGAGAGAGAGACGCATCAACTTGTTTTACTTAGTTGTTCATGTAGTTGTGCACTCACTGGTTGCTTCTCGTATGTGCCCTGGCTAGAATTGGTGCCCTGGGACAATGATCTATCCATTTAGCCACCTGGCCAGGGCCTGGACTAACTTTTTTGAAATAAATATTGATCATGTAACTCCCACTTTAATTACCTGGATGGCTTCCCACTGTTCTTGCGATAAAGACCCAAATCAACATGGCCTGTGAGGTCTTCACCGTCTGGCTCCCACCTTCCTCCCCAGTGCCATCTTCCACTGAGCCCTCTCTCTTGGTAGCTGGCTGTGCCCGATTCCTTAATTCTGGGATGTACCACTTATCTTCCTTCCACAAGGGCCGTGAACAGCTTCTTTCTCTTGCTGGGAAGCCACTTTGTGCCACCCTCTCCAACCATCTTTTGCTTAATTACTCACCTTTTAGATTCAAGTTCAAGAGTAATTGTTTTTAGGGGAGTTTTCCTTTCTGTCACAAAGTCACGTTCCTCCTATTATATGCTTTCAAAACACTGTGGACTTCTCTTGTAGTGGCCAAAACCCACTGTAACTTTCATGTATGAATATGGTGATGTAACCAATGCCTTTCTCCCAGCAGATTTGAGTTCTTAAGGTGGAAACTGAGTCACTATCACCTTCCCAATGCCTGCAATCAATACTTGCAAAATGCTGCTTTTGAATAAAGTAATAAAGAGATTCCTGCTATTGTCAGGAACAAAGCAAGGTGGGCATTACCCACATTATTTACTAACATTTTTAAAATTCTGGAAATGCAATAAGATTTTTAAAAATTAAATAGGATAAATAGCTATGGGAAAGGGGAAGCTAAAATCATTAATTGTATTAGATCTTTACTGAGATAAACTATTAGATACATTAAGGAGTTTAGTAATTTAGTTAAATTAAAAAGAGGGCCCTGGTCGGTTGGCTCCATGGTAGAGCATCAGCCCAGAGTGTGGAAGTCCTGGGTTAATTCCTTGTCAGGGCACACAGGAGAAGCAACCATATGCTTCTCCACCCCTCCCCACCCCTTCCCTCTCTCTCTCTCTTTTTCTTCCCCTCCCATAGCCATGGCTTGATTGATTTGAGCCCATTGACCCCGGGCACTGAGGATGGCTCTGTGGTGCCTTTACCTCAGGCATTAAAAATAGCTCAGTTGTGAGTATGGCCCCAGATAGGCAGAGCATCGGCCCCAGACAGGGGCTACTGGGTGAAACCTGGTTGGGGCACACGTGGGAGTCTGTCTATATCCCCTCTTCTCACTTGGTAAAGAAAGAAAAAACATTTTTTAAAGAGAACAAACGGCATTCCACTATAAGAGGAATACCCTGTTGTTACTGTATTATAGTCAACCCACTAACATTTATACCATGGGCCAGGCACTTTGAAACACTTCTCAAAATCAACCAGTTTAATAATCACATTGTCCTTTCATTAATCTGAACACAGTAGATGCAGCTCTTCTCATTTTACAAAAACAAATCTCTACCAACTTAAATAACCAGCCCAAAGAGCACAAAGAAGGTTCCAACCAAAGCCAGCCCTAAAGTCCAGACACATACTAACTCCTGGCCAGTGCTGTTAGGAGACAGAAAGATAAAAACGAAGAGGTCATATGTGCAACAAATTAATATAAAAGACAAAGAAAAGTTCGGGTAAGGAATGTTTAGGATGTACTACATTATAAAATCTTATTAGCAGGTATTTAAAAGGTAAGCATACCTTCCAGGATGTGTGTTCACACACGCGCATGCGTGCATATCTAATCCACATAGACACCCATGCAATGCTACGTGCATGCATGCATACACACTCCTTGGAAGCTGCAAACTGAACATGTCTACATTTTTCATGCTTTTAGGAATTAAAGAATTCTCTGATGCCACTTAGGAAAGGTTTTTATGCATTAGTCATTACAGCAAATGGGTTCATTTTATTCCCTGCATGATGTGAAGATAGAATGTACAAGTATACAATATCATGATATGGTAAAAAATCTATCACTTTGGAAATCTTTGATTTGCATACACACACAATTTTTTTTTTTTAGATGAAAACTGGAATGTTGAAGAACTAACTATATGCCCATGGAAATTCGAATTTTCTGTGGTTTTCAGTCTTTTCAGACCTACCCTTTTTACTATCCAGGGTAAAGATTAAAAACCCATGCTCATAATCCCACACAGGTGGACTTGCAGAGGCTGGCTTCCAAAACCACATTAAAATTGACCACAGAGAGGCCTGTGAGTGGTGCATTCAGATGGTAAAACCAACCTGACAAAAGCCATGATCCCTCAAGAGAAGGACTGTGTCTTGTTCATTTTCTGTCTTAAGCCTGAGCCCAGAGCTCAGAGACAAGCCCTGGAGTCCAGCACAGAACAGGTGCCAGTTCCCTGTGTTTATACAGAATTGTGATTTCTTCTCTAAGCTATTCAGTTTTACAGAACTTAGTTATTTTCTTAAAAGAAAACTTTAGGCCCTGATTAGTTGGCTCAGTGGTAGAGCATCGGCCCAGCATGTGGGTGTGCCAGGTTCGATTCCTAGTCAGAGCACTAATTGGGATAGAAGGAGGTACAGGAGAAGCAACCAGCAACCATCTGCTTCTCCACACTTCCCCCTTCCTTTTCTCTCTTTCTCTCTTCCCCCCTGCAGCCAGGCTTGACTGGTTTGAGCGCATTGCCCTGGGCACTGAGGATGGCTCAATGGAGCCTCAGCCTCAGGCACTAAAAATAGTTCAGTGTGAGCACGGCCCCAGATGGGCAGAACATAGACCCCAGAGAGAGGTTGCCAGGTGAATCCTGGTCAGGGTTTATGCAGGAGTCTGTCTCTCTGTCACCGCTCCTCTCACTTGGAAAAGAAGAAAAAAATTAGAAAAGGAAACTTTAAGCTTAAATCTGAGAAATTAAAAACACGACTTTTTGCAAAGAGGCTTATTATACCCACTGATAGCTCAACCCACCCTCTCACTCTCTAAGGGAGGACAATTAAGCTGTTCCTTTTCTATTTTGGCATTGTGATGGCCTCTTAGCCTCAATTTCCCCAACTGTAAAATTTTGGTTAGTAAGTATCCAACATTTGTTTTGATATTATTCCAGGACTACAATAAACCTTCACATGACTAAACTGCTATTTAACTGAGTGTTGAAGGATTCCTGAGTTGAGCTCTGTGAAAACTTGTAAAATGTCTGCCACATACACAAGCCGACACCAGGAAGCAAACAAACTAGCTTCTTCGCATCACCCACTGAATAATGAACTGTACTTTGACCTTTGTCCTCTCACAGAGGATGAAAGCTCCACTGTGCCAATAAGGACAATCTTAATTAGCCAGGTTTCACAATACTTGAATGTTTTAAAGGAACTCAAAGGTCATTCTACTGCTCTTAGGTCTGTGCCCAAGAGAAATAAAAACACATGTCCACACACAATTGTGTACAGGAATTCTCAGAGCGATGTCACTTGCCCTACCCACGACATGCGAACATTCAAATCTTAACCGATGAATGGATAAATAAAATGCAGTATATCCGTGCCATAGACTAGTATTGAGTCATCAAAACACATGAAGTACTGATTTATGCTACAATATGAGTGAACCCTGAAAATATGTGAAAGAAAGCAGTCACACCTGACGAGGTGGTGGCACAGTGGATAAAGCATCAGCCTGGGAAGCTGAGGAGCCAGGTTTGAGGCCCTGAGGCCTCAGGCTTGAGCATGGGCTCAGCAGCTTGAGCACAGGGTCACTGGCTTGAGCGTGGGATCATAGTTATGACGCTATGGTCACTGGTTTGAAGCCCAAGGTCACTGGCCTGAGAAAGGGGTCAGAGGCTTGGCTGGAGCTCCCAGGTCAAGGCACACATGAGAAGCAATCAATGAACAACTATGGTGCTGCAACTATGAGTTAATGCTTCTCATCTCTCTCCCTTCCTGTCTGTCTGTCCCTGTCTGTCCATCTCTCTCTCTTTCTCTTGCTAAAAAAAAAAAAGAAAGAAAAAGAAAAGAAGGCAGTCACAAAGGACCACATAATGTGTGATCCTGTTTATATAAAATGCCCGAAAGAGACAGAAAATAGGTTAGTGGTTGCCAGAGGCTAAGAGTGTCAGGGAAAACGGGGTGCTAAGGAAAAATGCAGAGTGACGGCTTAAGGGAACAGGGTTACTTTGGGGTAGAGTGTTCTAAAATGCATTGTGATGGCGGTTAAACAACTTCGTGAATATACAAAAAACCCACTAAACTATATAGTTTAAACACATAAACTGTATGGTATGTATAATATATCTTGCTAAGGCTATAACAAAAAGAAAAGTCATCCCAGAGGTGGAGCCTGGGGCCATTGTCGTGGGCACTGAGAACCAGGGTGGACCTGACATTCCAGCATCCGGCTCCAAAGCCAAGTTCTCACTGATATGCCCAATGGAGTCAGAATTCCTGGTCACCCTCCTTGGGCTACTCCAAGTGGTCTGCTGACATCCAGGCACCGACCATACCATCCTTCCCAATTGGGGTGTGGTTGGGGGCCGGTCAGGAAGAGAATTGAAACCAGGATAACAGGACTAGATGAACTAGTGACTCTATCCGGCATTTCCAAGCAGGTATAAACCAAAACATTTTCAGAGGATGACTTCAGACTGAGAGCTGCCTTTGATGTGGCAGGTGCTTATGCCAAAGAACATAACTTGTTTTGGGGGGGTGGAACAGGACACAGTCCCACTATCCTTTATCTTTCTAGAATAATCACAATAAAAGAATAAAAAGAAAGGAAAGGTGTAGTGTTTGGTTATTTGAATGACATAACCTCCTTTGGTCTTTTGCTAATGAGCCAAATTCGTAATTTCTCAAACCAACAGAAACCCAAACACAACCATCCCTTAGCAAAGGATCCAATACCTCCCAAACACGTTGCTGTGCAAGGGGTGAACCCTGCGTACTCCCAGTGGTAAGTCGTCTCACTGTCTTTCTTGTGGCGGGAGGTGTCCAGCCCAAGGGAGGCAGGGCTGCCATCACACACTTGAAGGAGGCAAGTCCGCTCGGTGGGTGGCTTGGGGCCATCACACTCCTCCTCAGGTAACTCGGTCTCCGTCTGCGTGAACGTGAGGAGCACACGGCATTTGACCTCTCGGACCTGAACGCCCAGCCCGCATGTGGTGCTGCAGGCTGACCAGGGCTCCGGGATGAACCTACAGAAAACCAGGGAGGCAATTGTGACATGCAGGCCACTAAAGGAGGAGTGACAAGCATTCTATGTAACAAAAAACAGCACTGAGAGGAAATCCAATCCATTTTATATATATATATATTTGTTCACAATTTTGTTTTTTAATGATGTACTTCACACATTTTTAAATCTTATTAGCAACACAGAGAATTTTTCACCACAAAATTTTCCAATTTGCATCTGTTCTATAATTCAAATCCTGTGCATAACATGAAGATACAGCAATCAAGAAACTGTTCTGTAGAGATAACTTCTAATTGGATTTCTTTTATAAGATGGGGATTTTCGCCAATATTTATTCCACAAAACTTTATCAGGCTTATCCTTTGCTAACATGCAGAGTTTTACACTGCTGTCTCAGTATTTAGGAACTAAAGTGGAGGCCGATAACACTCTCCACAGAGTAGACAAAGCTTTCATATCCTCTTCCGTGTCACAAATATATACACCAAACATCAAGCCTCTTAGAACATATTAAAGGTCCTGCAAAACCTGGCTGAAGAAACCGTTAATTTCTTATCATGAATTATTATCCACTAAACAGAGGTTGTCAACCCACGGCCAGGAGGCAAATCCAGCCCTCCTGGGTCTACACATCCTGTCAGCGAAGAATGAATTTTACAGTTTTAAATGGTTAGGGGTGGGGGAAGGATAATATTTTGTGTCATATGAAAAGGACAGAAAATCAACTTTCAGGTCCACAATTAGAGATGGGGCGGCACAGAGCCATGCTGCAGATCGACCTGCTGTGTCTGGCGTTTCTGTGCGACATGGCAGAGCCAGGTCTTTGTGACAGACACTGAGTCTTTACAGGAAATTTTTACTGTTTTCTGTATTGAGTTTAAAAAATAAAATGAGTAGGGACATGTGGATTTAGGAAATTCCAAAGCAATACTTGCATCATGAGATATTAACACATGACAGGCAAGAGATCAATAACAGAGTAAGTTTGGGAAACAGGAGCTCAATGACATTTAAAAGGTTTATTGACTGCAAAAATTTTCCCAAGACCGTGATAGTGATATATGGCTGCATGCTATAAATGCATAGGGTGGAAATATGAGGCATGTTACATAAATTTCAATGACTACAGCCCTCTCTTCAAGGGCTAATGTACTACATGATTTCAGAAATGCTGCTAGCTGGGATGTTTGTGTAGGACGCAATGAAAAGGCTTGATGGTTAAAATCTCGAAAGTGGCAAAAGGTGGTAAAGGGTGGTAAGGGTCTCTTGGAGTCACCTGACCACCCTTCCCCAGACAAGGCTTTGCCACAGCTGTCCATGATAGCACTTCCCAGTCAGCAAAAACAAAGCGCCAACGCTATGCATGAGCCTGATAGAGAGACACCAGTTACCCTGCTCCAATCCCGGGTTCAATAACAAAGATCAGGTGCTTCCAGGAAATAAGTTGGGAAGAAAGAAAGCTACATCAGTGTACTCATTTTAAAAATGGAGACGTCAGTAGAAGTGGTGCCACTGATTATGTCTGGGATTAAAGACATGTAAATCTGGTGTGTGATTTGAAATTTGCCTCCAAAATCTGCTGACTTTTCCAGCTGCCTCCTTGTCGCCATGGTCACCCACACTCTTTCCCTCAGCACCCAGTTGTGGCCACAAAGGCCAGTCACCCTGTGTAGCCCCAAACACCTGTCATGGTTATTTTGATACTATGTGCACCTCAGAGCCTCAGATCATGGGCCCTCTCTCCCAAGAAGCCGTCCCTCAACCCTATACCTCGCAGTATTATAAGGTAATCACAACCTTCTCTGTCTCCCCCCATTAGACCAACCTCAGGATGGGTGACACCTGAATTAGGTCACCTCACATAAAACTGGAAACTCTTCCCAGAACCACCTGCAGGAAAAGTACCATGCACACTGACGAGCTCTGAAATGTCAGACAAGCAGTTAATCTTTCTGCTCCGGGTTTCCTCCTCCCTAAAATGAGGAAAATAATAAGCCCTCCTCATAGGTCCTTTGTAAGAATTCAGTGAGTCCACGTAGAAACTTGGAACGTGGACTGGCACAAAAGAAGTCCTCTCGGTGAGTGGTTATTCCTGCGTTGTCAGTGAGACAGGTTCCTGAAATGTAACCTAATTTGATTTCAGCAAGTACGATTTCCACAAATGGAAACACTAAAACAGCAGAGGAAGCAACATAGGAAACATTCGCCATCTGTCCTATTTCCTTGATTTTCAAACGTGGGAGACGGGAGATGGGCACCGTGGCTGACCCCCACAGAAACGACGAAGACCCCAGGAAAGAACTAAAACAACAAGGAACCGTTTCAACCATCAACACATTCCAGAGCAGAAAGCTAAGAAGGTCAAAACTGCAGTTTCCTTGGCTTAGCTTTCTAAGCTATCATTTTTATTTTCCTAATTTACAGAAAAAAAAAGCCTTTTGAACATCCGCTCCCAATGTAAATTCAGAGCTTGGGCCATGGTAAACCACAGCAGCAGAAATATTTATCTTCTCCAGTGGGTTTGGCAGGCCTTCCTCTGGGGATTGGAAGTGCAGCTACGTTTGTCTTCTCCTTCATTGTCAACAAGCAAGCATCCCCAAACCACAAAAGACAGTGGTAATAAAAGGATGGACTGGAAGTTGAGCTCCGTTGCGGTTTGCTCGGAAATCGAGGGAATGAACAGTCAGAAGGGGAGGGAGGAAACTATAAACTTCACACTAGACATTCAAGAACCGGCCAGAAACAGCCAGGGTGTGAACCATATGGAACTGTGGGAGACAACAGAGGGAGACAGGCGAGGTGGGAGAAGGCTGAGCTGGCCAGGGAACAGGTGCTGTGGGCTCCGCCCACCTGGTGGGGGCCCGTGGCGGGAGGAGTGCACCCCGCAGGAGGGAAGAGCGTATTAGCTCTGCTCAGGAAGTGCACAGAGGAAGGGACCCCAGAGAAACCAGGTGGGGCTGGCAGAAAATGCAGGCTGGGAATGAGAGGGGTCCTTAACCCACTGTAGCTGCATGACATTACTCTTTTCTGACTCAATAAAATGAACAGTATTTTCAGATCTTGAAAGAGACCCGGGGGACTATCTGATCCAGTGGTCCCCAAACTTGGATACACCCCCCAAGGTCACCTGGGCTGCTTGCTAAAAACGCTGGTGACAAACCCAGAGAGATAGAAGGCAGACTAGAGATCACCAGGGGCTGGGGGAATGGGAAGTTAGTGTTTAATGGGGACCAAGTTTTGTTCTGGGAACAAAAGATCCCGGCAAGATGCACCATTCTAGACTGGGAACTCTGCGGCCCTCCTTGGCGCCAACTCTTCCTCTCCACAGGTTCCTTCCTTGCAGGACGTCAGAGAGGGGAGCTGGAGAAGGATCTAGGAGCATTCATCCTAATCCCCTCCTTGTATAGTTGGAAGGTCTAGAGATGTTAACTGACTGGTCTGATATCTTATTATCTTTTTAATATGTTTAAGACTGTTCTGGCCCTGGCCGGTTGGCTCAGTGGTAGAGAGGGTGCCTGGCATGTGGATGTTCCAGGTTTGATTACTGGTCAGGGCACACAGGAGAAGCGACCATCTGCTTCTCCACACCTGCTCCTCCCCCTTTTTTCTCTCCCTCTTTCTTCCCCTCCCACAGCCATGGATTGATTGGTTCTGGTGCACTGGCCCAGGCGCTGAGGATGGTCCCATGGAGCCTCACCTCAGGGGCTAAAAATAGCTTGGTTTCAAGCATGGCCCCAGATGAGAAGAGCATCAGCCCCAGACAAGGGTTGCCACATGGACCCTGGTCAGGGCACATGTGGGAGTCTGTCTTTCTATCTCCCCGCCTCTTACTTGGAAAAGAAAAAAAAAAAAGACAATCCTAACCTCAAATGAAAACCAACCACAACAGCCAAACGCATACACACAACCACTCTTTCTATCAACTTGACTAACAGTCTTCACTCCTTATAGTCGAGTATCCATTGTCCCGTCTCCATCTAGTTGGGATTTTCTGTCTTGTCTCATCAACATTGACTTCTCTGCCCTTTGCATGATACTACTTTATAATTAATGGGAAAAGACTCTCTTGACAAACAAAACAGACCTTTCTCAGTCCTCAGAGTCATGCCTTGACTTTTGGTGAGGTGCGAATACAGTACTCTGGGCTGCACCTCTGCCTGGTCTTCATAAGGATGTGCTTTTCTGAGGTCCACTTCTCCCTGCATTCACGACTTCCACTCCTTCGCCACCCACTCCTTCTGATTCCCCTCCTTCCCCTGGATCGCCAAGCTTCTGTTGTGAGCCCAACACTCTTCTCTCTTCAATGAGTTCCTCTGGGGTCATTCACCTCACAGCATCCACAATTTCTTCTGGGTTCACTGCCAGGCCTGACAGTAGTCCGTGCGGAAAAGTTTGTGTCAGGAGTGTGACATGCCAAAGCTCTTGGCCCACAGCACTAGGGGCGCGGTGCCATCTCTAGGAGAAGTGACCCATGTTCCCCTGAGGTTCACTGCTGGGCTGGACCCCAGCGAAAAGGGACACTGACAAATGAGAGTGTGCTCTGAAAAGAGCAATGAGGTAGGGAAGGGATCTAAAAATAACAGAACAAAAACCACTGGAACGGCTAAGTACGATGAGCCTGGGAAAGACCACACTCTTGGGGAACCAGCTCTCTCCAAATCTGTGAAAGTTTGTCACTTGGGATGGGGGCACAGATCTGGTGGTTGTTTTTTCCTGTTTCAGAAAACAGAAATTTGAAGGAGGTGCATTTTGGCTCGATGGAAGAAAAATCTTGCTGATAACATGAACGGAGCTGTCTCTCAGTGAACTCTGCCCGTTGTAGAAGGTGTTAAAGAAGCAAATGCTGGCTCTAGAAGGAGTGCGACCACATTCCCTCCAAGAGCCCCCTCCGCCAACACTCTGTGAATCGCTCTTTCCCTAAAGAGCCTGTCAGCACACAGATCCTGTGTGCCTGACATGGAATCGCCGTCCCATTACTTGAGTCCCTCCCTAGTCTGGCCTACTCCTCGACTTTGGACAAAGAATCTCAGGGTGCCTTGGATTCCTGCTCTCTTTCAGTCCCTACACCTCTGTCTCTAGAATGTTTCTTTGATTTGCTCTTCATTCTTAATCTCCACTGATACCTTCTCATGCCAGACTTTTCAAATCACATGTGGATGAGAGTAATTGGATTTTGGTTAAAATGGACCCTGGAGAGATTAAACCCAGCCTGAAGAATGAGACACAGAACACTTAAAGACTGTCTGAGGTCACATGGTCAAGAGTGGTGTTTCTAGGTTCCAAACTGAGTAGCACCGTGTTCTTCCCATTGCCCCACCCCCGAGCAGCACCATAGAACTCTCTTATAATGACTCGGCCCACCCTAAGACATTTCAATGTAATTGTTTTTATAGAGACTGGCCATAACCTAACCATGGAATGACCGGTTTATGCGTTTAATACTGTCATGCTCTTTGATAAAATTAAATGTGTTAATCTAAAGCTGGAAATTATCCCCAGCTTCTTAATTGTAACAGATCACTAGGTCTGCTTTGAGTTAAACAATATTGTTCTTGTGTGAGCTTCTCACAAAGACTACCAAAGCAGGATTGTTGAATTGTGAAATAAAAAAGAATTCTAGCCAGCTAAGGCTCTCTGGAGTCTGCAAAACCAGGGCGCTTGGATTTAAACTATATCACTGTACTCCAGTGAGGACAAAAATTACATAGATCATGTTAACTGGCTATGCCCTGGCTGCCTCACAAAAGGTCCTGGACTCACGTTGGTTCTTCTGTTGCTATTCTGGTCTCTTCTAGTTCACGTGCTTGTTTCAGCCAAGGTGATTTAGCTTCCACTGGGCTTTTTTCTGAGAAAAAAAACAAAAACAAAAACAACAAGCTTAATTATCATTAATCATCATGTATCTGGATACATGATGGTGACTTGTTGAAGATTTCATCGATAAAAAGGTCATGCTGCCCTGGCCAGGCAGCTCAGTTGGTTAGAGTGTCATCCCGATATGCCAAGGTTGTGGGTTTGATCACTGGTCAGGGCAAATAAAAGAATCAACCAATAAATGCATAACTAAGTGGAAAACAAACTGATGTTTCTCTCTCTCTCTCTCTCTGTCCCCCTTCCTTTCTCTCTAAAATCAATTTAAGGCCTGACCTGTAGTGGCGGAGTGGTAAAGCGTCAACCTGGGAACACTGAGGTCGCCAGTTCAAAACCCTGCACTGGTCTGGTCAAGGCACACATGGAAGTTGATGCTTCCAGCTCCTCCCCCCTTTCTCTCTCTCTCTCTCTCTCTCTCTCTCACTCTGTGTCTCCTGTCTAAAATGAATAAAATAAACAAACAAACAAAAAAAAAAAACTAATTTAAAATCAATTTAAAAAATTTAAAAAGAAGTCATGCTTCTCCAATGCAGGTTGAGTCCTTTGGCACAGTACATGAAGTGGCTTCTGGATTGAACCAAAGATTGTTGTCATAGACTTTTTTGAATTAACACATAATCAAAACACAACCTGTTTCAAAAGGAGAAATGCACCCCCATGTTTATGGCAGCATTGTTCACAATAGCGAAGATCTGGAAACAGCCTAAGTGTCCATCAGTGGACAAGTGGATTAAAAAGCTGTGGTACATATATACAGTGGAATACTATGGGGCCATGAAAAAGAAGAAAATCTTACCTTTTGTGACAACATGGATGGACATGGAAACTATTCTGTTAAGTGAAATAAGCCAGGCAGAAAAAGAAAAATATCATGACTTCACTCATTTGAGGAATCCAATGAACTGAGGAACGGAATTGAGACAGAGAAGAGATCAAAGGGACCAGAGGAAAAGAGACAGAGGGAAAGGGGATGATAGGATGGGATAAACCTGAAGGGAAGGGGGGAGGGGAGCAAGGGAGATGTTGAGGAAAATACGGGGGAGAGGGGTGCATTTGGGGCAACACTAGAATCTATATAAACACAATAAATTAAAATCAATAAAAAAAAGACAGCCAAATGATCCAAAGCACAGTTGAATATATTCTCCAAGTTAACATAAAAATGACTTTTATAAATTAATACCAATGTCTTATTGGCACATTAAAGCTCTTACTTCCACCAGATCAACTTGCTTTCTTACACCACAATTTTATTTTCTTAATTGAGAAATGAAGAGGCACATGCACCTTGACCAGTATTTACCCTATAATCCCCCCTACTGGACGATGCTCTGCCCATCTCGGGCCATTGCTCTGTTGCTTAGCAACTGAGCTATTTTAGCACCTGAGGTGATATGGTCATCCTTAGTGCCTGGGGCCAACTTGCTCCAACTGAGCCATGGCTGTGGGAGAAGAAGAAAGAGATAGAGAGAGAAAAAGAGGGTGGGGAGGAGAAGCAGATGGTCGCTTCTCTTGTGTACCCTGACCAGGACTTGAACCTGGGACTTCCATACGCCAGGCCAACACTACCACTGAGCCAAATGGCCAGGGCTTTTTATACTACAATTTTTTTTTTTTTTTGCTAGTTGAATGAAGACTTTAGTAGAGAAACACAAATGACATAGAGGTTTAGAGTTCTGGGAGGTGAAGAGCTTGTGTTATGATTGACTCACACTTTTATTATTAATGTACAGTTATCCCTTGCCATATTGCAGTTCACATTTCACGGTCTCACTGTATTGCAGATTTTTAAATTGTATATATCTAATTTTGTATTGCAGATTTTTTGCTATATCGTGGGATTTTGTGGTATATAGGTATTTTTATATATTTACTATTTTATTTTTTGTGGTAAAATAAGCATTTTTTAGTCTAAAAAATTAAAAACAATATAAAAATATATAAAACATATTAATTAAAATGTGTTAGTATTCACTGGTGAGTACTCATACAGAATTTTATATGTTGTTAAAATTACATAGGTTTAAGAGTGTAGAAAATGTTTAAGAGCATAGGAAGTGTTTATAAGAGTGTGGAAAAGGTTTATAAGAGTGTGGGGAGGGTTTATAAAGCCTTAAAGTATATGTAAATAATAAGATAAATATAAGGTCGCTACTTCACGAATTTTCGCCTATGACGGGGAGTTCTGGAACCTAACAGCGGCAAGGGACCACTGTAGTTGTTGAAGGAGATGGGTGAGGGCAAGTTGGTGGCTCTTTCTGTCCTTTGAAGCCTTCTGAGACATAAGAAACAATCTAGTAATGAAGTGAATAATGAATTTGGGACTGCTTAAGGGAACTCACAGATGTTGAAAAGCACCAGTTTGAGTGAAGAAGGGAGGAGAAAAGACTACACAGAGGAAAGTATATAACCAGTTTTCCCCTTGCATGCCCACCAGTGACTTTTCTGGAAGACAGGCATTGTCAAATCAACTCTGCTTGACTTAGTCATTATGAGGTGATATGTATGGATAACATGGGGAACAATTTTATTTTCATTCACTGTTGCATGAGGTTTTAGAACTTTTTCTATATATTTCTGCATTGCCGATTCCAAATCAATAATCCGTTTTTTTTTATGCATGCTCTAGTTTTTATGCAATTTTAATTTCTTTTGTTACAGTTAATGGCATGCGTTGGTTTTTAAATTGGAGTTAAAGGGCAATGACTCTTGGATTGAACATAACCACAAGACAATTAATGTTTTACAGACATCACCTTTACATAATTGTAGTTGTTTTCAAATGTAAAAAAATTATTATATGATAAAAACACCCTCTTATTTTGTTTTAAGATTGAATCATGGCTTCTTCGAGTAGGCGTAAATGTAATAGTCCTGCCACCTTCTGTTATATATGTGGCTGCTACACGCTTCAACATCAAAGGTGCAATATTTCATCATTTGTGACACGTGCATATATTGCCTATTTTCAAGTTCCCCTTGGAGATCAAGAAAAGAATTGGGCTCCTCATATTGTGTGTCATAATTGTGAGGAAATGCTTCATGATTGGACAAAAGGAAACCGCAAAGGAATGCCTTTTGGTATTCCCATGGTTTGGCGTGAACCTAAGGACCACAGCAGTGACTGTTATTTCTGTCGGATCTATACAAAGGGCATCGGGAAGAAAAAACGTCATCTGATTGCATATCCTAATATTCCTTCAGCAATATGACCTATCCCACAGTCTGTGATACTCCCAGTTCCAGTTTTCAATGATTTTATTTCTTCTAAGGATGAAGAAAGTGAACATGGTGATCAAGTGTATTTTGATAAGATACATGAGGAAAGGTTGTAGAATCTGAAAGGTCTTCTTCTGATGCCAAGCATTCATTAACCCCTCAGCAGTTTAGCCAACCGAATTGAATGACTTAGTAAGAGATTTGGGCCTATCAAAGAAAGAAGCTGAGTTATGAGCCTCCAGGTTTCAAGAAAAGAATGTACTTCACCGGTCAGCTAATGTATCCCATTTCAGGAAGCGTGAACAAATTTTTGTGGACTATTTCTCTGAAGACAAACACTTTGTTTACTGTCATGATATCATAACATCAGCCAGCTAGGTGTTACCACTTACAGTCCAACAGAATGGCGGCTATTTCTTAACAGCTCTAAATGGAGTCTGAAATGTGTTCTTCTACACAACGGTAATATTTATGCAGCCAGTTCCAATTGGTTATTCAACTCATCTGCGAGAAGATTACAATGACATAAAAATTGTCCTCGACTTTCTGATTATGAGGAGCATAACTGGATCATTTGTATGGATCTTAAAATGGTAAATTTCCTGCTAGGACAACAGAGAGTTTTCACGAAGTATCCTTGCTCTCTGTGTCTGTGGGACAGCTGAGCTCAGGAGAAACACTGGACACAGAAGGAGTGGCCGAAACGTGAAGCTCTGGAAGTTGGGATGCAAAATATTGGGAATGAACCTGTAGTTAATTGAGACATTTTTCCCCCACTTCACATCAAACTTGGCTTAATGAAGCAGTTTGTTCAGGCTTTGAATAGAGAGAGTGTTTGCTTTCAACATATTATTTCTGCTTTTCCTGTCTTGTCTTTCGAGAAGATTAAAGCAGGTGTATTCGATGGACCTCAGATTTGAACACTCATACATAACGAAGCACTTGCCAGGAAAATGAATAAGGAGGAGAAAGCAGCATGGCAGTCTTTTGTGGCAGTTACAAAGAACTCCCTTGGCAACAAACAAGGAGAAAACTATGAACTTCTGGTTCAAAGGATACTGTTGGCTTTCCGAGACATTGGATGTAACATGAGCATTAAGATTCATTTCCTGAACAGTCACCTTGATAAGTTTCCCGAAAATCTTGGAGCTGTTAGTGATGAGCAGACTACTGCTGGAGCATCAAATGAGATTGTCCTCAACAAGTACACAAACGCAAGAGCTACAAAGGCAATTTTTTGCCTGAATAGAATTTAAATAAGTTTTGTGCAAATTTTATGATTAAAATAAGTGTTTTAATATGTTTATTTCGAAATTGTAGACAAATTCTGATGCAATCATATATTTTAGCGTATTAGTGTATTTACTGCATTGTATAAATTATTATATTTTCACAAAGATGATGCCCAAGAAGACAGTCTACTTCATTATGTTAAACTAAATGTTGAAAATTTGACAATAAGATGAAAACCTAAAATCTTGAATTGCAAAAAAACCTGTATCTTACAGAGAAAAACTAATGTCAGATTTGAGATCAGCACTCTTGAATTAGGTATGAACAAGTGTTTTTGTGGATGCAACAAAAATTTTGTTCCCCAGTGTAATGAATGCAGAGATAATGAAGAGAACTTTCACCATTCTCGCTAAATGTACTAAGAAAGATTTCTTGGCACTAACAGGTGGGAATAATCCTTTTTTCCATTTCCAGAAAGGAAGAATGTGTCATAAGAGTTGGTACCTTACTAATGTCTAAGGAAACACAGTCTTGTATGGAGGAGAACATATCTGAGAAATGAAGCCAAGATGTCCTACCTGTGGACGCTACCCATTTTGGCCAATTCATGTGGGACAAATGGCAACTACTAAAGGAATTATAAATGTATCTATAGATCCATATTGGGCATTGAAAATCTTTATTTATCCCACGGGACAGACAGCAATGAGACAGATGATGATGACAGCATTCCTCTCTCAAAAAATTGACACTCACATTTCCTGTATAAAATACCAGGAAATGAAGAAGAATGAGAACTCTGGGGAGTTTTCCTGCTCCTATTCCCATTTATCCTCTTTCCCTTTTCTTCTTTAAGGCAGATACGGCCTCAAATTATTTTATGTCCACTGAGAAATGTTAGAGTCAGCCTAGACAGATAGAAACCATTCTGTATGGTCTGAACTAACAAGGGCTCCATATTTCCTCCTGGTCCATTCAACCCAGAGATCCAACTTCTCTGTCTAGGTCTATTGTAATCCATCAGTAATATAACTTTATAAGAAAGTTAATGGCTCTGGCCAGTTGGCTCAGTGGTATAGAGTGTCAGCCTGGTATGTGGATGTCCTTGATTTGATTCCACATCAGGGTACACAGGAGAAGTAACTATCTACTTCTCTACCCCTCCCCTTTGCCATTCTCTCTCTCTCTTTTCCTCTCACAGCCATCTCTCAATTGGTTCAATCATATCAGCCCAGGTGTTGAAGATTGCTCTATGGAGCCTCTGACTCAGACACTAAAAATAGCTTAGTTGCAATCATGGTCCCAGATGGGCAGAGCATCGGCCCTAGATAGGGGTTGCTGGGTGGATCCCGGTCGGGGCACATGCAGAAGTCTGTGTATCTCCCCTCCTCTCACTTGGAAAAAAACAAAAAAAGTAAGCTGAAATACAAACACTGCAACATTAGAACAAGAGCTGAGAAACACTGCTCTATTTGACTCTGAGATGCACTGCAAACCCACCTTTAGGTTTATAACATGGGACGGGAACAATACACTCTTCTTTGATGTGTAGCTTCAATTGTGGGTTGCAGCCACCAACGTGTTGTCCACGATGGTTGATACACAACACAACCCGGTAACGCAGCCCTCGGCCACAAGTCACTGTGCACTGCAGAGAGGAAAAGAGAAGCCAGTGAAATTCCTGTTCACGAGGAGAGCCACAAAGGTCCTTGTCTCATGCAAAAGGGAAGCCACCGGTCTTCCTGGATATTAAACACAAAAGACATCACAGTGCAAGAAAAACTGAAATACCCTGAAATCTTTCTGCTCAAATATGAAAGAAACTTTGGTTCTCTCAACTTGGATTAAAAATTTGCATGACCTTGTTTATCCAAAACAATTCAGGAAGATAAAAAAAACTTTTCTAAACTATCAATTTAAAAAATCAAACTTTGATCAATGTGCTGAAGGATTCTCTTTTTCTCCCATCCATAGAAATCAGTCTTTCAAAGTCACTGTCATAGGAAGGGTCATTGAAGAGTATTTACCCAAAAAATTTAGGAAAAAATAACATAGGAATGGCAGGCAGTTAAAATTAATAAAAACATTATGCTATTTTTTTTCTGAATATATATGAAGTTCGTGTTGTCAGTATTTTTTTTGAATTATTTATTTTTATTTAGAAGGTACTCTTATCAATAAAGTGTTCTCATGTTGTGAAAAATCTAACATGTCTTTTCAATTTCTCTACGAGTTAGTGTGTGTATATGTGTGTGTGTATGCTTTAAAAAATTAAGAGACTGAATTTTTTAGGACCATTTTAGGTTTACAGACAAATTGAGCAGATAGCACAAAGTCCCCCTCACCCCCACATACAGTTCCCCTATTAATAGCATCTTGCTTTGGTGTGGTATGGTCACCATCCTGAAGAACCAGAATCACTACTACATTATTATTAACTGAAGGCCAGAGTTCACATTAGAGTTGTTGCCAGCTTTTAAAAACTTGTAATTTCTTTTCTTATTCTAAATAAACATCCACTTAGATACCCAATATTTGTGTTTGCTATTCTTTTTTTTTTTTAAGTGAGAGGAGAGGAGATAGTGAGGCAGACTCCCACATGCACCCCGACCAGGATCCACCTAGAAACCTTCATCTGGGGCCGATGCTTGAACCAATTGGGTCACTGACTGCGGGAGAGGAAGGGATAGAAAGGGGGAGAAAGAGAGGGAAAGTAGCAAATGATTGCTTCTCCTGTGTGCTCTGACCAGAAATCGAACCTGGGATGTCCATACACCAGACCAATGCTCTCTCCACTGAGACAACTGGCCAGGGCCAAATGTTGATTTTTGTTGATAGATCAGGGCGTGGTTTTTTTTGGCATAACCTTGCTCTAAAAAAATCCTTCCATGTTGGTCGATTCATTTAAGTGGACAGGTTTTCCTAGCATGTCCATGCAAAGCAAAGCAAAATGGGAAACGGACAGTAAAATAAAGAATAAAATTACTGCTATCCCGTGTCTTACGCAGGCAATGGACTAGTTAGATTTAATGCCTACTCCCCTTGTGAAAAGACTGAGCTCAGATGAAAATTTACTTTGTATGTGTAATAACTACCAAAATTTAAAACATATTCCCATTTTTGATCATGTATTAAAATTAAATATTATATTAATAACTTAATTCAGGGGCACATGTTTAGTGCTTAGAGCCTTGGAGCCACAGGAAAGTAAAGCACACTAATTTTAACTGCTGTACATTTTCTTAGGGGAAAGTAGAAGAGTGTATCAATAGAAGACTTTAAAGCATAAAAGTACATTAGATTTCTGTGAAGACGGTGAATTAAAAATGTGAGTTCAAGGGGAAGAAATGCATGATATCCAAATTCTCCAAGAAGATCTTGTTTCTGTATTTTTCACATGGAAGCTGGCAAGAACAGAGATCACCATGGCCTTTACATTATAGTGAACATGTTTTTAAAAATGCTTTAACACTTTATTTTAAAATGTCAGCACTCACAGCGTGTTGGAAATGACCTTTTTGATGTTTTTTAATCTAAACTTGGGATAAAATGAATTTAAATGTCAATCTAAACATATGTGAAGGGGCGTGTCATTTTCAAAACCTCTTTTTTGGGGGGTCAGGGGTGAACAAAACAGAACCAGTAACTCATGGGAAATATTCATGAAAACCTGGATGTCGTGAACAGAGGCCTGGGGTCATGTCTCACCTGTGACCAGTCCATGGCGATCCACTTGGGGCAGTCGAACAGGTTACAGGTCTGCATGACCTTGGGTTTGGGGGCGTACATGCACTTCCACTCCTCCACCTGCAGGATCTCCCCATGCATGGACTCCTCCACACACACGAAGCTCCGCCTCTGAGTGCCGCCCCCACAGGACACTGAGCACGCGGTCCAGGGGTTATGTTCCCAGCTCAAAAGCAAACAAATGAAAACACATTATTCATTTATTTGCTTCAAATTTGCTAATATGGTTGCAACAAAGATACCAGCCATGGTTTAGCTCAGAGAGCCCAGGAAAATGGAGAATTAAGACTTTAATCCTAACTGCTACATGTAATCTACAGTCACAGGTACTTAACTACTCTGACC
Source organism: Rhynchonycteris naso (assembly GCA_037038555.1). Taxonomy (NCBI): domain Eukaryota; kingdom Metazoa; phylum Chordata; class Mammalia; order Chiroptera; family Emballonuridae; genus Rhynchonycteris; species Rhynchonycteris naso. The sequence continues at coordinate 225,943,858 of CM072999.1, forward strand.
CTGAGGTCACTGTCAAGGGGAAACAATCCACTGGCCCTGGTTGCTTGTCATAGGACCATTGTGAGAGTCAAATTAATTAAAGTATAGTTTATGAAAGCACCTTTCAACTGTTTTTAAACTACAAAATGCTAATGGACAATATTAGGCCCTGGCTGGTTGTCTCAGTGGATAGAGCGTCAGCCCAGCATGCAAATGTCCCGGGTTTGATCCCCAGTCAGGGCAGATGTGAGAGGCGACCATCTGCTTCTTTCCCTCTTCTTTCTCTCTTCCCCTCTCACGGCCAGTGGTTTGATTGGTCCTAGTCTCAGCCCCAGGTGCTGAGGATAGCTTAGTTGACTCAGTTGGCATCAGCCCCAGATGTGGGTTGCCAGGTGGAAACTAGGAGGGGGAACATATGGAGTCTGCCTCTCTATCTCCCTTCCTCTCACTTAAAAAATTAACAAATAAAAATAAAGGACAATATTACTGGAGAGTATAGAAACTCCAGGTCAGAAAGGACCATATTAGTGGTCCAGGTAGAAAAGGGGTTCACATTTCTGGTCACTTGCAATGCCAGAGCTCCCGCTAACATCCAGGCACACGGGACACACCTGACATCGGCGGTGATGAGATGTCATGGCTGAAGGCAGCCTTCTCCATCTGATTCTTAGAGAGGTCTGTCCTGTTACTGCGCTGAAGTCTGTTTTCCCTCAGCTCTCTGCACAGGGTCTGCTGTTCACCCCTCCCATTTTACACCCTTGCTATAGAGATAACCAGTCCTACAAATGACTTGGAGTAAATTACAGAAAGTAATGTTGTCACTCACCGAGGGAGAGGTTGGAAGTGGTCGTAGGGCATGATCTCTTTAAATCCGTCACTACAAATAAAACCGTTGTGACAATGTCATTTCTAAATCAATAAATATGCTTATTAATGTGGCTAGTGCAGATGTGACATCCCCCAAAAGGGTTCTCTTTTCAATTGAGAACTAAGTATGCAACATGCTGTGAACTATTCCCCCCAATTCATCCACCATCTCCTTCATTTCCAGAAACATCTCTGATGTACACCAACCCCAGGTCCATAGGAAAATACAGGAAAGGGAACTAGTGACATGTATCAATCTTAGGAGAAAGTGTCGAAATAACCGGTGGGGGGGGGGGAAGGAGAAAGTGTCTCCTTATTTGGATCTATTTATGCCTTTTTATCACTTACAAAGGTTGTTCTGATAAAATATATTGATGAGACTAATCATTGTCATATAAGTAGATCTTCAGAAAACCAACTTATTTCACAGATGTGTCCCTCGTAAAGGCCTCCATGAATAATCACGGGATTATAGGAAACGGGCAGGGTAGAGATAGGAAATGAAATTCACCAACAATGCTTCCTTTTCCACTTGCACACCTCCACCTTGGCCAGCTGGCCCAGGCCTGGGGGATTCTGGGATGTGATACCATGATGTTATTTTAAGATACTGCAATGAAGCCAGGAAACTTCTCCAGGCAATCCAAGTCAGCAGGTACTAAATTATGCAACAGCAGAGTTGAGGCATAGCTTTTCTGCTCTGTCATGAATGCATCTGATTTCCTTGCACGACGCGTCATTTATCCCGAATTTAAAGTGAACACTGCAAAAGTCCAGACTTGGGCATGGGTGACCCTGTTTAAAAACTAAAATGGTGGGGCCCTGGCCAATTGGCTCAGTCATAGAATGTTGACCCAGTGTGTGGAAGTCCTGGGTTTGATTCCTAGTCAGGGTACATAGAAGAAGAGGCCATCTACTTCTCGCCCTCTCTCCCTCCCTCTTCTCTCTCTCTCGGTTTCTCTCTCTCTCTTCCCTTTCCACAGTCATGGCTAGATTGGTTAGAGCACATCAGCTCCAGGCGCTGAAGATGGCTCCATGGAGCCTCCATCTCAGGTGTTAAAAATAGCTTGGTTGCAAGCATAGCTCTAGATGAGCAGAGCATTGGCCCCAGATAGGGGTGGCCAGTTAGATTTCAGTTGGGGAGAATGCAGGAGTCTGTCTATCTCCTCTCCTCTCACGTAAACAATAAATAAATAAATAAATAAATAAATAAATAAAGCTAAAACAGTGGGTTCTAGATACTTATGACTAGCAGATGGACCACACATTGCAGTTGGGTGAATAGATCTTAAATACTGTAGACACAGAAGATTCTCAGAGAGGCTCAGTAGAAAGAGTTAAATATTGCAGCATAACAGCACAGGGACACCACCTACAGCAAGAGGGAGCTCAGACTGAGGAAGCCTGTGAGCCTAATTCCCCCTGACCATGGTGACCCTTGCAAACGCAGGCAGTTGCTCCCAGCGCATGCTCAAAGTGGGACAATGTGACGGGCTGCTCTGCTCCAAGGAGGAGCAGTCTCAGCTGCGCATGATTTGTTCCTTTTCAAAGTAAAAAGAATTAACAAGAACGCCAACCTGGATGGACAAGGGTCCATGCTGCATTCTTTCAGCTTGGGCTTGGGTTTCACGTTCTCAGGGTAGTAATGGCAATAATGGTCAGGAACCACCCTCTTCAAGCGGGTATCCACACATTCAGCCGAGTTAAGCTGATAACCTAGCGTGGGAGAGAAAGATGGGCTGAGTAATGTGTCTTATTTTGTTTCTCCTTGGCAACGCTATCACTGCCCACACACTTTTCCTCCTGTTTAAGAGACTGAACCCGGTGATGCTCAACCCTGGCTGTGTAACAGAACCACGTGGGATCTCTGACTATACACAGGTGCCCAGGTCCCTTCCCTGTCCAATTAAGCCAGAAACACGATGGCTGCATCCAGAAATCAGTATTTTTTTAAAAAGGATTCTCAGGTTTTTCTAAGATGACTAAAAGATTGAGAATGACTACCTGAACAATTCTGATCATCTTCGCTGTTATAAGTAAAAGGTTACATTAGATGCCTTTAAAAAATGCTAGGACCTGGGTGTAAAAGGTTACTTCTTCATTTCCTGCGTTCCCTGTCACATCTCACTGTCATCACAGAACTGCACAAAGCCCTTCAAATTTCCTTATATTCCCTTTTCCCCCCTCCCCACTTCCATGAGACTCCCCCCGCCCCCCAATAGACCCTACTGTTTAGATGCCCTTCAAACGCATTGGTCTTAGGTGATGTTGTCTTGTGTGTATCTCTTTTAACCAAATAAGTAATGTGTTTTAAATCTTGTTCTTCTTTCTATTTTCCTCACTCAAGGTTACATTTTGAGGGCCCCCCTGGCTGGGCCATTGCTTCGGTCTGCCACATAATGTCCCATTACAGAGAGATACCAGTCTCCTTTGTTATCTGGGTACCTCCAATACCAGTTACCTTCTCTACCTGGGGATTAAGCATTGTCTACACAGGGAAGAACGAAATCCCTTCCCCATGTCTCCCTGTGCCTCACAGGCCTTCAGAGGGCAAGGGCTGAAGACTGACTCCTGGTTCCATTCAATTCAGTTTGTACCATCTCGGAAGAAAGTGAGTATCCCAAATGGATGAGTGGTATAAATATAAAAAAAAACTTGCAAAGTGACACTTCTATCTCCTGAAAGATCTGATTCCAGGTTTCCTGTCACCACATAAGTGTCATGTTAAGTTTTTTGGTTTTTTTTTTAAGGTAAAACCAGGATGAGTTCACATGACCAGTGGTGGTGCAATGGATAAAGTGTCAACCTTGGATGCTGAGGACCCAGCTTTGAAATCTAAGTGCAGGCTCATCCAGCTTGTGTGGGGTCACTGGCTTGAGCCCAAAGGTCGCTGGCTTGAAGCCCAAGGTTGTTGGCTTGAGCCAGGGGGTCACTGGTTCGGCTGGAGCCCCCTGGTCTAGGCATATATGAGAAACAATCAATGAACAATTAAGGTGATACAACGTACGTGTTGATGCTTCCTACCTACCTCTCCTACCTCTCTCTCTCTCCATCCTCTCGGTCTCTCTGGCTCTCTCTCTCTCAAAAAAGAAAAAGAAAAAGAAAAAACCCAGAACGAGTTCTTCGGGGGAGGGGGTGAAAGAACAATATTAACTTCTCAACCTCAGCCAATGGGTCTAAAGTTCTAAAAATATACGGACAGGCCTGATTGCTGACAGGAATCTGATTTTATAACCCACTGGACAACATTCTACAAGCCATGGCTTGGATGTAAGCTGAGCACAGGACAGACTGGTATGCATTATAAAAAGCAAGGTCAAAACCACAAGAACGAAAATCCAAAAGGAGTCAATAAAATGTCACTTGGGTGCCAATATCTGCCAGCAAGTCTACATTATCAGATGCCTGGCCATCTGGAGCTTTCTCCAGCCCGGTCTCAAGTGTGCCACACAGACGGTACAGATGAGACCGGGTGAGCCCATCCCAGTGCTTTGGAGACCAGAGAGCTAATTTTCCTCATTAGCCCCAAACCTCCAAAATGCCATTTACTCAAATCATTGCAGATTTGATTACTAATATAATTAAATTTTCGTAAATGCTTTCCTTATGGGTTGTATGTGTGTGTTTTTATTTCTCCCCAAAATAAAAACAGAATGATATTTTACTCCTTGACTCAAAGAAAACAATTTTTTGTACAAAATGGAAACATGCTTCTAGAAGGAGACAAAGAACATCCAGGTGTTAACTATTTGAGGAGAGACAATTAATTTCCCTCTGTAATTTTATGGCAGTGCGGAGATAACAAAACAGAAAGGAAATAAGGCAGATGGCCTTTCTACATTATGAGGAAATTTCCTGAAACCCTGCCGGTGTGCAGAGGTGGGCAGGTGTGGCAGGACTTCCACAGCCGGATGTTCCCCTTCTGTTCCTCCAACCACTGCTGACCTTCGCCGCCACCTCACTGTCAGGCACTTCCATTTCCGGTTCCCACAGCTGATATCTCCCGTCACTACACTCATTTTAATTTTATCTATCTATCTATCTATCTATCTATCTATCTATCTATCTATCTATCTATCTATCGCAAGAGGACAGAGACATAGAGAGAGGCAGAGAGTTGGACAGATAGGGACAGACAGACAGGAAGGGAGAGAGATGAGAAGCATCAACTCATAGCTGCAGCACCTTAGTTGTTCATTAATTGCTTTCTCATATGTGCCTTGACTAGGGGGCTCCAGTGAGCCAGTGACCCCTTGCTCAAGCCAGTGACCTTGAGCTCAAGTCAGTGACCATAGGGTCATGTCTATGACCCTATGTTCAAGCTGGTGACCCTGCCCTCAAGCTGGTGAGCCTGAGCTAAGCCGGATGAGCCTGCTCTCAAGCCAGCAACCTCGGGGTTTCGAATCTGGGTCCTCTGTGTCCCAGACCAACACTCTATCCACTGTGCTACCTCCTGGTCAGGCACTACACCCATTTTAAAGCCCGTCTCACAAATGTGTGATTTCTAACTCAGAGCTCTAAATATTCATGAGCAAAGTCTGTAGTGTGAGCCTCACCTCCTCCGCAGGTTACCGTGCAGGGAAAAAAGTCCGTCTGTCTCCACTGATGGCTGATGGGCTGGTAAAAGAAGAACTGGACCACGCTGTCCTTGGCCGTCGTGTACCTGGTCTGGACAGAGAGAGCTGTGATAACACCTCTGCCTACAGCGAGCTTGCACTTCCCTCACCTTCCAAATTGAGGTGACTATGCTTCACCAAGCAGACAAGTACTTCCATCGCACCCAACTACGGTTCATGAAGAGTCCAGAATTTTCAGTGATAGCATTTCCCTTAGCCTTATCATACATGGGGGCTCAGAATACCTTCAACGTCCTGGGAGTCCTTTCTCCTGATAACTCCATGACTGTGAATGAGTTCACAGAAATGCACGTGGAGATTTTTGTGTGTTTGTTTCACTTCTTTCTTTCTTCCTGGGACATTGAATTTTAATGCCTGGGAGAGCAGGGACTGGGGCTTAATCTGGGTTTGCCCACAACATGGTACATAGTGGGATTCTCATATTTTTAATAATAATATCTTTAAGCAGATGCTTCTGAAAAGTCCTCTGGGAAGTACAACTACAGACACTGAGGTGCATGTAAACACATGGTGTTACACATGAGCATTTGGGACCTAAATAACAGGAGTGAGAGCGAGCCAGAAGGGCAGCCGTGGGCAAGTTTGCTTCCAGATAACTAACCCCCACAAAGGTTCTCTCCTTTGTGTTTTCTTCCTTAGAGCTTGAAAAATTAGTAAACTTAAGGAAAGCCCCAGAATGCCACACAAAAGGAAAAAAGGAAAAAGAGCTGGAAAACAAAAGTCAAGCTCATGGAAGAGAGATCCAGAAAATGCCAGGATCAGCTGGAGTTCAAGATGGAGATGAGAGAGAAAACAATGGGACGCAAGATTTGATCACACAATTGCTGAGTATTTCCCAGATCCTAAAAAGATAGGAGTTCTCAGTTTAAAAATATCCATCAGGTTCTGAGCTGACATTCATTTTTTTTTTAGGCAGGGAGGCAGAGAGACAGACTCCCCATATGTGCCATGACTGGGATCCACCCACAACCCCCATCTGGGGCTGATGCTCTGCCCATCTGGGGCCACTGCTCCACTGCTTGGCAACTGAGCTATTTTAGCACCTGAGGTAAGGCCATGCAGCCATCTGCAGCACCCGGGGCCAACTTGCTGATTCAAGTCATGGCTGCAGGGCATGAGAGACAAAGAGAAAGAGAGAGAGAGAGAGAGGTGGGGGGAGGGGTGGAAAAGCAGATGGTCACCTTTCCTGTGTCCCCTGACCAGGAATCAAACTCGGGACTTCCACACACCAAGCTGACCCTCTACCACTGAGCAGACATTTTTAAAAACTACACTAAGAATTAAAAAACAAAAATCCTAAAAGTTACCAGAAAGGAAAATAAAAATGATTACCTAAGTCAGATTGGCATCATATTTCTCATAGATAACAACATATATAAAAAAAACCCTAACATCATACCTTTAATAATTTTCCATCTAGAATTCTATAACCAAATTATTAGCTACTAACCAATGATCAATTCATAAGTCTATAAACAATCTATGGTAAAATTATCAATCAGTCAGCAGTAAAATAAAGACATTTCAGACACAAAGGGACTGAAACTTTACCACTCAGAGGTTCTCCCAGGGGCAGGGGAAGGAACAACAACTAAAGAATATATGGAAAAAGAACTGATAAAAATGCTGAAGAAAGTAATGAGATGCAAAATGTAGTAATGATTAAATAAATCAGTAAAGCTTATTAGTAAATATTAAATAAGGGTTGGCTGAAAAATCATAGTTTGATATAGTTAATTATGAAATGGTATAAGGATTTCAGCCAGGAGATGTGCATGGGGGAGGGGGGGAGATCTGCAGATGGGGAGGGGACAGTACAGGGGTCACCGTGGCTGACAACACTTTCCAGGAGTTTTGTTCTTGACTTTGGCAGAATGGCTGTTTTTGAGGGATCCTCCCAGGAAAAAGTAAAAATACGACATAAAATACTTTCAAAAATGCATCTGAAGGCATCAGGAACTACCTTATAAGTGAGGATCTCTGAGCCCAAGATCCCAGACACAAAGCAAACCCATAAGGGTGAGCAGAGCACCTGACACCATCTTCCTGTTCACGGCATTTTCCATTTTGCAGGAAGGTGACCAAGCAGCTGAGCAGCTGAGCAGACCTGTGGTCAGACTCACAGGGCAAGGGGAGCAAAACCTTGAGCTCTAAATCCACCATGGTGAGGAGTGTCCATCTACACCTCTGGCTCCAAGCTGAGAACCCAAAAAGCTCCATCCTACAAATAAGAATGAACTGGAAATAGACCAGTTTTCAATGCAAATGAAGCTCAGGGTCAAGTTATTTTAATTCCTTCCTGAATGGAAGAGATTGCCTGCCAACCTGTTTTCCAGAACCAAAATTTATCCAGTCTCAAATTATATCCATGATCTTACATCTACTACACACAGCAAAACTTATAAATAACTAGGTATACAAAATATTTTTTTAAGTAAGAGGAAGGGAAGTAGAGAAACAGACTTCTGTATGCGCCTCAACTAGGATCTACCTGGCGACCCCCATCTGGGGCCATGCTCGCAACCAAGCTAATTTTAGCACCTGAGGCAGCAAACGGGTGGGTATTTTCCAACAGAACTCCATTTTTAACAGAAACTGGTAGTCAGCTGGCTGGCCATAATCTGTTGACTCCTGGATTATATACACTGAACAGAGAATTAGTAAGCTAATTAGAAAAAAAAGGAGAAACTAGACATGTGGGATGAAGTTATAATTGTCATCCCAGAAAATAGAGAATAAAATGGCAGCTCTATCTAAATGAGAATTTTCCAAAACGAATGAGGGATATCAGACCACAGAGTCATGGAGCACCATCATGGTCCTCAAGCAGAAGAAAGCCACTACTTACATCAAAGTCAAACTGAAACACTTAAAAGCAGACAAAACAAAAAGACTCATAAACTTCTAAGGAACAAAAATAAGACTGACAGCTGACTTCTCAACACAATAAATGGAAACCAGAAGACAATGGAGGGAGATTGTCAAAGTGCTAAAACAGTTTCAGAATGATGAAATGATCAAGTTACTAAAAAAGGCAATGTTCTTTTTTAAATTTTATTTATTAATTTTAGAGAGAGAGGGAGAGAGAGGAAGGGAGAGGGAGAGAGGAACATCAATCTGTTCTTGTATGTGCCTTAACCAGGGATTGAACCAACAACCTCTGCTATTCAGGACGATGTTCTAATCAACAGAGCTATCCAGACAGGATGAGGCAATGGTTCTAAAGGTGATTCACTTGACAATCTAGCCTCAAAATATATAATTCAAAAATTGACAAGAATAAAAAAAATTAGGCAAACACACAATCACAGCAGTAGGTTGAGCACATCTCTCATGGTAACTGACAGTTTCAGGTGGGGGATTGCCCAGTTTTCAGCTGTCCTCTCCTGCAGACTAGTCTCTTCTATGGTGGTTTTTGGCTTAGGACCTCACAGAGGTAGGGAAAACAAAGGGCTTGAATTCATGGGTAAAGATCCTTGTCCTGTCCTTAGACCCACAGCAGTGTCCCTTGTCCCTCAAGTCACTAGAAGGCTGACAGGGAGCTTCAGTGCCCGTGAACTCTGCTGTGTTCTTTCCTGGCTGGGGCTGGTGGACTCCTCTTGTGACCTGCCCTTTCCACACTCCTTGTTCTGCAGCTTCTATGAGGCTTGGCCAGGGCTCCTATCGAATCCCCAGCCTGGCTTGGAGCCCCTTACCTACAGAGGTTAATGCTTTATCATCCAAGCAGTATGCTTTTGAGTGACAGAGGAGCTACTACTGATTAAGGCAGGCCCACAGGCATAAACTAGGTCTTTTCTGAACAAACTAAGGTGTATGGTCACTCCACCTTTATCCCTCAGCTACAGGGTCATTTGTCCACACCATGTCAACCCATCCAAGGCTGGCCAGCCAAGAGTACATGGAGTTTCCTGGATACCTTCCCTGCCAAGTGGGAGCTGAGGGAGATTCCAGGAACCTGAACTCAGATTCAAACTGTGACTACACATCTCAAGATATTAAATGCTCTGTGCTTGCTGAGGCAGCGCCCCCTGGCAGTTGTGAATGGAGGTGGGCACTCTATGACAGTGCTTTTCAACATTTTCACATTTGGGGGACCAGTGAAAATAGAATTGTTTCAGGGGCCACTAAGGCAGAAATCACCCTGAGTATAAGCACATTCAACTAAGATCACTGGGTCTATAATTTTCATACAACATCAGGGAGATTAACTGTTCTGCAGCCTGGCACAGAATTTCTAGTGGACCAGCACCAGTCTGCAGACTGAAGGTTGAAAACCACTGCCTTGTGATGCATTTTCTTTTTAGGGTTTGAAATGAGAAGAAGGGAAAAGCTCCTATTCTGCCTTTGGCTTTGAAATCTACTTAATACATCAGTTTCCCTGACCTGGGGAGTAGTGACTGCCTTCACCACACATTTCACTGCCTCACTTCTTTCATCCTTTCCCCTTTTGATCTCTTATCCACAACCCCCCAGGGCAGAGGAAGCAAGCTTTGCATATCCTGGCTGGATTGTTGCTGCAGGAGAGCACCTCCTGAGTGTAGGATGCTGAGGGCACTAAACCCATGGCATTCTCTCTGTATTGTAAAAGAAATACTTGGATTTAATCCCCTGAGCCTCACCCTTGAAATGTTATGGGACCTAAATCAGTTTATAAAAGCCTTACCTCTAGTGGTAGGATTCAGCCGCTTCACACCGGTTTGGCAGAACTGATACCTAAGTTTTTGTTGAGTTCAGTGAACCAACTGTCAAAATGGCACTTGTAATCAGGGTTCTGTCTAAGGTGGGTGCCTGGGCAGCTGCCCAATGTGGAAATCACAAATTTACATTCCTTACTCTATTTTTAACATTCATCTGCACAACAGTGTATTGTAAGCACCCATAGTGACGTTCACACTGTCCACAGGTGAAAAAAATTGCAAGTGAGGAAGCCAATCAAGAAGCAATATGGGAATATCTTAACAGTTTTATTGTTTTTTGTCAGGCATTATTTAATATTTTTTCATTAATATTTTAAAAGTTTCTTATAATCTAGTTTTGTGTACCTCTTATATTGTACTTATTTAAGTATTAAGTGCTTGAAATAATAAACTACCTTTAGGTATATCAACATTTTTATATTTAAAACAATCATCAGGGCAGAGAATTGGTTGTTAAATTATGTGAATCCCACCATTGCTTACCTCTCTCCTGAGTTTCAAGTCTAAACAACAAAAAATCCTGCCTTCATAATCAAAAGTTGAACATTAATGCTTGCTTTTTGCATCCCAGCTAACAACTTCCCAGTCACCAGCCACTACTCTCAGACCCCAGGGAGGACAGCTCCATCGGCATTGGAGATGGTCAAGTACTCACAATGGCAAGAGAGAGATACAACAACATTGAGTGGGCAAAGCTACAGTATTCCAAGCAAAAATATTTTAAAAGTAACCCATAATAGGAAATAGTTCCAGCACTGGCCTGTTGGCTCAGTGGATAGAGCATCAACCAGGCATGTGGACGTCTCAGGTCCGATCCCGGTCAAGGCACATATGAGAAGCGACCATCAAAATCCTGTTTGATTAGCATGATAATTTCATAACAGTAATAAAATAAATTCAAATTCAACTACCTAACTTGGCCAATTCTAAATAATTCCCCAAATTCATGGGAGAGTTATTTATAGAAAATTCTACTTTTTCACGTGTGGACATACTTAAACATATAATTTAGCTGTGAATTCTGGTGCGTTCACCAAGAAATTTCCCTCAACAGACCACATTACAGTAAACTATTGAGTGACAATTCAAAAGTTTCTACCTTTGTGATCAATGGCAAAAACTCGGAAAGAGATGGATTTCTGACAAAGAGGCACAATGGAACAGGTAAAGTTTCTTTTCTGTTGAGTACTATTATGGGTTGAATTACGTTCCCCGGAAAAATATATGTTGAAATCCTAACCAACAGAACCTCCGAATGTGATCGGACTTGGAAATAGGGTCTTTGCAGATCTAGCCAAGTTAAGATGAGGTCGTTCAGGAGGTCCCTAATTCACTATGACTGGTATCCTTACAAAAAGGGGGAATTTGGACACAGAGGTAGACAGGTGCAGAAGGGAATGATGTGGAGACACAGGGAGGACACCTGAAGCTACAAGAAGCCAGAAGGAGGCAGGAGACAGATTCTCTCTCACGGATGCCAGATGGGCCCTCACCTGCCAAACCCTGATCTTCGACTTGCAGCCTCCAGAACCGGGAGCTGTCAGTGTGCTGTCTAAGCATTCACTCTATGGTGCTATGTTACAGTAGCCTTGGGCAACTCAAAAGGGCACTGACTCTACAAACTGTGACCTGCTGGGTTTTGAAACACCTGTGAATATATAAATGTAGCTAGTGTATGTACCACAAAGCAAGGCTGTAACCTAGTCTTTGAGAGAAAATAAAAAACAGGTGGTTTCAACTCCTCCCTTTCCTAGATCAGTCAGATGTGCTATCCCAACTCTGCAGGAAGAGAATATAGACTCTGTAGGTAGAGAACATAAGTTTATCTAGAGCTCAGGTTGTAAGAAACTGAAGACAGAGGCTCCCATAGCTAAAAACAGGAGGAAGCAACAGCAGAAGACATTTTCCTACAGAAATGCAAATTCTCTGAATGGGAGAAAGATAACAGACAATTGGCATCAAAAGGAAGATTTCAGACCAAGAGGAAGAGAATTTTCCCCCCTGATAATGGACATATGTTTTGAAAGACAAGAAAAGCCATCAACAATAGTTAAAAATAGTTAACCATGGAAAGAGATGTCTTTAATCAAAGCCACTTAATTTTGTTTTATTAGATTATTTTCATGGGCATAGAGTTAAAACACTTGCACACACATGTCAATGTTCAGTAAATGCTCACTGAATGAACAATGTCTATCTTACCATCCAATCTGAAAGTTACACAGCATTAATTCCCTGATCAAGACTCTCTGCTACTACCTGGTGGTGACATGCACACACTGTAGAAGCCAAATAAGACCTCAGGGCTCAAACGCAAAAAACCAACTCAGCAGTACTGTGGCAAAGTTTCTCCACATGAACAGATTCTTCAGGAAAACAAGACTGTATCATGAGAAATCCACGGGGCAGAAGGAAAAGTGCAATTTTCAAGAATGGTGCAGTCATGAAAACAGAGCTTCTTAAAAGGTAGAAAAAATGGAATCATTGTCTCACTTGTGCAGTGAGTCACTAGACTTCAGATCTGGGTAGCAGCCCTGGCTGATTGGCTCAGGGGATAGAACATTGGCCCACTGTGTGGATGTCCTGGTTTCAGTCCCTTGGTCAGGGCACACAAGAGAAACAACCATCTGCTTCTCTTCCCCTCTCTCTTCCCTTTCTCTTTATCTTCCCCTCCTGCGGCCAGTGGCTCTATCGGTTCGAGCATCGCCCCAGGCCCTGACAATAGCTCAGTTGGACATCAACCTCAGGCACTAAAAATAGCTTGGCTGAGTTGAGCATTGGTCCCAGATGGCAGTTGCCAGGTGCATACTGGTTGGGGCACTTGTAGGAGGTTGTCTTACTATCTCCCCTCCTCTCACTTAAAAAAATAAAAAGAATCTGAGCATCAATAACCACAAAATAGTCTAACATTCCATTGATGTCTTCCTGTTTATCTAAGTAAGAATACAGTACTTGTCAACAGTGCAATAAAAGTCTATGAAATGAGATCTCTCCTATGAACCATGTGAGGAAGTGCTTCACGCATCTCAGTGTGCCCACGACTGAGCCAAATCAGCACTGCGTGGCAGAGCTGGTCTTCACACTCTCACGCTCTCCCAGGTCTTCCACTGTTGGACCTGCCACTCTCAGTAGATAGGACCGAAAGAGACACAGTGAAGCACATGGCTGCCCATCATCAGTGACCTCACCTGCACCATCAACCTCCCATTCACAGTACCACCATCATGTGATAGCGCAATGGGCTGGGAAGACATAGGAAGGAAAGGCTTCCTTATCGTAGCAACAACACAGAGTGGACAAAACTACATGTTCCAAGCCAAAAAAAAAAAGTTACCCATGAAAGAGGATAGTTCCTAGAAACACACCCACATTCTTTGGACAAGCTTGTGAGTCTGGGAAAAACAACATCATCAGAGTCATCTCTGATTCAACACAGTTTCTGATTTTGCCAAATTCTCACCCACCAAGCACACCACAGGCAGGACAGACGTGGCTGTTGACATGAGTATGAGGCTGTTTATACATGAATCGGATGGCTGCATGTGACACCCTCTGCTAAATACATATTTATATAAACCTCTTCAGTCAAGAGAGATCAAAAGCTTTCCAGAATTGTTCATTAAATCTGAGAAAAACAGAACTCAGACCCAGGAAAACAGAAGACTGAGTACCATGTTGACATGCTGCTACAAGGTGTTCTATAAAGAGGTGAAGATATTTGGGCAAGAAGGTGTAGAATACTTTTTATTTATGCAAGTGACATACATCTGCATTCTTTGAAGAATTATTTTAAATATTAGAATATTTTTAGTAAAACGAAGGTCACTTCTGCAAAGCACGTCTCCCCTCTGCAATAACCATTGTTCATGGCTTTGTTCAGTGTTTTAGTTTGGAGTGGATCCTTCTAAATCTTTAAATGAAATGTATATATACATACACATATTTATGCCTGTGTGAATACACTCACGCTTGAAGAAATAGTTTATGGATATGTGTGTTTTTATGCATACTATCAATAAACAGTATATACTACAAACAAACAATATCTTGAAATGTTAACTTTGGACTGTTTCTCCCACACAATCATACTAATGTCTCTTACTCAGTCATAGATCTCCAAACTGACTTGAGAAAAATACAGATTCTTTAAGTAAGAATGAAGAGGGAATTTTTAAAAATACTCTGTGTGTGTGTGTGTTTACTACTTGAGAATCTAAACTGAAAATCCTAAGGCAAGTGAGACACGTATAAAATGTACTCAAGGCAACAGAACAGAACGAAAGAATAGAAAGACAGATGACAACCCTGGTTTCCCAAACACCGTCCACAATGCTACTGTCAAAGAACACTGGGTTGATGCTTCAAGGGTCTGAAAGAAGACATGTAAATGTCTATGAATAGTAAGTGATGTCTATGAATGGCTATTTAAATGTCTACTATGCCTTTAATATTAAGGACACACGAGAGAGCAGTATGGACTGCGGCAAACCAGAAAGCACGCCTTCATGAGAGAGCAGCTGCCACTCAGCGGCAGCCAACTATTGCTGTGGCAAAGTGCAGGCGAGCTGTCAGGTCTTCCCACGCTTAAAAAAAAAAAAAAGGCAGGAGACGCTGGCTGGTTGGCTCACTGGTAGAGCATTGGTCCAGGATGCAGATGTCCTGGGTTCGATTCCTAGTCAGGACACACAGGAGAAGTGACCATCTGCTTCTCCACCCTTCCACCTCTCCCTTCTTTCTTCTCCTTCCACAGCCATGGCTCAACTGGTTTGAGTGTATCAGCCCAGGTGCTGAGGATGGCTCTGTAGAGCCTCAGCCTCAGGTGCTAAAACTACTTGGTTTCGAGCAATGGCCCTAGATGGGCAGAGCATTGGCCCCAGACAGGTTTTTCGGATGGATCCTGGTCAGGGCACATGCAGGAGTCTGCCTCTCTATCTCCCTTCCTCTCCCTTGGAAAAGAAGAAGGAGAAGAAAAAAAAGAAGCAGAAATAACTGGTATTTCTAGGTAAAAATTTCTTTTTTGTGTGTGACTGAGACAGAGAGAGAGACAGAGAAAAGGACAGACAGACAGGAAGTGAGAGAGATGAGAAACATCAATTCTTCGTTGTGCCTCCTTAGTTGTTCACTGACTGCTTTTTCATATGTGCCTTGATGGGGGGGGGGGGGCTACAGCAGAGGGGGTGACCCCTTGCTCAAGCCAGTGACCTTGGGCTCAAGCCAGCAACCTTGGGCTTCAAGCCAGCGACCATGGGGTCATGTCTATGATCCCACACTCAAGCCAGTGACCCTGCACTCAAGCTGGTGAGCCTGCACCCAAGCCAGATGAGCCCACGCTCAAGCTGGCAACCTCAGGGTTTCGAACCTGGGTCCTCTGCATCCCAGGCTGATGCTCTATCCATTGCGTCACCACCTGGTCACGTTAGTTAAAAATCTCTTGATTTTTAAGTGTTGACCATTTAAAATCCAAAGCTTCCAAACAACAAAACACAGAGCAGGCCAATGCCTCACTGGTCATAGTACAGGCTGCACCAGGAGCCTAGGATGTCAGATTGCAACTCTCACTTAACTCCACATGCATTCCTCCGCTGGCACACGATGTCCCAAAGAAATATTGACCAGTTAACATGTGGAACACAGACAGTTCTGAAGGTGTTGGGCCTTTTCATAGGTAAAAATGTCCCTCACCATTTGGGTCATTTTCTTTCTTCCGCTTCTGTTTTGGAATGAGTTTCTGCAAAGGGAGAGGACAACCCCCCCTCCCCCAAATGCCTTTTTCTTTTCATTTCTTAGGTATGTGCAGTTTGGCAGAAGAATTTTCTATTACGTCACCTTGGAACTATACTGGCTGCTCCAGTCTATGTCCTCTGAGTGAGGATCTGTGCACGATCCAGATTTTCACTGAGAGGAGACAGAGGTACATGGTGACAGGGAAGGAGAGTTCTTCTGGGGGCACCTTGTGACAGGTGCCCAGACAAGTGCCCATAAGGAGACACTACATGAGCAACCTGAAGAGGAGGGTAAGGAATGAGCCTCTCTCTTCCCTCCTTATGGGCACTTGTCCCTCTCCTTTGCAAGAGTACATAACTGGTTTAGGATGAGGAATATTCAGCCATTGATCACATCGACAGCTCCACCTAGAACGTCAAAACTGAACAGTGTCCGGAGGTCATAAATACAGCAACAACCTCTGTCCCACAGAAGTGCCATTTGTTTCTTAACTATTAAGAAACTGAACAACTTTTTGGAACTGACACCAAGGTGGAAAGGTTAAGGATATGCTCTGAATAAAGTGATCATTGGTGACTTCCTGATGAACACATTTACTGTTTTCAAAATTTGAAATGTGCTGAGCTTCTGATGCCTGAAGTTTACGAAGAGAACCATCCTACCTTGAAGATGAAATCAGCCGTCAGCGGTCCAGGAATCTTAAAGGTCTGCCTCTCTGAGCCTCTCTGGAACTCCACTGTGGTGTTTTCTATGATGAAAACTCCAGGGCTGTTAAAGCTGTGTTCCCCTTTGTTTCCTTGGAGTGTTTTTGATTCAATAACTAAAAATTTAAAAATAAAATTTAAATGAGAGCACTATCTTTTCTGAGACATAATTGATACATAACATGATGTTAGTTTCAGGTGCACAATGCAATGATTTAATATTTGTATCCATTGTGACATGTTTACCACTTTAGTGCAGTTAACAACCATCGCTTCACACTTATAATTTTTTTCCTTGTGGTGAGAACTTCTAGGAGTTTCTCTCTCAGCTACTTTCAAACATAGGCTACAGTATCCTTAACTGTTGTCACCATGCTGTGCACTACACCCCAGAACTTTTTAATATTAAAACTGAAATTTTGTACCTTTCAACCCCCTTCATGCCTTTTTTTTTTTTTTTGGAAAGTGTGAGATTAAATTCTCCATCCACCCACCCCTGTCTCTATCAATAACAATCTGTTCTAAATGAGAGGACTACTTAACAAGCATTATATTTCAGAAAGGTGTGTTACTATATATAATAGGATATGATATCGACACAATGTAAATACATCCATTCAGTTTTCAAACATGGATTCACATTCATGGAATAAACATGGAAGATTTCTAGTTGCCTGTATGAGAATAAACACGGAAGAATTCTAGTTGCCCATATCAAGGAGCTATCCTAGGTCCAATCAGGACTATTCAACACTTTGAAGCCATTTCTACCATAAGGGGAATATGTCTCATGAGACACACACATATATATGAGACATATGTATGTGTGTATATATAAATACATATATATGCATATATATATGTGTGTGTGTGTGTGTGTGTGTGTGTGTATAAATATATGATGTGGCCATTTCTCAAAGTAAAGCTACGTTACTCATTTTATCACCCATTCAATTTTTTTTTTTTTTAGCATGAGAGAGAGAGAGAGAAAGAGAAAGACAGGAAGGGAGAGAGATGAGAAGTATCAATTCACATCAACTCATAGTTGTGGCATCTTAGTTGTTCATTGATTGCTTTCTCATATGTGCCTCGACCGGGGGATTCCAGCTGAGCCAATGACCCCTTCCTCAAGCCAGTGACCTTGGGCTTCAGGCCAGCGACCTTTGGGCTCAAGCCAGTGACCATGGGTTCATGTCAATGATCCCACACTCAAGCTGGTGACCCTGCACTCAAGGTGGTGAGCCTGCACTGAAGCCGGTGACCAGGTTTGGGGTTTCAAACCCGGGACTTCAGCATCCCAGGCTGACACTCTATACACTGTACCACCGCCTGGTCAGGCTCACCCATTCAGATCTTAAACCTAGTTTTATTTAGACAAAACCACAATGAATCCTAAATTTACTTTTAAAAAATCCTTTATTTTGTTAGAGTCACAAGAAGTTGCAAACATAGTAGAGAGGCCCTGTGTACCTTTCATGCAGTTTCACCCGATGGAATACAACTATAACTATACATACGTACACCAGGTTATGTCACCACAGTACGATACCACAGCCAGGACTCTGACATCAGTGCAACCTGTGTCATTTCATCACACGTCACCACACCAAATAAAAACCTTTCCCATCATCACGAAGACCTCCCTTGTGTCTGCTGCCCCTTCACCCACACTTGCTTTTACGTGAACAGAAGTACTTTTCAGATGTCTGACAGAAAAATGATCTTCAACGGTGTCACTACAACAGCACGTCTGCTTTATTTAAATGAGTTCTTTCTTTCCCCTTTTCTTCTTTCCCTTCACTGTGTGCATGCCCCTATACTCAGTGGACCTGGTCGGGGGCTGAGAGATGCAATTAAAAAAATACACGCTGGGGTTCAGGTCCCAGCTCTCTCCCCAGGTCGCCACCTTCCGTTTTTTTATTTTTTTCAAAATAAATCCTCACAAAAATGTTTTATTATAATGACTTCATCATTACCTTATTATGTTGAACAATGGAAGTTTTTATTTACGTTTGGAATAGTTAATACTGTGTACATCTGTATGGGTTTTTTTTCCCCATCAAATTCTTTCTATTAACTTTTTAATGGGGTGACATTGATAAATTAGGGTTCATATGTTCAGAGAAAACTTCTCTAGGTAAAGAAAACCAGATAGAAGGTGACGCCTTGGGTTTTTGTTGCCTCAAAAACTGAAGAGTCGAGCAGACATTCTCCCAGGTCCTCTTCTGCTCTGAAAACCGGCGCTTGATTCACTGGAGTTCAAAGATTCTTTAACCGTTTCAAACAAACGACACAACAGAACCTGAACTCCATCCAGTCTCCAACCTAAAAATGAGAAGCAGCTAGCACGCATGCTAACAGCCCCGCATTGGGGGCTGCAGTCCACACGCTCTGCTGGGTTTCCGTTGCAGGGTTTCTCTCCACCACGGAAGCAGCTGAAGGAATCCAAGCGCCCTGGACAGACAGCGTAACCGGCACCAGGAGACGTCTCTGATTATCCCTGACAGGCAGGCTGGGAACTTTCCTGGGACGATCCACAGGCTGGACATGAGCTACTTGATCTGCAGGAGTCATTAGCGGTCGGAGAGTAATGCTGGCTACTCTCAGGCACACAAAACCCCAACCACGCTGGCCCAGGTCTCCATGACCGCAGTAGATTTTTTGGAAAGTGTGAGATTAAATTCATTTCCTAGTTCCAATGAAGATATAAAGCTGAATGTTATAAAGTGAGTTGTCAGTAAAAGTGAGATGAGAAACTGGAAGTAGTCAGAGGGTCCAAGACAGGATGAATTAGCCCTCTAACGAAAAGGAGGAGAAACAGTGAAAATTCAGGCAACACCAAAACACAAAAGGAAGTTGGACAAAATCCACCCTCACAGAAGACAGGCAAAAACACCACGTTTCTACACTGGGGTTTAGCCTGAAATGACTTGACTGAATTCAAACAGTGTGCAATGGATTCCACAGCCGGGTAATCACTTTACTGCAGCGCTGCCCTTCAGGATCATGGCTTTTCAAGCTACATCGAATGCGAAGTTAAAGTTGGGGGTTGGGGGGTGTCAGAATCCAGAAAGGCAACCTGGGAAGAAGGGATGATGGCATAACACCCCTCCACTTAAGCAAAGCAAAGGTTAGAGCTTCTGTTAGTTTCATTGCAGTTTTGGGTTTAATTTTTTTTCTTAATTTTTAAATTTATTTATTTATTAATTTATTTTTAAGTGAGAGGAGGGAAGATAGTGAGACAGACTGACAGACTCCTTCATGCACCCCAAACAGGATTCACCTGGCAGCCCCCATCTAGGGCTGAATCAACCAAGCTTTTTTTAGCACCTGAAGCTGTCATGCTCAGGTCAATAGAGCTATCCTCAGCTCCTGTGGCCAACGCTTGAACCAATCAAGCCACTGGCTGCAGGAGAGGAAGAGGGAATAAAGGGAGAGAGAGAGGGGAAGAGAAGCAGATGGTCACTTCTCTTTTGTGCCCTGACTGGGAATTGAACCTGGGATGTCCATACGCCAGGCCGATGCTCTATCCACTGAGCAAACTGACCGGAGCCTGTTTTGATTTTTAAAGTCAAGTCTATTCCATTACTTTCCCAATGTGTCCAAGATCTTGGGTGACAAGGACATGAGAACACAAGGAGTGAAGCCAGTTTCTACTGCATGCAAGTTACCCAAACCTTCCCTTCCTCCCCAAGCCATAGGTTTATTGTCAGAAAGCTTTTCTCAAATTATCTCATACAACTTCCGGGGCTCTCTGGGTCACAGACACTGGGGCAGGTACAGGAGGCAGAAGCAGGTGTTCTGACATCAACAGTGCAAAGGGGTCAAAGGTGAGAGAATAAAGACAGGTGAAGAGCTTTGATGAAGGTCTACAAATGCAGACAATTCTGATAATGGGGCTTAACAAAGCCACTGGGAGGAATCTGCAGTGAGGGGCAGGTGTCATTTTCATTGGTGTCAAACTTTCTCCTCCTTAGTGCCTGTGCTTCTTAAATGGCAGAAGTTTGTCAACATCAATTATGTAGACAATGTGTTGACTTATGGATATGTTGAAGTTTTTATCACTTTCTAGCATGACTGTATATATGGCCACCCTGAGTTGTGAGAGCTGCACACACAAGCCTTTCAGTTCTCTGAGCTTCTGCTGGTCCCCTGGGGTCTGTGCTGGGCAGAAGCCAGTAACCTCCCCACCCTCGATGAAGGGCAGAGACTGTAAGCCTCCCTTCCTGCTACCCATTCTGAATTCTTTCTCCTCCTTATGTTTAATATGGGGGCAATGACTGTGCAGAGCAGGGCTGAGAATGACACAGTGTGTAACCTCAAACAGGTACAAACAGAATCAGAAATCAAGACCTACTTAAATCCCCAATTCTCCCCAACTCAAGTCTATATTCATGCCTTTAAATACTGGAATCCATACTAGTTATTCTTAAAAGAAACAATGACTAGAAATAGGGTGAATGCTTCTTTTTTTCTTTTCCAAGTGAGAAGAGGGAAAATAGAGACAGACTCCCACATGTGCCCCGACCAGGATCCACCCGGCAACCCCTGTCTGAGGCTGATGCTCTTCCCATCTGGGTAATGCTTGCAACCAAGATATTTTTAGTGCCTGATTCAGATGCTCCACAGAGCCATATTCAGTGCCCAGGGCCGATGCATTCAAACCAATCAAGCCATGGGTGTGGGAGGAGAAGAGAGAGAGAAAGAGCTAAAAGAGAGATAGAGAAGGGGAAGGGAGAGGGATGGAGAAGCAGATGGTCACTTCTCCTGTGTGCTCTGACCAGGAATCAAACCCAGGATATTTACATGCTGGACTGACACTCTGCCATTGAGCCAACCAGCCAAGTTCCGATGAATGCCTCTAATTCAGTGGTTCTTAACCTGGGTTCTATCAAACCCTAGGGGTTTGATGAGTAGGTCTCAGGGGTTCGGAGAAGCCTCTGCCACGGAGGCCAGAATAAAGTAATACTGTAATTTGTTGTGAGTTCATGCACTTTGTTGGTTTTGTTCTTTGAGCAAGGTGATGTTCATGCACGGCTCATTTTGTGCACCAGTAAAAAAAACATATACCTATGTCTTGAATTTGGAAAAAAAAATCGTATTTTATTTATCACTAAAGAAGGGTTCAGTGAATGTGCATATGAAACTGGTGGGTTCAGTACCTCAAAAAAGGTTAAGAACCACTGCTCTAATTTCTTCTTGTTGAAGGGTTTGCACTGAGAATTATCAGTCCCAGCTGCTATCAAAAGGCAAGGTCCTGCTATTCATCCCCAAGGGGTCTCCTTAAATTCTGAGAAGGCTACAAAGTGTTGTTAGGTAAATACATAATGAGAGGTCAGCAATTAGCTCAGTTACAAATACATCAAAGTCACAGTTAGAGTTACATTTTGTGGTCTACACACACCTATCCGGCACCCGTCTCCTTTACGGTGCCCACGTCTGTATTCCTACATCTCCATATATTGGTATCAGACAAGTCTTAGAGGACAAAAAAAAAAAAAAATCTCCCAACTGACAATAGAAGTTTTCAATTTATAGCATCTTGGCTCCTCAAGTGCATTGCCAGTCAAATATAGTTAATGTTGGAGTTTAGCTACAATGAAATCTCTTTTGCAGGAATCTGTTATTGCTTCTATTACAGAGGGGCACACTATGGAGCTGTGTGCTTGCTATAACGCTGGGGCTAGATCTGGGACTGGACTGGACATTCAGTAATGAAACTCGCAGGCAGCACTGAGAGGGACATTCTGTAATTAATTTCCATTCTGCAGCAGAGAAACCGACATGAACATGCCTGGGTGTTCTCAGCTCTTACTTAATAATGCCTTTTGGAGGGCTGCTGTTAATGCGAATCTTAAAAAAGAATAATTTATTATGGCAAACTAAACTACATTTCAGAATTGCATTTCTGTTAAAAATAAAAATTAAGAAAACAGTTGTATAAATCAAGAAAATAAAGCCACATCTATATTTAGACATCTAGAAATGTTAACTAAATCCTTCCTAAATGTAGCCAGTGCTGTTCATCAGCAGAGGATAACTTTCAGGAACACTTCTAGAGTCAACTGAGACTGCTCAGAAGGGGGAGTGCCCCAAACTGCAGATCTGTCACCTCTGAAGAAATGGAAACATTTTTAAGCCCTGTTCTTGGAACAGTGCCACTTCTGAGTATAAACTTGTCCTTCATATGCCTGAACATATACCCATGTAAAGGAACGTTTTGCCTCAAAGTAGTCACTGCTAATTATTTTGTTTTACTTCTACTTATTCCACTGACTGTTTACTCTGTTTTTTAGAATTTATAAGACTATTTTTGGAGCTGAGTTTTTGGGAACTGCTTTTCATATCATGTGGAAAATCAGGCCCAGCCACTGTCCGTTTTATTTTTTGTTTTGTTAAAACATTGTTTTGGTATGATGTAAAATTCACATGCTCTCAAGCCCACACATTTTAAATGTAGTTTAATTGTTCCAGTATATTCACAGAGTTGTGAAACCATCATCGCCCTCTAAGTTCAGAACATTTTTATCACCCTGAAGAGAAACCCCATACCCAAGAGCAGTCACTTCTCTCATCCCCTCCTCCCCAAGACCATCCCACCCAGCCCAGAGCAGCCACCAATCTGCTTTCCATCTCCATAGGTTTGCCCACTTTGGACATTTTCCATAAATGGAATCACATAATCCTTTGCAACTGCCCTCCTTCCGGCAGTACAATGTTCTCAAACACATAGCACGTCTCAAAACTCTATTCTTTGTTACAGCCAAATAATATTCCACACCTGCCACATTTTACTTACCCACTCATCAGCTTATGGACGCTTTAGTGGTTTTACTTAATGGCTATTAGGAAGGATGCCACTGGAAACGTTCAGCCCTGCATATTTTTTTAATCCAAAATGGTATTTTACAATGTGAACATGCAAATGATTTCCAACATTGGAATCTGAACGGTTCTTAGCCTGTTCTCAAAAATCAAAATGGCTTTGATAAGGATGAAGATTTACTCTCAATCCAGAGCTATGGGCTTTAAGCCACTGAAAAGAAGGAAGCTTAAAAAATGTATGGTGGCCCTAGCCAGTTGGCTCAGTGGTAGAGTGTCGGCCTGGCATGTAGAATTATCCCGTGTTCGATTCCCAGTCAGGGCACAAAGGAGAAGCAACCATCTGTTTCTCCCCTCCTCCCCCTCCCCTATCTCTACCTCTTCTTCTCTCGCAGCCATGGCTCAATTGATTCGAATATGTTGGTGCTAGGTACTGAGGATGGCTCTGTGGAGCCTTCACCTCAGGAGCTAAAAATAGCTCCGTTGTGAGCACTGGCCCCAGACAGGAGTTGCTGGGTGGATCCTGGTTGCGGCGTATGTTGGAGTCTATCTCCCTTCCTCTCACTTAAATTAAAAAAAAATGTATGGTGATTTGTCGGGGACCAAAAAATCAAAAGGATTTTTAGAGTTTGGATTTCTGGGGGACAGAGGTGTGGGGAACTAGCTTAAGCTGACAGTCTGCCCAACCCCCCACCTCGCTTGCAAAAAGCTGAGCCCTTCCCTACACCTCCATGTATTGGCTCATCCTACCCCCCATGTTCCCTGGGGGGACTGAAGGCAAGTTTCTTCTTTGTGTAAAGTTAGGATGTTAATGTATAGTGGGGGTTTTCTGCACTTGGTAGAATCCTTGGGTTGCCTTGGAAACTGTAATCAGAAAAGATCTTATTGATTTGCTAATGTCCCACTTTACCCTAAAAATTAAGGAAGATGCGGCCATGTTTTCTGCTAGGGTGGTCTGTTTCTGCCAGCAGCAACTGCAGAGCCCTCCTGACCCCATCTTTTATTCTTTAATTTTTTAAGTGTATTTTTCTTATATCTGCACCGTTCTCACTCGGGACCTGAAAATACTAGTCGCACAGGTTTGTGACAGTGATTACCAGAGGGAAGAAGGATGGGGCAGGTAGAAGAGGGTAAAGGAGGGATGAATGGTGATGGAAGGAGACTTGACTATGGATGATGAACACGTAACACACAGATGATGTATTATAGAATTGTACACTTGAAACCAATGTCCCTCCAATAAATTCAGTAAAAATATGTACTAATGTTTTCCCCACGACCACTTTACATGTAAGAACTGCAGTGGCAATGTAACACTTATACCCTTTCCAATCAAGGTTTATTAAAAAAAAAAAAACACACACAGACAAACAAAAACCAGTTTTGATGCTTCATTACAGAGAAAGCCCTGGGGGAAGTGACTGTGATAAGGCTGCAAACATTTTCACATTTTAGTTTAACAAAATCGGCACACTCTCTCAGCCATCATTCATATAGTAAACTTAACAGTAAATAAAGGCGTTCCAACAGCTGCTCACCTCACTGTCACTTTCCTACTTTAAACCAGAATGTACTACATGATTTCTTTTACAAGATTTTAATCTCTATTATTGGTGACCTTAAACATTTTGATATAAACTTTTCTCAAAGGACATTTCTGGTTGGAATATTCGTTCTGGAACCAAAATACACACACACACAAAGTTAAAAGCTACCAAAAATGTAAGATGCTCTTGGCCCTGAGATCTTTGGGGGGAAGGGGAGGCAAGATATGTGGCACTTTGTTCAAGTGGACCTTGATTTGTGTGACCTCAAAACAGTTACAGTGTTTTGTAGTTTATAAGAAGAGACAGCTGAACACAGTGAGCTTCCTCAGGGCTGGGGGACCAGTCATGGCTGAGGCCCATTTTCCTTTGAAAAGGCTAAGAAAGTCCAGCCTGTGGCCCCAGGAAGACCTCAGGAGAGAAGACAAACTGGCATTTCCCGTTCCTTTAGGTCCCAAGACACCAGAGGAACTAGAGAGGAGATGCCACCTGACTTTGGCCAAAGAAATGCTACAAGTCAATGCAACCCCATCCTGGCCCAAGCTCTCGGCATCCTGGGAAACCAGTGTTCACATTCAACGCCCCCACCCCCCGACCTGAAATCCTAATATCCTACCGAGAAAGCTAACCCTCATCTGCAATATTCACTGACATGATTTACGTTTTATTTTTTGCTCCAGGCTGCTGAATCTCTCAGAAGACTCTTGAGTCCTAGTTTATATACTCTTTAGATAAAAATAGCTTTGGGGGCCCTGGCCAGGTGGGTCAATGGATAAAGCATCACACCAGTGTTTCAGAGGTAGCAGGTTCAAACCCCAGTGAGGGCACAGAAAAGCAGCAACCAATGAGTGCACAACTAAATAGCGGAAGTGAAATGAATTGATGCTTCTCTGTGTCTCTCAAATCAATGGAAAAAACTAAAAAAAGAAAAAAAGTCTATTTTACATATAACAATTTCCTTTTCCCTGCCTGGTATACTCCCTACTGGGGCATGAGAACAAAAAATTTTATGGTTTTTAGATCATTTCCCGACTGAAATAGACTATGTCAGAGTCAAAATCCTTGAAATGTTGGTCCACACACCCATTAACACAAAGGAAGATCTTTTCTTTTCTTTGCTAAATAAACTTTCAGGAAGTAAAATAATGTTAAGATCAAGCCCTACTTACAGAGATGTGCAGGTCCCTTCACTGTAATCCTCACACTTCGGCTTCCCAGAGGAACGGCAATCACACTTTCTTCCCCTAGGAGAGAGCACAGGACAAATGTCGCCAAACTTGTGCACCAACTGCAACGAAATGCACATGTCGGTCAAAACCGGGGGCATGTGTGAAGCACTCTTAACTCTCTGTCACTTCCATCACACAATCCAAAAGTCTTCGGGAAGCACCTACTATGCATAAAGCACATTGATGTTACTCACAAAGTTTCAATTAAACGCTTTAAAATAACATTATAGAAAAGTTCGGAAGTGTTTTGCCAGGGAGAGGGCACAGAATCCTCAGTTGCTCACAACATCATCTTTAGAAAGAAATGCACATAGTGCTCTGGCCAGTTATTTCCATTGGTTGGAGAATTGTCCCAAAGCGCAGAGGTTGCCGGTTCAATTCCCAGTCAAGGCACTGATGCAGGAGCAGATTGATGTTTCTGTCTTCCTTTTCCTCTCTCCCTTCCTTTCTAAAATCAATACAATAAACATTTAAAAATAAAAGAAATAAAGAAATGCACATAGTGGAGACAGTTGGGCAAAGCTAGGAACGGGGACCACCTGCAAGGGGTTCCCTCTTCCTTAGGTTTTGGGACAAGCAAGCTACACCACAGTTTTAAATGTCTTTCCTCCTAACCCGCCCTTCCCTTTTGTTTCCATCACTATCCAGAAAGGTTGAACATCTGTGGAAGTCTCTGTGATACCTCAACAGGATAGCACTTCCCAGAATCACCGAAGAAACACTGTTAAAACACGGGTTCCTGCCCTGGCTGGATAGCTCAGTTGGTTAGAGCATTGTCCCAAAGCACAGAGGTTGCCGGTTCGACCCCCGGTCACTACACATACAGGAAAAAATGTTCCTGTCTCTCTCCTGCTCTCTTCCTTTCTCTCTCTAAAATCCATAAAATAAACATTAAAAAGAACCCCAGAGATTCCTGTACCACCCCCATAAATCCTGACCAGGGTGGAGCCCAGGAGGCTGCCATCTCCAGACTCCTGGGTGATCCAGTTACAGCACGTCAATGACCATGTTTTGAGTGTTCCTGATACAGGCCTTGGTGAGGGAACACTCCAGCTCATAAGGACTGGAAGGGAGGATTATGCCACAATGACACACCCATCAGCGTCTCTTCGCATTCTGCAGAAATCAGCATAATCCTAGCTCTGACAGGAAGTGCGTGAGCGCCCTGGCATTTAAGGACGGAAGGGCTGGGGCACTAAATGCTCCACAGATGAGGGCTTACGAGTGTTTTTTCAGTGAAGCAGTAACAAGACTGTTGATGGGCTTTGTAAAGGCCCCATCAGTCAAGCGGTAGGCATAGGAGGCTGTGGTCTGAGAAACAGATGATGATGACCGAGTAGAGACAGGAAATGTCAAGTATTCCTTACTTGTCTGTAGGGGGTGGGTGAGAGAGCAGGAGGCAGCTAGGGATGTGAGAAGACATATATGCACAAAAACACAAATCTACACACACACACACACACACACATACAGGCGCACACACACGTTTTTAAAATTATACTCTTATTTAATATGG
This sequence comes from Rhynchonycteris naso, assembly GCA_037038555.1. Lineage (NCBI taxonomy): Eukaryota > Metazoa > Chordata > Mammalia > Chiroptera > Emballonuridae > Rhynchonycteris > Rhynchonycteris naso. Next base: position 225,971,577 of record CM072999.1, read on the forward strand.
AAGAGATGTGGTCATGTTTCTCCCTGATTGAAGGAGTGGAGGGAAAGGAGGAGTTAAGAGAGAGAGGGGATGATGAGTGGGGTGAGACCTCTGAGAAAGCGGAGGAGGCGGAACCCACAACACAGATGGAGGGATTAACCAGCCATGGACAGAAAGGAGACACTTGCGCTTTGGATCAGGAGGAAGCACAGGCCAGGTGCATGCAGCTGTTCGGTGAGGCCTCTTCTGGTGGTTTCTGTTTTTCTGAGTTTTTTTGTTTTGTTTTGTTTTGGTTTTTGCAATCTTCTTTGGAGTCTAGCATAGAATCAGTTTTTGTAAATGGTCTATGAATGCTTGAAAAGACAGTCTATATTCTCAAAATGCAATGTTCAACATATAATGTAGCATTAATAAGTATATTGTAATTTGTACTGATTTTTGAGTGTGTTATAATCTCTCATAGTAATTTTACTTCTTTCAATTTCTTCTTATGTAACTATAGGACTTCTTTCTTTATATATTCTGATGCAAATTCTTAGGACTTTATTAATGCATATAAAGAACTCATCTTTGTTATGTTTTGTCTGAAATTTAATTAATTATTTCTGCTGTAGATATTGCTGCCATGCTTTGTCTTGTTGGTTAGAATGGGCAGCTTTTAAACTGAGACAAATGGCCTCCTTGGTAAATTCCCCTTCGGTCTGGAGGCAGACCCAGCTCTGGAGACCAGGACAGAGGGAGACATTGATGGCGAACACAGTCGGAGCGTCTATGCTTCACAACTGCCTATGTGTCACAAGTTTGCAGGTGGAGCAGCCACACTGGCCCGAGTCTGAGGCCACTTGTAAATACTATGGCTTTTGATGGTATAAAAACCAGTAGTTGCTAACATGCCAGATGGGGTGAATGCTTCTTCTCTACCCCATCCTACAATGTTAATTACAGTAGGTCCATGTCTGGGAACAACCAGATTTAGTGGTGGTGGTGGTGGTGCTGTTGATGGTGATGGTGGTCATTGTGGTAATTATGGTGACGACAGTGGTCATGGTGGTGGTAACAATGGTAGTGCTGGTAGTAATTGGTTCTTGCTGAACACTCATTATTTGGAACTCTTCCAAAATGTTTTAATTGAAATTTGGGGTAAGAGATCCTTGATACCATTAACCATTGTGCATACTTCCAGGGTTCCACCTCCTCCCTCTTTAAAGTCATTTGCATAACTTCACAGAGTACTCATGATAGGTGGTATGGAGTGGTGGTTAAGATCACAGACTCTGCAGCCAGACAACCTGGGCTGGGATATCAGCTCTGCCACTTAAAATTGCTGTGTGACCATGCGCACATTTCTTAGCTTCTCTGTGCCTCTTCTATCTATAATCAAATAAGGATAACAAGAGTATTTGTTCCAAGGACTGTTGAGAGGGTCTAATGAGGTCTTGATAAATTTAAGTTATTAAAACCATGCTGAGTAATTAGTATGCCCTCAGGGAAGGCTCTAAGTAACTCAAGATAAATTACCTCATTCAGTCTAATAAAAATCCATTTCTTCAATGAAGAAAACTGAAGTTCTGCAAGTTTAAGTGACTTATTGAAGATCCGAGAGTTCCAAATCAGTAGTGCTGGGGTCGGAACCAAACATGACACTCAACCCTTTGACTGGGAGGCCAACTTTTAATTATATTAACTCAAACTTGTATGTTTATTACAGACGTTCACGGCATGGGTTTCATGTGTCCGATTTTGCAATCACAGGGCTGACCGAAGGTCCCATTAAGTTTGCTTCTATTCACGCCCCTCTCACACAGAAATGCTCAAGCCCAGCTGGGCCGTCATACTTTTTCTATGTCTCATTTCCTGCCGCAGATCACAGCTTTGCTAAGTAGCAAGATGTACAGGAAATAAATTGTCCACACAATATTAACTAATCAATAAACATTAGTTTCAGCCCAGAAGGACTGAAATTTATATCAGATCACTTATTTTCACTATAAAGTTCAACTGGAACTCTCCAGACCTACAGAGATCTATGCCCTGCTGATAAAGAAAAGAGATGTTCTAGTTACTCACGCTTTGACAACCTCATTCCCACCATTTTTTAAAGTAAATTTACTGGGGTAACATTGGGTTTATTTCTGATTTTTTAAAAATTTTTTTTAAAATGTGGTTGGTGGTTTTCTTTTGCTGAATATAACCTCCTCTTAAGCAGTTTTTCATGTTATTTTTCTTAACACTGCATTTATTTTCTCCTGCTATTTGGGTTCACACACACACACACACACACACACACACACACACACACCCTCACTGCACTCCCCATTTCCAAGGAGTAGAGGAGTTTTTAGAAAAGAAAGCAAGGTATCTGAGTAAATGCTACGGCTAATAATAATAATGAACCTATGGAAACATTGCAAATAATATTTATTTTCCTTTAAAATGAGAGAATGGGTGTGAAAGCACTTTGTAAACTGGAAAACAATGGTGTCTGTTCATGCGCTCACACCCCCACAGCCACTGGTCCTACTTGGGTTAAAGCAGTTCAGCTTGTGTGGCATTGTGCAGAAGAGGGGCGGGGAAGAAAGGTAGGGGAGTCAAGTTTGTCTCGAGTTCATCTGTTGCTCCATTCAGACAGAGGGCAACTGTGCAAAAAAGGAAGAGAGGGGAAATAAATATGGGACCACACTAACTGTACATCCAGAGGGTTGTCTATATGTCACCTTTTGCAAATTGAGGTGGGACACATGAAGTATGCCAATGAGCAAAGATAGGAGAGTAAAAAACAAAAATTAATCTTTTTAAAAAAGTAGAGCAGGCCCTGCCGAGTTGGCTCAGCAGCAGAACATCATCCTGGCATGTGGAAGTCCCGGGTTCAATTTCCTGGTCTGGGCACACATGAGAGGCAACCATCTGCTTCTCCTTCCCCCTTCCCTCCTCTCTCTTCCTCTCTCTCTTTCTCTCTCCTTCTCCTCCTCCTGAAGCCATGGCTTGATTGATTCAAGCAAGTTGGCCCTGGATGCAGAGGATCGCTCCGTGGAGCCTCCACCTCAGGTGCTAAAAATACCTCAGTTGCAAGCATGGCCCCAGATGGGCAGAGCATTGGCCTGAGATGGGGGTTGCTGAATGAATCCTGGTCAGAGTACATGTGGGAGTCTGTCTCTGTATCTTCCCCACTCTCACTTAAGAAAAAAAAAGTAGAACAGAAACATGGCAGAATTTGAGCCGGCTGCAAGCTAAAGGCATTCTCATACCTGAGCCTACCTTGCTATGACATCCCCCTATCCTTCCCAGAGCAGTATCAGTATATCTACTATTGTAAATCTGCACATGAGTGTCCTCAGCCCTTGTGTCTGCAGAAACGTCTGCTCCTACCCTGGAGGTATGTGCATGTACAGCCTGAAGATGCCTTTACCACAGAAGAGCATGGTCAAGGCAGGGTGCCCAGTAACGCATGTTTCCGTGCCCAATGCCAGGATGAGTTTCTGGACAGCATGCAGTAGAGGGGACTGTGTTACACACATCCTCTAACCACCACATTCTGTCCAGATGTTCCCCAGCACTGTGGTGCAATTCCTCGTACCAGCCCTTCATATCAGGAATCGAGAGGCCAGTGAGGATTAAATGATCATTTGCCTCTGACTCTGTAGTGAAAGTGTAGGTTCAGAATGTCACACCAAAATAGGCCACTTTGGCATACTGAATATTTTGACTTAAAGGAACTTGAGAAACAGTCACTGAAAGAAGTACCCTCAGATCCTCCTTGTCCCTCTGAGAGGAGGCACATCTCCCATGGGACAGGGACCCTTCTCATGGGAGGATGGTATTGGAAGGTGTCACTATCATCAGACACAAAATTTAGGGCCAAGAAGGCTGTATAAACAAATTGAGTTACTTCTTCAGCATCTTACTACTCCAAGCCTAGACTCCTTTGTCTTGTCAATTCTTTACCAATTCAGTTTTTGTTTGTTTGTTTGTTTTTCTCTAAGGGTGTCCTCCTTTGGCTACTTCTTAAGTCTCATACCTTTGGGGAGCTCTGGAACATATATATCTAACATGAATAAATTAATTTTTTTTCTTGTTCATCTGTCTTTTTATTCCAGGAGGGTTTCAGCTAAGAATGTAGAAGGGTAGGGTGCAGTTATTTTTACTCCCCAACAGGGACATCAGATGTTGAAGAGCAGAGATGTTGGCCAAAGGTACATCTCAAAGTCATCTGGGAAACTGGCAACATGGAATTGCTAAATAGATATGGTGCCCCCTCTTGTAATGCCTGACTGGAGGGAGAGACCAATTAGGCCACTAAATAAAGGAAATAATTATTTCTTAGAAAAAAAAAGGGGGGGGGAGAGCAGGAAATAAACAGAAAAGGGAAGGGCAGACTCCAGACCATTGGTCTAAGATAGCCTCATTGAGGTGACACTTGAGCTCAAGGACCATGTGAATAGCTGGGAAATGCAGCTTCATCTAGAGACTCACTGTAGCAAAGGCCCATGGGGTGGGGAGGGTGGGCCGCACCAGGCATTCTATAATCTTCCAGAAAGCACTAGACTGAAGGCTAGTTTACACGGGGCAGAATGGCAGCACAGAATATAACACAGGAGCCAGATGATGCAAAATTTTGAAGGTCATGGGAAGGGATATAGATTTTAGCCCAAGTGCTAGGCAACTCCTTATGAGATATTAAACTGGGAGTTCATGGCCAGTCTGGCCACTCTGAGAAAAACAGAATCTCCAACATTCCTTCTCAGCGGGTCTGTGTGTCATTTTTATCTTATTTCTCTTCATGCAGAGGACATGGAGACATACACAATCATGAGAAAAATTAAGGAAAGAGGAGCAGGGCTCTCGTTCAGTTCCAGGATCTGTATTCTATGTCATGATCTCTCTTGTTGAATTAAACTGAGAAGAAATACCCCATTAAGATGAGCAGGGTCTTTGGTTTGAATATTCCTTTACCACCATGGTTCTGGTATGAGTAGTACCACTCAGGATCTTGCCCTAGAAAAATGAGTGGGGAGGCAGAAAGAGATGACATGAGAAGACAGAGGGTCTAGCTGACACAGTCCTCCTTGTCATGGGATAAGTTACATTTTATTTTGGGGAGTGACAGTCAAAGAAGTGAACAGGCATGGTATGACGAGGAAATGCCCTAACAATCACCATGTGAGACAGCCCCACGTTCACCTAGCCCAGGACTCTATTGTTGCTGGGAGTACCAAGAGATGCTTTGTTTTTAGTTTTGTTTTGTTTTTAGGTGAGAGGAGGGGAGACAGAGAGGCAGACTCCCACATGTGCCCAACTGAGATCCACTTGGCAACTCCATCTGGGATCGATGCTTGAGTACTGAGCTATTTTTAGCATCTGAGGTGGATGCCCTCCAAGGAAGCTATGATCAGCAACGAGGGCCATGAGCCACTGGCTGCAGGAGGGGAAGAGGGAAAGAACAGGGAAAAGGAAGAAGGAGAAGCAGATGGTCATTTCTCCTATGCGCCCTGACCAGGAATTAAACCCAGGACGTCCATACACTGGGCTGATGCTCTATCCATTGAGCCACTGGCCAAGGCTGGGATGCTTTGTAAGAAGGTGTGCTTGTTGTCATAATGTCAAATGCTGAGTGAAATGCAGGTGTTTTAGGCTGGCCTTTGACATTCCTATAGCAATAGGTACCACTGGCACTTAGTTGCCACCAGGTAAAAATGTGCAAGAGCACAGGCCAGACAAGCTGAGCCAACTTATTTGCCTCATGCACGTGTGCCCTGATGGAATAAGATCTAAATAAGAAACAAATGCAGAAATGCAACTAAGTCCCTCAGCGCCAAGCCAAGACTCTCCATATCAACATGTCTGCTTCTTCGTTGCTGTTTTTATAGTTTTCTCTCTTTAAACATTGAGTGGCCTCTAGTCCCCTTGCGGGTTCCAACATCCAGAGCTGTTTATGCCAGTTGTTAGCTCAGTCCCTCTCCTCCTGCCTCTGCACAGGAAATTTATGTGTTGTATCTGGATGGGTTTCTGAGTTTTCTCATAGCGGAGGCTTTGGCCCCAAGCTGTTCCACCTTGAACCAGCCTCACTGCGCGATGAATGCAGGGACAGCCAGCAAGCGGCCTTGCGCAGTGTCTCTGGAGCGGGAGGCGCCAGGATCTCCTCTCTGCCATGTCCTCACTCAGCACACGTCCCAGGGATGTGATTTAGGAATGGTGGCTTGGCAAGGTGGGAAATAGGAGCTTCGTGGACGCTGCGGGGCCAGTGATGCACAGTCAGGGAGAGACATGGCCTCACTTCCCACATTTCTTTCACACAAAGCATGATTACAGGAAAGTGCTTCCATATGGCCCGTGGAAAATCCCAGCCAACGCCGGCTTTGGGGCCAGCTCCAGAGCGGCAACAGACATGAAGGGGCTGTCGGGGAAAGTGAGCCCTAGAGGCACCATGCCTTCTCGCGGGCAGGAACCCGTGCTGCCTCCAGCCCTGGCCCCGGCACCCACCTACAGAATCTGTTGACGCCTGAGGGAAGCCCACGGCTTTGACCAGGTCACTTCAGCTGCTGCATTCAAGGGTCTGTCTGCACACTCCAGTCTCACTGTCTTTGCAGAAATTAATCAAAGGCATTAGGTTTTTAGGGGCTCGTAACCAGAAATATTCTGAACTAACATCAGGGGTCAGAAATCCCCCCAAAAAATCAGATTGGCAAATTTGGAGCTTATGGGAAGACATGCACTTTCATGGAGAGAAAATGGCTAACTTTTGATTGATTTTTCAAAAAGGATCTATAATTTATAAATTGAGAATCAATGCGTGTGTGCATGTGTGTGTGTATGTGTGTTTGTGTGTGAGAGAACTATCTTGCCAAGAGGTACAAACAGGTAGAGACCCCTGTCAGCCGACTCTACGCTCCACCCTATCCCCTTCCATCCCAGGGCCTCCTCTGTACACCTATCAAAAAAACAAAACAAAACAATTTCTTGACCCAATTTCATTCAGCTTCTACCTAAGTTCAATTAGAATTACCTCAATTTCCAATCTCTTTTGGACTGTGGCAGGGTGATATCTTTTTCTAACGAAACTCCCACACCTCTTTTATTTGTTTGTTTGTTTATTTTTTAAGAGAGAGAGGAATATTGATCTGATCCTATATGTGCACTGATTGGGAATTGAACCCTCAACCATTGTGCTTTGGGACAAAGCTCTAACCAACTGAGCTATCTGGCCAGGGCTCCCACACTTCTTAAGGTCAATGTTAACTCCAGCTCCTGACCTGTGGTGAATGTGCAGCATACTTTCGTTCCGGGGAGAACGCTTTTCTTTATTCTCACCTTCTGTTCACTCATCAGACCACTGCAATCAGGCTTTGGTTTCAGCCCAAAATTCATTGAAACCGCTCTTGCTAAGGTCACAAGTGATCTTCCAACTGCTGAAGAGAAATTTGGGGTCCCTTATCCCACTTGATCTTACAGCACTTAGCGTGCCTGCCCGCTCCCTCCTTTTTGGAGTTTCTTTGGAATTGGCTTCCGTGATACTGTTCTTGCCTCGATCAACATCTGTTGGCTCCTCTAAAGCAGAGGTCAGCAAACTACAACCAGAGGGTCAAATGCAGCCTGCAGCCTATTTTGTGAAAAAGTTTCACTGGAACTCAGCCTTGCCTGCCTGTTCACAGTTTGTCTGTAGGATCTTTCAGTCCACAATGTTAGTGCTGAGTAGGAGAGAGAGACCGGGTGTCCACAAAGCCCTAACACATGGAAGAATTACAAAAAGCAGATATAACTGAAATGAAAACATGGACATTTCTGAATATATAAAATATGGAAACTCTTGTTTCTAAAGACAGAAATCATGTTTAAAGTCAAATGACAAATGGAGAGCAATATTTACAATACATGTAACAACTAAAAGGTTCACGTGCGTGAAACAGCAAAAGTCCACACAGGGAGTAAAACATCCAATCAGGAAAATGAGTGGAGGACCACAGTCGCTACTGAAAAATTAAACAGCAAAAATGAGCAACGATGACATTTCCTACCTTGTTAGCAATCGAAGGGAGGCAAGTAAAGGAAATGATTACTTCATGGTTTACGAAAAAAAATTGGGAAATATTTTTAAATAGTCAATACACTGTGTTGCAAAGGTTCAGAGAAACAGGCACTTTTGGAAGAAATAACAGAAACAAAAATTTTATAGACGTTTTTCAAAAGATATTTGACTTGCAGGAAACTGGTCGGAAGTACTTTCCAACTCAAAAGCGTAGCATGAGGAAAACGTTATTCTAGTAACAAGCAGTCAAGCACATTTTGTTTTATGATACCATGGCATGGGGTTGAAACCTACTTTTTTCAGGAGACACGTGTGACTTGGATTGTCCCCGCACAAGCCTGCAGGTGGAGCCGTCGCCCGCGCAGACCCCGCAGTTGTCCTCCTTGGCCCGACTCCCCAGGTGCCGGTCACAGCCCACCGCCTGCGACAGAGCAGGGCGTCAGGACCCAGTGAGAACACAGGAGGCAGAACGTGATTCCTTTCGTGTTTATGGGGTTACCCTTCTTAAATGTTTGAGTTGGTTCGCTTTTGTGAGAACACAGCTTTTAAAACTATGAATAACATAAAACTTTACTTTTTAACATGGTTCTATTCAAGACCCAAATAATTAAAAGGGAAGAACTGAAGCTGTCCGCTCAATGCTCCCCATTCTTATTCTCCTATTTATATTTTTTCAGATTTTGTTGTGTGTAAAATGAGTGGAACTTTACAGATAATACAGTATGTCCGTAAAATCATGGTGCACTTTTGACCGGTCACAGGAAAGCAGTGCACCATGACTTTACGGACACACTGTATTTCCTCTCTCCCTCTCCCCACCTCTTGCCTTTCTTCCTCCCTCTACCCTGGTCCTTTTCTCCCATTTCCTCCCAAAACAACCACTATCCTGAAGTCAATGCATAACCTTGGGTCCATAGTTTTAAATACCTTTATTTCTTTGTTTTTTATCTCAATCTCCATATATAGTACCTGCATCTCATCATCTATATAGCCATATCTCCCTATATTCTCTATCTATATCTTATTTTTTTAAGTGAGAGGTGGGGAGATACAGAGACAGACTCTTGCATGTGCCCCGACCAGGATCCACCAACCAACCCTCATCTGGGGCTGATACTTGAATCAACCAAGCTATTCTCAGCACCTAGAGCTGATGCTCAGACCAACTGAGCTCAGCCCCTAGGGCCAATGCTTGAACCAATCGAGTTATTGGCTGCATGAAGGGAAGAGAGAGAGAAGAGGAAGAGGGAAGGAAGAGTAGCAGATGGTCACTTCTCCCGTGTGCCCTGACTGGGGAGCAAACCCAGGATGTCTGCATACTGACTGACACTCTATCCAGTGAGCCAGCTGGCCAGGGCCTTGGTGTATATCATAATACCTCCTTTTCTTTATCATTATGAATACCTATACTTATATATTTCCGCATCTATGTTGTTGTATCTATACATTTGTTTTTATATACAAGTTTTATAGTATAAAAAATAAGTGAATGAGAGAAATGTTTCATATAGAATATGCTTCTGCTGCTGTCTTTCAGGCTCCTGTGACATGTGTTTTTTGAGTTATTTGTGTGTACGTATGTATTTTGTTGGATTGTTAGCTTCCTTACATAATAAAAGGCTCTGTCCTATATTTCTTATTTCACAAATGTGTCATTTATATAGTATTCCCAATAACATTAACTAATGTGATAGTTTATCTCTACCTCCCCACACTCACTCATTTTATTTGTATTTATTTATCTGGTGTTTAAAGGTATATAACAGACTCTGGAGGCAGACAGTCCACAGAGAAAACCTGACCGGTCAGCTACCCCTTTCTAGTTGTAGGATGTTGAACAATTCAAACTTTAAGAAACATTTTCCTCAAAGAGGAATATAGGGATAATAATACAGTGTGTCCGTAAAGTCATGGTGCACTTTTGGATGGTGACTGGTCAGAAGTGCACTGTGACTTTACAGACACACTGTATGTACTTCACATAAGGCCTAATGAGTATTAAATAAGAAAATATAAGTGAAACTCTTAGGACAATGATTAGAAAGGGCTCAGTGAAAGAGGGTAAGTTTCCTGATCTGTTTTTCCTTGTGTTCTAACTCCGGGCAGACACCCCTGTGCCTCCGTACAGGGAGAGGGAGAATCAGACACCACATTCACGGCACTGAAGAGAAGGTAAAACTGGAGGAAGCTGAAACCACCTGTAGACTATTCTTTCTAAAACTCTGGTGTTGAAGGGAAGAGGAATGATCAAGTGAAAGCTTCAAGGAGAGTTAGAAAAACGTTCCAAAGAAGTTCAAGCAAAAGCCTATGACTTCAGATATTTTCAAATTCACACAGGGCTGTCAGGGAGGAAGGGTTTCTTTCCATGGGCTCTCTGTCTTTCCAAATGGTGAAAGCTACAGTTTGAAGGTTAATTTAATTTGCTCTGAGAAAGTTTGAAAAGTCAGAGGTGTTCGACTATACTATAAGTACTCTGCCACGCGCCGGGAGATGTCTTGGTGAGGAAATTGGGAATCAAATTATTTTATGAGTAGTTGAATTCAGTGACTTTAAAGATCCTTTCACCCCAATGATATGATTTTTATAAAGAGAGCAATAAAATGTTAATAGCGATAGTTGATTTTTATTGAATGCTTGCCATGTGCCTGACATGGTGCCAAGCACATTACAGACATTACTTCATTCAATCTTCATAGCAAGCTTATAATATACTTGATACCTCTTATCTCTGCTTTACAAATAAGGCATCTGAATGTGACTGAGGTTAAATGACTTTCCGACATCACACAGTTAGCATATCGTGTCAGTAATGGTTTTAAGCCCAGGTCATCCGACACCCAAATCTTTTTTTTTTTTTCTGACACCCAAATCTTAACAGCCTGCTACACCTTCCTCACTTTTAGTACCAGCAGATGGATGACAAAGAACCTAGTGATATTACTATTACTATTTACAAGGACATGTGGAACAACTTAAGAGTGATTGATTTTGGAAACACGCTTGCAAGGTCGGGATTCAATCAATGAATAACTTGTGTCCATGCAACTTTCTCCAAAGGGAGCAATATTCCACTATTAAATTACAGACACACAGTTCCTGGGCCAAGGCCTGTCCTCACACATTGGGGTCCCTGAGCACTTTGCATTGCATGACGATGAGAACCACCCTCTCTCTGCCGGCTGTCCAGGAAAGGCGTGGTCTTAGAAGCTAGGATGGGCTTGTTTTGAAGAGTGTTTATAGACTTGCGAGATCTTGGACAGTCGAACACCTCCTTGAGCTCTTCTGTTTGTTTCATAATTTTTTTAAAATTACAGTTCATCTGAATCTTACAGCCAAAAAAAGCATGTGAAAACATCAGAGAATAATAATAACTAAAAAGGTCTTGTTGCCCTGTGATCCATAGGGTATTAGCTGGAACTGTTCTTGAAATTGAGAAATTACCAAATTTTGGCTCTAGATCCCATAGTAATCAACAATCATCAACTTCTAAAAACTGCCTGATGTGTTTTCAAATTATGTGGCATCTTCTGAAGTCAAAATCTCTAATTATAATGATTTAAAAGCCACGAATGGATAAATATACCAATAAAATGTAGTAACAGCTATTAAATATGAATTTCTATAGAGCCAGGCACTGCAGAGTATAAATTAATAAGACATGATTTGTATCCCACAGTGTATTTAATAAGATAAGTTACACAGATTGGAGATAACCTAAACAAATATTTAAAATATATGAGCGGTGCTTTTTGGAATAAATGTTCATATATAAATCACTAGCTGAGGATTATTTCACAGTTCCTGCCTAAGGCATCCTCATCAGCTAAAATAAGGTAAAGTGTTTAAAGAATCGACATTACTCCAAATTAAGCAATGTATATGAATTTCCCAAATAAGTTCAGTTTAATCCTTCAAGAAGCAAACAATTTTTTTTTCAGTCAAGTTCTGAAGATCTCTGGAAATTGGGATTGTATGTTAGAAAGCATTCTAACATTCTTGTCTTAACAATCAGGGCATATGGAGCTATGGTGTAGGGATATTCACTGGCTGGTCCTTCCCGCAGGCGGGAGAACGGCACTTCCCACCCCGAGAAGTTACAGGCGGTCACTGACAGACTTTGGCCAATGAAATATATCTACGTGCCTGAACCACTCCTATAAGAAGCGGTAAGAGTCAGTGTGTGGGTCACAGGGTTCCATTCTCATTACTCTAAGTAATTAAGTTAAATATGTCCCAACAAAGCCTCCCTCAGTCTGGCTCTCTCAGACGCTCGAAGAGCAGCGACCCCTGCTGACCCACGTTGGACTAGCAGTATTAGGCAGAAGTAATCTTTTAATTGTTCCCAACCACTGAGTTTTGCAGGTTGCTGGTTACTGCAGGAAAATCCAGCCTGCATTGTACAGGAGTACAATTTAATTATTAATGAATAAAGCAGGGTCACGAACAGCAAGGTGTTGTTTTAAAATGGACGTTTCTCATTAATATACAGATTTATGGCTTCTGTTGACAAGTAAAAACTCTGACGTGTTTGTATAGTTTGGGCCAGGAGTCCCCAAACTATGGCCCGCGATCCGCATGCGGCGCCCTGAGGCCATTTATCCACCCCACCGCACTTCCGGAAGGGGCACCTCTTTCATTGGTGGTCAGTGAGAGGAGCACAGGATGTATCCTCACCCATAGTTCCCAGTGAAATACTTACTGGTCAGTTTGTTTATTTAAATTTACTTGCTCTTTATTTTAAATATTATATTTGTTCCCGTTTTGTTTTTTTACTTGAAAATAAGATATGTGCAGTGTGCATAAGAATTTGTTCATAGATTTTTTATAGTCCGGCCCTCCAACGGTCTGAGGGACAGTGAACTGGCCCCCTGTGTAAAAAGTTTGGGGACCCCTGGTTTGGGGGATAATGATGTGTCAATGCAGGTTCATTAGCTGTCACAAATGTACCCTCTGGTGAGGATTCTGAGAGTGGGGGAGGCTGTGCATATGTAGGGGTGGGGGGATATTGAGGTCCCTGTACCTTCCACTCACTTTTGCTGTGAATTTTAAAAAATAAGTCTATTTTAAGAAACAGTGAGATTGCCTGACTGGTGGTGGAGCAGTGGATAGTGTAGACAGGGGACGCTGAGGTCCTACTTTTGAAACACAGAGGTCGCCAGCTTGAGCATGGGCTCATCTGGCTCGAGAGTGGGATCATCCACATAATCCCTTGGTTGCTGGCTTGAAGCCCAAGGTCACTGGCTCAGCGTAAACCCCCTGGTCAAGGCTCATACGAGAAAGCAATCAATGAACAACTAAAGTGCTGCAACTACAAGTTGATGCTTCTCATCTCTCTCCCTTCCTCACTCACAAAATCAATACATACATACATACATACATACATACATACATACATACACGGTGAGGAAGGGGAGAGAAGAGTTCAGGAAGAGTCTGGAAAGACAAGCAAGGGTCTTGGTTTCACCATCACTGCGATGCCCAGCTAGTGAGGGATTCTGGTGGCAGGAGTGACAAACAATTGTATGTTTTAAGACAATCATTTTGGAGCACCGGAGATGACACAGTCAATTATACCATCATAACTATGTATGGTGACAGGTTGTTACTAGAATTATTGTGGTGATGACTTTGTGAGGCATATAGATGTCAAATCACTGTTGTATACCTGAAACTAATACAATATTGTATGTCAACTATAGTTTAAAATAAATGAATAAAAATAAGGAGTATATTTCCCAGCCAAAAGAGAACGAGAGAGGGAGAGAATTGCTTTGGCTGCTATTTGGAGAATGGGTCTGAGGGGGACAGTGTGGAAACTGAGACATCTGGACAGAAGGGTATTAGTGACATTTAGGTCAGGGCAGGTGGTGGAGGCTTAGACTAAGAAGTCAGTGGTAGCAGAAAGCAATGGTGGGTTCTAAATAGACTTTGAAGGTAGGTTTGACAGGACTTGGCAGTAGATTAGACATACACATCAAGAATCCTGGCCCTGGCTGGTGGCTCAGTGGATACAGCATCAGCCTGGCATGTGGATGTCCTGGGTTCGATCCCCAGTCAGAGCACACAGGAGAAGCAACCATATGCTTCTCCCCTCCTTCCTCTCTCCTTTTTCTCCCTCTTCTCCTCCCATAGGCAGTGGCTAGATTGGTTCGAGTGTGGCCCCAGGTGCTGAGGATAGCTTGGGTAATCCAAGTATCGGCCTCAGGTGCTAAAAAAGCTCAGTACTCAAGCATCAGCCCCAGATGGGGTTGCCAGGTGGATCCCAGTCGGGGCACGTGTGGGAATCTGCCTCACTATCTCCCTTCCTCTCACCTAATAAAAAGAAAGAGAAGAATCCAGAATGATTCCAGAGATCTGCAGTAAGCAGCTGGAGTTCATTTTCTGGATGAAGGAAGGAGAAGTTAGTCTAAGGAGCAAGGTCATGCTTCATGTCTGAGCTTGACGTCCACCAGGCGCAATTGTGCCTGACATAGTAGGTGGTTAGATTGTTCACCTGCTGTTGTTACTATGGTGTGAATCTGAACATAGCAGGGTAGATGGAATACTAGCCATTTGTTATTTTAAATCACCCCCCTCCAGAAATCAAAGGAATGGAGGTGGAATTCTGTTCTTCTCCATCTCCACACGATCTCAACAACCTCTCGCAGGATCCTGAACCCTCATCCCCGTTACAGCCGTGCAGGGTCTGTCTCAGTCACGTCGTCACCACTCTGCAAAAACCACTATGAGAATTTACTTAGAATGCATTCACGCTCAATTTTCAGCAAATCAGTCACTGCTCCTACAGACCCAAGACAGTGACTTAACTTTAGTAAAACAATGAACCTAGCAATATTAACCTCCCAAAGCAGTGGTTCTCTAAGTGGGGTCCCTAGACCCAGCGTCAGCACCTCCCAGGAACTGGCTAAAAATGCAAATTCTCAGGCCCAGTGCAGCAAGGCTGGGTCAGCAACCATGGGCAGGGCCCCTGCAGCTACACCTCTACAGTCCGTCAGGTGATTCTGATGAGCTTCCCAGTTGGGAACCACTGGCCTAGACGAATCATGAGATTTCACATGGCAATCTTTGATTCCACATGGGCAAAAATTTAACTAATTTAAATTAGCCAAACAACTCAAAAGGTGAGAAATACTCTCGAAAAAAATTTTTATATTAAAATGATCAAAAACAAGACTTCATGTGCACATACAAAAGGGAGGAAGAAACAGGTTCCCTTCATTGAGAGCGCATGGTACTTCTTGGAACCCGGGGAGAGGGGAGCAGAGGTGGCTTACCTGACAAATGCCACTGATGCACATGTCCAGGGAGTCCGTGTGGCAGCGTGTACCATCCAGGACCTTGGGTGCAAGCTCCACGACCAAGTTTTGTCCCCGTGCATGACACTTGAGCGTGCAGGGGGCGGTGGGGTCATTGTACCATGGAAGCCACTCATAATAACGACCCTGATACTGCACGTCATTGTAGGCAGAGCACTGTTGGGCTCGGAAGTCCTCCGCGTCGGGAGGGCAGTCCTGGAGGTGGAGAGAAAGGGCCACAAGCACGTCACCCAATGAGATGGGCCTACGGGAGGCTGAACACGTCCACCGGAGTCAGGTGAGACCACACCCCACCTGGGAAGTCACCTCATTCCTTCTACAAATTCAAAACTGAACCTGCAGCTGTGGAATTCTACTGGGACCTCCACAATAATGACCTATCCAGGGGATCACGCTGTTTTTTCTGATCCCTCTCCAACCCAGGTGCGTTTCCCAAATAATTAAAACTTACACTGTGTAGATGCTCTGTCTTATCCATCTTGGATGTACATTTTCATATACCTTACTAAGTCCCCTTATTTTTTTTTTGTTTGTTTGTTTTAAGTGACAGGAGGGGAGACAGAGAGACAGACTCCCACATGTGCTCTGACTGGGATCCCCCTGGCAACCTGTCTGGGATGGATGCTCAAATCAACTGAGCTATCCTCAGTGGCCAGGACTGATGCTAGAACCAACCGAGCTATCCTCAGCTCCCGGGGCCAACAATCGGACCAATCTGCTTTTCATTTTTCCAGGTGACTAAAGGTCTTTGTTGGGAATATGAATTATCACCCACACCTTAGGAGCCATTTCCATGTGAAGGATGAGCTGGCTCTACTTTGCATGGTCCCAAACTGCTGTGCTTTGTGAGACCTTGTGTTCATTTCTTTGTTTTTGTGTTTGTCATTGTTTAATCCATCCGCCTTTCCTCCCTGGTTCCCAGATCCCCGGCCATTTCTTCACTGGAACCAAGTGCTGGATCCAACTGGCTATGATAGGAAGAGACGGTATAACTCTTTCTAATTGCATCTACAACAAAAGCACATATGTTCTAAGTAACGCCCTAGGAGGCTCTCATAATAATAGTAAAAAGTATTTGTACAAGTCCTGATGACTCAAGGATATTTTAACTACTGATCCCTTCCATCAGATATTTCCAAAGCAAGATGCTGGATGACAAAAATGTTCCTTTTTTTCTTCAATATTGAGTGCAAGCTTCCCATTTAATGGGAATTAATTATAGGCAGTCCCTGGGTTATGAACGAGATGAGGTTCTGTGGGTTTGAAAATGTTTAGTATTTATATGCACAGAAAGGTAAAAATATATACTATGTTAAGACAACCATCTGCCTAACTTGCATTTAATAGGTAAATGTACTTGTTCCAATTCACACCCAAATTCAACTTAAGAACAAACCTACAGAACCTATCTCGTTCATAACCCGGGGAATGCCTGTAATTGAATAGAAACTTCTCAATTACAGAAAACATCTAGAGAAAAGGAAAATATTACTTTATAGTTTTTCTTATTACAAAAGTAATAAATGTTCACTGTAAAAACTTTGAAAAATAGTTTCAATAAAAAGAAAAGAATAAATAGCAAAGATTCTTATGCCTAAATCTTCACACAAATCCTTGATTATTTCCCAAGGACAAATTTCTGGAAATAAAATTTCTGAGGAAATGGGTGTGTTTTACAGGCTTTTAAAAAAAATATTGTGAAACTATCCTCCAGGAAGACCTTATGAATATCGTCAGGTTACATAAGTTCCCTTTTCTCAATACTGCTTCTAAGTTTGACGTTATAATTTTCTAAACACTTTTCCAATCATAAGTATTATGTAAAATTGAATTATTTTAACTTCCATTTCCTTTTAATTATTTAGGTTTAATATATTTTCATGTCTATGTGCTCATTAATTTTTCAAAAATGTCTTGTTTTCTGTCCTTAATATATCTGTTGGAATATCTTTTTATTATTTTTAACAGATAAAACTATTACCCCTCATAGAAGTTATCAACTTTCTGTTACTTGTATTAGAAATATTTTCCCAGCCCTGGATGGTTGGCTCAGTGGACATAGTGTCGGCCTGGCGTGAGGACATCCTGGGTTTGATCCCCAGTCAAGCACACATAAGAAGCAACCATCTATTTCTCTTCCCCTCTCTTTCCCCCTTCTTTCTCTCTTCCTCTCTCATAGCCAGTGGCTCTACTTGTATGAGTGTTGGCCCCAGGTGTTGAAAATAGCACAGTTGATTCAAGCATCAACCCCAGATGGGAGTTGCCAGGTGGATCCCCACTGGTGCATGCGGGAGTCTATCTCCTCTCCTCTCACATTAATCGTTCGAGTAGTACAAACGTTCATGTATGTCCTCACTCAAAGGGTTAACAAAAAACCCACTACTCAAAGGGTTAACAAAAAACTCACTACTCAAAGGGTTAAAAAAAAAGAAAGAAAGAAAGATACTTTTCCCCATTTAATTTTGTTTTTAGTGCTCTGTGAAGTCAATAAGATTTAAAATTTTATGTAGTCAGCTCTAGTAAGATTGCCTTTTAATATGTCTTTCCTTATGAATGTGCTTGCAAATGCTTTCCTCATTGCCCTAAGAACAGAGGTATTTTTCTCATTCATTTATAGTTCAACAAGTATAAATTTTTAATTCATTCTTCAAGTACAGTTGACATTCAATATTATATTAGTTTCAGGTGTTCACCCTAGTGACTAGATATTTATATAACTTTCAAAGTGATCACCCTAAGTCTAGTACTCATCTGGCACCCAACATAGTCATTACAATATTATTGACCATATTCCATAACCCCAATTATATTTAACCCTTTGTTACATCTGACATTTATTTTGATGCACAGTGCAAGGGAGACATTTAACTGCGTTTTTTCACAAATAATTAATAAATGATCAACCAGAATTTTAAAATTCAATTTCTTCCATTTCTCCCCTTTTTACTACTTGACTTTTATATCTTAATGTGTTTATGCCTTTATGGACTCAAATCCTTTTTGGAAGTTGGTAGGAAATAAATAAAACACAATAAATAAACTTTCTTCTGGGATTAATTGTATTTGTTTGCTGAGAATCATCCCAAAAGCCTACATCGGGCCCACATTCTCTCGTTTTAGCAAGGCCACACCTCAACCCTGGTCACACCTACGGAAGAAAGAGTCAAACTGAAGAAGGCCCAAACTGGACAACCTTTCTCTCGGAATGAGGACTGTGACTGCCATCTGGCCACAGGGAAGGTCATCAATCGTGTCCAGCTTCCCTTATATCAGGCTCTTTGAAACCCAAGCCTCAATTGTGTCCAGCTTCCCTTATATCAGACTCTTTGAAACCCAAGCCAAAGGGTATAAGAGAGCAGGGTGAAAACAACTGCTTGCAGTTTTAAGTTCACAGGTATGGCAAGCATGCTGTAGTTTCACAAACTTAACAAGGGTTGACGGATGGAAGACATCCTAAGAGACCTGCCTAACCTTAGTTCTTGCTGAAATGGTGGACAGATTTGTGAATGTGACCCAGCCTCCCTGGCCACTGCTGACTGTCACAAGCAAGCATCTGGCCCATGCCACGTCCGTTTTCCCTGGAAATTTGGATTTGTAAAAAAAGATCCAGAGCCGAACACGCAGATCACTCTGAGGCTGGGCTGCCATTTGTTTTAGGAGATGCAGGTGGAAGCAAAGTGAGCTGGTCCCCCAGCAAAGAATGAATTAGAGGGAAAGGTGATGGCCACGGGTTCCAATGGAAGGAATTAAGTTAGGTGGCTTCCTCACATCCTGATTCCTGGGTTCCTTCCCTGAAGGGGTGCACATACCAAAATGGTATTAAACATCCACACATCATCCAGTGCATTCCATTTGTCTTGAGCTAATCTGAGTGGGTGTGACTAACAACGATGGCCCCTGGCCGAGACAGCCTTGTCTCTGGATGGTGCCTGGTAGTTGACCAAGGAGTCTCACTGAGGTCCATTCTCTTCCCCTTTGAGCTAGACAGGTCAGGATGACCATTTGTTTTGTCTCTATAAATGGAGAAAACTGGGATGTAGAAAGTCTGTAGTCACCATCCCAGACTCACAACTGAAACATGACAGAGCCAAGGCCACATCCCAAAGTAACAAGTATCTTGTTACGTGATATTGCTTTCTAATAATTTGGTAGGACACTGACTACTTATAGTAAATTATTTCCTTGCCTTATGTCAACACTAAGCCTATTGGTCTAGTTCAGCTGGGTCCCATGCCCTGGGGTCAGTCTAAGGATTCTTGTATGTTAAATATACTGCTCACAGAAATTAGGGGATATTTCAAAATGAATATATAGCAATAAAAAAAGAAGTATTTTATTTTTTTATTAAACAAGAACAAAAAAAGCAAATGACAAGTCAAAGAAAGTTGTTCCATTATGCAAATGAGATGCAAAACCACCTTTTATTTCATTGGTGAAAATGTACTGTACAAAAGGCTGAAAGTACTGGAGTATCTGCACATTTCCTGGTCCCCTCTTTTTCGTGAGCAGTATAGTTTAGAAAAGATTTAGGAAGCTTGAATACCAGACATTTTCCTGCTTCCCTTTCCTCAAGAAACATTTCTTGATATCAGTTAAATTCAAGACAACACTTATTTATCAAATATACTTTATTGGCTTGGCCTGAGTTAAATGCTATGAAGAGCACAAAAGAAGAATATAGTCCACTCTGGTCACACAGCCAGCCTGGTGGGGTAGGTGAGAGAGGGGAACAGGGAGGGGTGGGAGGAGGGAGGGGTGCAATGGGTAAAGGGAGTCAAACATTTGGTGACGGTGGTCACTAGAATCCTGGTGGTGAGCATGCTGTAGTGTATACAGATATCAAATTATAATGCCGTATACTGTACCTGAAATGTGTCTAATTAAAAAAAAAAAAGAAGAAGAAGGTGTATAAACCCTTCCTCATGTGTGATTCTCCCCTTCACGCATTTTGCAGTGGGCTGGCCAGTGGCTAGGAGCAGGATGGCCCAGTTCAAGTCTGTATGCTTCCTCTGTGGCCCTTTGGAAAATAATTGCTCCTCCCTCAGCCCCAGTCCCCTCATTTGCAAAAGAAAAATAACCACACCTCACGTGCCTCCGAGGCAGTGAATAGAAAAGCACTTCAAACTCTGAAGGCATTTATAGGAGGCATTATACATTCTTCCTATGAATTCAGAAATTATTAAATATTTACCAAATTAGATCATAAATGTGAAATGGCCTGAAAAGGTAGTATAAATGGAAGGTATGAGATACACAAAACCTGTTGTCAATTAAACAAATATTCAAAATTTCCACAAAGGGTACCAAGAGACCATTAGCTTTACAGTACATATTACAATATTGTAACTGAAAACAGGAACATATTTTATTAGATTATATGTTTTTATTACAGAACTTACATGATTGCTGCACGTCTTGTATCGAATATTCTGCCCTTCGCAATTCCTAGAGGGAAAAAGAGGGGGAAAAAAAGAAAACAATGATTTCATGGAAGTGGCAAGCAATGAGGAAAGAATCCAAACAGGGCACTGGTAAAACTTTTATTGGTGTACATTACCTCTCAAAAATTCAAAGTTTAAATTCTAAGAAATAACTTCCATGGGCCAGGAGACTACAAAGCCTCATGGCAGAGTCACTTTACACAGAGAGTGAATTCTTTAGTTGCATTAGTGTAATAATATTGCTTACATGCACTGCCTACCCAAGGGGTCCACATAACCACTGAAATTAATGTATTTTGTGTGTGTGTGTGTGATGTGTGCACATAGATTTTTATTCCTGTGAAAAAGAAGGAAAAGCATTTGTGTGGCACATTCCAACAGGAGAATTTCTCTTCCTCCCTCACCAAAGTAACTAACCCAAGTCGGCTAGTGACTCCGTGACCTTTTCCCATCAATACAACTTTCAGTCCTTCTGTAATAGGACTTTTTCATGCATAAGTTTCCACTCTTGGTTGGCTGCATATTATTCAATTGTTTTTTTTTTCCAGCAGGGCACATGGATGGCATATTATTAATGCTTTGTATTTCATAAAGCAAAGGCAACACAGCACATGATGCATAGCTTTTTTCATGATCCTTTTTCCTCTAAACTGTAGACACGCTTCATTGGCCTTTGACATGTAGACTTGCAGAGGAGAAGTCTGATTTTTATACTTTTGTACATGTGTTTCATCTTTCTGCCTGATAGCTTATAGGTTGTGTGTGTGTGTGAGTTAGTATCTGAAGTAAAAATCATAGGCCCTAGCCAACTGGCTCGGTGGTAGAGCGTCGACCCAGCATGTGAAAGTCCTGGGTTTGATATCCAGTCACGGCACACAGAAGCAATCATCTGCTTCTCCATCACTTTCTCTCACCTTCCCTCTCTCTCTGTGTCTCTCTATCTTCCCCTCCCACCGCCATGGCTCAATTGATTCAAGTGCCTCACCCCAGGCACTGAGGATGTCTCCATAGAGCCTCTACCTCATGCACTATAAAGAGCTCAGTTTCAAGCATGGCCCTAGATGGGCAGAGCATTGCCCCAGACAGGGGTTGCCAGGTGAATTTGGTCAGGGTATATCTGAGAGTCTGTTTCTCTATCTCCCCTCCTCTCATTTGGAAAAGAAGAAAAATTTTTAAAAAAACAAAACTGTAGTCAGGGTATATCTGGTTGTGTGTTTCTTTTCATCGAGTTTGACTGAAAACGGTAAACCCTTCAACTGGAACACTCAAGGCTGTTATCAGCAGCACCACAAATTATTCTCAGAATGAAATTCTGGTTACAGCTCTTGTTCCAAAAATGCCTGTGATTCTTGCATTAGAGTTCCCTCTCTGCTTCTTGATCTCTGGATTTCTCTCAGATACATCTCATTGCTACAACTCCTCTAATGCTTGTAAGAAATCTCTACAAATATCATCTTCCACATGACTAATTTCCTTTCTTATAGTAGTTACTTTGTATTTTATTGTCCAACGCACATTTTCAATCCTTCTCACTCTTACCTTCTTGCTTCACAACTCAGGCCATCCTCACCCGACTTGCTTTCCCACCTACAGTGTGTACCCCAGTCTCCTTTCATCTTCTGTCTTAGGTAACATATGGGTGAAAATGTTTTGGAGTGGAAAGAACAGCATTCAGCTGCCCCCAAAAGCACCACCTAAGTGACAGTGTAAGTTCTGAAGCAGAACTCAGACAAGGTACCCAATCACTTGCTCCTATTTATCAAGTTCCTTTGACTTGTAGTTTGGAACATCTTCCTAGATTATTGTAATAGTTTGGCCCAGTCTCAGCATTCTGTAACTGCATTTCCAGCTCTATGTCTTGTCATAGGTATAGGACTTTGAAACTTATTAAACACTCGATGAGGCGACATCCAATTTTAAATGTTCAAAAGCACCAAGCCGGGAGGCTGGCAAGCTAACTGTGTTAGGGTGGAGAAGTCTTTCTCTTTGTCAAAGGGAAGTGACTCTGCTCTCTTGGGAAACCGCACAAGGTCGTTTACTGACATGACTTTCTACGTGTGGATAGGAGAAGAAAATAAATGACAGGAAAAATGAGAGGGCAATTTAAAGTGCTCGTTCGTTTTGGAAAAGCCCCAGCTGAGGAAGCAGCTAATAGATTCGGGGAGTGATAACCAGAGGCTTTTCGTACTGTGCTGACTTAGAAGCCTAAAAAGCTTTTGATTCTCATTTCAAAGGGGAGGGCAAATTGCAGAGGCACCGCCCAAGAGAATATTTGAATTGATGTCAATACTGGAAACACAAAAACTGTTGAAACTGACAAAGAGTGCGGCATTTCCTTTAAAATAAAAGCGTGTGAGAACTTCAGAAATGGTTTTTCAGACAGATTTGTAGTCATTGCTCAATTTTAGCTCTTTACGTGAAAAGCAAAACTACTTTTGTAAAATGAAAATTTAAATGTAAAGAAAAAAAGATGCCTGTTGAAGTTGGCTTATGCTTGTGTCTCAGCCCTGCTGTGTAGACCACAGAGTCGCAGTCTATACCCCGCTGTCCTAATTGGGAGGCAGTCACTTGCGTCTCCACTATAAAAGTCACTACAGCTGCAGCAAAGTGACATATGTGGAGAGAGATCCTTTTATTTCATGAATTCTCAAAATATAGTGTCATTTGGGACTCATTTCTTCTACGACGACTTCTTATGGTAACCCTACTATGGATCAGGATGTGGTTATAAAGGTGCGGGGAGACTCTCTCTTGATTCCCTTAACAAGTCAGTAGGAAGGTTTCTTTTTTTGTTTGTTTGGGGGTTTTTTGAGAGAGAGGCAGGGAAAGAGGGACAGGAACATGGAGCTGCTCCTATATGTGCCCTGACCGGGGAATCAAACTGGCAACCTCTGCGCTCCAGGACGATGCTCCAACTAACCAAGCTATCTGCTGGCCAGGGCTATAGACAGAGGGAGGAAGGGCAAGGGAAGCATTCATTTGTTGGTCCACTCAGTCATGCATTCATTGGTTGTTTCCTGTGTGCAACCTGACCAGGGATCGAACTTGCCACTTTCTCATTTGGGGACCACACTCTTAACTGACAGAGCTAACTGGCCAGGGCCAGTAGGAAGGTTTTGTTGGGTTTTTTTGTTTGTTTATTTTGTTTGTTTGTTTTGTATTTTTCCAAAGTTAGAAGCGGGGAGGCAGTCAGACAGACTCCCGCATGCACCGAACTGGGATCCATTCGGCATGCCCACCAGGGGGCGATGCTCTGCTCATCTGGGGCGTTGCTCTATTGTGGCCAAGCCATTCTAGCACCTGAGGCAGAGGCCATGGAGCCATTCTCAGCACCTGGGTCAACTTTGCTCCAATGGAGCCTTGGCTGTGGGAGGGGGAAAGAGAGATAGAGAGTAAGGAGAGGGAAAAGGGTGGAAAAGCCGATGACTGGGAATTGAACTCAGGACTTCACACGCCGGACCGATGCTCTACCACTGAACCAACCAGCCAGGGCCAGGAAGGTTTTCTTTTAACCCAACCACCTGCCTGCATCGTGAGCATTTCACTTCACTCTGTCCAACCTAACACACACTCAGCCCACTGACTGACTTTATCGATATCACATGCGTGGGTTACAATTTTGTGTGAAAATAAACAACCACTTTATGAAACAAGCATAAAATTAAATGCAAGTTATTTTAAAGTTAAGGACACTGGAGGCCTAATTCCCTGAGCAGGAACATGCCAGCTTACTCAGAGGCTAATTCCTCTGACTCAAAGCAACAAAGCTACAGAAAGAATACTTTCAGGTTTTTGAGTTCATTCTAATTATTATACACAAGAGCTAATAATTATCAAGAGTGTATGAAAAATCAAGAACATCATTTCCCAATTATGTATTTTCTATCCTTACAACATTCAACATACCCACCCGGAAACTAAAAATTTTTGAAGCCATAAATTTATGAATATATAAAAAACATATGTTGATTTCACATGAGGACACTTTAAAAACATTAATAAAATTTTTCTGGAGTTTATAGCACTATAATTTATTACATTCGCTTGATGATATATTGACTCAAAAGCTAATGTCTTAAAAACTGAGAAGGATTTGTTTTAATGAATAAAAATATATTAATTAAAAAAAAATAGTTAACTTAAGTCATGTTTCCCATAGTTGGCACTTGAATAGACTATCAACTTACAAATTCTTGCAAGAGAAAGAGACACTCTGGTTGGCATATGGCTTGCAATGCAAAAGAACTGACAGTATTTAAATGTGATCGAACTCTAAAATAACTTTATCCACAGAGAAATAAACGAGCAAAATAGCTACATTCATCCCCTTCCCTGAATCACAAATTTCAAGGCGCACACTGGTATGAAGAGAAGCCACTGAGACCCTTCCGATGCTCTGGGACAACTTTCTGTTTGCTGTGTGTGTAACCACCTCCATCTTCCCCTTCCAAGATAAATCAACCAGAAGAACTCAATATTTGTGAAGATTTAATAAGTCCTCTAGGCTGCTTAAGCAGAAAAAGACCTGATAAGCCTTCCGTGGGAAGTAGGTTTCCTTCTTAATAATCTGGAATATTTCCAAAATCACGTTGAAAGTTCTTACCATGGGAATGGGTCTATTAGGTCAGGGCTGCCTAAGAGGTAGAAAGCAAGAATGAATGAATTAATCACAAACCTGCTTCCCTTAATTTGAATTCATCTCATTTAATTTTTATGCAAAGAAATGATGTTACTGTTTCTATTTCTTCCCAAAGACACAGAAGGAGTGGGTGTGCCACAGGCCTAGTCCCATGCCAAGAAGCAAGCCAGGATCAAGATATATACATATAAAGACATGTATCACACATTCTTATCATACTGCAAATACCACAGGACATGCTCTTCTCTCATTTAATCTTTAAAAAAATATATTTGGGGCCCTGGCTGGTTGTCTCAGTGTACAGCATTAGCCCAGTGTGTGGATGTCCTGGATTCGATTCCCAGTGAGGGCACACAGGAGAAGTGACTATATGCTTCTTCTCCCCTACCCCTCACATCCTTCCTTCCTGTTCTGCAGCCATGGCTCAGTTGGTTTGAACACGAAGGCCCCGGGAACTGAGGCACTAAAAACAGCTCTGCCTTAGGCACTAAAAATTAGTGGAGAACACGGTCCCAGATGGGCAAATCATCAGCCCCAGACAGGAGTTGCCAGGTGGATCCCGGGCACATGAGAGAGTTTGACTCTCTATTTCCCTCCTCTCATTTGGAGAAGAAAATAAACAAATAAGTAAAATAAACAAATACATAAATATATTTGGTTTAGGGTGTTTTCTAGTCTCAGATGTTTGTTTAAATTTGATGACCTCTAGAAATGGGCAATTAGGGGATTCTAAGACCTAACAGCAAATTTTGGAGTATAGGTTAGGAGTTGCACATAAACAGGCTAAAGAACACTATGTAGGTGCTAAAAAGTGAAAAAGTTTAATGATGCTACTTCTGGAATGGAGACCCGAAAGGCCGTTGGGTTTTGTCTGTTTCTAATCTTGTCCTTGAGCAAATAAAGCAGTGACAATGTATGTCATTTCCAAATACGCCTTTCTGAACATTTTACTAGTATTTGAAATTTAAGGCTCTAAGAATCAGATTGTTTACCCTGCCTCCTCCTTCAACATGGGCCCACTCTGATTTCTCCATTGTCACTCGTTCTGCAGGCATAAAAACATCTTTTCATTTTAATGTTTTATTTTTACTGATTTTAGAGAAAGAGGAAGAGGGGAGAGAGAGAGCAAGAGAGAGAGGAACGTCGATCTGTTCCTATATGTGCCCTGACCGGGGACTGAACTGGCAACCTCTGCACTTCAGGAGGACACTCTAACCAAATGAGCTATCCAGCCAAGGCAAGAGAAACTTCTTTTCATTGCCTGTTCCAGCACCTTGACAATTGCATGTTTCTGTCCCACTACCATTCCTTTCACATGACCAATGGCCTCCCTGCAGTCAGGTGACTTGCCTGGACAAGAGTTCTCTATTTCCTGGACACAATTTTTAATTATTTATAATTCCATTACATACTTGTTTATTGTTTGTCCACAGACTATAAGAATCATTAGAGCAGGCTCCAGGTTAGTTTTGTCCCTGTTCTTAAACTTCTTACTCACATAAGGTATAAAGAGGGTCTGGAGTTGGAGACATAAAGTGAAAGGATTTCTGGAGATTTCTTTGGGACATCTGTGCTGTGATCCCACCTCTGACTCCTCCCCACCAAGAACAAGAAGGAACAAAGGCTTCAATCTTCTAACCCCAAACCGAGAGGAAGAAGCTTAAGGAGATCATTATGTGTCTCCCGCAGTGGCTGGCCCCTCGCTCACCCTGAGGAAGGTGAGGGCTGACAGATGAGCCACAGCAGAGCTTGTGTAAACAGAGGAGCTGTGAACCCCAGGACTTTTAGATTGTTTCACAGTCCAGAGGTCTCTGAAGAGCCAAGTGGATATGGGTCATGTGTGAGAGAACCCACAGGGGGTTGTCTCGGGAACTTACCAAGACAGCCACAAGGGGTGAGCAGATTGAGAACAGAGAAGCTAGGAGCCCGCCTAGCCATCAAGTAACTGAGCAAAGAGCAGTATAAACAAGGGACAGGTTGTGAAGGGCACATCTCAGGGGAGTGCAGGCAGAAGACTATGCAGGACAGGGGGAGAGTGGGTGGGGGTGTCTCAGAAAAGTCTATCAAAGTGCTCACATTGGAAGGAGCCAGCTTTAAACACCTGCTGAACCAGACAGCACTGGCACCTGCCCACTACGGTCAAGGCAGAGCACCCCCTATGCCTCCTCTCCTTTTTCCCAAATGTCCCTCCATAAATGGGCAGAGAAGGTGGAAAGGCTGAGCAGTGCCCTTCCACACTTGCAGCAGCTGACCCCAGTCAGGCAGAGAAGACACAGAGTCACACACACACTCAGATCAGTCACACAACAAAACTACAGTAGTTTTATGACATAAAGTCATATACACACACTGAGATTGGTCACTCAGCAAAACTATAGTAATTTTGTGACATAAAGTCACACACACATATACACACGCACACTGAGATCAGTCACGCAGCAGAACTATGATAATTTTACTAGAATGAGAGAGATCACCCAGGCAAAATCCAAATAATCATAAAAATTAATAAAGGAATGATCACAGGATGAAAAGAAGTCATTCTTGGTCCTGAATACATTCCTCTAATTCCCTTAAACAAATACAAGCATACACTATTTTTAAAAAGCCAAACAAATAAATGACACTCCTTTCCCACCCAAGTCTTACCATTAACTGCAAATTATCCAAACCCACAGATTTGGAGGCCCCAGAAAGACGTTGACATCTGACCTTCCCCACTCCAGTCTCCACGCTGGACCCAAGTTTTGACAACATTGGACCAGTGACTGAACATGCCAGCCCTTCCCTCCCACAAGACCCAACTATCTAGTGCCCCTGTCTCCTATGAGTTGGGAGTCTCTTGTGGACAAGTATGGCCATACATATGCAAATAGGACCATTGCAATTTGGCTAATATTTAGACAGAGATGGTATGCCTCCATCACAGGACCTCCCAAAGCCAATAAGCCAGTTGTCTCTGCTCACCCCCCAGAGCATCCAAAGGCACTGATAGCCCACAGAGAGGAGCAGGTGCAGCCAGCCCTTACCTTCCCGTCAGACATCTCCGCAGAGAGTATGACGCCCCTCCCCCGCATGTCCGCGAGCAGTCGCTCCAGTCTCCCCAGGCGTCCCAGTTGCCGTCTTCTTTGTCTTCATCTGCACGAGTGTTTCTGGAGGTCTAGAATATGAATAAAGAACCACAATAAATTGCAAACAAGTGTGTAGAAATATCCCAAATGTTTCCTAGCTTTTCCAGAGTCTTATTCTAAGCTGTTCGCAGAGACCAAAGTTGCTACATTAACAAAGACCATGCAAGATCGCTTTATATGAAAGGTCAAGGCAGCATATGCGAGGACCTTACTGCTTTGCAAAGGTTTTGTCCTGATGGCTTCTAAGCTCAATTTTAAATCTGAAATTTTATCATGCTAAAATTGAAACAAACTTGCTCCATATCCGTAATATTATTATATTTTATAGCTTACACAGCAGGGTCCCAACTATCACCCCTGCGATTCTGACCTGCCCATCTGGCAGGCTGGTGCTAACTCCGAGGAAACTTTTCTGCATGAGGATTTGTGGAACCTCCTGAGACAGGCTCCATTTCAAGAAAACCAAGTCAATGAAGAGTTAGGGGTCCAAGAAAATAGAGGAGGGTCATTTGTGAATAGTTTGGTTTCATTTGTTTCCTGGACTTGCCAACATTTGACGGATGTTGGGATACTCCAGAGAAAAGATAAAGGAGAGTTCCAAGGAAAAAATAGATAGATGTAGATATAGACACTGACATACAGAAAAATGTTTCTTACTTAAGGTTACAAACACTTGACTAAGGGACCTAAAATAGAATTGAATAACTGAAGAAACATGCCACGGTCCTAAGTGGGTAGACCCAATACTGTGAAACCAGAGGCAGATTAAGGTCGGTTGACCCGGGTGCAGAAGAAAATATTGGGTCCTTTAAAAAGAGAGAGAGAGAGAGATGGAAAATAAAAATACATATTAACCATATTTTTAAATAAATAAAACATATTATGTATTATTAATGTTAAAATTGCACATACAAAACCAAACTTGGTGTCATTAGAAAAAAGTGTAAAGTTGGGGTTTTGTGGGGCCCCTCAGAAGTTGGGGCCCAGGGCGCGTGCCCAGTGTACCTGCGTTAAATCTGACTCTGTGTGAAATGTAAATTCTCTCCAAATTATTCTACACTGCTCACAAAAATTAGGGGATATTTCAAAATGAATATGAAACAATAAAAGGTGAATATAAAGCAAATTTTTTAATTAAACAAGAACAGAAAAAAAGCAAATGACAAGTCAAAGAAAGTTGTTCAATTATGCAAATGAGATGCAAAACCAACTTTTATTTCATTGGTGAAAAGGCACTATACAAAAGGCTGAAAGTACTGGAGTATCTGTACATTCCTTGATCCCCTAATTTTTGTGAGCAGTATATATATGTTTAGCAACTGCAATCAAAATCCCACAGGGAATGTTTTTGGAACCTAACAGAATGATTCTAAAGTTCATCTGGTGGAGTAAATGCCTACAAGAGCCAAGAAAAAAAAAAACTGTAAAAGAACGGAAATGAGAGGGAAATTGCCTCAATTAAAAGAGTATAGAATTGGCATATAGAAAGGAGTCAGATGTATTAAATTTAAAAATACAAGAGACCAGAAGCAGACTCAAGTGTAAGGAAGTAGTGTGGGGCCACAAGTCAATGTGACGAATGGTAAAAAACAAAACAAAACAGGTACTGTCTTCACAAAATACACCAAAATGAATTCCAGATAGATCAGAACTTTATATTAAAAATACCAAAACCAGCCCTAGCTGGATGGCCCTGCTGGGTACAGCATCGTCCTAAAGTGCAGAGGTTGTCGGTTCAACCCCGGGTCAGGGCACGTACAGGAACAGATTGACGTTCCTGTCTCTGCTTCTGTCTCTCTCCCCTTGCCTTCCTTTCTCTCTAAAAATCAATTTAAATAAAGAAAACTTAAAAAGTAAGTTAAATTAAAATGCTGAAACCACAAAATACTTAAAAAATTATAGATTATAGCCATATAAACCTGATATAGAATAAACTGTCCTGCATATGAAAAGAAAGGTAGGAACTATAACAGAAAAAATACTGATGGAATTAATTGAGTTAAAATAAAAACACACTTAGGACCTTCTATCTCTTCACCTACAGATGAAGGCATTGGTACATGAATATACAGTACATGCAAAAATGCAGCATCAAAGCGCAAATATATATATATATATATTTATGTTGGAAGAAAAGACACCCAATCACTCTAAGAAATGGAGGATGCATCTGAGTGGTTTATTTCCCTCAAATATGACAAAAACGTTGAATTTGATGAAACTCGGTGATGCTATAATGGATGTTCATTTTATCTGAACTTTTATGGTTTTTGAAATTTCTTCCTGTAAAAATGTATTTTGGGGCGGGGCGTGGTAAAAGGCAATCATGAGAGAACCACATCAGCCTGTGTTGTCTTTAATACAGGTAAACACGCATGCCTGTCGAGAAAGAAAGCAGCGAGGGTGAATGGTTCATTAAAATGTTCGAAGCAGCAGCCTCTCTGTCGGAGGCCTCAGGGTGATTTTCATTTCTATTGTTCTTTTGTTGTTGTTTCTCTACATCTTGTCAACTTTTCTTTTTTATTTTAAGCAAATACTTGAATACTGCAATTTAAAGCAAGCAAGCAAGCAAATAGGAAACACGTCCTGTTGACATACAGAAAAGTCCAAGTCTGACGGGAGTGAAGAGGTAAGTTCTTGGTCGGGGAACAGGAGTGGGTAAGGAATCCAAAAGATCCTGCTTAGGTTTCCTTAAGCCCTGAGGCCATCTTACCTCATCTAACACCCCTCCCCTCAAAAAAATTAAGAGGGACCTATAAAAAGAACCTTCCAATGTGAAATGAAGAAATAATGACTAGAAGCAAGGAGGGGCTTTTCCAATAATTTTCACCCAAGTCTCAGCAGACAGTGGGCTGTGTGGCTTCTTGCCAAGCTACCTATTTATAGCGCAATGAGCAGCCCTGACTGACTGAAGGTAATATTTCAGTAACAGTCCAGCGAGAGGAAAGGATAAGGACCTGGCAACTTATCAGCTCTGTCATCAGGAATGAGGGCTAATTAAGCCCATACTATTTACTGTTCCAATTAGACCTCTGTTTAGTTCAATTTTCTACGTTAAACGTCACCAGATAGAACTGTGTCCTGCCTCTAACATGATCTAAAATAAAGTTTTAATTCATAAAAAAAACACAATAAGCAATTTAATACGTTCATCTGGACTTTGGGGTGGGTAAGTCCAAATTATTAGGGTAAACATTTAAAATATACACAGCTGCAATTGATTTTTCATTTTGTCACTAGATACATTGATAGGCTGAATGTGAAAAGTTGGAAAACATCATCATATATATTTTAAAGTGAACATTGAGAGTCCTTTGCAATATTGCTCTAATTTATTTTTACCCTCCCATCTGTTCAGTTTATGGTTCAAGTCAGGTTCTTTCCATAACTTCTCCTCCTTTACTTAACAACAACAACAACAAAATATCTTGATTCTAAAGTAACTAACATAGGCATGCTTTAAATACAGACATTTGGTATTGCTGGTTGGATCAGTAAGATACTTCCCCCCAGGAAAACAGAGAGAAAATGACATCTCAAGAGGGGTCCTCATGTTTCCCTCCTCTCCTGGACTGTGAAGATGGTCAGATTTTGCTTTGAAACCTCACTTGCCAGACCTCCTGCCCTTCCCACATATTCTTCTTCTTTTTGTTATTTTAGTGAGAGGAAGGGAGACAGAGACAGACCCCACCCCCATGTGCCCCGACTGGGATCCACGAGGCAAACCCACTAGGGGGCGATGCTCTGCCCATCTGGGACCCTTGCTCAATTGTAAATTGAACCATTTTTTGGCGCCTGAGGCAGAGGCTAAAGTGCCATCCTCAGCACCCAGGGCGAACTTGCTCCAATTGAGCCATGGCTGCAGCAGGGGAGGAGAAGAGAGAGAGAAAGAAGCAAGAGGGGAAAGGGTGGAGAAGCAGATGGTCACTTCTCCTGTCTGCCCTGATTGGGAATCAAACCCAGGGCATCCACACACTGAGCCGATGCTCTACCACTGAGTAAACTGGCCAGGGCTCTCACATATTCATCTTTATCCAAAGAGTAGTAATAATGTCCTGGACTCTACCCAGATGTTGACTCTTCCCTTTGATGCAACAGCATGATGGTAAAACAATCAGAAAACAAATCAAAACAAAACTCCCCTGGAGCAGAGTAAGTGTCACCAGGGTCTTCCACACAGTGACATGCAGCCTGCTTGCTCCTCTGACTCATGTCCCTCTAGAGCAGGGGTGCTCAATACGTCGATCGCGATCTACTGGTAGATGGTGAAGGAAGTGTGGGTAGATTGCATGACATTAAAAAGACATTTGTCTTTTGATTGGCATACAGGGTAGCCAATCTGATGTCTGAACTTTTGACACCCTACGTGCGTTAAACCGCGCTAACTTGTTCAGTTACATTACTGCGTAGTTAGCCTTCAATTTATTTAAACTAAATACAACAAAGGGTATAAAAATGAGTGCCGTAGCTGGTCCGAGTAAGAAGCCTAAAACCTACCACTTTCATACAGAATGGGAGGGGATTTTTTTCACTATGTCATATTCTAAGTGCATTTGCCTCATGCGTCTGTGTGCCATTGCTATTCCAAAGAAGGGAAATGTGGAGCGGCTTTTTCGGACTGTTCATAAAAACTATGACATTGACTTTCCTCCGAAAAGAGAGCTGAGAAGGAGAAAGGTGAAAGAAGAATACACAATATTAAATAGTAATAATAGTAACTTAAATAATGATAATATAGAAGAAATAAATTTATGTTTTGCATTTTTATTGTAGGTAGATCATTTTGACTTGGTCATCTTATAAGTAGCTCACAAGCTGAAAAAGTGTGGGCACCCCTGCTCTAGAGCAGGGCACAGTGAGTCTCTGTCCTCTTCCACAGAAGAACTGTCTCAAGCTCTCTCAGATGATCTGCTCCTCAATTGTCCAGCTTTCATGAATATTTTCTCTCTCTGCACATGCATGAGGTTTTTTTTTTTTAAGTGAGATGTGGGGAGGCAGAGAGACAGACTCCTGCATGTGCCCCGACTAGGATCCACCCGGCGAGCCCCCTACTGGGTGATGCTCAGCCCATCTGGGGCCACTGCTCCATTGCTCAGCAACAAAGCTATTTTAGCCACTGAGGCGAGGCCGTGGAACTATCCTTCATGCCTGGAGCCAACTTTGCTCTGACCATTCAAGCCATAGCTACGGGAGAAGGAGAGATGGGGTAGAGAGAGAGAGGTAGAAAGGGGTAGAGAAGCAGATGGTCACTTCTCCTGTGTTCCCTGACCAGAAATTGAACCTGGGACATCCACACACTACGCTGACATTCTACTGCTGAGCCAATCAGCCAGTGCCATTAGTTTGCATTTTTAATCTTAAAAGGTAGTGTCCAGAATGCAGCACTGTGTCTGAGAATGACAGACCACACGGTGCCCCCTGTGATCCAGGTTTCTTTTGAGGAAATCAAAGTTTACTTTTTTCTTTCCTTCTTTTTTCTCTCCCCTTCTTCCCTCCCTTCTCTCCTTCCTGAGTCACATCATTTCCTGGACCCCATTATAGAAGTAGTATCACATAATAATTAAAGGCTGTGTGACTCCAGGTAAGTTTCTGAAACTCATCTATAAAATAAAGATAGATGATAATCATTACCCCCAAATAAAATAAACAAACAGAAATCTCAATCAAGTCACATGGCATCTCACTAAATGGAATGAGTAAATGTCCCAATAAGTGTAAGCTATTATTGTTCACAATACATGTCATTTCCAAAACGACCATAGAGTCAGCTTTTCCCCCCACCCCTCACCCCTGCTTTCCCTTATACAAGACTTAACATTAATCACTACTGAATTTCCTCTTGTTGGTTTTGGCCCAGGACTCCAGCCTGCTGAGATCTGTTTGAACCTGGATCCTGTCGCCCCAAGTGTGAGCCTCTTTGCCCGGCTTTGCAATTTCTATGCCCCACCCAGGTTCCTGAGAAACAGGCTGGACACAGCTCCCTAACCTTACAGAGTCCCATTAATACGCACTTCTGCTTCTTCAAAACAGTAAGCAGACCATCGTGCCAAGGAAGTAGCCAACTAATCAGACTTGAACTGGTGGACATAGTCTAATGTTACAATAAAAATATGGAATAATAGCAATCTCCAATGTCAGGAAGGCAGAAAAGGGTGTGGAACGGGATGAGGGGGGGGGGTCTATATTCTTGAGCAGTGCGCTTGTGGTGAGTATCCTATCAGAAGTCTTCACCCCCCATGTTAGCCAGCCCCAGCTCTAAAATCAAGTGACAGTAAAATAGAGTGATAGGTATCAGCTCCATGTCTGGCCTGATGGTAACCCTGAAGAGGCAACTTCTATGGCAGTCGGGAACCACTGTTTCCAATTCTCCCCTTTCAAACAGCTCCATAAGCTATCTTAAGGAACTACTTAAATTCCATGTTATTACTGCTGGATTAAGCGAGCAGTTATGGGAAGCCTATCTATACCTGCTCCCCTTGTCCTGAGTCAACCAACATCCTGTCACTCTGCAACTCTGCCAGACATGGAAGATCAAAGAGCTAGTCCTGAGAAAAGTGGCAATTGTATTTATGTATCAAGTGGGCCCTGCCTGCTAGCACCCCCACACACATTCACTCTAACCTTCTCCATAAACCCCTGAGGGGATAATACCATCCCCATTTCATAGGTAAACAACTGTGGCTTCAAGAACCACATGTCCAAGTTGTGGGGGAGCCCAGGCAGAATTTCCTTCTGCAGGACCCCAGACAAATCCCACATCCCTTCCCGGATGTGACTCGGGGACAGGACTCCAGTCACATGCAGCAGTTGAGTGAGCTTTTATCACTCCCCATCGGCATCCACGTGTTGTCTCGAACACCCTGGCTGCCATGATGGCCTGACCACACATTCTTCCAGTATCTCAATGAATCCTTCACTTCTTTTTATTCCTCCATCCATACTGCAAGCAGAGCTAATTACATGTCTGTTTCAATTTGATTTATTTTTCCAATGAGAGACAGAGACAGGAAGGGAGAGAGATGAGAAGCATCATCTCATAGTTGCATCACTTTAGTTGTTCATTAATTGCTTCTCATATGTGCCTTGGCCAGGGGGCTCCCACTGAGCCAGTGACCCCTTGCTCAAGCCAGCGACCATGAGGTCATGTTTACGATCCCACACTCAAGCTGGTGACCCCACGTTCACCAGATGAGCCCACACTCAAGTCAGTGACCTTGAGGTTTCAAACCTGGGTGCTGTGTCCCAGGTTGTCGCTCTATCCACTGTGCTACCACATGGTCAGGCCGAAAGGATTCGATTTTATCTAGATTATTTCACGAGGAACTGGCATTCTTGGCTGACATTCACAGCCCCGGGTGTATTTGTTAGCTTTCTCACCAGAACATATATCAGGAGCTGGTGAAGTTCAAGGCTCGGTGACCTAGGGGACGAGCATGGATCCCTCAAGATGATAAGCAGCAGGTGGCAGAGGCTGAGGGGACGCTATGAGGCCAAGTTAACCCACAGTCACTGACAGCAACAGACACAAAGGATCCAGAGGAAGGAGGCACCTCAGGGAAGTAGGGTTTTCCAGGGCACATGCCTGCTCTGCCGGAGCATGGGAGAGCCCCCACCGCTGTGCCCCTCCCAGCTTCTCCAGGGAATGGCATTGAAGTGAGTCTGATTTGGGGCTCATCTCTATAATTCCGATAGAGTTACAACATTTTCCTATTTTCTTCATTTTGTCCATCTGCATTTCCCAGTTTCACACAATGAATATGCACTTTATGCAATAAAACACCCAATAAAAGTGTTGTTTTTTTTAAGCAGAAAAAAAGAACACTAAACGAAACCTAAGAAAACATTCAGAGAATCAGAATGCGCTGTGTGTTGTGTGGTGAAAACTATGAGACTGAACTATCTCTCTCAGGAAATCTTATTTTCCTAAATAAAGTTCTAGCTAAAGAATATTTCGGGGAAAAAGAATTTCAGAAAAAGAGATTGTTTACTCATTGTATAAAAGGACTGGTAAATGCCAAGAATATCATAGGAATAAGTGTGTTCACAATCCCATAAAGACTTCAAGGACTTCTGAACTTTCTTGGATGCTCACGCATAAATTAAATCACAAAATATTTTCCTGACAAGTTCCTAAATCTGTGACTTTATAATGAATAGTACAGTTCTCCCAGTCTTGCAAAAAAGTCAGTAATTAATCACAGATTTCATGTAGAGGGTCACTTATTGGAAATGCTATATTAACAGCTCCATATTAAAAATAACCCAAAATAAAATAAGTTCCACCCAGATAGCACTTCCTAGACATCAAATAAATGTTCACTTGCAACAGTACCTCAAAGGTTACCACGGAGATCCCAAGCAACTCAAATTTGGTTAACAGTAAACACATTCTTTCAGGTGAATGCTACCTTTAACAAAAAAATTTTAATGAATTGGGTAAGTGACAAAAATGCCACTCAAGCTGTCACACATACTCACGAGCTCTGTTCAAGCAGGACACACTAAACACCAAGAGTGCCAGGCACTACTGAGAAAGGCCCTGCACCGCCCCACCCCCCTTTCCAGTCCTTTCTACCCTCTCTGAAAGCTGTGTATGTCACCACTCATTACACTGATGGTGAGTGAGTGACCAGCCGGATTCAGTCCCACCCTCTTCCAGCCAGTGTGCTCCCGGTTACTTACCACCTTCTTAAGGTCCTTCATTCAGGGACTCAGTCCTATACCTCCAGGTTCCCCATGACCTGCTCTGCCTCCATCTCCGGCTCCATTTTTTCTGGGGCTCACACCACACCCCATCCATCTCATCCAAGCACACCATATTTCACAATACTCCCCAACACCAACACGTCTGCCAAGTCCTGCTTCCTATGGCAAATGCCAAAGCCACACAAAGACCCTTGTCTTCTGCCAGTTCTATCTGGAGGTGAACGGTGAGTGGAAAATCAGCCCCGACCCAGCTCCCCAGAGCCTGAGGTCAGTATGGTCCAGGAGAGCTTCTGAGAAAGCATCTTGCTCTTGGGTTTTCCTGCCCAGCCCGCTACCTCGGAGGCTGGTCCAGTCCTGTGATGCCTCATCCACACCCTCCACTCACCCTCACTCCCACATTCCTGGGTCAGGAGGTGGTTGGACCTCTTGCTCTATGTTTTTTTAAAAAAATCTCCCACAAATGCTATGAAGATTTCAAATTATAGCAGCCAAGCCTTCTCCATGTCAAGATGAATGAACAACCAATAAACATTTCCAGACTTCTGAGTGAGAAGCAGGTCTGGATACAGTGATCTGATCCATTGAATGTGGCAGGAGAACTCTGTCGGTCCCAGTGGAGGCACATGCAGAAGGAAGTGTGGACAGGGCACAGGGAAACAACAGGGGCGTACCAGGTAGGCTCTGTGGACCAGAGAATTCACATTATCCGCGCAGGCCTTGCAAGTACAACTGGGCTAGGGCAGGTAGAGAGAGGCCCACACAACCCCACATCGTGAGAGCTCGGAGGTGCACAGTTCTCTCCTACCTCTCTCTGATCCCCTGTAGGGCTCACTACCATCCACACCCAACCAGGGGCTGAGCGCATGGGAGCCCACCTATGCCACCCACCATCCCCATCCCCCATTGGCCAGCCTCCAGGCGGGGTGCAGGCAGGGTGGGGGGCCCAGGAGAGTGGGTACTGGAGGGCCACGGAAGCCTTCCAGCACCGTCACTGACTCACTGGGATTTTATTCACTGAATTTATTGGGGTGAGCATTTTAAAGTGGAGGAGTGATTTCGGCAAATTGTATTTTGGAAAAATTACTCTGACAGGAGTGTGGGGAGGACTGAGGGGACTGCCGCATTAGAGCAGGGCAGGGAGGCCGGTGCCTGGTGTAGGAGATGGGGCGGAGGCTGGCGGGGAGGGCACGGGTGGGAGGTTTCTCTGTTGTTGTAGTTTCATGTGTTTGTTAAAACTGAGAAATGATTTCACATTACACTTAATGTGACATGTCACATGATATTTGTTTCAGGCGTACAGCACAGTGATTCACTGTCTGTCATGAAATGATCACCAGTTTCGTGAACATCTATCACCTCATACATAGTCACAGAAGTTTTTTTCTTCTTGTGATGAGAACTTTGTTGTTGTTTTTCTCATTTCAAGTTTATGGAAACTTTAGCAGACCCTGGCCGGTTGGCTCAGTGGTAGAGCATCAGCCCAGGGTGTGGATGTCCCAGGTTCAATTGCTGGTCAGGGCACATAGGGGAAGTGCCTATCTGCTTCTCCATCCTTCTGGCCCTCTCTTCTCTCTCTCTCTTTTCCTCCTGCAGCCATGGCTCAATTGGAGCAAGTTGGCCCCGGGCACTGAGGATGGTTCCATGGTTTCTGCCTCAAATGATAAAAAGAGCTTGGTTGCTGAGCAGCAGAGCAACGCCCCAGATGGGCAGAGCATTGCCCCCTAGTGGGCTTGCCGGGTGGATCCTGGTCAGGGTGCATGTGGAAGTCTCTCTGCCTCCCTTCTTCTCACTGAATAAAAAGTAAAAAATAAAAAATAAAACCCAAAAACTTTTGCAGTACAAATTATTTGCAGATTAGTAAAAGATCCACTCAAATAAAGTATGTTTTTCTTTAGTTTGGTTTGTTTTTTTCCTTCTTTTCCAAATGAGAGGAGAAGAGAAAGAGAGACAGACTCCTTCATTCACCCTGACCCAGATCCACCCAGCAACCCCCATCTGGGGCTGATGCTCTGCCCATCTGGGGCCAAGCTCACAACCAAGCTAGTTTTAGCACCTTAGGCAGATGTTTCATGGAGCCATCCTCACTGCCTGGGGTCAACTCACTCTAATCAATGCAGCTGTGCTGCAGGAGGGGAAGAGAGAGAGAGAAGGGGGAGGAGGAGAGGAAGAGAAGCGGATAGTCACTTCTCCTGTGTACCCTGACTGGGAATCAAACCCAGGATATCCACATGCTGGGCCAATGCTCTACCATTGAGCCAACTGGCCAGGGGCTGGTTTTTCTTATTTTAAAGGACAAATTAAAATAAACAAAAAATAATGAAAAGAGGAAACAACATAAAGGAGACTCCTCAGCAAGTCTCTGAAACAAAATTTGAGTCAGGAGGGAAGTTAATTTGTACAACTCACTCATCTACTTTTGTCTACCTCAGCTCCAGGGCTTGATTAATGATCAATTTTTTTTTTTTTAATTTTTATCATGTTCACGGTCAGGTTTTCTTAACCCTGTGAATTTTGGTTTTCTTCCTCCACTGAGGACCTGGTCTTCTCAGCCTTTTTATTTTTCATTGTGGAGGACTTTAATTCACTGCCTTGACTACTTTGTTTTATTTTTTTAAGTATGAGGAGGGGAGACAGAAAGAGACAGACTCCCACATGTGCCCCAACCAGGGTCTACTTGGCAACCACCATCTGGGGCCGATTCTCTAATTAATTAATTAATTGAGCTACTTTTAGCACCTGAGACCAACTCTTGAACCAATCAAGCCACTGACTTCAAGAGGGGAAGAGAAAGAAAAAGGGGAGAGGACGAGGAAGAGAGAGAAAAGGGAGAAAAGGAGGGGAAGAGAAGCAGATGGTCACTTCTCATATGTGCCCTGACCAGAGATCAAACCCAGGATGTCCGCAAGCCAGGCCGATGCTCTATCCACTAAGCCAACAGGCCAGGGCCTGTTTTATTTTTCAGAATGGCCTGGAGAAGCTGTGAGGTAGGGCAGGGTCAGCTGACAGGTCTCTGCAGTTGTGGGAGCTGTGATGAGAATGTTTATGAGCTACGCTCTTAGAAGTGGCATTTTAAGGACCTACAGTCACTTAGAGCTGGCAGCTGACCAGATGCAGGGAGAAGGGAGGTGCTGAGAAAACTCATGAGCTCTGTGTTAAGTGACCGGTGGCATATGCTTACCACACCCAGACTTCACAAATGTCCTCAACCCTCCTCCCAAGGGGACATTCTCAGTGCCCTGTGCACAGAGTGGACACAGTCGCTACATAACAGCTAAAATACTGGGAACACACTGGTAGTGCCCAGGAGAAATCTTGCCTGCGGGTCTGATTTATTTAACTATAATTGTATATTTTCTTCCCCCAAGAGAAATCATTTGCTAATGTAAAAAATATGGGGCCCTGGCAGGTTGGTTCAGTGGATATAGCATCAGCCTGGTGTGTGGACATCCCAGGATCGATCCTTGATCAGGGCACACAGGAGAAGCGACCATCTGCTTCTCTTCCCCTCCCTCTCCCTCTTCTCCTCTCGTAGTCAGTGCCTCGATTGGTCTGAGCATGGCTCTGGGTGCTGAGGATAGCTTGTTTGGTCCCTCCTCTCACTTAAAAAAAAAGAGAGAGAGAGAGAGAAAAAGGAAAAATAAAAATATGATTTCACAAAAAAATAATCAGATTTCTGACTTCTCGGAGAAAGGAGACAATATAGAACCATATCCCAGCAATAATTCACACTAAGTGTGGCCACACACTGTTTAAACGGCACGTGCCCTGAAATTTGCTGTGTCAGTCCAAACACTATGAGAGCTCACAGTGTGAGCCTGGCCCCTGGGGGCTGCACTGGGAGCTCACTAGTGATGAGTGACTGTACAAATGGAAGGTAATCAATAACCAGGTATATGGCCCTGTCCAGTGGCTCAGTGGATAGAATGTCAGCCCAGTGTATGGACATCCTAAGTTCAATTCCTGGTCAGGGCACACAAAAGAAGCAACTATCTGCTTCTTTTCTCCTCCATCTTCCTCTTCCTTTCCGGCAGTCACGGGCTCAATTGGTTTGAGCATGGCCCTGGGCACTGAGGATAGCTCCATTGGAGCGCCTCAGCCTCAGATGTTAAAAAATAGCACTGTACTCAAGCATCAGCCATAGACAGGGTTTCCCAGTGGATCCTGGTCAGGGCACATGTGGGAGTCTGCCTCACTATCTTCCCTCCTCTCACCTAAAAAAATAATAATAATAAATAAATAACCACGTGTATTTATTACTGTTGTTTGATTCTTCACAGTCTTGCTACAGAATGACATCATGTTGTGGCACATAAAAATATGCAAATAACTTTAAGATAAAACAAAGCAAAGGGCACGTTATCATCTCTGCATTTTTCTTTTTCTTTAAATTTTTCTTCTAATTAAAACAAACCAAAAAAAGGAATCACTCCTTGGCGATGTGCATTGGAGCATTTCTGTGCATAGGAAGTCACCTGCCAGAGGAACAGTCTGCCTTCCCCAACCGAACATTCAATGACAGACACAGAGGAGCAAGGTCCTACTTTATATACTTTCATACCTGACATCAAGAACCACAAAAGAGTCTTAAGAAGCTCTTAATTTCAGCATACCACAAACCACATTCAAAGCAGTCATACTTGATGATCCATAGCAGACTTCCCAAGGAAATAATAAGCACGGACTCACAGTCTAATGATACCAAGTTTTAAACAAACTCTCCTTTGACTTTTCATAATGATTTATTTCCACCGATGGTTAACCATATCACATAGAAAAACTGGGTTTTGTGCCAACAACTCATCAAGAATATTACCAAGACCACATTTTAGGGGCATAGCCTTTAAGCAAACTCTCACAAGAAATATTATTTGATGGCTATAAAAGGAAGTAATGAGAGAAGTCATCATTTTTTTTTCTCACACCTGTCCTTCGGGGATTGGCTGATGTTGGCATGCCCTGGACCACCCGTGGGTGGTGTGCCACCCCCGAGTAAAAGAGAGAAATATTGGACATTCTGCACACCCGAGCCAGATGGCGCTAAGTCTGGAAGAGCTGACAGCAAAATCTGAATTTCTTCATTAAACATAGGAGGGCAGTCACCCTGGTGACACAGTCGTGGCCTGGTGGAGACTATCTGAGCTTTCCAGAGTTCGTCAGGGCTTTTGCAACTTTAGCAAAGTCGCATTTGCTTAATCTGTCAATAACTTCCACTGAGCTCAACTTAATCACTGCCCTCAAGAAGATTAATCCACTGGGAAGATAAAGAAAAACAGGATTGCAATCAGGCACAGTGTGCTCAAAAGACAAGGACCTCTGCCTCAGAGGTCATGGTAGTTTCCTGGGACAGAGTCACTGGAGCTGAATCTTTTTTTTATTATTATTAATTTTAATGGGGTGACACCAATAAATCAGGGTACATATGTACAATGAAAACATCTCCAGATTATCTTATCATTCAATTGTGTTGCATACCCATCACCCAAAGTCAAATTGTCCTCTGTCACCTTCTATCTGGTTTTCCCTGTACCCCTCCCCTTCTCCCTATCCCACCCTCTCCTCCCTCTCCCCACCCCGTAACCACCACTCTCTTGTCCATGTCTCATAGTCTCACTTTTATGTCCCACCTATGTATGAAATCATGCTGTTCTCAGGTTTTTTTTCTGATTTACTTATTTCACTCCGTATAATGTTATCAAGGTCCATCCATTTTGTTGTAAATGATCCGATGTCATCATTTCTTATGGCTGAGTAGTATTCCATAGTATATATGTACCAAAGCTTTTTAATCCACTTGTCTTCTGATGGACTCTTGGGCTGTTTCCAGATCTTCGCTATTGTGAACAATGCTGCCACGAACATGGGGGCGCATTTCTTCTTTTCGAACAGTGTTATGGTGTTCTTAGGGTATATTCCTAAAAGTGGGATAGCCGGGTCAAAAGGCAGTTCGACTTTTAACTTTTTGAGGAATCTCCAAACTGTTTACTGGAGCTGAATCTTGATGGATAAGCAAGAGTTTAGGAATATTCAGCAGTGAGCATATGAGCAAGGAGTCTCTATAATATGGGGGGGAGGGAAAATATATAAACTCAAGTGGCTGAATGTAGAGTTATCCAAGGAATGTGGTACCTTCCACAGAGTGTATCATCTAAGTTAGATTTTTATCT
This sequence comes from Rhynchonycteris naso, assembly GCA_037038555.1. Lineage (NCBI taxonomy): Eukaryota > Metazoa > Chordata > Mammalia > Chiroptera > Emballonuridae > Rhynchonycteris > Rhynchonycteris naso. The sequence continues at coordinate 226,014,973 of CM072999.1, forward strand.
CCCACTGTAAGATATGCTTAAATGTATACAAGCCATTTTAAAGAGCCTACTATGCACACACATGGCCAGTGGCTACTGCATTAGTGCAAATTCAGAATATTTTCACAATTACTGATACCATTGCTGTCTAACGGAACAGCAATGGTATAAGTAACTGTTTAAAATATGGTCACAGTGGCTTGAATGGTCTGAGCAATTTGGCCCCAGCACTGAGATGGCTCCATGGCCTCGCCTCAGGTGCTAATATGACTCCCTTCTGAGCTACAGAGCAGGGGCCCCAGATGGGCAGAACATCGCTCCCCAGTGGGTTTGCTGGGTGGATCCCAGTCAGGGCGCATGTGGGAGTCCGTCTCCCTGACTCTCACCTAATAAAAATTAAAATACAAAAAAAAAATTTTTAAATATGGTCACAAAGTTGAACCAAACCAAAAATTTTCTTGGGAAATAAAACATGTACTGTATGTATGAATGTGCACACATACAAACATATAGATGAATTCGACCTTATATTAATCAATAATTTATTTGATTTAATTATGTTTAACTTTGAAGCCCCTTTGTCCTGTCATTTTGTTGTTTATACACTCAATGTTGTCTTCAATTTCAACAACAGCCATAGCAAAAGTTATTTAATATGTGTTTGTTTCCCACAATAAATTATCTTCTAAATATTCTTTACCTCTTTAGGATAAACTTTGGTGTTATGATGTGGAATCTTCTCACATTTCTCATGTTATTATTGTTGAATTACACTCCTTATACTAGGAATGATCTATTCTAGGTTGGTGCTTGGTTCAAAATGTTGTGGGCAGTTTCTTTTCAAGTGGATGGAATCTCACTTCTCAACTAGTCACTACAGGTGAATGTCTTATATCCAGGGTTAGGTGAGAAAGGGGTAGGTAGAAAATCAAGACTGAAAATAATCCCAAAAAAGGAATATCACCTCTGCTGTCTTTTTTTCTTTCTTTCTTTCTTTTAGCAAGCGAGTGAGAGAGAGAGGAAAATAGGAAGGGAGAGAGATGAGAGGCATCAACTTGTAGTTGTAGCACTTTAGTTGGTCATTGATGGCTTTCTCATATGTGCCTTGACTTGGGGCTCAATTCAAGCCTGTGACCCCATTGCTCAAGCCAGTGACCTTAGACTCCAAGGCCAGTGGCCTTTGGCCTCAAGCCAGCGACCATGAGATCATGTCAATAATCCTACGCTTAAGCCAGTGACCCCACACTCTAGCTGGTGAGCCTGCACTCAAGCTGGTGAGCCTCTGGCTCAAGCAAGCAACCTGGGTCCTCAACATCCCAGGTCGTGGCTCTATCCACTGGGCCACCATATGGTCAGGCACCTTTGCTGTCTCGCCTCTGTCTTTATTCAAGCTGCTGTATCAGAAAGTGAGTTTCCTGGTCATTACAATCTTCAAAGCATATCCAGTGAATTTCCTGGGACAGCTGGTCACTTTCTTGGAAGGGAACCACACATGTTGAGGAAAAAAATCTATATCCAAGAAAATCACAAACACCGGTAGGGTTTTGTTTGGTGTGGTCCCTCCTGTGTTTGATTTACCTGGACCAGGGGCTTCCAAAGACTGTTGACCCACAGCAACCAACAAGGCTCCAGGCAGAATCCTGTCTATCCCCCTGTTGTTTGAGACTTTGGGGTAAGGCCAGCAGACATCTGGCTCAGCCTCTAACTGACTGCATGACCTCCCACACTTGGTTAAGCCAGCATATTACTTTTTTTCTTTTGCCCACAATAATATAAAATGCCAAAATGTTAATGACCTTGAATCTGTATTCATTAGTGACTCAAAGCTACAATCCAGTCCCTTCGTATCTTAGCCCACTGAGTTTGCACTCTCCAGGCATCACTTCCTCTCAGGAACCTGACCTGACTTCAGTGGATTATTGAAGAGCAAACCACGTGATCTTTAGGTGAATGTCCCTCTCAGCGACTAGACTGTAAACTCCGTAACATCTGGGATTTGACGTTGGATTTATCTGCCAACGTTTCTTCAGCACTTAGCACAGAACCCAACGTACATGAGGCATTTTGTGAAAACAGCGAAGGAATGAATGCATAAATAATTTAGTTAGTAAGCAAACAAAGGCACCGAGTTCGTACTTTTAATAAGGAATGAATTTGGAGAAACAGTCATATCCTGAGTCAATGAGTCAAGCAATTAAAATTTCTCCAGTACGGGAGAACTCTACAAAGCAGTCTGGAAGAGAGGGGTCAGCGTCCAGTTCTGGGAGTTTTTCCTCTTCTGTTTATTGCCTTATTTCTGTCCTTCCCCAAGTCAGCTGCTGGAGTCTGGTCAGGATGCCAAACGATGCCGCGGAACCCACAAGGAAGAAATGCACCCCACCCAAGTCCTTGACCTGCAGGGGCTTCCAGCGGCCCATTTCTTTATTGCTGGAGTTCAGCCTCTTTTCATTAGTATTTCAGCAGCCACTTAGGGGAATGTGCTCCACCCCTGCACAGTAGGGAAGCTGTTTTGTGTGGAGCTGGGCTGAGTTAGTGCTTATGTTGTCACTGATTAAGAAACAAACCCCTCAAATTCATAATAGCTGGTACATGTGTGATTCTGGTTCAGCTTGAAACCATATCCACTGGCTTCAAAATCTGTGTGAAAATTTGGGGATTTGGGAAGCTGTGAGAGTGGAGGAACTAATTAACACACAAATAGCCAAACCCAAGCCTCTAGAAGTCTGGTTTTACACTAAACTGGCCCTTCACATCTTTCCCAAGGACACAATGAAGGAAGCCAAATAAATAGATAACTTAAACATTAGATACACAAGCTTTTAGAGCTGGAGAGGGACTGTCTGGCTTATCATTTCTACAGCCCACAACACAAAGGCCCAGGAGGAACAGCTACAAGCTACACAGTCCATTTGGTGACAGAGGGCTCGGATGAGAGCTCGGGTATTGTTTTTTCTTCTTTTCCAAGTGAGAGGAGGGGAGACAGAGAGACAGACTCCTGCATGTGCCCTGACCAGGATCCACCTGGTAACCCCCATCTGGGGTCTATGCTTTGCCCATCTGGGGCCATGCTCACAACCAAGTTATTTTTAGTGCCTAAGGTGATGGCTCTACGAAGCCATCCTCAGCGCCTGAGGCTGACTGCTTGAACCATTGAGCCAAGGCTGCAAAAGGGGGGAGGAAGAGAGAGAGGGAGAGGGAAAGGGAGAGAGAGAGAGAATGAGAGAGAGAGAGAAATAAAGAAGGCTGAGGGGAGGGGTGGAGAAGCAGATGGGCGCTTCTCCTGTGTTCTCTGAACAGGAATCAAACCCGGGACATCCACATGCTGAGTCAATGCTCTATCACTGAGCCAACCAGGCAGGGCCAAGAACTCAGGTATTCTTTACACTAACTGCAATGTTCATTTGCATGAATGACTTCTCCACAGCCATGTTCCTGACTTGCACCTTTTGCCACTACTTATGCTCCATGTCTAAGCCAGATGTGTCCCTTTAAAATGTAATTTCACATTTGTCAGACACACCCACTATTCAAACTAGTCTGTGTTTTCCTAATCTCAAAGGGAAAAGTTCAAAGTCTTTAGCTTAGCAGTCAGGACCCTCCAACTTCTGCCTCCTACCAACACCTGCCACATATCCTCCTGCTGTGCTTCCACAGGTAACACCTGCTCAGGTTCAGTTGTTCTGGTCACAATGCTGGCTATGTGGCTCTGGCTGATTGGCTCAGTGATAGAGCATTGGCCCAGTGCATGGATGTCCTGGGTTCAATCCCAGTCAGGGCACACAAGAGAAGTGATCATCTGATTCTCCACCCCTGGCCCTTCTTTCTCTCTCTCTCTTCCCCTCTCACAGCCATGGCTCGATTCGAGTGCATCGGCCCCAGGCACTGAGGATAGTTCCATGGAGCCTCTGTCTCAGGCACTAAAAATAACTCAGTTGTGAGCATGGCCCTAGATGGGTGGAACATTGGCCCCAGACAGGGGTTGGGTTGCCGATTAAGGGCGCATGCAGGAGTCTATCTCCCCTCTTCTCACTTGAAAAAGAAGAAAAATATGCTGGCTATGTAAACATTGGCTTGTGCCAGTCTCCCTGTGGTGACAGACAACTTCCCAGAATTTCCGTCCATGAAGCCCCATGGCCTCCATGGCAGGAGTACTATCACACGGCCATCAGCCGTGTCTGGGAGAGTCCATATCCGGGACTAATTAAAGCTAAGGTCTAAAGGCCCGGCCACCTCAGTCTAACCCAGGCAACTCTAAAGGCTGACTCGTTCCCGAGCTCCCTGTGGGTGTGCCGAGGCTGCACCCGGGTCTGCATTTACAGCCAGACTTCGTCCTCTGCCCATCCTGTGTCCTTCCCTCCCTTGAAGGGGCGTTGATCAGAAAGGAACTCCGACACAAACGTACCACATGCTATACTCCTCTCAGAGTCTGCCCCCAGGAAACCCCAACACACAACACTCCCCACCCAAAAATCCTTCCCCATCCGCTTTCAGGGCCCACTCTCCAGGCCCCTCCTTTCCAGAAGTTCTGCAGTACACACCGATCATTTCACTCCTGTTACTGTACATTCCTAGAACCACCCCAGGATATCAATTATTTCCTGGTTACATCAAGACAAAAGTATCCTGCTCGTATTTACACCTGTTTGCATCCCCATCCATGTGCATGGCGAGTGAGCAATGTGCGGTGACAATACAGATAACGAATCCATTCCAATCCACGTGTCGTTCCTCTTTTCCACCTGGACCACGGTTCCTCGAGAGCAGAGCACAGCTCTCCCCACATCCTTCGTAAATGACCAGCCACCTTCACGTACGACCCTCTTTAGAATGAAGGTGAACAGGTTTGCTTGTGTAGTCTCCTGGGAGAGGAAGTGAGCACGGAGGGAAAGCAGAAGAAATGTTTTGTTTCAGGGGAATGTCAGAGGGGAATGCAGCACAGTGTCTCTTTTCCACGCCTGTAGACTCCAGAGGACGCTGAGCAGATCCTTGCTGAGAGCTGCTACTCTGGTGCCAGGGAGTCTGGTCGGCCAGACCTGACAGCCACCCCAGCAAGCTGTCCCCATCCATCCGGAAGGACCGGGAGCTCCAGAGTAGGAGCCGCTTCCCCATCCTTACAGAGCACAGCATAACCATTCCCGTGGTTTCCTCCTCACAAAGAACAATAGGTGTATGGGAGACGCGGGTTTGCCTTAATGAAAAACGAACCGGATCAGAATAGTAGACAAAAAACAAACAAAGCCCCACCACTTGCTCTCCTGGCCAAGTCTTGAATTTGAGACACATGAGCATGTTCTCAAAGAAAAGAGGAACCTCTGCACCCCCACCCCCGCCCCAGGGAAAATGTAAATGCTAACCTGGGATAATGCCCTCCAGCGAGGATCCCTTCTGGGCGCGGAGTGGGGAGAGGCAGCGGAGGCGACGGCGCTGACACGTGTGGACAGATCTGGCCGCGGCCCGACAGGAAGCCTAGAGTGGGAAAGGGTTCTCCTGCCAGGGCAGGAAGTCCACACACTACTGCTACCTGGTGGTGCCAAAGAACGAAATGTTGTTTCAACACTCTTTCCAAGTGAGGAGAGAGGAAATGAAAGATGAACAGGAGAGAAAAGCCAAACAGGAACTGGAGGGGAAGGGGAAGATCGGGGAAGCAGAAAACCTCAGGAATGGTCCCAACGACAGGCTCTCTCAGCTGACCAAACTTCTGAGGCCACACAGCCAGAGGGCAGCCCCATACTTCCTGAGGTGACAATGTCCATCTGACACCTTTACCCCATGCCGGGCAGTGTCCTCTGAAGCCCCATCTAGCCCGTCACTTCTGTTCGCTCGGGGCATTTTGTTAGTGTCCAGACAGAGATAAATGATGAGAATGTTCTAAGTCCTTCCGTTTTCCCACAGAAAATCGAGGCCCAAGCTTCGCTTTCCATCATTGAAAAGTATTTAATTCCATTGGGACTGGTAAGTAAGGAAACGTCCTATTTTACTTTACTTTGTAAAAAATAAGAAACTACCTGAAGCATCCTGTTTTGACTTTATCATGTAACTGTCACTGTACAGATCATTCCTGGGACCCAATATCCTTTATAAAAATGTCCTGCACAACAGTCAGGAGCACAGACTTGCAAGTCAAACAGGCCTCAGTTGATATACTGTCACCCAGGGGTGGCGAGTCTGTCCAATTATGTAGCCTGTCTCAGTCCAAACTTTCCCATGCATGGGTGTGACAAACATAGGATTTGGGTCAGACACTAATAGACCCCCAACCTCCACCCCCCTCTTTTTGGTTGCTAATAGAATTCCAGGTGGTGACTTCCAATTCAATATGACAATCTTATTCCCACTTTCCCAGCCTTCCCTGCATTCTTAGGTGTCCATGTGACCCACTTGTGGCCAATGACACATAAGAGGACCCATGCCCTAGGTGTTCTAGGCAAACGTTGCTTTTCTGATTCATGGGACGTGCGTGGTTCCATCCCTATTTTCTCCCTCTTTCCTCCTTGGGCCTCCGTGTGGTGCTGATGCTGCCAAAGCCCTCTCACAGTGACAAGACAAGGCCAGCACACTGAGATCAGAGAACAGAGACAGAGCCTGGATCTGTCACCATGTCACTGAGCCTGTTTGTGCAAGCAGCCTGTTTGTGCAAGCAGCTGTTGGTATGGGGTTACGTTCTCACAGCTAGGACACAACTGACACAGGGTTGTTGCAAATATTAAAGAAGATATCATATAAGCCTGACCAGGCAGTAGTGCAGTAGATAGAGGGTCGGCCTGGGACGCCAACACCCCAGGTTTGGAACTCTGAGGTCACCATCTTGAGTGTGGGATCACAGACATGACCCCATGGTCACTGACTTGAAGCCCAAGGTCGCTGAATTGAACCCAAGGTCACTGGCTTGAGCAAGGGATCACTGGCTTGGCTGGATGCCACTGGACAAGGCACACATGAGAAAGCAATCAATGAATAACTAAGGTGCTACAACTATAACCGTGACGGCGAACCTATGACACGCGTAGCCATTTTCGATGACACCAGGCCGCATGCGGCCGCAGACCAGAGAAGTATGGGGCCACATGCTGAGGACATTTCATCCTCGGCTCCTGCACGGCTAGGTGCAGTAGCCGAGAATAAAACATTTGCTGCAGTGTAGACACTCTGTGCCAGAGGTCTGTAGGCCAAAACAACAGAACTCCGGCACAGAGTGTCTAGTTCTGGGACTTCCGGTTAGGCCGTTTTTCTCCAAGTGACACACCACCCGAGCTATGCTCGGTTTTTTGGCGAATTTTGACACACCAAACTCAAAAGATTGCCCATTACTGAACTATAAGATGATGCTTCTTATCCCTCTCCCTTCCTGTCTCTGTCTCTCTCTCTCTCTCTCACTAAAAAAAAAATGAAAGAAAGAAAGAAAAGAAGATATCATATGAAAGTCGCTGGGTAAAGCCCCTGGCCCATCCTAAGTGTGTCTGCCCTAAAGCCTGCTTTCCTGCTACGGCAGCAGGCGCTGTATAAACCCCATTTATGCATAATCCAGTGTCACCCTGCACACTGCTATTTCACCTACCAGTGCAAGCAGCTCCAGGTATCCAACGCACCCTTCAGGCATTACAAAAATGGCCTCTTTGGAAGGCACATGCCAGAGATCTCAAGCACAGAGTCCTGTTCACAGACTGCTGACTGGAAGCAAGGCACAGGGACAGTGCCCTCAGCGTCCCTGAGAGAAGCATGGGGAGTCCTTGCTCATCATACCTAACTAACGAGGACAGGACTCTACTTTACCGAGAGTTGAGAATAAAGAAAATTCTGAAATTGCAAGTATGTCATTTAAAACACAAAGACTGCGGGGTGTCCTTGGCAAAAATGAAGTCACAGCCATGGTTCGTCACCTGCCCTGCAGGAACGTTCCTCTTTTCTAGGACGATGATGGTTCTCTGCACTGCGAATGTGAGCATTCCACAGAAAGTAAGTTCCCCCTGAGGTATTATTATTTTCCTTTACTATTATTATATATAATAATATTATCAATGTTATTACATACAGTATAATAATATATAATAAAACAATCATTTATATTTCCATTATTTCCTTATTATGTATAACATTGTATTCTATGTTAGAAATGTTAAAATATATAATAAAACAATTATTACCACCTATTATTTCCATTATTTATTGTTATTATTATTGAAGTGTGTCCCATTAAGTATTTTTATTATTTGTATTAAAGAAATATTTGCTTGTTAAACCCAGCCATGTTATAAACACCACCAGTTATTACACTTTTAATATTCTCAGCCAACCTCCTCACACCACTACAACATCTCTGTCTGTTATATTTGAAGGCATGAAAATAGCAACTCACACCTGCCTTTCAGTTTGTTCTCCTCAGCTCCCCCAATGGCCAGCAGAGAAATCAGATAGTTAAAATAAATGCCAAACTCATTACAAAGGCAGATGCTTTTGTGCAGGAAAAAAAAAGCACCACTATTCAAAAGGTAAGGAAAAGCACACTTTTTAAAATGTTGTTATAATCAGACCTGGCCAGATAGCTCGGTGGTAGAGCATCATCTTCAAGTGCAGAGGTGGCCAGTTTGATTCCCATTCAGGGCACGTACAGGAACAGATCAATATTCCTGTGTGTGTCTCTCTCCCTTCCTCCCTCTAAAATCAATGAAATAAACATTCTTTAAAAAGTTATTAAAATCACAGTGTGGTGATTGCCAGGAGGGATGGGGAGGTGGAGAAAAGTGGGGGGGGATAAATGGTGATGGACAAATACTTGAGTTGGGGGGGTGAACACACAGTACAATGTATGGAGATACATTGTAGAACTGGGCACCTGAAAGCTGTGTAGTTATATTAACTAGTGTCGCCATAATAAATTCAATAAAAAGAAAAAAATAGTTGTTAAAGTCAAAAGCAAACGTTAGGTAGATTTCAGTTTTTGCTCATTTAAATTCAAGGCAAATGGACACAATGGCAGAAGAAATACAAATGGAATGATGAGGTAACAAACTCTTGCCAAAGTGTAGGTAAAGTTAGGATGCACAGTTACAGAGCCATGGGAGAATAAACAACCAAGTCTAAGCAGCAGCAAAGAGAAAAGCAAACACATAAATCCGGTCCCGTGAGAAACCCATGGCGAATATTAAAGCTTCTTCCAGAATGCTGATGAACAGGATGTGGACATTAAAGCAACCAGAGACAGAAAATAGTACCTGTGGTGATCAAAGACCAACATCCTAACAAACAAACAAAGAAAACAGTTTTTAACTGTACTAGAAATTTTGCTGAGCTGACGTCAGATCTCTGCACACAGAATGAAAGGTTCATTTCAGGCAAAATCACTAAAAAGAAACCCTCACGAGAAACCTCACAGGCATGAGTTCTAAATACAAAGATTTAGAACTAATCCTACAAGCTGCCAGATAGGAAAAACATAGCTGAGTACAAACTAAGAAAATTGTTCAGGCCAAAGATGACTTTATTGATTTCATCTGTTATTCTACTTTGCTATTCCTAATTTTGTACTTTAACATTAAGACTTTTAAAATATTGTATTTTAATTATTTTCCAGATAACTTACAATCACAGATTTTATTTCTTCTTTGACTCAGCAACTGACTTAGGAGAGAGGCTTATTGCAATTTACAAATAGCTGTATATACTTAATTTCTAATTTTGCTACATGTCTTGTTTTAATTGCACTGATATAAAAAAATGAGGTATATATCTCTATTGTGGGACATTTACAGTTTTTCCTTGTGAACTAATATATTGTAATTTTTTAGACCTTTCCCATGGGGTTTTTGAAAAGACATGTTTTCTGCTCGGAAAGCATGTAATTCAATATACACCTATTAGATCAACTGTGTTGAATATCTTTCAAATGATAACCATCTTGTTGAAATCGCCTTTTTAATTACAATAGTTTTTGAGTTGACTTTCTTACATTTTAGATTGATCACGATTTCTTCAAATAATTATATTTTCTTCTCTTTCTTTGTGCTCTTTCTCCCACTATTGCTTTTTATTTTCTTATTGCATTGGCTAGGTGTGCCAGTTTAACACTCAGATTTATCATATGATACTACTATCCCCCTTCCACACTTCTTATTTTTTCTCTTCCTTTCTTTTTGTGACAGAGACAGAAAGAGAGACAGAGAGAAGGACAGATGGGGACAGAGAAGCAGAAAGGGAAAGAGATGATAAGCATCAATTCTTCATTGCAGCACCTTAGTTGTTCACTGACTGCTTTTTCATATGTGCCTTGACCAGGGGGCTAAAGCAGAATGAGTGACCCCATGCTCAGGCAAGGAAAATCTCTTAATGAATATTATCAACCAGCATCATACTTAGTGTTACTATATCTTATTGAAATGTGGAAGGGGAGCCTGACCAGGTGGTGATGCAGTGGATAGAGAATTGAACTGGGATGCGGAGGAGCCAGGTTTGAAACCCCAAGGTCGCCAGCTTGAGCACGGGGTTGCTGGCTTGAGCATGGAATCATAGACATGACCCCGAGGTCGCTGGCTTGAGCAAGGGGTCACTCACTCAGCTGTAGTGTCCCCACTCCCCACCCCTGGTCAAGGCACATATGAGAAAGCAGTCAATGAACAACTAAGGGGCTGCAACAAAGAATTGATGCTTCTCATCTCTTTCCCTTCCTGCCTCTCTGTCCCTATGTGTCCATCTCTCTGTCTCAAAAAAAAAGAGAGATGTTCTTTGTAGTCTTATTATGCTAAAAAGTTACTGATTAGTATTTTATGAAGGATTTTACTACATGCCTTTCTGACAACTATTGAGACAATTCTACAATCTGTTAATGATTGAATTTCTTTTAAGTGAGAAGAGGAGAGATAGAAAGACAGACTGCTTCCTGCATGTTCCCTGACTGGGATCCACCCAGCAAGCCCCATCTGAGGCTGATGCTCAAATCAACTGAGCTATCATCAGAGCCTGAGGCTCACACTTGAACCAACCAACTCACTGGCTGTGAGAGGGGAATAGAGTGAGAAGGGGGAGAAGAAGGGAGAGAGGGAGGGGAAGAGAAGCAGATGGTTGCTTCTCCAGTGTGCCCTGACTAGAGACCAAACCCGGGACTTCTACACATCAGGCTGAGGCTCTATCCACTGAGCCAACTAGCCAAGACCTAATGATTGAATTTTTAATCTTCTGTAATCATGACTAAAGTTTAAATTACTTTTTCATCTATGACAAACCACACTTGGTCACCTAAAAAGAAAAAACTGCTAGGTTCCATTTATTAATATTTTATTTAGAATTTTAGCATATGGTTCATGACATTAGAGTATATAGTTCCCCTTTCTGGGTTATCTTTGATATTTTGTTAAAGAACCCACATAATGCATTGTCAATTGTTGCCATAAAAATTACGATCAGGCTTAATGTTATTATCAGTTCACAATCTATATTTTATAAACTGTCTCAGCTGTAGAAAAAGCATTGTCATAAAACAAACAAACAAAAAGTAACAACTCTTGCTTCAGAGACTCACTGTTCCCTCTATACTGAGAGGGTCACCACACTTTCCCCCAGTCTGAATACCAACTTTTAATACATGTCTGCCTGCAATGTCTACTTCTCATATGCCATTCCAGATGTGTCACCAGCAGGGGACCCTGGACCATGTTGTGGTTGTCCAGGTCACTTTCCCGCCTTTTCCTGGGCACTAAGCCAAGCAAATGATCTAAAAGAGATGTCAAAAAGAATACATTTTCACTCATGTGAAATTCAGGATCATGCACTCTGTTTTATGAATTATGAGTACTGTCAACAAACTAGAGTATATTTTAAAATAAAGTCATCCCCCGTAAATATAGAGAAACACCATTTCGTCCAAACTGTGAGATAGCTTCCATCAGACAAAGCTCAGCGAGTATGGCACAACCGTTTGAAAGATCTGCAGTAAGCCTGACCTGTGGTGGCGCAGTGGGATAAAGTGTCGACCTGGAACGCTGAGGTCACCGGTCGAAATCCCAGGCTTGCCTGGTCAAGGCACATGTGGGAGTTGATGCTTTCTACTCCACTCCCTTTCTCTCTCTTTCCCTCTCTCTCTCTTCCTCTCTCTCCTCTCTAAAATGAGTAGTCTTTTAAAATTATAAAAAAGAAAAGAAAGATTTGCAGTAAAATGTGGCATACAGCAGAGTGAGTTGTTTTCCAAATCTCTGGACCCGCACACTGTCTCTGATGAATCAAGATGATATTAAATTCCACCCACAGAATGTGTGCAGCCCACAAAAACGTCAAAGTGCTGTGGACTTAGCACCAGGACCCGATTTCCAATCACACCTAGAAGCAACTCCGTCACTCCCCACCAAGGTCAGGACCCACGTGGAAGACACCCAAGCCTAAGTCCCTCATCGCACAGAGACAGCTGTCCTCTCTACTTCTTTCTGCTCTGTCAACACCTCCACCATGGCGTTCCCTTAAGATTAGTTCGGTCCATTTGCCTCCCCTGCTGAGCCGGGGGCTAGCAGCAAACAGAAGCTGTCCTGTTACTCATTTTACCCCCGCAAGCTGTCTGCTGAAGGGCAAATTCAGAGCATTTTTGTCCAGAAGAGTTGAAGGAGACATTTTACATCACACCTCCCATTTTCCTCTTGCAATTACACCCAGCCGGTAAATTTAACGAAACACAAAAAATGGTTAAGATGTGGCAAGTTGTAATAAATGCCAGTGCAGGAATTCCTGAAACGTGGGTTTCCCAAAAACAATGAAGCATTGTGCTCTCTCCAAGGGCCATCACTAACCCAGTCCGTTCTGACAGATTCTAATAAACCAAATGTCGTGTGTGACAATATTCATTACCTGTGCTCACAGTATCCATTACCTGTCCGAATGACACCATCTCCTAAACTGGCAGTTTCTAAAGAAACTTACTCCTTCAACACAAAAAAACGACCAACAGGCACATGTGATGTTCTGTTGGAAATCCCGCCCTACACAAGAAGCAGAAAGATAATCTAGCACAAACAAGGAAAAGTCCATAAATTCCATGAAACGTCAATGGAATAAAACTAATGGGTTTATGGAATATAATCAACTGGTTAAAACAGAGCTGCTATTGTTTTTACAGATTCTAATATGGTTCTAATCCAAACTTATTAATAAGTGCAAAAGCAATAGCCCAAGTATACATCATTGTCCATTATTCTTCAAACAGAATAGAATTTTCTGGGAAAATCTATTTTTAAGAAATAACACTGATTCCAACCTGTTCATTTAAATCCCACGTATGCTTTGGTCTGACCAAGGAAGCATAGTAGATAGATGAAAATATACAGTGATGACTCATTGATCAGACACCAGTCAGGAAATGAGTTCTTTTCCCAGAAATGAACGGTTCCCTTCAGCATATCACTTTCCGTTTAACTCTTTTTAAATGGAAAGAATCCATCACAGCCTTTAAGGAAGAGACCTGGAAAATAAATCTAACACCTTCTCTGTGCTCGGCTACATTTCTGGAAACTCCCATCCCTATGAACGCCATGAGTCAGTCCACTGTGACACTACATGCTATATAGCCTCTGAGCTTCGGGGTCCACGGAGCCGACTTCTGCTCTGCTGTGAAGCTGTACTGTGGCTTTTCCTTTTTTAATATATTCTGATCAGAGCTCTACTCTTTTTAAATTTTTTATTTATTGATTTTAGTGAAAGAAGGAAGAAAGAGGAAGAGAGAAAGGAGCATCGGTCTATTTCTGGACATGCTGTGACCAGGGATTGAACTGGCAACCTCTGCACTTCAGGACGAAGCTCTAACCAACTGAGCCATCCAGCCAGGACATGCTGTGGTTTCCTTTACACTCGTCTCCAACCAGTTCCTGCCCTCCTCCCCCACCCCTTGCCCCAGGCCCAGGAGGAGCCTCCAGCCTCAGCCCTCCTTAGGTTACCTCCTAGGTTTTGGATGTCATTTCTGATTCCACCCTGTAGGCGGCATTCCTGGAGTTTTGCCTGTAAAATTGATTGGTTGGGTGCATCCTAGGTGACTAGTGCTCTTGGTCTTAGCAACTAACACCGTCTCTGGGCAGTCAGTACTCATAAGTGACTCAGTATCTTCTATAACAGTGGTTCTTAACCCGGGTTCTATCGAACCCTAGGGGTTCGATGAGTCGGTCTCAGGGGTTCGGAGAAGCCTCTGCCGCGGAGGCCAGAATAAAGTAATACCGTCATTTGTTGTGAGTTCATGGACTTTGTTGGTTTTGTTCTTTGAGCAAGGTGATGTTCATGCACGGCTCATTCTGTGCACCAGTAAAAAAACATATACCTATGTCTTAAATTTGGAAAAAAAAATCATATTTTATTTATCACTAAAGAAGGGTTCGGTGAATGTGCATATGAAACTGGTGGGTTTGGTACCTCAGAAAAGGTTAAAAACTGCTGTTCTATAATGTTTCATGACTTTCTGTAAATAAGATTTTTCATTTCAGTTTTTAGACATTATCCATCCCTTAAAGAAAAACAATTAGGACCTGCAAGTTACCTCCACTAGGTTACCTGCTCTGTGACAGCTCTGTCCCTGAGAGATTAAAGAAAAAACCATAGTCCTAGGGCAGTGATGGGCAATCTTTTGAGCTTGGCGTGTCAAAATTCGCCAAAAAACCGAGCATAACTCGGGTGGTGTGTCACTTAGAGAAAAACGGCCTAACCGGAAGTCCCAGAACTAGACACTCTGTGCCGGAGTTCTGTTGTTTTGGCCTACAGACCTCCGGCACAGAGTGTCTACACTACAGCAAATGTTTTATCCTCAGCTACTGCACCTGGCCGTGCAGGAGCCGAGGATGAAACGTCCTTCTTGGCATGCGGCCCCATACTTCTCTGGTATGCGGCCGCATGCGGCCGCGTATCGTTGAAAATGGCAATGCATGTCAGTGCTGACACGCCATGTCATAGGTACGCCATCACGGTCCTAGGTGATCTTTTTCAAATTGAGCTCCACAGAAGTGCAGTATTTACTCCCAGTGAATTTTTAATGCAGACTATCCATTTCAGAAATAATCCGAAAAATTAAGCATATTATGGCATATCTGAGGGTAGGGACAACCTACATCCAAGTGATATCCCTGTTCCCTTTTGTATTTGTGTTGACGATTGTTTTCAAGTTGATCACCCAAAGTGATTGGGTTTTATGTTCAAGGCAATCCTTCTCTCATGCGAGGGTGCGAGTTCTCAGGTCTGAGTGTTATTGCAAGGGAACATTTCTAGGGGCTTCCCTGCCCAAGTCAAACATCTCCAACCTCAATTTTTTTGTACCTTCTTAATAACAAAATATATTCTATTAAGTGATTTAACATGAGCCATTTTAATGAGTTAAATTATGGTTTCTTTTTTATTTTCTTTCTTTTTCATTTTTAAGTGAGAGGAGGGGAAATACTGAGGCAGACTCCTATATGTGCCCCGACCAGGATCCACCCAACAGGCCCCATCTAGGGCCAATGCTCAGACCAACCAAGCTATCCTCAGCACTTGGGGCTGACACTCCAATGAACTGAGCCACTGACTGTGGGAGAGGAAGAGAGAGAAGGGGGAGAGGGAGAGGAAGAGAAGCAGATGGTCGTTTCTCATGTTTGCCCTGACCAGAAATCAAACCCAGGACATCCATACATCATGCTGATGCTCTATCCACTGAGCATTCAATGAATCAGGAACTTGATAAACATTTCAAACCTTCTAAGTAGTCAAACTTTTCATTTTCTATTCATTGTAAGCTTCTCCATCAGAAATATTTCTCATATTTTTATAGTCTTTTTATGATTTATTTTTTATTTAACTCTTCAATCCATCTAGAATTTTTTTGGCATATGGTACAGATTTAAATTAATTTTCTCTAAATAATTAACCAATAGACCCAATACTACTTATTGGATATATTAAGTTTATATTTACTGAAGCACTTGAGGTTATAGGTTTACCTCTCAACAAAAATTGGTTACATTATAATTTTTTTGAGATAGTCTCATTTTTATTTCCTACAAAGTAATTATATTTCTCATTTCCTCTCTGATCAATATTCTTTAGAAAAACAGAATATTTAAAATTTCTAAGTGTTTATAGTTTCTTGCTTTAAATATATTTTCTTACTGTTTATTTGGATTACTTAGACTCAGAGAATATAACCTCCACATCTTAATTTTTCTATTTTTGCATTTCCTAAATTCTTTTTTTTTATTAGAATGTAATACACCTTAGAGTCAACATGTATATTTAGTAGTATTTTTGGAATTTTTTTCACAAAAGCATTTAGTAAATCACTATTGTCTTACAGAATTTTTGTAATATCTTCTTCTCTACCAGCTGATGTCTTTGCTCATTTTTGAGGACATGGTGGGCTCTCTGAGGTCTGTATAATAGCTACCATCTCCTCCTCATGATTTTGCTTCCCTGCCCTTTTCCTCTGTTTCTGAACTTCTGATATTTGTTTTCCCAGCGTCAGTTTTCTACTGAATCCAGAATGCTTGGTACCCCTGCACCTTGACTTCATCTACACGACGCCTCCCCTTCTCCAGGCTAAGCTCAGCTCTGCCTGCTGTGCTGCCTGATGGTGCAGGCCAGTCTCACAGAGACATCCTCTCAGAAACAAGTCTGGTCCTTGTAAATCTTTCTGCAGGGAGGAATATCTAAGAGTGTCTGGAGAACTGGAGGTCCCCTCCTCTCACACTGCAATACATTTTATAGGTTCTGTGATGTAGCTTGTTTAGACTTATTATTATTATTTAAGTTGATTTTAGAG
The DNA here is from genome assembly GCA_037038555.1 of Rhynchonycteris naso. Lineage (NCBI taxonomy): Eukaryota > Metazoa > Chordata > Mammalia > Chiroptera > Emballonuridae > Rhynchonycteris > Rhynchonycteris naso. Next base: position 226,031,693 of record CM072999.1, read on the forward strand.
CCATGATGGTGAACCTATGACAAGCATAGCCATTTTTTATGACATGCGGCTGCATACCAGAGAAGTATGGGGCTGCATGCCAAGAAGGACATTTCATCCTCGGCTCCTGCACGGCCAGGTGCAGTAGCCAAGGATAAAACACTTGCTGTAGTGTAGACACTCTGTGCCGGAGGTCTGTAGGCCAAAACAACAGAACTCCGGCACAGAGCGTCTAGTTCTGGGACTTCCGGTTAGGCCGTTTTTCTCTAAGTGACACACCACCCGAGTTATGCTCGGTTTTTTGGTGAATTTTGACACACCAAGCTCAAAAGATTGCCCATCACTGTTTTAGAGAGTGAAGAAAGGAGAAAGAGAGAGAGAAAGACATCAGTTTGTTGTTTCACCTATTATGCATTCATTGGTTGACTACTATATTTACTCTGACCAGGGAGTAAACCTGCAATCTTGGTGTATCAGGACAATGCTCAAACCAGCCAGGGCTAGACTTCTTTAAAGAGATTAATCTATCTAGAATTTAGAATTGGATTAAAACGGAATAGGAATTGAATGGGGTGGGAGGATGCTGCGGGGGGTCTCCAAGAGACCCTTGGGGAAAGTCACCTTATTTACCCCTATTCTTGACTAAGGGCTCTCTGAGTCTGAATCACCAGTGTGTGCATGTGGGACGACATGACCATGAAGTCCACCACCAATAAATGTCCACGACCGTGAAGACACACCAGGTGTTCTATGGCACTGCTGGCCCTGTGACTCTAGTTGTTTCTAATATTTCCAGCACTGATGTAGACAGCATAGCCACAACAGCTCACAAATGGCAGACAAAACAGAACATCAGGGCGAAAACCTCTGTCAGCCAAGTGTCCCAATCCTAGGGAGGCGACTTTATCAACTTAAAAGGTATCTGTGTTGCTTCTCAGTGAATTCTAACATTAAAAAATTAAAATATAAAAACTGCTAACTACACTGTACAGGAAAATAAAATGATTTCCTATGCTCATCATCTGAACCTAGGAAAGAACAGAATGTATTTTGCATTTATTTTTTAGGCTGCTTCCTCTAATATTCTACAACAAAACTTGGCAAGTTTGATGAAGTTTTTTTTTTATTTTAACTTAAAAACTATGAGTGGGCTATTTTAAGGTTTACAACTAAGAAAAAAATATGCTTTTAAAACATTTTGGCGAAAGGTTTACACCAAGTTCATGACATTACAAACCCATGTCTTCAATGAGTTGAACTTGGGACACATCTAATGTGCTAAGAGCACTAGCTTATAATGGGGCAGGAAAGTCAGCCTCTTCAAGTTAGACACAGAATAGATTCTTGTGAAATATGCTCATGTTAGCACAGTTCTGCTGCCAACAGCAAGGCACACACTGTCTTTAGTTTAGTGCTCAGCATAGCTGTTCAGACTGTCATGTCCACTAACACAGACTAACCTTTGTGAATGCTGGCATCCAAAAATGCCTTTGTCACCCACCTCTAAATAACTTTTTTTATTTTTATTCAGATTCATTTATTGATTGATTTTTTTTTAGAGAGGAGAAGGGGGGGGAAGAGAGAGAGAGAGAGGGAGAGAGGAAGGAAGGAGGAGAGGAGCAGGAAGCATCAACTCACAGCAGCTGCTTCTTGCATGTGCCTTGACCAGGCAAGCCCAGAGCTGCGAACCGGCAATGTCACCCACCAAGTCAATACTTCTCAAACATGTTCCGGTGCCAGAATGTACAAAACACCACAGATGCTTTTACAAAACATGGAATACTGTAACACTGAGTACCATGGAATGTTTTACACCTGTGCAATACTAATAAATTACACAGTATCTCACTGTACCTCTGATTTTGGACTAAATCAAAACCTATTTTAAATTGCATTTTATTGCAGCAAAGAGGTCAGGGGACAAACATTTCAGAACTACCTCTAGAAGAAAGATCTTATTGTAAAATGCTTTACTGCCAATTAATTTTTTTCCTGTGAATTTAATATTTTTTAAAATGTATTTTTGTTTTTTAGAAAGGTAGAGAGAGAAAAACAAGAACATCAAGCTGCTCCTGTATGCACCCTGACCAGGGATTGAACCAGTAACCTCTGTGCTCTGGGAAGATGCTCCAACCAACTGAGCTAACCAGACAGGATTTTTTTGTTTGTTTTTTGTTTTGTTTTGTTTTGTTTTTAGAGAGACAGAGAAATGAGGGAGGAGGGTGAAGGTGAGGGGAAGCATTCATCTGTTGTTCCATTCAGTCGTGCATTCACTGGTTGCTTCCCGTGTGTGCCCTGACCAGAAATGGAATCCACAACCTTGTCATTTCACCTCGATGCTCTTAACAGATTGAGCTAACCGACCTTACCAGTATTTTTTAAATTTGATATCATTTTTGTTTAAGATAAAACACCTCCAGATTTTTTACAGATAACTCAGAAGGTTTTTACTTAATTTCTTGTCTCTACATCTGTGTCTCCTCTCTCCCACACCAAGAGCCTGGGTTCTCAAGAACGCCAGAGACAAAAACTTACATTATCACCTGTGGCCCTGGCCATACAGGCTGGCTCAGTGGTAGAGCATCAGCCTGATGTGTGGATGTCCCGGGTTTGATTCCTAATCAGGGAACACAGGAGAAGCACCCATCTGTTTCTCTACCCTTCCACCTCTCACTTCTCTCTCCCCCTCTCGCTCCCCCTCCTGCAACCATAGCTCAATTGGAGCAAGTTGATCCCGGGTGCTGAGGATGGCTCCGTGGGCTCTGCCTCAGATGCTAAGAAGAGCTTGGTTGCTGAGCAATGGAGCAACACCCCAGATGGGCAGAGAATCATCCCCCAGTGGGCTTGCTGGGTGGATCCCTATTTGGGGCACATGCAGAAGTATGTCTCTCTGTCTCCCCTCCTCTCACTGAATTAAAAAAATTAAAAAATTTAAAAAATGATCACCTGTGCATTGTTCATCTACCTAACTCCATACCACACAGCAGTACCAGAAGAGCACTGCCCATTCTACCATCAACAATACAGTTACACTAAAATGTGCTATAATTTTATTTCTAGTTCTTTTTGTCCTTGGATGTCCCCACCTACAGTTAAATTAATATGTGTTACAGTCACTTGGAATTATTATTCTGTATAGTTAATGCCATCAACTAAAAACACAATTTTGGGGGGGGGGGTATTACTTTTATTTCTGACCTTTAGTGATTGGACATTTTTAATCTATTTTTACAATTCTGTAAAATATAAATATTTGCATGGTTCCAAAGTCAAGGTAGAAGCAGGTGTATACAAAGCAGCTTGGCTTCCGTCCCTCTCGTCTACACCTTATTATCTCCCCCTCTTCTTTTCAACTCTTCACATAGTTCGTCCCACCTTGTACAGGGCCTGCTAATCATCTCCTGTCAATTTCAGCATCTGCCCTGCTGAAGCAAGCGGGGAGAAGCGTTTTGAGGAGTAGCCGTAATTATAACGCACGTGCGATGTCTGACCCAGTTCCTGTACATGGAAGTTGTTTAATAAAGGGCTGCTATAATCTTAAGTCTTCCCTGAAAAAGAAAAACCTCTCTCCCCCAGTTTTCAAGATTGGAATTTCAGGCCTCACTTTGGATACAATCCTATTTCGTATCCCACACCCTCACAACCCACACAGTGCAACCCCTGGTACAGCACGGAGACCCAGGCAGTAGCTACCGAGGGAATGACTGGCTGGCTCTGAATGAATGAATGGTGCTCCGGAAGCCCACAGCTGCTGCAAACACAGGCTACAAATGCAAGTGACCTCAGCCCAGGTCGTTATAATCTTTCATGAAAATAGCATGTTTTTCCATAGAACTTGGCTACATACTTAATGCACACACATATGTAATGTATCATATACATTTTAATGTAGCAGGAACCTAATACAAAAGCAAAGGTCTGGGTCAAAATGCTTGACTTTTCCTAATTAGAAAGAAAAATTCGCTCAACTATTTCGAACTTTGCAGAATTAAAGACCTGTCAGCCTTAAGTCCCCAAGGAAGGGATTAAGAGAAGGACTCGTCCACACAATGTGCAGTCCCGTCCTTGCTGATGGTCAGCCACGTGTGGAGAGCAGACAGTGAAAAGCAGAGCAGCCCATGTCCAGAATGAAGAAAAACCCGGTCCCTCTCCCAGCCTCTGGATGAACAGTGGTTGGAAGGAAGATTATTTCTTTGCAGTTGCAGGTAGAGAGTAAAAAATAGAAATGAATACATATACATACAGGCAGTCTCCTGGTTATGAAGGTTTAATTTTTTTTTCTTTTTTTACAGAGACAAAGAGAGAGTGTCAGAGAGAGGGATAGATAGGGACAGACAGACAAGAACAAAGAGAGATGAGAAGCATCAATCATCAGTTTTTCGTTGCGACACCTTAGTTCAGGGGTTGGGAACCTATGGCTCGCAAGCCAGATGTGGCTCTTTTGATGGCTGCATCTGGCTCGCAGACAAATCGTTAATAAAAAAAATAATAACGTTAAAAATATAAAACATTCTCATGTATTACAATCCATTTCCTACCGCTCGTGCTTATGGTTGCGGGTGGCTGGAGCCAATCACAGCTGTCCTCCGGGACAACACCAAATTTTTATTAAATAATGCATAATGTACACGGGTCTTTGTGAGGTCAGAAAGTAAACTTCCCTCCTTTTAATCAAGTAGTCAGCTAGCTAATTGCAGAAACCCTTTTGACGAAGAAGATGGATAAAAGAAAAAAAGATGAGGAGTATCGTACTTTTCAGCAGGAATGGACAGAGGAATTCACCTTTGTGGAGAGAGCAGGTTCTGCAGTGTGTCTAATATGCAATGATAAAATTGCATCGATGAAACGGTCAAATATAAAGCGGCACTTCTACACACGCCATACTATATTTGCATGGAAATATCCAGCAGGGGACAGCAGGAAGAAAGCATGTCAAGAGCTACTGTGCAGAGTGCAAGCTAGTCAGCAGCAACTCCATGTTTGGACCCAACAAGGTGACTGGAATTCGGCTAGCTGTGCTGGTGCTTTAGCAATTGTGAGAAACGGAAAGCCATTCACAGATGGGGAGTATGCTAAAACATTCATGCTTGATGTTGCCAATAAACTTTTTGACGACTTTTCAGATAAAGATAAGATAATCAAATGAATAAAAGACATGCCTCTGTCGGCAAGAACTATTCACAATCATACCATCATGATGGCAAATCAAATTGAGGCAACACAAGTGAAGGACATAAATGAAGCACCATTCTTTTCTCTCACTTTGGATGAGTCAACAGATGTAAGCCATTTATTCCAGTTCAGCATGATTGCAAGGTATGCTGTCGGTGACACACTACCTGAGGAAAGTCTTGCTGTTTTGCCTATGAAAGAGACAACAGAAGGGGAGGATTTATTCAAGTCTTTCACTGGGTTCACTAAAGAAAAAAATCTACCGATGGATAAACTTATTTCGGTGTGTACTGATGGTGCTCCGTGCATGGTGGGGAAAAACAGAGGATTCGTAGCACTTCTTCATGAACAGGAAAAGAGACCTATCCTAAGTTTTCACTGCATCCTACATCAGGAGGCGCTTTGTGCTCAGATGTGTGGCGAGCAGCTTGGTGAGGTGATGTCGCTGGTCATTCTGGTGGTCAACTTTATTGTTGCCCGAGCTTTAAATAATCACCAGTTTAAAACACTGATGGGTGAAGTTAGGAATAATTATCCTGGTCTGCTTCTGCACAGGAATGTATGTTGGTTGTCAAGACAGAAGGTGCTCAGCTGTTTCACGGCTTGTCTGAGTGAAATTTGGACTTTTCTTGAAATGAAAAATGTCAAGCATCCTGAGTTAGCTAACACTGAGTGGCTCCTGAAGTTCTACTATCTCGTGGACATGACTGAACATTTGAACCAGCTTAATGTGAAAATGCAAGGCATTGGAAATACTGTCTTATCCCTTCAACAAGCAGTGTTTGCATTTGAAAACAAGCTAGAACTCTTCATTGCCGACATTGAAACAGGTCGTTTACTACACTTTGAAAAACTGGGAGAGTTTAAAGATGCATGCACAGCAAGTGACCCTGCTCAACATCTTGATCTCTAGCAGCTAGCAGGCTTCACATCTAATCTCCTGCAGTCAGTCATTCAAAGCGCGCTTTGGAGAATTTCGTGAGAGCACTCGTCTTTTTAAGTTCATCACCCATCCACACGAGTGTGCAGTGGACAGCGCCGACCTGAGTTACATCTCCGGTGTCTCCATCAGAGATTTTGAGATACAAGCTGCTGACCTGAAGGCCTCAGACATGTGGTGAATAAGTTCAAGTCACTGAATGAAGATTTGGAAAAACTTTCACAACAGCAAGCAGAGTTGGCGAGCAAACACAAGTGGGGAGAAATGAAAAACTTCAACCCACAAACCAGCTGATTGTCAAAACTTGGAACGCACTTCCCATCACATACCACACACTGCAAGTCACATACCACACACTGCAGCATGTGAGTATTGCTGAATTGACAATGTTTGGCTCTACGTACGCATGTGAGCAGTCTTTCTCACATCTAAAGAACGTTAAGACCAACCTACGATCACATTTAATGGATGAAAGTCTCAACGTCTGCATGAAGCTTAACCTCACCACGTATCAACCAGACTACAAAGCCATCAGCAAAACCATGCAGCACCAGAAGTCGCATTAATGGTAAGAGGTACTTTATTCATCATTGGTTAGCAACAACATAACAACATTATTAAAAAGAATTCAGACTTATTGTACTTTAATAAAAGTGTTGGTCTTACGTAAAATGCACACATTTACTTGTATTTAGTGTTAAACATATTGTATGGCTCTCACTGAATTACATTTTAAAATATGTGGCGTTCATGGCTCTCTCAGCCAAAAAGGTTCCCGATCCCTGCCTTAGTTGTTCATTGATTGCTTTCTCACATGTGCCTTGACCGCGGGCCTTCAGCAGACCGAGTAACCCCTCGCTCAAGCCAGTGACCTTGGGTCCAGGCTGACGAGCTTTGCTCAAACCAGATGAACCCGCATTCAAGCTGGCAACCTCCGAGTCTCGAACCTGGGTCTTCTGCATCCCAGTCCGATGCTCTATCTACTGCGCCACCGCCTGGTCAGGGTTAAGTTGAATTTGTATGTAAATTGGCACAGGTACATTTACATATTAAATACAACTTAGATGTTTGTCTTAACATATATTTACTTTTACCTCTCTATGCATATAAATAATTAAACATTTTCTTTTTTTTTAAGATTTTATTTATTGACTTTAGAGAGAGGAGAGAGAATGGTGGAGTAGGAACAGGAAGCATCAACTCATAGTAGTTGCTTCTCATAGGTACCTTGACTGGGCAAGCCCAGGATTTCGAACCAGTGACCTCAGCATTCCAGGTCAATGCTTTATCCACTGTGCCACCACAGGTCAGGACTTGAACATTCTCAAACCTTAGACCTTAGACAATCTTGGATGATGCAGAAGATGATGGACATGTTAGGGAGGATGGGACTGTGTTAGAGAGTCAGGGTCTGATTCTGCCGCTGGCCTCCGTTGCCTGAAGCAAGCATCACGGGAGGTTTGTACAGACCTTTTCTTTTTCTCAACATAAATGGCCCTACAGGGTCTCAGGTCTTTGGTGACTGCACGGTAAACTTTCGTGAACCTCTCTGTGTCAGGATCTTGCTCCTCTAACTTTGCCAACAGCTAACTCTTTTATAGAAAACTTTTTTGGTTCTGGAGTTTCTGGGTCCTTGTTTTCTTCTCTAAATGCTGTCTTCTGCTGCTCTAGTTCTATAAGGTCTTCATTGGTTAGTTCTTTGCCATGGGAGTTGAGTGACTCTATGGTATCATTTTCACTGAGGTCCAACTGCATTTGATTACCAACAGCCCTTACTGTGCTCCATTCGTAAGTACAAGTTGTGCGTAAATTGGATGTTTGTAACTTGGGGACTTAGTGTATAGCAAAGTCTCACAGGCTCACTCTAGAATTGCTCTTACCCCAGCCAGAGAGAGAAGGCTCCCATGTGCACGTACAGTTACAAAACGTAGATGAATCCTTGGGGCCATAAGCCAGGGTGCTCTCCAAAGAGCAGGAGGAAATCACTCTGGGCTGAGACCTTCCCCAAACTGGGAAGTGCAGGGAGCACAGACATTCAGTGAAGAGCGTGGCATGTCCAGGGCCTGACACAGTTTGTCAAGGTCAAGAAGGGCCTGAGCTCAGCTTGGCCAGAGCACAAAGCACTCAGAGCAATGTGGATGAGGAAACACAGGGAACTGGACCAGCTACATGGGGCCTTGAGACACTTCAGAGGAAGAAACAAAGGGGACCCACTAAAGGTTTGTGACAAAGGACATACTTTCAGCAAACAAATGTTCATTGGGCATTTACTAGGCACCAGGTCAGGGAGTACAGCTGAGACTCTAGTGATAAAAAGACCCAGCAGTCCCTGCTCCTAAGGGGCTCAGAACCCAGTGGATGAGTCAGGGGAGAAAATAAGTCCTGTGCCAGGAGCAGAGGACAGGGAATTAACGTGAGGACCTTGGAGGGAGGAAGGGGGGGAGGGAGGGAAGATTTGATGAAAAAAGTATGCTGTTAAATCCAGATCTGGGAAGGGAGGTGCACATTATGTTATGTAATGGACATTCACTTTTACATAACTCACATGTACTCCTATAAGCAGCCCAGAGTCTCAACTTTAGAAGTAGAAACCAGCCTGAGACATTTGTGAGTGTGTGGGAATGACGGACGTAGTTGGAACGGTTTCTGGGAAGAGGCAATAATCAAAGCCATCAGTCACTGTCATGGGCTGTCATTGCTGACCCTGGGACATGAGGTTCAGCAGAAAATGTTCCAAACCTCAGATCCTGGATCACGTTTTCTCAAAATGGTTCAGGAGGCAGCATCCCACAGGGTCTGCTGTTTGTATAAATAAGTCACCGAGACGAGTGAGCACAAGGAATTCAAACTCATCCAGTGCGCTCTCTCAACACCTTCACCTGCCCTACTCACCTCACTCCCATCCCCATCCCCCACGAGGGTTACAGGCAGAAAATGCTGTAAGAAAAATATCTCTAGGGCACCACAGGAAGGAAGGAAGCCCATGTAATCTTGCCTGGGTAGGACATGAAGGTGAGGATAGTGTCAGGGGACGTCCCCATGGAAGTACTAATTGAGCTGCAGGATGAACAAGGATTCCACAGAGACGGCAGAGAGGGGACAAGGTAAAAGGGGGATGTCCTAGAATCGGGGACAATCTGTACATAGCCGCAGCTGGACAAGAGCCTAATGAAAAGACACATAAATGCTTGTTATCAAATCAGGCATGGAATTCACTGGACGTCAATGCTGACATGGTCCAAGTGGGTCACCCCGGACATGTACACACCTGTCCCCTACCTGACCTCAGAATGTCTTGCCTGGCACAGTAGCCACAACACCCAGACCACAGGGTCACTGACCTCGTTTAGTAACCCCCTCCCAAGAGTGGACAGTCAAGTCTAGGCCAGAAAGTTGAGTGACCAAGCATCCCGGTTTGCCTGGATTAGATCAGTCCCAAGGAAACTGGGACAGTTGGGGGGACACCTTACAAATGTTTATGTGCGCCTTTTGTTAAGAGTATTATAAAATGGAACGATAGAGAGCAGCACAAGAAACACTGTCAGGGTTCTCCACCTGGCCCCAGAACACCCACGGCAGAGCCATATCCCCCTGTCTGGAAGAACCTTCAAGAATTCCTCAGCTGCCAAAGTCTAGACCCAAGAAAACATGTTCCAGAGCAACTAAAGCCTGAGCGCGAGCAGATGAGTGTCCACGGCAGCCACAAGGCCTCGCAGAGCCGAGCCCGTCAGGGACCTCTCTGCAAACCGTGCCTACCCTTCAGTGATATAGGCCAGAATCGGCCACCCAAAATGAAACCCTTCCGAACTGCCAATGAGCCAATGAAACCACAATGCTTAAAATTCCTTATGATAGGAAACCAGTCCTTGGTGGCCTCTACGTCTAGTCCTTGCCCCGCCAGCGTGGGGAGGAGCAGCCAAGCCTGTTCCAGCCAGCACGCTCCCTCTTGCTGGGCCAGCAAGCCAACTCACCTTTGTTTTTGTTGCTCTCTTGGTTAGTTTTTCTTTCTTGTTGACAGAGAAATAAGAGGCTTCATCCAGGGCTCACCTGGCATTACTCCCCATCGTCACAGCAAGCCTGCACGACCAGCTGGTCCCAAGCTCTGTGTTTTCCTGAGAAGCAGATGCTAATCCAACCCTGCACAGTGCCTGCACAGGACAGACCAAAACAGAGCTCGAGCCTGGCATTCATCTAAGAGAAACACATACTCAGTGACATGGAGGACAGGAGAGCCCACTTACTTCCTTTTACCCAGGGATGGAAGGTGACAGTAGCACTACTCAAAGGGACCTGGACTCAGCCTTCAAGCAGGGGCGGAGTAGGGACTGGCCGAGGTCACAGAGCAGGGATGTCTGATGCAGCCACCAGGGCTCTTCCAGGATAGGACCTGACTCTTGGCCTCCTGACCACAGTGAGGATGATCTTGAACTTCCCCCACCACTGCATCCTCCATTCAATTTATCTGATAAAAGCAATTATTTAAAAAATCACATAGCTGGCCCTGGACGGTTGGCTCAGTGGTAGAGCATCAGCCCGGCACATGAATGTGTGGGGTTCGATTCCCCATCAGAGCACACAGGAGAAGCAACCATCTGCTTCTCCACCCTTCCTCCTCCCCCTTCTCGCTCTCTCTCCTCCCGACCTCTTTTCCCCTTCCGCAGCAATGGTTCAATCAGTTCAAGTGCATTGGTCCCAAGTGCTGAGTATAGCTCTGTGGAGCCTCTGCCCCAGGCACTAAAAATAGCTCAGTTGTATCTTCCCCAGATGGGCAGAACATCAGTCCTAGACAGCGGTTGCTAGATGGATCCTGGTGGGGTGCATGCAGGAATCTGTCTCTGTATCCTCCTCCTCTCACTTAAAACTTAAAAATAAAACTTAAAAAAATCACTTAGCACCCCCAAAATGAGCCAAGGAAGATAGCCTTAGAGGAAGAAGCTGTCTGCACAGTCCAAAAGTCAGATATTGCATCTCTATCCACAGACCCAATTCTTTCATACTTGAGAAAGATGATTTTGCAAAAAGCTCAGTGACAACACAATGCAGAATTCACATGTGTCAAAGTCAATCAGGATAGCGTGTACTGTCCCACGAGCAATGTCCGTGCATTTACTATATGTGTGCCTGAATGAGGAACAGACTACAGATTATTCCAATTAATGTGCTCTTGTCTCCTAACAGTCCATGAGCTCGCTTTCTCATTAGATCGCGAAATCTTTGAAATATTTAAGAAACATAACTGCATTTGACCAAGATTACTCACCAACAAAGGAATGAACTATTCAAACTCAAATGGCTTGCTGCTTAAAAACATAACACACACGGGCCAGAAACAACAAGGGAAGAGTCTCCTGTGCGGCGGCCACATGAGTGGCTCGATTTGGTCGGTAAAAAGGACGACAGTACCTTACAGATTTGAGGGCTATGTCCATCTTCCTTCTCTAGCAATTTCAGAAGTTGGTATATACTTCCCAACTTCAAAACTATTACATAAATAACTTGGAAACATGGAGTGATACATCAGAGGCCTGCCAAAAAGTTTAACCACAATGAAATTCCTGGCCAAGGCATTCATAAAAAATTCGGAAGAAGTTACTTTGAGAGAGATGTCCTCGCAGCAAACAGATTTCTTTTCCTTAGAAAGAATGCATAAATCACCAGTTAAAGAAGAGACAAGAAAAATTAGGTCTGTCATAATAGCATAAGGAAAAAGACATTTAAAAGAAGTTTAGAAATGAGCCTACCCAGAGACTTCCTCAGTATCTTCACGTGACTATGAGTATTAAAAATTCATTCAAACATTTCTCTCATACTTTTCCTTCCCACAGATTACATGTAAAAATGTCTTAACCGAGCTGAAGGGTAAAGGACAAGCCCTTGGCTTGGCAGCTGCCCGGCTGTATGAGCCCAGGTAAGACACTGTTCCTCTCTGAGGCTCAGGCTTCTCACCTGAAAAAACAGAGTTCCTGAACTTTCGTCCAACTCTGCCATACTGCAATTCCAGACATCTGTCAGGGCCACACACCCAGCCCTTCACTTCCCTGGCAGAGGAAACAATAAAGAAAATACAAACAGGAGAGAGAAGTTTTTAAATGAGAAGTCACACAGGCAGGCAGTCAATGGTGTCCAAGGAAGAGAAGAGTCAATTATGGCTCCACCAATAATGTCATGAGGCCGAGGATTTTTACAAACACAGAAGTTTACAAACAGAATGGTTTACACAAGATTCTGCATTTGGGAAAGTAACTGAAATTGTTAACAAGAATGTCCATCTAAGGGGAAAGGGATCCGGTGGGAGGAGATACTAGAAGTCAGATTGCAAGAGCTAAAACAAGTAGAAAGAAAGCATTAAAAGCAATGATAGTTCAGAGTATAAATAAAAGCAGTTTTAGTTTGGAAAAAAGATTGAATCTACTTAAAAGATATAAAACAAATGCTGTATTATTCAGGGGTTCCTCACCTGGAGTCTGCAAACAGGGGAGAAGGAATGATGGGTGTGAACAGGTATAAAAAGGACTTCTGCACAAGAAATCAAGGTGGTTCTCTTCTAAACGGCTTATGTGAGAATTTACCTCAGGTTAATTTTAGAAAAGACGGAACCCACCGCTAACTGAACACCCAGTCGAGTCCCACAAACACGGAATCCAAGTTATTAACGTTTCTTTTGCCTTTTTGGTGCCTCTGTACCCTTAAGGTGGCAAGGTACACATTACACCAATGTGTACACACATAAAGACAATCACTGGCCATTAAAAACTTATTCAGTCATTAATTTCAAGGTGCCCTTTTATCCTACTGTGCCCGCCAATGAGGAGGGAGCGTGTTACAGTCAATCCACAAAGTCTGGGAAGACACACCTGCCATATTTCCCTGCATCCCACAAATGCTAAAACAATTAAACAAGAAATTAATTAATTAATTAATTAAAGAATATTTGTGCAAAACAATGAGTTTTTCTACCTTTCTTTTTTCTTATGATTTCAAACTAAAACACTAAGCCTGGAACAGGTATTAAGTCAGTCTACATAATAATTTATGAGATCCCAGTTTTCAAACTTGAGTGAGCTGAAGGTAAGGATGGAAAGATACCCTCCCTCCCCTAGAAAGAGACCAAGGCTGGGTGGTGGAGCAGCTCTCAGCAGGGACTCCCAGTGACGGGAGAAGGAATACACTGTAGAGTTCAAGACCGCTTACTAGAGCCAGTGACACTCAGCTGTTTGCCCACACACGGGTCCTTTGTGGGACAGAGTTCCAAAACCACCATGAGGAAAGACAAAAGAATGTACCCCAGCGCCTGGCTGACCAACAAGTCTTTTGACCACAGGCGCCTTAGTGAGTCGTGGCAAATTAACCTATGGTTACTACCTCATAAGGCTGATACAACCCTTGTGAGGGCGCCTTTCTTCCAAGGATATGCCCCCCAAACGGGAAGTCGGGTTGTTTTAATTTCAGTGACTGTGTTTTGCCCAGACATGAAAAAAATGTCATTACTATCGTGATAATAATTAGGTTGACAAATGCTATCAGCATGATTAATTCCAAATTCCCAGAGGAGTTAACAATGAGCTAATGAAATAGTCCATTAATGTTAAATCACTCCCTGAGGTTAACTAAGATCTCCAAAGCTCTACCTACGACAACGGTGGACTCAGAGTTTTCAGGATATGTGACCATTGGCTAGGCAAGTCTTCTGAGTAAGGCGGTGGGACAGATCTCAGAACAAGGGTCTGAGGTCTGAAGGGGAATGGTCTTAGTTTTACACATCGCCATCTGGGTGTCCTTGAATAAGTCATTTGCACCTTCAGAGCCTCCGTTTTCCTGACTTGCGAAATGAGGCCTGTGAGCCAGAGCCTCCCCCGGCTGTAAAAGTCTATGATTCTCCAAGTAATAGTTTGCTGTGTTGCTGGCAAGTCCGCTGCAACAATCAGAATGATCCAATTAACACTAGACCATGTGGAAGGTCCTATGTGTGGTCCCGAAAAGGAAACCACTTTAGAGCAGAAGGAATTCAGATCTCGAAATCCAGCCACTCTGTTTTTCAAAACAGATGAAGAACTGAAGGTCAAAGATGTTGAAGAAGGGAGAGGAGGGCTGTGTGCCCTGATCCACCCGCTACCCAGCTGGCTGCAGACAGACAGCTTTCCTCTCTGGAAGCTGCTTTGGCCCCCGTACAACCCATACTGTGCCTTTCATGCGACTCATTAAACACAGCCCCCACCACCGCTGGGCTTCACCGGCCTCTGGGTGACCAGTTTCTGGACACCTAGTCCAGGAGCCTTTTGACATGTGACCTAGAAATCTTCATGAGAAATAACCAGGATAAAGCACTTGAAGAGGTCCAACGAGGCTCATTAAAGAGGGCAAATGTCTGCACACCGTCCATTTCATCAGATGAGCATTTCACAGATAGGAAAACCCTAGGGCACCCAATCCTGACCCAACAACTTCAGGGACCAGACTGCATGCTCAAGAGCTTAAGCACTTTGTCACCTTGGCGTCAGGTCCCTGCAGGGACAACACAGACACTGACCACACAGACCTGCACCTATTTCTGGCAATGGAATGCCTGCTGCTGGGGACTAATGAAGGCTGTGCGGGCAGACAGCCCACAGCCCTCCCAGGGTGGGCTCTTCAGAGGGACTGCCCTGAAAACCCTGGACAACCTGGGAGGTCCCGTGCAGGGGCCATGCTTCATGCCACTTAATAGGCTGCAGTTTGTTCCAATATGAGACAATATGTTCCAAAGAATACAACTGACAGACATTAAGCCCTAAATTACGCTGGATCCCACAATTTGGTTGAATCTCAGACATAATGACGTGTGAAAGCAGCCAGACACCAACGAGTATGTGCTGTATGATTCCACTTCTTTTTTTTTTTTTTTTTTTTTTTTTAGATTTTATTTATTCATTTGAGAGAGAGAGAGAGAGAGAGAGAGAAGGGGGGAAGAAGCAGAAAACATCAACTCCCATATGTGCCTTGACCAGGCAATCCGGGGTTTCAAACAGGCGACTTCAGTGTTCCAGGTCAACGCTTTTACCCACTGTGCCACCGCAAGTCAGGCCCCTTCTTTATTTTTTTTCTTTTTTTTAAATTTAAGTGAGAGGAGGGGAGATAGACTTTGGCGTGTGCCCCAATCAGGATCCACCTGGCAACTTCTGTCTGCAGCTGATGCTCTGCCCATCTGGGGCCCAAGCTCGCAACTGATCTATTTTTAGCACCTGACGCAGAGGCTCCACGGAGTCATCCTTAGCATCTGGAGCCAACAATCTCAAATCAATTGAGCCATGGCTGTGGGAAAAGAGAGAGAGAGGGAGAGAGAGAAGGGGAGGGGGAGAGGAGGAGAAGCAGATAATCGCTTCTCCTGTGTGCCCTGACCGCGAATAAAACCCGGAACTTCCACATGCGGTCAAAGCTCTACCACTGAGCCAACCAGCCAGGGCAGGTTCCACCTCTATAAAATGAAAAATAAAACTAGAAGACCAATCTATAGCAGTGATGGAAGTTAGAATGATGGTTGCATTGTAGGTGGGGGGGTGGCCTGGAGGGGGCACCAGGAGCTTCCTGGGGGGCTAGAAATGTTCAATTTCATTAAAAATATTGTGTGACGTCCTGTAACATACCTGGAAAATGTTTCTTCATTTGTTTAGCATAAGGATATCTGAGATTCTCTTAATTGAGTCTTTACAAAGATTAGTTGTAACAGAAGTTAGATTAAGTGCTTATATGCACCAGGCCCCCATGTGGGGAGACGTATAAATTATATGTATTATCTCCTTTAATCCTTAAAACATTTCCAGGGGGTGGATACCACCTATAGCTCCATTTCACAGATGAGGCTACTGAGGCCCAGAGAAGTGAAGTGACTTGTTCTACATCACATAGCAAGTGAAGTGTCAGAATTGGGTGAGCCCAAAGGAGTGAATCCAGAGGCTTTCTTAATTAGTCTTAGTATTTTATCGCACAGTGCAGGACGAGGAGATTTTTTTTCCTATTTGGTCCGTCCTGTCTTTTTCCCAGCGCTCAAGACATTCTTTTTTTTTTTTAATTATATTTTTATTTATTTATTTATTTTTATTCATTTTAGAAAGGAGACAGAGAGTGAGAGAGAGAGAGAGAGAGAGAGAGAAAGGGGGGAGGAGCTAGAAGCATCAACTCCCATATGTGCCTTGACCAGACCAGTGCAGGGTTTTGAACTGGCGACCTCAGTGTTCCCAGGTCGACGCTTTATCCACTGCACCACCACAGGTCAGGCTCAAGACATTCTTAATAGTACAATACATTCTGCACACTTGGCACTGAGGGGAAAAAGAGTCAAGACTGGGGAGATGGGCTAACAGCCTCCAGCTGATTATTCTTGAGGTTTGTTCTGGAGAGGTCCCTAGTTTGGTACCAGAGCCTATTTCCGTGACCCTGAGTAGCACAGAGTAGGTGCCATTATTGACGTGTTAGTGTTTGACCTCATTCCTTTCCCTTCACAGAAATAGCACAGTGGGGGCAAGGCAGACCGTGGCCCGTGCTGTTCCCCACGCGTCTGACACACTGTGTCCAAGGACAGATGTCCCAGCATGCCACACAATTCTAAGACCTGCTTTAGGTCTTTTGAAAAGACCAAATGGGGCTTATTTTTTCCCCTCTTTTTCTAGCTTTTTTTACCTTTATTTCATTAAACTCAATGTCTCCGCAGGACCCGGAGAAGGCATTAACTACTCTAATTACAAAACACATAGCTCCTGATTTTCTAAACACCCTCTTTCCTCAATTAGTTTCCCTGAAGTTTGCATATAAAAACCCACTAGGTCATTGATTTCTCGATTAAAAGGAGCCATAAATTATAGGCCCTCTCAAAATCTTTTGTGGAGAAGGGAAGAAAGCAACTTAAGTATAGGCCCTACTAGCCACTGGCCCAAGTGCCTGTCCAAGCTCCGTGTGTGAAGATAGGTATCCCCCCACCCCTGCTCCCACAATAACTATTTATGCACTTGCTTTTCAAGTAATTTAAAAAAATGATGGAATGCTGAAATTTTTCCCTTCTTTTCCAAGTAAGAGGAGGGGAGATAGAGAGACAGACTCCCACATGCGCCCCAACTAGGATCCACTCAATGACCTCAGCCTGGGGCTGATGCTCTGTCCATCTGGGGCCATGCTCTACTGAGCTATTTTTAGCACCTGAGGCAGAGGCTCCACAGAGCCATCCATCCTCAGCACCCAGGGCCAATATACTCAAGCCAATCAAGCCATGGCTGTGGGAGGTGAAGAAAGGGAGAGAGAAGGGGAATGGGGAGGGGTAAAGAAACAGATGATTGCTTCTCCTGTGTGCTCTAACCGGGAATTGAACCTATGACATCCACACGCCAGGACAATGCTCTACAACTGAGCCAATGGGCCAGGGTCTGAAATTTTTGATTAAAAAATAATAATAATAAAATAAAAACGGTCTCATGCCACCCCTGCTCATGACTTCATGACTACCTGGGTAGAACCCTAACCCTGCCCATAGCTGGGTCCTCAGGTCCATAGCCTGTCCCTCACACCAACCCGTTCCAGGGCTCAGTGTATCAAGTTCTGGTCACTCAGCACAGCCTGGAGGACCAAAATTAATGGGGTTTCCCCCCTGAATTGGGACACAGACTGCAGGCAGCAGATGCTTCCAAATGGCCACTGTGCCCTGTTCTGCAACCTTCATCAGCCCGTTCTCCTGCTTATGACTTTAACCCATTTATGCCGGAGGTTGAAATATTTGAAGTTCAGTTCTTCAAAACTTTTCTGAAAATTCACATTGCTTTTTGACAAGCTTCCAGCATGCCAGTATCTGTAGCAATAACCAATTCTGTATACCACGTGACAACACGTACCCTCAGAAGGAAGACAGGTATGAAAAATCAGACCTTGGCTATGACCTTGAGCAGTAGGATAGAAATAACTCCCACGTCACTACCATTCCAATAATGGAATATGAGGCATACAGGGGTTAACAGTCCTCCCCACCCAGCTGCAGACAGTCCCACAGCCGGGTCTCCCTCCCTGTTGTCACATCCTACACCCACCCATGCTGGCTGACTGACTCGTCCAGAGCAGATCCAACTGAGGAATACCTTGCACCGCTAGCCGGCCCTACCTAACTCAAGCTAGAACTTGCTGTCCCTGACCACACAGGTGAGGCCACAGTCCCTGGGTTATCTCCCTCCACCCGTCATGGGCCGGGAAAAGATATTCTATCCCTGTAGCTGTCAAGGTCCTCCAGACCCATCAAAGTCCCTTGTCACCTTAAAATCCAACCCCATTGGCTCTTCTGCCCCATGCATTCAGGCCCTACCTGCTTGAAACCTCTGCATTTAGCAAAGTTGACACTCTTTGTTTCAAACAAGTTGTGAGTGACTTCAAAGACATGTACAGTCAATGTGTACAGCATTGCTCAGGCATCAGCGGACATTGTGAGAGGAAAAGTGTTAGGGTCCCCAGTGCCCAGTGTCAGCACCTCACTGCGCACAGCCTTGTTCTCCAGCTGCCCTTTGTGGAGTGACGTAAACACACGCATGCACACACTCACACAAAGGTATGATTACTCTGTTCTTTTCTGGAAAACAGGCATAACAAGAAAAAGCAAGTTTGGTGTTGGCCAAAGCTAAAAGGGCAAAGCTAAAATGAATGAATTGTCTTATATATATTTTTAATTTTTTACTTATTAGTGTTTTAGAGAGAGAAAGTTTAAAAACATCAATTTGTTGTTCCACTTATTTATGCATTCATTGGTTGATTCTCGTGTGTGACTTGCCGAGGGATCAAACCTGCAACCCTGGTATATCAGGACGACGGTCTAATCCACTGACCTACCCAGCCAGGGCCGTTATATATTTTTGGTGAGAACAAGAAACAGTGACTCTCAAGTCGATGTCCTAACCAGGACAAGAGCCACACACTGTGTAGGAAATTCTATCCAAGCATCCTGGGATCCAACCATGCTTTCAGGGCTCTATGGTACCAGTTATGCCAACAGGAAAATAGAATTCTTTTGAAGTTATTTTTGAGAAACTGCTTCCTGCCCGTTAGCAAATGACAAAGCCAAAGGAAGTCTCTTTCACAAGGTTCTTACCTGGTCGTCATAGCGATAGGTGAGGAACTGCTCCCCTGTTGTATCTTCAAGGAAGCTCCCCTGGGGGGAGAGTGCAAACTCCGGAAGGAAATAGGCCCCGGGAGACGTCTCTGCGGCAGTCTGAAAGGCAAGAAGGCCTGGTTACAAGTAAGACCCCAGCCAGCACCCCTGACCCGCAACCCCTAAATGGCTGATTCCACAGGAACCCGCCCACTGAGGGTGGTACCAAGGAAAACAACATGTCCTCTCTTGGCAAAGTTCAATGTGAACCACACCAGGCATTGGTGCGGAGGCACAGAGAGAGAGATCGGGATGTCGCTCTGTCCCACCTCATATCGGCACTCATAGTGTTTATTCCCTGACACCCGCCTGCCCCTCCCACACCTGCCGGCGTGTCAGCCTCCATGTAGTCAACATGCTTAAATACTATGGAGGTGTCCTCTGTCGCGCCGTCTCCCTATGCGGGAGCTTGTCTGCCTTGGAATCCTGCTCTGATGCCCTGCAGCCTCTACCTGAATACCTTTCCTGATGGGCGCTCGCTCTCTCCCAAGGAAACAGGGAATCTAGCAAGTTCACAGATACCACACTAGTCTGAAGTGGTGCCTTGCTCCCCAGCTGAGAAGGAGGTGCCCTGGCCAACGACACCCTGCCATCATCCTCTCCCCATCACCCCTCCCCAGAACACACATTCAGAGTGGGACTCGGGAGCCTGAGCAGAGTGAGCTCTGAGTCACAGGACCAGAGAACAAGAAGGCGCCCGAGAGACACAGTCAAGTCCCACTCCCGCCCGCGCAGTCCCTCCCATAGTCAGGCAACAGAGTCAGTGGACTCCCTTGGCAAGGCAAGCTGGGAAAGGAGAAAGCCCAAGTTTATTGAGCCTCCACTGTGAGCAAGGAGTTGTGAAAACTGTCTTGTCTTGTCCTCACAACTCCCTCATGAGACAGGGGCCAGTCATGTGTGAAGAAGCTTAGGCACAGGTGATCAGGTAATTTTTACTAGGGACACACAGACTCCCTGCTGCTGAATTCAAGGTCACTGCCATTCCATTTACTTCCTAGGCAAAACCAAGCTCCCCCTGGGGAGCGATGGCATAGTTCACTCTGGCTTCGGAAAGCAGGCATCATGCCAATGATGGGCAGCAAAGAACGTGCACTGACAGTCTCACCCAAATTGGAGGTGACTTCCTAAATGTCAGGTGGCATGTGACTCTTCACAGGACAGGGTGACCAGAAAGGGCAGGGCCCTTGAGAAGCAGGAGCTGAAGGGAAGGGAGGGGGCAGGAGGCCAGACCAAGAAATGTGCAGTCTTCCTCAGGCACAGGTCCAGGGCCCCGGAGAGAAGCTGCCAGCACACATCATCCTCCTAGCCACTGTCCACAGCTGCTGAGTCACCAGGGACAGGGGCAGGAGGAATCCAGATGGCCCATCCAGGGACCATGAATCTGAGAGTGGGGATGCAGCTGTCTCCCCCCACCACCCCCCACCGACATCTCCCCTCCAACAAAAGGCTTTGACTTTGGCAGGAGGAAGTAAATATGGGATGGCAATTCAAGGACAAGAGTTCAGTGTCCCTGGGCTTGATCTACAGCCCATAGGACAGAGAATGCCTATTGAGGCTGTGCATGAGGTTTGGCTGATATAATGGAAGGAGAGAGAAGTGGGAGAAGCAAACAGTAGGGAACGGGACACAATGTCCATTAAAAGTGAAGCAGTCACCTGTTAAAAAAACAATACAGGTCCTGGCCGGTTGGTTCAGTGGACAGAGTGCTGTTCTGGCATATGGATGTCCCAGGCTCAATTCTCAGTCAGGGTACACAGGAGAAGCAATCATCTACTTCTCGTCCCCTCTCTCTCCCCCTTCTCTCTTTCTTCCCCTCCTGTAGCCAGTGGCTCTACTGGTTCCAGTGTCAGCCTGGGCACTAAGGATAGCTCAACTGGTCTGAGTATGTCAGTCTCAGGTGCTAAAAATAGGTTGGTTAATCCAAGCATCCGCCCCAGACAGGGGTTGCCAGGTGGATCCCTGTTAGGGTGAATGCAGGAGTCTGTCTCACTGTTTCCTCCTCTCACTTAAAAAAAATACAATGTGATTCCCACTGAAATTTAATAAGCTGGTTTAAACACTTCTCCCAGCTTGGTCTGAGCTCAACACATGGGACATTCATCTCTCTCCAGAGTGAGAACACAGCCAAACACCACACCACTAACCTCTACAGGCTTGCGGTCAATGAAGGCCACTAAGTCTCTTTCCTACGTGCCACTGTTGAGCTTTGAATCTGCAGTTAGACAGAGAGCGAGCTGCCCTGTTCTCTGACCCCATCAACCAATGCACACATCGCTCTACTCACTTTATGTCACTCCAAATTCGAGCAGCACGCATCCTTGTGCCAGCCACAAACATTGAATGGAAATAGGGCTGGGAACTGGGCCCTTTCCCAGGCCAAGAAAAGCCTGTCTCTAGGCCCACGGTGGCTTCCCCCAATTAGAGCCCTCATTTCAGATGTCCCATGTTGACCAACAGGGATCCAAGAACCATGCAGTCAGAGGCTTATGCAGTGACACAGACAATGCATGGGCATGAGGAGATACCCAGCTGATCTAAGATTCTCACAGATCTTGACAGGGCGGGACAAAAGCTAAATGCTAAGGAGGCAGAGCCCTGAGCCCCGATGGCAGCAGTCTTCCTCATGATGGCAGCGCTGAGCAGAGGATTTGCAAGACCCTGTCAGGAACAGTTGTGCAGTCTCTATTAATGGCAACCAAGGCCTGCAGGGGAGAGTTCAGAATCCGACAGGGTGTAGGGACCACTCCTGCAGGGGGAAGCTCCCTTCATATGACAAGGTTCAATGACTCAGGAAGTGTGTTTCCCAAGTAGGCCAGGCAGAAACCCCTGCTCTGGGGACAGGCTGCAAGGACGACATTCTCTGGAGGGTCTCAATGGGTTGTACCTCCTGGCCTGGATGGCACAGAGGACTTTACAGTTTGCACCTTCCAAGGTTCAGGAGGGACAATCAAGTTAACAAGGACTATTTAAACTCAGCACACCAAGCACATTTTTGTTCCAAAATGTATAACATGCACTTTGCCCAACTGGTAGTGGTGTAGTGGATAGAGCCCTGGGGTGCTGGGGTTGCCAGTTTGAAACCCCAAGTCGCTGGCTTGAGTGAGAGGTCATTGACATGATCCCAAGGTCGCTGGCTTGAGCCCACGGGTCACTGGCTTGAGCAAGGGGTCAGTGGCTTGGCTGGAGACCCCTGGTCAAAGCATGTATGAGAAGCAATCAATGAACAACTAAAGTGACAGAACTACAAGTTGATGTTTCTCATCTCTCCCCCTTCCTAACACTCCCCCCTCCCCAAAATCTAAAAGTATAATGTGCATTTTGTTTCCTGATCCTGATATGAAGGTTTAAAAAAACAATTCCAGATCAGTTTGGGACCTGGGCAGGTCCAAACTGATTTCAAATAAAATGTCATCATTCCAAGACTTTCAGAGTCTTAAGCGTCCCCAAACTCCCTGATTAAATATAAAAAAGTTTTCTTTGGCAGAGTTTGAAAAGTGGGCTGAAAGAAAATTGGTTTTCACTTCTTTTTTCCTGAGTTTTTAAAAACAAAAGCTAAGGATTTAAGATTTGTCCTCTTTCTCTCCCATCACCTAATTAACACATTCTGAAACCACTGGGCCAATTTGAATAAAGGTGAGAGTACACCTCAGCCAAAACACCATGTAGTTTCAAACTTCAGTGTTACTCTGGGTCCCGTTTTCGAAAGAAATGCGAGCAGTGACCCCTCCGAGTCCCTCCCAGAGGAAGGGGCGCCTCGGGGTACACGTGTTCAGGATGAGCTGCTACGCCTTGCTTGAACTTACCACATTCAGACTCTTAGCCAACTGGAATTTGGATCTGATAAACGTCACTCACAGCATTATTCCTCCATCTGCCACTAAACACATACCCTCTCTCAAATTTTCTCTTTTTCTCCCTCTCCTTCCTCTTCCTCTGCGCACACACACAAGCACACGGCCAAGGGCAAGCAGTGACAGATCTCACTGGAACCGATTTCTCCTCCTGACCCCTGAAAGGAGAAAGCCTGAAAAAGGAGCCCCTCATACTTGTCCACATGGCGCCCGCAGCAACGCCCAGCACTGGCTTGCACACAGAAGACGTTCAATGATGACTTTTCTTTCCTGGAACGACCAGCAGAGGCGCCCCTGCACCCCTGCCCGAGCCCCGCGCACTGATGTCTGAACAGGCTCCCCAGCACGTAAGGACCAAGGCACTCTGGCTGAAAACCAGGCTGGCATTCACACAGGTTATTTTAAAACTTGACTATGACTTTGAACTAGGAGAGGAAAGCCAGCCTTTCCCTGCTGATACACCAGTACAGATGCTCTTTCTCTGAAGCCCACCCCCATCCCAAAGTATTTTATTGGAATATGTTTTTCAAGGCCTTGAAGCTAGCCAACCCATTGGAAACAGACGCAGTGAGCAAATGAGCAAAATGTCACATGGAAATAACTACCTTAAAATACCTCCGTGCAAAAGTAGAAATCATATTCCATGAACAGGGCTCTTAGGGTCAGCTCAAATCTTACCGGGTTGTAGTTCCCTACCCCTCTCTTTGCTTCCCTGTCCCCTCCACTGCTCCTGGCCTGGTCACACCAGTCAGGGCTCCTGCTGTCCCTGCTATTCAGCACAAAAAGCAAAGATGGCTTATCTGAGGGACCAGAGCACTCTTGCTGGTAAGAGGAAATGTGTGTGAGAACCTCCAGGGAAGAGGGGAGGAGTGGGGTGTTCTCTGGGGGAAACTCTGGGATTCCCTCCCAGGGCCGCTGTCAGGAACTCTGGGTTTAGAGAGGACACGGCCCCAGAACCCGCACTTTGATTCTAACATGAAATAGTCCTTTCCTGCCGCCTCAGAGAAGCAGCAGCTTTGCCTTTCCAACGAAGCACAAATAAGTACTCTGTCTGACCAAAGTGGTGGAGGGGGAGATCCAAAAATATGGAATGTCCAAGTCCTTGGAATTCAGTCTATTCAGTCACTCAAGTGACATGTTAATTAAGTGCCTAATATGAACCAAGGCTGGTTTCGACAAGGAGAATTCAGCAGCCAAGCCTGAACAAGCAGTGGTGCAGTGGAGAGACCATCAACCTGGGATGTGTGAAGACCCAGGTTGGAAACCCCAAGGTTGCTGGCTTGAGCATGGACTCATCCGGTTTGAGCGCTGGGTTGCTGGCTTGGGCTTGTAATCATAGACATGACGCCATGGTCGCTGGCTTAAGCCCAAAGGTTGTTGGTTTGAGCCCAAAGTTGATGGCTTGAACCCAAGGTCACTTGCTTGAGCGAGGGGTCACTGGCTTTGCTGTAGCCCCCCCTAGTTGGGGCACATGTGAGGAAGAAGTCAATGAACAATTAACAATAAGTTGATGCTTCTCATCTCTCTCCCTTCCTGTCTGTCTGTCCTTGTCTGTCTTTCTCTCTGAGTCTCTCACTAAAAAGGAAGGAAGGAAAGGAGGGAGGGAAAGAGAGAGAGAGAAAGAGAAAGAAAGGAAGGGAGGGAGGGAGGGAGGGAGGGAGGGAGGGAGGAAGGAAGGAAGGAAGGAAGGAAGGAAGGAAGGAAGGAAGGAAGGAAGAGAGAGAGAATTCAGGAGCCAGGAATCACTTTTCCCAGGGAGCTGATCATCTAATCAGGAAAGCAGAGGATGAACACACCTCACAGAGGACAAGGAGACGGTCAGTGCTGCGGGTGAGATACAAATCACAGATTTAAACAGAGTGCTCAGAGTAAGTCATCAGGGTTCCTTAAAAAAATCATATTTTTTTGTTTTCTGACTTTCTGAACTGATGAGCTGGAGCCAGCCGTTTTCGTTTGAGGCTGCAAAATGTCAGCACTCTCTAGGCACCTGGCTGGGGTCTGCAGGCTCTGAATCGTCTGTTTCGACCTACAGCAGCGACATGACCCTTTCTTTACTCCTTGGCCCCGAGCTCCTCTCTGCCTCCACAGCGGCCCTCTGACTCCAGCCAGGCCACACCCTGCTCGTTCCAAGGTCTCCTGCTCTCAGTGAGCCATATCCCTGGCCCACCAAGGCCCTAAGCACACCAAGGGTGCTGCAGAAAACACCAACACGTGACAACCGACAGATTATGTAGGCATGGGTGTTTGCTGCCAACATCAGAGACCAGTACTGGGTACCTGACAAATCCTTGTGCATCCCTCCTGCACGAATGTGTATTAACTCAGTAGCAAAACTGAGAGAGAGGGAGAGAGAGAGAGAGAGGGAGGGAGAGAGAGAGAGGGAGGGAGAGAGAGAGAGTGAGAGAGAAGGAGAGAGAGAGAGGTAAGGAGAGAAAGAAACAGGGAAGGAGAAAGGGATAAAGGGAGAGAGAAAGAGAGGAGGAAAGAAAGAGGAAGAGAGATGGGGAGAGAGGAAAAGAGAGGAGGGAGAGATAAAGAGAGAGGTGGAGAAAGAGAGAAGGAGAGAGAAAGAGAGGGGGAAGGGAAGAGGTAGAGGGGGGAGGGAGAGAGGGAGGGAGGGAGGGAGAGAGGGAGGGAGAAAGAGAGGGAGGGAGGGAGAAAGAGAGGGAGGGAGGGAGAAAGAGAGGGAGGGAGGGAGAAAGCATTACCAGTTCTTCCCAATTTGGCACTGAGACACCACCCCACCTGACAGAGTCCAGAAACACGTCAGGAACATATTCCTGTTTATTCAAGGTCTTTCTCACCCTACAGCTTTCTTTCTTTCAGGAAACAGCTCGTCTGTGCAGTTGAAATCATGCAGGCTTTCCAAATGCAGCCTTCCAAGAGAAGAAAAAGACAGAAATGTGCTGTTTGCACAAAGTCCCAAAAACATTTATATTCATCGTGAGCCGGTTTGTTTTTGTAAGCTTAGGACAGGAAGTCTTCAGTGCGAACGCGGCCATGGAGCTGCCAAATTCACTGTTTGGATGCTCATGCAGCTTGGAATTCTTAGCAAGTGAGATGGTAAGAAGGCCGTGATTTAGAATTGGGGCGTCTTTGCTTCATGGGCATAAAATGGCATTGCTCTGATTTCAATAAATGACAAAAGAAAATCTGGGGGGTTAGCATAAAATATTAAGGATTTCTTGAAAACAAAAGGTGATGCTTTTATACAATGAAGGTGCCAACCTCAATTCCTGCAATCCAATGGAAACAAAGTCACCCTAGAACCATCAGCAGAAGAAATTACTACAAACACTATTTTTTTTGTTTAAAAAGACAAAAAAGAAGGAGAAATGAAAACAACAGTGTTTGGTCCAAGCAAGGTGTTGGGCATGATATAGGTTTACAGATTTAAGTTGATACCTTTTTAAGGTATTAATTTTAACTTCTGATATACAGAATGATTAGTTCATCTTTTGAGTATGTAAAACACCATCACACCATTCCATATTTGTTTGACACTTGGATTAGCTTTACTAACGGCTCTGGATATGTAGAAAACCACATTCATGAACTAGACAAAGCTGGAGACACTGCACACCTGTTGTAATTGGTGGCAGACGCTCAAGGTTAGAACAGGGCCAGATTTGCCATTGGAGGTCTGGGGCTCTAGCCTCCATGCAGGAGAAATGGGGTGGCTCCTGACATAAGCCCGATCTTACTCCCCATCGGGGATTATGGGCTCCCAAATGTCTCATGATGGGGGGAAGTTGGGCATGAAGAGGAAGAAGCAGCGATTTTGTTTCTGTGCTGTTTTTGTTTGCTGTTTGTTTGTTTGTTGTTGTTGTTTATCAACAGGAATAGCATTGGGACAGATTTAGAAAGTCCAGGTGGCTGGCTCAGAGTCTGGAGAGAAGTGGAAGGAAGTGTGAGGGGCTGATGTGGGCGGGACCTGAAGGGAGTCTGATGAGCAGAAGGAAGTCACTGTTGACCAGTTACAGAGAGAAGCAAAACTGTTTTTGTAGAGAGCGGATGAACCTGGAGGGGGAGGAGACAGAGGGAGGGGGAGCAGACAGAGGCTGGAGACTAATTAGGCTCCCCTGATATTCTAGGAGAGAAATGACTAAGGCCCGTGAGCACAGAGGATGAAGAATGAACCGTAATAAAGCAGCAGATTTCAGAACTCGAGTTCAGTAAAAAGATGATGCCAATCTATTTGAAATCCTGAGAGAAATAAAAAAAGCTTTAGAAAAAATATTCTAAATTGCCCTGGCCAGATAGCTAGCTCCGTTGATTGAAGCATCATCCCAAAGCACATCCCAAAGCACAGAGGTTGTTGGTTCAATCCCTGATCGGGGAACATACAGGGAAGAACTGATGTTACTATCTCTCTCCCTCTCTCTCTAAGATCCAACAAAATAAACATTTTAAAAAAGAAAATATTCTAAATAATCAAAACCTACTCTTGCAAAGAAAGGAAAATCTCAGTGACTCTTGCACCCTTAACAGAATCAGTTTTTAACTTTCTTCCCCTGAAGACAACAACAGATCCAGAAGGTTTTAGGGGTGAGTACTACAAAACATTCACGGTGTGAATAATGCCAATCTTTAACAAACCCTTTCAACACATGGGGGGCGGGGGAGGGAACACCCAATAATTCATTCCATGAGATCCTAACCTTGATAACAAAACCAGACAAGAACAATAGGAGAAAGAAACTGCATGTCAATCTCACCCTTAAAATGAACGCAAAATTCCTAAATAAAATTCCACTACAATAAATCTAGCACTGTATGAAAAGAAACCATTAATGGTAGAACGAATCACTAAATTGTGGCATATTTCTGCCCTGGAACACAACAGAGCAGTGAAAATGCATGATCTCAGCTTCACACATCAACAGAAGAGAAATCTGAGCAGAACAGACACAGTGTGATTTCATTCAGATAAAAGCCAGCAAAGGCTGACACCACGAAATACATGATTTTGGGATATGTACTCAAGTGGTCAAAGAAAATAACAGGCACAAAAGTCACCATTTTCTGTGGTGACCTCTGAGCAGAGAGGAAGGACGCAATCAGAAGGAGTCACCTGAGAGGCTTTGGGGGTATTGAATAGGTTCCGTTTCATAAGCACCATGGTGGGTACACAGGTGTTCATGACATCACTGCGTAGTTCAGGCTATGCACCTGCCTACGTAAGCCCCCTTCCTTTACACATCATGCTATATACATTACTTTGTGTGTATGTGTGCATGCATATGTGTATATACATAGTATATCTGTATATGTATAAGTACATATTTTATATATCATGTACATATTTATAACATATTTTTGCATGTATATATACAAAATAAATATAATAAAATAACTTACAAGTTTTGTATCAGATATGTACATATATACATGTTTATATTTTATGCCAGATAAACATAGCCTTTTCTATATTGGGAAAGTGGTAGATTATTCAATAAATGCTTCAGGGCAATAGGTAAATTAGGAGGAAAAAGGGTCCTCCTCAATCAATATATGAAAATCAATTCCATACTGATAAAAAAAAGTAAATGTTAAAATATGTAGTATGTGTGTATATATACACTGCTCACAAAAATTAGAGAATATTTCAAAATGAATATGAAGCCATAAAACATCCCCTAATTTTTGTGAGCAGTATATCTGTATATATAAATATATGAAATTCCACCATTTTCTAAAATCAAGAATTGTGAAAGAAAAATCTGATATCAGTTTGATTGTTTTCCCATTTAAGTTATTGTTTCTCTTATCTGGAATTCTTGAACACATGTACAAAATAGCCAGTTTAAGTTATTTGTTTAAGGAGTCTAACATCTGGCTTCCTGTCTGTTGACTGCTTTCTTTTCACTTGTGTGGGCCATACTTTCCTGTTTCTTTGTGTGTCTCAAACTTTTGCTGAAAACTGGACATCTTATTTTTTATTTTATTTTTTTAAGTTAGAGGAGGGGAGATAGACTCCCACATGAGCACCGACTGGGATCCATGTGGCAATACCCATCTGGAGTCAATGCTTGAATCAACCAAGCTATCTTCAGCACCTGGGGCTGACACTTGGACCAACCGAGCCACTGGCTGTAATAAAGGAAGAGAGAGAGGGGGGGACAGGGAGGAGGCAAGAAGCCAATGGTCACTTCCGTGTGCCCTGACCAGGGATCAAACCTGGGACGTCTGCACACCAGGCTAATGCTCTATCCACTGAGTCAACTGGCCAGGGTCAAAAACTGGACATTTTAAATAACATAATGTGGCAACTCTAGAAAGCTTTTAATCTTCATCCTCAGAAGTCAGAACTTTTACTGAAATATGTATGCATATGTCTCTGTTTTTGTCTTTTTCATCAGTCTTTACTGTAACCCAGTGAGGTGTTTCAGACTCAAGTCTTACTTCATTCAAGAAAACATGGCAATTGCCTGACCAGTGGTAGCACAATGGATAGAGCACCAACCTGGGATGCTGAAGTCTCAGGTTTGAAACCTTGAGGTCACCAGCTTGAGCACAGGTTCATCTGGCTTGAGTGGGGTCACCAGTTTGAACATGGGATCATCATGGGAACAGGATCCCATGATCATTAGCTTGAGCCCAAGGTCACTAGCTTGAGCAAGGGGTCACTGGCTGGGCTGGAACCTCCCCCCCCCCAAACCCCCCATCAAGACATATATGAGAAGCAATCAATGAACAACAAAGGTACCACAACTACGAGTTGATGCTTTTCATCTCTCTCCCTGTCTCCTTCTCTCTCTTATAAAAGGGAGGGGAGAGGAGGAGAGGGGAGGGGAGGGGAGGGGAAGAAATCATGGCTATTGAGCATTTGCAATGTGACTAGTCTGAAGTGCAGTGGGCTGTAAGTATAAAATAAACATTTGATTTCAAAGACTCCGTATGAAAAAAAAAAGCAAAGTATTTCATTAAGAATTTTTATACTGATTTAATGTTACAATGTTAATATTTGGATATTTTTGGTAATATAAAATATATCACTAAGATTAATTTTCACCTGTTTCTTCTTACTTATTTCAATGTGGCTTCTAGAAGACGTTACAAATGTGGCTTGAATTAGGTGTTTGTTGAACAGTGGGGCTCCCACTGCATCTGGGAGGAGCTCTACTCCCCTGAGTACTCTGAGGTAAACGGGCTCCACTGACCTCAGATGGGCGGGCGACTCCAGCACTCCTTACTCACCCAGATGCAGTCTTGGGTTCAAGACTAAGCAGATGATGGTATCAAAAGGGGCTTCAGGAAAAAATAATCAAGACCTTGGGGCATTGCGAACTCCATGCCTAAGAAGGATTCCCACCCTCACATCCGTTACTAGCTCTGAGGAGGTTGGCCATCAACCTCAAACCATGAAAGACCTAAGTCCAATGAACACCGCAGTGAAGTCAAACAACTAAATTCAACTTGAACAAGAAAGCATAGAACAGCATAAACATTCTGTTGTATGCAGCGTAAGACATGAAACATCTTCTACACCTTCCACGCCTTCCACTGTTGCAGCTGCAATGCAAATCTAACCCAAACGTGACTGCGACTATTTCTTAAGGTTTAGTTGATGTCCAACTACTACAAATCCCTGTGTCCCCTCCCAAAGCAGGTCCATGCCAACAGTAAGAAATGACCGATTTTGTCTGTTGTGTTTAGGAGAAACTGAAATGCAAGTGAATCACAAAACTTCCTTGTGAGGAAACTAGTCTACGTCTTTGTTTAAAAACACTTCCACTCCGATGAAAAGTGTCTTTAAGTCGTCAGAAAGAAAATGGTGTGGCGGCCCAAGGCCTGCCTGCATCCACTCAGGGCTGTGTGACAGGCTGTAAAAGAGGCATCTGCTACTTGGCTTAGGGCAGAAACCCAGGCTGTGGGGATGAGGCCAGAGCAGGAGGAAGGAGGAGAGAGGAGGGAGAACCAGCCAGCGCCAGAGAGGCTGGAAAGAGCTTGTGGCGGGGTTTCTACACGTCCAGGGGGAAGTCGCAGGAAAAGATAGTTCCGTGTTCCTGGAGCCTCATTCTCCCTTTATTGTCCTCAGTGAGGATATAAGAGCAGGAAGGGACAGCCACACCTCCAAACACTGACAATGTGCCAGGCACACAGTCAATGCTCAGAGTAGGTTATCGAAATCTAACATCAACCCTGAAAGCTGTTTATATCAGCCCACTTTTACAAATAAGGGGGGAAATGGAAGATCTGGAGGTTAAGGGAGTTGTCCAGTGTTGTGGATAGTAGCACAGAGTCTGTTGAAAAACTCACTGATTTGCTCTTCACAGAGCCATACAAAATATGACAATTTTCTTGGGCAAAAAATACATGCAACTAAATTTAGAAGGAAATATAACAGGATAACTATGGCATCAAGGTCAGAAGGAACACACACAATGACAAACTATAAATAAGATGAATCAATAGCCATTGATTTATTCAGGAAATATTTTTTTATTTTTTATTTTATTTTTTCTTCTTTTCTAAGTGAAAGGAGGGGTGATAGAGAGACTCCTGCATGCCTCCCAACCGGGATCTACCTGGCAACCTCTCTCTGGGGCTGATGCTCTACTCATCTGGGGCCATGCCTGCAACTGAGCTATTTTCAGTGCTAAGATAGAGGCTCCATGGAGCCATCTTCAGTACCTGGGTCCAATGTGCTCAAACCAATCAAGCCATGCCTGTGGGAGGGGGAGAGAGAGAGATACAGAGAGAAGGGGGAGAGGAAGGGATGGAGAAGCAGATGGTTGCTTCTCCTGTGTGCCTTGACTGGGAATCAAACCCAGGACATCCACATACCAGGCTGATGTTCTACCACTGAGAAAACCAGCCAGGGCCTCAGTAAATATTTCTGAATATCTTCCATGTGCCATATCCTGTTCTAGACACTCGGAGCACATTGTTCAACAAAAGAAACCAAAAGCCCTGCTCTCCAGGAATTTATATGCTAGGGAGAAACTACATTAAAATCAAAATAAGCATTTTTGTTCAACATAAAATGTAATAATATAGAGAAATGATATAGAATCAATAAAGGATTAGTATCTAGCATATCTAAATGACATCTACAAATAAAAGAGAAGAGAAAAATCTCATGACAAAAGGTAAAAATATATAATTCACAGACATGGGAATCCAAGTGCCAGTCAACACAATCAACCACACTACTCAGAATATATGTTTAGAACATGTGAGGGAAGAGTAAGAACTCATTGATGCTTTTTTTCTTTTTTTGAGGAAGAGAGAGGGAGACAGATAGGAAGGGAGAGATATAAGTATCAACTCATAGTTGTGGCACCTTAGTTGTTCATTGATTGCTTTCTCATATGTGCCTTGACCAGGGGGCTCCAGCCAACCCAGTGAGCCCTTGCTCAACCAGTGACCTTGGGCTCAAACCAGTGACCTTGGGCTTCAAGCCAGCAACCATGGGGTCATGTCTATAATTCCAAGCTCAAGCTGGCAACCTCAGGGTCTCGAACCTGGGTCCTCAACATCCCAGGCCAGAGCTCTATCCACTGCGCCACCACCGGGTCAGGAACGGTGCCCACTTTGATGATCACATATACAAGGTCTGACCAAGCATCTACTTTCTGTCATACTCCCCACTAACACTGATTTTCTCTTGGCTCAAAGGAATGACCAGTTTTATTGAGCCAATACCTTCTATCGAATTTGTGGCCTAACTCCAAATATTTCCAAGTGCATCTCTTTACACTTCAAAACCTCTGATAAAACAGGCAAATGCTGAAGGCCTACCTGGGACATCTTTCTCCACTGCTGCAGGATGAAGGCAGTTTGGTCCACCTGACCACAGGCTGGGAAACAACCCAGCAAGAAGAGTAGATGGGAAGCAGATCAGGACAGATTTACATTTCTTTACACGTTATAAACAACACATTTTTGTAATGAAAGAAATAAACACAGCTTGCTTCTTAAAAAGCAAACATTTATAGGAAAGTCATTAGATGACATCTGCTTTCTGGTGGAAAACAGCATGATTCGGGCCAAGGCAAGGGAAAACCCTATTAGCATTATTTAGACTATAGCACTATCATGCTTCCTTGAACAATAAACAGACACTGGCTCTCTCCACCCTTTGACACTGCTGTTCTGCAACTACACACCAAGCACTCCCTTCTTCCAACACCCCAGTCAGTCATCTATTCATACTTAGTGCCAACAGCAAGGACGGACAATATTGGTGGGTTCACTTGGCAGACCTAAAATATTGGGGAAGAAGGTAAAAAGGGATGGAAGAGAAGGAAGAATGAGAAAAGAAAGACAGACGTAAAGGAAGATGTGCCTATAGTTGTGACAGGTAGCGTGACTCAAACACTAGCCACTGGCATTGATACCATTGGTTGTTCAGAGCAAGATATCAAATGAACTATGGGAGTGTGTTCATTCTTAGCTCTGACTAAGAGCTTGAGACCATAGTTAGGTCTGTTTTGTGCTCCGTGATCTCTGATGCTCTGCTGACCCTGAGTTTTTAAACACAACTAGTCTACCCCCTATTGTGCCATAAAGAAGCCAATTACTATCATGAGCCGGTGGGTCAGAGCCACAGGGTCAAAGAGGGACACAGAGGAACATTACACAAGGAAACACTGGAATCCTAAATGTGTATGCTTCAAACAACAGAGCTTCAAAATACCTAAAGCAAAAACTGGTAAAATTGAAAGGAAAAATAGACAAATCCACAATTTTGGTTGCTGATTCCAACACTCTTCTCTCAGCAATTGATTCAGTAACTAGATAGAACAATCATCAAGGATATAAAAGAACTAAATAACATTGTCAACCAACAAAATGTAATTAACATTTAAAGAACCCAACAGCAGCAGAATATACATTTTTTTCCAAGTGTCCACGGAACATTCACCAGGACAGACCATATCCTTGACCATAAAACAAACCTCAACAAAGCATACAGATTAAAAAGGAAAAAGCAAAACCATCCTTATTTGTAGATAACACCACTGTCTGTTTTATCACGTCCTACCCACCTCATTGGCAGGGAAGGAATTCCTACCCTATAGTTATAGAAATGGCCAGGCACATGACACTGGACAGACAATATGAACAATAGTCTATTAACCACATACACTCACAGGAAAAGAGGGCATTGCGTGCCATGCAGGGCCACACAGGGTTTTATTTGGGAACAGAGA
This sequence comes from Rhynchonycteris naso, assembly GCA_037038555.1. Taxonomy (NCBI): domain Eukaryota; kingdom Metazoa; phylum Chordata; class Mammalia; order Chiroptera; family Emballonuridae; genus Rhynchonycteris; species Rhynchonycteris naso. The sequence continues at coordinate 226,065,947 of CM072999.1, forward strand.
GAACAAGAGGGGATAGATTGATGCAGGCTCTGTAGTAGCAAGAGGGTGAGGTGACCTCTAGTTCCTTCAGGAGCATGTGAGTGGCTTGTTTGAGTAATCTGCAGAATGGCAGGGGACTGAAATCCATTACTGAGGCATCAGCAGGAATTTCGGCCCCTTTGATGAGGAAGGTAGTCTGTCTAGCAGACCACAGCCATGGAGGCAGAATGAGGGGGTGAACTTGCAGTTAGAATGTCAAGGCCTTCCTTGTTTCACCACATGTCAAGGCAGCACATAATACTGGGTCATTATTTTAGGCCCTACACTATATTGGTTAGGTAGTAAATCATAAAGAATCTACATAAAAACAAAGCAAAACAAACAAAAAAAACCCCTAGAACTAATATGTGAGTTTAGAAAAGTAGGGTACAAGAGCAACACACAAAAAACAGTTGTATTTTTGTGTATTCAGAACTAATATGTAGATAACAAAATGAAAAACCCAATACCACTTATAACCACTTCAAAAAATGGAAAATATTTAAGTACAAATACAAAAAACTTCAGGATTTTACAAAACAAGGCAATATAGAAGTAAATAATAAAAAGACAGACCATGTTCATGGATTGGAAAACTCAACATAGTAAAAATGTTAACCATCTCTCAAATGGATCTATCAATCAGCTTAACACAATTTCTATCAAATTTCCAAAAAAAGTTTTTGTATATATATAGATAAGCTTATTTTAAAATGTTTATGGAGGTCCTGGCCAGTTAGCTCAGTTGGTTAGAGCATTGTCTCAAGATGACAAGGTTGCAGGTTTGATCCCCAGTCAGGGCACACATAAGAGGCGACCAATAAATGTACAACTAGGTGGAACAACAAATAAATGCTTCCCTTCCCCCTCCCTTCTCTCTCCTTCCTCTCTCTGTCTTTCTAACATATCAATAAATAAAAATAAATAAATAAACAAACAAACAAACAAATAAACAAGCAAGCCCTGGTCAAATAGCTCAGTTAGTTGGAACATCATCCTGAAGCACAGAGGTTGCTGGTTCAATCCCCAGTCAGGGCATATACAGGAATAGCTCAGTGTTCCTGTCTCTCTCTCTCTCTCCCTACCCTTCTCTAAAAAGAAAACCAAAAATGTATATGGAAATGCAAAGGCACTAGAATAGCTCATGTAATCTGGATAAAGAAAAATAAAGTGGGAGTGATCACTGCATTTAATTTTAATTCTATATGGCTAAGTAATTAAAATAGTGAGGTATACAGGAGGACCAACAAACACATAGACCAATGGAACCGAATAGAGTCTGAAAGTAGACCCATAGAGGTACTCCCAAATGATGTCTGACAAAGAAGGAGAAGTCATTCACTGGAGGAAGGGTAGTCTTTTCAACAAATGAGGCCACGGTGCTTGGACATCCACAGACAAAAGTGAGTCTTGACCTTAACTTCACATACCTTACACAAATTAATTCAAAATGGATCATGAATTTAAATGTAAACATGTAATGCTATAAAACTTTTTTTTATAGCCTGACCAGGCAGTGGTGCAGTAGCTAGAGTGTCGAACTGGGATGCGGAAGACCCAGGTTCAAGACCCCGGGGTCGCCAGCTTGAGTGAGGGCCCATCTGGCTTGAGCAAAGCTCACCAGCTTGGACCCAAGGTCACTGGCTCGAGCAAGGGGTTACTCAGTCTGCTGAAGGCCCTGCAGTCTAGGCACATGTGAGAAAGCAATCAATGAACAACTAAGGTGTCATAATGAAGAACTGATGATTGATGCTTCCCATCTCTTTCCATTCCTGTCTGTCTGTCCCTATCTATCCCTCTCTCTGTCTCTGTAAAAAAAAAAAAAAAAAAAAAAAAAAAACCTTTTAGAAGAAAACAAAGGAGAAAATCTTTAGGACCCAGAGAAAGAGTTCTCAGCCATCACACCAAAAACCATGATCCCAAATGAAAAAAATAATAAGAAGAAAAATTTGGACTCTATCAAAATTTTAAAATTTTGTTTCATGAAAATAATAAGATTTAAAAAATCAAACTACAGATTAGGAGAAAATATTTGCAGCCCATATATCTCATTAAGGGAATTCTAACATATCAAATAAGCTAAAACTCAGCCCTAGCCAGTTGGTTCAGCAGTAGAGTATCAACCCGGCATGTGGAAGTTCCAGGTTCTATTCCCACTCAGGGCACACAGTAGAAGTGATCATCTGCTTCTCCACGTCCCTCTTCTCTCTCTCTCTCTACCCTTCCCACAGCAATGGCTCAATTCATTCGAGAACAACAGCCCCAGGGGCTGAGGATGGCTCCATAGAGCCTCCATCTCAAGCACTAAAAATAGCTTGTCAGATAAAAGCATGGCCCCAGACAGGGGTTACTGAGTAGATCCCGGTCGGCGACCATGCAGGAGCCTGTCTCTCTATCTCCCCTTCTCTCACTTCAAAGAAAAAGAAAAAGAAAAAGAAAGCTAAAACTCCATTATATATATTCAACCTACTGTCAAAGAGAAAGGAGGGTAGAGTCTGCAAATTCTGAATGCTGAACAGAGTAGGACTCCATTTGCACTTTTACTTTCAACTCTAGTCTCATATTAGTTTCCATTAAGATCACTTTCTTGACCTCAACAGGGATGGTCAGTTAATAGATTTTTAATTGAATCTCAAAATTATGTGCTAATCCAAAAGTCTTACATTATACAACACAGTTATGAGCTAAGCGCATACTTCTTCAACATGAGTTAAAAAATAACGCTGTATGCCTTTCGAAAGACAAGCTCCTTTTGCTTATTCCTTGAGTGCGAAGAACTGTCACCATCTATCTAGGACACTACTCAAGGGCTAGCTAAGAAAGAACGTTGGGGGCCAAAGCTTGCTCGATGTACCATGTGTCGTGGGAAAGGCACCTAAGAGGATCAGCTGACAACATAGGAGAAAACCAGCAACAAGACCAACAAGGTCAGAGACACCTGGACTGTCACATTCAAGGGAGTCACCAGTGCCCCAGGAGGAAGGACTGTGGGCTGCACAGCACATCACCTGCACTGCTCCATCTGTGAACACATGCGTATGTGTCTACCGATTAGCTTTCTCAGTGAACTAGATAATAAACAGTGGCTGCTTCATTTCATAGCATGAGTTGGGCTCTTCTCTGCCCCACATCTCAAAACTTTCAGTTGCCTTTCAAAGTATCCGGTTGCTAAGGATATTGCTAAGGTTCCACCAGGGATCAGTATTTATCAGCCAGGTGCACCGTAGGCACAGGCGAAGGAAGCGGAGTCCTCATAGCAGGGCCTGAGCGGAGTGCGCCGGAGCGTGGCCGCCTGCCACTGCGCGCTCCTTCCCCTCCACGCACCACACACTTTCCTGGCTCTGACAACAGGAGCTGCTAATGCATCCCAGAACGTGTTTACAGTGTGTGCACACAAGTGCTCCACCCCTGAAGCTGTGAACAAGGATGCCTGCCACATGCTGGACCTCCCAACGATGGGAAGTGGGGCCTGAAGATCAGCTCAGAGCCACTGGGCTACCTCCAAGATGCAAGGCTGGAAAGCCTGACCTGAGGAAGGAGGCCAAGGTCTGGGATGGTGTGCCTCCACCAGAGAGCCCAGGGTTAGCTATTTGGATTAATGCTATAAAACTTTTTTTATAGCCTGACCAGGCAGTGGTGCAGTGGCTAGAGTGTCGAACTGGGATGCGGAAGACCCAGGTTCGAGAGCCGGAGCTCGCCAGCTTGAGCACGGGCCCATCTAGCTTGAGCAAAAAGCTCGTCAGCTTGGACCCAAGGTCACTAGCACCAGCAAGGGATTGCTCGGTCTGCTGAAGGCCCGCAGTCAAGGCACATGTGAAAAAGCAATCAATGAACAACTAAGGTGTTGCAATGGCAACAAAAAACTAATGACTGATGCTTCTCACCTCTCTCCGTTCCTGTCTGTCTGCCCCTATCTATCCCTCTCTCTGACTCTCTCTCTGTCCCTGTTAAAAATATATATATATATTAAGACAAAATAATAGCTCTGGCAGGATAGCTCAGTTGGTTGGAGCATTGTCCCAATAAGCAAAGTCTGCTAGGTTTGATCCCCTGTCAGGGCACATACAGAAACAGATTGATTTCTCTCTCTCAAGAATATATATATTTCTCTCCCTTCCTCTATAAAATCAATCAATAAATTTAAAAATTAATAAAACAAAATAATTTTTAAAACTGCTGTTGGAAAAATTATAAAATACTCCCTGTTGTCCTACAAAAAGTTTAACTTCTGATAAAATAGAAGGTTTCCAGGAAAAGGTAGATTACCAGAATTGATTAAAGAAGCAGGAAGAAGACCTGAAAGATCAATAATCATATAAAAGTTTTATTTCTTTTCTTTTCTTTTTTTATTCAGTGAAAAGAGGAGAGGCAGAGACAGACTCCCACATGCACCCCGACCAGGATCCACTCAGCAAGCCCAATAGAGGGAGATACTCTGTCTGGAGCATTGTTCTGTTGCTCAGCAACTGAGCTCTTTTTAGCACGTGAGGTGGAGGCCATGGAGCCACCCTCAGCACCTGGGGCCAGTTCACTTCAATCAATCCATGGCTGCAGGAGGAGAAGAGAGGAGACAGAGAGAGAGAGAAAGGGAGAGAGAAGTGAGAGGGGAAGAGGTGGAGAAACAGATGGGCACTTCTCCTGTGTGCCCTGACCAGAACTCGAACCCAGAACTTCCACACGCCAGGCCGATGCTCCACCACTGAGCCAACCACCCAGGGCCTCATATAAAAAGTTTTAAAAAGTTGTTGAAGAACTACTCCCCATCCAAAGGTCTGTTCTCCACCTATCTCACCACCCAGCCCTCCCACCTTCAGGAGCAGGTTATTCCTATTACTCAGACTGACCCAGAAAAAAATCAAAAAGATTGAAAATGCCTCTATCTATGTTATGAAGGTAACAAACATCTTGATATGAAAACCTGAGAAGTACTAACCGATATTACTCATGACTACAGATGTACTGCTTTCAACAAAATATCTACAAACCAAATCCAGCTGAGCACTAAAGAGACCATGTATCATGGCCAAGGACAGTTAATGCCAAAAAGACAAGGATGATTCAATATTAGGAAACCAATGGATGTGATTCATCATGTTAGTAAGTTGGAGGAGTGAAAGAATATGACCATCTAGACAGCTCTGAGGAACCCTGCTGACCAGCGTGCTGGGAATTCCAGCTTCCCAGGGAGAACAGCACGTCTGGAAGGGGAATACCTCACCCAGGAGAGCAGCTACACCAGATGCTGGCCAACCAGAATCTGGGAGTTGTGTTCAGGGGTTCATTGATTAAACCCTCTCTCTCTCTACTCCAGTGTAAGAGATGGATAATGAATCAATACACACACAACCTGGCTGGTGGCTCAGTGGTAGAGCACTGGCCCAGCATGTGAATGTCCCAGGTTCAATTCCTAGTCAGATCACACAGAAGAAACAACCATTTGCTTCTCCATTTCCTCCTCTCCCCCTTCTCTCTCTGTCTCTCTCTCTCTTCCCCTCCTGCAGCCATGGCTTAATTGGTTTGAGCACATCCATCCCAGGTGCTGAGGATGTCTCTATGGAGCCTCTACTCAGGCACTAAAAATAGCTCAGTTGTAAGCATGGCCCTGGATGGGCAGAGTATTGGCCCCAAATGGGGTTTGTTGGGTGGATCCCAGTTGGGGTGCATGCAGGAATCTGTCTCTGTATATCTCCTCCTCTCACTTGGAAAAGAAAAGAAATACGAACAGAGGTAGAGAATGGGATCTCCTAGTGAGGACAGTGTTCTTTATCAAACTGTACATACAGCCCCTGAATGTGGCATGAAATTAATTAAGTCTTAACCAGACTTTCTTTTTTATAGAACCAACTGGAATTAAGTGGATGAAAAAGCAAATGTGACAGTGAGTGACTCATAGGAAGGATAAGTGTGGTTTCTTAAAACTTTTGTTCCAATAATAATGAAACATATAATACGCATGCATTGAGTCATGATGTTAATCAATTCAGTTCTTCCCGTGGGTCACAGTCAAAAAGTTTAAGTAACATTGAGGTGGGGGTTAAGAGGAATCAGTTTCTAGATTTCTAGTTGCTATAGACTAAGGATCAGGGTTGAAGTAATCAGTGAAACAGAAGAGAAAGTATCACAGCCTCCCTGGTTTTACACAGTGAATGGAGATGTGGCCACATCCCCTCAAAAGTGTCAACTCATCCTAATTCAGTAATGCTGGTTTATGATGATGGCATGAGTGTCGTGATTGAAGCAGGTCTTCTTGATTTATACTGCCTCAATGAAGAGCCGGGTTTTGCCAATTTGATTTGATTATTATTCAAAAATATTCCCACCTCTTACCCTGCACATACGGACACACAATCTCTATGAGAGCATACTTGCCCACCCCAGTGTTCTGGGTTTTGCTGTATAAAATCTACTGTAAGCTCACATCAGGTGAGGGCACTTCCCTACCCTCTGACGGTGACCTTCGTTATGTGAGTTGCTTTGGCCAACAAGATATTTGCAGAAATGACACAGAGAATGAACAAGCATCTGTATTTGTAGCAGCGTAATTTGCAACAGCAAAATGCTGATCAGCCTGTATGTTCAGCAATAAAGAATCAGTTAATAAAATATTGCACTGGCCAGTTGGCTTAGTCTAGTGCAGGGGTGCCCACACTTTTTCAACTTGCAAGCTACTTATAAGATGACCAAGTCAAAATGATCTACCTACAATAAAAATGCAAAACATAAATTTATTTCTTCTATATTATCATTATTTAAGTTACTATTATTACTATTTAATATTGTGTATTCTTCTTTCACCTTTCTCCTTCTCAGCTCTCTTTTCGGAGGAAAGTCAATGTCATAGTTTTTATGAACAGTCTGAAAAAGCCGCTCTACATTTCCCTTCTTTGGAATAGCAATGGCACACAGACAGATGAGGCAAATGCACTTAGAATATGACATAGTGAAAAAAGTCCCCTCCCATTCTGTATGAAAGTGGTAGGTTTTAGGCTTCTTACTCGGACCAGCTACGGCACTCATTTTTATACCCTTTGTTGTATTTAGTTTAAATAAATTGAAGGCTAACTACGCAGCAATGTAACTGAACAAGTTAGCGCGGTTTAAAGCGCATGCGTAGGGTGTCAAAAGTTCAGACGTCAGATTGGCTACACTGTATGCCAATCAAAAGACAAATGTCTTTTTAATGTCATGCGATCTACCCACACTTCCTTCGCGATTGACCAGGAGATCACAATCGACGTATTGAGCATTCCTGGTCTAGTGGATAGAACATCAGCCCAGAGTGTGGATGTCCCGGGTTCAATTCCCAGTCAGGGCATACAAGTGACCATTTACTTCTCTCCTCCTCCCTTTCCCTCTATCTCTCTCTTCCCATCCTGCAGCTAGCCGCTTGATTGGTTCACACATGGTCCTGTGCGTTGAGGATAGCTTGGTTGATTCAAGCATTGGCCTCAAATGGGGGTTGCTGGCTGGATCCTGGATGGGGCACATGCGAGACTCTATCTCCTCTCTTCTCACTTAAAAAAATTACTATCCAAGGATGCAATACTACGAAGACACTAGATATTAACATAGAAAAAGACTGACTGGCATGTAGGAATATTCCTCACATTGTTATATAATTTAAAAGTTGCAAACAAAATACAGTGTAATCACTTTTATAAGATATATACAGGGGTGGCAAAAGGAGGTTTCCAAATGTGCACAAATAGGAAGCACAGAGTGTATTCTTGTATTATTATTTATTAATTGTTGCATTATATATTTGTGCAATTGTCAACCTCCTTTTGCCCACCCCTGTATGTATGTGCACCTTCTAAGAATATTAAAAATAAACACCACAAAATCCTCACAACCGGTAGAATTAAAGGTAATTACTTTCCGTCTTTGTCCTTTCCTGAGTTTTTCACATTTTTATAATGAAAAATATTTATGTTTTTAAAGAAAGGGTAGGGGGGAAGAGGTGGGAACACAATGGAAATTTCAAAAGAGAGTGAAGAGAACTTAGAGTCCTTTCATACTGTAAATAAGTTTTTAATACAAGAGTTCTTCTTCCTTGTTTTTAAATTATCCTCAAAATAAAATGCTATTATGTTTCTCGCCAAAGTCTTGGAGAAGAATTGCACCCCTGCGGACAGACGGACGGGACCACGGTAATTTACAGCACACATTGGCTGGAGCCATTCCGTGCTGACAAATTCCAGAAAGTAATTGCATAAAATACTTGGAGAGGAAACTGCTTTATGCTGCCATGCTATTTATGGAAATTAGCATCTTTGTAAAAATAAACTGAGAGCAAGGACCATTGTAAGCCCTGAAATGTGGTTTCCATAAGATGTTAGCTGGGTGCTTTAAGATCTACTCGCAGTGAAGTGGGGAACGTGGCCTTCTATTTTCTGTAATGAAACAATTACCTAAATTGCTTTTTTCCTCCTGTGTCTCTAATCCCCCCTCCTTTCTCCTGGCTGTTTCCCTGTGGAGGACCTATATACTGAATGTTCACTTTGCTTCATAAACAAGAAACCTTCCCACTGGTCCTGTTCCTCCCTCAAACAGTATTATTCATTTTCCTTATTCAGTGTTTCACCATCCACAGTCCACACCTTCCCCTGAAGCTGCTCCTTCAAATGGAAGGAACCATTTCGCAAGACGAGGGTGAACTCTCAGCTTCGTGTGTCCCCTAAAACTTGTTCAAAACCTCAAGGAATTTTCGGTTTCTCTCTCTCCTCCAATCGCTTGTCTCAAGTTCTATACTTCAGGTTCCTAGATGGTCCCATATTCATGTCCTCTTGTCTACAACTAAGTCTTGACCCATTTAGTCCAGTGAACGGAGTTGACGGGCTCATTGTTACTGATCTGGACCAGTGCCAGTGACCTCCCAAGTGCCCTTTGCTCAGCGTGTGCCCTGTAGTCCAGGGGAGTTTCAGGGGTACCTCCCATCACCTCCCGATCAACATCCCCAGGACTGGGTGCTTCCCATTGAACACAGTCCTCTTTATTATGTGTTTATCATGCTCCTCAAGGACTGACCCAGGACAGCCACAAACTGTCTTTACCATCTGATTGCACACCCATGCTGCCATGTACCGTAACCCAAACAGGTGGTCTCAGTAGAAATAGAGGAGAAGAAAAAACACATTTAAGAGACATTTCTGATATAAGGGGGCCTGGGTGACTGAAGGGGCGTGACAGAAAAGAAGGCACCCAGAGTAAGGTGACCAGACGTCCCACTTTTGGCGGGACAGTCTCGATTTTTAACAATTTGTCCCGCATCCTGCAGCGTTTTAAAAAAGTCTCGATTTTTGGAAAGAATGCACAAAAAGCTAGGAAACGGTGGGAGAACGGGAAGGGAATATACACTTTTCAGCAGGGAGACCCCACCTCCACCTGGAAGTGCCCACACTGCCGCAATAACTGGCTGCCCCATGCAGGGCCCCGAAACAAACAACTTTGGGTGGGACGTACCTGCTGGGGCGGGGGCTCTCAAGTCCCCTAACTACCTATAGGTCCGCATCCTGGACACTGGCCTGCGGCTCCGGGCTCGCGAGACGCAAGCCGCTCGGTCTCCAGTGGGTGGTGGGCTAGACGTGGGGAGCACGGCCTCTGCAAGAACGAGTCCAGGAGGGGAGTGTGCGTGTGACCGCTTGTGTGCGAGCACGCAGGCCGGCGGCACGGCCCTGCCTGCTCCCGCCCACTCATGCAGCTCCGGCATCCGTTTCGGGACCGTGTAACCCGATCCCTCTGACTCACTCGAAATTTCCCATAGAGTAATATTTCTGAAAATGATCTTTTTAATGAGGTATCATTATTTTAAAAATAGATTGATAAGGAAAAGGTGAAATCTTGGGCATCAGCAAAAATCACAATACAGAACAAGTGCTTAGAAATATTTCATCATTTTGAAACAAACCATGTTCCATACAATAATGCACTAAAAATTGTGGAATACGCGCCATCTTTCCCATGAACTAATGCTGCGATTGAACGCGTTTTTCCTACACTAAATAAAATGTGGATATCAGAAAAATCAAATTAAGTGTTGAGACTTTGAAAGCCATTTTATGTGTGAAATAGAATTTAACAATTTCTTGTGAAAAATTTCATGAACTTTTAAACAACGACAGCAATCTACTAAAAAAATTCACTCAAATGAGAAATATGCCAAAGAATAAAATGATACTACACATAATTTTTTAATGTATTATATTTGTAAATTGTACTTATGTTGAAATTTAAAATATATATATTACAATACTATTTTTGCATTCTATGAAAAGTTTTTTGGCTCCATATAGAATAAATCTTTAATCAAGAACCTCCCCGCCCCCGGTCAATGGTGTCCCACTTTACCAATTTTAAAATCTGGTCACCTTAACCTGGAGGGACCCCAGGATTTTGGCTCCAATGACTACGTGATGGAGAAGTCAGGCCCTGGGACAGAGCTGAGTGGGTGGCGAGGACTCCCACTTTGCAGGTGTTGTGTTTGAGGTCCCGGGGAACATGCTAATGGAGATGAGTTGTCGCTAATGGACGTACTGGCCTACAGCTCACAGGAGAGGCAGGTGCCTCTCAGAGACACTGAGACTCCTCATTTAGAGAGGTCCTTGAGTTTAAAAAAGAGAAATGAATAAAAACCAGAATAGAGTTATCAAGATGTTTTATATTCAATGTTCACATTTAACAGGTAGTGTAAAACAATGGACTTTTTATCTTTCCAGTGTATCTATAATCCTATTTGAAGAGAACATCAGAAGCCTAGATCAGAAAGTCTGGATCATTCTGAGACCCAGGTCCCCCTGGGAGGAGCCCCAGGCAGGAGCCTCTGAGCGAGCCACTCAGGTGCCTGAGGAGGACACAGTTGAGGGGGCAGGAAGAAATGGAAGAGGGTAGAACTCTGAGACTGAACAGCTGGGGAAAGAGGCAGAGTTGGAAAAGTCAGAGAGGCAGAAAGAGAAAAAGGATGGCAAACAAAGAGGGAGGCCTGTTCATCCCCCACTGCCTTCCCAGGGGAAATGTCCGGCGACCCCAACTCACAGTGGCAGGCAATGGGGACAACATGCTCACAAGGCAGAGACTGTGTCCAGGACAGGCTTAAAAGGCCTTCTGCTCAAGACTCCACCATCCGTGTCAACAAAGCTGAGGATATACATCCGAAATCACCATGCATGATGAGGCCGCACAAGAAGTCCGTTTCCAACATAAAACCCAAAGTCCTGGGAAATCTCCACCCAGGATAAGACAGGTAAAGAGGAGGAAGGCCGTTCCACTATGGAAAATTATTGTAAGGAAATATCTGAATAAGTGAACAAAGATGTGAGCATACAGTGTTCTCTGCAGGTGGCTGATAGCAAACTCAAGTAAACAGACCATCCTGGAAATGACTCAAATGTCCAATAAAGAAACACTGTGTTGTGGCCCTGGTCAGTTGGCTCAGTGGTAGAGCATCAGCCTGAAGTGTGAATGCCCCAGGTTCAATTCCCAGTCAGGGAACACAGGAGAAGCGACCTTATGCTTCTCCACCCCTTCTCCCTTCTCTCTCTCTCTCTCTCTCTCTCTCTCTCTTCTCCTCCCACAGCCATGACTCAGTTGATTCAAGCACATCGACCCCAGGTGCTGAGGATGGCTCCATGGAGCCTCTGCCTCAGGCACTAAAAATAGTTCGGTTGTGAGCATGGCCCCAGATTAGCAGAGCACCAGCCACAGACAAGGGTTGCCAAGTGGATCCCAGCCAGGGTGCATGCAGGAGTCTGTCTATCTCCCCTCCTCTCACTTAAATTTTAAAAAAGGCATGCATATGAAACTAAAGAAAAAAATAAATACAAAAAACCCACAACTACCATCAATTAATTGGAAGCATAAGAAGCTCTGAGAAAAGGTCAGTTCAAGTGTTTATGGATCTCCAACCATTGGCCCTGCTACCCAATTCACTCAAGAGGACACGGGCAGAGGTTATCATCTCAGATTGAGTGGGCCACCCTCCTCCTCCTTGGCCAGAGAGTGGCTGGGAGGAGGCACTGTTTCTTACTCTCAGACCATGGGGCCTGGGTCTCCGTCTGACCTGCAGGAGCTGGAGTGAAACTAACAGCTGGGAGTGATGCCTGCAGTGTCAGCAGGGAAGAAGTCCCCCCACAGGCAGAGCCAACACCTCGACAAGAGTGACTAATACCACAGCCTCCACCAGGATGACAGCTACACAAACGAAAATGCCATCGAGACCAGAACAACCAAAATATGCAGAATCACTGAGACCAGAACCACTGCCAAGCCAAAGCTGATGGAACCAGAATGCTGGATTAAGACCAGAAATAACACTGTAGCCAAAAATACATCAGGGAGAACCACCGAAAGCAACACTTCAAAGTGAGACCAGAACCACTAAAAGATATTCACAGGGACTCTCCCAATTCCAAAACTTTGGATTTTAGGGCCTAGAGCTGATGACAAAGAGGAGTAACTCACATTCTTCCCCCTCCCCCCGAAGTGAGAAGTGGGGGGAGGCAGAGAGACAGACTCCTGCATGCACCCAACCGGGATTCACCAGCATGCCCACCAGGGGCGATGCTCAGCCCATCTGTGACGTTGTTCTGCTGCAACTAGAGCCATTCTAGTGCCTGAGGCAGAGGCCATGGAGCCGTCCTCAGCACCCAGGCCAACTTTGCTCCAGTGGAGCCTTGGCTACAGGAGGAAAAGATAGAGAAAAAGAGGAAGGAGAAGGGGAAGGGTGGAGAAGCAGATGGGCGCTTCTCCTGTGTGCCCTGGCCAGAAATCGAACCCAGGACTTCCACACATCGGGTTGATGCTCTACTGCTGAGCCAGCTGGACAAGACTAGTAACCCACATTCTTAAGAGAGGTACCAACACAAATCAGACATCTCCCTTACAGCTCATGAAGAAGAGGCTGTTAAGTCCTGTTATCAACGGCCTCCACCTCCCTCGCCCCCTCCCTAATCTCTAAGAAGGGTTAAGATGCATTGAAGAAAAAGAGAACCACTTGTAGAGACTGGAGGTGCCTTCAAGGAGAGACGAGCAACCCCCCCAGATGAACATTTTCTGCTTAGACTGAATCTGCTCTGGCCCAAGATCCATGAGAGCAGGAAACAGAGAACTGAAGGGGATGTCAGGACAGAGAGAGGAGGCAGAACCCCACACCCACACTCTCCATACAGCAGGGGTGCAGGCATTTCCTATGGATCAATGGGCAATGCCAAAGAAGGCCCAAGTTGAAACCAGCCTGCCAGCAACCTAGCCAACAGGGCTGCTTGCTGGGCAAGGACCCAGCAGCATGGGCCAAGCTGAGCTGCACCTCCTGTTTCAGGAAAGGTGGGCCCTGCAGAACTCACACGTGCTCCCCAGCGGGCAAGAGTCAACAAGGGCCAGTGAGGGAGTGGCAACCAGCAGAGAAAGGGATCCATTGGCCCTGGTCTGTTAGCTCAGGGGTAGAGCATCGACCCAGTGTATGGATGTCCTGGGTTTGATTCTCAGTCAGGGTTAGAGGCGACCATCTGCTTCTCCACTGCTCCACACCTCCCCCTTTCTCCCTTCTCTCTCTCTCTCTCTCTCTCTCTCTCTTTCTCTCTCTCTCTCTCTCTCTCATCCTTCTCCCACAGCCATGGCTCAATTGGTTCAAGTGCATTGGCTCTGGATGCTGAGGATGACTCCATGGAGCCTTCACCTTAGGCACTAAAAATAGCTCAGTTGTAAGCATGGCCCCGATGGGCAAAGCATTGGCCCCAGACAGGGTTACTGGGTGGATCCTGGTCAGGGCGCATGCGGGAGTTTGTCTATCTCCCCTTCTCTCACTTGGAAAAGAAGGAAGAAAAGAAAAAGGAATCCAGTTAAGTAAAGAGCTGCATGCCTTTCTCCCCAACCCCTCTCCTTGTGTCCAACCCCAGGAAAGCCGGACCCAGAATAATGAAAAGCAAGATCCATCCCAGAGCCAGTCCTCACCACCAGTGGCGGTGAGAAAACAGCACAGCATGGCCCCACTCTGGGACCTGGAGCCAGGGTTCCGCCACAACGAGACAAAAGAGAGATGAGATTTAAATCAAGTAGGAGATAAAAATGTTAGATGGAACTGGACTTTTCATCAATGAAATCCCAGGATTTCACAGGACAGGGTTGGATGGAGTGTGGCCATCGCCTGTGATTGGGTCCACATTTATGTCCCAATGAGCTGAGACATCTCCATGAAGAAGGCTGGAAGGGAGGACTGGAACAGTAGCAGCTGTCTTCTCAGGGAAGATTAGGGTCCCCAGAGAGAGGACCTGGAGCAACAGGAAGCTTCCAGGGTCTATGAGACAGGAGGAGGGAGCCCTTCCAGCATCTGGGTGAGGAAACAGGGAGCGCCTCCAGAAATGGCCACGGCAGGGTTAGAAAAAAACCAGACTGCTGACCTCATGGCTTGCTCTGTAATCTATCACAATTATTTGTGCTCAGTGAGTATACGAGTTTACATTTTAGCTAATTTAATAAAGAAAATCCCGTTTTTATTAAATCAGTTAGCACATCCCATACTCCCTAATGTTCAGCCTCAAACGTGTATTAATTCGCTACCAGCCACCTGGTGGCAGCACTAATAAGGCAAGGAGGCATACTCAAGAACACCACCCAAATCCCAAGAAACTTCACAGGGCCAGTGGTGAATCATACTCACACTGTCCCCAGGGAGATGACCAAGTGTCCAACCCACTTACTGTACGCTCCTTATGTGTCAGACTCTGTTTCTGTTTGGTTTTGTTACTTTCTCCCCATTCACAATGATTTAACTGCTCCAAACAATCCTATGATTGTTTCCCCCTCTACAGATGTGGAAACTGCGATGTTTATGCAACCAGTTGTGAAGCAGTAGGGCTGGGATTCGAACAGTGGACACTGTGGACAATGGAGACTGCCGGCCTGGAATCTGTATTTATGACTTTCTGTGCATGCTGCCCCATGCATGGAAACACACTGCCGGAGGCAGACAGATACAGAAAAATCCGAAAGAGGTTAGTGATTCAAGCTGGGCAAACACTGTCCTTCGCCAAAGGTCAACAGGCTGCCTCAAAGCACATTTAGATTTTATAGGGCAAAAGGCAACAACGTGAAACCTGGCATCCTGGAGCCCTAGCCCCGTCTGACCAGGCACAAACCAACCCCCGAAGCTGTCCCAGCCTGTGTCAGACCAGCCAATGGGGCAGAAAAGGAAGTGTCCGCTTTTGCCACATATTACACCTTGCTGACCAGGAAACCATAAAATCACCCTGAAAATACTTAACTGTCAATCTAGCAAAAGATACCAATTAAAATGTAATTATGGCGCAGTATCAGTATAAATGGGATTAACGAGAGAGATGTACTTCTATTCTCATGAGTCACAGAAACCATGGGACATAAGAGCTAAAAAAAAAAAAAAAAAAAAAAAAAAGGCCTTAGAAACAGAGTCCAAGGGAGGCAGAGAAGTCTGATTAATCTACCCCAAGTATTATCTCTTTATTCATGTGTGCATGTTCACTTAACAGACACAAAAGCTCCTATTAAGTGCTGGGCCCTTTGTGGACCTGAGGGTATACAGGCCACCAAGCCATATATATGCCTGAGAATTACAACTGCAGGGAGGTGGTATCCTTGTCCTAATGCACACAAGGGGAGCCCATACTGTATGGGCTACCTTGTTCTAAGTCATACAAGGTATGAGCTAACAACAGCCCTCAGGACACAATACTGAGATTTGTACTATACCTTTAAATCTGGGACTACAAACTGCTTGACCATATATATATATCCAGGCTTCAAACAAATTTGTCTGACTTTTAGTACTTCAAAAACTAGGCGATCTCGTAGAAAATCTGGACAATCTAGCTACCTTGAAAAACTGGAAGATCGGGCCACTGTGGCTTGTGTCCTTACTCAGGGAAGATCTGCTGGAGTAGAGGTGACTTTGAATAGACAAAGCCTATGTGATCCACTTTGCCACTGTCCCTACCACTCCCTACTGTCTCTCAGGCAATGCTAGCTTCACTCCTTTAAGTCTGCCCTGTCAACAGGAGGATGCAATAGATGAGCTGGGTCCTCCCAGACTAGTGGGAAAGTCAGGAGTCTAAAGAAAAGATTGCAAAACATCGTGGTATGTGTTGACAGAAATAAACTCAGAACACTTACTTAGCATCTGAGCTAAGCCCAGACCCTGAGCTCTGCCCATTCCTTGTGTCCTGGCTTTTAGCAGCCCGGCCTGCACTGGGCACATGCAGACAGCCATTCTACATGGAAAAGACAATACCCATCACCGCCCCAAGTCACCATGGGCACATGGTACCCACGGTGGTGTTAAGGCCCTTGTTCTGGACTCAGAGATAACCCAAGGGGTTTGGATTATTCTTACAGGTAAGTCAACCAGAAATACCATTGCTGAAGATTAGAGAAAAAATGTATTCTCTTTGGTATAGTTAAGTATTAACATGATTCTCACACAGCACATCTTAGGTGATCTAGCTAGAATAATGGTCCTATATAAACACAGGGCTGCCATCCATTCCTCTTTCCCTCCCTCTTACCTGCAGGAGAGCAGAGTGCATGAAAACCATCCATCTCAGCAGCCACCAGGGGCTCTTCCAGAAAGCCATGGGGTCCCGTGTCCTGGGAGGTCTCACCTGTAGCCTACAAAAGAGGAAATGGTTTCCAACCAACTCCAGCCCCAGGTGCAGCTCTCATTACTGAACAGGTCTATCAGAGGGAGATTGGAAAGGTTTATGTTTTCCAGGATGGGCCTACCTACTACAAGGTGCAGGCTGCCTGGGGATCCCTTAAGAATGCAACCACACCAAGGTCAAGAGGTCAGCTGGACATGTCTCAAGCGAGCGGCCCGTGCCTCTTGCCCTCCACAACTGGAGACATCTCTGCACCAGCCACTTTCCAGCTCAGGGTGTCAGCCACAGGGTGTGGCTACTGGCAACCAACTCAGGAAACCAACTTGGAGCCAAGGGTTAGGGTACCTGCCAGCTTCTGCTACTTCATGCAAAAATGAGCCTAAGGCCAACTAAGCCAGCCCAAAGAGGGGAAGGGACCTGCCTAAGGTCACACAGCAAGACGACTGTTCCAGAATTGGAAAGCAAGTCTTCTGAAAGTTCAAGGCTTTACCCACCCGATGACACGTGGCCCCTCAGAGCCCCACA
This sequence comes from Rhynchonycteris naso, assembly GCA_037038555.1. NCBI lineage: Eukaryota > Metazoa > Chordata > Mammalia > Chiroptera > Emballonuridae > Rhynchonycteris > Rhynchonycteris naso. Next base: position 226,083,112 of record CM072999.1, read on the forward strand.
TCTGCAGCCAGAGAGGCCTGAGAGGCAGCCAACACGGTCACTCAAAGGAGGGAGGGCAAACCAGTAGAGGCCCTGTGGCACTAGGAGGGCAGCAGGGGATTTCTTCAGGGTTCTCCTGAGAGTTCACAGAGAAATCAGTGAGTGGAGGCTGGAAAAGCCCAAGTCACCCTCTCTTCGCGCTTCGCCTCGTGCCTTGGCGAAGCCGGTGTCCGGAGGCGGGTCGGTGGCTCCTCTCCATCTGGAGAAAGCATTAAGGGCCTGGCCTAATGCGATCCGCAAATGTGCTGCTGCTTCCGACCTGGGGCGGCGACTCTGGGCTGCAGGGAGGCGGCCGGGCCGGGGACCGCGCACCCCTCACTCGCCCGCAGGCAGAGACGCCCCAGCGCACAGCCTCTGCGACCCGCGGCCCCGCAGTCGCTGCTCCGGTGCCTCGCCCCGTCCCTGTCATCCGCGCCCACTTTCCGCGCCGGGCACGTCGCCTCAGCTCTCAGCCCTCTAGGCGCTCTCGACCCGCGCGCGGCCAACCTGCTGAACCTTCCGACGCTCGAAGCTACTGGCTGCGGTCTGCCAGGTTCTCCCTAGACGCCCCCAAAGTTGAAAGACCCAGTTCTGAAAACACTCCAGAGCGCCCCTCCGACCGCGCAGAGCTCTGCACGTCCCTCCTTGAAACACCAGACCCCGCGCCCTTAGAGAGTTTTGAAGAGGGGTTGGTTTTAATACTGCCCAGTCACTGGCATCTTCATTTTTTAAGTTTGAATTGTCAAATGTGTATGTCTGAAGTGTCCTCAACCTCCCAGCGCCCGCGCCGAGCACCCACCTGGCGCCGCAGACGGGTCTGGAAGGGACAGCACGGTCGGCACGCGGGGAGGAGACGCGGCGCGGCGGCCCCCTCGACACTTGGTGCGGACTCCGGGCCCGGATCTTCCCCGACGCCGGCCTCCTGCCCGCCGCGCCGCCGCCGCGAAGTTAAATGGGGCCGGGCTGGGCCGCCCCGCCTCTCCGGGTGCGCGGCGCGGCGCTGGCCCGGACCCAGGGCGCAGGGCGCGCGCCGCCACCTGCACCGCCCGGCAAGTGCACAGCGCGCCCGGCTCCGCCCGCCAGCCCGCGCCCTCCGGCTGCGCGGGATCGTCGGCGCGCAGGGACCGTGAGGGGCCCGGCCGGGCGCTCGGAGCGCGCGGGGCCGCGGCGACGGCGAGACGCGGCTGGAACGCTCCTCCGCCCGCTTCCTGGAAGCCACTCCTCGCCCGGGCCGGCCGCCAGGCGTGGTGCCAGAGCCGGGATTGCCGACGCCGCCGACGCCGGCGGCGGCAGGCGCGCTGGAGAAAGGGGGCCGCGCGCTAGCCAGCCGGCGCGCCCCGCCTTCGCCGCGGCCGAGTGGGGATGCCGCCCCCCGCCTCCGGCCCGGGCGCCGGCTCTGCTCAGACAGGCCCAGCGGCCACACGGACGTTTGCCCGGAACCGCTGGCTCGTGCCTGCGCTCCGGCGCTCCGGGCCAGGCATGACCGAAGTGCAGACCAGTGCCCCTCCCGGCGCCCGGCACAGGGGCCACGGACTCCAGGGACCTCTCTGCCCACCGTATATCTGTCTCCTAGGGACCACAAATGGCCAAGGAAGGGCACCTCTTAGTTGGGAACCTCGTGCCACTTCCTATGAGCCGAGCTGAGGTAACACCTCTGCAGCTACCCCAATAGTGGGGCGTTCAGGGCCGTGATCTGGGGTGGGAATGGTGGTGTCAGGGACCATAGTGAATTTCTTGAGGATGTCTGGAGATGAAGAGAACTAAGGCCCAATGTTTGTTGCTGGCCTTGGCCCAGTCTCAGAGGTATAAAGCCAAGGGCCAGGGGATTGCTGTGAAAGTTATTATGCCCTTACCCAGGTACACAGCATTTGGTCTTTCGCTGCGGGTGTGCCCCCACTGTGTCGACCTCCTAACCTGCAGCTAACCTCCTTATGGCATTAGTTAATAGCGTCATTCCCACTTCACCCCTGAGGACACTGAGGCTCAGGAGGACCAATAACTGGCGCATAGTGAGTTGCAAAGGGTTGGAGCCCACAGCTCTTCCGAGGTTGCTCTCCTGCTTGTTCCGTGGTTGGCACATTCCAGGTGGTATTAGAGCTTTACCAAGAGGGTGGGCCCTGCATGCCTCGGCCTTTATGGTCCCTTCCTCACTCTGGTTATTTCCTCTGGCCAAGAGGAGGATCTCAAGACTGTCTCCCCACACCATACAAAATGGCTGGAATCTGGTGGGACTCCAGCAGAGAGCATTCAGTGTGAAGGAGACAGAGAGGCAGGAGGTGGGAAGACCAATCACTGAGGGCAGAGAGGGCTGGGCTAAACCTGAGTGAGTGCACCTGTGTGCAGCTGAGTCTCCTTAGACACTGCTATCCTTATGTTCTATAAAGTCAATGAGTGTGTGAATATGGAACCATTGCTCCTAGGGGAAATACAGGGTTAGGTCCCCACAGCCTCTGGTTGATCACGGCATTTTTGTTATTCAATCCATAAAGGACTTTATTGGATGTGTGTTTCTCTTTCAAAACAGGTTATATTTAACATATTGTTGTTGGTTCACTGACATTGAACTCATCGGAACCAGCACCTGAAGGAAGCTTATCTAGCAGCCGTATCTGACCTAACACAAGGATTTTCTCCACAGGGCACATGCTGGCCTTCTGCTTTGGAACACCAGACAGACTTCCCCACTGCTCTTGGGGTCATTTTAAGCATTGAAATCACTAATAAAAAAGACAAAAATATAAAAAGTGCCATAACATGGGCCACAAAAGGACACTTGTTGACAAGAAGGCTGAGTGTTGCCTTGCTCAGTCTCAACTGGGAACACACCGAGCAGGCAACTCAAAATTCTCACCTTCATTAAATGACCATGAAAGGGTTGCACGGACTGATTTGGGGAATCCCAATAAATGTTAGCCAGTATGAATACGAATCTGCAAATAATGAGGACCGACTGGATATGCTTCTCATATGGGAAGAGGAATAACAATAAAATTTCAGAACAGGCCCTTGACTTGTATTAACTCGGTCATCACACTGGCCTATGGGACAGGTATGATTTTCACTCCGTTTTACAAATGAGACTGATGTCGAAACATTTAACACCGCATGTTCTTAGCAGCTAGACTTTCCCACTGCTGTCATTCACATTCTAAAACCAGTCCTGGCGTATCATGGGGTCTGTTGCAAAAATTTCATGAATATTCAAGATGAAATGGAGAATTCAAAGAGATATTTTGCTTTGCAGTGACAGCTGTGCTGCGTTTCCAGCACCTACAATTCAGGAAGACCCTGAGAAAGCGTTTGAAGTGGAGGCTAGTTGGGGACATTTGAGCTGCTCTGCTCTAAGGTATGAATGGCTCAGCAGCACTTCCTGTCTCTGTTTCCTTCAGCCAGGCTCCCTCCTGGGAGTGCCCACAGTAAGCATGGTGGCCAGGACTGAGCCTTTGTCTCCGTGCTGTCTACCTAGTATCAAGCCAAGCCCCTCAAGACACAGTTGGTCAGGGGAGAAAGGAGAAGAAAAGACATCACCAATACCCTATCCAGAGCTCTACTATCCTATTCTCTAGCAGGTCAAACCGTCCTTACATGTGGATAAAGCCCTGGGAATTAAGATAACTGGGAGCCATGGAGGAACCGCACTCGGGGAGGGCTGGTTGGACCTTACAGGTCCTGTCCCATGTTCACCACCTAACTACCCCACTGGGACTCTCCATACAAAGGTAGCACTGTGTTTCTCTGGTTGGGGCCGTTGGCAATGCTGGGGGTGGAGATAGGAATCTCTGGGGGAGGGGCAGATCGCACCGAATGCAGGTTCCGGTAGTGGTGATGACTCTGCCTGCCCAGAGTGGGGTCCTTCTTTGGAAGAGAAATTTGCTTTATTAAATGTATTCAAATCTTCATCTGGTTGCTCTCCTGCCTCCTAAGCAAAAGTGGCCACTGCACAGGAGGCGCTTCTACTGGGAGGAGCTCTGCGTGCGCGGCGTGCACACCCTCGTTCTTGGTTTTTCCTCTCGTCCTGCACTGAGATCCCGGGAGCACCTCGGGTGTCAGATACATGATTTCAAGTCAGGAGCTCCCTGGTGGTCTAAGCCAATCAATATCTCTGTCAGAGGGGTGAGGGTGTTGTTGGACTTTCTAGAATGTTCCAAATAATTGGTGGTGGGGCAAGGGATGGCTAGAGTCCCCTTAAGTGCTTGCAGGAACAGAATTGGGCCAGCAAACTCTCCAGGCCCCAAACTCAAGGCCATTTCCTGTCTGGCCTCCAGGGCTGGGGAGGTGTCGGCCTGACTCAGTGGTGTGTGGATCTCACAAGGGTGCATACACAAAAGCACATCCACACAGACTCCACTGTGGAGAGTGAACAAAACCGGTCCCCTGGGAAGAGATTTGCTAGTGCCCTTGACCTCCTCTTACTCTGCCCTTGACAAGGCCCTTCTCTTTTCCCCCTCAAGGCAGAAAAGGTGGGTGTAGAGAACACAGACCTATAGTAAGGAACCCACCACTGGGCCAGGCTTGCGACAAACTAGGGGACTCTGGGCTAGTTCCTTCACGTCTCTGACCATCAAAGTTCTTCGAATTATGAAAGTATAAAATTAGAAAGTTCCAGCAGACCCTTCCAGTGTAGCTTCTGCGATTGTTTTTACACTTTGCTGTATAATGCAGCAACAACTTCCTAATCTGGAACACAACATCTGCACTCTCTCCCTAGTGCCACCACCACTACGGACAAGGCCCCGGGCATCCAGCCAACACCAGATTTAAGCCTATGGCACAGAAGCAAAGACCTAGGTCTTATTCAAGACTACAAGTCCTCACTTTGCACAATGTTCTAACTTGTTTATCTAGTTTTCAAGACTAAATCAGAGACTAGAAATTAGAAAGAGACAGAATGCCTGCTAACCCTGGCTGGTTGGCTCAGCAGTAGAGCGTTGTCCTGGCATGTAGAAGTCCCGGGTTCGATTCCCAGTCAGGGCACACAGAAGAAACGTCCATCTGCTTCTCCACCTTTTCCCTCTTCTTTCTTGATCTCTCTCTTCCCCTCCCGCAGCCAAGGCTCCATTGGAGCAAAGTTGGCCCGGGTGCTGAGGATGGCTTCATGGCCTCTACCTCAGAATGGCTCTGATTGCAGCAGAGCAACGCCCTAGATGGGCTGAGCATCGCCTCTTGGTGGGCATGCCGGGTGGATCCAGGTCGTGCACATGTGGAAAAGTCTGTCTGTCTGCCTCCCCCTCCACCCCTCCTCACTTCGGAAAAATATAAATAAATAAATAAGGGTATAGGAACAGCAGAAGGGTGCTTCAGAATGCGGTAGGAGGTTCTAAGACAAAGTAGTGAAGAGAACATGGTCTGGTATAGCTTTATGTACCTCATGGGGCCAGAGACAATCAGTGTCACTGTGTGGGAGTGTGCTCCTATCCCTGCTCCCAGGTCATCTGTGAACACATTTTCCATTACAGACTCCGCATGGAGATCTCGGAGCTCATTCTACTCCTGAGAAAAGTATTCACTCACAAAAGGTTAAACTTTAAAAGAACACACCAAGCAACACATAGTCCTTCAACTATTCACGCTTGGCTTTCTGGAAAACTGACATCTAGAACATCATCTTGGACCTCTCTAGCAGACCAAGGTTTTCTTCCAGAATCAATTAATCTGAGCAAGAAGAACAGAGAACAAAGTACCCTCTGCACTTTATTGCTTTAAAACGTGAGGCCCATTTTCTCGCACACCATCAGGAGCCACGCACGAGGGTGTCTGCTGCGGTGCTGACGGCGTGTCGCTCCGCCTGGACCACAAGCGAGGCCCGCCTGTTTAGTCTGCTTCCCTGCGTGTTCCTGACTCTCCCCGCTTGACAATATTTGGGTTGGAAACACCACAAAGGAATACTTGAGAAGCTTTTCTCAACTATAAGTTCAATAAAAACATTTCTATGTATTAAGTTTTGCAAAACACACTTAACTTTGGGAGGGTCTGGATAGCCAATTAAGCATTTTTATCCCTTCTCTACCGAAACTTGGGTAACAAATGTTCTATGATGAGTGTGAAGAACTAATTTTCTGCAGATCTCACCATCCATACTGGGTCAGCTTTAGGCCTTATGCACAACTCGGCCACAGGCAGTGCAGTGTAATGTCTATTAAATGGACGTCTACTTTGTGCCCAGCATGTGCTAGGTCCCAGGAGCACATGGCATAAGATATAGCCACTGCCCTGAAGGAGTAAATCAGATACAATGAGATAAATGACAGCCTAACCCTGCATAAGTGGTAGTGAGGAAAAAAGGAAATAGAAACAATTTGAGAGTTGTTAGAGAAGTAGAACTGATGCCCCCTGAGGAAAGATTTAAAGAGTATGGAGGAGGCCATAGCAGGTTGGCTCATTGGTAGAGCATCGGCCCAGCGTGTGAAAGTCCCAGGCTCGATTCCTGGTCAGGGCACACAGGAGAAGTGCCCATCTGCTTCTCCACCCCTCCCTTTCTCACCTTTCTCTCTCTCTTTCTCTCTCTCCCCCTTCTACAGCCATGCTCAATTGAAGCAAGTTGGCCCCAAGCTCTGAGGATGGTTCCATGGCATCTGCCTCAGATGCTAAGAAGAGCTTGGTTGCTGAGCAACAGAGCAATGCCTCATATGGGCAGAGCATCGCCCCCTAATGGCTTCCCAGCTGGATCCCAGTCAGGGCACATGTGGGAGTCTGTCTCTGCCTCCCGTCCTCTCACTAAAAAAAAAAAAAAAAAAAAAAAAAAAAAAAAGTACAGAGGAGAGACAGTCAAAGCTGGTACCTCAATTTCTGACACAGACCCAGGGGGGAGGGTGGCCATCAGTGCCATTCACCAATGAAGGGCACATAAGAGGAGGAGGATCGTGTTGGGTGGAGGGTGCAGTGCCCAAACAATGGCTTCATCTAGAAGGTTTTGAGCTGGAAATGCCTGGGGGTCTAGAATCAGGAAATCGACCTGAGCGGGAGATTGGGCTTCTGTGACCTGTTGGCATGCGGTGGACACTTGACGTCATGGGAATTGACAGTGTGGAAGAAAACAGCTGGCTGCCCCATCCATTCACCCTCTGTGCATGCCTCTGTTTATCAGGAAAGAAATTTCTACATGTTCTTTAATGTACATGTAATGTGTTACAATTCTCCTTAAACAGTGAAAACATCAAAGGTCTAAAAACAGAACAAAACAAACAAAAAAAACAAGAAACAATGACTGTGACCTGCTTTTGACTTCTACCTGTCTAAACCATTTGCTCCTACAGCTCAGTGGCTCTGCACACAGATGTTTCCTCAGCTCTGGTCTTCACTCTTCTACCATGAACTTCAGCTTGAAAGACACACCCAAGGACCCTGGATCCTCATGGCAAGTCTGACATCATCCAGCCTGGTCTCTGGTTTAGCATCAGAACAGGAGGGGGACTGACTCTGCATTTCCCATGAAATTGCTAAATGCTACTTCATTAAATATGAACCAGAGTAGTATATTTTTATTGTTGTTTAAAAATAAAAACACACAATGAAAGAAACCAAAAGACATCATGAAACAAATCTCTCAAATTCATGTATGGGGTCAGGCAAACTGAGAACAAACTGTCCCGTGTCCTGCAAAGCGTAAATAAGGAAAAAGGAGAAGAAATTTTTAAAAATTGTTATTGATGTAGAGATCAGGTAGAGACCAAATTGTGCAAGACCACAATTTGAGCCCAAATGTGTTACTTGAGTCACCCATTCCCCACTGACATCATGACCTGGGGACAACAGAGAGTTCTATATAGATGCTGGAAACTGGAGAAGGGAATCGCCCCACAACTGAGACTCAGAGGGTTGAGACGCAGCAGTAGCCATGGTAACAATGGCGTCCATAATGAGGGAAGAACGCTGTGCAATGTGAACAACCTCCTTTGACCCTGCCAAGAGGGATCAGTCTGAAAATAAATCACGTGACAGATATACAAAACCATAACTAGTACAGGTCTCCAACATCACTATCCCTCCTCCGCCTTCAAAGGTGGATCAGGAAATGTCTGCTCCTTACTGCCTGCAGCAAACTCAACGGCAAGGGCTCTGTCCCTGTGGGCGGAGGTGTGGCAGTCCAACCCCTCTGGGACAAGTGACCGCCTGATGACTGTGGGCTCAGTTAGCAGACCCTTTGGTTCTCAACTGAAGCTACATCCCCTGACTTCACTTCCTAATGACAGGTTTATATAAGCCCTCGTCTGTTTTAACTCTGTCTGTTGCCTCAGTTTGTCTCAGGAGGGAAAGATGGGTGCTGTTCATTGGACCCACTGTCAGTACTTGCCTAGTTCACCACCCCGTACTGCTTAGGGTGCCAATGTCTGTTCATCTACAGTGCTGCTCTCAATCCTGACTGTACCTTAGAATCATTCGAGGGGCTTTAAAAAGTTACCAAGGTACAAGCTAACCCCCAATCACTTAAATCAAAATGTAGGGGCCCTCGCAGTGGATAGAACATCAGGCTGGGACATGGAGGACCCAGGTTCAAAACCCCAAGGTCGCCGGCTTGAGCGTGGGCTCATCCAGCTTGAGTGCAGGGTCACTGGCTTGAGCATGGGATCATAGACATGACCCCATATTGGCTTGAGCCCAAAGGTCACTGGCTTGAGCAAGGGGTCACTTGTTCTGCTGTAAAGCCCCCCCACCCCGTCAAGGTACATATGAGAAAGCAGTCAGTGAACAAGCAATCAGTGAGCAACTAAGATGCTGCAATGAAGAACTGATGCTTCTCATCTCTCTCCCTTCCTGTCTGTCCCTATCTGTTCCTCTCTACCTCTCTGTCTCTGTCAAAAATAAAAAAATGTAGGGGCCCTGGACAGGTAGCTCAGGTGGTTAGAGCATTGTCCAGACATGCTGAGGTTGTGGGTTCAAACTCCGGTCAGGGCACATACAAGAATCAACCAATGATGGCATGAATAAATGGAACAACAAATTCATGTTTCTCTGTGTGTGTGTCTCTTCCTCTCTTTCTTAAAAAAAAAAAAAAATCAATAAAACACATTGTAGGGATGAGGACCAGACATATATTTTGAAGTAGTTCAGAGTTTAATGCACAGGAAGAGGAGAAGCTCTTATCTACACCATCCAAGCTATCCTGCAATGTGTCACCTCTGCTCTGGGTTCCCACACAGCCCGCTTCCCAAGACTGAGATATGTGAGATGCAGTTTTTCTCCACTGAAACAGAAGCCCCCTTTTCTTTTGTACCTACAATAAAGCCCACCTGTCTCTATAGGTAAGCTGCAACCTGAATCTCCAAGACAAACACAAGTGTGGGGAGCAGGGGCCGCAGAGGGAATGCAGTGCAGGAAAGTCATGCTACCTCTCGGCCAACCAGCCTTGGACCTGGCTGGAAAATCAATGCTTATGGTCCTAGCGGGGGAAATATCCTAACGGGGTGACAGGCTTAACTGACAAACACAACAGAGGGAGTAAACACTATTCAATATGTGCAACATCGGGGCTGAACCCTTAGCCATTCTAACATGGGCCTTATCAGGAACTATAGAAAGTTGTCACAGGGAAAGACACAAATGCCCGCACAACATTGTCCAACGATCCACACCTTGGATCCACTCTGAGTCACTCCCATGTGATACTTTAGTCCAGTGGTTCTTAACCTGGGTTCTATCGAACCCTAAGGGTTCGATGAGTCGGTCTCAGGGGTTCAGAGAAGCCTCTGCGGCGGAGGCCAGAATAAAGTAATACCGTAATTTGTTGTGAGTTCATGCACTTTGTTGGTTTTGTTCTTTGAGCAAGGTGATGTTCATGCACGGCTCATTTTGTGCACCAGTAAAAAATCACATACCTATGTCTTGAATTTGGAAAAAAAATCATATTTTATTTATCACTAAAGAAGGGTTCAGTCAGTCTGACCAGGCGGTGGCGCAGTGGATAGAGCGTCAGACTGGGATGCGGAAGACCCAGGTTCGAGACCCCAAGCTCGCCAGCTTGAGCATGGGCCCATCTGGCTTGAGCAAAAGCTTGTCAGCTTGGACCCAAGGTCACTGGCTCCAGCAAGGGGTTGCTCGGTCTGCTGAAGGCCTGCGGTCAAGGCACATGTGAGAAAGCAATCAATGAATAACTAAGGTGTTGCGACGGCAATGAAAAACTAATGATTGATGCTTCTCACCTCTCTCCATTCCTGTCTGTCTGTCCCTATCTATTCCTCTCTCTGACTCTCTTTCTCTGTCCCTGTAAAAAACAAACAAACAAGAAGGGTTCGGTGAATGCGCATATGAAACTGGTGGGTTTGGTACCTCAGAAAAGGTTAAGAACCACTGCTTTAGTCCCTGAATACCCCCACACTGCCTCATTCTCAAAGTTTCTGCACACATATGCCAGACATTGGCATTTAAGGATGCTCAACTAAAAACCAACTGACCCTGGCCAGGTAGATCAGTTAATTAGAGCATCATCCCAATATGCCAAGATTGCAGGTTTGATCCCCAGTCAGGGCACATAAAAGAATCAAACAATAAATGCCTAAATAAGTAGAACAACAAGTCACTGTTTCTCTCTCTCCTTCCCACCCCCTCAAGTCAATAAATAAATAAAAAATTAAAAACTGAAAAGACAAAAGAAAAATATGAAAACCTAACTCATCTTATCATTGGAGAAGGCGACATTGGAAAATGTAGCTCGGATCTCTGGGCCAGAGGTTACCACATTCGAACCCCACGATCAGACGGACTTACCTACCCAGTCATGGGAGGCCCTGGGGCACCCTGGACCTCCCCCACGGAGCACGGTCTTTACCTGCAAGCACACAACACAGCCAGGAGTGACTGATCACGCGTGCTCTCTGCAGACAGGTCCAGTCCTCAAAGAGGACAAGGAGGCACTGGTTGGTACACCAGGCCTTTCTCTAGACTCAGGGGTCAGATCGGCATTTCTGCTCTGAGGTGGCCTTGGAGGAAAGTCTGAGGTAGGCACTTTAATAGATATACTTGACAGTGCACAGGAGGGTTTTCCATCCCGAACTGGAAGGAGGGTGTGCAGTGTCTGAGTCAGGTGCGAAGTGAGGGCCCACTCTTGGGCCTGCTGACGTGGTCAGGAGCAAATGGCTAAGCATCCCTGTGGTGACCCCTGCTCAGCCATAGGGCACAAGGACTTGCAGCTGGAAGAATCAATCTACCAGCCCTGGCCAGTTAGCTCAGTCGGTTAAGAGCATTGTCCCAAAACAACAAGATTGCAGGTTCGATCCCTGGTCAGGGCACACACATGAAGCAACCAATGAATACACAACTGAGTGGAACAACAAATGAATGCTTCCCTTCTCCTGCCCTCTCTCCCCCTTCCTCTCTCTCTCTGAAACAATAAATCAAAAGAAATTTAGCCCTGTCTGGATAGCTCAGTTGGTTGGAGCGTCATCCTGGAGCACGGAGCTTGCCAGCTCAATTCCCTACTCAGGGCACATACAGGAATAGCTCAATGTTTCTGTCTCTCTTCCTCTCCCTGCCTCTTTCTCGAAAGAAAGAAAGAAAGAAAGAAAGAAAGAAAGAAAGAAAGAAAGAAAGAAAGAAAGAAAGAGTCAACTTACCATTTAAAAATAACCAAAGACATTTGCCAACACAGTGTCATATTTATTGGTCTATTCACAGATCAGATAAAACACGATGAAGGGGAAAGACCAGATGCCATCAGTCATGGCAAGAAACAGAATATTTAGCGTGTCTTTGTTTTGAATTTTGCGTTTGGCATTCACTGACATAATTGCAGTGGGTGCAATTTATTTTTCGCAACCAGAAGCACATCCATTTATTTGAACAATGACTTTTAGGACAATAAGCAAAAAGACAGAAAACAGTATTTTCATGTAGCTACAACAAGAAAGTCATTTATACAAATCAATCTGATATAAAATACATTATAAAGGGAGCACACATACAAAAGTCATTGAGTTGGCCAGAGAGCAGGGATGGCACAGACCACCCACCGTGCGGAGAGGATGCTGCTGTGAACTCACTTGCTATGGAGGTGTGTCCCGAGCTTGTGGTACAGTTTACTGAGGTAAAGGCACAATCACATCGACATAGTTAATGGGGAAGAACCCAGACTCCCCACGTAGCATTCCTTCATACCAGTTCTCATCTATCTGATTGGTTAGTGTGATGATGTCTCCTTCTTTAAATCCTAATTCTCCTTGGTTTTCTGGCTCAAAGTCATATAGGCCACGGCAGCAGGGCTGATCCAGGGGGGCGTGAGAACCTGTCCACATCACACGGAGACAAAAAGGCAAAGTTAGCACTACAGGTTAGCCATGAAGAACAGCAACGATAGAGACTTGGCCAGACCATGGACAGCAGTGCCCTGCAGGCTATCTCCCAACAAGGCTGAGTCAGCCCAGCTCCCTGGGGCTGGCTGTGGTCTCTGTCCTCCTCAGCCTTCCCAGCTGTCCCTCATTGACATCCGAGGCCCTGGCTTTTCTCATCAGCCAGACCATTCCAGCCCTGTCTGCCTCCACAAGACCCAACCCCTGCCCTTAGGGAGCTCCCAGATTCTCGGTGCAGACTAGACGCTACAGATAAAATACTGAGAAGACAAAGATGAGGGGGAATTAATAGCTCAGACGGGAAGGAAGTAAGAAAGGCTGGATGGTTGGAGACATCTCCCCCAAGCTGGGGACCAAGAGCTTGAATATTCACAGACCAACCTGACCTCTTGGGGTTACTGTACTCACCCAGAAGTTCTACGAATAACATTTTTAAATAATTTTTTAATTTCCAAACTAACACATGGTAATTGTAAAAAGAGAAAAGAAAAAATAGATCAAAGACATGCAAAATTAAGAAAAGTCCGCTATAACCACTAACCCAGAGATAAACATTACTAAACTCACTTTTAGGCATAGACGCTTCCAAATATCTTTATGAAAATACATACAGTGGCTTCCATAAAAATCTTCCTGCATGCATTATAGTAAACGTCTTTGCAGATTACTTTTAGTTCCTGACCAGTTGTCAACTATATTACAGTAACATGGTTTCTTTATCAATATATTATTGGATATTTTTGAGGACCTTCCTTTCTTCCTTTCTTCCTCTCTTTTTCTCTCTTCCCTTCATCATTCCTTCCTATTTTTTCTTCTGTTTTCTCTTGCTTTCATAGATAACAGTGAAAAGTATCCTAATATACATGTATTTACAAATGTGTACAATTCCAGAGGATGAACTCTTAGAAGAGACTGTGATATTCCTTGACCGTGAACTTTTCCAAGACTTTCAACATTTCCTATCAACTTATTTTTCCATCATTCTTTACATGAAAAGTTTTAAGAGCCCCTATTATCCTATAGATGCTGAGCTTTTATCTGTCATGTTTGATACAAGCATGATTACCAGCTTATCGTCAGGTTTTTCCACTTTGTTTCTGGGAAGGGGGTTCTGTTTTCTCGGCACATACAGAAATTTTCAACAGCACAGCCAGTCAAATTGGTCAAACTTTTCATTCACGGTTCCTCTTCCACATTTACATATAAATGTTCAACTAAATTTATCACAGTTTTTAAATTTAATTTTTCACATGACATATTATTTTTAATCCATGTGGAATTTGGCAAATAAAGGCACTGTTTATTTCAATAATGTTTCAGCAGTTATGGCCACACATTTTATTAACTGACCCAAACTTTCTCCACTGATTTCAAATACTTTCATCTTTTTATATATATAATTATCATGAACACTTGGACCTATTTTAAGATTTTTCTGGCCTTGGCCGGTTGGCTCAGTGGTAGAGCGTTGGCCTAGTGTGCGGATGTCCGGGTTCGATTCTTGGTCAGGGCACACAGGAGAAGCACCCATCTGCTTCTCCCCCTCTCCTCCCTCCTTCCCTCTCTCTCTCTCTCTTCCCTTCCCGCAGCCAAGGCTCGATTGGAGCAAGTCCCACCCCGCGCTGAGGATGGCTTCATGGCCTCTGCCTCAGGCACTAATATAACTCGGCTGCTGAGCAACAGAGCAATGAAGCAACGCCTCAGATGGGCGAAGCATCGCCCCCTAGTGGGCTTTCTGGTTGGATCCTGGTCCTCCGGCTGCTTGTGGGAGTCTGTCTCTGCCTCACCTCCTCTCACCGAAGTAAAAAACTAAAATAAAATAAATTAAAAAAAAGATTTTTCGGTTTTGTTTCACTGCTCCATTTTGGTCACTAACATATTGTTTAAAATACTGTCACTTTAAAATAAATGTTAACAACTAGTAAAGCAAGTTCTTCCTTATTATGCTTCTATTTCAAAATTGCCTATTTTCACAAAATCATTCAACCAGGTAAACTTCAGTAGCAATGCATCAAGTTTCCCCCACAAAAATCTCATTTCAATTTTCAACTGCAGCATATTTTCTGAGTAATCATAAGATTAATTTTATAAGATTCTTCAAAAATGAATGACTGCTGCATGCCTTAAGGAAACCACAGCTATTCATGTGTTCTACACTTTTATCCTATAGCTGGACTGTGCTGGTTCCTATTTAAGAGTTTTGCATCTGTATTTAAGAATGAAATTACTTCCTTTTTACATTCTGGTCAGGTATTGGTACCAGAGCATGTTAACTTTATATAATAAAATAAACTCTTCTATTTCCTAAAATAGTCAAACTTGAATATTTGAGGGGAAAACAGTCCCAAATTATCTAGGCCTATGGATTTCTGAATGTGGAATATTTTCTAGGACAGGTTATGACAGAGACTGAGTGTCCCCCTACTCCAGTTTGCTACAGCCCCCAAAGAGGACATGTGCCTTTGGAATCCCATGGTTCCAACGACAGGGTCATCCTGGAGAGCGATGGCTTGAGCACAAATGTCAGTTCTTCCATAAGGGTACCTCTCTCTGAAAAGGAGCCAGGACAAGACCCCAGGACTCCAGGCCCAGCCTGTGACCTGCCCTCCTGATGTCACCTCCTACATGACCTATGACACTGCAAAGGGTTGCCAAGACACTACCACACTGACTGTAGGCCCTTTCTTCCCATTCTGCAGGCTACCTGCAATGACTACAGTAAATCCTACACAGCAGGCCTGGACGCATCCAGGCCACCTCCGTGTACACCTGCGTGCACTCCCTGCATACACACATCTCACGCCATTTATTCCAAGCAAGGGACCACGGCCACACTGCCTACTTGGCTTTTCTAAGAGCTGGAGAGTGACCAGCTCTCCTATCATACTCCATCAGCAAAAGAACCCTAAACACGTCATCTCCCCTGAGAATGCCGATTGAGAGCGCCTGGGGCCGGTGAGGCCAGAGGGCAGGCCTTCCAGCCGCGTCTGTGCAGCCCAGGCCTGGCCCGGGGTCTTACCAGTGTGGGCACTGGGGGGATCCACACCTCCCAGAGCTCAGGCTGCATCTTGGATCACATACCCAGCAGGACGACATTCTGAAATCTCATAATGCATCTGTCACCCAGGGTCCCTTTGGCTGTCTGGGGCCCACAAGCCCAGGACTGGTGGTCTCCCTTACTTTAGGGAGAGGGAGGAACCAGCACACAAACAAAGCAGTCTGTGTTTAGCTTTTTGGTTCCAGAATAAACCATTTCAGCTGTGAAGTGTCGTGAAAGTCAAAGCTTTCTGGCTTTTTTAGCCAGATTAGCTTTTATGGGATTTGACAGAGAGAGACTCATTAAGAGTCCTGGGTTCCCAGAACCTGAGCAGGAAGAGCTCAGAATGCAGGGACTCAATTACCAGTGGTGGAGAGGGAAGAGCTGTCCTTGCCAGTGGTAGACAAGAGCCCCTCACTCACACCGTGGTGGCCTGTAACTCCATGCCATACCCTGGCAACACCCTGGGGTAGAGAAGTGGGGAGGACAGATCTTTCAGGAAAAACCAACATCCCTGACAAGGAATTTCAACTGAACTGACCAAGTTTAAATCCTGAATTGACAAAGTAACAAATGGATAGCCCACGCTTTCTATTGGAAGAAGCTCAGTTACCTTGAAATGGCAAGATTGCATTTTTTTCCACCATTAGAAGAAATGGAAAAAAGATTAATTTCTTTTTTTTTTTGGGGCCAACTGCAGAAATGGAAAAAAGCTTAAGCTGTTTCCGCTGTGGGTCAAAATGGAGCCTCCAAAGTAAGTTCAGTTAAAGAGGAATAAAGGAATAAAGTGTCTGTCCACCTGAGTGGCAGTGTGAAATTTCCCTCCAACAAACGGTAAGTCACTGTCACCAGGGCTGGAACCCAAAAGCCCAGGCAGAACCACCTACATTCCTCTGTGGGGTCTTTGAAACTGGACCAGATACACACATATACATGAGTAAGGTGCCGAGACCGTCCTATAAGACAGGTCCTTGCCCTGACTGGCTAGCTCAGTGGTCAAGTGTCCACCTGGTGTGTGGATCTCCTGGGTTCAATTCCCAGTCAGGGCACACAGGAAAAGGGATCATCTGCTTCTCCATACCTCTCCCTCCCTCCACCCTCTTCCCTTCCCGCAGCCATGGTTAAATTGGTTCAGGTGAGTTGGCCCAGGGTGATGAAGATGGCTGGTGAAGCCTCAGCCTCAGGAGCTAAAAAGAGCTCAGTTGCCGAGCAATGAATGGCCCCAGATGGGCAGAGCATCACCCCTAGAGGGCTTGCCAGGTGGATCCCGGTTGGGGTGCACGTGGGAGTCTGACTTTGTCTCCCCTCCTCTCACTTAAAAAAAAAGAAAAAAGAAAAGATGGGTCCTGTGCCGGGGAACCCCTTGGTCTCACACTCTCATGTGGGCAGTAGTTGGCACCTAAAATCTCTGCCAGGTGGTGCCCATGAAGCCGACCATCTGATGTGCTGTCCATACAACAGGCAGCCGCAACCCCAACCCCATGCTGGCTGGCGGAGAGACTGCGTGCTGGCCTGGCCACAGAGCCGGGCTCATTTCCTCCTGCTCCTGAGACCTGGCAAATGCATCATGGAAGCGAAGGTATAGAAAACATGGTCTTTCTTGGGAACACGTTGAAACAAAGACAATTATAACACAGAAAAGGGAGTGTCTCTGTTAAATATTTAGTACTGAAGCACTGGTCCACACTGTTGGGGAGAGAGAAATGAGGGGAGACCTAACACAAGAGGTTTAAGTGGCTGTCAGCTGTCCAAGTAGGGCAACCACGTTCTCCCCAAAATAAATGTCCCTGTCCTCTTAGCAACAATATGGACCAGTTTCTTCTAACAATACTGGATCCCCTCCGATTTTAACAGGAAATTTCTTTTGAGTGCCCTTCCCCCACCCCACCTCTTTGTCCCCAAGTCCCTGATTGAATGGCCACTTGCATACACAGACGTGTTGGCCCGGTCTCTGCTGGCAGGGGCGGTCCTCCAGTCGGCAGCCCCAGTCCATTGTGGGCACGCAGTAATAGCCTTCGTGTGCAGGCTCTGCCACCTGCCCAGATAATGTTCTTAGGGCCTCTGAGATAGAAATGGATTTAGTTCCCGGGAAGCCCTCTGACAGGTACCGCCACTGCGCCGATTTGAAGGCGGGAGACTGATACGTGCAGAGGGTCACAGCCATGAGGCAGCAGGGACCTCCGTCCCCAGGCGGAGCCTGTGCTCTAGACCACTATGTCACAGACTCACTCCAACACCCCTCACGCTTGTAAGTTTGTCCCGGCCCAGGGGGTGGTCAGTCAGTGGGGCTGGGAAGAAGCCTGTGGGTCCCAGGCCTTGGAGAGTTGACAGCCTTCTCCTCTTCCACCTCCTGGGGGCCCAGGAAGTCCGCAAAGGCTCCGCCTCCCAAGGCAGGGGCCCTCGATGGAGGATGCGTGTCAGGCACACACGCTCACAGTCTATCTCTCAGCCTGAGCTCCTGCTCCAACGTGAGCGGTGCAAGGCTTTAACAAAATGGTGTCCACTCCAGGTGGTGGATCGGACACCAGAGAGATGACACGGATGGACTGGCAGACTCACTGTCCTGCCACCTGCCCTGCTCATGGGTTCTCCCTCCCTTCCTCCCTCTTTCTCTGCCGCAATCCAGCATCTGGGAGTCTGTTCTCAGGGGCTGCCTTCCTAGTCCTGACCTGGAGACAGAGATGGAGGTGGGGGTGGCCAGTAGGGAAGAGGAGTACAAAATCACAGCTGTCTTGTGGTCCTTGAACTTGGGTTATTTTCAGACCACCAGAGAAGCCCAATGCACTCTCTTCACCTCAGCTGGCCCTGACTTTGGGGACCTCATTACCCAAAAGCATCCCCACTGAGGGGCAAACTAGACTCCTTGTCCCTCTTCCTACTGGGAGAAAGGGCATAGAGGGAGAGCTCATCTACACAACTGATGTCAAAGTGAGTCCTTGTCAGGGTACAAGGAATGGCATCCCCAGGAAGCTACTGACCTGCGGAGGGCTCTTTGTCTTTTGGTAAGTGCCCAAGACTGCTGTGCCTTTGCGAGTTTGTTCCTGCTTTTTATAGTTTGTTTCTTGCCTCCCTTGTAGTCAGGCTGCGACCTGTCACTTTCTCCTTCCGAAGAGTCCCTCAGGACTTTCTAATCTGCTGCCTCCAGTTTGCTGTAGGCTGGGAAGTCAGATAACGGATTATGTAACACCGACGGCTGCTGTAGCCTGGGCTCTTACTCTGAACCGAGTACTATGCGCGTCCAGCACCTCTAATTCACGAGCCAGTTTAATCCTTAGAACAGGGGTAGTCAACCATTTTATACCTACCACCCTCCTTTGTATCTCTATTAGTAGTAAAATTTTTTAACCACCCACCGGTTCCACAGTAATGGTGATTTATAAAGTAGGAAAGTAACTTTATAAAATTGATAAAGCAGAGTTTCAGCAAGTTAAAGCATATAATAATAATTACTTACCAAGTACTTTATGTCAGATTTTCACTAAGTTTGGTAGAATAAATCTTTATAAAACAACTTACTATAGTTAAGTCTGTCTTTATACTTTGGTTGCTCTGCTACTGCCCACCATAAAAGCTGGAACGCCGGTTAGTGGGAGGTAAGGACCAGGTTGACTACCACTGCCTTAGCCCTGTGTGGCTAGGATGACCATTCTGGTTGTTTCGATGATGGAATCGAGACCCACAGGTATGAAGCCAGGATTGGGGCCTTCCTCTGATTTCAAGGCCCCCTTTAACAGGAAGGCAGGCCTTCAGGTGACACCTGTCTCGGCTGGGTGGGCTCACTCTGCTCATTTCCTGGTCTGAAGTCTGGAAGTTCAGAGGTGTTTCCTTAGTATTGGGGTCAATGGGGAGCAGAGAAAGATAATGGGCAGAGTAGGTGGTCTAGTCAGTGATAGGGCTCATCCCCTTCTGGAGCTTTCGTTAGACCACCAAGATCACCCTGAGATTTAATTGTCTGACTACAGAGTTTATCCCATAACATGCTGGGAACTCATGATCTCTGGCCCAGATGCATTCATTCTCCAGCACTCAGGGGGACTGCCCTCGGCCAACACCATCCTCAGCCAAGCAGGCACCATCTCTTTTGAATTAGGACAACCACAGTTGTTCAAGTACCCTTCAACAGTTGTGATATCTTCTTTCCAATTTAAAATCTCAAGCTGCAGTAGCAGAAATTTTCAAAGCTAGCACGATCCCTTGAGCTGACCCAGACAGAGCACTGGTGTAGAATTCTGATAAATATCACAAAACCCATTTTGTTCAACATCTCTAAAACTGCATTTGTAGCTATTGGTAAGAACATACTGGGGAGAAACTTCCGATCCTTGAGTTCTAGCTCTGGATTAGGTCACCTCTAGGCTCTGATTTCCTTATCCACTAGTTAATGTTAAGTATTGAACCATGGTTAATGTAAGCTATGGACCGACTGTTTGAATCACCCCCAAATTTGTACACTGAAGTCCGAATCCCCAACATGGTGGTATTTGGAGGTGGGGCCTTTAGGACGTGATTAGGCCACAAGGGTGGAGCCCTCATGAGTGAGACAGTGACCCCATATGAGGACACAGCAGAAGACAGCCATCTGCAAACCGAGAAGTGGGCCCTCACAAACACAGAATCTATTGACACCTTGATCTTGCACGTCCCAGCCTCCAGAATTGTGAGAAATAACTGTTAGCTGTTCAAGCCACTTGGTCTTTGTTATTCTGTGACACCAGCGCAAGCTGATTGAAACAGTTAAGTAGGAAACTCCTAAGTTAAGTCTAGTAACAGTCTACGAACTGTCTTTCTAGAGATAAGACCTCTCTCTTTATCCGCGGATGTGGTTTAATTGAAAATTACCTGTCAATGGAACTCAAACTTCATCATGATAATCTATCAGAATAAGCTCGTGACTTGTTTTAACCTTATATTAATCCTCCATGGCTTACACAGATTTAACTAGTAATGTCTGTGCTCTCACTTTACAAAGTCTTGGCTTCTACACAGCAAGACCTTGACACTGTCAATAGGTTCTGCAACTTTAAGCAAAATGACATAAAACAAGACCAGTGTTATCCTAGGCTAATTGCTGTAGACAACAGCAAAGTTCCCATGGCATCCCATCAACACTGTAATGGAACGATGTGAAACAAAACAATGATATTCATGACACTTCCGTACTGAGTTGACTCCTGCAGGTAGAGTAGAAACCAGGTCCATTTATTTATCAAAGCCTCCTGGGATCCATCTACCACAACCAGGTGCAGGGTCTGCAAGCCACCTCTGCCTCTCTGAGCGAAGGGAAACAGGAAGACAGATGACGGCCTTCACCCACGGTGGCGTCCCGGCCACTGGCATAGGGCTCAGCTGCAGGCAGCGTTCCATGTGGCCGGCTCTTTGCTGCGTACCGTGTGTGCCAGTTGCCAATACAGTACTTAAAAATCAGGAGATTTCACCTAAATGTATGGTTTCTGGCCTCGCTTGAAAAATCAGAAAGGCTGGCTGTCCTGGGCCCACCTTCTCGGGCACCGGGCAGCAGCAATGAACCTGGGCCTCCCCGTGGACAAGTATCCTCTGGTTGGCTGCAGACCCATCTCTCCCTGGTGCGCTCCTGACTTAGAGGTCTGGTGCCAGCATTTGCCATTGGCCTTGCTCTGTTTTCTTACACTTTCCTATGTCTCTCATTCCCCAAACTGGCTCCTGAGGCCACATGCACTGGACAAAACCAGGGGTGTCATTCACGTAGACGCAAACACAGAGTTCTCTGGGCACAGCTGCCCTGGTTGTGAGCTCTGGAAACAACTGACTTCTATACTATTTTTTAGACATAAGTACTTATATACTGATACTTAACTTAATATTTAGATGAAGGTAGTTTAAAGTTCAGCTTATAGCCCAAACATATTATTCTAGGATGTATGTTAAGATTTTTAAATAAGCAGCATTCGAGATAATATATAATCATATCACCACTTCATCCAAGGAGTGTTAGAAGTCCCACAATAAATCAGAAGTTACATCACATAGGCTTTTTGCAAGCTTATCTGACAGCCTGGAAGAAGCGCGAGAAACTATGCCCTTCAGTGAGAGAACCCATCACCTAAAATTTCCTTTGGATTGAAAACTAAAGCCCTGGCCAGTTGGCTCAGTGGTAGAGCATCAATCCTGTATGTGAAAGTCCCAGATTCGATTCCTGGTCAGGGCACACAGGAGAAGCAACCATATGCTTCTCCCTTCCTACTCCTCTCTCTCTCTCTCTCTCTCTCTCTCTCTCCCTCGCACAGCCATGGCTCAATTGATTCAAATGCATTTGTCCTGGGCACTGAGGATGACATTGTGGAGCCTCCACTTCAGGTGCTAAAAATAGACTGGTTGTGAACATGGCCCAAGATGGGCAGAGCATCAGCCCCAGACAGGGGCCGCCGGCTGGATCCTGGTAGGAGCACACATAGGAGTCTGTCTCTTTATCTCCCCTCCTCTCACTTAAATTTAAAAAAAAGAAAAGAAAGAAAGAAAAAGAAAACTAAGGCAAGGTCTCTTCCCCTTTCCTACATCAATGGCCACAAATAAACAATAATAATCAGAGCTCACATATTAATTTTATAAATATTTTTTTTAATCTAGACATTAGAAAATGCCCAACCTGCACACTTTTCCAATATCTAAGAATGCTATGTACTTATAAAAGATAAATATTGCAGCCGCAGAAAGTAGAATTGGAAAAGAACCCTATAATGTATCAAATCCAATCAGTTCACTTAGGGACAAGTTCAAATCAGTCCAGAAATGTTAAGAAACTCACCCAAAGTCACACAGCTAATAAGTACCAGAATGTGAATATGAACTACATTGCCAGACTCCTGCTTCCTTGTTTATTTCTCTGTTGTCAATAGCTATGAACCAGAACTGATCATAGCAGGGGGGAAGTATGGGGTGTAAGCAATAAAAAGAAAAAGAGAAAAAAAATGTTGAAAAGAGTAGGAAAGAAAGAAGAGAAACAACTCTAGCCCTGGCCAGTTGGCTCAGTGGTAGAGCATCAGCCTAGCATGTGGATGTCCTGGGTTCAAGTCCCAATCAGAGCACAAAGGAGAAGTGACCATCTGCTTCTCCATCCCTCCCTTCCCCCATTCTCTCCTCCCCTCCTGAAGCCATGGCTGGATTGGAGCGAGTTGGCTCCAGGCGCTAAGGATGGCTCCAAGGCCTCTACCTCAGGCACTAAGAAGAGCTTGGTTGCTGAGCAATGGAGGAACATCCCAGATGGGCAGGGCATTGTCCCCTAGTGGGCTTGCTGGGTGGATCCCAGTCAGGGCACAGGCAGGAGTCCGTCTCCGTCTCCCTTCCTCTCACTGAATAGAAAAAGAAACAAGAAAAAAAGAAACAACCTCCTGACTGAGCCACCAAACTGCCACTGCTCTGTGAAATTTTAATTTCCTCTTTGGAAATTTAGGTTAAAAATAAAATGCACATGTCTATTTTCACAGTGCTTGTCTTTTTTCATGTTCAGATTTCACACTTTACTTCAGAATCCACGTTTCTTCCCTAATGTAATCCTAGAGACTTTGTTCCAATGAGGGGAAGAACCGGCTCTAGACATTATTTCCAAACCTCTTAGAAAAGTATCAAGAAATTTATAAAAGTCTCTTTTATATCTACAGGGAGCTAGAATGTCTTCATACGAGCCATGTGAGAGATTTATTCTGTTCCACTCTGAACCGCCTGCAGCACACCTCTGGAACCCCCGTTTGCTCCCTAACCTCAGCCTCTCACATTTTTGAAGCTGATCCCAGTTTGAAGCGCTTTAACCCTTAGTTGGGATTATATAAAGTTGTACCCTCTTTAAGAAGTTCAGTGAAAAAAAAATACAACAAAAAACTTTATAAATAAATGAGTTGATTTAAAAAATATAAGATACACTTTGTCCTCTGGTCTTTAAATTTAAAATTCATGCCCTCGCTGGTTGGCTCAGTGATAAAGCATCAGCCTGGTGTGTCGATATCCTGGGTTCAAGTCCCAGTCAGGGCACACAGGAGAAGTGCCCATCTGATTCTTCACCCCAGTCCCTCTCCCTTATTTCTCCCTCTCTTCCCCTCCCACAGCCATGACTTGATTGGTTTGAGTGTATCGACCCTGGGCGCTGAGGATGGCTCCAAAGAGCCCCTGCCTCAGGCACTAAAAATAGCTCAGTAGTGAGCATGGCCCCAGATGGGCAGAGCATCAAGCCCTAGACAAGGGTTGCCGGAGTATCCTGGTTAGGGTGGATGCAGGAGTCTGTCTCTCTATCTCCCCTCCTCTCACTTGGAAAAGAAGAAAAAATAAAACAAGTGAATATATAAATCTCTAAGTGACAACACTGGGGCCTGATCAAGATTTGCTGGAGAGAGACTTGAGCCTGGGTCACCAGTTCTTACACTATTTTCCTCAAAACCAGTGGTTTTCTGGGAACTACCCAGGCACACTGTTCAGTTCAAGGACTTTCCTTGGCCTCCTTTTCTGTTTGGGGACAGCCTCCACTGATGAAGTGTCACGACCCCATCTTCACGGTCTTGGACAAGCGACGCATTCTCCCAGCCAGGGCCTAAACTTGGATTTTCTCTGCAATCCATCATCGCAAGATGTGATTTCCACTGCCGGCCCCCCTTCCCCGTTTCTGGCTGACTCTATTCATTCTCGTAAGTACCTAGAAATGATGTTATCAAAGATTCCATCTCAGCCCGACAATGGGCTCTGCCTAATTGACCCGGGTTCTTTCATCCCCCCTCTCTTTTTTTCTGTAGAAAAAAGAAACGATGGAGAAAATGTTCTTGGATTCTGTTTCTGGCAGAGTCCTGGGAGCTTTGCTTTAAATTGTTAGTGAAATGCTTGACATTTTTCCTTCACTTTATAAACATTATGTGCAAATCATTCAGAACCTTAATGGAAAGTAATTTCCCATCAATGCAGGTTATAAAATGCCATGTTCTTTTGAAATGCTGCCTTAGAAACAAACAGCACGAGACCTCTTTACGCTCGCAAATTCCACCCAGGAATCAAGGAGGCGGGTGCTAGAGTGTCAGAGTTGAGATGAGAGCCCCCGCCACGGGCGATGTGGGAGAGATGACTAGGACACTGAGAAGGGACAGGCTCATGTCAAACAGTGGCTGACAGTGGTGTTGCTGGACACTGAACCTCCTTTAAAGCTATCTTTTGTACATCTGTGATCTCTGGCTGACCAGTGGCCTTCTAACAACTTAATCGGCCCAAAGGCTAAGCTGCAGGCCAAGGAGGAGGGACCACAGAACTGAGTGTCCTCTTGGGGTCTCCTTCTTCCAAGTCACACATACTCACTCTGTGACCCCTTGCTGGCTGTGGGTTCCTTGTGATCAGGAATCCTGAAAGCAAACTCTTTCCTGAGGCTCTTGAACATTTTATATGTCGCCCCGGTATCCCTTCTGAATGAAATAAAATATCGGTGACAAGCCCAGCTCCGCTTTTGGCTCTGTGACCTTGACAAAAATCTCACTGACTCATCTGCAAAATGGGAATGATGACAGGACCAGAAACATGTATGAAGTATTTACTCTGTGACCTGCCTCACAGCAAGTACCCAAAAAGGATGACTGCTACATTGTGGTATTATGTGTTACTGTTTTATTTTATAGTCTCACTTCCTTGTAATATTGTTATGAGGATTAAATAAGTTATGTATATAAATCATGAAATAATAATGCCTGGCATATTTTTGGCACTCAAATGCAACATTCTTATGCCCTTAGTGGTACTTTAACTAAAAATACTTTGTGGAGCCTGACCAGGTGGTGGGTAGAGCATTGACCTGGGAAACTGAGGGCCCAGGTTTGAAACCCCAAGGTCACTGGCTGTTATCCATGTAAAACCTCATAGTACCATTTTCTTTATAAAACTATATATATTATGCCTATTACTCCGGCCATTTGTATTTTTAATTGAAAACAAACCTTACAGCACAGCAAGTGTTGGAAGAAAATCCCAACTGCACAGAGCATGTTATGGGGGAGGAACCTGATATCGTGAACTTCAACCCGAGTCTCACACTGACACAAAAATTAACTCAAAGGAAATCATGGGCCCTGGCCCACAGACTCAGTGGATAAAGCATCAGCCTGGCATATAGATGTTCTGGGTTCGATCCCTAGGCAGGACACACAGGAGAGGTGACCATCTGCTTCTTTCCACTCCCCTCTCCCCTTTCTCTCCCTCTTCCCCTCTTACAGCCAGTGGCTCGATTGGTTTGAGCATCAGCCTTGGGTACTGAGGGTAGCTCAGTAGGTCTGAGCATCAGCCTTAGGCGCTGAAAACAGCTTGGCTGATTTGAGTATCGGCCCCAGATGAGAGTTGCCAGGTGGATCCTGGTTGGGGTGTACTTCCAGGAAAAACCATGGGAGGAAATCTTCAGGATTCAGGGCTTGGCAAAAAAAATTCTTAAACTTTGCATCAAAAGCATCACCTTAAAAGGAAAAATTGATAAACTGGGCTTCATCAAAATTTTAAAATTTGGATATCAAAAATGCTATAAAGAGACTAAAAAGAACCTGTGGAGTGAAAAAAATATTTGGAAGCCACATATAAGTCAAAGGACTTGATTTAGACTATATAAGAATGCTAAAAGCTCAGTAACAAATTGGGGGAAAAAACCTTAATCTCCCCATATGTCAAGAATTCTTATTGGGGTGGGGGGAGGGGA
The DNA here is from genome assembly GCA_037038555.1 of Rhynchonycteris naso. NCBI lineage: Eukaryota > Metazoa > Chordata > Mammalia > Chiroptera > Emballonuridae > Rhynchonycteris > Rhynchonycteris naso. The sequence goes on from CM072999.1 coordinate 226,109,123, forward strand.
GGGGCATAAAGAAAACCAGATAGAAGGTGAGGGAAGACAATTTGACTTTGGGTGATGGGTATGCAACATAATCAAATGTCAAAATAACCCAGAGATGTTTTCTTTGAACATATGTACCCTGATTTATCAATGTTACCCCATTAAAGTTAATACAAATAATTCATATTAAGAAAAAAGAATGTAAAGAAAAAAGAATTCTTATTAATCAGTAAGACAAAGTAAACTACCCAGAGAAAAAATGAATCACGTGAACAGACAGTTCAGACAGGAGAAAATACAAATGACAAATTAAAACACAGGGGAAAAAAAAACCTCACTAGTTATCACAGAAAGGCAAATTAAGATTGAATACCATTTTTTTTTAAACATGAATGCTTGGCAAAACTGGAAGTCTAATGGCCCTGGCTGGTTGATTCAGTGGTAGAGCCTCAGCCAGGTGTGTTGATATCCTGGGTTTGATTTCTGGTCAGGACACACAGAAGAAGTGATCATCTGCTTCTCCACCCCTCCCTCTCCCCTTTCTCTCTCTCTCTCTCTCTTCCTCTCCCAAAGCCATGGCTAGATTGGTTTGAGCACATCAGCCCTGGGTGCTGGGGATGGTTCTGTGCAGCCTCCACTTCAGGTGGTAAAAATTGCTCTGTTGTAAGCATGGCCCAGATGAGCATCAGCCCCACAAGGAGGTTGCCAGGTGGATACCAGTCAGGGCACATGTGGGAGTCAGTCTCTCTGCCTCCCCTCCTCTCATTTGGAAAAGAAGAAAAAAAATGAAAGTCTAATGACATGGGTTTGGGGAAGCAGGTATTACTACATTAACCTTTTGAGTAGTACGAACGTTCGTGTACGTCCTTGTGCCTCCTGACCATCCAGAGTATGATCGACTTATTTTAAAAATGTGTAAGGCAACATTAAAAAAGGCAAATGTATGTTCTTCTTGTTTCCATAAATTGGTTATCAAATAAACATGATTTTAAGTTAATAAAACTGTAACTGGAACTAATTTCATTTTTTGAAAAATAACTCATTCCCGGGGGTCAGCGAGCATGAAAAAAACTCACTACTCAAAGAGTTAATAGCAGTGTGCTATGTGTACATCTACACTCACTTCACACTTGCATTCACTCCAACCCAGCAATTTCATTTCCAAGAAAGACTGGCCTCTTAGCATATATAAAATATTCTATCGATATAGGATATTCCCTTTAGCAAATAACTGGAAACAACCTTCACGCCCATGAACAAGGAAATGTGTATATAATGAGAAACTACCAAACTGTCAAAAACAACATGGGGTAGATCTATACGCACGACATGGAAATAACTGAAAGGAATCATGACACATTTACAAAAGTCTAAGACTGTGAGTACAGTGTTCATAAACAGATAGGACAGTGTTCAGACCAACTAACAGTGTGTCCATAAAGTCATGGTGCACTTTTGACCGGTCACAGGTCAAAAGTGCACCATGACTTTACAGACACACTGTATTAACAGTGGCCACTTGCAGGGTGGGGCCTGGGACAGCGCAGGTGAACATGGGAAACCACAGTGTGACTTACAGTTGAGGGTTGTTTATTCTCGGTGTGATCGTTCCATTCATGACCATGTTTGTGTCATTTGTCCAATGAACAAATAATGGCCCAGCATTCAAGAAAGTGGTTTGCATGCAGCAGGTGCTCAACAAATGCTAATTCAAAGCTTTTAAAGATAAGTACAATATTTTGAAAGGGTTAAAAATGGCAACATAAAGGATTTTGTGGCACGATCATACATATTAGAGGCAGGGAGTAGTCATGGAATTCTTCCTGGGGCTGGGTTGCAAAAATTGACGTAAGTATCCAAAACCAGGAAGCAGGGAAAGGGGTGCTATTGTTGGAGCCGGGGAGTCACTAAACAACCGAAGAAGAAACTGAGGGTCTTAGTGTACTTAACAACAGAAAAACACGTGGTGAGCAGAGGTTTGCGCAGAGCCTGACTGCAGGGCTCACCTGGCCCACAGAATGGACATCTCACCTGCTGTGTTGGCCGATGAGGAGGCGGCTACCCCATTGAACTCACTAGGACTCCTCTTTAGGGGCCGTGGCTTGTATTCCCGTCTGGGCAGAGCGGACGCAGCTGATATTCTGTAACACACATGGCAAGACGAGTCAAACACATGCTGGACCCAAGTGACATCTGCCCTGCCCTGGTGGACCCATTGACTTAGGGGGGAACGTGGTGCCACCAGGGGGCGACTTTTACACCCTGGTTCTCGCGTAGCCCGAGGTGCTGGAGTTTCTGTCTCAAATGTTGTTTCACAACGATGGATTCGAAAAATATCTCTCATGAAGTCTCCGAGCAGCCAGGGGTGCCAGGGCCAGTCAAGTGTGGTGACCGCCTTCTCTCCTCCCCAAACAGGGACGGAAAATGAAAGCACACTCGGGTGAGCTCCAGCTGACCTCCCATCTGCAGCATGGATGCCTCACTGACCGCACACACCTTTTGTCTTCCCTCTGTAATTACGGTGTTGACATAAGCAAAAATCCCTCCAACTTGATTCATTATCATAATCCCACACAAGACAAGTTTCTGTGATCAAATCCGGTCAAAAAAACTTGGCAGTTTTTTTTAACCCTTTATTTTAATGAACAGAGTTACTGTGCATGTTCCATGTGATATCATTAATTTTCAAAAAGTGTAGACTACTTTGATCCTTAAGGTCATAAGGAACACAGCGATTTTTCTTTGATCATTCATACAGTATCTGAGTCTCAATACCACTCAGTCAATATCATGAACATGGCCTGACATTTTTTTTTTTTTTTTTTTTTTTTGTACAGGGACAGAGAGAGAGTCAGAGATAAGGATAGATAGGGACAGACAGACAGACAGGTATGGAGAGAGGTGAAAAGCATCAATCATTAGTTTTTCGTTGCCGTCTCAACACCTTAGTTGTTCATTGACCGTGGGCCTTCAGCAGACCAAGCAACCCCTTGCTGGAGCCAGGGACCCTGGGTCCAAGCTGGGGAGCTCTTGCTCAGCCAGATGGACCCGCGCTCAAGCTGGCAAGTTCGGGGTCTGGAACCTGGGTCTTCCGCATCCCAGTCCAACGCTCTATCCACTGCGCCACCGCATGGTCAGGCATGGCCTGACTTTTGAATTGTTGAGTTAAACACGTCTTTGTCCACATACTGACGTACTTCCTATCAATCTCCCTCTTCACCACATCCCCAGTCTGGAACTGGGGTCTAAGCTCTCAAGCAGCAGTAAGACCAGGATAGCTCTGCAGGAGTCGAACTCAAGCCTGGTTTGCAGTTTTGCCCAGTTGCCCTAAACACAGGTCATGGAAAAGGGTTTTCATGAAAAGAAAAAGGTGATAAATTTCCAGTTCCTTTTTCCCAATCCTGGCCTTTGGCTAAAGCCATGTATGGATTATCTCAGTGCTACCCCACACCCAGCTGTGAAACCAGCTACAGAAAATTCAATACCCTGGCTGATGGCTCAGTAGTAGAGCATCAGCCTGGCATATGGACATCCCGGTTCAATTCCTGGTCAGGGCACATAAGAGAAGCAACCATATGCTTCCACTCCCCTCCCCCTCCTCCCCATCTTCCCTTCCCACTGCCAGTGGCTCGGTTGGTTTGAGCATAGGCCTGGGCACTGAGGATAGCTCCATTGAAGCGCATTAGCCTCAGGTGGTAAAAATAGCTCTGTACTCAAACATTGGCCCAAGATGGGGTTGCCCGGTGGATCCCGGTCAATGTGCATGTGTGAGTCTGCCTCACTATCTTCCCTCCTCTCACCTGAAAAAAAGAAAAAAGAAAATTCAAAACCAAACTGGGTAATAGGAAGGGGAGAACAGAGAGAGAGAGATTGATTTCCACTGATTCTAGCTCCACAGCCCAAGGCCGTGCCCAGTAGGCTCTTACCGAATCTGCAGCTTTTTCTGGAGCTCCTGCAGAATCTCGGTGGACTGCCTGTGATAGTCTAATGCAGCCTCTATAAACACGGCCAACTGGCTGACTTGTTCTACCTGCAGCAGAAGCAGAAAGTTACTACATGGAGACCAGAGCCTGCGGCAACCTGAGAATAAACACCAGCACCAGGGATCTAGCTTTGCAGGGAAGCCCGCATCTCCCTCGGCTCCGGTCTGTCGGTCTGTCTCATTCCATGTCATCTGGGAGCCCTGGTAGTAAGCACACAGGTCCTGGGATAGATGGAGATACTGGCAAAACATGTGAAAGTTGGGTTCTGATTATAAATCTGATTTAGCTCAATAACAATGCCTGTTATTCCAAGGAGGTGATAGTCACAGATCTTAATGTGATAAAGTTCGTCGATCTGAAAATGAAATCAAGTTTTTCCAGTGACAAAGAAAGCCAACATTGAGGCCAAAAAAAAACCGCTCCCTCACTGAGGTGTCTCTGGGAGTCCTTTCTAGTTTAAGTCAAATCAGGAGACTATGAAAATGAAACTCCTTTTCAGACAAGATGGAAGCCAGGGCACAGCCACTGGCCCCCTGGATGGTGTTGTTGCTATAGATACAACATCCTTTCCCTGAAACACATCACTGAAAGGAATACACTTTCGAGACTGTGGCATCTCTCTTCCCCATGAATCCAGGCATCCGTGAAACCTGTGACCAGATTACAGAGGACATAGAAAAATAAGCTAAAAAAGCTGTGTCCCCTAAGGAAGTCTCAAAGACCTGGAGATGCATCATTTGAGGAGGAGATGCCACTAGCCAGCCTGAGAACTTCCCCGGTTCCCACGTGTCCGAGGGGCCACTACAGAAACAAGGGATTCAGTGAGCTTATTTGTGGAAGCCCCGGAGGCAGGCCCACTGTATGGAGGTGGTGGGGGCCCCAGCACCAGTCCCACACACTTCAGCTCCAAAGACACAAAACAAAACACCCACCCCTTTCCCAAGCTCCCCAAAGCCTCTGTACCATTTCCTCAGTCCGCTAGCTCATCAGCTTTGGGCAAAGCCAGCCCTGATCAGGCATGTACTCACCCTGCAAAACCCTGCACAACACATCTGCCTCAAAGATCCAAACGGTTTCTGTGTACTGTTAGGTACACTTCCCTCTGCCTTGCCCACTTATCCCAACTGCAAACACGGGTTCCATGTGCAGCTCAGAGCTGCGTGAGCCCCATCAGGATCAGAGTTGGAATCAGGAAACCCCACCACACATTCCCCACACTCTGTGGCTGGAGGATCCCCAAGCCTAGCCTCAAATTTCCCAAACCGTGTAAACGAAACAAGGACAGCATGGCCCCCTCTGAAACCCTACAGATTCTCACGTTTCACCTCTTTGGCTCTGACACACACTTTTGAGCAAGTCCAGTGCCTCTAATGAGATCAGAGTAGAATCAGCTACAGAAAGTAAGTTCCCACAGGGCCAGAGCTGCCGGCCAGGTGAATCCGCACCACGCTGCCCTGACTTCAGGAAAGCGGATTTCTATATTCACACCCGCTTTGAAATCTGCCTGGCATGACATGACGTGTAAAGGAACAGAGGAAGAGGGTTAGATGAACTTTCTTTGAAACGCATGCGAAGTTGGGCGGGGCAGAGGGGGACGTCACCGCTCTTCTCTCTGATGTGGCTAAAATACAAGATTATGTCACCAAGAGATGCACTTGTAACTAGTCACTCCATGGCTGACTTTGGGAAGCAAACATGGCCTGTTGCGTGCACAGAGTGGGTGCTCAGTGCAACTAGGGAAGAGGTGGTCATCAGGCTCTGAGTCTCCTGTGTACAGTGAGGACATGTGGTGTCACCATGGCTTATCTGCCTCTCCCTGCTAGACAGTGGAGGCTCCCAGCTACCCCAGGCCATAAGCAGTGGGCAGGTGGCCTCTGCCTCCCAAACCACGCGTAGAAGTCAACCCTGGGCAGGCAGAACCAAGGTTGCAATAAACCCAGGCCTGTGAGAGAGTAAAGCACTTCTCTCACTGGCTGCACCACTCAGCTTGGCAAATCCACCTGTCAGCTCAGGGCAGGTGGGAGGGGCTTACCTCCTGTATGACAAGCAGGGTACTCCCAACCCTCCTGAATGAACAGAGGACTGAATTTTTATGAAAGAGGGATCACTGCTGACTTTTGACTGATACTGAAGAGAAACTGAAGTCTCTAGGATCAATACCCAAGGGCAGAGTAATGAAAACAGGCCTCCCTGATGGAGCATGTGGGTCAGACAGCTAGTCCCGCACAGGATTCCACGTGTGGGGTTAAACCGCCACTCATGGGCGTGGGACGTGTGCATCTGATACCAAATACACCAAAAACATTTTCCCAGATGCTTCCAAAAATAACATGTGCAATCTGACACAAAACCAAACCAAACTGCGTACTGCTTGGGGACAATTTCAAAAGGAAATTTACATATTTAAGAGAACAAACAAGCAAAACAACAGAGCAAACTGCAACAACCCTTCCTGTCTCCCACGCTACGTAAAAACCTGATAAAATATTCAAAAGGAGAAACAAACAGAGTGCTTTGAGCACTCAGGGTAGCAGACATAGGAATTTTAAAATGTCTGTACTGGATGTCACACCCCACCCAAAACATCGCTGCGGCTATAAAAAGCACTCAGTTTGACTTGACTCAAAGATGCAAGACCTCAATGTGCCTTTTAATGAACTATAATAAGTAGAAGGTGGCTTTGCAGATAGATAAATCCTCTGATTTGTACCCACAGATTTGAAAGTTCAACAAACAGGACCACAGCGAGCGCTGAGCTGAGATGGCTCACAGTACGTCCGCGGCCCGGCTGAGGGCAGGGACTCTGGAAGGAGGCAGGGGACCCAAGGTTCTTCCACTCAGGCACTGAAACATGCCCAGTAACCCCTCGCCACCAACAAAGAGGGGAACCTTCACTCCAACATCCCCCTTAATTCCATTTCATCTAACTTCTCTTGGGCAAATACAGCTGGTGGTGAGAATCACAGTGCAGGACGACATCAGCATATCTAACGGCCAGGTCCCAAGACCTCCACAGTCCCCCAGCCCACCAGCATTGCTGTGACAGAGCTGAGAAATTTCGGCCCCACTTCTATGTCCTGAGCGGTCTCTACTGCGCCAGGTGAAGGCATCAGAGCGCTGGGTGGTGTGCGAGGCTCTCCCACCAGCACAGAGACATGCTCCCCCTCCCATGTGTGCAAAACTGTACATTGCCACGTGGCGTGGGCTTTCCATCCTGAAAAGCCAGCAATGCTATGGCCTTGGATACAAAAACCAAGATACCCCCACTTCACCAAGGCCAACTGCAGCACAGCACGTATCCTGGGAATGATCTGGGCACCCCAAGATCTTAGACTTCAGCTGGGACACGCTGAATGTCAAAAGCTACCTCTGAGGCAGGGGAGAATGGTTACAGAAAGTTCTGCAAATTTTCATCACAGTAAAGGCTCTAGAGCAGGGGTGCTCAATACGTCGATCGCGATCTACTGGTCAATGGCGAAGGAAGTGTGGGTAGATCGCATGACATTAAAAAGACATTTGTCTTTTGATTGGCATACAGGGTAGCCAATCTGACGTCTGAACTTTTGACACCCTACACATGCGCGTTAAACCGTGCTAACTTGTTCAGTTACATTGCTGCATAGTTAGCCTTCAATTTATTTAAACTAAATACAACAAAGGGTATAAAACTGAGTGCCGTAGCTGGTCCGAGTAAGAAGCCTAAAACCTACCACTTTCATACAGAATGGGAGGGGATTTTTTTCACTATGTCATATTCTAAGTGCATTAGCCTCATCTGTCTGTGTGCCATTGCTATTCCAAAGAAGGGAAATGTGGAGCGGCTTTTACAGACTGTTCATAAAAACTATGACATTGACTTTCCTCCGAAAAGAGAGCTGAGAAGGAGAAAGGTGAAAGAAGAATACACAACATTAAATAGTAATAATAGTAACTTAAATAATGATAATATGGAAGAAATAAATTATTGTTTTGCATTTTTATTGTAGGTAGATCATTTTGACTTGGTCATCTTATAAGTAGCTCGCAAGCTGAAAAAGCATGGGCACCCCTGCTGTAGAACCCCTCCACAAACACAGAGTCAACGTTTTCATGCCCAAGAAAGTCCCCCGTTCGGTATCGATACTTACATCATTCTCTAAAAAATTAAACATGCTTCGTTCAGCCAAGTCCTTCGACTCTTCAAATTTTTCTACAGCTTGTTTGATTTCTTCATCAGGTATCTTACCTACTCGCTTCTTTTTATAATCGTAATCTAGGCGGCGACCCTCCAGCTTTCTCAGGTGGTGCTAGGAGACAGAGGGGACAGACCGCTAGGAATGCAGAGCATGGCTCAGACAGACCTTCCTCACTTCTGTGAAAAGAGTCCTTATTTTTCTTCTTGGCCTAAATTTTAGAGGGCAGGGTCCCATCTTAAATTTTATTTTTGGTGAGCACCTCAGCATCTGTTAGAGGCTCCTTTCAATGCAAATTCTCAAGGATAGATGGATGGATAAATGGATAGATGGATGGATGTATGGATGGAGGATGGAGGATGATGGATGGATGGAGGATAGAAGGATGGATGGATGGATGGATGGATGGATGGATAGATGATGATAGATGGATAGATGATGAATGGATGGAGGATGATGGATGGATGGATGAATGGATAGAGGATGGAGGATGATGAATAGATGGATGAATGGAGGGAGCAAGGGAGGAAGAATGGAGAGAGGGAAAATAGATGGATGAATGGATGGAGAATGAATGGAGGATGGAAGGAGGATGGATAGAGGATGGATGGATGGATGATGATGAATGGATGGAGAATGATGGATGGATAGAGGATGATGGATGGATGAATGGGTGATGATGAATGGATAGAGGGAGGATGGATAGAGGGAAAATAGATGGATGAATCTCCAAAATGAGGATGGATGGAGGATGGATGGATGGATGGAGAATGGAAGATAATAGATGGATGGATGGATGGACTGAATGAATGATGGGTGGATGAGTGGATGGATGGATGAATGGATGGATGGCAGAATGAGTGAGTGTCGATATGGAATATAAGGACACAGTATTTGCATTCATTCATTTTCCAAAGTTCTTTTAAGATTTTATTTATTTATTTTTTAGAGAGAGAATAGAAAGGAAGGTACAAAGAGGGAAGCATCAACTCGTAATAGTTCCTTCCTGTATGTGCCTTGATCGGGCAAGCCCGGGGTTTTGCACTAGTGACCTCAGCCTTCCAGGTCAATGCTTTATCCATTGTAACACCATAGGCCAGGCAATCAAAGTTCCTTATTAGACTCTTCACTTTGGCTCTGTTAATGTCCGGATAATTTCCAACCAAAGTTAACTATACCAAAATGAGGGCTGTTTCTTTTGGCACTATTGTCAACTCCTCACTAAGAAGTAGATGACAGGCCCTGGCCGGGTAGCTCGGTTGGTAAGAGCGTCATCCCAATATGCCAGGGCTGCTGGTTCAATCCCCAATCAGGGCACATACAAGAAGCAACCAATGAACGCATAAATGATTGGAAGAACAAATCAATGATTCTCTCTCTCCCTTCCCCTCTCTCTAAAATCAATTTTAAGAAAAAGTAGATGATAAAAACACAAATTTCTAGTATCCTCTAGAAGGTTTATGCGTCTTTCATAAAGTTCCCCAACAATTAATTATAGAACAAGTTGAGTAAATGCTACAGTGTACATACTCATATCCTCTGTGTGTGCTCAGGTGGCCACTTTAAATAGTTTTCCAAGCACAAAATGAGGTCAAGGAGAATAATGACCACTTGTATGACAGATCAAAAGATGCAACAAATATGGTATGAGTTTCAGTATCAAAAATCCACTACACAGTTCTGGAGTCACCATATGCGAGAAATGGCTGGGGACCTAAGTGTCTTTAGCTTGGTTTCCGGCTGGCTTCAATGTGCTACAGGATAAAGAGCTCACTGGGTCTTTATCCACCCGGGTCAGGGGACAGAACTGAGCGATTTCTCTCAACGCACACAATCAGGTGATATTTGCACTTGGTCCCTAAAAAAATGCCCTAATGAGGTTACATATAAACATCACTTAAAGGAGCAATAGGTGGGTTTACAGCCAAGAAAACTTACCCCAATTTCTTTTAAATCTTTGTCTTGTAGTAACTGCAGTGGATCAATAAAAGTTTGCTTTACATTAATATCAAGGGAATCTTTGACTTCAGCCATTAGCTTCATGGATTCGCCAACTTCTATTAGTGCATTGCCTGAAATAGAAAATACAAATAAAAAGGATTTATTGGCAGAGTACTTTAAGGTTGGAAGTAATACATATTTCTTTCCAAAAGTTTGTGGATGATGGTTTAATAAGGCCTGGGACTGACCCAGAAAAAAATTTTAATAAAACCTTCTACATTTCTTTTCTACAGTCTGCATTTTCTTCCTAACACTCACCTGGAGGTGGACAGGCCGAGGCACTTACCATTTTGGCCACTAGGTGGAGATAAAGCTCCATTTATAAAAAAGTACTTTGGTGAACTGGCACCAAGGGTTTCTTAGAAGCTCCCAGAACAAAGTCCCTCTTTGTAAACAATGAAAGGATTGAGTCATGGGAGCCAAGCATCAACCAATAAAGATTACAATAGAAATAAATTAACAAAATCTCATCTCAGCTTTTGCTGCCAGATTTTCCTGAGGCCACTGGCTGGATCCTTCAGATGATTCTAGGGCTCCCCATCCTCCCTGAGTGGAGAAGCCAGGCAGTGCCACACAGGGAGCATCCCAGCAGGGTGGGCAGGGTCTGCTGCCGCCCCCGAGGTCCCGGGCAGTCATGCAGATCCTGGGCGGTGACAGGCAGCTCTGGCTGAATTACGGGTGGCACCTGGGCACCAGCCAATCCTCACTGATTTGCCAGCAGGGGCCCTGGGAGCTGCGCATGATGAGGATGCAGGGCCTCTAAAATTCATCTCTGGCACGTGCCGCTCTAGACTGAACCAGCTGTCCCGTGTCAGGGGGGTGGGGGGCTGGGGGGGTTTCCAAGTTGAGTTTGTAAAAAGGCAGAGCATGAGGTTTCTCAACTCCCAAGCTTAAGAAAACTGTAAAGGCCAGTCAAGGTTTTGCATTTCTAACCAATTCTGACCTTCAATAGTTTCACTTATTAGTTGAAGGCATGCATAGTTCATTCATCTGTAAAACAGGGACAGCACTATTGTCTCATCCTTTTTTTTTAAAAAAAAGAAAGGAACGAGATAGCATATGCTGTAGGGCTTTGCAAAATATCAGTGACTAAAGCACAGCTGGCTGGGATTCCCTTTGACCCACTGGCAGCTTCATTCCTCCTGGGAGGCTAAGTTTCCTTAACTAACTCTCAGGAGTCTGACTCTAAATTGTTCTGATGGAGACGGATGTCCTTTTCCAGCCTGGAGATTCTTCTCTGCCCAGGAAGTCAGAAACAGAGGGTTCTGCTTCTGACCCCATCACTCTCTGCCGCCTGTGCCCGTGCCCCAGAATGTCACTTCATTTAGCTTTGACAAAAACATTTCCAAGTGTATGTCTTTAAAGACTCCGAAGATGACATTGTGCATGAACTGGACACTCCCTTTATTTGTCCAAGGTTAGTGCTGCCAATTCCAGGAGGGTGTGGGGCTCAGTCTCCACCCCGCAAGGTTTCTGCACTGAAGGAGGTCTCACCACATGGCTCTGAGAAAGCATTCCCCAGCACAACCTGTTCCTCAGAGCACCAAACGGCCCGTCTGTTCCTAATAACCCGTCTCTCCTGAAATAGCTCTCTTCCTTACTCCAGGTTCCAAACCCCCTGCCCTGTCACTGCGGCCAGATGCACAGCAGGAACCTCCCTGCGTGTCAGGGCCTGACAGCCTCACCTGTCCCCCATCGGGCCTGCCATCAGGGTAAAAGAAAAGGCTACCTTGTCCCCACACACAGGGAACAAAATAAAATCACATTATACTGCTCCAGCAGATATTGTTATCCTTGGTAACTAATTCCTGTTTTAAAGTTTCATTTTTTTTTAAGTTTTCAAAATACACCCCCCCCCATTTCATAGATGAATTACTACAGCCAAATATTTAAAGTCTCAATTCCATATCCTTCCTTGTTACCACTACCTATATAGCAAAGGTCCCAAATCCTCCCAGAAGGCTTAATACATTGAATTTAATTCACCCCTGATCTAATTAATGTATTCATTTCAAGAAATCTTAATCAAAATAGAATGAGGATTTTGTTCCTTAGTAGAGGGGACTTAAAATAACTCTAAGTTTTATCTGCAAAAATAAAACAGGCAAATATGTCCATGAAGTTTTTACAATATCTAGGGGAAATTTCACTTAAATATAGTGTGTCTGTAAAATCATGGTGCACTTTTGACTGGTCACAGGAAAGCAACAAAAGATGATAGAAATGTGAAATCTGCACCAAATAAAAGGAAAACCCTCCCAGTTTCTATAGGATGATGTGGCAGCATGTGCACGTGCACAGATGATGACGTAACACCGTGTATACAGTGGAGCAGCCCATGGCCATGCCATTTGAGATGTGGACTGTACAGAGGAAAGTTCAGTGTGTTCTGCGGCTCACTAAATTCGAATCCGTGACCAAAATGCAACGTGAATATCGGCGCGTTTATAACGAAGCGCCACCACATAGGAATAACATTACTCGGTGGGCTAAGCAGTTGAAGGAAACCAGCAGTTTGGTGGAGAAACCCCGTTCTGGTAGGCCATCAGTCAGTGACGAGTCTGTAGAGGCTATACGGGATAGCTACCTAAGGAGCCCTAAAAAGTCTGTGCTTGCGTGTGCTCGACAATTATACCTAAACCAGACTACAGTTCATAAGGTGTTAAAGAAACGTCTCTGTTTTACGGGGTACAAATTGCGGCTGTTGCACACTATCAAACCGGCGGATAGACCCACACGATGAGCATTTGCTACAGATATGCTTCATGAGATCGACAATGATGCAAGATTTTTGCAGAAGACTGTGTTTAGCGATGAGGCGACCTTCCATATCTGTGGACATGTTCATCGCCATAACGTCCGACTGTGGGCTATTGAACATCCTCATGCGTACATTGAGTATGAATGAGGGGACTTAAAATGACTCTAAGTTTTATCTGCAAAAATAAAACAGGCTTCACCCTAAAGTGAAGGTGTGGTGTGGCCTGATACATGATAAGGTGACAGGCCCATTTATTTTCGCAGAGCAGTCTGTGACGGCAAACACCTATCTTGACATGTTGGAATTGTATGCAGTGCCACAATTTCCAGAAGGTGTCATCTTTCAACAGGACAGCACTCCTCCACACTACGCCACCATTGTTCGTGAGTCTCTGGATAGAACATTCCCCCGGCGGTGGATAGGCAGGGGTTCTGTCAAGCCATGGCCACCACAATCCCTGGATCTGACACCCTTAGACTTTTACTTTTGGGGTTATATGAAGCAACATGTGTACATTGAACGTATCAACGACATTAATCACTTAAAACAGAGAATCACAGATGTTATTAACTCTGTTACACCAGACGTCCTTACTCGTGTGTGGCAAGAACTTCACTATCGTTTGGATGTGTGTAGGGCAACAAATGGAGCCCACATCGAACTGCACTGAATAGGTATAAAACTGGGAGAGTTTTCCTTTTATTTGGTGCAGATTTCACATTTCTATTGTCTTTTGTTGCTTTGCTGTTACCGGTCAAAAGTGCACCATGACTTTACGAACACACTATATGTTAAATTGTACTTTTAAATTGCGATACTAAAACAACATGACAGTTGATCAAAATAGGGTATGGATCAAGAAACCAGAGAAGACAAGAAACAAACTTAAAATCGAATAATTTAGCCCAGGGGTCCCCAAACTACGGCCCCCTGAGGCCATTTATCTGGCCCCCGCCACACTTCTGGAAGGGAAACCTCTTTCATTGGTGGTCAGTGAGAGGAGCACAGGATGCATCCGCACCCATAGTTCCCATTGAAATACTGGTCAGTTTGTTGATTTAAATTTACTTGTTCTTTATTTTAAATATTGTATTTGTTCCCGTTTTGTTTTTTTACTTTAAAATAAGATATGTGCGGTGTGCATAGGCATTTGTTCATAGTTTTTTTTATAGTCCAGCCCTCCAACATTCTGAGGGACAGTGAACTGGCCCCCTGTGTAAAAAGTTTGGGGACCCCTGATTTACCCTATAACAAAAAGGTTAGTTCAGCCTAACCAGGCAGTGGCGCAGTGGATAGAGCATCATCGGCCTGGGATGCTGAGGACCCAGGTTTGAAACCCCTATGTCACCAGCTTGAGTGCAGGCTCACCAACATGAGTGCTGGCTCACTAGCTTGAGCGTGGGACCATAGATATGACTCCAAGGTTGCTGGCTTGAGCAAGGGGTCACTCGCTCTGCTGTAGGCTCTCCCCCAGTCATGGCACATATGAGAAAGCAATCAATGAACAGCTAAGGTGCCGCAATGAGGAACTGATGCTTCTCATCTCTCTGCCTCCCTGTCTGTCTGTCCTTGCTGTGTCCCTCTCTCTCTCTCTTGCTTAAAAAAAAAAAAAAAAAAAAAAGGTTAGTTCAAATTGGAAAGATTGACTGCGTTAGGACAACTAAAACAAAACTAGAACCCTCTTGCATGGCATTCACCCGTTTAACTCAGGAGCCTGGAAGTGTAAAGGTAAGAAAAGATGCATACGGATGTAAAGAAAGTGTAAATAAACATTTGCACAATTAGTGGGAGTGAGATGAAAAGTTTTTCTAAACTTGACAGCAAAGCCATAAAGCATTAGGGAGACCCAGTGACCCCACTACATAGAAAGCAAAATTCTTTCTTCATTAGCATGACCCCTACCCACAAGGTCTAAAGTGAATGCCTACCTGGTATTAACTCCATCAACTTAGAAGGTCAGCAAAGAGCAAATATTTTGACCATTCAAGAGCTAACTAATAAGAAAAAAACGGGGCAGCCCTGGCCAGGTAGCTCAGCTGGTTAGAGTGTTTCAAGGTTGCAGATTTAAGCCCTGGTCAGGACACATACAAGAATCAGTCAATGAATGCGTAAGTAAGTGGAACAACAAATCAATGTTTTTCTCTTTCTCTCTCTCTCTTCCTCTCTCTCAATCAATAAATTAAAACAACAACAACAAAAATTTAGGCCCTGGTCAGTCTGCTCAGTGGACAGAGCGTTGGCCCAGTGTGCAGACATCTAGGGTTCTATCCCCAGTCGGCACACATGAGAAACAACCATCTGCTTCTCCCCTTCCCCCTCTCCCAGCCAGCGGCCCCAGGTGCTCAGGACTGCTCAGATGATTTGGACGTCAGCCCCAGGGGCATATATGGTTTGGGTAGTGTCAGCATTCTCCTTTATCTTACTTAGCTAGGTTTTCTAAACTTCCTGTTACAAACATCTAGTACTTGTAGTACCTTGGTAATAAGAATAAACAAGTACAGGTTGTTACAATAAAGGTTTCTGGTAGAACCTACAAGCACCAGGGGGCGCACCCTCGCTCCCCCGGGTGACGGTGCCACTCACCGAAGGTGGAGGCTTCCCCGAGCTCCCGGCCGTACTTCAGCATGCAGTCGCCCAGCAAGCCCTCCGTCTGCGGGTACCCGGTGGTCCTCACCTGCCCTCGGATCTTCGACACGGTGCTCAGCATGCCCAGCTTAGCTCTGTATGCTTAAAAACATTGTCATTTGTAATTCCTTCCAGTGACGAGGCAGAGGGACAGGCTCGGAGCATTCAATAAGCGCGGCTGGTGAAATCGAGGTCACCCTAACAAAATGCCAGGGACCTAAAGCAGGAAAGGGCTGTGTGTGACCCAGTCAGTCCCTCATGCGACTTCCAAGATTCTTTACTGAGGTGGGTATAAGAGCTCGGGTGCAGTCAGGTGAGAAAACAGGAACTGCACGAGTGTCGCTGACTCCAAATGACAGCAAGTGGGCTGCCAGGACCTAAGACAGCAGCTGCCCTCGAGGGGCTTGGTTCAGTTACTGGGAGGCAGATTATATAAGATGTGATTACACATATGAAGTTTGGGTGTGGTGTCCAGAAAGGAAGATATAGCAAAGTGCTGAAAAAGGATGCAACAATGCCCCTAATGTGTGGAAACGTAGCGGTAGCAGAGGGGCTACCATGGTATTGAACCACCGTAATGAGCAGGCAGGTCTGACCCAAGAAGTTAACACAGGGCCAATCGGAAGATCTCTATGGGAAAACACAACTGTGGACTGAAAACCAAGGTAAGGGTTTAGGATTCCATTCCATGGGCTACAGAGTGAGTCACAGACTAGCTTGTGGTTTCTGAGATGATTTTAGGTAATGAAGGCATACACTTTTTTTTTTAAGTGAGAACAGGGGAGGCAGAGAGACAGACTCCCGCATGCGCCCCGACGGGGATTGACCCAGCAAGCCCCCTACCAGAGTATGCTCTGCGCATCAGGGACCACTGCTTCATTGCTTGGCAACCGAGCTATTTTAGTGCCTAAGGCGAGGCTATGGAGTCATGCTCAGCGCCTGGGGCCAACTTGCTCGAACCAATCAAGCCATGGCTGCGGGAGAGGAAGTGAGAGAGATTGAGAAAAGGGGAGGGAAGGGTGGAGAAGCAGATGGTCACTTCTCCTGTGTGTGCTTACCCGGAATCAATCTCAGGACTTCCACACCCGGTCCAATGCTCTACTGCTGAGCCAACAGGCAAGGGCCCCCTTTTATTTTCTTTTGCTTTAATAATGACTTGTTTGTTTCAATTCTAGACCGGCACTTCTCAAACTGTCACATGCATACAAATCACCTGCAGAAACTGCTAAAATATACAGTCTGATGCAGTCAGTCTGGGATGAGCCTAAGACTGAATGTCTTTCCCACAGTTCCGCAGCAGAGGCTGATCCTGCTGCTCTGTGGACCACACTTTGAGCAGGAAGAGCCAGATGCTCCCAGTGACAGCATTTTTTATGCTCCCCCACGTCAACCTCAAAGTGCTTATCTTCCTGGTCTCCAGGGCACAAAGGTATCACTCGCCCAACACACACATGTGCATGCAGTCACTCATGCACGTGTGCACACACACGCATGCATGCCCCTCTTTCCCAGGGTGAATGGTGGGATGTAGCCACCCTGTGACTGAAGCCATGACCTGGATCAGAGGCTGCTAGGCCTGCTTTCTTCTTCTCAGGCAATAACCAAAGGCCTCTAGCTAGTAGACACCTTCACTGTTGGCCAGCATCTCCCCACTGAATTCCAACCTCAGCCCTCTGAGGACAGGATCTCGACCCACTTAACAACACATCCCAGAACCCAGGGGCACTGCATGACTCATCAGGAAAAGGAACTGGTATGATTCACACCAATCACCGATGAGGCCAGAAAAGAGATATATTATTATGGCTTTTAAAACTGTAATCATCTACACAATTCTAAAGGTTCCTATACCCACCGACCTCCCTGATCCTGATTTTTATAAAATCCAGGATTTAAAATTTTTACTTTCTTGATTTTCAAATGGTCCAATCTGTGCTAATTCTTATAGCCGAGGGGTCAGAGTAACCACATGCAAATAATCAAGTCCAGAAAAGAAAAGGCAGTTTCGGAAATCCACAAAATTCAAGGACTGGGGGACTCTATCAGTTTCTATAATTTATAACCCAGGATCAGCTAGCTCATCAAGAATGCTGCTTCAGCCCTGGCCAGGGGGTAGCACCGTTGGTTGGAGCATTGTCCCAATACGCCAAGGTTATGGGTTTGATACCTGGTCAAGGTGCATACAATATTGACCAATGAATGCATGGATAAGTGGGACAAATTGATGTTTCTCTCTCTCTCTCAAATAAATTAATAAATTAAAACACACACACACACACACACACACACACACACACACACACACACACACACCCCGAAGAGAACACTGCTTCACAGCCTAGGAGTAGAAGCCTGTCAGGAGGCTGATCTAACCCTGGATCCATGCTGCTTTCCATATTATCATGCCTCATTTCTTTAGCATTTGAGCCACAAAGTGAAAGCCATTTCCAATTAATATATCCCTGTAGAACAGGAGGACAGAATTTCATTTTTTAAAAAAGGAGGAAATAGCTAAATAAGCAAACATTTACAAAATGTTTAATGGGTTTCTGAAGCAAAAAAAAAAAAGTCTTTGCTTAGCAGTGCCTGGCTGTCAGATAAAGACCCCTCCAAATGACGTCCCCACGGTTCACAGGACCGTCTGCTCATGTCTCAACAGCTAGAATTCATGGCAACTATGGAGTCACCGGAGACATGACTTTATTGGGATACAGAGGGCACTGTTTCCAGAGCATGCCCAACTAGTGCCCAATAAACACGGCACACCGGCGTCTGCCACAGTGCATGAAAAAGAGAACAGTTCAAGGGGTCGTCTAACTTTACCTGGATTGGGCTGAAGGTATTCTGTGGCTTTTGAAAGAATTTCTGCAACAGCTTTGTTGGTGACATCTATTTTCTTTAAAAAAAGGAAAAGAAAGCACATAAAATGGTGGTAAATGACAAACAATGAATTCACTGAAAAACAGAGAAGTAATTTTCACCCCAAGACAGAGGGAAGGGAACCAAGGAGGTCGGGAATTCTCAGTGGCCCTGTGGTGTTCTGCACAGGTGACCAGGAAATATGTTAAGAGACAGAGACATGTTACAGTCACTTCTGTGAGAGCCCCGTCATCACTTCCCAAATGCTTTCACTTACATGAATGTTCTACATAACTGTAACAACAGCCATGTGAGCAGGAAGCCACCCAGTGCCGCCAGTGTCACCATCAGGGCAGGTGCACCCGCTGATGCAGGCTCACACACAGGTCCCAGGGCAGTGCCAGGGTCAAATGATTGTCATGCCACTACAGGAGGTCCCCAGGTTACAACAGTCTTGACATACTTTATGACAATGCTCACTCCCAAAAAAATTGAGTCATGAGTGTTTCGGCTTACACCGTTGGCATTGTACTTACAGATTACATGGTGAAACTAGTTTGGTTATGCACAGTGGAAGAATACGCAGTAACGTGGCCCATGAGTGAGGGAGCTGGACTTTTTCTGTGGCTTAATTGTGTTTTTATGGTCTATATCATGATTTTACAACTGTGTGAGGGTAGGTAAGTAACTTAGGCTACAGTGTGTTTTGACTGACACCAAAATTCAGGTTACGTCACTGTCGTAGGAACGGAACTATATCGTAACCCGAGGACCCCCTGGTATCGTGACAGAATCAGGGCCGACACACAGTTGTGCCAATACTTATGTATTTGATGGGACTCATCCCAGAAGTACGTTTTGATTGCCCAAGGTATATAATCCCAGTGACAGTGGTCTTTCTAACTATTTGCCAAAGTTGACCACCTTTTGAGCATTCTGAGTTTCGTCCGTTAGAGAGAACCAGTTAATCATCTCCCACCTCCTTCATGGTCAAGGCTCCTTATCTGGCCGCAGATGTGTGAAAGAGCTGCCTTTTGGATTCCGGGGTCCCAGCCATATGCAGCACCCTAGATGCCCACCCCAATGTCCCCGACAGCAGGAGTGAGTCTCATCTCGCAATGCAAGTCAAACGTGTAACACACGAGCGTGAGCACACTCGCTTACCCTTTCCATGTCAAGGAATTCGTCATCTAGTTTCGTCCCTTCGATGCCACTTATTTTTTCACTAAAGAGCTGTGGAAATAAACACAAAGAATTGCACGATGATTTGTAATCACAGTTTCTGACCCAACGTATCACAAACACACACAGAAAGAAAACCCCTCCAATTCAGACTGTTGGATTTTTTTTTTATTAAGTCCTCCAAGAAAACTATCTCACTCATTCAACAGATATTTATTATGCTCCTGCTATGCATAAAGCAGATGGTGGGTGCTCCAGTAGAAACAAAGATAAGATAGAATCCTTGTCACCTAGGAACCCAGAGTTTGGCTAGACAGTTTATATGTAAGCTACAATACAAGGAGGAACAGTGAAAACGATAAAAAAAAAAAAACAAAACAAAAAAAAACCAGAATAGTTCCAGATATGAATTACTGCAATCAGCATTTCAGTGATTAGCAGAAAGGGTTCTGAGAGCCTGCAGTGTGTGTGTGTGGGGGGGGGGGGGGGGCTCATCCAGGATCTGCTTCCTAGAAGGCTTGGCATTCGCGCTGGCTTTTTAAGGATAAAGGACGATTCAATGGGCAGCACTGATGGGAAGACCTTCCAGCCAGAGGCAGGATTTTAAAAAAAGACCTCTGTGTGAGACGGGGTTTCTCGATCTTGGCAACTGGGGATTCAGAGCAGAAAGTTCTCTGTGGTGGGCTGTCCTGTGCACTGCGGGATGTTTCGCAGCTCCCTGCCCCCACCCGTGAGACGCTAGCAGTGTGCACACCCCCTTGTGACAACCAAAACAGTCTCCAGACACTTGAGAACTGCT
The DNA here is from genome assembly GCA_037038555.1 of Rhynchonycteris naso. Classification (NCBI taxonomy): domain Eukaryota; kingdom Metazoa; phylum Chordata; class Mammalia; order Chiroptera; family Emballonuridae; genus Rhynchonycteris; species Rhynchonycteris naso. Next base: position 226,129,484 of record CM072999.1, read on the forward strand.
GGTGTAGCCCAAAGGGGCTCAAGAGACAGCCTGAGGCTTGGTTTAACTGCAATGACTCGAGCTCCAGGGGGATGACAGGAACGAGAGTAAGAAGGCTGGCGGGTCCTCAAACACCAAGGTAAAGAGGGAGCTGAGAAGCCCCCAGAGAGACTTCCTCAGACACAGCACAGGTGGAGGAACCTTGCAGCGGAGCAAGTCTGGTTCCAGAACAGGGAAAATGGAGTGGAAACAGAAAACACGTTACATCACTTCCTCAGGAACAGTACATCCGTCTAATTTGTTCACACCTTTAAGATACAGACATGAATCTACAACTCGGCAGTAAAGGTGGGTGGGTGTCATCAGTGCATTGCACACACAGTGTGACTAATAGGAGGATGGTACATGCAGAGAGTATTCAACTTAACCTTGAGCAGTGAAAGGAATACTTAAAGAGTAGACAGAGGAGATCACACAATTCTCCACCTTCCCAGTATGTCTTTGCAGTTCCTCCTGGTCAGAGATGGAGTCCATTGGATCTGGGCTGTGCTTGTGGCTTGTGCTGACCACAGAAACCAGCCTACAATTCACCAGATCTTGAATGCTTTCTCGCATGGTTTTGAAATCCAGCTGCCACCAGGTGAGCAAACCCCAGCTAATCTGCTGGGTGGTGAGAGACCAGTGGCCCCAACACCCCACCAGAACTGCCAGTCAATCCCCAGAATAAGGCCCGAGCTGACCTGCAGGAGCTGTTAACACGCAAGAGAGCCCAGCTGAGACCAGCCTAATCGCTGCCCTGGGGAAACCAGTCAAATAACTGGTGGCTGTTTTTTACCTATAGGTGGTAGAGCGCTTAATTACTCAGCAGAAGTTAACACATACACTGGACAATGCTCTTGTTTCTCAGGCTCAGTAACCAAGTCAGAGAGGATTATCCTGACACCTTGATACAAAGTACAAGTATAACCTTCAACAGAACGATGGAGAATCCCATTGTTACATACCATGCAGTGTTTCAACCGATGCATCCATCAGTTATGACTCCCCCCATCTCCGAATATCATTTTGTTCAGTAGTGAAATCAGTTTAACTGCTGGTTCTCAACTTTGGAGGTAACAGAGCCATGACAATAAAAAGTTCGATACAGGTGAAATAAAGCAGACTGGGCATAATCAGGGAGAAAACTGGTAAGCTGCAAAATATTATTAAGGGACTTACTCAAAGAACAAAAACAAAGTTTAAAGGACAAAAGAGTTTTCTTTTTCATTTTTATTTTGTTTTTTTGTTTTTTTTTGAGAGGATGGGACATAGACAGACTCTGTATGTGTCCCAACTGGGATCCACCTAGCAAGCCCCATTTGCAGCCAATACTCTGTGCATCTGGAGCTGGTGCTCATAAACAAGCTATTTTTAGCACCTAAAATCGACCTATTTTAGCACCCTCAGCACTTGGGGCTGTAGCACTCGAACCAATCGAGCCATGACTGCGAGAGGGGAAGAGAGAAAGAGAGGGGGAGTGGAAGGAGTAGAGAAGCAGATGGTGCCTTCTCCTGTGTGCCCTGACTTGGAATTGAACGTCAGGCTGACACTACTGCTGAGCCAACCAGCCAGGGCCAGAGTTTTATTTTTCTTAAACAGGAAATATCAGTTCGTTGGTATGGAGGATAAGTAAGAAGCTCCAAGACACATCAGACAGGCCATCCGGGTGAAAAGGACAGAATGTAGGATAATCAGTACCATTAGAGTTAACAGCTTTTTTTAATCCTACAATTAAGCATGGTGTGAGTTTATGGTTTAGAAATATACTCAAGTGCTAAGCAAGATAAATAAATTCACACCTGGACACATCAAGGTATCAAGAATAAAAATTTCTAAAACTACTACAGGGGTAAACAACCAGCCAAAGCAACATAAGATTGACAGCTGAATTTTCTTTGGCAAAAATAGATATCAGGTGATGGGAGAAACAGCTTCAAAGTGCAGAGAAGAAATGTGAAATTCTTAACCTCTCCCTAAAACTGCTGTTTAAGAAAGAGAGCAAAATAAAGACAAATTCAGACCATCATCATCTCTAATAAAAGTAATGCTAAAGTACTCCATCAAAAAATTGAACAAAATTAAAAGTATGCACCACAGGAACAGTTGTAATAAAAGGGAATTGATCAACTATGCTAAGAAATTTAACTACTGACTAAAAACAAGCAAGCAAACCCTGGCTAGCCGGGTGGCTCAGATGGTTAGAGCATTATCCCAGTACACCAGGGTTGTGGGTTTGATCCCCGGTCAGGGCACATCCAGGAATCAACCAATGAATGCATAAATAAGTGGAGCAACAAACTGATCTATCTCTCTTTTCTCTCTAAAATCAATCAATAAATAAAAATAAAAACCAGTTGGCTCAGTGGCCCCACGTATGGACTTCCCAGGTTCAGTTCCCAGTCAGGGCACACAGAAGAAGCAACCACCTGCTTCTCTTCCCTTCCCTCTCCCCCTTCTCTCTCTGTTCCCCTCCCACAGCCAGTGGCTCAACTGGTCTAAGCATCAGCTCCAAACACTGAGGATAGCTTGGCTGATTCAAGAATGGGGTTGCCAAGTAGATCCCAGTTGGGCATTATGCGGGAATCTGTCTATCTCCCGTCGTCTCACATAAAAAAAAAAAACTATTAGAAACTATAAAAAATTTTAAATTTAAGAATAAAAATACTCAGCCCTGGCTGGGTAGCTCAGTTGGTTAGTGCACATCATCCCTATATGCCAAAGTTGTGGGTTTGATCTCTGGTTAGGGCATATATAAGAAACAACCAATGAATGTATAAATAAGTAGAACAAATCAATGTTTCTCTCTCTGTTCTTTCCTCTCTCTCTCTAAAATCAATGATATTTTTAAAACCTAAATAAAATAAATAAAAATGCTATAAATCACAACCAATGTGGAATGCAGCAAAAGCAGTATATAGAAATCAGCGTATAATCCTAAATTCATTTTTTTTTTAAACCCAACACTGCCCTGGCCAGTTAGCTCAGTTGTTTAGGAGCATCATCTCAAAACAACAAGGTTGCGGGTTCGATCCCAGGTCAGGGCACACATGGGAAGCAAACAATGAGTACATGACTGAGTGGAAAAACAGATGAATGCTTCCTTTCTCCCTCCCCTCTGACTCCCTTCCTTTCTCTGTCTCTATGAAAACAAAAAATAAATACATACATAAAAGAAATTAAGCCCTGGACAGATTGCTCGAGTCGGTTGGAGTGTCCTTCCAGAGCACGGAGGTTGCCAGTTCCATTCCCCAGTCGGGGCACGTGCAGGAGCAGCTCGATGTTCCTATCTCTCTCTTCCCACCTCTCCCCCCAACAAAAAAAAAATCCAACACTTCCACGTAACACTTCAGGTCGACACAATGTCACTCAATCTCATTCAACAAACACTTGAAAGTCTGCCAACTGCATCATGATGCTGGACGCAAAGACCGAGCACTCCACATTCCAACCGCGGGGCCCCTGAGAGGCGGACCCGAATGGCTGGACGCCGGGGCACAAGTACTTTTCCATGAGAGAGATGCAGAGTCTGTTACTGGATGCAGATGACATGGCCGGAAGTTCCAGAGCAGACATGGGAGTCACGTGAAGTGTGCCAGGGAGACCAGCGAGGAGGCGGCCTTCCCGGCAGAGAGAGAACAGCATGGGCAAAGACATAATTTATTTAAAAAGATAGATGAGGGCATTCAGGGAACAGCATCACAATTCAATAAGGGTAACTGATGGGAAAAATTGGACCCAGTGCAGATGAACACACCGGCCAGCTCAGGAACGGAGCTTAATCTCGTGGGCAGTGGGCACTTGCAGGTGATTGCAAGGCTCAAGTCTGCCTTTCAGGAAGATCACTCAGGTGGCCCTTGGAGAAGGCACTAGAGGGGAGCCAGAGATGGACAAGGATGTTCACCTAGAAATGGTAACAGATACGCACTTTCTGAAGAGGGAGACTTGGGAAAAGTGTCAACATTTTACCCAAAAACTCAAACCATATTCTTCAACTTCAAATACAAGCTGCCCTCACCTATTCAGCCTCTCATCACAAGTTCTGGATCTCACTGGGCTTCCAGACAGACGTGCGACTTTAAATGCATCGTGTGGCTCATGGGGTCTTCCCCAGTGAGGAGAATCAGGCTGCAAATTAGACCCATCGCAGGATGGTTGGGTGCTAGTCAGACGTAAAATCCTCTGTCTCCACCCAGTTCTCAGCAGGTGCCAATTTTGTCAATAATAGAAAAATGAAAACCATTTTTCAAGGACAACAACAGAGAAGTGATGGGAAAGATTTATTCAGGACTCGTGAAGCTGTGTGCGGGGCTTTTCACCCAGACTTGTCGGAGGTTCACTGGGAAATGTCAGCACAGCCTTGGCCACCTTCTTGTAAAAATATCTGTTTTCAAAGAAACCTTCCCTGGCTTCTCCAATTCTTGCTGTCAAAAAATTAAACAGCAAGGAAGCCAGAACCTGGGAGAAGATGCTAAAAAGCTAAATGTCTACCTGGTGCTGTTGGGAAGTTCTGCAGAGCAGTGTTTTGCGACATATGAGCCACAGCACACTGGCTGCACAACTGTCACTCCGAGGATGGTGAAGGACAGCTCCTTGACCAGATACATTTGATAAAGAAAACTGAGCAACCTGACCAGTTGTGACACAGTGAATAGAGCATCAACCTGGGACACTGAGGTCCCAGGTTCAAAACTCCAAGGTCGCCAGCTTGAGCCCGGGTTCACCAGCTTGAGCACAGGTCGATGGCTTGAGCGTGGGATCATCAACATGATCCCAAGGTCGCTGGCTTAAGCCCAAAGGTTGTTGGCTTGAGTAAGGGGTCACTGCCTCCATTCGAGCCCCGTGGTCAAGGCACGTATGAGAGGCAATCAGTGACCACTGAAGTGATGCAGCTATGAGCTGCTGCTTCTTATCTCTCTCCCTTCCTGTGTCTTTCACTCTCAAGAAAAAAAAATTTAGCAGATCTCTTTACTAGAACACTTTTCAGAAGCTGTAAAATGAAAATGGGCATCATAGACGCCTAAGGAGGTACATATTAGATACAGCACGCCCACAAATTGAGGTCCACGGGAGGTGTCTCCTTTGAGGGAAAATTTCAGAAGAGAATTGATCTGAGCAGCGTTTGTCACCCTGCACCGAAGATGTCACTCTCTACTGGCTCCTCGTTTGTTCTCTCGACCAGTTAGGGGTCACACTCTGCTCTTAACAGCTTGGGAAATACGGCAACACTCAATTATAAATCCAGACAGTTAAGGATACTTGTAAATTGTTAACATTAGGGGAAGATAAGGGATGCTCTCTGTACTAACTGCACTTTTTAGTAAGTTTAAAATTATTTCGAAATTTAAAATTGCTTATAATCTCTGAAGCATCTGAGAAAAAGGTTGTCAAGGACCTGAGACGCTAAGATGGGAGGGAGGGTGGGAGAGGCACTGGGAACAGCCAGCCATCCACAGCCGCTGGTCCCTGTGTGGAAACGCTCCCCGTGAGGGAGGGTGGGAGAGGCACTGGAAACAGCCATCCATCCACAGCCGCTGTTCCCTGTGTGGAAACGCTCCCTGTGAGGAAGGGTGGGAGAGGCACTGGGAACAGCCAGCCAGCCACAGCCGCTGTTCCGTGTGGAAACGCTCCCTGTGAGGGAGGGTGGGAGAGGCACTGGGAACGGCCAGCCATCCACAGCCGCTTCCCTGTGTGGAAACTCTCCCCGTGCAGCACAGGGCAGGGAGGCTGAGCAGACACGCCAGCCTGGAACCGAGGCAGTCTCACCAGGCTGCAGGGAGAACGGGAGAACACAGTTGCCTAGGAAACAAGTATGTGAGGCCAAATTTCCAGGGAAAAGGGAAACAGAGAAGTAAACCTGGCAGGTTATCTGAAATGTCCTCTTGAGGTTTCCAATAATCCCTAAGATGGAAGGTACCAGCACCAGGGAGCGTCTTTAAGGCTGAAGACCTAAGCAGAGATGTCTGCAGTAACAGAGAGGAAGAGACAAAACTGGCATTCAGGTGTGCCCAGGAAAGAAATAGCCGACACATGAAAACACCTAAAATATAGACATTTTAGAGTTGCAGAACAAGAGGGCAGAGATATGAGGAAGAAGCAGTGCTGGCAGAGGAGATGGTCAAGAATTGTACAATTCTTGGGTCAATTCTTGGAACAATTCTTGGAACAACTCAATACAGTCCAACACAACAAGCTACGGATTAAAACTCTTCCATAGGCCCTGGCCGGTTGGCTCAGCAATAGAGTGTTGGCCCGGTGTGTGGAAGTCCCAGGTTCAATTCCTGGCCAGGGCACACGGGAGAAGCGCCCATCTGCTTCTCCACCCTTTCCCCTCTTCTTTCTCTATCTCTCTCTTCCCCTCTTGCAGCCCTGCAGCCAAGGCTCCATTAGAGCAAAGTTGGCCCGGGCGCTGAGGACAGCTCCACGGTCTCCGCCTCAGGTGCTAGAATGGCTCTAGTTGCAATGGAGCAACGCCCCAGATGGGCAGAGCATCTCTCCCTGGTGGGCATGCCAGGTGGATCCTGATTGGGCGCATGCAGGAGTCTGTCTCTCTGCCTCCCTGCTTTTCACTTCAGAAAAATACAAAAAAGAAACTCTTTCATGAATGTGCAGCAGGATAAGTATGAAGGAAAGCATCCCTAGGCATTATTAGTCTTTTGCTGAAGACCAAAGACAGGGAAACTTAAAAACAGGTCCTCTCTGTCTCTTCTCTAAAAGCCTCACTCCCCTCTCTCTAAAAAGCCTCACTCCTCCCCAGGAACCCCAACCTGCCCTTCCAACCTCTGCGAAAAGTGCTCATTTGTTTTCACTGTGTCACTTTAGCTCAAGGCTAAAGGACTCAAGTCAAGTGAGATGTCACTGACATTGCAGCAAACAGTAATAATAAAATGTACTGTTGGTCTATTTTGAGATGCTGATAAAAGGTAGAAATGAATGGCACATTATTTTCTGTTTTTAGAATTTTTAATTTTTCCATTGATTTAAGATAGTGTAGAAGGGTGGGGAAAGGGGAGGGGGAGTGAGAGAGAGAGAGAAGCCTTAACTCGTCCCACTTATTTATGCTTCATTGGTTGCTTCCTGTAGTGCCGTGACCTGAGATCGAACCTGGGACCTGGGCATACCAGGACGATGCTATATCCAATGAGCCACCAGGCCAGGGCCTGAATGTTACATTCTTTTTGCTCAACACTTTAACAACCATACTTCCTCTCCAGGATGTGTCCCTGAAAAAAAATCAAACGTGCAAATCTGGTTTTCATAATTCAAAACCTATTTTAAATTCATTTTAGGAGCATGCTTATTTGAAAAGGTATCATTCAAGAATCCTTTGAAAATGTTAGTGTTAATAAAGCAAAATCACCCTTAGATCCATTTGTCATACAAGTTACATTTGTTACTATAATAAACTAGTTATATAGTTAAATATATTATAAAACACGTATTATTATAAAGTAAAATTTAATAATTAATAACAACTATTATGAATACTATACATATATACAAAACAAAAATTTTCAACTTTTCATTTTCCTAGTAAAGAACTTAAAATTAAAAATAAGAAAATTCTTTAAGCCCTGACAGGATGGCTCATGCCAAGGTCAGTTTCGATCCTCGGTCAGGGCACATACAAGAAGCAACCATGAGTGCACAGCTAAATGGAACTAAGGGGGCAAGGAGTTGATGCTTCTCTCTCTCTCTCTCCTCTCTCTCTCCCTCTTTCTTTCCTCTCTCTCTCTCTCTCAAATCAATAAAAAAATTTAAAAATTAAATAAGGTCCTTTAAATACTAAAATTATAGGAAGAACACAATCTCTGAAACCAAATTAATTCAGTTTTGCTAGAAATTCACTTTCTTTTCTTATTTGTCCTTAAACTTTTCTCATTTTTCCCAGAACCAGTGAGCACTTCAAAGTTCAGATGAGGATCTGGAGAGTGGGTGTGTCCTCACCAGCAGTCCTACAGGTGGCTCTCCAGAGGAAGCTCCCTCTACACTGGGGTGCCAGCGCCCACAGTTCCCCTTATTCACCTGCTCTTCTGATTGGCCAGTTGTCTCTAGGAACGCCTGAAAGCCACACCCCTGCATGGAGGTAGACATGCTTTACTAGTCCTTCACAGAGCCAGAGAAAAGATTGACTGGTTGCTTCCCATTTTCAACTCTGGCTGCCAGAAAACTCAACATCAAAATTGTGGATTAACGCCTTGGTGGAGTAGCTCAGTTGGTTATAGCATCATCTCGATACACTAAGGTTGTGGGTTTGATCCCCGGTCAGGGCACATACAAGAATCAACCAACAAATGCATCAACAAGTGGGACAAATTGAATTCCTCTCTCTCTTTCCCTTCCTCTTTCTCTCTTTCTAAAATCATGAATTTTATTTTATTTTATTTTATTTTTTGTATTTTTCCGAAGTTAGAAGAAGGGAGGCAGTCAGACAGATTCCCACATGTGCCTGACTGAGATCCAGTGGGCATGACCACTAGGGGGAGATGCTCTTTCAATCTTGGGTGTTGCTCTATTGCAGCCAGAGCCATTCCAGTGCCTGAGGTGGAGGCCATGGAGCCATCCTCAGTGCCCGGGCCAACTTTGCTCCAACGGAGCCTTAGCTGCAGGAGGGGACGAGAGAGACAGAGAGAAAGGAGAGGGGGAAGGGTGGAGAAGCAGATGGGCACTTCTCCTGTGCACCCTGCCGGGAATTGAACCCAGGACTTCCACACGCCAGGCTGATGCTCTACCACTGAGCCAACCGGCCTGGGCCTAAATTTTTTTTTTTAATTGTGGACCAACAATAGCCACTTCACAGGTCTTTTTACACGTATATTTATTCACACATAAACACACTCCCACAGACCTCCATAAGCCTTGACTTTTCCACAGCATATCTGTATGTTCCCTGAACATGATTCATTCTTATTAATAAGGGAATTACTGCATCAGCAAAGCTCGTTTTTATCCTAAAAGATATAATATAGTGGCTGTCAGCTTAATTTAAAATTCACATAGCTCCCAAACAATAAGAGGCACTTTTCTTTTACATGAACAAAGACATTTTATTCATAAGTGAATGAAGCAAAGACGCCTTCTATTCAATCTACATGAAGCAATTCTGCATTTCTGTACAAAATGAAGTCTTCTGCGCCAGGCAGAGACATATTCTAGAACCACTGTGCCTTCTGGATGAAGTTTCTGATGACTGCACATGCAGTAATAACAAAAAGCACTTTGTTGTCACCCCATTAAAATTAATAATAAAAAAAAATGCCAAAAAAAAAAGCACTTTGTACTACCAAATAAGAAAAAAAATCCTTAAGCCTTCCATGACACGCTCTTCTGTCTCTCCCTCGTCACAAGGGCTTGGTGGCCACATACATTAATGTATTCACTGGATCCCACGCTGGGCGTGTCCATGAGGGAGGCGATGCAGACAGGGGTGTGGGCCAAAGGGGAAGGACCAAAGACAATAAACATGAAATAACACCAAACATTTGGGTCACTGTTTTTGGCTGAATTTTTTCCAAGACTGTAATTTAAAATAGATTTGGTGAAAGACTGGGGTAAGGAGGCATCTGTCCAAAGAAATTGTAAACTCCTTCCAGACACAATAGGCTACTTTCTACTCGTTCTAGAGTGAAATCCTTGAATTATCCACATTTCTATTTTCTAGATAATTATGGAGGCCTTATTAAAATATTATATATTCTTTTATTATTATTAAGTGAGGGGGTGGCAGAGCGACAGACTCCCACATGTGCCCCAGCCGGGATCCACTTGGCAAGCCCCCTACCAGGCAATGATCTGCCCATCAGGGGGCCACTGCTCCACTGCTCGGCAACCAAGCTACTTTGGCACCTGAGGCAAGGCCATGGAGCCATCTTCAGCACCTGGGGCCAACTTGCTCTAACTATTCAAGCCATGGCTGAAGGAGAGGAAAAGAGAGAGGGGGAGAGAGAGAGAGAAGGAGGAGGGAGAAGCAGATGGTCACTTCTCCTGTGTGCCCTGACTAGGAATTGAACCTGGGACATCCATACGTCAGGCTGACGTTCTACTGCTGAGCCAACCGGCCAGGGCCAAAAGATTATATTCTTTTTTATTTTTATTTTTGACAGAGACAGAGAGAGAGAGAGGGACAGAAAAGGACAGACAGACAGGAAGGGAGAGAGATGAGAAGTATTCATTCTTCCTTGCAACATCTTAGTTATTCATTGCTTGCTTGTTTGTTGATTGCTCTCTCATATGTGCCTTGACCGGAGGCTATAGCAGAGCTAGTGACCCCTTGCTGAAGCCAGTGACCTAGGGCTCAAGCCAGCGACCTTGGACTTCACGCCAGCGACTTTTGGGCTCCTGTTTATGATCCCACGCCCAAGTCAGTGACCCTGCTCTTACATCAGTGAGCCTGCACTCAAGCCAGCAACCTTGGGGTTTCGAACCTGGGACCTCTGTATCCCAGTCTGATGCTCCATCCACTGTGCCACCACCTGGTCAGGCAAAAAGATTATATTCTTTAAAGGACTTTGTCCTCTTGCTTTTTCCTAAATGTTTAAATCATCTTCTTAAAAATGTTCTTAATATAGTTCTTAAATTTAACAGTAACCAACACTGACCAACCTGTTAAGTTTAATAGAAACCAACATTTTTCACACCAATAAAACTGAATCTGAAATATCAAGTCTTAAAAACAAAGTTATTCATTAATCCCACTATTGAGCAACAAATTACTGAGAAGGTCTCATTTCCTGGATGAATAACTAGTAAGAAATAGCAGAAAATATAAACATACTTAAAGCTGGAATCCCTAGCCTTATGGGAATCATGCACTTTGAACTTGTGACTATACTTAAAAATGTTTAAGAGAAATTAACAGAATTTATCAACTGTAAAGCCAGTGGCCAAGGCCACCATCACAGCCGCCTGGCCCATGCAGGTTCGTATTAGATTCGGACAGTCGGTAATGAAAGAATGGAACCAAAAACTGGTGAGCCATCAGCTTTAATTCTAGCTTGCACCCAGCAGGCAAGCAAAAATACACACTGAGCTCCAAAACCCACTCATTCAGTGCTCACAAAGCTACTGACTTATCCGAGTTTCCTAGAATCAAAGGTTTCTAGCTCACCAGACTTATTCACCTCTGTTCCCCATCTCCTTCTCTCTACACAAACTCTGCACAAACTGGCTTCTTCCTCAGCACTCCCCCATCTTGGCTGCTTCTCCTGGCCTCCTTTAAGTGGCCTTTCTCTGCTCTCCTCTCTAATGCTAACCTCAGGAACCAAGAAAGCAAGCTCCGGGTCTGCCCCACTTTATAGTGTAAAAATCCCAACCTTTAATCCAATTTACAAACAAGGAAGTCTCTGATACAAAGTCAATTATCTGAGACATACTGGGAGGATTCCTCATGAGAGTGCACCACCCCACATCATCCAATCAGTCAAGGGTGTGGGGAAAAACTTACTCATAAAACTTGCACGTGGGCAGCGCCATCTTTAACAAAGTGAGCATAATATATTTCATCTTCCCAACATCAACAAAATCTTGTTTGAGGGATTTAACTGGTTAAGTTTATAAACTGAGCATTAAAGAGCAAGCGTGGCCATGGTCAGTCAGCTCAGTCAGTTAAGAGCATCGTCCAGAAACAACAAGGTTGTGGGTTCAATCCCTGGTCAGGGCACATACAGGAAGCAATTAATGAATGCACAGCTGAGTGGAACAACAAATGAATGCTTCCCTTCTCCCTTCCCCCTCCCCTCTCTCCTTTTCCTCTTCTCTCAAAAAATCAATCAATAAAGAAAACCCTGGCCAGTCAGCTCAGTTGGCTGGAGCATCGTCCGGCTCAGAGGTTTTCGGTTCAATTCCAAGGTCAGGGCACGTCCAGGAGCAGCTTGATGTTCCTGTTTCTATCTCCCAGCCTCTCTCAAAAGAAAACAAAAAACAGCAACTGAAATAAGTACTTTTCATTTTAACACAAAGATGACCAGATTTACAAATAAACTGACAAGATTTCTAAGTTGTTTTGAAAAGTTTAAGGTTTTTACATCTTACTTTAATGAATGAAATATCAGATAAAATACTGGTGATCCTAATCTCCCATTCTGAGCCCTAGGACATTAAAAACAAGAAACAAGTAAAGACAGAGCTCTGATCACAATAGGCCGGACAGGTACAAAATATGGTAGGAACACAGGACTTGCAGCAACCAACTTTCCTGGGGGGGAGATGGGGGGGCGACAAAGAGGTGGGCAGTGGAGGGAGCATGTACCAGCAGGGAGGACCATGGGCTCAGTCCACTGCGGAGCCCAACAGAGCATGAGGTTGAACCTGCCAGGGGTTCTGGATGGATGGCTGAGTCAGCGACCCAGGCAGAGGAAGGGTGAGGAGCAGTAGTTTACCCTGAGGACCCCTGAAGGATGTTTAAAAGGGCATGACACAGTCAGATGTCTCCATTCCTCTCTTAGAACTTCCGTGGCACTTTCTTCTCTCTTGCCCCAACACTTAACACCCCTGGGGGACCATAACCTGGTAGACAGCCAGCCAGAGCTACAGGAGAAGCCCCACACATGACCTGGACCCCAACCCCTGGCCCCCAGCATGTGGCAGTCAAGACCACTCGAGTTATGTCTACCGGTGTAGAGGAATGGGGGGGGGGGTGTCCAAATGGACAAGCAGATGCAAGAGGACCAGAGGAACAGGCTGATTTCAGAGCAGAAGCTCAGAGGGCAAATTAAGGTTTCAGGGTGGAGCAGGTCTGTGCTGGGAATGCCGGAGGCAGCCCCAGAGGCAGCGGTGGATGAAGGCTGCTGGTGAACTCACCACTGGCCAGCCCCAGGGCCAAGACTAAGGGGAGGAAAATTTAACCTTGACTCAGAGGAGAAGGCACCAGAGGGTGTTCATCATAAAAAAAATTGCTTGTTTATTTTGGAAATTTTTGAACATGTCACAAGTGACAGCAGAATAGTGTAGTGAACCGCCATGTGGCCATCACCAAGCTTTGCCAAGTGTTGAAACTTGGCCTGTTATTTCACCAGTATCCCCTTCCTGGTCCCTCCGCACCACAGTCGATTATTTTAAAGCATATCCCAGACATCACATGATTTCATTTGTAAAATCTTCCCATTGTAGCTCTAAGAGAGAAGCGCTCTTCCCTTCAGCATAACCAGGAAACAATGTTCGGCCCTGGCCAGTGACTCAGTGGATAAAGCATTGACCCAGAATGCTAGAGTTCGTGTCCATCAGGGCACGTATGAGAAGCAAACAATGAATATACAACTACATGGAAAAACTAAGTGAAACAATGAGTTCATGCTCCTCTCTGTCCCTCACCTCCTTCCTTTCACTCGCTCTCTCAAAATCAATGGATTTAAAAAAAAAAAAAAGAAACAAGGGCCTTGGCTGGTTTGCTCAGTAGTAGAGCATCAGCCTGGCATGTGGAAGTCCTGGGTTCAATTCCCGTCTAGGGCACACAGGAGAAGTAGCCATCTTCTTATCCACCCTTCCCCCTCTCCTTTCTCTCTGTCTCTCTCTTCCCCTCCAGCAGTCAAGGCTCCAATGGAGCAAAGTTGGCCCGGGTGCTGAGGCTGGCTCCATGGCCTGCGCCTCAGGCACTAGAATGGATCCAGTTTCAAATCCTAGATGGGTAGAGCATTGCCCCCTAGTGGGCATGCCAGGAGGATCTCAGTCGGGTGCATGCAGGAGTCTGTCTCTCTGCCTCCCTGCTTCTCACTTCCGAAAAATAAAAAAATATTTAAAAAAAAAAGAAGAAAAGAAAAGAAACAAGGTTCACATCTAAAATACTGAACAATATTTCTTAAAATCCTCTGGCATCCACTCAGGTAGCATACACTGCTCACAAAAATTAGGGGATATTTCAAAATGAATATGAAGCCATAAAATATCCCCTAATTTTTGTGAGCAGTATATTTCCCCAACAGATTCATTCCTTTTTGCAGATGGTTAGTTTGAAACGGATGCAAGCAAAGCCTGTATATTGTATTGGATTGATCTGTCCCTGTCTCTCTTTGGTTTCCCCCAGAAATAGGTCCCAAGTGCAAGGGGTTTATTGGGAGGTGACAGCAGCCAAACTGGTGGGAGAACGGAAACGAGCCAGAGAAGGGAAGAAAGTCAGCACTGGGTGAATGCCCCTGGGGACTAATAATGCAGGGTTCCCTGGGAGACAGCAGGGGCAGCACTGAGCATCGACCTGATGGGGGGTGGAGGGGGCCTGGGGGAGGAGCTGGTCTTTATCCACCTCCTCCGTCACCCTGGACGGCTGCTTCCAGAGACTTAACTCTCCAGGCCATTAACTCTCTGGCACTCTGCTCCACTGGCCGCTGGGGTGATCTTGCCAAAGGGATAAAAGCCCGAAGGCAAAGGGCTACCAGAGTCCCCAACAAGAGACAAAAATGGAATAAACATGGCATGCACGGTATCCAACCCAGTCTCATAAAAATCCCTTTCATTTACACTTCCTTCATTTTGTTCTTTGCAATTTATTTACTGAAGAAACGTGTCGCCTGTCCTTTAGAATTTCCACACGGTAGATTTGGCAGATCGCTTCCCGGTGGTGTTAACATCTCCGTACTTACCAGAAACTAAGTAGGTAGAATGTTGATCAGATTCCAATTCTGTTTTTGACAGAAATACTTGAGGCGATGCCGTGTCCTTCCAATGGCATCGCATCAGGAAGGGGGGCCTCTCCAAACTAAAGGGCTGCCTCGCTGAAACGAGCCTGTTTCCCCTTTCGTAAGTCGGTTATGATACTAAATTCAATGTAATCCCAACTTCCCAGTCGCTGCAGACCTCCACACGCCAGCTTCCTCTACGCGCTGAGGACAACCAGCCCATGTGAAGAGCACAAGGCTTCGTGTTGTCCCCAGGCCTCCCTGGAAAATTCCAAGCACGATCTGCTGGTGACGTGGACCACACACCTGAAGGTGTCATTCACTCGCCTGCCCACTGCCTAGAGCACCCTTCAAACACCCAGGCCCACAGCAGAACACACGGGCATCACCTGCATTTCCCTGGCTCTGCAAAGCCGCTGACACTTTAGTTGTATTGACAGACACCATTTCTAGAGAGAAGTCTGCCTCACCGCGCCTCCACGCAGTCAGCCAGGTGCTCTGGGAGGAACACTGGAGTTGAAGTCAGAGCGCGATCTCTAGTCAAAGCAGTGTTTCCTACAAAGCTGACATACGGGAGGTCTCCAGCCACTGGTGTTGGGGCAGGAGCTGCCCTGGATTCCGTTTTGTCATCCAAGGTCACGTCCAGCTGCCTGAATCAACCTTTCCCCAGGCGCATCCATGTCGTCCAATTCTCTTGTCAAGAAACAGACTGACGGGGGGTGGGGGGGGGGGTGGGAGGAGCAAGATGGCGACGGAGTAGGCGGACGTACCAACTTCCAACTCCCAGAACCAAAGTGGATTACAACTCAATTTTAAGAACCATCACCTGGACAAACCAACTTTGAACAAAACTAAGTGGACTCCTCAACCAAGGAACACAGAAGAAGCCACATTGAGACTGGTAGGAATAGCAAAAACGCGAAGAGGGCTGCCCAGCTCCCCGGAGCAAACGGCAGCCCGGAGAGACCCGTGTGGTGGGAGAAAAGTTTGGCGGAGAGGGAGGGACCTGGGTCCCAGGAACCAAGCCCCAGCCTGCAGTCCCAGAGCCTAGAAGAGGCGTTTGGACAGTTTTGAGCTGTGAAACAAGTGAGGGAGCTCCCAGGCCTACAGTGTGGAGTATTAGGTCCCTTCCTAATACTCCACACTACTCTGCTGAGGGCTGCTTAAGGTTTTGGGGCGGCAGGACACTGAAAGGCGGTTCTGTCGGCATGGGCAGAGGCCAAGCCGGTGGGAGATCGGCCTAGCCCAGAGGGTCGCAGGGGAAGCGCGAGAGCGGTCGGGAAGCTGCGGGCCCACCTTTAATCCCACTTACGGGAACAAAGCGGGAGGCCAGGAACAGGCAGGCCTTGCGCAAGCCGGCCCTGACCGCGGGGACTGGGCTAGGACCAGAAACGGGCAGGGGCTCGCGGCTGAGCTGACGCTACCATTCCCCCCCCCCGCCCCGGAGAAACCACGGTTGGCCAGTATACGTGCGAGAGCGGGCTCCGAGCGTGGGAACGGGGTGGACCCCGAGACGGGTGGAGGCTCGCAGCTGAGCCCACGCTATTATCCCCATCCGGCCGGAGAAACCCCAGATAGCATTCATACGTGCACAAGCGGGCTCCGAACGCGGGGGCGGGGTAGAGTCCGGGATGAGCAGAAGTACGCAGCTAAGCGGAAGCCAGCAAACACGCCCGCCCCAATAAACCTTGGTTTCCGACCCTGCGCAAAGGGCCCTGGCCTCGAGGGCGGGGCTAAAGCTCCGGACGGGCAAAGGCTTACAGCTGAGAGCACGTCAAAAGCCCCGCCTAACCCGCGGAACTGTAGCGAGCAGGCTCCGACTGCTGGTTCTGGGCGGAAGTCTGGAAATAGGCTGGGTCCGCAGCTGAGGAAAGGTGCTCACCTCTACCCTTGGTGCTAATCTTGTGGCTTCAGTGACAGCCCCTCCCACGGAGGAGAGGCAGAAATCACAGCAAAAGCCACAGTGGGCCGGCGCTGGCAACGCTCATACCCAACCACCCTAGGCACCGGCAGAGGGGGTGGGGGGCCTGCAGATAGACCACACCTAGAGAACACAAAGGCAACACCTACTGGACTCCAGTGGCCACAACTTGCTTATACACAGAAAAAATGGGCAGGCAGAGGAATGCAAACCAAATGAATCAAGAGAAATCCCCAGAGAAGGACCTGAATGAACCAGATATAACCAAATTACCAGAAGCAGAATTTAGAATAATGATAGTTAGGATGTTCAAAGAAATTAGAGCAACAATGGATAGTCATTATGAACACCTAAATAAAGAGATAACAAGTATAAAAAATGAAATTGAAATAATAAAAAAGAATCAGACAGAAATGACAAATACAGTATCAGAACTGAAGACCACAATGGAAGGAATTAAAAGCAGGATGGACGACGCTGAGGATCGAATAAGCGAGTTAGAGGACACAATAAACAAAGGCACAGAAGCAGAGAAGAAAAAGGAAAAGAGACTTAAAAAATGTGAGGAAACTCTAAGGGAGCTTTGTGACAACATGAAGAGAAACAACATTCGCATCATAGGGGTGCCTGAAGAAGAGGAGAGAGGACAGGAAATGGAAACTTTGTTCAATCAAATCATAGCAGAAAACTTTCCTAAATTAAGGCTGGGAAACACTCCACACATTCAAGAAGCACACAGAACTCCATTAAAAAGAAACCCAAAAAGATCTACACCAAGACACATCATAGTTAAAATACCAAAGCTAATGGATAAAGAAAAAATTTTAAAAGCTGCTAGAGAAAAAAAGGCTATCACCTACAAAGGAGCCCCCATAAGGATGACATCCGACTTCTCAACAGAAACACTTGAGGCCAGAAGGGAATGGCAAGAAATAATCAAAGTAATGCAGAACAAGAACCTACAACCAAGACTACTTTATCCAGCAAGGCTAACGTTTAAAATTGAAGGAGAAATAAAGAGCTTCCCAGAAAAAGAAAGCCTCAAGGAATTCATAAAAACCAAACCAATTCTGCAAGAGATACTAAGAGGCCTCTTGTGAACAGTTTAAAGGGAGGAATGAATAGAGCAAAAGAAGAATACAGCTTTAAAGAATAAAATGGCAATAAACAACTACATATCAATAATAACCTTAAATGTAAATGGATTAAATGATCCAATCAAAAGACATAGGGTAGCTGCATGGATAAAGAAACAGGACCCATACATATGCTGTCTACAAGAGACACACCATAAAACAAAAGATGCTCATAGACTGAAGGTAAAAGGATGGAAAAAAATATTTCATGCAAATGGAAATGAAAAAAAAGCAGGGGTAGCAATACTTATATCTGACAAAATGGACTTTAAAACAAAGGCTGTATGTAGTAAGAGATAAAGGAGGACACTACATAATGATAAAGGGAACAATTCAACAGGAAGATATAACTATTGTAAATATCTATGCACCAAATATAGGAGCCCCGACATACATAAAGCAGACTTTGATGGATATAAAGGGCGAGATTAACAGCAATACTATCATAGTAGGGGATTTCAATACCCCTCTAACAACACTGGATAGATCCTCAAGAAAGAAAATTAATAAAGAAACAGCAGACTTAAAGGATACACTAGATCAACTTGATTTAATAGATATCTTCAGAACTTTTCACCCTAAAGCAGTAGAATATACATTCTTCTCAAGCGCTCACGGTACGTTTTCTAGGATAGACCACATGTTAGGACACAAAAATGGTCTCAATAAATTTAAGAAGATTGAAATCATATCAAGCATTTTCTCTGATCACAATGCCATGAAACTAGAAATTAACCACAGAAGAAAAACTGAAAAATACTCAAACACTTGGAAACTAAATAGCATGTTATTAAATAATGAATGGATTAACAATGAGATCAAAGAAGAAATAAAAGAGTTTCTAGAAACAAATGATAATGAGCATACATCAACTCAAAATTTATGGGACACAGCAAAAGCAGTTCTGAGAGGGAAGTTTATTGCACTACAGGCATATCATAAGAAGCTAGAAAAAGCTCAAATAAGCAACCTAACCCTGCATCTAAAAGAACTAGAAAAACAACAACAAATAAAACCCAAGACAAGTAGAAGGAAGGAAATAATAAAGGTCAGAGCAGAAATAAATGACATAGAGGCTAAGGAAACAATACAGAGGATCAATGAAACAAGAAGCTGGTTCTTTGAAAAGCTAAACAAGATTGATGAACCTTTAACTAGACTCACCAAGAAAAAAAGAGAGAGGACTCAAATAAATAAAATTAGAAAGGACAGTGGAGAAATAACAACTGACACAACAGAAATACAAAGCATTGTAAGAAAATACTATGAAGAACTATATGCCAAAAAATTAGACAATCTTGGTGAAATGGACAAATTTCTTGAATCATATAACCTTCCAAAAATCAATCCGGAAGAATCAGAACACCTAAACAGACCAATTACAGCAAATGAGATAGAAACAGTTATCAAAAACTCCCAACAAAGAAAAGTCCTGGGCCTGATGGCTTCACAAGTGAATTCTATCAAAAATTCAAAGAAGAACTAACTCCTATTCTCCTCAAGCTATTTCAAAAAATTCAAGAGGAAGGAAGACTTCCAAACTCCTTTTATGAGGCGAGCATAATTCTGATCCCAAAACCGGGCAAAGACAACACAAAGAAAGAAAATTATAGGCCTATATCCTTGATGAATTTAGACGCTAAAATTCTCAACAAAATATTAGCCAACCGGATCCAGCATAATATGAAAAAAATCATACACCATGATCAAGTGGGATTTATTCTGGAGAGGCAAGGCTGGTTCAATATTCGCAAATCAATCAATGTGATTCACCACATAAACAAAAGGAAGGACAAAAATCACATGATAATTTCAATAGATGCAGAAAAGGCATTTGATAAAATCCAGCACCCATTCATGCTCAAAACTCTCAGTAAAGTGGGAATACAGGGATCATTCCTTAACATGATAAAGGCCATCTACGATAAACCGACAGCAAACATCATACTAAATGGACAAAGATTAAAAGCAATCCCCTTAAGATCAGGAACCAGGCAGGGTTGCCCACTTTCACCACTCTTATTCAACATAGTTCTGGAAGTCCTAGCTACAGCAATCAGACAAGAAGAAGAAATAAAAGGCATACAAATTGGAAAAGAAGAAGTAAAACTGTCATTTGCAGATGATATGATATTGTATATTGAAAACCCTAAAGTCTCAGTCAAAAAACTACTGGACCTTATAAATAATTTCAGCAAGGTGGCAGGATATAAAATTAATACTCAGAAATCAGAAGCATTTCTATACACCAACAATGAAATATCAGCAAAAGAAATTAAGGAAACAATCCCCTTCACTATTGCAGCCAAAAAAATAAAGTACCTAGGAGTAAATTTAACCAAGGAGGTTAAGGACTTGTACTCGGAAAATTATAGAACATTGATAAAAGAAATCAAGGAAGATACAAACAGGTGGAAGCATATACCGTGCTCATGGCTAGGAAGAATAAACATCATTAAAATGTCTATATTACCTAAAGCAATTTATAAATTCAATGCAATACCAATTAAAATACCAATGACATACTTCAAAGATATAGAACACATATTCCAAAAATTTATATGGAACCAAAAAAGAACACGAATAGCCTCAGCAATCTTAAAAAGAAAAAATAAAGCAGGAGGTATCACGCTTCCTGATATCAAGGTTTACTATAAGGCCATTATACTCAAGACAGCCTGGTACTGGCATAAGAACAGGCACATAGATCAATGGAACAGAACAGAGAACCCAGAAATAAACCCACAGCTTTATGGACAACTGATATTTGACAAAGGAGGAAAGAACATACAATGGAGTAAAGACAGCCTCTTTAACAAATGGTGTTGGGAAAATTGGACATCTACCTGCAAAAAAATGAAACTAGACCATCAACTTACACCATTCACAAAAACAAACTCAAAATGGATAAAAGACTTAAATGTAAGCCGTGAAACCATAAGCATCTTAGAAGAAAACATAGGCAGCAAGCTCTCCGACATCTGTAGCAGCGGTATATTTGCCGATTTATCTCCACGGGCAACTGAAATAAAAGGCAAGATAAACAAATGGGACTATATCAAACTAAAAAGTTTTTGCACAGCTAAAGACAATAGGAACAGAATAAAAAGACAAACCACACAATGGGAGAACATATTCGACAGCACATCTGATAAGGGGTTAATAACTAAAATTTATAAAGAACTTATAAAAAGCAACACCAGGAAGACAAACAACCCAATCAAAAAATGGGCAAAAGAAATGAATAGAAATTTCTCTAAAGAGGACATACAGATGGCCAATAGGCATATGAAAAAATGCTCAACATCACTAATCATTAGAGAAATGCAAATTAAAACCACAATGAGATATCACCTCACACCAGTCAGAATGGCACTTATCAGCAAAACAACACAGAATAAGTGCTGGCGAGGATGTGGAGAAAAGGGAACCCTTCTGCACTGCTGGTGGGAATGCAGACTGGTGCAGCCACTGTGGAAAACAGTTTGGAGATTCCTCAGAAAATTAAAAATTGAACTGCCTTTTGACCCAGCTATCCCACTTTTAGGAATATACCCTAAGAACACCATAGCACTGTTCGAAAAGAAGAAATGCGCCCCCATGTTCGTGGCAGCATTGTTCACAATAGCGAAGATCTGGAACCAGCCCAAGTGTCCGTCAGAAGACGAGTGGATTAAAAAGCTTTGGTACATATATACTATGGAATACTACTCAGCCATAAGAAACGATGACATCGGATCATTTATAACAAAATGGATGTACCTTGATAACATTATACGGAGTGAAATAAGTAAATCAGAAAAAAAGAAAAACTGAGAAAAGCACGATTACATACATAGGTGGGACATGAAAGTGAGGGTATGAGACATGGACAAGAGAGTGTTGGTTATGGGATGGGGGGAGGGAGGGAAGAGTGGGATAGGGAGGAGGGGAGGGACACAGGGAAAACCAGATTGAAGGTGACAGAGGACAATTTGACTTTTGGTGATGGGTATGCAACACAATTGAATGATAAGATAACCTGGAGATGTTTTCATTGTACATATGTACCCTGATTTATTGGTGTCACCCCATTAGAATTAATAATAATAAAATATATATTAAAAAAAAAAAAACAGACTGACGGTGTGAGCTCCAGAACGGAGCAGCCACTGGTGGGAAGGGGTTTCTCTTGCTCTCCTCTGTGCCAACTCCTTCAGAGTCACCCCCAACACTAACAACAACATTCCAGACTCTCCATCTGAAAGCCATCAAACGTGTGGGGTTCTCCCTCCAAAGAGCAGCCACTTCTCCAACACCGACCCGGTCTACCGCAGCGCAGGAGTCTCAAACGAACGACCCGCTGTGGAATCAGGCTCCATATGTGTACAGGCTCCATGCACGAGATGGCCCTTACCTCAGACACCACTCGCAGGTATTGGGTCCCCAGGTAACCTGCACCTGGCTACACAGCCGGAGGTCCCCACGATCTCCTCCTCGGCTTTGAGATAGTGCTAGAACGGCGTATAGACCTCAGGAAAGCACTTGACTTTTCAGGTGTACTATAAAGTCACTCTCAGAAAGAGCCAAAGGGAAGACAGGCGTGGAGCACAGTGAACAGGGACGTGGACCAACACCATCCCAGCACCGCAATGGGTTCACCAACCTGGAAGCTCCCCAAACCTCTTCATTTAAGAGTTTTCATGGAGGCTTAATCAGGGAGGCATGACTGATTAAATCACTGCTCATTGGTAATTAGCTCCTTCTCCAGCCCTTCTTCCTCCTCTAGGACGTCAGGGGGCCAGGCTAACTGTTCCAACCCTCTCATCATACCTTGGTCTTTCTGGGGACCAGCCCCCACCCTAAAGCCACCCAGGGGCCCCAGCCACCAGTCAGCTCACTAGCATAAGAGCCACCTATCACTCCAGAGATGCCAAGGATTTGAGAAGCAGAGCATCAGAAAGCAGGGACAGTAACCCAATAATTATGTTTTATTCCATCACAGACACTGCACATGCTGCTTATCTTCACATACAGTGTCCAACTCTACTATCTCATAAAGACGCTTTGAGATGCAAAACATGGCCCTGGCTGGCTGGCTCAGCAGTAGAGTGTCAGCCCGTTGTGTGCAAGTCCCAGGTTCTATCCTGGTCAGGGCACATAGGAGAAGCAACCATCTGCTTCTTCACACACACACCCCTTTCTCTCTCTTCCTATCCCACAACCATGGCTCAAATGATTCAAGCAAAAAGTTGGCCCCAGGCGCTGAGAATGGCTCCATCGCCTTACCTCAGGCTCTAAAACAGCTGAGCAACGGAGCTGTGGCCCAGCCAGGAAGAGCATCACCAGGTCAGGGCACATGTGGAAGTCTGTGTCTGCCTCCATACCTCTAACTTATTAAAAAAAAGAGAGAGAGAGAGAGAGATACAAAACACAGTCCAGGAACACGTGGAGCTCAGTTCATTCTGGCGAAGCGCTACAGCCCCGTCCATCCACCTTCCCACAGCACCTCGGTCCTCACACCCTCGACACACATACTGAGGCTTGTCAAGGGAAGGCAGCACATCTGCTTTTCTCTGAACCCCAAGCCCCCAGACCCAGCCCAGCACCCAGGAGGTCCTCAGCCATCCCTCTGCACTGACGCAGGAGTGCCACCTCCACCATGGAGGTCCACAGCCCCACCTGTTCTTTCAGTACTTCTGTGCTGAGGAGACAGTCTTCAAGTTTCTCATGCTTCCCCACACCTCCCCCCCTGACGTGTGTCTGTCATCACCTGCAGGTGCGTCCAGGTGAGACAGGTAATTTATATGCTATACCAGCCAAGGTGCCATCCATCACTCATACTCTAACTTGAGAGTCTTCAAGGCTCAGGACACTGCTCCTTGGGAAACTGCTCTTATTAATTTAAAACTTCTGGCTAATTTACAATTAAAAAGGAATGGATTCCAGAGGACACTGCTGCTCCCGGGAGAGCCTGTCATCCGTCCTTCCCAACCTGCAGGTACTGTCCCACCCAGAGAGACGCCAGGGCTGTCCGCCAGGGCTGTCCTCGGCTGGCCTAGGTTACCCCGCCGGGCTGACTTGATGACGTCACAGAGAACGCACCTCACTTCTGAGCCGAGGATGTTGCCCCTGGTTTCCTATCTGTTCTCAGAGCTCCTCCCCACTTCCTCTGTATCCCTATGGAGGTTATTTCAAAACCTATAAATAACATTTTCCACCCACTATATTTACCAGAAAAAACAAATTGTTAACAGGAGGTGCTCTGAATGGCTTCATCCCCATGGGGAGGCTGAGTACCTTGATGGTCCCCAGTGTCCTCTAGCCTTAACCCACCGGTGACAGCATGTGAGTCACCTGGGACAATGCAGTGTGCAGAGAGCGCAAACGAGGTCCTTTCTCTAACGGGCAATGTTAACAGCACATCCAGGGAGGCAGTCCAGACCCACAGGGAAAAGAAGGCCCAATATCCAAGAGTGGAGACCTCCTCCTTCTCCCTGAGGCTGGTTCTCACACAAGGTCATCATCAATCTCTGCCCAGACCACTGGGCCATACAATTCCATCCCAATGATCCCATTCTCCTGCCTGGCAAAAGATCCCCTGAGCTTTCCACACAGGGTCTGGGTCCCTTTTACCTGCCTGTGTATCTGTCTGGCTACCTGGTTCCTATCTCTCTCCCTCCTGATAATTCCCGTCCTACTCCACTGCCAGCACAAACCTGTCCCACAGGCTGTTCTCTCTCACACTGGCCTCATCCCCTGCTTGATTTCACCTGGAAAGAGCATTTCAGTTCAACCTCTTTGTTGTAACTAGAGGTGGAGGCCCAGAGGGGGTAAGAGACTTTCCCAAGATCACAGAGCAGTGGTAGACTGAAGTCTAAAACTGCTGTGCCCCAGGATTACTGCTCTACTGAGTATCAGAGGAACCTGGTGCTTCTAGTTATGGGGAAATAATGCAGCTTACTAATACGCAAAGTTGCCCCTGGGCCTTGGGGTATCACACTGTGGCTAGGGACTGGGTGATGAAATGTGGTTACTGCTGGGGGGCTACAGGCAGGGTACCCCCACCCAGGAAGCAGTAAACATCCTGGAAAGGTGGACACGGGGAATGCATCAGGGATGGAGAAGGGGAGGTAACAACACTTAACCTGGACCGTGGAAATTCAGGTGGTTTCACCATTTTCCTTTAGTTCTGCTGTGCCGCTCGAGTTCTGTGCACATGGAGCTATTTACCTTCATAATAAGGGAAAGTGGACCTTCAAGCCTGATTCCTACAGTCACACTCAGGAGCCAGCCTTCTTCCCTGGGATTCACACAAGATGTGACAACTGCCTGCAGAACACCACCAGGAGAAACGAAGCCACAAGGAGACCGGCGGCTATGGCTATTTGCAAGACTCTCCCTCTGTGAGCATGAGCAACGCCGGACTTCCCGGGTGGCCACGCACCGCAGGTCACGGCATCGCAGCTTCAGAACTGGCCAGGACCTTTGTCAGAAAGTCCACACAGGCCTCCTGAGGCAGGGGAGGCAGGTAACTGACTGTACTTAGATGGATGCTCACTGAAGTCTCCATGAAAGCTTACGGAAGTGGGACAGGGGATAACCATGGGTCTGACAAGAGCCCACACAACATGTACCCACATCAGAAGGAATTATGATGTGAATTCTCCTCGTTTACAGAGGAGAAGGTATTCAAGGGCACAGTCACCGACCAGTGAACACCAGCCACACAAGCCAAGGGTCTGCAGTGACAGCTCACCACAGGAGGGGACATGCCCTCCATCACAGACACTGAAGATCTATGTGTTTACCATACAATTTCCTGGCAAGCGGCAGTCAGATGACCCGTGCTGACAAGGGTCCTCAGGAACAGGCACCTTTTTCAAATTCAGAAAAAGAGCACCACCTGGGCCAGCAGTGGCCCCATCAGCATTCTAACCCCACAAAAGCCACAAGGGATTCGATCCAACACACACGGCACTGCTGGGTCCAGGTCCCAGCATTCTCAGTACCTCTCGCTCCCATCCACCTCAGGGTGCACCTGGGAGCATGCTGGCAGGTGCAGAGATGCGCGGACGAACTGCCTCCCAGGTGCGGCCTCCTCAACTGGGAGCAGACCGGCAGGTATAAATCTTCAGGTCCAGCAGAGTCAACAACCATTTTATCACTTGTCAGAAATGGACAGGGTGACGAGGTCGCCAACTTGAGCATGGGATCATAGACGTGACCCCATAGTCACTGGCTTGAGCCCAAAGGTTCCTGGTTTGAGCAAGGGGTCACTCGCTCTGCTGTAGCTCCCTCCATCAAGGCACATATGAGAAGCCATCAATGAACAACTAAGGTGCCGCAACTATGAATTGATGCTTCTCATCTCTCTCCCTTCCTGCCTGTCTGTCCTTCTCTCTTTCTTTAAGAAAAAGAAAAAAAGAAAAAGGAGGAGGACAGAGTGAGAAAAAGAAACTGTATCAGCCCAAAAGAGCTGGCCAAGATGAGCTACAGACCAGAACTGCCCCACTGGGGACACCAGCTCAGCCCCAGGCCATGGTGTGAGGACAGGCCATGCTCAAGTCAAAGAAGATGTTTCCGTTAGGAAAAACTGATCAATCTCCAAAATCCCCAGCAGCGCCGGGGCACAAGGCTCCCTCCGCCTCACAGTGCTCCGCTGTGCTCCATCAAGCGTGTGGTTAAAAAAA
Organism: Rhynchonycteris naso; assembly: GCA_037038555.1. Classification (NCBI taxonomy): domain Eukaryota; kingdom Metazoa; phylum Chordata; class Mammalia; order Chiroptera; family Emballonuridae; genus Rhynchonycteris; species Rhynchonycteris naso. Next base: position 226,155,834 of record CM072999.1, read on the forward strand.
TATTGTTTGGCTCCCCTTTCCCAGCCCAAACTCTCCATTTCTGAACAGTACATTTTCCCAGTTTACTGTAACTCAGCTCCAAAACAAATCAATGAGGCCATTTCTGGAGGGAACTGTCAGAAGGACCAGTGGGGGCAGATAGGAATACTTTAAATGCAGCTCCTTCTCAGTAGAGAGAAAGTCACGAATCAGGGGAAACCAATGCCCGCCTAACCTCCTGGTGACATCAACCCTGGTCCCAAAGTCATCCACTAAGGGATCATTTCAGCTTGTCTCTAGGCCCTGCGGATCTTTCCAGGCTTGTTCTGGCCCCACAAAGAGCCAACTGTGTGTTCTGGAAAAAGTTCCATCATCTCCATATGCCTGTTACCTCACCTGTTAAATAGGGACGGACGTATCTTCTTCACAGACTTGAGAAAATCGTATGAGGTAAGTGTGCACAGTGTGCCTGGCATGTGGTTATTTTATTATTAGATCAAACGGGGATAAAAATGGAGTTTGCTGTTCATTATTATGAAAGGGTAGATACATGAACTTACAGTGCCAGGCTCCACAGGCACATAAAGATAAAAACAATAGCAGAAGAATTGTATAGGGTTAAGGGCAGACATTTTCTCTTTTTTTAAAAAAAATGTATTTGTGTTATAATCATTTTAAAATAAAAATTGCAGAAATCATTTTCATGCCCAAAGAATCAACTAAAAATTAATTTTCCTCCAAAGGACTCTCATCTTACATTGTAATGAACACAGGAAATGTAATTAGACTGAATGTAATTAGGCTGACAAAGAACCTGAAGGAACTTAATGAATAATCACATAATAAGAAAAACTAGGGCCCTCGCCGGGGGCTCAGTGGATAGAACGTCAGCCTGGCATATGCACGTCCCAGGTTCAATTCCCAATCAGAGCACATAAGAGAAGCAACCTCTGCTTCTCCACCCATCCTTCTCTCCCTCTTCCCTTCCCATAGCCAGTGGCTCAATGGGTTTGAGTGTGGCCCCAGGTGCTGAGGATAGTTCCATTGGACCACATCAGCCTCAGGCACTAAAAAGAGCTCAGTACTTGAGCACTGGACCCAGATGGATCCCACTGGAAGTATATGCTCGAGTCTGCCTCACTGTCTCCCCTCATCTCACCTAAAAAGAAAAGAAAAGCTAGCAATTACTATAAGGCAAGCCTTCTACTAAGGGCCTTACACGTGTCCATCTGTGAATCCACATCAAAAGCCTAGGAAGGAAGGCACTGTTATTATGTCCATTTTACAAATGAGAAAACTAGAGTACCCAAGATCACAGAGCTGGTGGTGGCAGAGGCCACATTCCACAGAAGCAGAGGATGCTGTGAGAGCCACCCCCCACCCCCAGCACCACAGAGCTCACTCTACAAGCTCAAGACTATTGACTGCGAAGCTACAAATTTCAGGCTCCATCTGTTTTTTGTTTTGTTTTTGTTTTTGTTCTCAAGCTACATGAACAACATCAGCCCATGTGGCAGGCAAACTGGAAGGCTTCACATAATTAATGTTCCCAAGAGCAGCCCTCAGCCAACAATGGCTGGGGCAGTTGGTAGATAAATGCTTCAGCACCTGCCTCTGGCTGGGATAACTCTCACATATCTCTGAGAATTCCCCAACAGGCCTGAGGCCCAAGTGCCCTCAAAGGTCACTAACTTGCTAGCACACCTTTACTGGCGGCTTCTCTTCCCTGTGTCTGTTCCTCACTCCCCATGGGTTTTCCTGGGATCACCTCAAAACCGACAACAACCAAACAAAAAATGACCTTGCCACCCATCCTGTCTCAAGGTGTGCTTGAGGGGAGAGGCTGCCAACCCAAAACCCAACACACACCCCAAACACGCTGGCCAGGGTGACCAGGCCTTCCCCCAGCATAAAGGAAAGCACAGGCATGTTGCTTCCAGGGCAATCCCTAAGTGCACACCTTCGGAGGATCCTGACAACAGGCACCAAGTCCTTAAATCACAAATTGTTAAGCGCCGGCCTGAATGTGTGTGGCCTGGACACGTGGTGTCTGGGCGGTCTGCAGGGAGTTGAGGGGCCTGAGTCGTCACCCCGCAGGCCTTTTGCTCCCCAGGGGCCCAGCGGAGGGTTCTCAGGAAGCATAGGGAGCCTGTGAGGGGGAAGCTCGGCCAAATGCTGCTCCAAGAAGCAGAGGCTGACTTTCTATCCCGGGTGCAAGGCCGCCTGGGAAAGTTACCAGCAAGCATTTCTCACATGTGTGTTACATGGCAAGCCCAGTGCTCGGCACATACGTGCATTCGCCAGTTCAATCCACTGAGATTCTCCCCACTGTGCAGAACAGGGGACTGGGGCTTACAGAAGGGGTGTGACTTGTCCACGGTCACACAGCTACTAGACGGCTTAGCTGAGACACGTACCAGGTGTCCCCACCTGGCTGGGGCTTCCGGGTTCAATTATCTGCAGAGATATGCAGCCCCGACCGCTGCTATCCCTGCTCACTAGTCTGCACCCCTTCCTGCTCACAGTGGTCCTCCCCAGTCCTATCTTCTCAAAATGACCTGACCCTGTCCCGTTAGCTTTCAGTTAAATGACTTGGCCCTCACTGTCCATCATCCTGTGGGCCCCAGCGATGTCCCCAGCCCATACCCACCTACTCTCACTCCCCAAATGCCTGCTATAAGATCTAAGCGGCAAATCGAAGAAAACACATTCTTAGATTACACTTTCCTTTACCTAAGTCTATGAGTCTTTGTCGTTCTCAAAGAAGTGAATTGAATAAACCCAGTAACATCTGTTTCTTAACACTCTAGGCTGGTCTTCTGACATCACGAGCCTTGTGCTAACAAGGAACTCCAAAGAATTTGTCAAGTACAGCCATTTCGGCTGAACTGCCTCCTCAAAGCACCCCCTCTAAGTCTCCCAAGGAGACAAATGCACAGCGTTTCTTTAAAATATGCAAGTCTGGCAACTCAAAAGGGTGCCATCTGGTTCACATCATTTCTGCATGAGGTTTCTGAAAAGCCGACAGCACGTGCATGGGCCTCTCCCGCCACAGAACAGCCCATTCCCACTGCACAAACGGGCTCGGGGAATGGAGGCCAGGACTGCCCGCGGTCCTCGCAAGGGGGTGCAATGCTCAAGTCCCTTAGAACATGGCTCACGAGTAAAAATACACGTATTTAAGCAAAGTAATGCGGGACAAGAAAGATACACAGGAAAACTGCGTCACCCTCAGAATCTCTTTGAGTGCCGGGAAAAGGAAGTCGTGAACCTGGCAGGAAAAGCTCGTTAGGTCTCTTTCAAACTGAAGCCAGAAGAAGGCAGAATACAGTCAGAATAATTAAAACAAGAAGGACGGATGACGGAAGTGGAGGGAACCCAACCAGCGGAGTGAGGGCTGTTTGCCTGGTGAGGAATCCCTAACGCCAGTGCCCTGTAACCAGAAAACGCTTCTCGGGTTTCTGTCCACAGACCTGGGCCGCCCTTCCCCAGCACCGCCCACTGCGGACAGAGGCGTCCAGTGAGTGACTGACAGCCAGTGAGGCACGAGCAGAGGTGACTTCAGGGTCCAGGAGTCTCCTTACTTACAAAGGAAAACCCTATTCCAGAGCGAGGCCCCTCCCAGGTCATCAGGATGGGTCAGATTTGTTGAGTGATTGGAGATGTCCCAAACAATGCACAACCCAAGTGCAGACGTAGACAAAACGTTTTCAGTGTTTCGTCCAGGGCTCCCGGAATGTGCACACCAACACCCATCCATTCCCCCGACAGACGGCTCAGAGCAGAGGCTGGGGCTTTTCTGGGAAGGGCCAGATACTAATACCTCAGGCTGTGCACTCCGCACTGTCTCGTCATAGGTGTTCAGCTCCACCGTTACGGGGAAACCGAGGCCGGAGACAACACGTGTGCAAACGAGCATGGCGTTATTCCAGCCAGGCTTTATAAATACGGGATCTGGATTGCGTGTAATTATCATGTATCATGAAATAGTATTCTCTTATTTTTTTTCCAACCATTAAAATACTGTAAAAATCATTAGCTCACAGGCTGTACCAAAAAATAGGGGATGGGCCACATTCAGCCCGCGGCTGTGGTTTCCAGCCCCTGGTTTAAAGCTCCTTTGGGACAGAGTCTAAACAGATGACGTCTGATTCCAGTGAATGAGGGAGGCACCTTGACGTTGCACAAAAATTAAAATCGTGAGGGAGACGCTGAAGGTCGAGAGTGGGTTTATCTCATAAACGGTGACAAGTACCACACCGTACCTGCCGAGGAATCACACAGGCCTGTCCCTGAGTCCCCACGAGGTTTTTACACAGGTAAAAACCTTGTAAAAAGGGGGCTAAGAACAGAACCTTCTTTATAGAGCTGGCGTGAAGATAAAACACGGTCCTGCCTATTAAAACATCTTGCATGGCACCCAGCCCTCTGCAAAATACCACTAATCAGCACTAACACTCATGGAGTGACTGGTCGGTTGATGGCAAAACATTTTTCCTGGATGTGACAATAAAGTTTTTAGAAGTCCTGATTCCTAATTTATAAAAGCCAACAACACGTGACACAAAGTAGATGCCAGAGTTAAACACAAAATGAACACAGCAAAAGGAACATCTAACTTTGGTGCCATGTTTGAGTTCCCCAACTGTCAAGAATCGAGAAAGCTCAAATTTCTGTAAGGTTGTGCACGTGAAGTCATGAAAAAAGAATACAGCCATGAACAGTCATGTGTTCACACAACAGCATTTCTGAAGACTCCCTGTTTGATAACCAGTTTCCAGTATCAATCAGGAGGGGCCCAACAAGTAACCAAAATAATTTCAACATGATAAACGTGACACTATTGATGGGTGGATGTCCAGAGCTCAGGAAGCAGTAAGGAGAGCAAGTGCTTTCAAGAAGGAAGAAGAGGCTCTGGCCAGTGGCTCAGCAGATAGAGTGTCAGCCTGGCATGCAAACATCCTAGGTTCAATTCCTGGTCAGGGCACACAGGAGAAATGACCATTTGCTTCTCTCCCTCTTCCCCTCCTACAGCCAGTGGCTTGACTGGGTGCAGCCCCAGGAGCTGAAGATAGTTTGGTTGGTCAAAGTGCATCAGCCTCAGGCACTAAAAATAGCTTGGTACTTGAGTGTAGGCCACGGATGGGTTGCCAGGTAGATTTTGGTCAGGGTGTATGTGGGAGTTCTGCCTCACTATCTCCCCTACTCTCATCTAAAAAAAATAGTAATAATGAAAATTTAATAAAATAAAATAAAGAAGGAAGAGGGAGGCTCTGGCTGGGTAGCTCAGTTGGTTAGAGCATCGTCCCTATATAACAAGGTTGTAGGTTCAATCCCCAGTCAGGACACATACAAGAATCAACCACTGAATGCATAAATAAGAGGAACAAAATATTGATCTCTCTCTCTCTCCACCCTTCCTCTCATTCTAAAAATAGTAAGTAATAAAAATAAAAATGAACACTGTGGATGTGGAGGGAGAATACAGGAAGCTGGGTGGGCTAGAGCCCTGCGGGCTCTGAGATGAGGGGACAGGGACTTTCTGGGAAGTAGTGATACCAGAACAAAGGAGTGGATGAGCTCAAGGCTCCTGGAAAATGGAGCTGGAGGCTGCTAGAAGGAGCTGGGCCAGCAGGAAAGGTCACTGAACACCAACTTAAGGAGCTGAGAGTCTAGTCTATGCCTCTGGGGACCCCACAGCAACTGGGAAGGGAAATGACGTGGTCCAATCTTACCATCATGAGAAATCAGCCCTAAAGAGACAGGACCATATGTTTTAGACCATGACTGTCTTTTCTTGGAAAAAGCACTTGGATTAAGACATCAATCTGAATAATAGAAATCCAGGATGGATAAAGTTCAAGGATATTGGCTGACCCTTCTCAAACAAATTTTACAAGTTCTATAAAATATATTAAAATCTGTCTTAAGATACATAACTTTTACTTATGAGATGCTGAGGCTCAATGAAAGCACCCAAGAAGGGGTTCTAGCTGCCTTAGAATATTCTAGAAACTACCTCTTCTCAAAATACTTCCAAATAGGCCCTGGCTGGGTAGCTCAATTGGTTAGAGAGTCATCCTGATATGCAAAGGTTGCAGGTTCAGTTCCCGATCAGGGCACATACATAATCAGATCGATGTTTCTGTCTCTCTTTCTCCCTTCCTCTTTAAAATCAATCAATAAAAAAAAATGAATATATATTTACAAATAGGTCACACAAGCAAAGCACGGGCTCCACCTCATGCCTGGCCAGGATTCAGACACTGGTGTGAACTGCCCATTCCCTCCTGAGCCTGGTTCTGCTGCTTCGCCCACTCACCAGGATCACGTGGGGACAGCTCTCTGCCCTCACACGGACCACCTCACAGTCACCACACTATGCCAGCTGAGTTCCTGCAAACAGCCCAGCACCACAGTACATGGGCAAATAGATGCTCGGTCCGGTTCCACCCAGTCTGCATGCCAATGATGTCTCCAGGAACTCTGGACCAAAGGCCAAGAGCTGTCTCTACAGAAACCATCTTCAGATCCTAAGCAAGTACCGGCAACACCGTGGGCGACCGGGAGTCATCCTGCTATTATTCCAGACCTGAGAAAAAGCTGGCCTGCAGGAAGGCCTGTGAGCCACACATGTACGCCTCAACCTTTTAAGCAGAAGTTGCCAACTACTTGACAGCAGGCGTATGAATTCATCTCGTGTGTTTTTCTTTGGGGCTGAACAGCTTTTTAATATTTTAATTAACTGCCAATATTTCAAAACCAGGAAATGTAACAGAAAATCTGGGTTTTGACTCTGACCAGGTAGCTCAGTTGGTTAGAGTACCATCCACATACACCAAGGTTGCAGGTTTGATCCCTGGTCAGAGCACATGCAGGAATCAACAGCTGAATGAATGAATAAGGGAAGTAACAAATCAATTTTTCTCTCTCCCCTCTCCCTGTAAGATCAATTTAAAAAAAAGAAAAAAATTCTGGGTTTTGAACATTCCTCCCCCTAAAACACAAGGATCTAGGTAAACAACAGGTTGGAGTTAAACAGAAACAGACTATTACCGGATGGCTGCTGAGCAGCTACCATGTGCCAAGCAGTGTTTAAAAGGTTTAGGGGGAAATGGGACAAGCAATTATCAGACAGTCGTATCTGCTAAGAAGGGATGTTAACTGGGTACCACAAAGGATTTACGCCCCAGGCAACTCCTCTACCTGCCGACAAAAGGATCCAGGAAAGAAGAAATGTAGTTGGGAGACAGACGCAGCAGCAGGACCAAATCCCTGAGAAAACGAGCAGAGACGGAGCTCAAAGCAGGAGAGAGAGCGGCCAGCCAGGTGTGCAGGGTCCTTGTCCCCAGCAGGCGAACCTGGCACACCCACTGTGTCCCGTAGGGAGACAGAACACAGTGTAGGTGACAGGAGAGGGCTCAGATGTCTGGCTCACTAGGGAGCACCCAAGTCCTCCAGGCTGGGTTAGCAGCAGCTTCAACCATGGACGGAGCTTGTGAGCAGGGATCACGTGGGGGCATCAGTGTTGGAGAAAGATGCATCCAGTGCCGGCGACAGACAGCACGACCCAGCGAACCCGAAAGAAAGTCACAAGGAACAACACCGGGCTCAGAAACGTCACTGCTGTTGGTGCCAGGGTCCAAACTCATGGAGATGACCTTGGGAACAGTTAAGAATAGTCAGAATTGCAACAATGCCTACTGCTTCCGCAGCCCCTCCCCCGACTAAACACCTTCCCAGGTTTCTACTGAAAAGCAAAATCCAGTTCTCCACATTTTGCTGATGGAGATTCCTTTGTTTTTCCTCTTTTCCCAATTGAGAAGAGGGGAGATAGAGAGAAAGACTACTGCATGTACCCCAACCGGGATCCACCCAGCAACCCCATCTAAGGCTAATGCTCTGCCCATCTGGGACCATGCTCACAACTGAGCCATTTTTAGCACCTGAGGCAGAGGCTCCACTGAGCCATCCTCAGCACCCAGGGCCAATGTATTCAAAGCAATCAAGCCATGGCTACAGGAAGGGAAGAAAGAGAGAGATGGGGAAGGGGTGGAAAAACAGATGGTCACTTCTCCTGTGTGCCCTGACCAGGAATCAAACCCTGGACATCCACATGCCAGCTAACACTCTATCACTGAGCCAACCCGCCAGGGTCTGATGGGAGACTCTTTAGAATACATTTGCCAATTATTCAGGCAAATAAAATAGCATATAAGTTCTGTTTACTGGCAGTTTTATTTTATGGGTAAAGCATGCCAACCATAACCCCTCCCAAATACATACTACACCCCCCACACACACACACACACTTAACTTTGGGAAATATAATTTACATTCACTTTTTTAATAAAACTGAAAAGTTAATCTGGGGCCCTGACTTGTTTGCTCAGTGGTGGAGTGTCGGCCCAGCATGTGAATGTCCCGGGTTCGATTCCAGGTCAGGACCCACAGGAGAAGCACCCATCTGCTTCTCCACCCCTCTCCCTTTCCTATGTCTCTCTTTTCCCTTCCTGCAGTCATGGCTCAATTGGAGCAAGCTGGCCCCAGGTGCTGAGGATGGCTCCATGACCTCCCTTCAGACACTAAGAAGTACTGAGCTGCTAAGCAACAGAGCACCGCCCCAGATGGGCAGAGCATCGCTTCCTAGTGGGCCTGCCAGGTGGATCCCAGTCAGGGCACATGTAGGAATCTGTCTCTGCCTCCCCTTCTCTTGCTGAATTAAAAAAAAAAAAAAAAGTTAATTTGAAAAAAATATCCCTCCTAAAAAAATTCCTGCTTGCAATGAATTTTAAGATCAAATTCCAAGTTATACCCTTGGTGTGAACATGTATGCTTGCACCCTGACTTAAAAAATAATACTGCGCAGGTCTAGGAATTAATTTGTGAAGCAATCGATGTGGACGGGAGCAAGAATGTTTCAAGCTTGAACTATTTTCTGATGCATCTAAGAGAAAAAAATAAATCATTATGGATTTTGCAAAGTGCAGTTTTATCTTTGTCTCTAATGAGAAAATGAAACAAGAGCCATTCACTGCCTCTCGAGAGAGTCTCATAATATACAGAACTATCTTTCTCAGAACTGTTTACCCATAAATGGCCAGTCGGTCATTACAGGGCACATGTCCAGGCTGCCTGCAACTGCTCATTTTTCTGGTTAATGCATTAAAATACAAAGAGAAAAAGTTATCCCCAAAAGCATGCCCATATTCCCTGCTGTTGCTGGGTCACATGCCCTGGGGTTCAAGGGCACTGCTGTGTAAGGAGAGAAAAAGGTCAGTTTAACATAAGCCCACACTGTCATCAGCATCTAGTGCAGGGGTCCCCAAACTTTTTACATAGGGGGCCAGTTCACTGTCCCTCAGACCGTTGGAGGGGCGGACTATAAAAAAACTATGAGCAAATCCCTATGCACACTGCACATATCTTATTTTAAAGCAAAAAAACAAAATGGGAACAAATACAATATTTAAAATAAAGAACAAGTAAATTTAAATCAACAAACTGACCAGTATTTCAATGGGAACTATGGGTGCGGATGCATCCTGTGCTCCTCTCACTGACCATCAATGAAAGAGGTGCCCCTTCCGGAAGTGCGGCGGGGGCGGATAAATGGCCTCAGGGGGCCACATGCGGCCCACGGGCAATAGTTTGGGGACCCCTGATCTAGTGTCAGCACTAGATGGTTAGTTTTGGTAGAGAAGGCAGAGAGGAGATGTAACTGTTCCCTAGACTTTCATGGGATGAGCAACCGGCTCCCAGAAACCCAGAGGGAGACACAGTGCCAGTCAGAGCAAGCACAGGAGTGGCCTGAGGTCCCACACCAATGACAACGAACACACTGCGGAGAGGTGGCGCTGGTGTGGTTATCAGGTGTTACATCTCTCCTGATCCAGCGCCACATTTCACAGGAAACCACAATCCCATCAGCGATGTATTCGTGTGCACCTCTAATAACTCAAGCTGCACCCCAACAAAAGACTTTAACAATCTAATTACATACTTGGGACACTGGGGTTCTAGTCCCGGATGCCGCAGGAAAGAATCACATTTTGTATGTGACCCAGACCTTTCTCATTTCAGCTTATTCCTCCCTCTTTCCTACCGGTCTCCACGTGCTCCCCACACGGTGCAGAACCCCTGGGTTTACAGCTCTTCATTCTCTGCAAAGGGATTTTCCTTCAGGGGTCAGTGAGGGATCAAGAAAGAAGAACCAGTTAACCAGGAGGCTATCGGTCACTTTAACTTGCCTACCATTGACAGAGATCATCTGTCAGTCAGGGTCCTGGCTCCCTTATTTGTAAAAGACCTCTCTTATCAACTTAGTCTTTGTTCTAAAATACTTTAAGTGGATTACTTAAAAACTTCAGGACTGGAAAATATGTATCTCTATATACACACACTGTATTGCGATATAAAACGCATACTATATAATCTGCCTATTAAGTGGGCAATTCCATGGTTTTTAGCATATTCACAAAATTGTGCACTTAATTTTAGAACAGAGACACAGCTTCTAAATCCTCTAATCCATCACAAAGAGAGAAACCAAAGTCCAGAGGAGTTAAGCCACATTCCTAGGGTCACAGAGCTGGCCAGTGGCAGAGCCAGGCCTGGACCCCTGGGGATTATTAAGCCACTGACATCATCCAGGACTCCCGTTCCCCTGCCCTGGGAAAGCTCTATATGAATTAAAACCTGCTGTTAAAATGTCTAAGAGAAACATTTGCTGTTAAAATGCCCTGCTTCCTTATATTAAACTCAGCCTAATTTCTTCACCAAATCTGTCACATTGCAAGAGTTCTTAGAAAGACTTCTAAAACAGATAAAAATGTATCTAGGGGGTATTCTGACCACAAAATGACCAGAGAGAATGTGTGATATCTTTTCAGATAAAGTCATGAAGATTTCAGCCAATGCAAAAAAAAAAAGCTAAATTAGACCCTCTGCTCATTTGGTTTGTAATGCACTGATTATGGGGCATTACCCCAAACAACCTCATCACCAGCCTCATATTTCTGCAATACCAATAACTTCCTAAGATTTCAACTATTTGTCACGTTGGTTAGTGGTCAGAAACCAAACTGTATTACCTGAGGGCTTAGCTTATGAGTTGGTTCTCTCTCAGATTTGCTTCTACGATGCCCATACCCAGCAAAAAGAAATTTTTCAAAAGAGGCGGTTAATTCCCTGTCAATGAGACTGAAGCCAGAGTGACAAGTACAGCCAGCCACGGCTCCGGCATTGACCTACCCATGGTGGCACCCAGCCTGAGAGCCAGGTCCTGGTTCACAGCAGCTCTGCGGGAGGTCCCCACTCCCCGGGTTCCCATGACACTCTTCTCTCCCTTGCATGCTCCTACTTCCTTCCTTCCTGTGTTCCTCCACCCAAAAACTTTCATTTCTTCCATGTTCCTATATTGAGTGGCCACTCTTACCAAGTACTGGGTTACCCATGTCCCTAAATGTGGGTGCTCCTTAGAGTCTATATTTAGCTCACTGTACATTGTCTTACTTTCCATTTGCTCTTTTATTTTTCAATCTCCATTTAGGCTGGAAATGCCAAAAATAAGTCTGCAGCGCCAGTCCTGGCCCCATGCCCTGTGCCCCAGGTCAGGATAAGCACCTGCACCCAAGCCAGTGACATCCGCATGTCCCACAGACTTCTCCAAGTGCCCAGGGTCAGCAGGGAGTCCACCATCGCCCCTCAGCAACTGGTCCCTCCACTGGCTCCTCATCTCCCTGAAGAGCCCCAGGTCCACTTAGGTCCCCAGCCAGAAACCTGGCACCACCTAGCTTCCTCATGGAAGGGGAGTGAAGGAAGAGAAGAGGGACTGAGGCGACAAGAAGAGAATCCTGTCATCCCAGCCGCTTTTCCGGCCAATTTGTGGGAGACGCAGGCTAAGACCTCAGAAATGTGGATGCCGAATGAAGTCTGTCCACCTGGTTGTAGCAAAATCAGGGGGCTGCGGTGAGCGAGGGACGGAGCAACAGGTGCAGGGGTGCAGGTACACGACAGGTTTTACAGTGTGAGCTCTGCGTGGCCGGCTGAGGCTCCAACATTGGAATACAAATTGACTTGTCCACACAGGGATTTCACGCCTGCCTGCCTGTTTTCCTGTTTCCTCTGCTCAGAGCGCCCTTCCTCCTTTCCTCCAAACCCCCAACCACAAACTGCTCCTCATATTAAATTCTCCAATGACGTCTCCTCCTCCAGGGAGCTTTCCCGGACGCCCCCGCGGTGTTGTCTGCCAACCTCTGCGCGTGGAGATGTGTTTAACATTGTTTACTTGTTTGTCTCGGTGTCTCCCCACCAGCAGTCTGGTGCCCAGCCCGGGGCGACCCGGGGAGACGGCAGGGGAGGAAGGTCGGTGGTGCGGACCCCGGCCCGGAGCGAGGCACAGTCCAGCGGGTCCACCACAAAGCAAGCGCGCAGGGAGCTCCGGGGGTCCAGAAAGCGGTGCCCCCGGCCCGGCGACCCCCGCGCGGGCACCGCTCTCCCTGAGTCCTCTCAGTCCCAGGCGGGAGAGGCACGAGCGGGGTCTCCCGACGCCCACCCTCTCCCGCGCGGAGACTCAGGCCCGCCACCTCCTTGGTCCCCCACAGACCCTCAGAATCCCAGCGGCACAGGCGGGGGCTGAGAGGAGCGAGCCGGCGGTCTTCCTGCCACCCCTGCGCGCCCTCAGGCGGGAAGATATGGAGCCCAAGAGGGGGGCCTTGGAGCGCCAGAGCCCCAAATGCCCCGGAGCCTTGGGGACCCGCCTCCCCAGTCCCCCGCTCCCTGCTCTGCACCCCCTACCTGGCTGGCTTTGTGGAACTGCTTCTTTAGCCCCGCCACCGACATCGCGGCTGCGCCCGGCCAAGGCTGGGTGGTCTCAGGGTTCGGCCGGGCCACGCGGCCGCGACACGCAGGGGGAGCGGACGCTGGGGCCGGTCCCCGCGCGCTCGGCTCCTCCGGGCCAGCCTCCCACGGCCACGGCCACCGCCACGGCCTCAGCCGCTGTCACACCCGCACACACGCGCGCACGCAGCTGGCAACACCGCGTTCCAGGGCCCCCGCTCAGCCCATTGGCGGAGCCGCGGCGTATGCAAATGAGATGCTGGGGCCGCCCACGCTACATTGTTGCGTGGGGACTCGTAGGACCCCCAGCGGCTGGGAAGTCAGACCCGGGGAGCCCGGCGTGGAGAGGTCCAGGGTGCAGGATCCCACCGCGCTCTTGGCTGCGTGCAGGTTGAGATGCACCTGGCTTTATGACGGCCTGAGGACGGGAGACAGGCACCACCTAGCTACGCTTCTGGGACTTGGTGCGTGACCTGCTCCACTCACAGGCAACATCGCCTCCCTCCGGCGCAATTGGGTAGGTTTGTGTTTTATGAAAGGGACACTCTAAAATGCGCTTATGCGTAGAGAAAGGCTACAGGACAAGGGACCTGCGTAGGAGGAAGAGGCCTGTGAGCAGCTGTGCTGTTTCTTCTCTCCCTACGCGGTGCTCAGGTTACAATCTAATCAAAAGATTTTGGCCCTCCAAGAGCTCGAAGTTTGTGTAATTGGCTGATAAATACGGAGCTCACCTCCCTAGAGCTCCGAGCCCACTGTCACGCGCATTAAGAGCAAGGATCTTCAAGGAGCTAGCTCAGTCTCCTCACTCCCCTGCCCTAGGCATTCACCAGATGAGAGACCCAGCTCCCTAGGTGTGTCGCTTACAGTATGATTGCACAGGGGCCAGAAGTCAGTGACGTCCATGACAGAGCATCCTGGTCGGTCCTTGATCCTTGAGTCCAAGCTGCTCCCAGCGGGTCAGCATCAGCACTTCATCTGACCTCCAAAAGCCCCCAGGGCTTCCGAGACCTACAACCCACTAAGCAACACTTAACACAGAAAGAAACATCCCACTCTGGTCTCCACCTAAAGCAGTGGTTCTTAACCTGGGTTCTGTCGAGTCCTAGGGGTTCAATGAGTCAGTCTCAGGGGTTCGGAGAAGCCTCTGCTGCGGAGGCCAGAATAAAGTAATACCATAATTTGTTGTGAGTTCATGCACTTTGTTGGTTTTGTTCTTTGAGCAAGGTGATGTTCATGCTCGGCTCATTTTGTGCACCAGTAAAAAAACATATACCTATGTCTTGAATTTGGAAAAAAAGTCATATTTTATTTATCACTAAAGAAGGGTTCAGTGAATTCGCATATGAAACTGGTGGGTTCAGTACCTCAAAAAAGGTTAAGAACCACTGACCTAAAGAAAGAAGCTCCTCTTTTGTAGGCCCTCAACATATCCATCTAGAATGGCCAAGAGCCCCCCTTTGCCCCCAACACCCAGTTCACTGCCTATTCCCTAGTGTCCACTCCTGGCATCCTGAAATGTCACCTGGCCTCTCTGCCCTTAGCTATCAATTCTTCATCCCTGACTTGATCAGAGTGAGGACTGGGCTGGTAACTCCAACTCCATGTGCCTCAGTTTCCTCACTTTCCTTTCTAAGGTGTGTACAGGAGCATTCTTTCTCTGATATGGAAAAAATTAGTGAGTTTAGTGGAAGGGATAAAGGCAGCCATCCAGAGGGTTGGCTGAGTGCTGTGGGCTTGACAGGGTTACCAGCCGCCCTTCCCCCTCCTCCTGCCAGGAGGCAGAGGCAGCTGGATCCAGGACTGAGGTCACGGGGTCACGTTCCTGTGTCTTGGGCTAGCTAGCCTTGGAATGGGCTCATCTGCCTTTTTTCTCGGTGTCCAAGAGTTGTTTAAATAACACAGGTTTGAAGAAACTTCCCCTAAACCAAACCAATATGACTCTGTGCCCTTTGGGAAGGGGCTGATTTCTTTTTCTTTTTAATTTTTCCATTAATGAGAGGAAGAGAGAGAGGCATCAACTCGCTGTTCCACCTAGTTGTTCCATCTAGCTGTGTACTCATTGGCTGCCTCCTGCATGTGCCCTGACTGGGTTAGGAATCTGCAACCTCTGACGTGCCACGGGGCCGTGTCATACACTGAGCCATGGGCCGGGCCATGGGGGAGATTTTTAAAAAAAATAAGTTTTCACATTTCTTCGTGGTTGATAGTACAGGCTGGGGCAAAGGAAGTTTACAGTTGTGTCCAAGTTCGAATACACTAATTAAGTATAAGTAACAATACAAGATCAAGTTTCTCTCTTTGGTTAATTTTGGTGATATTCTCATAATTTTCAAACATCCGAATAATTCATAGATATTTTTCCTTTGTAAGAATAGTTGTGATTTTTAAAAAGTATCTAAAAGCAGCAGCAACACAAGCAAGTAATGTTTATTTGGGAGCTCCTTAATCTCTTCATCTCAATGTGTGGTTTATTTTTCTTCTTTTGTAATAATCGACACATTTAAAATGATAAATTTACCTGAGTGTGGTTTTGATTTCACACATTGTTTCCATTGTGTGATGTAGTTCTGATTATTTCCCCAATTGTCATTGTAGTTTTAATTTCCTTTGTAACTCAAATGTTATTTGAGCCAATTTTTAAAAATCTTTTCTTAGTGGTTTGATTGGTTCTAGTCAGTGTATTTAAATTCTAGATTGGTGGTGCTATTATCAAATAACATGTCTTGAAATTTTTTTTAATTTTTTAAAATTTATTAATTGATTTTAGAGAGAGAGGAAGGAAGAGAGAGAAAAAAACATTGATTTGTTGTTCCACTTACTTATGCATTCATTGGTTGATTTTGTATGTGCCCTGACTGGGGATCAAACCCGCAACCTTGGTGTATCAGGACGATGCTCTAACCAACTGAGCTTCCCAGCCAACCGAAATTTCTTTTTCCTTATAGGAAGAACACCTTTAATAACTGGAGTGAAGCCAGCCCATTAACACCTTCTAACCATTCAAGTTCAAATGTATCCTCCCATCCCCTGCTCCCCGACTCTTTAGCACTCCACTCAAAACACACCCAGAGAGTTCCCTAAAAGTTTTAATGTGTTAGTCCTGGCTGGTTGGCTCAGTGGTAGAGGTCCGCCCAGCAAGTGGATGTCCCGGGTTCAATACCTGGTCAGGGCACACAGGAAAAACAAATATCTGCTTCTCTACCCTTTTCCCTCCCCTCATTCTCTCTCTCTACCTCTCTCTCTCTTCCCTTCCTGCAGCCATGGCTCTACTGGTTCGAGCACATCAGCGCTGGGCACTGAGGATGGCTCCGTGGAGCCTCTGCCTCAGGTGCTTAAAATAGCTCAGTTGCGAGCATGGCCCCAGATAGAGCATCAGCCCCAGACAGGGGTGGCTGAGTAGATCCCAGTCAGGGCCCATGAAGAAGTCTGTCTCTCTATTTCCCCTCCTCTAGCTTGGAAAAGAAGAAAAAAATCGTTTTAATATGTTGACAGTTCTTGATTTTTGAAATAAGATGCTTAATGATAAAAACTATTTTTAATACTTAGACAAATTTCATTCTTTAATACTCTCTTTTTTAGATTTTTATTTATTCATCTTTAGAGAGAGAGAGAGAGAGAGAATGGAGGAGGAGCAGAAAGCATCAACTCTCACATGTGTCTTCACCAGGCAAGCCCAGGATTTCGAACTGGTAACCTCAGTGTTCCAGGTCGACGCTTTATCCACTGCGCCACCAAAGGTCAGGGACTAACTCTTGTAACACATGCAGCTATTGGGGTTTTTGTAAGGCTGTTCTCAGAGGTAGTGTTTTGTGCGAAATAACATGAGCATGTTTGTAATGGATTTCTTTTCTATATTTCTTAAGTCTTTATATTTTTTTAATTTTTAAATTACAGTTTACAGTCACTATTATTCTGTATTAGTTTCAGGTGTAGAGCGTGGTGGTCAGACAATCATGTACTTTACAAAGCATCCCTGATGTTTCCAGTCCCCCAGCACCATACACAGTTATTACAATCTATTGACTACATTCCCTGTACAGTGCTTGATTACATCCCCATGACGACTCTGTAACTGCCGATCTGTGCTCCTCAATCCCGCCACCTTTCCACCCACCCCCAAACCCTTCTGGTCCGGCAACCATCGGTCTGTTCTGTATGCTTGCTAAAATTTCTTCTTTACATAGCCTGTATGTTCACATTTATAAATGAACCATTGGAAGTGTGTATAGCCTCAGTTTCCAGGATAGAGTTATTAGTTCACCCATTATAGGAGCCTGTGTTCTGCCCCAGCAAATAGTTCAGAAGGAGAGTTCAAGCTCATGGTAGGTAGCTGAAGTCACGTCGGCCTGTTCAAGGCTTGCCCTTCATGTCACTGTCACCCTCTAGGGACCCGAGGACCCATAGCTAGCTCCTCCATATGTTTAGGGAAGGAGCATACTAATGTCCTCGGCTATTCGACATGGCTGTCCCCGTGGTATAACCCCCGTGGGGGGGGGGGCAAGCACCACTGTAGACTGAAGGATCTTTGGTCATGTGGGGGTCTGCACAGATCAGTGACAAGGGGGATTCTCTGGTTGTCTCTGTCATGGAACCTGTGACCTGATACAAGCTCTGGATGGCAGTCCTTGGAAGCCCTTGGAGAGCTGAGTTCAAATACTGCTGTCTTAAATAATACTAAGGTGTTCATTTAACACGACCTCCCCATTTCTACTTTTGTCTCTATCATTCCCTTTTTAAAAGTTCTCACCTGCATGACCTGGTGGTGGCACAGTGGATAAAGAACTGACCTGGAATGCTGAGGTTGCTGGTTTGAAACCCCCAGCTTGCCCGTCAAGGCACATACAAGAAGCAACTACAAGTTGATGCTTCCCGCTCCTCCCCCCGCACCTTTCTCTCCCTCTTGCCCTCTCCCTCTCTTTTTCTCTCTCTCCCCTCTCTAAAATCAATTTTAAAAGTTCTCACCCAACTCCCTTCCGGGGAGGCATCCGGGTCCTCACACAGGAAAGGGCAGGGCATTGGCCCGCTGCAGGGCCTCTGTGCAGTGAGCCCAGTACTTAGAGGAACCAGACCTAGAAGCGCTCCTTCCCTTGGTTTATGCCCTACCTGCTGGCTGCAGCAGAGAGCTGAGAGCAGGCAGACTGAGCTGCCTTCCTTGAAGCCTCATGGGCCTTGCATAAGCTGTGCGTCTGGGAAGGAAGTGTGCCCGTCAATGAGGTCACATCGCAGACACGATTAGTCCCAGATGCTGAACACAGCAACTCGCCTTGAACTTGCAAGATCACCACTGGGGACAAATGTATAGATTTTCTTCACTTATTGTTTTACGTGATGCTAATGAAAAATCAATTGATCAGTTCAAGAAAAAAGGCCAGAGAAATCTTTTCATTTTAAAACGAGGAGAAAACAACCTGAAATATTTTTATGGATTTTAAAGCAAAGATTGGGTGAAGGGTACCATCTCAACAGTGAAAGCAAAAAAATATTCAATAGTGAATTAATGCATATCAGTAATCTACAATACACGACTCCGTTTTTCTGGACTCTATAAAATAATTATTAGACTTCCAAAGGGGATAAGGAATTGGTGAGCAGTAAGCTAATGCTGCCACCTTGTGGTAATACTGAGATATGGCACAGGTAAACCTTTAGGAACCATAAGCATATCAGACAGTGATTAGTTGCTTGCCGTATAATTTTGTAAGCTAATGCTTTCACTTTGTGGTGACATTCAGAAATGACAGGTAATTGGAAACCAAAGCATAACAGCCAGCGATTATTTTCATGCCATTTAGGGGTTTTTTTAATTACTTTTGAGAGAAAGGGAAATATTCATTTGTTGTTCCACAGAGTTGTGTGTTTATTGGTTGCTTCCCACATATGTCCTGACCTGGGATGGAACCCACAACCCTGGAGCCTCAAGACAATGCTCCAACAGACAGCGAACTGGCCAAGGCCAATGCCATTTACTTTTGTAAGCTGATGCTGCCACTTTGTGGTGACACTGAGAAATGGTCGAGGAAAACCTTTAGGGAACAAAAAGCGTATCAGACATTTGTTCTTTACTGTACTTGTATTTCAGTTTTTGAAGAACACACCAACGCGTTTAGTCTTGTCACAGATGCTCTTTGAATAGTGTTGAATATAAAAATGTTGCTACAATTTGAACACTTTCAGATCCCAGGTCACACGGGGCGGGGGAGGGGGCGGCTCTTGTGTTCTTAATGTAACAATGGCAAGAAAGGCTGTTCAATCACTATGGCACCAGCCAGAGAGACAGAAGAACAAACGAACGGTACAGTGTCATGACAGCAAAGAAGGGACTTCAAGCAAGAGGAAGTGGCCGTCAGAGCCAATCCCAACACTATCACTGTATAACATTTTCTTAGTCACTTGGTTTTCCTCCACAGCTCTCACTCTACCTATAATACAGTAACATCTGTTTTAAATGTTTCACCATCTATTTCAGCTACCACAGTAAGTGAACGCTCTAAGGCAGCACTGTCCAGTAAATGTTTCTGTGATGATGGAAGTTTCCGTATGTGTTCTGTCCAGTCCCAATAACCACCAACAAACAAACTGCAGCTATTGATCACTTCATCGCTTAAAAGGTGTCAAAAAGCAGCTCTCAATTTTTAACTTAGCTTAATTTTAATATATAAAATGTAGCCACACGTGGGCCGTGGCTGCCGTGTGGGCAGCACGGAGATTATTCCCTTTATTTACACAGGGCTCCCAGGACCAGAGGGGAACCCGGAGTCCCATAAACATGAATATTCACTTAAGGAATGAACACATGACTAGAAAGAGGGCTTGTGAAGATGTAGATCAGCAAGACGTTGGAGTGATGATGAAGGAAGAGGTGTGGTAAAAGAAGATGGAGTTAGGCCCTGGCCATTGGCTCAGTGGTAGAGCGTCGGCCTGGAGTGTGGAAGTCCCGGGTTCGATTCCCAGCCAAGGCACACAGCAGAAGTGTCCATCTGATTCTCCACCCTTCCCCCTCTCCTTCCTCTCTGTCTCTCTCTTCCCCTCCCGCAGCCAAGGCTCCATTGGAGCAAAGTCAGCCGGGCGCTGAGGATGGCTCCATGGCCTCCACCTCAGGCACTAGAATGGCTCCGGTTGCAGCAGAGCAATGACCCAGATGGGCAGAGCATCGCTGTCTAGCGGGCATGCCGGGTAGATACCTGTCGGGCGCATGTAGGAGTCTGTCTATGCCTCCCCACTTCTCACTTCAGAAAAATACAAAAAAAAAAAAAAAGAAAGTAAAAACAGATGGAGTTCAAAGGCCAAGGACATGTGAGGTGTTTTCAGTCACATGCACATTCAAGGTGATAGGAGCTGTGGTCCTACTGGTGCTGACTTCATGGAAGGGTGTGAGCAAGGAGTCAGCTTGGACTAAAGTTCGGGAGTCCTGCCGGGACAGCCAGCGAAGGCAGGAGCACAGAAAATCGTTTCCCTGTGGGCACATCTGGGTGGATGTCATCATGGCCAGGGAAGTACCTTCTGGTGTGACCGTGTCCCTGACCTTTTGAGAGCCCTGGCCCCTTACAAATACTGTGAGGTTGATAACAGTGACCTCACAGGATGCAGGGCAGATCTGTGAAATGCATGAGATATTTTCATTAGTGTCATGGTTACACGTGCTTGCTTCCTCTCGTGGTCACTGCTCAGGGTTGCAGCAAAGCTTGTGGGCCCTTCGTGCCCGACAGTCTGGCCCTAGACCCCATCGGTCCAACTTTGAACATATTCTTGTACCTCTCTCGTCGCCAGGCACCAACTGGAACTAATGCTCTAACTGTGCCTGTTGTCCCCGTTCCCCTTGGGGAGAAATGTCAACCCCCTTTGTAAAATGTGCTAAAGGGGTACTTCAAAGGCACCTCTTCTTAGGACTTGGAATTACTATGGAATTATGGATCACTGAATCATTCTAATAAAACCCCCAAATAAGATATGGACATTCAATTTTAAGAAAAGGTGTTTTCTGGTCTACTAAATAAAAAGTTTACTTTTCTCCACCCATTTTCTATGAGCCTACATTTCTATGGGGGAGAATCAATCCTCCCTTCACTTCCTATTTCTCTTTCTACTTCCCTTTAAGTGTAGAATTTTGTCACATCTGCAGATGCAGCAGCAATGCAGTCAGCACCTGGTATTTCAAGAATCTCCCCCTTGTCCTGTAATGTGCCTCTAATCACAGAGCATCTCCCCCCTGGGTCGCCTTTTAGTTAGTTCATTGCTGTCGTGACTATGGCCACTAGAGGGCAGCAAAGACCACAAAATGAAACAGAAGACCTTGAACATATACAAAGTCAATGTGGGAGTTCTCATCTTTCTAAAGCAGGACTTCTCAGCCTTCAAGTTGCACACAGACACCCCCTTCCCCGGGAGTCTGGTTAGAATGCAGGTTCTGGATCCCTGGGTCTGCAGGAGAATCCCAAGGCCAGAGAGTCTGCATTGCCCACAGTCTCCCAGGTGATACTGAAGCCGCTCGTCCAGGCACGGCACTTTGAGCAGCAGCTGCACGTGTCCCTGACTGGCCCTCAGATCCCAGGATGCAACTTCTTCATTTACATGAGCAGTGGACACGCACACCCACAGCTCCCGTATTTAATGAATGGTCTTGGTGGAATATAGCTGAGTTCCAGACATGTCTTTCCCTTGGCCATGGGGACGGACGTCATTTTCTCTCCTCTCTGCTGGTGGGTGTAGGATTCTGAGCCTAGATTAGCCAGATTTTGCCCCAAGAGTAACGTGTGCCCTCAATCTTGAAGCACAGAACTGGTGACCTAAGTCATCTTCTGGGGCCCAGGCCATATGAAGCCCTGGGTGTGCAAAGGGAAGAATGTGTAGTGAGCATGGGACATGACAACCCTGTCAGTTACAGTCTCCGATTCGGGGATAAGACCAAGCTCAGAGAGGGAAAGTGTCCCTAACAAGATGTGACTGATCCACCTCTCAAACTCTGGCCTCAAAAGTCCACCCATCAACCCAGGGAGAATCAGGACTTCAAGTATGTGAATATCCTGTGCTCTGAAGTGCATTGGGTTCATTCATTTGAGCACCTACTGTATACCGGGCCTTGTGCGGGGGTTGGGCCAGCAGAGGTGAACCAGAGATTGTCCTGCAGGAGCTGACATGGGCAGTGTGTGGGCAGGTGGCCAGACAGCCCGAGGTCTCAGAAAAACCAATGTGTGCTCCTGCCACCAGCACCTGCGAGGACTACGTGTTTGATGTGTTGGAGACTGGATTGCTTTGTACCCAAATGTGACCCTTAAGTCACTGTAGTTAGTTGTGCCTTTCTTCTCTCTACCAGGTTCTCAGCTGGGAAATGACTTCAGTAGGTCTGTGATGGTGAGAGCAGCACTGCCCCATCCTGTGACTCTCCTGGGCCCCTGACACCTACATGCACGTCCAGGTGGGGCCGAGAACGATGCAGTTGAAGTGACGACGAGGAGCGGAGACTGACAAGTGCACGCTGTCACCCAGTCCCCCCAGGGCCATGCGCTCACCTCCATCAAGCTTCTGGCCTGTCCCTGTGTGCGCACAAACACACACACATGCACACTGACACACGTGCACACACAGACACACGTGTACACAGAGAGACTCATGCGCACACACATGCATGAGCGCACACGGGCTAGTATGGAACCCGATGAACTCTCACCCCACAAAATCTGAGACACAAATGAATGACTTCAGAGCTTCCCTGTGGGTTTACAGAGCAGGAATAGATTGACTCTAAAGTTCATTTCGCTTTAGGCAAACCTGATCTAAACTGTTAGACAGGAGGATGCCAGGTCCCCTTGGGAGGGGCTGTCATGACCAGAAGGGGTCACAGCAAGGCTTGTGGGGGGTGCTAATGTCCTATTTCTCAGTCCGGGTATGGGGCATGGGAGAGGTTCACTTTGTGAAAATACCCTAAACTGTACCCTCAACTTATGTGCAATTTTCTAGATGTGCAAAGAAATGACGTGAAGTTCCTAACTTTGAAAGATTTTGACTATATACAGAAGCAATTTTAAAAACAGGAATTAGAGGTCCGGCCAGGTAGCTCAGTTGGTTAAAGCGTTGTCCTGAAACATCAAGGTTGTGAGTTCAATCCTGGTCCAGGCACACATGGGAAGCAACCAAAAAATGCACAAGTAAGTGGACCAGTAAATGAATGCTTCCCTCTCTCTGTTTCTCTCTCTCTCCCTTTCTCTCTTCCCCTCTCTGTCTCTCTAGAATCAAACAATAAAATAAAAAACCACAGGAATTAAATCGTAATTTAGATGAACAACGATGAACAAACATCCTGAATCTTCTGTGCAGATCTGTCACGTCTGCTTAAAATCCAAACATGTCACCGATCACCTTGTCCCGCCCCTCCCATCCCCCCATGCAATACAGCTAAGGCTAAAAACTTCAAAACCGGCTGTCTTCTCTCTGTTTTCCATTCTGCCTTTGCCCTGCCCCCAACACTGACACTTCTTGAATGACCTCATCTGATTTCTATACAGAAAATTGAGTCCATGTGGTGTTAGCTCCCTCACCCCCTCGTCTCCACTTGAATAAATCCTGGGAACCCACGTCCTCCTCCCAGACCTCCCTGTGAACAGGGGGAAAGGGAGGCCCATCTCCACGGCTTGGACCTGGACACAGATATCCAGGGGGGCACCCTCCCCAGAGAGGCCGGATGTTGCCCCTCCACTGCCAAGGTCTTCAACTTCAGGAAGAGAACTTGAGCTTCTCCCTGTCCCTCAAGGACGTTGGTCGAATTCTCCCGAGATGTCCTCTGAGTTCACCTTCTATGCAACACTGACCCTTTGTTAGTTTTCTTACATTTCCCTAATTTCCAGACAGAAATAGGGCCTAATTTTAAGTGGCTGCGTAAGTTGAGGTCCTTCCTTCAAATAATCTAATTGAATGGACTGAAATATTTGAGTTGCTCTGAGAGCCTAGAATCCTCTTAACTCCCCAAGCAGGTGCTTTAGCTGTGCTGTCTGAGAGTAGAGGTCCAGGTCTTTCCTTTTTGTCCACAAAACCCACATAAGTGTTCAGCAGGCAAGCACCAAGTGTCACCTGATCTGATTCCCAACCTGCTGGAGGGTCCTGGGGAAGCCTGATTGCTAAAGCTGAAGCACCAACCCCCTTAATGACACATGTCCCCAGAATGCATAGTTGTATGATCTGCTGCGGGTCACGTAAGAGAAAGTGGCCTTGTTCTCAGGGCTGCCCACTCTTTGGGAGACAGTTTTCATATCACCAAAGAGCTCTTGATATCTTTTAGTCATACCAGTAACTATTTTTTTAACCACTCCTTCTAAAGACAATTAAACTTTATTTTCCCGTTTCTAGGACATGTTTAACGGACTCCCAGAATTTATACCCAAGATAGCAGATTAACCTCTTTGAAGTGTCTTAATTCCACTTTATGATTTAAAAACGGGTTTTATAGAACTGGATACACCACAAGGAGTTGTAAGCCAGTCAAGGCACACAGAGGGTGTGTGCTAAATCAGCGAGCCCCGCCCATAGGGTTAGGGTGGAAAGAGGCAGGAGCTGGAACCCAACTGTGTGAATCTTCATTGCACTTTGTTTTTAAAGCTATAAAAATAAATAAAGGCTTAGGGATCACAAAATGCTAATCAGTACATTCAACATTATTTGCCCGAGTTAAAGAACTATTTTTGTGGTTTGTTTTTTTTCCTGTACTCCATTCTTTTCCTGTACCTTTTAAAGCTAAGACCATTGAAAAGAATACTCCTAACATCACCCAAGTCTGGGAAAAAGGCAGATGCTCTTCAGATAATGAAACCCAGGAGGTATGCCAACGGCCAGGATATCTGATGCATGGTAGGTAAGCCACCTGGAGACCAGATGACCATGATGGCCTCCTTCCATCCCACCAGCAGGATCTGAGGCTCCCTCCACCCTACACTGGGTCTGGGAGGAATGGAGAAACTCCCTCCAGGAACCCAGCACACAGACTGAGGATACACGCCACAGGCCATGGCCAAGGGCAGCCGTACCAGGGAGAAGGTGAGGAATAGAAGGACTGGGGCTGGGCTACCTGCTGGGGGCACTGAGCAGGATCACTACAGATGAGGACATACACGGGAGAGATACTGAGAAGACAAATAAATATGGCTATCCATAAAAGGTGCCTTAAAACTGTGGGGACAAGGCCTGCCACTCACAGACAGTACATGGAGGTGAGCAGGATGGACCAATTCCCACCACCCCGTTACTCCAAGCAGGTCAATTCTGTGACTAGGACATAAAGTTAAGAATTAGGTGTTTGTGGCCCTGGCCGGTTGGCTCAGTGGTAAAGCATTAGTCTGGTGTGTGGAAGTCCCAGGTTCAATTCCCAGTCAAGGCATAGAGGAAAAGCAACCATCTGCTTCTCTCTCCTTCTCCCTTTCCTTCCACAGCCATGGCTCAAATGAGCAAGTTGGCCCCAGGTGCTAAAGATGGCTCTGTGCTCTCGCCTCAGGCGCCAAAATAGCTCGGTTGCCGAGCAATGGAGCAGTAGCCCCAGATGTGCAGAACATCAGCCCCAGACGGGAGTTGCCTGGTGGATCCGGAATTTGTCTCTCTGCCTTCCTGCCTCATACTTGATAAAAGAAGAAGAAGAAGAAAAAAAAAGAATTAGATGCTTGTTTCAGCAGGACACATACTAAAACTGAAACAACAGAGAAAATTAGCATGGCCCCTGTACAAGGATGACATGCAAATTCGTGAAGCATTCCATATTTTTCCCTGGCCCAGTCGCTCAGTTGGTCAGAGCATCAGCCCAATACACCAAGGTTGCAGGTTCGATCCCCAGTCCAGACACATATAAGACTTAACCAATGAATGCATAATTAAGAGGAAGAGCAAATCTCTCTCAATCTCTCTCTCTTTCTGCTTCCCCTCTAAAATCAATAAATAAAAATAAATTTTAGAAAATTAAGTGAAAGAGGTTTTCAGCTAAACAAGACGCACGTAGCCTGTGTTCACCCTCCCCGCTCCCCGCCCCCCACTTGCATAGGATGCTAATGGCATTGGAAAGACAGAGAGAGGAGATGGCAGAGGAACAATGTCAACCAAGTCTGGGGGAATTGAAAACAGTTGAGTAAACGGTGCTGTGCTGCCTTAGGCGTAGGAGCTGCCCGCAGAGGAAGTGAGCGCCAATTTGGGTGCAGAAGCTCTGAGGGCGGGGCAGCTAGGCACGGGGCACCACAGAGAGACGGGCGCTTCGCCGGAAGCAGGAGCGGCAGGGACCCCAGACTGGAAGCCCACCCCACACGGTCAGAGAAGGACCCTGCCTGTCCCCGGAAGACAGGGGACTCACTCTCCAGGGGCTGGACAGAGAGCTCTGGCTGGGAGCACAGAAGCGAAAGGCAGCACTGGACCCGGCACCACTCCCAGCGGGTTCTGAGAACACGGGCCCAGGAGAGCCGTCTGTGTGCAGGGAAACCATGGGACTGACAGGTCCGCCGGCCTGTTTGCCTAAGAGGAGCATTTTAGAATGATTGGGGCTGAATCAGTGATAATTGCTATAAAATTAAGTGAACAAAAAAGATAATAATTACACATGGTGCAATAAGGGGAATAAACTCATATCGCAGTACGTGTTATCCCTGCGCACAATGTTTGTGTGACCGTCATAATGGCAATCAAATATTACTTTGGCAAAAAAAACCTATGATATCAGTAAATATGGAAGTAAGGGAGAGGGGTCTATGGTTGTTGGGAAAGCAAAATAGGATTGCAATAATAGCAAGTCAATAGATGACTGCTAAAATGTTAATAATCAGAACTAGTAACATAAGCACCTGGTGCAGAAGCATCAAGGTTTAAAGCGAGACGGGGAGCAGAGACTGAGGTCCGGACAGGCTGGGGTGGAGTTCAGCTGACTTTCCTGTAAGTCATGGCGTATCATTTGACTTAGAAAATTACATACACGCACTGCTTTAGTAAGAAGTAAATTGCATTTTTAAAAGGAACTTGTTGGACATTCTTTAGAATTAGGTGTGTGCACGCTCTTGGTGGAGAGGGGAATAGACCACCCTCTGCTCCCCCTAATCACCAGCAGATGTGCGGATTCCTTCAGAGCATAAGAGAAAGACTGGAAGTGACCTCAACATGGAGCCAGCCTCGTAGCGGACCAAGGAGGTAGATTAGCTTTGTTGGCTTGGATCCAGCCTTCCCTCTAATTAAAGACCATCACTGAGTCCTGGCCAGGTAGCTCAGTCAGTTAGAGCATCCTCCCAACACACCAAGGCTGTGGATTTGATCCCTGGTCAGGGCACAGATAAGAATCAACCAATGAGCCCTGGCCAGATAGCGTGGTTGATTGGAGCATTCTCCCAAAGCACAGAGGTTGTTGGTTCAATCCCCAGTCAGGACACATATAGGAACAGGACACTATTCCTGTCTCTCTCTCCCTCTCACCCTTCCTCTTTCTTTCTCTAAAATCAATACAATAAACATTTGAAAAAAACGAATCCATCAATGAATGCATAAATGAGTAGAACAACAAGTCTCTCTCTCTCTCTCTCATATCAATAAATTAAAAAAAACTTTTTTCAGTGAAGGCCACAGCTGTCGGGGATGGTGCTGTGCCCGCCTGAATTTCATAAAACTGAGCAGAGAGGTGCCGACCCTGCGCTGCCCCATCCCAAGCGGTATGTTGCTCAGAGAGGGGAAGCAATTAGGTTCCAGCAGCAGCGCTATCTGGGCTAGAGCAACAGAAGGCGCCTGACAGGGAACGGATGGGCCGGCTGAGGGCTGGGATCACATCTTGTTTGCAACATAGAAGATGCTCCCCTCCCAGGCCTCCCAGGGGAGGTGCCAGGGAAGGTGGCCCATAGAAGCTAGTGGGTCCACCTTGTCTGTGTTGTGCACTTGGAGGCGTGGCCAGTCCATGCACCACAGAGCCAGTCATTGACAAGCACGGGTGTCATGACCAGGCGGGCTGCTGGGGTGCTTCCATAGAGTCCCCATATTTGTCTTTATTTTAAAGTGGGTTTTCTATAGATAGCGTATTGTTTTTTAAAATCCAACCTGACAATTTTTGACTTTTAATTGACGAAGATGTTGAATGTAATCATTAAATAAGATTGAGCTTAAATCTACTATCCTTGCTATTTGTTTTCTTTTTCTTTTTTCTTTAAGTGAGAGGAGGGGAGATTGTGAGACAGACTCCAGAGTGCATACCAACCGATATCCACCTAGCAACCATGTCTGGGGCCAATGCTCAAGTCGACCAAGCCACTGGCTACAAGAAGGGAAGAGAGAAAGAAGGAGAGAAGGGGGAGGAGGAGGGGGAGAGAAGCAGATGGTCACTTCTCGTTTAGTGCCCTGACCAGGAATTGAACCTAGGACGTCCATCCGCCGGGCCAATGCTCTACTTGCCAGGGCCACTATCTGCTTTCTATTTCTAGTTCTTTGTTCACTTTTCCCTCTTCTCCTGTTTTCTTTTGTGTCACTTGGGTACTGTGACTGCGGTAGGTGGGGGACGTGGAGGTGGCCTCCCAGCAGGGAGCAAGCTGTGACCCCGGATGTGGCACCTGAACAGGACAGACGTCCACAGAGGTGCTAGGCAACTGCTTTCTCCATCCCGTCCTGGAGGGGGACTGCTGACCCTGGGAGGGGGCCTGGAAAATGAGGGGCTTCGAGGCGTAAGCCTTCATTAAGTTCATAGTCGGCCCATACCGACCACTACAGAAGAACAGAACTGACTTCCCACCTACCTGTCGTCTAAGACTCTGGATGATTTCCAAAATTCCATGTTACCCTCAAAGGGTATGGAGAGCATTCAAAGGACATCCCTCACAAGGAGTGTTAGAAATGAGCCAGTCTCTTAGGATACATGTCCGGACCCTCCCCAGGGACCACAGGACATGCAGCCGTGGTCACCCAAGCTCCAGCCCATTATTTTTTAGGGACACAGTTTCATGAACACTGAGTCATATCAAGTAGAGATGTTTTCATCTTCTCTTATTAATTATATCACTTCTTTCAAACATGAAATAACTTTGAAATTGGGGTGGTCAGAATCAATACTCCCCCGCGAGCTTAGCCCACTTCCGAGAACATGGTGTCCCAGCCAGTTTTGCTCAGACCTGACAACCCACTCAGCACAGGGGGACAAGCAATGCTTTTCCCGTCTCGGTCCCCCCTAACCTCAACCCAGCATTAGAGGATCTGTATTTAGCCATCCTTTCTTAAATGGAAAACTAGAGAAGTTTGACATGCTATTAACTATGTTCTTTTAAAATTATTTTTTAATTCATTGATTGATTTTTAGGGAGAGGACGTGGAGGAGAGAAAGAGAGAGAGAAACATCGATTTGTTGTTCCCCTTTTTTATGCATTGATTGGTTGATCCTTATATGTGCCCTGACTGGGAATCAAACCTACAACCTTGGCATATCGGGATGACGCTCTAACCAACTGAGCTACCTGGCCAGGGCCTAAATTGTGTGATTTTTAAAATGAACTAAGTAGGAAAACAAATGACAAACTGGGGAAATATTTGCAACTTATATCACACACCGTGGACTTCTATACCTAATACACTGAGCCCTTAACAATTCTCTACACAAGCAATATCCAAGTAGAAATATTAAAAGAAGAAAAGACGGCCTTTGTAGCAGCCAGTGACCTTGTGGTGCCACAGACAGGTGGGGTGCTGGGACAGGGAGGGGCTCAGTGTGCTGTGATCTGTCACTAGGCTCTTGTTATGAGCTGAATTGTGTCTCCAAAATTTGTGTGTTGAAGTCCCAGCCCCCAGAACCTCAGAATGACTGTGTTTGGAGACCAGGTCTTTAAAGACGTAATCAAGTTAAAATGAGGTCATTAGGGAGGTTGACCCAGACACAGTGTGACTGGTGTCCTCATGTGGAAACAGGCATTCACAAAAGGAAGATTCTATGGAGACACAGGGAGAAGACGGACATCGACACAGCAAGGACAGAGGACTTGGAAGAAGCCAACCCTGACGACATCATGATCTTGGACTTCCCACCACCAGGACCAGGAGAAAATTAATTTCTGCTATTTACGCCCCTAGGACACAGCGCTTTGCTGCTTTGTAATGGCAACCCTGAGGCACCTCTGCGCCCACAGGATCACAGAAGACTCTGTCTCACGATTCTCCCAACTTCTGGCGCCCTCTCTCAGCCCAGCTTCCAAAAGGAGCTAGAAACATGGCCCCTTGAAGCTTTAGTGCCCCCAGAAAAAGGCTCTGATGGCCCAACATGAGTCAAGTCTTCATCAACGGGCCAGTTCCATAAGCCCAGGAGTACAGAGTGACCGGCTCAGACAGAGTCCAGTGTGCACGCTCTTATCAAGGGCGCTGCCTGCCCTGCCACCAGTCTGGCTCTTTGAAAGCAGGCCTGAGCTCCCACCCAGAGCTCCTGACCTTCCAGAGCATCACCCTGAGCAGAGCCACTTGTTTGACAGATGAGACAGACCCTGAACAATGAAATAAAAGTCCAGAAGGATTCTGAACTCTCTGTTAAAACATACATGCTCCTGCCTGACCAGTAGTGGCTCAATGGATGCAGTATTGACCTAGAATGCCGAGGTCACCGATTCAAAACCCGAGGTTGCCAGCTTGATCCCTGGTCAAGGCACATGCGAGAAGCGACCAATGCACAACTACATGGAACAATGAGTTGATGCTTTTCTTTCTCTCTCTGTCCCTTCTCTCTATCTCAAGAAAATAAAAAGTAAAAAAAAAAAAATACATGCTCCTAATAGTGACTACCCATTGAATTTGTTGTCACTGTGCTGTCAATGTCTTCGTTGCTTCATTTTTTTTTTCTCCCTAGGTGAATGAGCAGAGAACTCTAGAGCTTGTGGAAAGCCCAAACAATAGTTCTGGAAGAGAGAAGTGAGGAACAAACAATGAGTTTCATCAATTTAAAACGTTTGCTGGGCTACCTCTGCCTTTTTCTTCTTCTTCTTCTTTTCCAAGTCAAAGGAGGGGAGATAGAGACAGGCTCTGACATGCATCCTGACTGGGATCCCCCTGGCAACCCCCATCTTGGGCTGATGGTCTGCCCATCTGGGTCCATTCTCGCAAACAAGCTATTTTTAGCACCTGAGGTGGAGGCTCCATGAAGCCATCCTTACTGCCTGGGGCCCATATGCTCAAACCAATTGAGCCATGGCTGCATGAAAGGAAGAGAGAGAGGGGGGGGGGGGACAGGAGGAGAAATGCAGAAACAGATAGTCACTTCTCCTGTGTGCCTTGACTGTGAATCGAACCCGAGACATCCACACACTAGATCGATACTCTACCACTGTAACAACCAGTCAGGGCCTGCTTCTGCTTTGAACTCCAAGAAAAGAATCGTGATGTGAATTGTGGGAATTGTGGGGGCAGCATACACAGGTGTGGACTTCTAACTCAGATGGTCCAGGGGGCCTGATGTATCACTAGATTTATGAAACAAAATTCACAAGTTCTTTATAATTATCCCTCTCTTAGTACCACACTTTAACTACATTTTTCAAAAAAGAAAGTCAAAGAAACATCCCAACATTTCAACTTCTCTGTTTTACCACCATTTTAAAATTGGGGACACATACCCTGTCTTTGCTGAATTGGTGGCTTTTAAAAGTTTCTTAATTTTAATGTTTTACTCAGAACCAGCAGCAGTCAAACCTCTCATGGTCACGTCACCAGCAGGATAGAGTCATGGGAAGGGGGCTGAGAATGAATGAAGACAACAGGTGGTCAGGTTCTGGGACAGCAACGTGGGCAGGTGACGGCCAAGAGAGTGAGGGGTGTGGGCAAGGAGTTGGGTCAAATGAAACAGCACTAAGAATTTAAGGAACATGGAAAGAGACCCAAACTGTATAATCTTGAACCAAATACCAGGTCAAGTCTAGGCAAGGGGCCTGAACTAAGGCCACTATGCTGGGATCTCCTTTCTGCATCTGACCCTGTCCAGAGTTGAGCACCAATGAGATTTGATCATGTTCGTAAAAGCGTGTCCACGGAGACATCTGCCTCTGAAGCCCCTGATTGGCCTGTTAAAAACATGGACTTCTCAACTACGCCTTGTCTAGGGCCACCTGCCCCAACACATCCACTGAATCTAAATCCACAGGCCAGTGACCAGGGAAAAGTGTTCTCACAGCTCCTGTGATGAGTATTCTTTACTTTCACTTTTAGAACTTCGCTGAAGTAGAGGTTTGTGCCTTCAGAGGGAGGGAGGGAGACGCAACTAGCTGGAAGGGTATTCTTAACACCAGAACAGCAGTCAAAGCTAGATTTTCCAACTTAGATCTGGATAGTTTTTCCCATGAGTCTCTGCCTTGTGCTCTAACCTTGACGCGTCCACATTCCCCATTCCTGGTCTCCTGATGTTCCTACTCCAGGCTCAGCCTGACTCCAGGACCCCAGAATGACAGCCTTGAGGGAGGAAGTCCTCCAGCGGGCAGGGACTTAGAGGGAGGTTACCGCTCCTGGCAGATGGGCCCAGGACAAGACATTCTCACCAACCTTGGCTCTGTCTCCAGTGTGAGGTCCAGCTCACGGGGCAGGCGCCTCGACTCCCATCCTCAGTGAGTCCCTGCCGTGCTCCGGGGACTGAGGTCCCACCCGTTGCTGGCTGTTGGGCTCTTGATGCCTGAACTGTTTCTGGAGACTCTGCTTTGCCTGGCAGCTCATCTCCTTCAGATGACTCCCAACCAGCACCTCCCCTGGACCTCTCTAGAGCCAAAACGGACACATAGTAGGTGCTGTGAGAATGGGCGGGGAGGAGCTGCATTGTCCCCTCTTTCTACTTCCTCCTTCCACCAGATGACATTGACCTAAGGTGACATCTCAAGGCCACAGGTCTGCATTGGGTTAACTGTCATTCTTGGGCAGCCTCTGGCTCCACGCCTATCAGCACACGTGGATGTCTATACATCAGACCACAGGCCCACGAATCCACATAATTGAGACAACGACCAGCAACCCCCATATCCAACACCCTCTTTGGCTGGTCTATAGGGCCCATGCCCAGGAATGAAGGAGCCCGTCTCCTCTCCACTTCACTTTGCTTCCCCACAGAGGCTCATTAAACTGCCAGATTGAAACTTTAGCTCCAGCCACATGAAAAAAAAATCACTTCAGGTGCAAAGACGAAGCATTCGGAGGAGACTAAACACGCACACACTCAACACAGCCAGGTCCCAGCCTCCCCGTCTGCACCGCGAGGCCCCGTTCGCATGTCCCCCCAGGATGACCCTGCAGCCTCCAATGCCAGGAAAGCGCTTCGCCAACATCAGGTGAGCCGTATAAATGAGAGGTAATTTGACAAGTGAGCCAGCGTGGAGCAGCCAGCCCAGTCAATGCAGAGTGCTCTAATGCACTTAAAAGCCCAGGGCAAGCCCGGGCTGAGTAATAATGGCCTGAGCACCACTGGGGACTTCCCGTGTCTAATTTCTAGACCTGACAGCCACAGTGCTCCATCTCCATTGGGCTAATTAAGGCACAACGGAGACAGAGTCTGACAGAGATGCTCACCCTGGCCTTGGTCTAGATTTATGGAGAAGAGAAGCTGCCAAGAAAATTAGACGTCAACAGGGCTTCCCCCAGGATGATGAGGTCTCAGGGGCTTGAAGACTGCAAGATTTAAAGGGACTCAGTGTTGAGCAGAGAGACCAGGAGGTGTGGGGGTCAGAGCAAGGACTCCTCCATTCGTTAACCATGGGGTCCTGGTGCATGTCACCTTTCAAGCTCTTAATCTCTTCATCTGCAAAACATAGTTAATAGTATCCATGCCAAATATCCAAAAGGTTGTTGTGAAAATTGAATGCATGCATTGGGCCTGACACAGCATGAGTGCCCCATCAATGGTAGCTATTCTTACATTCTGTGAGAGTTCTTGGTATTCTCAGCTACAGTGAAATGTCCACACAGGGGGCCATCCCTGAATGGGACATTTGTGCTATGGGAAGGTATGTTTAACATGCGATGTGTCCACTTAGGGTGAACACTTTTCTGTCAACTTCCTCAAATAACCAGCCCCTTCAGCCAGAACTTATGAGATTCATCTCTCCCTCAGCATTCTATAATATCCACTCAGGATGTGTCCTCCCCATTTCTAACTGCGCCTTTCCCACCAACGCCATAGGCACGCCAGGTAGTCATATAGCACAGCCATAGCCTGAGCTGCCTTCAAGAACAGAGAAACCCGTGCCTCTCTCCTGATCTTCCCAGAATCAACTCATCGACATAAGATTTCTGCTTCTGAGCCAGGAAGGCAGGTGCTAGCGGCTGGAGTTATAGTTTTCATTTCAATGGAAGAAGAGTAAAGAAATGTCTATTCACTAGAGCTGTCCAACATATATACATATACTACACATATGGACACGTATGTTGTGAGAGAGAAATTCAAAGGGTCAAGGTCTAACTCAAGTCTACACCAAGTTCACATATTGGATAACACATTGTTGTTAAGATATTAATTCTCTCCACTGTTAATCTATAGATGAATCCCATCTAATTCCCAAAGACCGGGTTTTGTTGAAATAGATGAGTTAACTACAGATTTGATGTGGAGAGGCAGAGGAGCTAGAAGAGTCAAAGTCATCTTGAAAAAGAAGACCAAATAGGCCTGGCTGTTGGCTCAGCCAGCTCAGCGATTACAGTGTCGGCCCAGCAGATGTCCCGGGTTCGATCCCTGGTCGGGGCACACAGGAGAGGCTACCATATGTTTCTCTTCACCTTTTCCTCCCCCGCCCCTTTCTCTCTCTCTCTTCCCTTCTCACAGCCAGTGGCTCAATGGGTTTGAGAATCAGCCCTGGGTGCTGAGGATAGCGTGGTAGGTCTGAGCATCAGCCCCATCAGCCCTGGGTTGCTGGGTAGATCCCAGTCGGGACACATGCGGGAGTCTGTCTCTCTCTATCCCCTCTTCTCACTTAAAAAAATGGGCAAAAATACTTGAATAGACATTTCACAAAAGAAGATATACAAATCACCAACAAGGCAATGAAAAGATGCTCAACATCCTTTGTTATCTGGGAAATGCAAGTTAAAACCATAATGAAATACCATTTCACATGCCCTGCAATTAAAACAATTTACAGCACCAGATATTGGCAATGATGTGGAGGCACTGGAACTCGCACCCCACGTGCGCATGCACTGCTGGTAGGAGCATTCAACAAAACAACCACTTTGGAAATGGTTTGGATCTTCTTATAAAGTTAAATATATGACCATTCTGCCTGACCAGGCGGTGGCGCAGTGGATAGAGTGTCGGACTGGGATGCAGAAGACCCAAGTTCGAGATCCCCGAGGTCACCAACCTGAGCGCTGGCCCATCTGGCTTGAGCAAAAGCTCGCCAGCTTGGACTCAAGGTTGCTGGCTCCAGCAAGGGGTAGCTTGGTCTACTGAAGGCCCGCGGTCAAGGCACATGTGAGAAAGCAATCAATGAACAACTAACGTGTCGCAACGACAATGAAAAACTAATGATTGATGCTTCTCACCTCTCGCCGTTCCTGTCTGTCTGTCCCTATTTATCCCTCTCTCTCTGTCCCTGTAAAAAAAAACAACAAACAAACAAACAGAAAAGTTAAACATATGACCATTGTATGACACTCTGGGTATCTACTCAAGAAACATGAAAACATCTTTTCTCAAAGAGATCTGTGCCAGAATGTTTACAGCAACTTTATTGATAGTTTTCAAAAACAACCAAATCTCCATGAAAGGGAACAGATAAGCAGATACTGATATATTCACACTCTGGATGGCTTCCTAGCAATAAAGATGAATGAACAGCTAATATATATACCAACACAGATGAAGCTCTAAAACATTACATTGTATAAAATAGGATAACACAAGGGTACATACCATATATTCCATTTGTATGAAGTTCAAGAATGGGCAAGACTCACTTGTGGTGACAGAATTCAGGACAGCAGTTATCCTTGGGGCTTAGGATTTACTAAAAGGGGGCATAAGGGAATTTTCAGGCTGATGAAAATCTTTTATGTCTTAAAGTATAATGATAATTACATGGGTGTATTCAGTGATCAAATTTCAACAAACTGTAGACTGCACATAAATTATACCTAAAAAAGAAATAAACTTTTAAATACATAATTTATTCAAGTTGTGTTTGCTTTTTCACAGTGTGATATGTTAGCAATTCAGAAGCTATTTCCTATATCTTCCAGGCTAGAACAATGAGTAAGTTCTTACTGTCTCCTCACATAGCAGAAGAGGCGAGGAAGCTCCCTGGGGTCTTTTATAAGGGCGCTAACCCCATTCATTAGGGCTCCACCCTTATGACCTGACTGCCTCCCAAAGGCCCCACCTCCAAATACCATCACAGTGGGGATTCCATTCAACACATGAATTTATGGGGGAAGATGTGTGTGTGCACACATTCAGTCTATGTCAGGGGCCAATGTTTACTACCTACTTTCAAATTGTCCAGATTATAGCACTTGTACACGATGTATATGTGTGTGTACACACACAGAGAAAGAGGATGACAAAGAAACAAACTGGCGGGACACACAAACCATTGGTGAATCTACGTAAAGTGCACATAGGAGCTCTTTGTACTACTTTTGCAACTTTTCTAAAAGCTTGAAATTATATCAAAATTAAGAATTAATTCTTTTGACTCCATAACTCCTTACATATATTAATAGCAAGAACGAGCCTGACCTGTGGTGGCACAGTGGATAAAGTAACAACCTGGAACACTGAGGTCGCTGGTTCAAAGCCTCGGGCTTGCTTAGTCAAGGCACATATGACAAGCAACCAATGAACAACTAAAGTGAAGCAAACATGAGTTGATACTTCTTGCTCCCTCCTGCGATAAAATCAATTATATATATATATATATATATATATATATATATATATATATATGGCAAGAACTACGTGTGTGTGTGTGTGTGTGTGTGTGTGTGTGTGTGTGTGTGTGTGAAGAACAAAAGCATTTTTACTCCTTTCCTACACTCCAAACCTCATGGGAAATGAAAGGCAAAGATGTGACCTCTGATGAGTCAAAGCTCCATGAACGTATGAAACCTGGATGAAGACAGGAGACCGAGCTGAGCCCCAACACAGGCTCCTCCCACCAGGTTTCCCGGAAATGGAATCTGAGGCAGAGCTGAAAGTACTGGACCTGTCTGACCTGCGGTGGCTCAGTGCATGGAGCATCAACCTGGAAGGCTGAGGTTGCCAGTTCAGAACCCTGGCCTTGCCCAGTGAAGGCACATCCGACAACTAATCAATGAACAACCAAAGTGAAGCAACTCTGAGTTGATACTTCACGCTCCAACTCCCGCTCTCCTTTCTCTGTAAAATAAATAAATAAATAAATAAATAGATAAATAAATAAATAAATAAATAAATAAAAAGAAAGTGCAGAACCTTTATCACAGACTGGAGACCAGCTCCTGTGGGAGGGAGAAAAGGACCCAGAACTGGGCAGAGGAAGGAAAGAGACCTCACTGCTCTGGTGACAAAGGCCTCACTCAGCTCCTCCCATGGGAACGTAGGAGCTGGATGGCCCTTTGGAGACGCCCTGAGTTCAGACCAGGGAGCCGGAACTTCATGTTCCTGCATCAGCCCACCACTGAATGACAGCCAAGGAGGAGGTGTGGGGAGAAGTTACAGAAAAGAGGAGAGGAGGTATAACAAGCCTCAAGAGACACTCCATTCAGAATCAGGGGTGAGGACAGACTTAGAAAGATGCAGATACACTTCTTCTGAGTTAAGCAGGAAAGCAGAGATAAATCATTTATAAGTAGGAAGCAGTAAAGTCAGACGACTCACCCATGGGCATCAGAACACTTAAAATATATTTGAACAGAGACAAAATTCTCAGTCCTGGTTATCTAATGACTTGTGAACACGTGAATTTCTTTCACAAGCTGGAGAAGACACGTAAGAGCCGGCGGGGATGCTGGGCAGACCCCTGACAGTCACTGGAGGAAGAGTGGACTTGTCACAATGCCAGGCCAGGCTCCAGAACCAAACACCAGAAGAGTGAGCCTTGTCGATGCCATGGCCCCATGTGCAAATGGTCTTAGAATCTGGACAAGTCAGTTGCCCCCCGCTTGTCACTTCCACGTCTGCCTTTGAACCTGGACCCAGGAGACTTGTAGCAGCCCCCATGGATGGACAACAGTATTTATGTTCCGTTAAAATATCTTTCTCTCTCACTTGACTGTGTCCTCAGGATTCTCAAAAGTAATTGATTGTATCAGAGCAACTAGCAATGAAAAGTGTGACCGAGATGAACTTAATAATTCAGCTACAAGGACTGCCTGAGATGCCATTCTTCCTGCTTTGTCTTGAAGGCAAGTTTGCAATATGGAGATGGTCCCCCACTCTCGTCCTGAAGAGGGTCCCGCTTCATGCTGCAGGACACCCGACTGGTCTCAAGGAGTTGGGGGTTACTGCCTGTTGTTCACCTTTCATGAGGTGTTTCTCTTACAGTAGCATTTCTCAACCCTGACACTGCTGACACGTGGGCTGGATCGTTCTTTGCAGTGGGAGGGATTCTGTCCATGGTAGGAAGTTTAGCAGCATCTCTGGTTTGTACCAGAAGCACTCTACCCCCCACCCTGCCACCACCACCAGTTGTGACAACCAAAAATGTCTCTAGATAGTTCCAGATGTCCTCTCAGGGCAGAATTGCTTCTGGCTGAGCACCGCTGTCTTAAACTGAAATCTTATAAAAGATTTCAAAATATTTTATAACTGCTACACTTGATAGCTGGTTTGTTGACTCCCAACTCAAGGCTTTTGTGAAAATCTGGGTGAGCTGCATTCCCAGGGTGCACTTTCTCCCGGGGTACCTGCCCATCTCTCTGTATTTGCAAATGACAAGCCCGCATTGATCTGTCCATTCAGAGATTCCATTATCCATTCATATTTTGACGCTGAGATGCTTGCTCAAACCATGTCTGCTGTGTCTAATGGCCTCAGGAATTTAAAAGCTTCCTGCCAGGAGGCATTTCCCAGTATTGACCGTGGTCTTCTAGAAAAAAGTACATTGCTTTTGCCCAAGTATGATTAGGTCTCCCACTCCATCCCAGAACGTCAGGTGTCATCCTGTCCACAGACAAAATGATGGAGCGTTGAGAGTTTGTGTTCATTTGTTTGCCGTTCTACTCCCGCGGAGCCGCTGGCCAGACAGTCCCTTATCTGCTGCCCCAGGACAGAAGCAGCAGCAAGCTGTGGCCTCTGGGTTGAAAACAGTCTAATCTCTACATCCTTCTATCCTGAGTGTCCTTTTCTAAAAGAAATCATTGCAGTACAGTAAGTCCCCGAGTTACAAGCAGCTGACTACGTACACCTGGTACTTATGAATGGAGCACCTTGAGGGCTGTTGGTAATCAGCTGCAGCTGGGCATCAGTAAAAATGGTATCACAGAGTCACTCAACTCCCATGGCAAAGGACTAACCAATGAAGACCTACGGAACTAGAGCAGCAGAGGACAGCAGTTAGGGAAGAACACAGGAACCTAGAAACTCCAGAACTGAAAAAAAGTTTTCTACAAAAGGGTTAGCTGATGTCTTTTATCTCCTTGAAGCAAGAATGACAAAGTTAGAGGAGCAAGATCCTGACACAGAGAGGTTCACCAAAGCTTACCTACAGTTACCGAAGGCCTGAGATGATGAGAAAAGGAAAAGCTCTCTACAAACCTCCCTAAATGCCTACTTCAAGCAACTGAGCCCAGTGGCAGAATCAGACCCTGACTCTCTAATACCAGTCCCATCCTCTCCAACAAGTCCATCATCTTATGCATCATCCGAGATTGTTTAAGGTTGTATTTGAAAATGTTTAAGTATTTATATGCATAGAGAGGCAAAAATAAATACTATGTTAAAGACAAACATCTAAGTTGCATTTAATAGGTCAATGTACCTGTAACTTACATACAAATTTAATTTAAGAAGAAACCTACAGAACCAATCAATCTCATTTGTAACCTGGGGACTGCCTGTTCTTCACTTCAGACGAGTTTTGTGGGTCTAGCCGTGTTTGAAAGTCTGTTGCATTTTGCTATATTAGCACATCTTTTTTTCTTTTCTTGGAATCCTTTTGTAATCTGGAAACGCTTCCGTGGTAGAATCTGGTTCCCTCAGTTCTGCTTAGCGGCGAGGATAGTATCTACGCTGTGTAGCTGCTTTGCCTGTAATACGGAGTGAAATGTGCAAGGGCTCCCCTTTGAGTCAAGTGCTTCTCATTCCATTCTTCTACCCAAACTCCATCACACAACCCGCTTCTCTCAGGTACTTCTGCGTTCTCCAACTCCACCCTGACGCCTCTTCTCCAAGCCCCCAGGATCCTTCCCTACTTGACACCCAGTGCCTCCTCTTTGCCCTGCCCTCTGCCCCTAACCTTGTCACCTCACTGGAGCAAAGTGTGCCTTTCCAGCATCAAACCTGTCTCCGCCACAGACTTCCCAACTTCCTCAAGCTCACTGGTCAGCAAGTGGCAGAGCTAGGATTCTAATCCACAAGCAGTAACTCTAGTCTTTCTCACCGCAAAGGGAAAACGATGAAAATAAGGAGCCTGTCTGTGGCAAAGGGAGAGAAAGTCTAGGGAGCAGTTCATGTGGTCTCTCCCCTCCCAGGAATGACACTGACGGCCAAGAGGGAAGGGCTGGGAAGCAGCCGGTCACCTTTGCCAGGACAGGTGGGCTGGGGGAAGAGGCAGCGCTATGATCAGGCTTGGCAGGCCACACTGGTGTGCAGAGCTGCAGGCCATGGGAGTGCGGAGCAGTGTACCCAGAAGCCCACATCGAGCATGGCCCCCCTCGGCCACATGCAGCGGCCTTGAGCTGGGGTGGAGGAAATGGACACTGTGGCAGAAATCTCCAGGCCATTCTGAGATTACAAGTCCACTCTGGCCAACCACCTGTGCCTCCTCCCAGCAATTCTAGGAGCATGTCCATCAACGCAGACCCTTTGTTGACCACCTAATCCCCTTTTGAAAGAAAGCAGCAGAATTATCATAAAAAGAATGTTAACTTATTTTTATCCTACTGTGGACATGCGTCTGGCAATACAATTTTTAAAAATTAATATGCACAAACAAGTAGCCTATGTGCCTTTATTTGCAAGGCTGCTTTGAAATCCATAAATATAGGTCCCTTTTGGTGGTTGAACGTGGTGTTTTTTCTTTAGATATTTAAAAATGTGAGCCTGACTGGAGGTAGCACAGTGGGAAGAGCATCAACTTTAAACACTGAGTTCACTGGTTTGAAACCCAGATGTCACTGGCTTGAGTGCGTGGGATCATCGACACAATCCCAAAGGTCACAATCTTGAGCCCAAAGGTCGCTGGCTTGAGCAAGGGGTCACTGGCTCAGCTTGAGCCTGAGGTCTAGGCACATACAATAAGCAATCAATGTACAACTACAGTGAAGCAACTATGAGTTGATGCTTCTCACGCTCTCTCCCTTCCTGTCAATCTCTCTCAAAATAAAATAAAATAAATAAATTGTTATTTAAAATGTGAGACACTGTGGCCCAAGAACTTTCACACGTAATGTTATTCTTCTAAACGGGTTCATGAAGTTATCTCAGAACTCTTGTTTTCTCACCACTGTGAAAAGCTGCTGTCTACGATGTCTCTGCCCTGTGAAAAATGTGGAGTTTTATTTTAAAATTAGACCCCAGGGTCAATTCAAAGATTATGCCAAGTGCATATTCCAAAAGCACTCCTTCCATCTGACCTGCAGGAACACATCTGTGCTGTGCGCCCCGCCCGCCCCTGACGGTGGCATGTGTCTGATGCCTTTGATTAAAGAGAAGGGTTTGTTAGGATGTCATGCACAATATATCAAAGGAGATCAGGCACCCGTCTTCAAGTCAGATGACAAAAGGAGCAATCGGGAAGGGCATGGCTACGCAGACTCTGCGAAGAGTTGGAGCAGGGGAATGAGTCATAATTTGGAAGTGTTCGTTAGCGGCGGCTTTGGTAATAATCACGCTGGGTCGACAACATTCAGTGAAGCAAAGTGATTTCCCAAACATCCAGCTGTCCTGAGCCCCGAATTTCAGCCCGCTGAAGAACCAGCATGGCAAGGGGATTCCACAACATTTGGCAATCATTTTCTAACCGGGTGTGTCAGCTGTTCTGTCCATGGGTCTAGATTAAGAATGCGCCTTACCTTTAATCAAAGCATGATGAAAAGCTTTGTTTCTGAGTAGCGAGGCTGCCCAAGAACATCATTTCCCTTAAAAAAAAAATAAAATAAAAATATGGGCTCTGGCCAGTTAGCTCAGTTGGTTAAGAGCATCATCCCAAAACGACAAGGTTTCAGGTTCGATCCCTGGTCAGGGCACACATGAGAAGCAACCAAAGAATGCACAACTGAATGGAACAACAAATGAATGCTTCCTTTTCCCCTCCTCCTCTCTCCCTTCCTCTTTCTGTCTCTCTAAAAAAAATCAATCAATAAATTTAAAACAAAAATTAAGTCCTGGCCAGATACCTCAGTGGGTTGGAACATTGTCTTGAAACACAGAGGTTGCTGATCAATCCCTGGTCAGGGCACATACAGAAACAACTCAATGTTCCACTCTCTCTCCCTTCCTCTTTCTTTAAAACACACACACACACACACACACACACACACACACAC
Organism: Rhynchonycteris naso; assembly: GCA_037038555.1. Lineage (NCBI taxonomy): Eukaryota > Metazoa > Chordata > Mammalia > Chiroptera > Emballonuridae > Rhynchonycteris > Rhynchonycteris naso. The sequence continues at coordinate 226,198,260 of CM072999.1, forward strand.
ACACAGCAGGTACTTTGTAAACTGTTTCTGGTTTATACTCATTCTCCAAACGATATTTATTAAGTGTCACGTCTGTGTCACGCTTGGTGCTGGGAGCTAGGATAAAACAGGGAATGGGAAGGGTCGGTCCCCTGGGAATTTGGGTTAATTGCAATAGGTGTGGTTTAGGGAGAGCTTTTCTCTTGGCCTTCGGGGTCGTGAGTCTCTTATAATGCTGCAGATACTTCCCCCGGTGAAGACCATGTCCGCTCTGCTTTCCGGTGTGCCACCCTCTAGCAGCGGCCCAGACAGAGGGGCCGAGTGCCTGGGGCCCACCGAGGCTCCCGCTCCCCTTCACAGCTGAGGCTGAGGCAGGTTTCATGTTCTCTGTTCCGTGTGGCTCCCTCCCATCCCCAGGCAGAGACGCACAGTGTGGCCGAGCCTGAGGAGCTGGGCAGCAGAACACCGGTCCAGAGTGAAAGTCCCACCTGTGCACAGAGATGAGAGATTTTAGCTGTTTCCTTCATCTGAGCCCTGGAAGCTTCTGTGAAGAGGCTTGTCTTCCCCACCCCCCTCCCTGATCGCAGCGGTGGCCAGAGGGCAAGCTGCGTCCAGGTGAGTCCTTCGGGCAAGCAGTGAGCTGGGCTGTTGTGGGGAGGGCTGCCCAGGATGGTCTCACTTAGGGCTGTTTTACAAGCAAAGGCCCAGAGACCAGCTGCTAATCCCCCCACTGGAGCGGTAATCAGTGCCAACTCATCCCAGGTTCTGACATGTGCTCGATTCTATCCTGAGTTCCTGGAGCTGGGGGCGACATTTTCTATTTGCATAGCTTCACGAACATTTCATAGAATCAGGAGAAAGGAAGCCTGGGTGCTCTTACTTTCCTCTGCCAATTTCTACCTAAGTCAAGGGGCTCCCTTTAAAGAAAAAGTGAAATCAATATTGATGAAAAGCGCTTCTGAACAATTTAAAGAGTGCCTACTTTAGAACAAAAGCCAAAATTATGTCAAATGGCCAAAAGTTAGAAGTAGTCCCTATAAATAAAGGAACAAAACAGGGAGTCTGTATGTCCTCTCTTCATTCTTTGCTTTAAACGCTGCTTTCCCCAGCTTTCCGGAAACATGCATGATGAACATGGAAACGGTACGTGTTTACATGCATCAGGCCATCATGTTGTACACCTTTCACTGACAGTGCTCTGTGTCCATCGCATTGCAATAGAGTCGGAAACCACTGTCTATATGTGGGTTTCCTAAATAGATTTCATTCTTTTCTTTCTTTCTCCAATAATTATCAGTCACTTATTATGTGGAAATGAATGAAGCCCCACCAAATGAAAAGAAGCACAGGCTACTGATTCTGAACTTGTGTAGTAAGGGAGTCAGAACCATCACCTGCATTTGGCAGAGACTCAAAGGCAGGTGGCGCGTGGGGAGGCTTCCAGTGGACAAAGGGAAGGCTCAGGTGTGGCCTGATGTCAGGGGGCTGGAGGTCTAAGGAGCTGGAGGTGGGCTGGTTACAAGGGGAGCGTTCTGCCTGCTGGGTTAGGGTCATGTATCTGGCTTTCTCTGATTGGTCCTAAGTGGAAAACAAGGACAAAAGTTAGGGTAGTTGTGAGTTACCATGCAGTCCTGGACATGGGAGGCCAGCTCTTACAGTTACTGTTTAGCTTCCTGCCTTGTTGCTAGAGAAAGCACTCTGGCTTCCTGCAGGTCTGACTTGGGGCAGCCCGTCTTCCTCTGTTCATCATTGCAGATAAAAGGGTTGGCTTCCTAGCAGGTGCTGCAGGTTGTGGATCAGAGTTTTACTTTGATGTGTGGTCTCACCATTGTCCATTTGTACATTCAGTCTTTCAACCCTGTCGCAGATGCTAGGTGTGGGGATACAAAAATCATACAAATGATGTCTGCTCTCGAGGAGTTTACTGTCCAAAAGTTACCATTCGTTTCAGTTTAGGAAGTTTCTCCTAATGTAGTAAGATGTGAAAAACAACGAGGAGTTAAGATTGGAATAAAAGTTTAGCTGTATCATTATTTTCAGGTGGCTGAATCATGTTCTTTGGCATTAGCAGTTGTGGTAAGGCATACTTTTAGGCCAGTGGGTGGATATTTGTGGCAAGAAGTAGCTTATTTTGGCCCTGGCCAGCTGGCTCAATGGATAGAACATTGATCGGCCTGGCATGTGAACATCCCGGGTTCAATCCCCAGTCAGGGCACACAGGAAAAGCAACCTATCTGCTTCTCTCCCTCTCTCTCTCCTTTACCACCTTCTCTCTCTCTTCCCCTCTTGCATCCAGTGGCCTAGCTGGTTTGACCATTGGTCCTAGGCACTGAGGATAGCTTGGTTGGTCCAAGCACATCAGCCTCAGGTGCCAAAAACAGCTCAGTACTTGAGCATCGGCCCCAAACGGGGTTGCGGTTGGATCCTAGTTGGGGCGCAAGCGGGAGTCTGTCTATCTCTCCTCCTCTCACTTAAAAAGAAAACTAGCTTATTTTGTCACCGAAGTTAATAGTTCTCATCATATAACAAAGACATCCCCCTCATATGATGCATACAAGGCCAAATGAGACCTGACTCTCAGCGGTCACATAATCGCTAGGTACACTACAATCCCCATCGCACTGAACCGACCCTGGGAGAGAGGCTCCATCTCCAACACAGGCACAGCAAGACATGGCACGTCCTAAAGGGCAGCTGGCCTGGCACCAGGAACCAGCTTTATCCTAAGACAAATGTCTGAGACACCTTCTCCACTCTCTCTCTTTTGGAATGCCATTAATGTGCCTCTTGGTCAAGGCTGCTGGTCCAAGACAGCCCAAGAGTGGTCAGGCCATGAGGAAGGTGTGGCAGGGAACGAGGACAGTTACGTCTTGTTTCCTCCTCTTCCCTAAACATTCACTGTCTCACCCCTTTCTCTGCTCAGAAGAAAGAATGGCCATCCCTGAGGAGAGGCATGGGACCTGTGTGTGAGGCATCGGACAGCAGAGATGAGATCAGATTCCTGCGGCAGCCCAAGTCTCAGACAGGAAGGGACAGTGTGGCAGCTGACCTGCGGCAAGAGGAGCCACTCCCACAGCGATGCGCTCTCATCCCTTAGATGACAGCTGGGGAAACTTTTTCCGGGCATGTTGGGGAGAACGTCGTGATATCCTCAACACCCAGTCCTCACCCTGCCTCCCCTCTGTAGCAGCCATATGATCAGCCCATAGCATTTTCCAATAAGCACGTGATACAATTCAGGTCTCTGGACCATAAGGTGAGGCACTTCTGAAAAATAAAAAATGCTTGCTCACCTTTCTAAGAGCACTTTAGGAGAAGACACGCTCCCCTCTTCTGGTTGGTGTGGCGTTTATACATGAAGTCAGGTAGGGCTGCAGCCATTTTTCCACTATGCAGAAGACTAGTTTTAGGATTAAATTTTCAGAGAGGATAAGGTCAGAACATAGGGAGAGCAAGAAAAACCATTCTTTATTTTCTCACTAAGCCACTGAATCTAACTAGCCCTGAAACTTACCTTCTGGTCTTCAATACAAGAAGCAATATATCCCTTTATTGTTTGAGTTATTTTGAATTGGGTTTTCTGTTTCTTGACCTTGACTACCACTTACACAGAGGTTAGTTCCTTTTCTAGAAGAGATACAGGCCCAGTTGACTTCTAAGACTATTTCATACCTCCAGATATTTCACAGACAAGACAAACATACCCATCAAAGGCCACTGCTAAGCAAACATCTTACTTATTCAACTCTAAGTTCAAGAAGCTAACATGGATACTTAGACTCAGTGGCATTAGGAATGCTTCCTCTTCAAATAAATATGGACGCACAACAGGCTGCGTGGCATCTTGGGACAGACAAAGGAGGGAAGAGTCTTGGCTGAGGCCTGTGATAATCAATACTCAACAATACCCTTAACTTGCCCAGTCAATATTAGACAGTTGTCATAGTAATGCCTCATTTGCTTATAAATTTGGGAGGTTCTGGAAGCAGCAGAGCCCTGCTGTTTCTCAGACACATCAGCAAAACAGTCATCAATGATGATTAAGATCTCAGGAAGCCTGTGACCTCCCCTTTTCCTTAAAAATCCCTTTACCCTGGTCGGTTGGCTCATTGGTAAAGCATTGGCCAGGCATGTGGATGTCCTGGGTTTGATTCCCTATCAGGGTACACAGGAGAAGCGACCATCTGCTTCTTTACCCCTCCCCCTTTCTCTCTCTCTCTTTCTCTTCTCCTCCAACAGTCATGACTTGATTGGTTAGAGCATATCAACCTCAGGCACTGAGAATGGTTCCATGCAGCCTCTGCCTCAGGCACTAAAAATAGCTCGGTTGTGAGCATCACCCCACAGGGCCAGAGCATGAGCCCCAAACGGGGGTTGCCTGGTGGATCTCAATTGGGGCACATGCAGGAGTCTATCTCTCTGTCTCCCCTACTCCCACTTGGAAAAGAAGGGGAAAAAAACCCTTCAGATATCTCTCCACTTCTATAGGCCACCTCCCACCATGTGCATTTTGCACACCAAGGTCCTCCCCAGAGCCTGGCAGCAGAGTGAAAAAAAATATAAGCTCTGGGATCCAAGATAACCATTTGTAAAAGAAAAAAGACAAGCAAAGACATGGCCATCCACACAGAGATTCCCCTGCCGCCTTGGTTCTTATATTTTTTCTGGCTGAGAGGATGAGGCAAATCCTGAGCCTGAATTTGAATCAAGTGTGCCTGTGAAGGTTCCAGAAATGCCGGGTCATGTTTGCTTCAGAGAATGGACAGAGAAGGAGGGGGGTGTTTCTCTTCCAAGGAGGAATTAGGGGGTTGTAGGAATCCTGGGCAGTCAGTCACATCAGTCACCACAGGGGAGGCGTCAGGATAACATCAGTAAACGTGGTACTGCCCAAGTCCACACTTGCAAGCAGGTACGAGGGTGGGGAGCTCAGGTTGGGGGTGCTTCTGCAGGGAGCTGAGCAGAGGAGCTGCCCCGCCTCAGCCCTCGTCTTCCTCACCCGTCCCCTCCGGAATGTGTGGCCTAGCGGGCTGCTCAGCACACCGTGAAAGCCTCAGAAATGCCACCATTGCTGCTGTCATGTGTCTGCCCTTGCCAGCCGTACCGACACAAAGCCTTTCTCAGGATCACCAAGCATCTCCTTCCACACGGATGCACCCTTGACACCTGTCAGTCATCCTCAACAGCCTACAATCCCCCCCCCCATAGACAGTAAATCACCAAAACGCAGACTTGCAAAAGGGCCCAAAGACAATGGTGTGAACATCTCCCCCCACAACTCTCAAGGTTTCAGCGCTATTCCCACCCCACCTCAACCTGGTGGTTCTGATGAAAGAAACCTGTGGTTGGTCCCTGGTCTCATCAGCCTCACATCAGGGCCATGTCTGTTGTGGCCAGAGGAGTGGTGGCCCCAATGTCAGCCCCATCTCTGCTGTAAGAGCTCTTGGATCCTATGGACACCTGCTGAGGACCAAGTGGCACGGGAAGGGTCTTTCTACAGCTTCAGTGTCTCCCCCTAATCCCACCAACGTGAGTCTGGACTCTGTACTAATGTGAAATCTGGAATGTTTGCCAGAGATAAAGTCTCAAGTCTCGAGTTCCTATATCTGTGGAGCTGCCCAGGGATGGGCAGAAGCATGGGAAAGGCTGAGTTTCTGAGTGGTGCTCATGGACGCCGTGGCTGTGTTTGAAATTGTGCGTGGCTTGGAGATCAGCTTCAAGGGTAACGCTGTAGCCTGGGACTGAGGGCACAAGGCTTCCCAAGCAAGCCCCCTTCACCTCCCGAGCAAGAATGGGTGACAGGAGTGGGCACTGAGCCTTGTGTTCAAGATGTCTCCACCTGCATTTCGTTAGGGGAGTTGATTTAGTACCACAAAGCCTTAAATGGAGAAAATACTCTCAACATGTGTCCTACAGTTGAGGGGAGTGGGGGGAAGGGCAATCGATAAATAATGCTCCTTTTATTCTCTCCAAATATGGAACCAATTGATACATATAAGACATGTGAAACAGATGTAACGGCTGTCTCCTAACACCCTCACCCCTCCTCAAGTTGGTACTGTCCACTCTCACAGACTGATGTTCCTTGCCTCTGGAACGTTTCTGCGCATGTGGTGTTGTGTTTGCAGGTGGGTTGCTTCGATCTGTCTCTGTCAGTCCCGAGAAGACTATCAGCTTCGGTGTGTTGGGGACTGTGTCCAGGTTTGCCTTCAGAGGTCTCCCCAGCACAGTGGCCAGCACAGACAGGAACTCAGATGTATGTGGAACAGTCAAATAAATAAAGAAGTAGATTATTTTTGTGCCATGCCAGAGCACGAAGGTTCAAACCAAGGTCACGCACTCTCTTCACCTATGAGGACATAGCAACCCTGCCAAGATTCCCACAGGGGAATGGCCGGGCCTTTGGCTCCTGGCACTGCCGGGAGTCAAGTCCGCCTCTCAGCCATTATTGGTAGTGTGACCGAAGCCCAATGACATTACTTGGCCTCCGTTTCTTTTCCTGTTACCTGAGGATCAGAGCAGGACCCACTCTGCAGAGCTGTGGTGAGGATGGACCACACGTGCAGTGGTGCCGGGCACCGAGGAAGCTCTCGGGAAACATTGGTGACTCTGTTCCTCAAGGAGGGAGGTTGGTAGGTGGCAGAGACTGAGAAAGAGCCACTAGAACTTGTATGTTTTCCTTAGGTGACGAAGACAGGGCAGAGGGTAGAGGAGAAGGAGGAGAACGGAAGCTGACAGGATTTCAGGGGCTCAGATGTGTTAAGAGACTGGGAATCCAGAGCAGGACCAAGCAGCAGAATGAGTGACTGCCCCCACGGCTCTCAGCGCCAGAGAGGAGGAGCCAGGGCCAGGGTTTCATGGAGTGGCAATCTCAGAATTAAAAACACGGCAGAGGTGCGTGACCGGTGGTGGCTCAGTGGATAAAGCACCAACCGGGAACACTGAGGTCATTGGTTCAAAACCCTGGGCTTGCCTGGTCAAGGCACATGTGGGAGTTGATGCTTCCTGCTCCTCCCCCCTTCTTTCTCTCTCTCTTCTTTCTTTTTCTCTCTCCTCTCTAAAATGAATAAATAAAATCTTTTAAAACTTTTTACATAAAAATAAAAACACGGCAGAGGCCATTTGCACCAACATGGATGGGCCATGAGGATATTATGCTCAGTGAAACAAATCAGACAGAGAAAGACAAATACCATGTGATTTCACTTATACTATGTGGAATCTAAAAAATAAAATAAGCCAAACAGAAACAAACCTACAGATACAGAGAACAGACTAATGGTCACCAGACAGGAGAGGATTTGGGCTAAAAAAAGGTGAAAGGGATTAAGAAGTACAAATTGCCAGTTATAAAAATACTCACAGGGTTGTAAAGTACAGCACAGGGAATTTAGTCAATAATGTAATAACTATGTATGGTGCTGGGGGGATTAGACTTATTGGGGTGATTGCTTCATAAGGTATATAAATGTCTAATCACTATGTTGTACACCTGAAACTAATATAATACTGAACGTCAACTCTAATTGAAAAATGAATTTTTAAAAAACTGGGCAGAGGCAGGATCTTGGCAAGGAACAGAATTTGGGATGTGTAAAATTTGGTGTATGATAAAGGTGACATTTCAAATAAGAAAGTAAAAGATTATTATTTAATAATCTTTTAACAATAGTGGGACTATCGGGTAACTCTTTTGGGGAAAGATAAACTTACATGTTTGCCTACTATTCCATATCAAAACAAATTATAAATAAGTTAGAATTGAAGGTAGAAGAAAACAAAATAAATTATAAGTGATAATTTATATGACCTTGGTACGGAGTAGGCTTTTCCAAGCACAACAAACAAATCAGAAACCATAAATAAATGATTAATATGACTAGAGAAAATGAAAAGCCTCTATGGGCCAAAAACATGTGAAAACACATGTGGCTAAAACTGGGGGGAAATTTTTGCAACACTAATCAGCAAAAAGGATTTGTAACTTCAATATATAAAGCGTCCTTTTCAATCCCTAAGAGATGAAGGCATTAATAGAGCAAGGACGAAGGAATTCACTAAAGAAGAAATGAAAATTATTAATAAGCATATGAACATCAAGAAAATATTAGCCGTGGTTGGTTGGTTCAGTGGTAGGACATCGGCCTGGCATGTGGAAGTCCCAGGTACAATTCCCAGTCAGGGATCACAGGAGAAATGACCATCTGCTTTTACACCCCCTCCCCCTCCCCCTTCTCTCTCTCTCTTCCCCTCGCACAGCCATGACTCAGGCACTGAGCATGGCTCTATGGCCTCTGCCTCAGGTGATAAAAAATAGCTCTCAGTTGCTGAGCAAGGGAGCAACAGCCCAGATGGGCAGAGTATTGGCCCATAGGGGACTTGCCAGGTAGATCCCAGTTGTAGCACATGCAGGAGTCTGTCTCTTTGCTTCCTTTGCTTTTACTTTAAAAAAAAAAAAAAGAGGAAAGAAGGAAAGGAGGGAGGGAGGGAGGGAGGGGAGAAAGAGAGAGAGGAAGAAAGAAAGAAAGAAAGAAAGAAAGAAAGAAAGAAAGAAAGAAAGAAAGAAAGAAAGAAAGAAAGAAAGAAAGAAAAAGAAAAAAGAAAGAAAGAAAGGAAATGAAGGAAGGGAGGGAAGGAGGAAGGGAGGGAAGGAGGGAGGGAAGGAAGAAGGGAGGGAGGGAGGGAGGGAGGGAGGGAGGAAGGGAAGGGAAGGAAGGAAGGAAGGAAGGAAGAAATTAAAGAAAGAAAATATTAAGCAAAACTATCATAGTTAAACCTTTGGAGAAAAGATAGAGTGCTTGATCAATGATGTTGGGGGAAATGGCTGAACTTTTTAAAAAATTTAATTAGGTCCTTACTTTTGTCAGACATGCAAGAGGAATTAAAGATTTAAATGTTAATGAGGCCCTGGCCCGTTAGCTCTGGCAGTTATAGGGTCACCCAGAAAAGCCAAGATTGAGGGTTCGATTCCTGGTCAGGGCTCATACAGGAAGCAACCAATGAATGCACAGCTGAGTGGAACAACAAATGAATGCTTCTCTCTTACTCTCTCTCCTTCTTCCTCTTTCTGTCTTTCAAAATAAGTCAATAAAAAATAATAATAGCCTGATCAAGTGGTGGCACAGTGGATAGAGAATTGACCTGGGACACTGAAGACCCAAGTTCAAAACCCTGAGGTTGCCAGCTTAAGTGCAGGCTCACCAGATTGAACTGAGGGTCACCGGCTTGAATGTGGGATCATAGACATGACCCCATGGTCGCTGGATTGAGCCCAAACACTGATGGCTTGAGTCCAAGATCACTGGCTTGAGCAAGGGGTAATTGACTCAGCTGAAGCCTCCCCCACTCTGCATCAAGGTACGTATGAGAAAGCAATCAATGAATAACTAAGGTGCTGTAACTATGAGTTGATGTTCTCATCTCTCTCCCTTCCTGTCTATCTTTTTCTCTCACTAGATAATAAAAATAATAATAATAAATGAGAAAATTTTGGAGGGAAATAAAAAATTTTGTTTTTATATTTCTGATAAGAAAAAAACCTTTTTCTTTTCCTTTTAGTAAGAGGAGGGGAGTCAGAGAGACAGACTCCTGCATGCACCCTGACCAGGCCCGACCGGGATCTGCTGGATAAGCCCATTAGGAGGCGATGCTCTGCCTATCTGGGGCGTTGCTCTGTTGCAACCAGAGCCATTTCTTAGCACCTGAGGTGGAGGCCATGGAGCCATCCTCAGCACCTGAGGTCAACTCGGCCAATCAAGCCATGACTGACGGAGGGGAAGAGAGAGAAAGAGAGAGAAAAGGGGGTGGTGGAGAAGCACATAGTCACCTCTCCTGTGTGCCCTGATGGAAATTGAACCCAGGACTTCTACACGCTGGGCTGACGCTCCACCACTGAGCCAACTGGCCAGGGCCAAGAAACTTTATGTAACATCAAGGTTCATAATTTTGACTACATAACTTAAAACTCCTATAAGGAAAAAAAAATAAAAAGTTTAAAGATAAACAGTAATGAAATCTTCATTATGTGAAAACAAGGGGCTAATACTGTTATATAAAAAACTCCTGAAAATTAATGATAAAAAGCTGAACACACCAAGTAGAAAATGCCCATTGTCTGGTACATAGTAAGTTTCAATAAAATAAACAAATTGGCCCTGACTGGTTGGTTCAGTGGTTGAGCGTCAGCCCAGTATGTAAAAGTCCTGGGTTTGATTCCCAGTTAGGGCACACAGGAGAAGCGACCATCTACTTCTCCACCCTTCCCTCTTTCTTTTCTCTCTGTCCCTCTCTTCCCCTCCTGCAGCCAAGGCTCCAGTGGAGCAAAGTTTTCCCAGGCGCTGAGGATGGCTCCTTGGCCTCCGCCTCAGCTGCTAGAATGGCTCCAGTTGCAGCGGAGCAACATTCCCAGATGAGCCAAGCATTGCCCCCTGGTGGGCATGTCGGGTGGATCCCGGTTAGGCACATGCGGGAGTCTATCTGTCGACCTCCCCCTGCTTCTCACTTTGGAAAAAATAAAAATAAAAATAAAGAAAGAAATTATATAAACAGGCAACTTACATAAGCAGAAATGAGGCCCTGGCCGGGTAGTTCAGTTGATTAGAGTGTCATCCCAATACACCCAAGCTGCAGGTTCGATTCCTGGTCAGGGCACATGCAAGAATCAACCAATGAATGCATAAATAAGTAGAACAATAAATTAATGTCTCTCTCTCTCCTCCACTCTTTTTCTCTCTCTAAAATCAATCAATAATTTTTTTTAAATGTGCTCACCATTTGACCAGCAATTATCTTCCTAGGAATTCATTCTAAGAACCTCATTAGGTATGTGTGTATACATTAGTTTATGGGGCTCCTCATTTCAGATTTATTTTATGGCTAACAGTTATAAGCCACCTTAATGTCCAATAGAAGGATCAGTTAAATAACTCTTGGCAGGCCTACAGAAAGGAATGCTGAACTACCATTAAAAAATAATGTAAGAGAACATTTATTGACAGGTGAAAAGATTCATGATATACTTTTAAGTGGATAAAGTAAATTACAAAACTGTGTGTGTAATATATAATGCACGGGGTAGTAACCTCTGGGGATCTGCTCGTGAGTCATTTTGATTCCCCTTTTGTGTGTTCTCTATATTGTCCAGATTCCCTCCATTAACAAACACCGATTTGTAATCAGAAGGCACATGGTGAGTGCCATTTTATTTGGAGATAAACGAGAAGAAATAAAATATCATAGTCTTAAATATTTTTGTTCACTCAGCTCTCTCCCACCTGAAGAGACTGACGGGGACCCACTGTCAATCTCCCTGGGTCCCTGAGAGCCTCACCAAAAGTTCTGAGAGCAGGAAAGGTGTCATGGGTGCTCACCTTCCCAAGTGCCATCTCCTGCCTCGGGTCTGCTGCTATGAAGCCACTTGAGGGCGCCTGTGACACTGTGACGGAAGGGACCTGCCAGCCAGGATGCACAGCCCAGGACACCATCTCCTGGAACTCCAAAAAGCAAGTCATCCTTCCGTGAGGCCGAGCACACCTGCTGTCCTCACACATGGAGCTCAGGGCAGAGTGGGGAGAAGCCCCTCTCTCCCATTCTGGTCGCTTTGACACTTGGGCCCCATTATCCCCAGAATCCTTACATTCCTTCCCCCCAAAAAACTGTCCATATTTGCCTTCAGCCCTTCTCTTAATGAACCTTACAGAGCAGTCCTGCTCCAGTCCCATCAGAACCTACTGTTTCTGAGACCGTTTTATCTTCTCTCCCACTTTCTACCCCAACACACACATGTGCATGCACATACATGCACACACGTGCATACACACACATGCACACATATGGGCTCAAGACCCCTCCCTGCTCCCTTAGCCAGGTAGGATAGAGCTCAAGCCCTAGGAAAACCACACAACTCGTCTGTCCCAGCTGTAACAGTGGACAAAGGTCTATTATGCTCCTATTGTATGAAGGGCATGTTTGACATGGACATGACACCCAGGGACTCCCCCCCACCCGCCCCTGGCTCACGTCTCAGCAGGAAGGTTTGTGTCACTATCGTCTGACCAGGGAGAGACAGACTTTGTGGTGCATACCCACATTCTTAGCCTAAGACTCACTTCCTAATTGCTGCGTGAAGCCTCTCACTTTAAGGAAGCTGTGCACTCCTTAGGGTGTCCCCCAGGGTCCCATGTCCTTAACAGGTCTCAGTTTCCCTGGAGATTCTGTTCCTGTACCAACCCCACCCAGCACTGGGAGAGAGAAACCGAGATGGGACATAGGAGGCCACTGCCCAGGAAAGCTGGCTTGTCTGGTGCAGAGAATGCCCGCTACCCAACATGTCCCCGTGTGGCTTCTCTTCTGCCATTGATGGTGAAACCTGCCCCAGCGCTGAGGAGACCTGGAGGGCAGGGCCTGCTGCTGCCTGGCAGTGAGTGCCAGAGGTATTAAGTGAGTCTGGGAGCCCACAGACAGGCAGAGGGTGGGGACCGTCTTCAGTCAGCATTTAAGGGACAGGAAGTTTCTATTGGTACGATGACCTCATGCTGACAGTGCTGGGAGGGGCACAGAATCCTGTCCCAGGACATGCAAGGCCACCACAGCAGGTCTCCCAGGGGAGCGTGCAGAGGGTCTGAAGCTGTTTGCAGACTCCAGAGCCTGGATCCGCACAGTAAGGCCACCTGGCGTCCAAACCCTTCTGGCACCCCCATATGTTGGGTTTTATGGGTCCTCCTGCAGCTGCCTAGGGAAACCCAGACCCGACATCCCACATGGCTGTAGATTAGCTCCTTCCTCCGCAGCTCAGGTGCATGCACCTGGACGACCCATGCCCTGGACAGTGTCGTGAACATGGGTGGAGGTAAGGTAGGCTTCTTGGGTTAGGAGAGTGTGGACAGAGGGGAGGATTTGGCTTGAGGTAGCAGCCCTGATTCATACGTGCTGCTACCTCAAGACATCGGAGGACCCCAGGCACGTATGGAGAGCCATTGCTCACTCTCAACCCTTGCTGGGACCTGGCTGTTCCCAGTAGCCCCGGGATCCCCTATCAGGACATGTGGATTAGAGAAGAAACCGTGGGGAGGATGACGCCTCATCAGTGGCTTTACGGGAGGTGACTCTTAAGCCTCAGAGTTCATCTGTTCAGTCTTTATTTACGGTTCTTTAGCTGTTTAGCTTAAGCAATGCACATAAAAGATATAACTCTCAGAAGATACTAGAAAGTTTGACAGCAAACACCTGTAGGTGTGGCAGCAATGAGGAAAAGTAAGGAAAGCAAAAGGGACAGGAAACATCAAGGGCCTGGAGCACACGCACAAGGGCCTGGAGCACGCGCACAAGGGCCTGGAGCATGCGCTTGCCCACTCCCCCCACTTCCTGTTTGCTTTACTCACCACCCTGTCTCCTGCAACTACAGTAGCACCTGGCACCTAGAAGACACTGAATAAATGCTTGTTGAATGAATGAATGAAGAAATGAACGATTCAGGGAGGCAAACCCCAAACCTGCCATTGCCTACCTCACTTTCCTGGGAACAGTCCCTGCCATTAATAAAACCCACCAGTGTAGCCTAACCAGACGGTGGCACAGTGGATAGAGCATCGGACTGGGATGCAGAGGACCCATATTCAAAACCTCGAGGTTGCCAGCTTGAGTGCAGGGTCACTGGCTTGAGTGTGGGATCATAGACATGACCCCATGGTCACTGGCTGAGCCCAAAGTTCACTGGCTTGAAGCCCAAGGTCGCTGGCTTGAGCAAGGGATCACTCGCTCTGCTGGAGTCCCCCAGTCAAGGCACATAGAGAAAGCAATCAATGAACAACTAAGGTGCCACAATGAAGAATTGATTCTTCTCATCTCTCTCTCTTACTGCCTGTCTGTTCCCATCTGTCCCTCTCTCTCTCTCTAAAAAAAAGAAAAAACAAAGAACCATTCGTGGCTACTACAATACATGGCTATCACACAATGGGAGTGGCAGGTGTTGGGAGAGGGCACTGAATCCGACAGAATCTCCACCCTCTGGGCACTCCCAGTCCAGTGGAGAAAACAGACAAGAAAAGAGGCAGATGCCATCCGCAGGGTGCTGTGTGGGGAGAGGAGGTGTGTGCATGCACAAGAGGACACAGGTGACAGGGGCTGGGTGAGCCCAGGAACATTTCACAGCGCTCTGGAGCAGGCCTTGGCGAGTTCCAGACAGATCTGGGCTTGAATCCCAGCCCCACCCTGGTGTGACTGGAGTGAGTTATGTAGACTATGCTTTCATTTCTCATCTACCAAATAGACGTGATGCCATTCGCCTAGTTTTGTGAGAGTGAGGTGGAGATAACGTGTGTTGCATGCTCGACCCGGGTCCAGACACATGATTGCTCGTGACGCTGTGCCACACTAATGCCAAAGAGGCTCAGTGCTAGGTGGGACCTGGCTATTCAATGTGGGACTTAATAGATCCCTGGTTTAAATCGTTAAATTCTCACCATAACATGCAAAGCAGCGACAGATTGTTTTTAACCAGTCACTTTTCCTCACTCTTCTTCTCGGAACCTTCCCAGAATCACCCAGCTCTGAGCCTGAGGAGTCGCCTGCTGTGACTTCATCCTTGTGCTAACAGAGGGTGCAAAAGGTGCTCTTAAGATACAGGTGGACCTGGGCTGAGTGCCAGCTCTGACACCCCTGAGGTATCCTTGCAAATCACCCCACCCCCAGGCCATTACCCCAGCCCTGCAGTGGGCAGATTAAATGAGATGCCATCTGCCAGGCCTTCCACAGGGTGCTAAGGGGCCGGGATACTCTACAGGATGGAAGGGACTCAGCTGGAGCTGAGGACCACACACGTGGCAGGCCCGGGCGTGATCCTGCCCCGTGCCTGCATGCAGGGCAGACATGTGGTTCTGTGAGGTGAGCAGCCGGCAGCCCCTCTCTGCTGACTCTCTGTGTGGTTTGGGAAGGGGTGAGGCAGATGAAGAGACTGGGGGGGTCAGGGTGGTGAGGGCTCTGCCTTTAGTGACTGAAGAAACTACACCTCGATTAGAAAGAGAAGTCTGGAATGTGAAGAGGTCAGGAACTTTGGGGAGAAAGCAGTCGTGTCATTTTGGAATTTATACAGTTGAAGTAAGGGCAGCCTAGGTCGAGTCAGGCAGGGTGAGGGGGACGCCCAACATGACCACTGGTCAGCTGGGGGACACTGTAGAGCAGCTTCAAGGAGAATGGCAAGTAGCACCCACCCCAGGATTACCACCAGGGCAAGCAGGCAAGGCAGTAGTGCAGTAACATCCCAGCCAGGCCACGGGAGGTCATGAATCACTGGGTCAGGAAAGCAGATGCCAAATACTTAGGAGAAGACATAGTTTTAACCACAGAAAGTTTAACCACGGGAGGTTAAAGCTTTGTCTTCAGAAGGAAGGCGGTCATCAGTTCACCAGAGAAAAATCTGATAGCGTTCATTTCCCCTTGATTACCAACCTCCTCTGCAAAGCCACCCTATCCCCCTTCCCTTGTTCAGCTGGGGGGTGGGGGCTTCTTCAGCGTCTACACTGGCTGCCTACGCACCTAACTCCTTCTCCCCCAGCTCTGAGCTGCCCACCCCCTCCACCAGGCTGCCCTTTGCCCAGGTCACACAGGGACCCTCCAATGACTCTGTTCAGCAACTACCCATAGTTCCCAACTTCCCGGCCTAGGAAGCATTTCCATCCAGTTCAGAAAACATCAATCATACACCTGCTCTGTTTGGGACACAGAACAAAAACTAGGGTGACTGTGAAATAGCCAACCATGTCCTCTTTTTTTTTAATTCTCTTTTTTCTACAGTACTTTTCTTTTTTCCTCCTGGATTGTTTTCTGACTGATCTTCCCAATCGTGTTAAATGAGGTTTCTTCTTGACTCCCTTCTCATCCCAGGTGACGGGCTCTCCCCCCGCTCCAGAGAGAATGATCAAATCCAGGCCAAATTTTCTTCTCACTAGTGATCCTCACTTCCTGCTTCCTGCTTTTTTTTCCTTTATGTTATTCCTCTAGCAGGATTCAGGGGACAGATAGACAGGAAGGGAGAGATGAGAAGCATCAACTCATAGTTGCAGCACCTTAGTTGTTCATTGATTGCTTTCTCATATGTGCTTTGACTGGGGGACTCCAGCCAAGCCAGTGACCCCTTGCTCAAGCCAGTGACCTTGGGTCATGTCTATGATCCCACACTCAGGCCAGCGACCCCACACTCAAGCTGATGACCTCGGGGTTTTGAACCTGGGTCCTCTGAGTCCCAGGCCAATGCTCTATCCATTGAGCAACTGCCTGGTCAGATCCAGTGAGAATTTTCAACTAAGACTCCCCTCCACCTCAGACCCAAAGCAGATCTGTTTCATGGTCCTGGGAGTCCTCTCGCTTCTCATCAGCTCCCTCCCATCAAGCGTTCTCACTTCTGGCCTCACTGCCTAGAACACACTTTCCGCCCTCTTAGTCTGGTTCCCATTGCTCATATCTCAGAACCCCAAGTTGCGCTTTCAGAAATGCAGACTTCTTGGAACCCACGTTAGACATCCTGAATCAGAATCTAAGCGGAGGGGATCCTGGAATTGGACATTTTTATGAAGCTCCCCAGGTGGTTAGGATGCCATCTCAGGTTGAGAAAGAAGAGATTATATTCTAGACATGTTACAGCAATAATTGGCAAGATTGAATGCCTGTGGATACGGAATGTGTGGCAGAGGGAAGAAAGAAGAACCCTCTGGCAGCTGAACCCAGGAGAACTGCGGACCAGCAAGGAAACTACAGGAGCCTCGAACTGATGATATTCATGGGTAAGGCAGTTGATTCAGTTTTTCTACCTTCAGGTGGACATGGTAAGGAGAGCCTAAGAGGAGATGGATAAAAGCATGGCTGAAGTCTACTCTGAAATGCATGGTTTGTTTCAATTCAAATCAATCTTTGATTCTTTTCCTCTGCCTCCTGTTGAAATCCAACTTGTAAACCTAATACAGGATAACACAAATGATCCCGAACTAGATAGGGCTGTGTCCTTGTTGATTAGCAAAAGGGAAAGTATCTGGAGTTAAATAAAAGTGTGAGCTGAAAAAGAAGCTACTCATTAGAGCTCACATTTATCAGCATGTCGCCTCTATTTTCTAAAACAATTATCCTAATTTATGTTTCGAATTGCAAAAGGAATAGTTACCTCTGAACTTCTGCCTCCTACTTGCCAAAAATATTTCATCCTTCTTGGAGTGTTTTTGGAAAAGGGTCTCTCTTATTGGCACACCTGTTTATTTGTATCTTAAAATCACACAGTACAACGTATTGATGCATTCCCTCCCTATGCAATCAATGGCACGATCATTAAAGTGCAAGATCCAACTAAGAGGAAAAGTGTTTCTGAATTGTCATATGAGAAAATTAACCCATGGAAATCGGAACCCAGAAATTCCAGTCTTCGCACGGTCTAGCAATATAGAAAACTAACTGGACCCAACTTTGCAGATCCTAAAGAGAATAAACAAATAGCAACTGACCCACTGACAATCAAGGCCAACATATAGAGTGTTTTTTGTTAACACTTGTATTTTGTGACCCCAAGCATTTATAGATATGGAACTATTTAAATTTGCTGTCACATTCCTTTATGGCCTTAAATCAGCCAAGCCTGGGCTTCTGCCATGACCAGAACCAAATGTTAGTTTTTGAAGGGAAGGGATGCCCTGCTGGAGTGGGGAAGTGTCAGGCAATTCATCAGGGGAAAGGAGGACAAGATGCCAGACAAGCCCTTGATTCTTTAGAGCATGTTAGATGCTTAACCCTTTCCATAAAATAAACAGGGATTTTTTCATTTTTAATATGAAAGAAAAACCAATTCATGCTTTTTGTTTTAATATGAAAAAATATAAACCATTTCTGAATTCATGCTTTCTTCTCAGGGTAAAGAGCATTTGGAGTCCTAAGTTGTAACTTAGCAAGTAGAGCTAGAATAGCTCTTTAGAGAGTTAACAGTCAATGTAATGTCTTCCTCTGCAGGGGACAGTGGGGACTGGAGCACTGAAACCAGGTCAGGGGCAGAACTGGGAGCACTTCCCTGGGCTCCCTGACCCCTCTTCTTGAGTAAGGCCACCATCTGGAGCCTTTCACTTCTGTGCATACTTTTAAACTAAACAAAAACAGTGCTTCTAATTCACGAGGTTGCTAACAGACCCCATCACAATGAACTTGACCACAGGCCCGAATCTTGGAATAAAATATTGATGATACATTTTATCATGTTCAGCCTAAAATTAATTTTTTAAGTTAAAACAATTTTCTAACTGTTGAACAATTTTCGCTTGGGAAGTGTCCATTGTGTATGTGGCTGTGGATATAGGATGTCACAATGAAGGTTGGGTTCAATTAATAAAGACATAAATAAGGAGGACCTTCAATATGTAGGTCCCCTAGAGATGATGGAAGAAGGCAGAGGAATGACATGAAATCAGCCTTCAAGTAGCTCACCAGCTAAGAGAGGAAACAGCCAAATACTGGTAGGGGTGAGAACAGCATAGAGCTCATGGTGTCAGCTGCAGCCAGATGACAAGAGCCCATTTCTTTTTTATTGTTTTTCACTTGTACAAAGCCTATTTATTATAAGAATGAAAATAATTGCCCTGGTCAGATAACTCAGCTGGTTAGAGTATCGTTCCGAAGCACAGAGGTTCCTGGTTCAACCCCAGTCAGGGAGCATAGAAGAACAGATCAATGTTCCTGTCTCTCTCTCCTCTCCTCTCTTGCTAAAAATCAATACATTTTTTTTAATTTAAAAAAAGCCTGACCAGGCGGTGGCGCAGTGGATAGAGCGTCAAACTGGGATGCGGAAGACCCAGGTTCGAGACCCCGAGATCGCCAGCTTGAGCACGGGCCCATCTGGCTTGAGCAAAAGGCTTGCCAGCTTGGACCCAAGGTCGCTGGCTCCAGCAAGGGGTTGCTCAGTCTGCAGAAGGCCCGCGGTCGAGGCACCTGTGAGAAAGCAATCAATGAACAACTATGGTGTCGCAACGACAACAAAAAACTAATGATTGATGCTTTTCACCTCTCTCTGTTTCTGTCTGTCTGTCCCTATCTATCCCTCTCTCTGACTCTCTCTCTGTCCCTGTAAATAAATAAATAAATAAACAAACAAATAAATAAATAAATAAAATAATTAATTGTAAAGGCAGGTCCAGGAAAATCCTACTCTGGCACAGCTAGTGCTCGACTTACAACCACGATTGGTTCCGACAGACCGGTCGTAACACGATTTGGTTGTAAGTTGAGTAGACTATATGTACAGTACTGTGAAATGATATTATAAAAATCTTTAAGTCATATTTTATCATAATTTTCTTTCATTGTTGTTATATATCATAATTTTCTTTGTTCATTTTATGCAATTTGTATCATCTCTACACCATTTTGTTTCTTATTTTTACATTCATCTGGTTTAAGTAAAACACTGCATTACCAGTACAACTGGTTTAATATTTGCAAAACATACAAAATTACAAAATACAGGTGCATACAAAAACTGCTCCAGACGCGGAGCAGTCGTGGCTAGTGATTGTGGTCATAAAGTTGAATGGTCATAAGTTGCATAGGTCGTAAGTCGATCAATACCTGTATATAGTAACTTCCTAATTATAAATATAATAATGGGAGTGAAAACATGTTTTCTTACAACATGTGACAGGTTATAAGAGGATATTTTGGCCCTGGCTGGTTGGCTCAGTGGTAGAGCATCAGCCCAGAATGTGGATGTGCTGCATTCAATTCCAGGTCAGGGCACACAGGAGAAGCAGCCATCTGCTTCTCCACCCCTCCTCTTCCTCTCTCTCTCTCTCTCTCTTTCTCTTCCCCTCCTACAGCCATGGCTCAATTGGTTCGAGCTCATTGGCCCCAAGCACCAGGACCTCATCAGACCCCAGGATGGCACCATGGAGCATGAACCTCAGGCACTAAGAATAGCTCAGTTGCAAGCATGACCCCGGAATGGTAGGGCATCAGCCCCAGGGGGTTGCCAGGTAGATCCTGGTAAGGGTATATGTAGGAGTCTGTCTCTCTGTCTCCCTTCCTCTCACTTGAAAAAGAAGGGAAAAAAGGAGGGATTTTTTTTCACAGAAACATACAATTTATTTATTCATTTTAGAGAGTAGACACAGGGTGAGAGAGAGAGACAGAGAGAGAGAGAGAGAGAGAGAGAGAGAGAGAGAAACGGGGGAGGAGCTAGAAGCATCAACTCCCATATGTGCCTTGACCAGACCAGTGCAGGGTTTTGAACTGGCAACCTCAGTGTTCCCAGGTCGACGCTTTATCCACTGCGCCACCACAGGTCAGGCAGAAACATACAATTTATAACACTAATTTTTATGCTTCACTTTCAGATTTAATATTCACTAGTATATTTGCAGAATTATGGACATGGTACTTAATATTTTTATTTAGCTGAAAATAGAACATAAGAAATTCTTGCTAAGACTAAATGATTGTCTGCTTAGGGCTAAAATATTATTGCTTTTTTTTTTCAATTACAGGTTACTTTCAATATTATCTTGTATTGGTTTCTGGTGTGCAGCAGCATCATGGTCAGACAATCATGTACTTTACACTGTTCCCCCTGCTATTTCCAGTACCCACCTGGCCCCATCCATAGTTATCACAATATTATTCACCATATTCCTTATGCTGTCCCCTGCATCCCTGCAACGATTCTGTAGCTACCAACTTGTACCTCTTAATCCCTTCACCTCTTTCACCCTGTCCCCCAACCCACTCCCTGCTGGCAACCACCCAGCTGGCTGAAGAGCCCATTTCTTGCTAACAAGTGTGCATCCTGCCCCAACTCTGCCTTCGGCATTTCACATCGACACATTGAATTTGACAGATTGAAACTGACAAAAGCTACGCTATCAGGTTCTGGGAGTCAATTGTTAAACACTTGCGTGCTCAACACTGGATAGAAGGGATCACAGAAGAGATGAGCTTTGCTAGAGGAATAGGAGTTAGACAGATATCCTCTAGTGGTGGGGGGGAGCGGGAATCGGGGGAAGAAGAGTATCCAGCCAGAAGGAATACATAATTAAGGGTATCATGTATTTAGAAAATACGCATGATCAGAGGCTCTCAAACTTTAATGTACTCAGTAGCACCTGAAGAGCTTATTGAAACAATTTGTCACCAGGCCATACTCCCAGAGCTTCTGACTGTATTATTTTCTTTTTAATTGATTGCTTTTAGAGAGACAGAGAGAGGAAGCGGGGTGGCGGGGGAGCATTCATTTGTTGTTCCACTTAGTTGTGCATTCATCGGTTTCTTCCCATATGTGCCCAGACTGGGAATAGAACCCGCAACCTTATTGTTTCGGGAAGACACCCAAACTGACTGAGCTAACTGGCCAGGGCCTCGTTTCTAACTTTATAAACCTTGGGTAAGGCCCAAGGAGTTGCATTTTGTAGCAAGTTTTCAGGGGACGCTAATGCTGCTGGTCTGGAATAAAAATAGAATTCCCCCTGCGTGCCACCCCCACCCCCCAAATAGTGTATTTTCTCTAGTTTCTTACTTTGAAAAATGTGGCTGGGTAAAGCAGCAGCTGCAGTATCTAAAAGATTGTTCTGAGAGCTGACTCTCAGGCCACCCTTTCCGAATGTGCGGTTTAACAGGGTCCTTGGGTGATTCTCACGCATGGAAGTCTCGTAAGCATGGCTCGATTTAGCCTATGTGTTCTCAGTTCTGGCCCTGGATTAGAGTCACCGGGGAGCTTTTCAAAAAAACACGTGCCCAGGCCCTGCCTTTAGAGCCCTTGATCTAATTGACTTAGGATCCAGCCTGGGCCTGGGTATAGCATAAAAGCCCCCCCCCCCCAGGGGAGTCTAATGTGTAGTCTGAGCTGCAGACCAATGCTCTAGCCACAACCCTCAGAGAGGAAAGGGTTTCTTGCCAAGGCTGAGCCTATGAGTGTTGGAAAGTTTGAAAGAGCTGCCTAAAAAGCTGCCTAGGCGTCACTGACTGCAGAGAATGTAACTGGGGCAGGGACAGATGGGTTAGTCCCCTCTGTGCCCCACCCTGCTGGCCTGACAACTCGAAGTCCCCTTTTCATGCCTCCCCTGCTTTGGCGTGGCTTTGACCTCCCTTTGCCTTTCCCTGTCTCCCTCAATGATATATAACATTAGTTAGTTACCATAAAAAACACTTTCCCCACGAGCATATCATTTCAGTATGCAAAGTACTTTAACATATGAAATCGTATTAGATCATATGAAAGGAGAGAGTTTAAAAGCCCTCGTATTTATCTAATGAAGTTAATTAGCCTTGATCCATCATTAAAGTAACAGGTGAATTGAATGTTAGGTTTTTCTCTCTCGCAAACAAAACCACTACCAATGACTAACTGTATTTGCAGATGGCTTCTGACTGACCCACCTCCCCCCAAACACACACACCTTGAACTTGACCCTAAACGAAGGAGGGAGTTTCTCACCCTAGTGCATGGGTCGCTTCTATGCAGCGTGTATTCTGAGAGCACTCTTCGCATGTGCACATTAGATCATGTGGTCTTCTGGGATGGTTCGGCCATTCCAAACGGCTTGCCATGTAATAAAAGCCATTAGCCCTGAACTTCAAAAGCATTAGGCTAAGTGAAAAAAGCCAGACACAAAAGACCACCTATTATATGATTCCATTTGTATGAAATGCCCAGAATAAGCAAATCTACAGAGACAGACGGTAGATTAGGGGTAAACCTGGGGCTGGGAAGAGACATAACTGCAGGTAGACACTGAGGGGGTTTGGGGGAGGAGGGGTAATAGAAATGTTCTAAAATTAGATTTTAGCCATGGTTGCACAATTCTATAAATAGACCCCAACCTTTGAATTGTACTGGTAAAATGGATGAATTTCACGGTACGTGAGTTATACTTGAATAAAGCTAATTAAAAAAATAACAAAAGCAAGAGAACATTAGTAGTAAGTATTTATCCACCTTAAAAGAAGCTTTTTGTCCCATCGGTGGACAGGAGGGAGCAAAAAGTTTTAATGCACACTAACTTATTTAAGCAAAGAAAATACGTACTAGCATTGCTGATGGTGTGATGGCATTTTTATTTGCCTTCGGGTACTGTCAGGTTTGGCAAGGCAAGGGAAAGAAAAAAGGGAGGAGAGTTTAGACAGAAAAGAAATAAAAGCTATTTTATGTTGTTAAAAAGAGTTGCCTGGGGAAGCTTCTGGCCCGCGGGGAAGGCAGAGCCTCGGGAAAGGGTTAACCCCGCAGGCTCCTACATCTGGCAGGAGGGAGGGCGTTGGCAGAGCCCTGTCCGCCTGCCCGCCCTCCCGCCGGTACCAGTCTGTACAGGGGAGCTGTCCCGCCTGCTGATTTATCATTCCCTAATGTCACGGGGATGGGATGTTGAAATTGTGGCTAGAATGTGAAATACGAAAAACACGAAGATGATGATTTAGCGTCTGGGGAAGATCAGTGTTAGCCTGGAGAACAGCTTGTAAACGGGAGGCAGCCTTGGCAGTTGCCTGTGGTTTCCAGGACTCGAGGAAAGCGAGCTGGAGGTCTGGGCACCGAGAGTGCTCGTGTGTCAGAGCGGACGGGGCAGAGATGGAATTAATAAGGGCGAAACCACTTTGGGGCTGCGCTAGAGAGAGCGTCTGCCTGCGCCAGGAGGACCAAAGCAAATTTTAATTAAACAGAGACCCGCTGTTGAAGGATAAATAAAACAATGTGGGGTGTAAACAGCTTAAAGCAGTGATTCCAATGACACCTGCGGGCGTCTAGACAGGAGGTGCATCCTGCTAATTTGTAGTCTCAGAGGAGTGCACAGAAGAGGATAACATGACCCCCTCCAGTTTTGCTCATTAAAAAAAATAATAGTAGTTTGAACTGGAAGGGGTTGGAGGTGTTAAATAAGGGAACCGAGGGAGAGAATGATTTTAACAGTTATTCTTGGAGAAATAGGTGAGTTAGCAGAAGAAACACAAAACTCCATTGCGTAACTCTGGCATCACGATATGAGCATGCTACTTTGCGTGATTTTTCTTCCGGGCTGGAGGTTCCATGCCGTGTTGGATTTGGCGTTTCCGTGTGTCAGTCTGGCCCTGTGTGCAGGGGGAAACGCCGTTTCCACATTGCTGGTTATAGAAATAAGCATTGACAACCGTTCCCTCGATGCCTATGGTTTGTTTTAATTACTTCCTGTCATACACAATGTGGATTTCAAGAATTGGCCTCAAGACATGGGTGTGCTCCCCGGTAAGTTAAATAGGACAGCTTGAGGACTACATCTTGAATATTCATTTACTTCATTCATTTATTCATTCACCCAGAAGAAGCACTGCTCCGGGCACTGGACAAAAAATGGGCAAACTGGCCCCTGCCTTCACTGGGCACTCAGTCTGCCCAATGGAGTGACATGGAAAACTGTGTGTTGCAGGGGAAGCAAGAAGATGGAAATATTATTAAGGGGTTCTTTTTCTGTCCGTCAATATTGGGCAATGGGACTTTGTTCCGAAATCAGTACTTCTAATAACGGAAAATAACTCTTCAGAACAAATTTTAAAATTACAAAAGAATTTTGGCTAAAATGTATGGCTTACTCCCCTGTCTTCCTTTATCTCACTGGACCATGCTGACCCTCAAGCATAGCTACCTGGGCACAGGGAGCCAGGAGCCTGGGAGTTGTTTGTTTGATAGTAGTTTTATGTTTCACTCTTTTTTTTAAAACAGTTTATTAATTTTTTTATTTATTGAGTTTAGATAGAGAGGAAGGCAGAGAGAGAAACAAAAATATAGATCTGTTCCTGCACGTGCCATGACTGGGGGTCGAACCCGCAACCTTTGCACATGGGGACAACGCTGTAACCTCACAGTTTTACTCATATTGCTGTGCTACTAGAGCAGGCCTGTCAACTCCCCTAATTGTGTTGCTTCTTCATCTGATGCTGTGTCCTTCACTTTGTGCTATAAGTCAAGTCCCAGGGGCTTTTGCAGCGGAGGCAGTGTGCTCCCGTGGGAACACCCCTACTATGTGATGATCTGGGACTCTTGTCAGGCTCAAGCCTGTGCTTGTTAGAACTATGTCCACAGTCCCCACAACAGCTCTGAGGGAAGCTCTGCAAAGCTCTGCGGGGCTTTAGGGCATGAACCAGACAGCACTGCCTTTGTGAGCCTGTTCGGATGTGCATAGGAGCACCCTCTTTTTCCTTTTTATTCCTTTTTATGCTTGTTTTTGTTTTTAGTCATCATCTGGAAGACCAAGCTTGCCTTAAGCCTTACCTCTAGATGAATGGAGTGTAACTGTGCCTTTTGTGGTAAAATGGATGAATTTCATGGTAAGTAAGTTATACTTCAATATGCTACCAATTGTGCTACCATTTCTGAGAGCAATCTCCCCAAATTTCCAGAATAAGGGCATCAGACACATAGTACTTATCTTGGCATAGACCTATGTTCAGTTCATTTCTCAAACTGGTATCAAGGAACTCAGCAAACATTTGCTAAGGAAGTGTCTGCTCTCTTCCAGGCCCTGAGCGGGTGGCTGGAAATGAAAGCCTATTCCTGTCAGGGTTGGGTCCACCATGACATGCCGCTTGCTATGAGAAAGTCACAACAGAGCCTCCCACCTCCCGCTGGTCGCATTATACTCACTCGTGGATTTGCATGCTTTTCCTAGATAAAGACCTATAAATGCAGATGAAACCCCACTATTCTATGAAAAAAAAGGAAACAGGGTTGCTAGGGTCCCTCTTCTGCACTCTCAGATATGATCATCGGAGTGTTGCTATTGTTTTCTATCATAAACGTAATTCATGCTAACTGTAGAAAGTTCAAAAAATTCAGAAGCATAGAAAAAAGGAAAAACAAATTGGGAGGAGGTGCCCCACTTTAGAGGCGACCCATTTTGGCCTGTCTCCTTCAGTTCATATTCCACAAATGCTGAGACCTTGTGCCAGGCACTGTGCTGGGTGCTGGAGACAGGCCAAGACAATGACTGACACCTTTCCTCATGGCACTCACAACCGAGTGAGAGGGAGACCCCCTGCTGAGTGTGAGGACCAGGAAGTGCATGTGGGGGTGACACCTGTGTTAGGCTTGCTCTTGGGGTTACCAGCTGCAAGCACTTTGCCTGATTTGTGCATGGGTGCATAGCAGCACATGTGTATGGCCTATACAAGGCTATGGGTGCTTGTGCTCCAGAGATTAGGGATTGGGGATGGTGGATTGTCTGCCTGCCACTGTGGGGGCCATTTTGCTGTTTGTTTGCCTGAGAGGTGGTTTCCCCTGCCTGTGTGCTTGTCCGTCCTTGTGAGACTTTATTAAATGGAATGGAATGGCCCAACCCTTTCCGGCTCCATAATTTTTCTACCATCAGCCCCAGTCCAATGTGAACCCGCCCGACCTTGGCCACTGGCATTACAGAGGGGTTTGACCTTTAGGACAGGGTTTTAGAGGAAGAGATGTTTGAACTGTGACCTGCCTTGAAGAACCAAGAGGAGCTGTCCAGGAGAGGGGGCGGGTACAGTTTGGGGAGGCGACAGTGAAATGCTGGGAAGGGTTGTTATTAATCTGCCGTTACAATACTAGGTTCTGCTCTTTTGCTTTTTGTTTTTGGACTTAACATGATAGCGTGAGTATATTTCACATTATGATAAACTGTGTTAATGGATGAGGCATCTTTTACTTCATTAAAAGAAGAGGGAGCTTGTTTTTCTCTCACATTCTCCTCCCCTCGTGGTTCTCCAAGGTCTCTAGATAATGGCAATTGGAAAACTGGGCCGCAGAAAGGTACTCACCTTCTCTTATTCCAATCAGAATTGGACCGTTCACCAGAACTCATCACCTGAAGCCATCGGAACCCCTCCTGGAAGTTCAATCAACAGAGCTTTTGTTCCCTCCTCTAAGGAGCCTACTCTGCATCCAGCATCCAACGAAAGATAAACCCACAGAACCAGTTTCTAGGTGGCACCAGGTCCCTGCTTCCTCCCTCCACTGGCCTCTGAACATTCCCACCTTCCCTCCTCTCCTTGGAAGAAATCTAAGATCAAAACCTTTCATTCAAGAAAAAGCTTTAGAAGACAAAAAAGAATCGCAGTCAAAAGTAATGTAAGAATAAACTTACTCTTTCATCCCTCTTTGAAGAAGCACCCAGTGCTCATTCATTTATTTAGTCATTCATTGTCCAACAAATACTTTGCTGTTAGGTGGTCCTGAGTATAGAGACCAAAACCAACATGGCCCTGGTCGATTGGCTCAGTGGTAGAGGGTTGGCCCAGCGTGTGGAAGTCCCAGGTTCGATTCCCAGCTAGGGCACACAGAAGAAGCACCCATCTACTTCTCCACTCCTCCCCCTCTCCTTCCTCTCTGTCTCTCTTTTCCCCTCCAGCAGCCAAGGCTCCTTTGGAGCAAAGTTGGCCCCAGCACTGAGGATGGCTCCATGGCCTCTGCCTCAGGCACTACAATGGTTCCCGTTGCAACAGAGCAACGCCCCAGATGGGCAGAGCATCGCCCCTAGTGGGCTTGCTGGGTGGATCCCGGTCAGGTGCATGTGGGAGTCTGTCTCTCTGCCTCCCCACTTTTCACTTTAGAAAAATAAAGAAAAAAACCAACATGACCCCTTACTTGCAGACCTTACAGCTGAGGGGGAGTGACCTTCAGCAAATCAACACCAGTTGGCACTTTATGACTGACAGTAGTTAGGTGCTATGAAGAAAAGGCAGGGAAAAGCATGGCAAATGTAAGGAATTGGCAGGAGGCAGGGTGGCCAGAGCACAGTGGGAGAACGGGCAATGCTGTTCAGTGAACAAAGACAGATCCTCCTTTCTTTCCTTTCCCCTGTAACATGGTCATACAGAATCTCAGGAGAGAGTGTTTCTGCCCGTTTGGAAGCCCACAGGCTTGTCCTCAGACTGAGTGGGCTTGGCAGAGGGAAAGGGAAACAGGTCATGTCGCCTTCAATTCATTCAGCATCTAATTTCCTTTGGTCCTGAAGGCCCTGCAGGTCAGTCAGCTGGTTGGGTAGGCAGCCCTCAAGACAACTGGAACACTAGTAGCACACATGAATGGAGAGGTCTGTTTACGTGCATGCCTTTCATGTACAGCTCATTGATTTTCCTTCTGTTGATGGTTCTTCAAAAGTATCTTAAGATGGAATGTTCTCAGGAGCACAGATGTTAATATTAATGCTGCCTCCGACACGCCGATTCTGCGAGAAGGCAGGTTGCCTGTAGACTGCAGTATTGATTTATTCTACCCCACCAAAGCAGTTGGAACTCTTTTGGTTACAAGTGGTAGAAACCCCAACTCAAATTGGCTGAAGTGGAAAGGAAACTTATTGGCTCCTGTAATCGGACAGTCTGGCAGAGGGCTAATTTAGTGCAGGGGAAACCCGTATTGTTTTCTTTATTTTATTTTTTTACAGGGACAGAGAGAGAGAGTCAGAGAGAGAGATAGATAGGAACAGACAGACAGGAACGGAGAGAGGTGAGAAACATCAATCATTAGTTTTTTGTTGCCGTCGCAACATCTTAGTTGTACATTGATTGCTTTCTCACATGTGCCTTGCCCGCGGGCCTTCAGCAGACCAAGCAACCCCTTGCTGGAGCCAGTGACCTTGGGTACAAGCTGGCAAGCTTTTGCTCAAGCCAGATGGGCCCTGCGCTCAAGCTGGCAACCTCGGGGTCTCGAACTTGGGTCTTCCGCATCCCAGTCTGACGCTCTATCCACTGCGCCACCGCCTGGTCACCGCCCGTATTGTTTATTTTAAGTGCAAGGAGGGGAGATAGACTTCTGCATGTTCCCTGACTGGATCCACCCAGCAACCCTGTCCGGGGTCGGTGCTTGAATCAACCACTGAGCTATCCCCCAGTGCCTGGGCCTACGCTCGAACCAATCGAGTCACTGGCTATAAGAAGGGAGAGAGGGAGGGGAAGAGAAGAAGATTCTGTGTACCCTGACCAGAATCAAACCCAGGACGTCTGCATGCCAGGCCTACGCTCTAGCCATTGAGCAAGTGGGCCAGGGCCCAACCATCAGGGAACGTGCAGATACTTCAGTACTTTCAGCCTTTTGTGTAGTGCATTTTCACCAACGAAATAAAAGTTGTTTTTGCATCTCATTTGCATAATCGAACAACTTTCTTTGACTTGTTTTTCTGATGTTCTTGTTAAATAAAAAAGAATCAAATGCTTCTTTTTTTTATTGCTTCTTATTCATTTTGAAATACCCCCTAATTTTTGTGGGCAGTGTGTTAGTATTTAGCACAGCTCTGTTCTTCCTTGTTTTGGTTTGTTGTCAGATAGCATCTCCCCTCTGGAGCAGCTCAGCTTTAAATCTCACAGTGAAAAGGGGTCAAGACCACCAGTGCCCACCCTGGGAGCTGGGAGGGGGAGGACCTGCTCAAAGTACACAGGCTGGGAATGCAAGAGGCACTGCCCCACAGACAAAGCAAGGTGCTGGAGGGGCTTTTTAATAGAAAAAAACGGTAGACAGATCTGAGAATCTGACTCTTCCCATATCACTGCACCCCAAACCTCACATTTGATAGGACCCATGTATGTGATTGGATGGGCGAGAAGCTGGCAGAATGGAGGGGCTTGGGGAAGCCATCTGGTTTGATCCTCTCTCTTTTGGCAGGATCAAATCCAGATCTTTCCAGGCGAATGGAAATGTGTAAATGTTTCCAGTGAAAGAATCAAGCCTTGAACCCGGGCATCTAATAATTCTAGACCTTGACCTCCCCTCCCCCCTTCCCCATGCCTTCAACAGATGAAGACAGGGGTGCGTTTTCTCTCTCCCCACTATAGACTCTGCTCTTTACCGCTTCGAAGGCTTCAAATTCCACCATAACATTTTAGATTCACATCATTTTATCATTAGTCATCCAGCTTCCTTCCTATTTTGTCTTTCATCTTAATTCAGGTTTTGTGTCTTGAAAGCATTCCTGAATTTTATAGAGAGAATAAAGTGAACACCATGTAAGTGTATTTTTTTGCAGTAAATACTTTTCAGAAATGTTTTCTTGTTCTCCTACCTTGTATGAGATCCTCCGCCTCTCTGAACCTCCATTCTCGTATCTGGAAAATGGGGATAATAACCATAAGTGTGCCTGACCAGATGGTGGTGCAGTGGATAGAGCGTCAGACTGGGATGCGGAAGACCCAGGTTCGAGACCCCGAGGTTGCCAGCTTGAGCACGGGCCCATCTGGCTTGAGCAAGGGCTCGCCAGCTTGGACCCAAGGGGTTGCTCGGTCTGCTGAAGGCCCGTGGTCAAGGCACATGTGAGAAAGCAATCAATGAACAACTATGAAAAACTAATGATTGATGCTTCTCACCTCTCTTCATTCCTGTCTGTCTGTCCCTATCTATCCCTCTCTCTGACTCTCTCTCTGTCCCTGTAAAAAAATAATAATAACCATAAGTGTCCTAGGGGTTTTTGGTGAAGATTACAGCACTGGGAACTTTGTGTCTGGCCTTTAGTAACTGTTTGACAAATGTTAGCTACTGTTGATATTATTATTATCATCAGCCTGATCATTATTTTATTTTATAATCTTCCATAGACTCTGCTCTTTGGGTCTTTCTCCTTCTTGTACACTAAGAGTTTCTTTCAGACCTGTTTCCCTCTTCACATCTGGGTTTGAACAAAAGTGAAAACTGGATGTTCAATGTTTCTTGGATCCTCCCTCCTGCCTAGTGTGGCCTTCATGTTGCTTATTTGATTTGGGTTTCTCTCTCTCTCTTTCCCTCCCTCCCTCCCTCCCTCCCTCCCTTCTTTCCTCTCTCCCTCCCTTCCTTCCTTTCTCTTTCTTTCTTTCTTAACTTCTTTCTTTTTTTCTTAATTAATTAATTAATTATATTAAGTGAGAGGTGGAGACAGAGAGATAGACTCCCGCATGTGCCACAACTGGGATCCATCCAGCAAGCCCCTTACAGGGTGATGCTTTGCCCATCCGGAGCCACTGCTCTGTTGTTTGGCAACTGAGCTATTTTAGTGCCTGAGGTGAGACCATGGAGCCATCTTCAGTGCCCTGGACCAACTTGCTTGAACCAGTCAAACCATGGATGCAGGAAGAGATGAAAGAGAGAGAGAAAGAAAGAAAGAAGGAGGAGGGATAGGGGAGGAGAAGCAGATGATCGCTTCTCCTGTGTGCCCTGATCAGGAATCGAACGCAGGACTTCCACACACCAGGCCAATGCTCTACCACTGAGCCAACTGGCCATGGCCTAATTTGGTTTTCTATTTGATCTTAAAACAGAGGACAATTCAGCGGCCCAGTCACCCAAGTCTATGGAGGAAGAGCAGTCATCCTCATAACTGGATGTTTCTCTTGCTAGATTCTCTGCCCAGGGACCTGGTCTCCCCTCCTGCCTTCACTGTGAGCCTCTCCTTGGACCTCTGAAACATGGGAGATTCCATGACACTCCTGTGCCACCAGGGTTCTCAAATTTCTTGAAGTTTTCTGACATTTGCCTGGAACACTTAACCCAGCTTCTAACAGGAAGGCAGACTTTCCCCACTTTTACGGGTCTTCCAGAATTTAATTTAGAGTTGTGAAGAAGAGCCACGTTGCCCTAAGAGCGAAATGTACCATTTTTTATTTGGCTTGTTCAACCTGGAAACCATCTCAAGTGAAGTATTTCTACTTTGACACCTCCCTTCCTTGTACAATAGTGAGAGAGGGCCATGTGTAACACTTTTGCAAAATGTTTCAAATGTTGGAACCTCAGTAAAACCCTGCTGCTGGTAATGCCCAGGGGAAATGCGGAAGCAGTGATGAGCAGAAACCTCATGGGAACAGAGCACCAAAGACGAGATGTGAGCAGCGTTTCCTTGAGGACAAAGGCTTCCAGCAAGTCAGGGCTGCCACGGGAGGCTGCCATCAAGGGCTCTAACTTGCCTGCCCGTGGGTCATAGCCAGCATTGGCCACAGCGTTTACTATGCATAGACAAAAAGGAAATTCATGAGCAGAGAGATTGTCAGGTGTGTGGCTGCTGCCAAGAATGAGAGCCAGAATCTCCTGGCTGGGCTTCTCTGTGGCCTTTGCTCACTCACCAGGGTGGAGCACGGCCAGGTGAACCAACCCGGCTGCCTCTCTGTGTGCGAGCCCACAGCTGGCTTTGGGAAGAGTGTCTTTGCAGGGGCTCCTTGGGCAGAATGAGGATGCCCACTATCGCCAAGCCAGGTTTGCAGGCAAAGCCCCTGTCCCATGCGGACACACAACTTGCAACTCCGTTGGAAGGGTGGGGAGAATGGTAGACGTGGCTGTTTTCACACCATCTCCCCTTATTTTCTCCTACAATGCCCACCCAGCCAGTGTGCATTACACATACTCTTTGAGGTCAAAAGGCTCCCCAGAGAAGGTTCTGGGGCCACATGACGAAGACTGAGCCACAGAGCATCATTTAGCTCAAGAGCAGACAGAACCTCTTGGCTTAGATTCAGAGCTGACTAGGACCACTGACCACACCTTGCTGATGTTCAGGCTGGCCTGAAATTAATATACTGCTGGGCATGGTCAGGGGGCTCAACCCCAACATGGAGGCCTGGGTTCCCTTTGTTCTGGCAGAAAACCTGAAGTTTACTTAAATTCAGGGGCCCTCCCTCCCCTGCCAGCTCGTGTGAGCTGCCATGTGGAAGACACAGAGAAGCAGAAAACACCATCTCCACCCTCAAGGAGATTTTAGGTCATCTGAGCCTCTTTCAGTTATGCAACACTCCTTTTCCTTTCTGTCTTCCAGGCTTTTGCACATGCTGTGCCCTTCGCCTGAAACACTCTCTCTTTATCCTCCTGTTGCTAGGACTGCTGTGTTCAGTTGTGCAGGTTGCCGACTGCATAACTGTAGATCTGTTTACATCAATGTGAATGGTGCCCATAGAAATGTGCAGTACACAACCTGTACCACTGCACAGCATGGCTTTGACTCCTGTCTTTACCCCATTTCTCCTATGGGGGGGTAGCTCACAGTCATCTCAGTCTTTGGCTTTCCCTTTTCCTTTGTTTTTTTCTTCTTTTCCTCCTTCGCTCCTGCCTTTTTGGGGGTCTCTCGCATTTATTGAGCAGCTACTCGCCAACAGGACCTGTGCTGGACATACGGTTGTAAAACAGTCCCTACCCTTGTGGAGCTGACATTTGTTTTGTTTGTTTGTTTGTTTGTTTGTTTAGAGAGAGGAAGGGGAAAAAAAGAGAGAGAGGAGCAAGGAGAAAGAGCGAGAAGTATCGTAGTTGCTTTACTCTAGTTGTGCATTGATTGCTTCTCTTACATGCCTTGAGCAGCGGTCTCAAGCCAAGTCAGCGACTCCTTGCTCAAGCCGGTGACCTTAGGATCACGTTGATGATTCCACACTCAAGCCAGTGACCCCATGGTCAAGCTGGGGAGCCTGCACTCAAGCCAGCAACCTTGGGGTTTCAAACTGCAGACCTCAGCATCCCAGTTTGATTTTTTTTATCCACTGCACCACCACCGGTCAGGCAGAGGTAACAGTCGTTTGGGGTTTTTTTTTGTATTTTTCTGAAGTGAGAAGTGGGGAGCTGAGAGACAGACTCCCACATGCGCCCAACCAGGATCCATCCGGTATGCCCACTAGGGGGCGATGCTCTGCCCATCTGGGGCATTGCTCCATTGTATCCTGACCCATTCTAGTGCCTGAGGCAGAGGCCATGGAGCCATCTTCAGTGCCTGAGCCAACTTTTGCTCCAATGGAGCCGTGGATGCAGGAGAGAAGGGGAGACACAGAGAGAAAGGAGAGGGGGAAGGGTGGAGAAGCAAATGGGCACTTCTCCTATGTGCCCTGACCGGGAATCGAATCCAGGACATCAACATGCCGGGCTGATGCTCTACCACTGAGCCAACCGGTCAGGGCCTCAGAGCTAATATTCTCAATAGAGTTCCCCCTTCATAAATGTGAAGTATATTGTTCTTCCTCCAGGAAACCTTCCTGATTGCTTCTAACCTGCTGATTGAGTGACAAGTGGCTCTGACTTGGGGACCTTTTACTCTAGAACACAGGGTTCCTGGTCTAGAGGGAATCTGAGGAGGACAGGAGGAGATCCACCTAAAGCCAAGAGCAGGAGCTTCATCCCTTCCAGCTTCCTGTCCTGGGGAGCACCCTGGTGCATTTGTGAAGCTCATTAGTGAAGCAGTGATTAATATGGGGCCCAGAACATGGCTTCCGCTTGCCAGGGAGGCCACAAAGTTCCAGAACGTCCCAGGAAGGAATGGAGCACCAGCCTGGCCTGCCTCCCGGGACTGCAAAACACTCCTTAATGAGTCCTCACCAGGGGAGGGTGAAGTCACCTGCACGGAGGCCGCTAAGCCTCAGGTGTTCTCCAGGAGGCTTAAAATAGCCGGGCCCCTGCACAAATGCCTTCCAACACTGTTTAGGATGGTGAATGCCAGGAAACTAATGAATCTGAGCTTAGTGAATTAATTGTTGATGAAATAATGTGAATAGTGTGCTTCCTGCTCATCAGTCTCTACAGAAATTAATTAGCCCCACTTGGCAGCAAGCAGGATCAAATTTTCAACTTAATTTATGAATTTGGCCAAATTGTCTATGGGAAGCCTTGCCCGGAGGACCTTCATGGCTGCTTCATGTCCAGACAGGCTTTGCCTTTCATGGAAGATGTGATTGCTTTAAGAGAGTCCAAACGAGGGAAGAGGGAAGAGGCGGGCTTTACCAAGAAACTCCCAGCGGACCCATGCCTCTCCCGTCCTCCCACAGCTGCCCTCCCTGGTGCCCCCCCCAACCAAGGAAAGGCCGTTGGCAGAGTTGAGGTGTGATGACTCAGGGCTGCGGCGCTGGCGCTCATGCACTGCCCAACTCTGCAGGGGATTATTCTATACTGTGTGTGCACTAACTCGGACTGCAGGGTGATGTAAAAGAAAAATAGATCTAACAAGAAGGATATATGTATATATTTGGACTGTTTTTAAATAAAGAGCAGGATTTCTAGGGCCTGGGGATGAGTTGACATCTCAGTCCTGCATGCCCCAGAATCGACCCAGAGGAACTGCTGGCCAGGAAAGGCTCAGCTTTGTCAACATGCGAGTCAGGTCCTCTGGCTGCCGAGCCACTGAGAACCCGATGTCAGCCTGCAAGCAGAGAGACTCAAAGAATGCCAGTCTCTGAAATCCTGAATGAGAGTAATTGAATTCATGTCTGTGTATGCCTGGGCTTTTCTACATTCTGAAAACACCAATTTTCTCACGGAAAAGCCTGGGAACCACTGAGTTAAAACATAAGTAAAGGGGACCAGAGGATGTGTTCCCATCTAACTGAAAACTTCTGAGCAGCCTCAGCAGTCAGGAAGGGATCAGAGCCTCCTCGGTCACTTCTATGACGTAGAATTACTCAAGATTTTAAGCAGAAACCGAGCAGAACTAGTCTGGGCATTGGAGCGAGCACATGGCACCAGGCAATGAGGCCATGCCCCCGAGGGTGCCGACTTCCTATTACGAACAAAGGCATAAGCTCTCTGCATCTGGTTTCTGATCCTGTTAAAACTTAGACTTGTTAACATTTTATTATGCACCACATTCCTGAACTCTGGATTCTATATTAGTTCCTGTTCTAAGACAAAATGCACACTGCCTCGTGTACACGTATACTGTCACCTCCCTTGCATGCATGGCCGCTGAAATCCCTCTCTGTAGAGATGCTCCCAAATTTCATCCAAAAAGATCATAATCTTGTAAAAGGAGCCAGCATCAGTCACCATTTCAGGACGTATTAATCCAGGGGAGGTAGCCTCTTTGGCTAAGACTTTGGCCCTTTGCAGGTGTCCTCGGGTCCCTGAGGACCACCTGCATAGAAGGACTCGCCTGTGCACTTGGACTTGCGGCTGTGGTCAGAAAAGCAGTCAATGAGGTGTGCTGAGACCTAGCAGGTGCTGGCCTCCTCCCCGGAGGGGTCTGCCACTAAGCGCAGACCACCCTTCCCTTTAGGAATTGGTGATGTTATTACAAGCTTACTCTGTGACCTCAGGCTGTGTCTGCCCTCTGTTTACCTTTGTTCTCCAACTGCCAAGTAGTCAATTCCTCACTTCCTTCAAGTAGCTTCTTGGGAAAGGTAGAGTGTAGAAACAAAGGTGCATACAGGGACAGCTCCAGCCTAGGCGCTTGGCAAAGTAATCAGACGTGCTGAAGAACCACGGCATGGTCTTCCTTCAGCCCAGCACCCAGCTCAGTGGGACTCACAGTTCCCTATCTAAGTCCTCACGACCCTACCCATTTCCCATCTCCTGACCCGATGCTCCCCGGCTTCCTAGGCTCCACTCACGTGCGAGCCATCACCATACCCCTCATGGTTTTTTCTGGAAGAAATTTCTTCTCTCTCCCCAAACTGCTTTTGAATTGCAGCTATTTGTATATTATCTCACCTAAAAAATTTAAAGTCCTCCAGGAAAATCTGTGCATTCTTAATTTAAAAAAATTTTTTTGGTCCCTTTTAATCTTCACACTGAATAGAAACTCAGTATGTGTTTGTTCTGTGTCTACTCCTCCCTGGAAACATTTGAGGACCAATTACTGTTTATAGAAAATGGTGAGATTAATGGAAGGTCCTAACATTAAGTCCAGTGGTGTGAATATCCAATTTATTTTTTCTTTACTGAAAGCAAATAAGCAGAATCACTCTCCTCGGTGACCCAGCTCCCAGAATTATTTTTTTGTCTTCTATCTCCCTAATTCTTTCTGGTATTTATATTTTACTCCAGCAAAGAAAATGGAGACCACGTGTTGACAGTGAGAGCCAGAAAACTGGGGTTCAAGTCCCAGCACTGCCTCTTACTAGCTGAGGGACCCTGCACAAGCCATTCAATCTGCTGAGCTTCAGTTTGCTCAGCTGGGAACTAGAAACAGTATCTGTCACCCACCTCCAGGGTGGTGGGGCCATTAAATGAGATGACAGAGGCGCGACTATGTTCACATGGTGACCCTCGTGTGGTCCCTGTGTGGAAACCAGCCCACTGTAGCATGTAGATCACTTCAGTAAAAGTCCTATAGAAGTTAAAACTTTGTACAGACATTTCCGATTGTATTGTTATGAAGCCGTTCACTGAAGAAAAAGATAAAAGAACGAATTGAAGTAGGCTGAGAATCATTAATACAGTTTTGAAGACATGTTGAGTTTATATGGGAACTAGCCTTTCCGTGTGTAGGGCAACTGCATGTTTCATTACATATGAGTTTATAATTCTCAATGTTCGGTTTTTACTATCATCACATACGATAGAACTGCCTCAATCAGGAACCCCTGGACTAAACACATTCAAGCATACTCAAGTCAATAAAAAGACAACCTCATAGGAAAATGGGCAAAGCATGTAAACAAGCAGAAACACAAGTTGCTAATAAACATGTAGGGAAATGTTTAACCTAACTAGTGATCAAGAAAATGTAAAAATTTTTAAAAATTACTATTTTGACAAAAGTCAAAAAGACAGCTTGACCACGTGGTGGCTCCATGGACAGAGTGTCAGAATGAGATGCGGAGGACCCAGGTTCAAAACCCCGAGATTGCTGGCTTGTATACAGGCTCATCCCGCTTGAGCACAGGCTCACGGGGTCTCTGGCTTGAGCGTAGGATCATAGACATGACCCCATGGTCGCTGGCTTGAGCCCAAAGTGGCTGGCTTGAGCAGGGGGTCACTCGTTCTGCTGTAGCCCCCCAGTCAAGGCAATAAGAAAGCAATCAATGAACACCTAAGGAGCCACAATGAGGAACTGATGCTTCTCATCTCTCTCCCTTCCTGTCTGTCTGTCCCTATCTGTCCCTCTCACTCTCTCTCTCTTTCTCTGTTTCTGTCACACACATACACAAAGTCAAAAAGATTAGTGTATGCAGTGTTAGTAAAAGTGAAAGGTATGGCCCTGACTCGTTAGCTCAATCAGAGCATCTTCCCAAAAAGGTTGTAGGTTTGATCCTCAGTCAGGGCACATACAAGAAGCAATCAATGAATAGACAGCTAAGTGGAACAACAAATGAATACTTCTCTCCCTCTCTCTTCCTCCTTTCTCCTCTCTGTCTCTCTAAAATCAATCAATATTTTTAAAAAGTGAAAGACATATACTCATAAAATCTTCTAACATATACCCTTAGATCCAGAAATTTCATTTCTGGTTAGCTCTACTATTAAAACAATCATATAAATACACACCCATAAAGCTGGTCCTTAGAGTACTGTTTGCAATGGTATAAAAATCCTATAATTATAGAATAGTTCAATAACTGTGGTATATTCACATATGAAAAATTATTCAATTAATAAAAGAATGGGGTAGAATTGAGTATTGACATGGAAGAATATGTATCTATGCATGCCGACCTCTATCAACCACATGGAGGAAATTATGCAAATTATAGAATAATATGTATGGTATAAATTCACCCTTGTTTTACAAAAAATATTCTCAGCCCTGGCTGGTTTGCTCAGTGAATAGAACATTGGCCCAGTATGTGGACATCCTGGGTTTGATTTCTGGTCAGGGCACACATGAAAAGTGACCATCTGCTTCTCTTCCCCTCTCTTACCTCTTTCTCTCCTCTTCTCCTCCAG
Organism: Rhynchonycteris naso; assembly: GCA_037038555.1. Taxonomy (NCBI): domain Eukaryota; kingdom Metazoa; phylum Chordata; class Mammalia; order Chiroptera; family Emballonuridae; genus Rhynchonycteris; species Rhynchonycteris naso. Next base: position 226,236,760 of record CM072999.1, read on the forward strand.
CAGCCAATGGCTCTACTGGTTCGAGCATTGGCCCAGGGAGATGTGAGTAGTTTGGCTGATTCGAGCATCGGCCCCAGACGGGGTTGCCAGGTGGATCCCAGTCTGGTGCATGTGGGAGTCTGTCTCACTATCTCCCTCCTCTCACTTAAAAAAAAAAAAAACATATCCTCACTGCACAGAAAGAGACATATATTGACATATGCATAGAAGATTGTCTTAAAGATTTAACAGTTGGAGTTAGCCAGGAGCTTAGTTGGTTGGAGTGTCATGATTACAACATGCTGAGGTCGCGGGTTCAATCCCCGATTAAGGGTACATGCAAGAATCAACCAATGAGGGCCTGACCAGGCGGTGGCGCAGAGAGTAGAGCATCAAAATGTGACGCAGAGGACCCAGATTCAAAACCTTGAGGTTGCCAGCTTGAGCACAGGCTCATTTGGCTTGAGCACGGGCTCACTAGCTTGAGAGCAGGGTCGCTGGCTTGAGTGTGGGATCATAGACATGACCCTGTGGTCGCTGGCTTGAGCAAGGGGTCTCTCGCTCTGTTGTTGCCTCCCCCTCCATCAAGGCACATATGAGAAAGCAATCGATGAACAACTAAGGTGTCGCAACAAAGAATTGATGCTTCATATCTCTTTCCCTTCCTGTCTGTCTGTCCCTATCTGTCCCTCTCTCTGACTTGCTCTGTCTCTGTAAAAAAAAAAAAGAATCAACCAATGAGAGCATGAATGGGTGGAACAACAAATCAATGTTTCTCTCTATCTCCATCTGTCTCCCATTCTTTCTCTCTAAAAAAATTGGTAAAAAAATAAATACACATAAATAAAGACCTAACAGTAAGTAGCCTTAGGGAATTGGAAAGGAGAGTGGGGACTTTTACCTTTTACTTTATATTTTGTGGCTGTTTTTACAATAAACACATATGCTCTATTTCTGTAATGTAAATAGTCTGATGTGAGTTCAAACGGAAGCTCTATGAAGAGCAGCAGCCTTCTGTGCCGGGAGGTGGGGCCGTGGCAGGGCTGTCGCTTTACCTTACCTTGCACTTAAAAATATTCTAAGGAACCCCACAGCTAGGAATATTTGGGGAAATGGGATGGTTTCTTCAAGTTCTTTTTTTGCAATCAACTCCTTCAGTCTTTTCCTCACCAAAAAACACTGCTATGCCAGTGATGTGTTGCCGGCGTCACAATTCCCAAGCTGCCGGTTCTGCCACCGATGTTTCTGTGACAGGAACATGAGTTTCATGTTGAAGAATGGGGAGGAAGAAGAGATGGTGGATGTGGCAGCACCTGGGAGGACATGAATGTGTGTCACTGAGTTGGAGATTTGTGTTCAGACCCTATGGTTTCCAATGTTAGAAAAGACAAAGAATACCAAGACAGTGCCAGGGCTGTGAATAGGTGTCACCTCAGATGTTTGGGAGTCAGCCTGCAAAGCCTCTGAGGCCATAATGTGGGTCAACTTGAAAGTCCTTAAGGTCAGCCCTGCCGGTTGGCTCAGTGGCCTGGCATGTGGATATCCTGGGTCCGATTCCCAGTCAGGGCATACAGGAGAAGTGACCTCTGCTTCTCCACCTCTCCCCCTATCACTTCTCTCTCCCTTCTTCTCTCCTGGAGCTGTGGCTCGATTAGAGTGAGTTGGCTCCAGGCTCTGATATGGCTCCATAGCCTCCATCTCAGCCTCTAAGAAGACCTCAGTTGCTGAGCAATGAAGCAATGGCCCCAGATAGGCAAAGCATCTCCCAGTAGGGGGCTTGCCAGGTGGATCCCCATCTGGGAGCATTCAGGCATCTGTCTCTCTGCCTTCCCTTCTCTCACTGAATAGAAAAAGAAAGAAAGTCCTCAAGGTCAATGGTCATGTCTGCCACGCACCAAGGAAGGAAGAATGGAGACACATGATGCGACATGAACAGGAAATAAGTGAGAGTGAAGAATGACCCAAGTTCTTCACTGGAGTAGATATGAGTGTTGATATATTTTAAACTCTTCTCTCTAAGGACCAAGTGAACAAATTACACTCTGCCATCATACTTATTATAACTTCAAGTGCACAAGCATAATTAACAATAATCAAATGACTTCCCCATGATTCACACCATCTAGCAGATATTTGAATTCTTGAAATAGCTGCATGTGCAACTTGAAAAATGCCGATCTGAATACATAACTTTAGTTCTCTTGCTAAAGACTTATTCTGAAGTTCTCACTAACTGACTGATGGAGATATTCAAAGCCCTCAGTGCCAATTGAAGCAATAAATGTTTATTTTTACTGAGTCCAAATGGCAAAAGAAAAGGAAGGGTAGAAATGGCTTCCCTAGAGAGGAGGAGAGATTGGTCTGGAATCGGTAAGGGAAGTTCCCTGCTCAACAAACGTTTTCCATATGCTCTACACCAAATAGACTAACCTGGATGAAAACTCAAAAGCCCTTAAAGAGAATCGAACTTCATTCCAGTCAACCCTTTGCTGAGGTCAGTAGCTGAAGAAGAGGAACTATGACTGGACGACGTGGTAAGAAAGGCTGGACCTGTCACTTGGTCCCCTTTGTGCCGCGGCTCCATCCCTGCTCACCATTCCTTGAATGCGGCGTATATTCCTGGTCAACTCACAGGGGCATGCTTTTCTCTGTGCCCAAAGTCCCCCTCTTTTTTTCTACTCATAATCCCTACTCACTTCTCAGCAAAGTTTACCTGACCCCCAAGGGGGGGGGAACTGTTAGGAAGAAGGACACATTTTTGTTTCCCCTCATGACTCTTTCCACCCTGTTCCCCGGATCCTTTCTCCAGGCCTCTCTTATACCCCTTGTGGCCATTAGACTAACAGGAGCAGCTCTGTGCACAAACTCCTTATTGGAGAGGGCAAGCCTCTCTCAATGGCAAAAGCATATGTCTGCCCTGGTGTTCTCCTGCACCCGTCTCTTCCTTATTATACCAGGTGTGGGTTAGTTAGCGCACTAACCACAGACCTTCTCCATATACAGAGATTCTAAATCAGTGGTTCTTAACCTTTTTTGAGGTACCGAACCCACCAGTTTCATATGCGCATTCACCGAACCCTTCTTTAGTGATAAATAAAATATGATTTTTTTCCCCAAATTCAAGACATAGGTATGTTTTTTTACTGGTGCACAAAATGAGCTGTGCATGAACATCACCTTGCTCAAAGAACAAAACCAACAAAGTGCATGAACTCACAACAAATTACAGTATTACTTTATTCTGGCCTCCGCGGCAGAGGCTTCTCCGAACCCTTGAGACTGACTCATCGAACGCCTAGGGTTCGATAGAACCCAGGTTAAGAACCACTGTTCTAAATACATCCTCAGCAAATGCAAGGGGCCCTACGGTTTTTGTGAGCTCCTTGATCAGAAACAATACCGTGTGGGATGCCATGATGGCAGAGGAGGCACTTGTAAGACCCCAGGTTACAGTTTTCTCAGAAGCATTGGATGTGGCCCTGGCTGCTTAGCTCAGTTGGTTAAGAGTGTCATCCCGAAATGACAAGGGTGAAGGTTTGATCCCCGGTCAGGGCACACACAGGAAACAACCATGAATGTATGACTGAGGAGAACAACAAGTGAAGGCTACCCCTCCCTCTCCCCTCTCTTTCCCTTCCTCTGTCTGTCTCTAAAACAATAAATAATTAAGCCCTTGGTTGAATAGCTCTTGGTTGGAGCCCCGTTCTGGAGCACAGATGTCAGTTCAACTCCCTGGTCTGGGCACGTACAGGAGCAGCTCGATGTTCATGTCTGTCTCTCTTTCTCCCTGCCTCTCTCTCTCTCTCAAAAACAAACAAACAAAAAAACAGAAGCATTGGCAAACTCATCTCTAGAGTGACTATCTATTCCAATAAGAAAAAAATGCTACGGCCTACAAGACAATGTCCGAACCCCTGATGGGTACTTAAGACCCACCCTATTTCACCCCTTACTTCTCCAGCCTCACCTGTCATCACTGCTCCCCAAAATTCCCTGCTGGAGACCTTTGAGACACTTCTTTCCCAGCTTTGCCACAATCCTTAGTAACTCTGGGGTTTCAGCTGTCCATTCATTGGTGCATTTATTCATGTGTTTATTAAGTATCTGTTGCTGGGCAGAAAAACAAAGTCTTCATAGAGAAGATGTATTAAATAGTTTATACATTAATGAATAATGGCTAGTGCCGTGATGGCGAATCTATGATACGCATGTCAGCACTGACACGCATAGCCATTTTCGATGACACGCGGCCGCATACCAGAGAAGTATGGGGCCGCATGCTGAGAAGGACGTTTCATCCTCGGCTCCTGCACGGCCAGGTGCTATAGCCGAGAATAAAACATTTGCTGTAGTGTAGACACTCTGTGCCAGAGGTCTGTAGGCCAAAACAACAGAACTCCGGCACAGAGCGTCTAGTTCTGGGACTTCTGGTTAGGCCATTTTTCTCAAGTGACACACCACCCGAGTTATGCTCAATTTTTTGGTTATTTTGACATACCAAGCTCAAAAGATTGCCCATCACTGGGCTAGAGTGACGGGAAAGGTAAAGGGTACTGGGAAGGGGAAAACACTAAATCAATCTGGTTTCATCTGTATGTCTCTTTATGAGCTGTGTGTCCTTGGGTAATTTACCTAATATCTCTGAGCCTTGGATTTTCATCCACAAAATGGAGTTGATGACACCTCTATTCTCAGGGCACCATGAAGCTCAGATTAACTCCCAATATGGAGCTCCCTTTGTATGTGGCACTGTGAAAGGGCTCAAAATGACAGCCACCACTGTTATTGTCTTAGTTCTTGTCACTTCTAATTACTTTGAGAAGGTGTAACTTTGACTCTCTCTTTCCTTCACTCACTCAAACATCACATGTGCACCTCCATCTCATGGGTCTTCCTACCTTTCCTTTTCATGTGGTAGTTCACACTGTGCCTTCTCCCTCACATAACAAGACCAAACACATGGTAAAAATACTTTAATATTGGTGCACTCATGGCACCCATGACTTTCAAAGGTCAAGTTCTTTTTATATATATTTTTTTAGGTGAGAAAAGGGGAGATAGTGAAGCAAACTCCTGCATGTGCCCCGACCGGGATCCACCCAGCAACCCCATCTGGGGCAGATGATTGAGTACCAAGCTATTTTTAGCACCTGAGGCTGATGTGCTCCAACAGAGCTATTCTCAATGGCCAGGGCCACACATGAACCAATCGAGTCACTGCCTGCAGGAGGAGAAGAGGGAAAGAAGGGGGAGAAGGGAGAGAAGCAGATGGTCTCTTCTCCTGTGTACCCTGACTGGGAATCAAACCGGGGACATACATATGCCAGGCCAACACTCTATCCACTGAGCCACCAGCCAGGGCCTCAAAACTCAGGTTCTATAGGCAGTAACAACCAGTCTCAAATGCCCACCATGTAGCTGGATAAGTTTGGGCAACTCATTTCATGTCTCTGAACTTCAGTTTCCTGATCGGCAAAATGGGAATGCTAATGATGCCTCCACACAGGCCTGCAGGAACAAAGATGGCGACAGGGAAGCCATTCATCCAGGAATCTCCACTCCCTGGGGTGGATAATCAGGAATTGTCTTATTTACCTAAAACGTGCCATTAGTCTTGATCTGTCAAACCCTCCTTTTCTTTTATGGAGTCACACCAGAGGTGGATTTAACGGCAGGAGCACTGGGTGCGTGGCCTGGGCCCCTTCTGAAGGGCCCCGCAAAACCCCAACTTTACACTTTTTTCTAATGACACCAAGTTTTGTTTCATATGTGCAATTTTAACATTAATAGTACATAATATTATTTTATTTATTTAAAAATGTGGTTAACATGTATTTTTATTTACCCTGTCTCTCTTTTTTTTAAGGGGCCCAATATTTTCTTTTGTGTCTGGGGCCTCAACTGACCTTAATCTGCCTCTGAGTAGCACCCTTGATGACATTTCATTCTGGGTCTATAACTTATTGGCTGCATTTTGTTCATGCATTTTTCTGTTATTGTTGCTTTGAATGACTGTTCTACTATTTTAATTCTTTTTTTTTTTTTTTAGTTATTGATTTTACAGAGAGAGGAAGGGAAAGAGAGACAGAGAGAAAGAGAGGGAGAGAGAGAGGGAAACATTAATTCGGTGTTCCATTCATCTATGCATTCACTGGGTGATTCTTGTCTGTGCCCTGACTGGGGATCAAGCCTGCAACCTTGGCACATTGAGGCAACACTCCAAACAACTGAGCTACCTGACTACCTAACCCGGGCTGAATTATTTCAATTCTTAACGTTTAGTTTTCTTCAGTGAAAACTACAGATTGCAGCCAGCTGCCTGAGTTGGAACCTCAGCTCCGCACTCCCTTGCTAAGAGCCTTGGTTGAGCTACTTGACCTGGTTGAGCTACCTGGCTACATTTTTCTCCTCTGTAAAGGAAGCTAATGATCACACCTACTGCATGGGTCTGCTACCAGGGTTAAGTGAAAGGAAAGCACTTGAAGGGTGGCACATTCACGAAGGAGACACCATGTAAGTTTCCCTACTATTGTAACCAACTCAAAGCTCTTCTGCTTCTCCAGCCGAGGCTGGACCTATGGCTTTGTCTGCCTACAGGTCTGGTGATTTCTCCTGGCCCTTCCCTCTCCCTCCACCCTCCCAGAATGAGGTTAGTGATGCGGCCTGGAGGAAAGGTTAAAAAATAGCCCCAGCCAGGGGGACATTCTCTCCTACCCGTCAGTAACGTATCACCCATAGACTTGATGCCGGCAGGTGGTGCTCCCACTGCTAGGAAGGGTCGGTCTAGACCTGTGGTGGCAAACCTATGACACACGTGTCAGCACTGACACGCATAGCCATTTTCGATGACACATGGCCACATGCCAGAGAAGTATGGGGCCACATGCCAAGAAGGACGTTTCATCCTCGGCTCCTGCACAGCCAGGTGCAGTAGCCGAGGATAAAACATTTGCTGTAGGGTAGACACTCTGTGCCGGAGGTCTATTGGCAAAAACAATAGAACTTTGGCACAGAGCGTCTAGTTCTGGGACTTCTGGTTAGGCCATTTTTCTCGAAGTGACACACCACCTGAGTTATGCTCGGTTTTTTGGCGAATTTTGACACACCAAGTTCAAAAGATTGCCCATCAATGGTCTAGACTCTTGACCGGTATCTCCTGCCCTGGCTCACAGCATTACTGTAAACTTCTGGTATCCCTTTCACTGGTGGTCATTGGCTCCCAAATTCCCCTCCCCTCAGCAGTCAACTATTAAACTCACAGGCACGCGCATAATCAGTTGTATGTTCCAGCTGAGACCGAAACTCCAGGCCAGGGCCAGGCCATGGGGAAGTAGTCCTGCCCCCTGTCAGCCACAGCCCCCACCATGCAGTCATCCAGCCCCTTCCCCACACCCTGGGCACTGCTGCCTCGTGGGCCAAGGGCTTCACTGGCGCCTGAGTGAGGGGTGCACAGAAGTCACGTCCCACCAAGTGGGCGAGGGTTTCCCCTGAGGCCTTCCTCCTTCGGCTTCAAAGAGGGAAGCAGGCCCTTCTGTCCGGAGACAGGCCAGCCCTCTCCTCCTCCAGACCTCCTCCTATAAGCAGTGTTGGGGGGCTGGGGCTGGTGGCAATGCCCACACCCTCTGGAGAAGCAGCTTCCCCCAGCAGCCTTAGGCCGCAGTTCCCTGACCCTAGATCGCAGACCCCTTGATTCCTCGTTTCTTAGCTGCAGGCTCTGGTTACCAATTTGGGCACAGGACACATAGCACCACCCTATGACATGTAATGTTTTGAAGGGAATTGCATGTTGCTTTCAAAATATAATTGACCAAGTGAAGGAATGAGGAGCAGGTATATAACAACCCAATATTACATATAATAATAATAAAGTATTAAACTAAGTAATAGCAATAAAATACATTAAATATTATATATGATAGTTTTATACATAACTTATGAATAAAACCCTTTTCTTTATTATTAAACAAATTAGAGTGAGCCACATGAAATTACTGCTCTTATAGGTCATGTGGTATTCATTTCACATGGATCAACCTGATGCTCCTTTCTTACAGTGGGTCAGGTATTTGTTTCAAAAGCTTTGCAAACACTCGGTTAATCCTCAGAGTGGTCCTACCAGAAAAGAATTGCTATTATTAAGGCCACGATCCAGCCAAGGAAACCAAGTCACAATTTCTTATTTGAGAAACTTGCCAAGGTCATACGCCCAGTAAATGCCAGAGCCTGAGCTTGGGGCTGGTTCCAGGGACCACACCCTTCACAGCCACATGCCCTTCAGAAACAGCGATCTGATGAGCATGAAGTTTCCGACATAGGTCTTTGCCATTTTTATTCCAAATCCAGAGACGGGATTCAGGAACCAAACGCCGGAGTGCAGAGACCCTGAGCTCAGCAGGTGTCATCTTCCTCTAAGAATGCCTTTTCTGCCCATCTCGTTCACATCAGTCTTCCCATCAGCGAAATGGGCATGCACCTTTGGCCTCCACGGCCACAGACCCAGGAGCTAATTAGCACCTGCGATGTGCATCCAGATCCCCTGCTAGAGGTGCTATAATAAGGGCGAAGTTTTCTCACATAAATTCCAGTCTGCGTCCCGCGGCCCGTTCCTCTCTGGGCAGGAGGTGGTGCCCCGTCTTGTTGAGATCTGATCTCGAAACGCAACCATGTGTTTTCTTTCATCCAAATGACTGTGCTCGTCTCGGGAGCAGTCTTTAATTTTCTTCTTGGAAGCGAGGACCATCCTTACCTACAGCAACAAAAGGTCCCCAGGACAGTGAGGTAAGATTTGAATTAAGATACCTTGGCATATTCTACCCCACAGCAATTAACGGCCAACAGGTTTTTAGAAGCACCCACTCTCTTAAATGCAGTTGCTCTTTGTCTCAAGAATCTGCGTCTATCATATTATCAAGTCGTCTTGATGAAGCAGCCCCTGGCGGCTGACTCTTTGCCAGGTGGTAAACCGAGTGGACGTCACCGCTGGGACCGCTGTCGTCTGAAGCCGTCTGGTTATCTGGCCTCAATCCGTATTGTTGACATCATAGATAGCCAAGGCCACACCATTTGGAAGGGGTTGCCTATCCCGTTGGCTCCTTATCCACTTTCTTCCTTACTCTCACCTGCCTTTTGGCCACTCTTGTTCATTAGCATCTCTCCTGGGAGAGAAGGAAAGAAGAGCCAATGTTTGCTTGTCCATTTGGCTCCCTGTCAGCAGCTCTGGTAAGTGTGTAATCTGATGGAACCATGGTCCAAGAGGAGAACTTGGAGCCTTTCCCTCTCTCTGCCCCTTGCCAGGCATGTGAACTCCTGTTAAGGCTTCAAGTCCCAGCCTTCCCGAAGGCCCTCGGGCACAGTCAGAAGTTAGTCACTCCCTCCCTGGCTCCCAGACCCCTCTGCAGGACTGGAGAACACTCCTCACATTGTGCAGTAATTATTGGGGGCCGTCTGCCCGCCATTGGACAGGGAGCTAGCTCCTCAAGGGTGGGGCTGTGCACTTTCACCGGCTGAAGTCCCACTGCTGGCGGGGCCAGTCCTGGGCACATGACTGGGCTGTAAGAAATGTATGTAGAATAGATTTATGTCTAACAAATAATAAGCCCAAGTAGACCTTCTTTACCATTTGCTCAGAAAATCAAGTGTTAATGCTTTGAGGGTTCTTTTGTTTGTGGTGTCCCCCACCCATCTTTGGTGCTTATTTGTTTGTTGTTTTAAAGAAAACAAAATCCCAGAGCTTCTAGCTATAGGAGGGTTGATTCGCCTGATTCATTCAACAAATATTTGTTAACTATTTGAAATGAACCAAGTGCTACTGTAGGTTCTGGAGAAACAAAACAAAAATGAACACCTACCTGCCCTGGAGACGCTTGCTTTCTAGTGATGGTCTCTCTCTCAGGTGTTGTCTCATCTCTGCCCCCCCATGTCCTACCTTCTATTTTCCTCTCTAATCATTTTTTTCTGAAGACAATGAACCATATGCAGAAATACCCAGGGTATAACTATAAACACTCATGGAAATGACAGGTGGCCCCAAATCCATGCTGATACATAAGAAGCTTTTATGCCTGACAGGCAGAGGTGCAATGGGTAGAGCGTCAACCTGGGACACTGAGGTCCCAGGTTCAAAACCCCGAGGTCACTAGCTTAAGCGTGGGCTCACTAGCTTGAGCACAGGGTCACCGGCTTGAGCGTGGGATCATTGACATAACCCCATGTTGCTGGCTTCAGCCCAAAGGTCACTAGCTTAAGCCCAAGGTCACTGCCTTGAGCAAGGGGTCACTGGCTTGGCTGGAACCCCCTCATCAAGGCACTATGAGAAGCAATTAACAAACAACTAAAGTGCTGCAACTGAGTTGATGCTTCTCATCTCTCTCCTTTCCTTTCACTGTCTGTTGCAAGAAGAAGAAGAAGAAGAAGAAGAAGAAGAAGAAGAAGAAGAAGGAGAAGGAGAAGGAGAAGGAGAAGGAGAAGGAGAAGGAGAAGGAGAAGGAGAAGGAGAAGGAGAAGAAGAAGAAGAAGAAGAAGAAGAAGAAGAAGAAGAAGAAGGAAGAAGAAGAAGAAGAGGAGGAGGAAAGAGGAGGAGGAGGAGGAGGAGGAGGAGGAGCTTTTAGGTATCAGAGGGAGGAAGCAACCTGGGAGTACAGGATACAGGAGCAGGTGACACAGCCCATCACTCTCTTTGATATAATGGCAGCCAAAGATTCTTGGGCCTCCCAGGCAAAGAACGCAGGCCCTTCCTGATGCCTGGTTCTGAGCGGGAGACAGAGTAGTAGATAAAACTACCTCCGGTTCTGCCTGAGTCAGGGCTTTCAGAGGAAGAACATTTAGTTATCTAAGGTGCTGTGAATTCCCACCGCCTTAGGCAGACCCATATTCCACCGTAAGCACAAAAACAAATTCTAAAGCCAAGGAAATGACTGGTGATGAGCCACAGGTATGTATTATCACTCACGACCACTGCTTTTCCCTGAGAATTCTCTCAGCGGGAGGAGGGGATCCACCCACAAATGTGAGGTTCAGCCAACTTCATAGCAACTGTTTTTAGTGCTTGGTACTGACATGGTGACTGGCAGGCAGGTCGACATGCAGAGTCCTAAGTGGAAGGCGAGGGAGACGTTAGAATGAGGCGCTTCCTCTGGCCTTGCCATGCTAAGGATCAGCTTTTAAGCAAAGAGCCATGGTTATAAAGGAAGATCTTTGTGTGGACAAGAGGCAATAGTTTTTTTGATGAGTTGAAGTGATGATTGAAGTCGTTTTGGCTTTCCTGGTGTCTGGGTGGAAAGAAAACAGGTGTGTGCCTTTGCCAAAAATGACAGCCTATGAGCTCTATTGATGCCCAGGGAACAGAGTCCTTATGCGGCATCAGTGAATTCCACAGAGGCTGGGAGGTCTGCAGATTAAAGCACTGGGGGGCAGAGCTCTGCAAAGCCTGCTTTCTGAGCAATTGGTGGGAATGGCTATTGAGCAACGTTTCTACATCTGCCCAACTCCATTCGCCCACGAATACCACATACCGCGACTTCTGTCTCTTGTTTGCTGCTGTGGGCCAGCCAAAGGGTTGTGTGCTCACACAGGCTTTCCCATTGAGGCTTCTGGCTTCATCTGGTGTCTCTGTCCCTGACTTGTGTCTCTGTCTCTGAATGACACTGTAATGGTTGCCTGTTTCCTCTCACGTGGGTGTGTGTATGTCTGTATGTGTGTGCAAATATGCATGCACATTTACCCCTCTTTAATCAGAGCAGGCAAGACTCTTGCAAAGTCTGTCTCTGTCAATTTGGAACATTTGGACAAATTCCCACCCGGGGCATTCTATAAAGGGGAGGAGGGGCTGGTGGAAGCCGTGAAGGCAGCCTGGGCCCCTGGAAAGCCAGAGCAGGAAAGAACCTTGGGGACCTAGTTCTCCCAAATCAGCCTGCCAAGAGGTTGCGTTCACGACACGGCTAACACTCTGCACTCAGGCACCAGAGGGCTGCTCTTCTGCTCGCCCAGGTCTCTGACACACAGCTGGGTGCAGGACAGGGCGTTCCTGCCACTTCATGCTGTTCAAGGGGAGATGTTCCGGGCAGCCTTGAAATCAAGCTGACACGCATCCCACAGCATGACAATCTGGCGTGAGGTTCCCAGGAAGGGCTGAGTGTGCGCGTTAGGTCACTGAGCTCTGTTACCGTTTAACCAGCCTCGGCCTGCATCGTGGTGACACACATCTGCTGACTGGATGGATCAGTGCACTGTGCTGTCGGCTGACTGGTGGCCATGCTTGAAAGACTCCTGGCATGCGCCCCTGCCTGCATTTTTCACTCTTGACTGAAAGCATATGCCCCACACAGTCAGGACAGTGTTAGCATGTGGGTCCGAGGCAGCTTCCTACACATCTGGCTGAGGCCGGCTGAATCACTTCCCCCCGGGAGGGTGGCTCCCAGCTCTGTGACATCTGGAGAGTGGCAGGAAGTGTCTGGATCCATCCCAGAATGATTTTTATCTGCACATGCTTTTCCAATTTCATCAGGGCCTCCGTGCTACATTCCCAATGACATGGCCACATTTGCCATGGACAAGAATGACAGATGGAGAAAAATCGTCTTTGACCCTTAAAAGTCAGTCACGTTTTCTGAGGTAAGAGCTTGGGCACAAAGGTACTGTAGAGGTGAGCCCAGAGATGGCTTGAAATGTGTACGTTACATATGTCTCAGCTTTCAGAAATAAAAGCACCCTTCCCAAACTACTAATTTATCAAAGCAATGAAAACTGTTTAGACTTTATTTTCCTTCACCTAGGCTTTACTTGCATTGAGTAAAAGGCACAACTCTTAAGTGTATACCTTGATGACTTTTTAATTTTTACACATGCACACACCCATGGAGCCACCACCCAGATAAAGGTCTGGAACATTCCCAGCTCTCCAGAAGACTCCTTTGTGTCCATCCCTGTCAACAGCCCACCTAGGAAGTCGCCATTCCTCTGGCCTCTGTCACCATTTTCTTTCTATTTAAAAAGGCACTTTTATTACTGATAAATAAATATCTTATTATACACAAATAACAGCAATTTCATAATTGCCTAAACTTGCAGAGAGGACCCGAGGTCAAGGTTCAGAGGAAGTGATTTTGTAACATCCCTGTTACAGCATGAGAGAAACAACGTATTTCCCAGAGGAAAACTCCTGGTCTGTGGAGGAGAATTCTGGATGTGGTGTTGTTTCTGAAGTCTATCGGTATCTCGTGGCCAAGGTCACAAATTCGGAAGTGCACAGTGGCACGCCTTCCGGCCTGCCCTTCTCTGCAGGACACCCAGGCCCAGGCTGCGAGCCCACTCGCACCCTCGATCTGCCTCTCCCTGGGCTTACCCCCCGTCCAGGAATGAGGCCTCGTCGCAGCTTGCTCCTCTCCAGAGAAAACGCTTAGTCAGACCCAAAGCTAGTCCCTGCAGGCCCCACACTGTCCTCAGGAAATACCAAGAGAAAAGGCCACAGGAGACAGGATTAAACCCTCCTGAGCATTCCCATAACCCGTATCTCAACTCTGCAGCTACTGCCGTTAGAATGAGTGGATGTGCATGCCCACCAGTCTACCCAGGGGCTCTCTCTCAGAAACAACATTGCTGCAAGCACTGACATGTGGTGGACTGGCCAGCCTCGGCCACACGGACACACCTTTCCTGGACACACCTCTTCCACTCTGCTGTTATGTTTAGGTTTGAAGGCAACCACTTAGATTTTTGGTTCTATCTGGGGGTGCAGGGATGGGGCACTAGCCACAGGAAAGGGGCAGTGCTAATGGAGGAAGCCTGAAAAAGCAGTCCAGGACCAGGCTGCTTCTGTCCACGTACAACATTGTCCCCGCTGTGGGACCTGGACAGGCCACCGCATCCTGCCCCCATGTCCCCATATGTATGATGCAGACCTGTTTTGCTTAGGGTGGAGGGAGGGGGAGACCCACTGAGAATGTGGCTTCTAGCAATGAGGGTTTGGGGATAAGTCTTTCAAAGCCATCAGCTTCTCTATCTGTGAAACTAGGGGTTGTAGGCCCTCATGCTCCCCCAAAGGCACGGGCCATCTGGCCATGCTGATGACAGGATATTTCAGCTGCCCTAGATAAAATGTTCCTTCCATTCAAGTTCCGAGTGAAGGAGTGTCTGATGGGTCACACTCCTGCAGTCACAGGAGGACCCATGCAGGTCACTTTGAAAACTTCCACCTTGACCTGTAGTGGCGCAATGGATAGATTGTTGACCTGGAATGCTGAAGTTGCTGGTTCAAAGCCCCGGGCTTGCCCTGTCAAGGCACATACGAGAAGCAACTACTATAAGTTGGTGCTTCCTGCTCCTCCTCCTCTTTCTCTCCCTCTAAAATCAATACAATCTTGAAAGAAAAGGAAGAAAGGAAGGGAGAGAAGTAGGGAGGGAGGGAAGGAGGGAGGAACGAAGGAATGAAGGAAAGGGAGAAAGAAAGCCTCCAGATAGGAGGGAGTGAACGTGCTCTCCAAGTGTGAGTAGTGTGAACTTTCCCTTCTCGGTGGCTGACTCTGCTGTCCAGTGACCGCACAGACTCATGGTGTTTTGAGAGTTGGTCCTTTGGTAGTACTAGAATACATCCCTAGGAGAGTACACTGTGGGTGTCCTTTGTTGCTGTCCCATAGGGCACTCACTGTCAAACAAGAGAAGCCTTTTGTGGACACCCCCATCCACACAATGGAGCTGGTCACAGGGTGGAGGCCACCTTGTCCACAAACCACTGCGAAGCTTCTTCCTCAGGACTTCAGTGGCAGTATGAATCATTACTGTATTTGGTATTTTTATTTATTGGGCTGTCTCATCCAGGCACCTCATATTACTAAGAATTGAATTCATCTTATAAAATGTGCCACATACAGGTTCCAGAATAATTATGGCAATCATCTGAGTGTGTGGGTGTTGCTATAATTCAAATTCTCTACAACACGGGGGTTCTGATGTTCACGTCCACTTCTGCACCACTGAGGCACTCAGCCACATGTGGAAGAGACAAGTCTCTAAGGTGACGTTTGATCTTCTGTCATTGTCTCGGATTCCTATCACCCACATGCTCTTTTCTGTATCCCATGACATGTTGCATTCAGCACAGATTGTGTGGGACTGTCCCCCTACCTGTTGCTCTTTGTTTGTATATCAATAGCCCTTATCCACCGCTGCTCAGAGTTCACATTGTGAGCACATCTTCCACAACACAAGACCTATCCTATCACTCTGGGTAGACCTGTTTGCACCAGCTGCGGCAGACTCGTGCGCGTGTGTGAGTTCCCGCACACACAAGGGGAATCGACTGGGGCTGCGCCTGGGGCTCATGCACAGTGCTACAAACTCCTTCTCCATCCAGCAGCCTGCATGAGGGAGCGTTAGCAGCATCTGGGGTTTTTTTCCTTTTTTTTTTGTTAAGGGAACTATTTCCAGGCTGAGAACAACTTGACAATGTCTCCCCCACCATGCAGATATCATCAGCTCTACCCAGCTTCCTGTGGCAAACCTTCCCAGGGATATGCTGCTTCACCATTTCCCAGCCGTTCTCTTTGGGCTGTGGGGTTAGCTAAGATCGCTGGGTTTGTCTCAGGCCACACCTCATTTGTGTGGATCCTCAGTGATGTGAGTCAGTGACCTGCATAGATAACAGATGCTCGGTGATGAATGAATGAGCTTGGTATCTTTTCATTTAAATCAAGTCCCCATTTCAGACGTACTCATCTTTTAATAAAATAAGCTTTGGTTCAAAAGAAAGCTGCTTTTGAGTGAGGTTTCTTTACTGGAGAAAAATGTGGCTGTGCATGCATTTCTAACAATGGGGCTGGGGGTTGGGGGTGCTAGAGGTTGGAATAAAGACATATTTTTCACACCTTTGAGATTCTTTTTTTAAAAATTTTAATGGGGTGACACCAATAAATCAGGGTACATATATACAATGAAAACATCTCCAGATTATCTTATCATTCAATTGTGTTGCATACCCATCACCCCCTTTGAGATTCTTTATATAATTTTTTCTCTATTGATTTGAAAGAGAGAAGGAAAGGAAGAGAGCAAGAGAGAGAAAAAGAGAAAAGCATCAACTCATTGTTTCACTTAGTTGTTCCATTAAGTTGTGTGCTCATTGATTGCTTCTTATCGTGCCCTGACTGGGGGTCAAACCCACACCTCTAGTGTACCACATTGACACTTTATCCACTGAGCCACCCAGACAGGGCCCTTCATATCATTTTTAAGTGGGTTATCCATAAATTATGTGGGTTATCCATAAATTATGCCAACTTCTATGACTTTTTCCCTCCCATTTCCTCCTCCTAAAATGTTCTTTTTCTACCTGATCCCCAACCTCGAGTATCTAATTATGTCTCTCCCCACTGCCTAGCCCAGGGGATTGTAATTCAGTAGGTCTAGGTAAAACCTAAAAATTCCCATTTCTAACAAGTTCCTAGGTGATGCTGACTATCTAAGGACCACATTTTAACAACTACTGAGGTATACTATTCCTTAATAGAAATTGTTTCAAAAAATTAACAATAGTCAGTGAGTAGATAATGTTTATCTGTACAGTGAAAACTATAAAAAGGATCAAAATATTGATTCACCTTACAACACGGGTGAACTTTGAAAACATTATGCTAAGTGAAAGAAGCCAGACACAAAGGCCAACCACATAGTATACAATTTCATTTTTTTTTTCGAAATATCCAGAAGAGGCAAATCAGAGACAGAAAGCAGATTAGTGGTTTTAAAGGGCGGGGAGAAGAGGAATGAGGAGTGATGCTAATGGCTATGGTTTTTGAAGGGGTATGATGAAAATGTTCAGGAATTAGATAATGGTGATGGTTGTAAAGTCTTGTGAATATACTACAAACCAATGAATTCCATTTGAAAATGGTCAATTCTATGGCATATAAATTAGATAGCAACTTAAAAATCCAACCATAACAATTACCAAAAGAAACTATAAGTGGCTCTGTATGTTCTTGGGATCACTAAAGAAAAAAACTAAAAAGGAAACGGTTATAGATTTGACTCATGCATTTAAAAAAAAACCTTAAAATCAAAAGGAAATAGTAAACTGCAAAACATGATTTGAAACAAACATGGAGGGGGTGAATAACCTTGTTCTTTCAGACTTACAGGTTACTAAAAAGAAAATGACTAACAGCTCTATAGAAAAATAAGCTAAAGACATGTACAGGTAGTTCTTAAAAGTGAAAACACACATGGCTGGTAACTGTATTAAACATATTCTATCTAATTATCTATCAAAAATATAAGTTCAACTAAGACACATTTTTGCCTCATCAACTGACAAAAATTTTTAACAATAATCTTTTATAGGCGAGAGTCCAGACTTCTGGTGGTAGGGCACAATTTGGCAACATGCATCTCAAACCTTTAAAGTGGTGATTTTCAACCTTTTTAGGTGAAAATAAGAGAATTATTTCAGGGACTCCTAAGGCAGAAAGCACCCTGAGCACAATTGAATTTGACTAAGATCATTGGGTCTATAATCTTCATACAATATCAGTGTGGTTAAGTCTTTCATTGACCAGTGGTTGAAAAATACTGCCTTAAAGTATAGGTAGCCTTTGGCTCTGCAATCATGAATTTATACTGAAGAAATAGTTAAGAGTATGTCCAAACAACTATCCTACAGTTGGCTGATCAGCAATCCTATTTAAGATTTCAAAAATCAGAAAGGAGCTGTGTGTGAGATAAGGATGTGTTAGAAGATGGTTTATCAAATTAAATACTATTCAACCATTAAAAATGATGTTGTAGAACTAATATAGTACTTATTGCTGTGGAAAGATGTTCATGATAGACTGTTAAGTGGAACACAGAGCTTACAAAATAGAATCTACAGAATGAGCCAACTTTTGTTTTAAAAGTTGTGTACAGGGCCCTGGCCGATTGGCTCAGTGGTAGAGCATCAGCCCAGCATGTGGAAGTTCTGGGTTCAATTCCCAGTCAGGGCACACAGAAGAGACGACCATCTACTTCTTCCCCGACCTTCCCTCCCTCCCTCTCTCTCTCTCTCTCTCTTTCTCTCCTTCTCCTCCTCCTCCTCCTCCTCCCACAGCCATGGCTCAATTGATTTGAGTACATTGGCCCCAGGTGCTGAGGATAGCTCCATCCATCAAACATCAGCCTCAGGTGCTAAAAATAGCTCAGCTGCCAGCATGGCCCAAGATGCACAGAGCATTGGCACCAGACAGGGGTTGTTGGATGGGTCCCAGTTGGGGCTTATACAGGACTCTGCCTCTATATCTCCCCTACTCTCACTTAAAAAAAAAAAAAGTTGTGTTCGGGATACAAAAGATCCCAAAAGTCTGGATATCCTCACCACAGTGTCTCTGGGTGAGGAAAACAGGATGGGTTTTTCTTCTTTTAAGCTGCTTTTCCTGCAAGTCCTATATAATAGTACTTTTGTAACAAGGAGACATTTACTTTTCACTTTTTAAAGGACTATGCTATAAGAGTGAGGGGACACTCCATTTTCTGAGATGACACCCGATGAAAAGGAAACAGAAACCAAGAACAATGTAAAATGCCAAATAGAATGGGGATGGTCTCGGGGCCCCCCTCTTTGTCCTGCCTTCCTGCAATAATGTCCCTTCCCCTGTATGCCTCCCACAACAGCACGGGATTCTGCTAACCAAAGGTGCTCTGCTCCTGAGCAAACCTGGCAACAGCCAGGGAGAGATGTTCCTTGAGGAGTATCTGTATTCTTATAGAAATTTTTATTTCCCTAAATATCTCCTCTTGGATAGAGTTCAGAGACCCAGATCACAGAGTAGAGGTGCAGGTAACAATATCAGGCACGAGCCACTTCATGGCACTCATCCCCATGAACAGTAATCGCAAACGTCTCATCAACACTCACTACTTGCCGGGCTGCATTCCAAGTGCTTCCCGTGCATTAATTCATTTAATCCTCACCCACCCTGTATACTAAG
Organism: Rhynchonycteris naso; assembly: GCA_037038555.1. NCBI lineage: Eukaryota > Metazoa > Chordata > Mammalia > Chiroptera > Emballonuridae > Rhynchonycteris > Rhynchonycteris naso. The sequence goes on from CM072999.1 coordinate 226,255,692, forward strand.
TCCTACTGTTATCTCCATCTTGGGAAGAGAAACAGAGGCACAGAGAGACTGACTTGCCTAAACCTAAGCATTCTGGTTATAGAGTTGTTAGACTTTTCAGGGTCTCTTTAACAACAACGATATATTAATACTTCCGGGTCCAAACAACCATTGTGCCAATGTCATCTGTTGACTCCTCACCTGACTACGATCACTTCCTAGAGGTCAGAGTGGCCCAAGAAAACTGAATCATCTCATCCACAGCTCCTGCCCCTCGAGATGCTGGGTTCCTTGGGTCCCCTGAGTCTCCTTACTGTGCCCCAACCCCAATGCCTTGTGGGTTCACATCTGGAGAGCAAGATAGGTGTGGGCAACCATGGGGCTCTGCATTGTCAGGGGATTTAGAGCTTGCAATCAAGAGTCTCCTGCCAGCTACTACCTGCTGGGCACACAGAGAGCCACAGCCTGAGGAATGCTCTTGAATTTTCAGCTTTTTCTGGGTTTTCAGGAAGTGATTTTATTCCGTGACAAATGGGGCAGAGAGCATGGAAGGAGTCCACCTGGGGTGCATGAAATAAGGTGATGCATTATCTGTAGAGAATTCTAAAACAGTGACAGAGCTAACTAAAAGTCTATCTGCTTTGTATTACCTCCATGTGTCAACAATTCTAAACGTCAGTGACGAAAAACCAGGTAAACTGGACTGCTCCCACTGACGCCTGACTCTAATGCACGTGGCACCCCAGCTTACATTGCTAGCTTTTCCTACATCCCACTATTTCCTTTGTGAGTCTGATCATCAACCCCTAATACCTTCTCTCTTCCAAGTGGTGGATGAGGAGGATGAGAAGCTTATTTGGGAGGGATAGAAGTGGCCTTTAAAGGCTGTGCCTGTCCTCCCCTGTCCCTGTGCAGGTGACTGGAAAAGAACATCTGGAAAACCAGGCCTGGCCCCAACTCAGACTTTTCCCCTAAGGCCAGCCCTTGTCCCCAAACTGGAGTCAGGCTCATGCTGGGAAAGGGAGTGTCTCTGAGACCCCACCCTGATGTCCCAGCTTCTCTGAGGCCTCCCTGTGCCCCAAGGCAAGTTAGTCACTTCCTTCTTAAGCTCCTACAGCCCTTGCACCCCCTCTGTTGGCACACTGGGCACACTGGGACATCTTAGATCACCCCCTTTCCAGCTCCCTGAGGGCAGGAACTTACTTGTTCTTTGTTCTTTGGTTCTGACACAGCACAGGTGCTCAAGGTCATCCAGAGGAACCGCAAGCGGAGTCACATACTGCCTTCCCATTTCCCCAGGAAGCGTGTCTGCTTTCAGCCCGTGTATGTGCAGTCTAAGGGGGCCGTCATCCATTTCACCCATTTATTCCACGTCTGCTTGTTCATTCTTGTGTCATCAGCATTGTGGTGGTGACTGTTTTCTTTGCTGTCATTGATCTAAGTCCTTCCGTTTGTGAACAATGTTACATTGCACAGCTGATACAGGAATAGCAATTGCATATACAATGGGTAAGTATCTGGAAATAAATCCAGACACTACAGATTAGAAATAACAGACACTCTGTGATGTCTACAGAGAGCTGCTGAAAGAATGGTAGAAAAGTTTAGGTCATCCTCCCCTGGGAGCAAATCTGACTAGAACTGTGCCCTGGCTGTCCCACTGAGACTACCCCTGCTACGAGGACAGTGTGGTGGCTTCAACACAGTCAGGGAATTACTTACTAATAACGGGTGGAGATGAGCCCGGAGGAAAATGTTACAGGACTTGTTCAGCCTTGTCCAGGCCACACCCAGTTTAGTCAACGACTTCTGAACCCAAAGAACATTAAAGGAACACAGTTGAGGTTGTACCTGGGGTTTAAAAATAAAAATGTCAGCCTGCCCCTGCAGTGACACACAGCCCAGTGCAACCATCTATCAGGAAAGATACACTTCCCATGGGACGGATGGTCTCACAAGGGCGATCCGTCCTGAAGAACTTCCAACCATGAACATAGGAGGGGCTGACCTGATCCACCGCCTTCCCTTGAAACAGAAGATCTTGTATAATAGCATCAGTAAGAGCCATCGCGGCAGCAGTCACTGTGAAAATCTTTCTGCTAGGATGAAATCCATCCTTCCCAGGCATGCACGGTGGCGGCATTTTAAAATCCATTTTCTAGGCACCTGAGATGTGAAAGTATGTAAAATAAATAAAAGCCAATTAACAACAGCATCTGGGGAGATGCCACCTGGGGAAAGGGTAATGGAAAGCCGGGGAAGTCCTTGGGAAGCAGCGCTGATGGCTTCAGCAGCACCTCCCGAGGCCTGGCTGTGACCTGCTCCGAGGACCTGCCCTGGCCTCTCGAGCAGTCTCAGCACAGGCAGGCTTTGCAAGCCCGTGTCCCATGGGCCGGATCCAGCTCACAGCTGTGTTTCATTTGGCTTGAACGGCATAATCATTTTTTTTAAGTCAGAAATCTGTAACTAGGACGTGAGCTTTCCGGTGTACCACCATCCTCACTCCTCCCGATTGTCTCACGCTGGCTTGTCCCTATGACCTGCCAGGCCCCTCTGTAGGCGTCTAGGACTGTGACCCCTGTACCTGAGTTCTCAAATGTGGCTTCCCAATGGAATAATTCAAGGGAGCTTTCAAAAATACCCATGTCTGGCTCCCATCCCCAGACGCTCTGATTTAATTCTTCTGGGGTGCAACAAACATAGGCAGTGGTTTTAAAAGATGATTCTGGCCCTGGCCGGTTGGCTCAGTAGATAGAGCATTGGCCCAGCATAGGACATCCTTGGTTTGATACCTGGTCAGAAAACATAAGAGAAGCAACCATCTACTTCTCTCCCCCATCCTCTCCCCCTTCTCTCTCTTCCCCTCTCACAGACAGTGGCTTGGTTGGTTTAAATGTGGGCCCCAGGCACTGAGGATAGCTCAGTTGGTCTGAGTGCCTCAACCTCAGACACTAAAAATAGTTCGATTAATTTGACCATTGGCCCCAGACAGGGGTTGTCAGGTAGATCCCAGTTGGGGTGTATGAGGAAGTCTGTCTCTCTATCTTTCTTTCTCTCACTTAAAAAAATATTTTTAATAGATAAATAAATAAAATATAATGCTAATGTGCAGCAAACTCTAAGAACCACTGCCCTTGAGAGAGTGCATTGGCTGGAGAGCTCTGACCCCAGGATGTTTTCCAGCAGACACTGCTTATCTCCAACCAGACCATCTCCTGTTGCCTGAGGCTGGGCTACCTGCTGGATGAAGCATCACCCCACCCAGACCTTGCACTTGGTCTTCTCTGAAGAGACACCCAGCCAAACTCCCCAAAGAATTCCTGATCACTTAGGAGACAAGCATCCCCTTTTGAAATGATGAGTAAGAGTCATTTTTCTAGTGCTTTTTGTACTTGGTGATTTAGCCACAGGCACACTCAGAATCAATTGATGCCTCATCTTAGATTTATGACATCATGAGGAAGGCATTACTCTCCCATTTTACAGGTGGGAACATGGGGAAAACTGGCTCCAGGTAAAAGCCCTATGTTGTAGCTCAGGTTACGGTTGAATTCATTTCCAATACCCTTCAGTGACTGTTATGCAGCCTGGGTGGGGAGGACTACATTCCAAAACTACCCTAATAATGTTTACAGCCAGCATCTGCTCTGATTGGTCCATGTCTGTGTCACCCTGGTTGATAAACATTTGGATATAGTTAGTAGACTTGTATTCGGTACTGGTACCGGCACTTTGTCATTTCACCCCTGTTGCTAGAGCCACAACAGAAGCGATGAAGATACAATCCCCGTGCCTCAAGGCTCAAGCCTGAAGGGGAAAGGGAGGCTGAAATCCTTGCCCTGGAGTCTGCTGCACATAGAAGGGGGGTGCAAACTGAGTGTGTGAGAGCCCTCAGATGGAAGCATCCACCCCTACCAGGAAACACCAAGGAAGGCCCTACAGAACATACTATGTTTGGACCTGCATCTTGAAGGATGAGTAGGAGTTCCCCAGGCAGAGAAGGGCAGGCGGGCAGGGGTATCTGCGGAGCGCAGCCATCGGGCACCCCACTACCCAGCATGTTCGGAAAACTTGGCTTTGAGTCAGGGAGAGAACTGCAGATTCCCTTGAAAGGAAGTTTATCCTGCTTATCTAAAAACCCAGTGGTCCTGGATAACCTTAGTTTTTGGGGTTTTTTTTCAAGTATTTACCCTATCAAGGTATGTTGCAGATGAGTTTCCCAGCTGCAAAGAAAGAGCTCACTGCAGGAGCAACATCCGTCTGTTACCGGCACCTTCCTCTTTACAACGAGCATTCTAGAAATCTGAAAGGGACCCTTATCCCCAGCTGAAAACAGTCTGTTCTTATCTCTCACTATACACAGTCACAGGCACTCCAGGGTGCTAGTTACTTTACATTGGCTAATTCCAAGGGCAGCAGTATTTTTAAAATCACAGGAAAAGATAGAAATCATAGAAAATAAAAGGAGCAAATGATGTAAGCACTAATGCTTTGGATACTGGCTTAAACTCACCTTGGGATAGTAATAACCTAAGTCACCTCACTAATTATGATAGACACATTAGTGTCTATAATTTCTCTTAGCATGTCTTTTATTTTCTTATTTTAGCTTTTAATTGTTTTCCCATGGCTTTGAGAGAGAGAGAGAAAAAGAAGCATCAACTTGTTGTTCCACTTTGTACATTCATTGTTTGCTTCTCATATGTGCCCTGACCAGGTATGGAGCCCACGACCCCAGCGCACCAGGATGACACTCTATCCATTGAGCCACCCAGCCATGGCTCCTCTTAGTCATGTCTTTTAAAATCCACAATTTCCCCCTTACTTTGCACATCTTCTTTTTAACTTTTAAAATTAATTTTAGAGCCTGACCTGTGGTGGCGCAGTGTATAAAGCATCGACCTGGGAACACTGAGGTCGCCAGTTCAAAACCCTGCACTGGTCTGGTCAAGGCACATGTGGGAGTTGATGCTTCCAGCTCCTCCCCCCTTTCTCTCTCTCGCTCTCTCTCTCTCACTCTGTGTCTCCTCTCTAAAATGAATAAAAGAAAAAAAATTTAAAAAAAATTAAAAAATAATAATTTTAGAGAGAAAGAGGAGAGAGAGAGAGAAACATTGATTTGTTGTTTCACTTATTTATGCATACATCAGTTGATTCTTGTATGTGCCCTGACCGGAAATCAAACCCGCAATCTTGGTATATCAGGACAATGCTCTAACGCAGTGGTTCTTAACCTGGGTTCTATCAAACCCTAGGGGTTCGATGAGTCGGTCTCAGGGATTCAGAGAAGCCTCTGCCGCGGAGGCCAGAATAAAGTAATACCGTAATTTGTTGTGAGTTCATGCACTTTGCTGGTTTTGTTCTTTGAGCAAGGTGATGTTCATGCACGGCTCATTTTGTGCACCAGTAAAAAAACATATATCTATGTCTTGAATTGGGAAAAATAATCATATTTTATTTATCACTAAAGAAAGGTTCAGTGAATGCGCATATGAAACTGGCGGGTTTGGTACCTCAAAAAAGGTTAAGAACCACCGCTCTAACCAATTCAGCTACCTGGCCAGGGATGGACATCTTTTTTAATGCCGTTGAATTTAGAAACTGTAGATGTTTAATATATTTAAACTTAGTGAGCTATCCAAGGCTTTTATTTGACCTAATTATGGTTCCACCTTCCAAAGTGGATGCATCATCAGAAGTAGCGTTATTATCCAAGATCAGCCAAAATGTCTGCATGAGCCTGCCTTCCCCTTTCCACGTGCACGTGCAGTAGCCCGGAGCAATGTATACGCCTTTGATATTCTTCAATATTTTTAAGCTGGAAGATGTGTGTGAGATTAATTACAAATTTAGGGACCTCGCTTAGCTCAGCCCTTCATTATCATTAATGAACTCTCTTTCTTTGTTACTACGAAGAGACCTCTAATTGGGTTTATTTCTTACAGTAGATATATAAGTATCCCTCAGAAGTTGACTTTGTCAACAACCCATTCTGTGAGGTAAACCTGACAACCCATTCCAACTGGAGGATCCCCTGAGAATAAGTAAATTTCATGACAATAGCCAGTTGAGGGAAGCCACAATGAAAATTCATTATATCACAACATACACTTGGTTCATTAATCTCTAAATAGAACATGGCCTTAATTATTCATGATAATAGCTCTTAATATATTAGTTCGCTGTAGTATATTTTGTATCAGTAATGGAGGTCTCCATCCTTTAAGAACTTATTACAACTCTCTGCTATTAAATCTTCACTGAGAGGTGGAGTAAGAGCCTGACCAGGGTTTTCATGGGAATGTCATGGTCAAAGCATAATAATCAGGCTTTACTGTTCTGAAGACACTTTCATCCTAAGGAGCTCAAAGCGCTTTACAAGCCTTTATTAGTGCCAGGAATACCCTGAAGGCACGGGGGTTTTACTGTCTTTGTTTTATAGGTAAAGAAACAAGTCACAGGCTGGTGAAGTGACTTGCCCAAGGTCACAGGACAAATCAGCGGGACATCTGGGAGGGCACAGGCAGGTTTAGGCAGTGACTGTTTCTCTTCAGCCTCACAAGAAACCATTTGTGTGTCTTTTGAACTAGAGGGCAATAGCCATGACTTTCAATGTTTGGGTGGCCCCCATCTACTCTGGAACATTCCAGGCACATAACAGCCCTCAGTGCCTGTTGAAGTGAAGAATAAACTTCCGATCCCAAAATTCTTATTAGTTACTCACACTTTTTTATTCACAATTTCTCACTCACTTCAAATCGCTTGAGGAAGAGTCCTGTGAAATATGCTAATAGCTGCCACTGTCGCTCCATCACGGGCACACCCTAGAAAGAATTGAGTGTTTGGGGGGTTCGTTCTCATGAAGAAAGAATTCCATCTTTGATTAAACAGGATTTTCATAAAGGAGCATTGCTCAGGTTCTATTCTGCTGTTGTGTTGGAGAGTTCTAGATAATTAAGTGGCAGATTCTCCTTATAAATCCAGCTAGTCTTTGTAAACCCTCAAGGAAACTGAGAAAGAGCTTTTAAACTTTTTTTTCTTGCTAGCGGCATCCGTAACACGGGATGGTAGGGATGCGGGTGGGTAGGGGGGAGTCTTTGCAGTTGGTGTTGCTTTAAACGTGTGCTTTGGATCCCAGCTCAGATTTACATTTAAAACATTGTAAAAGCATACGCACTCCCTGTTATGTGGAATGTCAGGGAACGAGTTCATTCTGAGAGGAGGGAGCTTTCAGCTCTGTCCTTTGTGACAGATTCCAGAGCGTCTCTACCTTAAGGCAGGCGGGTCACCAGGCCGTTTCTCTGACCCCCCCCTAACCTGTACCAGGCTGCCGGCAAGCACTCCTGTCAGCTCTGTTTACTCTGGCAAGACTGATGGCATCCAGGTGGATTTCCCAACCTCCGCGCCTCCTCACTCTCCGCCCCCACGGCTCTCCAGCCCATGACGACTGTTGTTGCATTTGCCAACTGAATAGTTAGGCGGTGAGTTGCTGTGCAGAAACTCCAGTCTGCGAAACACACTTTGCTCCCGAGGTTAACCATTCCCCACCATCGTGCCTGCCCATGTGTCCCCTAGCCGCCTGGAAGATGTGCCTGTGTGCTCGTAACTGCCCCTGCGTCCCTCGGTGCGTCACCCGCCTGGGAGGGCTGTGCTGCTGGGCAGATAATCCTGTTAAGCATCTGGAGGCCTGGTCAGGAGATGCTCAGCTCAAGAATGTCAGGAGGAGATGGAATGGTGCTGGAGGTGGGCTCCTGGCCGGTGCTGAGGGAAAACAGGCTGCTGCCCTGGTCGGCATCAGCCCCCAGCCTGCCAGCTCCCACCAGCGGGTGATAAGCTGCTGATCGTAAGAACTAATTATTAGTGGATGACTGTTTGTGTAACCAACCGGCTTTGTTAGCCTGTTGGACATGGCAGTAAGCACTGGGGACATGAGTAAAAGTCCTTCCCTGGGGTAGCGTGTGCGGGGGTGAGGGAAGGGAGGGGAGAAGTTAAAGGGCAGGAGAGCACACGCTGAATAACATGGCCGGGAGTCCAGAGAGGGAGTGGTTCCGAGAAATGGAAGGGGTCGAGGTGGTACCTGAAGGAACCAAAGGGAAGGCCAGGCGGGACAGACCGGAGAGATGACAGAAGCAAAGATGCTAAAGAGGTCTGCCTGGTGTCAGGGGTCACAGGAGGTGAGACAGAGAGTGACTGGAGAGCCAGGTGGGGCCAGGTGAGAGGGCTTGAGTACACGGGTCAGAGGGCTTATTCAGCAGGTAAATGAAAAAGTTCAGGGAGGATTAGCCAGGAAGGTGGGAGGGTGACATGATCCAGGTGGTGTTCTAGAAAAATTAATCTGGCATCAGTGCATAGATGGAAAGAGAGTGAAAGCAGGAAGCCAGTTGACTGTAGTAACACACACATGCTTTGATAAGGGCTGGGCGGTGGCTGCTTCACCTATTCATAGTCTAGAGCCCTCTTCAGCCCCTGCCTTCCACACCCTTTCATGGTTAACTTCATTCATCCTTCAGATCTTGGCTTAAATGCCACTTCCTCCACAGAGACCTCCCTGACTGACCCCAGATTAGTCAGGGTCCCCCTACTATATGTTTCCATAGAAGCCCACTTGCTTTGTCATAATTACCTCCTTGTGGTTTGGGGAGGGGATTAAAATAATATAAAATTTAACATCTTAACCATTTCTAAGTATAGAGTTCAGTAGTGTTAGGTACATTCATATTTTTGTGCGACCATCATTGCCCTCCATCTCCAGAATTCTTTCATCTTGCAAAACTGAAACTTTGTCCCCACTAAACACCAACTCTCCATTTCCCCCCACCCCCAGCCCCAGCCCCCACCATTCTACTTTCTGTCTATAAATTTGACCACTCTTAGGTACTTCATGGAATATATGGAATCATGTAGTATTTGTCCTTTTGTGACTGGCTATTTTACTTTAGCATACTGTCCTCAAGGGTCATCCATGTGGTAGCACATGACAATATTTCTATCCTTTTTGAGGTGAAATAATATTCCATTTTTATGTATATATTATTACATATATGTAATACCACATTTTATTTATCCATTCCTCTGTTGATGACCACTTGCAGACTTTAAAAAAAATAATATGGACTCTGATAGTAGAAAACAGACTAAAAATGTTAGAGTGCATGCTGGTAACAGGTAGGTATTGAGAGGAAGACTCACTTGTCAGAGCTCTAATATCGTAGAATTAGCAAAACAGAAAACAAGATTTATATCATGTCCCCCGAATTTAGTAACATGAGCCAATCCCTTCTCTATCTTGCATGTGGCCCACGTGTTAGGCTCAGTATGGAAGGCTCTATATCTGAGTCCTCACTTGAATCCGCCACAGTGAGTGGCTGAGGAGTGATTCGGTGCTATTTCTCGTGGCCCCCTTGTCCATGCATCCTCCGTTCTTCAGCATCATGTCTCAGAATATGCACAGGCTGGCTGAGTGACCGGACCTCTTGACTGCACAACCCTAGAGGCTCTCACAAAACCAGGATGCAAGTCTCTATGATGCAGCTTCGTTGGCCACTGGTGTTAGGATTTGCTCCTAGTATGATCCCTAGAGCCCTTTCTCTCTCAATGCCCTTCAGTGTGCGCTCCTAGCACCTCATGTTAAAGCCCGGACAGGAGTCCTCCCTATAGAGCAGGACAATAGGTATAAGACAGCTCTCTTAAAAGTGTTACCCTTGCAGCTACAGGTACATCAGTATGGGGAGGACACACATATGCACACACACACACACACACACATACCCTGGGGCCAAGGGAGGAAAGAGAGGTTGCAATTATACCTTGGTGACTTTGGGATGCTAAGGAAAGGTTATGAGTGACCGTTACCACAAATCCTTCCCCTAGTTCATCTTCCCTCTCCCCGTGTTATCGCTTAGTTCTGGCTATTACACAGATGTCTGCATAATGTAAGTGAGCACCGAGGTCCAGAGCCTCCCTGGGTGCAGAGGGGCCCCTCCTGACCTATGTCTACTGTGCTTGATTGCCCCCAGGCCCCGGGACTGCACTGAGCTGGAGTACAGTCATCAATAAACATCTCTGCCTGGGAGGACCTACCGAATCTCTGTAAACAAAAACTGAGAGTTGGAAATAACTTACACTGGTAGTTGTTTGATATAATGGCCACATCCCTTGACATATATGCACAGTTCAAAGATTCATAAGGCATATAGAAGCTGCGGTTGGGAGGATAGCACGTAATATGATTATGCTTATTTTCAATACAGCTAATGAAATAAAAATTCAAGGTAAAGAATCATATCTAGCCTTGGCTGGGTGGCTCAGTGAATAGAGCGGCATCCCAGCATGCCGAGGTAACAGGTTCGGTCCCTGCTCAGGGCACATATGAGAAGCAACCAATGAGTACACAACTAAAATGGAAAAATTAAGTAGAAAAACAAACTGATGCTTTTCTCTCTCTTTCTCTCTTTCTTCCCCCTTTTCATTCCCCCCTCCCCTTTCTTTTCTCTTGAATCAATGGAAAATTTTTTTAAAGAATTATATCTAATACTTGCTTGGTGTTAGTGAACTTTAAAATTGTTCTTGGAGCCTGACCTGTGGTGGCGCAGTGGATAAAGCGTCGACCTGGGAACACTGAGGTCGCCAGTTCAAAACCCTGCACTGGTCTGGTCAAGGCACATATGGGAGTCGATGCTTCCAGCTCCTCCACCCTTTCTCTCTTTCTCTCTTTCTCTCTCTCACTCTGTGTCTCCTCTCTAAAATGAATAAATAAAAAGAAATTAAAAAAATAAAAAATAAAAATAAAATAAAATAAAATTGTTCTTGGAAATTAGAACATGTTATTGAGATGTAGAGACACTGAAGATATGAAACTGATACTGAACTTTCAATATAGATTACAGTGGACACTTGAACCACATGAGTTTGGGCTGCACAGGTCCACTTAATATCCGTATTTGTTTTCAGTAAATATCTGTACTGTTTTCAGTCTAGCTGGGAGTCCACAGATGCAAGGAGCTGACTGTTTGCATTGATCTACACCATTTTATATAGAGGACATGTGTGTCTGTGGATTTTTGTATCCATAGATACTGAGGGACAACTAAATTTGGGGAGTCAATGTTATATGTGGATTTTTGACTGCATGGGGTCAGTGCCCAGTACTCTCATGTTGTTCAAGGGTCAATTGTATACATTTGAAAGGTCTTAGTCAAGTTCAGTTCAGTTCATACTTTCATTCCCTCTGTAACTCCAATCACATGACAGTGATAAATAAAAAAACAGAACACTAAAAATATATAGCCATGCTCAAAAAGAAAATCAGCACCTCCATGGGCCATAAATATATCAGAATGTCAAGCTAATGAGTGGTAAGCAGAGCTGATGTGTTCCAAAATTCTCTGTGAGCGACGGTGAGCCAAAGCCAGCATCATTGCAAATCAGAATTCCAAACACTGAACAAGGAGACGGCTGTTCTCAGGTTCCGGATATGAGGTGAAGCTTCTGCCACCACCATAACTAGATGGCTTTTTAAGAGCTATAGATCCAGGTGGCAGTTTAATGAGTAGGGGAGTCCCAACTTAATCTGTGTTTTATATGGTGATCCTAATCATGTCCCCACTCTTGCATTAAGTTTTAAATCAAGTGTGATTAGATAAATTCCTTCCAGATGAAATGATAATAATAGAATAGTCTAAAAACGACTTGAAAATGATGACATTAAGATCTTCAAAGACAGAAATGAATGAGTAACATCCATAAAAGAATAAAAAGTTATGAAACAAAACAGGCAGAAATGAAATAAGAACAAAGGAATATGAGAAAGAACTTACAATAAAACTTAGAATCGGGCCCTGGCCGGTTGGCTCAGTGGATAGTGTTGGCCCAGTGTACAGACATCCCGAGTTCAATCCCCTGTCAGGGCACACATAAGAAACAACCATCTGCTTCCCTTCTCATCCCCTCTCTCTTCTCTCTCTCTTCTCCTCTCACAGTCAGTGGCTCAATCGGTTCAAATATTGGCCCCAGGCGCTAAAGATAGCTTGGTTGAGTCGAGCATCTGTCCCAGATGGGGGTTGCCAGGTGGATCCCGGTTGGGGTGCAGGAAGGCATCTGTCTCTCTATATCCCTTTCTCTCACATAAAACAACAACAACAACAAAAACTTAGAATTGAAAAATATATTCATTAATGTAAATAGAACTCCTCTGTATTGGACACAAAAAGAAAAGTAGCAAATTGATAGTACCAGGAATATACCCAGAATGGAGTATAGAAAAATAAAGATAAATAAGAAAGAGTTATTCAAAACCCCAGGTGATGGATAGAGAGTTTCTAGCATATGTGTAATCATAGTTTGTTGTAAGAGAATAGAGAAAATGAGAGAGATCAACACTGGAAGAAATGTTGGCTGAGAATTTTTGTTCACACTGAAAGAATGCACCAAATACTGGGCAGGATAACTGAAAATAAATTGCTCCTAGACACATCATCATAAAACTGCAGAAAATCAAAGATAAAGAGAAAAAAATTAAAGCTAAAGCAGCTTACATGTTATAAAATAATAATTACACCAACAGTGGCCCACTCACCAATAATATCAAAAGCCAAAGGGTCCTAATGGAATAACATCATCAGTGTGCTGAAGGAAAAAACCATCAGTTCAGAATCCTCATCAGCTATACTATCATTCACAAGTGAGAGCAAAATAAAGGCTTTTTCAGACTTACAACCTCCAAGGGCATTTTCCATGCACAGAGCCTCACTGAAAAGACTACCAAAGGATTTACTTCAGCAAGAAAAAAAGCGAACCCAAAGAGATGAAATGGGTGCAAAGACTGCCCAAAATACAGAAAAGGATATTGGTAGGTTAACTGTAGAATATAAATCTGGGCCAGAAGTTACCTGAAGATGCATAAGACAAAATGGAAATGCTGAAATATGGGCAAAGCAAAGAAATAATTCATCAGCATTAATAAGGAAGAACTTGATATGCTCCAGAACCCCTCTGTTCAGCCATTCAGCAGAGGAGGGATGAGTGACCTGCATCCACTGATTGATTTATACTCATCTTATTCCAGGAGAGATTTAGGTTAGCTAACTTGCATCTATTCCTGGTCTATTCTTCATTTTCAGATCCAGGAACTTCCTAAGGGAGTCATTGGCAAGCTTTTGATTGAACCTTTGGCACCAGTCCCAGGGAGAACTCTCCATGTTCAAATGAATCATGGGATGTGGGTTTTCATGCAATCCAGTCCCTCAAGTCTTCCAGACTAACACGGTAAAAACTAAAATAAAAGAGAAAAAAACAAAACAAAACAAAAAAACACCCTCAAACTTAAAGGAAAAAGAAACATGGGACCTGTGAAGAAATTCTGCAGTGCGCAGAATATATAAGATTCCAAAGGAACATATTCCTTCTCAACTAAGTTAACTTGAAGGTACAGGTGCTTTATATTTCCAATGAGATAAAGGAATTCGTTATGTCAATCAATGAACAGGTCAGCATACTAAGAGAATGTAACAAAATTACACTCATAATAGCAGAATTTGGGTCTTCATTAAAAACAATAAAAGCAGAATGAAAACTACAAAGGATCTATTAATTCAAATAGATGATAATTTCAAGAATGACATACCAAATGCCGAAAAACTCAATATAAAATATTTTAAATGAAGCAAAAGAAGACAATTGTTGTGAAGAACAGAACACTGATCTGACAGCCAGATTGTGACTAAAACATTTCTGATAAAGAAGGAACAGCTGGTTAAAAATTAATTATTAAAGTTCCCAGAATCTGAGGGCAGGGGGACTGACATTGGAAATCAAGAAGACTTACCTTATCCTAAATAAGATTAATAAAAAGGAAATAATATTAATACATATCTTGATATATTCTTAAACCTCAAGGAAAAATATAATTATAATTTGATCATCAATTTGGGAAGGAAGAAAGGTCATATTAAAAGGGTTAAAATGAAACTTGCTTCATGTATCTTTTCTAAAATAGTCAATGTCAAAAGAGAAAGAAGGCCCTGGCTAGTGGTTTATCGGCCCAGTGTATGGACATCCTGAATTTGATTCCTGGTCAGGGCATACAGGAGAAGTGACCATCTGCTTTTCTCCCCCCACCCAACTTTCTACTCCTTCTCTCCCTCTTCCCCTCCCATAGCCAGTGGCTCAATTAGTTCGAGTGTGGCCACAGGTGATGAGGATGACTGAGTTAGTTCAAGTGCGTCAGCCTCAGGCACTTAAAATAGCTCAGTACTCAAGCATCAGCCCTAGACAGGGTTGCCGTGGATCCCAGTCTGGGTGTATTCAGGAATCTGCCTTAGTATCTCCCCTCCTCTCACTTGAAAGAGAGAGAGAGAGAGAAAGGAGAAAATCTTCAGCCCACTAAAGTATAGATGTGACACAAGGATTTTAGTACTAGCCACTGTTTTTTTATTATAAAGAAAACAGAAAGATATTCTCAGATTTGCAGAGACTGGAAAACACAAATAAGCTCAGTGCTGTTTATGTGAATGTTCTTCAAAGGTATTCACATTATTGTGGTCAGAATTAGAGAAAGAACTATTAAGGTTCGGTCTTTGTGAATTATTTTACCTTGCAGTGTGAGCTGTACCTAGTGACACTCTTCTAACAAAGCAGAAGGGAGGAGCCGTCGTTTCTGAGATTAGGTTACAAAAAGATTCTGGCTTCCAGCTAGCTCACCATCTCTTGTTCTCTCTTGCTTTCTCCCTGCCGTGTTGTGAGCTGCCCCATGGATAGACTCACGTGACAAGTAGTTGATAACAACACTGGCAAACAGCCAGCCAGGATCTGACACCTGCCAACAGTCACATGGCCTAAGCTTCCTTGGAAGCACATTCTCTCTCAGTTAAGCCAACACCTTGATTGCAGTTTTAAAAGAGACCCTGAGCCAGAGGACCCAGCTAACCACACCCTGTGGGATAATAATTGTCTGAAGCCACTGAATTTTAGGATAATTTGTTACACAGCAACATATAACTAATACACCTATTGTCTGGTTATATTTTAGATTTTTAGAAGAATGGGAAAAGGAAGAGAAAGAAGAGAGAAGCCCAGAAAGGCTGAATACTTCCTTCCTTTTTTCCATGAAAGGGAGTAAAAAAATACCAGCTTTGATTAAGTATAAAACAAAAAAATTATAAAATGTTTTAAGAAATTATTACTAGGATTAACAACATGGTGATTGGCTTTCAAGTAGTCAAAAGTCAACAGAACATATTTCATATGTCACCACAAAAATAGAAAAGAAAGACTGAGAAAGCGTATCATGAAAGCTCTCAAGTCAGAGCAAGTGTAGCAATTAGATCAGGTACCATTTTAGAAAACAAGGAATCTCAGGTTGGTTTTTAAAAGAGAAGCCAACAATACTTATTTACTCAGTAAACAAATATCTACAATATCTTTTGAATATCTACTGGGATTCCTGGTGAGCAAGGCTAAATTAATCTGATGTTGAATTCCAACAGGTGATTATAACACAGGATAGGGCCTGACTAGTGGTGGCTCAGTGAATAGAGCATCCACCTAGAAAACTGATGTCTCAGGTTCAAAACCCCGAGGTCTTGTGCTCGCTTCGGCAGCACATATACTAAAACCCCAAGGTCTCCAGCTGGAGCATGAGTTCGCCAGCTTTAGCGCAGGGTCACTGGCTTCAGCGTGAGATCATTGACATGATCCCAAGGTTGCCAGCTTGAGCAAGGAATCACTGACTCAACTTGAGCCCCTCAAGGTATGTATGAGAAGCAACCAATAAAGAACTAAAGTGAAGCAACTACGTGTTGATGCTTTTCACTCTCTATCCTCCCCCCCCTCTTCCTTCCTGTCTCTCTCTCTCAAAAAAAAAAATCAAATAATTTATTTTTAATTTATCACATAGGATAGTAAATGCAACAATGAAGAATGGACAGGACATAAGAAAAGTTAACTGATGTAACTTTTTCTACCTTAATATTTTTAAGCTATTTTGTTTTGGGCTATACATATATCAGCACCACTCTACAAGCAGCCTTCCAAGATTCCCAATCCCTAATCCTCCCACACCCACACACAGAACTGCAGTGAAAAATTTTAATTCACTGTTATTAGGTGGTGACAGATTAAACAGAATATGTACCATGAAGATAATTAGAGAATATGAACAAGAGAATTTTAAGGTGAAATTAGTAGATTATATTTTATAAGCAGAAACACAACTTATTTTTGTGTAAGACTCTCTCAATAAATTCAAATGAATAGAAATTGTATTAGCTATAATATCGGACCATAGTGTAGTAAAGTGAGAAATCACATAATTTAAACAGTCATTAGTGAATTGGAGAGCCTTATACTGTATATCATCTGGCTCAAAGAAGAATAATACAATAAGAGATAATTTAGGAAAATACATAGTTATGGAAATATTATATAAGAAACCATAGAAAATGTGGCTAATGATACACTCAGAATTGAATTTATAGCATGAAATAATATTTTTAAAAAAAATTTAGTGTTCAACTGAAATTTTTAGAAATAGAACACAGAAGAAATCCTAAAGATAATAAGAGTGAAGAAATAATAAAGTAAAAGAAGTTGACTTGTTGAAGGAACAAATAAAACAGACTATATAACAGCAAATCTAATTAAGAAAAGTGAGAAGTGAGGAAAATTGATATAAGAATAGCATGTCCATGTTATTGAATTTAAAAATAGCAATCAGGTAAACATTTCTTCCCTAAAAATAAGCAAAATAATTGAAAATAGAAGAAACAGAAAACTTGAAAAGAATAACAGAAGAAAAAGAATAGAAAAAAATTATAAAAATAAAACTTCTACCCCTACCAAGAATTAGGAAAAAGGGAATATATAGGTGAATGCTGTAAAATCTTATAGAAACAAATAATTTATTTTTTTTTATTTTTTCTATTTTTTTCTTCCTTTTCCAAGTGAGAGGAGGGGAGATAGAAAGACAGACTCCCACATGCACCCCAATCAGGATCCACCTGGCAACCCTCATCTGGGGTTGATGCTCTGCCCATATGGGGCCATGCTCACAAGGGAGCTAGTTTTAGCACCTAAAGTGGAGGTTCCATGGAGCCATCCTCAGCACCCGGGGTGATGCTATCGAACCAATCAAGCCATGGCTGCAGTAAGAGAAGAGAGAGAGAGAAAAGGGGGAGAGGGAAGGAGTAGTAGTAAAGCAAATGGTTGCCTCTCCTGTGTGCCATGACCGGGAATCTAAGCCAGGACATCCAAACACTGGGCCGATGCTCTACCACTGAGCCAACTGGCCAGGGCCAACAAATAATATCCATGTTAGAAAAACTTTTCCATAGCATTGGGGAAAATGGGAAGCTACCAATTGATTTTTACAAAATAAATGTATCCATGGACTCCAAACTTCTTTTCATTTAAATGCATAAAATTACAGGCCTATTTTACTCATAAATATAGATATGCAAATCTCAAATGCAATAGAATTCCATAGGATATTGACTACAATTAATCCTTCAAAGATACTTTATTGAATACCCTGGAAGAGACTAAATTAGTGTATATGGTCCATGCCATCATGGAGCTCAGAGTCTAATGAGGAGAAGAACACATAAAAGAACAATTAAAATGTGTTAAATGCAAATGGAACTCATTCTAAGGGTATAGCAAGGAGTCTAGCCCAGCATGGAAAGGGAAAACATGGTGCTTTCAGCAAAAATTTCTTGGAGGATGGTGTACTTAAGTCTAAAGGAAGGGCAGGAATTAGCCAATAGGGAGGTGTGGGGAGCAGTGTTCTGCCTCCTTGGTAAGGTTATTCCAGAAAAGGGAATGGAGGAATGGGGACTGGCATGCTTAGAAAAACTATTATGCACCTCAGTTGTCTGCAAACCTAGAACTATGCATACTGATTTTCTATTATATCCAGAGTCTAAAGCAGTGGTGTTCAACCTCTTCACATTTGGTAACTGGTGAAAATAGGAGAATTATTTCAGGGACTGCTAAGGTAGAAATCACCCTAAGCACAAGTGAATTTTACTGAGATCATTGGGTCTATAATCTTTGTGTGTGTTGTGTGTGTGTGTGACAGAGACAGAGACAGAGACAGACAGGGACAGACAAGCAGGAAGAGAGAGAGATGAGAAGCATCAATTCTTCGTTACGGCATCCTAGTTATTCATTGCTTTCTCATATGTGCCTTGATGGAGGGCCGGGGGGGGGGGGGCTACAGCAGACCTAGTGACCCCTTACTCAAGCCAGCGACCTTGGGTCCAAGCTGGTGAGCCTTGCTCAAACCAGATGAGCCCACGCTCAAGCCAGAGACATCAGGGTTTCGAACCTGGGTCCTCCGCGTCCCAGTCCGATGCTCTATCCACTGCGCCACTGCCTGGTCAGACAGAGCATCAATTCTTCATTGCCAGTTCTTCATTGTTCATTGATTGCTTTCCCATATGTGCCTTGATTGGGGGGCTATAGCAAAGCAGAGTGACCCCTTGCTCAAGCTAGTAACTTTGGGCTCAAGCCAGCAACCTTGGGCTTCAAGCCAGCCACCATGGGGTCATGTCTATGATCCCACTCTCAAGCCAGCAACCCCCCGCTCAAGCTGGTGAGCCCATGCTCAAGCACAACCTTGGGGTTTCAAACCTGGGTCCTCCGCGTCCCAGTCCAATGCTCTATCCACTGCACCACCACCTGGTCAGGTGGGTCTAGAATCTTCATACAACATCAGGGTGGTTCACTCTTTTGTGGACAGGCATGAAATTTCTGGCAAACTGGTCTGTGAACCTGTGATTGAAAAACACTGGTTTAAAGCAAATGAGCCTGAGTGCAAAGTGTGGTCCACAGAGACTGACCCAGCAGAGAAGAGTGGTGCAGACACCTAAGAGTGCCCATTAGATTGGTAATCAAGAAATCAAGACCACAAGTTTAGATTACTTTGAAAAGCTTGGGGCCCTGGCTGGTAGGCTCAGTGGATAGAGTGTCGGTCTAGTGTGCACATGTCTCCAGTTTGATCCCTCGTCAGGGCACACATGAGAAGTGAGCTTTTGCTTCTCTCCCTCTCCATCTCCCCCTTCTCTCCTCCCAGTGGCTTTATTGGTTTGAGCGTTGGCCTCAGGCACTGAGGGTAGCTCAGTTGATCCAAGCATTGGCCCCAGATGGGGGTTGCTGGGTGGATCCAGGTCAGGGTGCATGCAGGAGTCAGTCTCTCTATCTCCCCTCCTCTCACTTAAAAACAGAAAAAAGAGAGAAAGAAAGAAAGAAAGAAAGAAAGAAAGAAAGAAAGAAAGAAAGAAAGAAAGAAAGAAAGAAAGAAGGAAAGAAAGAAAGGGAACTTTGGACAAGAAGAGAAAGAGTGGAGATGGTGTGAAATCAAGGGAACATTCTGGGTTTTGTTTTTAGGGATGTTTCAGATACCTGCCGCTACATACCAAACCACTCTAAAACTTAGGACTTAAAACAAGGATTTACTTGTCAGGATTCAATTAATGAAGTAGTTCTTTGCTGGTCTCTCCTTTGGTCTATCTTGGGGCTCCATTCAGCTAGTGGGCCATTCGACTGGGCTAGTTGGGACACTAGGCTTCTCTCTCCATATGGTCTCAGAGCCCCTCCACCAAAGTGGTCTCTCATGCTCCAGGGCCTCTTCCACATGGCTACCCTCCCCAGCAGGACCCTCTGGACTTCTTCATGACTTCGTAGCGAGGCTCAAAAAGGGGATGATCCAAGGCAGGTAAGTTCCATGCATAAGCACTTCCTCGGTCCCTACTTGCATCACACCTGCTAATGACCTTTCAGCCAAAGTGAAGTACATAGGCAAGTCTAGAGGCTACCTGCGTGGGAACTGCCCAGGGACATGAATCCTGGGAGAACTGGGAGGGGGAATCTATCAATATAACAGTCTGCTATAAGGGTGGGGTTTTTCCCCTTAATATGTAAGAGAGTTAACAATGTTTTTAGGCTGAG
This sequence comes from Rhynchonycteris naso, assembly GCA_037038555.1. NCBI lineage: Eukaryota > Metazoa > Chordata > Mammalia > Chiroptera > Emballonuridae > Rhynchonycteris > Rhynchonycteris naso. The sequence goes on from CM072999.1 coordinate 226,275,615, forward strand.
CCCCAAGAACTAGATGAAAGGGAGACTTTGAAGATATAATAGAGATTATTACTGATAGGATCTCAGATGGTGTGCCTGGTGCAGGGAAAGGGAGAGCATCATCTTCTGAGACCGGATGAAGAGAGATTAAAACTGGGTGTATTTTGGTTAAATCACTGAGCGAAATAAAAGGGAGAGATACCACAGAAATGTGGCACTGAGGGAGAGACTTGGAATCAGTGGTCTCACCAACTCCATCAACATTTTGCTTCTCTGTCAACACTCAGTGTGCATGCTAAAGCCAAGGAGGCTGATGGTAGTATTGATCCAGGTTTAGAATTTGGTTATTGGATGCTACAGAAAGATAGAGGTACCAGGGAATTATGGGTTACTGGGGAGAATAACTTGAATAATAGAAACAGGGTTCTGATTCCATAGATAGGAAAGAGAGACCAGGAGGGGACTGATAGAGGAACAAGGTAGGGGTCAGGAAACTGGAGGTCTCTAAGGATCAAAGTATGAATAAAGACATGAGAAAGGGAAGAGAAGTTGAAGCCCACTGAGGTCCAAGTATTATGGGGCTACATTCCTGGAAGGGCAGACCACATGAACATTTAAACTCAGGAATTAATGAAGATCCAGGTGGGGTGGAAAGTTCTGGCTTCAGAGTGGGCTCTCCACTGTCAGCAGTGAATAGTGACAGTACCACTGAAGGGCAGCTCGCTGGGACAGAAACTCAGTCTGTTGTGTCCTCCGCATTGGTACAGGGCCTGACACATAGAAGACACTCAGTATTAAGAATTATTCATGGGGCCCTGGCCAGTTGACTCACTGGATAGAGCATTGGCTTGAAATATAGGAAGTTCTGGGTCCGATCCCTGGTCAGAGCACACATAAGTGACCACTGCTTCTCCTCCCCTCCCGCTCCCCTTTCCTCTCTTCCCCTTTCACAGCCAGTGGCTCAACAGCTTCAAGCATCGATCCCAGGTGCCGAGGATAGCTCAGTTTATTTGAGGATCGGCCCCAGAGGTGGGTTGTCAGGTGAATCCTTGTCGGGGCACATGCAGAGGTCTCTCTATCTCCCCTCCTCTCACTTAGAAAAAAAGATTTATTCATGGAATAAACAAATTACTTTAATGCAGTGGTTCTTAACCTGGGTTCTATCGAACCCTAGGGGTTCGATGAGTCGGTCTCAGGGGCTCGGAGAAGCCTCTGCCGCGGAGGCCAGAATAAAGTAATACCGTAATTTGTTGTGAGTTCATGCACTTTGTTGGTTTTGTTCTTTGAGCAAGGTGATGTTCATGCACGGCTCATTTTGTGCACCAGTAAAAAAACATATACCTATGTCTTGAATTTGGAAAAAAATCATATTTTATTTATCACTAAAGAAGGGTTCGGTGAATGCACATATGAAACTGGTGGGTTCGGTACCTCATAAAAGGTTAAGAACCACTGCTTTAATGCATCTCCCTCAGTTTACAGATGACAAAACTAAGGCTCCAAAAGGTGAAGTGTGTTGCTCAAAGTAACACAGTTCAGCTAGTCAAAGTATCCTACCTCCTTACAGAACCATACTGAATGTGAATTTCCTTCCCAACCTTCCCAGAGGGGACTGATGATTTTATTATTTTATTATCTCAAAACTATTTAAATGGCACATGTCATTCCTTGGGTGCTGGCGTGTAATGTGCCAAAGTTGAATGAAAAGAGTGATTTTAAATAACTATTTGTGTCCTAGAGGGGTTTACTCATTTATTGGAAATACATCAGATGTATTTCTGAGGCATATCCAAGGAAGCTGGGCCTGGGACCACACCCTTACCAGTTTACTAACATTTCATCGTTCTTCCCTCTGCTGCTGCTGTGGTCTCACCTTCTTTGCTAAGATTCAGAAAATCCGGAAGAAACACACACATGCACACACACACACACCTCAGAGCTGTCTCCCTAGAGTCGCCATAGGCTTTTCCACAGACACTATAGGATTAAAGAAATTAATTAGCCCTCAGCTGAGCAGGTCTGAGACTGCTAAAGCCTTCCTGACTATTATCCTGAAAGAATAATGAAAACATCTCCCCCGAAGGCTATTGTCCATTATGGAATCCAACTGAAGAAGGAGAGTGGTGACATGCTCCTCTTTCCCACTGGACCAAAATTTCAAAGCTTCGAATGTGTGGTAAATCTAACCAAAGATAAAGATTTGCAGGTGTTTTTTGCATAAAAGCAAGAAGGGCAGATGTATCTGAAACGTGCTTCTAACCAAATGGGACATCTGCAATCCATTAGGGGTGTCCTGGAGAGAGAAAGTGAGAGGGGAGGTTCAGGCAGAAAGCCTGCTCTGCAGAAACGCAAGTGTGAGGATGTGTGCGGACCCTTCTGTCAGGATCTGAGGTCACCAAGGTCCTCAGAAAGGTTACCTTTCCAGGGCTAAACTTGCATCCCTGCCAAATAACCCAGTGCCTTTTTTTTCTTTCCCTCGGTCAAGTTATCTTTGAAATGTCAGTGCCTTCTCTTCACTCAAGTACACCTACATGTTTTACTGTTTAAGACTTGGCAGCCACCTCAGATAAAGAGAACATTCTCCTCTTTGAATGCGTGGACCTTCCTTTCCCAACACTCACGAGGAGTGAGCCATGTCCTGACTCGGCTTCTCACACTCCACAGAACAAAGCAAAATTGTCACCACGGGCATGACTTGCAGGTTACTCACTGGCTATTATGCACCCTGTTTCAGACTCCCAAGAAAACCACTAACTTTCATTAAAGCGTGTTGTTACAAAATACCCACAGCTGTTAAAATAATCTGGAGGTGTGTGATACTAGAATAGACATTTAAAAAGTCAAGGGAGGCCCTGGACAGTTGGCTTAGCGGTAGAGCGTCGGCCCAGAGTATGGAAGTCCTGGGTTCGATTCCCAGTCAGGGCACACAGGAGAAGCACCCATCTGCTTCTCCACCCTTCCCCTTCTCCTTCCTCTCTGTCTCTCTCTTCCCCTCCCGCAGCCAAGGCTCCACTGGAGCAAAGCTGGCCCGGGCACTGAGGATGGCTCCATGACCTCCGCTTCAGGTGCTAGAATGGCTCCAGCAGCAACAGAGCAACACCCCAGATGGGCAGAGCATCGCCCCCTAGTGGGCATGCCAGGTGGATCCCAGTTGGGCACATGTGGGAGTCTGTCTGGTTGCCTCCCCTCTTCTAACTTCAGAAAAATACAAAATAAAAAAAAATAAAAGAAAGAAACAAAGTCACTGGATTTTGTTTAATATGCAGTATCTGTGCCAGGGCTTGCTTTTGGTGTCCCTTGATAATCTTAGATTGATCTTCAGTGACTGGGCTTGAATTTGAGCATAACATGTAACCAACATGCTCCTTAACCGTATTCCTTCAACAGCAGACCAGGTATGTTTCCTGTACAATGTCTCTTACTTGCTTTACTGGCCTTTTGATAAACCATTAGTGCTGGGCATTTTGTTAATTACTCAACTCCTGGTGACTGACAAAACTGGCCTGTTATAACTTGTGTTGTAATTTGAAGATGAAAAGCCACACCTCTGGGAAACGTTGGTATCAAAACTGATTTGGTGTTGGAGAGAAGGTGTTAGAAGCCACCATTTGACAAAGTGGATTTCCAAGTGCAGTTAGCAATTACCTTTTTAGAAGTCTTCAATTATGCCATTTACAAGAAGGTACTTTTATGGAACTACAAGTCAGGAACGTGTTTTTAAATCTCTTTATTTATTCATTTATGGGTAATGCTCATGTTTATCAAGCACCTACCATGTATAGAAGAGCACTGTGCTAAATTCAGTAAAAATCAAAAGTGCCTTCCCGCCAAAATCTCAAAAGCCAATGAAGAAAAGTCTCTCCAAAAATTAAAGTATGTGGTCAGTGCACTTCTGGACAGTATTTTACTTTAGATCAAGGAGAAAATAATAATTAAAGCATGAACATGCTTTGATTGAAAGGATCTCCCCACTTGGCCTGGGGGTTGTGGATTATGAGCCTATGGTTGAGGGTCTCTCCTAATCCTCTATCATCAATGTCATCTAAAAGTGAACAAATGAACAAAGACATTGTGACTGATGACACTTGATATTCTATTTATCCTTCAATCCAGAATAATCCCCAAGTAAAACTGAATGTAAGTTTTTATATCAGTTGAAACACTTTCTATTTTTTCCCCCTTCTTTTCCAAGTGAGAGGAGGGGACATAGAGAGACAGACTCGCACATATGTCCCGACTGGGACCCACCTGGGGCCAGTGCTCTGCCCATCTGTGGCCATGCTTGCAATCGACTTATTTTTAGCATCTGAGGGAGATGCACTCTAACCAATTGAGCCATGGCTGTGGGAGAGAAAAAGAGAAAGAGAAGGGGAGAGGGAGAGATGGAGAAGCAGATGGTTGCTTCTTCTGTGTGTCCTGACCGAGAATTGAACCAGGGACATCCACATGTTGGGCTGATGCTCTACCACTAAGCAAACCAGCCAGGGCCAAGACACTTTCTATCGAAAATGAGAAAAAAATACCTCATGTTAGTATAAATTATAAAAGTGATTTAATTGTTTACAAATATAAAAAGTCCAAAGGCTTCAGGCATGGTTTTCAGAGCATCAGCTGAATTTCCCTATAATTCTCTCAACTCCACTCATCCTCGTGTATCAGTTCTGTTCTCCTTCTGATTTTTCTTTACTATTAACAAGATGGCTGCCTGTGAAAACAGGAATTACATGTTTCCTTCTTCACAATGATGGGAAAAAAACTTAATTTTTCATAATCATTGTTCTGAGAGGTCAAACAAATAAAAGTTCTGAGCTTTGAGCTGATTGGACCACCCTAAAACCAATCCCTGTGGCCACGAAAATACCATGGTGCTGATTGGCTTAAGCACAGGTTACTTGAACTAATCACTTGTGAGACTGGGGTTGGGTACCTACCCAGAGCACATAGCTGCTACATGCTGGGGAAGGACTGAATTGAAATTTGAAGAGGAAATTACAACATAGTGTCTCCTATAATCCTTCCAGATTCATAGACTCTGGATTACTAAGTAATTTTTATTCACTATCAGAGATAAGCTCTGTAAGGAGTAACCTATTTCTTCTAAATTTGCTAAGTCAGACATTTAAAGACGGTTTTATTTTTTCAAAAATGTAAAATGGGTAACCTTAAGTTTAATTTTTCATAGCTCTTTTTTCCCTTAAGAGTACACTGAGCCCTGGCCGGAGAGCTTGGTTGGTTAGAGCATCGTTCTGAAGCACAGAGGTCAATCGTTCTGAAGCACAGAGTTGCCAGGTCAATCCCCGTAAGGGCATGTACTGGAACAGATTGATGTTACTGTCTCTCTCTCTCTCTCTCCCCCTTCCTCTCTCTAAAATCAATAAAATAAACATTAAAAAATTAAATTAAAATTTTAAAAAAGAATATACTCAACTCTTCGTAAAGAAATGCTTTTAAAGAGTGATATCAGGTATTGAGAATGATTCAAAATTCATCCTCTATCCCATCTTCCCTAACACTTTCTTCCCAATTTTCAAAAGCAATATGATATAATTTAGAATTCTCAGTTATAGTAACACAAATATTTTCTCCTTCAACTTGGATAATGGATCATTAAATTTACAGAGGACACCATGTTCTAATAAGCCTTAAAAGTTTTCTTCAGATGCATATTTAACAGCCTCCCAAAACTCATCAAAGCAGAGCTCATCCTGTCTTCATAAAACTCACTCCAGGCCCTGGCTGGGTAGTTCAGTTGGTTACAGCATCAGCCTGCCATCTGAGGTTGCAGGTTCAATCCCCAATCAAGGCACTTACAAGAATCAACCAATGAGTGCATGAATAAGTAGAACAACAAATCAATATTTCTCTCTCTCTCTTTGTCCCTCCCCTCTCTAAAAAATCAATAAATTGTAAAAGTCACCAAAAGAGGACATTTAAAAACTCCCCCAATTCATCAACCCAATATACAAAGTGCCAGTCTGAAAGATTTCAACAACCAAATATTTCTTCAAAACTTTAATCAGAAATATAGCTCCTTGAGTTCAGAGATGTAATTGTAGCACTAAATAAAGTGTCCAGGCAGGCATCTACCTGTAACATATTCCTCCCATTGCCTTGGTGACAAGAAAATGAGCTGTTAGAAAGTCAGGACACAGCCTTCTTCAAACGATCACTATCATCGATTGTTTAAAGGCCACGGAGGACAGACTAAATAAGAAGCTAATGTCACGCACCTCAGACATATTAAAACAATGGAAGTGGACTTGCAATGTGTTCTCCAAGAATTACATTTGAAAGAACCATCCTAAGCTTTCAACCTGTCCATGTCGAAAACAGTATTCCTTCCTGACTGCCGAGGGCACCTGCCACTGAGGCTCACATCTGGCATCCCAGGCAGATGTGTTCAGGGAAGAAGAATAGAATCAGGCTTGGGTTCGTTTTCAGTTTGGAATTTATACTCATACCCATCACTCTTTCTCAGACATGCCCTCCTTGATCTGACAATCATGGCTGCCCAAACCCAAAATGCAAGGTACAGTGCATTCCCCTCTGTGGAGAGAATCTACCGGCATGTTGGTCTCTTACATACACCCCCAGCGTTGTGGGAGTAGGGGAGCAGGAACAGTTCAGTGCCACCAAAACCCTACCTACTTTGGAATGCCTCATCTCCTCTCTCAACGGGAACAGCCTGGGGCTGGAGGGAAGAAGTTAGGACACCTGAGCCAGGTCTGTGGAGGGCCGGCTGTGTCCCCTCCCCCCAGGCAGCTGTGTATGTGGAGGCGGGCGGGGGTGGGGGACAGCTTGGCCCAAATGCTGCTTAGTCAGGCTCCCATGCCTTGTTGAGCTGCAGATGTGCCCAGACCTGCCACCACCAGGTGTCTGGGCTGGGAGGTGACAGAGCAAATGTGGCTTTTATCTGCTGGTGTTCCCCTACACTGCCCTCAGAGGTATGTGGAGGACTTATGTGAGGTCACCTCGGAAGGCCTGTGACAGAGTACCAGCTTTCTAAGCACCCTGTCATTGTCCAAAGCCCTGCCCTGCTGGCTGTCCTACAGTCTTCCTGTCAACAGCCCCAGGGCTGGCTCCTCCTCCAGGCCATTGATGGGCCCGGTGGGAGGCAACTACCCACCTGCCCTGCTGTAATAGCTCTTCCCATCATTAGTGCCCAAACCTCTATAGCTAAAGGTATTTTTTCTTTTTCCTACAATGATCCCATGATTTAAAATACTTTTTTTAATTAAAATTTTTTTTCAAGCTTATTTGTCACCACTCGGGAAAAATTTCTTGGGACAGCTACCCAGAAGGAGAGGCTCTTCTGTATTTAATAGAACTATTAACAACTCCAGGGAGTCTTATCAGGGCGTAAATACTGGAAAAGTTTACCATCCCACTAGTGAACTCTGAATTCAACATAAAAAGGTTGTTACTAATCTCTGTGTGGCTTTGAAGAATTCGTTTTATTTATTTTTTAAAATTTAAAATTTTTTTCAATTATAGTTTACATTTAATATTAGTCTATATTAGTTTCAGATGTACCGCATTGTGGTTAGACAATTATGTCCTTTACAAAGTGGTCCCCTGGTTATTTCAAGTACCCACCTGTCCCCATACATACTTATTATGCTACTATTGACTATATACCCTATGCTATAATTTACCTCTCTGTGACCATTCTGTAAATTCATTTTAAAGCTCAAGTGGGCTATGAACCGTTCTCCATCAGGAGTGATATTTACTCTACAAATATTTATCGCTCACCTACCCACATACTACAAGCCCAGGCTTCAAGAAGCCATCACTATAAATAGCAAAGGGTGCAAATGAACATCACATTGGACAGATTCAGCCCACAAACATATTTTGTTTGATTCACAGCATATTTATCAAAAACTGTATTAGTTGCCAACTTTTCAGCATCAGAATATTTCTAGCTTCTCTTGAAAACTCGGGAAATCTGGCAAAACTGAGCACACATTCCTGGCTGATGACAAGCAGAGTAACAACTGCCCACTTCAGACAGGCACTGGCGCTGAGTTCACACTGACCCCACCTGCCCAAGCCCTTGGCATTAACCATGGTTCCCAGGATGGGCAGTCACAGAACACCCACTCTGGGAACAGCCTCACTCAGGGACAGAGCAATCCAACCAAACCTCTTAATTTAGAAGAGCTGTTTCTCACCTCCATAAGAACAGGTCACAGCTATTTGCTGATTTTGTGTCTTCTCAACTCTTCCCCTTTTTAAATAAAGATTGTCTTTAATCCTTGATACTGTAAAGTTAGAGAAGACAGTAAGGAGCATAGCAAGGTTGAAGCACAGAAAGATAATGAGGACCATGAGAGCCGGGTGGCACTCCAGGATGCCCCCAATGGCCAGATGAAGAAGTTGAGGCCTAGAGAGGGGAACAGTCATGCCCAGGTCACATTATGACCAGCAGGAGAAGCGTGTTCTGGATGGCCATTACCCAGCTGGTAGCATGTTCTTTTCTATACGCAGGGATGGTTTCTCCGTCCCATTTTCTGCTTACGTGTTTCCAAGGAATGACAGAGAAGTCTGTCAGATCTGGGACTAAATGCAAGGACTGACTTTAGCATATCAGGTACCTAATTCTAAGTGAACCTGCAGGAAATTAATTAATTCTCATCTAAATCTACTGATTTTCTCTATGTGGGTCACAACAGTCATACAGTATTTGAAGAATGATGATCCTGGCTCTGGCTGGGTAGCTCAATTGGTTAGAGCATTGTCCCCACATGCCAAGGTTAGGGGTTCTATCCCCTGTCAGAGCACACACAAGAATCAACCAGTAAATGCATAAATAAGAGAACAAACAGATGTTTCTCTCCCCCTTTGCTAAAATCGGTTAAATAAAAAAGAAATGTTGATCCCAATAGAGTGTTGATGACAATAGGCAGCTTATTTTTAAATTATGTGTTGCCAAAATCTTCCTTGTATCTGTAACCAGGAATAGAGTTAAACAGGTTGACTCTGATATTTGTGGCTAATGGAGTTTTACTAAAATGAATATAATTCACTTGCAACAAATACAAAGATATTGAGCAAAACCTTCAATAGGACAAATTAAAGATGTTTATGTGGACCATTGCCTGGGACTTACACATTTTGGTGTATTTATAATTAGCATATTATGGCCATTCAATTATACTGTGAGCAAGAACTCTTCTGGTAACAAATTTAAATTAATCCAAAAATCAGTTTTATGTGTAGCAGAAAGGAAAAGAGGACAGTATTTGCAGAGCGGAGACTATCTTCTTTAGCCCTAGCAATCTGTCCAAGGACAGCTTCATACCTACTTTAAAATTTTTTGATTTATTGATTTTAGAGAAAGAGACAAAGGAACATCAATTTGTTCCTGTTTGTGTCCTTACTGAGAATTGAACAGGCAATTTCTGCATACTGGGATGATGCTCTAAACCAGGGGTCCCCAAATTATGGTCTGTGGGCCCCTGAGGCCATTTATCCTCTGCCACCACACTTCCAGAAGGGGCACCTCTTTCATTGGTGGTCAGTGAGAGGAGCACAGGATGCATCCGCACCCATAGTTCCCATTGAAATACTGGTCAGTTTGTTGATTTAAATTTACTTGTTCTGTATTTTAAATATTGTATTTGTTCCCGTTTTGTTTTTTACTTTAAAATAAGATATGTGAAGTGTACGTAGGGATTTGTTCATAGTTGTTTTTTATAGTCCAGCCCTCCAACGGTCTGAGGGACAGTGAAACTGTCCCCCTGTGTAAAAAGTTTGGGGACCCCTGCTCTAAACCAACCAAGCTATCTTGTCAGGGCATACCTACTTTGAAAGATGCTGACAGTAAGACCAAGAAAGCTGACTTCCTCAGCCAATTTCTAATTGTTGGGAACCAGCTACACTCAAGGTGATTCTAACTCCAAAACCTGAGCTTTATCTGCAACAACCCAATAGCAGCACAGAAGTCACTAAGATGAGTGAGTGGTGACCAAAGAAGTTATGACAGGACACGTCAGAACTGGGCTAGAGGATGCAATAAGCACCATTAGAGAGGCAGATAAAAGTGCTTGGGGGTCAGAAAAGAGCAAAAGCACATGAAGTGGAGAGTTGGTGGGGGATCAGGGAAGGCTTCAGGGAAGCAGTGACATTTGAGAAAGGCCTTGAAGGATGAACTGTTACAACAGACAGAGAAAGGAGGAAGAGCAAAGGGGGTTCGGGGTGGGTGGGTGGTGGCACCAGCTAAAGGGAAGAAAAGCAGCTGGGTTTTGAATTTACAAAGTAAAGCTTCATAAAGACGTTAGCCACGTGAAAAAACGTCCCCACACCTGTGAGGCAGGGCCGAGCCCATCAGCTGCATGAATCTTGCCTATGGAGAGGCAACAGGGCCTTCTAGACCCCATGAAGCCACCTGAGATACCCACGCTCTTCCACATGCACCATCTTCTGTCCTTTCCCTCTGCTTCCTCAGAGGCCTGCACTTTTCAGAGTTCAGGCAGCCTCTGTCTGACTGCAGCTCACTTCTTCCTTTCATCTCTCCCTTTCCCCACAATCTCAGGTTATAGAAGGCTTTTGTTTCCCAAGCAAGGGTCTCCCCCAGCAGGAAGGGGGGTGGGTGGAATAAATCGGGGAGGAGGCAGCAAGGACCCCCAAGTGCAGCCTTCGGAGAGAACTGCATTCTCCTGGGGTTCGGCGTCCGCCCGCCCTGGTCCTGCTGGCAGCTGCGGCCCATCTCTGTCAGCTCCCAGGGGTCAAGGAAGCCGCTTCTCTGGCAGGCCCTCCCCGTGGGCTCACGGGCTCGGCTCCGGCTGGGTGTTTTAGGACACTTAATTTCATTTTATCCTCGGCACACAATAAGGGAGGTGAAAGTCTGATCCCACTGACAACCGAAGCACGTGAGGTTGAGAAAGCAAGCCCCTTGTCCTGGGAACGCCGGTCAGCTGGGGCTGTAACTCCCGTGACCACAGCAGGGAAGGGGGCTCCTGTGGGTTGTCAGTAAAGCCTACGGCGACCCCATCTCCACGTCAGGGCCAGTCCCCACACGGCCGCTGCAAATAAGCTCCTGGTGGCGCGCGCGGCGGGACCCCGAGGGCGCCCCGGGGGAGGCTGGCGGCGGCCTCGCCGAGACGCGAGCCAGCGAACTTCAGAGCACTTGGCCTCCCGGGGAAGCAGACGCGGACACGTCTGTGTCTCCCGACAAGTGCCTTCAAGCCCAGCGGGGCAGACACCTCCGCGCGGCCGCCGGCGAGGTCTCCGCGGGCTCCGCGCGTCCGCGGGCGGCCCCCCGCGGGCGGCGGGCTTCCCGGGCGGGGGCCCGGCGGGCGGCGGAGGGGGAGGGGCGGGGAGGGGACAGCGCGGGGGGAGGCCCCCACCCGGACGCAGGGGCCGGGCGTGCGGGGAGCCGCCCACTTCGCCGCGTCGCCCCGACGGCGGGAGCTTGGATGCGGCGGCGCCCGCCGAGCCGGGGCGGACGCGGGCCGGGGACACGCGCTGGGAGCCGGGCTCCGCGGCGACAGCACTATGGCTGAGGTAAGCGGGGAGCTGTGTGCGCGGGGCGGCCGGGGCGCCGCTCGGACCCGGTCCCGTGCGTCCCGGGGACGCGCTCTATGAGGCCCCCGAAGCCACCTGCGCGGCGGCGCGGCCTGAGTGGGTGCCCGCGGCCCCGAGACGGCGTCGCGCGTCGGAAGTGCGGGCCGGGCGACGCGCGCCAGGCCGCCCCCGCCCTCAGCGCCGCGGCTCCGTCCGAGCGCGCCCGCCTCTGGTCCCGCCGCGGTCACCGCGGCGGCCGCCCAGCCGACAGCTTGTACCTGGGTGCGGTTTCTGTGGAGAACGAAGTGCGCGGTGGCCGTCGGCCCCTCTGGGAACCGCGGGGACAAGTGGGCGGCAGTCACCGGGATCCCGGCCGCAAGTGGGGACGCATCTTCTGTGTAAAACCGCGGAGCAAGGTGCAGGCGTGGGGGGGCGGGGGCAGAGGCGCCCTGAGCGGCGGTGACAGTGCGGGACGCGTGTGCGGTGCGGGGAGCGCCGGGACGGAGACCCGGACGGAGACCCTGACCGAGCGGGGGTGGGCTGGGCGCGCAGAAGCCGGACGCGCGTCCTGGCCGCTTCGGGACGGCACACCTGCAGTGACAGCGGGGACTGGGCGGCTGGCTGTGCTGTGCTGGAAGCGCCGGGGCCGCCAGCGCCGCGTGCCCGTGTCGACTCCCCTCAGGAGCGCCGCGTCGGTTCCCTGCGGGCGGAGGAGGCCCATGCGTGTCCCCGCGGCCCCCCGGCTCTGCCCGAGAGGCTCAGGATTTGTCAGCCAGATGTGACAAGATCGTGGCGAGGCGAGGGAAGGAGGAGATCTGATATTAATCAGTGCATAGCTCGAAGCCAAACTTTCTCAAATGCGGTGTAGGAACATGTTCTTCTCATTTAAGGCATCTCTTTGTGGCTGTGCGGCTGCCACCGGCCTGACTTTGACAGTTCAATGGAATGCCAACGAGCAGCCTTAATTGTAGGAGTGAAATTGTGTGTGTTGGGGGGTGGGGGGTCAGACACTCTAAGGTTCAGTAATGTCCCCTGGTTTTATGGCTGCGCTCACCGCAGTCCTCCGAAGACAGGGCATTTAAATCGGGCCAGACGCCTGGTCGCAGCCAGGCCTCTGCTGTTAACACTTAAGGGGTCTAAAAGAGGCCCCACTGGTGTCCTGGGAATCCCTGTCAGAGGGTGTGAGTGTGTGTAAGTGTGTGGAGGGGAAAACATGTGTTACTACAGCTTTGGGTCCACACAGCAAATCTAGCAACAGTTTTTTGTTTTGTTTTCTTTTTTTAAGTTGATTTCTTCTCATCAAAGCGACAGAGATTCTGGCTTGACCTTGATTTGAAAAACAACGCTTGGCAGGTCATTTTTTTTTTCTTTCTGGTGTCATTTTGGTCCTTGTTTATTGTTTTAAATCACCGTCACATTTTATGGGATCTTTTCATGAGATTTCTTGGATTCTTACATAGTTTGTGGATATGTTGCACACGTTAAGATTTTGGTGCAGTGATAAATATACTGGCTTCTCAATTGTCCCTTCCCAAATCTGTTGAGATATATTATTAAAACATCACTAAAATTGGATATGTCAAAGTGAAATTTTTGCATATCACGTAAAAGAACATTACTTCAGGCGTTATGAATTGTCCAGGTTTTGATTTTGCTTAATAGGTGTGAAAAGATGGCCACCATCTTTTGCTATGATGAATTTTGATATATAACTTTATCCCTTTTGGCACACCTAGAAGAATGAGATGTGAGTCATCATTCGATTTCTCATCCAGTAAGTTTGCCAACTTTAATTTCCCTAAGAAAGTATTATTATTTCAGCTCAACTATTGGTCAGATGTGTTCCTATTATAGTAAAATCGCTGAAAAGAGGTGGTGAAATCTTAACTGAGCACAAGTGCTGCTCATACTTAGGGATCTCATAATGATGTTCAGACACTTGGGTAATCTAATTTAGAAGAGCATCTGTACCCATAGATTCTTCAGAATAGAAAAGGATGTAGAACATACTCCTCCTTCAGTCAGAGAGACTGAGTGGTTGGTTAGTTTGAAAGCTGTTGATATCTACTAGGATGTGACAAAATTATCTGTTTGCTCTGATTAGAATTCACATTAGAAGCATTAACCAACATGGAGTAATAATTACCCTGGAAGCAAAAGGTTTGCACGGAGGGCTATTTTTATTTCTATTTTATATCTCTCCCACGCAATGCTTAGGCCTGCACCCCGGGCCCATGCCCCCATTCTGTGTGTGTGCCTCTGAATTCTCAGCTTGGTAAGAAGTGCGATCCAACCTCTTGGGTGAGAAAAGCCATATAGATTCTCCTGTGGTATAAATAATAATTGTCCTGTAAGCACACTGTTATCATTTAGGAATGCTTAGGGAGAAATATAAATGGGAAACGATTTAAAAGTTCAATTTTTCAGTAAAATTAAACCGCAGTATACAGGGTGAGGGTCAGAAGTATCTTTTAGCTTTTGTATATGGCTTCAGAAGTTATTTTGACAGTGGCGGTTAAAGCGGTGCCCTGAAGGTTCTACCAGGTAAATTACTTGCAGGAGGAGCATGCTTTACCCCCAGGGCGAAATTTCACCTCTACAGATGTCATTTAGAGTGAGTTTCTTTTCTCAGAAGCAGCCTTGTTTAAAAAAGAATTAGAAATATCCTAGCTAAGGTGAAAAACACAATGCTGAGCCACTCACCTTTTTGGTATTTAAGACCAATGTATAAGGGAGTCACTAAATTTTTTAATTTATTCTGAGTATTCTGCTATAGGTTTTTAACTTTATTTATTTAGATGTTTTATTTCTCATGACTTATCTGGGAGATGTGGAAGATAACCGTGTTGTGCACCGAAGAGGCATCTGGAAAGGTTTTAGTTTTTTTTTCCTTTTAAAATCGGTTTCCACCTGAAAACCTTATTTCCTCTTATCTTGTCATTCTTTGAAGCTCTTTTTCCTAATTCTGGAAATTCCAAGATTCCTGTGTGGCCCTGTTTTCTACCCAGACATATGCCTATTTCATCCAAAAAGGGCGGATGTGTAGGGCTGTTTGATATTGTGGTAAAGTACAAAAAGGGTGGGTCTAAGCAGAGAACAGATCTTCTTTGCCAGGGTCCAATTTGGTGCCTTCTCAAACTTCGCAGAGTTGGAAGCAAACGGGCTAATCGGTGTTGCGGCGCACACATGGACTCGTCATTATAACCCAGCCAAATGTATCACAGGAGGACTCGGCCTTGGGGGAATGATAATTTCACTCAGCTAATGTGAGAGAAAAGAGAGATGGAGAAATAAAATGTTGTGAAGGCCAGTTACAAGCAGCCAATGTCGAGGGAAATAGTTGTCTCAGGTAAACTCTAATTCAGGCTGCTTTTTCTTATATAGTTATATGTTTGTCTCCTCTTACAAGTGAATTCTGTGATCCTTCTGTACACTCTTAGCAAACATCAGAATTACTTACCAGCTCTACACTAGGTTCTACAAGCATTGGCCTTATTCTGTAACCTCATTGTTTCTTGCATTACTTATTATGAAGATAAATTTTTTTTCCCAAGGTCTTGTGTTTCACGGTACACCAGGCTGAATTTTAAGACAGTAATCAGGATGGCATAATTAGCTGTCAGATTTTCTTTCTTTTTCAAAAGTTGATTTTGAAAATCTAGGCATTCTTTTTACATTTTGTTTTTAAGGTTTTTAAATCCAGTTCTCATTAAGTCCCTAAAAGAAATGTTCTCGAAGTTATACTTAGACACATTCGCAGTTTCATTACTATTTAGCCTCAGCAGCAATATGAATTGCATTGCTTGTGTAACTGGCCACCTTATTTAAAATGATCCTAATATATAAATATCTTTTTTTCTCCTGTTTTTCTTTCCACCACCACTACCCACACTGACTGTTGTGTTCAGAAGTTCCCTGTGTGTACAGTTAGCGTCCTTCTGTTTTTCTGTATCAAAGGTTTCTGAAGATTACCACTGAACTCTTCCAAACTTAATGTTGTGAAGCAAATAATATATATGTGTCACTTATATTTCTCTATAGTTTTGTTGTTAATTTAAAAAGAACAAATATTTGGTTTGGTTTCTATGAGAACATTTTGCATATGTTTCTCCTTTTTGTATTTTTTGTTTCTAGAACTAATAATTTTAAGAAAAAAGGCACAGCTCTTAAATTATTTTGGCACACAGTTTATACTTTGATTTATAGAGATCAAAGAACAAGTATTTTCCCCATCACTTTCTTTGAACTGAGCAGCAAGAGAATACGATGAGAGTGTCATGTGTACTTTCTACTCACAGGTAGACTTGGCCCGACATCTGTCCCCTGGGTTCCACCTCACACCTGCCGTACGCTGCCAGACCCTTTTCTATGTTTCCAGTTTTCTTTGACTGGCCTCTCTCTTTTCATCCCCATGCTTGAGGTGAGAAGCCAGAATCTGTCAGTTTTCTTTCTGTGTCATTTTAATGTTGCAGATGCTGCCTACCTAGTTTCTGAGGCTTCCCAAGTGCCATCTTTCAACCGTGCTTATGGCAAGCAGTGTCTCCCATTGTGCAGAACCCTGGTGGCTTCATGAAGCCAACATAGAGACTCCTAGTTTCTCATCTGGACAGCCCATCCCCACCCCACCCTGTGTAACTGTCTAGGCCAGCTCCTGTTGCCCATGATAAATCTGTGCTCTGTGGCCCAGCCTCCTGTGCTTGACACACATGTGCAGGGTGAGCCTTCTCTATGGCTAGGACTGTGGTATTTCCTGCACACTCTCATGAGCACATGCGTGCTGCCTCCTGGAGGAAGCCTTGTCTGGCCTCTCTGCATAACGTTGCTTTCTCCCTCTGTTTTTGCTGTCTCACTCAAAAAGGAAATGTTGGAGAGAGGGGGACTTTTATTTTCTTTGCTTTTTATTATAGAGAATTTCAAACAAAATACAGCGTGTACGTAAGTGCACCATGACTTTACGGGTACACTATCGTTTAACGTAGCTGAGTGATACGTGCTTGGGGGTTCCACAGCAATCAACTTTGAGCCAATCCCATTTCACCTACAATCCCTACCCTACCCATTCCCCTACTGGTCCCAACTCTAGAGCATATAGAAGCACATCCAGGCTGTCCTATAATTTCATTCATAAATATTTTAATACATGGCTCTAAAAGAAAAAAGTCTTTTTTAAAAGACAGAAGCAATAGACTATATAACACCTAAAAAATTAACAGCTCTTTAATGCCATTTAATTGCTGGTATTCAGATTTCCTTGATTGTTTCATAAACTTTATATTGCCATTGGTTTGTCCACATCAAGGTTCAAAGAAGGTCCATATGTTATCTCTCTGAATCTATAGGTTTACACTTAACTTTTTCCTTGTAGTTTATCTGTTGAAAAAGCTGCGTTGTTTGTCCTGTGGCGTGCTTCTCAGTCTTGATTTTTCTTCCCTATGGTATCAGTTCAACATTCCTCTATCTCCGACATTTTCCATAAGCCAGAGTTGACCAGGAGGCTTAATTCAGATTTCAACATTTTTAGCAAGAACACCCCATTTGTAATATCCTTCCATCCAGAGGTTGTCTTCTTTTTAATTAGGAGTTGAGAAATACTGGTATTTGAATTCTTCATTTATTTATTCACTGGAATACTTCTGTAAAGAGAATCTTGGTCTCATTGGCATTCGGTTGCCCTAAAATACAGGTTTATTAAAAAGACTATGTACTTGAGTCTTCCCCTTTATTTACAAGTTTGGGGAATCACTGGTTAGTTTCCTAGTATCTCTAAAGATGACCAATGAGTATTACATTTGTTTTGAGTATCGTTTGAATTGCTAGATTTAAATAAAGTGAATGGCTCACACTAATTTTTGGTAGATAATGTCGTCTCTTGCTCCCTTGGAGTAGATACTGGGAGACCCTCATCTCTGTTTCCCAGAGTCTCCACATGATACCAGTACATGGTAGATGCCTTAGCAACAAGCAAACAACAACAACAACAACAAAAAACAGTTTGTTAAATGGTAACGTTTTTGTTTAACGACTAATGGAAGACAATGGCATAAGATAGACATCGACTGTGTTTCCTCAGTGTTTCCCCAGGTGAGCCTGTCCCATGCTGCAAGCAGCAGGAAGGTCCTTCCCACAGATGGACCTCCTGGGTATTATTCTCTCTTCGTCCCAGTTGTTCTGAGACATCTGGTAAATGCTTATCATTTTCAGAACCCTAATTGTACCTCTGTGGGTTTGCAGATGTAAGAAAAACAGTAGAAAACTTTAAAAATAAAAAATGAAAGAAGTTAGAAAAAATGAGAGGAGGGACAATAGGGAACAAAAAAAATCTGGTTCTAATAAGAGACGTGATAAAAAAAACACTGTATGTGAGAGGCAGGCAGAGCAGTAGTTGGGTAGAGATATTCTGCCCTTGAAGGGTACGTTTTCCTGAACCAAAGAGGGTAGTTCTGTAACAACAGAGACAGTGGCAGTGACAATGTCATCGTAGGTGAAGGGAAGCCAAGCCTTCTCCCCACAAGCTGAGGTGATTTAGCTGCTTATATTATAAGATAGGCAGTTTTTTTTCCAGGACTCAATCATTTTAAAAGCAATCGTCTGTATTTAACATTTAAAAATACAACTTGGAAAAACCTGAGGCATTTTTATTCAAAAGCTTGGTGACTTTTTATTAAAAAGTGATTTGTGATTTAGCAGACTGGGCCCTTCTCTTTTAAGTTAGGAAATTGGGATTCTTACCTCTGAGATTCTGGCGCAACCTTAGAATCTCACACTTAAGAGAGGACTGCACACTCTAAACTGGGCCATAGTGATCTCTACTAGTTAGCCATGTTTCACATGGTTTTTATGTGGCCCTCTCCATAGTCAATAAAAGGATCAGTGTGTAACTTAGGAACCGTATTTGGCTGCTAGAAAAAGAGCTTCTATATAAGATACCATCCTTTCTGCTCAGCAATCCTTAGGTTATGACTCCAAGGTTGCCTCATGATACAAAATAGCCTGTGAAGTCCAGACATCATGTTCTTGTTCCGAGGAGAAGCAAAGAAGTCCCTCAGCTGAGCCACCTCCCGTTTATAAGGAGCTTTCTGTAAAACTCCACCTAACTTCTACTTGTATATCACTGGCCAGTAATAGTAACGTAGCCACTAAAGGAGATATGGGAATTAAGGTTCTTTTACCAAGGCAGACTGGGCAAAAGGATATTGGGTGGGCATCTATAATTAGTAAGCATGGTATAGCTCTCTTATTGATCCATTTGTTATGCTCTTAAATAATACATTGAAAGGCTTACCAAGTGTCAGGCCCAGGGTCCGCCGCTAGGTATTGGTTTTGAGTTGCAGTTTTGTTGCCTCTTTCAGGAATGATTCATTGTGAAGCAACTTTTATAGAGGTTTTTATCGTAAGTGATTTTGGTAGCTCTGTCTGTGCAGAGTCAGACCCCCCCACCCCCACCCCAGAGCCCAGAGGACCTAAGAACCTACTTGCTATAGGCCTGGAAGTAACACCAATCTTATTGTGCTAATTGGTCTTTTCAAGTCTCTGTCTATATATTCTCATTAATATGGCTAATGAGCCTCTGAAGAAGGCAGGAGCAGATATCCAGCCCAATATATAGTCAGAGGCTCCAAGTCATGGATACACTTATACGGCTTAACAGGAAGTAAGACACAAGTGGCCTGAGGCCAGTCGTAGATTTATATTACTGCTGCCCCCACCCCGTGAAAGATGCTCAGTGTGTGAGGGCAAAGGAACTCTTTCCCCCCAGCTCCACATCCAGAGATGGCATTTTATTTTTTTAATAAATTTTTTATTGATTGATTATTTTTAGAGAGAGAGAGGAAGGGAGAGACAGAAACTTGATTTGGTGTTATACTTATTTATGCATTCACTGGTTGATTCTTGTGATTGCCCTGACCAGGGATCGAACCCACAATCTTGGCATGTTGGGATGATGCTGTAACCAACAGAGCTACCGCGCCAGGGCCCAGAGGTGTCATTTTAATAGGAAAATCATACTAATTTTATCTCTTGTTCAAAGGCTTATTGTTAGACTTACAATAAAACCCTTGGCTGGCCCCCCAGTCCTATGCAGAGTGATCCCTGTCACCACCCTGACCCCTATTTCCTACCTTTAACTGTATCAACTCCACTCCAGATACACTGGTTCCTTTTCTGTGCCATTAAAACTCTTGCCTCTTTTGTGCCTCGGTGCCTTTGCACTGGCTATACCCGCTACCTGAAACACTCCCTCTGCCTCCAATTCTACACAGGCTTCTTGCCATCCTTTAGGACTCAGTTCAAATGTTACCTCCTCAAAAGCCTTTGTTGATGACCCTATCTAAGAGGCACGCACTTCTACCTCTGCCCCTCCTTGCCATCCAGTAAAATTGCTAGCAGAGATTTTTGCTTGGTTTTTTCATAGCACTTAATCTCATTCTGTGTACAGTACTTTTTTCTTTTCTCTCTCCTCTAGAATATAAGCTTCTGAAAGGTAGGGACCTTGTTGGTCTTATCCAACACTTGAACACTCAGAGGTTAGAATGTCTGCATCATAAATGCTTAGTAAATATTTGGATGATAATGCCTAACTCACCACGTTGTTGTAGGGATTAAATAAACCCATAGATGTAAGTGTGGTTAACGCCAAATATTGATATTGCAAGAAAAAATCTACTTGGGGTATTGAAATTTGAGACTACCCTGATAATCTATAAATTCCTCAGTTTCCTTGTCTATAAAATGGGAATAGTCATACCTACCTCCTGGGTGGGTTTAAGAAATGCAGTAGCAGCCCTGGCTGAGTAGCTCAGTTGATTAGAGCAGGGGTCCCCAAACTATGGCCCCGCAGGCCACATGTGGCCCCCTGAGGCTATTTATCCAGCCCACCGCACTTCTGGAAGGGGCACCTCTTTCATTGGTGGTCAGTGAGAGGAGCACAGGATGCATCCGCACCCATAGTTCCCATTGAAATACTGGTCAGTTTGTTGATTTAAATTTACTTGTTCTGTATTTTAAATATTGTATTTGTTCCCGTTTTGTTTTTTTACTTTAAAATAAGATATGTGAAGTGTGCATAGGGATTTGTTCATAGTTTTTTTTATATTCCGGCCCTCCAACGGTCTGAGGGACAGTGAACTGGCCCCCTCTGTAAAATGTTTGGGGACCCCTGGATTAGAGCATCGTCCTGATACACCAAGGTTGCAGGTTTTATCCCATCAGGTCAAATACAAGAATCAACCAATAAATGCATAAATAAGTGGAACACCAGATTGCAGTTTCTCTCTCTCCCTCTAAAAATCATTTTTTAAAAAAAATGAAATGAGGTAACACATGGGCACTGTTTACTGCTACACATGTAATAAAGGCTCGGTAAAGTTCACTAACTGTGACTTTGGGCAGATTACAAATCTTTCATACATTTAAACTTTACTGCCTGACCAGGCAGTGGTGCAGTGGATAGAGCGTCGGACTGGGATGCAGAAGACCCAGGTTCGAGACCCTGAGGTTGCCAGCTTAAGTGCGGGCCCATCTGGCTTGAGCTCGCCAAGGTTGCTTGCTCCAGCAAGGGGTTGCTCATTCTGCTGAGGGCCTGCGGTCAAGGCACATGTGAGAAAGCAATCAATGAACAGCTAAGGTGTCACAACGGCAACAAAAAGCTGATGATTGATGCTTCTCATCTCTCTCCGTTCCTGTCTGTCCCTATCTATCCCTCTCTCTGACTCCCTCTCTCTGACTCTCTCTCTCTCTCTCCCTGTAAAAAAAAAAAAAATGTTTCCTGAGAATAATTCCCTCATCACAGCTCTGTAGTGAGGATTAAATGAGCCCACCTAAATGTGAATGCCACCTTTTGGAAGGGCAGATATGGGAAGAGGAGCTGGTCTCACCGTCGGACTCAGAACTCTCCAGTGGAACTCTCTATAATGACAGAAATGTCCTCATTGGCACTCATAGTAGCCACTGGCCTCATCTAGCTGAGCACTTGAAATATGGCTACCGTTACCAAATAACTAAATTTTTTATTTTATTTTGATTAATTTTAATTTAGATAGCCACTTGTGACTAATGGCAGCTGCATTGGCCAGGGCAGATGAACAGACTTGTACCTGCAGAGCCGCCTGGTTGGCTTTTGTTCCGAAGCCAGATCACAAGTGACCCCCCCAAAAGGGTCAGTGCCATGAATCTGGAAACCCCAAAGGTCCTCTATAATTTTTTTTCTCCTCCCTTCCATCTAGTCCCCCAAGAATATCCACCTGAATTTATCTTCCACAATATGAAAATATTTGCATGTAGTAGAGATAAAAACAGCTTTGAAGTAGACATTTTTTATACTCAAGTTCAATAATTCAAATCCCATCAAAGACACACACTGTCCAGCGGTGGTCTGTGTATCTACCTCAGTGTGTCTGGGCTGGCCACTGCTAGGGTTTCAGAGCAGCATCTCCCTGACAAGAGGCCCATGACAGCATCTCTCCAAACTGAAGGTGTAGCACGGGTGTCCAGGAAAGGAAGCGGGACCCTCATACCTTCCTAAAAACTAGGTCATAACTGCATCCCAAGACTGCAAGTAACCGAAGCACCCGTCACATATTAGGTGTGTTAGTAATTTCTGGATGAATGAATGAGCAAAGGATAGTTACCAGAAAAGCAGACCAGAATTTTGAAAGTTGATTTAAAGCACATCGAAGTGACTAATAACAATTGAGTAATAGTCTGATTAAAATTGAGTGCACAAAAAGCAACAATCATGTCTTGATGAGTTGGAAATATTGTAAACATCTGCTTTGTGTTTCCGAAGAAAGGCACATCTATCAGGAGTCCAGAGGAAAGGATAAAGATGTACATTTCAAGAGTTTTCCATTTTGATTTTACATGAGCCTCTTCGACCTGTAATTAGAAGTTTTGGGTGGTCTGATTTCATTTTAGAAATTTTACTTTAGATAATGGTGCTATAATTTTACTACATTATGGAATTCTGAGATGGGTGAAAAAAGCTCAAGGGACTTATTTTAGAAGTTTTCTAAGACACCAGCATTAGCTTTTTTAGTTCATAAGTAATTCCTCTGAGATTTACTTCCATAGATGTCTAATGAGCTTTATTAAGCCTTATTCAAACAGTTTCGTATAGAACCAGATGAACATTTCTTATAAAGTAGCATCTTATAAAATACATTGTGATTATAGATAAAACTGCTTAAGTTTCTGCCCCAGACTAGAAACTGCTAAAACTGAATAGTCAGGTTAGGTCGGTGGGTCTCCACTGGGCATGATTTTACCCCTAGGGGCATTTGGCAATGTCTGGAGACATGGAGACATTTTTGGTTTTCACAACTGGGGGACGGATGTGTTGCTGTGGCATCTGGTGGGTGGAAGCAGGGGAGACTACAAGACATCCTACAATGTGTGGGCAGCCCCCACCACGGAGAAACCACCAAGAACTATCTGGCTCAAAATGTCTATAATGCAGAAGTTAAGAAACCAAGTCTCCGGTATCAAGAGAAGTAAAAAGAAATGTTTCAGCCTTAGGCTTTGACATGTGCTGTGAGTTGTGCCCTGTATGGTTTTGCTGTCCCGGGCCTCAGGCAGTCACCCAGGGTGTCCTAGGGTTTCACATGAATCCTTAGGGAGGATCATCTTCTTTTTAAAGAGTGAGTGGCATTTTCAGGGACCTCATCTAAAATATGAACCTTTCTCATTTTTACAGTTTTCTTTAAAATAGTCATTGAGTGTAGGTTGTAAAATATTTCAGAGGCTTAGGACTGAGTGTGCCGGTAGCTCTCAGGAGTACAGATGATTGTTCCATCTGTGAGCTGACATTCAGAGCGCTGTGGGAAAGTTTGAGAAGCTGTATAATATATCATGCGTGCCACAAACTAAACCTTTTTTTTTTTTAATTCAGTGAGAGGAGGGGAGACAGAGACAGACTCCTCCATGTGCCTTTACCGGAATCTACCCAGCAAGCCCACTAGAGGGCAATGATCTGCCCATCTGGGGCTTTGCAACTGAGCTCTTAGTACCTGAGGCGAGGAGCCATCCTCAGCACCCAGAGCCAACTTGCTCCAATTGAGCTATGGCTCCAGGAGGAGGAGAGAGAGAGAAAACTGAGAGAGAGGGGAGGGGTAGAGAAGAAGATGGGTGCTTCTCCTGTGTGCCCTGATCAGGAATCGAATCCAGGACATTGACACACCAGCCTGACACTCCCTGAGCCAACTGGTCAGGGCCTAATGTGTATGCCACAAACTAATAGTGCCCTTCACAATTTTTTTTGACAGTATGTAATAAAAATTAAATTATTACTGATTTTTATCCTTTAAATTACAGTCAAAATAACTATATAATTTTGTATACAGGTGTATAGATGTATGCATTCACTTATTTTTAAAATATTAATATATATTAATATTACTAGAGACTGTGTAACTAAAAAGCAAATTAATTTCTGGCATTTGAGCAGTGTTTCTCAATCTTTTTTTCTTTTCTTTTTTTATAAAGTGAGAGGAGGGAAGATAGTTAGACTCCCGCATGCGCCCTGACCAGGATCTACCCAGCAACCCCCATGTAGTGCCGATGCTTGAATTAGCCAAGCCACTGGCTGCGGGAGGGTAAAAGGGAAAGGAGGAGGAGAGGGGAAGGGGGATAGAAGCCGATGGTCACTTCTCATGTGTGCCCTGACCAGGAATCGAACCTGGGACCCGGGATGTCCATATGCCAGGCTGACACTCTATCCAATGAGCCAACTGGCCAGGACCTTGATGTTATTTTGAATTTCTCCTTGCACCCTCACATCTAAGGAGACTTCAGAAGTTTTTCCCTAATTATGATTCCCCCAGTGAAATCTTACTGTCATACCATATATTATATACCTGTTTATATATGAATATCTGTGCTTTGCACATAAAAAAGAGTAATATTTTTTTCACATACACACTCCAGTAACAAATTGCCACCTCTTTGGGACAATATCACCTGCATTGGGAATTAGTACATTAAGAAGAAAGAGAGTGTTGTGATTATTTGGAATTCTTTGTGTTGTAAGACTTGACACAGACTAAAACCTTTTGTCCCATGTTTCCTGTTTGTTAGTAATTAGGTAACACTGTTGCTGTCTGCTACACACCTTACTCATGAACAGCCCTAGTCCTTCACCTGAAAAACCTCTATCTAGTTGCTCTAGTCCGGCCTGTTGTAATGTGAAAAGACTTGTAGATGACAGTCAAATCATGTAAATTTAAACTTGTATCACTGATTTGTTTTTATGACTTTATTTTTTAGAACACTTTTGGATTCACAGGAAAATTGAAAAGTACAGAGACTTCCTATGTGCTGTCTACCTCTACACATGCACAAGCTCCCCCATTATCAACATCCCTCACCAGGGGAAACATTTGTTACAAGGATGAACCTACATTGACTCATTATAACCACCCAAAGTGGATAATTTACCTTAGAATTTGCTCTTGGTGTTGTACATCCTGTGGGCTTGGACAAATGTATAATGATTTATATCCACCATTGTGGTATCATTGGGAGTATACTCATGCCATTAAAGTCGGCTGTGGTCCACCTGTTCATGACATGTTGGTGAGGATGTGGGGAAATTGGAGCCCACATCGTTGCTGGTGGGACTGTAAAATGGTTCAGCCACTTTGGACAACAGTTTGGCAGTTTCTCCAATAGTGAAACAGTTACTATATGATCCAGCAATTCCACTCCTGAGAATATACCCAGAAGAAATGACAGTGATGTCCACCATAAACTCATTACCAGGGTTCCATTTTGGAATGATGAAAAGCAGATTGTAACAATGGTTGCACAGTTCTGTGAATATACTAAAAAATCATTGCATAGTAGACATTGAAATGGGTGAATTGTATATGTGAATTGCATCTCAGTTTAAACGTTTTTTAAAAAGATGAAAACAAAAAAAATCACCACTGTCCCCTCACTACCACCTATTAGTAGTCCCTCCCCACTTCTCATCCCTACCTCCTCCCCACACCCCTTCATAAACACTGTTCTGCTTCCTGTCTCTATGGAATGACCAGTTCTTGACATTTCATGTAAATGGAATCACACAGCCTCCAACTTTTTATACTTCTTTCATTTTTTGTGTTCTTCTTCCTGTAGCCTCATGTTTCCAAGATTCATCCATGTAGTATAGTATCTATGAGTACTTGATTTTTTCTTTTTACCTAATAATATTCTATTGTAGGGTGTACCACGTTTATCCATTTATCAACTGAAGGACATTGGGGTTGTTCCGGCTTTGGAGAACAGGTTTTTGTGTGGACACATGTTTTCATTTTTCTTGGGCACATACCTAGGAGTGAAGTTGCTGGATTGTGTGATTTTTGTAAGTTTCTGCCTGGCTGTTTCCAAACTTTCTGCACCCTTCACAGTCCTACCACCAACTGCTTTTTAAGTGAAGACTAGTTATAGACTCCTTACAGTGAGTTTCCCAAGTCCTAGGCCAGATTTTTCCTTCCTGTCCCCACATGAGGCCACATAGTCCCTTAATTGGCAGATGGAGGTTTAAACCCTTAATTGTGGGGCTTTTTCACCCCACTCTAAACACACACACACACACACACACACACACACACTCTCTCTCTCTCTCTCTCTCTCTCTCTCTCCCAGAGACTCTTCTCAGGAACCTCTCTGTCCGAGCTCCCCTGAGACCTTTTTCTCTTTAATAATAGATTACATTCTGCAGGCCTCTATCCCCTTTTGAGGAATTCATCTTAAAAATATATGTGAAGCCTGACCAGGCGGTGGCACAGTGGATAGACCGTTGGACTGGGATGCGGAGGGGCCCAGGTTTGAGACCCTGAGGTCACCAGCTTGAGCACAGGCTCATCTGGTTTGAGCAAAAGCTCACCAGCTTGAGTCCAAGGTTGCTGCCTCAAGCAAGGGCTTGCTCGGTCTGCTGAAGATCCGTAGTCAAGGTACATGTGAGAAAGCAATCAATGAACAACTAAAGTGTCGCAACGGCAATGAAAAACTGATGATTGGCCTGACCAGGCGGTGGCGCAGTGGATAGAGCATCGGACTGGGATGTGGAAGACCCAGGTTCGAGACCCCAAGGTCGCCAGCTTGAGCGCGGGCCCATCTGGCTTGAGCAAAAGCTCGCCAGCTTGGACCCAAGGTCGCTGGCTCCAGCAAGGGGTTGCTCGGTCTGCTGAAGGCCCGCGGTCAAGGCACATGTGAGAAAGCAATCAATGAACAACTATGATGTTGCAACGGCAACGAGAAACTAACAATTGATGCTTCTTACCTCTCTCCGTTCCTGTCTGTCTGTCCGTTCCTATCTATCACTCTCTCTGCCTCTGTCTCTAAAATATATATATATATGAAGCTTTGATGCTAATACTAGACCTTTGTTGGTACGTACATCTCTTTTTTTATTTCATCCATATGTTAGCACACTCCACACCCACACACCACATACGGCACTTTAACATGCAACTGGGCATTTGTGCAGGGCTTGTCCAGCCTGTGTCTGTCTCCCTCAGTCACACAGTCCATTGCATGGAGTTGGGGCCATCAGCCCCTACATGACCTCACTTCTATTCTGGTATTTGGCTTCTACCACATCTTGATGGGTAACAAATTCCACTTGTGGGTTACTCTCAGTTCTGATAAATTCCCCTTTACTTGTTCAAGGGCAGTCTCTGTGTACATTTCAGCATTGCTACTTTGGTCAGCTTAGAGACTGAGTGAAAATGTGACTCTTTACCCTTTCTGTGTCCATAATAATAACAAGCAAGGTATTTCCTTCCAAGCCATAATCTTACAAAACATTCAGATGTGTGTAGCCTAGTCTCTCATGCAGAATATCTGTGTGAAGTATTCGCCATCTCCAGGTCCTGGGCCAGCTATGCCTCTTTCCAAGAATTCAATATGCACGTCCGGGCCTGGCACGGAGTGGGCATGCATTGCTTGGTGACTGTTGCTGAATGTCCCACACACTGCTAACAGGTTAAGTTTACCTGTGTTCTCTTCTGCAGGCTATTGGCTGTACTCTGAACTGCAGTTGCCAAAGTTTCAAACCAGGGAAAATAAACCACCGTCAGTGCGAGCAGTGCAGGCATGGATGGGTGGCCCACGGTAACTATTTTCCCCCCTCTCTTGGCTGGTAGTAGTCCCTCTAAATAACTTTTACAGTTATTCAGGAATGGATGTAACATCTAAGAATAACAGCAAACGTTTTGTAAGTTAGTACTGTATGCCCAGTAATAGGCTAAGTGCTTTATATAGGTTATCTCTTTGAATCTTAAAAACTCCGTACGATAAGTGTATTGTTAGACCTATCCTCCTAAAGATGTAGGCCCTGGTGCCTCAGTGCCTTCCCTTTGCAATGATAGAACTGTTCTTGCAGTCGAATACAATAGCTCCAGCCCAGATAAAATGCAGACTGCTCAGTTAAGTTTAAATTTCAGATAAGAAATATATTTTTTTAGCTTAGGTATATCCCCCTTGTTTGTGGTTTGTGTCAAATTTACATGCAGATCAAAGTGGGCATCCTGTATTTTCATTTGCTAAACCTGACCTGACCCTAGCCACATGTGGTTGCCAAGTGCTTGAAATGTGACTGCTATGACTGCAGAATTGAATTTTTATTTTCTTAATGTTAATGAGTGTAAATCTAAATCTGAGTAGCCATATGAGGCAATGTCTGTGTCATCAGACAGCGCAGATTCCTGGGGTTTGATTTGCCACGCCTGACAACCAGAAAGCGTCAGACCAGGCTCCAACCCAGGACTGCCGGGTTCCCAATGCCACATTCGTCACTGGTGATTCCTGATTTTCCTTCCTTCTGCTTAGGCACCTGCCTTCTTTGTTTTACCCGTTTTTTGCACTTCCCCTACTTGTGGCTATTTTCCTCCTCAGGGATGCCACAGGAAAGGGAGAATAGAAGAGTCTCAGGCCCGTCCACTTCATGAGTTCCTGCCAAAGCTGTTAAGATAATTCATCATTTGTATAGTCGTGGTCTCTTCTGTCAGAACAGATCACTGAGAGTTAGCGCTAGCCTATCCTATGCAGTGTTTTCTCTTGAAAGTAAAATCTTTAAAAACACCGTTTCTTCCACTTGGTTTTCCAGCTTTGAGTAAGCTGAGGATCCCCCCCATGTATCCGACGAGCCAGGTGGAGATCGTCCAGTCCAATGTGGTGTTTGACATTAGCAGCCTCATGCTGTACGGGACCCAGGCCATCCCTGTGCGCCTGAAGATTCTCCTGGACCGGCTCTTCAGTGTGCTGAAGCAGGACGAGGTCCTCCAGATCCTCCACGCCTTGGACTGGACCCTTCAGGATTACATTCGCGGATACGTGCTGCAGGTATGGCGACCACGGCCACCCTTCTCCTCAAATGTCCTCAAATCCCCATCCATGTAACTGATGTCACCCAGTTACTTACCACTGCTACAGCCATTGTGGTCATCCTTCCTTTTACTATTTTCTCTAAAATATACTGCTCACAAAAATTAGGGGTATTTTATTGCATTATATTCATTTTGAAATATCCCCTAGTTTTTGTGAGCAGTATATTTTACTTATTGATTTGAGAGAGAGGAGAGAGAGAGAGAGAAATGGGGTGGGGGAGTGGGAAGCATCAACTCATAGTTGCTTCTCTTATGTGCCTTGACCAGGCAAGCCCATGGTTTCAAACCAGTGACCTTACCATTCCAGGTCAACGCTCTATCCACTCCACCACCACTGCTTAGGTGCTTTTTTTAAAAAAAAAAAAAAAAAAAAAAAAAAGATTTAATTGATTCTAGAGAGGAGAGAGAGAAAGGTGGTGGGAGAAAAGTGGGAAGCATCAACTCTAGTTGTTGCTCTTCATTATGTGCCTTGACAGGGCAAGGCTGGGGTTTCAAACCAGTGGCTTTAGCATTCCAGGTCAACACTTTATCCACTGCACCACCAGAGATTAGCTGCCTCTCTTCTTATAATGAGCTACACGACAAGCCTCCTGTTTGACACCCAGAGGTTATCAAGGTGTTTTCATGAGCAAAGAACACATTTTCTGATATGAATTATATCCTTTCTCTGACATGTGAAACAGCTACAGCATTTTTTTCTCTTGCCACTACACTAGAAAATGTCAGCTAACTTGGGTTAAAATTTCACTGAAAGGAGCATATGAATGTATTTCCAAGAATAACACACATGTCGGTCTTAGATAGGCTGTATCTCTAAAATGAACACTAATAACCATCTTTTCACCTGGACCCTCTTCCAGGAATCTTAGGAGGTAGGTAGATTATCCCCATTTTTCAGTTGAAAAATCAGAGGCTCAGAGCGCTTCTAAATCTTGCTGAAGTTATACTCTATTTTCTCTTCAGAGCGAATAAATCTTTCGCCTTTTTAAATCTTGCTGAAGTCACTCAATTCCCATGTAGCAGAGCCTGAATTTGAACCTGCAACTTTCTGAGTCTAAAGGTTATAATCTTTGGAAATGCTTTTGCTCCCCTCGCATGTAAGACCCCAGCAGGCTAGAAATAACGTTTTATGTAGAATAGCATTATGATCTTACATTATGACATAGATCAATATTTAATGATCCTAATAATCTTGCTTTCTAGTGTTGGGATTAAAAATATGGAATCAATTACCTTGAACCTCTAGTGCATGAAAAATTTATGATGTTACATTCCTCATCATCTTCAAAACTCTTACATGCACTGTGAAAAATCTCAGTAGGCCATCAAATACATGCTCTGTGATAAAATATTTATTGTAGTTTTGGGAAAAGTTAGGCCTTGCTAGAGTTTGAAAGATCTCCAACACTCCAGTGTAATTACAACTCTGCTTTGTGAACATGGGCCATAGATCAATACAGGTTCATTTGTTTTCCGATGGTAGTTGCTTGGGAAGCTTATTAAAATGCAGTGAATAAATAAATAAATACTTGAGCTATATCTGTAGGTCTGATTGCTCCATCTAGAGTCTTTAAATAAAGAAGTTACTATTGTTCAAAAGATACATATTTTCATTTTTGTGGGGAAGATTATTCTGCCTAATGCAGGATGTCCAGTTCTTTGAAATAAGATGGGAAATAATCACCCAATTTCCCTGAGGCATGAGTAATATAGTTTTATATCTCTCTTTTGGGCTGCTCCTTCGGTTTGTGCATATATTTTCTTTTACTTTTCTCTCTCTCTCTCTCTCTCTCTTTTTTTTTTTTTTACAGGGACAGAGAGAGAGAGAGAGAGAGAGTCAGATAGACAGACAGGAACGGAGAGAGATGAGAAGCATCAATCATTAGTTTTTCGTTGCTGTTGCGACACCTTAGTTGTTCATTGATTGCTTTCTCACATGTGCCTTGACCGTGGGCCTTCAGCAGACCAAGCCACCCCTTGCTGGAGCCAGCAACCTTGGGTCCAAGTTGGCAAGCTTTTGCTCAAGCCAGATGGGCCCATGCTCAAGCTTGTGACCTCGGGGTCTCGAACCTGGGTCTTCCGCATCCCAGTCCGATGCTCTATCCACTGCGCCACCGCCTGGTCAGGTTTTTTTTTTTTTTAATTAAGTGAGAGCAGGGGAGGCAGAGAGACAGACTCCCTCATACTCCCCGACCGGGATCCACCTGGCAACCCACATCCAGGACTCATGCTCTGCCCATCTGGGGCCATGCTCGCAACCGAGCTATTTTTAGCACCTGAAGTGGAAGCTCCACAGAGCCATCTTCACTGTCTGGGGCCAAGTCGCTTGAGCCAATCGAGCCCTGGCTGTAGAAGGTGGGGAGAGAGATAAAGAGGTAGAAGGGGAGGGGTGAAGAAGCAGATGGTTGCTTCTCCTATATGCCCTGACCAGGAATCAAACTTGGGACATCCACACACTGGGCCAACACTCTACCACTGAGCCAACTGGCCAGGGCCTGTGCATATATTTTCCGCATAGAGTTCCTGGCCTGGGAGAGTGGTGTGGATGGGGGCTGAACTCAAGCCCCCTGATCATTTAGAAGGGGTGTCATGTTCTAATATGCACAGAGGTAGGTGCCCCATGGTGGTGCCAGCGGAGGTGTGACCAGGTGACTCCTTTCTTGGGGAAAAGGGTAAGGAGTGGGAAATTAACTGCACTTTTAAATTCTGGTTTGGGTGTAGGATGCGTCGGGAAAGGTGTTGGATCATTGGAGCATCATGACCAGCGAGGAGGAGGTGGCCACCTTGCAGCAGTTCCTCCGTTTTGGGGAGACCAAGTCCATAGTTGAGCTCATGGCCATTCAAGAGAAGGAAGAGCAGTCCATTGTCATCCCGCCTTCCACGGCGAACGTGGATATCAGGGCTTTCATTGAGAGCTGCGGCCACAGGGGCACCAGCCTCCCCACTCCCGTGGACAAAGGGAGCCCCAGCAGTGTGCACCCCTTTGAGAACCTCATAAACAACATGACTTTCATGCTGCCTTTCCAGTTCTTCAACCCCGTGCCTCCCGCACTGATAGGGTCGCTGCCCGAGCAGTACGTGCTGGAGCAGGGTCAGGACCAGAGTCCGGACCCCAGGCAGGAAATCCATGGCCCCTTCCCCGACAGCAGCTTCCTGATGTCCAGCTCCACACCATTTCAGGCAGAGAAAGAGCAGTGTCTAAGCTGTCCCGATGCCATCACTAGCAAGGAAGACAACACCCATTTAAGTGACTCCAGCTCCTACAACATTGTCACGAAACTGGAAAGGACACAGTTGTCCCCCGAAGCCAAAGTGAAGCCCGAGAGGAACAGCTTTGGTGCAAAGAAGGGCCGGGTGTTCTGCACTGCCTGTGAGAAGACCTTCTATGACAAAGGCACCCTCAAGATCCACTACAATGCTGTCCACCTGAAGATCAAGCACAAGTGCACCATCGAGGGGTGTAACATGGTATTCAGCTCCCTGCGGAGCCGGAACCGCCATAGCGCCAACCCCAACCCCCGGCTGCACATGCCAATGAACAGGAACAACAGGGACAAGGACCTCCGGAACAGTCTGAGCCTGGCCACCTCTGAGAACTACAAGCGCGCCGGGTTCACAGTGACACCTCCAGACTCGAGGCCTCTCCCTGGCTGCCCTGGTTCAGGCGAGGATTCCAGGGGCCTGTCAGCCTTCCCGAGCATTGGACAGAACGGTGTACTTTTTCCCAACCTAAAGACAGTGCAGCCAGTCCTTCCTTTCTACCGCAGTCCAGCCACACCAGCTGAGCTAGCGAACACACCCGGGATGCTGCCTTCCCTCCCTTTGTTGTCTTCCTCAATCTCAGAACAGCTGGTTTCAAATGAAATGCCATTCGATGCCCTTCCCAAGAAGAAATCACGGAAGTCCAGCATGCCTATCAAAATAGAGAAGGAAGCTGTGGAAATAGCTGATGAGAAGAGACACGCCCTCAGCTCAGACGAAGACATGCCACTGCAGGTGGTCAGTGAAGATGAGCCCGAGGCCTGCAGCCCTCAGTCCGATGGAGCACTGGAGGAGCAGCACATGCCGGCGGCATGCTTAGGGAAGGTTCTTCCTGAAGGGCAGAGGGCCTGCCACCTCCAATCGGTGATCGAGCCCAGGGGAGCCCTTGGCGGAACCCCTGAGCAGGCCACACTCAACTTGGAGAGGGAGATGGAGCAGAAGACAGCACTGACCATGGTGCCAAGGGAGGTGGAGGATGGTGGCCAGGAGCTGCACCTGCCACCTGGGATGGAGCCCTGTGTTCCATTCAGAGACTACGTCAGACTGCAGCAGCGCCTGCTGGCGGGGGGACTCTTCAACACGTTGTCCACCAGAGCAATGGCTTTTCCTTGCTTTGAAGAGTCTAAAGACCTGGAGCACATGGGTCAGCATGCGTTGGTGAGGCAGAAGGAGGAAAGCCGCCACCAGTGTGACATCTGTCAAAAGACCTTCAAGAATGCTTGTGGTGTAAAAATGCACCACAAGAACATGCATGCCAAGGAGACACACGTGTGCACAGTGGAGGGCTGCAAGGCCACTTTCCCTTCCCGCAGGAGCAGAGACAGGTAAGGTGCCTATTGGCAACTGTGTGTCCTAAGGTGTTGGTTTTTAAACTTTAACCTGCATCTGAATCACTTGGAGAGTTGTAAAAGTGTACCTCAGTGGCCCTGGCCAGTTGGCTCAGCAGTAGAGCATCAGCCTGGCATGTGGAATTCCTGGGTTCAGTTACCAGTCAGGGCACACAGGAGAAGTGATCATCTGCTTCTCCACCCCTTCTCCTCTCTCTCTCTCTCTCTCTCTCTCTCTCTCTCTCTCTTTCTCTCTTTCTTTCTCCTCCCCCCTCCTGCAGCCATGGCTCAGTTTGAGCAAGTTGGACCCGGGTGCTGAGGATGGCTCCATGGTTCCGCCTCAGGCACCGAAATAGCTTGGTTTCTGAATAATGAAGCAGCGGTCCCAGATGGACAGAGCACTGGCCCCAGACAGGGCTTACTGGGTGGGTCCTGGTCATGGCGCATGTGGGAGTCTGTCTCTTTGCCTCCCTGCCTCCCTGCCTCCCCACCTCTCACTTAATTAAAAAAAAAAATGTACCTCGGAACCCTACCCCCAGGATTTCTGTTTCAGGAGGTCTGGATGGGGCCTGAGAAACTCCCATCTAAGTGCCCAGGAATACAGATTTTGCTGGGCTGGGGGCCACAGTTTGAAAAACACAGTCCTGTATCAGTAATTTTCAACCTTTTTACACTTGGGGACCCATGAAAATAGGAGAATTATTTCAGGGACCATTCAGGCAGAAATCACCCTGAATTTGACTAAGATCATTCATCTAATTAGATCTATAATCTTTGTTTATCAGGGTGGTTAACTCTTTTGCAGACAGCTCAAAATTTCTGGTGGACTGACCTACAGACCGGCAGTTGAGAAACAGTTATAGATCCACCCTCCTGAATTTTCCATTCCAAAATCTAAACTCATTTAGCCACAAGACGTGACCAGACTGATATGAGACTATTTGTTGTTTAAAAATCACCTTTTATGTGACTTTTTGTATCTATGCAGCGCAGAAATATGAATGGATTTATTAAAAGGGCATCAGGCCTGACCAGGCATTGGCGCAGTGGATAGAGCATTGGAGTGGGACGCGGAGGACCCAGGTTCGAGACCCCGAGGTTGCCATCTTGAGCTTGGGCCCATCTGGCTTGAGCAAAAGCTCACCAGCTTGGACCCAAGGTCGCTGGCTCCAGCAAGGGGTTGCTCGGTCTGCTGAAGGCCCGCGATCAAGGCACATGTGAGAAAGCAATCAATGAACAACTAAGGTGTCACAACGAGAAACTGATGATTGATGCTTCTCATCTCTCTTTGTTCCTGTCTGTCTGTCCCTATCTGTCCCTCTCTCTGAATCTATCTCTGTCCCTGTAAAAAAAAAATATATATAGGGCATCAGTATGCTATTACAGTATATGCATCGTTCTGCTTTTTCTAAAGTCTGAGAAATGCTGAATTCAGAGACACGTCTGGCCCCAGAGGTTTGGCATAAGGAGCCGTGAACTAGTCCTCACAATAGATGAAGGAGGAGGGCGCTTTTAAAATGGTCCTTGTAGTTTCCCAAAACTTGTCTAATTTTTATTTTATAACATGAAGTTCATTAAATGGAACATTTTCTCTGATTTCTAGTAACCCAGCTATACAGTCCCTTGCCATATTGCAGTTCGCTTTTCATGGTCTCACTGAATTGCGGATTTTTAAATTGTATATATCTAATTTTGTATCACAGATTTTTCTCTATATCACGGGATTTTGCAGTATATGAGTATTTTTATATGTTCTTTAAAATTATATAGGTTTAAGAGTGTAGAAAGTGTTTAAGAGTGTAGGAAGTGTTTATAAGAGTGGGAAAGGTCAATAACAGTGTGGGAAATGTTTATAAGAGTATGGGGAGGATTTATAAAGCCTTAAAATATATATAAGTAATAAAATAAATATAAGGTCACTACTTTGCAGATTTTTGCCTATCACAGGGGGGGTCTGGAACCTAACCCCTGTGCTAGATACGGGACCGCTGTATTTGAAAGGAGGAATAAGTGCTTGATTAAAGATTTTTAAAATAGTAAGCTATCAGAGAATAAAGACACTTAGCAGGTTATTGCAGAGGGGTTGGGATGAAAGATGAGAAGTCGGTCTGACCAAGCAGTGGCGCAGTGGCTAGAGCATTGGACTGGGATGCAGAGGACCCAGGTTCGAAACCCTGTGGTCGCCAGCTTGAGCACAGGCTCATCTGGTTTGAGCTAGGCTCACCAGCTTGAGTGTGGAGTCACTGGCTTTTGCTTGGGATCATAGATATGACCCCATGGTCACTGGCTTGAAACCAAAGGTTGCTGGCTTAAAGCCCAAGGTCGCTGGCTTGAGCCAAAGGTCACTGGCTTGAGCAAGGGGTCACTCACTCTGCTGTAGCCCCCCTGCCCCATCAAGGCACACATGAGAAAACAACAAGCAACTAAGATGCCACACAAAGAATTAATGCTTCTCATCTCTCTCCTGTCTGTCCCTGTCTATCCCTCTCTCTGTCTCTGTTGCAAAAAAAAAAAGAGATTTGATCACTGCTGGGTGTTCATGACACTCAGAGTCAAACCTTTTACAAAGTGCCAGGGTACAAATCGTGTCTCATCACTCCAGGACATGGCACTGGCATTACCATCTTGAGTGTGCTTTTATTCATGAACTTGAGTCATGTGACCTCTTCAGGTCACCTTGCTCCTCAACCTGTAAAGGGAGGAACCTACCAGCAGAAAACCCTGGGAGGCTGTCAGGAAAGGACCAGTTCTCTGATGAAATGCAATCTGAATAATGCTAAACATGATTCGCAGAAGATTAAAATGTTACATTTGTGACCCTGGCTAGTTAATTCAGTCAGTTAAAAGCATAGTCCCAAAATGACAAGGTTGCAGGTTCGATGCCCAGTCAGGGCACACAAAGGAAATGACCAAAGAATGCACAACCGAATGGAACAATAAAGTGCTTCCCTTCCACATGCCTTATCTCTCGCTTCCTCTCTCTCCCTTCCTTTCTCTCCCTTCCTCTCTCTCCCTTCTCTCTCCTTTATTCTCTCTACCTTATTCTCTCTCCGTTCCTCTCTCTGTCTGTATCAGTATACTAAAAATTAAGCCCTGGTTGGGTATCTCTGGAGCATCATCCTGGAGCATGCCAGTTAGATTCCCTGGTCAGGGCACATACAGGAGCAGCTCAGTGTTTCTCTCTCTCTTTCTCTCTCCCTCTCTCTCTCTTTCCTTGCCTCTTTTAAAAAAAGAAAAGTTACATGTGCTCAAACAAGCCTGATTTGAGGCAGTTCAACACCACCACTACCTTAGTCCAAATTGTAAGGCCTGATTTGTTAAGAAGGTGAAATGCACAGGTTCCCACACTCGCCCCTGGACAGGGCTCACAAGGACACATGTGGAGGATAGAACACAGGAGATATTAGTTACAATGCCTGTTTCTGTGGCTGGGATGTTGGACCAAACTACCAGGATGCCCTAGTTATTTAGTGACCCGATCTTCCCCGTTCATCCTCCAAGAGGAGTGTCTGTCCATGGGTAAGCTGTTACTGTGAAGAAGAGAGAGTTACTGTGCCTGTTGATGATACTGCTCTGACCTATGATGTCTACTAAACTAGAAGTTATACTGAATTTCAGCTATTTTCTATTTCTTTTTTTCGTATGTTTAATATATTCTTACTTTCTGACCTACTTGTACAGACAAGTGTCCTCCCCCAGCACAGGAAGAGAGCTTGCATTCTAAAGTTGAACGACTAATTCTGGTAGCCTAGGGGACAGCACGCATTCTACCTAGAATCCGTGATTCTAATAGCACCACTTTAACTAGGACTGTGGACGGGCCCAGGTCCACCACCATTTCTGAGCAGAAGTGAGAACTGTTGCTGTGAGGTGACTGTCTTCCCCTCTGCGAGATGCTCTGCTGCCACCAGCACTTGCTGGGCCCATCAGAAAGCGACTGGGGCAGCACCCTGGATGCTTACTTAGCATCAGCAGGTACTGAAGAGCCCTCTATGGTAGATGCTGTGAACATATCCTGCCCATGAAGGCCAGTCATGGGGACAGACCAGTAAACAGCTGATTACAGTTGATGTGGTGGCTGCTAGAATGGGAGAGCATAGGCCACTGTGGGCACTTGGGAGAGTGCTCCAGGCTCTTTGAGAAGTTAGGGAAAGCTTCCCAGAAGAAGGGGTATAACTAAACCAGCAGTTCTCAAAAGTTTGGTCTCATAGTCTCTTAGTCCCTTTACAAATTCTTAAAACCTCAGGAACCTTAAGAGTTTTTGTCTCTTTGGTTTTATATCTTTCAATATTAACTATATTAGGCCCTGACCAGTTAGCTCAGTATGTTAGAGCAGGGGTGCTCAATACGTCGATCGTGATCTACTGGTCGATCATGAAGGGAGTGTGGGTAGATCGCATAACATTAAAAAGACATTTGTCTTTTGATTGGCATACAGGGTAGCCAATCTGACATCTGAACTTTTGACACCCTACGCATGCGCGTTAAACCGCGCTAACTTGTTCAGTTACATTGCTGCGTAGTTATCCTTCAATTTAATTAAACTAAATACAACAAAGGGTATAAAAATGAGTGCCGTAGCTGGTCTGAGTAAGAAGCCTAAAACCTACCACTTTCATACAGAATGGAAGGGGATTTTTTTTTCACTATGTCATTTTCTAGTGCGTTGGCCTCATCTGTCTGTGTGCCATTGCTATTCCAAAGAAGGGAAATGTGGAGCGGCTTTTTCGGACTGTTCATAAAAACTATGACATTGACTTTCCTCCGAAAAGAGAGCTGAGAAGGAGAAAGGTGAAAGAAGAATACACAATATTAAATAGTAATAATAGTAACTTAAATAATGATAATATAGAAGAAATAAATTTATGTTTTGCATTTTTATTGTAAGTAGATCATTTTGACTTGGTCATCTTATAAGTAGCTCGCAAGCTGAAAAAGTGTGGGCACTCCTGTGTTAGAGCATTGTCCTGAGATGATAAGGTTGCGGGTTCAGTCCCTGGTCAGGGCCCATACAGGAAATAACCAATGAATGCACAACTAAGTGGAGCAAATGAATTCTCTATCTCTTTCCCTCTCACCCTTCCTCTCTGTCTCTCTAAAATCAAGCAAAAAAAAAAAAAGTTTCTGTATTAGAAGTTAACACTGAAAAAAAGTAATACTTTTTACATCGCTTAAAATAATATTATATGTTAATATATATAACATTTTAATGAAAAATAACTACATTTTCCAAAACAAAAACTTGGTGACACGAGTGACTTTGTATTGTTTTCAGAAATGTCTTTAATGTCTCTGGCTTAGTAGAAGGCAGCTAGGTTCTCACTGTCAGCTTATGCATTCAGCCAGTGCCAGTGTCACTCGGCCTCTGGAAAACTGTTCGGTACACACATGAGAGAATGAGGCTGAAAAGGGCAAATAATGTCTTAGAATCATTATGAAATGAGTTTTCACTTCAGGGACCCCTTGAAAGGGTCTCAGGGACCACTAGGGTTGCCAGACCACACTTTGAGAACCATGGATCTCAACTCATCTGAGTAGTCAGAAACCGGGGTGGGAGGGAGGAGGGGCAGGAGGAGGGCGCAGTAGGGGAATACAGCCCTGGGCAGTGAGCATGGCACCAGCAAAGTCAGAAGCCAGACAAGATGCACAGAGGGTTTTTGCAGTTAAGTAATTGGTTTTAGGGGACATGGTACCTCAGGAAATGCATCTAACTCTAAGGCTTAAGGAGAATGTTAGAGGAGCCTACAAGTTGGCTCTTGGCATTCGTGGGATTCTCAGGAGCTGAGCATGGGGCCCAGAGCTGGGCTTTGTCACAAAAGAACCTTTTTGTACAAAGGGCCAGTGTCTGGTTTTTTGGGTTTTTTTAACCACTTGTATGTACTGGAACCTGTACGTCAGCTTCACGTCTGTCTGGTTTTCTGCTGACACATTCCTGCCCCTTCAACCCAGAGCGCTGACATAATCACAGGTCAGAGTTGTAGTAAAGAAGAGTGGCTTGCAAAGTGGGTGATCTGGGAATATAATTCTGATGATGTCCAAAAAAAGAATGTATGAGGGAATAGAAGAGAGAATTGAATAGTCAATTAGAAATAGGATTAAACCTTCTCCCCTCCTCATATGTCTTTGGAGATTTAGAAGACAAAATACAGTTCTTTTTTTTTATTTATTTAAAGTTTTTTAATTTATTGTGTTGACATGGTTTCAAGTGTCCAACTCAATATAACACCCTCTCTACCCACATTGTGCCCCCCATGCAAAGTCTCCCTCCACCTCCACCTCTCTGCTCTTTGCCCTAATCCTTATTTATTTTGAAGGTGTTGTTCCCAGGTTGATCCTGGCATGCATTCTGAGCTGTGCTTGGGGAGTATTTTCCCTGCTCGGAGTCATTCTTCCATCACCTTTAAGGTTGTAGCCCTTGGTAAGGGCCATGTTTGCTAGTCAGGTTATCAGGGGATCTCTGAGCAAGGCCAACACTGATTGACAAGTTACATCCAAATGATATCGTATGAGTCAGAGAAATGTGTCATAATGGATACTCTGTCTGCCCTTCAGGAGTAATCACCAGGTAGGAGGTTGGTGATTGGTGGTGTGCCTACAGCGCTGCATTTGCAAAACCCCAGTCTGGTACCCAGTAGAACACTGCAAATGTGAACTGAAGTTAGTGTGTGCTGTCTGTCTCTCTCTCTCTCTCTCTTTCTCTCTCTCTCTCTCTCTCTCTCACACACACACACACACACACACACACACACACACACACACACACACCCTATTTCTAGCCAATCAGATTTCATACCTGTAGAACCTTTGGGCAATATGTATGCAAATGCTCTAGACCCTGATGCAAGACATATAGGAATTTTCTTTTTATTAGGTGAAAGGGAGGAAGATAGACAGACTTCCACCTGTGCTCTGACTAGGATCTACCTGGCAACCTCATCTGGGTCTAATGCTTGAATCAGCTGAGCTATTCTAGCACCTGAGGCTGACATGCTCCAACAGAGCCATCCTCTGCCCAGGGCTACACTCAAACCAATAGAGCACTGGCTGCCGGAGGACAGGGAGACAAGGGGAGAGGGAGGAGGGAGGAGCAGATGGTTGCTTCTCCTGTGTACCCTGACCGGGAATCGAATCTGCGATGTCCATATGCCAGGCTAATGCTCTATCCACTGAGCTATCGGCCAGGGCACACATAGGAAATAAAAAATTGTCTAATAGCCACATTAAAATGGTAAAAAGACACAGGTGAAGTAAGTTTTAATAACATTTTATTTCATGAGTTTATCCAAAATACTGTCATTTTAATATATGACACAGCTACATTTCAGGCCCTCAGCCACATAGAAGATGCAGCTATAGAAGATCACATTTCCTGGTTCCATTGAGAAAAAGCCCTCCACTTTTGTTCCCTGTCATTTGTGACCTGTTAGTTACTGGGATCCCATGGTTCCAGTGTCCTGGTCAAATTGACCTGATTGAAATAGTCTAGCCATTCTCTTTAGATGAAGGTCCAGGAAGCTAAGTGTTAGTCAGATGGTAGAAACTGAAGAGAACAAGTTTCCAGACTGTTGACTTTCCATGAATGCTAATTTCTGACAAGCAGTGAACAGCAGTGGGCCCAGTGTCCACTAAACACGCATTACATCCCACACCACTTATCACTTCTTATATGCCACAGATTTTTTCTGGTATCTATCTACTGTCTCCACTCAGAATAATGACTGTTTTTAAAACATCAGCCCAACCGTTACTAACCATCTTTTCACTCTCATAGACACAGTTCAAACCTAAACCTTCATCAGAAAGTACTGACCCAAGAAGCACTGGAGAGTGGCGAGGACCATTTCCACACAGCCTACCTGCTGAAAGATGTGGACAAGGAGGCCTTTCAGGAGGTGGCCTTCCCGCAGCCAGCCTCCCACACATCTGTCATCTTCAAGGGAACCAGTCGGATGGGCAGCCTGGTTTACCCGATAACCCAAGTCCACAATGCCAGCTTGGAGAGCTACCACTCGGGCCCGCCAGGCGAAGGCACCATTCTGGATTTGAGCACTACCTCGAGCATGAAGTCAGAGAGCAGCAGCCACTCCTCCTGGGACTCAGACGGGGCCAGTGAGGAGGGCGCCGTGCTCACAGAGGACAGCGACGGGAACTGTGACGGGCCAAGCCTTGTCCCTGGGGAAGACGAGTACCCCATCTGTGTCCTGATGGAAAAGGCCGACCAGAGCCTCGCCAGCCTGCCTTCTGGGTTGCCCATCACATGTCATCTCTGCCAAAAGACGTACAGTAACAAAGGGACCTTTCGGGCCCACTACAAGACGGTGCACCTGCGCCAGCTGCACAAGTGCAAAGTTCCCGGCTGCAACACCATGTTCTCGTCCGTCCGCAGCCGCAACCGGCACAGCCAGAACCCCAACCTGCACAAGAGCTTGGTCTCCTCTCCGGCTCACCTCCAGTGACAAGATGGGAGGAGCGTTTGTCAGAGTTCAGGAATAAGGTGGTCCAAGGATACGTTTCTAACTTTCATTCCACTCGGGACGAGCCAGGCCAAAGGCATTTGCGTTGACTTTCTGTCT
The DNA here is from genome assembly GCA_037038555.1 of Rhynchonycteris naso. Taxonomy (NCBI): domain Eukaryota; kingdom Metazoa; phylum Chordata; class Mammalia; order Chiroptera; family Emballonuridae; genus Rhynchonycteris; species Rhynchonycteris naso. Next base: position 226,317,636 of record CM072999.1, read on the forward strand.
TCTCCAGCAGGAGGAACAACGGACAGGCCCTGTGAGAAGCTGACGTGGGGCCAGCCTTTCCCATTAGTTTTTTACTGACATAATGAAAACATGCAGAAACACAGTTTCTTCCAGATTTGTTTACACATTCTCTGGGAGAGCTCCAGGTCTGCAGATTGACAACGGGGGCCCGGACCTGGGGGCGGCTTAGAGTGAGGCTCCAGGATTAAGGGGTCAGTGGAGGGTCCTGGGGAGGCAGGCTGTCACCACGGGTGAGGAGCCAGTCCTAGAGATCACAGATTTTGGTTCCTACTTTCATGAGTCTGAAATCCAGCCTTCAGTTTGGAAACATGACTTTTGGAGATAGCCCCTTCGTTTGGAGTGGAAAATTGCTTTTGTCCCCGTTCCCCGCCCCCCGTGAATGTCTCTTACTCCAGGGAACTCTCAGAGGGAGCAGGTTGGCCCCTAACACACAGGAGCACAAATGTCACCAAGCATGTTAGTTCTCGTTCTGTAACACACATCTGGGGTTGGGGGGTGGCTGTGCACTGAAAAATAGTGGTCTTCAATTTAATTTAAAGTAATTTTGATAATATTTAATTTGCATTTGTATTATGTGAGTATTTGGGGTGAGTGCAGACATATGTGACCGCTGGGTCTTGTTTGAAAGCAGAACGAGTGACGACCTCAACTTTAAAACCACTGCCCATTTGAATGTCAAGTTCAGAGTCTGTTCCGGGTGATCCCTTGCAGAACGAATGCAGGCATGGCTCTGGTGGGACCGCTTGTACATATTTGGCCCAGGCGTTGAGAGAATGTGGTTCTAATCATTGTTGCGCATAATCAGTATCACTGGACGCCTCATTGGTAACCTTTATAAACATGTAAGATTAGGGTGAACTTCTGGATTTACATGGTAGAAAGAAACAGACACTGTTGCCATACTATATGTCTTAATATTTAACTTATTCTGAAATACAGTCCCCATTGTTGTGCACATTTGCTGTTGGAAAGGAAGCTTTGGCCCTGTGGGTAAGGCCATCTCCTGAAGTTTGGCCTTTACGACAATCTAAAAGCCCATGGTAGGGAGAAAGAAATTGATTTCATATTAAGACTTCAAGTTAACCATCTTTTAAAGTTATAGTTGGTTTAAATAATGAAAAACATCCTCAAAGAGAATTGGGGGTTGTAAGAGAGAGGATTCCTGTGGCCGAAAAGTGAGAGAAACCGACAACCTGTTACTGATTATTTCAACATTTTTAAAATCATAAATGTGACAACATAAAATTTGTTTCTGCTTAAAGTGAGATGTATCATTTATCTGTTTTGTTACCCAGGTATTCCATATTCCAGTTTCCCCAAAGTGGAAAAAATGTTTGTATACAAATGAGTTTTCTATGATTTAATTAAAATATATGGCATATCTTTTGTTTCAGAAGGCAAACTTTTTGTAAGATTGATTTTGTCCCAGGAACTGTTTGTTGTGAGTGCTTCTAGTCATGTGTGCGCACGCGCTCACACACACACACACACACACTAAATCTTACAAAGCTGTAAACCCAGGGGGCTGGAGGACGAAACGAGGATCAGTTACTGCAACCACCTCAAGACGGAAACTGCAGCAGTCCATGAGACCCATAGGAATGGAGTGGTTACTTCTCTGGGAGGAGGGGCTAAGTATTGATTGGTTATCAAAATTAAGTGATTTTCAAAAAATACTGTGCTATTGCCCGACCAGGAGGTGGCGCAGTGGATAGAGTGTCGGACTGGGATGCAGAAGACCCAGGTTCAAGACTCCGAGCTCGCCAGTTTGAGCGCGGGATCATCTGGCTTGAGCAAGAGCTCCCCAGCTTGGATCCAAGGTCGCTGGCTCCAGCAAGGGGTGGCTCAGTCTGCTGAAGGCCCGTGGTCAAGGCACATGTGAGAAAGCAATCAATGAACAACTAAGGTGTCGCAAAGGCAACGAAAAACTAATGTTTGATGCTTCTCACCTCTCTTCGTTCCTGTCTGTCCCTATCTATTCCTCTCTCTGACTCTCTCTCTGTCCCTGTAAAAAAAAAAAAAAAATACTGTGCTATCAAAGGTAAGTCTCACAGCCAGTGTTCAAAATAGAATACAATGAAATACTTAAACCTCTTTTTTTCATTCTTACAATTTTTTTTTTTAAGTGAGAGGAGAGGAGATAGACTCCCGCATGCATCCTGACTGGGATCCACCTGGCAACCCCTGTCTGGGGCCATGCACCCAAGGTGGAGGCTCCAGGGAGCCATCCTCGGCTCCCCAGACCAATGTACTTGAACCAATGGAGCCTTGGATGTGGGAGGGAAAGAGAGAGATAGAGAGAAAGGAGACGGGGGAGGGGGGAGAAAGCAGATGGTTGTTTCTCCTGTGTGCCCTGACCGGGAATTGAACCTGGGATTTCCACACGCCAAAAAGACACTCTATCACTGAGCTAACTGGCCAGGGCCCTTATAGTTTTTTAAAAGTAAGTTTTTAAACTATTTTTTTTAACTTCACCACCCTAATTTCCTACCCTTCCACTCTATAGATAAAAGCATGGCCCCATCTACCCAGCCAGGTCCCCTCAGGTGATGATCATGTGTGTGCTTGTCTCACTGAAAGAAAAGTCATTGGGGAAACTTTCTCATCTGCCAGCACCTGTACTGCCGACCCTACTCTAGGCCCCGTCGTTTCTCACCTGGAGGCCTGTGGTGGCCTCCTGACCTGCTGTTGCATCCTCCTCTCCTCCTACAGCAGCTAGAATGGTCCTTCCTAGAGTAAATCAGGTCACATGCTGCTCCATCTCAAACCCTGAAGTGGCTTCCCTTAACAGCATGAAATCCAGAGCCCGCAGCTCCTGCCAAGGCCTGCGAGGCCTTGAAACATCTCACCCCATTCCTTCTCCATCCCCTCTCCCTGTTACAGCCTTTGTCAGCTTTCTCTCCTTACCGACAGTAGCTCTCCCATCTCTCCTCTTTGCGAGATTCTACTGCATCGACCCATACTCCCGGGAGCTGTGCTCACTTCCTGCTCTCAGAGAATTGGGTGGGAACTCCTTCAGCCTCTCCCCTGTGGGCCGCCCACCCCCATCCATTTTCTCTATTCATACCCATCGCCATGTGGTCACATCTGCCTGGCCCTCCTGAGGATCTGTCTCATGCCAGATGGACAGTCGGCCTCTATGAGAAGGTGACCAGGATCCCCCTGTCCACCCACCACCCCTCTTGCTGCCTTTTCCTGTCACACTCAGACCCATTACGATCTCCTTAGTTTCAACACCTCTCACTGAGGGGTTTGAGTTTGCCTGGCTCAGCCTTTCTGACATTGTTCCTTGTGCCTACGGGTGGCTGGGTGGCTGTGTTAGTCTGTGCCATCCAAGAAGCATATGTCCGTAGGACCGAATGTGGAAGTATTTTATTGCGAGAAAATAGGAAGGCAGCTGTGGGAGCCAACAGATGCAGTGCAGGTTTGATCCCAAGCGAAATCCAGAAGGAGGTTACGGTTGGGCGAAAGAATCCCAGACTGTCCTGTGGGCTAAGGAGGCCAGCAAGGCCGCTGGGAGCCCTCGGGCCCGGGCCCAGGCCCGTCACCCGAGTAGCCACGCACCTCAGGGGCGGGGTCCCTGGCAATCATCGCTCTGCCACGCTCGGCATTGGCAGAGAGCAGCCGTGGGAAGTGTGGCCTCTGTGTACACATGGCAGTGGACCTGGAGCAGAGTACCTGGAGCCCTTGGCCAAACCTTCCCTTTCTAAAGCCCTGTCTTGTTCAAGGTAGACTTAACCTATTTTTTCACTGGACTCAAAAGTCTACCTTTTTTTTTTTTTTTTTTTTTTTTAGAGAGAGAGAGAGGAAAGGAGAGAAAGAGGAGGAGGAAGGGAAGCATTCATTTGTTGTTCCACTCAGTTGTGCATTCATTGGTTGCTTCTCGTGTGTGCCCTGACCAGAGATCCAATCCACAACTTTGTTGTCTCAGAATGACACTTTTGACTGAGCTAACCAGCAAGGGCGTAAAACTATACCTATTCATTTTGAAAGCTGGTGAGCTCACCTCACCCCTCCAGCTGCCTAAAGGGTCATTTCATCACTTCTCTCCTCTTTCATTTATTATCAAATTCATCCTTTCTCCTGGCTCCATCTCTCTGGCCTATGATATTTGTGTATCTCATCTTAATGATTAAAAGAACAACAACAAAAAGCTTTCTGGGTCCCCGATCCCTTGTAGGGACTCTTCTTTCCCCCTCCTTGTGCAGGCTGGTGCTCAGAATAGCAGGTTTTGCCTGATGTGCCCTCATCACTGTGCTCTTGTTTCCTCCTTTATGCTAATGACGTCCCCACTCCCTGCGGGTTCCGGGTGACTCCCAGATGGCCATATCCAAATGACATGTGGTCACTGGTGCACCTTGGTCCATCTTGGGCCTTTTTCTTTCTCACGCTCAGGCTCTCTATAGGTTATCTCATTCACTCCCATGTCCTCGACTACTGTCTGTCAGCTGATGCCTCCTGACTGGCACCTCTGGCAGGCACCCAGTGTTGCCATCTTGACTACATGTCGTGGGGTAATTCACAGCATCTCCAGCTCAACTTTTCCTTGACTCTGTCATTTCCCTGCCAATCAAACATTTTCCTCCTCCTGTTTCCTCAGATTGAGGTAGTGGTGCCATCACCTGGCCAACTCACAGTAAAATCCTGGGGTGGTCCCAGGTCTGGTTGAGAGCCTTTCTTTTTCTTTTTTCTTTTAAATTTTCTTTCCTGATTTATTGATTAATTTTTTAAAAAGAGAGTAGCATTTTCCCTGACCAGATAGTTCAGTTGGTTAGAGCATTGTCCTGAGGCACAGAGGTTGCAAGTTTGATCCCTAGTCAAGGTACATACAGAAACAGATTGATGTTCTCTCTCTCTCTCTCTCTCTTGCACATACTCTCTCTAGCTAAAATCAATAAGTGAAGGACCCTGGCCTGTTCGCTCAATGGATAAAGCATCAGCTGGTGTATGGATGTTCTGGGTTCAATTTCTGGTCAGGGCACACAAGAGAAGCAACCATCTGCTTCTCTCTCCCTCCGACTCCCCTTTCTCTTCCTCTTCCCCTCTTGCAGCCAGTGGCTCAATTGTCCAAGTGTTGGCCTAGGGCACTGAGGGTAGCTCAGTTGATTCGAGCATCAGCCCCAGACAGGAGTTGCCTAGTCAGGGTGCATGCAGGAGTCTGTCTCTATCTTCCCTCCTCTCACTTAAAAAAAAAATCAGTAAGAAAGAAGAAGAAGAAGAGAAGCATCTATCTGTTGTTTCTCTTAATTTTGCTTTCATTGGTCGCTTCACGTATGTGCCCTGACCAGGGATCGAACCTGCAGCCTTCTCATTTTGGGAGGATGCTCTAACTGACTGAGCTAACCAGCTAGGGCCAAGAACATGGCTCTTCAAGTCCAACTGTCCTTGGCTATTCCACTTACTAACCAGGTGACTTTGACCCCAAATAACAACTTCTCAGGGTCTCCATTTCTTCATCCATATAATAAGGATAAAAATAGTCCCTACTTTGGTGGGTTGTGATGGTAGGTATGAAGCCCTTAGCACCAAGCCTGGCATACAGACATTAGTGGTAAATATTGTCCTCGTCATTAGTATTCTAGACTTATTTTATCTCACTACCCCCCTCAGTACTCAGTCACCAGACCCCAACACATTACCTACCAGAGAGGCCCTCCAAATCCTTCCCTCTTGTTCATGCTCATCATCAATGTCAGTGCAGTGAGGGGTCCTCTGCCTCCCTCTCCTCCTCCCTGGGGTGTTCAGCAGCCCCTACTTGTATTTCCCTCACACCCACCTTGCAGATAGTAGCTCCAAGGAGCTGTGCTGCGACCAGATCTGCCCCCAGGCAGTGACCACGTTTCCATCAACACCGAGGCAAGCCCCTCCCCCAGCAGAAAGATGAGACTCACTGAAAGCTCAGATGATGGTTAGCATTTGTTTTCACAACAGAGTATTTTTTAATTAAGGTATATACATTGTTTTTTAGACATAATTATTGCACACTTAATAGACTACAGGATAGTGTAAACAGCTTTTATATACACTGGGAAACAGAAATTCGTGTGACTCACTTTATTGTGATAGTTGCTTTACTGTGGCGTTTGGAACCAAGCCCCCAGTAGCCCCAGGTGCGCCCGCCTGCCCCGTAGGTCGCCCCTGCCACCAGGTGCTTCCCACTCTCCTCAGGTAAAAGCCCCAGCAAGTGCCTTAGACAGGCTGACCCCCTGCCATTGCCCCACAGTCCCAGGGCTGGTCAGCACCGTGATCCTGCATGAGCTGCTTTCTATGCAGGCACTGCCTCTCTAGCCTCTGACCCACGAGCCCTTGTCCTCTTTAGAGATACAGCACAGGTATGGTCACTTCCAGGACACTCCTTCCCTCTCAGCATTGAGTGGAGTGAGCCCATTCTTGGCACCCATGTGTCATCAAGCTTTGCTCACAGATTCACCTTACCCCATCCCCACTGCTCATGTGGCCATAATCACTGCTCATCCAGGGCTTTCCTTGTGGCCTAGGCTGTCAATCCAGACACGGATTGCGAACCCACCTAGTGTGAACTCCGTGCACACAGTCCCTGCTCTGATGGAGTTTAGAGGCTGGACAGGGAGATGGGTATTAAACCAAATAACAAAAATACATTTGACATACTGAATTTCCAGAAGTGAGGTCTCTGTCTTCAGCTTGCTAGTATCTCCCAGCTAGGCCCATCAGAAGGAGGGCTTGGGGTCATGACCTCTCCCCCTCCAGGCTGGGCACTCTCCATCTCCCCTCCTAGGTGTGTGGCTACAGAAATGTAACTTGTCAATTGTCAACATATTCCTAAACCTTCAGCCTTGAAGGGTCATCCTCCTGTTTATATTAAAATTAACCTAAGCCTCCACCCTACACTTTAAGAAAACTGATCTCAGGTCCTGGCCAGATAGTTCAGTGGGTTAGAGCACTGTCCAGAAGCGCAGAGGTTGTGAGTTCGATCCCTGGTCAGGGCACATACAGGGACAGATTGATATTCCTGTCTCTCTCTCTCTCTCCCTCCCTTCCTCTCTCTCTAAAATCAATAAAATAAACATTAAGGAAATAAGGGAGGGCGGGAGGGAGGGAGGGAGGGAGAGAAAAGGAAGAAAGAAAGAAAGAAAGAAAGAAAGAAAGAAAGAAAGAAAAGAAAAAGAAAACTGATCTCAGCAACTACTTTCTCCATCAGCCTTTGAACCTAAGAAAAGCATGAGCCTCCCAGAGTCTGAGAGCATACTTTCCAGTCAACAGACCTTCAGTTGACAGATGAAAACTAGCTTTTTTACCCTTAAACATAGGGATCTGATTATACCTACCCCTCTGATCAAGCTCTCAAAAACTTTATTTCCTACCCTCCCAGAGGGACACAGACAATAGGGATAAATATTTAGCCTACTGGCCTCCCTAAGGGTGCTTTTTCTAAGTGAGCTAATCTACTCACATCCAGATTGTCCCTGATTACTTAAAATCTAACTTTATTAGAAAGTTTATAGGGTTGTTTTCTTCTTTTCTTTATTGAAATAAAATTCACTTAACATTTACCATTTTTTAAAGAGTATAACTTAGTGGTGTTCAGTTCATTCACAAGGTTATGCAACCTCTATCTCAGTGCTTCTTAACCTTTTTTGAGGTACTGAACCCACCAGTTTCATATGCGCATTCACCAAACCCTTCTTTAGTGATAAATAAAATAGGATTTTTTTTCCAAATTCAAGACATAGGTATTTGTTTTTTACTGGTGCACAAAATGAGCCGTGCATGAACATCACCTTGCTCAAAGAACAAAACCAACAAAGTGCATGAACTCACAACAAATTACGGTATTACTTTATTCTGGCCTCCGTGGCAGAGGCTTCTCCGAACCCCTGAGACCGACTCATCGAACCCCTAGGGTTCGATAGAACCCAGGTTAAGAACCACTGTTTTAGAATCAGTGACCTAAGAAAACAGTCTGGCAGTTTCTGAAAAAAATCAAAGATTAATGAGATGCATATGCCTTTTTATAATTATTATTACCATTATCAGCTACAACAAACATCAACATTAGTTAAAACTTATAAGCCTCCAAAGACATAAAAAAAAGTCAAACATTACAGTTACCTGATTACCCAGCAATTCCATCCTAGGTATACACCCAAGTAAGATGAACACATATCCACGCAAAAACTTGTCCACAAATGTCCAAAGCAGCATTATTCATAACAGCCAAAAAGTGGAAACCACTCAAATGTCCATCAACTGAGGAGTGGAAAATCAAATTAAAATGGATGTGGCATATCCAAACAATGGAATACTATTTAGTCATAAGGAGCAATGAATGACATACCAGTTACAGTATGGATGAGCCTGGGAAGCGTTATGCTAAGTAAAGGAAGCCAGATGTAAAAGGCCGCATATTGCACAATTCATTTATATGACAATCGGCAAATGCATAGCAGCAGAAAGTAGATTAGAGGTTGCCGGGGGCTGGTGTGACGGGAGAATGGGGAGAGACTGCTTCATGGGTATAAGGTTTTATTTGGGGGAGATGAAAATGTTTTGAAACTTAAAACACATTTGCAGATTCTCATTTCAGCTAGTTGGTGAATAGTGCCCTCTGCTGGAATATCTTGGTTATTGCAATTGGTGTTGTGCATTTTTCTTGATTCACGGAAATTCCCCTCCTGACACATTCATGTCCTCCAGTTCCAAGGCTAGCTGGAAAAAAACACGTTTCTTGAGTGTTCTTAAGCCTTCTTCCTGGGGGTATGATATCTCACTGTGGTTTTTATGTTCATTTCCCTGATAATTAGTGATATTGAGCACCTTCTCATCTACCTATTAACCAATTGCTTATCTTCTCAAGGGAAAAATAGCTGGCAATTTTGAGCTTTATTTATGTAACACATAATTTATATAAAGCCAAAGTGTTTTTGTTTTAACTTTAAGCTTTATAAAACATGTTCATGAGCCTGACCAGGTGGTGTCGCAGTGGATAGAGAGTTGCACTGGGATGCGGAAGACCCAGGTTCGAGAGCCCAAACTCTCCAGCTTGAGCATGGGCCCATCTGGCTTGAGCAAAAGCTCGCCAGCTTGGACCCAAAGTCGCTGGCTCCAGCAAGGGGTGGCTTGATCTGCTGAAGGTCCGTGGTCAAGGCACATGTGAGAAAGCAGTCAATGAACAACTAAGGTGTTGCAACGGCAACGAAAAACTAATGATTGATGTTTCTCACCTCTTTCTGTTCCTGTCTGTCTGTCCCTATCTATCTCTCTCTCTGTCCCTGGAAAAATAAAATAAAATAAAACCTTAAAAAAAACATGTTCATGAAAAAAGTATTTGCCATTCAAACACTGAATGCCCATTTTATGCCAAGGAAAAGAATTGGTATTATATGGAACATCTAGACCAGTGGTTCTTAACCTTTTTTGAGGTACCGAACCCACCAGTTTCATATGAGCATTCGCCGAACCCTTCTTTAGTGATAAATAAAATAGGATTTTTTTTCCAAATTCAAGACATAGGTATATGTTTTTTTACTGGTGCACAAAATGAGCCATGCATGAACATCACCTTGCTCAAAGAACAAAACCAACAAAGTGCATGAACTCAAAACAAATTATGCTATTACTTTATTCTGGCCTCCACGGCAGAGGTTTCTCCGAACCCCTGAGACCGACCCATCGAACCCCTAGGGTTCTATAGAACCCAGGTTAAGAACCACTGATCTAGACAGGTGTAGACATAGACACAATAAGGTTAGTGTGAAATGTTCTTCAGCCACCCTGCTCTGCTGTTGGCCTGCACCTTGCTCATTCATGCCAAACTGATACATTAAAATGTGAAGATTAGTCCTACCTGGAAAAGATATTTTGTTATGCAAAAATGCATTGTATTTAAGTTACCAGAGGAGGACTTGACAAGGTAATTGTTCTTTCTCCTCCCTCAGCACGTCTCCCACTCAGATCTCTAGACTCCCAGCCTGTGTTGATCACCCATACTGGTGGGAGAGCCACCAGTGCTGAAATTCAAATTATTTAACAACCAGTTCTCTGCCCTAATGACCATTTTAAGTATAAAAAAAGATATGCCAACGGGTAGTTTATTATTTCATGCATTTAATACTTAAATAAGAACTAGATTATGTTATAAGGAAAAGTTTAAAAATATTAATGAAAAAATATTAAATAATATGTTACCTAACAAAAAACAGTAAAACTGTTATTTAAGATATTTTCAATAACAGCTTGCCAACCCCTGATTGTTTGGCACTTTTTCTCTTTATGTTATATGATGTTTACTGAGGTAACAAATGCGAGGGAATTAAAATGTAGTATTTCGTCAAAGGTATCATGAGTTTTATGAAATGAATAAATTAAATATTACAAGCATAGTTTTGTCAAGTTTTTTTCCCCTATGGATGGAATGAACATTAATGGTGCTTAGAATACGCTGTTGCGCAGATGAACATTAAAAAAAGAGTAAGGAAGGTCGATCTGTGATTTCCATACTGGGCAGCTGCCCAGGCACCCACCTTAGAGAGAACCCTGGTTACAAGTGCTATTTGAACAACTGGTTCGCGGAACTCAACAAAAAATTAGGTATCAGGTCTGCGGAACTGGTGTGAACCGCCTGAAGTCCTACCACTGGAGCCACCCCAAACCTTCACTGTGTTTTGATGCAGTCGCCTTTGGTTCTGAGGTCCTTAGTGTTTGTGATATGCAGGGCCGGGGGCCAGGATGCCTCTGGCCTGGATCTGTGACCGATATACTAAGAAGTGTTGAACAAAAAAATTTCAGAGTCAAATATATGGGTATATGCTAAGTTGAGACCCAGTGAAGCTGCCTTGACCCTGGGGTTCTTAGAGCTTCTAACATGTTACAGAGCCTAACAAAATTATTTCCAGTCCTTATACTTTGCTTTTTCTTTTCCTACCTTATTTCACAGGCTAAAAATCTAGTACAATCTTGTATAGAAGAAGTAAGAATAGATATACTAGCCTAGTTCAGAATCCTAAAAAAAATTTTCCATGTTTCACCATTGATTTAGTTTGTTGATAGATGTTTTTGTAAATACCTGTATTCTATTAAGAAAACACATATTCCTAGTTTGCTGGGGGGGGGGGTATGTATGCTGAATTATATCACTTTTCCTGCAGCTCTTGAAAGGATCATTTTTTCCCTTTTAATATATTAATGTTGTGAATGATAATGATTGATTTTCAAATGTTAATCAACCTGCACTATTGATTAGATTCTAATTTGTTGTGATATATTTTTTTTTTATGTATACCAGTGGTTTTTTTCAGCGATAGAGACAGATAGAACAGACAGAGACAGTCAGACAGACAAACAGGATGGAAAAGAGATGAGAAGTATCAACTCATATTTGCGGCATTTTAGTTGTTCACTGATTGCTTCTCATGCATGCCTTGATGGGGGATGAGGGCTCCAGCCAAGCCAGTGACCCCTTGTTCCAGCCAGCAAACTTGACCCTAAACCAGCAATCTTTAGGCTCCAAACAGTGACCATGGGATTATGTCTATGATCCCAGGTTTAAGCCGGTGACCCCACACTCAAGCTGGTGAGCCCGTGCTCAAGCCAGATGAACCTGTGTGCAAGCCGGCAACCTCGGGGTTTTGAACCTGGGTCCTCGAAGTCCCAGTTTGACATTCTATCCACTGCACCACCGCCTGGTCAGGCTTAGTTGACTTTTTCATCTGTGTTATAGAGAGATTGGTATGTGTTTTTCCTTCCTTATGTTTGTATAGTCAGGTTTTGGTATGAGGATTGCGCTGGCCTCCTAAAACAAGTCGGAATGTCTTCTCTCTTTTCCTATTCTCTGAAAGAGTTAGTGTGAGATAGGCACGGTTTCTCCCTAAAATACACTGCTCACAAAAATGAGGGGATATTTCAAAATGAATATGAAGTGACAAAATATCCCCTCATTTCTGTGAGCAGTGTATTTGTTCCGATACACCAGAGAAGCCACTAGGCCTGAAGTTTTCTTTGGAAAATTTCAATTACAAATGAAGTTCCTTTCTTAAATCGATTTAAGATCATTCACAGTTCTTCTTGTCTCAATTTTGGAAAAATGTGTTTTCCTAATACATTGTCAGTTTCATCTAAATTTTCAAACATAATGGCATAAAGTGCCCTTTGTATTACTTTAAGTATCTGAAGAACATGAAATGCCTCTTTCAAATTCCTCCTTATCATCCCTCATAAGATCTGTGTCTTTTCTGTTTCTTTTGATCAGTCTTGACAGAGGCTTATCCACTTAATTAGTCCTTTTAGAAAACCAGATTTGGGCTTTGTTGAGTCTCTCTGTGATGGATTTTTATCGTTTATTAATTTCTACTCTTCATTATTTTCTTACTTCCTTTTTGATTTACCTTTCTGTTCTTTTTCTAAGTTCCTGAGAAGGACGCATAGATCACGGCTCTCTGCCCTTTTCCCCCCTAACATATATACTTAGGACTCTTTAAACAGAGTTAACTTCATCTCATAAGTTTAGGCCTGTTGTGTTTCCAATATTTTTCAGTTCAAAATACAGTGATGCCTCGGTTTTCCTCGATAATTCATCCGAAAACAATTGGTGAAATCCAAAATCAACGAAAACCAAGGCAATTATTTCCATATGAATCAATGTAAATCCAATTACAGTACGCAGTAACCACTTACATGTAATTGTAGTATTAGCACTCGCAATCAATTAAAAAAGCACAAAAACACTGAAAAGCAATGGAATTGTTTGGCTAGATGCATGGGGTAATGCTCACACAACGAGAAACAACACCACACTGAGCAGGAGAATGCATGGGTTGCCCTTTGTTTTCGCAAAATTAGCAGTGAAGTCATGTGGGCATGCCTAAGAAATCTGAGACAAATCGCGAAAAAAATCTACCAAAACCGAAACCGACAATAACCAAAGTCAACGAAAACCGAGGCGTTACTGTATATTTTGATTTCCATTGTGATTTCTTCCTTGACTCATGGGTTACTTAAAATTAGGCAATAAAAATATTCCCAAATGTTTAGGATTTCCCAGTTATTTTTTGTTTGTTATTGATTTCAGATCTTAATTCTACTGTGGTCAGAGAATGTACAATGCCTAATTTTAATCCTTTGGAACTAATGCTACAAGCCAACATGTGGTCAATTTTGGTAACATTCCATATATGTTTGAAAATAATGTGATGTGTTTTCAATTTTTTTTTTTTTTAAAGAGGCAGGGAGAGAGAGAGAGAGAGACAGGAACATTGAGCTGCTCCTGTATTTGCCCTGACTGGGGAATTGAACTGGTAACCTCCAGGTTCTGGGACGATGCTCCAACCAACCGAGCTATCTGGCCAGTGCTTAATTTTTATTGACTTTAGAAAAAGATAGAGAGAGAAAGGAAGAGAGAGGGGAGGGGAAAGGGAAGTATTTGTTTTACCATTCAGTCATGCATTTTTTGACTGCTTCCCATGTGAGCCCTGACCAGAGATTGAACCCACAACCTTGTCATATCAGGACAACGCTTTTAACCAACTGAGCTAACCAGCCAGGATCTACTATTCTATTTCTTTTCTTTTCTTTCCTTCCTGTTATTCCCATTAGTTGAGCATTTTTTTATTATTCTTTTAGTTATCCTAGAGATCATAATGTGTATTAACTTACTAAAATATAATTTATTAACACTTTTGCCCCTTTATTATTTTAGGAGCTTAGGTCTTTTAACTCCATTTACTTCCATCTCACTTTTTGTGAATTTTTTTTATTTCTCCATTGTATAACCCAAGTAAATAATCCATCATTACCTAAACAACTAATGTGCTTTTCAACTTATTTATTTGTTCCCATTGTCCATTTCCTTTTTTCTTTTAAATTTTATATCTTCATTTTTAGAGAGAGAGGATGGGGAAAGAGAGAGAGAGAGAGAAGGTAGGGAGGAACAGGAAGCAGCAACTCCCATATGGGCCTTGACCAGGCAAGCCCAGGCTTTCAAACTGGTGTCCTCAGCGTTCCAGGTTGACACTTTATCCACTGCGCCATCATGGGTCAGGTCCCATTCTTCATTTCTTCCTGCATCTCTCTGCTTCCATCTGGGATGGTTTTCCTTTAGTATTTTATTTAGCGCAGGCCTACAGTAGCTGAATTTCATAGGTTTCTGTTTAATCTAAAAATTGTCTTTATATTTCTCTCTCTTTTTTTTTTTTTAAGTGAGAGGAGGGGAGATAGTGAGACAGATTCTCACATGCTTCCTGACGGGGATCCACTCGGCACCTCCATCTGGAGCCAATGCTCAAATCAACCAAGCCATTCTCAGTGCATGAGGCCAACACCGGGACCAACTGAGCCACTGGTTGGGAGAGAAGGGGGAGAGGGAGCGGAAGAGAAGTACATGGTCGCTTCTCATGTGTGCCCTGACCGGGCATTGAACCCAGAACTTCTGCATGCTGGGTCAATGCTCTATTCACTGAGCCAGCCAACCAGAGCCTCTATTTCTTTTTTAATTGAAAGATTGTTTGGTGTAGGATTTTAGGTCGCCGCTATTTTCTTCCTGTTAATGAGGCAGCTGTCAGTCTCTTTGCTGCACCTTTGACGACAATGTATTTCTGCCTTTGTCTTCTCTTTGCCTATGAGTTTCAGCATTTTTACTATAATCTCCTTTCTTTGTTTTTATCACTATTGGTATTCAAAATACTTTTTAATCAATGGCTTGAGAGCTTTCATCAGTTTTAGAAAACTCTTGGCCACCACTGCTTCAAATACTGCTTCAATCCCATTTTCACTGATCACCATCACATGAGATTCCATGTTAGACTGTTCACCACATCTCATGGACAGAAAATACCTTACAAATATTAACCAATAGAATGCTGATGTGGTTATACTAGGTTCCTTTCTGGTTTTGCCTTTCTATTCTGTGTCTGGGCTTCAGTGTGAACATTGTTCCTTTTGACCTACCTTCCAGGTCAGTAGCCCTCTTTAGCTGTATCTAATCCACTGTTAAACCCTGCTTCAGTTATCTGTTGCTCCATAACAACCCACCTCAAAATTCTGTAGTTTAAAACAGCTGCTACCATTTACATGCACATGATTCTGCTATTTGGGCAAGTCTCAGTAGGAGCAGTGTGTCTGTATGCCATGCCATGTTGGCTTAACTGGAAGAGGACCCAGGATGACTTCATTCACATGTCTAGCATGTCATGAGGGATCAGAAGAATTGGGGACTGGCTGGGTCTCTCTTAAGGTGACCAGATTTTAAAATTGGTAAAGCAGGACACCACTCACCAGGGCGGGGGGGTTTCTTGATTAAAAATTTGGTCTATATGGAGCAAAAACAATTTTCATAGAATGCAAAAATAGTATTGTAATATATTTTTTTAAATTTCAACATAAGTAAAATTTACAAATATAGTACATTTTAAAAATTATGTATAGTATTGCCTGACCTGTGGTGGCGCAGTGGATAAAGCATCGACCTGGGAACACTGAGGTCGCCAGTTCAAAACCCTGCACTGGTCTGGTCAAGGCACATATGGGAGTTGATGCTTCAAGCTCCTCCCCCTTTCTCTCTTTCTCTCTCTCTCTCTCTCTCTCTCACTCTGTGTCTCCTCTCTAAAATGAATAAAAAAAAAATTAAAAAAAAATTAAAAATTATGTATAGTATTATTTTATTCTTTGGCATATTTCTCATTTGAGTGAAATTTTTTTAATAGATTGCTGTCGTTGTTTAAAAGGTCATGAAATTTTTCACAAGAATTTGTTAAATTATATTTCACACATAAAATGGCTTTCAAAGTCTTAACACTTAATTGTGATTTTTCTGATGTCCACACTTTATTTAGCGTAGAAAAAACCCGTTCAGTCACAGCATTAGTTCCTGGTAAAGACAGCGCGTATTCCACAATTTTTAGTGCATTATTGTATGGAACATGGTTCGTTTCAAAATGATGAAATATTTCTAAGCATTTGTTCTGTATTGTGATTTTTGCTGATGCCCAAGATTTCACCTTTTCCTTATCAATCTATTTTTTAAATAATGATACCTCATTAAAAAGATCATTTTCGGAAATACTACTATATGGGAAATTTTGAGTCAGAGGGATCGGGTTACACATTCCTGAAACGGATGCTGGAGCTGCAGGAGCGGGAGGGAGTAGGCAGGGCAGCACCAACGACGTGCTCGCACTCGAGCAGTCATGCACACTCCCCACCTGGTCTCGTCCTTGCGCTGGCCGCACTCCCCGCATCCAGCCCCACCGCCCGCTGGAGACCGAGCGGCTTGCACCTCACAAAGCCCGGAGCCACACGCTGGCATCCAGGATGCGGGCCTATGGGTAGTTAGGGGACTTGAGAGCTGCTGCCCCAACAGGTACATCCCACCCAAAGTTCTTCGTTTTGCCCCACACAGGGCAGCCAGCTCTTGCAGCAGTGCGGGCGCTTACAGGTCGAGGCGGGGTCTCCCGGCCAAAAACCGTATATTCTCTTCTCGTTCTTCCGCTGTTCCCTAGCTTTTCGTGCATTCTTTCCAAAAATCAGGACTTTTCTAAACACTACGGGATGCAGGACAAATTGTTAAAAATCGGGACTGTCCCGCCAAAAGCGGGACGTCTGGTCACCTTAGTCTCTCCCTCTCGCTCTTTCATTCTCTAGGGCCTGTCTCTCCCCATGTGCCAATTCCCCTTCTTAACAGCAGGGTAGTTACATGGTGGATCATGACTGAAAGAGGGTGAAAACAAAAACAGGTATGCCTCTTAATGCCTGGGCTAAGAACTAGATTCATTTCTTCCACATCCTTCTCCGCACAGTAATCCTTCGGATGCTTGAAGTGTAATAACCTAGCCTCCTGGGACTCCAGCAACCCTACTTCATCCAGCATGATTTGACCACTCACCATCCTCCTTGTTCTCCATGGTGCCTAGACCTCAATGACAGGTGCATTAAAGTACTTAATAAATTTTTGTTCAAAATTAATAAAGGCATGCTAACTGTTGATCTAGTGCTTCCTTTGGCAGCATATACATTAACATTAGAACAATACTAGCAAAAATGGTAGCCAAATTTCCAAACTCGTCAAGCTTTTGATATCAGATACCTCTAGTGGCAAAAGTAGTGGAAATAAACTCTGATGCAAAGTCCAGGGAGCTCCCTTCTGACATGCTGAGTGTGAGTGTGCATAATATCTGTGTGTGTGGGTGTGTATGTGATTAACACCACATTTTCCTGACTCCCTTTCCACAATTCGTTTCATTACACCATTTGAACGACACCAACAAAAACAACTAGCAACTGACACTGAATGAGTACTTAACATGTTCCAGGCACTGTTGTAGATGCTTTGTATATGTCATACCTAATTTAAATAGAGGAATAGATTTTGGGCTCTTGAAGCATCATGAAATAGGTTAATTTGGGAGGAAAAGATTTGAAGAAACTGTTAAATGTTAAGAAGCTGAGTCAAGCCTGACCAGATGGTGGCGCAGTGGATAGAGCATCAACCTGGGAGGCTGAAGACCCAGGTTCAAAACCCTGAGGTCACCAGCCTCAGCGTCAGCTCATCCAACTTGAGCACAAGATTGCCAACTTGAGTGTGGGATCATAGACATGATCCCAAGGTCTCTGGCTTGAGCAAGGGGTCATTGGCTCAGCTGGAGCCCCCTGGTCAAGGCAATATGAGAAGCAATCAATGAACAACTAAAGTGCCGCGACTATGAATTGATGCTTCTCGTATCTCTCTCTCTCAGGCACTTAAAGAAAAAAAGCTGAATCAAGATATGAAAGGGGGCCTGACCTGTGGTGGCGCAGTGGATAAAGCGTCGACCTGGGAACACTGAGGTCGCCAGTTCAAAACCCTGCACTGGTCTGGTCAAGGCACATATGGGAGTTGATGCTTCTAGCTCCTCCCCCCTTTCTCTCTCTCTCTCTCTCTCTCTCTCTCTCTCTCTCTCACTCTGTGTCTTCTCTCTAAAATAAATAAATAAAAAGAAAGAAAAAAAAAACTTTGAAAAAAAAAAAAGAAGATATGAAAGGGGAAGGTGTAGCCAGGCCAGGGTCAACCAAATGTGTGAGTGTGGATGAGAAAGAAACTGGCAAAAAATAGATAAAAAAGCCAAGGGAAAGAGAAGTAATAGCCTATGGGGATTTGAGGATGTGGATATCAAGTGATCACAGGAAGTTGATTTTATCACCATTTGTGAATGGAGTTTTTTCTAAGTTTCAGAAGTCAAATTAATGTATTCTATTTGAACACAGCAAGTAAAACAGCTTCTGGGGCCACATAGTCTAAAAGGAAATATATCAGATTCTTTAAATGGTCTTAGTAGTATTGTTATAAAGTAGTATAATCCGCGGGTTACCTAGAGACACCAAGGCAGGTTACAGAAGAAATTTTGAGGAGCTTATTAATTAACTGGCTAGCTACGTGGGGCACAATCCCAAATCATGTAGGCCTAATACAGTTCTGAGGCTGGCTATATAGACATGATCACATACTGGTTGGGGGAAAAGGAGAGGGAGCACAGTACAAAAGTCATTTACTGATAAGCTTACAACATTTATCTATAGGACCTATTAAAAGGAAAAACATTCCTACATATCAAGACCACAAGATAACACAGCAGTGATAAATGTTTTACATATCAACACAGTAGCGCTAAATGTTGTTTTACATATCAAAGACATTCCCAAATCTTCTAGGGCAGTGGTTCTTAACCTGGGTTCTATCGAACCCTAGGGGTTTGATGAGCCCGTCTCAGGGGTTCGGAGAAGCCTCTGCCACGAAGGCCAGAATAAAGTAATACCTTAATTTGTTGTGAGTTCGTGCACTTTGTTGGTTTTGTTCTTTGAGCAAGGTGATGTTCATGCACGGCTCATTTTGTGCACTAGTAAAAAAACATGTACCTATGTCTTGAATTTGGGAAAAAAAAATCCTATTTTATCACTAAAGAAGGGTTCGGTGAATGCGCATATGAAACTGGTGGGTTTGGTACCTCAAAAAAGGTTAAGAACCACTGTTCTAGGGTTTACAACCTATCCCTGTCCCCACAATAGTGGGAAATGAAATGTTTAGCTTAAGATGAGAGAAGTTAAATGAAATTACCTTTGCTAAGAGTGTTGGGGCTAGCTTTTTAGGAAACCTAATAAGCTAGTCCCTGCTTGCTTAGCTTACAGGTTTTATATATATAAAGAATTTCAAAAGACATGATTATTAGAAAGCATATAAAATATTACAGAATACAGGTTTTTCAAGCAAGGGGAGTGGGCTTGTGATCCCTTTGTCTAGAGCAGTGGTTCTCAAACTTTTTGAAGTCGGGGCGCATTTAAAATCCTACAAATAATTGTAGGTGCACGATATATAAATTTATAAGAAATATGTTATAATAATTAAGTCAAATATTAAATATATATATAAAGTCCAAGTGTGCTTTTATGGTAATTAAATGAAATAAATACGACAAAATTAAATCTATTCTGACATTAAAAAACATTTTTATGTTACATTTTTTTAGTTATGCTTTTAGAATTTGTAAAAAAGGGGGGTTAAAAAATGACAAAAATGTTATCTTTTTATATATATATAGATACATTCTTAGTAAGATTTAGTAAATTAGGTCTTAGCATGAACATGTTAAGTTTTTTCATTCTTGTGTTTATGAGAAACATGGGCCTGATGTGTCCTAGCAGTTTCTTCAATGTTTGGGCATATATTTGAAAGGCAAACTCTCATTTCCTCGTCAATACATTAAAGAATTCCTTTCTTTTTACTCTTCATTGTGTTGAGGGTAGAAAATCCTAATAAATATAAATAGAATGTTGAAAATTGTAGTAAAATGTTCAAAGCTTTTTAAAATATTACCACATATTCTTTTATAGAAATCCAAAAGGCTTCAAGAGACAATTCCTTATGTTTAATCATCAATCCAAAACCCCCACCATACATATCATCTTAACTTTACACCAAACAAAGGATAGGAGAAACTTGCCTCCAGTCTTTCCGGGGAACATGGGGTGTAGTGTAAACAATCCAGCACCACAGCTTACCAGCCTTTTGCAACCTAATCAGTCAAGTGAGGTGGCCGGGGGGGGGGGGGGGGGGCAGACTGTCAGCTTTGGTCCCCAACAGGCACATATTTTTCTGGAATACCATAGAGCGCACCTGGAAATTTTCTAGGGCGCACACTTTGAGAACCACTTGTCTAGAAGTATACATCACTCTCATGATTCCAGGAGGGAAGGAAGAGTTAGGATCAGTGTAGGAACTTTTAATTAAGATATGTAATCATTGTCTCCTAAAGGCTCTTAAGGAAGGGGAAAAGGAAGTTTTCAGATAAGTTCTACCTTCTTTGCTCTGTCTAGCAAGTGGCCTCAGTCCTTCCAGAGAACTATAGTTAAACTATGATTAACTACTAACTTTTGCCCCTTTAATCTTTTTCTCTTGGGTTTTATTCCTCCTTAGAAAGGAGAGTAAGGGGGACCTGGCTCTTCTTTTTGAAATACCAGTATCAACAGTTTTGCAATTCTTGGCACCTTATCACAGTATCTCTAAAGGGTTACTTATTATTTGTTAAATATTTGAATAGAGCATTGTTCTGGAATAACCACACAGGAATAGGTTATTCTACTTTGCATAAAAGTGGAAGAACCAGACTGAGAGCTCTGTCTGCACTGAAGGCCATGGGGCAATGCTTCATCCTTGGCAAAAATGTGTTGACAAGGCGGTCTGCATCCAAGCTGGCTGCAGACAGATGGGCTTAAAAGCACATTAGGAGTTTCCTGATGACCAGTTCGAGGAAGCCTAATAAGGGGATCCTGTGTGTGTGTTTTTCACACTGACTTGGTAAGTCAGGAGAAGGAGGCAAATCATGTGTACCGAGCTACTGGACCAAGCTCAATGGAAAACTGGCCTAGACTGCAAGAAATATCCATATTCTCAAAATAACCAACCCCAGCAATTATCCCCCTTTTGGCTGGTGTCTTCAACCATTCTACTGGTTCTTTCTCATTACAACAAGCTCATAGTTTTATGCTTGGAGCTGGTTTTTAATGCTCTTCCTTCACGCTTCCACGCTGCTCCGTCTCCACTGCCTCCACATTGTCATTTCTCATTCATACCTCTGGTTCTTCCCAGCACCATTTTAGTCAGCCAGTTTCCAGCAGTCACCAGGGGCTTCCCAATCACTAGCTTCACTGGACCCATCTTCTTATCTTACTTGACCTCTCTGTGGCATTTATCTGGAATCCTTTGGTTTCTACAGAAAGAGGACTATGCTCTTTTTTCTTTTTTTTCTGCCAGACCCTTAACTGTTGGTGTTACCTGGCTCTGTCCCTGGCCACTCCTTTTCTCATTCTACACAGTCTCCTGGGAACCTCCATTAGGTTTCTATGTTCTGCCCTGACCACTTTCTCTAAGCTGTGTATTCAACTGTCCACTAAACATCTCTCCCTGGGTGCCTCAGGGAAACATCAACACACAAAACCACTCATGAGCTCATCCCCAAATTGCCCATTCTTTGTGGATTTCCTCACCTTAGTGAGGGTCAAAAGTAATCATCCAGTTGCTTCAGCCAGAAACCAAGGAATGGTTGTTCTTTTTGCTTTCTAAGTGGGAGGAGCAGAGAGGACAGACTGCAGTATGTGCCCTAACTGGGATCCACAAGGCCACCCCTGTCTGGGGTCAATGCTCAAATCAGCTGAGCTATCCTCAGCGCCCAGGCCAACATGAGCCACTGGCTGCGGGAGGAAAAGGAGAGGAGGGGGAGCAGGAGGGGAAAGAGAAGTAAATGGTTACTTCTCCTTTGTGCCGTGACCAGGGATCAAACCCAGAACATCCACATGCCAGTCTGATACTCTATCCACTGAGCCAATTGGCCAGGGCCCAGGGAATGGTTTTTGACTCTTCCCTTTTTCCTACCAATGTGCCACCGAGTGAGTCAGCAAGCCCCATTAAAGTCTTCTTTCTTCTGGTGAGATCCCCCAATTGAGCTCCAGCCTCTCACCCTCAAATCCACCTCCACACTGGCCACCAGAGTAATGTCTAAAACAAACCACGATTATGTTCCTCCCCTGCTTAAAGTCCTCCCATGGCTTCCAACTGGCAGGCCAGACGACAGGGGGCAAACAGCCAATAGCTAGTCAGAGGCATTTGGGTTTGACACAAGAGGATATAGGAACCATTCACAGGTTCATGAGTAGGGCATGATGGCATGATGACAGGTACACATGACAGGTCTAATAAGTGGGAGACACACTAACAGACTGTTATATAATGAATGTTTCTGTCTTCTCAAATTCATACATTAAATCCTAATGCCCAGTTGTATTTGGAAATGGGATCTTTGAGGGATGATTAGGTCATGAGGGTGGGCGCTCATGAATGGGATTAATGCCCTTATAAGAGACCCTGAGTTTCCCTACCTTCCACTCCCTGTGGGAAAAGATTGCTGATAAGACTGTCATCTATGAACCAGGAAGCCGGCCCTCACAAGATGACAGAATTGCTCATGCCTTCTTAAACCTCCAAGCCTAACTGTGAGAAATACATTTTTCTATTGTTTATAAGTCACCTAGTAAATGATATTTCATTATAGCAACCCAAAGGGACTGTTAAAAAAGAGACAACAGACCCCAAAGGAAGTCACTGTGCTAAGCCCTGTCACCAAACTGAGACTTAATAATATCTAACTTAATTACGGTGTCAACATCTCCCAGGAGTGAAATCTTAGACCAGTCAATCTGGAATTACCTGGTCAGCACTACTGAGGTCATCTACCTGATGGAACACCAAGTTCCCCAAAGAAACATGACCTTACCTGAAATAATCTGCTCTTCACTAATAAATAACTTCCTTATTGTGCCCCCTTCTGCCTATAAAAGCCTTTCATTGAGTACAGTTCCTTTCTCTCTGCTAGAAGGGATGCTGCCCATTCACAAATAGAAAACAGCCAGTAAGACCTTTCAAATTTAGTTAAGTTTTTATTTTCTAACAGGACTAAGGCAGGGGCTATTACAACTGAGGCAAAAGGTGCTAGATGAGCCTTCTGTATTGAGAAAAGAGGAAAAGGTGAACCCTACAGGACTGGTGAGGAAGAGTGAAGATCAGCAAAGGAAAATCACCAGATTACATAGTAAGGAAATGCATCAGTGGGTAATATTAAGCACTATTAACAAAGCAAACAACCCACAGGAAGTCTAGGTACTTTAAAGTCCCATTTTTGGGAGCCCAGCATCAAGGCACAGAAGCAGGGATGTACACACACACACACACACACACACATAAGGAAGGCAGATGCTGGGAGAAACTTCTATAAAAGGGAAAGAGGGCAGGCAAGCCTAGAAGATGGGACAGGCACAAACAAGGAGCACTGTCCCTGTGACAAGGCAAAAGCCAAAAAGTCAGTCAGTTACACGCAGGGGCTGCGCCAGCCGACTTCTTAAAGGTTGGTCTCAGGCTTATGAGAGGCAGCACTCATTCATTGGGCCGATTCAAAAACACCGTGTCCAAAAGGTTGCCAGGATTGGAAACGAGTGACCTTCGAGAGTTAGTCCCTTTCGCAAAACGACAGGCCTATAAGCCCCAGCCATAAGGACGCACAACCACTAACGGCTTTGGAGTCCTGAAGATGCAAGTTCGAATCCCCACTTTGACCCCCTGGGCGGGTCACGCTGCCTTGTCAAGGGCAGACCTGGGGCGAGAACCCAACAAGGTCGCCGAGTGCAGAGCGGTGGCCTTTCCAGCGGCCTGACGACTCCCGGGTCCGCAGCGCCTCGGTGCCCGCCCGCTGGGAGCCGGACCGGGACGTGGGGCTAGGGGTGCCCCGCGCGGCGCGGACGCGGAGAGGGGCGGCCGGTTGGTGATTGGCTGGGCCGCGCGGGCAGCTCGGGACCGAGAACAAAAGAGCGCGGCGGCGGGCGGCCCCGGAGTCGGCGCTCCCGCCCGCCCGGCGCGGGCTCGGTGCTGGGAGGACGCGCCCACCGCCCGCCCGTCCTCCGCGCAGCGGCCGGCGCGCTCCGTTTCTGGGCGGAAGCCGGCCGTGCACCTAGGAATTAAGCGGCCGGCGCGGGAGGGGGCGGGGGCTGAACGCGCGAGAACAATAATCGGCTCGCGGCTGCTGCCCAAGGAGGGGCTCGGAGGAAGCGCGAGGCCCGGCCCGCCGCGCCCGGAACCGGGAGGGAGGCCGGCGGCGACATGAGGCAGGCGGCGCGGCGTCCGTGAGCGCGCGGCGGGCCGAGCCGAGGCCGGGCGCCCCTCCCCGCCACCAGGCCGTGATTTGCGGGCCCGCTGCGACCCCCGCCCACCCGCCGCCGTCGTTTACCGCTTGCCCTCGTCGGAGCGGCCGCCCGCCCGCCCGAGGCCGCGAAGAGCGCGGTGCAGTCCGTTGGCCCGCGGGGGGGCGGCCTGCCGGCGTCTTCGCGGCGACCAAGGACGACGGGGAAGGGGAGCGGCCGGGATGGCGCGTCCGCGGCCCCGCGAATACAAGGCGGGCGACCTGGTGTTCGCCAAGATGAAGGGCTACCCGCACTGGCCAGCCCGGGTGAGTACGGCGGCCGCGCGCGGGCCCGCCCGCCCACCATTTTCCCTTCATGATGGCGCGCCCGCCCCCTTCGCCTCGGCCCTCGGCCCTCGGGCCCCGCAGGCCGCTGCCGCCGCCGCCGCCCGGTACCGGCACTGGCGGAACCCGCGGTCTGGGGCGGAGGCGGCGGCCGGGCAGGGGCGTCGGGGCGCGCGCTGCAAATGGCTGTCCGCGAGCCGGCGGGCGGCGGCGGCGCATCCTGGCGAGGCCGGGTGGTGTCACCCGGAGGCCAGCAGGAGCCCGCTGGCACTCGTTCATCCATCGCTCGGAGCATCCTCCGCCATCCAGACTTGTTGAGTGTTCCTTGAGCGCGATCCCCGGAACCCCCGCCTGCCCGCCTGGGCCCCGGGGCCGGGCCTCACTGTTCGCCTCGTTCCTGTGCGCCGACGCCCGAGAGCGGGCTGGTGGGACCAGAACGCCCCTTGCGCCTCGTCACCTCCATGTTTGTTTTAGGTCGCGCCCAGACCTGCTCCTTGGCCTCCGCTATGGCCCACACAGCTCTTCCGGCCACTGTGGCAGGGGTGTCGCCGGGCTCCCTCTCTAGAAAGCATCTGCCTGTCATACGACAGTAACATTTTTTAGGAGGCCCTGTGACTGAGGAGGAGATATAACACTGCCGTGTGTGTTTTCAACTAAGTTTATTTTATATTAATTTTGTAATATGTAGTTGGCAGTTTATTGCTGGAAATGAGAAATAGAGTGAAAAAGAGGGACAGGGCATCTGGGAGACTGTTGGTGTCCTTGAGGAATAGAACTAGACATGGGGGATATTGGCATTAATGTGAACTCTAAAGTAGTCAAGTGATAGCAAAACCAAAAAAATTTTTTTTAGTAATAACACCCATTCAAAAAAGGAAGTGACATCATGGATGACCAGACTGCAATTTAGTGAAGTTGAAGAAATGGGTAGACATAATAGCGGGTTTTTGTCCTTAGTTTGGCTTAATTGTAAAATGGAGAGGACACAGGGCTAGGAATTAGAAGACCTGGTCTCATTTCTGCAAATAGAAAATGATCCTCTCAGACTCCAAGTGGGAAAACCAGTCTTACTCAGGTTCCTTTAGGCTGTGCAGGTAACTTTTCTCCACGCCTGAACTGTACATTGTCCTTAAATAAGACACAATTTTCATGGTAGAATAACTGATATTTTTCATACCATAGTGCCTTACTGCTTAAAGGGGCAAGGTATGTGACTTTAAGAGGTCTTTAGGGAATCCCTGAGTATATTTGTCAAGTAAGAAGTAAACAGCTATAGGGCGCATGTGTTTATAGTCAAAAGTGAATTGAAGTTTATCATAAGCAGTTGGTCATTTCCTCATAATACAATGGCTTTTTTTTTAACTCTTAGAGAAATATTCTTATAGTCAAAAAGAAAACAGTGTTAAAATTTCATTAACCAAATGCTTGCGTAACTTGTCCACCTGTAGTAATTTTGAAACAGAAAGGTACCATGGAAGTGTTTCTAGTTGTATATCTAATAAAATTCCTAAAAGTTATTCCAAACCAAGGCAAACTGGGAAAGAAAATGAGGAAATAAAATCAAGGTGTTAGATAAGGCCTGACCTGACCTGTGGTGGCCCAGTGGATACATCAACCTGCAGTGCTGGGGTCACTGGTTCAAAACCCTGGGCTTACCTGGTCGCGGCACGTATGGGAAACAACTACGTACTACTTAGTTGATGATTTCCGTTCCTCCCCCCTTCTCTTTCTCTTTCTCTTTCCTCTAAAAAGAAATTAAATCTTTTAAAAGAAAAGTTGTTAGATAAGATGCAGAAAAGAAAAACCTATGTTCACATTTAACATGAACTCAAGTTCTTTTTTCAGCGCATTATTTTATGGTGTGCAGCATGGTGCAGTTTCCAAGGAAAGATGAAGGTTAGAAAGAGAAAAATCTGTTGGGAGTCCCTAATCTTTGTTAGTTACAGTGCTGTGTGCTTCATACATGTTTACTCATTTTATTTTCATCCCAATCCTGTGGGATATTTCCTTATTTCATACCCAGTGATAGTTTTATAGATGATGTTATAAAATACTAACTGGAAGGAAAAATCCTATTCAGATTTCAAATACTATCACTTGTTAGGAATGCCAGTCATGTGGGGATTCTATATAACTCTAAGAAATCAAACCTAGGAGGGAAGACATGGGGGAGACAGATTTCAGCTCTCTAACAGCTGGAATGGAGAAGTAACCATCATAGGGAAGACATTTGGTGCTAGGCAAGTCACTTGTGAGGAAAGTGTGCCGAGAATTCAGATGTTTAGTAAACTTAGGCTGGATTCAGCTTTTAGGCGGGCTTCAGTTCTGTAACCTTAGGCATGGTCTGTAATCTTACTGTGTTTCAGTTTACTTGTCTAAAATAGGAATCATTCTTACCTGACAGGTTTATTAGTGGATGTAACAGCACCAAGCAGTGGTACTTTAATGTTTTACCTTTTTCCTTTCAAGCTTCTAACTTTTGTATGGCTACACTTTTTAAATTTTTCGGCTCTTGAGTATATTTATTTTTCTAACATTTTATCATGAAGTTTTGAACATATAGAATAAGTTAAAGAATTGTCCAGTGAACACCCATATCGCTACCACCTAGATTCTGTAGCTACCGTTTTACTGTACTTGCTCTATCTCCTATTTGTTGTTCTACCCATAGAGCAGTCCATCTTATTTCATTGTGTTTCAAAGTAAGTCACAGACGTCACCGTGATTTACTTCTAGACACTTCTAGTTAATGCATATCATTAACTAGGGGTCAATATTTTTTATAGATCCTTTTTTTTCCTTTTGAGGTAAGATTTACATAGACTAAAACACACCTTGCTGTACCATTCCCTGACCTTGACAAATGTGTACACTGGTGTAATAGTAAACCCTACTGAGATATAGAGCAATGTGGATACGCACAAAAGTTCCCTCAGACCTCTTCCTAGTTGATTCCTGTGCTCCTGTTTACATATTCTTATAGCAACATTAGGTAGCAGCTAGCTATTTTGACTAAAGCATACTTTATTATATATGCCTTTAAAAATTAGAAGTTCATTTATGCATAGGAATTACTTACCTAAACACTCTTGTTTTATGCCAAAACAAGAGGCAGAGCCTTCTTGATTGTGTCCCTTATTGGTAAAAAAAAAACAAACAATTTTTTTTGAACATGTATCCAAACTATGTGTAAATTTACTTTAAAATTATATTTACTTGTATTTGGTACTGTACTGCTCACAAAAATTAGGGAATATTTCAGCCCTGGCTGGCTAGCTCAGCGATAGAGCATTGACCCAGCGTGTGCAAGTCCCGGATTCGATTCCCAGTCAGGACACACAGGAGAAGCGCCCATTTGCTTCTCCACCCTTCTCCCTCTACTTTCTCTCTGTCTCTCTTCCCCTTCTGCAGCCAAGGCTCCTTGGGAGCAAAGTTGGCCCCAGGACTAAGGATGGCTCCATGGCCTCTGTCTCAGGCACTAGAATGGCTCCTGTTGCAACAACGCCCCAGATGGGTAGGGCTTCATCCCCTGGTGGCCATGCGGGGTGGATCCTGCTCGGGTGCATGTGGGAATCTGTCTCTGGGCCTCCCCACTTCTCACTTCAGAAAAATACAAAAAAGGTGGGGGTATTTCAAAATGAATATGAAGCAATAATATATCCCCTAATTTCTGTGAGCAGAATATTGTGCACATTATAAAACACAAAAAGAAACTAAAAGGGATGATGTGATACAAACAATACTTTGTTTTAAAATTCTTATTGGCAAAATATCATTAGTACAATAGATTCAGTTCGTATTTTTTAAAGTATTAATTTCTGGAATGTTTTTTGGCTGCTCTTTGTGAGCTCTGACTATATGGTCAGTTTTTCTTCTGTAAAGAGATTTTCTGCAATAGCACTGTCAGCAGGGACATTTCCTTGTTTGCTTGTGCTTGCGTTGTTAGTTTTAAGCTTGTAGCACGCCTTTAGCCACTTGTTTATTTGGTGCGAGTTCAGAAGGAGATATTCCATAATTCTGCTCAGCCAGCCACACAAATGGCAGTAAAGCACAGTATGTCCAAAGGAAATAAGTATAACCACCTGAATAAGGATGCCAGTGTCAATTTATATATTAAATATTAGTAAATTTTACTTTTTAGGTAACAGAACAAGAAGCTAAAATAGAAGCTGTACTATTTTCTTCTCATACTATCTTGTGTATCCCTGAGCTGTAAGCATTCTGTTTTATTCTCTCTGCTTTAAAAGATGGAAAAACAGAAAGTTACAAAACCCTGTGTTTCAACTGAAGAGCTTTTTAAAAAACTTTGAGAACTCTCAAATGATACAGTCACTTTAGAAAACTGGTCTGAGCCTGGCCTGCGATGGCACAGTGGATAAAGCATAGACCTGGATCCCTGGGCTTGCCTAGTCAAGACATATATGGGAGTTGATGCTTCCTGCTCCTCCCTTCTCTCTTTCTCTCTCACTCTCTCCTCATTCTCTAAAAAAATGAATAAATAAAATCTAAAAAAGAAAAAGAAAACTGGCCTGAATACTTTAGTTAAACCCACATCTATCTGGTAACGTAGCAGTCTGTTCTAGGCATATATCACCACCAGAAATGGGTGTTTATGTCCACTCAAAGACTTCTACAAGAATGCTCATACAGTCTGACCAGGCGGTGGTGCAATGGATAGAGCGGAGGACCCAGGTTCGAAACCCCAAGGTCACCACCGGCTTGAGCGAGGGGTCGCTGGCTTGAGCAAGGGTTCACTCGCTCTGCTGTAGCCCCCCCCCCTCATCAAGGCACATATGAGAAAGCAATCAATGAACAACTAAGGAGCTGCAACGAAGAATTGATGCTTCTCATCTCCTTTCCTTACTGTCCCTATCTGTCCCTCTCTCTGACTCTCTGTCTGTCAAAAAATAAAAAAAGAATGCTCGTACAGCCTGACCTGTGGTGGCACAGTGAATAAAGCATTGAACTGGAATATTGAGGTCACAGGTTTAAAACTCCCGGCTAACCTGGTCAAGGCACACATGGGAGTTGATTCTTCTTGCTCCTTCCCCTCTTCTCTCTTTTGCTCTTGCTCTATCTGTCCCATCTCTAAAATGAATAATAATAAAAAAGAATGCTCATACATAGCTGCTTTATCCAGAATAGATGACTGAAAACAACCCAGATGTCTGTCAATAGGAGAACGGATACACAAATTTGAAGTATATTTATGCAATGACTTATTAGTCGGTAATGAAAAGTATTAAACTGGTGATGCCCAGAAAAATATGGCTGAGTCTCAAAAATATAAGGTTGAATGAAAAAAGGCAGACTAAGGGCAGTACATTCTACATATTCTATGACATTCAAAAAACTGGCCCTGGCAGGGTGACTCAATGGGTAATCCGTCATCCCAGCACACCAAGGTCACAGGTTTTATCCCTGGTCAGGCCACATAGGAGAAGCAATCAGTGAGTGCACAACTAAGTACAGCCAGTTGATGCTTCCCTCCCTCCCTCATTCCTTCCCCCTTCCATTCTCTCAATGGAAAACTTAAAAAAAGAAAATAGGTGAAACCAGGGGTGGTCAGGTCATGGTAGGTGCAGATGGGGTGGGTTCTGATTGGGAGACGGCACTGGTGATGTTTTGTATCTTGAACTGGGTTGTGCTTATCAGAGTGCATACACATATAAAAATTTATTAAGCTGCATATTTGAGACTTGTCCACTAGACTGTACATAAATTAATGCCTCAGTTTAAAAAACACTATGTTGAGGTGGAGGAAAAGAAGAATTTAATACTTGAAGCTTTTTTTTTTTTTTTGCTTTTTTAAAAAATTCAGTGAGAGGAAGGGAGGTAGAGACAGACTCCCACATGTGCCCTGACTGGGATCCAGCCGGCAAGCCCACTAGCAGGCAATGCTCTGCCCATCTGGGGCATTGCTCTGTTGTTCAAAAACCAAGCTCTTCTTAGCACTGGAGGTGGAGGCCATGGAGTCAGCTTCAGCGCCCAGGGCCAACTCGCTCCAATCAAACCATGGTTGCAGGAGGGGAAGAGAGAGAGAAAGAAGCAAGAGGCGGAGGGGTGGAGAAGCAGATGGGCACTTCTCCCGTGTGCCCTGACTGGGACTTGAACCCAAGACATCCACACACCAGGCCACTGCTCTACCACTGAGCCAACCAGCCAGAGCCATACTCTGAGCTCCTTGATGCATTGAATTATCACCATTTTTAGCTGTGAGAAAGATTTTTTCTCTAAAGCTTCAGTCCTGCCAGGTTGCTGCTCATCATATTTTTGATCAAGCTTCATCCTCTCACTTGATAAAACAAGAATAGAGCATTTAACTTACCATTGTGTGACAGCTGGACTCCTATTGAACTTTTATTGAGCACCTGCTACATCATGGTTAAAATTAAATAAAGGGTTTCTGTATCCTTTATTAGTATAAATACTGGTTGGGAATCCTCAGTTTATGATCCATAGCCCATTGATATTTTATTTTTATTTTTTTGCCTTTGATAATTAATTACTAGACTATGAGATTTTATTTCTGGAGATCACGCAGTACATTTTCAGGGAAACACTAGGGACTTAAATTCTTTTTAATCTTAACATAAAATAAGATGTTTATAATCTTCATTACTTGGGCCTGAGTCCAGAGAAGTACATCATTGGTTCATTTCTCAGGAAGAATGACAGAGGCTCATTCAGTCTTTGCCCCAGGGATTATGTTCATGTTGCCAAAGCGCTGGCAAAGTGTCTTATTTTCTTCTGCTTTATCCTGGGAGCAAACAGGCAGCTTAAAATCTTACTACCAATATGTACATTTTACCTCGCTGCCATTTCAACCAGATGGAGCTTTATTCTGGCACACCCCCTTTGATATGCTCTAATGATTCCTGTTTCCCCGTGATTTGGAAAATATTAATTCTCCGAAGTCAGATTTCTACTATAGTATATGAGATTGTGTTTGATTATTTTGTTGTCGTTGTTGTTTTTGGAAAAATGACTGATGCCTTAAAAGTATATATTACTTTTTTTGAAAATGTCTATAAATATTAGAACAACATTATGATCTAGTAAATCTAGTAAATGTCATAGGGGAAGAACCCTAATACAGTGTGTCCGTAAAGTCACGGTGCACTTTTGACCAGTCACACGGTCAAAGTGCACCATGACTTTACGAACACACTGTATTACTATTGGTTGAAAAATGTTGTCTTCTATTGTGGAAATCTTCAGATGTTAGATCAGAATCTAGTCTACTTGATGCAGTGCCACCGAAAGCATGGTGACAAGGGAGGCACAGAAATTGAGAGTAAAAGTTTAGACAATTTTTTAGCAACTTGGAGAGTAACTTTGTTTGTGAATCTAATTTTTAAAATGAGGCTTATGTTAATGGCTTTTAATTTATTTTTCTAATCATCTTTAATATATTTTATTTAAATGTCTGTAAAGAATGAGGAATTTTTTAAAAAGCACTGGTCCTTTACCACAGAGAGAAAAGTGCTGACTATAAAGAACCCTTAAAGGTTAGTAGTGGTCCTTGCACCCAGAACAGTTTGCTCACACAGTGTAAATCATTGAAACTGCCTTTATTTAAAAGAGAGACTGGAATGACCTCCCTGCTGTAAATGTTAATTTCACCTTTGTAAAAGAATATGTTAATTGTCAAAAGATTAGTATCCCTATACCAAGTTATTACTATCCTGTATATTCCCCTAAATATGTAGATAATTTTTGTGATATATACAATCTTGCATCCTTTCTTCCCCCAATTAAATACTATATCTTAGATGACTTTCAATGGCAATGAATATATTTCTACATTATGTGTAATAGCCATCTGGTAATTTGTGATATGGACCTACAATAAATAGTAACTACTTGTTGTTATAAGACATTAAGGTTATTTCCAGTTTGTTTGTTTGTTTATTCAGTGAGAGGTGGGGAGGCACAGAGAGGAACTCTGGCATGCACAGATGGACTCTGGCATGCACCCCCACTAGAATCCACCCTGCAAGCAGACAAGGGGCCAATGCTCTGCCCATCTGGGATGCTGCTCCGTTGCTCAGCAACTTTCTTAGTGCGTGAGGTGGAAGCCATGGAGCCATCCTCAGTGCCTGGGGCTACTTTGTTCCAACTGAGCTATGGCTGCAGGAGGGGGAGAGAGAGAGAAAGAAGCTAGAGAGGGAGGGATGGAGAAGCAGATGTGCACTTCTGTGTGCCCTGACCAGGAATCAAACCTGGGACAACCACCCGCCAGGCTGACGCTCTACCACTGAGCCAACCAGCCAAGGCCTATTTCCAGGGTTTTTTGTTTTTTTTAAAAATTAGTGGGCATTCTTCACAGATGTAAGGGTTCAGCAGGATGGCAGGTCGGGTTGGTGTGCTTGTGAACATGCAAATAAGACTTACCATCCAGGGTTTTTTTTTTAATTGTAAAATAATACTCTGAAAAATGTTTCTATTAGCTAAATCATTAATTAATTATTTTCTTAGGACAACTCTCTGGAAATTATATTTCTGAGTCAGGAGGCATGCATATGTTCTGAAGCTTTGGGTCTATGTTGTCACCATGCCCTACAGAAAAGTTGTGATTACCTTTACCCACTAGCAGAATAAGACACTATCTCTTTTCTCACATATTCATTCAAAGTAGGATATTCAAATCTTAAAAAATCTTTGTCATTTTAATAGACACAGTTATTGAATTAAATTAATTTCTGTTTATAAGTTATGCTGAATATATACTGTATTTCCTCATGTATAAGACGCACCTTAATTTTGGGCCAGAAATTTGAAGAAAATGTATTACATAAAGTTATTGAACTCAAGTTTTATTCATCATAAAATTTATACAACTCCTCATCACTGTCAAAACTCCCATCCATTAGCTTGTCCTAATCTGTGTCTGATGATTAATCACTGTCTTCATATATTGCCTCGTGCTCAGTGCCATCTATGGCATTTGAAATGCCACACTTCTACAGCCACTATATAAGATGCATCCAGTTTTTAGACCCCAAAGTTTTGGGGGAAAAGCTGCGTCTTTTACTTGGGGAAAGACGGTATATCATATAGAATATTCTATATCTAATCAAATTACTGTGTGTCTTGATTACATGTTGGGATGACTGTATAGGATAGCACTCCTGGGAGGTGTAGGTATCCCCATATGAGAACCTCGATATGCTTAAGAAATTCACTGGTGGTCACACTTAATAAGTGCCTTAATCCCAGAGTATTAAAAATGCCACAAGAACATAAGAAATGGGATATTGGATTAGGTAAAAGGGTTGAAAAAGCATTTGGCAGTGATGTGTGAGTAATCTCTGTCCCTCTCTCTCCTCCCACCCACCCATTAAGTTTGTACACACACACAAACACACATACATTTTATCTAGGGATTAATTGTAACATTTTATTTCTCCATTCTCTCTTTGAAAGCTTTTTGACACAAAGCTGTATAAAAATGAATGTTACGCATATGGAGAAAGCATTGATCATTCTGAATGAATAGACTGGAGCTCACTTAGGTACAGATTCCACAACCTTTATAGTAGGAGAGCCCATACTCTGAACGTCAGGTAGGTAGTTATGAGATTTACTGGTTCGGTGAGCCAAGAAGCTAAATCATAAGAACTACTGCTAGCCTGTGTGGCTTTTTGCTACACTGAATTCTCAGTTCCTGTAACAGCATTTTCCTATATTTCACTGCTGTTCATATCTTTTAGCTGATTAAAATAGAGGTAGTGGTTGAATTTTAGTGGTAATGATTCGCTGCTGTTGGTCAGGTAAATAACCATATATAGGATCACAGAGAGCCACAGAGGTAAAAACAATGAAGTAGTAATTTGATGACTAGTGAGCGCAAGACTTCAGAATGACATTCTCCAGATTTCCAAGCAAGGTTGCCTGCACTGTAGAGAAAGTCAGAGAGACCAGGAATTAAGAGAAGTACCTCATTCAACTGCTGTCTTGGTATGTTAGGTTCTGGCATCTTTTTTATTACAAGTCTGCAAAACAGGAAACATAATTCTTCTTTTCTTTCTTTTTTTCCTAAGATGTACATGAAAGATTGTTTGCTAATTGAGTACCTAATAATTACCTACCAGGAACATCAGGCTCCTTACTATAAAATACTAAGAACCTTGTAAAGTCTCAGCAAATGCATTTGTGGTTTGGCTGGTATGTCTTTTAGCTGCTTCCTTGGGGCTTTGTAATAGTGATTTGGCTTTCAACTTTGAGAGTTGTGGGGACTTCCCATCGTTCCTCCTCCCACAGGTTCCTGAGTAGGACAGGTCATTTCTAGAGGTTCCACATAGCTTCAGGATTTGGGGGTGAAATGAACAGGACTATGTGGCCATCCAAAAGGATCTCTGCATAAACTATTCTGCCTTTTGTTGACTGAGACCAAGCTCTGAGGGGATTCTTTCTCTAAGTCGAGTCTCTTAGACTGCCCTGAAGTGCAGAGAGCTGGCTTCCAAAGTGTGGGTGTGGGTGTGGGTGCTGACAGCACGGCTGCCTCCGTGGGGACTGGAAAATTCTTGATAACGTGGCAGGAACTTAGCAGTTTCTGTTGCAGAATGCAGGGTTAGTAAAAGTAGGTTTGCAGTTTTGAGTATGCAAAACAAGGTGTTTTTTTTTTCTTTCCAATTTTCCCATCAACTTGTTTAACCTTTTTGTTCCATTTAGGTGTGTACTTACTGATTGCTTCTGGTACCTGTCCTGACCTGGGGTTAACCTTTTGGTGCACCAACCAGGTCGATGCTTCATCCACTGAGCCTCTTGGCCGGGGCTAGAGTTTGTTCTTGTATTATTCAGTGGTTCTTAACCTTTTCTGAGGTATCGAACCCACCAGTTTCATATGCACATTCATCGAACCCTTCTTTAGTGATAAATAAAATAGGATTTTTTTTCCAAATTCAAGACATAGGTATATGTTTTTTTACTGGTGCACAAAATGATCTGTGCATGAACATCACCTTGCTCAAAGAACAAAACCAACAAAGTGCATGAACTCACAACAAATTACAGTATTACTTTATTCTGGCCTCTGTGGCAGAGGGTTCGATAGAACCCAGGTTAAGAACCACTGATTAATTATTGTATCGTTTTCCATCCATATGAACAACATAAATCTACTTTTGCCCTACCCTGTATGTTTAAGATGAGAGTTGTTAGAAATTAATAGGTTCAATAAAGGTCAGCAAATACATAGATGAGTTTCACGGAAAATTAGGAAGTGTTTTTGTAAGGAGGAACATCAGAAACTTGTGGCTTACTTCTCTTTTCCTCTATCACTGAAATAGAGCTTTTGTATTAATGGCATCTTTACTTTTGGAGGAACAATATTATAAATTTTTAGTTTATTTTTATACAGTTGGTATATGTTGAATGGATTTAAAATTAATACCCTCTAGACCTCTGGGTTGCAAAATCAAACCAACTATTTTATTTTCTCCTTTACTGGACTGCTTCCTGAGGATTAAGCCAGTACATTTGAAAAAGTGTTTAGAACTTGGAAATAAGTCATTGTTGCTGATGTATTCTGATACAATCTAGTTTAGTGGCTTTCAGACTTTTTCAAATTAAACCCACAGTAAGAAATTTATATTAATTTTATACACATCAGAGAAGTCTTTTTACCAAATCATATGTGATAGGATCTTACATAAAGTCATGTTGCAACTCACTATATCGGTTTCAATACTTAGAGTTTGAAACACACTGACTGGTCTGTTAGGCCAAGGGGAAATTACTGTATGAGTTTAATTACTGTATCTGTTTGTATAGAACAGTATTTGGCTTTAGGAAAGGAGTAGTTGCAGTCTTACATGAAGATCATGTGAACTTAAAAAATGAAACTTATAGTCTTGTGTTAGGTCATTTGACCACCCAGACCAGTGTCTCTGCTCTCATCTTCCTTTTTATCTTTATCTTTAAACTGCAAATGTATCTACATCTTCTTTTTTTCTTCTTTTTTTTTTCTTTTGCAAGAGAGAGAGGGACAGACAGACAAGAAGGTGAGAGATGAGAAGCATCAATTCATAGTTGCTCCTTAGTCATTCATTAATTGCTTTCTCATTTGTGCCTTGACCGGGGACCTTCAGCTGAGCCAGTAAACCCCTTACTCAAGCCAGCGACCGTGGGATCATGTCTATGATCCTATATGCTCAGGCCGCAACTTTGGGGTTTCAAACCTAGTGACTCAGCATCCCAGGCCAAAGCTCTATCCACTGTGCCACAGTCTATCAGGCTATCACTGTGTCAGGCTATCTACAACTTTCTTAAAGGTAATTGCAGTTTCATATATATGCCTTCTGAGGGATGATTGACTCTGTCTATTTGCTAACTGCTGCACTACCTGGCTGATAGCCCCCGAGGCTCTGGGGTGTCCATAGGTCTGTGAGACTAGATGGTGGAGGTGTCAAGCTGTGTATGATTGGCAGCTTTCAACCAGAGGACTTAACAGGCGGGGCCAGTTTGTGGTACTCTCGGAGGTAGATGTAGTCATGGGCCCAACACATTTCTAATGACTTTGTATTTTCTTTTATTTTTACAAGGACAGAGAGAGAGTCAGAGAGAGGGATGGATAGGGACAGACAGACAAGAACAGAGAGAGGTGAGAAGCATCAATCAGTTTTTCGTTGCCGTTGTGACACCTTAGTTGTTCATTGATTGCTTTCTCACATGTGCCTTGACCGTGGGCCTTCAGCAGACCAAGCCCCCCCTTGCTGGAGCCAGCGACCTTGGGTCCAAGTTGTCAGGCTTTTGCTCAAGCCAGATGGGCCCGCACTCAAGCTTGTGACCTTGGGGTCTCGAACCTGGGTCTTCCGCATCCCAGTCCGCTGCTCTATCCACCACGCCACCGCCTGATCAGGCTGAATTTCCTTTTAAATCACCTTTTGTCCAACCAAAAAGAGAGATTTCCTTGCTATTATTACAGCAATCTCAGAGAGAACCTAATATTGATGATAGAGATTCTTACATTTCTGAAAAACTACATTTCTGAAAAGTTATAATCACTGTTTTATATCTCACATATTGCCAATTGGCTCACACAAAATAAATACACTTCTGTTAGAAAATAACCCCATTAGCCTGACCTGTGGTAGCACAGTGGATAAAGCGTCGACCTGGGAACACTGAGGTCGCCAGTTCAAAACCCTGCACTGGCCTGGTCAAGGCACATATGGGAGTTGATGCTTCCAGCTCCTCCCCCGTTTCTCTCTCTCTCTCTGTGTGTGTCTCCTCTCTAAAATGAATAAATAAAAATAAATAGATAAATAAATAAATAAAAAGCAAAAAAAAAAAAAAGAAAGAAAATAACCCCATTAGACTAAACAAATATCTGGAAACAAAAGGGATAATATTAGATTAGTTTTAGTGTAATTCAGGACCTCTGGCTGTTCTGCAGCTCGGACTTGTTTGCTGGCCCGATCTGGTGTTTTGCAGATGGCAGCACAAAGCCTTTGCTAGGGTTATGAAAGATTTTTAATAAGCTCCATGTTTGGGGCAAAGATGTATTTAACTACAAGGGATCAGGTAACCAGGAACAAATGTGTTCCTTGCTTTCATATTGCTATAAAAGCAAATTACAGAAATAGAGCAGTTCAAAACAAGCAGACTGTTGGAGAAGTTGGTGGAGGTGACAGTCTTGAAGACCCCTGCTTTGCTCCACTAAAATTGTTTCTTTCTTACTGTCACAGTAAACACTGAGTCAGCCCCTTGGCCTCCTCATTTTCTCTTATACCAGCCCCTGCTGGTTCCACTTTGGGACATTCACCCCACAAACCTCCTCCTGGGTCATTCTTATAGTCTGTCTTCTCTGCCTTAGCAAGTGGTCTACCGAGACCAGCTGGACATAACCAGGAAGCTCCACAGCCTGGGGCTGCTCCAGGATTAATGTTGTGTAGGTCCTTAACACCACGTGTAAGTCCTTCTCTTGGCCCTGGGTCAGTCCTTGTCCACCCTCCTCTGATGATAATACTTTCACTACTCTCTTCCTGCTCATCCTCTTTTCCATCATTTTCAACAAATTACTTACCTTCATGTTTCATTTAATCAAGATGCAGTGAGTAGAGAAAGCCATGTCAGCGTGGTGCCGCACCCCTCATTGTGAACAGGAATGAGACGACCTTTTCTTTAAAGAACTGGAGCTAGATTAGGGAACAGAAGTGCAGGTGTGCGCAGAGGAAAAGAATGAAAGTGAAGTACATGTAGAAAGTGATGACAAGATTCTCCCATCAGCCAGGCAACTAGACTGGGTGAGCAAGAAGTAACTAGAACTGACCAGCCCAGGAGGAACGGGATGGTTGCACAACGATGTGAATGTACTTAACACTGCTGAAACTGTACCATTGAAAATGGTTAAGGCAGTACATTTCATGTTATGTGTATTTTACCACAGTTAACAAAGGAAAAAATTATAATGAACACATGAATAGCTCATCCCAAAACTGGTTAAAACCCTTTTCTTATCTGAGCTTTAAATTTTCTAAATTAAATCATGGTGTCTATCTGATTGTCAAAACAATCCCTGTTAATTCTGTATTTCCTTTCACCTCTTCCTCTCATCCTGTGGAGGTGAGTAAAAGGGCAGTGGATTTAGTGCAGCTTTTTGTAATTTGCTCTGTAACTCTGAGCAAGTTACTTGGTCAGAATGATAAATGAATTTGAGTTTTCTCATCCTTATGCTCAAAATAACACTGGAATTTTTCTTAAACCTTACGTCTCAGGAACCTGACTGGTAGTGGCGCAGTAGATGGAGCATCAGCCTGGGACACTGAGGTCCCAGGTCTGAAACCTCAATGTCGCCAGCTTGAGCATGGGATCATCAACTTAAGCCCAAAGGTCGCTGGTTTGAGCTCAAGGTTGCTGGCTTGAGCAAGGAGTCACTGGCTCATTGATATGAAAAAGCAATCAATGAACAACTAAAGTGACACAACTACAAGTTGATGCTTTTTTTTTTTTTAATTAAGTGAGAGGCAGGGAGGCAGAGACAGACTTTCACATGTGCCCTGACTGGGATCCACCTGGCAAACCCCCCTACCAGGTGTTCTCTGCCCATCTGGGCCCACTGCTTCATTGCTCAACAACCAAGCTATTTTAGCACCTGAGGCAAGGCCTAAAGCTCAGCACCTGGGGCCAACCCGCTCCAATCGAGCCATGTCCGCAAGAGGAGAAGGGGGGTGGGAGCAGAGGGAGAGAAGCAGATGCTTACTTCTTCTGTGTGCCCTGACTAGGAATCTAACCTGGGACTTCCAAATACCAGGCCAGCACTCTACTGCTGAGCCAACCAGTCAGGGCAAGTTGATGCATCTCATCTCTCTCCCTTTCTGTTTCTCACACACACTAAAACAAACTAACAAATAACTTACATCTTAGGAGGTGTACTCTTGTTCAAATAACTTACATCTTAGGAGGTGTACTCTTGTTCAAATAACTTACATCTTAGGAGGTGTACTCTCGTTTAACTTTTCATTAAAGACTTTAAAATTGCTTGAGCAGGCAGTGGCGCAGTGGATAGAGCTTCGGATTGGGACATGGAGGACCCAGGTTCAAAACCCCAAGGTCACTGGCTTGAGTGCAGGCTCATCTGGCTTGAACATAGGCTCACCTGCTTAAGCATGGTGTCGCTAGCTTGAGCATGGGATCATAGACTTCAGCTCAGCCCAAAGGTCGCTGGCTTGTAGCCCTAGGTCACTGGGTTGAGCAAGGGGTCACTTGCTCTGCTATAGCCCCCCAATCAAGGCACATATGAGAAAGCAGTCAATGAACAGCTAAGGTGCCACAAGGAAGAATTGATACTTATCTCTCTTCCTTGCTGTCTGTCCCTCTTTCTGACTCTCTCTCTCTCTGTAAAAAAAAAACACAAAACTTCAACAAAATTGTCTGTGTAAAGTCAGTAGCCACGGCCACCATCACAGCCGCCTGGCCTGTGCAGGTTTGCATTTGATTCAAACAGATGGTAATAAAACAATGGAGCCAAGAACTGGTGGGCCATTAGCTTGAATCCTAGCTTGCACCTGGCGGGCAAGAAATACATACAGTGGGAAAACACATTTCTTTCCATTCAGGGCTCCCAAAGCCACTGACTTATTTGAGTTTCCTAGAATGAAAGGTTTCTAACCTCACCAGCCTTATTCACCTCTGTTCCCCATCTCCTTCTCTCTGAACAAACTGCACAAACTGGCTTCTCCTTCAGCACTCCACCACCTTGGCTGCTTCTCCTCCCCTCTACGTGGCCTTTCTCTGCTCTCCTCTAATGCTAGTCCCAGGAACCAAGAGAGAACAAGCTCCCGGTCTGCCCCACTTTATAGTGTAGAAATCAAAACCTTTAATCCAATATACAAACAAGGAAGTCTCTGATACAAAGTCACTTATCTGAGGCATAATGGGATTCCTCATGAGAGTGTACCACCCCACATCAAAAAGGGTGGGAAAGGCTTAGTCTTAAAACTAAGCCTTAGGCTATAAGCATCCTGCCTGCTTACAGTCTGACCCCCCACATCCAATGCAAACTATAAGCGAGCATACATATACATCATATTTGCAAACTTCCTTGACTGACAGTCTGCAAGGAGAAAAGAAGCATTGGCATGCTTCTCAGACTGGCTTGCAGTTTAAAACTTATGAATATTTTATTTCTGCAATTTTTATTTAGTATATTTGGATTGAGGTTCAGTGCTGATAACTGAAACTGCAGGAAGCAAAACTGGGAGCTGGAGGGACTGCTGTATATGCCCAGAAGTGGAATTGCTGGACCATATAATTCTGTTTTTAATTCTCTGAGGAAACGCCAGGTTTGTCATTGGGGCTGCACTGTTTTACATTCCCACCCACAGCGCACAGGAGTTCCGGTTTCTCCATATCGTTGACCACAGTTACTCTTTTCTGGGGGTGTTTTTGATAATAGCCAGCCGCATGGGTGTGAGGAGGTATCTCATGGTTTTGGTCTGCATTTCCCAAATGATTAGTGATGGGCATCTTTTCTGTGCTTATTGGCCGTTTGTATATTTTCTTTGGAGAAATATCTGTTCAAGTCCTTTGCTCATTTTTAAATTTGGATTGTGGGTTTTTTGTTATTGAGTTGTAAGAGTTCTTTATGTATTCTAGATGTTAACTCATTATCAGGTACATGATTTGCAGATACTTTACTTTGCTGTGTGGGTTGCCTTTTTGCTCTGTTGATTCTTGCGTTCCTTATAATTATTTAAATGAGCAAAGTACCAAAACTGAAGAGATAGCTCAGGACAGTCAGTTTTTATGGAAGTCTAATGCAGTGTATGTGGGGAGGGCAAGAGCGATGTCGTAGGAGGTCCTGGGGTCATTGGGACGTTATCAAATACCTGGAATGGCACAAGAGAGGAAGTTGCCGAAAGATACGAAGGTAAGACTGGGACAGACCTCATGAGTTTGCCCAGACCTGGCCTTCTGTGAGGCAACTGGGTAGAATTGAAAACATGAAAAATGAGACAGTGCCCAGAAAATACCCTGAGTGCGTGAGTTTTTGCACAGCTAAGGCGGTCAGTATGGTTTAGCTAAGCTACCAGCTTTATTTGTCAAAAGCAGGCATAGTTTAAGACTAAATCTGGCTTAATTGTTTTATGCCTAGAATTATTGAAATGTTCATGTGATAAATTTCATCCCGAGACATAACCTGAGGGAGGCGGTCTCTGAGAAGCTTCTCCAAACCCGCTGTGTTTGCTGGGTGCTCTCTATATCACGCAGAAACCAAGGCTTGGCCTCTACCTGTGGAACTGTTGCAACTAGCTCATCGTGCTTTGTTGTTATTTTTATTTTATTGACAATTACATAGAAACAGTGAAAGTTAACATTAGTTCCCTAATTAGAATAATCACCATAGTCTACACTCTCAGCTGTGGCCCATATTGGTGTTTTCTTCCTACTGTCTACTTTCTATTTTAAAATATTTGTTTGGCAATCCTGTCAGGAACACATATTCATCAAAGTTCTTTGGATTTGTGTTTTGCTTTGCTTTTTTATTTTCATATTGTTGCTTTTGGCAGAAAGACAAAGCTATCTTCGCATCTTTATTCTTAAAATGGGATAAAGTACAACAGCATGCATTTAGCAGATGGTTCTAAATCCTTAGAATGTTATTAATGCCGCTATAAGTTAAGTTTGGAGGCATTTGATGTGCCGTCATATTTGTAGCTTGATTCAGTGATGCTTGCCTTTTGTCTGCTACCAGTAGTCCAGGGCACGGGGCCCTCTTTTCACAGACGTTCTGGGTCACTGCTGCTACCCTAAATCTGAACGTAGGCGGAGTGTTTCCTCCCTCCTGCCTTTCTGCTGTGTTTTCCCCTCCCACAGGCTAATATAGAACAAGCTAAGACTGGGGGAGGGGGTAGGCAATGGGTTCCAGGAGGTAGACAGAATTTGTAACATGTAGGGTCTTACAGTTACATTAATGAGTTTAGGATTTTTAAAACTATAGAAAGTCATTGGAGAGTTTTGAGTAGAATAATGTGATCTGAAGAACTGATTGTAGGGTGAAGGGGCAGGGCGGTGGAAGCAAAGGGCCCAGTTAGGAGACTTTTGTAGAAGTTGAGGCATCAGATGGATAGTGGAACAGACCAGAAGGGAAAGCAGTGGGTGTAGAAAGAGCTGATTAGTTGGGTATTTGGAGGTAGAATTGAAAGGACCTAGTGGTAGATAGGTCTTCATGGGAGAGAAATCAGTAAGAACTTCCGGATTCTAATAAGAACATCTGGTTGGACAGTGACAACATTTACTCACATCGGTGATACTATGGTAAATGATAGATGAGTTGGGTCATAAGACTAAGAGTTTGTTTTCAGAACTCTTAAATGTGAAATGCCTGTAGATACCCAAGGATGTGAGGCTGAAGCTCAGAAGGGAGGTCTGGAGTTTGGGGATAGAAATAGAAATGTGACATGGGGTACATGTATGGCATTGAAAACCTTGGAGTTGGGTGAGACCACCTGGGGAGTCAGTGAAGATAAGAGAAAGAGCCTGACCTGTGGTGGCGCAGTGGATAAAGCATCGACC
Organism: Rhynchonycteris naso; assembly: GCA_037038555.1. Taxonomy (NCBI): domain Eukaryota; kingdom Metazoa; phylum Chordata; class Mammalia; order Chiroptera; family Emballonuridae; genus Rhynchonycteris; species Rhynchonycteris naso. Next base: position 226,361,186 of record CM072999.1, read on the forward strand.
TGGGAACACTGAGGTCGCCGGTTCAAAACCCTGTACTGGTCTGGTCAAGGCACATATGGGAGTTGATGCTTCCAGCTCCTCCCCCCTTTCTGTCTTTATCTCTCTCTCTCTCTCTCTCTCTCTCTCTCTCTCTCTCTCTCTCTGTGTCTTCTCTCTAAAATGAATAAATAAAGAGAAATTTTAAAAAAAAGAATCTTGATAAAATAAGAGAAAGAGAAGGCTCTGTGAGAGGGAATGGAGAAGATGGTGAGGAAGGCGGAAGTATCAAGAGAGTTCAGTGTCCTGGAACTCAAGCGAAAGCGTTTCAAATGGACAGAGTATATAACGGAGAAGGATATTTGCAATGGAAATTATATGTATCAAGTTAATATATTACAAATGAATAGTAAAAAGACAGAACCCTGTAGAGAAATGCAAAAATGATATGAATAAGCAATTCCCTAATGGACAAATCCTAATGGCCAATAAACCTATGAAAAGATGTTTAATTTCACCATTAATCGGAAAATGCATATCTAAAAGAGCAAGAACACCTTTTGCTGTCAGAAATGGGAGGGAGGTCATTTCTATACCTTGGTGGAAATGTAAATTATTACAGCTTTTTTGAAAGCAGTCTGGCAGCATCTGTTAAAATGAAAAAATACATCTAATCTGTGATCTAACAATCTCACTCCTGGAAATCTGTCTCACAGAAATAGAAGCTCGAGTACAGAAAAATCTGAATATGTTTACATAGCCTTTTCCAAGGGCAAAAACAGTAAAAATAAGATAAATACCCATTCCTCAAGGGAGGAGTTAAATAAATTATAGGTTATTCAATCACTGGATTGTTATGTATCTATTAAAAATACATTATTTAAATCTATACCAGTTGACTTTAAGGACTCTTCATAATGCAGATAATTTGATAAAATATGACTTTGTGTGTGTGTGTGTAAAATGCAGTAGTCCTCCTTCCAAGACATTTGTCTGTGTATAAAAAACATTTGTATGTATATGATTATGAATTTGAACTTGGAGAGAAGCATACTTTGTTATTAATAACAGTTACCTGGGGATAAGTAGGTCTGGGGGAGGTTGTGGAGGTAAGCCCCCGCTCAGCTCACCCAGGCCCTCCATAAATACATGCACAGAGAAAGAAAAAGAATCCTCATGATAAAACAAAGTCTGTGACAGATCCCGTATATGGAAAACGTGTGTGTGTGTGTATGAGAGAGAGAGAGGTGGAAAAAGGTAGTCACCAAAATGGTAATACAAAAGTGTAATTCTTGAAAATAAAATGCTAAGTTAGGGTATACATGTCACACGTTTACTGTCTCACAATTTCTGAGTTAGGACCCAGGGATGGTTTACCTGTACCTTCTGCTTCAGTGTATCTCATGAGATCATCCTAAGGGGCTGGACTGGCTGCCAGGCTCACTTCCGTTGTTGGCAGGGTTTGGTTCCTCCTGGGTTATTGGCGCAGAGGCCTCATTTGTTTCTGGGCTGTTGGTCAGAATCCTTCCTGGGTTCGTAGCCACCTGGTTTCTCTGTTCAAGCACCTCATATACGGCAGCTCGCTTCCTCAGAGCAGGCAAGCTAAAGGATAAGAGTCAGCAAGATGGAAGTGACATCCCGTAACTTTTGCCATGTTCTATTCATTAGAAGTACATCCAGCCCACACTCGAGAATTGGGGGTTGTACAAGGCCGGAATGGCTCATGAAAGACTTGTGTCTTTACCGTGGAACCTGTGGGAGTGCAGGCCAGTCCCAGGCAGCCGTTCCCCTTTCACTGCCGTCATAAAGTCCTACACGTCCTTCTTCTCAAGACTTCACAGACTGAGGCAAACTCCTGAGCTCTTCACTTAGTCTTGGAGAGGGGCCGTTTTTTCCAACAATCCTCCTACTCTCTAACTCTTCTCTTGCCATCTCTGGCTTTGTTTGTTTATTTCTTTGTTATGGTAAAGCTAAAGTTTACAGGGTTTTTGTTTTTGAGAGAAAGGCAGGGAGAGAGATGGGAACATCAAGCTGCTCCTGTGGTGCCCTGACCAGTGATTGAACCTCTGCACTCTAGGACAATGCTCCAACCAACTGAGCTGTCTGGCAGGGCGCTTTTTTTTTTTTAAGGCTGTTTTAAATTTATAGACAGAGAGGGGAGGGGATGGGAAGCATTCATTGGTTGTTCCACTCAGTCGTGCATTCATTGGTTGCTTCCGTAGGGGCCCTAACTGGGGATGGAATCTGCAGCCTTGTTGTTTTTTGGGACCACACTCTTATCCGACTGAGCTATCCGGGCAGGGCCTGCAAGGGTTTCTGACTTGCTTGATGGTTACCTGCTTTGGAATGTGTCATCTCTGTCTGGGATCTTCAGCTGAAGCTGACACTTGAGTAAGCTCTCTATCATCGTCCTGCTCCTGTGACGGCGTCTGCCCTGGGTAGTTGCCTATAGTCACTGGAGCAGGAACAGTGATTACTAATTTATTAAACCAAACAGTAAGACACAGTAGAGAAAAGAACGGGGAAGGATTAACAAAGAATAGGGAAGGGAAGATGGGAGGAGACAGCACTAAATACCTTTTGTTTCATATTAGAATAGATAAATACTGTCTTATGATATTACTGTTTGAATACAAATGTTATTGAAATATTTGAAGTACTTGTAGAATTAAAAATGAGGCATTTGAGTTATAGTTCATAGAATAAAGGTAAACATGAAGAGCTAAGTAAGTAAAATTCAACAATGTAATATTTCTAGACCAACCTCACAGGAAATAGAAGGCAAAATTTACCCCCAAATTGGAAATACTTCTTTATCACACTTCAGTACAACAAGCTGAGAGATGGCAATGCTTTATATCAAACAAATGGAATTTATGGGGGAAAGCAGATACTACGTGTCATTTTATGTTGGCAACATTAAACCCAATGAAACTGATACCAAACGTTAAGAGAGATGCCCAAATTGGCACAGATCTTACAAATTCATTTCACAAATATGTGAATTTATTACCTGAAACTTATGTACTCTTATTGATCACTGTCTCATTAAATGTAATTTTGTAAATAAAATTTTTAAAATATGTTTGAATTTAGTTTTACGTGTGTAAAGCCAGTAGTCGCGGCCACCGTCTCAGCCACCTTGCCCACTGTAAAGCCAGTAGTCGCGGCCACTATCACAGCAGCCTGGCCAGTGCAGGTTCGCATTTGATTCAAACAGACGGTAATGAAACAACGGAGCCAAGAACTGGTGAGCCATCAGCTTTAATTCTAGCTTGCACTCAGCAGGCAAGCAAAAACACACACTGGGCTCCAAAACCCACTCATTCAGTGCTCACAAAGCTATCCTAGTTTCCTAGCATCAAAGGTTTCTAGCTCACCAGACTTACCTCTGTTTCCCATCTCCTTCTCTCTACACAAACTCTGCACAAACTGGCTTCTTCCTCAGCATTCTGCCATCTTGGCTGCTTCTCCTGGTCTCCACGTGGCCTTAATCTGCTCTCCTCTCTAATACTAACCTCAGGAACTACGAGAGCAAGCTCCCTATCTGCCCCACTTTATAGTGTAGAAATCCAAACCCTTAATCCAATCTACAAACAGGAAGTCTCTGATACAAAGCCACTTATCTGAGGCATAATGGGAGGATTCCTCATGAGAGTGCACCACCCCACATCATCCAATCAGTCAAGGGTGTGGTGAAAAGCTTACTCTTAAAACTTGCATGTGGGGCCTGACCTGTGGTGGCTCAGTGGATAAAGCGTCGACCTGGCAACAGTGAGGTCGCCAGTTCAAAACCCTGCACTGGTCTGGTCAAGGGACACATGGGAGTTGATGCTTCCAGCTCCTCCCCCCTTTCTCTCTCTGTCTCTCTCTCTGTGTCTCCTCTCTAAAATGAATAAAATAAAAAAATTAAAATAAAATAACTTGCACGTGGGCAGTGCCATCGTTAACAAAGTGAGCATAATACATTTTATCTACCCAACAACGTGATTATCCTTTTTTAAATAGTTTTGGTGGAAGAGGCAGGGTTTGGGAGGAAAGCGGTGAAATCCCTCCGCCTAATTAAGATAGGGGACAAAAACAGACTGAAGGAAGTCGAGTCCATTTTAGACAAGCCATGGCACTCCAGGACTTGGAGGAAACCTGGAGGCTGCCTCGTGTGGCCATCTCATTTTACAGATATGAAAATCAAAGCCTCAGAGATGAAGTGATACCTTTGAAATCACAATAAAAAATCCGAAGCAGGACTTCACTGCACATTTCTGGACTCAGAGTACGTGTTTTCTCAGTGCACTAGAGCATCTGCTCTGACACATGGTTTATTCAGCTCAGCAGCACACTTGTGATGGTGAGTAATCCCAGGCTGATACCGTGTGTTAGTTAACAGGCCTGTGGATTTCTCCAAGAGCCTGGCTACCAGGCTCTCTTCTTACTCTCCACAATACAAGTGTGAGCCTCTTCTGTTCGTAGCCTCTCCTCCAGAGTAAGCTGCTTGGAGGACCTGTAGGTAGAAATGGTTTGTAGATATTTGTGATTTCGTGCCTGGAAACCAAAAGAAAGGCTAGAGATTAGGGAGTGAAGAACTATTTCTTGAAACGGTCTAAGTGTATATACATGTATAACTATATGACATTGTAAGGAATTTGAACTTGAGCCTAGCGAGACTCTCAGCCTCAGCTGTACATGAGAATTGGTAGGTCTGGTGAAAGGCTAAAGTACTATATTTTTAGTTTTTAAAAGCTCCACAGGTTTTAGATGCACACATAGCTGTGTTCAATGAGAAGCTGCAAAAGGATTTGAAGTGAAGAAGTGGCTGAATCAACTGTGCATTTCCTTTTATTTTTATTTTGGGGGAGGAGAAGCATCAACTTGTTCCACTTAGTTGTGTTGTTGATTGCTTCTTGTACAGTGTGTCTGTAAAGTCATGGTGCACTGCTTTCCTGTGACTGGTCAAAAGTGCACCATGACTTTACGGACACACTGGATATGCCCTGACCTGGGCTCAAGCCAGCGACCTTGGCTTTCCTGGCCAGTACTCTGTCCACTGCACCACTGGCCAGGGCTAACTGTTCATTTTCATTGGGAATTCTAGATGAAATGGGTGGGGAGAGAGATTTGCGGTGTCAAGAGATGGTATCTTTCAACAACTGTGCAATATAGTATTTCATCAAGTTAATTTTCCATAATTCTCCTGTCTTGCAGTGCTTGCATTTCTAGGGGTGTGTGTGTATAAATTTGCTATTATTCCCAAAAGTGAATCTTTAGGGGTTTTTTTGTTGTTGCTCTTTTTAAAAATTACTTCACTAGGCTAGATTCCCAGGAGTAATTCTATCGAGCGGAAGAAAATGGGGAGTTGTGGCTCCTGACGATGTATCACCATAATGCTTACAGTCAGTTTACAGTGCAGTCTCTTGTGTGATGGGCCATAAAATATGGCCTTTGGAATCATTTTGTAAGGTTCAGGAAAAGAAAATCTTTTGGGATTTTAATTATAGAGTCATTTTATTTTGAAATTAGCAATAAATTCTTAGAGCAATGTTTGTATCATGTTTACGGTATTTTACATGATTTAAGTGCATACTGAGTAACTTAAATTTCTCTGTAATAGATTGATGAACTTCCCGAGGGAGCAGTGAAGCCTCCAGCAAATAAATACCCCATCTTCTTTTTTGGCACCCATGAAACGTAAGTCAGCTAACCACTTACAGTTTCAAAAGCTCTAATTTGACTCTGCTAAACGACATTGTTTATAGATGATCTATAACACTTGACATGTTGGGAAAATCATTATAATCAATTATGTAAAATTACCAAACTTCCTGCCTGACCTGTGGTGGCGCAGTGGATAAAGCGTCAACCTGGGGACACTGAGGTCGCCAGTTCAAAACCCTGCACTGGTCTGGTCAAGGCACATATGGGAGTTGATGCTTCCAGCTCCTCCCCCCCCTCTCTCTCTCTCTCTCACTCTGTGTCTCCTCCTAAAATGAATAAATTTTTTTAAAAAATTAAAAAAAAAAAATTACCAAACTTCCTAATATATTTTTCTTAAGGTATGTATTTTCATTAATTGTGCTTTTGAATGTCATCTTTGTTTCTGCTTAAATATTGGGAATCACCCCAGAATTCCCCTTTTGGACACTTTCCAGTCATCCAGTGGTCCCCTCACCACTCCTGGTCATTTCTTTTGCAGCTCTTCCATCTTTCCCTTGTAAGGAAGTTTCTCCATTCATACCTCAATGAACAAAATTGCATTCTCTCAGACTCTCTCAATGTGTTGGACTCAGATGCAAACATACCACAAATTCTGAAAGTTTTCTAATCGTATTGGTTAGAGTACAAGTTAACCCTTACATAAAGGAATCTGAAAAGACTGGTAATTCAAATAATATAGAAGTATAGAAGGTTTGTTTTTTTTTTTTTTAACAATCCAGAGATAGGCAGAACAAGGTGAGTAGAATACTCTATTGTAGGGACCCAGGTCCTTCTGTCACCTTGTCCTGCCCTTCTCTGGGGTGTTGTCCTTGTCTGCTTATTCCTAAAGAAAAAAAGTTTTAATTTAAGGAAATGAAAACAAATTGGCTAAGCAGCACCTGTGCATCTCCCAGGTAGAGGGAAGGGCGGGAGGAGGAGAAGTGAATAACAAGGCACTTCTTACAGGGAAATGCCCAGGAGGCTGCACAGATTACTTCCCCTTGCATTCATTCCAGTGGTAAGAACTTGGTCCTGGGCCACACCTAGCTGTAAGGAGGGCAGGAAAACATCAGCTGTAGTGGAACAACAGTTGGGAGGAGTGATCCATCAATAAAAGGAAGAAGATAGTGGATGCTAGGGATCGTTGGCAATTGGATGCACTAAGAATGTATATGGTTAATTACATGCATAAAAATGGAATAGGAATTGCAAATAGGTGGAAAGATATCACAAAATCTACCACATCTTCAAATTCAAAGTCATCCCCTATGTTTGCTTGAGTATTAGTAGAGCCAGGCATGAGCCGTGTCTTAGCTTGCCGTCTCTGCCCTTCTGACATCTTCCTCATTCTTGTCTGAAAAGAGAGCTCGCCAAGGAAGGGCTCTTAAAGGCATGTTTCTTCCTTGTCTGCATGTGAGAAATAGTGTGTTTCTTTCTGGAAGTTTAGTTTTCTTTTGTTTTGCTTTTATCTAATAGACACTGTGAATTATACAACTTATGTTTTCTTTCATAGAGAAATTGCTAGGAAGTAGCACAGTCCAGGGTTGCTGGTGGTTGTATACCCAGCTATCCATTTCTTCTGCCTTGTAACATATGTGTAAAACATCTTGTGTTGTGTGCCTAACTCAGAGGATTTCTGTATATTTTTAATTTGTTTACTGAAGTATGCTCTGCCACCTTAGTAGATAATTGATATTAAAAATACCTTATATTTGAAGGTCACAGTATCAATTCTATTTCTGATGTATCTCTGCAGTGCATTTCTAGGTCCCAAAGACCTTTTTCCATATAAGGAATACAAAGACAAGTTTGGAAAGTCAAACAAACGAAAAGGATTTAATGAAGGATTGTGGGAAATAGAAAATAACCCAGGAGTAAAGTTCACTGGATACCAGGTAATGGCTTACTTCATTATCACTTGCTATAGCTCATTTCTGCAGTTTTAACTCCTTTTATGGATTTTTCTTATATTTCCTTTGTTCTAAAAGTTATCCTTCCTCCATTTGAAGCGAGAGTTCTTTTTTACTTTAGTAGCATTTTGGATCAAATGTAATTATGTTATCCAAGAGGGTTCAAGTCATATAGTCCCAGAAATATTGAGGTTGACAGCCCTTTATTTTGAAAATCCTTTTTTTTTTTAAAGTGAGGGATGCTCTGCCCATCTGGGGCTGTTGCTTGCAACCAAGCTATTTTTAACTCCTGAGGTAGAGGCTTCATAGAGCCGCCCTCAGTGCCTGGGACCAGCTTGCTCAGACCCATGGAGTCATGGCTGCGAGAGAGAGGAGAGTAGAAGGGGAATACAAGGAAATGGTTGCTTCTCTTGTGTGCCCTGACCGGAAATTGAACCTAAGAAGTCCACGTGCCAGGTAACACTCTACCACTGTGCCAGGGCCTTGAAAATCTTAATTGTAAGCTAAACCCTTTCAAATTAAAATAGACTGATTCTATTCATAGTCTGTGTTCTTTGCTATTGTTTCAGAAATGTAATTAACTAATATTTTATTATTTCTTAGGCAATTCAGCAACAGAGCTCATCAGAAACTGAGGGAGAAGGTGGGAACACTGCCGACGCAAGCAGCGAGGAGGAAGGTGATCGAGTTGAAGAAGATGGAAAAGGCAAAAGGAAGAATGAAAAGGCTGGCTCGAAGCGGAAAAAGTCCTACACTTCAAAGGTAACTTAGAAACTGTTCCCGTTGTTACTGATGTTGTGTGCATAGTCACTGACAGTTCTGGGTTATTTTTACTTTATTCATTGGATACATTGACATGTATGTGCTCTGTGGAGCCTCTGTAACCTCAGGTGAGGGCAACTGGCTGATTTGGCCCCGAAAATACCACCTTCTCAGCTAGAGGAGAACTATGCTTTAATCAAGGAGATAAGCTAGACATGTAGCCTACGTAACCTTCAGATGAGTACTCAAGAATTTAGGACCATAGGTGATCAGTTCAATACAGGACCATCGCAGTGTGTTGCAGATAGAAACAGAATGAGAGTCTTACTTGACTTACTGCTTTAAAGAATGTGCTTTGTCTCTTTTTTGTTCAGTTCTTCTATTTCCTGGTCACTGAGTCTGTTAGACACTTGCACTAGGTGCACAGTGGCAAGTAAATTCAGTTCCATCCCTACCCTGTGTAACTTCCCCACCCTTGGGTGACTTACAGTAAACTGAGTGGATGGGGGAGGGCGGAGTAAACAAACAGCTAATGAATAAATGTACACTGTGAAGGGAGTGAATGGGGGAGCAGGGAATGACAAAGAAGGGTACTTACTTTAGACAAAGTGCCAGGCCTTCCTGAAAAGGCGGGATTGACGCTGAGAACACAGAGGGTGAATGAGAGGAGGTGTCAGGGCTCTGAGGCAGAGGGGTCGGCAGGCCCTGAATTGAAAGAAGGCAGTCATGGTTGGAGGATCGTGATCAAGGGAGAGAGACAGGCAGGGGCTAAGTAATGGAGAGATGTCTGTCACACTAATGACTTTGGATTTTATTTCAATGTAATAGTAACTTATTGAAGGTTTTAAACAGAGGAATGACATGATCCCAGATTTACAAATTGAAAGTCTTAGGCTTTTCATAAAGTAATTCAGAAATATAATTGACAAAACCATGAGATTGTGAAAACTTCATCTTTTAGAAACTGAAAGCAAGATAGGTGGGCCTTTGAAGATCAAAGATTGGTCCAAGTTTGACTTCAGTTGGTCTGTCACACGATTGAATGCTTGGATAAGTTGCTTCCATTTACATTCCTGTAGTTAGTGACTACATAGACTTAGGAAACTCCTTAAAATCAAGTGCCAGGAGTTTATCAGACTATAAATATTTTATTTTATGGTCTATAAAATCCATCCAACTTGCATACAGGTAAAATTGTATGAATACATAACGTCCCATGCATCTAATGAAAACCATGGTATTTGCTTTGGATAGGGATAAAATTTGTAAATAACAAAATAATTAGAATTTTCCATGTCAAACTGTATTTTCCATCCCAGTTATTTATTTATTTGTTTTACGATTTATTGATTAATTTTAGAGAGAGGGGAGAGAGAGAAAAAGGGGAATGGAGCGAGAAGCATCAACTCATAGTAGTTGCTTCTTGTATGGGCCTTGACCCAGAAAGCCGAGGGTTTCAAACTAATGACCTCAGCATTCCAGGTCAATGCTTTATCCACTGTGGCACTACAGGTCGTGCATCATTCCAGTTATTTATTTTATTTTCTTTAATTTAGTGAGAGGAGGTGAGACAGAGACAGACTCCCGCATTTGTCCTGACCGGGATCCATCCAGGAAGCCCACTAGGGGGCGATGCTGTGCCCATCTGGGGCCCTTGTTTTATTGCAACCCGAGCCATTTTTTAGCACCTGAGGCGGAGGCCAAGGAGCCATCCTCAGCGTCTGGGGCCAACTCGCTCTAATCAAGCCTTGGCTGCAAAAGGGGAGGAGAAGACAGAGAGAGAAAGAAGCGAGAGGGGGCGGGGTGGAGAAGCAGATGGGCGCTTCTCTTGTGTGTCCTGGCCAGAATCAAACCTGAGACATCCACATGCCAGGCCGACACTACCACAGAGCCAACTGGCCAGGGACTCCAGTTATTTTTTAAGCTGAATTTATTTTAGATTTTTGGACTTCACTTAACTACCCAATAGAATTGATCTTATTGAATTTATGATTACCTGCTGAGTGTGTGTCATATGTTGTACCACCCTAAATTATCCTAGGTGGCTTAGGCATTTAGTAATATGCTTATATGGCTTTTAAATGTCATTATTTCATTGTTTGTTATGAAGACCAGAAGTACTGGGGCTCATACATCGGTTTACACCTATTTCTTAAATAATTTTTCTTTGCCACTAAAAATGGCAAACATTTTTACTGCATCCTAGCTGGGTAAGCATAAAGGTCCCACCTAATTTCATCTTTCTGTGAAGAAAACAAAGTTCAGTCAGGAATCAGAATGAAAAGCGATAGCACAGGCAGATTTGAGAGAGGTTTTATATATATACGTGTCTTAGCAGTAAGTATATTTATGATTCATATTTGAGCCATAATAGAGACTGAAAAGTTATAGATCAAAGTTATTTACATGCAAATTAGTTACTGTGTACAGTAGGCTGTTCAGAGGGCTTCACAACAAATTAAACTTATGATGATGCTAAGACAAAGATAACAGCTAGACACACAACCAAATCAAGAACACATGAATGAAACGGTCAATGAAGGGTCCTTCCCCCAAATTCAGGGACTGCAATGAATATGCCCGGTAAGAGCTTGGCAAGGTTACCAAACAGCGTGGCGGCCAGATTTCTTATTTTTCTTTCCCAAATAAGAGGATGGGAGGCAGAGAGACAGACTCCCACATGTGCCCTGACTAGGATCCACCCGGCAACCCCTGTCCAGGGTAAATGCTGAGGCCCATCTGGGGGCATGCTGGCAACCAAGCTATTTTTCACTCCTGAAGCAGAGGCTCCATGAAGCTATTCTCAGCTCCTGAAGCCAATGCACTTGAACCAGTCTAGCCATGGCTGAGGGAGGGGAAGAGAGAAAGAGAAAGAAAGGAAAGGGGAGAGGTAGAGAAGCAGATGGTTGCTTCTCCTGTGTGCCCTGACCGGAAGTTTTTAAAAAGAATTCTTAAAATTCCTCAAAGAGGAAATGTTAGTAAAATACTACAGTTTACTTTCTTGAAGGTGTGTCCACTGAGGTCAGCCTTCAGTTGTTTTGATGCTATTTAGCAAACAGCTCTGGCTGTGAACTGTCACCGTATTTTCTTCTTCCCCAGAGTCCATCTTGATTTCAAATGCAAGATGATAAGAAACAGAAGGGCTAGTTCACCAGCATGGCCTTGGGTTCTTAAATGACTATCCATAATATTAAAAATTAATTATTTTATATCACATGGTGATGTAAAAGTTTTGTCAAGATGCTTCCATGTATACCATCACCCAGACAGCTCCAGCAGGTGCCCTAGCATGAGTATCCACATGTTATGGTGGACAATTCACCTCGCTTCTCTGGACCTCAGTTTCTGCTGTAAAAAGAAGAGGCAGGACACGCTGACCTTAGGGTACCTTCCAATTCTGTGGCATTCCTCGGGTGGTGTCCATCCTGCTATATTTAGTCATTGATAGTGTTCTGGGTACATGATTCCCTATTGTCTACTTTTAACATCTCACTGCTGGACAGAAATTTCAAAAGTCATCTAGTCCACCTCTACTTCCTTTCCAGCTGCTTAAGCTGAGGTGAAATGACAGATCCAAGGTCACTAGCCCAGCCTGGCACCCTGCATGTTGCAGCCAGGTAGCCTGTGTCAAGCCAGAAAGACCGGGTGTAGGTCGGCTCTTTCTGCATTTCTTATACTTGTGCATTTGGGTTTCTACATTTGACTGTAATTTTTAACTTCTCTAAACATTTAGAAATCCTCTAAACAATCCCGGAAATCCCCAGGAGACGAAGATGACAAGGACTGCAAAGAAGAGGAAAACAAAAGCAGCTCAGAGGGTGGAGACGCCGGCAATGACACAAGAAACACAACTTCAGACTTGCAGAAAACCAGCGAAGGGGTAAGGAGATGCAGGCATTTCTCTTGTCTTGTATTCGCTCAGAAGCCACTTGCTTCAGTCAGGATCCATACCTCAGCGCTAGTAACATTGTCGTAGCAAATGGAGAATGTTCGCCGCCCGATAATAGCTATCCACTGACAGTTCCTGGACAAGGGATCAGGGGCTTAGGACCTGCACACAACAGAGCCAGGTGGGAGCTGCATCTGACTATCAGGGTGAAACTGTGGATAATTTATTCTTTTTTAAACTAACTTTTGAGCAACCTGAGAGCCTGTGAAAGTAAGGGTGAAATGTTGAAATTATGAAATGCCACTTCAAAATGTGACAGTTGCGTTTCTTTCGTTAAAAAACAAATGGTATGTTTGAAGTTGGGTGTTTTGTACTGCTTCTTTCCTGGAAGCAGTTTTGATTTAATGTGCCCATGGGAACTTGAAATATTAAAATACTCAAACTATGTGAATGTTGACATTTAAAGGATCAAGAGGAAAACTTGTCCACAATGAGTATTGTTAACTTTTTTTTTTTAAGTTTTCCCAATTGTATTAGTTTTCTAGGGATGACATAACAAATGTATTCACTCACAATTTAAGAAATTAAGATGTCTTAAATGAGAGTGTCATCAAGGTCAGTTCCTTCTGGAGTCTCTGAAAGAGTCTTGTTAACTTTAGTTAACCTGTTAACTTCAAAGCCACAGGCAAGAACCTTCTTATGAAAGTGTTAGTGGTGGTAAGTTTTGCCCCTGGTCATTTTCCATGAGTCTAATTGAACAATGGTAAATCATGTAAAACAATAACCCTCGAAATGTAATACTATTACATGTCTGTTGAATTCTGCTGTCAGCTGAGTCCTTGCCTTTTTTTGTCAGTCCTGTTGACCTCTCAGCTCTGTCCTCCATCAGTTTCCGTAGGTGCTCCCGGGTTGGTAGGTCCAGTTGTCCCTGTTTATCTCATCCTGTTCCCTGCCTATCATTTCTCTCTGGACCCCTCTCCACTAGGTAGTCCTGTGCCATTACCTTTGCCTGTAGCCTCACTGCAGGCTCGAGGACCTGACACATTTGATTTCCTTTGGTCCCGCCCGCTTCCTCCCTCCCAGAGAGCTCTGTCTGCACATGGCAGGAACTCCCACCGCTCTGTCCCAGCACTGCTGAGCTCGTTTCTAGCTGCACTTCCCAGGGCGGAGGAGGAGGAGGAGATGGTTCACCACACTGCGCCTGCGTGCTCTGTGAACAGGCAGCATCAGCCTCACTCCGGAGCTGTTAGAAAGGCGCAGTCAGAGGCCCAGCCCCAGACCTGCCGTGGCAGCAGCTGTGTTTGAACTATGCCCCAGGTCAGTTGTATGCACACTGAAGTGTGAGACACACTGATAGGCACCTGAGTCAGGGTCCCCAATACCATGTCCTCCTCGTACTCCAAGGCCACGCCTCACCAGTTGTCCCTTGCCTTCTTCCCACAAGCTCCTTCCCCTGGGCTGACAGACTGTGTCAGGTCTCTGTTAACCTCAGGGGTGCCTCCTCTTCTTACTTCTCCCATTGACTCTGAAAGAGTTCTTTCTTCATGTCCACCTCCTCACCTCCTGCTCATGCCTTCCCCCCACACTCCTGCTTCTACTGCAGCCATCTCACTGGCACTGCTCTTGCACAGGTCCCTGGGGACCCTCTCAGTGCCGCCTCCGAAGTCTCCTGGGTCTTCACATTTTCTCTGCGGCATCCCACGCCATTGGTCCCTCCTGACTTGGCCTCCAGGTGACCAGTCTACTCCACCTCCCGGCTCCTGCTGTCTTCTTCCAGAGCCCCTCCCTGCAGCCTGTCTTGGTGCACTTCTACCCCGAAAGCTTCCCCTGTCCCCATCTCATCCCCTCTGTGCTGTCACTGATGATGTCCTCCTCTGTCTCTCCTGCGCGGATTCATTTTCCTAACTGTTAATGGAATCATTTGTACTTGAATATCTTGAAAGCACCTCAGAAAATAGTCCTACTAGAAGTAGCAACAGTGGTGGTCGGAGTAGCACGGGCTCACATTTTTATCAGGAGCCGCACACCGCCGGTTCCGGCTAGCACTGCTGTGAGTTCTCACGTCCCCAGGGGGTGGGCGCAGGGTTGTCCCTGTTCTGGAGCTGGGGAAACTGAGGCTGAAAGCAGTGGCCCAGGATCACACAGCTAGTGAGAGCCTAGGGTCCATTTATAACCTGCTTTTAGTAATATATTTGTTACAGAAATATATGTATAATATAAAGAAAGAAATATAGTGTTCCCCAAAGAATATCAGTGACCCTACCACTCAACACCAAAACTAAACGTAACAATGATTTATATCTAATATACATGTTCTTCCCATCCCATCCCCTTTCTCCCCGGTGATGACCACTGGTGTTACATTTATCATTTCCTTTCATTTTCAAAATTTTAGCCCATGACTATCATTAGCTTAAATAATATATTTTTCAATTTTGCTCTTTTATTATTATTACCTAGCATTTTCTATGGATCAGGAATCTAGACAGGTGTCACTTATTGAGTCTTCTGTCTCTGGGTGCCTCCAAAGCTGGAGTTAGGTGTCAGCAGGAGCTCAGATCACTTTGAGACTCGGGGTAGTCCTCTTCCAAGCTCATTCAAGTTCTTGGCCGGATTTGGTTTCTCATAGTTGTCACACTGAGACCTCCATTCCTCACTAACTGTTGGCCAGAAGCCTCACTTGGTGCCTTGCCATGTGAGTCCTTCCATGGGCACCTCCAGCAAGGCATCTGGCTTCATCAGAGCAACACGAAGTACCAACGAGAGTGTGCTGGTGAGACAGAGTTCTGTCTTGTCTTCTGTAATCTAACCTCGGAAGTGACATCCCATTGCGTTTGCCTCATTGTGTTCATTAGAAACAACTCACAGGGCCCATCCACCCTCAAGGAGAAGGGATTACACAGGGTATGATACCAGGAGGCAGGGGTCATGGCGGACCATGTCAGAAAACTGCCCACTCCTGAAACAACCACTGGTTTATGGTTAGAACTGGCTTGGACTAGTTGGGTTCTGCCCAGCCCTGGAGCTGGAGTCAAGTCCCTAAATCACAAGGCTGTCCCATAATGTTGGGAAGAGACAGAGGATAGACTCACTGTCGGGAGGACAGCCACAGCACTGTGTTCGCTGTAACCACTAAGCAGTAGCCCTGCCTTTGTTCTTCTGACCGTAGATCTGGTGTTCTCTGTCAGCGCAGCGTCCTCGTGTCTCCCATTGCCAAGACCAAGTCCACAGTACACCCGCCACCGTGTTTCAGCCTTCACACTCCAGCCCCAGTTTATCTCTCCAGCCTTGTTTCTCACTGGTCTCATTTATTCAAACTCTTTGGTCTCAGGATCCCTGTAATAATTTCAAAAGTTATTAAGGACCCCAAAGAGCTTTCGGTATAGCTATTGGTATTTCCTTAATAGAAACAAAATTTTAAAGATATTTATTAATTCACTTAAAAATAATAATAAACCCATTACTTACCATAAATAACACGTTTATGAGAAATAACTGCATTTTCCAAAAAGAATTTTTGAGACAATCTCTTTAATGCCTGGTTTAACAGAAGGCATCAGGGTTTCCCTATCTGCTTCTGTTATTTGTTCTGTTGCAGTATGTTGTTTTGGTTAAATTACTTGAAGAAAACCTGGCCTCACATAGATGTTAGTTGGAAAAGGGAGATGCAGGTATTTTAAAAATCTGACTTTCTGTACCTGTAAAAAAAAAAAAAAGCAAATCATAAATCTTTATTTATTTATTTATTCATTCATTCATTTGTTTGTTTTACTTCTCATACCATAAGCCGGGTGAGCCCACGCTCAAGCCAGTGACCCCAGGATTTCGAACCTGGGTCCTTGCCATCCCAGTTTGACGCTCTATCCACTGCGCCACCACCTGGTCAGGCTGTGATTATAATCTTATATCTAGTGCTTTCATTGGTTAATAGGGCTCACCAGGCACTGCATTTTGCAAGTTCAGAGATTTTATTTATTTATTTTTTTTACAGAGACAGAGAGAGGGATAGATAGGGACAGACAGACAGGAATGGAGAGAGATGAGAAACATCATCAGTTTTTTGTTGTGACACCTTTAGTTGTTCATTGATTGCTCTCTCACATGTGCCTTGACCGCGGGCCTTCAGCAGACCGAGCAACCCTTTGCTCGAGCCAGCGACCTTGGGTTCAAGCTGGTGAGCTTTTGCTCAAACCAGATGTGCCCACGCTCAAGCTGGCGAGCTCGGGGTCTCGAACCTGGGTCTTCCACATCCCAGTTCAACGCTCTATCCACTGCACCACCGCCTGGTCAGGCATCAAGTTCAGAGATTTTAAATGTGATATTTTGTTTTTAAGATTAGCTTTCTCATTTTGGTAGAGCTGAGAAGTGAAGCGTATCTCTGCCACTTGAGGAGATGGCAGGTTTAGCAGCTTCTCTCTGGAGGCCCTGGAGTCATTCATGTGTGGACAGGTCAGTGTAGGTGCTGGCCCTGTACGTCAGGACACGCTGAGCGAGCTGTCGTGTACTCGCAAACGCACTCATCTGCTTAGAGGAGGGAAGGGCTGAGGCAGGCTGTTTCAAAAAAACATTTGGGGCCTGAGTTCCCTTCTTCACTCATCCCATGAGAGCATTACTAGGGGCTGGAATATATTTGGGTTAATGATGAAGAAAAAAATAAGATTCCTGTGGGGAGACGTAGCCTGACACAGCTTAAAGTGGGACTTACATGGAAACATTCTTTTAGGAAGTGGAAACATTCTATGTTTGTCACAAGGATGCCATCTAAACTCTGAAAGACAGCCAGGATTCCTTCCTTTTTGTCCATCTTGATTTTGTCAACCCTAGTGTTTTACAAGCCATATGTCACAGTGACTGAGTTGTAAATATTATAGAAAACGATGTGCATACACACCAAATTGTTTTCAAGTTTTAAATAACTTCCTGCTCTTTGTGGCATCACCGTCCTCATAGAGATGGACTGACTCAGTTTCCCCACTGACTTAGTGTCCTAGAGCTGCACCATGCAAACTTAGGACTGCCAGGCAGGAAGCAAAAAGTTCATTGTTTGTTTTCCGTTTTTTAATGGGACACTAGAATTCCCACCACAGACCCTTTGGCATTTTGCGCCGATGGGTTTAAAGCAGAACCTCAGGCTGTTCTTGCCCAGCGTGGTCGGGGCTGCTGCTGGTGAAAGTTGCAGGAAGCCCAGTGGTGTGCTTGTAGGGTGATCACTTCTGCTGTTGACATCTCAGTCACCTGATGGTTTGTTTTCTTTCTTTTGCAGACCTAACCACTGGAATGAATGCTGCCTATTCAGAGAGACCACAAAAGGTCGTGCATTTGGTTGTCTAATACTCTTGGATTTGATACAAACCGACACAGTCCCTGTTGTCATTGACAGAACCCCAGTTTGTATGTACATTATCCACATTCCTCTGTTTGTGTTTAGAGAACGAAAAAAAAAGACATTTTAGCCTTTTTTAAGGTTATTGATTTCATTTCCTGTTATTTGGTTGCATGAAGTTGCCCTTAACCACTAAGGATTATCAAGACTTTTGCACAAACTTACACATGTCTAGGATCCTTTGATCAAGGCGGTCGTGTTCTCACTGCTCCTGCCTTGACTCCACACCACCAAACACTCAGTTAATATATAAATTTGCATTTTTTAAAAAAAAAATGACCACTCACCATGATGCATATTTCTTCTCTGACAGAACCCAAGAACCAATTCCTAAATACACAATGTTGGCATATTGAAGACGAAATTAAACTGTTCTTCACTGTTGAGGCCATGTGTAAAGTTTAATCATATTGTAAATTATCTATTCTGTATTAGAAATAGCCAGTTGACAGCTTATACTTCTCGAAACCCTGTTGTTATGTACACAAACTCAGTTTCTCTATGTGAAGTTGGTGAGTCTCTTTGTGTGAACTCCAAAATAAAGGCAAGTTTATTTTTCCCACTGCCAACACAGTCTGAAAACATCACTCCGGGCGGCTCCTTTACCTTTCACAGCCGGAAGTCAGCCATAGCCCTATGGGAAACCAGACAGCATTAACTTTTAAGTAGAGACTTTTAAAATAAACTTGTTTTCATTTCTAACTAGAATTAGAGTAGTTACTGTCCACTCACAGGCCATTCTTCTGTGTACATTCTTGTTGCTATTGTGATAATAGAGAATTTTATTTATTTTTATGCCAGCTTATATTGTGAGAACACATTTAGTCAGTTTGGGTTTTCTCAATCCTGTTATGCTTGTCCTTGGAACATATTTCGCGTACTCGAGGTTTGTAGTTGAAAAGTTTACTGTAAAAAAAAAATTAAAAACAAAAATGTATTGTTTTTACAGAATAAATTTATTGGAATGTGTACTGGGGAGTAAGATTTGAGGTTGTAAACAACTCAGTTAGTGTAACTTGGCTTCATATATGTAATGTGAGGTATTAATGTAATTCATATATTAAAGCAAAATTTGTTAACAGCAAGTCAACAATAGAATCCAGTCCAGGTGAGGATTTTCTTTTTCTTTTTAAACAGTTGCTGGGTCTTAGGGGATTTTTGTAAACTGGGGGGCGGGTAAGGAACAGCTCTGTGGTTGCTTATACGTCAAAGGTACTTTCCACGCAGTGGGCCTTAAGTTCAGATGCTGATGTTACCTGTGTATTGATCTGTACCCCCTTTTCTTATTTTGGTAAAGAGCTAATGAATAAGGAAGACAATGTGAAAAGCTGTAAATGTCTAGGGCCATTAATGATAGTGACAGTGATGATGGCAGCCACTGGTGTGAGGGCACCGGTCCCCCCACTCCTGGGCTTGCGGCGGCTGTGTCTCTGGTTCCTTTCATTTAGCAAATACTGACTTTTCTTTATTATGCTATGCTCACTCACAATCCTAGATGTGAAAAGTTCATTAAAAGATAGTAGGGATGAGCCTAACCAGGCAGTGGCACAGTGGATAGAGTATCCGACTGGGACACAGAGGACTCAGGTTCAAAACCCCAAGGTTGCTGGCTTGAGCAAGGGGTCACTTGCTCTGCTGTAGCCCCCCAGTCAAGGCACTTATGAGAAAGCAATCAGTGAACAACTAAGGAGCCACAACGAAGAATTGATGCTTCTCATCTCTCTCCCTTCCTGTCTGTCCCTATTTGTCTCTCTCTCTCTCTCTCTCTATGACACATACACAAGATAGTAGGAATGACAACCCAGTTTTTTTCCTTTAAAGGTTTTTTTTAATTTTGAGTATTTTAATTTAAAATTAAATGAAATTTATTTCATCAAAACCTTCTTCATTGCTGACACTAAAACATAAGGAGAATGTAGGTGACACTTTGAATTGGAACATACAAATGACAGGTTTTAAAATAAACTACCAAACTTTCTGGGGGGAAATGTTTCAAATATAATAAAATTTGTCATCATAAAAGGTCAAAAATAATTTTATTAAAAATATACACAGAAATACAATAGAAATATCTCTAGTCACCAGTAAAACAAGTATTCCGTTTAGGATAATGATAGTTAATGATCCCTCCTTAGCTATTAAAACACAAAAAAATTTTAGTAAAAGCAGTTTTTAAGACAGAGGTAAATATACTTTCCTTGGGAAAACATTTTCAAATAACATTTTTAAATGCTCTGATCATTTGCATTTTATATCGATGTTGATAATGGAGCATATACATCTTATATGCAAAAAATGTTTCTTCAGTCTCTATTTACTATTTTGAATTTTAATACTTATAAACCATATTCACTTTTGAATAATTTTGTGTCCATGCTCACTGTTGTCAGAGCTAAACTAATTTTTCACACTGATATTTAATATGTGCAAACAGTATTGAGCTAGATGGTCAAGTTAATTCACAAAGCATCCTGAATATATTTCTTGAAGCAAGCTGTTTCTCAACAACTTCAGCTTTCCCTCAGAAAAATAAAAAACAATTTACCCACACAATCCCATGGGTAGCTCACATACACAGTGCAGAACACGAGTTTGTATGCTCTCACGTATCCTGCATGGGAAGGTAGTGGAATGGGACAAACATCAGTTCCAGGATAACAAGTCAGGAGTCTAAGAGAAGAGTAACACGGTATCACATTTTCATTCAACTTTTTCATCTGCTTTTGCTTTTATGAAGAACTCTGGTTTGTAGAGACAGCGATAAGCCAGGAGCTGAGGAAGAACTCCATATGCTATGTTTAAAGCTAGGAAAAGGATTTTTGCTTCTTCAGGGACTCTGTAGATGTAAGCAGTTCTAGCATGAAGAGAGGCTCCGATGTGAGAAAACTGAGCCTGTATGTTAAAAAAAAAAAAAGTCAGCATGAATTCTGTGTTCAGTTGGATGCATGATGAGTTCTGAATGAGTCATTCAGAACATGTTCTTATGCCCTGAAAAACTAGTCCTTCAAACAATTCATGGTCTTCAATATTTCATTGAATTTAGGACCAGTCTTGACATTATTGTTCAAATAAAGTATACCTTTAGAGTGGCTTTATCCTAGCAGCTGTGTTTTATAACCAATCCAGTGCCCCATACCAAACAATAGTTCAATATAACAATAAAATCCTAGTTTGTTTCTGATTTGCACTGTGGAGGTCCTGTAAAGAGACCCAATTGCGGCTCACAAATTGCGTTCCTACAAAAATGAAGAAAGTACAGAACTGAGAAAGCTAAAATATTTTTAGCATAACTATTTCAAATGGCACTGAGGACCTCGGTGTCATTTCTCAGTCTTGCACCTACTCCCTGAAGCAAAAGCTGAAAGCCCTTGATTATGTATTTTTGTTTGCTCGTTGACTCGTGTATTTGTTTCTTATGCAACTTAAAAAGATGCTACAGGTTGTTTTGTACGATAAGGTTGTTACCAGTGTGGGTGGGGGATAGTGCTAGGGTTGCTCTCTATAAAATGTCAGCTGTCCATGCGGGCAACCTTTTCAAATCCAATTATAAGTTCAAGTACAGCCGGCCAGCTTACAATGAGGAAAGGCAAGAGCTTCCCATGTGTACATCTACACTGTTCAGCGCTTCCATCAGCATGTGCTGGTTGGTCTTTTTTGATACTTTTCACAAGAACGGGAAAACTGTATTAGAAAATGCTTCTGTGAGAAGATAACCTCAGGATCCTTGTAACGTACAAAATGCAGTCCTGCAGTCTGCTTTTTCATATCTTGCTGAAATTCAAGATATTCATGAATAAAGAACTGGGAATCTAAATCTAATAACTGGTGAATTATTCATCAGAATCCAAAAGAAGAAAACAAAAACGAAATTATGTTAATCTAAAGGCGGCACATATTTAACAATGAAAACTATTAATAATTTGTTTTAAGTACATATAAGTTATCTTACATTTTCTTCTATATGAAATCAGTTTATTCTGCTGAGTGGTTGACAGATGAAGGTGTTACTGAGCATTTGACTATTTACAAGAAAAGGATGAGCTTACATAAGTAGCATGTGTGTGGATTTGTATTAGTGAGAGATGTTTTAATGGTTTGTTTTCACAAATTATTGATACATCCTGGGGACCTCTGATACAATTTTCCTATTCTCTGGAGCTAGAAATTAAATTAACATGGTGTGTTGTTGCCAAGGACACCTCTGCACTGTGACCCATGAGGCCCAGAGTGGGCTCTGCCCTGAAACGGGCCTGCCCTCCCCCAGACAGAACCCAGCAAATATTAAACGCATTGCATCCTGGGGCTGTGAAGACAAAAGACCCTGCAAGCAAAGGGCACTGGGAGGCTGCCCTGAGTTGCTGTTCCTAGAGGCATTCCGGAAGCACTGAAGCACTGAATAGAGCGCCTCACCACCACCACCATTTTGTCATAGGGCCTACTTTGAGTAACAGTGTTTGCCTAAATATATAACCAAATTTTGTCTTTTGTAATAGAGACCAGATACAAAGCCCGATTTTCAGAAATGCAGGTTTGGTGTCTGTCTTTATAGACACATACATGTGCTGTATACATCACAGAAATCACCAGGTTTGGGGAGATGCCAGCCACACTTGGTGAGCATGGGTAATGTGAGCAGTCGTGCCTACTGGCTAGGGAAGCCTGCAGTCAGGGATGCCTGGGCTCATCTTGCTCCAGTACTGCATCTGATCCCTCCTTTTCACCAACAGCACACTCAGAGCTGTGGGAAGAACTCAGCTTGTCCTTAGATTAGACTGTAAGGCCACTGGGCAGGTACTGTGACTAATGTTGTGTGGCTCTTCTCACATTGTTAGAGTTCAGTTAATATTCTACAGTCATGGTCTCATGACTAAAAATACATCAATTTTCCACAAAACACTTATTTTTGTACATGTTTTGTAGCCCTTTCTGAATTATTTAATGAGGGGCAAATATTTTATATTTATTTATTCATTCATTTTTTTAAAAAGGGAGAGAGACAGAGATAGGAACATTGAGCTGTTCCGATTTGTGCACTGACCAGTAATTGAATGAGCATTGTACTGTGCTTCAAGACGATGCTCTAACCAACCAAGCTGTCTGGCCAGGGCAAAAATATATTTCTGATCAAGAGGTGTCTGGATGTGATAGGAGAAGTCTGAGGCAAGTTTTCTGCAGTTTCCAGTACTGTGCAGTTTTTATTTATTTTTAGGTGAGAGGAGGGGAGAGAGTGAGGCAGACTCAAGCATGACCCCTGACCAGGATCCACCCAGCAACTCCCATCTGGGACCAATGCTATAGTATGTAGCTATTTTTAGTGCCTGGGGCCAGTGCACTCAGACCAATGGAGCTATCCTTAGCACCCAAGGACCATGCTAAGAGAGGGGAGAGGGAGCTGGAGAGAAGTAGATGGTCGCATCTGTGCCCTGACCAGAAATCAACCTGGAACTTCCATATGCTGGGCCAACACTCAATCTACTGAGCCACTGGCCAGGGTCAATACCATGCAGTTTTGAAGTAAATTTATGGTGACCACATCTCAGCTGAGCACCCAACCATAGCTTCCTCCCAGTGCATCTCTAGTCCAGTGCACAGGGTTCTGAAGTTTCAGGAAAACCTCAGTCTCACCTAAAGAGGCTTTCCTTCCCAAGTATGAAACTGATAAGAGGCTGCACAGTGTGTGTCCCCTGGGTGATACTCCCTCCATATGATGAGGCCTAGAGAACCCAGCCTGACCTCTAAGCTGGGGTCAAGAAGATCAGTGAACTCAGTGCTATGAACTGGCGTGTGACCCAGGGTTATAGGTACAAGTGTGGATCCCAGGCATTTCTCCAAACTTGAATGATGTGAGGTTGAGTACCTAATTTGTCTTCTACTTAATTCTAAATTATTTTTCACCTAAAATTTGATATTTTCTTTGAATGGATGATTAGAGTAGACAATGCAATAGAGGCAAAGAAAAGTTCAATTTTAATATCTGTTATATGTATAGAGACAACCCGGAAGGGGTGACTGAAAATCTCACATTCCTGGTTCCAGAAAAGAGAACTGAAAGTTTTGTGTCCACATAAATACAGGCAGAAATGGACATGATTATTAGGACAATATCCAGACTGTTTGGGCGATACAGTATAAGTAGCTAATCCAGAATCATGTTATTGTTTCATAGGGTTTACTGAGAAGCATAGGCTAATGGTTAACAACACTGACTGGACCCTGGCAGGATAGTGTAGTTGGTTTGAGGATCATCCCAAAACACCAAGGTTGTGAGTGTGCTCCCCAGTCAGGACATATAGGAAGTGACCAATGAATGCCCAGCTAAGTGGAGTAACGAATGCTTCCCCCTCTCTGTCTCTCTACCTTTCTCTGTCTGTCTAAAATACTAATAGCCTGACTGGTGGTGGCGCAGTGAATAGAAGAACATCAACCTGGGATGCTGAGGTCCTGGCTTTGAAACCCCAAGGTTGCCAGCTTGATCATAGGATCATCAACATGATCCCTTGGTCGCTGGCTTGAGCAAGGGTTCACTGGCTCTCCTGGAGTGCTTCCCACCCCATCAAGGCACATGTAAGAAAGCAATCAATGAGCAATTACAGTGCTGCAACTACAAGTTGATGCTTCTCATCTGTTGCCCTTCCTGTCTCTCACACTTGCTAAAAATAATAAATAAATAAACACTGAATCTGGAACCAGACAGCGCATCCAATCCCAGCTCCACTGGTATGTCACCACTTTGACTTCCTCATCTGTAAAAGATAACAGTGGAACCAACCTTTTAGGCTTGTCCATGAGTTGATCTTTGTCAAGAGCTTAGGACTGTGCTAAACACCTGAGGCTCCGCCAACAGACACAAAACCCAACGGGAATATCTGATCAGGAGTTGTACTCGACTTGGTTGAAAACCAGGGCTCTTTGTATTTAGTGCCCCTTACTGACCTTTTGATAATTTCCAGACTGTCTCCACTAAAGAATAATAAGCATGTAGAGATAGTAAAACCCAAAGTCTACTTTGAATAAGATGTTTTGTGATGAATCACACTGAAATACATAATTAAAACAGTATTTGCACTAGTGTCCCAATTGCCCACGTTCTTCCGAAACCTTCTTCACTTGCAGGTATTTCTTAAAGGTTTCCATGAAGGAAAAAACTTATAAAATTCACCTCCAATAGAGTCAAGTCTTTACAACCAGATTACCCACAGAGCAGCCTCCAGACCCTTTTATGAGAAAGCCCTTGGCACCTGCACAGCCTAGCAAATGGGAGTCTGGGGCATAGATGGGAAGGGCATCGCCTGACGACCTGGTCCTCTTGCAGCGGGGAGTGTTAACGAGGGCATAGCAGGTTCCCTGCCAAACCCACTGTGAAGCTGTCCCAAAGCTTTCTCCGGGTTTCTCTCACTTAGGTAATTACTCACAATACACATAGCTACATACTGATACTTGAACCTCCTGAGGTATACAATGTGTTTCCCTCAGGACTCTTCCTGGGAATCTTCTACAACAAAAATGGTAGCCAAGGGGTTCATGGCTGATTATGTGCTGAGCACTGTTGGAAGCCCTGTAGATACTACCTCAGTGAATCCTCACAGCAGAGCTATGAGAAAGACACTGTTATTACCCTGACTATGGAGGAGGCACCTGAGGACTCGAGTGCTGATGTAACAGGTCACTGAGGTCACCGGTGACCCCTGAGATCAGGACTGGTCTGCCTCAAGGCTCAAGCTCTTAGCTGTTTTTACTATATCCACACTGGTGTTTTCATTTGATTTGCAGTGATGTTTTAGCAGAAAAATATTCTTCAAATGACAGAAAATGCCGAGTAGATCTAAAGAGCCTATAATACTTTTCAGATTAGACTTGCAACTGTAATCCTATAGTGGGGATTTTACATGAGAAGACACTCAGGTTATGATTAAGTTCCCACTGGAACTTGGGTGTAAAATGTGCCCTGGTTGGATCGGACTGGATTGGATTTACTTTCTGATTGATCTGTTGATTTCTGAAAGCAGCAAATTTGTTATGACTCCTACATGGACTGAAATCAGGGACCCAGTAACTTTAACATGTTTTTTTCCTTCAACTTGTACTGATCTAGAGTTTTTTCAAATATTTATTTTTTCTTATTAAATCACATTGCTCTCGGGAATTTATCGGATCACTCAATAAATGCAGGTTTTGATAGTTGGTGGGATTGTGAACAGGAACAGTGTGTTAGTGAGCTAGGAGTGCAAGTCGAGGTTACAGAGAGTGCTTTCCATGATAAGTGTGTCAAGTACCCTCCCATGCCACGTGCGTTTCCCAAGTAGAAAAGTCACCGGACTGGAGTTCATTCTTGTGTGCAGTCTTGCTGCAGCATGATTTGTAACTTTTCTTTAGGCCAAACATTCCCAAGAGGCAGATACCAAAGCCCCACCAAGAGCTACAGAATTTTCAGATCACACCATTGTGCCAGGCAGGAAAAATGGCCTTTTGACTTTACAGGGTCTAGTCTGCAGGCTCAGGCGCCCTTGTCAAACTGGGTGATGGGCAAGCCTGAGGATTCCTGCGCGGCCTGGGGTCTGCCTGAGCTGCTGCTGCCACTTGCTCTACTGCCCACACTGCCCTTCCCAGGGCCACCTGGCTGGAGTTGGGTCTCAGTCTAATGAAGCCCACTCAGCCCAGTTCAGACGTCACTGCCTCCCACCCTCGAGGTTCTCAGAACCCCATGCCCTGTACTGTGTTGACACTTCACCGTAGGGTCTGTGCCATGGCTGGCTGGCTGCATGAGGAGAGGGGTAACTGGGGAAGAATGTGGGCCTTGGGGTCTGGCAGGATTTCACATCCCTAATCTTCCGCTAAGTAAGTTAGTACCCTGAGGCAAGTAAACTGCCCGTAAGCTCAGCTTTCTTATGTCCAAGTGAGGCTTTTAAAAAACTTGCTGGGGGCCTGACCTGTGGTGGTGCAGTGGATGGAACATTGACCTGGAATGGTGAGGTCGCAGGTTCGATACCCTGGGCTTGCCTGGTCAAGGCACATATGGGAGCTGATGCTTCCTGCTCCTCCCTCCTCTCTCTCTCTCTCTTCTCTCTTTAAAAGTGAATAAATGAAATCTTAAAAATATATTTAAAAAAAAACTTGCTGGGGTACTGCGATGCGTGCATTACACAAGAGGACCTGCTCAACAGCTTCCCTTGCAATGGAGTCGGTGGCAGGCCTGGTTCTTAAAAGATTACATATGGTGTTTGTACAAACAAATAAAACTTGATTGTGTTAAGCCACTGGGTATTTGCTACTCCAGTGGAGCACGTAGCCTATCCCCAATTGGTAAATCAAATGCAGCGCGGTTTGCCTCTCAAGTGAAAGAATGAGAGCTCAGACTTGTGTAGCAACGGTGGAGCTGGTGGATTTGAGAATTGCTCTGACACAGCCAACCAGACCCAGTGATGGGCTAGATGTGAAGGAAGAGAATGGGAAGGGTAAAGAATACTGAGTTAGGCTCCTACGAAATACCTTAGACAGGAAAGATGCAGCCCAGCACAACCCATGAGCAGTAGTGGGATTCAGCTGGTTCACACCAGTTGGGCAGAACGGACACTTAATTTTTTGTTGAACTCGGCAAACCAGCTGTTAAAATGGCTTTTGTAATCAGGGTTCTCTCTAAGGTGGGCACCTGGGCAGCCGCCCAATGTGGAAATCACAGATTTACGTTCTTTACTCTTTTTTTAGCGTTCTGCGCAACAGCGTATTCTAAGCACCCGCAATAAAGTTCATTTTGTCCATAGGTGAAAAAAATTTGAAGGAACTATGCTTGTAATATTTATTCATTTCATAAAACTTATTATACCTTTGGCCCTGGCTGGTTGGCTCAGCAGTAGAGCATCAACCCTGCATGTGGAAGTTCCGGGTTCAATTCCTGGTCAGGGCACACAGGAGAAGTGCCCATCTGCTCCACCCTTTCCCCTCTTTTTTCTCTCTCTCTCTTCCCCTCCCGCAGCTAAGGCTTCATTGGAGCAAAGTTAGCCCAGGCGTGGAGGATGGCTCCATGGCCTCCGCCTCAGGCGCTAGAATGGCTCCAGCCACAGCGGAGCAGTGCCCTGGATGGGTAGAGCATTGCCCCCCCGGTGAGCATGCCAGGTGGATCCCAGTTGGGCACATGCGGGAGTCTGTCTGACTGCCTCCCCGCTTCTAACTTCGGAAAAATACAAAGAAAACCCTCATTATACCTTTGATAAAATAATACATTTTAATTCCCTCACGTTTGTTACTTCACTAAACAAACATACAATGTAAAGAGCAAAAGTGCCAAACAACCAGGGGGTGACGTGTATTGTTTTTGTCAAGTATTATATAATATTTTTTATTAACACTTGGAGTAGTACGAACATTCACGTATGTCTTCACTCAAAGGGTTAACAAAAAACTACTCAAAGGGTTAATATTTTAAAACTCCTAACATCATCTAGCTTTGTGTACCTCTTTTATTGTTCTTGTCATTTTTTATATGTACTTACAATGGTCATTAGAGTAGAGAACCAGTTGTTAAATTATTTTAACACCACCACTGCCCATGAGCATCGTTAACTTTCCCAGCTTTGTAAATTATAGTGTCTTTTTGCCATCGTAGTTACTCTGCCATTATAATTAACGGGATATGCCTGTGTCTACGTGAACCTCATTCTTGTGCCTACTTGAGAAGAGCAAGATGAACAGAGTAATTTTAAAAGAGTTCATTTGTTTTTTTTACTTGTAGTAAGAAAATAAAAGATAAAATTAGTTAATTTTATTCCTTGTTCATGAGGTCAATTTGTTTTGGTATTTGTTCTGTAAAAAATGTACTTTGTGTGATAAAATAATCCTGTAGCTAATTTCATTTTCAGACCGGGGTAGAAGCATTCTCTGAACACTTAATTTAAGGCCGGGGATGGGCCTGAGGAGCAAGGACGAACAGAGTGATAGGTACTACTTCCCAGGAAAACATTTTTTAAATGAGTCCTGGTTCTGTCTAGCACAGGATAGTGGAATTCTAGGTCTTAGATTTAGATAGACATTAAAGTTAACGGCTCTCAATTCTCCTTAGTAGCTGTGGAGTTGAGAGACTGGGAAATGGTCTGAAAGCAGCAGTGCCACCTGCTGGGTAGGTGGTAGCCTTGGCACCTTGCAGGGCCTCATCTGTGTAATTGATGGAGCACCTACCAGGTGGTTACTGTGAGATTTCAATAAAATGGGTATGAGGAAATGTCTTCTCAAGAACTATAAAACAGGCCCTGGCAGGCTGACTCGGTGGTAGACCATCAGCCTGGCATGCAGACGTCCCAGGTTCAATCCCCAGTCAGTGCACATAGAAGTGACCAGCTGCTTCTCTCCCCCTTCTCCCCCTCTTCCCCTCTGTCAACCTGTGGCTTGGTTGGTCTGAGCATCAGCCACAGGCACTGAGAACCAGATGGGGTTGCCAGGTGGATCCCAGTTGGGGTGCATGCAGGAGTCTGTCTTACTATCTCCCCTCCTCTCACTTAAAAAACCCAAAAACTATAAAACAAAATGGGATATGTCCAATTTCCTACCCTAAAACACCAAGCAGGCATGATTTACAGATACTCAACCGTGATAGCCAGCTCCCCAGTGAACATTGGTTGTGGAGCAAGTTCTTAGTACCTGAGCCAGTCCTCCGGCGTGGATCAGTGTCACATCCGCCATCCAGGAGCACCCTGGCTCCACTAATCCATACAGCGCCACCAGAAAATAAGGGACAGAATAAAACATATATACCAGCATCTGTGTTGAACAGAAAAACATCAGCAGTTAGCCTGACCTGCAGGAAAGCACCAGAAATTAACATTGTCAAAGATCAAATTGTTAATCCCTATTTCCCATGTGGAACCGCATTTTCCCATTCTTAAAGAGAAGAGTTTTAGAAAAACCTTCGGCTTCGTAACTACTTGACCTGGATTTTAGGATAAGCAGCAGGATCCTTTAGGTAGGGCTCTTGAAATTGTGTATAATATCGGCAGAGCTCAGCTGGGCAATCCAAAGCAATCTGAAAATAGAAATGAATTCATTATCAAGATGCGGTCACATCTGGTTCTTCTGTTTGCTGAAGAGGCTCAACGTGTCAGGTTTAGTCACAAAGCGGCTTGGCTATGTGACAACTGTATGTTGCAGGAGCTCCTCAGTAAAAGGGGGAGAGAAGTATTTCTGTAGATTTACTCTGAGGAGATGAAGCTGACATTAACTGGGGCAGGAACTGGAATGCCCTGCTCTCGGGTGCTCTCGGGATCAGGTTAAGCATTGAGGTTTTGCTAGCAAAGCACTCCCACTGCACTTCTCCCAGGAGGAGCTAGCCCGCTGTTCCCTGCAGGAAGCGACCAGCTGCTTCTCTCCCCCTTCTTTACCAAGTTCATCTTACTGTGCTTTGCAAGACTGAAAAATAGGCCTGACCAGGTGGTGGCGCAGTGGATAGAGTGTCGGACTGGGACGTGGAAGACCCAGGTTCGAGATCCCGAGCTCGCCAGCTTGAGCGCGGGCCCATCTGACTTGAGCAAAAAGCTCGTCACCTTGGACCCAAGGTCGCTGGCTCCAGCAAAGGGTTGCTCGGTCTGCTGAAGGCCCATGGTCAAGGCACATGTGAGAAAGCAATCAATGAACAACTAAGGCATCACAACGGCAACGAAAAACTGATGATTGATGCTTCTCACCTTTCTCCGTTCCTGTCTGTCTGTCCCTACCTATCCCTCTCTCTGACTCTCTCTCTGTTCCTGTTAAAAAAAAGATTGAAAAATAGTATCCTCTGTACAGTGCCTCCCAGAGTGTGTGGCCTTAGGGGGCAGTAAAAGACCAGGATTTGAAAGCAAGGGCTTCCTGTACGAAGCCACCTCCTGAGTCTACTTTGAGAGCAGAGCAGGTTTAGTTCCCAACACAGGAGACTCGAAGCCACAGAAGAGATGAAGCATTTCGTTGGCACATTACTGGGTCCCCTCTCAGTCACCTCCCTTAGGTATCATCCTTCCTGTCCTTGGACATAGATGTCCCACGTAGATGACACACATGAACCCAAGCCAGTGACAGAACTGGGAAAAGGGGTCCCAACCTAAAAGCCCCGCCCACCAAGTGTGCATATACCATGTGCACACATTTTCCTGTGCACAGGGGAGTGGATATAGCCTTGCTGGTGGGGCTCGTTTTTGCTGCAGTTCTTATAAAGGCACTATAGCAAACTAGTACCGCTTGTGCTCTGAGCAAAGCGCGTGGCCCGGATTCCCCATTTATTTCCCTTTCTGAGCCTCTTCTACTGGCCAGCTGTCCTCCAGGGAGTATCCAACTACCCACATCTTATGACAGCTTCTCACCCTGAACCCAACCCACCGACCCAAAAACGATGAATACCTTATACCAGCTCGCTCCTGCCACGCTGTGTCCCAACTGCTGCGTGACATCAGCAGCTTTGACAGTTAACACTGGGGAACTTTTTTTTTTTTTTCATTTTCTGTTGCATGAGGTTTTAGAACTTTTTCTATATATTTCTGCATCGCTGATTCCAGATCTGAAATCCATATTTTGGTGCATGCTCTAGTTTCTATGCAATTTTAATTTCTTTTTGTTACAGTTAATGGCATGCATTGGTTTTTAAATTGGAGTTAAAGGGCAATGACTCTTGGATTGAACAGAACCACAAGGCAATTAATGTTTTACAAACATCAGTTTTACATAATTGTAGTTGTTTTTAAATGCAAATATTATCTAATGAAAACATCCTCTTATTTTGTTTTAAGATAGAATAATGGCTTCTTTGAGTAGGCATAAATGTAAGAATAGTCCTGACACCTTCTGTTATATATGTGGCTATTACACACTTCAACGTCAAAGGCACAATATTTCATCTTTTGTGACACGTGCATATATTGCCTATTTTCAAGTTCCCCTTGGCAATCAAGACAAGAAGTGGGCTCCTCATATTGTGTGTCATAATTGTGAGGAAATGCTTCGTGACTGGACAAAAGGAAAACACAAAGGAATGCCTTTTGGTATTCCCATGGTTTGGCGTGAACCTAAGAACCACAGCAGTGACTGTTATTTCTGTCTGATCCATACAAAGGGCGTAGGCAAGAAAAATGGCATATGTTCATATATTCTAATATTCTTTCAGCAATATGACCTATCCCACACTCTGAGACACTCCCAGTTCCAGTTTCAATGGTTTTCTTTCTTCGAAGGACGAAGAAAGTGAACATGGTGATCAAGTGTATTTTGATAAGATGCATGAGGAAATGCTTGTAGAATCTGAAGAGTTTTCTTCTGATGCCAAGCAGTTATTAACCCCTCAGCAGATTAGCCAACCCGAATTGAACGACTTAGTAAGAGATTTGGATCTATCAAAGAATGCAGCTGAGTTATTAGCCTCCAGGCTTCAAGGAAAGAATGTACTTCATCGGTCAGCTAAAGTATCCCATTTCAGGAAGCGTGAACAAATTTTTGTGGGCTTTTTTTCCGAAGACAAACACTTTGTTTACTGTCATGATATCAGTAGTCTTCTCAGCCAGTTAGGTGTTACCACTTACAGTCCAACAGAATGGCGACTATTTCTTGACAGCTCTAAATAGACTCTGAATTATGTTCTCCTACACAATGGTAATGTTTATGCAGTGGTTCCAATTGGTTATTCAGTTCATCTGCGAGAAGATTATAATGACATAAAAATTGTCCTCAACTTTCTGAAGTATGAGGAGCATAACTGGATCATTTGTGTGGATCTTAAAATGGTAAATTTCCTGCTAGGACAACAGAGAGGTTTCACGAAGTATCCTTGCTCTCTCTGTTTGTGGGACAGCTGAGCTCGGGAGAAACACTGGACACAGAAGGAGTGGCCGAAACGTGAAGCTCTGGAAGTAAGGATGCAAAATATTGGGAATGAACCTGTAGTTAATTAATACAGGATCATTTTTTCCCCCGTTTCACATCAAACTTGGCTTAATGAAACAGTCTGTTCAGGCTTTGAATAGAGAAAGTTAATGCTTTCAACATATTATTTTCTTTTCCGCCTTGTCTTTCAAAAAGATAAAAGCAGGTGTATTTGATGGACCTCAAATTCAAACCCTCATACGTGATGAAGAATTTGCCAGGAAGATGAATAAGGAGGAAAAAGCAGCATGGTAGTCTTTCGTGGCAGTTACAAAGAACTTCCTTGGTAACAAAAAAGCAGAAAACTATGAACTTCTGGTTCAAAGGATGCTCTTGGCTTTCCCCAATATTGGGTGTAACATGAGCGTTAAGATTCACTTTCTGAACGGTCACCTTGATAAGTTTCCTGAAAATCTTGGAGCTGTTAGTGATGAGCAGACTACTGCTGGAGCATCAAACGAGATTGTCCTCAACAAGTACACAAATGCAAGAGCTACAAATGCAAATTTTTGCCTAAATAGAATTTAAATAAGTTTTGTGCAAATTTTATGATTACAATAAGTGTTTTAATATGTCCTGTTTTGAAATTGTAGACAAATTCTGATGCAATCATATCTTTTGGTATATTAATGTATTTACTGCATTATATAAATTATTATATTTTCACAAAGATGATGTCCAAGAGGACATTCTACTTCATTATGTTAAACTAAATGTTGAAAGTTTTACAATAAGATGAAAACCTAAAATCTTGAATTGCAAAAAAAACTGTAGCTTACAGAGAAAAACTAATGTCAGATTTGAGATCAGCACACTCGAATTAGGTAAGAACAAGTGTTTTTGTGTATGCAATAAAAATTTTGTTCCCCAGTGTAATAGTTGCCATTGAAGCTGAATATAATTCACCATCAAATTCTGCCTGTTTAAATTTGTGTCTCTCAACAATAAATCATGAGCCTGACTAGGTGGCGGTGCAGTGGATAGAGCATCAGCCTGGGACACTGAGGACCCAGGTTCAAAACCCTGAGGTCACTGGCTTGGGTGCGGGCTCATCTGGCTTGAGCATGGGGTCAGCAACTTGAGCATGGGATCATAGACATGACCCATGGTCACCGGCTTGAGCCCAAAGGTTGCTGGCTTGAGCCCAAAGGTCACTTGCTTGAGCCCAAGTTGCTGGCTTGAGCAAGAGGTCACTGGCTAGGCTGGAGACTCCTGGTCAAGGCTCATATGAGAAAGCAATCAATGAATAACTAACATGCCACAACTATGAGTTGATGCTTCTCATCTCTCTCCCTTACTGTCTCTCTCACTAAAAAAAGACAAAAACGAAAATAAAAATCATGACACTGGGGCATTGTAAAGGATCATTGATCAATAAAAATGACATCTGCATGTGTCTGATGTTCATTATTTAACCTTCAAAACACTATAAGCTAGATTCTATTATTTTATAGAGGAAGAAACTGAGGGTCAAAGAAGTGAAGAAATTTTTCCAAGGCCACACAGCTACTTAAGTGGCAAGGATTCTAACCGCTTAATCTGGTAGCCCTTTCTCACCCCTACTGCCTTACTCCTAAGGACACATGGAAGCCCTAGACCAAAGTTATACTGCAGTCTTAAGTTATCACCCTTTCCCAAGATATTTAAATCAGAAACACCAAGGAGACTAAAAGAATGACAGTCTAATGGCTCATTTTTCAGTTGCCCTAAAATAAAGGAGGGATAATACTTTGGGACAGAGCTTTATCTAAGGACCTGAAGGGGGCCACAGGAAGCAGCCCAGAATGGTCCCATGACCTTAAGAGGGGAGCTTTGCAGTTGATCCCATGGGAGAGGGGCAGGGGGCAGGTTCACCATCCAGGATTTAGGAGTATCAGTCAGTGTGCTGAGAAGTCTAGTATATGTGTAACTTTGATCTGTTACGCTTACCAAGCCTCTGAACAAGCTAAATCCAGTTGCCAGGAGGAGACATATGACCAACACGAAATCAAATGGTCTTCTCAGCAGGCCCTTTGCTTGCACTTCTTGAATGACCTAAAGTAAGAGTTTGTTACAAATGAGCAGGCTCAAAGTGCCAAAGAAGAATCTGAGATTTACTGAAATCTAAGTGCAATGGATGATGAGTGAATCCTGAAGGTTCACAGTTCATATCATAAATAGCCAGCCATGTGACTTCAGGACAATTTTCTTCTGTCTGAGTTTCCTCATCTGTGAAATGGGCATATTGACCATGGGATCTCAAAGAGCCCTTCTGGCTCTGAGTCCATACTTTTTCTTCAAATAGCATTTTTGTGATTCTAAATGTAAGACATACTTATTTTTAAAATAAACCATAAATCCACCATGCTACTACTAATAGCTGCTTTATTTTTCACAAATTTAGGACTTAATGTGTAAATGGATTTGTATTCTTTGGACTCTCAACATCTACCTATATTATAGAACTTTCCCACATCAGTAAAATCCTTTGAAAACTTAATATCATGTGGAAGCACCACATTGTAGCTCTTCTCCCACTGTTGGACATTTAAGCATTTTCAGTTACACTTAAGGTGGTGAGCAACTTTGCACATAAACCTTTGACAGCATCTTTCTAATGCTTTTCATAGGGTAGGGCCCTAGCAGTGGGATTATGGGTTAAAGGGTTCAGTTTGGTAAGATTGAGCATGTAGCCAAATTGCTTTGCAGAGCAATTCTGAATTTACGTCCGTTAGCACTGCTCGACAATGACCATTTCTCCCTGGTCATCTCTGTGTTCTAACATTATTAAATATTATTAATATTATTATTAAAGAATAATAGCCTGACCAAGTGGTGGCTCACTGGGTAGAGTGTTGACCTGGGAGGCTGAGTGCGGGCTCACCAGCTTGAGCGTGGAATCGCCAGCTTGAGCGTGCAATCATAGCTACGACCCCCTGTCGCTGGCTTGAGCCCAGAGGTCACTGGCTTGGCTGGAGCCCCCCGGGTCAAGGCACCTATGAGAAAGCAATCAATAACTAAGGTGCCACAACGAAGAATTGATGCTTCTCATCTCTCTCCTTTTCTGTCTCTCCTTTTTCTCTCTCACTAAAATAATCATAATAATAAACAGTTCTGTGTCTTATGATACGAACACAGTTAACACATTGATACGGAGCCTTCAAAGGCAGTAGAATGAGGACAAGGATGTGGTCACTGTTTGCTTTTTCTCTTTAACAACCACCTAGTCCTCAAAAGGATGTAACTGTAACGGGGTACCAGTTGTACGCATACCAGTTGTACGCATACCAGTTCCCATTTACGTAGCAAGAGTGGAAATGTTACATGAAATGTTGGTAAGTTAAAATCTATTCTAATATATTCTATTGTAACTTTTTGTAAAATGAATAATCATGTTCTGATTATCTCTAGTAATGCATATGTTCAGATATCAGTTTTGCTTAAGGACCTGATATCTATAAAAGGAAGAGAGACTTAGAAAGATGTCACTAGCTTAGAAATGAAGACCTTAACCAGATCCTGCCCAGCCAGTCCTGTTTCACCTTGACCACTGGCTATGAATAGAAGGAAACGGTCTGCACAGGTATCCAGAGCTGGTTTCCAAGTGCCTGGAACTCAGTAATCAGACCCCACGGCTGTGTGTGTTATCTGAACATAGTACCTTGCTAGCCTCCCCTTGGGGCACTGAATTCATGGGTTGCTCTGAAAGAGGAACCCACACACTCAAACTCCAGGCCGTTGACAGCCCCAGACAAACCGCACACTCAGCACCCATGCAGAATTTGAGGGGAAGCGCCACGTGACTCCCAGCACAGGAAGCAGACGTATTCACGCCTAGTCTTGGCCACCGGAACTAAGGCATGCACCAACACTGCAGAATCAACAGTCACATGTATCGATGCCCCAAATGCTCCTGTCCACAGACGGGGCTCAGTAGCCAGTGGGTGAGAGTAAATCCTGTGAGTGTGAAAACCGATTACATTCAACGAAATCAAAATCACCTTTGAGGGATAATGGTAATTTTCTGATGGTTGATTGTAGATTCTGAGACCAGCCCAGACAGGAAGGCAAGTGTATGGTATGCTTAAGAAAAAGGCAGGGCAAATGCGTGTTCCGAACTTGCCTATTTAAAAAAGAAGGAAAAAGTCAAAAGTTTACCAAAAACATGTATAAACCTGAGTAACATTTAGGATACTTCCCCATCTCTGGTTATCTAAAGTTTTGCTATGGACCAGACGATGTTTTTAACAACAAAAAACAGGTCAACCCAAAACTGTTATGTGTTTAGTACTATCTATAATATTTTTAAAGTATATTTACTATAATATCCTGATTTCTTGAATTCATAAATAACCTCATTTGCATTAACTTTATAGAGTCTTAATTTTCAAATACATTCACTGAATTCGCATACTGTGTCAAAGTTATATACAGGGTGGGGGAAAAGTAAGCTTACAGTTATCTGTATGGAAAATAATATAATAATTAACAAACAATAACAAGATGAACTGTTTTGTATACTCACAACTGTAAACCTACTTTTGCCCTATCCTGTATGTAAGTTGTAAGAAATATTTACACACTAAATGTAGCCACAAACACAATACTTACCCCATCCAGATCCCTCTAAAAGTCAGGAATCACTGATATTAAATTGCCTAGTTGTTCAATGTACACTTCTGAGAATTTCTCAAAAGCATTTCTTAAAGTGAGATTAAGGAGGAAAAAAGGAATAATTTGGCAAAACAGCTTTTTGGTAAGCTTGGAATTTCTTGGTTCTAGTACAACCAAAATAGCTTCTCTACTTAAAAACAATCCCTATTGTCTCAGAAAAGGAAAGCTCTTTACCTACAATGTTTCCTGGTACAAACACAGTCATGCTCATCATAACAGATCCGACCCAGTAGAGGCCAATGGTTCTATAACTTTCCCTGTAACAAAAAAAAAGAATCTTGGCTTAGTACTTGGCTTAGAATATTATTTGCAAATGATTACTCACAATACTACCTTTATTCTAACTAGTAAAGTACATGAATCAAGCTTCACTGGAGAGTAATAGGTCAAACACAGGGAACCCTGGTGATCAAATTTTGCATCCAGGGGCGATATACTATAGAACCCTCTGTGTCCCTTTGAAGAGGAACTTGGCTTGCTCTTTGACCTGTTAACTACAACGTGCTCGTCACTGTGAAAGACTCCCGTGTGTATGTATGAAACAAAAAAGAAGGCTCAAAAAAGAAAGGAAACTGGATTCATACCTTAAATCATTGTAAGTATGAATAACAGAATGTTAAGTGGGCTTTTCCCTTGTGTCACAGAATTTTGACCAGAGCTCCAACGATGAAGATAAATGACATGCACCCTTAATCTTTAAAAAAAAAAAAAAGATGTGTGTGTGTGTGTGTGTGTATATATATATATATATATACACACACACACACACACACACATCTTTTTTTTTTTAATTATTGACCGGTTTTAGAGAGATGAAGGGAGAGAAACAGGAACATAGATCTGTACATGCCCTGACCAGGGATCGAACTGGCAACCTCTGCCCTTTGGGATGAAGTTTCAACCAACTGAGGTACGTGGCCAGAGCTACCCCTAATCTTTTCTTTTTTTTTTTTTTTGTATTTTTCTGAAGTGAGAAAGTGAGAAGCAGGGAGGCAGAGAGACAGACTCCTGCATGCACCCGACCACCAGGATCCACCCAGCATGCCCACTAGAGGGCGATGCTCTGCCCATCTGGGGCATTGCTCCTTTGCAACCAGAGCCATTCTAGCGCCTGAGGCAGAGGCCATGGAGCCATCCTCAGTGCCCGGGGCCAACTTTGCTCCAATGGATCCTTGGCTATGGGAGGGGAAGAGAGAGATAGAAAAGGGGAAAAGGCGGAGAAGCAGATGGGCACTTCTCCTGTGTGCCTGGCAGGGCATTGAACCCGGGACATCCATTCACAGGATTGACGCTCTACCACTGAGCCAATCGGCCAGGGCTTGTACCCCTAATCTTCTTAATAGATGATGTTGACCAAAAGATCTTTCAACTGATATCCCCATCATCCACCTCCATAAGGGGCTGCCTGCCCTTCCCCACTCCCAAGCCAAGCCCATCAGTCCCTAGAGGTCCATTCACAGGGACTGTCAGCAGGAAGACAGGCAGGAGTCTTCCTCCCTGGTGGGTGTTAATAGAGCCGCAGAAACTGGCCTACTCCTGACTGCATCCAAGCAGAACCCAGGCGTTCTCAGAAACACCTCTAGCCTGGAGCCAAGGGGGGGGCCTGAGAAGATGCCTGGACTTGAGCTGCCGTGGGCTACAGGGACGCCAGCAGGCAGAAGCTGTGGGTGTGCCATCACGGGCAGGGAAGTCCTCGATTCAGTCAAGAGAGTGGTGCTTGCTGGCCAGCTCGGCACAATGCAGGCTTCCTTCCTGTGGCCGGGGTCTCCAGAGAACACACACATGTCCCGCAGCACAGACCTAGTGTATCATAATGCAGGGTACCAACACACAGGAGACAGCAAATGTCACCTCAGACCTTGCCTCTCCCTGTGGCCCACATTCCCAGAGAAACCAGTGCAGTGACTTGAGAAGGTGTAGCCCCAAAGTGTGGGGCTAGGCTACACTGGATTGGGGAAGGAGAGCTTTTAGCTGAAATGAGGTTAAAGGTTTGAATTAGAATGTGCTGGGTGGAAACTCCTGAAAACGGCTGTTCTCGTAAGTGAATGTAATCAGCAGTAACCGGAGAGCTTGGTTGGTTAGAGGATCGTCCCAAAATGTGAAGGTTGTGGCTTTAATCCCTGGTCAGGGCACATGCAGGAACAGATCTCTGTCTCCCTCTCTTGCCTACCTCCACCCCTTCTCACTAAAATCAATAAATAATTTTTGAAAAAAAAGAGAAAGAGAGGGGTCTGCCTGAGCTGTCACTGTGGCACTTTGGTTGGGGGCTAACCCAGCAGGACACGTTTAAAGGCTGTGGAGTCCAGCAAATAAAACCATGTCTAACTCTTCTCCAGCGAGCTCTCCGCATCCGTATGTGCCTGTCCATGCATTTGCGTGTGTGTTTTCCTTACGTGCCCGCTGACTGGTTGCTAAGGTGGCAAAAGCACACACACCAGGCGCAGTGACTTACTCCCATGCTATGGCTGCCACCATCACCAGATACATCAGATAATGAACAGAGCCGTCCCAGTAGCAGACCATGTGCCCATGCGCCGTGTTCAGATACGGTTCACCCTAAGGGAGGCAGTAAAAGGAAGCCCACTTTACATACGACTCAGACACCAACGCAGAACAGGAGACCCGCATGACAAGTAAAATCAAATAGGACGTGTGTGTCACCCTGCTAAAGTGAGATGACTCGTCATCTGATAAAATCACAGAATTGGTGGGAATGTGGAAATATCACTACCCTGGAGCTGCCAAAACCCTCAACCCTTTTCTCCCCCTACCATCGCCTGGGCAAGCTCCTTTCCTTCCAGATGTTGAGGTACCAACGGCACTCAGATGCCCCCCACCCCTCTGCGCTGGGAACGTTCCTCACACTTGCAAAGCCCTGCCAGCTGGGATGTCTGCCAGGATGTTCCTCACCACCTGAAACTCCTCCTGCCTGGTGAGCTCAGCATCACCCCTGCAAACCTGCACCCAGGGCAGCAGGGGACACAGGACACACAGGCGGTGCCTCACCTCCAAAGCTTTTGCCCAAACTGTTCCTTCTCCTTGAAAGGCCCTGCACTTCCCTAGAAAACACGTACTGTCCACTGTCTTTGTCACGTTTGAAAAAGGCTGCAGCAGTGTCACCAACACAATGAGGCCTCCCCCAACTGCTCCTCCCTCTGTAGACTCCGTGCTGAAGGTGGGTCTCCGGTCTGTCACTGCGCTGGCACAATACCATCTCCCTGCCATGTCAGACATGGAGGGAGGAAGGGGCGTAGGACCCCAGAGTCCACTTCAACCAACATCTGCAGAGCTGATTCTTCCTTGGGCTCCCCTCGAGCTGAATAACCGGCCCCTTCCCAAAGCAGAACATATCTCGGACCTTATTCTCCATCACCCCCAACTGGTCCCCAAGTCCTCCATCCAGGCACTCACAGCCTCCTGACTGGGGCCCCACCCAGCTCATGGCACGGATGCTTCCCTTCAAGGCTTTCCTTCCCAGAGACGCCTGTATTGTTCCCTGAATTAAAACCTTCCCTCGCATATAGGATAAAATACAAACTCCCAGAGCATGCATACAAAGCTCCCCATTATTTGAGATGCAGATGAAGACTCTGCTTTCAGCTCTGCTCCTTATTTCCTGTGTGATCTTGAGTTTGTTACTTAACCTCTCTGGGGCTGGATTCATCATACCATACAATCAGAAAATAGGACTAGCTTCTCAGGTGCCAGGGAACTTCATGAAATGCCTCAGCGTTTGTTAATTTATATACATAAGACGTATGTGGGCTTTTGGATGTAGTAATAGTTTTAAAATATTACACAAATCCTCAATTCATGTAAAGTACCTCATTTATGTTAAATACAAGAAGAAAGGCAGTGGGTCAGGTGGGAGATAGTTGTTCAGACTACACATGGAAGAGAATTGTGCTCTATGCCCTAATCCCCACTTTCCAGGTGAATAAACGACCTCTGTCTATGGCAGTGAATGACGTACCGTGTATCATACCTGCTTACACCAAGTGAAAGGATTTCATCTCTGGGCAAAGTGGCTCAGGTGGCTGGCCCATGGGCTTAAAGCTCATAGTCACGAAGCAGTGCCATACCTCTCTCAGGTAGTGTGTCATGAACCCATCAATGATTCCATCCTGCTCCAGTCCTATGATGAGGTTCACCACGCTGGTAAATCCAAACACCGCGAACACTAGGGCGGAGAACAGCGGTTACAGCGCAGTGCGGGAGATGCACGAAGAGCTGGCACTCGCCAGTAATCACGGATTGCTGTCCGTGTTTCCTAGAGGATCCTGTGCATGCTGTCAACAGAAACTAACGGAACATATACCTCCTGTGCGCACAGCAGGACTGCCTGTGCCACGGATCTGATGTCACTGCCCACGTGCTCTCACCAAGGGGAAACCTGCTGTGGGGGTAAAGATGACAAACTCACCCGTGACCTGTAACCAGTAGCCAAAGCATTGAGGCAACCACCAGGTTTAAAATAATGACTCAAAAGAGATACTTCGTCTCAATGATCAGCAAACAGGCCAACTCAGTTTCTGTCTAGTGTGTTTGCCCTACCAGTGGTTTTCACCACCGGTCCACGTCAATACAAAATCAGTTAACCTTGTACCAACAGGAGTCAGTCTGCCAGAAATTTTGTGCCAGTTGCAAAAGAGTTAACCACTCTGATGTTGTTTAAAAATTACAGACCCAATGAGTATAGGCTTCCCTACATTAATTACACTTGAGATCTTAGAGACAGACAGTGGCTGATATTCAAGGGACAGTGGCTTTAAGAAGAAGGGTGAGGGATTTAAAAAAATAGATACAATATGGAACAACTGAATTTTAAAGAAGGAAAGACAGCATCTTAGAGCATCTTATTAAGGTTGTCAGAATATTTTTTAACATAGTTTTTAAGACTTTATTTATTCATTTTAGAGAGAGAAAGTAGGAGACAGAGAAGGAGGAAGAGCAGGAAGCATCAACTCCCATATGTGCCTTGACCGGGCAAGCCCAGGGTTTTGAATCGGCAACCTCAGCATTCCAGGTCGACACTTTATCCACTGCACCACCACAGGTGAGGATGTCAGAATCTTCTAAATGGGTTTAAAACTACCAACAACAAAGGGCTAAGGAAAAATACTTTTTAAACAGCAAATGATCAAGTTTAGCATGTTAGTTTATCAATAAAGCTCTACTTTTCAAGTTGACACAAACTGTGACGGGCACGGACAGTGGAGAAAGCCGATGGAGAGAGAAGGGAAGAGAGTGGAGAAGGCAGTGCATGGCGATACTTCCCCAGAAGCAGTGGAAGGCCCATGCAGCCTGCGCTGTGGACCCTGCCGCCCCAGGGACCCTGGAGGCCTCTGGCCGGGGTCTCACTGACAGTAATTAGCCATCCGAGGTGATCGGCCATCATGTGTCTCCCAGAAAAGAAGCATCAGCACATGATCAGTCAACACTTCTACCAACAGAAGTGTCAGACGCCAGGTCAGAGAGGACAAGGACAGCCTTTGCCCTCCGGTGCGCAGGAGTCTGGCCTGGGGCCTGTTCCTGACACTGCAATGTGTTCAAGGCTCTGACAGGGACAAGGACAGAGGGTGGAGACTGTAGGAGCGAGGGTGCTCAAAACCTCAGGAGTCAGGAGAGATGTGACTGCAACCGAGTGGTTTGTATACGCAAATCGGGAGAAATTAGTTACAATTCTGTTCCCACCTTTACCAAGATCCACTGTGAGCGGAGAATATAAGCCTGATGCATATCACTGGTGATGGGCTCAGCCACAGAACCGGCCTGGGTCAGTGGAACATGTGTGAAAGTGACAGGTCAGCTCCAAGCCAAGGCCTTAAGAAAAGTCGCTCTTTGTCCACAAGCCTCAGCCAGGCTGTATATTTGTGGTGTCAAGGTGCACCCTGGGGAGCTGCGATTCCAGGAACAGGGAGACACGCGGGACAGCCCTGAGTCTACCCACAGCCTGAAGCAGAGCAGCCCCAATTGGTCTGCAGACACATATGCATGGAAAGTAAACAATTATAGCCAAGCAAAGGAAACCACCTAAATGTTGTCAACAGAGGAATGGACTGTGTGCGTGTGTGTGTCTGTTTATATTATATACAGGAATAGGCAAAAGTAGATTTATAGTTGTAATACAAATAAATAACACAATAATAAATAATACAAAAAAAGTCTGTTTTGCATACTCGCAACTATAAACCCATTTTTGCCCACCTCTGTATATAAAACAAAATAGCTTATTGCCATAAAAAATGAAGGAAACCCTGCCATTTGCAACAACATGGCTGGGATCCTAGCAGAACGATTCTGGCAGAAGGACACCCTCCACTCCTGCCCTCCTGTCCCCATGTCCCCAGCACACTCTGACCTCAGACCTGGACTCAGTACCAGATCCTTCCTGGCTTCCAGCTGAGGGGGTGGGGCCCACAGTCTGAATGAAGTGTTTGCTTGGAGAGGGCCCTGTCCTCCTGAAATACTCCTTATTTCCTGCCACTTTACCCCTGTCGACTTCCTGCCACTTTATTCACAGACACAGAGAAGGGAAGGGGGCTGCCTTGCTGAGCTATTCAGCGGACCCAACAGTTCCCCACCACCGCCACTGGGCCGGACGTACCAAAGAACAGCGGATCCCGCAGTGGTTTTCTTTTGACAAGGATCCGAGCCAATAGGGCAACCAGGAGCAGGATGAGGGCAGCAACCCCAACAATTGTCCAGAAGCTGCAAGGGCCGGAACAGGGAGGTTATCATTTATCAACATCAACACATTGGTGCCGGGAATTTCCTGGCTGTTGAATACAGTCTCTCCCAGCTCTGCCCCAGTCTGCAGCCCAAGCACTGTGGATGGAGTTAATGGTATTTATTGTAGCATTCAGCCCCTCTGGGCAGCCCCCTGTGACTTTTGGGGACCAGAGCCACTGGGTCCTCACTCTCTTCTCAGCCTGCCCCTCCATACGTATGATGTGTCTGCGCCTCCAAACCTGTTCCCCACTGGCTGACCGGACTTCCGCAGTGCCAGGAGGAAACAGCCTGAGCTCCAGAAAACACGCTGAAGTCACAGTTACAAACACCTTCCAGGGGGATGAGGGAGGAGAGCCACAGGCCATGTGTATAATGAAAGGGGTCAGAGGACGAGGCCTGTCCAAGGAGGGGAAGAATCTGGGCCGGATCTGAGGCCAGAATGAAGCCAGCCACCCACCCCCAGGGCCAGCAGGTCAGCATCCAGGCCCACACCCAGAAAGCCAAGGGGTGGCAAGGCTGG
The DNA here is from genome assembly GCA_037038555.1 of Rhynchonycteris naso. Classification (NCBI taxonomy): domain Eukaryota; kingdom Metazoa; phylum Chordata; class Mammalia; order Chiroptera; family Emballonuridae; genus Rhynchonycteris; species Rhynchonycteris naso. The sequence continues at coordinate 226,405,570 of CM072999.1, forward strand.
GCACGGCCCCTGGACCTGCACCTAGGAAGAGGTAGGGCATCGAGCAGACTAGAGGCCCCTCCACAGTGGGCCGGAGGGGCCGTGATGCTTGGTGGACTCAGCAGTCAAGCGACCTGATTCTAGGAGCTGCTCTGCCACTGCTGACCTATGTGACCGTAGGACCGCCATGGCATTTATTTTAAATTTATTAATTAATTTAAAAATACATAGAGGAGAAAATATATTCTGCATCCCTATGTGCCCAGCATTGTGGATTAATAGGAGAGGTCCCTGTCTATATAGGGGGACCTATCTCAATGGACTCTGAGCTCTCTCTTCCTGGGGGTCACCTCTGGTCCCACAGAGGCACTCTTTCTCTCCCATCTCCAGGACCAACAGGGCCTCCCGCTGTGAAGAAAGCACAAGCTGCCCCACTCTGAGGGCCCCCACACCAGAGCCTCCTCAACGGCCCTTGAGAGCAGCAGAAAGTGCCACTTCTCAGCTGAGTCCTTTCCATACCACACCAATGTGAGGCTTTTGAATAACCTTCACAATATGGGCCTGGGACTTCTAGGAAGTACCCTCCTCGGTTGCAGGCTCCACAGCCCACCAACATCTACTGATAACTAAGGGACAAACTCATGCTGAAGATCACTCCACGTGCCACAGCTGGGATGTGTGCCAGGTACCAGTCAGAAATCTGTCCCCAGTGTCACAGAGGGAAGTGACCCATCCAATCTGCAAGTAGATGGACCCCAAGGAGATTGGCCACATGAGCAGGAAAGCTGTCTCCCCAGCACACAAAGGACAGGGAGGTGGGCTCTGGGTATCAGATGTACCCTAGACTTGCAGAATCAGAATGCTTCAAGGGTTTGGGGCATGAGAATACACAAACTTTTTCAAGATACCTGGGAAACTGTGATGCTGGAAGTCTGCGTGGGGACCTCTGTTAAGGTGTAAATAGTTGACGGATGGATGAGGGAGGAAGTGAGGAAGGAGATATGGATAGACAAATGATGAATAGATAAATGGATGATGGGTGGATGGATGATAGATGGTAAGTAATAGATGATGGAGAATGGGTGGAGGATGAATGGCTAAATAGTAGACAGTCACATGAATCGATGGATGATAGTAGATGGTGGATGGTGGGTAAATGGATGGATGGATGGATGGATGGATGGATGGATGGAAGGAAGGAAGGAAGGGAGACACAATGTTATGATGAGTATGACTGTGGAGTCCAGGTAGGAGACTGAAACAGGAAGTTTCTAGTGGTACACATCAGCAGATGCTTCAGGCTCCTCCATAGCAATAAGCCAGGGGAGGCAAGGATGGAAGAGGAAGCTGGTGTGGGCTGGGAACGTGGTGCTGAGCTGAAGCAGCCCACGAAGAGGCCAATGGTCAGGTGTGCTATGTAAGCTGACTGGCATATTAATCCCAGCCTGATGTAGGCAGTGGCCAGAAGGCAACCCCTACCCCTGCTCCTACTGAGGACCTCCACTGACAGCGGCATCATTACACCGTGGAGAGCAGTGGAAACTGCTTCATGACGTCCTCTCCTGCTCTCCCTTTTAGAGGAGAGCAAAGACAGGAGAGAGCTGGGGCAGCAGGCCACCTGTGTCTCCTGGTGACAACCATGTGCAGGACCTGACCAGGACATGGAGAAATGGGTCCAGCAAGGACATGGAGCATGGCGAAGGGTTATGACAAACCCAACGGTAGAGTTGTTGGTTTTGGAATGGGGGTTGATGAGCAGAGGTTACTGATGCCCTTCTGAGAACAGACATCAACTGAGAGGGGTTGGGTATGGGTGAGTATGAGTGTGTGTGTGTGTGTGTGTGTGTGTGAGAGAGAGAGAGAGAGAGAGAGAAAGACAGAGAGAGACAGAGATCCCAACCCTTTCCTGACTCCTCAACCTAATCTGCTTTTTCTGTTTTTCAGGCTTTGGTAAAAGGTCTGATGGAAAGGAACTAGCTTCAACTAGTTCCAACTGAGTGCTAGGCAGGACAACAAGAAGGTGAGCTATGGCTGAGAAGGAAAGTTCTGACCAAAGAAATTAACAGTCGTGGGAGAAGTGCAATTGGTGAGGGTGGGGGCTCAGAGGAGGGAGAGATCACATCTGCTTGGAGGAGGGTCTGGAAAAGGAAGAGGTGGTATTTTACTCTGGGCCATAAAGTCCAGGTGTGGCTCCAACAGCCAGGGACATGGAGGAGAGAAGGCAGGATGGCTCAGGAGTGTCCAAGGGGCACAGAACAGTCTGATGTGGCTGAAGCACTAGCATGAGGTGCTGGGCACAGGGCAGCTGTGCCCTGGTCTGGTTCAGAGAGCCAGTGCTGGGGGAACTGGAAGGAGGGAACATATAGTAGCCCAGCCATAGGGCTTATGGAGAAGGGGACAGTGGGAAGGAGGGAGTGGAGAAAGAAGAGAGAGGGATCCAAGATCACTGGGATTCTAACCTGCAGGAGAATGGGAAGAATGGATGGAACAATTAATCAAAACTGCAGGGATCAGCAGTGTGCTCAGCAATACACACACTTGGTAAACGCCCAATACTCCCAGTGGCTGAGGTGAAAAGCTCAGGGTCATCCTCAGACCCTATCCTTCCCATGCAGTCCGTCAGTAAGCTGTGCTGCTCTCCCTCCAAAACATCCCCATCACCAGCCACATCCCAGTCCCTGCACTGCTCCCTGTTCCCTATCTGGAAGGCTCTGTCCCCAGATGTTCTTGTGACCACATCCTGCAGCTCAAGGGGCACCTCTTCCAAGAAGTCTTTCATTCCCAGTCACTCTCTTAGGTTTGTCCCATTCCATTTGTTGATGTCTGTCTCAACACACGCCTCCCCAGTCCTTTCTGGCTTGTTCACAGCTATATCCCCAACACTTAGGACAGCGGCAAGTATACAGTAGGTACTCAACAACTATGAATTGCCCAAAATGCCCACTTAGAAGTGCAGGGTCTCCCATGCACTATATTCACAGATGTGTGACATTCACTGCCCAGTTGCATCTTCCAGGAGAGGTGCCCCAAGACTGGGGTCAGGCCAAGGGCTGTCATTGCCCATGCTGAGGGATCGCTCAGGATGGATGGGTGCCATCTGGATAAGGGAGGCAGCAAGTGGTGCCCCAGCAGCGAGAGAGGAGGAAGTCACTGCCCTGTGGGCAGACACATCTCCTCAGCCTGAAGGTCTGGAGGGGGTTTGCAGCCTACGGTCTGATGCAATTTCCTTAGCATCAACTGCTGTGGGTAACATAACAGGTTACTTCCTTCTCCCGCAGATAGCAGGGAACATCAGCAGGCACGAAGCCTGGCACCTTTCCAACTGCCCGGACAGGCCTGCAGCTGCTGGTTCAGGGTTACTTAGCCAGGGATCCCTCACTGGGGACTGAGGGGCAGGGCTCTGAACCAAGCCCATGTGCCCCACCTTCAGCCCCACCCATCTCCTTAGCAGGACGGCACAGCTCTGCCTCCCTCTCCGCTCCCCATCCCACCCAGTCCCTGTGGATCCTGACACTAGGACGCAAGCACAGGCCATTGGACAGACCAGAAAACTGAGGCCAGGTCACACAATCAATGCCCAAGCCAGGCCTACAACCCATCTCTCTGCCCCCGGTTCAGGGCTATTTCTGCTAGTCATTCTGAACAGTTTCTAAAATTAATAAGAAATGATAAGTATGTATGTGCCCATACATGGAAACATTCCTGTCAACGCGAACCGAGCAAGGCACGACGAGCACAGCGAACACGCTCCGCAAAGAGCTGAGGTGTGAGCTCCTCAAGGGCAGGGGCATTGCCTTACTGACCTCTGCGCCCCCCGGTGCCTGGCTCAGTGCTGGCACCGAGCGGGACCCAGCACCTGGCCCAGAATTGCGCCTGAGCGGGGACCCCTGCCGGTGCGACCCTCGGGCGCCTCTCCTACCCTCTCTTGCCCTCTCCTGCCCTCCGCCCCTCCTGCCGGCCACAGAGTCCCGGAGGCCAGCGACCCACGATCCTGCGGTGGCGGCTCAGCCCCATCTGAAAAGTTCCCCGGGCTCCTGTTGCCCCTTGGCGACACCCACCACTCCTGTACCCCCCGTGCGCCCACTCACTGGTGCTGGGCCGCCAGGTGGTTGAAGACATAGGTAACCGGGATGGCCGAGAGGGACAGAACAAAGACCCCGGTGGCCGCAGAGGCACTCATCGCCGCCGACGCGCCGCTTGCCCTTCACCGCATCCCGCGCGGGCGCCCCGCCCCTGCTTCCGGCAGCGCCGGTGCCCCTCGGCTGAGCGCTCTGAGCGCCCTGCGGCCCGCCCCGCGCGCCCCCCGCGGGGTCACAGCGTCCCCTCCGCCTGCGCGCAGCCACCGGGTGTGCAGGGCCGCTGTGCAGACCCGGGGTCTCCCTCACGGTCCCCCAGCCCAGGGGCGCCAGAGCTCAGACGGCCGCGCGGGGCGCGCGGAGGGACGGTGACAGCCCCCTGCTGGGGGACAGGTGCCCCAGCGGCACGCCAGCTCTGCGGGAACGTGGCAGCACAGCCCAGAGCTTGTAGTGGGCGACCTGGGGAGGATCCCGGTTGAGGTGCTAGCCGAGCCAGAGGAGGGTGAGTCCAGACCTGGGGAAGGGGTGGGATGTCTGAGCGGGAAAGGTCTGTGAGAGCATCCACGTGGGGAATCCTTGCCCAGGGTCGGAAGGGGACAGATGACTCGAAACCTAGGAACCTGTCAATGGAGTAGCCATCAGCGGACACCAAGCACAACACCCTTTGTGGAGTCCGAATCCCTTTTTAAACCTTGGGTGCTCACTCACAAGCTGTTTAACGTCTCTGTGTCTTTTCCAGCCGCTATTAAATGGGGATGACCCACGTCAGTGTGATTGTGGAGTCACTGAGGTAGTGTGCACAAAGTGCTTACCCTGTACCACTCACTATACTACTGTCACCTGCAATTCCCATTTATTGGATTGAAACTGACACTCAGAGGAATGCCAGGTAACCTTTGCACCAGGCCCTGCAGGGAACAGGACCCGAAGACAAGGGTCCTCAGAATATTTCCAGACAGATGCCTACTGGTTGTAGAGATAACGAATAGGAATGCCAACCAAGTGTTCCCCTGGCTGCACCACCATATTGGGGAGGAGGTCTAGAAAGTCCCCTGGGACAGCCTAGATTGGTCCACTGGCTGGGAAAGGGAAGGGAAATGAGTTTCAGCTATGAACAAACAGCTCACACAACGGAGAGAGATACACATGTACTTCGTGTCCTTTAAACTGCCAGTGAGCTGAAGAGACTGAGACAGTGGTTCTTAACCTTTTTTGAGGTACCGAACCCACCAGTTTCATATGCGCATTCACCGAACCCTTCTTTAGTGATAAATAAAATATGACTTTTTTCCAAATTCAAGACATAGGTATATGTATTTTTACTGGTGCACAAAATGAGCCGTGCATGAACATCACCTTGCTCAAAGAACAAAACCAACAAAGTGCATGAACTCACAACAAATTACGGTATTACTTTATTCTGGCCTCCTCAGCAGAGGCTTCTCCGAACCCCTGAGACCGACTCATTGAACCCTAGGGTTCGATAGAACCCAGGTTAAGAACCACTGGTTTAAAGAGAGGAGATATCGGAGGTGGGAAGACCAGTTAGGAGGCTACAACAATTGTCCCAGCAAGAGATATTGAGGACCTGAACCAAAGTGATGGCGATGAGAGGGAAGAGGAGAGGGCAGATGTGAAAGGTCTGGGAAAGCTGGGAGGAGGTGGCTGAAGGCGAGTTTGGTTTTGAGCCTGTTGGGTTTCCAGTACCCACAGCGCTCCCAGTGGGAACTGTCCCATAGGCAATTGGGAGTGCTGGTCTGTGGCACCACGACAGGCATGGGCTGAAGATACAGATTTTGGGATCATCAGCCTACAGACATGGTTTAAAGTCAAATAGATTAATTCAGTGTTTCAGGAAGAGGGTAAAATCAAAGAGAATGGGGACGGGATGCTATCTGAGAGGGGTTAGTCAGCATTGCCACCAGAGCAGCCCATGGGCATGTGACCTTAATGGTAGAAGCATCCAACATTCCAACCCTGAAAGCTTCTCCCTCAGTGTCTGCAAGGGACCCAAGGGCCACAGCAAAGCTTTGGTGTACTGTGATATACACGTCGGAGGTTATATGATTTTTGTTAACAGTTTCTCTTAATGCTAAAAATATGAGTGGTCAGAATACTTTGTAGTTGGGAAGACTGCTCAACCTCCCAGGTTTCTGGGGGAGGTCACAAACCCAGTGACTCATCCCATTCTGCAACACTAGATTATAAAGTCATTCGACCAACATTGTCTCCTTTGGTCCTCAAGTAGCTCACTGAAGAACATAGAGCCATGTGTGGGTGAAGACCTGGGCTCAAAGAGGGAAGACAACTTGCCCCAGGTGAAATAACTAAAGAGAGAAGGTAAATTTGAATTCAGATTCTCTGATTATACGTCACTATACCTCTAATGCCACAGCCAACCATCAGCAAAGCACTGCATTGGACACCTTAGAATTGGTAGATGGTGCCCTGGTTGGTTTGCAGTGGTCAGCAAACTGTGGCTCGCAAGCCACATGCAGCTCTTTGGCCCCTTGAGTGCGGCTCTTTGGCCAGCCAATCGTTTGAAAAAGGATTGGATATGATTTAAAATAGAAGACACTCAGACAGTAAAGTGGTTGTTTGATTTTTGTTTTTTTCAAGAGCATCAATCTTTCAAGCCATGAAGGCTAATATTATAGCTGTGAAATTTGACTCCAAGATTTCTGGAAGCAAAAATAGGAACATGGAGGTCCACACACTGCACATTCCCTGAAGAGAAAGACACAGTTCTTTGTCATGTCAATTAAAAAATAATCAACTTATTGGGAATTAAATAGAAGGGCCCATCGCCATGCCTGTTTCTGCCATGGAGAGGAAGTGAAAGCAGAACTTCAGGGAACTTGTCATGAGAAAGTAGGAACTAAGAATGAAAGCCGGCCCTGGCCGGTTGGCCCAGCAGTAGAGCGTTGGCCCAGTGTGTGGAAGTCCCTGGTTCAATTCCCAGCCAGGGCACACAAGAGAGGAGCCCATCTGCTTCTCCACCCTTCCCCCTCTCCTTTCTCTCTGTCTCTCTCTGCCCCTTCCATACCCCAGGTTCCATTGGAGCGAAGTTGGCCCAGGCACTGAGAATGGCTCCATGGCCTCCGCCACAGGCGCTAGAATGGCTCCAATTGCAGCGGAGCAACACCCCAGAGGGGCCAAGCATTGCCCCCTGGTGGGCATGCCAGGTAGATCCCGGTCAGGCGAATGCAGGAGTCTGTCTGTCTGTGTCCCCCCATCCCTCTAAGCCTCCCCCATTTTCACTTCAGAAAAATTAAAAAAAAATAAAATAAGAGCCGCCTGACCAGATGGTAGCACAGTGGATAGAGTGTCGGACTAGGATGTGGAAGACCCAGGTTTGAGACCCGGAGGTCGCCAGCTTGAGCACGGGCCCATCTGGCTTGAGCAAAGCTCACCAGCTTGGACCCAAGGTCACTGGCTCCAGCAAGGGGTTGCTCGGTCTGCTGAAGGCCTGTGGTCAAGGCACATGTGAGAAAGCCATCAATGAACAACTATGGTGTTGCAATGGCAACGAAAAACTAATGATTGATGCTTCTCATCTCTCTCTGTTCCTTCCTGTCTGTCTGTCCCTATCTATCTATCTCTCTGACTCTCTCTCTGTTCCTGTAAAAAAAAAAAAAAGAAAAGAAAGCCACCAGGCAGAGTAGGAACACACAGCAACGTTCTTCTCCACCACCATTACCACCCCCCACCTCATCCCTTCCCATAGCTTTCTCTATTCTTCTCTCTCTCCTTCTCTCTCTCTCTCTCTCTCTCTCTTGAGTGAGTGAGAGGAGGGGAAACAGAGAGACAGACTCCCATATACACCCTGACTGGGATCCACCCTGCAACCCCAATCTGGGGCTGATGCTCAAATCAATTGAGCTCTCCTCAGTCCCCAGGGCTGATGCTCAAATCAATTGAGCTCTCCTCAGTCCCCAGGGCTGATGCTCAAACCAATAGAGCCACTGGCTGTGGGAGGGAAAGAGCGAGAGAAGGGAAAGAGGGAGGGGAAGAGAAGCAGACAGAGTGGGAGAGAAGCAGATGGTCTTGTGTGACCTGACCCGTAATAGAACTCAGGACGTCCATACACTGGGCTGATGCTCTATCCACTGAGTCAACCAGCCAGGGCCTTTCTCTTCCTCTCTTCACACGCTCATGTCCTGCTCTTTAATCCTTCTGACAAAAGTTGTGTTTGTGTTCTTATCAAAGGCTGCACACTCTAGATGAATGTGCAAGGGGCAATCAAACTGATTGATCTATATAGGGGTAGAACAAATGACTTGAGAATGACCAGGGCAAGGATGGTGAGCCTTGGTGGGTAGATCACTAAGATCCTGCCCAGAGAAGGGATCATAAACTGACCAGTGTTCTCAAAGAAACACTAAGGGACCATAAACACTATGTTACATTAAACACTAGATTTCTCTTTTGTAACCATGAGCGCCCTGACTAGGGCTGCAGTTATCAACATGGATATTTTTGGGTGGTGATGGCTGCATGCCCAGCACTTAACACAGTGCCAAGAATAGAGCAATTAACTGAAGAGAAAAAAAAGAGAGAGGAAGCAAGGAAGGCAGGGTAAAAAGAAAGGAGGGAAGTAGAAAGAGGGAGAAGGAGGAAGTCTGCAAGAAAGTGATAAGAAAATGATGGGAGAGATGAAGTTAGTATGCAAAACATTTGCCAAGCTGTCTTGTGCAGTTGCTAGATGACGTCTGTCCATTGTCCTGGGTTTCCTAGCAACCAAAACATGAAGGGAAACACAATCAGTGATCACGTTCACAGTGCCCATAAGATAAAAACAGATCAAATGCTCAGAACTCTCCCATGGATCCTCTCAAAGGGAACATGATGTCATATAGTATGTCCTCAGCAATGTTTCCTGCAATAAATATAGAGCCTGATTCTGAACAGTTGTCTCAGTACAACCTCAATGCAAGGGACTGGCATAGTTCCCAGAGCCCCTCAGCGCACTCACAAAGTCAAAAGAATTTCACACAAATGATCTTCACAATGAATTTCTGCAGCTTTAGCTTGGTTCAGAGATAAATGTTACAATATCTGGGGGCAGAGGTGGAAAATACCCTTCTGGTGAGGACACCATCACTTCCAGTCCAAGCCCTGGATGGACATCACCAGTGATCACTGAACTATCTCCCATAGAGATTGGACATCACCTCAGAGACCTTCCCCATGGAACACACCAATAGGCTTCTTCTCACGTGCCAGCTTGAACCTATCTGCCCGCTCTGATCAAAGCATATTGATGAATATCCTTCAGTCAATGCTCGATGAATATCATTTTATATAATAATGTTTTAATACAAATGAGGCAAGAGGAAGTTTGAAATTATAGTGGCCGACAGGTATTTTATGTTGATAAGGACAGAATATTTATGGTGTGGCAGGCAAACAAATGGAGGGTAAGTTGCATGAAAAGCCTGAGCACTGGGACAAGGGCTATATTCAAACCCAAGGTTGCTGCAGTTCAGCCTACCCCTGATGTTAATCAGAAAAACCTCTTATGTTAGAGTTTGGGTTAGACTGAGCTGATTGGAGGGGAGACTGAGGGGCTTCCTTGACACTTCCCCTCTCTAGATGCTGTTCATCCTTTGATTCAAAGGTTAACACAAGAATAGTTAGCATAGGGCCTGACCAGGCGGTGGCGCAGTGGATAGAGCGTCAGACTGGGATGCGGAAGACCCAGGTTCGAGACCCCGAGCTCGCCAGCTTGAGCGCGGGTCCATCTGGTTTGAGCAAGGCTCACCAGCTTGAGCCCAAAGTCTCTGGCTTGAGCAAGGGGTTATTCGGTCTGCTGTGGGCCCCTGGTCAAGGCACATATGAGAAAGCAATCAATGAACAGCTAAGTTGCCACAATGAAGAATTGATGCTTCTCATCTCTTTCCCTTCCTGTCTGTCTATTCCTATCTGTCCCTCTCTCTCTGTCTCTGTCACAATAAATAAATAAATAAATAATAAATAAATAAATAAATAAATAAAATGTGTAATGTAAACAAAGGTTTATGAGAGCTTTCACATTAGAGCAGTGGTTCTTAACCTTTTTTGAGGTACCGAACCCACCAGTTTCATATGCGCATTCACCGAAACCTTCTTTAGTGATAAATAAAATATGACTTTTTTTCCAAATTCAAGACATAGGAATATGTTTTTTTACTGGTGCACAAAATGAGCTGTGCATGAACATCACCTTGCTCAAAGAACAAAACCAACAAAGTGCATGAACTCACAACAAATTACGGTGTTACTTTATTCTGGCTTTTGCGGCAGAGGATTCTCCAAACCCCTGAGACCGATTCATCAAACCCCTAGGGTTCGATAGAACCCAGGTTAAGAACCACTGCATTAGAGTCTGTTCTCTCATGATACTCTTTTTTTGTGACCCCAGCTACCATGTATGCTGTTAAGAGGCTTAACCAGCCATGTAGAGAGGCCAACACAGAAAAGAACCAAGGCCCCTGGCTGACAGTCTGAGCTGAGATCCCAGACAAGAACCAGCATCAACTTGGCAGAAAGTTAGTTGACCTCCCAGCCATTCCAACATCAATACCTCAAAAAGCAAAAGAACAACTGGTCAACCCACAGTATCATGAAAAATGATACATTTTTGAGGCTTTAAAGAGTTAGGTGGCTTTTTATGCAGGAGGGGACAACAGAAAAATAGAAAGCAGTGACAGAAAAAGGGCAAAGGAAATTTGAACCTGAAACCAACATTTTTTCCAAGGAAGACAGGAGCAGGGTTTTTTAAATTTGTTTGTTTGTTTTGTTTTTGTTTTCCAGGTAGCAGCAATTTCTTAAGGAGTTGAAGGAGGTTTTAGGGAAGATGTGGTCAGCTCAGTTTGGTGTATTTGTGGGACTGCAGGGAGTTCCTAGTAGACATGCGGATCTCCAAAACAAGTATTGCGCTAAGAAGGATGATCAGGGCTGAGAGAGATTTGCAGATTACCCGCATTTGCTGAAATTGTGAAATAAAGGAGATCATGCAGAGAATGGGCTGGGGGCAGGGGAAAAGGAAGCCAAGAATGGGACCCTGAGGGATACCAGAGCTGAAAGGTGAGGACAGACGAGGACATGCCATGCAAAACACTGAAAAGGAAAGGACAGAGAAGGGTGAAAACTGACAAAACTGCGTCACAAAACCCAAGCAAAGAGAGCGTCAAAGAGTGAGCAGTCAACCATCACAGCCAATGCGGTCAAATAAAATGACAGGAAGAGGCAGTTAGGAGATCACTAGCCAGCAGCCTTCAAGTTGTCAGTGGAGTGATGGCCAAAGCCATACTATTGTTGCTTGAGGGGTGGCAGGAGATAAAGAAGAGGAGTGAAGATACTGTGACAGGAAGAAAGAGGAAAGAGGGACACTTGCCAGCTGACACAGGGTCAAGAATATTTTTTCTTTTTAAAAAAATTTTTATTGATTTTTAGAGAGAGAAATGAGGATGAGGGAGGAGTGAGAAGCATCAACTCATAGTAGTTGCTTCTTTTGCTTCTTGTATGTGCCATGACTCGGCAAGCCCAGGGTCTCAAACTGGCGGTCTCAGCATTCCAGGTCGATACTCTCTATCCACTGTGCCACCACAAGTCAGGCAAGGATTTTTTTTTTCAATTAGGTGAAATAGTTATATACTTGTGAGTACCAAGAAAGGTACCAGTGGAAATGGAGAGGTTGAAATCATCAGAAAAATAGAGAGAGAGGGTCCAATAAAACAATAAGGGCATGAACTGAAGAGCAGAAGTGGAAAACTTAAACTTGAAAAGGAGGGGATTTTCTGAGGTGGGAGAGGAGCAAACCAACCGACTTATAACTGGGTTGGTGTAGTTTCTGTTTCTGGGAAATGATTAGAGATGGACAAAATGAAATAAAATGTGTTCATGTAGTCAGCCTGGTCTATATTTACTACTCTGTCACCAGAGAGGCAGCATATTCTAGTGATGGGACTCTGAAACCCAACCTGCTGCTTTGAATTTCATTTCTGGCCATGACATGCTTTTTCATGGAAGGTCATATTTATATCACAGCAACTGTGCATGGATGGCCTCCATGGCTTATTTCAAAGATTCAGGACATGTGGGACAGATAATTCCACTCTTTAATGTCCCTGGAAACTTAGTAAGATTGTGATGAACATGGCAACAGCCTTGATAATGTGTTGTAAACTAGACTATATATAGTTCTTTATCTTATGTCTGATTGCATCAAAATAGTAAGTGAAATGGCCAAATAAAAGTACAATTAGACAGTTAAAATAGATTAAAAAAGAAAAATTACAACTGTGACAAAAAGCTGGAAACTATGGCCCTGGCTGGAGGTTCGGTGGATAGGGCATCAGCCCAGTGTGTGGATGTCCCAGGTTCAATTCCTGGTCAGGGTGTACAGGAGAAGCAACCATCTACTCCTTTCAAACTTCTTTCTCTTTTTCCCCTGCCACAGCCATTGGCTTCATTGGTTTGATCGTGGCCCTGGGCACTGAGGATAGATCCATTGAAGCACATCAGTCTCAGGTGCTAAAAATAATTTGATACTTGAGCATCGGTCCCAGACGGGGTTGCCAGGTATATCCCAGTCAGGTCGCATGTGGGAGTCTGCCTCACTATCTTCCCCTCCTCTCACCTAAAAAAAAAAAAAAGAAAGAAAGAAAAGAAAAGAAAATTGTTATTTAGCCTCCATAGTAATTACAGAAATGTAAATTTGAAAAATGAGGTGCCACCTATGAAATAATCCAAAGTCAAATTATTATTAAGTCTATGCAAGGTAGACATTAGAAAAATTGTCATGCGGAATGGCCAGGGAATATGTAAATTGATTCAGTTCTTTGAATAACTGAGCACATTTTTTGAGCATTTACTCCAGATTAATGACTGTTATAATGTTCATTTACCCAATCTTCATTTAACCCTTTGAAGTAGATAAGTAGATTAAGTCACTATTATTATCCCCATTTTCCAAATAAGGAAACTAGGGCACAGCACAGTTAAGAAAATTGCCCAAGGTCATGAAAAGAGTAAATGGCCAAGCTGTGATTTAAAACCAGATAGACTGATTACAAAATCCTACTCTTAACTAATACTGTTACCAGCAGTTTTCCAACTTCTTTAGATGAGTGGTGACCCTTTCTCTGTTTGTTACTTAATTTCTGGAGCCCTTCCTCTAGGAAAGGATTCTCAGAAACTCTTGACCTTACCAAGGGTGGAGGATGTTAGTTTTTAGGGCTTAGGTCAATCACATCTTTCTGAAGAGTGTTAATGCTCTATTGGAAACAGGTCAAATTTGGGAATTAAAAAACACCCTCTGCGCTCAGAGATCTTAGAGATAAGACTGTTGTGTGTTAGTGTAATCACAGGGGAGTTTGGTGACAGGCTTGAACTGGTTTAAGATTTGCAAGAAGGGAAATCTTCGTTCTTCCTGACTTTCACTTCATTTCTGCCCAACCTCCCGTCGCGGGCATATTTGCAGCCATTTGAGGAGAGGGTATTTTCACATGCTTATCGTCTCTGCCGGACACGTGAGTCGCTTTCTGCCTTTAGCTTCTTGACCTTAACTTCTATTTATACCTACAATACTCATCCTTTCAAACAGAGGGTAACCCAATAGCAGCTACATTTCCATGCACTGCTGAAATAAAAAATCCTAAGGACAAAATAATTGCCTTCTATCTATTTTAAATGTCTTCTCTTCCTTTGGCATTAAAACAGTTTTCAAAGTAGTGCTCTTCCTCTGTCTTTCTCCTAACTGCCTCTTCTTACTTACTTACTTTATTATTTTTTTTGCGAATAGGTCTGTTTCTTATAAGTCCTCACATTTGTTCTAATCATAAACTAGCATACATGGTGACATATACGACTTTCCTAGGCTGAATTCCAAAAAGCAACAAGCAAAGAAAAGAGGGCCCCAAAAGTGAGCTGAATTTAGTCTGAAGTACTGCAGATTGCTGCGGCTGCTGCATTGTTTTTAATCCCCCAGGTTTTATTTCTAGCTGTACAGGTCATCATGGGTTTCCCCCTCCATACTGATTTCTTTGGGTCAAGTAATATGTTCTAGCCATCTTTGTAATCCCACCCCTAGTGCCTTGCACATAGTATGGGTGAGTGTTCAACTCAATTCAATTGCCTTTAGTAAAATGAGAGGTGCTACCTAAGAGCATTTCAGAAGTCAAAGAAATAAACTACATTTTATGGTAGAGACATGCTAGTGTCCTTGCTACCACTCACCAGTTAGCTATTTCAAAATTTGTATACAGCCAAATCTCACAGTGTTTTTACTTTAAAAGCCCAACCATCTCCTTTCTTACCCTCAAATAAGAAAAGTAATATAAAGTGGGAAGCATCACTCACTATCCCGTTACCTTGTAATATACCAAACTAACAACAGTGGTTCTAAACTTTTAGCCTTTTATATATTTAATACAGATATTTGAAACAAAATGGGTATTCTGAGCTCATAGGACAAAATGGTAAGCTACACATCTTGTTCTCTGTATCCTGCTCTTTCACTTAGCGTTACTGATAACTGCCTTGTATCAATAAGCATTCTTCAAAAGGTGTTTATTTATGCATCCTGTAATTGATTGGCTGATAGTTTCCTTTCTGTGAGCTGTCTTGGGTTTTGCTATCAGAATTAAGCCAACTGCATGATATAAATTTGGAAGTTCATCATCAAAGCTCTCAATAATTTACTTAGCATGTATTCTTTGAACACTTGAAGGCAGTCCACTCCCAAACTGCTTGGCATGGAAAGATTTCCACAATATATTAAGAAAAAAAAAATAAAGAGAAGTTTCAGGAAAATTTGTGTACTATATACTATTTTTATTTTTTAATTGTATTTAGGAGTATATTTGTTTATATGGATAGATAGATAATATTCTTTTTTAATTAAATGTTATATTTGTTGTTTTAGAGAGAAGAAAGAGAAAAGCAGGGGGAGGAGTGAACAGCATCAACTCATAGTTGCTTCTCGCATGTGCCTTGACTGGGCAAGGTCAGGGCTTTGGGCCGCCGACCTCAGTGTTTCAGGTCGATGCTTTATCCAGTGCGCCACCACAGGCCAGGCATAATGTCCTTAAATACACAGGGAAAGTTTAAAAGTATTCATACCAAACATAGCCTGATCTGTGGTGGCACAGTGGATAAAGCGTCGACCTGGGAACACTGAGGTCGCCAGTTCAAAACCCTGCACTGGTCTGGTCAAGGCACATATGGGAGTTGATGCTTCCAGCTCCTCCCCCCTTTCTCTCTCTCTCTCTCTCTCTCTCTCTCTCTTTCTCTCTCTCTCTGTGTCTCCTCTCTAAAATGAATAAAATAAAAATAAAATAAAAGTATTCATACCAAACATAATTGTGGTGACTCCTGAGGAGTGCTTGTAACAAGAAAGAAGGGCGAGAATTGTCAGTCTACATTCTACATTTTTCTCTATATATTCTTCTCCAAGTTTTTCACATTTCATCTACTTCTCTGTTGAAGTGTAACTTGCATATAGTAAAGGACACAAGTCTCAATAAGAAAGCTAAAAACGTTGCACCTGTTAAACACCTATAGCTGATTGCATTTTCTAAAGATAACTTAACAATGTCTCCAATCTCATGGGGCTCTCTCACACTATGATTTGCCATGCCCCATCAAGAGCAGACAGAATCTATACCCCTTCCTTTTGAGTCTGGTAGGCCTTTGTGACCACCTCAACAAAAGTTAGTGTGGAGGAAATATGCTGTGTGACTGTCAAGGCAAGGTCATGAAAGGAGCTAAAGCCTCCTCTTGGTCCTGTGTCTCTCAGGCCACTTGCCCTTGGAGCCACCATACTGTGAGGAACCCTGTTATAGGGAGAGACTCATGTGGAAAGAAACCAAGGTCCTGGGCCCTCAACTGCAATTGAGCTACCAGCCAACAGCCAGCGCCAACCTGCCAACCACATGAGTGAGCCTTCTTGGAAATGGGTTTGGTAGCTGTCAATCAAGCCACCCCCGCAGGGCTCTAGGTGAAACAGACATGAACCTTCCCTTCTAAGCCCTGCCCAGGCTACAGATGCAGGAGAAAACAGACCACTGTTTGTTTGTTTTTCACGAGAGAGACAGAGACAAAGTCAGAGAGAAGGACAAATAGGGACAGAAAGACAGGGAACATCAATTCTTCGTTGTGACACCTTAGTTGTTAATTAATTGCTTTTCATATGTACCTTGACCCAGGGGGCTCCAGTAGACCAAGTGACCCCCATGCTCAAGCCAGCGACCATGGGGTCATAGCCATGATCCCAAGCTCAAGCCAGCAACTCCATGCTGAAGCTGGTGAGCCCGCACTCAAGCCCACTGGGGTTTTGAACCTGGGTCCCTATGTCCCAGGACGACACTCTATCCACTGTGCCACTGCCTGGTCAGGCTTGGTTTCTTTTTTCTTTTTTTAATTGATTTGGGAGAGAGACAGGAAGGAGAGAGGAAAAGAGGGGGGTGAAGGGAGTGAAGCATAAACTTATTGTCCCACTTAGTTTTAAATCTTTTTTCTTTTGAGAGAGAGAGAGAGAGAGACAGGAAGGGAGATGAGAAGCATTGACTTGTAGTTGTGTCACTTTAGTTGTTAATTGCTTCTCATATGTACCTTGATGGGGAGGGGGGTCTCCAACCAAATTAGTGACCCCTTGCTCAAGCCAGCAACCTTGGGCTTCGAGCCAGTGACCATGGGATTATATCAATGATCCCACACTTAAGCCGGTGACACCATGCTCAAACTGGTGAGCCTGCACTCAACCCAGAGAACTTGGGGTTTCCAACCTGGGACCTCAGCATCCCAGGTTGATGCTCTAACCACTGTGGCACCACTCATGAGGCTAAAATCACTGCTTTAAGCCACTAAGTTTGGGGCTGGTTTGTTACTAAGTGATAAATAACCAGAACTACACCCACTAGTTCTAGATATAGAACATTTCTGTTAGCCTAGAGCCGTGATGGCGAACCTATGACACATGTGTCAGCACTGACACGCGTAGCCATTTTTGATGACACTGCGGCCACATACCAGAGAAGTATGGGGCCTCATGCTGAGAAGGACGTTTCATACTTGGCTCCTGCACGGCCAGGTGCAGTAGCTGAGGATAAAACATTTGCTGTAGTGTAGACACTCTGTGCCGGAGGTCTGGAGGCCAAAACAACAGAACTCTGGCACAGAGCGTCTAGTTCTGGGACTTCTGGTTAGGCCGTTTTTCTCGAAGTGACACACCACCCGAGTTATGCTCGTTTTTTTGGCGAATTTTGACACACCAAGCTCAAAAGATTGCCCATCACTGGCCTAGAAGGTTCCCTTAAGTACCCTCCCAGTCATCAACCCTCCCAAAATGTAACTGCTATTCTGACCTCTATCACCATGTATTCATATTTGTTTTTATTGTGGGGTTTCATATAAATGGAGTCATGATGTATTCTTTGTATCTGGCTTCTTTTGCTCAACAAATTCATGAAATTAGCTCCTATTGTTGCAGTATTAGGTTTTGTTCTTTTTCATCCATTGTCTGAATACAACACCAATTATCCATTCTCCTACTGACAATCATTTGGCCACTTGTTATGGATAAAACTGCTATGCACATGCATGTACTTTTTTTTGGTGTGGGTATAAGTACTCATTTCTGTTGGGTGTGTACCTAGGAGCGGGTCATAGGATATGGGTATATTTCCCTTTAGCACTATGGTGTTTTTAAAACATGTTCATAAATTTTTTGATACTACTCCATTAAGAGGTGGGGTCTATATCCCCCAACCCCTTGAATCTGGGCTGGTCTTAGTGGCTTATTTGTAACCAATAGAATTCAATGGACAGGACCTTGCATGACTTCCAAGGCTACGTACAAAAAATGTTATGCAGCTCCCCCTGGTTTTCTTGGGACAATTGCTCTAGGAAATTTCCAGCCAGTGTTTTCTTAAATACAGTTCTTCCTCACTGTCTAGTACTACATTACACATATCCTACCTAGTCTTTTTAGTTTTGTCTCCTGATTAACAGACATATATTCTTTCCTGTTTTATTTTTTTCTCTCTGTGTTTCAATTTGGACATCTTCTACTGACTTGTCTTCTAGTTATACTGTGATGTGTTCCTAGGAATTTTTCCATTTCATCTAGGTTATCCTATATTTTGGCATACAATTGTTCATAGTACTCTCTTATAACCCTTTTACTTCTGTTGTATAGGAGGTAGCATCCACACTTTCTCTTCTGATTTCTTTTATTTCTTAGTCTATCTAGTTAAAGGTTTGTCAATTTTGTTGATCTTTAGAAAAAATTATCTTTGGATTTCATTAATTTCCTGTATTGTTTTTCTGTTCCTTATTTTGTTCATCTGTGGTCTAATATTTTTTACTTCCTTCTGCTAGCTTTCAGCTCAGTTTGTTCTTTTTTTCTAGTTAAGTTGTAAAATTGATTTGAGATCCATCATGTATTTTATTTATTTTTATTTTGAGAGACAGACAGACGGGGGAGGGGGGAGGAGAGGAATGAGAAGTATCAACTGGTAGTTGTAGTACTTTGAGTTGTTCATTGATTGCTTCTCTACGTGCCTTGACCAGGCCAAGCCAGTGACCTTGGACTCAAGCCAGTGACCCCTTTGGGTTTCGAACCAGGGCCATTGTGTCCCAGGTTGACGCTCTATCAACTGCGCCACCACCAATCAGGTAAGACCCATCATGTTTTCCAACATGAGCTTCTATAACTGTAAATTTCTTTAGCATAACTTGCACTGAGTCCCATAAGGTCTGGTCTGTTGTGTGTTTGTTTGTATATAGTATTTTCTAATTTCCCTTGTGGTTTCTTCTTTGATCTATTGGTTACTTAAAAGTGTTATCCAGTTTGGATTTCCCAGTTTTCCTTTATTTATTTATTTTTTTACAGGGACAGAGAGAGGGATAGATAGGGACTGACAGACAGGATCGGAAAGAGATGAGAAGCATCAATCATCAGTTTTTTGTTGCAATATCTTAGTCGTTCATCGATTGCTTTCTCATATGTGCCTTGACCATGGGTTTTAAGAAGACGGAGTAACCCCTTGCTCGAGTCAGTGACCTTGGGTCCAAGCGGATGAGCTTTTATTTTTGCTCAAGCTAGATGAGCCCGTGCTCAAGCTGGCAACCTCAGGGTCTTGAACCTGGGTCCTCTGCATCGCAGTCCAACGCTCTATCCACTGTGCCACTGCCCGGTCAGGCTTTTTTTTTTTTTAATTGATTTCTAACTTCACCCCTTGTACTCAGAGAAGATATCATAGTTTGCATATTTTATCTTTTAAAACCTCTTGACTCTTCCATTTGTGCCCTAACATGTCCCCGTAGAGTAAGATGACCAGACATCCAGCTTTTGGTGGGACAGTCCCAATTTTTAACAATTTGTCCTGTGTCCTGCGGCATTTAAAAAAAGGCCCGATTTTTGGAAAGAATGCACGAAATGCTAGGGAACAGTGGGAGAATGGGAAGGGAATATACGCTTTTCGTCGGGGAGACCCCGCCTCAACCTAGAAGCGCTCGCACTACCCCAAGAGCTGGTTGCCCCTTGTGGGGACCCGAAACAAAGAACTTACAGCGGGACGTACCTGCTGGGGCAGCGGCTGTCAAGACCGATAACTACTCATAGGCCCGTGTCCTGGACACCAGTGTGCGGCTCCGGGCTCTACGAGGCGCAAGCCGATAGGTCTCTAGTGGGCAGCGGGGCTGGACGTGGGAAGCACGGCTGTGGCAAGGACAGTCTAGGCAGGGAGTGTGTGCGACTGCTTGGGTGCAAGCACACTGGCGGTGCTGCCCTGCCTGCTCCCACCCGCTCGTGTAGCTCCGGTATTGGTTTCGGGACCATGTAACCCGATCCCTCTGACTCACTCAAAATTTTCCCATATAGTAATATTTCCAAAAATGATCTTTTTAATGAGATATCATTATTAAAAAAATTGATAAGGAAAAGGTGAAATCTTGGGCATCAGCAAAAATCACAATACAGAACAAACGGTTAGAAATATTTCATCATTTGGAAACAAACCATGTTCCATACAATAATGCACTAAAAATTGTGGAATACGTGCTGTCTTTACCAGGATCTAATGCTGCGACTGAACACGATTTTTCTATGCTAAATAAAGTGTGGGCATCAGAAAAATCACAATTAAGTGTTGAGACTTTGAAAGCCATTTTATGTGTGAAATAGAATTTAACAAATTCTTGTGAAAAATTTCATGACCTTTTAAACAATGACAGAAATCTACTAAAAAATATTCATTCAAATGAGAAATATGCCAAAGAATAAAATAATACTATACATAATTTTTAATGTATTATATTTGTAAATTGTACTTATATTGAAATTAAAAAATATATATTACAATACTATTTTTGCACTCTGAATTTTTTTTTTCTCCATATAGGCCAAATTTTTAATTAAGACCCCCCCCCAATGGTGTCCCACTTTACCAATTTTAAAATTTGGTCACCTTACCGTAGAGACATTCTCTACCCTGGAGAATGTCCCCACGGTCCTGCTGATGTTGCTGCAGAGGGTGCTGTGTGTCTGTTAGATATCGGTGGCTAGGCCAGTCAAGTGGCCTGCACTTATTTTTGTTTGGATACATTTAGGGTTTCTCTGAGATTTAAAATATGGTTAGTTTTTGGTAATGTCTTATAACACATTAAACAAAAGGAAGAGTCCATGAGTCCACACGGACAGTCAAAAACAGAACAAAAGAGCAAGAAAGAGGAAAAAGGAAGGCGCTAGGTTACAGATCAGCTGGTTGATGTGGGGGTGTGCTGTGAGGCCCGTGCCTCCCCTCCCATTGGCTCACTCGGCCTTGCCCTCCGACCCCTCGCTTCCAGGTGAGAAACTCCTTGAGGGACAGCCCAGGGACCTGTCCCAGGTAGACGGGGTACGCTGGAGCTGGCGAGGAGGGTACTCAAGGGAAGGAAGAACCGAGAGCTGCTGGAACCCCACATGGGCGGCAGCACCCAGGGTTGGGCCTGGCCGCGCGCGCTCCCGCGTCCGGCTGGCGGGGACGCGCGGCAGCTCGCGGCGGGCGGGGGCGGGGCGCTCGGTTTCCGGAAGCGCCTTTCCCGGAAGGCTCGGGGGCGGGGCAGGGGGGCGGTTCGGCGATGGCTGCAGGGCGCCGGGCTCGCTCTCTGTAGCCCGAGCAGCCGCGCTGCAGGAGGATGGCCTCGCTCGGGCCAGCCGATGGGGGCGAGCAGGACCCGGGGGCGGAGGCGGAGGCGGGCGCCGCGGGGCCGCCACCTCCGCCGTCCTCTTTAGGGCCCCTGCTCCCCCTGCAGCGGGAGCCGCTCTACAACTGGCAGGCGACCAAGGCGTCGCTGAAGGAGCGCTTCGCCTTCCTCTTCAACTCCGAGCTGCTGAGCGATGTGCGCTTCGTGCTCGGCAAGGGCCGCGCCGCCGTCGCCGCCGCCGGGGGCCCGCAGCGGATCCCCGCGCACCGCTTCGTGCTGGCGGCCGGCAGCGCCGTCTTCGACGCCATGTTCAACGGCGGCATGGCCACCACGTCTGCGGAGATCGAGCTGCCCGACGTGGAGCCCGCCGCCTTCCTGGCATTGCTGAGGTGAGCGGCCCTGGGCTGTGACCTTGGCCGGCGTCGCCCGCCCGCTCGTCCTCCTCGGCGACGCTCGAGGAGGGCGACGTCAGATCCGTCGGCGGGGTCGGGGCCCCTGGTGGCCGCGTCCAGCTCGCCGGCCCAGCCGTTGAAAGGCTCCCACCTCACGTTACAACAGCGGGCTGTCCCGGTGACCCGTTTGCCAAGTTCTGTGTTTTGGTTGTGGGGAGGGGACTGGTTGAAAGCCTTGTCGGACCGTGACTGCATGGCCATTTTGTCTTCAGAAACTCAGGCCCTTTTTCATTAGCGTTAAGGGTTCGCCGTCGGGCCCCAGGTTCGTGAATGCCAGAATAAATGTGTCTTCACCTACCTTGCCTGTTCGCAGACGAGGTCACGTGGACTTGAAAACGACTCCTGCCATCAGTGTTAGTTTTGCATTTTGATTGCTTGAGGTTAGTAATTTTTATTGAATGGGAGACACTAGTATGGCATTATTATCTTTTATTGACAGTAGTCCATTTTGGGATGTGGAGGGAATGTTCTACAATTTTACAAAGGGGAATGAGGTCCAGAAACGGCAAGTAACTTCCCGGAGGTAGCAGAGCCAACTCACGTCCAATACCATTTGAGTCTCATTATACTGAGCTGGTTTTAGGTGCCTGAGTCGAGTGTGTTGTCGTGAAAGTAGCAGGGTCCAAAAACAGGGAGCCCAGTAGAACAGATGGATAGTCCACAGCTCAGTCAGGAAGATCAACAGGAAATTGAATACGAACTTCACATAAATGGGAAAGAAAAAATACGACTAATTAATAAAGACTGTTTTACCTCACTAGTAATTAAAGAAGTGAAAATTAGAAGTGAAGTACTTTTTAAACCCCCACATTTTAATTTTGTTATTTTAAAAAGTTTTATTTAATTTTTCAATTACAGTTGACATTTAATATTATATTAGTTTCAGGTGTAGGTGGCGGACTGGTTAGATAACAATTACATAATTTACAAAGTGACCCCTGGATAAGTCTGGTACCCCACCTGACACTAAATATAGTTATTGCATGTTATGGTTGTATTTCCCTATGCTTTACTTTACATCCTATGACTATTTTGTAACTACCAATTTGTACTTCTTAATCCCTTCAACCTTTTTTACCCAGCTTCCCAATAAACCTTCAAATTCTTAAACTACAACATTGGAGGAGCCCTCTGGACAAAGGCAATGGTAAAAGTTTGGCTCTGTAGATTTTTTTCCCCAGATAGGAAGTATTCAAGTGCTGAAAAAAGTGTTCTGTATGAAAATATTACAGCAGGGTTGTTTATAGTAGTGAGCTGTCAACTGGAGGAAATGGTTAGATAATAATAGATCCATTTGATGAAACTAGTACAGCTCATAAGTATACTTATGAAGACTAGGTAATAACATTAATGTGGAAAGGATGTATAATAGTGTTTGAAATTCTGCACTGATTTAAACTGAGAAGAAAAGTAGCAAGCATACGTAGAGGTAGGGCTAGAAGGACACATCAAAGTGCTAACCAAAGTTGTGTTAGTGCTAACCAAAGTTGTGTTGGAGTGGTACGATGTGATATTACCTTCCTTTTTTTCTTTTTTGTGTTTTTGTAATTTAGTTCAGTTACATTTATAACAGAGGAAAACTCAAAAGCTAGGATCTAGTTCATTTTGGTTTTTGAAGTTGAGAAGGAGTTTAGATTTTCTGAACTAGAAGTATTATTTTTTTAACTTTATATATTAATCTTAGAGAGGAAGGAGGGGTGGAGATAGACAGACACACACACAGAAAGACAGAAACATAGATTTGTTTCTATATGTTCTGTCTGTGTCCTGATGGGGAATTGAACCAGTAACCTCTGCACTTCAGGATGAAGCTCTAACCAACTAAGCCATCTGGCCAGGGCTGGATGAGAAGTATTTTTTTTTTTTTACATTATCAAGTAAGAGGCAGGGAGGCAGAGACAGACTCCTTCATGCTCCGGGACTGGGATATACCTGTCAAGCCCCCTACCAGGTTATGCTCTGCCCATCTGGGGCTGTGACTCCATTTCTTGGCAACTGAGCAACTGATCGGTTTTAGCACCTGAGGTAAGGCCATTCAGCCATCTTAAGTGCCTGGGGCCAACTTGCTCATTTGAGCCATGGCTGTAGGAGAGGATGAGAGAGAGAGAGAGAGAGGGGGGAGGTGGAGAAACAGATGGTCGCTTCTGTGTGCCCTGACCAGATATCAAACCCTGCACTTCCACACTCTGGCCAATGCTCTACCGCTGGGCCAACTGGCCAGGGCCTAGAAGTATTTTTTTTTTAATATTTTTTTAATTTTTATTTTATTCATTTTAGAGAGGAGACAGAGTGAGAGAGAGAGAGAGAAAGAGAGAGAAAGGGGGGAGGAGCTGGAAGCATCAACTCCCATATGTGCCTTGACCAGACCAGTGCAGGGTTTTGAACTGGCGACCTCAGTGTTCCCAGGTCGACGCTTTATCCACTGCGCCACCACAGGTCAGGCTAGAAGTATTTTTAAAAGATGTGTTGTTGGTCCAGCTGCACTGTAATCGCCTAGAGTGCCTGTTAAATTTGTAGATACCTTCCTTCTTTCTTAAAATATGTTTGGAGGTGGGCCCTTGAGAGCATTGCTAATACTCGCCCTAAGTACCGATATACAAATATTGTTGGGTAGCTTCTTCCTTTAAAAAATTACTGAGATTGCTAAGATAAGAATGTAGAGGGGGCCCATCTTGCTGGGGGAGAAAAGCGTCCTGTATCCTATCAGGACTCCTGGTCTTTCGGGCGTGACACAAATTGAGTGAGGGAAGGAGGAGGAAAAATCTCCTGGATCCCTGCAGGATTAATTTATTAAAAAAGGAAATAATAGAAAAATACTCAACATTCAAAAGTCTTCTGAGGAAAATGAAGGAAAACCACAGAACAAGCCAAAGACTGACAGAGACCACCCTTCAGAGGATGTACCACAGGGAGTAGAAGAAGGAAATCCTCAACCTTCCGAAGAAGGTGTGAGCCAGGTTTCCTTACTTTAGAAGTGGGCTGACTCAACCTGTCCAAGGATTTAAAGAGGACACTCACGTTAGGCATTTGGACCCTGAAGAAATGCTGAGAGGAGTAGGTGAGTTGGAAAGGCTTAGGGAAGAAATCAGAAGAGTAAGAAACAAGTTTGTGATGATGCATTGGAAGCAAAGACATTTATGCAGACGTCCTTATCCTGTGTGCTTTAGGCCTTGAATTCTATTTCTTTTTAATCTGATAGTAAATTCTGGCCCCTGCTTTCTTTCTGTTAGCATTTTCTGACATATCTTTTATCTTCGTTTTACTTTTCATCATCCGGTGGAATTTTGTTTTAGGCAGTTTCCTTATTACCAGCATCTTACTAGATTTGTATTTGTATTTTGATCCATTCTCCAGGCCTATTTTTCAATTGGGAAGTTTCACAAATTAAACATATTCATGAAAATATGTTAATTCCATATTTTAAATAACATATAACAAGTTACAAAGCAGTATATGTAGTATCAGCTCACAAATGTAGGATAAAAACCCAAACTGTATGTGCATGTGTGTGTATACATACATCAGAAACTTAACTGTGCATATTTCTATGTGATGTGAGTTTCCCTTTTGTTTAATATGTTTATTTTTTTAAAACAGGGACAGAGAGAGAGTCAGAGGGATAGATAGGGACAGACACACATGAACAGAGAGAGGTGAGAAGCATCAATCGTTAGTTTTTCGTTGCCGTTGTGACACCGTAGTTGTTCATTGATTGCTTTCTCACATGTGCCTTGACCGCGGGCCTTCAGCAGACTGAGCCACCCCTTGCTGGAGCCAGCGACCTTGGGTCCAAGCTGACGAGCTTATTTTGCTCAAGCCAGATGGGTCCGCGCTCAAGCTGGCGATCTCGGGGTCTCGAACCTGGGTCTTCCGCATTCCAGTCCGACGCTCTATCCACTGCGCCACCGCCTGGTCAGGCTTAATATGTATTTTTTAATGAACACATATGTGTCACAGAATTAAAGAAATTTTTAATAAGAGAATGAAGTAATTTGCAGCCATCTTATAAGGGCAGTGGGGGCATCTAAACTCTTGATGAAATAACTATTAAAATGTAAACCTCAAATTACTTCTGGATCTCCTAGCCAGAGGAATAAAATTGGCAATTATTATAGGAAAAAAAAAATGTAGAGAGGGGCCTGACCAGGTGGTTGCTCAGTGAATAGAGCCTCGGACTGGGATGCAGAGGACCCAGGTTCAAAACCCTGATATTGCCAGCTTGAGCATGGGCTCACTGGCTTGAGCACAGGGTCGCTGGTTTGAGTGTGGGACCATAGACATGACCCCATGGTCACTGGCTTAAAGCCCAAAGTTGCTGGCTTGAGCCCAAGGCTTCTGGCTTGAGCAATGGATCGCTCTGCTGTAGCCTCTCAGTCAAGGCACATATGTAAAAGCAATCAATGAGCAACTAAGGAGCTGCAACGAAGAATTGATGCTTCTCATCTCTCTCCTTTCCTTCCTGCCTGTCTGTCCCTATCTGTCCCTCTCTCTGTCTCTGTCACAAAAAAATATTACCGAGACTGCTAAGATAAATATGTAGAGGGGGCCTGCCCAGGCAGTGGCGCAGTGAATAGAACGTTGGACTGAGACACAGAGGACCCAGGTTTGAAATCCCGAGGTCGCTGGCTTGAGCATGGGCTCTTCCGGCTTGAGTGCAGGGTCACTGGCTTGAAGCCCAAGGTTGCTGGCTTGAGCCCAGGGTCACTGGCTTGAGCAAGGGGTCACTTGCTCTGCTGTAGCCCCCTGGTCAAGGCACATAGGAGAAAGCAAGCAATGAACAGCTAAGGAGCTGCAATGAAGAACTGATGCTTCTCATCTCTCTCCCTTCCTGTCTCTCTGTCTCTATTTGTCCCTCTCTCTGTCTCTCACTCTGTGTGTGTCCATGTCTCTCACACACACAAAAGAATGTAGAGAGGAAAATGTTTATTTCATATTTTCAATGAAGCTTTTAGTCAGTCTATCCTTTCCTATCCATAGAAAATATGTGAATTAATTTTAGAGTCCTAGTAACATTTCTATTTTCAGTGTAGTCATGGTACCTGTCCTCCTCCAGGTTTGGTCGTTGTTCTATTCCGAAAGTGATGTGTGGACTGGTTTATTAACTTAGGTCTTGGCTGGCTCTGAAAACTGATGCTGTACTTACCTATGAGAGGAGCATGTTTCATAGTTAGCTCTTCCTGAGGTGGGGATGCAGGTTAGCTTGGGCATACTTTTATTATGTCTACAGCTTGAATTAGTTAACATTAAAAACTTTTGAACTTGAGTTTGATTTTTGAACTTGAGTTTGAAGCACTTTAAGAAACTGCTCATTTTGCTCTGCCTGACCTTTAAGTCATATTCCTCACTTGTTTGCTTGGGAAATACTGTGTGCCTCCCCTGTGGCAGTCACTATTTTAGATGTTGGATCAAAAACACAAAAGTCCCTGCCCTGGCCAGGTAGCTTGGTTGGTTGGAGCATTGTTCCAATTGGCAGAGGTTGCCAATTCGATTCCTGGTCAGGGCACGTACAAGAAACGGATTGATATTTCTGTCTCTTCCTTCCTCTCTCTCTCTAAAATCAATAAATAAAATTTAATAAAAAAAGAAAGAAAAGAAAAAATCCCTACCCTCATGGAGCTTGTAAGCACCTAAAGAGAAACAAAGACAAATACCAAGTACTGATAAGTTAGTGTTTTGAAGAAAAAATGACCAAGCTATGTGGGAAGGAGCTTTCCAAGCAGGAAAAGAAAGTTCAAGGCCCTAAATTTCTCTTGTTGGAGGAGCTGCAAGAGTAAAACAGTGTGATTTGAGCAGAGTGAATAAAAGAGAAAGTGGTGGAAGATGAGGTCAAAAAGATTAAAAAGAAAAAAGGCTGGACAGGACTATGCAGGACCACAGAGCCTATGGAAGGACTTTAAGTTTCATCTGGTGTGTGTGGGGAAGCTTTGAGAGGGAGTGATTCTGATTCACATTTTTAGAAATTCATTCTGGCAGTTGTTTGGAGATGAAATTAGACTGTGGAGGCTATGAAATGGTCAGCAGGAAGTTGAATTAAGAGGCTTAGCTTGGGCAGTAGTACAGGCAAGAAATGATGGTGGACTGTACCAGGGTGGTAGAGAGGGATGTGATGAGATGTGGTCAAATTCTGCATCTATTTTGAAGGTAGAACCAAGAAGCTTTCTAAGACATCCAAGGAAGGATATGAGATAGAAATATGAACCTGGAGTTTAGGGAAGAGCTTCTTCCTGAACATAAATTTGAAAGTTAAGAGTGAATGGTGCCTGACCTGTGGTGGCGCAGTGGATCAAGCGTCAACCTGGAATGCTGAGGTTGCCCATTCGAATCCCTGGGCTTGCCCTGTTGAGGAGCTTACAGGAAGCAATAACTATGAGTTGATGTTTCCCGCTTCTCCCCTCCACCCTTTCTCTTTCTCTCTCCACTCTCTAAAAAATATCAATAAATAAAAATTAAAAAAAAAAGGAGAGTGAATGGTATTGAACAAATGAGATGACCTAGGGAGGGGGAACGTAGATTGTGAAGAGAAGAAAGGCACGGGGGAGCCCTAGATCTCCAGGCTGTAGAGATGTAGCAGGGGAGGAAACATAACAGGAGACTGAGGAGCAGCTGTCAGCAGAACTAGAAGGGAAAGCAAGGAGTGTGATATTCCAAGTTCAATCAAGTGTTCCAGTAAAGAAGTTGGCAACTATGTTAAATGCTGCTGAGAGTTGGGTGAAATGAAGACATTGCCTTGACTTGATTGTTGGTTTTGACAAAATGGAGGCTATAGAGAACCCTGGTCAGAGTGGTGGCAGCAAACTGAGCAGAGTGGGTTGGGGGAGAAAATAGGAAGTGAGAAACTGTTGACATTTAGATACATAATCCTTGCAAAGAGTTTTTTTTGCAAAGGGGGACAGAAGGATGCAGTGGTGGCTAGGAAGAGACGTGGAAAAACTGTTCCTCAGGGTCTTGTCTTTAGCTGTCCTCCTCCTTTCTTCAGCGGCATCACATACTCCCCCTGCAATATGGCTAGACTTCTACTCAGCTCTAGAACCTAGTGTCTAACTGGACATTCACATATGTCTGGTGCTCATGCAGATGAACATGTCAATAATAAAAATACATGACATTTAGTGAGTGCTTGCTCTGTGCCACTTACTCTTCCTAAGCACCTCATACGATCTCACTGAGATTTTAGAACAATATTTGAGATAGGCACACTTTTATTTTCTTCTTTTCCAAGTGAGAGGAGGGAAGATAGACTCTTGCATGCACCCAGACTGGGATCCCTGCAAGCCCCCTACCAGGTGATGCCCTGGCCATCTGGGGCCATGCTCGCAACATGAGCCATTTTTAGTACCTGTGGCAAAAACTCCACAAAGTCATCTTTAGCACGGAGGGCCTTTGAGCTCAAACCATGGCTGCAGGGAAGGGGTGGGGAGGATGGGAGGGTTGGAGAAGCAGGTGGTTGCTTATCCTGTGTGCCCTGATGGGGAATCGAACTTGGGACATCTACACGCCAGGCTGATGCTCTACCACTGAGCAAACTGGCCAGGGCCAGGCACACTTACTGCACCCTATATTAGTCAGCTTTTGCCTCAGTGACTCTATAAAGCACCTCAAAACTCAGGGGCTTAAAAAAATCATATAGTCTTGCTCAGTGGGTCACTTGGGGATTTACTCAAGTGGGGTTGGCTCCAGGCTATAGTTTGGTTCCAGTTTGATCCACCTGTTTCTCATTCTTTTTGGACCAATCAGTATGGTTCTACCCTCTTCTCTTAATTTTTTTCAGCATTGCTTCTTTTTTTTTTTCTTAATCTTTTTCACTTTATTTATTTTTTTGTGGCAGAGACAGAGAGTCAGAGAGAGGGACAGATAAGGACAGACAGACAGGGAGGGAGAGAGATGAGAAACAAATTCTTTGTTGCGGCTCCTTAGTTGTTCATTGATTGCTTTCTCATATGTGTCTTGACCAGGGGGCTATAGCAGAGCGAGTGACCTCTTGCTTGAGCCAGCTACCTTGGGCTCAAGCTGGTGAGCCTTGCTCAAACCAGATGAGTCTGTGCTCAAGCTGGCGACCTTGGGGTCTCGAACCTGGTTCCTCCACATCCTAGTCTGATGTTGTATCCACTGTATCCACTGCGCCACCACCTGGTCAGGCTCAGCATTGCTTCTAACACTGCTTTTAGACTTGGCTCTCTCTATTCTTCATGCTGTTAACAAAGTTATCTCTCTAGTATCCAGATATTATCATATGGTTCCCCTGAATCTTTCAGTAACTTATTTTTGCCTTTAGGATGCAGCTTAAACACTTAGGCAGGTACACAGTCCTTATGATTTGATTTGTTTCTTCCCCTTTCTCTCCATCTACTCAGTGCCCCCCAGCTCTAAGTATGGGAGGCATACTTAGATTAACGCCTATCTTCTAGGGCCTCCTTGCCTTTGTATTTCCCAGTTTCTGTCTGGAAGCGTGCCACACTTAAATTACTACACTTCAAATACACTTCAGGCTTTACCTTTCCTGTGAAAATTACTTAATTCCACCTGCAGGCAGAATAGTACACTGCCTCATCTGATCTCTCATGACTAGTTTTGGATCTGTTGCTGTAGGGCAAACCAATCCCAACATTTAGCAGCTTAAACTTGTTTTGTTTTGTCTCAGATGTGTGGATTGACCGAGGTCAGCTAGATGCCTCTCCTTCAGGTCTCCCATGCAACACTGTCAGACAGCCATTGGGGCTGGAGCCCTCTGGAAGTCTGACTCAGATTGGCTGAGCTTTTCCCCCTCTCTGCATGGTTTTTGCCACTGATCTTTCCAGCTGGGTAGCTTGACTTTTGACTTTATTTTTTTTAATTTTTATTTTATTTTATTTTTTACGGGGACAGAAAGAGGGATAGATAGGGACAGACAGAAAGGAATGGAGAGAGATGAGAAGCATCAATCATCAGCCCCTCGTTGCCATTGCGACACCGTAGTTGTTCATTGATTGCCCTCTCACACGTGCCTTGACTGCGGGCCTTCAGCAGACTGAGCAACCCCTGGCTGGGGCCAGCGACCTTGGATCCAAGCTGGCGAGCTTTTTGCTCAAGCCAGATGGGCCCATGCTCAAGCTGGCGAGCTTGGGGTCTCAAATACGGGTCTTCCGCATCCCAGTCCGACGCTCTATCCACTGCGCCACCGCCTGGTCAGGCTTGACTTTATTTTAAAGAATTTATTTATTGATTTTAGAGAGAGGAGAGTGAGAGAGGATGGGGGTGGGGAGGAGCAGGAAGCATCAACTTACAGTAGTTGCTTCTCATATGTCTCTTGACTGGACAATGCTCGGGTTTTGAACCGGTGACCTCAGCATTACAGGTCGACACTTTATCCACTGTGCCACCACAGGTCAAGCTAGTTTGACTTCTTGAATAGCAGCTCATGGCTCTGAGGACACAAAAGCAGGAACTTCCAGGCATCTCAGAGTTTAGGTGCCAGACTGGTATGGTGTCTCTCCTACCACAATCTGATGATTTAAAGGGAGTCACACAGGACCAACCAAAGGTAATTTAATAAAAGTAGTTTGAATGATGTGTGGGGTGTCCCATATAGAATAGTCTAAAACACAGTTCTCTCTTATTTCTGGAATGTTCTTTCCACCCTCCTTTTATATTCAGATCCACACGTAGAAATCCCTCTAGGAAGCTTTTCCAGGTCTCCCTGTCAGTCTCCCAATAGAGATGCTTGTGGAATTTGTTTGCTTACGTGTTTCAGTGAACTCAAATACAAAAGCAAGTGGTAATGAAGGCTCCGTGTTTCTCCTCTAAATTACATAACTAGTAATTTTTGTCTGAAAAAGTTTAAGGCAGATGTAAAGATTTCTTCCTGCCTTGCCCTTAAAAAAACTTTATAGGTTTCTAGTTCAGGAAGGGGCTTGAGCATGGTGTTAGCTTTTGCTCTCTCCCAGTTAAAGTGACTGCAAAGAAATACAAAAGAGGCCCTGGCCAGTGGCTCAGTGGATAGAGTGTCAGCCCAGTGTATGGACATCCTGGGTTCAATTCCTGGTTGGCACAAGGAAAAACAACCATGTGCTTCTTCCCCCTCTCTTCTGCTTTCCTCCATCTTCCCCTCCTGCAGCCTGTGGCTCTGTTGGTTCAGATGTGGCCCCGGGCACTGAGGATGGCTCCCTTGGAGTGCAATTGCCTCTAGCGCTAAAAATGGCTTGGTATTTCAGCATTGACCCCAGGTTGGGTTGCTGGGTGGATTCTGGTCAGGGTGTATGTGGGAGTCTGCCTCACAATCTCCCCTCCTCTCACCTTAAAAGAAAAGGGGGAAATTATAAAAGAAAATAAGTCCATTGTAGTGGAGAGAAGAAAGGAAGAGGGGTTGGAAGGCAACAAGGATGATGAAGAAACGTAGTGGATGCATCCAGAATCCAGAAGATGCAGTGGAGGTGGGAACTGCTTTCCCTGGCAGAAACCCAGTGAGGTTCTTGGCTGCGAGTTGGTAGTGAGGAGGGTGAAGATGAGAAGGTGGGGCTATAACAAGGAGATTTATTTAAGCCTGAGTTAGACCATCCTTCAGCGAGCTCTTGCAGACTAACTTCTGGGGACTTTGGGCCAGCTTCTCTTTGAATAAACTGACAAACTGCCTGGGGATATAGCTAGGATGCTGGTATGGTTTAGGGATTTAAGAGTAATGCTGGGGGAGAGGGGTGTCTCCTACCTGGAGGCTGGTTTCCCCCTCTGATGCAAGGTGCCAGTCAGAAGCCTTCCACATACACAGAGCTCCCAGCCAACCTTTCCACTTTGGAGATGCTTTTAGCTGGAAAACAGACCTAGTTATACAAAAGCAAAGAAAACATACCAACTACCAGAATACTGGAGACAATCATTTGACATAAACAGAAAATCAGAACATGAATGACAAAGACCAAGAACTGCTTATCCTCAGGAAAATATACGTAATTCAGGGGACAGGTAATTCTAGGAACTTTTAAAACTGGTTCATATCATGGAGACCTGAGAACATTGTGCATCCATATAAAACAAACACAGTGGAGGGAAAAGAAAATGGAATGATCAAGACAGAAGCAAGAATTCTTAGAAATGTAAACATGATTGCTGGGGATAAAAACAGAAGGGCTAGAGAGGAAGAGAGTGGAGATAAAAAATGAGGCTGTATAGCCTGAACTGTGGTGGCACTGTAGATAAAGTGTTGACCTGAAATGCTGAGATTGCCGGTTCAAAACCCTTGGCTTGCTGCCCCCCCCCTTCTTTCTGTTTCCTCTCTAAAATCAACAAATAAAATTTAAAAAAATAAAATAAGAAAATGAAGCAGTATAAAATAAGTACCTAACACTGCTGAGGCCAAGTCTTTGTTAGGCACTATTTAGAACAGTGGTTCTTAACCTTTTTTGAGGTACCGAACCCACCAGTTTCATATGTGCATTCACCAAACCCTTCTTTAGTGATAAATAAAATAGGATTTTTTTTCCAAATTCAAGACATAGGTATATGTTTTTTTACTGGTGCACAAAATGAGCCGTGCATGAACATCACCTTACTCAAAGAACAAAACCAACAAAGTGCATGAACTCACAACAGATTACGGTATTACTTTATTCTGGCCTCCGCGGCAGAGGCTTCTCCAAACCCCTGAGACCGACTCATCACACGCCTAGGGTTCGATAGAACACAGGTTAAGAACCACTGATTTAGAATATTATGTGTATTTTAATTTATATTAGTCCTCACCAGAGCATTATGAAGTTGACACATATTCTCTGTTCAGAAAGGAGCACAATGAAAATCACTTGTTTAAAACCACATAGCAAGTGATGAACAAGCTCAACTAGGAGCCATCTCTTCTTAGTCCAGTCAGGTTAAAACAGCCTCTCTTGCTTGGCCTGATAGTCTGGAAACAGATGCCCAGAAATGGGGTGTCAATGTAGAGAGCTGTGTTTCCTCAGCCTCTGTTCCCTCATCTGTTAAATGCAGGAAACAGTACCTACTGTCCTTGTGAGAGAATTCAATGAATTGGCTTTTTTCATGTCAATTTTCTCTTTTTTGTGTGTGTGTGTGTGTTTTTCTGAAGTGAGAAGCAGGGAGGCAGAGAGACAGACTCCCGCATGCACCTGACCGGAATCCACCCGGCACACCAACCAGAGGGCAGTGCTTTGCCCATCTGGGCCATTGCTCCCTTGCAATGGGAGCCATGCATTCTAGTACCTGAGGTGGAGGCCATGGAGCCATCCTTAGTGTCTGGGCCAACTTTGCTCCAATGGAGCCTTGGCTGCGGGAGGGGAACAGAAAGACAGAATGGAGAAGAGGAAGGGGTAGAAAAGCAGTTGGGCGCTTCTCCGGTGTGCCCTGGCCGGGAATTGATCCAGGGATTTCCACACACCAGGCCGACGCTCTACTGCTGAGCCAACTGGCCAGGGCAAATTTTCTCTTCTTTTTATTCACACTCCCACTCCTGACTATGGATGACCATGCCTTACTTGGTTTTTAATTCCCTGCCTTTCCCACATAGTGTGGCACATAATGTTAGGTGAGTGTTATGATAATGATATGGATGGCTGACTTGAGTCCCTTAAAGGAGATTTTGGAAACAGTGTAATCCTGAAAAACAGCCCACTTCACTTTTGAACTTGAGATATAGGGGAGCTTGAGACTGAGCAGCCTTCTCTTGAGGTTGTTATAAGGATAGTGATGTCAGAGAAATGTCAGCATTTGGTTAGGGTGAGAAGTCAGGGGATGTAACAGGTGAGGGTTTCATCTTGGGGTGTGATTATGGCCGCAGGAATAAAAGAAGAGGAAATTGAAGGGTAGAGATAGGGACATGAAATAGAACTTACCTTCCCTCACTCATTCGCTGTAATGGACTGCTCTGAAAGAAGTTGGTGGTTTTCTTAAACACTTATTTTATGACTTGGGTTCAGAGAGTGTAAGTATAGTGAGTATTCTGTCTTTAGTATCACTGCAGTGAAAAACTTGTTGTGAATGCCATTCTCCTCCAGCACCCTCAGCTCTTCTGAGGGTAGCTGAGAATTGGGCAGTAAGCTTGGGGCTTTTAGGAGCCACAAAAAGACTGAAAGTTAAAACTCAAAACCACAGAGTGGGACACTTGAAACAATGTCAACATGGTAAATTAAAAATAATTTTCTTTTTAGGTGAGAGGATGGGAGATAGATAGTAAGGCAGACTCCTGCATGTGCCCCAACTGGGATCCACCTAGCAATCCCCATCTGTGCCCAATGCTCCAATACCGAGCTATTTTTAGTATCTGAGGCTGTTGTGCTCAGACCTACTGAACTATCCTCAGTGCCTGGGGCCAATGTGTTTGAACAAATCGAGCAATGGCTGTGGGAGGGGAAGAGAGAGAGAGAAAATGAGTGAGAAGAGGGAGGGGTGGAGAAGCAGATGGTCACTTCTCCTGTATACCCTGACTGGGAATTGAACCTGGGACGTCCATACACTGCGCTGACGCTCTATCCACTGCACCACTGGTTAGGGCCTAAACATTTTTTTTTAAATGCAAAACCTTAGATATCTTTCAGCAAGAGCCATGCAGGTCTTCACTGAGGATCTATGCTTTGTCTGCAGTTATCTAGTGCTCTAGACGTTAGAAGTGGCAAACTGGGAGGAAGGCAATATTGGCCTGATAGTATTTTGAGAGAAACTTGGATCTAAATACAGGCAGTCCTTGAGTTATGAACGAGATAGGTTCTGTAGGCTTGTTCTTAAGTTGAAATTATATGTAAGTTGGAGCAGGTACATTTACCTATTAATGCAATTTAGATGTTTGTCTTAACATAGTATTTATTTTTACCTTTCTGTGCATAGAGATACTTAAACATTTCAAACCTAAAGAACCTATCTCGTTCATAACCTGGGCTAAAGCCAGCCCATTTTGTCCACTTAAAATTTTTTGTTGTTTAAAGAGGTTTTAAAGACAGGAATGAGACATGGTTGGATTTGCTTGTATCCAAAAGCACATAGCAATATAGGACAACATTTAAGATATTATTAAATTGTGTTATTCCTCTAAGCCCCAAGACTCTAGTCTTGGTCATAATGCTAATTCTGGGATAGTGAAAGGTTAAAAGATGCTCAGAATAAGAAAACACCATTATTTAGAAACAAATGAATGTTTTGGCATTTAGAGATGTGAACTTCAGCTCTCTAGATTTAGTTGCTCAAGTGAACAAACATCCTTTAAAGAAGAAGAGATAAGTGAACCACTGTCATCCACAGCTGCTAATGGGGTGCTAACAGGCCTCTGAAGATTTGACTTAGATCCCTGTCGGTTAGCTCAGTTGGTTAAGAGCATCATCCTGAAACAACAAGGTTGCGGGTTTGATCCCCAATCAAGAGCACACATGGGAAGCAACCAATGAATGCATAACTGAGTGGAACTGCAACTAAATACTTCCCTTCCCCTTCTCCTTCCTCCTCCTCTCTCTCTGTCTCTCTCTTTTTTTTTTGGCAGAGACAGAGAAGGTCAGAGAGAGGAACAGACAGACAGGAAGTGAGAGAGATGAGAAACATCAATTCTTCATTGAGGTTCCTTAGTTGTCCATTGATTTCTCATATGTGCCTTGACCGGAGGCTACAGCAAACCAAGTGACCCCTTGCTTGAACCAGCGACCTTGTGCTCAAGCTGGTGAGCCTTGCTCAAACGTGATGAGCCTGTGCTCAAGCTGGCGACCTCGGGGTCTCGAACCCGAGTCCTCCGCGTCCCAGTCCAACGTTTTATCCACTGCGCCTCCGCCTGGTCAGGCTCTCTATCTCTTTTTCTTTTTTTTTATGGTTTTTTTCTGTGTTTTTTTTTTTAATTTTTATTTTATTTATTTTAGAGAGGAAACACAGAGTGAGACAGAGAGAGAGAGAGAGAAAGAGAGAAAGGGGGGAGGAGCTGGAAGCATCAACTCCCATATGTGCCTTGACCAGACCAGTGCAGGGTTTTGAACTGGCGACCTCAGTGTTCCCAGGTCGACGCTTTATCCACTGTGCCACCACAGGTCAGGCAGGCTCTCTATCTCTTAAAAAAAATAAAAAAAGTCCTGATCAGATGGCTTGGTTGGAGCATTGTCCCAGAGCACAAAAGTTGCTGGTTCGATTCCCCAGTCAGGGCATATAGAAGACCAGTTTGATGTTCCAGACTCTCTCTCTGCCTGCCTTTCTCAAAAAAAAAAAGGCATAAAAATGTGAGTTTGTGTCAGGATCTTCACTTCAGCTTCCTCTGTAAAATGGGAGACCACTTGCCTCTATGGATTGGAAAGGAATAAAAGGGGGTGATTTGAGGGCAGGTGCCCAATTGCCCTGTAAAGTCTGATGCATGTTCAGGTTTTTACTTTGCTCGTTATCTTTTAAAACTATTTCTCAGAGGTTTAACATTGATGGATTGCTTATCTAAAATGTTACTGACCATCTCTGCAATTTCCAATTGCTTTCCAGATTTCTCTATTCAGATGAAGTTCAAATTGGCCCAGAAACAGTTATGACCACTCTTTATACTGCTAAGAAATATGCAGTCCCAGCCTTGGAAGCACATTGTGTGGAATTTCTCACCAAACATCTTAGGGCAGATAATGCCTTCATGTTACTTACTCAGGTAAGTCACTCTACCTAAGGCATGTACCGTCATAGCTTGAAAAATTGAGTGTATCTATATATGAGTATTTAATAATTTCCTGGAGTATTAGTTCTAGATCATTATTTTAAAGTAAATGTAGTTATTCTTGTAATACCATTCAGAGAAATATATCAGATTTATATGATTTTTTTTTAAATTTATTCATTTTAGAGAGGAAACGAGAGAGAGAGAGAGAGAGAGAAAGGGGGGAGGAGCTGGAAGCATCAACTCCCATATGTGCCTTGACCAGGCTAGTGCAGGGTTTTGAACTGGCGACCTCAGTGTTCCCAGGTCGATGCTTTATCCACTGTGCCACCACAGGTCAGGCTCAGATTTATATGATTTTTTGATTAGAAAAGCGATTAGAGCTTGACCAGGCAGTGGCTCAGTTTATAGAGCTTTGGCCTGGGACACTGAGTACCCAGTTTGAAACCCCAAGGTCACCGGCTTGAGTATGGACTCATCCAGCTTGAGCATGGGGTTGCCGGTTTGAGTGTGGGATCATGGACATGACCCCACGGTCGCTGGCTTGAGCAAGGGGTCACTCGCTCTGCTGTAGCCCCCTGGTCAAGGCACATAAGAGAAAGCAGTCAATGAACAAGTAAGATGCTACAATGAAGAATTGATGCTGCTCATCTCTCTCCCTGTCTGTCCGTCTCTGTCTGTCCGTCTCTCTCTGTCTTGCTAAAAAACAAAACAAATACAAAAAAACAACAAAAAAGGAAAAGCAGTCAGAGTTAAGTTTTTTAATTGATTTTAGAGAAGAAAGAGAGAGATCAATTTGTTCCACTTATTTTTGCTTTCATTAATTGACTCCTATATTTTGCCCTGACCAGGGATTGAACCTATAATGTTGGTGTACAGGTATGATGCTCCAACCAACTGAACTACCTGGCCAGGACCAAAAAGCAATTAGAGTTAATACAGTGTCATAGAGCTAAAGAAACTGTTATGACCACGATGAGTAGGGTGCTTTGACTCAAAGTTATATAGCTCCTTAGGATTGGACTTAGGGTTTGGGTTCAGCATGCTTCCAGCTGGGATTGAGAGAGTGGTAGCATGAAGCCTTCTGGACATTTGTTCTCAATTTTTGTTGGATCCAAAATAACAATTGAAAATTTCTAGTGTCAAAAAGTTCCAAGATTTACGGTCTTTGGTCTTGTACTCGTAAGCTTCCTGACCCATTCTCGGGGGTTAAAATTTAAAGCTTATATGAAATATTCTTTCTCTGGCATCTAAAAGTTTCCAGTAAGTACAGTATGCATACAGAAAGTGCACATATTGTAAGTGTACAGTCTGATGAATTTTTACAAATTGAGCACATCTGTGGAACGTTAACTAGTCCTTAACACACACTCTTTAGCATTTGTTAGATGCCTACAATCCAAGCTTCATACCTTAGAAATAAATTTCTGGGTTTTTTTATTTTTATAGGCAATGTTATAATACCCTTGTGTGAATTGTTTTAAAAATTCTAAGCTAGTTTCTAACCACATGTTATAGGTTTAGTTGTGTCCCCCAAAAGCCATGTGTTGAAATTCTAGTACCCACAGAATGTGACCTTATTTGGAGATACGGTCTTTACAGACATAAACAAGTTAAAATGGGGGGGGGGATCAAGCTGGTAATATATAATCCCATCAGTTATTATTACTGGAAATAATCACAATGTTCCCTAGCTTAACTCTCTCATTTTCCAAATGAGAAAAAACTAAAACTTGGGCTAATGAATTACATGCCAAAAACCTCACAACAGGTTAAGTGGGGCTGGGTCTGAAGTGTGTTTTTCCCAGTTCTACGTCCATCCCGCCGTATAGAAAATGTCCAATGGCACCTTTTTAAAAATCTGTCAAGAAGTATTTGTAGCCTGACCAGGCGGTGGCACAGTGGATAGAGCATTGGCCTGGGATGCGGGAGACCCAGGATCGAGACCCCGAGGTCGCCAGCTTGAGCGCGGGCCCATCTGGCTTCAGCAAAATCTCGCCAGCTTGAACCCAAGGTCGCTGGCTCCAGCAAGGGGTGGCTTGGTCTGCTGAAGGCCTGCGGTCAAGGCACATGTGAGAAAGCAATCAATGAACAACTATGGTGTCACAACGGCAACGAAAAACTAATGATTGATGCTTCTCATCTCTCTTCGTTCCTGTCTGTCTGTCCCTATCCCTCTCTCTGACTTTTTCTCTCTCTGTCCCTGTAAAAAAAAGAAAAGAAATATTTGTATTTACAGAACAGAGAACGTGCTGCTGTCATCTCTTCTTAGACATAATCACAGAATTCCGTATCTGTATATAGAGTGTGCCAGACACCAGGCTACTAGTCCCTTTGTGCCTGTTATCACCTTTACTCCTAATTACAGCTGTTAGTTATATTGTTGCCTGTTATTATCCCCATTTTAAAGGTGAAGAAATGGAAACTTAGAGAGATAAATGTCCATATAACATTACACAGCAAATGGTAAAACTGAAGTTCTAACCTTAAACCAATAGTTCTTTTTTTCTTTTTAAAGATTTTATTTATTGATTTTAGAAGGGAGGGGGGCGTGGGGAAGAGCAGGAAGCATCAACTCATAGTAGTTGTTTCTCATATGTGCCTTCCTTGACCAGGCAAGTCCAGGGTTTCAAACTGGCGACCTGAGCATTCCAGGTTGACACTATCCACTGTGCCACCACAGGTCAGGCCCAGTAGTTCTTAAGGTACGGTGGTATTGCTAATAACAGCAGCACGAACTGAGTGATCACTGTGTGTCAGGCACCATTCTAAGTACTTCACATGTATTAATTTTCTTCACATGAACTTTAGGAGGTGGAAGTGTTTGAGGTAAAGGTTTTCTCATTGTTCCCATTTTATAGGTGAGGCAGTTGAGGCACAGAGATGTGAAATAACTTGACCAAGGTCATAGAACTAATAACTGATTTCCTTGCATTTTTCCACTTTTGAACTTGTGATGAAAATGTAATAAAGAAGTTGATATTTCACCTTGGCTGGTTGGCTCAGTGAATAGACCGTCAGCTTAGCATATGGACGTACCAGGTTCGATCCCTAGTCGGGGCATACAGGAAAAGCAACCATCTGCTTCTCTCCTCTTCCCTTCCCTTCCTGTAGCCAGTGGCTCGGTTGTTTGGAGTATAGGCCCCAGGTGCTAAGGATAGCTGGGTTGATTTGAGCATCTTCCCAGATGGGGGTTGCCAGATGCAAGAGTTGTTTGTCTCCCCTCCTCTCACTTAGAAAAGAAAGAAAAAAAAGAAGTTGATATTTATAAGATTCTTTATTGTTTAAGGGGTTTTATTATGTGTAGAGATGGTCACTTAAAAGTTCAGTCATTAAACTCAGAAACCAATAAGTTAAACTTTGACAATTAAAACACACTTGCTAGTTCAGTAGGTCAGAACTGGGGCCTGAGAGTCAGCATTTCTTTTTTTTTAAGGTTTTATTTATTTATTTTAGAGAGAGCAGAAACAGAGAGAGGTGGTGAGGAAGGAGCAGGAAGCATCAACTCATAGTAGTTGTTTCTTGCATGTGCCTTGACCGGACAAGCCTGGGGTTTTGAACCAGCAACCTCAGCATTCCAGATTGACGCCTTACCCACTGCGCAGGCGAGTCTGCATTTCTCACAGGTTTCTGGACCATACTTTGAGTAGCAAGGATTAACAAAGATCACTATGGGACAAAAAAGAAACTTTTCAGTGCCTTGTTAGTTTGAAAGTCCAATATTACAACAAGTTTTTCATTGGCAGGGTCATGTGAATTAACTAGCAAACTGTCATGTGAACTTCTTGTTCCTGCCAAGTGAGTCATTTGAACGGAGCCTGTTCATTTTCTGGAGAAGATCCAGCTCCACTGTAACACAAAGGGCCAGTATACTGAGCCAGCCTGATTTACACAGGGAAAAACACTCATGAAGTGATACAATCATACTGATATTTTATCCAAGAGAATACCAGTCTTAAGTACCAGCAATAGCTCATAGGAGACTTGATATTGCCTGTATAATCTGAGTGACTCTGAATACAAAGTAATTTTTATAAAAAATTATTTTTCTTAGAGTAAAAGGTGAAATCTGGCATGAACCCTAAAAATTTGGTTGAATTGGTCATTTAAAATATTTGCTCGTATTAGTTTCACTTGTTAAAAATGGACTATTTTTTATATTTAAAAATACATGAACTATGTATGATCCTAAACATGATCCTATGCTAGGAGGAAAGGTGTTATAAAAAACATTGTGGTGGCACAGTGGATAGAGCATTGACCTGGTTTGAAACCCCAAGAGTGCTGGCTTGATCGTGGGATCATAGACATGGCCCCATGGTTGCTAGCTTGAGTCTAAAGGTCTCTGGCTTGAACAAGGGGTCACTGGCTCAGCTGGAGTCCCCTTTTCTCCCGCCAGGGCACGTATGAGAAGCAATCAGTGAACCAACTAAAGTTCTACAATTACTAGCTGATGCTTCTCATCTCTCTCCCTTCCTGTTTCTGTCTCTGTCTCATGCAGAAAACAAAAAAACCATTATTGGGTCAATTGACAAAACTGAATAGTATATAAAATATATAAAAAAAAAAGTTTAAAAACAGTATATAAAAATATTGTATTATTTAAAAATTTACAAAGTTAGCAGTTATAAGAGAATATTCTTATTCTTAGAAAATATACACTGAAGTATTTAAGGTTATGATGTATGTAATTCTCAAATGGTTCAGTCACCCCAAAACACACACACACACACACACACGCGCGCGCGCGCGCGTGCACATGCATACGTACATACACATACATATATATACATATAAAATATACATAGCCTTTTTTTTTTTTTTTAGAGAGTAGACAGAGTGGGAGAGAGAGATAGAGAGAGAAAGGGGGGAGGAGCTGGAAGCATCAACTCCCAGACCAGTACAGGGTTTTGAACTGGCGACCTCAGTATTCCCAGGTCGACGCTTTATCCACTGCGCTACCACAGGTCAGGCGCCTATTTTCTTTTTAATTAAATGAGAGGTGGTAGGCAGGGAGGCAGAGACAGACTCCCCCTGCATGTGCCCCAATCAGGATCCACCTAGCAAGGCCCCCACAGGGCGATACTCTGCCCATCTGGGGTTGCTGCTCTATTGTTTGGCAACTGAGCTATTTCAGCGCCTGAGGCAAGGCCATGGAGCCATCCTCAGCTCCTGGGGCCAAATTGTTTGAACCATGGCTACAGGAGAAGAGGAATGGGAGAAAAGGAATGAGAGAGGGAGAGAGATGGGGGGGGGTGGGGGGAGCAGATGGTTGCTTCTCCTGTGTGTCCTGACCAGGAAACGAACCCAGGACTTCCACATGTGCGGCTGATGTCCCACCACTGATGCTCTACCACTGAACAAACCCGCCAGGGCCCATAGCCTATTTTCTAATGTATTACTTATTTTGATCATTATGCAGTCCTCTAGGTTACATAAGGCAGACATTAACCCACTTATATATGCATATATACATCATTATTCTATTATACAGATTTTGCATTTCCATTTAGGGCTAAAATTTATCAAAAATTTGACTAAGTGGCCCTCGCTGGTTGGCTCAGTGGTAGAACATCGGCCTGGCGTGTGGAAGTCCCAGGTTTGATTCCCCATCAGGGCACACAGGAGAAGTGACTGACCATCTGCTTCTCTACCCCACCACCCCTTCTCTCTCTTTCTTCCCCTCCCTCAGCCATGGCTCAAATGATTTGAGCAGTTTGGCCCCAGACACTGAGGATGGTTCGATGGCTTAGCCTCAGGCGCTGAAATAGCTCTGTTCGAAGCAACTGAGCAGTGGCCCCAGGTGGGCAGAGCATCGCCCCCTAGTGGACTTGCTGGGTGGATCCCAGTGGGGCACATGCAGGAGTTTCTTTGCCTCCCTGCCTCCCCACATCTTGCTTAATAATAATAATAATAATAATAATAATTGACTAAGAAAACTAATATAGACAAGCTTGGAATATAATCTAAAAAGTATTTACAAATGGCCTGACCTGTGGTGGCGCAGTGGATAAAGCGTTGACCTGGGAATACTGAGGTCGCCAGTTCAAAGCCCTGCACTGTAACAAAATGGATATACCTTGATAACATTATACGGAGTGAAATA
Source organism: Rhynchonycteris naso (assembly GCA_037038555.1). Lineage (NCBI taxonomy): Eukaryota > Metazoa > Chordata > Mammalia > Chiroptera > Emballonuridae > Rhynchonycteris > Rhynchonycteris naso. The sequence continues at coordinate 226,448,932 of CM072999.1, forward strand.
AGTAAATCAGAAAAAAAGAAAAACTGAGAACAGCATGATTTCATACATAGGTGGGACATAAAAGTGAGAATATGAGACATGGACAAGAGAGTGGTGGTTATGGGATGGGGGGAGGGAGGGAAGAGTGGGATAGGGAGGAGGGGAGGAACACAGGGAAAACCAGATTCGAAGGTGACAGAGGACAATTTGACTTTTGGTGATGGGTATGCAACACAATTGAATGATAAGATAACCTGGAGATGTTTTCATTGTACATATGTACCCTGATTTATTGGTGTCACCCCATTAGAATTAATAATAATAAAATATATATATTAAAAAAAAAATTAAAAAAAACCCTGCACTGGTCTGGTCAAGGCACATATGGGAGTTGATGCTTCCAGCTCCTCCCCCCTTTCTCTCTTTCTCTATCTCTCTCTCTCACTCTGTGTCTCCTCTCTAAAATGAATAAATAAATAAATTAAAAAAAAAAAGTATTTACAAATGTATTTGAATATTCTATAATTTTAAGAAATAATTCTAATTTAAAAATAGACATTTATATGTACATAAATATAATTATGAATCTTATATTAGATATGTATTTATTTAAAATTTAAGCCAATGTGTCTATTGTAGTCATCTCTTTTCCATAAAACACAGATAACTTTTTTTAGTTTAAGGATGTTTATTACTTGTTCAGTAACATCTGAGTTATTAAATCCTTTGAAAAGGAATTTTACTTTAAAATTAAGTGAGGAGTCTTTAGCCACACCAAATAATGGTGTCATGTTGGATTTGGTTAACTAATTGGCTGTATTCTCAGCAGGTGTCTTCATGACTCAGCATGAATACCTCTGAGCATTTGGTATCTGCCGGTGCTATCAGACAGCTGACACTAGGCCAGAATGGAAGGGTGGCCTACCTATCCTCACATCTCTGTTTTCAGTGTCATGGTCATTAATTCATTCATTCGTTCTTTATTTAGTTATTTATTTTTCTGAAGTGAGAAGCAGGAATGTAGAGAGATGGAGTCCTGCATGTGCCCTACCGGGATCCACCTGGCACACCCACCAGGGGTCGATGCTCTGCTCATCTGGGCCTTTGCTTTGTTGCAACCAGAGCCATTCTAGTGCCTGAGGCAAAGGCCATGGAGCCATCCTCAGCACCCAAGCCAGCTTTGTTCCAGTGGAGCCTTGGTTGCAGGAAGGGAAGAGAGAGACAGAGAGAAAGGGGGGGGAGAAAGGGTGGAGAAGCAGATGGGCTCTTCTCCTGTGTGCCCTGACCTGGAATCGAACCCGGGACTTCCACACGCCGGGCCAACACTCTACCGCTGAGCCAACCAGCCAGGGCTGGTTTTAAAATCTCATTTGAGTTTAGATTCCACTCTTTGTCCCTGCAGCTTTTTAACTTATAAAAAAATTATAATGTATCCTGATAAAACACATATAAGCTTGACTGACTTCTGAAAGCCTAGATTAGCTTTGCTGGATTCATTCTCTCTGTTTTTGCTCAGTATATATTGTGGCTTCTTTTGCTTATCATTAAGTCTCTAGGATTCATCCATATTGTGAGTAGTTGTAGATTTTTATTCTCACTGTAGTATATAATATTCCATCATGAAATCACATGAATTTATTTGCTCTTCTGTCATCAGGCCATTTTTTTGGTTAGGTTCCCAGATCTTTCATGCTCTAAAATTCTGTGCCTTATTCTCTCCTACCAATCTAAACAAAATAGGGGGGAGAGGGGTGTGATCTATTTGTACTAACATGCTTGACAATTGATATTATTATTATTTTTTCTTTTTTTTTTAAGTGAGAGGAGGGGAGACAGACTCCCGCATGCACCCCAATTGAAAGCCCCTTATGGGTGATGCTCTATTCATCTATGACAGTTGCTCAGCAACTGAGCTATTTTTAGTGCCAGACAGGGAGGCTCCATGGAGCCATCCTCAGTGCCAGGGGCCAATTCGCTCTAGGTAATCGAGCTATGGCTATAGGAGGGGGAGAGAGAGAGAAGAGGGAAGGGCAGAAAAGCAGATGGGCGCCTCTCCTGTGTGTCCTGACCGGAATTGAACCCGGGACATCCATATGCACGGCCAACGCCATACCACTGAGCCAACCAGCCGGGGCTAACAATTGATATTATTGTTTAGTAAAAAGATCATAACACTTGGCTCTATGTACTAGGTTTGCGACATAACTAGCTTGATATTAGGCAAATCAGAACACCTCTCTGAGCCTCTGTGTCCTCATCTGGAAAATGGGACAATAATGTCTCCCTTATCCAGTGTAAGATATTTGTTAAAGCTTAAATAAGTAATGCATAAGAAAGTAGGCAGTGTACAGGGTGGATCAAAAGTAGGTTTACAATTGTTAGTATGAAAACTAATACAGTAATTAATAAATGATAATATAAGAATAAACTTTCACATACTTAAAACTGTAAACCTGCTTTTGCCCCACCCTGCATATATAAGCATATGAAAATATAATATCAGGTTTGGTAGTGGTGATGTGAATTTGTTATCTCAGCAGGATGTTTGTACTTTCAGGTTTTCATTTCTGATTGTGGAATGAAAAGGTTTAAGAATATATAAATGTTATAACTATATTTTCAGTAGGTGTTTTTACATAATTAGCACTTATAACTGTTTATAATATTAATTTTTAGTGTACATAACCTGAAGGTAAAATAACTGGAAAAAAAATAATTGTCTTTTTCTGTGTTTAGGCTCGACTCTTTGATGAACCTCAGCTGGCTAGCCTCTGTCTGGACACAATAGACAAAAGCACAATGGACGCGATAAGTGCAGAGGGGTTCACTGACATTGACATAGGTACGGTCACTCGAAATGAAAACTTTACCTTTAAGTACAGTCAGGCCTTGTGGGTCAGCCTCGGTGGATGAGTTATTTCTAAACTAGAGTTTTTTTCCAGATGTTCTAAGTCTACTCTTTTAAGACCTTTGCTTTCTTTGTTTTGTAAGACATTCCTAAAACTCTTAAATACCTCATTGCCTTTTAAAAGCTGTCAAATCAAATAAGTACTCATTGACTGCACAGTTGTGTGAGGGTCCTGTAAATAAAAAAGAAAAAAGAAATGCAAAGAAAGGTAAGATAGAATTTTTCTTAAGAAAACTATCATCAAGTTGGAGAATCAAGGAAGATATAGGAGAAAGTTAATACTTAAAACATTAATAGAAGAGCCTGACCAGGCGGTGGCGCAGTGGATAGAGCGTCGGACTGGGATGTGGAAGACCCAGGTTTGAGACCCTGAGGTCGCCAGCTTGAGCGCGAGCCCATCTGGCTTGGGCAAAGAGCTCGCCAGCTTGGACCCAAGGTCGCTGGCTCCAGCAAGGGGTGGTTCGGTCTGCTGAAGGCCCGCGGTCAAGGCACATGTGAGAGAGCAATCAATGAACAACTAAGGTGTTGCGACGGCAATGAAAAACTAATGATTGATGCTTCTCACCTCTCTCCATTCCTGTCTGTCTGTCCCTATCTATCCCTCTCTCTGACTCTCTCTCTGTCCCTGTAAAAAAGAAAAAGAAAAAAAAAACATTAATAGAAGAGATGGCATATGGCAGAATAGGATTTTTGCCTTTTCTGAAGTAGATATATAGAAAATAATTACTATGTAAATCCAAAACATGAAGAGGTCACCTCAAATTGGAGTTGTGTGAGGAAAATCTAGACAGAGGAGATTCTGATAATGAATATTTGGATAAGGAAGAGGGCAGGGCAATAGAGGCAAGTGGAGTCACGTGAAGATGTGTATGTGGAGGAAGGAGAGGTAGGGCAGGTTACAGGAAACAAATACTTGGGTTTGCCTACAAATGTGTAGACCATTGCACAATAGCATTTTTATTTTATTTTAATTATATTTCATTTTTTAAGTGAGAGTAGAGGAGATACAGTGACAGATTTCTGCATGTGTCCACCTAGGATCCATCCAGTGACCCCCATCTGGGGCCATGCTCGCAACCAAGCTATTTTTAGTGCCTGAGGTGAAGACTCCACAGAGCCGTCCTCAGGGCCTGGGGCCCTTGCACTGAAATCAATCAAGCCATAGCTGTGGGAAGGGAACAAAGGGAGGGAGAGGGGTAGAGAAGCAGATGTGTGCCCTGACCAGGAATCAAACCCAGGACTTCCACATGCTGGGCTGACACTCTACCACTGAGCCAACTGGCCAGGGCCCAGAATAGCATTTTTAAAAAATAAAGTAGATAGTCTGTATATAGTTTTAAGTATCTAACTAATGTTTTACTGAGATTTGAAATAAAAGCAAGTTTGTCAGTATTGTTTTGTTAAAGAGCAAGATATTCCTAATTTATTTTTGTATTTTACCTGTAGACACACTCTGCGCAGTTCTGGAAAGAGACACACTTAGTATTAGAGAAAGCCGACTTTTTGCAGCTATTGTACGATGGGCAGAAGCAGAATGTCAAAGACAACAATTGCCTGTGACTTTTGGAAACAAACAGAAAGTTCTGGGGAAAGCACTGTCTTTGATCCGGTTCCCCCTGATGACCATTGAGGAGTTTGCAGCAGGTAAGATTAGAATTTAACCAGAATCTATTTGGAACTGTTCTAATGGTTAGTCATCCAGTTTCCCTGTGCGAGAAGAAAGGAAGCTGCTACTTGCTGAGGTCTAGTCACTCTTCTAATGGCATGATATATGTGTGAGTGTTGTCGTGTATAATTTTATTTATTCTAATAGCCCTTCAAGATACTATTATAGGTTAAATATTTTAAAATTTATATTCATTAATTGTCCTGATCTGTGGTGGCGCAGTGGATAAAACATTGACCTGGAACACTGAGGTTGCCAGTTCGAAACCCTGTGCTTGCCTGATCAAGGTGTGTATGGGAGTTGATGCTTCCTGCTTCTCCCCCGTTCTCTCTCCTCTCTAAAAATGAATAAATAAAATCTTAAAAATAAAATAAAATAAAATTTACATTCATTTACAAATATATAAAAAGTATATACTTTATGGCTTCGAGAATTGAACCTGAGAGTGGTTACATGTGTTACCCTGTTTAAAATGCTTGTAAAACAGCTGTAATTTATATTTAACTCTTGAGTCTCTTAGCAGCTCCTTCTTGCTTGGTTTCTTGGTCTCAGTTTCCTTTTGCTTGTGCATAGCTTAGGAGGAGTCAGCAAATACAGATGTAGGGCACAAAATATTGGTCTTATTTCTCTGTTATACCCTTTCTGTGGGACCATTGTCTGGCTCCCTTGGCAGCTTTGAATTCACCCGTCTGTTTACTGGAGTGTGTGTCTGATTGCTGTCTTTAGGTGGGTATCTGGTACACAGCTGAAAATGTTTTTCATGATCTGGAGACTCTATTTTTTTAACAAAGGAAATTTTATTATAGTCTTGAATTATGGCATTATCCTGTTTTTGTATTGTTAGTTCCTTAGGAATACTAAGTACTATATTTAAACATTAGGGTTTTTCATGAAAATCTGAATTTATGACTTCGTAAACCAAGTTTGCAGTTTAGTCAGTTTTAATTTTGCAGTTAAAAAATTTTAATTTCATTTTGCAATCTCTTATTGAGATTGTTTATAACCAGCCTTAGGTGGGGTCTCCTGGCTGTTTTATGAGGTACTGCCTTTGTCCCTGAATAAGTTTAAGCTGTTTGGAATTTTTCCAACTTCAGAAACAGTGAATGGGGAAACTACAGGACACATCTGTTGCTTCCATGGCTCTTCTGGTTTTAGCTCCTTCCCTCAGCTGATTTCTTTCTTTTTTTTAAAAAGTGAGAGGAGTGGAGATAGACTACCACATGAACCCCAGACTACCACATGTGCCCCAATAGGGATCCACCTGACAACCCCCATCTGGGGCTGATGCTCAGACCAACCAAGCTATCACCAGCACCCGGGGCTGAGAGTCAAGCCAATTGAACTGGCTGCGAGAGGGGAAGACTGAGAAAAGGGGAGAGAGAGGGGAAAAGAAGCAGCTGGTTGCTTCTTCTTTGTGTCTTGACTGGGGATCGAACTGGGATGTCTGCACACCAGACCAATGCTCTATCCACTGAGTCAACTGGTCAGGGCCTCTGCTGATTTCTAAACCCCAGAAAGAAAGCTGTCCTATCTGTTTCCACCTCTAAATATATTCCTTTGTTTGAATCATAACCTCCGACAGGTACTAGGTAGGGAAATGAGAAGTAATAAAGGCTCTGGCTGCAGTTGTCAAGGTTTTCCCACCATAGGGAATGACTCTCCTGTTCCTGGTGAACAAAACTCTGTTGTACTCAAGAGTAGGTGCATGGATAAAAAAACCTCAGCTTTTACCTATGCTTTGATTTATTAATGATTTTAGCACTTATATTTTATTAGGTTAACCTCAAATGAAGTTACAAAAACTTATATTAAATAGATGCTAAAATTATGCACGCTAAGATCTGTTTACCTCACTGTTGCTTTACATCTTCTAGGTTTGAATTCACATTATTACGTGGAATATGACCAAGTTAGAAATTGAACTCAAGGTGCTTTTACAGAGGTTTATATTTTTGTTTCTACAGGTCCTGCTCAGTCTGGAATTTTGTCAGATCGTGAAGTGGTAAATCTCTTTCTTCATTTTACGGTCAATCCTAAACCTCGAGTTGACTACATTGATCGACCAAGATGCTGCCTCCGAGGGAAGGAGTGCTGCATCAACAGATTCCAGCAAGTAGAGAGCCGCTGGGGCTACAGTGGGACGAGCGACCGAATCAGGTATCTGCCCCGCTGTGCGCTCGGGGTGGGCTGGGGCGGCTCTTACCTGACTGTAGGACATAATTAATCAACATTTTATTTTATACTTTAATACATTTCTCACTTAATACAAGAATCAAAAAGTCAGGGAGGCATACCAGTCTCCTCACTGAATAATGAGGAAAAGTAATGTACGAAGGGATTGGTTGGCCTTCTCTTATGTCAATTCTGTTTGGGTCACGGCTGTGGGACAGCTGAGGACAAGACTAATTGATCGAACAGTTTTTATAGTCTTAGGGCTACAACTTCTTTAATACATTTAATCTTACTGTTTAAATGAGAGTTTTTTCTTTAGTCAGACATTGCATGGAAATTATCTCAGTATACATTTATAAAAGCTTTAAAAGGGGAAAAAAATGTCTGAAAAGATGCATGTGAAAAATCTAGTTAGGAATTTGTCATTTTTCTGTTGTGTTTCTTGAGGTTAAATGTCAAAATAGAATAAGTACCAGTTTTCATAAAACATGCCTTGTTGAATTTTCATTGATTGAATAGCACTTTCATATAAAACTAGAAACTAATAACAAGTTTGTAAAAAATGGGACTCTGAGGTCAAGAGGACCCTTATGAACATTAGAATAAATGGAAATTAAAAATGCATTTGTGTATTATTTAATAATCGTTCACAATGAGAATACTATATCTAAAATCTCACGTATAAAGGATAAAGTGGACAGTGTCACAAAAAGAAAGTCATAATTAAGTACTTTTACTAATATATAAATTAGAATAGAAATAATTTAAGCATTCAAATAGCTGGAAAATGAATAGCAAAAAAAAGAAAAAGGTAACAGGCAAATGTAGAAAATATGAATTAAAAATAATAGAATTGATAAATCCATAAGCTGGTTCATTAAAAAGACCAATAAAATATGTAAACCTCTGGCAAAGGTAATAAAGAAAATAAACTTGCATCGAGTGAGGAGATTTTTATTTTACTCTATACTAATAAGTTGAACATCTTGACGGAATGGATCATTTTATAGGCAAATATACATTACCAAAATTGACTGAAGAAGAAAGACTGAATAGACCTATTACCATGGAAGGAATTAAAAATTATCAAAGAACTGTCCCTTCACAAGGTGGTTTATACAGGTGAGTTTTATCAAAAACTTCAAGGAACAGGTTGTTTCCTTGAGCATTAAAAGAAGAAACTGCTTCTCAGTTAATTATGGAAAAAACTATTCCTGTACAGGAACCTGACAAGACAAAAAATATGTAACTCAGTCTCACTCACATGGAAGAAAGAATTCTATGTAAAAAGCATTTTAACTCTAGCAGTACCTTAGAAAAATAATACTGTATGAACAAATACAGGTTATTTGTAGATTGAAAGAATGGCTCAATATTAGGAAATACGTTAATATAATTCACCACAGTAGCAGATCAAAAAGGAAAAGCAATTTGATTATTTCAGTAGTTGTCAAAAAGACTTGATAAAATTTCATCTTTGTTCCAGATATAATCATGAAGAAACTAGATCTCAAAGAATACTGCTTTAAGATGATAGACTGTTGAAACCTCAAGAAAGGGAAGCCTCTTAACCATCCTGTTTTCAGCAGTGTTCAAGTCTCGTAATTAGGAACAAGTCTTTCGCCACATGAATTCTAACAGGCCATTTGAAAGTTGATTGGGGCCCTGGCCAGCTGGCTCAGTGATAGAGTGTCAGTCCAACGTGTGGGTGTCCAGGGTTCGGTTCCCAGTCAGGGCACCCAAGTGAAGCGCTCATCGGCTTCTCTACCTCTCTCCCTCTTGCTTCTCTCTCTCTCTCTCTTCCTCTACTGCGGCCCTGGCTTGATTGGAGTGGGTTTTTCCCTGGACACTGAGGATGGCTCCATGGCCTCCACCTCAGATGCTAAGATATGCTGTGTTGCTGAGCAACAGAGCAACACCCCAGATGGGCAGAGCATTACCCCCTAGTGGCTTGCTGGGTGGATACCAGTTGGGATGCATGTGGGAATCTGTTTCGGCCTCCCCTCCCCTCGCTGAATAAAAAAAGAAAGAAAAGAAAACAAAGTTGATTGGGACTCTGTTTGGGAGCCTGTCTTGAGCTCTGCAGTAAATCTGGTGTACCCAGCCCCTGCCAGTAGTGCCTCTAAACCAGTGGTTCTTAACCTTTTTTGAGGTACCGAACCCACCAGTTTCATATGCGCATTCACCGAACCCTTCTTTAGTGATAAATAAAATATGACTTTTTTTCCAAATTCAAGACATAGGTATATGTTTTTTTACTGGTGCACAAAATGAGCCGTGCATGAACACCTTGCTCAAAGAACAAAACCAACAAAGTGCATGAACTCACAACAAATTACGGTATTACTTTATTCTGGCCTCTGCGGCAGAGGCTTCTCCAAACCCCTGAGACCGATTCAACGAACCCCTAGGGTTCGATAGAACCCAGGTTAAGAACCACTGCTCAAAACCTTTGTAAAAACAAAAGCCTCCTGTGGCTTTTGAGAACAACTGGTCTACCTGAACAATCTCAGCATCAATAAAAATATATCAGAAGCAGTAAGATAATAGTGATCACTTATAAAATATGTATGTGTATATCATCAAAATTCAGTTATAGAGCCCTGGCCGGAAGGCTTGGTTGGTTAGAACATTGTCCTGAAACACGAAGTTTGATCCCTGGTCAGGACACATACAGAAACAGATTGATGTTTCTGTCTTTCTCTATATAAAATCAATAAATAAAATATTTTAAAATTCAGTTACAGAGATGAATGGATGGTTGTGATGGTTCTCAACAGTGTGAATGTACTTACTGTAACTGAACCTTACACTTAAAATGGTTAAGATGGTACAGTTTGTGTTATATATTTTGTTATAATAAAAACATTTCTAAAATGTTAAAATATTCAGTTACAATATTGAGTTACAGTAGTAACAAATAACAAAGTAGGGGGGTTAAATCCTATAGAAATGTATAGTATGGTTCCTGATGAAGAACTGGAGAACATCTAGGCTCAGAGAGTGTCTTTCCAAACTAACCAATGTATGCTATGCAGTTCCTTTCAGATGTCACATGTTTTTGTTGGGATGGAGTGGCTTGGCAAAAGTATTCTAAAGGTTATCTAGAAGAGTTAGTGTTTCTTTTATTTTTTTTTAATTTAATTTAATTTTTCTTAAGTGAGAAGCAGGGAGGCAGAGAGAGACTCCCACATGTACCCGACCAGGATCCACCTGGCAAGCCCCCTATGGGGCGATGCTTTGTGCATCTAGGGCTGTTGCTCGGCAACTGAGCTATTTTTAGCACCTGAGGTGAGCCCACTGAAACCATCCTCAGTGCCTGGGGCATCTTACTCAAAAGTTTGAACTGTGGCTGTGGGAGGGGAAGAGAGAGGGAAAAGTGAAGGTGAGGGTGGAGAAGCAGATAATCACTTCTCTCGTGTGCCCTGACTGGAATCAAACCCGGGACGTCCACATACCAGGCCAATGCTCTACCAATAAGCCAGCTGGCCAGGGCCTGATTTTTCTTTTCTATAAAGAATACTATGGATCAAACATAAGTATTGTAAAGCTATAATACATTAGTGTTGTGTGGAAAATACTACAGGGTTCAGAAACTAACCTCACATAAATAAACATTTTGAATGTGAGGGAAAGACTAACTACTGGGAAAATGAAGTTGGATACTTACTGAATCCATCTACCAATAATTGTATAAATTAAAGTTTTAACATTAATAAAACAAAGCCATGAAAGTGCTGGAACCAGGGGACTGTTGTTTATTATGAGGAAGAGATAGGCCTCTTTAAACCTGGCATAGCTCATAATTTGACTACAAAGAATTCAAAATTGTTATGTCCAAAACTACTATAAAGTTAAAAGATAAATGAAAAACTGGAAGCTTTTTGTCAAGGATTTTACTGACAAAGCAAAACTAACCATATAACATATTCTTTCAGAGAAAAGTGGGAAAAGAACATGAGTAGGTATTTCATTAAAGAGAAAATTCAGTAGACAGTGAGCATATGAGCACATGTACTACCCTCATTAATAATCAAAGGAATATAAATAGAATTTGTTAATCATTGGTTTCTCAACAGCAGAAAGGAATGAAAATACCCGTGGTTAAGAGTAAGAAATGATTTTTCATTTCTTGTGTGTGTACTGTAACCAATTTGATAATATTTAGCTATAAGCAATTTTGCTTTCAGGAATTTATTCTCAGGAAATAATTAAGGCTGTGCAAAATGATTTAGGTGTAAGACCTAAATGTTCATGTAACAGTGTTCATGGCACTGTTATATACTGTAACAACAAAAACTGCAAATAACTTAGATTATCTAACATGTAGGGGTTTTTAAATATAATGAATTGGTACTAACCTTTTACCTTTTAACATGAAAAAGAAGATATATATTCTGACATAATTTTTTAAATAACACGTATATGTTCGTAGTAAAAAAGTCTATTTTCCTATTGTTAAAAAAAACAGAGTGAAAAGTGTGAAAAGGAAATGTACCAACAGGTAAAAAGGGCTGTTACCTCTGAATGGTGGCCTCAGAGTCTTTAAAATTTTTCTCTTGTTTAGCTGTATGTTCTAGTTTTTTAAAACAGATACTATGCCTGACCAGATGGTGGCGCAGTGGATAGAGCGTTGGACTGGGATGCAGAGGACCCAGGTTCAAGACCCCAAGATCGCCAGCTTGAGCATGGGTCCATCTGGTTTGAGCAAAGCTCACCAGCTTGGACCCAAGGTCGCTGGCTTGATCAAGGGGTTATTCTGTCTGCTGTAGCCCCACGGTCAAGGCACATGTGAGAAAGCAATCAATGAACAACTAAGGTGCCACAATAAAAAATTGATGCTTTTCATCTCTCTCCCTTCCTGTCTGTCTATCCCTTTCTCTGACTCTCTCTCTGTCAAAAAAGAAAATAAAATAAAAAACAGATACTATATATTTTTAATAATAAAAATATATAAATAAGACATTAAAAATTGTTCTAGGTAGTCCTGCTGTCCTGGAGTGTAACACAGTGTTAAGAACATGGGCTTTTGACCCAAGGAGACCTGGAATTGTGTCCCAGCTCTGCCATAGTTTTTTTTGTTTGTTTGTTTGTTTGTTTTTTACAGAGACAGAGAGTCAGAGAGAGGGATAGGGATAGATAGGGACAGACAGACAAGAACGGAGAGAGATGAGAAGCATCAATCATCAGTTTTTCGTTGCGACACCTTAGTTCATCGATTACTTTCTCATATGTGCCTTGACCGTGTGCCTTCAGCAGACCAAGCAACCCCTTGCTTGAGGCAGCGACCCTGGACTCAAGCTGGTGAGCTTTTGCTCAAACGAGATGAGCCCTCACTCAAGCTGGTGACCTTGGGGTCTCAAACCTGGTACCCTCTGCATCCCAGTTCGACACTCCATCCACTGCGCTACCGCCTGGTCAGGCCTGCCAGTTTTTGATTGAGGCAAGTTGGTTTCTCTAAACCTCAGTTTCTTGAACTAGGAAAATTGGATAATAAAAATCATACTGTCTTACTCCGTTTATAGAACTGTTACAATGATTAAAGGAAGTAAGTCATGTAAAGCACTGAATGAGGCTTGCTGCCTGGCACAGGAAGTATTCTAAAGTGGTGGTTTTAACTATTATGCCCAAACTGGACCAGCTGGTTGTTCTAGTATGAAATCTCTTCATCTCTGTTAAATAGGTCATGTCCCCAGCCCTCTACCTCCAATATTCTGTTAAAGCAGCCTGCTTCCTTCACTTTACCACAATTTATGATGATTTATTAATTTATTATCAGTGTGCTCCATTAGGCAATCAAGTGCCATAGGGGTAGAGACTGCCTTGTTGACCATCGTTTCCCTGGTGCCAGGCCCAGCACTTCAGTCTAACACGGGTTGGGAACCTTTTTGACTGAGAGAGCCATGAACAACACTTATTTTAAAATGTAATTCCATGAGAGCCATACAATATGTTTAACATTAAATACAAGTAAATGTGTGCATTTTATGTAAGACCAACACTTTTAAAGTACAATAAGTCTCTGAATTCTTTTTAATAACGTTGTTATGCTATTGCTAACCAGTAATGAATAAAGTACTTCATACCATTAATGCGACTTCTGGTGCTGCATGGTTTTGCTGATGGCTTTGTAGTCTGGTTGATACATGGTGAGGTTAAGCTTCATGCAGGCGTTGAGACTTCTGTCCGTTAAACGTGATCATAGGTTGGTCTTAACGCTCTTTAGATGTGAGAAAGACTGCTCACATGCATACGTAGAGCCAAGCATTGTCAGTAAAGCAATACTCACATGCTGCAGAGTGTTGTATGTGATGGGAAGAGCGTTCCAAGTTTTGACAATCAGCTGATCCACGGGTTGAAGTTTTTTCTTTTCTCCCCACTTGTGTTTGCTCGCCAACTCTGTTTGCTGTAGTGCAAGTCTTTCCAAATCTTCATTCAGTGACTTGAACTTTACATCCACATGTCTGAGGCCTTCAGGTCAGCAGCTTGTAGCTCAGCATCTCTGACGGAGACACTGGGGATGTAACTCAGGTCGGCGCTGTGCACTGCACACTCGTGTGGATGGGTGATGAACTTAAAAAGACGAGTGCACTCACGAAATTCTCCAAAGCGTGCTTTGAATGACTGCCGGAGATTAGATGTGAAGCCCGCTAGCTGCTGGAGATCAGGATATTGAGCTGGGTCACTTGCTGCGCATGCATCTTTAAACTCTCCCAGATTTTCAAAGTGTAGTAAACGACCTGTTTCAATGTCTGCGATGAAGAGTTCCAGCTTGTTTTCAAATGCAAACACTGCTTGTTGAAGGGATAAGACTGTATTTCCAATGCCTTGCATTTTCATATTGAGCTGGTTCAGATGTTCAGTCATGTCCATGAGATAGTAGAACTTCAGGATCCACTCAGTGTTAGCTAACTCAGGATGCTCAATGTTTTTCATTTCAAGAAAAGTCCTGATTTCGCTCAGACAAGCTGTGAAACGGCTGAGCACCTTCCCTCTTGACAACCAATGCACATTGCTGTGCAGAAGCAGACCAGGATAATTATTCCCAACTTCATCCAGCAGTGTTTTAAATTGGCGATCTTTTAAAGCTTGGGCAACAATACAGTTGACCAACCAAATGACCAGTGACATCATCTCACCAAGCTGCTTGCCACACATCTGAGCACAAAGCGCTTCCTGATGTAGGATGCAGTGAAAACTTAGGATGGGTCTCTTTTCATGTTCACAAAGAAGCGCTACGAATCCTGTTTTTCCCCACCATGCACGGAGCACCATCAGTACACACCGAAATAAGTTTATCCATCAGTAGATTTTTTTTCATTAGCGACTCAGTGAAAGACTTGAATAAATCCTCCCCTCTTGTTGTCTCTTTCATAGACAAAACAGCAAGACTTTCCTCACGTAGTGTGTCACCTACAGCATACCATGCAATCATGCTGAACTGGGATAAATGGCTTACGTCTGTTGACACATCCAAAGCGAGAGAAAAGAATGGTGCTGCATTTATGTCCTTCACTTGTGTTGCCTCAATTTTATTTGCCATCATGATGGTACGATCGTGAACAGTTCTTGCCAACAGAGGCATGTCTTTTATTCATTTGATTATCTTGTCTTTATCCGAAAAGTCGCCAGAAAGTTCACTGGCAACATCAAGCATGAATGTTTTGGCATACTCTCCATCTGTGAATGGCTTTACGTTTCTCACAATTGCTAAAGCACGAGCAAAGCTAGCCGAATTCCAGTCACCTTGTTGGATCCAAACACGGAGTTGCTGCTGACTAGCTTGCACTCTGCACAGTAGCTCTTGACATGCTTTCTTCCTGCTGTTCCCTGCTGGATATTTCGATGCAAATGTAGTATGGCGTGTGTCGAAGTGCCGCTTTATATTTGACAGTTTCATCAATGCAATTTTATCATTGCATATTAGACACACTGCAGAACCTGCTCTCTCCACAAAGGTGAATTCCTCTATTCTTGCTGAAAAGTATGATACTCCTCATCTTTTTTTCTTTTAGCCATCTTCTTCGTCAAAATGGTTTCTGCAATAAGCTAGCTGACTACTTGATTAAAAGGAGAGAAGTTTACTTCCTGACCTCACAACGACCCATGTACGTTATGCACTATCCAATAAAAATTTGGTGTTGTCCCGGAGGACAGCTGTGATTGGCTCCAGCCACCCGCAACCATGAACATGAGCGGTAGGAAATGAATGGATTCTAATATATGAGAATGTTTTATATTTTTAACATTTTTTTATTAAAGATTTGTCTGCGAGCCAAATGCAGCCATCAAAAGAGTCACATCTGGCTCACGAGCCATAGGTTCCCAACACCTGGTCTAACAGGCTCTCTATTCATCGTGCTGATGGACTGTCATAGTTTGGGATGCTGGACGTCAGGTGGTGGCTGACACATCTGTGTTCATGAAGGAGATGTGCAAACAAATTTGGGCAAAAATCATCATTACAAGAAGAGTGGCAATTTAGGTTAAATAAATTCCTTTGACTCAAACATGTATAGTACAGAAAACAAGTTCTCCAGTTCTCAGTAATTTAAAATTTACTTCAGAAAGAGGTTTTTCTGTTCATTATTTTTTTGTAAGCAGATGCTATTTCCGAGGACGTCTAATTTGTGATAGGTGGTTTTTTGTTTTGTTTTTACAGGGACAGAGAGAGAGTCAGAGAGAGGGATAGACAGGGACAGACAGAAATGGAGAGATATGAGAGACATCAATCATCAGTTTTTTGTTGTGACACCTTAGTTGTTCATTGATTGCTTTCTCACACATGCCTTGACCGCGGGCCTTCAGCAGACCGAGCAACCCCTTGCTGGAGCCAGCGACCTTGGGTCCAAGCTGGTGAGCTTTTGCTCAAGCCAGATGGGCCCGCGCTCAAGCTGGCGACCTCGGGGTCTCAAACCTGGGTCTCGAACCTGGGTCTTCCGCATCCCAGTCCGACGCTCTATCCACTGCGCCATCGCCTGGTCAGGCAGGTTGTTATTTAATGAGAAAAATGTGACATTCTGGGTAACATTTTAAAAAGTTTATAAGCCTTTATAATATGAATGCTTACTGAATTATATATGTTATTTTGTATTTGACTTCATTTTCTCAGGTTCACAGTTAACAGAAGAATCTCTATAGTCGGATTTGGTTTATATGGATCTATTCATGGTCCCACGGATTATCAAGTGAACATACAGGTATACTTTTTCCCCCACTTGATGTCATCTTGAAATATAACAAACCTGTAATTTTACTATAAGATACTGTTTTGACAAACTCCAAATTTCCATATAATTATCAAAGGAATCAGAATGCGGCTTACTATAATTTTAAGCCTAGAGAGTTCTGTTTTACAGTTGATCTAAAAAATCTGGTTTCAGAAAATTAGAGTCTTTGGGCTCTTATAGAAGCATTAACATGCAAGGAGCTCTCTTTCCCCCAGGAAGCCCCTGTTAGTGCTTCCTATTGTGCACTGAATGTGGGAAACCACCCACTCCTCATCCTCCCCTGACCCCTCCTGCTTATCTCATGGTACTTTGAACTCTACTGCTTAAAACTTTCTCATTCCTTGTAACCACTCTGAACCTCCTTGGTTTATGATTGACTGTACCCTGCTTGTTCTTTAGGTCTGCTCCCTTCCTTCCTTCAGATATGACACTGTTACCTAATCCAGAAGAAAGTTAATTACTCCTCCCTTCCCTTCCAATCAGCCAGTGTTCTGCACATTTTTTATTGTATCAACAATGTAGTTTTACTTACAAACTACACATATGCAATACTGTACTTACATATTACACTCAAAAGTAAAAAAATAGAAATGAGGAAAATTAACAATGATTCAAACTTTTCTGTGTGTGACAGAGACAGAGAGAGGGACAGATAGGGACGGACACACAGGAAGGGAGAGAGATGAGAAGCATCAATTCTTTGTTGCAACACCTTAGTTGTTCATTGATTGCTTTCTCGTATGTGACTTGACCAGGGAGCTACAGCAGAGCAAGTGACCCCTTGCTCAAGCCAGCGACCTTGAGCTTCAAGCCAGCGACCCCACGCTCAAACTGGTGAGCTCATGCTCTAGCCGGCAACCTTGTGTTTCGAACCTGGGTCCTCTGCATCACAGTCTGATGCTGTATCCACTGCTCCACCGCCTGGTCAGGCTCAAACTTTTATCAGCAGAAAAAACTGCTCTCCCTAAAATCTTACTAATAAAATATTTTTAATAGTACATACCTTGGTGAACTTTGGTCAGAATGCATCATTCATTTTGAAAATATACAACAATTCAAAGACCTGGTTCAATGACAGCTGAAAAAGATTCCTTAGTAACTCTAACATACTTTGCCCTAAACGAAGGGATTGCATTATTACCTGTGCTAATTAAATCTTGCTCATTTTCTCATCCTGTGTACCAAGGTTTATAGTGAAATTCATTTGATAAATATACATCACTTGTGAATTTGTTGCTCTTTCAAACCTATCAGAAAGTTGCATTTTTAACTTTTTAACAAATAGGTTCAATTCTTTATTTGAAAGATTTTTAAAGCAGGTTAGAAGATTTTTGTTTCCATGTT
This sequence comes from Rhynchonycteris naso, assembly GCA_037038555.1. Taxonomy (NCBI): domain Eukaryota; kingdom Metazoa; phylum Chordata; class Mammalia; order Chiroptera; family Emballonuridae; genus Rhynchonycteris; species Rhynchonycteris naso. The sequence goes on from CM072999.1 coordinate 226,466,231, forward strand.
TTTTAGTGCAGAAAAACCATAGTAAATCTTTGAGGGGCATAAAATATTTTTATGCTCACTCCCCATTTAACTTTATTTCCTTTATAAATATTGTTAAGTTACTATCCAGTAGGATCGACAAACCCACTGCAACAGGCTAGGAAGGAGCAAGGGCCCCACTGTCAGCTTCTGTGATGGTGGAACCCACTCTCATTCAGTGTCCCTCACATATTACCAAAATCACCAGACTCCTTGCAGAGACTGAAGGAGGGCATCAGGGATAAATGATAAAATACAATTACTCGTCCCTGGCCGGTTGGCTCAGTGATAGAGCATCAACCTGGCATGTGGAAACCCAAGGTTCAATTCCCAGTTAGGGCATACAGGAGAAGCGACCATCTGCTTCTCCTCCCCTCCCTGTACCCTTTTTTTGTCTCCTTCTCTCTTCCTCTCCTGCAGCCGTGGCCCTATTGATTCCAGCGCATCAGCCCGAGTGTTGAGGATGGCTCCATGCAGCCTCCGTCTCAGGTGCTAAAAATAGCTCGGTTGTGGGTAGTACCACTATGCCTGAACCAGCAGGACTAGTAATTCCAGGTCCTGAGTAGGAACAGCTCAGAATTAAGGAAATAGGCTTATAGAAAAAGGATTGGGAGGTCTCTTTGCAATGCAAGAGATAGCTTGCAAAAAGCAAAGCTCCATTCCCCAACCTGCTTTATTTATAAGGCAATGTAAGATCATTAGCAAATCAAAGAGATCCTTAAAGCAAAGTTACTTTTCCAAGGCATCCCGAGAATTCTCCCAAGTGCAGAAAACCCCTACTATACAGAACATCTTAACTTCACAAGACAAAGGATAAAAGAAACTTGCCTCCAGTCTTTCTGAAGGACAGGTGGTAGGACAAGTATAAACAATCCAGCACCATAGCAAAATAGCCTTTAGCAACGTCACAGAACAAGAGAAGTGGGGGTTGGGCAGACTGTCAGCTTACTGCCAGTTCTCTACATCTCTATCAACCAAAAATCTAAACTGCAAAGACCCTGTTGGCTTTCAGTCCCCAACAGCCCTAGATGGTCAGAGCATTGGCCCCAGATGGAGGTCGCCTGGTGGATCCCGTCAGGGCACATGCAAGAGTCTGTTTTTCAACCCCCTACCCCCATGGCTGGTCTCGTGCACCATCCAGACACACTACCAGGCAGCTGCCTGGGTTTGAATCTGAACTGTACCACCTACAAGGGTAACTGGGCAAATTCTGTAACCTCTCTAAGCCTGTATCCTTGTGTGCTAGGACAGCAGTGGCATCTACCTGATAGATTTGTGAGGACTGGCAGAGATGATGCATATAAAGTGTTTAGAACAGAAGTTTTATAATTTGATTGTCACAACAGCCTTCGGATGAAAGCTAAACAAGTTTTCTCCCAAAGTAAAAGGTAAAACAGGCTCAGGAAAGTGAAGTGGTTTGCTGTTGATTACACTGCCACAGCCCCATCCTGTGTCTTACTTTATTTTTTTACTACTACTTTATTTTATCAGGTCATTTTTTAAATTCTTTACTGAACTGTGATAACCATACAGAAAAGTGCACATATTTATTTGTAAGTGGTACATATTACCAACTTAATATTTTTTTTTATGTATTGATTTTAGAGAGAAACATTGATTTGTTGTTCCACTTATTTATGCATTCATTATTTGATGCTCGTATGTGCTTTGAATGGGGATTGAACCCACAACCTTGGCATATGAGGATAACTTTAACCAACTGAGATGCCCGGCCAGGGCCTGGCTCACTTTTTATAAACGGAACACACTTGTGTAAACCAGCAGCCAGGTCAAGGATCAGGGCATTCCAGCACCCTAGGAGCCTCCTCATGGTCTTCTGTAGTCACTGTCTCTGCAGAGGTGGCTCTGTCCTGACCTTACAGTGTACATTGGTTTGACTGGCTCACTATTACTGGTTTTACCTGATGTGTGCAAAAAGGCACGTTTGTGACCCTTTGGCTTAGCATATGTTGTCTTTTTGCACGGGAGACCTTCCTCTTGTAACCCTGTGAGCTCTGACTTAAGTTTTTAGAATTGTCATCTCTGGAGCCTCCTCCCTTTCTGACAAAAATCAACTTTTTTCTGGTCAGCCACTCTGCCTTATGCATAGCCCTCCCATTACAGGTACTGCACTGAACTAGGATTGTTTGCATGTCTTCTCTCATGGCTGGAAGCTCCCTGAGGGTGTTCCTCAGAGCCTGGCACAGATTGTGGAACTAAATTGAAAAGACAGAATTTTTACATTTTTAATATCCACATATCTGAATAGTGCACTTAAGGTCATTTTAATTTCTGTAAAATAACATTTAGACATAGGAAATGCTACAGGAATTTCCTAATAATGAGACATAAAGCAAGCAAGATATAATGGCTTATTTCCCTCAGGATCTAAAATCAGTATATCCTTAAAAAAAAAATTGTTCCTAAGCCATATATCTTTTTTGTGACAGAGAGAGGGACAAATAGGGGCAGACAGACAGGAAGGGAGGGAAATGAGAAGCACCAGTTCTTTGTTGTGGCTCCTTAGTTGTTCATTGATTACTTTCTCATATGTGCCTTGACCGGGGGCCACAGCAGAACAAGTGACCCCTTGCTCAAGCCATCGACCTTGGGCTCAAGCCAGCGACCTTTGGGCTCAAGCCAGCAAACATGGGGTTATGTCTATGATCCCACGCTCTAGCCAGCGATACCACACTCAAGGTGAGCCTGTGCTTAAGCTGGATGAGCCCGTGGTCAAGCTGGTAACCTTGGGGTTTTGAACCTGGGTCCTCTGCATCCTAGTCTGATGCTGTACCCACTGCGCCACTGCCTGGTCAGGCCATATATCTTTTTTCTTTTTCTTTTTTATTTTCAGTGAGAGGAGAGAAGAGGGGAAGCAGACACTCCTGCATGGGCCCTGACCCAGATCCACCCAGCAAGCCCACTAGGGGGTGATGCTCTGCTCATCTGGGGCACTGCTCCATTGCTCAGCAACCAGGCTCTTCTTAGCACCTGAGGTCATCCTCAGTGCCCGGGGCCAACTTGCTCCAATTGAGCCATGACTACAGGAGGAAAAGAGAAAGAGGGAGGGTGGGGAGAGGAACGGGAAAGGGAGAGGTGGAAAAACAGATGGGCACTTCTCCTGTGCGCCCTGACCGGGAATGAAACCCTGTACATCCACACTCTGGCCGACGCTCTACCACTGAGCCTATCGGCCAGGTTGCCATGTATCTTTAATGTAAGCTCCTTTCTCCTGCTGGCAAGCTCCAGTTGTCTGGCATATCTCCCCTCCTCACAGTGATGAGCAGTAACCATGTTCCAACAGCACGTATAAAGCTATCTCTAGTGGTTAGAGACAAGTAGAGAAGAATTACAACACAAATATAATGATCTATTCTGCTATCACTAAGGGTTTTATATTCTTTTCTATGAAACTTTGTTTCAGTTGGTTTACCTTAAATGTAACTTCTCTTTGAAAAATTACAGATTATTGAATATGAAAAAAAACAAACCCTGGGACAAAATGATACTGGATTTAGTTGCGATGGGACTGCTAGCACGTTTAGGGTCATGTTCAAAGAACCCATAGAGATCCTGCCCAACGTGTGCTACACAGCATGTGCAACCCTCAAAGTAAGTCATCCAAAATGTTCCAGATGGTGAACTGCGGGCCAGTGGTTTCCTCCTGCATGTCACAGAAAGTGTGTTTTCAGTAGAAGCTGAGAGCTAGTGAAGCCTTTTAAGAAGAGGGGGAAGACAGGCTGGGACCAGAAGTGCCTCCGCACACAGCTCTGCTCTGAAAGAAATGGGGCTTCATAAGCAGTAGCTCTTTGCTTAAGTAGATGATTGAATGTTTGACAGAGGATAAAATACCTAATTTCTTAAAACCATTTCACTATTTGCTAATAGCTGAGCTTTCCATTTGGTTATTTTATTTATTTTTTAAGTGAGAGGAGGGCATATAGTGAGACAGACTCCCTCATGTACCCTGACCAGGATACACCTGGCAGACCCTGTCTGGGGCCGATTCTCGAGTACTGAACTGTCCTTGGTGCCCAGGGCCAACATTCGAACCAACCGAGTCACTGGCTGTGAGGGGAAGAGGGAGAGAAAGAGGAGAGAAGCAAATGGTCGCTTCTCTTTTGTGCCCTGACCAGGAATTGAACTCAGGACATCCATATGCCAGGCCAAACCGCTATCCACTGAGCAACCCAGCCAGGGCCCCATTTTTATCATTAATTAGCTTTGTAGCAGAAATGTCATTTTCCTTTAAATGCCTTGGCATAAGATTTTATACAGGAGCTATAAGGCAACATAGTAGATCATTAATCAAATTAAAACACCACCTTAAATTGAGTGTAATAAACACTAACAAAGCTTTTGTTCTCATTTAGGGTCCTGATTCCCACTATGGCACAAAGGGATTGAAGAAAGTAGTACATGAAACACCTGCCAGCAAGACTGTTTTTTTCTTCTTTAGTTCCCCTGGCAATAACAACGGCACTTCAATAGAAGACGGACAAATACCAGAAATAATATTTTATACATAATTTAGTATCATCATACATCTTGGCTATATAGTACCATATAGTCTAGTCTCAGGCATAAAAACACACAAAACACGTCACACAAAAAAAGTTTAAGTGTTATGAATATTTTAAGATAAACATTTCAGTTTCTTAGAGGAGATAGATAAATGTTGATTTAAATTTCTGCATAACTTAAAGGCAGATTTTTCATTTTTCTTAAACCTTAGGGGAAAAGAAAACTGGGTTTTATTGTTTCAAAAAAACACAGCTATTTCAGCTTTATCTTGTATAATTTCATAAATCAGCTGACTCATCTTTCAACAGTTTTATAACGGAAAGATTTTTGTTTTATATAGCTGGTATGTTTTGTTTGAACTATTCTGAAGGTTAGATGAGATGGGCATATAGGTTTAACTGTTTTTTAAGGTTACAGGAGATAACGTGGATCCGTATTCCTATAGATTTGCTATTACTCAAATAACTAATTTCAGACAATTAAGAAAACTGACCTTCTATTTGGAGTTTTGAAGTACCTGGTTGTTAGCATTTGGGATATTGCTAGAACTAGGCCTAATAAATGCCCAAGAAAATTTTCACTGCATTTTTAGAAAAGGATATTTTGTAATAGTATAGTAATGTGTTATATAGTACAGTTTTCAACTACAAATGGAGTTTGTACAAATTCACAATAATGTGATATAAACAAAGTCAGAAGGTATAGTCTAAGACTAGATTCTTTTATTACAGAAGCACACCATCATATGGGGGGAGGACACTACTGGGAGTTCCCAGGGTTGAGATGAGATTGGTAATGATGGTGGTGGCTAGTGAACACATGTAAGTTAACACTGTGGCAACAATCTTACACAGCCAGAAACAGAACAAAATACTAACATTTCTAACAACTACTTTGAAATTTTAAAAGATATCCAACAGAATCACTCCTGAAGTGGCACCATATTTTGTCACTTGCACAATTCTATCCAAGAAGTAAAGCATGTTTAATATTCATGACCTCACAGATGTTACAAGGAAGGCTGTTATTAGGAAGGGATAGGAAGTGTATCTGGCAGAATGATAATATACACACTTCTATAAAGCTAAATTTTTATATAAATAACATTTTGGTTTTTCTTATGAAATGATTATCTTATAAAGAACTTACATGTAATTAAATTTAAGGTATATCAATTAGTTGAGGATTGTTAAAAATCAATTCTTTTAAGTATTATCAACTTAAATAGAATTAATTTTTTCTAAATAGGATATAAATTTTTTTTTTCATTTAAAGTATTCTGTTTCGTATTTTCAAGACGGCAGTGAGGTTTGCTTGTGGCAGAGGCCTCTTGAAATTGCTGAGGAAAAGGGAAATTTTTCTATCCTTGGTACCATGAACTTATTAATCTAAACCTCAGTTAATTGGAATTTCTATGGGATGTGTGGTTCTAGTTCACCGGCAAACACTCTGTGCTAACCATTATGGAAAATGCTTCTACCTTAAAAAGGATGGTATGCTAGAGATAAGGTAATGTTTTTCTGATGTTTGAGGCATTTCAAATGCTTCCACCATGTTGCACTGAACAGTGATTGTAACTGAAGGTAGCTGTAGGAGGCACAAGAAATGGCACTGTTTACTGATATGGGACATCCCTGGAATTTTTAAAAAATAAATACTATCTTTTTTTTTTTGTCATTTGTCTCTTCCTTCTAAAAGTTGAGTGTAAGATGCCATTTTGGAACAAGGTTTCTAGTTAATTAAGGTTTAACTCATACCAAACCTTCCATGCTTCTTCAGCTTCTGTGAGCTCTCCAATGACACATCATTGAACCTTAAGGCTCACTCCCTTCTCTGTGTTCTATCAACTCTCTTCATTCCCTACCTGATTAGACCCTACCTTTGATATTTTCTTCTCCACTATCTTTTTTTTTTTTTAAAGCAATAGAGAGCTAGGAAGGTAGAAATGAGAAGCATCAACTCATAGTTGTGTCACTTTAGTTATTCTGCGCTTTGACCTTGGGGCTCCAGCCAAGCCAGTGACCCCTTGCTCAAGCCAGCAACCTTGGGCTTAAGCCAGCGACCATGGGACCTTGTCGCTATTCCACGCTCAAGTCCGCAATCCTGCACTCAAGCTGGTGATCACTGTGTTTCAAACCTGGGACATCAGCATCCCAGGTTGACACTAACCACCAGTTAGGCAATCTTTGATCACTTTAATCCAGTGGTTCTTAACCTGGGTTCTATCGAACCCTAGGGGTTCGATGAGTTGGTCTCGGGGGTTCGGAGAAGCCTCTGCCGCGGAGGCCAGAATAAAGTAATACCATAATTTGTTGTGAGTTCATGCACTTTGTTGGTTTTGTTCTTTGAGCAAGGTGATGTTCATGCACGGCTCATTTTGTGCACCAGTAAAAAAACATTCCTATGTCTTGAATTTGGGGGAAAAAATCATATTTTATTTATCACTAAAGAAGGGTTTGGTGAATGCGCATATGAAACTGGTGGGTTTGGTACCTCAAAAGAGGTTAAAAACCACTGCTTTAATCACTTAATTAATAACCCTGAACACCCATATACCCATCTGGATGAATCCAGTTGACTGCCTTATCTTCAACTTCTTGCTGGTTCCAAAGTATTCAAAATGGTACTGTACAGACAGACCATGATGATTTCATGGAGTTCCAACTAGACCATTGACACAGCCAGGTGAGCATTTCAGTAATCATCTCCTTCCCGTTCTCCCGAGTATTTAAATGTGTTCCACTCTCACACCTTCAGTGCCTTCCCTTCTTTGGCTAATGAAAGAAGCTCTAGCTCCTTCCACCAAACCCATAAACAAATGTGCATGCAGGCTGTCCATTTATGAAGGAAAGGGTGTCTAAGGCTTCCAGTAGAAGGGGCAGTCTCTCCATTGCACTCAGAACCCCACTCTCTGCCTCTGTTATCTCCCCTTCTGGCTTCATTCTTACCAACATTAATAGGCTATTCCTATCCTTTTAACTCCCGTCCAGTGTTTTTTTAAGTCTTAATATCATGTGCCCCACCAGATACCAGTTAACTCCTTCACAGGAGTCAAATTATTCCCTGCACCAGTTAGCCTCCTTTCCTTACATTGTGGGTTCCTGAGCACCTGGCACAAGCTGGGTGCCCTTATCTCTGGGCCACTTTTCAGGACAAGAGGCCCGGCATAGGCCCTGGAGGGGTGAACACTTGCTCCCGCCGGACGGCAGCTGTCGCTCTCGCGCCGGCTCCGAAGCACGAATCCGAGGCTGCGCCCCTTCAAAGGGAGCGCAGGCGCAGAGGGCGTTTCCGGCGCTGGCCAGCAACCCGCCCAGCAGCCTTCCGAGGGGTGATGCCCTGGCTTGGCTGCAGACTGAGGCTGCTCAGGGTGGGCCCGGGTACTCGGGCCTTTTCACGGCACCCTACGGGCGCTGAGATGCCGAAAAAAGCTGGTGCGACGAACAAGGCAAGTTCCGTGACAGCGGAGGGGTGGACCGCGGGAGAAAAGCGGGACAGCGCGTTGGGAGCTCTGGCCGCTGTCCGCCTGGGGGCTCCCTGGCCGAGTCTGCCGCCCCCCTTGCTTCGTCCCCCGCACTCCCGAGCCCTTGTGTTCCGCGGCGCCTCCGGGGACGCTCTGTGCTGCGCTTCTTTCTTCTTCTGTCGAGAACACGCCGCGCGCACCCTGCAGGCCGGACCCCAGGGGGTCTCAGACTCCTGCGGGCGGAGCAGCCTCCCCGGTAGTGGTGCCTGCGTGCGGTCAGCACGGGGTGGTACAGCAGCGTTGCTCCTTTCGCCCTCGCTGCGGCCCGAGCTCGGGGTGCTCCCGGCCGGGGATCCTTACTCGCCTGTGCATAGCCTTTGCCTGCAGGCTGCCCGGTGCCGAACGTGCTGAACGGAAAATTCTAGTACAGCAGTTGTCACGTAGTAGGTTTTACATACCACCGTAGTTATTTCTTTTCTCAATTTCATATATATGTTCGTTTTCAGGCTTAGTTTACAAACATTTATTAGCTCGTGCTGCATGAGATACAGTATATGAGAAAGTGGGTTCTGCCCCTGCGGATGGGAAATACAGAGCAGGCAGTAGAAACTGACCAGCACTCTGGTGTGGAGGCCAGAGCCAGGACTTCCAAGGCAGGGAGAACATACTCTGGGGTTGATGGGAAGGCTTCGTGGGAGAATTGATTTGAGCCATAAAGGTTGTTGAAAAACCATTCCGGGTGGCCAGAATTACCTGGACATGGACGATTAACCTAGTTCATCTTGGTTTAAGGTGGAAACAAGTGGTGGAAGGATCAAATATGTGGAAAATATTTTGTAACCTGTAAAGTTGTAGTGTGGTTGTTGTTGTCGTTTTAGGGTAAAAGCGAGAGCAAGAAGCCAGAGAGACCACTTCCTCCCTTAGGTCCTGTGGCAGTTGATCCTAAAGGTTGTGTCACCATAGCCATCCATGCCAAACCTGGTTCTAAACAAAATGCTATAACAGGTATATATGGACATTTGGGTGGGAGTCATCTATGAGACAGGCGTCCCCTCTTGCCTTTGTTAGTTGAAAGTTTATCCTCTACAATAAAGTAGATTTTTCACAGTTCAAAGTATTAAAATTCTAGATTCTAATGTAAATTTGTAAAACCAGTGTTTAAAAGTGAATATATGATGCTTAAAGCATACCAGGTGAAAAATCATGATATATTTTCCATTTTAAAAATACAATATTTTAGAGAGGACACATAAAGAAACATGTAATTTAGATTATTACTGTAGTTTGTCCTATTCCAGAACTGGAGACATTGGCCAGAGAAAAAAAGACATTTTGATGGAATTTAGCAATCGTTGGTCTAAAGAGGGAGAGAAAACCTGAGATCTTAGATCATCAACTCCTGTGTAAACTTGTTTTGTATCAAAATGATACAAAACATTTCTGGGTCCAGTTCTTTGATCTGTTAGGTGGAATAATTGGACTAAGTTAAAAGTTTTTCCCTCATGCTGAGGTTGTGGGTTCAATTTCTGGTCAGGGCACACATATAAGAAGCAACCAATGACAGCATGAATAAGTAGAACAGCAGATAAATGTTTTTCTCTCCTCTCCCTTCCTCTCTCTCTTTAAAAAAAAAAGTTTTTAAGCTATTGCCTGGAGCCCAAAAGGTGCCTCAGAAATCTCTGTGGTGGCCAAGGGGGAGGCTAGCAGACAGGGTTTCTGAGTAGCTGCATCAACTATAAGGGAAGCAAATATTTTATGTACCAGTAAGAAAGACAATGTCTGTGTCGATTTAATACATTATTTCCAGTTCCTTTGGGTTTCAAGGAGATAAAAATGTGAGAAAATGTACACTTCAGAATCAGTGACAGGATAAGAGGATGCTTAAAACCTCATTCTGTGGCTTCTGTAGCCAGGTCGTTCCCATAGGGACAATGTCAGTATGTGGAAATGCCCGAGTAACCCCAGATGGAGGACCAGTTCAAGCTTACTTGCAAATTGCTTTGAGCAACTACTTTTCTCAGAAATAACTTCATCAAGTTGTTACAAGGATTAAACAATATTTGTAAAATCCTTAAAATGTGTTTATGTCCCCTTAAAATTAGTATAGGTATTATGTAAATATTTATTTATTTATTTGCGAGGAGGGGAGATAGACACCTACATGTGCCCTGACTAGGATTCACCTGGCAACCACTCTCAGGGGTGGATGCTTAAATCAGTTGAGCTCTCCTCAGTGACTGGTGCTGATGGTCGAACTGATCAAGCCACTGGATGCAAGAGAGGAAGAGGGCGAGAGAGAAGGGAAGAGAAGCAGATGGTAATTTCTCACGTGTGCCCTGACCAGGGACTGAACGTAGGATGTCTGCACATTGGGCCAATACTACCCACTGAGCAAACCGGCCAGGACCTGTAAATGTTTATTAAGTATTACATTTTGAAGACATTACAGAGGCATTTCACATAAGATACAAATCTAGCCCTGTGCTCTCGTTGTCCTGAAGAAACCCTGAATAACGGTGTACGATCCAGTGAGTGGCCCTGCTCATCCTTCAGTGGTATTGCTGGGGCTATAACCCCGCTCCTAACCCTGGGCCCACAGTGCTGCTTATCAGATCAGCACAGTTTCCAGATGCCTAAATCCAGGATACTGCCCAGGATTCTTTAGGCCCATCTTGGTTGACAGGGTGAGGGTAAATTGATTTTTTCTTCTAAGGATTTTTCTGTAGTGGTGAAGGCATATTCATCATGTTTATGTTCCCCTTAAATCTGATTAATGTAATCCTTCATTTCTGCATCCAGCAGTTATTAATTGAAAACTTACTGTGTGCCAAGCAAATGCAAACTCTTTTACAAAATATCCTCACTTCTTTGCAGATCTGACAACTGAAGCTGTAAGTGTAGCCATTGCAGCACCTCCGTCAGAAGGAGAGGCTAATGCAGAGCTCTGTCGGTACCTTGCTAAGGTCTTAGAGCTCAGGAAGAGTGATGTGGTTTTAGATAAGGTAGGTAGCTCTTTTTCTCTTTCTCTTTAAAGATCTTTGATGATTATACTTGTTACTATTTTTAAAATACTGACTTTTTTCTTTTCCAAGTAATTGAAATGCTCATTTTTAACTGTCATATTTATTTAACCACTAAAATCTGTGAATTCTTCCTATTTCGTCTCTTTCATTTCTGCTGCATTGATTTGTATTCAGGCTGTCCATGTGCTCTCTTTAGACTTCTTAATTTCCACCATTTGCAGCATTTTCTCCCTTTCAAATTCACTCTTATACCTTTTCTGTCAGATTAATTTTGCTCCTTTCCTCTCTTGGTCATTACCAGGCTAAACAGTCTAAAATGGTTCGTATTGTTGGTCATCTCCACTAGTGAGTCCCTCTAAGTATTTCTGGTCCTGCATGTTGCCTACCCTTGCTCTCTAGGAGGAGTCATACCACGGGTTTGCACTGTGGGTGGGCATCAAGTCCACCTGGGAATGATTTCTAAAGCTCAGGCTCTTGGACATTGCTCTAGACTTATTGAAATACACTGCTCATAAAAATTAGGGGATATTTTATCACTTCCTATTCAGTTTTGAAATATCCCCTAATTTTTATAAGCAGTATAGATCTACAGTAGTGAAATCCTGCCCTGTCTTATGTCTGAAAGCTCTACTGTTTTCCAATGCTGCACTCCGTAGCTCCATGCTGGTTCCAGCTGGCATTCAGAGTCATTGATAAATAGGCTGCACTTGAAAATCTTTCTGGTCACGTCAGGCCCCTCAATATGCCCTTCCGTGGCAGGTCGTCTCTGGTTTGCTGCCAGTGTGCATGCTCTGACATCTGCCTGAAAGGCACTCCCCACTCTACCCCCTGAGCGACTTCTACCCAACTAGATAAATCCCTGCTTGGATTACACCTTTTATTTTTTTAAAGTTTTATTTATTGATTTTACATGGGTGGGGGAGGAATGAGAATTATCAACTCATAGTTGCTTCACCTCAGTTGTTCACTGATTGCTTGTTGTATGTCTTGACTGGGCAAACCCAGGGTTTTGAACCAATGGTCTCAGATTCTAGGTCAACACTTTATCCACTGTGCCAGCACAGGTCACCTTCTTTAAAGGTGAGTCTTTTTTTTTTCCCTCCCAGGGACAGAAAGAGAGTCAGAGAGAGGGATAAATAGGGACAGACAGACAGGAACAGAAAGAGGTGAGAAGCATCAATCATTAATTTTTTGTTGCCGTTGCGACACCATAGTTGTTCATTGATTGCTTTCTCACATGTGCCTTGACCGCGGGCCTTCAGCAGACTGAGCAACCCCTTGCTGGAGCCAGCGACCTTGGGTCCAAACTGGCGAGCTTTTTGCTCAAGCCAGATGAGCTCACGCTCAAGCTGGCGAGCTCGGGGTCTCGAACCTGGGTCTTCTGCATCCCAGTCCGACGCTCTATCCACTTCGCCACCACCTGGTCAGGCAGATTTTACCTTCTTTAAAGGGTGTGTTTCAAAAATCCTTTTAATAGTTGTCTTAAATGGTTGTAGAATCCCATTTAGTCTGTATTTTGGAATTATTTTTATCCAAAGTTTATATGAAATTGCAATGCTTGGTAATTTAAAAAACAATTTTCACTTTTAAACAATAGAATTACTGGAAACCAGAATGTTGTATGTCTGGATTCCATATTTATTTAAGAATTTTAATGCCCAACTTTTGTTATTACAGAAATTGATGTCTGAAGGTAAAAACCCTGGAGAATTGTAAAATTTGTTCTAAGGTGGAATCTAATAGATAGATAGTCTTTGGTTAGGTCACAATGGCCAGAAGAAAGTGGTAGCTAAGCTTTCAGAAAGTTGCAGCCACCTGTGAGAAGCCTAAGAGGACATGGCTGTGAGGCATACAACTGTGTCTGTCTAATAGTGTCAGAGAGTTTAGGGTGATATCCTGACACTGTCTTTTATTTTTAATCCAGGGCGGTAAATCTCGTGAAAAAGTGGTGAAGCTTTTGGCCTCTGCAACTCCAGAAGAGATCTTGGAAAAATTGGAAAAGCAAGTTGGGAAAAAATAAAAGTAAGAAATGAAAAAATACATCCTTGAGAAACATTTTTATTGCTAACAATGAAGAGGCTGCGGGATAGGAAATATATTTAAATGCACAGAAGAACATGTAAAAATATTAAATTAGAACAGGCCTCAGAAAAGAAGTAGAAATTTTAGAGGTACTGTACACTGAATATAGGTTCAAAAATTCCTGACCCCCAAATGGCTTGGAACATATTACTCTGATTTCATGCTATTACAGAATAACAGAGCTGGGAAGGATATTCAAGATGTCCTGGTTCAGCCCCTTTCATTTTGTGATGGGACTTCTGAAATCCAGAAGTTAAGACAGGATCACATTGTGTAAGATGACAACTAGAACCCAGATCTCTTGACTCCTAGTTAAATGCAATTTATCCTGATTGTAAATTAAAATGATAACATTTTCACAACACTTCTGGCATTCTAGGGATTGCCTTCTAATCCAGTTTACAAGTGGCAGGAAAACTTGTCACTGCTTGGTAGTCTTTATGTTTTAAAATGCTTCTATATGCAAAAATGTTTTCTGCATCTTTTTAAAACCCTTCAGCATTTTATGAAAAGTAAGAATAATCAAGACTTGTACAGGCATACCTTGTATTGCACTTGAAGATACCGTTTTTTGTTTTTTGGGTTTTTTTTGTCCAAGTGGAAGGTTTGTGGCCATCCTGCGTCAAGTAAGTCTGTCAGTACCATTTTTCCAACAGCACTTGTGTCTTTATGACAAATTTTGGTAATTCTCGCTGTATTTCAAACTATTCATTATTATATTTGTTGTGGTGATCTGTGAACAGTGACCTTTGATATTACTATTGTAGTTATTTTGTGGCACCATGAACCACACCCGTATGAGACGGTGAACTTGATATATGTATGTACTCTCACCGCTGGACCCACCAGCTTTTGCCCCGCCTCTCTCCCTTTCCTCAGACCTCTCTATTCCCTGAGATATAACAATAGCAGAATTAGGCCAGTGAATACCCTACAATGGCCTCTAGGAAGAGTTGCACATCTCTCACTTTAAATCAAAAGCTAGAAATGATTAAGCTTAGTGAGGAAGGCATGTCAAAAGCTGAAATAGGCCGAAAGCTAGGCCTTTTGCGACAGACAGCCAAGCTGTGAATGCAAAGGAAAAGTTCTTGAAGGAAATTGAAAATGCTACTCCAGTGAACACATGAGTGATAAGAAAACAAAACAGCCTGATTGCTGATATGGAGAAAGTTTTAGTGGTCTGGATAGAAGATCAAACCAGCCACAACATCTGCTTAAGCCAGAGCCTCATCCAGAGCAAGGCCCTGACTCTCTTCAATTCTATGAAGGCTGAGAGAGGCGAGGAAGCTGCAGAAGAAAAATTTGAAGCTAGCAGGGGTTGGTTTGTGAGGTTTAAGGAGAGATGTCTCTGTAACATCAAAGTGCAAGGTGAAACAGCAAGGGCTAATGTACAAGCTGCAGCAAATTACCGAGAAGATCTAGCTAAGATAATTAATGAAGGTGGCTACACCAAACAACAGATTTTCAGTGTAGATGAAACAGCCTTATATTGGATGAAGATGCCATCTAGAACTTCCATAGCCAGAAAGGAGAGATCAGTGTCAGGCTACAGGTTGACTCTCCTGTTAGGGGCTAATGCAGCTGGTGACTTTAAGTTGAAGCCAATGTTCATTTATTATTCCGAAAATCCTATGGCCCTGAAGAATTATGTGAAATCTACTCTTCCTGTACTCTATAAATGGAACAGCAAAGCCCAGATGACAGCACATCTGTTTACAACATGGTTTACCGAATATTTTAAGCCCACTGTTGAGACCTACTGCTCAGAAAAAAAGATTCCTTTCAAAATATTACTACTTATTGACAATACACCGGTGCACCCAAGAGCTCTGAAGGAGATGTATGATGAGATTAATGTTATCTTCGTGCCTGCTAACACAGCATCCTTTCTGCAGCCCATGCATCAAGGAGTAATTTCAACTTTCAAGGCTTATTATTTAAGAAATACATTTCGTAAGGCTGTAGCTGCTATAGATAGTGATTCCTCTGATGGATCTGGGCAAAGTAAATTGAAAACCTTCTGGAAAGGATTCACCATTCTAGAAGCCATTAAGAACATTCGTGATTCATGGGATGAGGTCAAAACATCAACATTAACAGGAGTTTGGAAGAAGTTGATTCTAACCTTCTTGGATGACTTTGAGGGGTTCACGACTTTAGTGGAAGAAGTAATTGCAGATGTAATGGAAATAGCGAGAGAACTAGAATTAGAAGTAGAGTCCAAAGATGTGACTGAATTGCTGCAGTCTCATAATAAACCTTTAACAGATGAGGAGTTGCTTCTTATAGATGAGCAAAGAAAGTGGTTTCTTGAGATGGAATCTACTCCTGGTGAAGATGATGTGAAGATTGTTGGAATGACAAGGGATTTACAATATTACATAAAATTGGTTGATGAGGCAGCATCAGGGTTTGAGAGGATTGACTCTGATTTTGAAAGTTCAACTGTGGGTAAAATGCTGTCAAATAGCATCGCATGCTGTAGAAAAATCATTCATGAAAGGAAGAGTCAATCGAGACAGACGTGACTGTTGTCTTTTTTTAAGAAATTCCCACAGCCACCCCAGCCTTCAGCAGCCACCACCCTCATGAGTCAGCAGCTAATAACATTGAGGCAAGACCCTCCACCAGCAAAAAGATTACGACTCCCTAAAGGCACAGATGATGGTTAGCACTTTTTAGCAATAAAGTACTTTTTCATTAAGGTATATACATTGTTTTGCCTATACTACACATTGACAGAACCTGAGAAAGCAAAACCTGGCTCATCCTGCCCGGGAGGCAGGAGCAGAGCACCCGTACTCCTGACTCCTATGGGCCTCTCCTCACTCCTCTAATCAAATTTGCTGCTGGGGGATGGACAGGGAACCAGAGTGTGTAGGCGGCACCTTTGCAGTGTTTAAAATTCTAAACACCTAAAAACTCACAAACTTTAAGGGGCCGTTCTTTTCTGGACTGTGGGCTGCCAGCATCACCCCTTATAAAAATTCTAGGTTTTTAGTTAAGTAGTCCTTGAACTGTAATGCAGAATATAAATTTTTGAACCCATCATGGCCCCCTCTGCAGATTATTTTTTTAATACATGTGCATAGAGACTAATTTAAGAACCTAGATTTTCAATTTCAATCCAGGAGGTGGCACCATAATGCAAAAGCAGAGGAGAGAGCCATGTCATTTGAAGAACGGACTGACTGCCCTATTGGGAAACCCCTTCACTGCCTGACTATGAACCTTCTCATGTCATCTTCTTGGAGGCACTCTTGAGGTTTAGTTCACTTATGTCTTGAGTTTAGCTTGTGACACCTTGGGGATTAGAGCACTGTGGAGAAGGGAGTGGGTTAAGTTAGTGCAGTGGTTCTTAACCTGGGTTCTATCGAACCCTAGGGGTCTCAGGGGTTCGGAAAAGCCTCTGCCACGGAGGCCAGAATAAAGTAATACCGTAATTTGTTGTGAGTTCATGCACTTTGTTGGTTTTGTTCTTTGAGCAAGGTGATGTTCATGCACGGCTCATTTTGTGCAGCAGTAAAAAAACATATATTTATGTCTTGAATTTGGGAAAAAATACCATATTTTATATATCACTAAAGAAGGGTTCGGTGAATGCGCATATGAAACTGGTGGGTTCGGTACCTCAAAAAAGGTTAAGAACCACTGAGTTAGTAGAACTCCAACCCTTTTGTCCTTTTCTAGAGCTGTGCTTCCAAACAGTAGCTGGCAGCCACATGTGGCTGTAGAACACTTGAAATATGGCTAACCAAACTTAAAAAAAGTATCCAAAATAAAGGCCACGGTGGAAACAACACAATACAGAATATGCCGAACATGGCATGTGACTTAGAGGGTGGGACAGAAAGGGGAGCAAAAAAAGGAACATGACAGGAACAGAAGTCAAAGCAATATCAGCACATACATTATTGTAGTCCTGAAGAAGAGAACCAAAGAAATGGAACAAAAAATTAAGGTATAATCAAGTATTGAAAAAAATAACAGGTAAATTTACAGAATGAAAGGGACAGTGTCCCAGGTGAAACACTGACAAAGATTGATCAACAATGAGACACAACCTAGTGAAATTCCCTGGCTTAGAAAATAAAAGTCTGGCTACCTAGACAAAATGTTGAAGTCCTAGGGAGCAAGGAGAGACTTGTATGCATGTTCATGTGCTGCAGATAGGACTGAACTGCTAGTGTTGTAGAAAATGAGGCAGCATTTATTAAATTAAAAATATCAGTTCTTTTTAACCAATAATTCTACTTTTGGGACTACCCCACACACCACACAAAAGCACCAGAGGATATATGGACTTAAGCAACACATCATTGTTGTTAGGGGCAAGAAAGGGGGAACAACCTAAGTGTCTGCCTGTAGGGCAGAGGTCCCCAAACTTTTTACACAGGGGGCCAGTTCACTGTCCCTCAGACCGTTGGAGGGCAGGACTATAAAGAAACTGTGAACAAATTCCTATGCACACTGAACATATTTTATTTTAAAGTAAAAAAACAAAACAGGAACAAATACAATATTTAAAGTAAAGAACAAGTACATTTAAATCAACAAACTGACCAGTATTTCAATGGGAACTATGGGTGCAGATGCATCCTGTGCTCCTCTCACTGACCACCAATGAAAGAGGTGCCCCTTCCGGAAGTGCGGAGGGGCCAGATAAATGGCCTTGGGGCCACATGCGGCCTGTGGGCTGTAGTTTGGGGACCCCTGCTGTAGGGGAATAGTCATTGTTAATGGTAAATCTATACTGTAGAATGTTACGTTAACGTTATTAAAATCAGTAGTCTTTAATCTATAACTACCGACCTGGAGTGATGTCTGTTATAGTCTGTTGGCATAAACAAAGAATAATATATATATATATATATATATATACATACATACACACACACACACACACACACATATATTATGTGTACATGTATGTGTGCGTATGCATTTTTATATATAATATAACCTCACTCCACTAAAAAAGGGAAAATGTTTATATGTACAGATTTATATATATTTGGGCATGGGGAAAGAGATACTACACAACAGACCATGATCACTGGTTGGGTGCAGATTCATATTTGTATTGTTTCACTTTTTATAATACACATATACAAAAAAGAAAAAGTCCTGGTCTTTAGCAGTTAGAGCAGATTTACCTAATTCAGACAAAGAGGTGGGAGCTCCTTTTGGAGTTAAAGGCACTGGCAGTGGAAAAAAAATATGAGCTCATCATTCCCAGAAACCGGAGAGGTCACTGCAACCCAGAGAAAATCTAGCTGGTAATTAATATATTTGGACTCTGTACGCTTCAGGGTTGGGAACAGAAACACCAACTGAATTAGCCCGTCACCCCAAGGACACTGGTGGAAGATTTGTGAGCAGCACTTGCACCCCTCTCAGCCAGAGATACCCCACTCCACTTATGGGGGCACAAAGCTGACACTGACTGGGTACATGTTAGGAGCCCAGCTTAGTGACAGGTACTTTATGTAAATACTTTCACTGAATCCTGCAAGGGGGCAGTCAACTCAGATGCCATCCTGTAAATCCTAAAATCTGAAGGGTATTATCCACAGTTCATCTCTACTTTTCCAGTCTGATGGCATTGGTACTAACTCCTCATTCATAGTTTAATTCATATAAGGAAACAAGCACAACTCTAAGTCTCCTACCTACCTCATCTTCTATCAGTTACTATACCTCCTTATATGAACACTACGCTTTACATTTTATCAAATAATTTCCTCCCATTGATTCAACAAATGTTTATGCATCAGCTATGTGCTACTGGGGGTTTAATGGTCACAAGCTCTAGTTTCTATTCTCAAGCTCTTGTATGTTTGGTCATTTATTTTCATGAATGAACCCATTATTACAGGTGAGTAAATAAGCAAAGAGTTTAACTGATTTTCTGAAGGTCACATACCATGCAAGAACAGGACTAAAAGCCAGGATTCCTTATGCTTAGTGCTATCTGCTATTGCAACAGACTTGATGTGAGATTAATTCCATTTGATGCTATTTTAATTCTTCTCACTGTTAAGTTATAATTTTTTATGTTATTTTCTGTCTCTGCATGAAGCAGAAACCATGCCTGTTATTTTTTCCTGGATTTGAACCAGGCAGCCTGACAGTGACTGCCGTTTTAAAGATTAAGAAAAACCATGAGCACATAGATAACTCATGCAGAACGCAGAAGTAACTCCTGTTAAAGGGCAGAGTCTTACTGTAGTTTCAAGAAGGGCTGGTAGTCAGGCCATATGTACCCTGCTTTATCAGTGTTAAGATATTTAAATAGTGTTAGAAAAATCATCTTTCTTCTGAGCTTCCTGAGGGCACCCCTCATTTCAACTCGGCTCCCTGGGCTCCTGGAGCTCCCTTAGTGTCAAAAGCCAACTCAACACAGGGCCTCCAGGATCTGCTCTAAAGCTGTGGGCAGCTACTGCCCAGTTGGTAGTGCCTGGGCTCTACCAGTTGATAAATATTTTTGATAACCCATCTGCTTTTAGAGAAGGTCCTGAGGTATAATCAGGCCATTGTTAACTCTCTAAGCTAAATCTGTAGTGTTGAGGTCTATCTTTATGTAACAGCCCTGGCTTCTTGCCTGTTGATGTGATTAGAGGTGTAGAGGGAAACCCCTTACCTTATCTTTACTTACTTACATCTGAGTGTGAATACTAGGTTTATTAGATTCTTTAAAAAAAAAAAAAAAAGTAACCTGAAAGGATGTCTCTTCAGAAAGAGGGGAGAAGAGGGAAGGGAGAGTGGGATCCAGAGAGGAGTTCCTGGAGAAGCCAACCAACCTCAAGGGCTAGAGAGGAGTGCTTAGAGAAGGCTGCGGAAGGCAGAGGTAGGAAGCTGCCTTTCAATTCCTTTGACCTATGATGAAACTTGTACTCTTAATATTTTTAAACCAAATCTTTTACAATGGATATGAAGGACAGAGTAATAAAAAAGCAAGAAGCCCATCTCACCACATTAATGAGTAGGTTAACTGCCAAAACTTGAGAGAAATCAATGTTGTATTTCATTTAAATAAAACTTGTAATAGCCATTAAAATTACTTGAAATATAATGATCGCTCTGAAAGGAAGGTGATAGCATCATGGCATTTATAGAAGAGGAAGCAACAAAGGTGCACATATGGAAGTGAATATAACATTGTAAAATCAACCCACATTAAGTACCATTAAAAAGAGTCAAATAATGCAGTATTATTTACACATGATTGAAAAGGAAAATACGGAGTTTCCTTAACACTTTTGTATATCGTGTGAACTTTGATCTATGTTTAAGTTAGCAAAAAGTCTTACAGTTTGTATAAAATGATTCTTTGCTCCCATCTACCATTAGTTCAAGACACTAAAACTGACAATGATTCCTTCCTCACTTTACAGTTTTATATTTTGGCATTTTTCTTAAGTGAGAAGCTGGGGACAGAGACAGACTCCTGCATGCGCCCAACCAGGATCCACCCAGCAAAGCCCACTAGGGGGCGATGCTCTGCCCATCTGGGGCCATTTCTCTGTTGCAACCAGGGCCATTTTAGTGCCTGAGGCGAGGCCATGGTGCCATCCTCAACGTCCGGGCCAACTTGCTCCAGTGGAGCCTTGGCTGTGGGAGGAGAAAAAGAGAGATAAGGGAGAGGGGGAAGGGTAGAGAAGCAGATGGTTGCTTCTCCTGTGTACCCTGACTGGGAATCAAACCTGGGACATCGACACGCCAGCCGACACTCTACCATTGAGCCAACCTGCCTACAGTTTTATTCTTGATAATCCAAAGATAACCAAAATGATTGTGGAGCTGACTCATACCTATAGCATAATAACAAAGTACCATAGTCACATAACAAGAGCCAAAAAAGATACACTACAATTGCTTTACCTTCCAACTGCTGATGTTAATGTACAGTACATTACAACTAAGTATAGCTGTGCATTCACAAGTTGATTTTACCAACCTCTGTAAAATTTTAGAAATGAGCATGTCCAACTATATGGACACTTCCTTATAAAGTAAAAGCGTTTCCTATTTTAAAATTCTATTTTATGTCTGTGTGAAACAACTCCTGGAGGTCAAACAAGGAAAAGATACACCAAGTTCAAAGCACTGTTAAGTCACGAAACGAAGAAGAATCAGGTAGAAGCAGTATAATTCACAACCGTTTTAGGAAAGTATTTATTTCCAGCAACCATTATATCCCTCCAGTAAGACCTTATATTTTAGAAAATGTCTCATGACATTTTAAGCAAATCAGATGTTAAAGATACACATTTTTGTCTTGTTAGTATATAATTTTACTAAAAGCTGCTGATATTTCTATCAGTAGTAACCATAGGGAGGTCGCTGGTTGTAACCATAGTGTCCATACTGGTGAGGGTAGTAAGGTTCTTGTCTGGGCTGCTGGTAATTGTTACCCCAGTGTCGTCCATGCCATTGATTGGATCGATTGTCACTTGGCCACCCACGTCTGCTATCCCTACCTCTAAACTGTCTGTTATCTTGCAACCTGTAATAATAACAAAACAAAAAAATTTTTATACATCTCTTAAGAAAACACATGACAAATCTATCCAGTTGCATTTGATAATGGAATGCTTAGTAAACCAGAGAAAGACATTTTTCTCCATAAAATGTTATAGCACCAATTATTCAAGACATTCCTAAGATTTAAAACATTTTTCTACTCTATGTTATATTGGATGTGCTTTGCAGAGAAATAGGCAGACTACAACACCACACCCAAAACAATAGCACAGTTTTGAATCAAACTGAAAATTATTCTATTGTTAAAAAACACAACACACAAAACCCAGCATGGCCTGGTATAGTGGCACAGCGGATACAGTGTCAACCTGGGATGCTGAGGTCACCGGTTTGAAATCCTAGGCTACCCTAGTCAAGGCACATATGACAAACAATCAATGAACAACTAAACTGAAGCAACTATGAGTTGATGATTATTGTTCCTCCCCCTGCCTCTCCCCTCTCCATAAAATCAAATCTTTTAAAAAAAAAAGTATGGTGATTTATCTATTTTGACTTTTTTTTTTTTCTTGGGAAAGAGACAGAGAGAGTGACAGACAGAAAGGGAGAGAGATGAGAAGCATCAATTCTTCATTGTAGCACCTTAGTTGTTCATTGATTGCTTTCTCAAATGTCCCTTGACGGGGGTGGGGTGGGGCTACAGCAGAGTGAGTGACCCCTTGCTCAAGCCAGCAACCTCAGGGTTTTGAACCTCGGTCCTCTGCATCCCAGTCTGACACACTATCCATTGCGCCACCTCCTGGTCATGCTCTTTTGCATTTTTTTTGGTGACAAGAGACAGACAGACATAGGGACAAATAGTGACAGGAAGAGAGAGATGAGAAGCATCAATTCTTTGTTTTGGCACCTTAGTTCATTGATTGCTTTCTCATATGTGCCTTGAGGGGGGGGCTACAGCAGACCAAGTGACCCTTTGCTCAAGCCAGCGACGTTGGGCTCAAGCTGGTGAGCCTTGCTCAAACCAGATGAGCCTACGCTCAAAATGGCAACCTGGGGATTTCAAACCTGGGTCTTCCACGTCCCAGTCCAATACTCTATACACTGTGCCACTGCCTGGTCAGGCTTATTTTATTTTTTGTATTTTTCTGGAGTGAGAAACGGGGAGGCAGAGAGACAGACTTCTGCATGTGCCCAACTGGGATCCACCCGGCATGCCCACCAGGGGGTGATGCTCTGCCCATCTGGGGCATTGCTCCATTGCAACCAGAGCCATTCTAGCGCCTGAGGCGGAGGCCACGGAGCTATCCTCAGCACCTGGGCCAATGGAGCCTTGGCTGAGGGAGGGGAAGAGAGAGAGAGAAAGGAGAGGGGAAAGGTGGAGAAGTAGATGGGCACTTCTCCTGTGTGCCCTGGCCCGGAATCGAACCTGGGACCTCCACATGCCAGGCTAATGCTCTACCGCTGAGCCAACCGACCAGGACTGGTCAGGCTTATTTTGAAATATTAAATAAAAGTAATTTGCACTGTATAAATTCTCTAAAGTAAGACCCAAAACATTATCTTCTTTATGGAATTTTATACAAAATTTTGTAAAGACAAGATTTTAAAAGTGTATTTGCAAATAAAATATTAGTCCACAGAAAGAACTTTTTAAAAATTTATGGGGGCGGGTATAGGACAGGAGAGAGAGAAGCATCAACCCATTGTTTCATTTAGTTGTATACTCACTGATGGCTTCTCATACATGCCCTGACCAGGGTTGATTGCTGTACAGGAAAACATTTTATTTACTGAGACACCCAGCCAGGGCCAAAAGAACATTTAAAATATATATTAACACATATAATTGAACAAGGAAAAAACACATGGGCTGACAAAATATTAAAACAAATATTTGCCAGCCTCCTAATTTATGCCAGGCACTAGGTATACCATATGGAACAAAAACATCGACCCTGCCCACAGTGGCCTTCTGGGCTGGCAGATTAGAGCTATTCTCTCCCAGACTGGCCATCTGCAGTTCATTCTTCTGAAGGAATACATACCAATTGCCCCTGTTTCTTTGGTTCCCACCAGCTCTGCTATTCCATTCCTCAACAATTGGAGGGGACTCTGGAGGACGTTTCAGATATTCCTGGTACTCTTTGTCATCTTCTGTGAATCTGCTGGCAAACATCTCTTCAAAATTTGGAACAGCTTCGGAAGTATCAGTCATCTTGAAATTCTGTAGTTTTTAATTTGTTTCTATTAGAATTTTTTAATACTATTTTACCAGTGAAATAAAACAAGAAGTAAACAACTTTAGGCACAGTTTTCAAGAAAGTTCCTTGTGTACTTTTAAACCTGATAGATTTTAAGAAATCAGCTTTATTTTATTTTTATTTTATCCATTTTTAGAGAGAAGACACAGAGTGAGAGAGAAAGAGAGAGAGAGAAAGGGGGGAGGAGCTGGAAGCGTCAACTCCCATATGTGCCTTGACCGAACCAGTGCAGGGTTTTGAACTGGCGACCTCAGTGTTCCCAGGTCAACGCTTTATCCACTGCGCCACCACAGGTCAGGCTAAACTTGATAGATTTTAGATATTCAATTGACTATTTTGTGATTACTGTAACACAGGTATTGTGTAGGAGCATGGCATACAAAGATGAACACCCTGCCCCTCTTAGTCTAGTAGAAGAAACAGATATGGTGTATATATAAAGGTTCAAAAGTGAACATGAAGAAATGAAATTGGAAAAGAAGATGGGTCAAATTGTGAAAAACTTTGTATTCCATACCACTTAGCTCTTTTTCTGGAATGCAATGGGGAATCATAGGTGGTTTAAGCAGGGACATCTCAAGAGCAAATTTACCATTTAGAAGGATCACTTTTGTAACAGGGTAGATAAGAGCTAGACTAGTAAGATTAGATGAAAGGCAGATTACTGCAATAATGTAGGTAACATGCTAAGGCAGGGGTCGGGAACCTTTTTGGCTAAGAGAGCCATGAATGCCACATATTTTAAAATGTAATTCCGTGAGAGCCATACAATATGTTTAACACTAAATACAAGTAAATGTGTGCATTTTATATAAGACCAACACTTTTAAAGTACAATAAGTCTTAATTATTTTTAATAACGTTGTTATGCTGTTGCTAACCAATGATGAATAAAGAACTTCATACCATTAATGCGACTTCTGGTGCTGCATGGTTTTGCTGATGGCTTTGTAGTCTGGTTGATACGTAGTGAGGTTAAGCTTCATGCAGGCGTTGAGACTTCCATCCATTAAATGAGATCATAGGTTGGTCTTAACGCTCTTTAGATGTGAGAAAGACTGCTCACATGCATACGTAGAGCCAAACATGCTCAGTACAGCAATACTCACACGCTGCAGTATGCGGTATGTGACAGAAAGCGCGTTCCAAGTTTTGACAATCAGCTGGTCTGCAAGTTGAAGTTTTTTCATTTTTCCCCACTTGTGTTTGCTCGCCAACTCTGCTTGCTGTCGTGCAAGTCTTTCCAAATCTTCATTCAGTGACTTGAACTTATTCACCTAACATGTCTGAGGCCTTCAGGTCATATAGCTCAAAATCTCTGATGGACACCGGGGATGTAACTCAGATCGGCGCTATCCACTGCACACTCGTATGGATAGGTGAACTTCAAAAGACAAGTGCGCTCACGAAATTCTCCAAAGCGCGCTTTGAATGACTGTAGGAGATTAGATGTGAAGCCCACCAGCTGCTGGAGATCAGGATATTGAGCTGGGTCACTTGCTGCGCATGCATCTTTAAACCCTCCCAGTTTTTCAAAGTGTAGTAAATGACCTGTTTCAATGTCTGCAATGAAGAGTTCCAGCTTGTTTTCAAATGCAAACACTGCTTGTTGAAGGGATAAGACTGTATTTCCAATGCCTTGCATTTTCACATTGAGCTTGTTCAGATATTCAGTCATGTATGTCCACGAGATAGTAGAACTTCAGGATCCACTCAGTGTTAGCTAACTCAGGATGCTCGATGTTTTTCATTTCAAGAAAAGTCCAGATTTCGCTCAGACAAGCCATGAAATGGCTGAGCACCTTCCCTCTTGACAACCAAAGCACTTGCTGTGCAGAAGCAGACCAGGATAATTATTCCCAACTTCATCCAGCAAGGTTTTAAACTGGCGATCATTTAAAGCTCGGGCAACAATAAAGTTGGCCACCCGAATGACCAGCGATATCACCTCACCAAGCTGCTTGCCACACATCTGAGCACAAAGCGCTTTCCTGATGTAGGATGCAGTGAAAACTTAGGATAGGTCTCTTTTTATGTTCATGAAGAAGCGCTACGAATCCTGTTTTTCCCCACCATGCACAGAGCACCATCAGTACACACTGAAATAAGTTTATCCATTGGTAGATTTTTTTCTTTAGCGAACTCAGTGAAAGACTGGAATAAATCCTCCCCTCTTGTTGTCTCTTTCATAGGCAAAACAGCAAGACTTTCCTCACATAATGTGTCACCAACAGCATACCTTGCAATCACGCTGAACTGGTATAAATGGCTTACGTCTGTTGACTCATCCAATGCGAGAGAAAAGAATGGTGCTGCATTTATGTCCTTCACTTGTGTTGCTTCAATTTGATTTCCCATCATGATGGTATGATCGTGAACAGTTCTTGCCGACAGAGGCATATCTTTTATTCGTTTGATTATCTTGTCTTTATCCGAAAAGTTGTCAAAAAGTTAATTGGCAAAATCAAGCATGAATGTTTCGGCATACTCCCCATCTGTGAATGGCTTTACGTTTCTCACAATTACTAAAGCACTAGCAAAGCTAGCCGAATTCCAGCCACCTTGTTGGGTCCAAACACGGAGTTGCTGCTAGCTTGCACTCTGCACAGTAGCTCTTGACATGCTTTCTTCCTGCTGTCCCCTGCTGGATATTTCGATGCAAATGTAGTATGGCATGTGTCGAAGTGCCGCTTTATATTTGACTGTTTCATCAGTGCAATTTTATTATTGCATATTAGACACACTGCAGGACCTGCTCTCTCCACATAGGTGAATTACTCTGTCCATTCTTGCTGAAAAGTACGATACACCTCATCATTTTTCTTTTAGCCATCTTCGTCGTCAAAGGGGTTTCTGCAATTAGCTAGCTGACTACTTGATTAAAAGAAGGGAATTTTACTTCCTGACCTCACAATGACCCGTGTACATTACGCATTATCTAATAAAAATTTGGTGTTGTCCCGGAGGACAGCTGTGATTGGCTCCAGCCACCCGCAACCATGAACATGAGCAGCAGGAAATGAATGGATTTTAATACATGAGAATGTTTTATATTTTTAACATTATTATTTTTTTTGTTAAAGATTTGTCTGCGAGCCAGATACAGCCATCAAAGGAGCCACATCTGGCTCACGAGCCGTAGGTTCCCAACCCCTGTGCTAAGGACTTAATCTGAGGAAGAGCCTGTGAGAATAGTTTTAAAGGAATTACATGAGATGGCACTGGCTGGTCAGCTCAGTCAGTCAGAGCCTTCCTCTCAAAAACCAAGGTTGTGGGTTAGATCCCAGGTCAGAGCACATATGGGAAGGGACCATATGTGCACAACTAAGTTGGATTACAAACAATGTTTCTCTCTCTTCCTCCTTCCTTTTCTCTCTGTCTCTAAAAGCAATCAATTAAAAATAAGTTGCAGGAGGATTTAATCACTGACTAGATGTGGGAAGGAGAAGGGTTCTGGCCAAATGATTGGACGGGTTATGGTGCCACAGGAACTATAGAAGCGTGGGAGAGGATATACACTGAATTGGACGTTAGCTGAAGTACAGACATCCACTTGGAGAGTCAGTTCAGAGTGAACTATTTGGGACTGAGAACAGGGCTGAGGATGAGTATGGGAGAGATCAGCAAATGTGTTGGTGGTTGATGCTGTGAGAATGGATGAGATTCCTCAGGAAGAGGAATACAGAAATGCTGAGGTACAGAGTCCTGGAGAACACACACTGATAGATGAGAACCAGAAGAAATTATCACAAAAGAAGAGAATAGAAAGTGAATGGTCATTAGTGTTGAATGGTACAGTGACAAAACCAAGAAGAGAAAATTTATTGGATTTAACCGTTAGGAAGTGATTGTTTTCAAGTAGCAGGGATTGAATCAGGATTACAATTAACTGAGAAATAACTGGAAGGAAGTAGAAATCTTCACTGATTATAGACTTAAGCTTTCAGGAAGCTTGGCTGAAATCAGGAAGAAAGCCAGGGCCATAGTTAAGGGGTTGCTGTAAAACTATCCCATATTTCGCCCAGTATAAAATACTTGAGGTTGTTTAAAGGAAGAGAAAAAAGAACCAAATTTTAAAAAATGCACAAATTCTTTTTGTCATTATAATGGTATTCAGTGTATTCTTATTCTAGATTCTGTGATGAATGAAAAATAGCTACTATAGATCTTGTATAATGTCTATAAAAACTGAAATCTGTACAAACTGGCTTTTCCAGGACAATTATGGGTCCACCCAACCAGTAGTTTTCCTTTACCCACATTTTCAGAGAACGCTCCAAATTTAAGAAAAAATTTGGCTTAGGCTGCAGAGGCCTAATTCTTGAAAAACCATGGATAAAGAGTTCACTTCTTTTCATCTTCACCCAAATCCCGGAAGTATTCTGTAGGTAGCTCCCTTATTTTCCTTGATCAACTACAGTCAGGATTCCCTTCCTCTACCTTCCCTATCCCAAACCCACCTTTCTGCTCTTTGACTCAAGACTCCTAAAACCTGTTTTCAGATTTGAGGCAACTGTGACATCATGCTAAAACTTCATCACCAAATCTCCCTCTTAGCTGACATCCCTAAAATTATTTTTCTTCCTGTATTTTAACTTAAGAGTTTTTGACAAAGAGGTTTGATATTAGATGATAGCTGCTTCATTAATTTGTTTTTCCTCCAAATTCCTCAAAACAATCAACTATTAATACTACCTTCATCCCAACAAAATTAAACTGAGATTGTTGTTTGGATGCAAGAAACAACCTCTAGAAAGATGTTTTTACTTTTCAAGCTACAGCCTCTTAGAGAGTATGCCTGATCAAATGCCAGACTTGTCATGTGTTTGGGACTGGAAAACTGCTGTCAAATTCTCAGATCCAAGGTATGATTTAATTTCTTCTAATTAAAATTTGCACCTGATTTTCTATAGGGATCACAGAAATCACCAGAAAGATGGTCCATACTTAACCAGATGGGTAGTAAAAATCACAAGGCAAGACAAATGTGCTATTTTTAAAATTTATTCATTTTTAGAGATAGCAAGAGATAAACATTGATATGTTGTTCCACCTATTCATGCCATCACTGGTTAATTCTTGTGTGTGCTCTGACCTGGGATCAAATCTGCAAACTCTGCATGTCCCAAGATGTCCAACTGAGCTACCCAGCCAGGGCCTATCCTATTTTATATTTATATTCTCCCACAACACCTTCCTGTGAGTAAATACATTTATCATTACTCAAGAGAATGGAATTTAAGTAGAATATGTTATTAACCAATGTTACCCCAGTAAGTTTAAGATAAAAAATAAATAGAAATTTAATTGATCCAAGCTTTACTTACCCCAGGATTTGAGGCTGTACTGTTTAATGTTTAAGTTGTCTAGATCTGTGGGAGGAAAAAAGAAAAACTTGAATCCTTTAAGAAAACCCTCAAAAGATGGTGTGTGGGGGGGATCATAAGGACTAACGCTAATGAAGGGGTTGGATTAAAAGTGCTCTAAAGCCTTCCAGCGCTAATTCGAAAGAGTACCCAACAGTGCCAGCGAAGAACTAGACGATGATACAAGACTGTCTTCTGGGCCTTCAAAACTAGTTCTTTCCATTGAAATAAAAGTGCACAGCATTTTCAGATTTTCACTCAAACATTAAAACCACATCAGCCTGACCAGGCAGTGGCACAGTGGAGAGAGTGTTGGCCTGGGAAAATAAGGACCCAGGTCTGAAGCCCTGAGGTCGCCAGCTTGAGCGTGGGATCATAAACATTACCCCATGGTGGCTGGCTTGATCAAGGGGTCACTCGCTCTGCTGTAGCCCCTTTGTCAAGACACATGAGAAAGCAGTCAATGAACTACTAAGGTGCAACAACGAGGAATTGATGCTTCTCATCTCCCTCCCTTCCTGCCTATCTGTCCCTCTCTCTGTCTGTCTCTGTCTCTCTCGCTAAAACAAACAAAACCCACAATGAACTCTGGCTGCAGGAGGCTAGCCTTGGAAAGGACTAACCAGGATGAGGTTTTCCTGCCCCATGAGGAGAACCCGGAGAACAGGGAGGTAAGGACTGAAAACCACCGCGATTTTCAGTCCGCTCCGAAAGCTGGTCTCCCAAGGCTTTGGAACATCCCCTCCCTTCTGAGGCACCTTAGATGTCCAGGCAAGAAGGAAACTAGAGGCCGTGAAGGGTAAGGGACTTTCGATCTGGCAAAGCGCCCGAGCCAGAGCCGCAGACCGGAGACACTTGGCCCGCCTGGCTCACTTTTCTCCAGTGCCTAAACGAGCAACTCACCCGCCAAGCGCTGTGTGTACTCAGCTTGGACCGAGTTCTCCCAGCGAAACACGCAGGAAACCCACCTCTGGCCCACAGCACGTTAGTTCAACTCCGTACCAGCTCACCTCTCCAAGGTAACGGAGCCACTGCTGTCAGAATCATACAACTCCCTGACTTCCGCTTCCGGCTAGCTAGGCAGAGGCGGGTCTGTCAAGTATCGCGAGATCTAGGGCTGGGCGTGTAGCGTTCTCCCAGGGTTTCGACCGGTGTTCCAAACCTTGGCGCGCAACTGAGGTGGTGACATCTTTACGGTTACCGCCTGCCCTGTCCCTGTGTAGAAAGAGACGTTCCGTATATTAAGTCCCCTTGACTGGGAGCTGCTGATGGGTGGGGACGGAAGTTCTGGAAATACGCAGAGAAGGGAAGGAAAGCCTGCTCCCGAAGTCCGTGGGGAACTGGAGGCGAGAGCAAGCCGCGGAGAGCAGGCTCGAGCGCGTGACTGCGGGACGCGGCACCGGTACCGCCTGCCAAGCAGGCCCCGGCAGGAGGAGATCTATTGTGTGTTTTGCGCGTGTTTTTGTCCAAACACCCTTCGCCTTTCCTACTCAATTCATCAGTGTCCAGCTGCCGCCAGGAGCCTTGGCCATTTCTTTTCGAATATTCTGTGGGCGTATACATGCTGAATATCCCAAACATAACCTGGAGTCTTACCTCCCAAGTAACCGTATTTCCCCATGTATAAGAGGCACCCTTTTTTGAAAGATTTGTCTAAAAACTGGATGCGTCTTATACAGTGGTTGTAGCTAATGGATGGGAGTTTTGACAGTGATGAGTTGAATGAATTTTATAGTGAATAAAACTTGATTTCAATAACTTTATGTAATAATTTTTTTTCCCAAACTTCAGGCCCAAACATTAAGGTGCATCTTATACATGGAGAAATACAGTATATACTTTCCAGACTGTGTACTCTTTTTTAGTTAATACTACCACCCTTTCCCAGTGTGGATACATTGGTGTCTATATTGGATGTCATTTATTTCGTTTCTGGCGCCGATCAGTTACTAAGTTGTGTTGATTCTCCCTCTGCAGTAATGCCTATGTGGCACCCACTGCTTCCACCTCACCAGGAGCCTATTAGCATCCCCTGCACAGTGGAAATGCAATACCTTTCCCAATGACGCCCTTCTCCTGGCACCACCGCCCTACCCACCCGTCCTACCTGCAGCTGCTCTGGGTTAAATCATCAGGCACAACCCCAATCCAGGATCGTCACCGGTTCCTTGTGCCTGAAGATTAAAGGCCAAACTTGGATTCAACGCTCTAACTTGATTTTCTGCTGTTCCCCTTTCATTGTCCCTTTGCCTATGACGTTAACGCTTTGTGTATTCATTCAATTTTTACTTCTTTCGAACTTAGAGCCAAAATCATTTATGTACAAGTCTTTCCCCCTACTAGACTATAAACAGGGGTTTTTTTTGTTTGTTTTGTGACAGAGACAGAGTCAGAGAGAGGGACAGACAGACAGGAAGGGAGAGAGATGAGAAACATCAATTCTTTGTTGTGGCTCCTTAGTTGTTCATTGATTGCTTTCTCATATGTGCCTTGACTGGGGGCTACAGCAGACCGAGGGATCCCTTGCTCAAGCCAGTGACCTTGGGTCCAAGCTGGTCAGCCTTGCTCAAAGCAGATGAACCTGCGCTCAAACTGGTGACCTGGTAGTCTCAAACCTGGGTCCTCCACATCCCTGTCCTACGCTCTGTCCAGTGCGCCACCGCCTGACCAGGCTAAACAGTCCTTCATCTGCCTCATTTTTGCATCCCGCAGTGGGTGACATTGCGCTTTGTAACAGGAAGCACTCAGTACATGTTTCTGAAATGGATGTTGAAACTACGAATGTTCTAAGCCATGTTTTAGAAACATTAACCTAGCAAAGGTATATAGGATAGTATAGATGGATGTCCTCGTGTTGCGTGATAAAGGGGAGAAAGGAAAGACCATGGTTAGGATAATTTAAGATACAATTCTTAGTACGTGAACACATGACGAGAGGAAAGGGAATCAGGGAAGACTCCAATTCCTTAAGCCTAGGGAATTCGGGCTAAAAAGGGATAGCCACAGGGTGAGTTGGTTTCAAAGAAAAAATGAGCTCACAGCTCCAAAAGATATATAGAATTTGAAATTATAGTGAACTATATAAAAGGAATTATTTTAGGGGGAAATACAAAACTGAAACTGAAGAAAGAGAGACTTTGCCTAAATATGTAAATGTGAGTCATCCATGAAGAAACAGCAGTTGAAATCATCATTGTAGCCTGACCAGGCGGTGGCGCAGTGGATAGAGTGTCGAACTGGGATGCAGAAGACCCAGATTTGAGACCCTGAGCTCACCAGCTTGAGCGCCGGCCCACCTGGCTTGAGCAAAAAGCTCGCCAGCTTGGACCCAAGGTCGCTGGCTCCAGCAAGGGGTTGCTCGGTCTGCTGAAGGCCTGCAGTCAAGGCACATGTAAGAAAGCAATCAATGAACAACTATGGTGTCGCAACGGCAATGATAAACTAATGATTGATGCTTCTTATCTCTCTCCGTTCCTGTCTGTCTACCCCTCTCTCTGACTTTCTCTCTGTCCCTGTAAAAAAAAAGAAATAATCAGTGTATATGCTCTTTCCGCAGGAGAAAGTACAGTAGTTATAGAGAAAAGCAGAAGGCCAAGGCCTACGCCTCAGGAGATGCCCATATTTAAGAGGCAAGAGCCTGACCAGGCAGTGGTGCAGTAGATAGAGTGTCGGACTGGGATGCTGAAGACCCAGGTTCAAGACCCCGAGCTCGCCAGCTTGGACCCAAGGTTGCTGGCTCCAGCAAGGGGTTGCTCGGTCTGCTGAAGGCCTGTGGTCAAGGCACATGTAAGAAAGCAATCAATGAACAACTATGGTGTCGCAACGGCAACGAAAAACTAATGATTGATGCTTCTCATCTCTCTCCGTTCCTGTCTGTCTGTCCCTATCTATCCCACTCTCTGACTCTCTCTCTCTCTCTGTCCCTGTAAAAAAATAAAAATAAGAGGCAGGAATGGGAAATACATGAAGAGAAGATTAGAATAAGTATGTGGGTAGCAAATGTAACAATTGAAAAACTCAGGGAAATACTTCCCTACTTGGTATCAGGAAACAGGATATTTGGGAAAAGGAACATATTGAAGGCCGGTTTGCTGGTTTCCTGTGACTTTATTACGGCATTACTTCTAGGTAATCAGGATTTACACAGAAAAGTGCATATCTCTTTAAATTTGTAAATGGCACGAAGGAGCTTCTAAGACCTCTGAGAGTTTCTGTGAAAAATTCTAGGTATTCCAGCCAACTTTCAAATGAAACTATTTTTGCCCATAATGTTTTCTTATATGATATTTTATCAGGGCCATAATTTAATCTTTGCTTGACAATGAAAGGTCATTGTTATCATCAATTTTGATTTCTGCTGCATAGTAGTGTTCTTGGGTGTGTTGATAAATATGGAAAAGATTGTCCATTGTTAGTTGACTTTGCTGTCCCTGTTAATTAGTGTTATATCTCCATGTTTTATCTTCTAACCCCAATTATACCCATAATTTTAAGCCTCATTTTGACCCAGTGATCTAGAGATAAAATACACCAGCAGAAGTCCTTGGGGAATCCTGGCATCAAGAGAGCCCTGCTTTTAGAGGCCATGAGTGACCCTGAACAATGCAATGACCATTTTTAAAGATGGTTAAATTGAGGCTCAAGGAGGCATATAATTTATTCAAAGGCTCAACTGGTAAGTGGCGGCAGGATTTTGATCAAATCTGTGATACTTCAAAAAGCCTTGCTTTTTCCTCAGTGAAACACTGTTTTTCTCCTTTCCATTTCATACTTCCCAAATCTTTAGCCACATTAAGTAACTTTGCTGCTGCTGCACAGCCTGGGCTCTTTTATGGCACAGTTGACGTGGGTCCCCAGAAGGCAGCAGCTCTGCCCCTGAGGCCTCCCCTCCAGAAAGCATACTCCACAAGGTACCAGTCTCCTCACATTGCTCATCTTTAAAACATTCTCTTAGATTGAACTCAAGTCATATGGCTAATCCCTAGCCTAGCTAATGAGAATGCTGGCGTTCTGGCTGGTTGGCTCAGTAGTAGAGTGTCAACCCAGTGTGTGGATATCCCAGTTCAATTCCCCATCAGGGCACACAGGAGAAGCAACCATCTGCTTCTCCCCTTTCACTCACCCCTTTTCCCCTCCCTCAGCCCTGGCTAGATTGGTTCAAGTGCATCGACCCAAATGCTGAGGATGGCTCTGTGGAGCCTCTGCCTCAGGTGCTAAAAATAGCTTGGTTACAAACATGGCCCCAGATGGGAGTTACTGGATAGTTCCTAGTCAGGGTGCTTGCGGGAGTCTGTCTCTATCTCCCCTCCTCTCGCTTGGAACAGAAGGGGGAAAAAAGAATGCTGAGTAAGCTTCTACTTTTCTCCTTACAGAGACAGGACCCATAGGTAGTAAATTCTTTATCCAGAAGAAGGGTATTCAAAAGATGCTGGGAAGACAGGAAACGTGAGAGTAATCTATCTACTCCACTCTAGTTTGCCATTTATCGCATTTTGCCTTGTTAATTGTATACATGAAATCACAAGATTGAAGTATTGAACAGGATTATCTGGTTGAATGCTTTTTTGCAAAAACTACTGCCCCATGAGATGAAATGACTTCCCCACAGTTACAGAATTGATCAGTGGCAGAACTGAAACTATAATCTTCAGGTATTCTTCAGTGTTAACAAATATTTTTTGAATACCTTTTAGATGCCAGGCACTGTTCTCAGCCTTAAAAACATCCATGAATATGGGAAAAAATCCTGTCCTCTTGGAACTGCCATTCCAGTGGGGGTGATGGACAATAAAAGAAGTGACTATGCCCTGGATGGGTAGTTCAGTTGGTTAGAGCATTGTCCCAATATGCCAAGGTTGTGGGTTTGATTCCCAGTCAGGGTACATACAAGAATCAACCAATGAATGCATAAATAAGTGGAACAAACTGATGTTTCTCTATCTCTCTTCCTCTTTCTCTAAAATCAACTTTTTAAAAAAGTGACTATGACAGATGCTATAGGCCCTGGCTGGTTAGCTCAGTTGCTTAGAGTGTCATCCTGAAACACCAATGTTGTGGTTCAATCACTGGACAGGGCACATAGGGGAAGCCACCACTGAATGCTAGGGAACAACAAATGAATGCTTCCCTGTCTCTCTCCCTGTCTCTTTCTCTCTGTCTGTCTCTCTAAAATCTATCAGTCAAAATTAAAAGTCTCTGTCCAAAAGACATTAAAAAACAAAAGCTATGAAGAGTAATTAACAGGGCAAGGGGAAAGAGGGTGATGAGCTGCATCATCAGGGAATGTGTCAGTGTTTTCATTTCATTCCAGTTCATTAGATGATGGAGTCCCTCACACTTTCCACCTATCAGGAATGTAAAAATGGAATACTTTATTTTTAGCATCCATTCCCTTGATAAAAGAGTAGGGGAATAGCTCTCTCATTTCTGAGGCAGGCAGATATGGCTTAGTCTGTAGTTCCTAGACTGTGCCCAGTGGCAAAATTGAAGTTCTGTACTTTATAGCTTGAGTTAGAATACAGACTTGCAAATTGCTTTTCTTTTTATTCTGTTATTCAAAGTACCTTCTCCTTTTCATCCCCATCTCCCTACGTCCCTATCTCTCCACCTCCCCACCTCTCCACCTCCTCACCTCCCCACCTTCCCATCTCATCACCTCATTCCACCCCATCCCACCCCACCCACAAACGCACAGACCATCTTCATAGAGCCAAGCCTATAAATGGGACTCAATAAATACCGTAAGTTCCTAAAAAATAATTGAAGCGTAACAGCCTTCTATTCCCTTTTTCTGATCTGGGCAAACCTCATTATGTTTTCCTGCCCTGATTTTATCTTCTCCCAAATGGGGGTAATAATCCTTGCTACTTCTCTGCTTCATAAGGTTATTATAAGAATTAATTATTGCATATGTAAAGTATTTTAGACTCAAGTGAGGAAAGATGCTATGTGAATGCTAATGAAAATTAGAATTCTATGTTACATAAATGTTTTGTCTCTAAGAAAACATCTCAAGTGATATGAAGCATTGGTTTAGATTCACATCTGGTGCTCCCTTCCATAGCTCAGCTGGCAGAGCAGAGGACT
Source organism: Rhynchonycteris naso (assembly GCA_037038555.1). Taxonomy (NCBI): domain Eukaryota; kingdom Metazoa; phylum Chordata; class Mammalia; order Chiroptera; family Emballonuridae; genus Rhynchonycteris; species Rhynchonycteris naso. The sequence continues at coordinate 226,502,538 of CM072999.1, forward strand.
GTAGTAAATTTACATCTGTACTCCCATAGCTTTAATTACCTGGAATTGTTTTGATGAGAGATTACAAGATTTTAATCCAGATCTCTACCTCAGTGTCATCCTCCCACATAAGGAGTTCTTTGTGTAGGAGACTCTTTTCAGGAGAGTGCTAGAAGCAAGCCAATGCTAGTTACAAGTTTCTTTGCTACCCAAGTATTACTGTTTACCATAAAAGCCAATTGACATCATTGATGAAATCACAGAGGACAGAAAGATAAGCAATCTTGGGGAATAACAAGCTGTGAATTGTGTTTAATAGGTTGGAACCAAAGTCTTTTCCAATTCTAAAGTCTGTGATTATGATATGAAGGTGGTTGTCCCTCCTTTTCCCCAAGGTTTGTTACCTAAATAATGGCACAAACTATGTTTCTAAGTAGAAGTGATTTGAACTTGAGTATACAATGCCTGCCTATTTCTATTTCATTTGATAGGGCCCACCCAAAGCCAAACTAAAGTTCTTTAGTATCTTTACTTTTTGTGGCCACTCTGTATGCTCCACTGGCTAGCTCTATTCATCTATTCAGTATCTCGTTCCTATCCACCTCATCATCAAATATGTGTGTTATACGCAGAAGAGACCTTGGAAATGTGCAGAGAGGCCAAGAGACTTGTCCAGAATTTACTCTCAACCACTCCTTCTCCTATGCTCCCATCAACTCTCCTCCAGGAATTTTCCAGAATCTTTTTCATTGACGTGATCATCACAGTTTGAGTGTTTTGAGTGTTAAAAGCATTTTCTAAGCACTCAAATGTGGCATGAGTAAGTCAGGATCCATATCTGAGGTTGAGCTTCTGCTATCTTCCCCATTCTAACAGGGCACGTCTTCTGGGTCTCAATCCAGGGTCTTGGCAAGTTTATTGTCCTTGGTGACAGGTGGCCCAGTCTGCATTTGTGTGAAGCCAACCCAGCCTAGTAATCTTTTAATTTTTTATTTATTTATTGATTGATTTTAGAGAAGAAACATTGATTTGTTGTTCTGCTTAGTTGTGTATTCATTGGTTGATTCTTGTACATGCCCTGACTGAGGATCAAACCTGCAACTTTGGCGTATCAGAACGACGCTCTAACCAACTGAACTCTCCAGCCAGGACTACTAATCTTTTAAAAGAAAGGTACAAAAAGCCCCATTTTATAATAGATGTCAAATGATGCAAGTATCTTCAGCGTAAATGAGTGTAACAGGGTAAGGGCACCAGGCATGGAGTCAAGATACCTGATTTACTTCAGAGAATGTGACCAGTGGTTGACACGAGAGCTGGATTCGAGCAATCGAAGGCTCCTTACTCACTCTTCTGTCCTTGGAACATTTGTTCTGACCACCGTCCTCAGAGCCAGAGCCATTTTCAAGGACGTAGCCATGAGAGAGTGAGGTGTTGAGACCATCTGTACTGAACCCAGTTAAAGCCTCTATATAAACTTTTAAGGTTCTGGTGGGTGGTGCAGAGATCTTCTTGTCTTGCAGTTGCCCAAGACACGCCTCATAAGTAAGTTACCTTGTTTATTAAAACTGCCACCCAGTATGGTGTGGTCTGCCTCTTTCTTCATTTCTCCTTGCCCTCATTGTGCAGGAGCCAATTTGCAAAACAACAGTTATGCAAGTCACCATCTGTGGGCCTTCATTTTTTTCACTTAGTTTCCTATTTCACAGATAAAATTGAGGCTTCAGCATCAATTCCCTTGGTTTCTCAATCCCATACCTACAGTTTGACCTCTTTCTTTCCCTTTTCATGTTTTGTCTTGCAGTCTTGTAGCTGTATGTCTTTGGTCTGTGCACCCGCTGCTCTTCTGCATTGTTCCTGCATCTATTACTTCTCTCCTCCGTTTTTAACTCTCCTTCTTTCCTGCCTCCTTCCACCCCCACACCCACCATGTCAGTTTGCTCAAGTTTCTCCAGTCTCAAAACAAAACGGATACCCTGCCCCTGCCCTCAGTCTCGAGTCCTCCTCTGAATATCTTGGCTCTCCTTTCTCCACGTGGGGAGTCTCTTAGAAAAGCACTCTACACCTGCAGTAATGCAGTGTCCCCTCCCCCCTTCCTATTCACTGTAGCCTTGATTCTGCCCCCAGACGCACTGCTGAAACCACTCTGGCAAAGTTCACCAGGACAGAGTTGACCTAGGGCCAAATTCAACAACTGTCTAAAATGTTCAGTTTATTTAATATCTGTGTAGCATTGAACACTTACTCCTTTCACCCTTAAACCTTCTCACTTTGTTTTCAAGTTTTTCATGATCTTCTTCCCTGGATCATTATTTCTTGTCTATCTCTTTGGCTCACTCCTCATTCCCCTGCTTGTCCCTAAACATTGTTGTTCCCATGGCCCTCTCTCCCCTCTCCATATGTTACCTATGCAGACTCAGTCTCTTTCATGGCTTCCAACTCTGTGCTGTTAACTCCAGACATCCATGATATTTGAATTTTAAACTCATAAATACTCCCGCCTGCTAGAAATTTCTATCCAGATGTCCAATAGGCATCTCCGCCACATGTCTAAATGTGATGTGAGTTCATCTTTCTTCCTGAACCTATTCATCCACCTCTTTCTCCATTTTCTAGGAATGCTTCCCTCTCATTACCCACATCAGAAACCTGGAAGTAATCCTGAAAGCCCCTGCTCTCTTTCATCCCACACCCCCAGTCCCTCCCAAGCCTATGAACTTCAGCTCCTGACCATTTCTTCAGTGTCCACGCCTCTCCTTTCTTTCCGCCACTCTTAGTTCTGACTCATCCCTTCTCATACAAACCATGGTGATAGGCTCTCCCTGGTCCCTGTGGTCAGCTTTGCCCCCTTCCGGACCCTTCTCTGTCTTGCTAGTAGAGTGGACAGAAAAGAACTGACAATATAATCAGTTCTTGTGTATCTACCAGCCAGCTCACAGTAGATTCTTTCTAAAATGCAAACTTGATTACATTTGTAGATCTATCCACCTTTCAGTGGTTCCTAATTGCTTCTAGGATACAATCTAGAATCCTCAGTATAGAAGCACAGCCTGGTAAGATTGAGTACTGTCCTATCTGTTCAGCCTCATATCCTGCCACTCCCCCTAACTGAATGCTCAGCCAGAGTGTTTCAGGTTGATGTCAGAATTGAAGAACTTAGAAATCAATGAATTTAACTCCTTCATTTGTATGTTCACAAATGCTTCTTCACTGCCTGGAGTGTGATGTTGTGCTATATAGACACTGTTTTTTTCTGCTGGTCAAGTCCTCTATAAATCTTATCCTATTTTTGTCACCTTTGGTGGACTTCCATAATACATTTCCCTCTTTGTCCCTATCTTTAATTAGAACTGATAACTTTTTCCTTTATGCATATATATATATATATATACACACATACAGTATATATTTTAGCGAGAGGGACAGACAGATGGGAAGGAGAGAGATGAGAAGCATCAACTTTGTTGCGGCACCTTAGTTGTTCATTGATTGCTTTCTCACATGTGCCTTGACGGATACAGCAGAGCCAGTGACCCCTTACTCAAGTCAGTGACCTTGGGCTTCAAGCCAGCAACCACGAGGTCATGTCTATGATCCCACACTCAAGCTGGTAAGCCCATGCTCAAGCCAGATGAGCCCATGCTAAAGCTAGCAACTTTGGGATTTTGAACCTGGGTCCTCTGTCCCAGTTCAATGCTCTATCCACTGCGCCACCACCTGGTCAGGTTTTCCTTTATATTTTTAACATATATACAGGCACATATTCATCACAATTTATTGTAGTTTGTTTACATTCACCTAAGTTATAAACTCCTTGAGACTAAGGCTTTGCCCTTGATATCTTTGGCAATTAGCATGGAGTCTGGCAACATGGTACATATTTGGTGCTCAGTAAATGTGTACTGCCAATGTCCCCAGCCTTCTGCAGGAGTCACCTTCATCTGACTCACTTTCTCAAATGTTTATGTTTATGTTTAGTGAGTGAGAAAAGATTAGACAAAAATACTGGAGAGCCATGTCTAATCTTTTCTCACCCGCTAAATACTCAACCATATATACTCAGCTCACCTCCCGTGCATCGCATCTGTGTTCCTGGGCACCCTTTACTATGGCACCGTTTGATTGAAACTCTCTGTTCTCATGTCCGTCTTTCCTGCTGGAATGTAAGTGCCAGGAATCCAGGGACCATGCTCATGTGATGTCCCTACATCTTCATCCCCTGGGCTGGGACTGACACAGCCCAGGTGGCAAAGACTCATCTGTGAATGAAGAAATCAACTTAACTGATTGCTAAATTTCCCACTCCAAAACTGTGATTTGAGGTCCCAAAAATTGTGACACAATCTAGAAATTTCCTCCCAGTAGCTGATCAAAGCAATTGAAAGCAATTCAAACAGTTGGCAGATATAAAGGTTTGAACATAAACATTTGAGAAAGTGAGTCAGATGAAGGTGACTCCTGCAAAAGGCTGGGGACATTGGCAGTGAGCGCATCCACGTTATCACAGACCCCCCTCTGCTCCCGATGTTGCTCCCGTATGTTTCCTCCAGTGACACATATGCCCTCAGAGCATCTCTGAAAGGTGTTGACAACCTCCCGATGACTCAACTGGCAAGAAATGAGCTAAAAACACATTATTTCTCTGCAGCAAAAATTACTTTTTTTTCCAGTAGTATTTCACTTTAATTTGCTCATTTTGTCAACTACGCACAAAGCTTAGTCATTTCTTTTATATTTTATTTCTGTCCAAATGGAATTCTAGAGAAAACCTTAATTTAAAGATACTCTTTGGATTTGTGACCTTACTTATTTTATTTTAATTTTTTTTAGTGAGATAGAGAGACAGGGACAGATAGACAGGAAGGGAGGGAGAGACATCAACTCACAGTTGCAGCTCCTTAGTTGTCCGTTGATTGCTTCTCATACGTGCTTTGATCAGGGATTTTCATTCAAGCCAGTTACCCCTTACTCAAGCCAGAGACCTTTGGGTTCAAGCCAGAGACCATGGGCTCATGTCGAAATCCCATGCTCAAACTGGTGACTGCTCACTCAAGCTAGTGAGCCTGCACTCAAGCCAGCGACTTTGAGGTTTTGAACCTGGGTCCTCAGTGTCCCAAGCGAACACGCTATCCACCTGGTCAGGTGCGACCTTACTTATTTTTTCATTCCACAAGTATTTTTCAATATCCAGTATATTTATAGGCTTAATGTTGAGGGAGTGGAGAGAATTAGAAATGTAACAGAAATTTAAAGCTCTACTTCAAGCGTTAAGCAGAATATATGCATTATATAAAATAGTACCTGGTAACCTAATGGAGTACAGGAAAAGGTAATTCCAACCTAAGTACTTGAGAGACTTCAGAGTAAAGAAATAAACCAGAGCAAAGTAACATTAACCAGGAGAAATTTACTGAAGGTGGGAATCTCCTGTAGGCACGTGTGTGTGCGCGCACACACACACACACTCACTATGAATTGCTAGAAATAAGATCCTGTGAGGAATCTGGGTTGTGGATGTGGGGGATGGAAACTGGCCATTTTTCTGTTGAGTACTCTTTGGAGAAAGACTCCATGGTTGCTCCATTTCCCTTAGGTCAATTCGCAGGTCTCTCCTTTCCAAGTGCCCTCAGGTACCCCTGTGTAATATCATCTCTGTCACATTTGAAATGGTATGTGGTACCAGCTCACTTGGGGAAGTACATGTCTCTGGATTTCAGCATATCCAAGTAGACATTGGGGAGGGATGACTCTTTTTTATCTTGGCAGATAAGAGTCTGCTTTCTTCCACTGGGTTGGGGGCGCTTAGCTCAACAGAGATCTTCAGCATTTTTAGGTAGGAAGGGCACTGGATTTAGAGGCAGACCAACCTGAGTGACTAGCCAAGACAGAAACTCATTTTCCTGACTTCTACAGTGAGATTATAATGATTATTATTTTTTATCTCCTAGATTATGATTATGAGGATTAACAAATGTTAGTTCTCCTTCTTCCTCACTGAGTTTTAGACCAAAGTAACACTCTGACTTGGCTGATTTGAATAGGGAAATGTTCTGATGCAAACATTTAGCAATAGTCCTGCAAAACAGCACATCAGAATGTGACCAATACAACGACGACTATTTACTGAGCATTTACTACAAGCCAGGCACTGGGAACTGCTTATATTCTCTCTTATCATCATAATAACCCGGCTAGGTGGATATTACATCTTTATTACAAACAAAGCCTAGAGGTGACAGATAACTTCCCCAAGTTACATAAGGAAGAAGGAGACATGAGGATTAAACTGAACTCTCTTCCTGTAGAAGAAACACCAAAGAACATACAGAATGAAATTATTGTGCTGGAGTTGTGAGAAATGGTGCCCTAAAACAGGCTAGTAAAAATCACCCTCTATGGTGAGAAGTTAGAATGTAGCTCTCCTGCGACACTGAAGCAAGATCCATTGCCTTCCACATGGGACACATCTCCAGCCAGAACAAAGAGTCTGTCAGGGTTCAAGTGACAGCTGAGACTCAGTTCTTAGTTACTTTTATTTTGATTTATTCCTGAAACAGGAGAAAATCAGGCAGGGAGGCCCATTGATGCCGGCCTCTTTTGTATTCTCATGAAGGGGTACCCAAAGTCTGATATGTCTCGAAAGCCCACACAAAGTGAGATGGCCACCAGGCCCAAAGCACACAGAACTGTGGCTTTACTGCTAACCACCCAGAAACAACTTGTACCTCCACATAAAGCCATCATTCTGCTCTCAGAAGAAGGCCACATCACCTAGATCTATCTACCTTCTAAGCCTTGAAATTCCTGTGTGTGTACCAGAACTTGGAAAAATCTCACTTTCCCTGCATGTAGCTACACTCAAGGCCTAGGAATCTTCCATTTATGTCCACTGGGTGCTTTTCATGGACAGGCTTGGCTGTGACCTACTACTACAGATGCAATAGTATCAAGTTGCATTCTATTATAAAATTTGAAGAATGCAATTTGTATTCTTACTCAGAGGACCGTCCCACCTTCTGGTAGAGGCACAAGATTTATGGATGGTTACAGCCACACTTTTGTTCAAAAGGGAAGCTCTAATGGACACAGAACAGAGACCAGTGATCGCCTGGAGTTGGGAATGAGAGAGGAATTGACTGCAAATGAGCATAGAGGGTGTCTGGGGATAGTGGAAATCATCTAAGCCTGGACAGTGAGGAGTGGTGATGGTTGCACAGTCTCACAGATTTGCTACAAATCATGAAGTGTGCAGTTACAATGGGTATATTTTATGGTATGTAAATTATATGAGAGAGGGAGAGGATGGATAGAAGGAAGAAAGGCATCGCTGGATCGGCTTGAATATATGGCAATCACTGAAGTGAAACACCAGAGTAACTGGCCACAGGGTACAGAAGAAAAGATTTTGGCCTAGAAGACATTAAGGGAAAGAGTTAATCATTAAAATCTTAGTGTCCAACTATGTAACTCTGAGTAGGCTGCCTCCTGATGTACCGCTTGGAAAGGTGACAGTCATGATAGGAATAATAGCTGTGGTAGAAACAGCCAATTCCCCTAGCCCCACGTCAGCTCTCTTCTTCCACAGTAAAGAGAGGGTGTTGAGATGCTGGTCCAGTGCTGGGCTCACGTTAGCAGAGTCAGAGATTAATAGCAAGAGCCACAGTTTCTTGCTTTCAGGAATCCTTTAAAATCTCTGAATTTTAAAATAAATTCTTCACACTAAGAGTTGTTGCATCTATGTCAAGGTAAGGCTGGCTAGCCCTCCAGGCCAGGGGCCCTCAGTACAACAGTTACTAAAATGGCATGTGGAAAAGTTATCAACGTAGAAAAATTATACCTTTAGTGGCTCTCTCCCCAGCAGTCTTTGTCCATTTGTGTGTGTGTGTGTGTGTGTGTGTGTCTGTCTGTCTGCCTCCATCCTTACACACTCCCTCCGCCCCATGCCTTTGACCACCTCCTCCCTCAGTTGGTTCAGAATTCTTGAGAGAAGAAGGACAGGAGTCACCAATGTTAGAAACAAGAACTGTGCCCTAGTACCCTGTAGATAGTTGGGAGAGCAGGAAGGAGCACATGGGCTTCCTTTATCCTACCAAAATGGTTTTAATTACCTGCACCCATGGTATGATCCAGAGCCCGTGCCTCTACTAAAAACTTCTGGAATCAGAGCTGCACATCATTAAGGATTGGCTTCTGTAACCAAGTGAGCATACTGGTTCCTCAGTAAACCAGATGCAGTTATTAATTTACAATGAAAAATATAGCTTCCTTTCCCATGCATGATCCAGGGTGCCCATTTTCTGCTGTCTGGGTATCCATATGCTACTAGGGGCCATGGACTGTGGCTTTCTATCTTTGCATTCTTGGAACACCGTTGGTGTCTGATAAATGGTGGTTAACTTGATTTGAATTTTGCCAGGGATAAGATCTTTGGTCAAAAAGGAGCTAGAGATGTTTTACTCCACAGATTAGCATAGTCAAATGCTGTTTTATTTTTTAAATTTTTTTAAATTTATTTATTCATTTTAGAGAGGAGACACAGAATGAGAGTGAGAGAGAAAGAGAGAGAGAGAAAGGGGGGAGGAGCTGGAAGCATCAACTCCCACATGTGCCTTGACCAGGCCAGTGCAGGGTTTTGAACTGTCGACTTCAGTGTTCCCAGATCCATGCTTTATCCACTGCGCCACCACAGGTCAGGCTCAAATGCTGTTTTTAACCCACAGGTCCATGCAACACTGCATGGTGAGATTTATGCAGGGACATTTGATTCTTTCCCCACACAGCTGAATTCATTAAAAGGAAAGGTCATCTCAGAGGATTTGTTTAGCAAGAGACCACTCTATTTTGTTTTCTGTTTTCCCTTTCCCTTTATATTTGAAATGCGTGCTGTAGAAGATCCCACTATGCCGCAGGTAACAATAGCAGAGACAGCTATGACTGTCCACTGCCCGTCCTGAAATAGCTTCTTCAGTAGAAAGAACAACAGTGCTGTCATTTACCAAATTGTATGGGAAACAAGGATCAGAACTGAAGACATAAAAAGACTTATGAGTCACTGGAGTCCAATTTAGCCTTGATGGTAGTGCGAGGTCCATTATTAAGTCCATTTTCAAAGGAAATTATATTGTTAGGGAAGGAAGAGTCCTGTCCATTTATCAGCTCCCTGGTGATGAGATCCCTGATAATAGGGACCTCTTCTCAGGCCCCAGACAAGCCTCCCCTTCTCTTGGGTCCTTTCCAATCCCCTGCTGATCTAGATACCCCTAAAGGTCCCAAGCCCTGCTGATAGCTATGGCTCCCCACCCCCACCTCAGGCAAAGTGTTTGTGGTCTGGGGTTCAGGAGGCCTTGCTCAATGACTCTTGGCTGCCATGACACTACTTGCACCAAGGTTTATGGTTATAGGACTCTGTTCTTACCTCTTATTCCTTGTGCTCTTCATTGAACTGTTCTGTCTCCATAGCTTCCGTCACCACTGGTATGCTGTAGCCTGTACCCTTGGTTACGGCATTTGGCCCTGACTTGGTTTAGAAGTCAGTGTAACCTGTACACAAATCCTCTTCCATCCCCCATCAGACATCCCAGTTCCCTTTTCATCCCGCTGCCCATTCAGTTCAATTCAGTAAACACAATTCAGGAGGAAAGGAAGTTTTACTCTCAGGAAGGATGTGAGAGACAGAGTCAGAGAGAGGGACAGATAGGGATAAACAGACGGGAAGGGAGAGAGATAATAAGCTTCCATTCTTTGTTGCAGCACCTTAGTTATTCACTGATTGCTTTCTCATATGTGCCCTGACCAGGGGGCTACAGCAGAGCGAGTGACCCCTTGCTCAAGCCAGTGACCTTGGGCTCAAGCCAGCAACCTTGGGCTTCAAGCCAGCAACCTTTGGGCTCAAGCCACCATGGGGTCATATCTATGATCTCATGCTCAAGTCAGTGAACCCACACTCAAGTCGGCGACCCAGGTTTCGAACCTGGGTCCTCTGATTCTCAATCTGATGCTCTATCCACTGCGCCATTGCCTGGTCAGAATGCTTTGTGTTTTTGAAGAGGCCAAACTACTTTTCCCATAACTTGCCTGATAAGTTCATCCTTAGCCATGATGAGATCTTGAGGAAGTTAAAGTTTCTTATCTGAAGATGACTGAAGTTGGGCAAAATGCTATTAAAGTTCCATTACAGCTCAAATGTTTTCTAAATCGTTTCTGAGGAAATCCTTTGCCTGCTGTGGCCCACATTGCTGAGTGGCAGTAGATGTCAGTCATGAAATGCCAGTGAGATGATTGAAATCGTAATTTGAGAGGTCTTAGTTTGGCACTGCAATTCACCAGCCAGAACCTCTCCATTAACCCTCTGGGCTATGAGTTCCTTAACTTTCCCACATCTCTAATATAGCTCTGGATGGCCTTCCTCTCCCTCTGGAGACTCCTTAGCAAACTCAGCTTTTCCACATTGTCCACACTAGTATTGTAGAGAGTCGGGGAGCATTGGGGGTACTTAAGGGCATCACAGTCACAGCTAACACTGTCTTACAAGAAACTGTGAGGTTTGACTCTTCTTTCTCTCCTCCTCTTTCCTGCTCTTTTTTGGTGTTTATGATGCACTTATTGACTCAATACATATTTCAATAAAACCTGTTACAGATTGACTTGATTATTTTATTTTCCTCTATGTCTACATTTCAGTGAACCCTCCCCTTCATCCTGGGCCCATTGTCCGGGCCTGTACCCCCACTGTGCCTCCCAGATGCTCTGAGCTTTAGCACAGTGTCTCTCATCAGTTCATTGTGACTCCTTTTTTTTGTTTCCCAATTTTATATTTCCAATGCCAAGTGTTCCCCCTCTAAAGTGACCACCAATTTATCTGATGGGAAACCAAGCCCAGAAGTGGGCTGGAGGAAAGTGCCCGTATTGCTTAACAATGTATAATGGCTCAATGTATACTTTTCAGTAGACAAATGTTTTTTAAGTTTGCTTGCCTGTACTGGGGCAGCGTTATGTGTGTATAGTCTGTGGAAGGTTGGGGGTGCTTGCTCTCGGGGCGGCAGATTGCAAATTGAGGATTGTAGTCCTGCTTTGGAGGGGCCATTGTTTGTGGTAGAAGGGTTCTCCCCCCAGTTTGTTTTGCTGGGTAGTTGGCAGAGAGAAAGAGAGAGAGAACTGAGGGGCTTGGAAGCCCTGCTGAGGCTGGTGGGGGCCTGTGAGTCCGGGTGAGTCTGGAATGAGAGTGCAGAGAGAGAGAGAACCAAGCGGAGTCCAGAGGGTGAGTCCAGAGAATGAGTCGGGGGTGTGGAACCGGAGACCGAGTCAGGGCTTGGGAGCCCTGAGAGAGAGGGAAGCGGTTTTCCCTGCCTGTCAGCTTGTCCACTGTTACAAGACTTTAATAAACAAAATGGCCCACCATTTTCTGGTTCCACTGTTCCTTTACCATTTGCCTGAATCCAATGAGAACCTGCATGGCCATGGCGGTGGCTCCTGGCCTTACATGTGTACCTTCATCTAATCCTCACTATAGCCTTTGAGAAGAGGCACCAATATTTCCCATTTTACCGTGGGGAGCTTGAGGCACAGGGAAGTTAGATAACATACCTAAGGTTAATAAGTGGGGGCAGGTAAGACTTCAGAGAGCCTGCTTTTTGCTATGTTCTACTGTTTAACCCTCAGAAGATTTTTGTGGTTACAGAGAGTAGGGAGTTGATACTTGAGAGCAAGCAAAGTAGCAACTGCTTATTTATTTATTTAATTAAGTGAGATTAGGGGAAGCAGAGAGACAGACTCCTGCATGCTCCCCAACTGGGATCCACCTGGCAAGCCCCCTATGGGGCGATGCTCTCTGACCATCTGGGGGTGTTGCTCCCTTGCTGGTAACCGCGCTATCTTTAGCAACTAAGGTGGAGGCCACTGGAGCCATCCTCAGTACCCAGGGCCAGCATTCTCAAATCAATTGAGCCATGGTTGCAGGAGTAAGGGGAGGAGAGAAAGAGAGGAGGGGGAGGGGTGGAGAAGCAGATGGTCATTTCTCCTGTGTGTCCTGACCGGGACTCAAACCCAGGACTTCACATGCCAGGCTGACACACTACCATTGGAGTCAACCAGCCAGGGCTGCAACTGCTTATTTCTTATATGTCAGGTTGGTTCTGGATAATAGTATCCTTTATTTTAGCATTTCCTAAAATTTGTCCTCTGGAAAACTACTTAAGTTTTCATTGCTACTAAATTCATTTAATTTAGAAAATAGAGTAAATTGTATTCACTTATTAGAGTTTCTTAAATCTACATCGATACGTTGATATATTAGAGGTTCTTTAAAGAATAGTGAAGAACCCTATTTCATTTTGTTTAGCCCAGTATCTACCCACCTATGGAATATGGACCCTTTCTCTGCTGTGTAACACCTGTTGACAGTCCATGGAAACACTGTTGTATGTAACTTTCTGGAGTAAAGTTAAATATGAAGCTGTTTCACAAATTGCGTTTTAATTAAAACAAAACCTTACTGCCTTTATTAAACTCAAGACACTGAATGTCTAGCTTGTTTGGCCATAACCCACCTTTCAGTGGGGTGGTTGTAGGGAGAGCAGTCGTGTTACGGTTGTGCTTTGTGAAGCCTTGGGGGCCCGCTGGAGCAACCTGAACGTGAAAGAGCCTCCCAGGCTCCACTAGCTGGCTTGTAACAGAATGGCCCAAGGTGAAATTTCAGCTTCCAGGGTAGAGCTGGTATCCAGTGTCTCCTTCTGTAAACACTGACCTCAGATTTGATAGATATAAGCTTCCTGACTTATTTCCATTCAATGACCCAGCTGGATCCAAAGGTAAGAAAATATGATGTCACTAGTTATCTGTAGTCATTTCCTGATTAATACCTGGCCAAGGAATACCTGATTTGTTTGTTCTAAATTAGGACTACATCTCATTGTCGTCCCTCAACTGTGGGGAACCCCGCCAGGAGGCAGAGCTGCCAGAATCTGGGATCATCCAAGGCCTTCAGCAGTAGAGGTAGAAGTAAGAGGCTGTATATAGCCCTGCGTGGAGGACGTTGGAGGAGGACGGCCACGTGTGCAGAGGCAGCAGGCCCACGGGAGTCTTGTGCTTGGGAAAGTAGCCCAATGGTGACTAGCTCCTGGGAGCATGCAGTCTGGCAGGGAGCCTTTACCTGTATAGCCCCAGGTGGCTAGACTGGCCCCATCTCACTGATGTAACACTCTAGTTTATTTTTTCCCAAATCTGTCTTTCATGGGCAAGAATCACTCCAGGCTTTCACCACCCAGGCAGATTCCAACACTGCCCGCAGCAGGACTGAATGGGTCTGTGTAATAAACGCCCTGTGTGATCTCTGTGATGGGGCAAGTTTGCGGAAATCCTACTCTACTGTTCACAGGAACTTCACAGCAGTCCTTTCCGTCCGTGTGCTTGTGTTTCCTGTCAGTTTGGTCTTTTGGCCCAACTTGGGCTCTGTAAGAGTCTCGTGTTGTCTCAGATGGGACAACAGGAGCCTCACTGTCCTCATCCTCATCTTCTTCAGGACTCTGGATTCCTGGCCCCTCTAGCCAAGCCCACGTCAGAGCCAGATGTTGGGTCCCAGCTAGAATGAGTGTGTATGTTTTCTCCCTTTTCTTGGGTAATCCTCCCCCCTCTTGTAAAAAGAAATAATTTTAGAAGAGGCAATTTAGTGGGCTGTTGGTGCCAGTTTGGTGTCTTTTATGTTAAACCTCTCACCTGCTCTCATTAGTCAAGCACATTGTATCTGCAGAATAAGGAATAAAAAGTAAATTGAACATGTTCCTACTTTCTGGGCATTGGATAACTTGTTCAGATTCGGGATAACAAAAAATTTCTGGAGATGCAGAGTGATGATGGCTGCACAACAATGTGAACTTGCTTGATTCCACTGAACTGTATGTACACTTAAAAATGATTAAAATGATAAATTTTGTGTTATATATATATATGTTTCCACAATTAGGAAAAAAAAATCAAATTGTTCAGGAGAGAATGCACCCAAAAACCAACTGAGAAAGACATTTACAAAATGATAAACCGGCACATATAAGGAAGCCCCTCAATGTAAAGGGATACTCAAGTAAACTGTACCTAACACCTGTACAGTTTTGTGTTGGAGGTAAAGAATTGGTAGTTTGGAGAAATATGCAAATGAAAGAGAAGCCGTGTACAAACAGAACAATAGCTCATATGTAATAGAAAACAAATTTCTGTCTGGCCCGTGGTGCAGCAGATAGAGTGTCGGCCTGGAACACTGAGGTCGCCAGTTTGAAACACTGGGCCTGCCTGGTCAAGACTTCTTGTCCTCCCAACCCCCCAAAAGAAAGCTAATTTCTCTCTCTCTCTCTCTCTCTCTCTGACATAGAGACAGATAAGGACAGACAGACAGGAAGAGAGAGAGAGATGAGAAGCATCAATTCTTTGTTGTGGCATCTTAGTTATTCATTGATTGTTTTCTGATATGTGCCTTGACTGGGGGGCTACAGCAGACTGAGTAACCCCTTGTTCAAGCCAGCGACCTTGGGCTCAAGCTGGTGAGCCTTGCTCAAACCAGATGAGCCTGCGCTCAAGCTGGTAACCTCGGGGTTTCAAACCTGGGTCCTCTGCATCCCAGTCTGATACTCTATCCACTGTACCACCACCTGGTCAGGCAAGAAAGCTAATTTCTAAGGGGAAGAGTGTGCTGAAGAGACAACCTTCACACTACCGACCAGCCTGTGTGTAGTGTGGCGAGTTGTCTGCTGGGGGAATGAGGATGAGGAATCACAAAGAAAATGATGACAGGGGAGGACTCCCTGATGGGTGGTGATGGAGAGGCCTCTTGCTTTGAGTGAGTAGAGTGGTATTGTCTTGATTCAAAGTGATTTTCTGCTAACTTCTGGTATTATAAATCTGAAGTTACAGAAGTAAATTCCTAGACACTCCTTAGCAGTGAGCTGTTGGCGATGGTTAGAAATGGCCAGAAAAGGTGGGCCACTGCCAGATCATGCATGTCTGCCTACGCGGGAGCTGGAACAGAGCTGGAGATGGGCCTTGGAGCAGTATAGGCAAGGGCTTTGTGGACCAGACAGCCAGAAACCCCGTGGGCAGCTGACATGAGACAGGTGGCTTTCAGGAAAGGTGTTACCCACAGGAGGACCCCAGATTTGCAGGGGGGCCTCACTTGGAACAACTGCTCAGCTTTATTGGAGGCAAAGACGCTGGGAAGCAGAGCCACTGTGGTCCCCCAGATGGGAAGAGAGTGGGAGTGGGGCTGTGTGTCTGATAAGCTACCCATGCCAGCCGAGCCATCTGGGGCTAGTCTGGCACATAGTAGGCGTTCAATAAATATTTGCTACATTGAAATGAATTGAAAACCCACTTGTTTCTTTCTATTCTGTATGATTTGCTTTTTGTTTGTTCGTTTTGCTCTTAGTTTTTTGGTAAATAGTTATTTCCTTATTTTAGAAAGAAGATATTTGATTCAGCTAAATAAGCCCAAAGAGGGGCTGATCCACATCTAAAACAGGATGACCACTCTTTCATCCTCAGGCTCCCTTTCCAGCCCTGGTGAGTTCATCTCTGCCTTCCTCAGCCCGACCTTTGCTCCTTCAGCGTGCTCTTCTGGGTTCGGGTGCTGTCTTGCTGATGGCTCCCGAGTCTCCCTTCCAAGCTCTATACCTGCAATGTGCAGCTTCCTGCTGGACACCTCCTCTTGTTTGCTCCTCAGATTCTGGCATCTCAGCATGCCCACTGTTTGCACTCAGCATCTCTCCTCCCTAATTTGCTGCTGCTCCTCTCCCTCCGGGATTCCATGTATCCTTCCGAGGCATCACCATCTGCTCACCATCTCCGGTTGGAAACCTCAGTACCGCGCCTGATTTCACCACCTTCTTAACTCACTATCAGTGACGAGTCTGCCTCAGACATGGCTCTGGACTCCCTCCCTCCCTGTCTGACCTCCCATCCCAGCTACTCCAGAAATACAACACGAACAGGCGCCTGTCCATTCTCCTGCAGCAGTCAGTCAGGGGCCACAAACCTGTATAACCCTAGTCCATCTCAGAGAGAGCTAGCAGGCCTTAGAATGAACTTCTACCCTGTGCTCAGACAAGTTACTGCTCCTTCTTGGCCCCCCAAATTCCTGGGCTTTCTGAGTTCCCTTCTGGAGCCCAAAGTCTCAAGAAAGTTCAACTAGTGATATAGGGTGTGTTCCTTTTTGTTTTACTAGTTTCCAAACTCTGGGACCCTGGGGCCCTTGAGCTCTGGGTCTCTGAGGTTCAGCGGTTCTGGGGCTCTGGGGCTCTGGGGCTCACATCTACTTCTCTGTGGGCACTGTGAGGCTTACAGCAGTGGTCCTCAGTCTTGACTGCACATTGGAATCAGAGTTTACTGATGCCCGGGCACCACCCAGACCAGTTAAATCATTCTCTCTGGAGGTGGCGCCCTGGCACTGGCATTTTGTCAAGGCTCTTGAGGTGATTTTAATCTTCAGCCCAGGTTGAGAATGACTGAGAATGCCTTGGGTTCTCAGAATGGTGCCTTCTCTTCAGTTCTCCAAGTGGAGATGTCATCATGCCATCTTCCTACTTCAGAACGTTCCCTTACTCTTCTCTGTGGCCCTTAGAATCAAGTCCAAACTCCTATGCATGCCCTCAAAGTACTTTCACAGTGTGGACTCAACTTACCTGTCGTGCCTGCCCACTTCTCATCACACGCTGTTAAGCCAATCACATGGACTCTCCCTGTCATGCCCTGTATGTGTCAAGCCCTTTCATGCTCTGTGCCTTAGCAAATACTGGTTTATTTGCCAGAATGGAATTATTTCCCACATGTCCTCTATGGTCCCGCTGAGATAGCCCCTTTTTGAAGCCTTCCAGAGTCAGTATCTCATGGAATTTCCTTCATACCTTGGTTATATTATACTTTGCTTGTTAGTTTGTTTGAAGTCACAGACTGACTCAGTTAAGGTTGTATGAATGGATGAAGGCCCATAATCCTTGGAGGCATCTGGGACAGACAGATTTAGAAAAGCCCTGGATGGTGGGGACTGGTAGAAACCATTTACAGCTTGCCTTTCTAAGGGCAGGTCACTGGCTGGGTTGGAAACAGAAGGGGCTGGGTCTGGTAGTTCCTTATTGATCTGGTGTCATCTTAAAGAGATGGCCCATCGTGTTTTTCAACCCTCAGGTGCCCTGGAGCTGTGGAGAGCTTTGGACACAGGTTAGGAAAGCGTTACCTGACAGGAAGCATGTGTGTACTATTTCCATACAGTTTCAAGATATTCAAACCAACACTACTAACTTTTAAAATGTTGACTATATACATATCATTATAACGGTATTAATTCAGTCACCATAAAGAATGGAAATTGCACCCCAGTTCCACCATGATAGCCAGTAATTGTAAAAATACTTACAGTATTGGGAACATACATACCAGGGACAGAGATAAGCACTTTACATGTATTAGCTCACCTGATCTTCCTAACAGCCCAACACGGAACCCCTGTTTTACAGATTAGAGAATGGAGGTTCACGGAGGTTAAAGAGCTTGCCCCGTGTCCCAGACATAGTCAGTGGCACAGCTGAGACATAGCCCAGTTCTGACTCCAGTGTTTGAACTGTTATCCTGTATTTTTTGTATCCTATAGTCCTTCTGCTGTTCCAACAAATAAAACTTTTCATTTTTTATACTTCCAGGCCTTATCCATACATGCTAGTAGTTTTTATGAAATTACATTCACAGTGCAGCTATTATATAGACTATTTTCTTTGTATCATAATACGTCATACATAATACATTTTCTTTATACTATATTATAACTTCATATCATAATCCACATCCAATCCATCACCAAGGCCTGCTGAGTCTGCCTCCAGTATATATCTCTGATCTATAATCCACTTCCCTCTATCCCTACCCTTATCTTTTGTCTGGGTTCCAGCTAGAGCCTCTTAACTGGTCTGCATGCTTTTCTTCTTGTCTCCTTTTTATCTCCTCACTTTCTAGGAGCCACAGTGATCTTTAAAAAATGTAAGCCAGATCATACTTCTCCCCAACCTGTCAGTCAGTACATTTGGATAAATCCCAAACCCTTACCCTGGTCTCAGGGTCCTCTGTACCTCTCCCTCCGCATCACATGCCTTGCTAGGCTCCCAGCATTCTAACCACATGAACCTTCTTCTAGTTCCTGAAAACTGCCCAGTTCTCTGCCACCCCAGGCATGTGCACAGTGTCTTCTGCCTGGAACCTTTCCCTTCCACACTGTGCCTGGCTAATGCCTCTTTGTTCTTCAGGCCTCTTCTTAAATGGCTCTTCAAAGACCCCGCTCAGCCTAAATTAGGACTCTTTTATTTACACAGCTCTTAGCCTATATGTTTGTGTGATTATTTGATTAATATAGTTCACACAATCTCATTCATAGTTCCATGATGGAAAAACTGTACTTCTTTTGCTGAGCACTTTATCCCTAGTGCCTGGCACAGTACCAGATACATAGTTAGGTGATCAATATTTGCTGAAAGAATAAACATTTTTTGTTACTATATAGTCTTCAAAAATATAATCTAATAGCTGTTTAATACTTGATAGTTATCCATTTAATTAATGGCTTTAATAAGATTTGTTTTAAGTGCATTTGAAATAACTGAACTCTTATGGTCAAACGAAAACAAATGTTTAAAGTCTCTGGATCGGCAGTATCAAATCTGAACACACTATTAGTAACATTATATGTATACATGGTAAGCCTCATTTTGCTGTTGAAAGAAAAAAATGCACATTACAGATTTTGAAATCAGTTTAGTAGGTTGTGAGCAGAACAACTTTTATATAGAACAGAATGAAAAATGTCAGAGGATAAAAATTGTTTTATGAAACTTTCACTTAACTTTTATTCCATTTTATATAGCTATAACTTTAGATAAAGTTGAAGTATATACTGGATAAATTGTAAACTATATTTCTTACTGTGGGTTGCAGTTAAAGAATGGAGAAGCACAGATTTCAGTGGTTTGCTGTGAGTTAGGAAGCCAGTTTCAAGCCCTCGGCGTCATCTGATGAGTTACTTGTTCGTGGTTTCCCATGCTTACCTTCCTGACTGGCCTATAACTAGATTGTTTGGAGGATTTGGTAGAGAGGAGACTCCAAGGGCTATTTTTATTTTCTTTCTTCCTTTTCTTTTTCTTTCTTTCTTTTCTTTTCTTTATTTTTTTAGCTAGAGAGAGAGAGACATGAAGTGAGAGCAATGAGAAGCATCACCTCATAGTTGCACTATTTTAGTTGCTCATTGATTGCTTCTCTTATGTGCCTTGACTGGAGGGCTCCAGCTAAGCCAGTGACCCCTTGCTCAACCCAGTGACCTTGGGTTTAAGCCAGGGACCTTGGGTTTCAAGCCAGTAACCCTTGGGCTCAACCCAGTGACCATAGGGTTGTACTGATGATCCCACACTCAAGCTGGTGACCCCATGCTCAAGCTGACAAGCCTGCAGTTAAGTCAGATGAGCTCGTTTTCAAGTTGGCAACCTTGGGGTTTCAAACCAGGGACCTCAATGTCCTATGTTGATGCTCTATCCACTGTGCCACCACCGGTCAGGTGAGTCAATTTTAGATTTATAGAAAAGTTGCAAAGATAGAGAGTTCTCATATACCCGTCATGTGGTTTCCCCATTGTTATTATCTTATATAACCATATGGCCCATGTAAGGAACCAACACTGGTTACATCACTATGGACTAAGCTCTAGACTTTGTTGGGACTCTACCAGTTTTTCCTCTTTCTCTTCCAGGATCTAATCCATGATCCCATGAGCATTTTGTGATCACATCTTAGTCTCTTTTGGTCTGTGACAGTTCCTTAGTCTTCCCTTGTTTGTCATGACTTTGACAGTTTGGAGGAATACTGGTCAAATATTTTGTAGAATGTCCCTCAGTATGCATTTTCCTGGTGTATTTCTCAAAAGTAGACTGTGGTTGTGGGTTTAGGGAAAAAATATCACACAGATGGTGGGCACATCTCATCACATCCTATCAGGGGTGTGTGATATCAACATGGCTATCTCTGGTGAAATGAACCTTGATCACTTGATCAAGGGGTGTTTGTCAGGTTCCTTCACTGTAAAGTTTTCCTGTCCCATACCCTGTTCTTTAGAAGCAAATCACTAAAACACTTAGACCAGCCTGCATTCAAAGGGGTGGGGGAATGGAGGTGTTAAATTTTACCTAGATGCAAGAGAATCTACACACACTATTTGAAATTCTTCTGTAGGGAAGATTTGTCTCTTCTCCAGTTACTCAGTAATGTATATCAGTATGGACTTATGTATGTTTATTTTACATTTTGCACTATAATCCTGCACAGTGTGATTTATTGTGTTGTCCAGATGATCCAGCTTTGGCCATTGGGAGCTCTTTTAGTTGGCTCCTATGTCCCTTTGACATACTCCCATTCTCTTGTTTTTTGGGGTTTTGTTTTTATATTTTGAGTGCTGCCTTACTTTCTAGCATTACAAGATATTCTAGGCAGGTCTTGTATTTTACTTCACTCCAGATTAAAAGCCACCATTTTGCTAGGAGCGAGCTATTGAGAGACGAGTTAGAGATGTGGAAGTTACCTTCTGGCACAGGGGGTGCCCAGGATGGCGGGGAGGATTAGTTGGCAGCACCAGGGAAGAGCACACATGGGGTCGCCCCGTTCCCTTTGTTTCTCAGTCTTACATAGCACTCTGGTGAGCCAGCGTGGTTATCTGATCTGCCCAGTGAAAGTGCAGAATGTTCTTCAGACCGATGGGTCATGCCCAGCCAGTGGATTTTGGAAGCCTCTGCTGCCCACACGAAACAGCTGGAATTCCAAGTCCCAGAGCTGGTGCTGGTCAAAGTCTGGCCACCCAGATTTTTGGGGCATCTCTGCCCAGCTCCTTCCCAACTCTGGATCTATTAAGACAACAAGGCTGCTGTTTCAAATTTGGCTTCCACCCCATCTCCTCTGTGCCACGTGTATTCAGTAGGTAGCCTTGCCCCCTTTAGAAAAAAGTAGCCCACCAGGCAAGTTCCTTCAGCCTCCTCACTTTCCTCACTGTGCCCTCCTTCCCTCTCTGAGGCCTGCTCCACCTCTTCATTCTGTCCCCTCGCTGCCTCCTCCTGCTTAGCCTGCAAGGACCACTTGCATCTGGCCTGAAAAGAACCTCCTTGGCCTTGCCTCAGCCTCCAGCCAGGCCTCTTGAAAGAAGACACTTCACCATTACTTCCCTTGACAACTGGGGTCATGGAGACTGTTGATGGGAGATATGCCACAGAAAAAGGGTGAGTGTGATGGCTTCAGTGAAGGGGGGCACTAATAGGGAAATTAAGTGGTCGCTCTCTAAGGGAGATTCCAAAATGATGAAATACTACTGGTATGCACTAACCCTGACGCTTAGACAAGGCTCTGGGTGTCTGGGGTAGCTCCTGGGCCTGGGCCTGGGGTTGAGGAGAGGAATGTAGGCTGCTCCCCACAAGGAACAGGAGAGGCATCCACTTCCAAACCTTGTCTGATCAACCCTTTCCTCTCCTTGCTCTGTTGCAAGAGCCTTTACCAGAGTGGCAGCCACCTTATCACGGAGTATTCCACCTCAGTGGGCTCATACCTCCAGCACTGCTCGGCTTTCCGCTGACTGTATGAAGTAGCCCAGTGATTCACCAGCCCACCTGTTTGGCATCACTGTATCTTCCCAAGGTAACGTGGGCGTGCCCTTTCCATCAGTGGAGCAAAGAAAACTCCTGTTCCGAGTATGGACACTACTTGGCCTCACTGCACTGTGAGTCTGTGTTCTGGTACCTCTTTACCAGCTGAGCTGGCTCCTGTCATTTATTCCCCTTTGACCCTGCCAGGAACTCCCCCAGCCCTGGCCTTGAGAGTTCAGTTTGTGTGATAAGTTTTCTCCAGGATCAAGTACTTATCTGTCCCTGCCTCTAAATTTGAGCTTACAAACCCTGGCCAATTTTGTGTGTCTGTGGCTGGCCTGGCCTATTTGCTAATTCATTCATTCAACAAATATTTGTGGGGGACTTTCAGACACAGTTCTAGGCACTAGAGATACAACGAACAAAAAGATGTGGCTTCATAGAATTTGCAGATGTGCCTGGGAGACATAATAAACTAATAATTGCACAAATATAACAATAAGTACAGCAACTCACAGGCTTGTCTAGGGCATTAATTAAAGGTTTCATAAAGAAGCAACAGTTTAACCGAGATCTAAAGAATGAGTAGGAATTGACTAGGCAAGGCAGCTGGGGTATCAGAGTCAGGAGAGGAGAAACTCTTCCCAGACTTCTAGAATCGAACTTGCAAAGCTGGTGGAGTTGAAAGGAGGAAGGCCAGGTGGCTGCAGTGCAGAGAGCAAGGAGGAAATTGAGAAGGAAGAAGGCTGGAGAAGGCAGGGGAGGTGCAGTGGGCCAGGCCTTGGACACATGTTGTGTCTTGGTCTTCATCCCAAGGACAGTGGGAAAGAAGCCACCGAAGGAGTTTAAGAAGAGTGACATGATCAGATTTGTAATTGTGAAAATTACTGACAATTGTCGGTGCCTCCCCACCAAAAACCTTTGGGGGCTAGCAGGTAAAGCTGTGGTCCCAGGAGAGATAAGGAGCAGGGGTGGCTTTGCTCCATAGCTTGTTCCCTGACTTTTTACTGCCCTGAGATGCCAGCCTCATGTGGGCAGTGTACTCTCAGCAGAAGATGATCCTGTACAGGCCCCAGAGGGAGGTTGAGGGTTAGGTTAGTTCAGGTGACAGCCGTTAGTAGGGAATCAGGACCTGATAGGTAAAAGGGGATGAGGAGACTGCTCTGCTTTATGTTCCACGTTTCCTTGCTCTAAGAATAAGGACAAGCTTGATCAAGCCTCCTCTAAAGTTATTGATTGATTACTCTCTATTTGGGAGCCCCTGTCCCATCTTTTCTCAGGGAAGAGCCCAGAACACCTGCTATGATCCTGCCGGGTAGGATTCCACTGGTCCCCTGAGCTACACGGCTTGGCAGTGGACAGCAAGATGAGGTGGGTTTAGAGGGGTGTGACCATGTCCATCTCAGATTCTGAAGAGCCCAGCTCTGATATGAATGTATGACCTTGGACAAATCACTTCCCCTTTGGGGGTCTCTGTGCCCTCACTGCAAACAAGGGGAGCCCCAGGACCCCCTCCAGCCTCGAGTGGCTCTCAGGCAGGCAGGCGGGATGCAGGCTGGCAGCACTGCGCGGAGCCCCTGGTGGGCACGCGGCGGGGGCGGGCCAACGCGGGATCGCAAAGGGAAGGGGTCTGCCTGGGAGGCCCAGTGGCCACCGAGCACTGGCACCCCCGCGCCTGGGTTGGCGCGAGGCCCCGGGGGCCACAAGGTTACGTAAGGAGTGGGGCGGGGCGGGCACCGCCCCAAACGCGCTGCCCTGCCCCCGGTGGCCCAGCCCCCGCCTGCCTGCCCGCGCCTGGCGGCGGCAGTGGCAGCACAGCCCGCGGAATGGAGCGGCACCGGGGCTGAGCTGGGCGCACACGGGCCGCCGCATGTGCTGCGCCGGGAGCAGCTGCCGAGCGGGCCGACAGCGAGTGCGAGAGGCCCCGTCGGAGCAGCCGCGGGAGAGCGCCGGAGATGGGGTGAGTGAGCCCGCCGCGCCGGAGGGCTGCGGGCCACCACCCGCGTCTGCTCGGAGCGCCTGCGCCCAGATCCTGGAGCTAGCGCGCTGCCAACCCCGCACCCTCCACCCCGGGCCCGCGGCCCTTCTCTCCAAGCCGCCTGGACACCACACCGGGACAGGTGCCTGGCCGGCTTCGCTGCCTCGGCCATGCGGGCGCGGTCAACTCCAGGGCCTGTGTCTGTGAGTGTAGGAAGCAGTTTGTCCTTTTCCATGATTGGGTTTATTCCAAAAAAAAAAAAAAATAGAAATCTAAGTTTTCCTAGAAAGGAAATAATAATAACCCCCAGCGTAGGAAGGGTAGACTTTGAGTCTGCTTTGAGATGGCTGAGGATGACGGCAGTCTGTGAGGAGCGAGGTGAGGCTTCCTTCAGTCTTTCAAACAACCGAGTAGGTGCTCAGGAGAGAACTTGAAATACTCGGTTGAACTGACTAATGCTTCTGAGTATATAAAGAATTTAAAAAACAAGGTTGATTTCTCCCAGCGTGTCTCAGAGTAGTAGGCTCTGTGAGTCAGGAAGCCACTGTGCTATTAGCAGTTAATTCCTTACATTTGCTCACCCGATGTGAGTGCATTTCAAGGATGTGCTATTGATATTCAGGGAATGGTTATTATGCCCATTTCACAGATGAGGATACTGAAGCCTGAAGTGGTTTGGTAACTTCCCAGAGGTTGGGCAGCTGATACGCATTTGTATGGGCAGAGGGGAAGCCACAGCCTGACATGGGAGGCGTGGTTACAAGTGAACCAGAGTTCCTGAATCTCTATGTTCCCTGCTGCTGAGCTTAGCATTCTTCCTGCAGTCCTTATCATGACCCAGCCTTGAGCTCTGTGGATCTGGAAATCTTGCCTTTCTGTATGGGATGGATGAGTAGTGGAAAGGGGCAAGATTGTCCTGGGGGACAGACCCAGCTTTCACGGGGCAGTGGCTTTATTGTGCCTAGCTCCAGGAAACTTTCTGGAGTCATTTTACCTAGTGAATTTTATCTGTGGGGTCTGCAAAGTGCTTGAAGGAACCAGAGAAAGGCCAAGAGGAATTTTGAGGAAGGGAGTGTGAGGACTCTGGACCAACATGAGCAGGACAGGGGGACGGAGAGGGGCCCGGAGATGTGCTGAAGACACTGGTGAAGATCCAGGAGGTTTCACATACAGAAACTGGGAGATTTGACCAGGGCACCCTGGCTGGGAAGCACTGTAACGTTTCCAGTGACCCCTTGTAAACTGAAAGGGCTGCTTTTTGAGCAGTGCGAACCTCTGCGGCTCTCAGATTTCATACTTTAAAAAAATGTACGGGAAGAAGAAGTTGGCAAATGTAGATATCAAGATGGAAGATAAAGGGACCTTGTAATTTTAACTCCCTGCCCCCACCCTACCCCAGCCAACACAAAACCAACCCAACACACTGTGTGATAAAAAACAAATATTGAAATTCTGACTGGTTGAGATCAAATAGTTCTGTGGCAATGAAAATGTTTACTCATAAAAGCTTAAAGAAAATGTCAGAAAATAACTTTTGTTTGTCTTGAAGCAGGGAGGAGTAGCTTGGGGTTTGGTTTAAACATGGAATATTTCTTTCATGTAATTTTAATGTCATCCATAAATGTCTGTTACTCACTTCTTATAGGTAAGGGCTGGTTTGTAACTCCTACCTACTTCTGCAGTTTTTAATATATCCACTTCTTCTATAATTTATGGGAATGCACAAGCCATGGTTGTAAATTGAGATGGAGCTGGGGCTGGATAAGCAGTTTAGACCGAGGAGGGTGGAGGGAGCCATTTTAAACAAAAATAGAACCAATGTCATCCTTCCTGAGAGTTGAGTGGGACGTAGGAAGAAGAACCAGGAAAGGACAGCCAGTGGGAAACTTCGTTGTAGTCCTAATAGCCTTGTCGTGGCTGTACTTGTAGACACGACCAGGATTTAAGAGGAACGACCCCAAGTTTACTTCTCCCCACTTATGCTGCCTTTCCTCATTCAGGTGTCCCCATGTCCCTATGTCCTGCTTCTATTTTGTGAAGTGTTTCGCATTGCGCATGGTTTCCCCGGTAGGTCTGCATTCTCACTCCCCAAGGCAGCTTTTTCATAGCTTCTTCCCTCCTCAGATGTCCCTCTCCTCTACCTGCACACATCTAGGCACCCTTATCAGGAACAAAAGAGGAGCCAAGAGCAAGAACAGCTTCACCTCCCCATGGCGCCTGCAGTCCCCTGTGCAGCGGCCCTGTGTTTTCCTTCCCACCTGCTTCGCTGAATGGACGGCCCATTGCTCCTCTGATCCTAGCAGAACCCTTGCCCCTCTCGGGGGACTGTTCATTCCTGTCCTTCTCACCTCCTCGGGAAACATTTCTCTGTCTTGCACCTCCCTCTCTGCAGGCTCGTTCCCATCAGTATACAGCATACTTCTGTTCAGTGCTGTCCAGTAGGACTTTCTGTGCTGATGGAAATGTTCTATATCCGCAGAGTCCAGTATGGCTGTCGCCAGCCACACATGGCTGTTGGGCACTGGAAATGTGGCTGGAGTGACTGAGAACCTGAATTTTTTATTTAATTTATGTTTAGCCTGACCAGGCGGTGGCGCAGTGGATAGAGCGTTGGACTGGGATGCAGAAGACCCAGGTTCGAGACCCCGAGGTCGCCAGTTTGAGCGCGGTCCCATCTGGCTTGAGCAAAAAACTCGTTAGCTTGGACCCAAGGTCGCTGGCTCCAGCAAGGGGTGGCTCGGTCTGCTGAAGGCCCGTGCTCAAGGCACATGTGAGAAAGCAATCAATGAACAACTAAGGTGTTGTGAAAAACTAATGATTTATGCTTCTCACCTCTCTTTGTTCCTGTCTGTCCCTCTCTCTGACTCTCTCCTGTCCCTGTAAAAATAATAATAATAATAATAATAATAATAATTTATGTTTAAACAGCCACATGTGGCTAGTGGCTGCTGTATGGGGTGGTGCAGCTTTAGCTTCTCTTGTCTAATGTCTCTCTCCCACTTCTATTCCACTTCCTCGCTCCCCTTCTCCTGAACATCTCAAAAGACATGTCCAAACCCACTGTTTGCATTTATTTTCTTCTCCCACCATTTGCTCACTGCCCTCTACTCTAGAGTCTGGCTTCTGCTCCTGCCTCTCCATTGAAACTGCCAGGGTCCCTGCTGACCTACAGGCTGCCAGACTCTGTGCTGGCCTTACTCTTCCCACCAAAGGCCTTGCCCTCCTCCTTGGAACGTCTCCCCTCCCAGCTTCTTGCCGCCTCCCTTCTGTTTTTTCTCTTGCCTTCCTGATGGTTGATTTTAGTCTCCCTGCTTGTCACACCTGTGCCAGACCTCTGAGTGACAGGGTTGCTGGTCCTAATTCCTTTCCACTGTCAACACTCTCTTCCTAGGTCATATGACCTGCCCCCCACCCATGGCTTTAACATCAACCACATGCTGAGTGCCATGTTTCCTGTGGGCTTCTGACACTTGACTATGCATGGAGCTCTTTCTTTCAGTTCTCTCCTTCCCTCCGTCTTCACCACCCCAATCAGTGGCCCCACCATCCATCCACTTGCTAAGAGTCATCCTGGAGTCTTCTCTCCCTCTCCTCCCTCCCCCCCAAGACCCCCACATGCAGGCTGTCAGTGGGTTGTATGGCTCTACTTTCCATGTGACCTCTCCCCATAATCAGATAGTTCCCACTTTATTATCGGCCACCGCTGTCTCCTTCCTGGACTAACTTCCCAACAGGCCCTCCAGCTTCTGCTCTGCTGTGTCTCCAGTCCATTTTCCATACCGAACCAAGTTGACTGGCTTTTAAAATTGCAAATCACATCACTCCCTTCCTTATACACCCTTCAGTCATCCAAAGACTGGCCTGTGCCCCATCTCCACTTTCGCCATCCACTCTGCCCAGCCCTCACCGCCCTCCGCTATCATGGCCTCCTTGGTGTTTCCTGCCCTGCCTCGGGGTCTTTGAACTTGCTGTTCCTTCTGTCTGGAGTGGTCTTGCCCTGGCTCTGCAAATACCTTCTTCTCTTCCTTCAGATTTTGACATCAGGGTTGAAATCCTGGGTCTCTGACACACTCTCCATGGCTGCAACAAGCTCTCCTGCTCAGTCTTTCTCCACACACACCCCCCATTCCTCGCTAACATGGCCACACCTTTGCTCCCCGCACACACTGCAGTCATCCAGGCTCTGTGTACTTCCATGTAATCTCTTCCCAGCAGCAGCCGGCAAGGAAAAGTCTTACCCTTTCCCCCAGTGTATCCCAGCACCCAGTACAGTGTCTGCCACCTAACAGGCCCCTAATAAATATTTTTTGATTGAGTTAAATGCTTGCATATGCTGGGCAGGCTCACTTGGATGCTGGCTGGGAAGTTGTGATAATTCTTGGATCACCTTTTATATCGCTTGCTTAGTTGAGAGTTGCAAGGGCTGAGATAGAAAGAAATCGCATTTGGGTGCAGTTTTCGTTTAATGCTAAAGCAAGCCATTTAGCTTTTTATTGTGGTGGGGTTAGTTTTCAGGCCATCAGCCTTCATCCAAGTACTGGGGTTGTAAATTGTCTTTTTACCTGCCTGCGAAAGGCTAGTAGAAAAGCCAGCTTGTCTGATGTTGTGACTTTTAGCTGATTTTATAAGTGTTTACAAACAAGATCTACTGTATTCTGTTTGGCTTCAGTTTACACATTTATTTTCTTCAGCCAAGATTACATTGCAATGTACGGAGGCCACAATCTTGGTTATCTAACACCTTGGGCCTTCTTTCAGTAATCTATACCGATTAACTTTCTTTTGATGTTCATCCCCTCTCCTTTAATTTTCCATCCCTCCTGAATCACACCAAACTATGCCATTCTACAAATTATGGCCTTTTACTTGGGGTTTGTGTTGACTAAAATAGATACAGTCTCTCCGTGATATGGAGGGAACTCGTCTTATCTTGGTCCTGTTGTGGCGTTTTAAAGACGTCACTTTCTAAGGTTCACTCAGTCTTTGTCTGTGATGCAGTTGGTGAGTTTGTTGGAGATTCAGGATGAGCAGCCCTCCTAGCTCGTCCCTGCCCTTGTGGAGTTTCCAGTGTATAAGGGGAGGGAAGCTACATATGCAAGTACCAGCTCTATGTGTGAGTTCAAACAGAATATTAAAATCCATGGCGTGGCAGAGGGGGTGCCGGGCTCTTTGGGAATCAGCACACTATGAGGAGGTGCTAGGCAGGCTGTTAGCAGTTAGGATTACCTCATTATTTAGACAGCCATTTCCCTTTTGTCAGAATTGGAAAAATACACAGTACTCGAGTTGGGGTGGACAGTAAATACATGTGTATTGAATGAATGAGTAGTTGACTTGTACTTTGGGGAGAGCCATCATTCTTGTTAGAAACAGTCCAGGAAACTCCTGGCTTTGAGGATTTTAGGATGGAGCCTAGGACACATTTGATGTTTCTATACAGTCCTCTGAAGGAGGATCCAGACCGGAGGGCTGGTTTGTTTTTGTCTATTGCATGCAGTGATTTTGTGTAAGTCATGAGTTTTCTTTTCTGGTAGTGGCTCTTGGGAACTTAAGAGTCAAATTTCTGGCCCCCTCAGCAGATTAATCCATCCCTTCTATTCCTTGCTCAGTCTTTGGCACTGCCCTGTTTGCCTTCACTCTTTCTCATCTACCACTTTTTCTTTATTTTTAACAAAATGAAAGTAACTTATTTTTCTAATTATAAAAATATTACATGTTCATACTAAAACGTACCAGCACAAAGAAGAAGGTGAAAATTACTTGTCATCCCGTGCTGCAGGAATAGCGCAGATGTCTGTCTTTGCAGACTTTTCCCCATGTATATATGCCTGTGTTTAGAGATAAATATGTCTACATAGAGCAAATGTATTTTTAACAAAATGGCATCATATTATATACATCGGTTTTATAACGTAAGTTTTCAACTTTAAATACGTCGAACGGACATTTCTCCCATGCCAATAGCTATAAATACACATCATCATGTAAATCCACATCTCCTTCTAATTTGTCATTTTGCTGGATTTTATACATCTTTATATATTCCTTAAGTCCTTTCTAGAACAAGGCCGAGTATATTTTAAAGAATTAGAAAGACATTTTTGACAATTCTATAAAGCAGTTGTTGGCTTTAAATGAATTACTGAAAGAAAAAAACAATAGAGGAGACCAAGATCACAGTGAACATGGGGTAATTTGTGGTGGCACTATAATTTTGTGTGAGTCACTGTTCCTTAGTGAATCTTGTGAGCACATGAAGGATTCACGTTGTTGCTAAGGGTGGTTGGTGGACCGGACCCAGCTGCTCAGATTGTTTCTGCTTGTTTAGAAGTATCAGAGCAAAGAGATTCTGTTTTAAGACCTGGTGAGAAGGTTCTCTACCAGCAGAAGGCATCAGAGCCCACCTGAGTGCCCCTGCTGCTTCAAAAGCCCTTGTGTGGTGGGTGTTATGCCCCTCCTTCAGAGAAGTCCCTTGGCGAGAGGATTGGCAGGGACATGTGGACAGGAAGGACATTATAGTTCCTGCTTCCGTTGTTAGGCAATCTTTTTTATTTTTTTTAAATTTATTTTATTTTCATTTTATTCATTTTAGAGAGGAGACACAGAGTGAGAGAGAGAGAGAGAGAAAGAGAGAAAGGGGGGAGGAGCTGGAAGCATCAACTCCCATATGTGCCTTGACCAGACCAGTGCAGGGTTTTGAACTGGCGACCTCAGTGTTCCCAGGTCGACGCTTTATCCACTGCGCCACCACAGGTCAGGCAGCAATTTTTTTAAAAAAGCAGAAAACCTGGATAAATCATGTGACATATCACCTTAACCAGCACTGGCATGCAGAACCTTTGGAAAAAGACTTTTGGTGCCCGTAGTAGGGATAGAATTTCCTTTCCCATGTGGAAAAAGAGACTTCCTTTACCTTCATCACAAGTAAAGTGAGCGGCGCTCCAAAAACTGATTTACAATAAAAAAAAGCATTTTCCAGAGTATTAGAAATATCAGGTTTGGCTCTGGCTGGTTGGCTCAGAGGTAGAATCAGCCTGGCATGTGGATGTCCCGGGTTCGATTCCCGGTCAGGTCAGGGCACACAGGAGAAGTGATCATCTGCTTCTCTACCCCTCCCTCTCTCACTTCTTTCTGTCTCTCTCTCTGTCTCCCTCTCTCCCCTTCCTGCAGTAATGGCTCCATTGGAGCCAGCTGGCCCTGGGCACTGAGGATGGCTTCATGGTCTCCTGCCTAAGGTGCTAAGAAGAGCTTGGTTGATGAGCAACAGAGCAACGCCCCAGATTAGCAGAGCATTGCCTGCTAGTGGGCTTGCTAGGTGGATCCTGATCAGAGTGCATGCAGGAGTCTGTCTCTCTGCCTCTGCTTCCTTCACAGAATTAAAAAAAAGAGAGAGAGAAATCTCAGGTGTACAAAGTCCTGACCTTATAGATTTTGAGAGTTTTTTTCCCCCCAGTGAATATAAATTGAACAAAATGAAGCATGGGAAGGAATTCAGGCCCAAAGCTTCTAATTTGCATTGGTTTTGATACACTGGACTCTAAGCGTGGCTTGCTAAGTGTCTGCACGCTGAGGTGCTGCACATACAGGCTGCCCCGAGTCATATTTATAGGCTGGGAGATGAGCGCTGGCTCCAGGATGCCGTTTCCTAGTGGGGCACGCTTTGTGTGGGAAGAACATCAGGCTGGAAGCCTATGCTAAATGTATGACAGTCTCCAGTAGTTCTGCCTGCGGGTGCTGTTAGTCATATGGTATCATTTTGGTAGAATTTATGTAAATTATATTTCAAATTAGCTGGTTAGAATAAAAATATGCTTGTGGAAAACACATTTAGACATATGTCAGCAACTGGAGAGGGTTTGTTTTTTTTTAATTTTTCCTTTGTCTTGTAGGGGGATAAGGGGAGAGGAGAGAGAAAAGCATCAACTTGTTGCTCCACCGGGTTGTTCCACTGAGCTGTGCACTCATTGATTGCCTCTGCTACGTGCCCTGACCAGGGATCTAACCTGTGAGCTCGGTGCTCTGGGACAACGCCTTATCCATTGAGCCACTGGGCCAGGCCCTAGCGAGATTTTATTTAAAACTTTTTAATTCACAGGCCTGGTTGATAGTCTTATTATCATTATTCCTCTGAGGAGTTGAGGACCATGGCGTCTCCTCCTCTCTGCAGAAAAGTTTAGGATAAAGTATTATCACCAGCCGAGACAATTCGCCTGAGAGCCCTGCTTTAAGAAACCCTTTAGTATACAAGTGCCTCCCAACCAAATTGAGGCTGGGTCCCAGCCATGGGGGGCTCAGGCAGGCCCCTTTCTCTTTGCATTGAGCTGGGGAAGTCTTGGTTTAGTCACCACTAAGGAGCTGGCCAGCCCTAGTGGCTCTTTGTCCTCCTTCATCTCTGGGGGGAGTTCCGTCTCTGGCTTATGGGTTTGGGGGGGGTGTCCATAGGGACCCAATTACTGAGAAATATTGCAGACCCTGCTGCCTGGGCATTGGGTCCCTTTTGGGATCTTTAATTGGAAAAGCTTTTAATTGAAGTTGTTCAGATAAATGAAGCAAAGGAAAGTTGCGTTGGCTTCTGTTGTCTTAGGGAAGGGAAGTGACGGAGAGGGTGCTCATGGGGGAAAGGAATGGAGTCCCCAAAGGACAGGGAACGGAGACCCCCAATGGAGGTGGCATCAAGGCAGAGTTGCGCTGAGAGCTGTCTGGCTCCTCCATGCAGACGGAGGCAGAACTGGCTGTCTTGCCACGTTGTGAGTTTCCTGTCATGGAAGGCCGCTGTCTGGGGGCTGAGGAGGGTGGTGAAGTGCAGACAGGTCAAACCCCAACCCTCTGGCTGCTTATGTGAGTTAGACAAGTCATCTCTGTAAGCTCTGTGTGTTCAATCATTGAGTAAGAAAATGTATGTAAACATTTAGCACAATGTCTGACATGTAAGTACATAGTGAATGGTGGCTAA
Source organism: Rhynchonycteris naso (assembly GCA_037038555.1). Lineage (NCBI taxonomy): Eukaryota > Metazoa > Chordata > Mammalia > Chiroptera > Emballonuridae > Rhynchonycteris > Rhynchonycteris naso. The sequence continues at coordinate 226,535,083 of CM072999.1, forward strand.
GTTTATCATCACCATCATCATCACCATTTTTGTGCTGGGTGGGAGGTTGGAAGGTAATCTCTGAGGTTCCTTCTGGAGTATATGGTTAGAGACAGTCCATCCTCATCTTTTTTTCTTTTTAGTAAGAGAGAGAAAGACATGAAGGGAGAGAAATGAGAAGCATCAACTCATAGCTTCATTACCTTAGTTGTTCATTGATTGCTTCTCTTACATGCCTTGACCAGGGGACTCCAGCCTAGCCAGTGACCCCTTACTTAAGCTAGAAACCTTGATCCCAAGCCAGCAACCTAGGGCTTTAAGCCAGTGACCATGCGGTCATGTTTATGATCCCACACTCATGCCAGCGACCCCATGCTCAAGCTGGTGAGCCCACATTCAAGGTGGGTGAGCCTGTGCTCAAGCCAGTGACCTTGGGGTTTCAAACCTGGGACCTCAGCATCCCAGGTTGACACTCTGTCCACTGCGCCACCACCATTCAGGCCATCCCTCACCTTTAATCCTCCTGGGCACTCCCCCAGTCCTCAGCTGCTCACTCAGTCCTGAGCAGTGCCAGAGTTGGTACCCTGCCATCATGACCCAGACACTGTGAGGTTTGCCCTTTGAAGCTTTGTCTCATATCACTGAGCCTCTCAGGTAGTATTGGTGGAGGACTCTCATGGGCCAGAGGACAAGGAAGGCAGGAGAGCTGACTGCATATGCCAACAAGAAAACCAGTCTGCCAACCAGTTGCTTTCATGGGGAAGTGCAAGTGTGGACTTCTCCCTTTGTGGGACTCAGACTAAGGATTTCTTTTGCTGGTCAGGGACCCCTTCATTTGATTATTTGCTCAGTTATTCAAGAAACAGTGACCGTCTGCCTTGTATCAGGCACCGTTGTAGGCCTGTGATGAACATCTGTGGCCCTATGATGCTTACAGTCCGGGGTGGGGGGAGGTGGAATCAACAGAGATTTCCAAGTGTGACCATGAGGGGCATAGCATCAGGGGCTGTGTGGACTGTACATTGGTAGGTGTCAGGGTCTCACATCTCTTGGGTCTTGCCCACTCACATGGATCTGAAATCCTTTCTTTTTTTTCAAATTTTATTTATTGATTTTAGGGAGAATAAAGAGGGAGAGAGAGAGAGAGAAAGAGAGAGACAGGAGCATCAATCAGTTTCTGTATCTGCTCTGACCAGGGATTGAACCATCAACCTCTGCATTTCGGGAGGATGCTCTAACCAACCGAGCTATCCATCCAGGGCTGAACTCCTTTCCGATCACCTTTCATCTGTCCATCAGCTCCTGTCACTTTCCTGACCCTCCATGACCTAGCTGTTGAGCACCTTCTCTGCACCAGGCACCAGGAGACAGAGGTTGTCTTCCTGACGGAGAAGGATGGTGAGCAAGTAGTTAGGGCAGTGGGATAAGCCATTACTGAGATATGAACAAGGATAAAATGTTTAACTCTTCAAGAAGTTAGAGAAGGCTCCTTAGAGGATGTGACCTTCAAACTTGAAGGATCAATGGGAGTCTTGAAGGATGAATAGGAGTTTGGTCAGGGTAGAGGGAGGCATTTAGACGAGAGAGCTGCCCACGGTTGAGCTGAGAGAAGGGGAGAGGTTGACTTGTCCACTCTTTTGATGTCTCCACACTGAGCGACTGCACTGATGGTGGTGCTGTTGACTGATACTGGGAACACAGGAGGAGATGCGGTTTTGGGGGAGAAATGAGAGTTTTCTTTGGCAGTTAGGATAGAGTCAAAGATGAAGAGGGAGCTCTGGGAAAGGGCTACGATTGAAGGGAAGGGAAAGAAGCCAGTGGATGATATTGGGAGATGATGAGAGTCAGAGGAAGGTGAGGGAAGAAATATGTTGCAGAAGCCAGAAAAGAAGAGACTGAAAGAGGCTAAGTCCTCAGAGAGCTCGGAATGGGACAGGGACACAGGGTGCACTGTTATATACCACTGGGTGGGGGGATAGTGTTAAGGTGCTGATGGAGTTTAAGAGCAGTTGCAGCCAAGGTGATTTGCAGGTGATTTAAGGAGTGTGGTGAGCAAATAGAGAAGTCTAGCTGAAGATGAAGGTGAACTTGAGGGGGTATCAGTGTAGAAGGAAGGTTGGTTTTTGTTTTGTAAGTTGAGCATGCTGGGAGGCTGAAGTCAAAGAAGAGAAGATTGAAGATCTAGGGAAAGCTGAGAGGCAGTGAGGCTTTGGGCAGGAGGGAACTAGGGCCAGAGCTTAGAGGAGCAGTCAGCCTCCAGAAGAGGGCAAGGGGTATCCTCAGATGTGGCGCGGGGCAGGCACCAGGCATCTTGCAGCCGAGGTGGGAAGGGGCTGAGGGAGCTGGCTTTTCCTTCCTAGTGTGAGCTAAGGAGCTGATCTGAGGACCAGGCGTGAATCAGAAAGCAAGGAAATGGTCTGTCCAGCTGGTTGTGGGTTAGGGCAGGAGTTAGCTGGGGTAAACAGCTTTGTGAGTGGCCTTGAGGGACTAGTTGGATTCAAGACGTGGGTTTTAAAGGCGCTAGTTGCCACCGCGAGACCTGGGAGTGGGAGCAGGAACAGAGGCGAGCAGTTCCAGACCAGATGGTGGGCTTGCATCTGGGGCTCATGCTGGTTAGACTCCATGCACTGCCAGCCATAGCCCTTGGGCTGCTGCCTGGGAGGAGCTCCCACGCCAGCTCCATCAGTCACCATTCTGCCCTCACTTCTCTGAGTAGCCATTGTTCTGTTAATAATTCTTTCAGACCCTTTCTAAAAAATGCATTGAAATTCTTGCTAGCTTGACCTCCTTGAGTAATGAGATTTGTAAGTTTATTAACCTCTGTGAGAAGTAGGTTTCTTTGCTCCATGGAAGCATATGATCGATTGGAGGGAATGACCATTAATGTGGTGACCTGGATGGTGAGCTCAGTGCCTGAGGTCAGAGGCAGAGGGGGTGGCTTTATTCATGTCCTCATCTGTTAGCTCCATCTGATTTAGCCTGTGTCCCACATAAGATGGGCTGATTGCGTCTTCACATTCCCCACCCCTCCCCCTGCTCAGTGAGTCCCAAAGTTGAGATGGTCAGAAAAACCAAACTATCCTTTATTTCAATGAGTCTGATTCTTTAAGTATGAAAAGGGGAAATGATGAGATTGGAGCATTATGTCTAATGCAGACAAGAATATCTAGACTGGGTGTCCATTGACTCTGGCCTGAGAATCCACAGCAGCTAGGATGGGATTAGGTATTTGCTATAAGACCATGTTGAGACATGTCCTCTGTCCCAGCGTTAGCCTTTAGATCTGTGCACATATTGGACATTTGACGTAAGCTTGTTGCCAGGCATCCATCAAAATGGCAATGATTCACGACTTCATCTTCACTGATTTGGCATTTCAAGCCAGCTGTTACCTAGCCTGGGCTACCTGTCTTCTGTGTACCCAGGCCCTTCTAGATTGTTTATCACATAAGACATTTAATTACTATTCAATGTTATATCAACATATTATCATAATCTGCATTTCCCCCATCCCTACCAACCAGACCAGTGTGGGCCAATGGAAATATGAGTGCACTGAGGAAATTTTACATGTTCTAGTGTTCACATTAAAAAACTGAAAGAAGCCTGACCAGGTGGTGGCACAATGGATAGAGCGTCGGACTGGGATGCGGAAGACACAGGTTCAAGACCCCGAGGTCACTAGCTTGAGTGCGGGCCCATCTGGCTTGAGCAAAAGCTCACCAGCTTGGACCCAAGGTCCCTGGCTCCAGTGGGGGATTGCTCGGTCTGCTGAAGGCACGTGGTCAAGGCACATGTGAGAAACCAATCAATGAACAACTATGGTGTCGCAGCGGCAATGAAAAACTAATGATTGATGCTTCTCACCTCTCTCCATTCCTGTCTGTCTGTCCCTATCTATTCCTCTCTCTGACTCTCTCTCTGTCCCTGAAAAAAAAAAAAGAAACTGAAAGAAACAGATGAAATGAATTTTAATCCAACATATTTAAAATGTTACCATTTCAACATGTAATCAATGGCATTAGATCCAACATGGTCCCTCTTCCCGTGGAATTTACATTCTAGTGAGGGAAACAGACACCACCTGTCTCTGCTGCCATTCCCCTAAAGGACACCTATAAGTGGATCCACAAATAACTACAAGCTGTGCTCAGGGCCGGGAGGGAAAGAAGCACGGGCTGAGGCCGGCATTAGAATGTGTGGTGGAGACACCTCTCCAAGGAGGTGACATTGAAGCTGCTGCGTCCGGAGAAGAACAGGTCAGAGCCTTCTAGGCGGAGGGAGGAGCAGGTGCAACGACCTAGAGTGGGAAGGAGCTGCCTGGAATGTTTGAGAAATTGAAATTAGACCTTTGTGGCCAGATAGCTGTAGGTGAGGGGCGAGAGCCCAGTGTGGGGCCGGAGAGAGTGGTGGGGAGCGAGGCTGCATGGCTTCTATGTGAGATGCGGTGAGGTTCAATAGGTGGAAGGACCTGAACAGGGCTGCGCCGCAACCCTTCTGCTGTGTTTAGAAGAACACTCCGGGGCACCATGGAGCAGGGACACCAGTGACAGGAGCCCTGGGTTTCAGGCACAGAGGATGCTGGCGGAGGCCTTCCAGAAGGTGGAAGAGGAGAGGGAGGGAAGTGGGCAGGTCTCACAGAGGGTTTGGAGATGGGTCTGCTGGAACTTTCAAAGGGATTACATATAGGGGAAGGGGAGAGGAGGAGGGAGGACATAAAGAGGACTCCCTGGTTTGCAGTTTAAGCATCGAGTAGACGTGGGGAAGCCTGCAGGGGAGGGTTCAGGTTGGGTGCAGTTTTCCACGTGCTAAGCTTGAGGTGCTGAGTGGAGCTGGGGAGAAGGCAGTGAATTCTGTGCATCTGGGGGTTGCAGAGGTCAGACTGCAGATAGACGGGGTGGGGTCCTGATAGGGAGGGGTAGGCAGAGGAGGAGAGGGGTCAGGAGCCTAGAGCACCCACTTTGCTGTTGAGGTGGCATCCGGGGAGCGGGAGTGCAGTGGGCAGAGAAGTTGGAGGAGGCGTGGCTAGTCAGGGAGGAGAAAGGTGGGTGGTGACATCAGGCTGGCTGATGGAGAAATGTCCCAAGGAGGAGGGCTTGAGCACTGGTGTTGAGTGCTGCCGGGATGTGGCTGGGACCAGGCAGCATGGCGGCTGCTGGTGGCCCTGACCTGAGCCAGCTCAGTGGCGAGGTGGAGCCAGGAGCCAGGTGGGTGGGAAGATGAACAGGAGGCTGGGAAGGGGGTTTGGTGGGGATGTGTGGACCACTTTTCGAATAAGTTGACTGTTGAGGGATCGGAGGGATAGGACACTAATACGGGAGGCTGAGGTAGAAGGAGAATGTGTTTCAGATAGAACTCCAGCACACATGGGCGCGTATAGGAATGATGCCCCAGAGAAGGGGGGTGGCAGAGGAGCAAGGTCTTGGGAAGATGACAGGTGGGGTTCCGGGTACCAGGGAAGGACTGTCCCTCAGAGGGTGAGAGGGAGGTACCCTGTCCTGGAAAGGAGTATAACAGGCCTCAGAGGGGGCAGATACAGGTAGAAAGGCAGGCATGGGTGTGGTGGAAGATGCGTGAGTTCCAGCCCATGGCTCCTGTCTACTCCATGAAGTCTGAGGCAAGCCATCCCCGGAGAGCACGGGTGCAGGGCGGGATGCGAGAAGTCTGAGGAGAAGAAGAAGGTGTAAAATTGTCTGGGTTTGTGTGGCAAGCTTGCTAAAGAAACCCATGCTGTGGGCTGTGGCAGACAGTTTGAGGTCAGAGAACATGAATTTAAAGGGAAACTTGTCCACCCAGTTTGGTGACGTTGCCCAGATGCTTGGGTGTGGGCCTGAGGAGGCAGATGGCAGGACGCACGAGGCTGGGCAGCAGGTGTTCTCGTGGGACTGGTAGCAGTGATGGCTGTGATAGACCGTGGGGCGGGTCTGCCACTCGAGGAAAGTGGATCAGGAGGTGAGTGGTGGAGAGCGGTCAGGCATCTGAGGTGGGGATACGAGGCCAGCGAGCTGGAGGATGGGCGGTGTGGGCAGTGAGCAGGGGCTGGAAAGTCACACTCTGAGGCGGTTTATTTCTGGAAATGCGTCTTGGTAAGGGCACTGGGATGAAGGCATTTTTTGTGGAGGAGTTCAAGGGACTTTGTCCAGGGTGTTGAGAGTTTCCCACATGGATGGTGACAGTGACAAGGGGTGGGCAGAGGAAGAAGCTGGGCCTGGAGCTGAAGCCCCTGATCGATGGCAGGAGACAACTTGGAGGCAGGTGACTGGTATGGCCTGGCCTCCATGGGCATGAAGAGAGCCACATGTGGCGGTAGGAGGCACAGGGGCACCAGTCACCCTGAGCCCTTGTGTTCTGCTTCTGTGGGAGGTGAGAGGAGCAAGTCAGCTGCGTGGGTGGCCGGGGGTGCTGTCCTCAGGGATTGGCCCCATTTCAGTTAAGGCATGAAGGCGAAGGGAACATTCTGGCTGGGTAGCAGGTGCCTGCTGATTTCAAGGTTAGTGAGCCCAAGGAGGGTTTGCCAGTGTGGTGGGGAAGAAAGGACTGTCTCAGGTTTGTAAATGAACAGAGCAAGAAGGTCCCAAGAGCCTGCATGATGCTGGGTGACTAGGAAGGTGTGGTCTCTCCCTGAGGTCAAGGGGTGGGATGTGTTCGTGTCTTGGAGTGAGGAGTGGGGCAATCTTTCTGAGCGTGGGAGAACATGGGGATTTTGAGCTGATGGTGAGCTCTGTGTGAGTCAGTCTGGTGATGTGGTTGTCCCAAACGCGGACTATAACTTTGAAGACCTTAATCAGAGCATGAAACAGCTGGAGTAATATAATGAAGGAGATGCTTCCTTATGCATCTAGAATATTGTATTTGGTTCTGGCACCAGAGCTGATCCAGATTGAGATAAGTGGAGGGGTATTTGGAGGAGGGGAGCAGAGGGGAGGGGCCTGCACACGTGTTCTGGGAGGATGATTAAAGAAAGGTTTCTTATGTGGGGTCTCTAGCTACAGTGCGGGGGCCTGTGAACACCCTTCCCCACAACTTCACGGAGAATTGTATACACTTCAGTACGGTTCTGGGGAGGATGTCCATAGTTTTTATCAGATTTTCAAAGGATCCTTGACCCAGAAGAGATTAGAACCACTTGTTTAACAGATTTGGGCATTTTAGCTCAGAGAAGGGAGAACTTGGCTAAGAAGTGAGGGTAGCCTGACCAAGTAGTGGTGCAGTGGATAGAGCATTCAACTGGGACACGGAGAACCCAGGTCCCAAACCCCAAGGTCACTGGTTGGAGCTTGGTCTCATTCAGCTTGAGTGCAGGCTCACCAGCTTGCATGTGGGATCATAGACATGACCCCAAGGTCGCTGGCTTGAGCAAGGGGTCACCCGCTCTGCTGAAGCCCCCTGGTCAAGGCACATATGAGAAAGCAGTCGTTGAACTACTAAGGTGTCACAACGAGAATTGATGCTTCTCGTCTTCCCCCCTTCCTTTCTGTCCCTATCTCTCCCTCTCTGACTCTCTCTCTGTCTCTGTCTAAAAAGAAAAAGAGAAAAAAGAAGTGAAGGTAGGGGGAGGGGAGAGCCTTTTCCTTGTAGATGACCAGCTGCCATTTGGGGAAGGGGGATTGTTCTGTGAGAGCTCACCTGGTGGATCTCAGATGAGTGGGAGGAAGGTGAGGGAGCCTGAGTTTGGCTCTGTGTGTGTCTGAGGCAGCCCGAGAGCAGCCCTCGCAGGTGGGATTTGCACAGGGCAGGTGACAGAGGAGGTGGCTTGTGATGCTTTTGGTGCCAAAGCTTTGTCCAAACTTTCTTGTTCTGAGGAGTAAACAGCTTTGGTGTACCAGGTTTTGTGCTCAGGCAGACCGTCTTGTGGCTGCAGTTTGCTGGGAGCAACGAAGCCCCTGTAGGTGCTCAGGTGCACAGCCCTGAGGTACAGTGGCCCCTGGACGCCGGCCCTCCTTTCCAGAGACTGCACGGTCAATATCATCTCAGGGACTGCACCCTCCACTTCGGGGCCTCTGCTGACCTTCTGTGGCATGGTAACCGTGTTCCTCACGGCATTGCCTTGGGTGAGCTCAGCTGTCCCCATGTCTCGTGCCCTCAGTCGCCCAGAGAGACGCTCTGTGTGGGTTTCCTGTCCTGGTGCGGAGGTGGGTGAGATGAGGCCTGAGGCGGGCTGGAAGGCCTGCTGTGAGCACAGCTCTCCGTGCGCCCCACACCCACCGTCTTCCCTCCTGACGGCTAGGCTCCCACCTTTCTTTAGCACCAACAGATTCGGATAGATCCCCTAAATTTAAAAGTGATTCTCATGGGACAAAACTGCTACTTCATCAAGTTTGGCTTTGTCAGAGCTTCCTGGTTTTTTTTTTTTTATTCCTTCTCTCAGTATTTTTCAGAGCAGGCATTCCTCACCAAGGGTGGAAGATTCTGGAAAACAAGAATTGGAATCCCACAGCCTGATTGAAAGCTATATCACTTGCTTCAAAGGAGAAAGCTAAAAAAGGCCACTCCTTGGCTTCTCCCCTGCATTTTAAATGTTCTGAAAGCTTTGCCTGCAAAGGAAACAATGCCTCATTCCTTAAATAATTAAGTAGAGTTCACTGAGAATGGAGTGTCACCAAGGCCTGGTCACACGGGAGCCCCCAGAGCCTCTCTCTCAAGGGGAGGACTTGGACAAGTGCCTGAAGAGGTTGTACAGATAGAAAAATCGACGCAGCTTCAAATTTGTGCCTTTCAAGCACTTGGTGAAATTGGCAGAACCCTGGAAGTGTCACTGAAGAGGATGCAGGGGGCCTGCAGGTTTCCCCGGAGGTGGGGGACGCGTCATCATGTTTGTATCCCCTACAAAGTCTTAGTTGACCTTACCTGTCCCTTTGCTGCCACATAACTGCCACACGAGATGACTCGAACTAAGTCTGTTCCCTCCCGACCACTAGAGCGTTAGTGCTGGTTTCTGTGTGTACTTGGTGGAAAGTTCTGGCGAATCTGTGCAAAGAAGAGACTACTTTATCTCCTGGCAGAAGACCCTTCCCTCAGGAGCAAGGGTGGCATCTCAGATCTGGCCGGTTATTTCCTGGGTGTCTGCTTGTTCTGTGGCTGCACAGGCCCTTCTCTGAGGCTGCAGCGTGGCATGCTGGGCAGAGGGTCAGGACAGATGGCCAGGATGGAGTCTCACCCGGTTCCTGTAGAAGAATGAGTTCTGCCAAGGGGTAGGAACTAGTATTTATTGATTACCAATGTACATTATACCATTTAAACTTCATATCTTATGGATGAAGAAGTGAGTCCACAGAGGTTAAGTTACTGGGTTATGATCACGCAGCTAGGACAGAGTTGGGCTAGTGATTATATATATATTGTCTGGCTCTAAGGCTCACATAGTCTGCAAGACTTTTACAATTCCATGACAAAACAGCCTTTGTTTCAAAAGTACAACTTGAAGTTTAAAAGAAAAGCAGAGATGACTCTCAAGGAAGTTCTGTTAACCTGCCTTTCAAAGGTCAGGGGCTAAAAGGAGGGATTTGCTTTGATACGATTGCCTGGCCACTCACACAGCTCTGTTTCCTACAGATTGCTCTCACCCAGAGTCCGCTGAGCCATTTCTTTGTCTTCCCTTCCTCATCCTTCTGCCTCCAAGCTTCTCCCTGGTCCTGTTTCTCAGCTTTCAGTAGAGGTTCTCAGAATGACTTCAGTCTTCAGTCCTGTTGAATTGCATGTTGTTAAGACATTATTCAGATCATGTAATAGAAATCTAAATCTCAAACACATAAACCTGTTAGGCTGGGTCTACATCTGATTAGCTATATCGATACTGATGTTGGCACAGTAGGGTTGCGTGCTCTCCGGGGCCCACCTTGCTCTCCCCCTTTTTCTGGCTGTGAGTCAGAATTTCTCCATACTCCTTTCCCAGTTTCCCCAGGTTCGTCAGCGGTTCATGCTTTAGGTGGTTGCCTGTGTTTTTTGTCTCAAAGATACATGAGAGCTTGTCTGTTGGTTTGTTTGTTTTTGCTAAGTGCTGTAGCTGCTTGGCTGTAGCTGGAGCCCTTCTAGTTGTCATGGAAGGACCCAGGTGTTGGGGGTGCGAGCAAGAAGGAGCTTTAGTGAGTGGTTTCAGGACTGGCTCCCCATCCAACAGCACTTTATTTCCATGCAAGTTGGGGGTCTGAGCCCCTCCATCCTAGGTGAGAGGTCAGACTGAATCTGACATTGTAAAATTTGATTCTCTCTGCGCATCTTGCAAAATTTGTTTAGTTTACTTATGTCTTTTTTTTATTCCCTAGAGCAAATCTCTTACCCCCTGTTAGCTAAAGTACCCTAGTGGGTCTCGAGGGCAGCTCAAAGAGGAAGTCGGACTGAAAGTGTGATCTGAAACCTGACAGGATCCAGTTAAGTGATGTTCGCAGGAAGAAGTTTATAGTTGAGGGTCTTCCAGGCAATCTGTTTTTGGAAGGAACGTTTTCAGGTCATCACTGGAACAGGTGAAAGCAGTTTCCTACACATTCGTGGAATCAAATAATTGCGTGGCAGAAGCAAAAACCCCTGTATGTGCTCAGACCTCTGTGTCCAAGGGCTTCTAGTCTTTTCTCTTTGGGCTTTTCAGAATCACCAGCTTTATTTAGGTCACCTGTGTTCGGATGGCAACCAGTGGCAACAGAACTGCATCTGGGCAGTCCAGGTGGAGGCTACCCTTGCACACAGATTTTATAGCCCAACGGTGTTCTAACTTTGCTTCTTTGTTCAGCCAGTTAAGTAATATTTACTGAGTGCCTCCAGGGTGGCTAAGATGGATCTGGCCCCTGTCTGTATAGAGCAGTGATGGGCAATCTTTTGAGCTTGGTGTGTCAAAATTCGCCAAAAAAACGAGCATAACTCGGGTGGTGTGTCACTTCGAGAAAAACGGCCTAACCGGAAGTCCCAGAACTAGATGCTCTGTGCCTGAGTTCTGTTGTTTTGGCCTACAGACCTCCGGCACAGAGTGTCTACACTACAGCAAATGTTTTATCCTCAGCTATTGCACCTTGCCGTGCAGGAGCCAAGGATGAAATGTCCTTCTCCACATGCGGACCCATCCTTCTCTGGTATGTGGCTGCATGTGGCCGCCTGTCATCAAAAATGGCTACGTGTGTCAGTGCTGACACGTGTGTCATAGGTTCGCCATCACGGGTGTAGAGGTTACAGTATAGCAGGGAAAATGGGTACTGATTAATTACAAAAAACCCGATCCGTTCAAGTATTTGTCAAGTCCTGTGTGCTGGGCACTGTCCATGGTGTTGGGGAGATTGCATTCTAATGAGACATACCATAAGTAACAATATAACAAACAAGAACATTTTCCAGCATGTTAGGAGACAGAAAAGCTATGGGAAGCAGAGGCCCAGGGCTGCGCCCATGGGCCGTGCCAGTTGCAGAGAGTGAGATGCATGAAATGAAGATGAGAGATGGGTTGGAGTTAAGGGTAAGTGACAAGTTATGACAGGGAGTTGGGGAGGCTGAGGGAGCAGGGGAGAGGAGTTCCGGTGACGGAAGGCCAGTTGGCAGGATCATGGGTGTATATTGAAATGACCGAAAATCAAGGCAGGCCTCGTGTAGGGGAGGGCAGTCATCCAGGAACCAGAGCCATGGAGAAGTGATGGGGAGTCACAAGGGGGTGGTGACAGCAGCATTAAGAGGTAGTGGGCAACAGAGTCTGATGACAAGAGGTTCAAAGGTGGGAATTTTAAGAGTGGAGGAAAGAGACTTGTCTGCAGGGGTGGGGGGGTTGGGGGGCGGGGGTGGGGACAGTGAGGAGCCTCAGGCACAGGTGTGAAGCATGCTCTGCAGGAGAGGGACAGGTGTGATGAGGGCCAACCATAGGGGGACCTGGCCTGGAATGCAGAGGCTTTTGTGATTGTGTGATTTATAGCAAGAAATGTCTATTTGGTCTTCCTCCGGTCCCTAGCACTGAGCTCCTGAAACCCTTAGAATCTCTTGGCCTGAGAGTGATAAAGGTGTCTTTTGTTATGTTAATCAGGTGACTTTTGGAAAGTGCCTGTGGATGAGGGCTGGTTACCAGGGGAACCAACCAAGTGATTAGATGGTTGGAACTCTCACTGCCCACCACCCACCCTTCCCTGGAGGGGAGAGGTGCTGGAGGTTGAATCAATGGCCAGTGGCCAACAATTTGATCAATGCTACCTATGTAATGAAGCCTCCGTTACAACTCAAAAGAAGGGGGTTTGGAGTGCGTCAGGGTGGGCGAACACATGGAGATTTGGTGTGCCAGAGACCATGGAAGTGCCACATCCCTTCCCAGACCTGGCCCTGTGCATCTCTTCCATCTGGCTGTTCCCAAGTTATACCTTTTATAACAAATTGGTGACCTAGTAAGTAAAACGTTTCTAGCAAGTATAGAACCCAAGGAGGGGCCACTGGAATCTCTGATCTATAACCACTCAGTCAAAAGCACAGGTGACAACTTGGATGTGTGATTTGTCTGAAATGAGGCAGTTTTATGGGACTGAGCCTTATGGGACTGAACCCTGTGGGTTCTGACTCTCCAGGTAGACAGTGTCAGGATTGAGTTGAATTCTAGGACACCCAGTTGGTGTCTCTGGGATATAGAACTGGGTGCAGATTCTTGACTTCCCTGAGGAAGTGCCATTTGAGAGGATGGCACGTGGGTAGATGTGGTCCAGAGGCAGTCAGGAGAGCACAGAGACCCTCTAGGGCTGCACAGGAGGTGACTGGCTCATAGGTCAGTGTTTCCCAAGTGTTTGTTGAGTGCTGTGGTAGAACGAGACCTGAGACCCCGGGGCCAGATGGAGATTCTTCATGGCCACCAGGAGGCTAGCTGTTGAAGTATCGGGTCAGCCAACTGCTGCCTGCTGCCCTGCCTTACTGATTGGGTGGTTGATCAATATGGTTCAGATAGGTCCAAGAGGGACCTTTAAGGCTGTGAGCCCTTGAGCAGAAACCTGAAGGTTTGGGGAACTTGTTAGTGAGCAGGCTTTGAATTTCTGGATCATTCCTTAAGGCCTGGGAAGATAGCCTTAGTGAGGAATAAATACAAATGAACCTGTTTGACCGTCTACCTGCTGAGCAGCTGAAGAGTGTGTCAGCCTGACCTGGTGGTGAGGGGAGAGGATGCTGCCGAGGTGGTCTGGGAAGGAGGGTCAGTAGAACAGGTGTGGGACATCACTGGTGACGGGCACAGTGGGATGAGTAGGAGGGAGCCTGGAGCATGTGTTGGACTAGATGGCTTAGGTAACTCTCAATAGCTCAGTGTGGTCTTGAGCAACTGACTTCATCTTTCCCCTCTTCCTGTTTTCCTCTGTAAAATGAAGACAGACACAGACTATGATTTCTCAAGGTTGTTGGGACAATTAGGTCGGACATGTATGTCAGTGTCCAGCGTGATGGCAGCGCACAGTTAATGCCTGCTAGAACCTCTGCGGAATACCTTGTCCCAGGTGCTCCTGAGCCCCGAGCGCTGAGGTTCTCAGCACTGCTGTATAACCACGGAAAGGCATTTCCAATTTAAAAACCAGATCTCTTGGGAGAGGAACGTGAATTGCTCAGAAGATGTAAATGTGCGTGGAAACCCACAAATCTAAGGAGGGAAGGATGAAGCAGAGCACCAGGAGAATAGACACAAGGTGGGGAGAAGTTATACACAAGCCATCTGGCCCTTCGGAGGAGCGGGCGATGTGTCCTTGGTGCATGGGAACAAGCACCGACTGTTCCTGGGCCAGCTGTCCGACACCTGCTGGCTACCTCTTTCCACTAAAAGTCAAACATAGGACCTTTTCCAAAAGGGAGAAGAAACTAGAGGAGACCCAGCACTGTAGCCCACATCTGATTCATTATAATCTACTACCCACAGGGCAGCCAGAGCACTTCACACAGTGATGGGGAAACATGGTGTTCTGCTAGTCATTTATTTCTATCTCCTGAAGACCTGCCAGTACTCTTGTGTGTTTTCCTTCTAAATGTAAAGAAGTGTGAAAGACCCCTCCAGGGTGTATGCTCCCACCCTGTTGTTCTCCCCCTCTGTGTACCCCTCTCTCTTGCCCCTTTGTGAGAGAGCCATGTGAAGCTCTACATGGTGCACGTGACGTTATGGCCCTTGTGCTCATTCCGGCTGGTGCTTCCCAGCTTCTTTCCTTCCAGGCAGGATGCATGGGAAAGGTCGTTTGTGCGGCACTCTGAGGGAGAGGCGGGAGGTTGCTGGTGGGGAGCTCATAAGCTGGGCCTCCAGCTGGGCTGGTTCAGCTTGGAGCTGAGCGGGTCAATATATCTCAGCATGCGTGTAATATATTACCCAGCAGTCCTGCCAGAGAGAGGGCTTCCCACTGCTCTCCAGTGAGAACCTGCTTGTTTGCCTTGTGGGTTATGCAGGGCCCCACCAGCTGGCAGCTCGCCACTTGGGCCCTCTGCGACTTGGGTTCCCACAAAGCTTCTGGCCACAACTTCAAGTGCTTCCTCTGTCAAGGTGCTGCAGGGGCCGTAGAAGTGAAGGGCTGATCTCCACCCAAGGGAGCTTGCGGCCCAGTTTGGGTGGTACAGCACACCTGTAGCTACCCCAAAACGAGGCAGAATCATATGAGGGCCACAAAGGTGCTGGGCTTCGGGGAGAGGACCTGGTCTGGTGCTAGAGCCGGTGCCTCTGACGGAAAAGGTGACCACTTTGCACTTTGCCTTAATGGACGTAGGATTCTGACCAGTGGAGGTGGGCCGATTCGGGGGTGGAGATGAGCAAGAAGAGCCATTCCCGGGGGAGGTGCAGCTCATCAAAAGGCAGGTCGTAAGCCTGTTGGTTGGGTACGGGATCAATGGGGAGGAGGCCACAGAGTCGAGTGGAGGCAAGGCTGTCTGAGGATGCAGATTTCGTATCTGGGGGCTGCCCACACAGCCCATTTATGAATAGCTGGACAGGGTGGGTACCTGTGGTTGGTTTGAATGGGGAGAGGTCAACAGAGTGTAGTACAAGGGACTAAAAGGCATCCTGCACTTGTGTGGCGCTTGTTTGAGGTCCACACGGCTGACTTTGAATCGAACGTGGCCTTGCTCGCTCCCTCTGATCCAGCACACACCTATGGCCTAGGGCTCCGTGGAGCTGTGACACTATTTTTGTGCTCCTGCAAATGCCCATATTTATTTTTAAGCCTGAGCCTTTGTAAAGTAGGGATGTATCATGCAGGCTTTGCTTTTGAGTAAAAAGGTTCTCTTCGCTGATAGAACCTGCAAAAGATGTTCTTGGTTTAAAGCTGAACAGTCTCTTTATTTAATACAGTGGTCCCTCGTCTATCACAGGAGGTCGGTTCCAGAACCCCTTGCAATAGGTGAAAATCCGTGAAGTAGCGACCTTATATTTTATTATTTATATATTTTTAAAGGCTTTATAAACACTCTCCACACTCTTATACACCTTTCCCACACTGTAATTAACCTTTCCCACACTTACTTTGCTTATTTTACCACAAAAGTAATTAAAATAATAAATATATTAAAATACCTATATACTGCAAAATACTGCAATATAGCAAAAAATCCACGATACAAAATTAGATATGTACAATTTTAAAATCTGCGATACAGTAAGACCACAAAAAGTGAACCACAATATGGTGAAGGATGACTATATCTCATCTAGCATTATAGGGAAGGCCACATAGTAATTTGTCTTTTAAAAAGTCCTGGAAAAGGAAACCCACATGCAGTTTGCCAGTTCCCTGACTTGTCCTGTCAGGTCTGTGTCATGAGCAGTGGTGCTCAGACAAGGGAGGCCTGTGTGGGGGAGGTGGGGGGTGCTGACAAGCTAGATGGAACCCTGCCCCCCCAACTACCGCCACCAATAGGAGCTCATGGACAAGGGACTTTGGATAGAATGTCTGTTATCTTTTAAGCATTTGCAAGTTATAATTAATGAGATTAACTTACAGTTTAAGGTGGAAGATTCAGCAAATGTACTTATTTATACCTTTCCTTCCAGAACCCATTGAAATGATAATAGACGCTGGCCAGGATTACTAGGTTGGTTGGAATGTGGTCCCGGAGCACAGAGGTTGCTGGTTTGATTCCCTGGTCTGGACACATACACATACAGGAGCAGCTTGATGTTCCTGTCTTTCTCTTTCTCTCCCTGACTCACTCACTCTCTCTCTCTCTTTCAAAAAAAAAAAAGACAATAGAGGGATTACTAAAAGTATAATCCCGACAGTAAAATGAATGGGAGGGAAGTACCAGCAGCTGAAAGACTGCAACAAACTTGTGGGTGACAAAAAGGAAGGGGAGGAATGGCGCTGTCGGAATCACAGCAGAGGACACCAGGGGGCAGACTATTGTTTGAGGACCTGCTAGACTGTTTAACAAGGCAGCTGCTCTATTTTGCATGCCCACCAGCAGTGTCTGAGGTTCCAGTTTGTCCACGTTCTTGACAACACTTGTTATTGTCTGTCTTTTTTATTATAGTCCTGCTAGTAGGTATATAGTATCTCGTTGTGGTTTTGGTTTGCATTTTTCTGATAGTTAATGATGTTGAGCATTTTTTCATGTGCTTATTGGTAATTTTATCTCTTCTTTGGAGATAGTCTGTCAAATTATTCAGCTTTCTAATTGGGTTATTTGTCCTTTTGTTATAGAGTTCTTAATAGTTCTTTATATGTTCTGATGCAAGTTCCTTATTCCAATGTATGATTTACAAATATTTTCTCCAACTTTCTGGGTTCCTTTTTCAGTTTCTTGGATGATATTAATTGGAACACAAATATTATTTATTTATTTATTTTTGTGAAAGAGGGACAAATAGGGACAGACAGACAGGAAGAGAGAGAGGTGAGAAACATCAGCTCTTTGTTGCAGCACCTTAGTTGTTCATTGATTGCTTTCTCATATGTGCGTTGACCAGGTGCTACAGCAGAGCAAGTGACCCCTTGCTCAAGCCAGTAACCTTGGGCTCAAGCTGGTAAGCTTTGCTCAAACCAGATGAGCCCGCGCTCAAGCTGGCGACCTCAGGGTTTCAAACCTGGATCCTCCACATCCCAGTCTGACCCTCTATCCACTGCGCCACCGCCTGGTCAGGCAAATATTTTTTATTTTGATGTAGAAAAGTTTTATATATTTTATTCTGGTGTTTATGCCACAACCAAGGACTCTTAACAGTCCTCCTGATGGCACATTGAAATCTTGCAAACCCATTTCCTTTCTGCCCTATGCCCTTGGCCAGGCTCTCACCTTCCTGTGCCTAGAGGTCTGTGTAGTGATTTATATTAGCCTCCGTTTTCTTTTCCTTGCAGTCCATCCTCAGGACAAATGTCAGTTCTTTCTCTTGGTGGTAGTTCTGATTATGCTGCTCTTTTGTTCAAATATTGGCATTTCCTGAATTTATTTACCATGGTACCATTTCCCCATTTTGAGATACTAGTGGCAGATCAAAAGATCATAAGATATAACGGATTCTTTAAGAGGGTAGCAACATGTGGTCTCTCAGGCGAATTAATTGCTGTAAGATTGTTCACATTTATATCTGAATATTTTTTAATAGTAACAGAATAACACATCAGAGAAATTTATTTCTGGTTTGTAAAGAACAAAATATATGTGGCCAGACAGCTAATGGTATTTTTGCTATAGATAAATACAAAAGCCCTTAACATTTAAAATTGAGAACATTATTTTTATGAAAATCATATCTGCTTGCCTGACCAGGCGGTGGCACAGTGGGTAGAATGTCAGACTGGGACATAGAGGACCCAGGTTTAAAACCCCGGGGTTGCCAGCTTGAGTGTGGGCTCATCTGGCTTGAGCGCAGGGTCACTGGCTTGAGTGTGGGATCATAGACATGACCCCATGGTCGCTGGCTTGAAGCCCAAGGTCACTAGCTTGAGCAAGGGGTCACTGGCTCTGCTGGAGCCCCTGGTTAACACACATGTGAGAAAGCAATCAATGAACAACTAAGGAGCTTCAACAAAGAATTGATGCTTCTCATCTCTCTCTCTCCCTTTCTGTCTGTCTGTCCCTATCTGTCCCTCTCTCTGTCTCTGTCACAAGAAAAACAAAGTAGAAAATCATATCTGTGAAGTATTAGGAATAATGTTGCCAAGTCATGCCGTCATATCAGGTATAGCAGAAAGCCTTCTCTATTTTGTTCATTGCTGTGTAATATGAAAATCTCTGCACATAGATGTGTTACAGCAAGAGTGAGAACAGAAGTTGCTCCTTTGGCGATATTCTGTGCTCTCCTGAATGAGGCTGTTCCAGGAATCATTCATCGTTAAGACATGGGCAGCTCGCCACCTGGTTTTTCGAAAACATCACTTGGATATAGTCTGATCCTTGGCACATGGAGTTCACAGTGTGCAAATCATAAAACTACTGTTTTTGTTTAAAGCTTCCCTTTTTCACCTTAGATTCAGATAGAATTAGTTTTTATCATATACGTGTTCAGAATGCCATATATGTGGTATAAAATCACGAATATATGTTGAAATCCTAAGACAAGACGTGTTCCATAGATGAAACATTGTGACTAGGAGGTGCCCATGATGCTGTGGCTAGTTTGTAAGGGCAAGTCACATGCCTGTATGTGGCTCAAATGACAGATGTTGGTGTATCATACAGCTCGCACGTGATCTCCCTGCAGTCTTGAGTAGAGAATACAGGTTCTTAAAGGTGATATCACATCAATTTTCCATGGCACTCAGTTGAGAGGTGATGGCCCCCAAGACAAAGGTCGATTCCCTTAGCTGGGCATCCAGAGTCCATGGCTATCCAGTTTGCCCCCCCCCATGGCCCTCATCTCCTGCCAGCCCCTCCTGTAGCCACATAGTGGCTCCCACTGGTCCCTGAGTACACCTCTTGTGCATTCAGAGTTGTTTCCACCTCACCTGCCAAACCCTGCACGTTTGCTGGGCTCTGGGCTGGTGTGTGTGTGTGTGTGTGTGTGTGTGTGTGTGAGAGAGAGAGAGAGAGAGAGAGAGAGAGAGGGTTTCTGTGTGGGGGTAGCGTGTATCGTCTATGCATGAGATGGCATTGCTGTATTGCTGGTAAGTTTCGTTTTATTTTCTTCCTTGACCCTGTCCTTGGTCTTGTTCTCCTGCAACCTGTTTATCCTTCATCTTCAGAGAAGCGCCCACCTCACCCCTTGCAGATATTTGCCTCCATCCTGGCTTTGCTTTTCTGAAACTGCCTCTCCCCATCCTGATTGTCGGGATCCTCACCCACTGCTGTGGACCCAGCACCCCTTTCAGGAAGTCCACACGCTTTCCTGAAGCACGTGGGAGTGGGTCCGATGGCCACGGTGGGGCAGCCCTCAGCCCATGAGCCAGTCCTTGAATTTAGTTACCCCTGTGTCACAGGAGCCCCACAGGGGCCTGTGTGCTGAACTCCTGACAACCTGTGCAGCCCTCTAGGTATAAGCACTGAGAAAGCCCGTCACCATTCATCAGGGGCACTGGCCTCATTCCACTCCCTGATGCAAATATGACCTGAAATGAGAATCCCCAGTCAGCAGAGTGGAAGATTTGTGACAAATGGGTTTTAAACAAGACCTCTCATTTCTCTGGTTTGTTCATGGGGCAGTTTGGGAGCAGGAGAAAATAACTCTGAATGGGTCTGCTTTGACCCACTTGGACGTGTTCAGACCTGGCAAGGAGATGGACTTCTGGCTCAGGTCCAGCAGCTTTTCCCCAGGGCGTGGCTAGTCCATGACTGTAATAGGGTT
The DNA here is from genome assembly GCA_037038555.1 of Rhynchonycteris naso. NCBI lineage: Eukaryota > Metazoa > Chordata > Mammalia > Chiroptera > Emballonuridae > Rhynchonycteris > Rhynchonycteris naso. The sequence continues at coordinate 226,554,743 of CM072999.1, forward strand.
TGTGGGATGACTTATGTGTCCCACTGATGAGCAGTGCTGTCTGTACCATATACTTAATTCCTTAAACTTCTGTTTCTGGGCTCTGTGCTGTAAATTTCTTTTTAATTCACGGGGAGGAGGGGAGGCAGAGACAGACTCCTGCATGTGCCCCGACCGGGATCCAACCGGCAATTCCACTAGGGGGTGATGCTTTGCCCATCTAGGGTGTTGCTTCATTGCTCAGCAGCCAGCTCTTCTTAGCCCCTGAGGTGGAGGCCATGGAGCCATCCTCCATGCCTGGGGCCAACTTGCTCCAATCTAGCAATGGCTGCAAGAGGGAGAGGGAAAGAGAGAGAGAGAGAGAAGCAAGAGGGGGAGGAGTGGAGAAGCAGATGGGTATTTCTCTTGTGTGCCCTGACCGGGAATCAAACCTGGGACATCCACACACTGGGCCAACGCTCTACCACTGAGCCAACTGGCCAGGGCTGTTTCATTTTATTTATATATTTACTGTTTATATTTTATATGTCATTTATATATATATATAATTATTTTTAAAAGAGACAGACAGGGTCAGACAGGAAGGGAGAGAGATGAGAAGGATCAACTCATAGTTGCAGCACTTCAGTTGTTCATTGATTGCTTTTCGTAAGTGCTTTGGCAGGGTGGGACAGCTGAGCCAGTGACCCCTTGCTCAGGGGCTCAGTGACCTTTGGACTCAAGTTAGTGACCCTGGGTTATGTCTATGAGCCCACGCTCAATCCGGTGACCTTGGGATTTTAAACCTGAGTCCTCAGCATCCCAAGTTGATAATTATCCACTAAGCCACCTCCTAGTTAGGCCTATAATAATATATTTCTACATCTGACATGGCTAAACCCCCTCATTGTTCTTAATTTTCAGAATTTTCTTGCCTATCTTCTCATAGCAAGTTTCCCCCATGAATAACCCTGTCTAGTTCTAAAAATAATCCTGTTCATATTTGTATTATGTTAAATGTATATATTAATTTAGGGACAATTGACATCTTTTATTGACTTTTCCCATTAAAAACAGACTATGTCTTATTTATTAAAGTTTAATTTTGTGTGCCTTAGAAATTATATTTATTTTTTTAATACAGATCTCATATAATTCTTAAGTAGATTCCTAGAAATTTTACCTTTTTAGTTACTACTATAAATGGGATCTTTTTAAAAAAAATTTTACCATTGATTTTGAGAGAGGGAGAGAGAGGAAGGAAGAGAAAGAGTGAGGTGAAAGGAGAGAGAGAGAAGCATCAACTCGTATCACTTAGTTGTTCCATTTAATTGTGTACTCATTGATTGCTTCTCATATGTGCCCTAACCAGGGATTGAACATGCCACCTTGATGCTTTATCTGCTGAGCCACCCAGCCAGGGCTTAAATGGGTTCTTTAAAAATCCATTTTGTTGCCTGACCAGGTGGTGGCATAGTGGATATAGTGTCTGACTGGGATGCAGAGGACCCAGGTTTGGAACCCAGAGGTTGCTAGCTTGAGCGTGGGCTCACGAGCTTGAGCACTAGGTTGCTGGTTTGAAGCCAAGGTCACTGGCTTGAGCCCAAGGTCACTGGCTTGAGCAAGGGGTCATTTGCTTTGCTGTAGCCCCCTGGTCAAGGCACATATGAGAAAGCAATCAGTGAACAACTAAGGAGCCGCAACAAAGAATTGATGCTTCTCATCTCTCTCCCTTCCTATCTGTCCCTCTCTCTGTCACATACACACACACACACATACACACACACACACACACACACAGTCCATTATGTTATTTATCTGGTGATTTGTGTATATAGGAAGGCTACTGATTTTATTTTTTTAATTTATTTTATTTTGCGAGAGAGACAAAGACAGACAGATGGACAGACAGGCTAGAAGGGAGAGAGATGAGAAGCATCAATTCTTTGAGACACCTTAGTTGTTCATTGTTTTCTTATATGTGCCTTGATGGGTGGAAGGGGGGAGGCTTCAACAGAGCAAGTGACCCCTTGCTCAAGCCAGCAACCTTGAGCTTCAAGCCAGTGACCTTTGGGCTCAAGCCAGCGACCATGGGGTCATGTCTGTGATCCCACACTCAAGCTGGTGACCCCAGGCTCAAGCCTGATGAGCCCGCACTCAGGCTGATGACCTTGGGGTTTCAAACCTGGGTCCTCAGCATTTCAGTACGACGCTCTATCCACTGTGCCACTGCCTGGTCAGGCTGATTTTATTTTTATTAGTGATTTTATACCTAGCAATGTTACTGAATTTTATTATTCATATTCGCTTTTTTCAATTGACTTTCTTAGCTGTTTTAGATGTGTGATGTTTTCTACAAACAATGGAACTTTATTATAGGAAATTTTTTTCTTTTCCCAAGTAAGAAGAGGGGAGATAGAGAGACAGACTCCTGCATGCGCCCCGACTGGGATCCACCCAGCAACCCCTGTCTGTGGCCGATGCTCTGCCCATCTGGGGCCATACTCACAATTGAGCTTTTTTTTTTTTTTTTTTTTAGTGCCTGAAGTAGAGGCTTTCTGGGGCTATCCTCAGCACCCAGCGCCTATGCGCTCAAACCAGTCAAGCCACTGGCTGCAGGAATGGAGAGGGAGAGGGGGAGCGGGGGTGAAGCAGATGGTCTCTTCTCCTGTGTGTCCTGACTAGGAATCATACCCAGGATGTCCATACTCTGGGCTGACACTCTACCACTCAGCCAACTGGCCAGGCCTATTACAGGAATTTTGTATGAATGTAGAACCACACACAATATGCTCATAAGTTAGATTCTTTTCATGGAAGAATGTGCTAGAAGAGCCTTTTGTCTATATCTGGTATTTTTCTCCTGCTCTCTGTCCTAGGATTTTGGGATTTGATGCTGCCAGGATAGGGGCCTTTTGATAATCTATGGAGGGGGCTTGAGGAGCCAGGTGATCCCATGCTTCTTGTGCCTTACAACAGGTGTTCGGTTCAGGGCCTGTGTCCTAAGACCATAAGCATTTCAAGATGCTCTGGTGGGACTCCAAGGACTAATAGAAACTTTTCTGAACAAACAAGGGAGAAAGATGTTCTGGTCCCAGTGAAGGGCATGTGCGTAGTCTCATGATAATGCAGGTGATTTGGAAGTGCTAGCAGGAAAGCAGCAGAGCCCGACTGGTCAGGGGCTATGGGTCACTTATGCTTCCGGAGCTGGGGCTAGAGGCACGGAAGACTTGGAAGCTGGCTGGGCATTGCCTTACCCGTCGAGGCTTGGGGAAGCCCTCCTCTTGGTGCTGGTGTTGGAGGTATTTAAGACTCAAGACAGACGAACTAATTAGGACATCTGTGTAATTTGGAAACACTATTTAAGTGGCTGTACATAATGTCCCAGTGTTGTGTTTCCATTCAAATCAAGTACAAGTAGAAATAATAAGGATTGTGAGGTTTTACTGGTTCATATCAGAAGAAGCCTGGAGCTGAGCATTGCAAGTAAGGGATTATTAGAAATGAAAACCTCATTTTTCTTTTTTTTTTTCTTCAAAAAGTAGTCATGCCAGTTCTTTGCAGAATCATTTCACATGGAGCCAGACCTTGTTCTAAGCCAGAGTGGTCTCTCTGCCGAATGGTTTTCATATTCCAAGCATACATGTATTGCACAGAGTGTCTAATTATTCTTAGGAACAATTACTGTCAGGTTCCAAATGTGTTCAATGAGCAGCAATTGGTGTTTATTTAGCTCTAAAAAGACTAGGAACAGTAGGTTATATTGTCTGCCTAAAGAAATGCTTTGCCATCCAGAAACATCTGCTTTCTATTTAAAGTGCCACAGAGGGGATGGGAGTCTATTTGAAATAGATTCCCTAACCCTTGGACACTAGAGAGAGGGACTGAGGTGGTTTCTGCTCTCTGACACACACTCATTGGCTTTTCCCTGCTGGGCAGGAAAGGTGGCCTCCTGGGTTGAAAGTTCTGCTTCTCGTGGATTTTCTATTTATACTGATTTGTACACTTATGGGGACTGACTCCTCTGCCCTAGTTCCATCTCTTTTCCTTTCTCAGGTGAGGCAAGATATTCTGTCAGAGTTGGGGTCTGGTTTTCTAAATTTGTGGTGAGGTTGGCAGAGTGCTCTGATTTTGCCCATGAAGATGTAAGTTGCCCGATATCATTGTGACCCTTGGTTTTCTGTGTGGGTAATGCCACCCACCCCTGTCAGAGCCTTAAGTGAGAATGTATATAATCTGCTTGCTGTGTAGTTAACTTCTATGAAGGTCAATATCTTAGGTATCTATTGCTGTGTAATAAACTGCCACAGATTTAGCAGCTTCAAATAAAACATTTCCATGGGTCAGGAGTCCAGGCATTCCTTAGCCGGGTTCTCAGCTTCCAGGTCTCTTAGAAGGTGTCATCAAGTTATTATCCAAGGCTGGGGTCTCACCTGAAGGCTCAGCTGTGGAAAGATCCATTTCCAAGCTGCCTAGTGGTTATTGGCAGAATTTCACTTCCTGGAGTGGTTTTAGGCTAAGGGACTCAGTTCCACTCTGGCTGTTGGCTGGAGTCCACCCTCCATTCCTGCCAGGTGGGCTTTCCCACAATGGCAACTTGCTTCATCAAAGCCAACAGGGGTGACTCAATCAGGAGAGTTCGCAAGACAGAAATCACAATCCTATGTAATCCGCTCGCATAAGTGACATCCCATCATCTTTGCCATATTCTTTTGGTTCAGAGGAAGTCCCAGGCCACCCCTGCTCAGAGGGAGGGGATTGCACTAGTGTTGAGTACCAGGAAGTGGGACCACTTGGAGACACGTCAGAAGCTGCAAGGTACAGACTCTGTTATTTTAGAGAGAAAGTATGGCATAAAGGTTAAGAGAGAGAGGGTCTGTGTCACTTGCACTAACTTTGAACCTCAGATCTGTGTAACCCAAGGTCAGTCTTGGCCTCTCTGTGCCCCGTTTCCCCCACTGTGTAGCCCCTTCCTGTAGGATTACTGTGACCCTCGATGAGAGATCGTGTGTAAAGGCTGGCAGAATGATAAGAGTTAGTAAACATTAGCGACTGGCTTTTCTTTTTATCATTGTGTATTTTAGGCCTTTTAAAATGCCATTAGATTTTTGAATTTTAAAAGAATAAAACAGAACATCCCAGTGGCCTCAGACTTTGTTATTCATGTGGAAATCCCAGCCCTTTAGGTAGTGTCCTGGGCAAAAAGCAGCTGCCACATGGCTGTGTAGGTCCCCAGGACTGAGGATCACTGACCTTGGTACCGCCACTCTGAATGGGGCTGGCGGGAGGCCCTGAGGTTCCCATGCCAGGTCTCATTGTCTCTCCCCATGAGTTAGCAGCCACTTTCCCTGAAGAGGCCTGACCACAGTGACCAGGGCTGTAGCCACTGAGGATGTGGCCAGTTGTGCTCTCCCAAGAAACTGTGTTTCTGGTTAGGGTCCTGAGGACAAGTTGTTGTGGCCTCAGTTCATCCCCAGAGCTGAACAGGCAGATTTGAAGATGGACCCTCCTTGTCTGCATGCTCACCTTGACCAGCTCATGCCAAGCAGACTCTAGCTGCATTTGCTTGTCCCTGATCAGAAAGCTCTGCCATCTTTTCTTGTCTCCCTGTCCCTCCTCCTCTGTCTCTCCGCTTTCTCAGTCCTGTGGGCTTCGGGGACATGCAGTGTTTGAAGAGGGTCACTGCTTGGTCACCACAAGCTGCCCTCTTTCCTGACCGGAGAGCACTTCTGCCTCCCTTTGCCCCTCCCCCATCCTTTGCACCCAAAGATCCCGTTCTTGGTCTCACTGTTGTCCCCTGTGGGTTGTGAGAGGACATTCTGGAGTTATTCTCTGTCATTCACAGTCAGTTGTGTCATTCTGGAGGAGAGATGCTGGCTGTATGTCACTTTTATTGTTTTCTAGATCATCTGAAAATGTCTAATGTGTCTCCCCAGCTTCTTTGAGGATAAGAATCACCTGGAGCTCTTGTGAGCTAGTGAGGCCTCTGCCCTGGAGAGCTGGATTCCTGGGGATAGGCTGGGGCACCAGCATTGGTATTTTTAGTTGAAGCACCCTACCTAATAGCTCTCAGAGCTATACGGGTGCTGGAACTCCGACCTGATCCTTCTCCCTCAGTGTAGAGGATGTGGAGAAGGTCTGAAAGCCAGATCCGTCCAGGGAGGACCCCTGCCTAGCTTGTTAGTGCTCTTCACAAGGGAGACAGAGGCTTCAGCATAATCCGGTTCTTTGCAAACCTCTTCTGTACTGATGCCCTTTCATTTGCTCCCTCCTCTCACATATGCTGGAGAATGGCATGTGAGCAAGTGTTTTCCTCTGTGGTGCTGTACTGAGACAATTAGTAAAATATGGTGCCTGGGCTGGCAGCAGCACAGCTGGGCCTCCAGATGTCAGCTTGCCCATGTGGGCTTGACAAGGAGGCTCATGTTCACGCGCACACGTTCCCCGCAGGCTGCTCTCCACAGCAGATGTGGGCAACTCCAGCGAGAACATTCCTTTTGTTTCTACAGCTGTCACTCTGCTGCTGGAAGGGTGTCAGTTTAGGATTGAGTGGGTGGGTGAACTTGGTCACTGTTGAGGGAAGAGAAACGTCCTAGTAATCCACTTCCCCAGAAGCACTTGTCCTGCTTCCGGGATCTAGCAGGACAGACCCAGGGGTCGGGAGTGCTGGTCTCTGTGTGTCCTGGAAAGCTGGTCTCTTGAAGCAGCCGCATGAAGGTGGGGCGAACAGCATGCCCTTGGTTTTTATTCAGTCAGGGGAGCAGTCATGCAAAGGCTTCTGCATTTCCCTGCAAGCGCAGTCGATGGTTGTGCCGGCGTTCATGGTATTGTTCAGAACCCTTTGCAGGGTGCTGAACTAGCACATTGCTTTCCTGCGGGAAAGTTTCTCTCCTTGGAAAGGGCTTTTTCTCTCCAGTGAGCTTCCTTCATTTAAGATGCGTTCAGACTGCTTTGCCTAAAACTGCTCCGCTTATAGACCAGAACACTTCATATTCACCAGTCCCTTTTTATTCTTTCCTTCCTTCTCTTTCCCTCCCTCCCTTCCTCCCTCCCTCCCTTCCTTCCTTTTTTCCTTCCTTCCTCCTTGCCTGCCTTCCTTCCTTCCTTTCTTTTCTTTTTTTCTTTTTTGAAAGAGGGAGGCAGGGAGAGAGAGAGAGACAGGAACATCGAGCTGCTCCTGTACCTGCCTGACTAGGGAACTGAACCGGCAACCTTTGAGCTCCGGAACAACACTGCAACCAGCCAGGGCTTAATTTGTATTGACTTTTAGAGACAGAGAGAGGAAGGGAGAGAGTGGAAGGGAAGTATTCATTTGCTCTTCCACTCAGTCGTGCATTCTTTGGTTGCTCCCTGTATGAACCCTGACTGGGGATCAAACCCACAACCTTGTCGTTTCAGGACAACTCTCTTATCCGACTGAGCTAACCAGCCAGGGCCCCCTTTTGATTTTTGGTCTTCATTTGGGTATCCTATTCTTTGGTAATCTCTTTTGACATTGTAGGGATTTAAAAAAATAAATTGTCTCAGTTACCTTTTGATTTAATTTTTATCTCTAATAAGCTCTTATTAAATCTGTAGCATTTTAATGAATGATGAAATGAGTTTTATATGCTGATGGTGTTATTTCCCCCATTTTATCAGTTTGCTTGACGATCCTTTTCCAAAAAGAAGTGTTTTGTAATGAGTCTGTTTTTTTTTTTTTTAATTTATTGATTTTAGGGAGAGAGAGAGAAAGAGAAACATCAATCTGTTTCAGGATGTGCCCTGACCAAGGACTGAACCAGTATCCTCTGTGCTTAGGGACTATGCTCTAATCAACCAAGCTATTGGGCCAGGAATGGTTCATTTTGTTACTTTGTGAAATAGAAATTGATACTTAAAACAAAATGCAGTGAAATCCATTACAGGTTTATACATCTGCCTTATCTCTTAATACTGTCAAGATCTCATTTCCCACTCAACAGAAAAATTGATAATATACTAACTTGGTTAATAATCATATGAAGAATTTGCAGTTGTGTGTGGAGTGAAAAAGCAGCAGCAATACAGAAGCAAGGCTAGCAAAAGAAATAGATTTGATGAATTTTACATAACACTCAAAAGGTTCCTAAGTTGGAAACAAAACTTTAAGGCTCAGTCAATTAGGAATGACTGTATCATTCATAAAATGCTGTGGATTTAAGACGTACTTAATAAAAATATAATATGAAGTTGTAAATAGTTTGCAGAACCCTACAATTGTTGCAGAATCTCCTAAAATAAATTGGCTGAAAATTTCTAAAAATGCCAACAGGATGTCAGAAAAAGACTGGGACACTTGACGGGATGCAAAAACACTCACTGGACAAGGAGTTGCATTTGAAGCGAATTGCTTACTAGGCCAGTTGCCCCGCAGCCTGAGGATGTTAGTTGTCAGTAACTGCTTCTCCGGTGTCTCTCTTTTCTTCTCTCTCCCCTTTCCTTATTTTAATTGTCCTCATGCATATGTATCTCTCCCTATAAGCTATAAAAATCTTTGGCGGTAGTAGATGGCTTATAAATCATTAATGATACACAAAGTCACGTGCCATCAATTCACGCGCACATTTCTCATCTTGCAGAGAACAGCCCATATTCACCACGCGAGCGCACGTCTTCCAGATTGACCCCAACACCAAGAAGAACTGGGTGCCTGCGAGCAAGCAGGCCGTCACCGTTTCCTACTTCTACGATGTCACAAGGAACAGCTATCGGATCATCAGTGTGGATGGAGCCAAGGTACCACCACCCCACCAGCTGATTTTAACATCCACAGTCATTTACAAGCAACACAATAGATTTTAAGTGGATTATGGGTGTACCCCAAATCCTGCCACCTTAACACGTATGTTATTTTGATAATGTCTTATGGTCACATACCCTGCTTTTCTCTTTTTCCATTTAAAATAATGGCAAAAGAAGAAAAAAGATTTCCCTCTTACCACATTGTCTTTATAACTAGCATTTCAGCACCTGTGTAATAATTTCACCAAGGCCATATAATGTTCTTAATCTCTCCCTTTAGTATTTAAGTGGCTTCTCATTTTTTACTGTTATAGATAATGAGCATCTTCATGCAACCAGTGCCCTCATTTGATCATCAGATGTATCTATTGCTTTATTTTGGACATTGCCTTAGCAGATTCCTGGAAGTAATATATTAACACTTTATGGCTCTTGATGAATGTTGTCAATTTGCTTTCCCCAGAATTCCTTCTCCCAGCATGTGTGAGAATTCCAGTTTATTGCTCCTTTGCCAGATATAATACCTGGTATTATATCTTGTCTGGTTTTGGTGTTTTTTAGGTGTGGGAGTTGATTTTAATAAGTGGTTTTAGAATATGTCTTGAAATAATTCTTTCCTGGTACTTTTATTATTCAGCTGTCTTCCTTGATATTTTTACTATATACTTACTATTTTTATTACATAGAAGCAGAATAAAAAAAGGGATATCAATAGAAGTATCACCAAATTTGAAAAAGAAAAAATAGTAGACTTATGCTAATTTATAAATTCTTTTCTGTCTTTAATCTGTTTCATCCTCCTGGACATTTTTACATAGATTCTCTGCTGTCGCCTGAAATTATATGTATCTGAAGTTGAATCCCCTCTATCCCCTCTACACCACCCCTTCATTTTCATTTTTCAATCACTTGGGGTAAGAAGAAGAAGAAGAAGAAAAAGAAGAGAAGGGAAGGCAGGCAGGCAGGCAGGAAGGAAGGAAGGAAAGAAGGAAGGAAGGAAAAAAGGAAAGAAGGAAAGAAGGAAGGAAGGAAGAAAAGTTGAAAGAAAGAAAACAAAGTATAAAGTCATTCCCTTTTGAATTGGTCAAAGGAGTCTGTCTTTTGTGACTCACATTTATGTCTAATATTTTATTTATTTATTTTTTATTAAGTGAGAGGCAGGCAGAGACTTCCACATGCACGCAAACCAGGATCCACCTGGCAAACCCCCTATGGGGTGATGCTCTGCCCATCTGGGGCTGCTGCTCCGTTTGCTCGGCAACCGAGATATTTTAGTGCCTGAGACAAGGCCATGGAGCCATCCTCAGTCCAACTCACTCTAATCGAGCCTTGGCTTTAGGAGGGAAGGAGAAGAGAGAGAAAGGGGGGGGGGAGGGTGGAGAAGCAGGTGGGCGCTTCTGCTTTGTGCCCTGACCGGGAATTGAACCTGGGACTTCCACATGCTGGGCCTACGCTCTGCTGCTGAGCCAGTTGGCCAGGGCCTATTCCTAATATTTTGTTTCAAGGCCGTAACTCTTATCCTGGCACAGTGTTGCTCAGAGATTTGCAGTAGCCTTCTGAGTGGCCTCCTCCTCTCCCTCCTGTAGGCTGTCCTGCCTGCTGCCTCTGGTTAGTACTCCAAGGTGGCAGGAGACTGGCGCGGGGGGCTGGGAGTGGAGTGGGGCCTGCTTGCAAGCTTCTCCCTCAGCCACTCCACAGCCATGGACAAGAAGGCACGGGAAGCCTCCACTGGAGCCCCCACCCCCAAGGAAAGGTGCAAGAGCCTGCTGGTGCCCCCTGATCGCTTCACAAGGCTCCTTGTTTTAAGGCAAAATTCTCCCATAAGCCTGTGTTCTCTAAGCCCCTCCTCTGTGCTCCCAGCATCATGGAAACCGTAAAGGCGGCCTGGCCCTATGATCCTCTTTCTTGTCCTTCCAGTTGCCACAACCCTTCCTCATAGTCATGAAGGGAGCCCAGAGTCCTCATTTTACAGCTGAGGTCAAGGAGAGGCAGTGATTTGGCCTGGCAGGCTGCCGCTTGTGCCCTGGTCTCTTAGGTTGCAGCAGGCATCCCCCTGGCTGGCAGCGGCGCATCCTGGCTCCACCTCGTGCAGGCAGCGCATGAGGTAAAACAGCTGGTCTGGCCAGTGTGTCCAGAGAGACACAGGAACTGCTGTGGGTGGCAAGACGTGGCAGGGTTCTGGTGAGCGTTCAGGACGTGTGAAAGTGCCCGCCTGGCACATGGCGGGTAACACTTGTGTTGGAGGATTGAGTATCTGAAGGTGCTTTATTTTTTTCTTCTGGGAGACACGGTGATACCGCTGTTGTATTGTATTACCATGTCCCCTCTGTGCTTTTGAGCTGGAATCTCCTTGGCTCTGCCAGGATGTCCCGACAGGGGCGGGGAGTCCAGCTGGCCTGCTTTCTTTTATCTGCAGACTCTGTCAGCTTGCCTGCCATCCTTGAGATGGGTTTGCACTGTTGTCAGTTGAGTTATCTGAAGATCTATGGGGCTTAAACACAGATAAAACAATTTTCTTAGAGAAAGTGCGTCAGTCCTATTAAGCTGGGTTTTAGTAATTTGTCAGAGTGTCAGCCTCTGCATCGTGTAGCTCTGCAGGTCCTGAAGGCTGTGACAGCATGCTGGGGCCTAGGCCAAACGAGTCAGCGGCAGGAAATCAGAGGGGTGCAGGTGGGCTGTTCCCTCGCTGCAGGGTAGGGCTAATTTAGGCTCCATGTGGGGATCCATCAAGACTTGGAGCCACCTAAAAAGTGGGAATTGGAAACCCAGGCCGTGGGATACACCGGGAATTCAGAGATAAAGCCCGAGGGACTCAGGCCGCCCCTCCTGTGGCACCTGGCCTCCTGCTCCTCCTGGAGCCGCCCAGAGTTCTGGCCTTACCCCAGGGCCCAAGACCTGTGACCGGGCCTCGTCTGTGTGAGAGCGAAGGTCTGGGGAGTGTGGGAAATGGGGGAAAGACGGGCCTTGGTCATTTAATTACTGTGACTGCCACTTGGGACTAAGGGTGGGGAGCAAGGGTCCTGCCCTTAGGACTGGAGCACAGAGCACTGGACAGTGGTCCCAGTGCACCTCAGCCCTGTGGGACCTTTCCCCGAGCTGGCAAGCAGCAACATGTGAAAGCACAGCCTCGGTCTGGATTGCACCCTGTGCCTCCAATGGCTCCGTGGGTCAGGTCGGGTGTGGAGAAGTGGAGAGTAACCCTGGACGCTGACTCCACAGGTGGTCAGGGTGGTAGCAGCTATTATCACTGCCTGGTATCTATGGCCTCCCCACCCATTGTCCAGTTTCTAACCCCCCAGTCCAGCCTTCACCCTGCCTGCATAATCTAGCTGGGTCTCCCCCTCCCTGGGGACCTGAAGAGGGTGCAGTCTCCTGAGCTGATTAGTTGACAGGGCCCTACTCTGCTGCTTGGCCACCGCCACCCCATCCCACTGCTATAGTGGGACAACCCACTCTGTTGCAGGCCTTTGATCCCCAATGTTGATCTGAACTGAGATGACATGTGGTCACATGCTTTTAGCCTTTGAGGCTGTGTCCTGACCCATCGTCTGTAGCTCTGCCCATGGGCAGATCTATGGCCCAAGTCCTGCCTCTCTCTGTTGGCCTGGCCACATCAAGTCCATGGCCTCTGCTTGGTGCTCCTTAGGAGAGAAGCCTGCTCCACCCTCCCAAGTGAAGGACTCATGCTTCAGTAACAAGTTGCTGGTGAGCAGGGGGCTTGGAAGTTGTGAGCAAAGGCCACTGCAAACTCAGCTGCTGAGTCAACTGCACGCAGCCCGCGGAGCACAGGCTCAGTGCAGGGAGGGGCGCGCCGGCAGCTTTAGCAGCTGTCGCTCTGCACAGGGTCCCGCAGGCTCCTCTGCTGGTCCAACCGGTCATCATGTCTACTTGGGGAAGGATGCACGATGGTCTCTCCTCCCCCTGAGAGCACTTGGTGCTGCTCATCACGGGACGAATCTGTGCTCGGTCTGTTGTTCATCCTTCCTGAAAGACTCAATCGTTTCTTCTTCTCAGAGCAGATATTTCATGTCTTTAGCCGCTGCTAAAGACATGAGCAAGCAGGAGCACTCTGATGCTTCACCCAGCACTGCCCGCCTGGGGAGGGGGGGTGTGGTTCCATTTCTGTGCGTGCGGCTGCCTGGTGACTGCTCTCTGAGGATAGGGGACCAGGCCCGGCTTGTCTTTGGAGCCACAGAAGTGGTGGGCGGGGAGTGAGTGGGTGATGAGGTCAAGCCTGGCCACATGCTCTCCAGGACAGACGGGAGCCACTTGGGGACAACTCGCAAACCCAGCTTCCTGGAGCACTGACATGAGCCGTCACAGCACCCACAGCTGTGTGATTAACGGTACGTTTTGGGCAGAACCATCGACTTCGTTTCACAGGAGAAAGGACTCCATGCCCAGAGCGTTTGTTGACTGAGCCACCGCAGCACTTAGTTTCACTGGGCTGCCGGCACTCCTGCAGCCCGAGTCCATCACTGCCATCCTTGGGAGAAAGTGCCTGCACCTGTGGATGAGACTGGCCTGGAGCAGGTGTTCCTTCTGGGAGTCTGGATGGCTCTGCTGCCCTTGGTCCTCAGTTATTTATGGATCACAGAAACCTATATTGGGAGAGACCTTAGAGGTCATCCATTCTAAAAGTATATAGCAGCACCTGCTGGGTAGCCAGTATGGCCTAATTATGACTGTTCAGAGGCTCTCAGCCTCTGCAATGTGACTTGCTTGGTATTTTCTTCTGGAAATGTGAAATTCTTTTTAAGAATGCATTAAGGGTCCCCTTCTTCGCTCATCCCTACACTTTTCTTTTTTGGGCAAATACAGGCATGTTCTGTTCAGGGAACAGGTGTATGGAAGGCTCTCAGCACACAGTAGGTTTGCTGTGAATGCTGGTTTCCTTCTTGCCTTGGCTGTGGTGAAAACAAAGGGGAAGAAGCATCTGTTAACACCTGTGCGGGCAGGAGGAGACATGTCTTTTTTAATTGCTGTCACTCAGTCCCAGCCTCTTGTAGAGAACATCCAAGTTCTTCCAACTTCCATCCCCCAGGATTTGGGAAAGGGTTTCCATAAAGAGGAATCTGGGGACCTGTTCTCCATTTTGTGATGAACAGCTTCCTCTGATATCCAGCGCAGGACTAGAGACTGAAGGAGCTTAGCTTTTTACTTCTTCCAAGTAGCCTTGTTACAGGTGTTCTGTGCATTTTCTGAAAACGTGGTTCCAGTTATCTGCAGGAACCAGGTCTTTTACTCGGAAGTTTCTGAGGTAACTCATGAAAGAGGAAGGGGTGTGTATAGGACACAGCAAGGTCTCATCTCCTGTCCTCCTGTCCCCTCCCTCTGGGTGATATCCTCCACTCAGCAGAGCCCTCTCGCTCCGGAGGCCAGACCTGCCGTTTCCGCCACTTCCCTGCCCCCAGCACAGTTCCCCAGTGTCGTTGTGCAGGGCACAATCTCCGTGTTTTCCAATCTCTGCTCATCGTGACCATCAGCTTCCCGACAGCTTCATTATAGTTTTGTATACTTTATTTTCAACTGTTTATCTGTACCATTTAATGTCCAATAATAAAGTGAGTGCTTCTGTGCCCCCCACCCAGCTGAGGAAGTCCATCCTTTCATTAGGCCTCAGAGTCCCTTTCGGGGCCTCTTCCCAATTATATGCTCCTGCCAACCCCCCATGTACTCTCTTGAGATTTGTTTAAGCATTCCTTTACTTTCTAGTTTTGCCATCTGTGTGTACATCCCTAAACCAGAGGTTGGCAAACTCTTCCTCTGAATGGCCTGATCGTCATGAACTGTATAGTCCGTGGCAGCTCTCCAGCTTTTCTCTCGTAGCCAGAAAACAGCCGTAGACCAATGTGTAACCAGTGGCTGTGGCTGCGTGCTAATAAAACTTTATCTATAAAAGCAGACTGCAGGTGGACTTGGCCACAGGGCTATCCTAGTTGGCTGATCTTTGCACTAAATAATATAATATTTAGTTTTGCATGTTTGGGGCTTTTCTGTATATAGAATCATACTGGAGACCCATACTACATGTCTTCGGTGACTTCCTTTTTATTTTTTTGCTCCATGTTAAATGTTTGTGATTCATCCAAGTTAACACCTGCAGCCTTGTTTCATTTTCACCGCTGGGTAGTATTTTACCACTGGGTAGTATTTCACCACAATTGGTCCATCCTGTTGGTGGTAGACATTTTTTTTTTTTTGCAAACACTGCTACTGTGAACATTCTTGTCCATTTTCCCTGGTTTACCTACACAGAGCTTTCTTTCAGGTATGCACTTAGGACTGGGATTGCTGGGCGGTAGGGAAGGTGCATTTTTAACATTGTCCGAGAAAGCCATGTTGTTTCTCACAGTCGTTTTGTCATTCTGTGAGCTGGCATTGCCCCAGGTCCTCGTCCCACCCTCAGTATCTTCAGCCATATGTTGAGTTTGGTGAGTACTGTATATAACAACGGTAATACAGTTTTCACCTTCTTAGTGAAATTGAGTTTGTAGCTCTTGTCCTCGTTCTCTCCAGTCTCACAAGAGAGGGCTCCATTCACCTGCCCAGAACAAGGCCTTCTTTCATTCCCTCGGGCTGTCCCCTCGCCCCGCCCCAGGGTATCCTCCCACCCACTGCCTGTGCAGGGCACTCACCAGCGCAGATCCAGAGCAGACAGAAGGCCTTTCCATGCATGCCCACTTTCTTCCACTCTTCATTCATGCTCAGAGAGAAACAGAAGCATTAAGGTGGATTCCAGGTACAAGAGCAGTCAGCTGGACGTGACGCGGGACTTGAGAGGATCTTACACACAAGGAGCGTGTCCCTAGGCGCTTCTGTCCTCCAGCTCTGCAAGGGGATGTACTCTCGGTGGCTGAGCCGCGTGTAGCCCAGGATGGAGCTCCTGTGTTGGTGGGAAATGAAGAAAGAAGGCTCTGGGGGTGGGGGGACCATGTTTGACAGCTTGACAGCGTGATTGCTCCCGCTGTCAGTCTGCTGCTGTTGAGAAGGTCAGTGCACTGGATCTCACTAATTGTAGTGATGGGCTCACTGTGAGGGCCTGGAGACTGTTCAGACGAGCTACTTCTGTCGAGCCATGGGAATGGAAAGGAGCGTATGGAAGTAAATGATGGCTTTCCTCCCATTCCTTCTCCTTCCTCCCCTTTCTTCCTTCCCATGAATCTAGGAAGCTCCAGAAGGAAGTCCCAGAAGTCCCAGAACCCTTGGTAAGCTGTCAGGAGACAACGGGGGCATTGTGGAGCCTGCAGGTGCCTGCCTGAAGGGTGGCAAGAGCTGCCAGTGGAAGGAGCACACTTCCTTTATCTTCTGGGCTGGCCTCCAGCTTGTGGGGTCCTGTAGGTTGTGCTTGGTGAATGCCTCTGCACCTTCATGCTGGTGACAGAACAAGAAGTAGTCATGCTGAACCAGGACCAAAGCAGCCCCCCGCCCCAGAGCAGGCATGTCAGCAGGGAAAGGGGGTGACAAAGGCACTCCCACTGCAAAATCCCAATGAAGAGTTCCTCCTGCAAGGCTAACAGCTCGTGTTCAGGAGCGAGGGAGCTTTGTCTGCTGTGGGTCTGCAGCGGTGACTGCCCCATGCATGGGTGTGGGTGGGAGGGACATCCTGCGGGTGGGAGTGCCAACATGGCATCTAGGGGACTGAGGGAGGCATAGTTCTCATTTTATACATGGTGACCTCTCTTCTGCTACTTACCAGCTCTCCTGTGAAAGAAAGGAGCTGGTCATACCTCCTAGCCCTGTTGTGAGGTTTCAATGGCTGATATAAGCAAAGCACTCAATATGTGCTCAATAAATAATACTCGCTGCTATTAATATTAACTTTGAAAAATTGTTTTACTAGCTGAACTGAGGTTTATTTTTAAGCTGATGGCCAACTAGCAAACTCAGTAGGCTCCTGCACATGCACAGTGTGTCCGTAAAGTCATGGTGCACTTTTGACCCGTCACAGGACAACAGTGCACCATGACTTTACGGACACACTGCACATTGCCATGACACTTTTACTGGTGATAACTATAACTTCCTGCCCTGATGTCTTTATGAGTTAAGGTGAGAATCTATGTTCAGAAGGTCTGTTCTTGGGCAAAATGATTCAAGTTCCTACCAAGGAAAGCAACACTCTGCCATTCAAAAATGTGTTTTCTTCCTTGTTTTAGCAGTTTAAAAAAAGTGTTTCAAGTTTATTGTTGAGAATAAGTAAATGTATTAATACATAAAACCGCTAGTAAGTTCATTTTTTAGAGTATTTACTCAGATTGCAACCATTCCTGCTCAGATTATCAGACACTACTTGATGAGGAAACAACCAGTGAATCATGCTGGTGACAGACATCCAAGAATCCCATATTTCCAAGGGCATTTTTCTTGAGTGTTTCTTAAGAGTCTTAAGGATTCCAGTGATTCCTGCCAGAGTAGTAAGCCTATTGTTGATCTGGTCTAATACATCAATTTTTGGTGACTTTTTACTTAAGTGTCTCTACCCTCTTCCCGAGCACCTGCAACTTGAAGAGCAGGAATCTGGACTCATTCATCTTTGTGTCTTTGGTTGGCAGAATGCCTGGCACTCAGCAAATGCCCAGGAAATATGTGTTGAGTGAATGAATGCACCGTGTGCCGGATGTCATATCCTGACCCCTCCAGGTTCATTCTCTGTCCTTCTTCCTCCTGCTCTGGTCCCCGAGTGGCTAACCTGCAGTCTGCGTTCCTAGGTTCCCAGGGCCTCTGGCTTCTGTCAGGTTTGGCAGATGGCAGGAGACCAGAGGGAGGGAGGCAAGGCTGTTGTTTTACTGGCTCCCCTCCGAGAGCTCACCATGTGCTGGTGTATCCCACACCAGAAGGTCACCTCTCTCGTCATGGCAGTATACTCTTCATAACTTTCTCCTCCCCTCATCCTTTCAGGCCAAGGAGGGGTGAGTGACGGCCAGCACCAGGTCCCTGCACCTTCTCACCATTTCCCTACACCCAGCTTACACCTGTGTAATTAGTCTCTTTGTAAATCAGCGCTCCAAAATTGTTACAGTTGTGGTGTACCCTTTCCTTACTGTTGGGAAGTAGCAAGCCCCAATCGCTTATGGAGACTTTAACTTGTTTGATTTGGACCCCGGAGTAGGGTTGGGGGCCACCAGGTGCTTAAAGAGGTGTAACGTGAAGTTCTTCAGAGAACATGTGACGTGGCTGGCTATTAGGGGCAACTGGATGCATGGTAGCTTCGGGGAAATAAATAGCAGTTTTGGAAACTATACTTAGTAGATACTTTCTCCCACTGATAACTTGTAAAATCTTATTCAGTCTGATGGTTGTTTATAAGGCTCTGCCATTGCCCGCATCATGTCTGTGTATCTGATTCAGCATGGGAGGGGGCAGAAGAGGAGGAAATCGGGGCAGACTGAACAGTCAGGGAGGGTGGTGGCGCCTGCTTTACACGCAAGGTCCTGGGTCTGCCTACAAGACTTTGGGAGAGTCACTATGGTATCTAACTCCGTGTTTACATTCCTGCTCTCTGGCTTGTTTTCTTGCAGGTGATTATAAACAGCACAATCACGCCCAATATGACATTCACCAAAACATCACAGAAGTTTGGGCAGTGGGCCGACAGCAGAGCCAACACGGTGTTTGGTTTGGGGTTTTCGTCAGAGCTGCAGCTGACAAAGGTAACGTGGTCCTTTCACAGCGCAGGGCGTGCTGCCGAGGGCTGCACAGCGCCCATGCTGGGCAGGGTTCCTCCCTGCCCGCACTCCTCCCCTTCTGGCTCTGTGGGACTGCCAGACCAGGTGCCCTTTCAGAAATACCATGTTCCTTGAAATGGAGATGTCGTTTGGGCCAGGAAAGCATATCTGACAAATGCTGCCTTAGAGCCCGAGACTGCAGCATCAGGAGGCAGCTCTGCCAATCATTCCTGCCCACGTGTTAGCCCTGCCCTCTGCCCGTGTCAGCCCTGCCCCTGTGCCTGTGTCAGCCATTTGGAGCTCTTAGAGAGAGGGGGTAAGGTGACACCTAATAGCAGTTCTTAACCTGGAGTTCCCACACCATTTAAGATGTCGCACAGTATTGTGTGTGTTGCTCTTTTTGTTTAGGCAGAGGGTTCCTAGCCTTGATTCGCTTCTCCAAGGGGTCTGTGACACACTGTGGGGTCTGTGGGGAGAGGTGTCGAGGAGCAAGCACGTCATGACTGATCACGGACTTGGAGACCACAGGGTCTGAGGGAACAAACTGATGGCCTCTTGAGAGGCCTCACCCAGTCAAGGGAGAAACCAAAAGCTTGTTTTAGGAAACCAGGTTTCCTTTTAGGGTGGGGGGAAAACCCTCTGTAGTTTTTAAGAATATATTAGTTGAAGCCCAAACGGTGAAGGTGCAGTGGGTAGAATCTCTACATGGAACGCTGAGCTCACCGTTTGAAATCCTGAGGTCGCCAGCTTGAGTACGGGCTCGCTGGCTTGAGTGCAGGATCTTCGACAATCCCGATGTTGCCAACCTGAGCCCAAAGGTCACTAGCTTGAGCAGGGGGTCACTGGCTCGGCTTGAACCCCCAAGGTCTATCTCTCTCTCTCTCTCTCCCTTAAAAAAGCTTATCCCTTAAAAAAGAGAGAGAGAGAGAGAGAGTCTCACTAGGTGGTGGCGCAGTGTATAGAGTGTCAGCCTGAGATACTGAGGAACCAGGTTCAAAACCCTGAGGTTACCGACTTGATCACGGGTCTCACCAGCTTAAGCAGTGGGTTGCCAGCTTGAGCGTGGGATTATAGACATGACCCCATGGTCGCTGGCTTGAGCCCAAAGGTCTCTGGTTTGAAGCCCAAGGTCAGTGGCTTGAGTCCAAGGTCGCTGGCTTGAACAAGGAGTCACTCGGTCTGCTGTAGCCCCCTGGTCAAGGCACATAGGGGAAAGCAATCAATGAACAACTAAGGTGCTGCAATGAAGAATTGATGCTTCTCATCTCTCTCCCTTTCAGTCTGTCCCTCTCTCTCTCACTCTTTCTCTCACTTTCTCGCTAAAGAGAGAGAGAAAGAGAGAAAAACATATTGGTTGAAAGTGAGACTGGCTTATGTGATATGTAAACTTATTGGAAGATTGTCAGAGTAGCTTAAGAAATCTGAGGGAGATTATAAAATCCAGGCCTCCGGAAGGATAGTGATGCCATTTTTTGAAATGAAGAGGAACACAGAGAATTTACATAAAGTGGAAGCAAATACCGTGTGTTACCGGACATGAGACCTGGCCCTTTGGGTCTGGCTAGGGCCAGCGGGTAGTGTGTTAGTGTGTGGGTTTTTGACTTTGTGCAGGAAAGATTTCACAATACCTGTCCAGGTGATTTTGAGAATACAGGTATGTTTATTAAAGCTGGGGACAGCGAACAAGGAAGGGTTTAAGGATAGAAGGAACAACAGGAAAGCCTGGGCAGGGCTACTTTGGCTCACTGGGACGTCAGAGAAAAGGGGGCTTTCCAGACAGGTTCAGGGGGTTAGCCTGGCATGAGCTGCCACTGCCCACTGCTCCCGGGTTGCAAGTCTCATAAGAATCCTTAGGAGATGCATTCCTGTGGGGGAAGAAGGGAAGGAGAAAAAGGCAAGGTGTGCTCCTTGGAGGGAAAGCCCTCTGGATCCTTTGTATTGAGGATTTTGTTTATTTTAAGTGAGTGGAGGGGAGATAGTGAGACAGATTCCCACATGCGACTTAACCAGGATCCACCTGAAAACCCATGTCTATGGCTGATGCTTGAATCAATCAAGCTATTTTTAGCACCCGAGGCTAATGAACTCGGACCTTCTGAGTTATCCTCAGTGCCTGGGGCCTACTCAAACCAGTGGAGCCACTAGCTGCCTGAGGGAAAGAGGGAGAGAAGGGGGAGAGAAGCATATGGTCACTTTTCTTGTGTGCTCTGACCGGGAATCAAACCCAGGTCTGTACACCAGGCCAATACTCTATCTACTGAGCTAACTGGCCAGGGCCTATTTTGAGGGTTTTTAAAGATTGAGAGTTTAGGGGATGATATCAATAGAACATTTATCAGCTTTTATAGGTGTGCTCCCCCTCATACACCAAGAATTACAGTCTCCAATGATTGGCCAGTCCCAGAGCAGTCCTATCAGCCACTGCAGTTGGTCTTGGGGTCACCTACCTGGGCCTGAAGCCAAAACACAACTGAGGCCTAGTTGTTATCTCTAGGGAAGTAACAGTTTGTATCCAGCTGTAAATTGCTTGGCCAGTTTGTTCAGCTGTCTCAGTTCCCCATTCTATTTGCCAAGGAATTTTCCTAGCTTCTTACTATCCTGTCTCATGATGGTGATTTCTTTTTTTCCCCATTGATTGGAGAGAGAGAGAGAGTAAGGATGGCAGTAGGGGTGGAAAAGGAGAGAGGAAGAGGTGGGGGGAGGGGAAGAGAGAAGCATCAACTCATTGTGCCACTTAGTTATTCCACTTAGTTGTGTACTTATTGATTGCTTCTTGTTCATGCCCTGACCGGGGATCAAACCCACGACCTTGGTGTGCTGGGATGACACTCCATCCACTGAGCCACCTGGCCAGGTTCGTGATGGTGATTTCTGGAAAGAACAATACTAGAATCTCTGTCTGAATTGGGCTGTGAGGATCACCTGCCTTTCCATCCTGAATTAAGTCTGGTGGGGGGAATGTGGGGGTGGGACAATTCCTCCCCTGCCCAATGGCCCCTTCCCACATCTGCCTCATGTCCATACTGATTGGGGTGAAGCCTCAGACTGCCAGCATAGGGCGGATGGAGAGGTTCCTGTCAGACACAGGTACTGCCTGGGCCATCTCAGGTCATATACCCTGGTCCCAAGTTCACAGACATCCAGGATGGTCTAAGAGAATCACTCCCAACTGCCTGGAACAATTTCTTTAATCATTGGAGGAACTAAAGGAGGAAGGATAAAGGGAGAAAGTTTCAGTGAAAAGATTTGAAAGGAAGAACTTAAAACAGAATTTAGAACAAATTGTTAAAGCTCAGTTTATTGTGCCTGTGAGCACTAAGGAGACCTTGAGCTGTACCTGCTTTCAAGAGTGGCCACTTCTAATTTCTCCCCAAAAGAAGAAAATGTCCTGTCATTAAGGGGGGGGTGCCTGTCTTCCTGAGTCATTCCACCTCCTCCTGCAGCGCTGGAGTCCCTGTCTGTGACTGTGGCCTGCCATTGTCACAAAGACTTATCAGATAAGCACTCAGATGTCTCCTTTGTTCAAAATGTTTCAAATCAGCTTTCCCCTTCCCTTTGAAGGGGACGATTAGCCACACACTGATAAATTACCATGAAGCGAGTCGGGCAGTTTTGGCAAGTGGCAATTAACTAGCAAAGAGGATCTTGGGCCTGAAGAGTTCCAAAGGTGTGCTGCTGAAGGGACAGCTGTGGCTGGAAACTCCTGACTCCACAGAGCAGCCACCCACAGACCTGAAAGGGGACCTGGTAATCAAACACCATAACTAGGCTAGAAAAAGGAACACTGGTGTGGATATTCTCATTTAAGAATTCTAGACACACTCCTCTCTCCACCCCGCCAGAAAGAAAATAGATACCTTGATCTTTACTGCTTCCATTATAAGAACCATTGAACACCACAACCCAGCAAGTATTATGGGGACACTCTTGGCTCTTTAGAGAGACTTTCCAAAAATAACGGAAGCTATGTATTCCCAGAGGTCATCTGGGAGGACACGGTAGCTCACCCTTCTGAAGAACGCGGAAAGGGAACATGAGTGTTCCGACAAAAGGAAGAGCTTATAGAAGGAGAACCAAATGCAAAACTAAGCCAGTTTTTAAAGTTTAGGTTCTTTCTGGCACCTGACCTTGAGAGGTCATCTTCCAGGTTTGGCTCCATCTCATGCATGGGAGACAGAAGGAAACACATTCTACCGTGAAGGGGTGATCCAGGGCGGGGCGCTGGTGCTCCTCAACTGACCCGTCAAAGCCCTGACATGGGCATTTATTTTCTTTTCAGCCATTTCAGCTATTTCATCTGTGATTCAAATTTGTACCCTCATGTTCACTTTGTTAACTCGATGTCGTTGTAAGAACATTGCCCTGTCTCATACATTTCTCTCTCCTCATTTAAGGGCCATCTTTTTAAAATGCAAGTTATTAATTCTTCTTTTGGTATTTGAGTTAGAATGCTTTGGATCCAAGTAACTGAACCTAATGACAGGGCTTAAGCAGACAGAGTTGTTCTTTTCCTACAGAGGAGAAGTCTGAAGGCACACGGTTGCCAACATTGCATAGTGGCTCCATGACCCTGGGTCTGAGGGCTCTGTGTGTTGTGTGTTTGTTTTTTCTATTATTGGCCTTTCCATCATGGAGATAAGATGCCTTTTCAAGCTCTGTCCATCACATCTGCATTTATGGCAAGAGGCAGGAGGCAGAGGAGTGGTACCACACCCGTGTCCCTATAAACTCCCTTGGTAGACTTCTTGGGTCCCATTGTCAGTCTTGAGTCCCTAGGCCATCCTCCCACTCCCCCAGGAAAAAGGGGAAATTGGGTTGCCATGATCAGCTTACACCAGTTCTCATTCTTTTTTTTTTATTTTTCTGAAGTTAGAAGCGGGAGGCAGGCAGTCAGACAGACTGCCGCGTGCGCCCTGGCGGGATCAACCTGCCCATGCCCACCAGGGGGCAATGCTCAGCCCATCTGGGGTGTTGCTCCTTTGCAGCCGGCGCCATTCTAGTACCTCCAGGCGGAGGCCATGGAGCCATCCTCAGCACCCGGGCCAACTTTGCTCCAGTGGAGCCTTGGCTGCGGGAGGGGAAAAGAGAGACAGAGAGAAAGGAGAGGGGGGAAGGGTGGAGAAGCAGATGGGCGCTTCTCCTGTGTGCCCTGACCAGGAATCGAACCCTGGACTTTCACACACTGGGCTGACGCTCTACCACTGAGCCAACTGGCCAGGGCCCAGTTCTCATTCTTTATCACCTGGGAAATTCCTGCTCCAGACAAATTTGAGATTTAGATAAGCTAAGGGAAAATAAAAAGGACTCTGACAAAGCAGCTAGGTCATATCTGCCTCTGTATCTCCCATGGCCAAAGCCAAAGAACACAATAAGTAAAATAAAACAATAGTCTTTCATTGTCTGTGATGATGATGATGATGATTTTTATTAAAATTATTACATTACCATTGTAGAAAATGACCCTACTAAGTAAAAAATAGGAATTTGGCATATATTTCAGAAACCTTTGTGGTTTGAATATCCTTTGGTCCATAGAGTTTATTGGAATCTATGTTAAGGAAATAATTTAACTGACTACAGAGATTTAGCTATAAGGATCTTCCTTGCAGCATCATTTAGAACAGTAAAAACAAACAAAATACCCAAATCCACCTAAATGTCCAGCAGTAGGAAAGTAGTTAAATAAACTCCAGTATCTCCTTCAGGGTAATATTGTATAGCACTTCAGATGATCTAATAGGAGATCATGTGATTGCATGGAAATATTAACGTCAATTTCAAAAGTAGCTATAAAATGAGATACAATTTCATCTTTAAAAAGAAATATGTGTAACAGATATATAAACACAGATAGAAAAATATCAGATATTTATGTGGTTAGTGTTTATCTCTGGGTGATGGGTCTAAAGATTAAAAAGACTTTTTTCCTTAACTATGCTTTCTGAATTTATAAACATATGTGCTTTTTAATAATAAGGGGAGGAGATATTATAAACAGAAGACTTGGTGGGAAGGGAGGTTTTAGCAAAGGACAGCCATCTGGCTCCTTGCTCGGTGACAAGGGCTTCTCTTCTAACGGTTGGAATGGAGCCTGTGAGGGGCGCATTCTCCCGAGGTATCTGGATCGTGGCCAGTTTTTTGTTATTACAGATAAATCCAGGATCTTAATATATTGAAGGGCTTTTTTTATTTTTTCAGTTTCAATTACTTTCATAGAATATTTTCCCAGAAGTGATATCGCTAGGTCAGCGGGCATGAATATTTTTTTCATTTATGATACATTTTTCCAAATTGCTTCTCAGTGGGGCTATACCAATACACAGTATACCGGAAGTATCTTGCCAGCACTGAGTATTATAACTGTACTTAGTGTTTGCTAATTTAACGGGCAAAGAATGAAACCTCATTATTTTGATTTGCGTATTCAAGGCTGAGCTATCTTTTTTTATAAGTTGCTTATTTATTGTACTTTTTTATTCATGAATTTTGTCATTTCTCAGTTGGGGTTTTCATATTTTCCTTTTAGTTTGCACAGACGCGGCACTCCTGCTTTCGGGAGCACACCCGCGCCTCTCCAGCCGCTTTTTCTCCCCCAGGCACATTACCTTTGCCTTTCTCTCTCTCAAGCTCCGAGGGCCCTTCTTTTGTTTCTATAACTAGTTTCCTGAGCCCACACAGCCCAGCTGGCTCACTTCTACTACCTCTGTGACTTTCTAAATAAACCTCTTATAATTTGGAAAAAAATTTTGCACAAACTCTGTACTGAGCATAATAGCCCCTTTCCCGTGGTGCTAGCTGAGCTCTTCCCCCAGGCTCTTGTTTCCTTTCTGATTTAGTCTTTTCCTTTTCTATTCAAAAGCTTTAAATTATTGTGTCATCAAAATCTGTCACTTTTGTGATTTTCTTTTATTTCTTCTAAGTTTAGAAAGTTACCCTCTCACCTCTCAAGCAGAATTTTGATAAATGTCAATTCTGTTTATATACAGGTTTTTAAAGGTTTGATTTAAAAAGAAAATACTCATCCCTTTAACTCATCAATAATTTATAGTGGATTTAAATTCATTTTTCCCCAATTTACCAAAGTTATCTTAATTATATGTTGAAAAGCTTTCCCCATTAATTTATGATTCTTTCTTTGTCATAAGCTAATTTTTATATAAATGGCAGTGCCTGTTTCCAACATACATCTGCTAATACCACATCTTTTTAAGTGATTATTTATTTTAATTTTGAGGGTTTATCTTACTTCATTACATTTTACGCTTATTTTAAGAAATTTTCTTTTTGATTAGCACCCACTTAAATGTAAAACAAAATCCTCTACAGTCTTGAGTATTCTTTGAGGATAGGAACCTAATATTTCTTAAGTATTTCAGTGTCCCCAGCACAATCCCAACACATAGAGAAAAAATAAAATATTTTTGAATGAATGAATTGGCCCTTTTTTGGAACTATTTTTACCCCAGTTCATAGTTGCAAGGCTTAGAAGTCAAATCAAGGCCAGAGGGGCCTCGCTTTCCTTTGTTGAACCCCATCACATCTAGCAAAGCCCCAACTCTCATCCTCCATGATCCATGGGGGTAGGATAACCACTCACATTTCATATAAAGAAACCGAGATTCAGAGTGGTTCGTTAGCCTACATTTGAAAGGACAGTAAGGGTCAGAGTTGGACATCTTAGTTCAGGTAGCAGCTAAGCAGGTTAATCATGGGACACTGTAGTTTAGCGATGGTGTCACACAGCCGATGTTCAGTCCCAGTATAACCTTGGCCAGTTATGAAACCAGCTGTGCCCATTTGTTTTTTGTTTTTGATTTTGTTTTTTTAGTGAGAGAGCGAGGGGTGTGGGGGACAAACAGGGACAGGCAGACAGGAAGGGAGATGAGAAGCATCAGCTCATAGCTGCAGCACCTTAGTTGTTTATTGATTGCTTTCTTATACATCCCTTGACCAGGGGGCTCCAGCTGAGCCAGTGATACCTTGCTCAAGCCAGCGACCTTTAGGCTCAAGCCAGCAACTATCAATTGGGTCATGTCTGTGATCCCACGCTCAAGCTGGCGACCCTAATAAGCCTGTGCTCAAGCCAGTGACTTTGGGGTTTTGAATGTGGGTCCTCAGCATTCTAGGCTGATGCGCTATCTACTGCACCACCACCTGATCAGGTCAGGTGTGCCCCATTTGTATGTGGACAGTAGCAAGAGTACCTTAGGCTCGCTGTGAGTGCCCAGTAAGATATTCTGTGTTCTAACTGCGCTTTGTGTGTCATCCCAATGAGCTGAGAGTTCATGTCCTTTTCGCCCTTTCTTGAGATGTTATAGGCTATTACTATTTATAATAGCACTGTCACCTTGAAGCCATGTAGGAAGTGTGCTTTGACGTATATGTGACCGTTATTCATCGTCTCACTTTGACAACTGAGGAGAACAGCTACGTGATGGAGCCGAGGAGAGCTGTACAATGGGAACACGTTGCTCAGGCCTCTCACTTCACACCTGGATGCTGCTCCTCAGGCCTTTCTTTGCCTCAAAAGGTTCCTGTGGCCTGTTTTGGAGTTAAAGCTTTCATAAGTAATTTTCTTTTAAAGAGGAAGTGAATATAATTCTATTTTCCATTTTAAGGTAATGGGGCTTTTCTTTGCAAATAGGAAATCCAATCAATAAATATTTAGCAACTGCTGTGGGCAAGGCTCTTGGCATTCCTGTTGGCACAGGGAGCTTACTGAATGTATGGAATGATCACGTGGAAATCAGATCTGGGCCCAAGTTCAGGATTTCCATTTACTAGCCATGGGACCATGAGCAAGTCTTCATTTCTCTGAGGTCCATTTTCTTATCTCGAAACTGTAAGTGAGGCCCTGGCTGGTTGGCTCAGTGGTAGAGTGTTGGCCTGGCATATGGATGTCCTGGGTTCAATTTCCATCAGGGCACACAGGATAAACACTCATCTGCTTCTCCACCCCTCCCCCTCTCGCTTCTCTCTCTCTTTCTCTCTCTCTCCCCTCCTGCAGCCATGGCTCAATTGAAGCAAGTTGGCCCTGGGTGCTGAGGATGGTTCCATGGCCTCTGCCTCAGAGCTCTGTTGCAGAGCAACATCCCAGATGTGTAGATCATTGCCACCTAGTGGTCTTGCCGGGTGGATCCTGGTCTGGGCCCATGTGGGAGTATGTTTGTCTGCCTCCCTGCCTTTCATTGAGTAAAAAAAAAAAGAGAGAGAGAAAAGAAAAATAAAATAAAATAAATGAGAATTTCTGTCCTACAAAGTGGTGGTGAGGAGCAAAAGAATGAATATGTATTGAGCCGTTATACTCCTTAACATGCAGATGTGGCTGTGCTAAAGATCTATCGGAAGAGGGTGCAAGTATTTTCACCCAAGGCAAGAACTGTGGGTCACTTGGAGGAATCCCTGTGAGGGATACTGGGGACAGAGAGAGTCCCCATTAGTCCATTGGAACTGAAGGTTTGTGCCCCGAGTCTCCAAGAACTGAGCTAAGGTCTCCACCATTTGGGGATGCTCAGGGTGAGGGAGGAGGGGACAGAGGGAATGGAGGCTCCCAGGCTCTGTCCATGAGTGACCTGTGCTGTCAAAGCCTGGTCACCCTTTATTTACTGACTTGTTTGCTACTGTCTCCTACTACTCAACTCTTGGCCTCCTGGGAGGCAGAAGCAGTAACTGATATACAGTGTGCATGGTGTCCCAGCACCCAGCCCTGTGCACAGCCCAGCCTGGGTACAGTGGAAATATTTATTCAATAGAGTAGTAAGTGGTGCTCGGACCATATTTGTTGACGGAATGACCGTGACACTGGCTGATGACATTTTAAGTTTAGTTTTTAAGCGACTTTGAATAAGATGCATGAGAGAAAGGGGCCCTGACAAGGGGGACAAGAGGACCTACAAAAAAAAGGGCTTTGGGGAGGCTGGTAAAGGGCTGAGATGCCTGTGGGGAAGAGCCGGCCCCTAGCTTCCTAAGCACAGCATGAGCCTGGTTCAGCGAGCAGGGGTCTGTTATTAGAGCATGTGTGCTACACTTTCCTTCAAATCATATTCTACTTTTAATTGATTCCGGGCACAAAAACATTTAAAATAAAACCTTCTAAAAATTGCATCTATTAATCAGATTGAATGGCCTTTATGGTGCCTGCACAAAATCTCTTCTGGGTTAACATTCTGGGTGCCTACCTAGTTCCTAGGCTGGTCATCAGGTAAGCTTAGGAAGCAGGGATTCCGGGCAGAACACTCCCAGGCCCTCACCACAGCGCCTCCCTGAGCTGCATTCTCCACTGTTGGGCAGAAGAGCTGTGTCATTCTTGGGTTAGGCCTGTGTCTTTGACATGATTTTTTTTTTAACTTTTGTAAATCACCTTTTTTTTTATTTATTCATTTTAGAGAAGAGAGCGAGAGAAAACGAAGGGGGGGCGGAGCAGAAAGCATCAACTCCCCTATGTGCCTTGACCAGGCAAGCTCAGGGTTTCGAACTGGTGACCTCAGTGTTCCAGGTCAACGCTTTATCCACTGCACCACCACAGGCCAGGCTGACATGATTTTTTTCAAGTGGGCAGGAGTGTGCAAGTCTGGAACCCAGAGCTCATTCACTGAACTAATTTGTGCCTGCTTTCTGCCACATTGGGGCAGAGGGCCATGAGAGAGGAAAGGTGTAAACCCATGAAGGAGTCCATGACATAATGTCTTTACTTAAGGGGTCCCCTAAAAGGAAATGGGGGCGGGGGCGCTGAATTTTGCCGTCCTTGTTGGACCTCGTATGTTCTAGTCCACAGGCACTGTGGGTTCCCTCTGACAGGTCTGGGATGGGTAAACATGGAGCCCCAGGGCTGTGGCTTTATCGATGGGTCTGCAGGAGCAATTCAGGACAGAACAGAATGGCTGACCTTTTCTGCTTCAACCAGGGTGCTTGGCTCCCCAGCGTTTGTCGTCTGGCAAGGGTTTGCAGAGCCTGTGCACATACTCAGAGGGTAGCTGTGCCCAGAAACTAATGTGTTCTTAGCAAAAGGCACAGAGTTGTTGCTACTTTGCAACTTGCTAGCTTTCTTTGTTTCTCAGCAACCACGTTTAGCTCTCCTGCTTTGTAATGCCAGCACTATCCTTCACAGAATGTTCTCTGTGTGAACAATGTACTTGCTAATTAAAATCAGTTGCCTTGTCAATGACTGTAAGCCAGTGATTGATGTGATTGTCCTGGGACTTTAAGGATTTTTTATTAAGAAAATATTAAAGCATTTTTAAAAATTAGAGAGCATGGTATAATAAACACCATGTACACATCACCTAGTTAACATTTGCCACATTTCTTTATGTTTTTTTGTTGTTGAAGTACTTTAAATTACAGACATTAAAGCATTTCACACCTAAATACTTCAGAATTTATTTCTAAAACAGGACACTTTTTAACATAACCATAGCACCATTAACACTTTGAATAATATTAATAATAATTCCATGATGTTGTCAATTTCAGTCCATGGTCTTATTTCCCCAGCTGTTCCCCAAAAGTCTTATATAGTTCGTCCATTCAAAACAGGGTTCAGTCATAGACTACATGTCACATTTTGCTATTTTGCATTTTGGTATCTTATATCCTAAGCTTTTAAAACCTTGAACGGTTCCTTCTCCCCAACCTTTTGGATGTTTCTGTCGTTTATTACATTGACTTGTAAGAGTTCTTGGATCTTTCCATAAAGATTATGCAGTTTTTCACAGATTCCTTCTGTGGTATGACTAAATTTCTTTTCTTGCATTTGTTTCTTCTTTCTTTTTTCTTTTTCTTTTTTTGTGATAGATACAGAGAGAGAGAGACAGAGAGAGGGACAGATAGGGACAGACAAGAAGGGAGGGAGATGAGAAGCATCACTTCTTCATTGCAGCTCCTTGGTTGTTCACTGATTGCTTTCTCATATGTGCCTTGACTGGGGGGCTACAGCAGAGTGAGTAACACCTTGCTCAAGCCAGTGAGTGACCTTGGGTTCAGGCCAGCAACCTTGGGCTTCAAGCCAGCAACCTTTCGGCTCAAGCCAGTGACTATGGGGTCATGTCTATGATCTCACACTCACACCATCAACCCTGCGCTCAAGCTGGTGAGCCTGCACTCAAGTCAGATGAACCCGCGCTCAAGCCAGCAACCTTGGGGTTTTGAACCTGGGTCCCCTGCATTCCCAGTTTGGTGCTCTATCCACTGCACCATCACCTGATCAGGTTTTTTTTTAAGATTTTATTTTTTGATTTTACAGAGAGGAAAGAGAGAGAGAAAATGGGGGGGGGGGCACAAGGAGCAGGAAACATCAACTCATAGTACTTGCTTCTCATATGTGTCCTGACCATGCAAGCCCAGGGTTTCAAACCTGTGACCTCAACATTCCAGGTTGATGCTTTACCCACTGCGCCACCATAGGCCAAGCTCTTTTCTTGCATTTATATTGGTGACTGTTGACCAGAGATGTTTGTTTCAATCCTTCATCATCAAACTAGCTTGGGTAGCTTATGAACTGATTTGGGTAGGACCTTGGCCAGTCATGTCAACTGGAAGAAGTGTTCCTTATAGTCACTTCTTTTTCATCTCAGGTAAAATTCTTTTTCTGGATTTATACAGAATTTTTTGGCCTACAATGCAAAATAATAAAGGTGAGTTCTATTAGTCATGTACAAGGGGTAACAAAAATCTTAATAACTGTTATTTTCTTTTTCTTTTTTTTTAAGTGCAAGAGAGAGAGATAGAGAGATAGGCAGGGACAGACAGACAGGAAGGGAGAGAGATGAGAAGTATCAACTCATAGGTGCAGCACCTTAGTTGTTCATTGACTGCTTTTTCATATGTGCCTTGATTGGGGGCTACAGCAGAGCGAGTGATCCCTTGCTCAAGCCAGCGACCATGGGGTCATGTCTATGATCCCACGCTCAAGCCGGCAACCCTGCGCTCAAGCCAGTGAGCCCATGCTCAAATACCTTGGGTTTCAAACCTGGGTCCTCAATGTTCCAGGCCAATGCTCTGTCCACTGTGCCACCGCCTTGGTCAGGCCTTAATAACTGTTCTTCGTGTTCAGTTTGCAGAGAAGTTCCAGGAGGTGAAAGAAGCTGCCAGGATGGCCAGAGACAAGTCGCAGGAGAAAATCGAGACCTCGAGTAATCATTCCCAAGTGAGTACTTTATCCATAAAATAAATCTGAGTGCGCTTCATGATTGAGGCTTTGTTCCTTGTCACTTTGACAAAAAAGATGGAATTTAGCAGCAAGGCCTTTTGAAGGCTTTTTGACGAGTAGCCCGCTCACATTGAAGGGTTAGAATATGCATTTAGAGTGATGGATGTCCCTGGCCCCTATGAGCCTTCTCTGGTCACTGCATTTCAATAGCAGTGACAGGGCAGTATGTTTTCCTTCTGTGCTGGGAGGTAGGGTCTCCAGGAAGGGTGTTCATCGACAAGTGGAGGTACCTGTGCCAGTGAGAGAGGAAACTTGAGGATGCCAGAGAGCCCTTGCTTCTGCCTCCCCATTTTAACAAAGTCAGATGGGAGATGGAATTCTACCAGCTCTGGTTTAGCCAAAGGAGTTGTGGCTTTGCCAAGAATTGAGTAGTCTGTTTACTTAACAGTGTGATGATGACCAAGAGGGACCTATTTTAACCTGAAATGAAAATATCTGCATTCCTGATGCCTAGATTGGTGTCTGTAGTGGTGGGCAGAAGGCATGACCTAGTGACAAGGTTATATATGGAGAGTCAGGAAAAGACACCATGAGTGAAGATTTGGGTGTGTAACTGGGCACTTGTAATAGCAAGATGGCCAGGAGACTGTGGGGCGGGGAATGGGGTATACTGTGGGAAGGACAGAGAGGCACTTGGAGATACTGGGAAAGAACTGGAATTCTTCACTAGTAGATAGTTTATTATTCATGAGTTTTTCATTTAATTATTTATTATTGGTAGTTGGCAGATGTCGGAGGTGTTTTATGACTATTGATCTGAAATAGACATGAAGGTCACAGGAGGGTGGTAAGGAAGTCAGGGCGCAATGGAGGGTCAGCAAGGAGGCTGTGCAGTGGAGAATGACCTGACCCTGGACAGCCACCGGGGTAGAGAGGGAGGGATGGATGTCAGAGACAGCAGGTAAGAATACACCAGGAGGCCTGGGCACCTTGAGCAGTCAAGATCGACACCCAAAGCTTGACCATCTGCCTCGCAGCAGCAGTAGCTGAAGCCTCAGGTTTACCAAGAAGCAGTGGGGAGAGGAGGCTAGAGCTAGAGCATAGGGAGATGAGCCCCAGTATGGACAGGGATCCAGGAGAGAAGGCAAGAAGTTTCACTATTACTGAACCTGAAAAGGAGCCTGCTCAGCATGTCAGTGCTATGGAGAGAAGGGATAAAATGCCAGGGGATCCCTGGGTCTGTCAGCCACAGTGACTGATTCTTACGACAGGAGATTGGGTGGCTCAGGTGTTCCATGAAGGCAGAACCTTTATCTGTCTTGAGTTATAGTCCCAGCACCTTGTCCTGGGATCATCGTATAAAAGATGTCCCATATAGATTTATGGAAGTGAATATGTGTTAGATTTCAAGCGGACAGGAACTTTCCTGAGTCTTTCTAAATAATCTTTAATATAGTCTAAGAGAGACTGTTAATTTAGTATACTTAACTACCAGGCTGAGAACTGGGCACCTGAAATGGCCCAGGGTCTAAAGAAAATCTCCAATATACTACTTTTCCTGAACACCACATAACAATATCTTTAAACTTTATTAGTGGAAATTTTTATATAAGGATTTTTGTTTTAGTCTCTTGTTTTTCCACCCCAAAGTATTTTAAACCTTAAAAAAATCAAATATATCCATTAGATGGTAATATTTCTATGAGATGGTAATTATATAATTATATATTCTATATTATATAATTATGTTACATATAATTTATATATTCTATATTATAGAATATATATTATATATATATATATAATTTTTTTTGCCTCTAAGATTTAGTTTTTACCTTTTCTGATGTTTTCCCCAGATGCAGAAACCATTGTACATTTTTGTTTTTATTAGAAACCATACAATTGTTTGGTTTCCTGAATCTCTTAGGGAATGAATAGTTTGACCAAAATTTTCAAATATTATACAACCTAATTCAAAAACATTTAAGGTGGGGTTTTCTTCCTGACTATAAAAGCAAAATGCATTCATTGCAGAAATAAAAACAAATGCTGTATTATAAAGAACGGAATAAGAATTACCTGCTTTGCAGCAATCAAAAATATTTTGTTAATATTTTAATGTGTCTCTTCCTAATATAGTTGTCCAGTGTATTCTTATACTGTTCTTGTTAACCTTTTTTTCTTCTTTCACTTTATGTCATTCCTCATGTTTACAAATATCCCTTTTCAAAGCTATTTTAATGGCCTGACAGTATTCTATTTGTGTCATAGCTTATTCCACTAAATCCTATAATTTGGAACATCTTTGTGGTTTCTAATTTTTCATTAATATGAATAACACTGTGGTGAACATTTCTACACACCTTTTTTTTATTTTTAAGTGAGAGAGAGAGAGAGAGGGACAGATGGGGACAGACAGGAAGGAAAAGAGATTAAAAACATCAACTCATAGTTGTGGCATTTCAGTTGTTCATTGATTTCTTCTCATATGTGCCTTGACCAGGGGGCTCCAGCCAAGTCAGTGACTCCTTGCTTAAGCCAGTGACCTTGGGCTCAAGACAGTGACCTTTGGGCTCAAGCCAGTGACCATGGGGTCATATCTATGATCCCACGCTCAAGCTAGAACCCCTGCACTCAAGCGGGATGAGCCCACACTCAAGCCAGCAACCTCAGGATTTCAAACCTGGGTCCTCAGTGTCCCAGGCCAATGCTCTATCCACTGCGCCACCACCAGTCAGGAACATTTCTACACATCTTTGTGCATTTTATGATTTGTGCAGATCAGTTCTTGAAGTGAAAGTATTGGGTTAAAAGTAGGGACGTTTTAAATGCTTTTGATGAACACTGCAAACGCAACCTACAAAAATATACATTTTTAACTCCCACCAGCATTAATGAGAGCAATTTTTCTTCCCACATCCTCACCAACCTAGTTTTGTTGATTTGATAGAAGAAAAAAGTATTTTATTGGCTTTTTTATTTTGTATTTCTTTACTGGTGAGATTAATATTTTAAATGTTAATGGATTTGTGTATTTCTTTCTATAAATGTCAATAGCCTATTCTTTCCCTTTTAAAAAAATTAAAGTGTTAAACCTTTGGTGTTGATTTCCAAGAACTTTCTTTCATTTTTCCTATTGATTTGAGAGAGAAAGAGAGGGGTAGAGAAAAAGAGAAGCATCAACTCATTCTTTTACTTAGTCGTTCCATTTAGTTGTACACTCATTGGTTGCTTATAATATTGCCCTGACTAGGGATTGAACCCACAACCTGGGTGTGCCAGGACAACATTCTATCCACTGAACCACCTGGCCAGAGCCAACAGGGATATCTTTTAACATTAACAAAGCTAGGCAGAATTCTATAGTGAACCCCCACGGGCCCATAGGTCAGCTTTAACAATTAGGCATTTATGACCAATTGTTTCACCTATGTCCTCCTCTTTCTTCCCCCCAAGTTTTAAAACAAGTCCAAGGCATCCTGTTATTCATTCATCAGTATTTCAGTGTGTAGTTCTAAAAGATGAGAACTCTCTCCTAAGAGTTTTTCAGTATAGGAATACTATGAACATTTTGCTTTTAGTATCTGCAAATATTTAGCAGCAAATATTTCCCCAAGTTTTTCTTTTGTATTTTAATTTCTTATATGGCATTTTTTTGGCAATGCATAAATGTAAAGTTAGTCAAATTTATACATCCTTCCCTTCATGGTTCCTTCCTTTGCCTTTATGCTTGTTGGAGGCTCAATAAGACCTTGCTGAGATCTTATCCAGGACCAGATGAGATTTCACCACCATGTGGGATGACTTCTTACAGAAAACATCTCAGAATACTCATAACAATGCTAAACAGTAACAGAGACCGCAGACGTCCATGTCTGAGTCCTGTTGTGTTAATGCACGTGTGACTCTTACTCTCTATAGCCCCAGGATTTTTTAGTTATCTCGGCTTGTAACAGTCTTTCTCTTTCCTCATTCACTGTTTCTTGTTCTTTATCGTAAATCTTCCCTCCTCTTCTAATTTGTGGCTGCTATCTGTATTATTTTTTATTTATTTACTTATTTTTCTTTAGTGAGAGGAGGGGAGGCAGAGACAGACTCCCCCATGTGCGCCGACTGGGGTCCACCCGGCAAGCCCAATAGGGGGCAATGCTCTGCCCATCTGGGGCCCTTGCTCAATTGTAAACTGGAGCCATTTTTTAGCACCTGAGGTGGAGGCCATGGAGCCATCCTCAGTGCCTGGGGCCAACTTGCTCTAATCAAGTCATGCCATCATTGCAGGAGGGGAGGAGAAGAGAGAGAGATATAGAGAGAAGCAAGAGGGGGAGGGGTGGAGTAGCATATGGGTACTTCTCCTGTGTGCCCTGAGTGGGAATTGAACCCAGGACCTCTACACGCTGGGCCAATGCTCTACCACTGAGCCAACTGGCCAGGGCCTGCTGTCTATGTTATTTAAAGAAACCAGGTATCCAAGCTTATTAGGTTTATCTGGAAAGTATGAGTAAACGGCTCTGAGTAATGGCCCAGGTGCTCTCTTGTCTGTGAAGTGCACCAACTAATGGCCCAGGTGCTCTCTTGTCTGTGAAGTGCACCAACTAATGGCCCAGGTGCTCTCTTGTCCGTGAAGTGCACCAACTTTCTGAACTCGCGTGGACTCTCCTGGGCCTTGTCCTTTGTTCTTGATAGTCTTTTGACTTGTTAGTTGGTGCTGGGAATTGGTCAGATGAGTTGTCCTCGTACACTGAGAGAGTTTCTCATTTTGCCTGACTTGCTGCCACTCGAAGGACCTACAATAACGTATGAGGTAATTCACTTTGGCCAGGAGTCTGGGTGTGAAACCGCATCTTCTACTCAGGCATCCAGTGTCAATGGGACAGATGATGAGAAGGCCTCTCACGTGAGTCCTGCAGACATCCACCTCAAGTCTGAGAACAACAAGCTGAAGATCGCTTTGACACAGAGGTAAGGGGTTTAAAATCCAGGTCCTTATTTCTCCGAGCTCAGCGTTTCAGGACATTGGGAGTGACCAGTCTCGTCTCCAGACCAAAGGAAGCCCAGCTGCTTTGTGGCTGTTCTCCGCCAGGCTGACCACAGTGTGCACAATTTCTTGGCAAATCAGTTGGCCTGGCCCGTTCTTGGAGCTTAAGTCCTGTGACCTGACCTAGAATTTCAGAAAGAACTGTGACCCTTAGACTCGGTCACCATTTTTGGATTGTAGATTTTGTCAGATATTTCAAAGGACAGAACTGTGCCCAATCTCTTTTCTTACTCATCAGGCAATTGTAAGGACTATTTTTGGTTGTTTGCGTCATAGTGAGCTGCCTGAATGAAAATGTTTCAGCCCTAAAAATAAACGTTTTGAAATTCCAATTTAATGGAGAAGTGAATTGTAGGAATGAGGGTAAAGCCATTTTTAAAATCAGCGTAAGTTCTCAATCATTAGTCCTGAAATTAATCAGATAATAATACTTTCTATTTTTTCAGTCTATATTGTTGGAAACTGAGAGTGTGTATTTTTCTATCCCATTCTCAGGCCCTCAAGGCTGTGAAGTGAGAGATAATGCTGATTATTCAGATACAGCTATATTTACTTTAAAAAAAATTTTTTTTTTATTGACTGTATTGGGGTGACATTGGTTAATAAAATTAGATAGGTTTCAGGTGCACAATTTTACAACACATTGTGCATTGCATTGTGTGTTCAGCCCAAGTCAAGTCTTCCTCTATCCCCATCTATACCCCTTTGCCCTCTGACACCTCCCCCTTACCCTCCTGCAGTCCCCACACTGTTGTCTGTATCTGTAAGTTTTTCAAATTTACAGATAATTTTTTTAAAGGCCTTTAGAAGCAGAACAGCCCTGAGCCAGGTTCCGGGTTCCCAGCATCTGAAGGGACCTGACTCCAGTTTGTTTGTTTTTAAAAATATCTTCACTGAACATATAAGATCAAAGACAAACACAGGTTTTTGTGGTGGAGTGGAGGTGTCCCTCAGACCTGTGTTAGGACCCCAGTTCTGCCCGGAGGGGGGGTCCCAGTCAATCTGGATTCCTTTAGAGGTTCTGGGGTGGCACAGGGGACAGTGGGACCATGATTACCTGTTTGTTAAGTCCCTGGCCCCGGCTCCAAGATCGGTGCTGGGCACTTTTCGGAAGGTCCAGGAGCTCTCATGAGATTCTCAGAGGGCCCCTGGTCCTCCCGGCCTTTCAGAACCTCTATCCATGAGGCTCATTGCAGGAAGTAATGGGTCACGTTCTGTGTCAGGGGTCAGCTGGAGTTGGAGGAAGGAGACTTCACTCTGTGGCTCCATACTTAACTTGGTCTCCTCCTTTTCTAAGAAGTTTGTTCTTTTCTAAAGTGATTAGTTAAGAAAATAGCCCGGCAAGGGGACAGGTTCACACTGGAGAGATAGGCCCATCCTTCTTGGCACTTGTTTGTCCAGCCAGCCCACGGGTGGGAGGGGGTGGCAGGGTCCCCTTCCCCAGGCAGGCAGGGGACAGAGGGATGGACAGCATCTGCCTTCCCAGCCCTCCCCTCCACTCTGCCTTGCAGCGCTGCCAACGTGAAGAAATGGGAAATTGAGCTGCAGAGCCTGCGGGAGAGCAATGCCCGGCTGACCACGGCGCTGCAGGAGTCCGCGACCAGCGTGGAGCAGTGGAAGAGGCAGTTCTCCATCTGCCGCGACGAGAATGACCGGCTGCGGCGCAAGGTGGGTGCAGGGGACCTGCTGGGGGACCTGCAGGGCTGCGGGCAGCAGGAGGGGAGGTGGAGGGAGGTAGGGCAGCCCAGGCTCCTTTTCCCCACCCCCACTGTGCCTCTATTCCCATGGGCAGGGGGAGGACTTG
Organism: Rhynchonycteris naso; assembly: GCA_037038555.1. Taxonomy (NCBI): domain Eukaryota; kingdom Metazoa; phylum Chordata; class Mammalia; order Chiroptera; family Emballonuridae; genus Rhynchonycteris; species Rhynchonycteris naso. The sequence goes on from CM072999.1 coordinate 226,593,118, forward strand.
CTGCCTTCGCCTTTCAAACCTCCCTCCACCTCAACAACTGATTTGTAACTTTTATAGAACCAACTTTTATCATTCCTGTTGCAAAGGAAGAGAGAAGTAAATGGGAGGCTTCAGCCTGTCCCTTGTGGACAGCCCCCTCTGGTGCCAGCTGTGGGTTGGCCCTTTCTTGCCAGTGGCCCTCCCTGGGCATTTGTGGGGCTCCAGTGGGCTAAGATGGAGAAAAGGGATCCAGGAGGTGAGTGAAGAAAAGAGATTCAGGAAATGGAGAGGAGCGTTTGCTCAGAGACCCTGCTGCCTGCAGATCTCTGTTCTGACCATGTAAATGTAAACGTGAGAAGGAACCCGGCCCTTGAGGTGACAGGTGGGTGGGGGCCAGCCACCGACCCTTGTGGGCCGCTGCTCTCCTCCCTTGACATGTGAGCATTTTGATTTTTACAGAATTCCCTGTAGCCTTCCCTGCAGTCATGCACACTCTTTGTAGCTGGGCTGAGTTGATGAGGCAGTTTTGGGTGGCCAGGGAATGCACAGTTGAGGCCTGAGGTTGCTGTGCTGTGTTTTAATGGTCAGCACGTTTACCCCACAGGATGCGAACAGTCGTTGGTAAGTGCGGGATTAGAGGGGGACACGTCACTTTCACACTAGTGTTCACCATCCCGTCCCTCAGCCCTGGCCTGAGGGGGCCGCTAGAGACCACCACTTTGTTCACCATCTCACTTGTACAGATGGCACACCAACTGCCTTGTGTCATGTGTTCATTTCGGCGCCCAGTACTGACAGCGAGGGGCACGGGGCCAAGTGCTGACTCCGCACGTCCCCATCGCAGGCTGACCGATCTGCCTGCCAGAGGGATCGATTGCCCTGTCCTTCTCTTCCAAGCAAGACCCGAGGGTCCTGCTCTGCTCCCGAGGGTGAGAACCAGCAGGCAGAGCAGGGGCGTGGAGGAAGTGCCCGGAGGAGCGCTGGCTTCCCTGAGAGGAGGCACTGCAAACTTGATTTCCAGGGTGGAGGACCTCCAGCAGCTCCCTGGCTCCCAGGGTTGGTGCGGACCACTTCTGGGAAGTGTCCTCATAGCAGCCACCCAGGGCGTGCATCTTCAGGACCGCTGCTGCCATTGTGGGGACCACACCGACATGGTGCTTTTGTGTCACATATCAGTTCCACTCCCGCCGTCCGCTGTGTGCACACACTTTGCCCCCCAGAAACGCTCACCATCAGATGACAGTGCCGGGAGTCTCAGCCCTGGCCTTCCTTCTGAGGGTCAGGCTGGGGAGGGCGAGAAAGGTTCACTCTGGGCATTTGCCCCCTCAGCCTGCACCGCTGCCTCCTCTTAGGAAGAGGCCCTGCAGGCCAGCCTCCAGCGTGCATCAGTAAGAAAAGGTCATGTTGATTTAAAAACGTTTGAAATGTCATCATGTCTCATTTAGTGGCCACTGTCACACAGTGCTCTGTTGTCTACCCCACTGGCTTAAACCCTTGAAACAGAATAATTCAGGGCATGATGAAAATGATAGAAAATCATTCTGGGCAAAAGCAGATAGATTCATGGGACATCTGGATCCTGCTTGTGACAGATCCTTAAAACAAACCTAAAGTTTCTGTCCTGGGGTCATGTGAGAAGCCAGAAGCCCAGAGCATCCTAAGGCCAGGTTTTGTGACTTACTTGGCTCTAATGGTAGGAAGTAAGGCATCTCCTGCCGGAAGGGCAAGCAGCCCCTCAGGGGAGTCCGTGGAGTTTGATCATAGCCTCGAAGAAACCTAAGTGAGTTAGTTTATGGTTTATTTTAAAAGAAAGCATGAACAGAACGGCGGTGATCTTTTGATTAATGACAAGAGTTAACAAGCATCTCTGCTTCATGTGTTATGTTTACTCAAGATTGACGAGCTGGAGGAACAGTGCAGCGAGATCAACAGGGAGAAGGAGAAAAACATCCAGCTGAAGATAAGAATCGAAGCGCTGGAATCGGAACTCCGGGAAAAGGAGACGGTGAGTGAACAGCTCTGACAGCGCCCCCTGGTGTCCTCTGGGTCTGTGGGGTGATCTCTGCCCAAGGACACAGCAGGTGACTGTGGACATGTGACCAGCCCTGGCAGCTGCCTGGGCATCAGCACAGAGACAGAGCCAAGAGTCACATCAGGGAGCAAATACTCCAGGCCTGTAGCCCCCTCACTGTTTATTATGTGGTCAGTCACTAAGATCCAAGAGGAAGTTGAGCCTTGTACCAAACACTTGCGGACTTTTTTAGATGATCTAGCATCAAAAGTTGAATTCTGCTGTCAAATGAATGCTCGTGAGGGCGAGCATCATGCAACCATTTATTTTCTGGGGAGCATGACAGCTAAATACACAGATGCTGGAGGTCATGGGCAAGTTACCCAAACTTTCCCAGCCTCAGTTTCCCCATCTACAGAGCAGGAACCATAAGAATACCTTTCTACTGTGGCATGCAGAGGTCATGTGCTCGTGCATGGAATGAGCTCAACCCTTAGACTGTGTCCCCATCTTTAATTTTTGCAAACAGTACAGCTTCCAAAACCTGCTTCCATTCCAGTATATGCATAAGTTGTGGGATTTCCAAGAATACATTTTCTCTAACTTGCTTTCACATTCTTTTTCAAATTTCTGTCTCCTATAGGAGTTGAAAGATCTCCGAAAACAAAGTGAAATCATACCTCAACTCATGTCAGAGTGTGAATTCGTCTCAGAGAAGTTAGAGGTAAGGGCAGGGAGCTCAGAGGAGAAGGCATTTGTCATGTCACTCGTTTTTCCAGGCCTCTCCATCCACACGCAGCAGTGACTGCATGTACACAGAGGTCCTGTGTGCCACAACTGCAGTGTAGGTGCCTGTCTCCAGTCCCCAAAAGGCGCTACAAAAGCACAGAGGCGGCGAGGGGTGGGAGCAGAAAGAAGGGCTGAGGGCCTAAAACCTGGGTGCTCTTCTACCTGCTACCCCCCAGCCAGCAACTTTGAACGTGACCTTGGGGCAGACTGCCCCCATCACTGGCCTCAGATTTCTGATCCACAAAAGGAGGGTTTTAACCTCTTCCCCTGTCTCCCAGGGTCTCCTCACTTCAGGAGCCCCGTATGCAGGCACACAGACCAGTATTAGTACTGGTTAGGGTTCGGGTTATTAGAATAGAACAGAATGGGCTGCTTCTGACTATTCTGGGACGGGCTGAGAATGCCTTGGGCTGGGATTTCAGACTTTCTGTGCTGGGCACTTATAAAAGCGTCAGTTAGTACTGGGCTCCCCATGCAGGCCTCCGAGTGCTGTATTCTGCAGGAACGTCATTTTCCAGGTCAGATGTTGGTCATACACTGTGCCAGAGAGCAGGCAGGAAAGAAGGCCCAGTGAAAAGCCCCTTGCCTGGTGTGCTGGAGGACAAACACATCTGGGGACGCAGCCCCATGGGAGAACGGACAGTGTGACTGTAGCAGGTCTCTGGCACACGGTTCCGACCACTGTTCTCCAGAATCTTCTTTCTTTTTGGGTTCAGGCAGCAGAGAAAGACAATCAAAACCTGGAAGACAAAGTGCGTTCACTGAAGATGGACATTGAGGAGAGTAAATACCGACAGCGCCACCTGAAGGTGGAGTTGAAGAGCTTCCTGGAGGTGTTGGATGGGAAGATCGACGACCTGCACGACTTCCGCCGAGGCCTCTCCAAGCTGGGCACTGACAACTAGGGTGGCACCGGGCCCCCGGGAGTCCCAGGTGTGTGCCCGACACAGACAGGACAGGACAGGACGTCCTCCTGTTGGCTTTGTTTCTGTAAATGCAGGCGCGTTGGTCATGTTTCCAGACCAGCTGTGCGGTCCACTCACTCATCTCCAGAATAGAAATCTCTCACTTCTCCGGCCTTTCAAGGTTGTGAGCAACTGGAAGATTCTGACTCAGGAATCCCGAACTAGGTCTACCTTAAATGTTTACGCAGTCAGGGCAGGGATGTTTATATCTTTCTTAAGGGTTGTTGCAACCATATGAACTGAAATAAGTTTTTTAATCTAAATATGAATATCCTTTACACCTCCTTCTTTAAAAATAGCATTTGGAGTATTTGAATATCTACCAGGTGCCCTTGTGTGGGGCATGGAGGTAGGGAATTCCCTCTCAGTAAGCATCCAGGCGCTTGAGAACAGCCACTAGCAGACTTGGCAGAGAAAGAGACGAGCTTCTGGTAGGCGCACTTCCGGCCCGGGGACAGCTGTGGCCACGTTGTCCTTCACCCCGCCCCAGTTTGTAAGGTTGTGACAGTGCTCCTTTCTTGGTTTTCATTTCTGAGCAGATTGTTGTGCTGCGAGGGTGCCTAGAACAGTGCCTGGCACAAAGTAGGTGCTTAATAAATACTTGTTCAATTAAATATATAAACAGAATTTAGTGTTTTAATGACACCCTAGCAGTCCCTGTGGAGTAGACCAGTGTCTCGGCGCCCTGGGTCATTATCAGACATGAATGCGCTTATGTGGTCAAGCCCATAGTTTGGCTCGGTGGCCTGTGGCAGGGAGAGGGTCTAGGGAGACTGCAGGAGTTGCCCTGAGTCCTCCCCTGGCACCTGGAGCCCATCTATGGTGCTCTGCCCCTGGGACCCCTGACACTGGGACCACCCTTACTCCCCAGTCGTGGGTGCCTGTGGCCTGGGGATCCCAGGACCACTGGTTGTCCCTGGTATAGTAGCTGCCCATGGCTGGGATCTAGGGTGGGATCCTATGACGGGTCTGTATAGTTGAGAAAGAAATCACAACAGCCCATGGGGGAGGGTCTGCTCAACTGGGGAGTCTTGGCCTTGGTGACTGAGGTGTTCTTCCCAGGTCTGCCTCTGTCTCTCTTAGTTCCTACTAAGGGAGGGATTGGAGCCACAAACCCCTCCTGTCTTAGAGTTTCGCAGTGGGCGTGTTGGGCCGTTGGCGTCCTTCATTGAGAAGAACTGCCCCAAGCCTGGCAAAATTGCTTGAATCCTGGTTGTAGGCATGTCTAAATGCCTTGAGGAGAGGAGGAGCCTTGGTGCTCCCTGACCTGCTTTGAGAACCATGAAGAGAACTTCCCCTTCTAGAAAGATTTTCTCACTTGGGTAGAATTTCTCCCTGCTGGATTTGTATAAATGATAAAACAACCTGAGGAAGGGTAGGCCGCCCCACAGATGTGACCTGGACCCTGAGGTGCATTTACAAGTCCTGCTGCTTTCCATGTAGCTGAGACCCTCTGGGCAGGGAGGTCTTATTTGGGGTGGAGAAGGGATATGAAAGCACTTTGGGGGAGACCCCACAGGCCGAGTGGGTGGGTGGTTGAGAGCAGAGCGCACAGAGAGGAAGTGCGTGGTCAGCCCTCCTGCTGATTTGAAATAAGGCACCACTGGCCCTGCCCTTTCCCCAGAGCCCCAGCTGGTTCTCAGGACAGTTGGTCGAAGCTCCTTGCTTGCTGAGCCAGGAAACTAGAGAGTAGGGCTGGCCCTGAGCTGGACCTGTGGTCCAGCCATGGGATAACGGGTTCTTCTCGGGCCAGGTCAGTGCACCTGTCAACAGACTGGGCGCATGGCTGCCCAGAAGCAGTGGACAATGGGGTCCAAAACCGCAGCATGGGGCTTCTGATGCCCACACCCCTGTCAGGTGGCTTGTTCATCTAGAAGGGGCCATCTGGACTGACAGGAGCAAGCTCAGGCTGCATATTCATAAGATAGAGTTGCTATAGGCACTTGTGCTCCATAGTGGTGACTGCAGAATGCAGCAGAAGTGGTAGTTACCATGGTGGCTGCTGCATCCGTGTGTCCGTGATCCCCGCTCAGCGATCCAGGAAGAATTCGGTGAGTGCCTGTAGGTAGCAGGTGAGCTTAGATCCCTGTGCTGGGTGGCTCGCCTGCACTTACACGGTCAGCCCAGGGGCTGACAGCATGGGGCTCTCTGATGGGGAAGGTAAGTTGGGTGTAGCGGGGAAAGCACAGCTTTGCAAAGCATTGGACTTCCCGTTCCTCTGCTTTTCTCTAAAGATCTTGATGTTTCTTCATTTACTTCCTTTTAAGAAAAATGACCCGGAGACAACCTGAAAGTCTGTTGAGAGACTGTTCTTGTCTGACAGCCACTGGCTCGGTGAGGGTGGACTTGGTCTAATGAAAATGACCGCTGAATTTATCCTGGTTTTCACTGAGCCAGTATAACATGTCCTCACTCACCAGGATGTCCATCTGCAGGCCCAGCACTGGTGTCCTTTGGTTGTCATTAAGCCGGGGCAGGCAGGGTAGGAGCCTTTCACTCACGAACATGCGGCCACGTTGTGCGGCTGGACGGTTTAGGGCCAGCACTCTAACATGCACCAGTAAAGACCCAACTGGATGCATTGCAAAGCTGAGTGGCAAGTGGGAGCCAGCTCCCCCTAGTGTCCAGAAAATGGAAAACCACCCGAAAGGCAGGTTGGGCCAGGCCACCAGGCCTTGAAGTGACAGAGAACCAGTTGTCCATATGAGACCTGAAACGTGTGTGTACATCACTTCCATTATCACCTGCATGCTGTCACGTTAGACCTCAACAGGGGAGAGGACCAGGCAGAGATCATTATCCCTATTTTGTAGACAGGAGGCAGAGACAGAAAAGTGACGTGGCCGGGGTCACCAGGTAGTAAGCGGCAGCGTGGGCTTTGCATCCAGACGTCCTGGACCTTAGTCTGGCACCTTTCTATGAGCCCTGCGGCCATTCTCCCTTTGGGCACCCGTGGGGCCAAGAAAAACAATTCTCTGTGTTCTGATAAGAGCACACACTGCAGTCACACTATTTTAACATATGTCCACAGCCAGTGACAGTGTACAGATGAGTGATTCAGAATGGGAGGATTCAGAATTGGAGGATTCTGGTTTTGCAGAGATCTTTCTAAGAGAGCGTTGGTCAAAATGTTCGTGCTCTGAGAGGCTAGATCTGTGACGGACTGTTTTGTGTTCTTTGTTTATGGCTTCAGTGCAGGAAGCGGTATGTTCAAGTGCCGTGGGAGGCTCTGGGATGGCAAAGCAGTGACTGAGTTCTGGCTGGGGGATTACCACCCACTACCCACCTCCTTCCCAGACAGGACCTACCTCTGCACAGGGAACAGCCTGCTCAGTGGTCAGAGCAAGGTGAACTGTCCACAGTGGGCAGTTAGCCTCCAACCTGCAGCCTCCTTGTGGACTTTTCTAGGCTCAGCCAGCCACAAGCACAGCCTTTAGGATGGTGGTTTACTGACTCATGACTGCCATGTAGTCATTTGACACGAACCATCAAGCCGAGCCGGAACAGGATATAGTTAATGTGCTGCCAAGGAGCATTGCCATCAGCCCATTTAAAGAGTCCTTTTTGTAAGAAAGTCTACTCTCCTCTAGAGCCAACCACTAGGCATGCCAGGGACCTCACAGCGACCTCCTGTGTGGCCAGGTGCACTCTCAGAAGGAAGGCAACCATGATGTGACTTAGCATAAGCTCTCAAAAGAGAGTCCTTGAAGAGGGAGCCAGCTGCCGCTCTTTCTGACCATTGGAAGCAGGTGTGCCATCCGGCCTTCTACAAGTTAGGATTCTTTTGATCATGTGAAACGTCACTGGATTTTGAAGTGCTGGTGGTTTAAACTAGAAGCTTGCAAATCAATATCCATATATATTTTTACATTGTTGCATGGTTTAAAGGGATTATGATGACCACATGATTTCCCCCAAAGAAATATGGCCTGGGGATGGCGGGGGTGATGGCATGGAAGGGTAATCCTGTAGAGAAATGTGTTATACTTCCTGCCTGCTCTTTCCATTCACCTGTCTCGGGAAGATGGGTTCTAGTTCCCCCTTTATAATGCTAGCCAGGCAAGAGTGTGACTTTGCTAAGAATCTGACAGCTGGATGAAATGGTCTAGTGAATTTAGAGGGGTGTGTGTGTGTGTGTGTGTGTGTGTGTGTGTGTGTGTGTGTGTGTGTTGGGGGAGGAAATAGCAAAAGCAATTAGAAGAAACAATATTTTCAATTAAAAATATGTGCAGCTAAGTGGTGTCTTTAGTAAGATTGGTGTGATTTTATCTGTTGTGGAATACATTGATGAGAAGAGTTTGTGGGAGGTCTTTTGTTTCAAGTGGAATTGTACAGTGCCCTACTCTCTTTGACAATGCAGAGCCTTGTGAAGAGTGGTCCTCCAGGCCACATAGACCGCTGGTGCACCTGGCAGGAGCCCAGAGAAACCATGCTGGAGTCCAGACTGTGGGACATTTTGGCAGATGATGGACAGGTCTGATGATTTGCAGCTGTGGGGAATGTGTTACTACTTTTACCCTGTTGTTCCATTTTTTTAATATAAAATCCTGACTTTAAACACTGCTCACAAAAATTAGGGGATATTTCAAAATCAATGTGAATTGATAAAAAAAAAGAAGCATTTAATTTTTTTGTTAAACAAGAACATCAGAAAAGCAAACGATAAGTCAAAGAAAGTTATTTGATTATGCAAATGAATGCAAAATGAACTTTTATTTCATTGGTGAAAATGCACCATACAAAAGGCTGAAAGTACTGGAGTATCTGAAAGTTCCTTGATCTTGAAAGTGCACATCCTACAACTTCCCAGCGCTTGCAATGCCCCTGCAACACGATTTGCCCAAATGCGAAGTCTGGAGAGCCATAGGACGTCTTGAAGCTGGTCAAACACAGACGACAGTGGCAACAGCACCTGGAACATCCCAAAGTGTGATTAGCAGACTGTGGAATCACTTTCAAGAAACTGGCCAGTACGAACAAGACGAGGGCAGGGTTGCCCATCTGCCACAACAGCAGGAGATGACCTCTACTTGACCTTACTGGCAAGAAGAAACAGGGGCAGCAATGCAACAGCTGTGGGGACAGTTTCTTGCTGTCACTAGACGACAGATATGCACCCAGACCATATGAAACCAGCTCCATTGTGTTGGACTGCATGCCTGGTGACCAATGGTATGCATTTCGTTATTTGCTGAACACCGTAGAACCTGTAGAAGGTGGGCTGATGAGCATAGTCATTGGACCCGTGATGAGTGGTCAACTGTCCTCTTCTCTGATAAGTCACGGTTCAGTCTGCAGCCTGATGATCATCGTGTCCTGATCTGGCATGAACAAGGAACACAGGAGAATCCACGTTTCATGCAAGAAAGGGACTCCTTCGGTGGTGGCGGAATCATGGTGTGGGCTGGCATCAGCATTGGTGGTCGTACCGACCTCCATGTTATCAGAAGTGGATCACTGAATGCTGTCAGATATCAAAATGAGGTCCTGCACCCTATAGTGGTACCCTATGCTGGAGCAGCTGGAAACAACTTTCTTTTCATGGACGATAATGCAAGGCCCCACTGTGCACATCTTATTAGCAACATGCTTTAGGAGGCAGGAATCGAGCGCATGGACTGGCCTTCACGTTCTCCAGACTAATCCCATTGAACATGCTTGGGATGCAGATGCACTGGGGAGGCGTCTGGCAAACCATCCAATGCCTCCCACACACTTCTTGTCTGGAAGTTGCCCTGGAGCAAGAGTGGCAGAGGATCCCACAAGAACTGCTGGATCCTGTGCATGCCCCATCGCTGTCAGTGTTTCAGCAGTCCTGGGTGACCATACACCAGAGGTCCCCAAACTGCAGTCCGAGGGCCAAATAGCGGCCACCTGAGGCCATTTATCCGTCCCCCGCCGTACTTCCGGAAGGGGCACCTCTTTCATTGGTGGTCAGTGTATGGAGTACTGTATGTGGCGGCCCTCCAATGGTCTGAGGGACAGTGAACTGGCCCCCTGTGTAAAATGTTTGGGGACCCCTGCATACACCCTACTGAACAGTCAATGTGTGGCTCTCTCATCCAGTTTGACATGCTTCTGCTCAGCCCCACCAATATGTCACCTGTACTCAATCACAATAATTGAGCTTGCATCTCATTTGCATAATTGAACAACTTTCTTTTACTTGTCATTTGCTTTTCTGATGTTGTATAATAAAAAAAATCAAATGCTTTTTTTAATCACTTCATAGTCATTTTGAAATATCCCCTAATTTTTGTAAGCAGTATAAATTGTAGCAATGTTTTATGATGTGACAGGCAATTAGGCATTTCTTGCATCAAATGTAAGAATTTAATGATTAGGATGAGGAGGACAAGTGAATTTTCCCAAGGTGATTAGGTTTCTTTCCTTTTTTTAATACTTTTTTGGTACATAGATAATATATACTTTTATTTTTAAAGAAACTATAGATGAATGAAAGAAAAAAATCCACCTGTTTTACATCATCTGATTATAACCACTGTTAACATTTTGGTGTATATCTTTTCAGACTTTTTTTCTATGCCTGGATATTTTGTTTTAGTACTTTTTAAATGAAATATAATCATACATACTGTTTTGCAGCTTGCTTTTTTCTTTTTAGCACTATATTGTGGATATATTCTTATATTAGTAATATGTGATTTCATCATTTTCAACACCTTTGTAGGTTGGACCTTGGACACTTTGGTTGTTTCTAATTTTATACTATTATAGTTAAGGATATGATGAAACCCTTTCTTCTGACATATTTGTGAACTCTTCAGAATATTTACTTGGGATAATTTTCTACAGTTGGACTCGCTGCCTCAAAGGTGTGGCGGGAAGTACAAGCACTCAGTGTCTACTCCTTCCCTTCCTGTGCATGCAGGAGACTCCATTCTCAGGCTCCTTAGTCTGTCAGGATCCTTTAACTAATTCTGGCCAACGAAACATGAGCAGAGTGACATGTAACACTTTCAGGCCGTGGCTGTGAAATGTCATGTGCAGTCAGTCCTCCAGTCCCTGTTCCTTCCACAAATGGTGATGTCCCAGGGACAGAGCCTTTGTCAGCCTGGGTCCCTGAGTGACTGTGTGGAGCAGCCTCAATCACCCTCCATGATACCTGCACCTGCCTATCTGCATGGACATGTGGTGTGAATAAAGAATAAGTTGGCCCTGGCAGAGTGGTTCAGTGGACAGAGCATTGGCCCGGCATGCCAAGGTCGCAGGTTTGATCGCTGTTCAGGGCACGTATGAGAAACAACCAATGAATGCACAGCTAATTGGAACAACTAAGTGGAATGAGTTGATGCTTCTCTCTTCTCCCCCCCACTTTTTCTCCCTCTTTCAAGTCAATGGAAAACATTATTTTTAAAAAGAATAACCTTCAGTGTGACACCACTGGGAATTCAGGGTTAATTTGTCCCTGCAACATAACATACTCTGTCCTGACTAACAATAAAAAGGTGTGCACATTTTTATGACAAAATATATATTGCCTCAAACTGCCTTCCAGAAAGAGGATACCCAATTATGCTCCCTCCAGCAATGTGTGAGAATGTCTTGCTCACTCTCTAATACTGGTGTTACTATGGGGCTGGGGTCTAATTTTCACATGCATTTTTAAAATTGAAATGAGACTCTCACTAGCAAAAATATTTGTTGGATGATATTCTTTTATAGTTTACCTATTCATTTCCTCTGGCCAATTTTTTCATAATGTATTTAACTATCCCATTGATTTCTATGAGGTTTTCCCCCCATGAATATTATTTTAAAAATTAGTTGTTTGTATGTCTTTTTAAAAATATTCAGACATTGAAAAACACTTTTTAATCAACTCTGTCTTTTCCTTTATGGTTTTTACCTTTGCTGCCATACTTATGAGGATCTTTCTGATTCTAATTCCAAGATTGTATAAATATTCACCAAGTAATTACTTTTGTACTTTTATTGTTTTTAAAACAATTAAACCTGTGATTTATCTGCAATTTATTTTCTAACTTGCCGTAACATTTCTTTTGGGAAATCTCTCCTTTCTCTACTGATATGAAGTCTCATTTTTACTGCATAGCCGTGTGTGTGTGTGTGTGTGTGTGTGTGTGTGTGTGTGTGAGAGAGAGAGAGAGAGAGACAGACAGACAGACAGACAGACAAACAGACAGACAGATAGGGACAGACAGACAGGAAGGGAGAGAGATGAGAAGCATCAAGTATTCATTGCGGCACCTTAGTTGTTCATTGATTGCTTTCTCATATGTGCCTTGATGGGGGAGTGACCCTTGCTCAAGCCAGCGACCTTGGGCTCAAGCTGGTGAGAATTGCTCAAACCAGATGAGCCTGTGCTCAAGCTGGTGACCTTGGGGTTTCGAACCTGGGTCCTCAGCATCCCAGTCTGACACTCTATCCACTGCGCCACCACCTGGTCAGATTGAATAGCCAATTCTTACATAGCCTTCCCTGTGCTTCTGCTGTGGTCTGCTGCCTGCATCCTAGCACTGGGCCCACTTTCTGATCGTCATGAGTGTAGACTATGTGTCCCAATTAACTAAATTTTGAAAAAAGTTTTCTAGTAGTTTTTGTATATTGATATTTCTGAAAGAAAGTTGGGGTCATTTTATTATGTTTAGATTTGGAAATTGGATTGTATAAAATTTATAGGTTACTCTCTAGAGAATTAACATCTTTATAATATTTAACCTTTCATTTCAGTAAATTTGTAAAGAATTATGTTTCTCAATATATTTTTTATGATTATCGGTAATTTTTGTATTTGTGGTTACTATAATGAGACCTCCAGCTCCTTATTGTTCATTTAAGAGTACACCACTACTTTTATTTTAATGAAAACTAAATCTATCGCTTTTCAATTTGAAATATTAAGGTTGTGTAAATGTAAATCTTATGAAAAAACATAATGTAGAAATTGAAAGTCTCTCATGATTAAAATCCCTCTGCTCCAAGATAAATAATCAACAATTAATGTATATTCTTTACATTTTTTTTTCTAAAACACAGCTTATCGTTTTGACCACACAATACAGCCTTTCTGCTACGTGCATGTTTTACTTGGCAATAGATCATGGGTATCATCCTGTGTAATTCATCAATCTACCTCGTTCTTCTTAAGTCGGCACAGAGAGTAGTAGTTCACCAATTTATTTAACTTGGTGATTGCTATGTGCTTGTTTCGTAACTAGCCAATTACTGAATTTTCTTTCACCCTAATAGGTTTGTTGTGTTATTGTTGTTAATTATTCTGCTTTTTATAGGTAGATTAATAGTTGTGGGTAGTGATGATAATTTTACTTCCCTACTTTTCAATCTCTTATTTCACTTCCTTATCTCATTGACCAGCACTTTTAGAATGTTAAATAACATATATATAATTGTGCTGGTATTATACAGTCTTCTTTATAAATAGGTTTTATTTTTTAACTTAGCAAGATTACCTCTAGTATTTCTCCAAGATTATAAATTTGAATCTTAATTCTTAATATTTGAATTTGTATATTAAAGTTATACCCCTCTCTAGTGTGCTAAAAGAATTATGAGTAATAATGTTAGAATTTTAGTAATACCTTTCCTCACATCTGTCAAGATCATCGAGTGGTTGTTCTTTATCATGACTTAAGATAAATCATTTTGGACCTGGCTGGGGGGCTTAGTAGTAGAGTGTTGACCCAGCGTGTGGAAATCCCAGGTTCAATTCCCGGTCACTGGGAAGATCCTGGTCGGGGTACCTGTGGGAGTCTGTCTATCTCCCCTCCTCTCACTTAAATTAAAAAAAAAAGAAGATGAATCACTGTAATAGATTCGCTCATGGTAAGCCCTCCCTGCATTTTTAGAAAACCCAGATTTAGTTGTGGTATATCATCCTTTTAATGTATATCCTCACTCTGTTAACAGTGGTTATTTATGATGGGTTGGTTATGGGAGGTTTTTGTGTTCTTATCTGTATCTTCTGATTTTTCTACTAGGTTCATATATTGTGTAATAAAAATAAGAGCTTTAAAATAAGAAAAATGTTCTGGACTTGGTTTGCTCATATTATTTTGGAATTTTTTATATATTAAGATGAATAATTGTATAATTTTTTTCCCTGCTGTCTCAGTTGGGTATAGTGTTTGGTTTATATTAACATTAAAAAGACAAAAAAAAAAAAAAGAACACAAAACTTGGGAAATTCTCTTTTTTCTATGCTCTGGAATGATTTAACTAATATTTAGAATTTTTTTGCTCCTTGAAGTTTTTATAACATGTATAAAATTGTCTAAGTCTAGTGCCTTTTTAGGGAAATAATCTTTGGCAATTTTTCCAGTGTTTGCCATAATCATTGGTCTCTTCAAACTTTCTTCCTATTCTGTAAGTTTTTGTCCATTTAAATTTCCTAAATTACGATTCTGTTAAGATTTTCAGATTTGCTAGCATGAAGTTGTTGTATTTCCTATCCCATTTTTAATGTTGGATCACATGCTGTCCTTTATTCTATGAGATTTTCCAGAATTAGTCTGTTTTATCGGTCTTTACAAGGACACCACTCTGAGACTTTACCTTAATTTATTGTTTTACCATTTTATTATTTTTTGGTTTTTGCTCTTACTAATTTTTCCTTCGTTTTATTATTTTTTCACCTTCTTAATGAATACCATTTTAACTTTTCTTGTTTAATAATAGCTGCAGTTACTAGTAATTGTAAATTTATGACTTTTCTTCTGAATACATTTTTATACATATCCCTAAAATTTTTAGGTATGGTGTTATAAATAATTTCAGATCCCACTTTATTTTTTACTGAAGAGTTATTTGAAATTATACTTTTTCATTTCCAGACAGTTCAATATTTGTTGTTGTTTTTAACATTTGCTGTAAATTTCTGGTTTTACTGCCTTGCTGTCAAAAAGGGTATGGCCTGTACAATTTCTGCATTTTGGAATTTATTTATGTTTTCTGAGGACCTAAAAAATTGTTAATGGTAATAAATATTCCCAGGAAACTGCAAAATAAGATATATTCTCTAAAGGGAACAAAATTCAATCTATATGTACTAATTTGATCTTATTAATTATAATATATGGACATTGAATTTTTACTTGAGTTATTAAAGACTAAGGAAAGTATGTTTACCTCCCACTACTATTGTATTTCTGTTTATTCCTTTTGTGTTTCAACAGTTTTTGCTTTATGTGTTTCAGTATGATGTTACTTGACAAATTCTCTTTTTATATTTAAGAGAAAAATTTATTTCCTTTAAAGACTTGCATATCTTTACCTGCTTTTATTGTAACAGTTGTTTGTCAAAATACATAGTTCATTCAAATGTTTGTGTCTCCTTTTAAGTCAACAAAAATCTTTCAGAAGCCCTCTGTCTTAAGAAGATATTTTGAAAGCTCTCAGTCTCCCCAAGGACAGGTTGACATTCTTCAGGGCCACAAGCAAAGACGGAACTGTGGGTGGAGTCACACATGCCTTGGGAACAGAATGAAGGATTTTGAGTATATCACATTCCCGGCTCCTGCTTTGGGACTGCCCCATGCTCAGGTAAGATTAGGGTTCACCTGCCCTTCAGCTGGTCACATTCTGCCTCCTTGGGGCTGATATAAAAACTCTTCTCAACCCAAGATGCATTGTTCTAATGTGGGCTCGTCTTCCAAGCAGAGAGCAGCAGAGAATGTATGCTCATGTTCCTGGCTCTGGAGGAAAAAGCTAATCTCAGAGACTCCTTCTACCAGAAGTGAGTTTTCCAGAGCTGTCTGAATGGATAATTCACATGGCAGAGTCTGTACTGGGCAGAGAACCAACTTCCCAAACACATGTAGGTGTGACCTCTCAACCCACTGCTCAGGGGTGAAAGAAATATGGTCTTCTCTGTTTTCCCTTCTTTCAAGTTCATAGTTCATATCTATTTTGAGCCTCCATTCTACCAGGCTCATGCAAGTAGATTTCAGTCCATTTTGGAACCCCCTTTTTTTCCAGATGTGAGTCTTCAAAGGTTCTTGGGAGCTTATATATTCCCAAGTGTCAGGAGGGAGAGGGGTTGTGTCTGCTGAGATGGCTCCTGCCCTGCCCCCCCTGCTGTAACTCTCCACGAGCATGCTCACGTGCGTGGGGGACAAGAATCACTCAGGTGTGTGCAATTCTCCGGGAGGCTATCGTGGGCTCCCTCTGCAGCCACCCATTTGACAGCAAGGGGTTGGATAGAGGGTGATATAACTTGCTTCTTGCATAGTGTCCTGTGTGCCTCGCTCTGATCACCACATTCTCCTCTCTCCAGCACCATCCCTGCTTCTCACTCCAGGATCTCCTCGGCTCCTGGTTCCTCTGATGTAAAGCATAAAGTGCCAGAGGCCTCTTCCTGAAGCTTGGGCCAGATCAGGTTGCAGCCCCATCTCTACGGTCCCTCAGCCCCACCTCCGTGAGGCCAGACCAGTTGCCTCCCCAGACCTGCCTTTGCCTGGCTGTCTCATTTCTCTGTGCTCTTCCTGCTCCTGCCCTTGCCACGCCTGAAATCCTTTCCCTGCGCCAGTCTCATTCCTCTTCTTAGGCCTAAATTGAAGGCCTTGCCCTCAGGATTAAAACCAGGGGACCTCTCCCGTGCTTTCTACATAGCTCTTTTCACACTCGCAGCATTAACCTGTGTGTTCATTTCACAAATATTTCTTGAGCACCTTTATGCCCAGGCCCTGGGAACACAAAAGTGCAAAGACACAGATGTTGTTCACAAATCTATTACCTTCCAGTGGAGAAGTGAGATGGTATGTTGCAGGTGCTAATGGGACTCAGCTGATGGGGCTTTATTTGTCCCCTTAAGCAGGGTCCTTATAGGTGGCCAATAACGGGCCTGAGTTCACCCCAGCTCTGGAGAGGTGGGGTATGCTCAGGTCCCTCTGAAGACCTGTGAGATCTCAGGCTTCAGGACTCATGGCCTTGGGAGGAACCCGCAGTGACTCTAAGTACCCCTGCCTTGCTCCTCCTGTAATGCAGCCCTCCATTGCCTGTCTGACTTGTGTGTGATGTTTTTCTAAGGATGGTCTGCATGCCAGCTGTTTCAGAGCTGTCTGGGGCTGCCAGCCCCCTTAGAGAAACCTCCTGGATTAGGACCAGGAGTCTAGGCCAGTGTGCAGTCTAAAGGCCTCCTTTTGCTTGACAGGATGATGGCTCCTCAAAGATGTCTATATCCTCATCCCTGAAATCTGTGAATATGTTCCCTTACATGGCAGCTGGGCCCTTGGCTATGTGATTAAGGTTACGGACCTTCAGATGGGGAGATTATCCTAGTTATCTGGCGGCCCAATCTAACAAGATGAGTTCTTTAAAGTACTGAACCTTTCCTGGCCGGGGTCAGAAAGCGATACAATGGAAGAATAGTCAGAGAGATGTCATCTTGCTGGCTTTGAAGATAAAGGGGCCACAAGCCAAGGAAATCAGGCAGGCTCTACAAACTGGAAAAGGCAAGAAAATAGCTTCTCCCCTAGATCCTTCAGAAAGGAACACAGCCCTGCTGACTCCTTAATATTAGCCCAGTGAGACCCATGTCGACCTCCGACCTATAGAAAGGCAAGATAATAAACTGGTTTGTTAATGTAGCAATAGAAAACCAGTACACTCCTCAGATGAGCTTACATACCTAAGATATGAGAACCTATGCTGTAAAAATTCACTACACTATGTGGTTTATATGACAGGAGGTTAGTAATCTGACACCCGTTGGCTCTAGCTCCTGCTGCCACCTGCTTTGTCCCCTAATTCACCTTCTGGAGAGGGAAGGAGTCAGATGGCCCAGCTCCTGGCTTTGTACTTCAGGACAATTGATACAATGCTGTCAGTATGGACTGGCTATTTTAGTTCAGTTTTGCCCACAGGGACAGTCCCAGGGCGTAAAACTGGCTATGGTGGCTGCCCTATAGCCAGGGCTTGGGGGTGGGGGGGACAGCGTGCCTGGAGTCCAGGGGAAAGTGGTCATGTAGGAGAAAGAAGAATAGGGAGACTTGGGAGAGGGGGAAGCAAAGGGGCCTCATGAGGGTCGTGTGGATTTGCTGGGACCTGGAGGCAGAGGGCTGAGGGCATCCAGGCACTTATCTTAAGTCAGCAGGGCTGTCACTGGTTCAAAACCCTGGGGAAAGGAAGGGGCTACTAGAGGCAGCAGCCAGCTCCCAGGTTGGGTCCGCTGTGCTGAGGCACCACAGGCTAGAGAGCGGGGAAGGACTCTGCGGAGGCGAGTCAATGGGCAGCACCATGGAGGGTGGGTCAGAGCTGGACAATAGGAGATAAACTATCCCCTCTCCTTGGCTTGGAATTCCCTGAGGCTCGAGTCTGGACTGACTTGAAGGAAGCTAAAAAAAAGTGGGGAACGGGAAAAATGAGGGAGAAAGGTTACAGAAAGGAAGAGGGTTTTTTTGTTTGTTTTTTGAGAGAAACAGGAGACATGAGAAGCATCAACTCATAGTTGTGGCACTTTAGTTGTTTGTTGACTGCTTCTCATATGTGCCTTGACCGGTGGGGACCACACTGAGCCAGTGACCCCTTGTTCAAGCCAGTGACCTTGGGCTCAAGCCAGCGACCTTGGGCTCAAGCCAGCAACCATGGGATCATGTTGATCCCATGCTTAAGCTGGTGACCCTGTGCTCAAGCTACTGGGAAAATCGGGGTTACTATCTGTAAGGACTAGACGGCGCTTGATTACCAGGAGTACAGCCTTTATTAGAAGAGAGACCTGCAGGGCACTTCTCCGGGAGAGCATTGAAACAGTTTTTGAGGTAAAATTATATAGGGTTTAAGCAAGTGGGCGTTGAGCAAGTGGTCATAGAGGCAGAAGTTCTGGTGTGCTCCCTTCTGTGGTTTTGTGATTTCAGCTTCCTGGAACTCCCCTCTTTGGGGCCGATGACCAGCTTCTTGGAACTCTTCTGCTTTGGTGCGATAGTCCAGTAAGTAAGGGTGGGGTCAGGTAGACAAGTGGAACAGCAAAAGGGCAGTTAGAAGTTCTGGTCAATCATGTATCTATCACTATCCACTGCACCCCCACTGGTCAGGCAGAAGCGAGAGGTTTTGATGTACAATGACACTATGAGGTCAGGAGGTTTGAGAGACCTCCCTTTTGAAGAGTCCTTTTTCTTGTTTTTGGCAGAGCTTATAAAGCAAAATCTGAAAAGTGTCCATGCCTGAATGAACTCACTGGTGTCTCAAAATACTGAATTTACAATAATTAAAGTCAAGCCAAGTTCTGATTTTCCATTTTTAAAAATGATCATGTTCGCTCCAGAGAAATATTCTGGGGCTAAGCTTGGCTCGTCTGTGGTGGGGAAGGAGGCCTGGTGCATGGCCACCTCACCTGCCTCTGGGGTTTGGAACTGAAGTCCCATGGAAGCCTAGTCTGGCCAGAGAGGGATGTGAGGTTAGTGGGGGCACTTCGGGCAACTGGAGCGATGTGTGTTCTGCCTTATTGGTCCCTCCTCCTTTCCTAATTTTAACACAAAGCAAGGAGGAGAAAGACTTCCAGCATGAGACTTCAGTTCTGAGGGAAGAAAACTTCCCCCCACCCCACCTTGAGTATTCTCATAAACAAATATTTAGCTGAAATCTTATAAAAACCTTTACCCACACATACACACACACACACACACACACACACACACAGAAGGCTGGGCTTTTCGTCAGCTAAGAGTTCATGTTTCCATTGCCTCGGGAGTGACACTGATGCACTAACAACAGTTCTTTATTATGAGTTTACAGAGTGCTTGACACATAAAATGTATTTCATTTAAAATAATTTCTGAATGTAAGCAATTTATTCTGGTTATTGCTAAAATAGTATTCACAGTCAAATTTTAAGTGTGAAGAAACCACTATTGCACACACAGGACAGTCAGTAGTCTAAGAGTGCTGCTTACCATATGCCATTGCAGTGTAAACGTTTTTCAGAATAAGGGAATGATTCTAGAACATCCATGGTGAAAAATAAATACTATTCTCTCAGGCAAGCAGTACTAGGGGTTCTTAGATCCCGCATACGGTTAGGTGTCTGCAAGGCACCACCCCCGTACTTCCGTAGTGAAGAGCCACAATAAGTAACAGCTCCAGTATCACACGCCCAGCTGAGCTCCCGGGCGTCATGTGGCCAGTCTACCCTGTGCACATGCTTTGCAAGAACAGGCTTTGGGCCCCCGTGGCTTCATTCCGGCACACTGTGCAGTGCCCTTGGCCTTGCAGAAGAGCTCAGTGGTCCCACTCGCCAGGGCTAGCCTCCTCCTCCTCCTCCTCCTCCTCCGAGTCAGCAGACACTCGCTTGATTCTCAGGAGTGCAGCCCTGATGCTCTTCTCCAGGTCATTTGTTGGTTTACTGCTGGGCCCCGGGCCCGGGCCCAGGCTGGGGTCAACTTTCTTCAGTTTGACGCCCTGCCGTATGGCAGCCAGAATGTGCTCGTTGACCGAGGTGCGGGGCGGGGCCGAAGCGGACACCTCCACCTTCTGGAGAGGGCTTCTTTCCCGTCTCAGGGACGCCAACACTTCATCCATAGACCCTGAAATGGAGTAAACAGAGCAGGTACTACCAAGAAGCCATACTCTCTCCCCCTGAGATGCCAGGATGTTTTTGTATTAGTTAAAGGTATTAAGTCACACATCCGTTAACACCATGACTTCAACAAATGACCATCATTCCATTAAACAGATGTTTTGATTATCTGTGAGAAAGGTCAACCTTAAGTTCCCTGTGTGAATCCAGAATGACTCAGTCACTAAAATTTCATCTTGAGCACTTATATTCCATCACTTCTCAAACCCACAGCAACTCACAGGCAGTCGTGCACGCCTTTTGTTCGAGTGGATGTTGTGATACTCTCGTGTGATCCTCAAGGGTGCCATGGATGTCTGGGATGTAAGTGATCTGATCCTATGTGCGTGGCTTAGATACCTCTACAATTACATCCCCTCCATTTCCCTTCCAACTTAAAAAAAAATCTATTTAAAAATGTACCCTGCTGTATTTCTCTAACTTCAGTCTTGGAGATTAGTCAGTGATGACTGAGTCAGTGTGACAATGAAGTGAGGAGGTTTCCACACAAGACAAGGCAGAAAGTAAAACTAATCAGAAGCTCAATGAAGCTGGAGGGGGCGGCCCTGGCTCCGCTCTGTACACAGTGCCTTTAATCCACCCACGCTGTGCTGAGGTAGCTATATGCTCTGTTCCTGAGGGCGTGAAGTGCTGTCAAAATACAAATTAGATCAGAGTTTCGAAGCCTGGGTGAGTAGAAGCTATTTTTTCCTCTGACACCTTGAGACTCCTGAGCAGAGAAAATCTTTGACTACCAGCTGGAGAGGGGTATGACTATGGCCACTGATTTAGACATCTTCCAGGGAAGGCTTCAAGGTGAATAGTCATTTCCAGCTCAGAACTGAAGGCCATGCGATGGCTAGCAAAGTACTACTCTTTGGACTTAAACCTGTAACTTTTTACTACAATACTCTTCTATGAGTAAGACGACGAGTTTTTACAGTCAAGGGCATTTTCCAGTGTTAGTTTTCTTTATGTATGTGTGTGACTGAGTGACAGAGACAGAGACAAAGAGAGGGACAGATAGGGACAGACAGTAAGGGAGGGAGATGAGAAGTTTTCTCATATGTGCCTTAATGGAGGGGGGGAGCTGCAGCAGAGTGAGTGACCCCTTGCTCAAGCCAGTGACCTTTGGGCTCAAGCCAGCAACCATGGGGTCATGTCTATGATCCCGCGCTCAAGCCGGTAACCTTGAGGTTTTGAAACTGGGTCCTCTGTGTCCCAGTCCAACGCTCTATCCACTGCGCCACTGCCTGGTCAGGTGGTAGTTCTCTTTCTTACTCTTTTCGGTGCAATGAGGCAGTGTGTGGGAGTTGACTAGGACTTCCCCATACCATGTGCATTGGACCCAGGCTGGAATGAAGCACCCATGAGGACCTGCCCTCATCCTGCAGGTTTGGCACCAGCACCCAGGTTGCCCCTCCCTCCATTTAAACACTGTTGTTCAAACCCCACGGTGGGGCCATTTAGTCTTCACCTAATAGCATGGGCTTTTTCATTTGTACCTGGTTCTAGGTATAGTGACACCCTGAACTCAGAATGATCAGAATATTCAATTATACAGAATCAATTAGGAACTCTTCATATTTTTATCATTCACATCAGCTATCACAGTACCTATGCATGTTCTAGGCAGAGGCGCTCAGGTTGTCTCTTGAAAACAAATGTGCACAGCGTTTTGCTGGGATTTATCTAACACACACAGCATTAGGCTGTGAGTCTCAGCAGATTTAACCCAGTGTCCTCAGTAGTCAATGTCTAAACCTTAATTAGAATTACAAGTTAGAACTATAGCCCTCAAGTGTATTCAGGTGTCCTGTGTTGGCAAATGTAAAAAGGGGTCCACAATATTTTTTAACCACTTCATTTTAGAAAGATTTCCCACAGGAAGGTTTCTCAGTCTCGTGGTCAGTCTACAAGAAGAGCCTTCCATATTCTGACTAATATTCTTTTACAATAATTCCCAACCAATCTTCTACTTAACATGCAACAGGTGAGTTCTGTAAAGGACTCTGAGATGCAACAGTAGGTGTAGTTCAAAGCAACGCTGAATAAGATGGTAGAATTCAAACATATACTGAAATTGTAAAAAACCTGAAATAGGTTGATTCTTTAAGTCTCCAGAGATCCCAAGTCATGCGACCATTAAATGTATAGAAATGGTTTGTTCATGATGAGGTACTGTATTTTTCGCTCCATAAGACGCATGGGCATTTTCCCCTCCACTTTTGGGGGAAAAAAGTGCATCTTATGGAGCGAAAAATACAGTATTTTATTAAATATTTTAACACACTATTTGGTTCAGAATATTTTTTTCTTATTTTCCTTCTTAAAACCCTAAGTGTGTCTTGTGGTCAGGTGCGTCTTATGGAGTGAAAAATACAGTAAATGTTTTTTTGTTTTGTTAGGAGAGAGAAAGAGAAAGAGAGAGATTGAGAGAGAGAAGGGGTGGGAGGAGCAGGAAGCATCAACTCATAGTAATTGCTTCTCGCATGTGCCTTGACCAGGCAAGCCCAGGGTTTCAAAGCAGGGACCTCAGCATTCCAGGTCAACACACTACCACTTGTCACCACAGGCGAGGCAAGATGAGGTAACATTTATCAAACGGAATTAGGCTATGCTAACTTTGCAAAAACGGAGTAATCTTTAAGGCAGCAAGTACTGGAATATTTTAAGATTCCAAAGAATTCTAAAAAAAAAGACTGACTTAAAGCTGATGGCTTCTAGAGCTAGAATGCTCAATTCAACAACCCCCTACGAGCTGGTGCAGAGTTCCCGTGGTTTACCTGGGCATTTAAAACTGCCTGAGGAATCCCGAGGTCTTTCAGCAGGTGACTCACACACTAGAGGAAGTGGCTGATCATCTCGTTCTGAAGTCCTGCCATGTGAATTCCGATGCTTTGCAGATTGAAAAGAAAAAGTTGAAGCAGGGGGGAATGGCGATGCTGGTGGGGGCAGCGGTGGAGGCGGGGGTGGCGGAGGAGGAGGAGAAGAAAGAAGAGGAAGAGGAGGAGGAGGAAGCGGAGGAGGAAGAGGAGGAGGAAGAGGAGGAGAAGAAAGAGGAGGAAGAGGAGGAGGAGGAGGAGGAAGAGGAGGAGGAGAAGAAGAAGAAGAAAGAGGAGGAGGAGTAGAAAGAGGAGGGGGAGGAGCCAGAAGGGGAGAAGGTGGTGGTGGTGTGGGCGGTGACGGTTCTTTGCTGGATTTGGAGTGTGTTTGGTCACCACCTTGAGCAAAAGTCTGGACAGGGATATTTCCAGGACAATCTTGAAACTCAGGGGTTTGCACATTGCTGACTTCAGATAAGGGAGCACTTCTGGTCTTCCTGGAGGACGGATAGATTACCGCCTTCCTCTGAGCTGTCCGCAAGGAGGTCTGCTGGGGAGGTCCGCCTGGCCGGTTTGGACCCTCAGGTTCTGAGCAAGGGGTCCTTAGTGCTGGCCTACCTGGGCATCTCTGAAAGTGGAAAACTGTTGTGAGAAACTTGTCACAAATGCAAATCATCAAAATGCTGGAGCTTTCATAAACAGTGAACACTGAAGAGTTCTGTGTGTGGACTGTCCTGGGTCACAGCTCCTTTCCACTTTGTGTGGCCACCCCTGCTACTCAGCCTATTAAAGAATCACATTTGCCTGACCAGGCGGTGGCGCAGTGGATAGAGCGTCGGACTGGGATGCAGAAGACCCAGGTTCGAGACCCCGAGCTCGCCAGCTTGAGCGCGGGCCCATCTGGCTTGAGCAAAAGCTCGCCAGCTTGGACCCAAGGTCTCTGGCTCCAGCAAGGGGTTGCTCCGTCTGCTGAAGGCCCGCGGTCAAGGCACATGTGAGAAAGCAATCAATGAACAACTAAGGTGTCGCAACGGCAACGAAAAACTAATGATTGGTGCTTGTCACCTCTCTCCATTCCTGTCTGTCTGTCCCTATCTATCCCTCTCTGACTCTATCTATCCCTCTCTCTGTCCCTGTAAAAAAAAATATTAAAAATAAAAAGAATCACATTCATAGCCTTTCATATCATATTTTGTAAAGAAACAGATATGGAAGGATACATATAAAAATAGGCATAATGTTTTTAGTATGAAAAAATCAGAAACAAATTTGAATAGAAAGTTAGCTGAAAAGAATTATGGTGAATTAATTTAAAATATTAGGCAGACACAAAAATCATAAATAATACAAAGTCAGTGAAATATCTTGATAATAAACAACTTCTCTGGGCTCCACAAATGTCACATATCACATGGTTTCATTTCCAGTCTTCCTGTCCTTCCCTCATTCCAAATGTGCTCATTGGCTTTGTCCCCTTCAACAGAGGCACTTCTCAGTACACATAGCATTCTTTCATTCTGCAAAGGATGCTGCTGTTCCTTCTAAACTCAGGAGTTTTTCTGTGCTTCCTTCCTCCCAAGGGATTCACATTAAACTCAAGGAAACTAAATTCTCAAGGTTCTTTTCCCTATATTTAAGACACACATACACACCCTACTTTCTACCACCCTCTGTGTTTTTTTGAACCAAAAAACCTATAACTTAAACCAATTTGAGGTCAACTTCTTAATTTTTTTTGACAGAGACAGAGTTAGAGAGAGGAACAGACAGAAAAGGAGAGAGATGAGAAGCATCAATTTTTCGTTGCAGCACCTTAGCTGTTCACCAATTGCTTTCTCATATGTGCCTTGACGGGGGTGGGGGGTGGTGGCTACAGCAGAATGACTCCTTGCTCAAGCCTGCAACCTTGGGCTTCAAGCCAGCAACCTTTGGGTGCAAGCCAGTGACCATGGGGTCATGTCTATGATTCCACGCTCAAGCCAGCAACCCCGCACTTAAGCCGGATAAGCTCGTGCTTAAGCCAGATAAGCCCACGCTCAAGCTGCAACCTCACGGTTTTGACCTGGGTCCTCCACATCCCAGTCAGATGCTCTATCCACTGTGCCACCACCTGGTCAGGTTTAATTTTTTTAAGTCATTCTTCCAGTTTGCTGAGAGCCTGGGAGGCCTAATTATGTCACCTTACATTTGTCTAACCTCCCACCTTCATACCCTCTCTACTCGAAAGCTGATCACTGATCTGTCTGATTCAGGGCTAAGGGGCTGGAATTGCATTTCCCGAATCTCTTCCTCCATATGAATGCTGTTCCACTAATCACCCTCTGGTGATAGCCAGCTATGCTCCCGCTCCTCTGCTCTACATTCTGCTGTGTTCATGAAGCTCCATGTTAGTGCACCTTCCTAATTCTATTCCGCACAGGACCCCATCCAGAATCTCTGCAGGTGGGTCTGGGCATTAGTACCTTTCAGAAGCTCCCGGGTGCCTCTGATGTGCTGCTCAGGTTGGAGAGTCCCTGTGGTGGCTCAGGAGTTAGCAGGCCCTAGCTCGGTATAACCTTGAGCTAATTCATGGCACCACTCTCTGAGCCTTGGTTACTCATCTGCAAAGTGGTGAGGATTGGTCATTTTAAAAACTAAATGAGAATGTAAGCATCTAGTGCTGTGCTGGGGATATGGGAGGCACTTGGTAATGGTCCGAGTAGTAAGTGTCTCAGAAAAAAGATGAAGTGTCACTCTAGGGGACCCTGCTTTCCTAGTGGGTATCACACAGCACAACTTCAGTACCTTATTTCAGAGGTATCTCTGGGGTAGGCAGTTTTCTCTTTGGAGACAATAGTAAACTTGGGTCTTTATGACACTGCATGTGGGGATGTGTGATGAGAAAAGGTTTATGTTTTATATTCAACAAGTTTAATGTTACGTGGGTTTTTTTTTTTTTTTTGTATATTTCTGAAGTTAGAAGCGGGGAGGCAATCAGACAGACTCTTGCATGCGCCCAACAGGATCCACCCAGCATGCCCACCAGGGGATGATGCTCTGCCCATCTGGAGTACTGCTCCATTGAGGCTGGAGCCATTCTAGTGCCTGATGTGGAGGCCATGGAGCCATCCTCAGTGCCCGGGCCAACTTTTGCTCCAATGGAACCTTGGCTGCGGGAGGGGAAAAGAGAGATAGAAAGAAGATGGGGAAGGGTGGAGAAGCAGATGGGAGCTTCTCCTGTGTGCCCTGAGCTGGAATTCAAACTGGGACTTCCACACACCAGGCCAATGCTCTATTGCTGAGCCAACCAGCCAGGGTGTTTAATGTTACTTTTAAATATTTACTTTAAAAAAAAAAGCCTAATCACTTTTTAAAAAAATTACTGATTTTAGAGAGGAAGGAAGAGGGGGAGAGAAAGGAACATCAATCTGTTACTGTATGTGCCTTGACCGAGGATTACACTGGCAACCTGAGCCTATCAGGACAATACTCTAACCAACAGAGCTATCTGGCCAGGGCAACCTATTTACTTTTTTTTTAGTGAGAGGAAGGGAGGCAGAGACAGACACCTGCATGTGCCCTGACCAGGATCCACCTGGCAAGCCCACTAGGGGCGATGCTCTGCCCATCTGGGGCCCTGGCTCCATTGCAACCGGAGCCATTTCTTAGCACCTAAGGCGGAGGCCATGGAGCCATCCTCAGTGCCCGGGGCCAACTCGCTCTAATCGAGCTATGGCTGCAAGAGGGGAGGAGAAAAGAGAGAGAGAAAGAGAGTGAGAGAGAAGCAAGAGGGAAGGGGTGGAGCAGATGGACGCTTCTCCTGTGTGCCCTGACCAGGAATTGAACCCGGGGACATCCACGCACTAGGCAGATGCTCTAACACTGAGCCAACCAGCCAGGACAGAACCTATTCACTTTTAATGGAGCACTTAACTAGATTTTAAAATTTCTTTTTATTTTATTCATTTTTAGAAAGGAGACACAGAATGAGAGAGAGAGAGAGAGAGAGAAAGGGGGGAGGAGCTGGAAGCATCAACTCCCATATGTGCCTTGACCAGACCAGTGCAGGGTTTTGAACTGGCGACCTCAGTGTTCCCAGGTCGATGCTTTATCCACTGCGCCACCACAGGTCAGGCTTAACTAGATTTATGTCACAAAGTTTCCTTGATTGCATTTTAAAGAATTATTAATTAAAAGGAGGAAAAAGCCAGCAAAAGTTGAGGGCAATTTAACGATTTTCAGTTTTCCCTGCTGGTGGACACCATGGTGGGCAGAGCTAGCACCATTCAGGAGGGGAGAGCGGTAGCAATGTCAAAACATCTCGATATTCTAATATTTTTGGTGCCCTGGTCAGATGGCTTGGCTGGTTAGAGCATCATCCTGAAGCACAGAGGTTGCTGGTTCGATTCCTGGTTTTGGAACTTATAGGAACAGATCAAAGTTCCTGTCTCTCTTTCTCCCTTCCTCTCTCTCTAAAATCAATAAAATAAACATTAATAAGATATTTTTGTCTTTTATCTATATACTAAAAATAATGGCATCTGAAAAACATTTTGTATTCCAAATTATCTGTGCAGAATGCTTCATACTTTTTTCCATGACAGGTGATCTTGATGTGTTTCTCCAGAAAATTCTGGCAAGGCACTTAGTTCTGGAAGTTACTTTTTTTTTTTACAGGGACAGAGAGAGGGATAGATAGAAACAGACAGACAGGAACGGAGAGAGATGAGAAGCATCAATCATCAGTTTTTCGTTGCAACACCTTAGTTGTTCATTGATTGCTTTCTCACATGTGCCTTGACCGTGGGCCTTCAGCAGACTGAGTAGCCCCTTGCTCGAGCCAGCGACCTGGGGTCCAAGCTGGCAAGCTTTTGCTCAAGCCAGATGAGCCCGCGCTCAAGCTGGCGACCTCGGGGTCTCGAACCTGGGTCCTCCACATCCTAGGCGGATGCTCTATCCACTGCGCCACCACCTGGTCAGGCTGTAACTTACCTCTTTAAATGCTCTCAATCGCTGCAGTGTCTTTTGGCGTTCCTGGTTTATCCAGTCTTTTCTTTTTTGCTCCTCTTCTTTGATCTTGTCTCTTTTCTACATTTAAACAAATATATATTTGTAAATTCCTTAAAATAAAGTGTTGAGCCCTGGCCAGATGGCTCAGTTGATTAGAGCATCATCCCAAAGCACGGAGGTTGCTGGTTTGATCCCTGGTCAGGGCACATACAGGAACAAATGGATGTTCCTGTCTCTTGCTCTCTCCCTACTGATTCAGCAGATCTGGGAGGGGACCTCCCATAAAAATTAAAAAAAATAAAGAAATTAAAAGTGTTGAGAGAGAAAGAGGCCATAACCCAACATTATCACTTTCCCCTGATACCACCATATTTGTGGGCATACCCCCCATGTCTGCAGGTGTCCCCACCACCAACCACCACCATGTCTGTGGGCCTCCCCCACCCTGACCACTACCATGTCTGTGGGCCTGGACCAGTCTCCCTCAGATCAAGGTTAAGAGCTGCAGGTGCAAGGCAGTTGAATTCCAATGTCCACAAAGTTAAACCAGTGTGTCACATTATACAACTCTAAAATATTTTTCTTTAACTACTCACCATCTGAATACTATGGTGCTGATGAAAATATCTTATACTTTCTTCAGCCTGTTGCAAACGGAGCCGATGATTTTCTTTACATTGATCCTGATGAATAATAAAAATCACTTGTTTTTTATTATTACCATAGACTATACCAGGGTCCCCAAACTTTTTACAGAGGGGCCAGTTCACTGTCCCTCAGACTGTTGGAGGGCCGGACTATAAATAAAAACTATGAACAAATCCCTATGCACACTGCACATATCTTATTTTAAAGTAAGAAAACAAAACAGGAACAAATACAATATTTAAAATAACAAGTAAATTTAAATCAACAAACTGACCAGTATTTCAATGGGAACAATGGGTGCGGATGCATCCTGTGCTCCTCTCACTGACCACCAATGAAAGAGGTGCCCCTTTTGGAAGTGCGGTGGGGGCCGGATAAATGGCTTCAGGGGGCTGCATGTGGCCCATGGGCCGTAGTTTGGGTACCCCTGGACTATACCGTAAAAGGTTAAAAGAAAACAGCATTGCAGGCTGACCAGGCAGTGGCACAGTGGATAGAGTCTAAGTCTGGGAAACAGAGGATTCAGGTTCGAAACCCTGAGGTCGCCAGCTTGAGCGTGGGATCATAAGACATAACCTCATGATCGCTGGCTTGAGCCCAAGGTCGTTGGCTTAAGCAAGGGGTCACTGGCTCTGCTGGAGCCCTCTGGTCAAGGAATATAGGAGAAAGCAATCAAGGAACAACTAAGGTGCCACATGAAGAATTGATACTTATCATCTCTCTCTGTCCCTCTCTCTCTCTCTCTCGCTCTTGCTTCAAAAAAAAAAAAAAAGAAAAAAAAAAAGAATGTATTGCATTTGGGCTGCCAAATAAAGCATTCATGAATACAAGTTTCTGAAGAGGCTGAATGGTACTGCTGCCTCCGCAGTCAAGTGATAAGGGTGATGGTGGGTTCTTGCCTAATCAGAAGGACCACAGCTTTAATTCTTTAAGAGATGAAGAAGTGAATTCTCCAATCAAGGGGAAATGAGAGGATATGCAGGAGTCCCTCACTCTTTTTTTTCCAATTAACTTTATTAGGCTGACACTAGTTACATAATTACACAGGTTTCAGGTGCCCAAATCTACAACACATCTCTCTACACCATATTGTGTGCCCACCTTACCAACTCAAGTCCTCATCCATCACCATTTATCCCCCCTATGTCCTTCTTTACCTTCCTCCCTCCCTCCCTCCCTCCTGCCAATCACCACACTTCTGTCCATGTCCATAAGGCTTTTTGGCCTTTTCTGCTCTATCTATCCCTCTACCTCCCTAGCTCCCCCTTCCCCACCCAAAAGCTGTCAGCCTGCTATCTCTCTATGAGTCTGTCTCCATTTTGCTCATTAGTTCATTTGGTTCATTAGATTCCATATATGAGTAAAATCATATTATACTTGTCTTTCTCTAACTGGCTTATTTCACTTAGCATAATGCTCTCCAGGTCCATCTATACTATTTCAAAAGGTAAGATTTCCTTTTTTATGACCCATAGTACTGTATTCCATTGTGTAAATCCACTCATCTACTGATGGGCACTTCGGCTTTTTCCAGATCTTGGCTATTTTAAATAATGCTACAATGAACATAGGGGTCCATATATTCTTTGAATTAGTGCTTCAGGATTCTTAGGATATATTCCCAGAAGTGGGATCGCTGGGTCAAATGGCAGTTCCATTTTTAATTTTTTGAGATAACTCCATGCTGCTTTCCACAGTTGCTGTACCAATCTGCATTCCCACCAACAATGCACGAAGATTCTCTGACTCTCTTTTTCTCACACTCTTGCCAACACTTGTTTATTGATTTACTGATGATAGTCATTCTGACAGGTGTGGGATAATATCTCATTGTGGTTTTAATTTGCATTTCTCTAGTGATTAGCGACATTGGGCATCTTTTCATGTCTATTGTCCTTCTGTAAGTCCCCTTTAGAAAGTGTCTATTCCAGTCCTTCGCCCACTTTTTTTTATTTTTTTTGTGGCAGAGACAGAGAGAGTCAGAGAGAGGGACAGATAGGGACAGACAGACAGGAAGGGAGAGAGATGAGAAACATCAATTCTTCGTTGTGGTTCCTTAGTTGTCCATTGATTGATTTCTCATATGTCCCTTGACCAGAGGGCTACAGCAGACCGAGTGACCCCTTGCTCAAGCCAGCGACCTTGGGCTCAAGCTGGTAAGTCTTGCTCAAACCCGATGAGCCCGCACTCAAGCTGGCAACCTCGGGGTCTCGAACCCGGGTCCTCCATGTCCTAGTCCGACACTCTATATCCACTGCGCCACTGCCTGGTCAGGCTGCCCACTTTTTAAATGGGATTGTTTGTATTTTTGGTGTTGAGTTATATAAGTTTTTTAATAGATTTTTAGATCCTTTATCAGATGTATTGGTGAATATGTTCTCCCATTTAGAGGGTTGTCTTTTCACTTTGTTGATGGTTTCCTTTGCTATACAAAAACTTTTAAATTTGACATAGTCCCATCTGTTTATCTTTTCTTGTTTCCCTTCCCTGATGAGATATAGCTGAAGAAAATTATTGATCTATATGTCTATTTTTATGCTACAAGAAATGTCTGGGCCCTGGCTCGTTGGCTTAGTAATAGAGCGGCGGCCTGGCATGTGGACGTCCTCAGTTCAATTCCTGGTCCAGGCACACAGGAGAAGCAACTATCTGCTTCTCTCCTCCTCCGCTCGCTTCTCTCTCTCTCTCTCTTCTCCTCCCCTCCTGCAGCCATGGCTCAATTGGAGCGAGTTGGCCCTGGGCGCTGAGGATGGCTCCATGGCCTCCACCTCAGGTACTAAAACAAAATGGCTCTGGTTGCAATGGCGCAAGGGCCCCAGATGGTCAGAGCATCTTCCCCTAGTGGGTTTGCTGGGTGGATCCTGGTCAGGGCACATGCAGGTGTCTGTCTCTGCCTTCCCTCCTTTTACTAAATAAAAAAAAAAGAAAAAAAGAAATGTCTGCAATTTTACTGCCTACATTTTCTTATAGGATTTTTCTAGTCTCATGTCTAATATTTAAGTTTTTTTTTCTTTTACTTTTTTAAGACTTACTCATTTTAGATAGGAGAGAAAAGGGAGGGAGGAGCAGGAAGCATCAACTCCCATATGTGCTTTGAACGGGCAAGCCCAGGGTTTTGAACCAGCAACCTCAGCATTCCAGGATGACACTTTATCCACTGCGCCACCACAGGTGAGGCTTATATTTAAGTCTTGAGTCCATTTTTAGTTCATTCTTGTATATGGTGTAAGAAGGTGGTCTAGTTTCATTTTTTTTGCATGTATCTGCCCAATTTTCCCAACACCATTTTTTGAATAGACTGTTTTTAACCCCACTGTATGTTCTTGCCTTCTTCCCAAGTATTGACCATATAGGTGTAGGTTGATTTCTGGGCTCTCTATTCTGTTCCATTGATCTATATGTCTATTTTTATGCCAGTACCATACTGCTTTGGTTACTATGGCCTTGTACTATAGTTTGATATCAGGTAGCATGATTCCTCCAACTCTGTTCTTTTACAAGATTGTTGTGACTATTCGGGGTCTTTTGTGGTTCCATATAAATTTTTGGAATATTTGTTCTAGTGCTGTAAAATACGCCATTGGTATATTGATAGGAATTGTGTTGACTCTAGATTGCTTTGAGTAATATGGACATTTTAATGATGTTAATTCTTCCCATCCATGAGCAGAGTATATGCTTCCACTTGTATTTTCTTCAGTTTATTTCTTCAGTGTCATAGTTTTTTTTTTGTTTTTTTTTTTTACAGGGACAGAGAGAGATTCAGAGAGAGGGATAGATAGAGACAGACAGGAATGGAGAGAGATGAGAAGCATCAATCATCAGTTTTTTGTTGCCGTTGCGACACCATAGTTGTTCATTGATTGCTTTCTCACATGTGCCTTGACCATGGGCCTTCAGCAGACCGAGCAACCCTTGCTGGAGCCAGCGACCTTGGGTCCAAGCTGGCAAGCTTTCACTCAAGCTAGATGGACCCGCGCTCAAGCTGGCGAGCTTGGGGTCTCGAACCTGGGTCTTCCGCATCCCAGTCCGACGCTCTATCCACTGCGCCACCGCCTGGTCAGGCTTCAGTGTCATAGTTTTCTGAGTACAAGTCTTTTATATCCTTGGTTACACTTACTCCTAGTTTATTCTTTTTGAAGCAATTGTGAATGGTATTGTTTTCCTGGTTTCCTTTTCTAATAGATCATTATTGGTTTATAAGAATGCAACTAATTTCTGGATATTTATTTTGTATCCTATTTTACTGAATTCATTTATCAGTTTTAGTGGAATCTTTAGGGTTCTTGATATATAATATCTTACTATCTGCAAATAATGACAGTTTTACTTCTCCTTCTCAATTTGGATTCCTTTTATTTCTTCCTCTTATCTTATTTCTGTGGACAGGAATTACAGGACTATATTGAGTAACAGTGGTGACAGTGGGCATCCTTGCGTCTTTTACTGATATTAAGGAAAACGCTAGTTTTTCCTCATTGAGTAAGATGTTGGCTGTGGGTTTGTCATATATGGCCTTTATTATGTTGAGGTATGTTCCCTCTATTCCCACTTTGTTGAGAGTTTTTAACATAAATGGGAGTTGGATTTCATCAAATGCTTTTTCTGTATCTACTGATACAATCATGTGATTTTTATCCTTCATTTTGTTTATGTGATGTATCACATTTATCAATTTGCAGATGTTATACCAACCTTGCATCCCCAGAATAAATCCCACTTAATCATGGCATATAAACTTCTTAATGTATTGATTGATCTGGTTTGCTAATATTTTGTTGAGGATTATTATATTTTAGCATCTACGTTTATCAGGAATTTTGGCCTGTAATTTAATTTCTTTGTAGTGTCTTTATCTGATTTTGGAATTAGGATAATGCTGGCCTTGTAAAATGAGCTTGGGCATCTTCACTTCTTTTAAACTTTATTTTCTTTTTTTGACAGAGAGAGTCAGAGAGAGGGACAGACAGACAGGAAGGGAGAAAGATGAGAAGCACCAATTCTTCATTGCGGCACCTTAGTTGTTCACTGATTGCTTTCTCATATGTGCCTTGACTGGGGGGTTACAGCAGAGCAAGTGACCCCTTGCTCAAGCCAGCGACCTTGGGCTTCAAGCCAGTGAACTTTGGACTTAAGCTAGTGACCATGGGGTCACGCTCAAGCCAGCGACCCCATGCTCAAGCTGGATGAGCCCTTACTCAAGCCGGCAACCTTGGGGTTTTGAACCTGGGTCCTCCACATCCCAGTCCAATGCTCTATCCACTGCACCACTGCCTGGTTAGGCCCTCCTCTTGAACTTTTTGGAATAGTTTGAGAAGGACAGGTCTTAATTCTTCTTTGAATGTTTGGTAAAATTCATTTGTGAAGCCATCTGGTCCAGGACTTTTGTTTGCTGGCATTTTTTTTATTACAGCTTCAATTTCACTGGTTGTAATCTGTCTATTCAGATTCTGACTCTTCCTGATTCAATTTTAGAAGATTATATGTTTCTAGGAATTTATTCATTTTATCCAGACTCTCCAATTTGTTGGCATATAGTTGTTCATAATATTTTCTTACAATGCTTTGTATTTCTTTGGTGTCAGTTGTTATTTTTCTTTCATCTCTGATTTTATTTGGGTCCTCTCTCTTTTTTTCTTGATCAGTTTGGTTTAAGGTTTGTTGATCTTGTTTATCTTTCAAAGAACCAGCTCTTGGTTTCATTGTTCTTTGTATTTTTTATTTAGTCTGTATTTTATCTTTGCTTTTTTCTTTCTTATTTCCTTCCTTCTACTCATTTTGGGCTTTGTTGTTTCTTTTTCAAGTTCTTTTTAAATGTAAGGTTAGACTTCACTTGAGGGTTTTTTTTTTTGTTTCTTGAAGTAGGGCCTGGAATGCTATGAATTTCCCTCTTAGGACTGCTTTTGCTGTGTCCCATAGATTTGGGGTTCTTTTGTTCTCATTTTCATTTGTTTCATGTTATCTTTTGCTTTCTTCCTTGATTTCATTGTTAACCCATTCACTGTTTACTAACATGTTATTTAGCCTTCATGTCTGTGTGTATTTTTTGTTTTTTTGTTTTGTTTCATTGACAGAGATAGAGACAGGGAAAGGGACAGATAGGGAAAATCAGATAGGAAGAGAGAGAGAGATGAGAAGCATTAATTCTTTGTTGTGGCTCCTTAGTTCATTATTGCTTTCTCATATGTCCCTTGACCGGGGATGGGGGGCTCCAGCAGAGTGAGTAACCCCTTGCTCAAGCCAGCAACCTTGGGCTTCAAGCCAGCAACCTTTGGGCTCAAGCCAGTGACCATGGGATCATGTCTATGACCCCATACTCAATCTGATAAGCCCATGTGTCAAGCCAGATGAGCCCGCACTCAAGCCAGTGACATTGGTGTTTTGAACCTGGGTCCTCTGCATCCCAGTCCAACACTATCCATGGTACCACTGCCTGGTCAGGATTTGGGATTTTCTTATGATCGATCTCTCATTTCACACCATTATAGTCAGGGGAGATGCTTGATACGATTTCAATCTTCTTAAAGGTATTGAGACTTGTTTTGTGTCTTAATGTGGTCTATTCTACAAAAATGTTCCATGTGCACTAGAAAAGATTGTGCATTGTGCTGCTTTGTGGTAAAATGCACTGAAGATAGCAATTAAATCCAGCTGATCTAGTGTGTCATTTAAGGCTGCTGTTTCCTTGTTGATTTTCTGTCTGGCTGATCTATCCACTGATGTTAATGGGGTATTAAAATCCCCTACTATTACTGCATTGCTGTTGATCATTCCCTTTATGTCTGTCAGATTTGTTTTACATATTAAGGTGCTCCTACATTGGGTACATAAATGTTTACAAAGGTTATATCCTGTTGTTGGATTATTCCTTTTATCACTGGGTAGTGTCCTTCTTTGTCTCTTACTATATAGCCTTTGCTTTAAAGTCTATTTTATCAGGTAGAAGTATAGCCACACCAGCTTTTTAAAAATTTCCATTTGTATAAAATATCTTTTCCCATCGCTTTACTTTCAGACTGTGTGTGTCTTTCATTCTGAAGTGGGTTTCTTGTAGACAGCATATGTATGGGTCTTGCTTTCTCATCCATTTGGATACCCAATGGGAGCATTTAAGCCACTTACATTTAACCCTTTGAATAGTGAGTTTTTTCATGCTCACTGATTCTCGGGAGTGAGTTTTTTTTCAAAAAATGAAATTAGTTCCATTTACAGTTTTATTAACTTAAAATCATGTTTGTTTGATAACCAATTTATGGAAACAAGAAGAACATATATTTGCCTTTTTTTAATGTTGCCTTACACATGTACGATCATACTCTAGAATCAGGAGGCACAAGGATGCACATGAAAGTGCGTACTACTCAAAGGGTTAAAATGATTATTGATAGATATGTATTTATTGCCGATATTTTCTTTTAACTGTGTTTCTTTTTTACTTTTCCCTTCTTTTTCTTAAAGAAGGCCTTTTAACATTTCTTGTAATGCTGGTTTGGTGGTAATGAACTCCTTTAATATTTTCTTGTTTGAGAAGCTCTTTATTTCTCTTTCAATTTTAAATGATAACCTTGCTGGGTAAAATAATCTTTGTGTTATAGGTCCTTGCTTTTCTTCACTGCGAGTATTTCATGCCAATCCCTTGTGGCCAGAAATTTTTCTGTTGAGAAATCAGCTGACAGCCTAATGGAAGGAGTCCCCCATTCTTAAATAGGATGTATCCTAAGAATCTCTTTTAATGCCCATTGTTACAAGCCCATTTCCCCACAATGTTACAAATACTAATTATACTTCTAAACATACCTAGATAAACATATCCAACCTCCAAATACCTGAAAAGTTATATTAAAAACTGTATCTCAATAATGCTTCACTGTTCTTAGTATGTTACCTTTTATATAATCATGAAGTTTTTAAAAATTAAGAGAAAATCACCAAATATAAGGATTGAAATGAGTTAAATATTATCTCCTGACCGATTTTATAATCAATTTACACTGTTTTAGAATTCACTATAGTTAATTATTAGAAGTTCTTACTTACTGAGATTTTAAAAATACTTATGTAACAGGCATTCAACAAATTAAATGTTAATCTCTAAATTTAAAACTAGAGATTATGATAAATGCTTAAATCCCAAAGACACAAGGAATTATTTTAAGAAAAAGTTGTAAATACATTGTAATTGCAGCTACTAGTATCAGTATCAACACACAAAAATAAGGTACAAGCCTTATTTCTGTATGTTCTTTATGTTTCATGAAAGAAGAAATGTCTGGAGGGAAAGCAAGCAAGCTGCCTCAGCTCCTACCTTCCGGTTCCTGAGAGAGGCTCTCTTGGCACAGATCCGGCCCCGCTTACACTCCAGCTGCTGGCACTGCCGGCTGAGCTCTCTCATTTCCAAATTCTTAGCGTCCTGCAGTCCTGTTATCTGATTAATGACTTTAAGTTCCTCGGGATTTTCACATGGGTCATAATAGACAACTTCATCCTGTTTATCTAAAAAAAAGTTTACTGATTTTTAAAAGACATGTTTTATTATAAAAAATAATGCATAAAAATTTTTTCAATGTAAAAAATGTAAAATCACATGTAATACCACCCCCTATCCCCCCCACAACTTTCATAGCAACACATATCAATAAACAGTTCTAAGAGCATTTTCCATGTGATGAATATATGATTTTAATGGCAACACAGTATTCTCCAATTTAAACCTCTGTTGTTAGAAGGTTCCATTATTATCAATTTCACCATGATGAACATCTCTGAATATAGATCTTTGTGAACATTTTTTAGTACTTCCTTAGCAGATGACTATTTAAGACTCATGATAAGCATAGTCAAATTGCCCTCTAGGAAGGCAACTTACATTCTACCAGCAGTATATTATTAAAGTGCCTTAATAATAAATAACTTTGATTACATATTTCTTTAAAAAATAGATGCATCTAATTGTAACAAATTCAAGCCCTACAAAAGTACATAAAATAGTGAAATTTTCTCTTTCCTTTTCCGAACCTTTGGAATCCCAAATCAGAAGAAAACATGAACAATATGGCATGCATCCTTCCCGATTAACTTTTTTTTTTAAATAAGATTTTTCCTAAATGTGTAAAATGCTTATAATCTGAAACTATTATAAAGATTTTTAATACCTCGGATTAAATTAAATGTTCAGGATCTACATGAAAATAATTATTAAACTTGTTGGAACTTTAGGGAGAAAAAGACTTAAGTAAATGAAGAGACATACCAGGTTCTTGGATGGGAAGACTCAAAATTGCAAAGATGACAATTCTTCCCAAATTAATCTCTAGTTTTAAGCACCATCCCAATAAAAATTCTGAGTGTTTTGTTTTGAACTTGTCAAAATGATTCTAAAGTTCATCTGGAAGAATAAAGGAAAATAGTCAGAAAACTTGTGTAACAGTGGAGTAATAGGGGAGGTCCATGCTTTACCAAAACGTACCTCCAAAATACAACAGGGAGAGTCTGGTACCAGTACCAGAGGCCACTCACAAATCAATGGAAGAAAATAATTAATAAATAGATCAAAATAAACATAATTCTGGATATGAGACAGGTAGCAAGTCAAAGCAGTAAGAAAAAATGTTTTCAAAATCATATTGGGACGGTTAACTTGGGGAGAAACATTAGATTCTTACCCCACATCAAAATAAATTTTGTCAGGATTAAAGAACTATCCTTTTAAAAAGAATGAAAATACTAAAAAAAAAGTGAAGTGAAATATTGACACAAAGGATGACTTTGCCAGGCATACTACTAAAATCAGAAACCATAGAGTTCTTAGTCAGGTGTAACACCAAAAGCAGAAAGATGAACACATATGACTTCATAAAAATTAAAACAGTCTGAAAGGCAAAAAACAAACAAAAGAGAGAATTTATTTGCAACATATGATATTAAGAGTAATATCCATCATATGTAAAGAAAACATTCCAAAGAAAAATGGGCAAAGGCCATGATTAAGCACTGAAAAAGAAATACAAGTAGCCAGTAAATGTACAAAATTGCATTCAACATCACTTGTAACTGGAATAAGTGAAAGTTGAAAGATGCCTTTTCTATCAAGTAGCAAGAATTTAAAAGAATGGTGAAAGTATGGAGAAACATACTTTTATAAGTTGCTGATGGGAGTGTCATTTTGTACAACCTATCTAGAGGGTGATTATATAGTATCAAATTTAGAAATTAGAAAATAACAGAGGTGAGGAAAAATGTATAGCAAATGATTGTTGTTATGTTGTTTTAACACATATTTGTCAAATGTAAATTTTACATTGTTCTTGACCCAGTGATTCCCTCTTTAGAAATTTATTCCAAGGAAATAATCTGTTCTATACACAAACATGTTTAGAGGATGGTTCTTCACTACATTGCTGTTCACAACAGTGAAAACTGAAAATCACAGTCAGTATATCCATATAATGGAATACTGTGCAGCCATTAAAGTTTTTGAAGATTTTATTACTTACTGAAATGGAATGATGGTTATATATTAAAGAAAAAAGAGGATACTGAACAGTATCGTTTTAGTTTAAAAGTTGCTATTTGCCCTAGCCAGTTGGCTCAGTGGTAGAGTGTCAGCCTGGCATGTGGATGTCTCGGGTTCAGTTCTCGGTCAGGGCATACAGGAGAAGCGACCATCTGCTTCTCCATCACTACCTTCCCCCTTTTCTCTCTCCCTTTCTCTTCCCCTCCTGCAGCCATGGCTTGGTTGGTTCAAGTGCATTGGCCCCAAGCACTAAGGATGGCTTGGTGAAGCCTCAGCCTCAGGCACTAAAAATAGCTCAGTTGTGAGCATGATCCCAGATAGGGGTTGCCAGCTGGATCCCGGTCAGGGTGCATGTGGAAGTCTGTCTCTCTAGCTCCCCCTCTCACTTGGAAAAGGAGAAAAAAAAAGTTGATATTTATATACATCAGGCTACAAAGCTAATCAGCAAATTGTTATCACTAAGTATCTCTAGCTGATAGAACCAGGGTAATAAAAGTTTATCTTTCTTTATTTTGCTATATGTTTAATAATAATATTTGAATCATAAAAATACTGAAGGGAAACTTTAGAAAATTTCAGTAGATATTTTAGACAATTTATAAGAAGAAACTGATTATATGATCTGTATTTCCTTAAATGTATAAACATTTTAATGTAAATAATTAAATATAAATTTACCTTTTATAAGTCTTTTAATAGAGTCCAACTGTGTAGTAAGTAGTATTTCTTCATATTTTAATATCTCAAATTTAACCTCATATAGTTCTAACTGAACTTCATAGTATTTTATTTCTAGTTCATCTACAATAGCTATATTTTTTTCTTGTTCTGGAAGATCTTCCATCTGGTTTCCATGAAAAAAAAATAAGAGTAAGTTAAAATATTTACTATATTGAAAGCAAACTTTAGAAGCAGTTGAGCTATATTCTATTCTTTGCTGAGTACCAAATATAAAAAAGCAAACTGAGAAGAAACACTCTTCCATTTTATTTAATGAAACAAAAATGCCCCACTGAACATTTTTTTTTCTTTCTCTTCCAAATGAAAGGAGGGGAGATAGCCAGACTTCTGCAAATGCCTAGACTGGTTTCCACCTGGCAACCCCTGTTTGGGGCCAGCACTCTGCCCATCTGGGGCCATGCTCACAAACAAACTATTTCTGGTGCCTTAGGTGGAGGCTCCACAGAGCCATCCTTAGCGCCTGGGGCCAATGTGCTCAAACCACTTGAGCCATGGCTGTGAGACGAGAAGACAGAGAGTTAAAGAGGGAGAGAGAGAGAAAGAGAGAGAGAAAAGGGAGGTGGAGGGGTGGAGAAGCA
Source organism: Rhynchonycteris naso (assembly GCA_037038555.1). NCBI lineage: Eukaryota > Metazoa > Chordata > Mammalia > Chiroptera > Emballonuridae > Rhynchonycteris > Rhynchonycteris naso. The sequence continues at coordinate 226,633,708 of CM072999.1, forward strand.
AATGGTCGCTTCTCTTGTGTGCCCTGACTGGGAACTGAACCCGGGACATTCACACACCGGGCCGATGCTCTACCACTGAGCAGGCTGGCCAGGGCCCCATTCAACATTTTTACAAATACTTTATCTCATCCCTTAAACATATGAAAACATTTAGGTTTTGAGAAAAATAAATAGCAATAAGGTCTTTACAGAGTTTTCTGCTTTAAAGTCATAGCACTGCAGGGAGAAATTCAGTGACTGTGATCCTAGAATGAAGCACCTCTGTATTCTAAGGTTGTACTGAAAATATTGCTTGGTTGAATTTAAATTATTTTACCTACTTCAGCACTGAGCTCAATGTTATTGTCAAGTGAATCCTAAAATAATACTATTTCATTGGTTGATTATTGTATGTGTCCTGAGCAGGGATCAAACCCACAACCTTGGCATATCAAGTCAACACTCTAACGAACTGAGCTACCTAGGCAAGGATTAAATATATTTCAAAACCATCTTGAGCAAAGGGAAACTTTACGGCTAACCTTCCCTAATCTTGAAATTCTCATCTACTAGAAGATGGTGTTGGAATAAGAAAGGAAGCTCTTTAACAATGGCTGGAGGCCCTGGCCCATTGGCTCAGTGATACAGCATCAACCCAGTGTATGTAAGTCCCAGGTTTGATTCCCAGTCAAGACACACAGCAGAAGTGACCATCTGCTTCTCCATCCCTCCCCTCTTCTCTCTTTCTCTCTTCCTGCCTCGTACCCATGGCTCCATTGGTTCGAGTGCATTGGCACCAGGTGTTGAGGATGGCTCTGTAGAGCCTCCATCTCAGGCACTAAAAATAGCTTGGTTGCACGCATAGCCCTAGGTGGGCAGAACATCAGCCCCAGATGGGGGTTGCCAGATGGATTCTGGTGGGGGTACATGTGGGAACCTGTTTCTCTATCTCCCCACCTCTCAACCCTTTGAGTAGTAAGTTTTATTCATGCTTGCTGACCTCCTGGAGTTTTCTTTTCAAAAAAATGAAATTAGTTACAGTTACAGTTTTATTAACTTAAAATCATGTTTGTTTGATAACCAATATATGGAAACAAAAAGAACATACATTTTCCTTTTTTTAATGTTGCCTTATACATGTATAGTCATACTCTGGATGGTCAGGAGGCATGAGGACGTACATGAACGTTTGTACTACTCAAAGGGTTAAAATAAAAAAAATAAATAAATAAAATAAAAAAAATGGCTGGAAGGAAAGATGATATCTAGAATCAAAGTCTATTTCTAAACCTAAGTCACCTTTATCTTATCTTACCTTTCCCTGGACTTCAGCTCTTTTGTAATTTAAACACAACTCTTTGGCTCTCATGAGCTGCAGTGTCTCTCGGGCTAACATCAGCTTCAGTCTTTCTAACCTGGGAGCTGCTGTGGCCCAGGCAGCCTGGCCGAACCTCTTCCCATCCTGATCCATTTGTTTCTGCATCCCTGTCAGATTACAGTGAATAAAATAAAACTTAATTACAGTTCATTAGAGTGAAAAATTTAACCTGAGCTAATTTCTTTGTTTACTGCCTCCCATATTGCTTGCAAAACATTCTTTTAAAAAGAAAATTTATTTTAATGATTTTTTTTGTTACCACACAATACGTGATCCTTGGTATAAAATGATACTTGATTTTTTTTTTTTTTAACAGGGACAGAGAGAGAGTCAGAGAGAGGGACAGATAGGGACAGACAGACAGGAGCGGAAAGAGGTGAGAAGCGTCAATCATTAGTTTTTTGTTGCCATCGCAACACCTCAGTTGTTCATTGATTGCTTTCTCACATGTGCCTTGACCGCGGGCCTTCAGCAGACCGAGCAACCCCTTGCTGGAGCCAGGGACCTTGGGGCCAAGCTGACGAGCTTTTTATTTGCTCAAGCCAGATGGGCCCGCGCTCAAGCTAGCAAGCTTGGGGTCTCGAACCTGGGTCTTCCGCATCCCAGTTCGACACTCTATCCACTGCGCCACCACCTAGTCAGGCTGATACTTGATTTTTTTATTTTATTTTTTTTATTTTATTCATTTTAGAGAGGAAATACAGAGTGAGAGAGAGAGAGAGAGAAAGAGAGAAAGGAGGGAGGAGCTGGAAGCATCAACTCCCATATGTGACTTGACCGAATCAGTGCAGGGTTTTGAACTGGCAACCTCAGTGTTCCCAGGTCGACGGCTTTATCCACTGCGCCACCACAGGTCAGACTGATACTTGATTTTTAAGATAAGAGGAAAATGATCATGAATCTCACCTACCTGAAACTGTTTCTTACATTTCAGTGCACATACTTTTAGACTGTTTCTACATCTAGCTAGACAGACAAGGTTATATAGATAGTTTGACCGAAATAAACACAAACAAACCCACAAGATCATCAGTCTTCTTTACAGGATGGACAAAAGTAGGTTTACAGTTGTTCATATGAAAAATAATATAATAGTCAATAATTAATGATACAAGAATAAACTGTTTTATGTACTCATAACTATAAACCTACTTTTGCCCCTGTATATCTTATATATTCCACTTACTTTACAATGGAACTCTTGCCATGCATTAAAGACAGAGAATCATGCTTAGTAGCTCTATGATATTCTGTCCTATGAATGTATTGTACTATGATTTAACAAACTGATTAACAGACAATAAGTTTTTTCCTCTTTGGAACTACCATCAACAAAGATTTAAGATAAGACAAACATCCTTTACCTAGCTCACAAGGACCCTCATGGTGTTTCCTGTGGCCTTGCCCACACACTCTCACCCCATGCTCTCCACACTGTTCCAGCCCATGAAATAGCCTCAAAGTTAAGACAAACATCCTTTACCTAGCCCACAAGGCCCCTCATCGTGTCTCCTGTGGCCTTGCCCACACACTCTTATCCCACGCTCTCCACACTATTCCAGCCCATGGAACAGCCTCAAAGTTCCTCACACTTGACAAGCTTCCTCAAGCCAGAGGGCCTTTGTCAATGCTATTCCTTCTGCCTGAAACACTCTTCTCTCATGTTTTTGCTCTCTCAAATTCCACTTACCCTTCAGATATCAGGAAAACTGCCACTTCTCAGATGCCCTCACTGACGACTCTGAAGGAGCCTAATTTTTTTCTCAGGGTCTCAAAAGCCCGTTTATCTTCTTCCTGTAGCTTGTTGCCACTGCCATTTCCCCATGAATCTGCATGTACGCGCAATTAGAAGACTTTTTTCCCCTCAGCAGGCCGGGAGGTGTCTATTTATGCTTTTCCTTATACTGAACCCTAAGGACCTAGTAACCGGCACTAAGGAGACACTCAAATGTGGTTTTTTATTAAGACTGTTTTTTTAATGTTTATTTTATTGACTTTAGAGAGAGAAAGGAAGAAAGCAGGAGAGGGGCAGGAACACCTGTTCCTGTATGTGCCCTAACCAGAGATCAAACTGGTAACCATTGCACTTTCGCATGATGCTGTAACCAACTGAGCTCTCCAGCCAGGGATCAAATGTTTTTTGAATAAAAATGAAAATTACATGTATCTTAGTGCAGCATTTTAATTTATTACCTGTTAATGCTTTTACTGTTTCTTTAAAATAATTCACTGTAATATCTTGAATAGAGACTATAGCTTCTTCAGCCTGTCTGGTCCAGTCTTGGGCTTCCTTCTGCAGGGCCATTATCCGTTTAGGACCCAGATCATCCTCATCCAAGGATTTCTATAGAAAAAGCAGAAAATAGCACACGTAAGAAAGAATAGTAATGTACAGCCAATAGGAAGTTGAAAAAAAATTGGTCACATGGATTATGTTTTTTCTTTCTTTCTATTTAATGTTTATTTTATTAATTTTAGAGGAAGAGGAAGGGAGAGAGAGAGACAGGGACATCAATCTGCTCCTGTGTGCCCTAACTGGGGATCGAACTGGCAACCTGTGTGCTTTGGGACAATGCTCTAACCAATTGAGCTATTAAGCCAGGGTCACATGGACTATTTCAACCACTTTTTTAAAAAATATATTTTTAGCCTGACTGGGTGGTGGTACAGTGGATAGAGCGTCGGACTGCGACATGGAGAACCCAGAATCAAAACCCCAAGGTTGCTGGCTTGAGCGCAAGCTCATCAGCCTTGAGCATAGGATCACCAGCTTGAGCACAGGATCACCAGCTTGAGCACAGGATCATAGACATGACCCCATGGGTGCTGGCTTGAGCCCAAAGGTTGCTGGCTTGAGCAAGGAGTCACTCGCTCTGCTGTAGCACCCCTGCCCCTGTCAAGGCACATTTGAGAAAGCAATCATTGAACTAAGGTGCCGCAACAAAGAACTGATACTTCTCATCTCTCTCCCCTCTTGTCTGTCTGTCCCTCTCTCTGTCTCTGTAAAAAAAAAAAATATATATATATATATACACACACACACACACACACACACACACACACACACACACACACACACACACACTGATCTTAGAGAGACAGAAACATCAATCTGTTCCTATATGTGCCCTGACCTGGGATTGAACCCGCAACCTTTATGTAACCAACCAAGCTATCCCACCAGGGCTCAACCACTTTTATTGTTAATACTTAGTCAATAACGTTTCATGAACTCAGCAATTCCTTACTGAGAATGAATAAGGCTCTAAGTTGGGTACCACCTGGAAGACAAAGATACTCACTCTAGGGCAGAAAGGAAAAAAAAGCCCAACAAACCCTTCTTTTATTTTGCATTACTAGGGTGACTTTTTCTAGAAAATAATGCTGTCAAGCTATGCTTCTCTATTAATAATAATAATACACATTTTTAAATGAGATCTGTGTTGTTAAGCCTTCAGCATGGGGTCTGATACACAGCACTCAAGTGTTAGTTGTTGCTATGGTTTCTTTTAGAAACACAAAGTTTTTCAATATGATGATTCTTTTCTTAAAGGAAAAAATAATACAATAACCCAAAAGATAGTAAAATCTATACAATTATGACTATGACATGTACTGTGTCATCCAGTATCCAGTTCTTCTGCAAAGCTTGTAATAGAAGAAATATACTCAGAAAAGCCACCAGAGAAATGTAAATCAAAACTATAATGCCCTGCCTGGCCAGGCGGTGGCGCAGTGGATAGAGCGTCGGACTGGGATGCGGAAGACCCAGGTTCAAGACCCGAGGTCGCCAGCTTGAGAGCGGGCCCATCTGGCTTAAGCAAAAGCTCGCCAGCGTGTACCCTAGGTTGCTGTCTCCAGCAAGGGGTAGCTCGGTCCATTGAAGGCCCGTGGTCAAGGCACATGTAAGAAAGCAATCAATGAACAACTATGGTGTTGCAATGGCAACGAAAAACTAATGACTGATGCTTCTCACCTCTCTCTGTTCCTGTCTGTCTGTCCCTATCTATCCCTCTCTCTGTCCCTGTTTAAAAAAAAAAAAAAGCAGCAACTACTAGGAGTTGATGCTTCCTGTCCCATCTCCCGCTTTTCTCTCTAAAAAATAAATAAATAATAAATAAAATATTAAAAAAAAAACTACAATGCCCTTCATATCCACTGAGATGGCTATAATCAAAAAGACAATAACAAGTATTGGCAATGACGTGGACAAACTGGAACCCTCATTTACTGCTGCTTGCAATGTAAAATGGGGCTCTTCCTGTGGTAAACAGTCTGGCAGGTCATCTCCAAGGTTAAGTATAGAGTTACCATATGACCTAGCAATTCCACTTCTAGGTAAATGAAAACACGTGTCCACATAGAAACTTGTACACAAACATTCGTAACAATAGCATTGTTCAGAATAGCCAAAAAGTAAAAACAACCCAAAAGTTCATCAACTGCTAAATGGATTAAGTAAAATGTGCTGTCTTTATAGTGAATATTATTTGACAGTACAAAGAAATGAAGTTCAGATACATACTACAACATGGATGCACCTTGATAACATTATGCTATATGAAAAGAGCCAGACATAAAGGACCACATATTGTATGGTTCCATAGAATGTGAAATGTCCAGGCAGGGAAATCTACAGAGGCAGAAAGTAGCCAGGTAGTTGCCTAGGGTTGGGGGAAACTGCGGAGTGACTGCTAATGGGTTCAGAGTTTCTTTCTGGAGTGATGAAAATGTCCTGGAATTTTTGATAGTGATGATAGCTGCACAACTCTGAATATACTAAAACGCACTGAATTGTGCACTTCAGATGAATTGTATAGTCTGTGAATTATATCTCAGTAAAGCTGTTACTTTAAAAAAGAAAAAATATATATACAGGAAATAAAGATTATACAAATAATAGACTTTTGAAATAATGAACAGATAACTTTCTCCACATGTTAGAGTGACGTGAATTTCATCAAAACATGGTGTCATTTTTACAGTACAGTAGCCTGGTACAGGTTGCAAGTGCAGGTGTGGAAGGATGGCCAAGTGCAGGAGACAGAGATCAAGGGATCACTCTGGACTGACCAGGCAGTGACGCAGTGGATAGAGCGTAGAACTGGGATGCAGAAGGACCCAGGTTCGAGACCCTGAGGTCGCCAGCTTGAGCACGGGCTCATCTGGTTTAAGCAAAAGCTCACCAGCATGGACCCAAGGTCGCTGGCTCAAGCAAGGGGTTACTTGGTCTGCTGAAGGCCCACAGTCAAGGCACATATGAGAAAGCAATCACTGAACAACTAAAGTGTCGCAACGAAAAACTGATGATTGATGCTTCTTATCTCTCTCCGTTCCTTTCTGTCTATCCCCATCTATCCCTCTCTCTGACTCTTTCTCTCTGTCTCTGTTAAAAAAAAAAAAAAAAAGATCACTCTAATAATAAGCCCTGGCCGGTTGGCTCAGTGGTAGTGTTGGCCCGGTGTGTGGATGTCCAGGTTCAATTCCTGGTCAGGACACACAGGAGAAGCACCTATCTGCTTCTCTCCCCCTCCCCTTCTCACTTCTCTCTCTCTCTCTCTCCCCCTCTCCCCCTCCCGCAGATATGGCTCTATTGGAGTGAGCTGGCCTCCAGCACTGAGGATGGCTCCATGGCCTCTACCTCAAGTGCTAAGAAGACCTTGGTTGTGGAGCTACTAGAACAATGCCCCAGATGGGCAGAACATTGCCCCCTAGTGGGCTTGCCAATGGAGGATCCCAGTAGAGGTGTATGTAGGAGTCTGTCTCTCCTCCTTTCAATTAATAAAGAAAGAAAAAAGAAAAAAAGAAAGAAACAAGAGTAATGACAGCATTTACTAAAGGTTAAATTACTGATTATAATCCAGGGCCTTGCTACTTAAAGTTTCATGTTATTTCTGAGAACTTTGCAGTGTCCTTAGAGGTGGAAAATGAGCTAAATAAGCAGCACATCAAAAACAAGTCATCAGCAAAGAACATGTTTAACCAATGAAAATCTCCAGAAATTTGAATGAATTAAGATGACCCATGTAAAATGACTTCATTTTTTACATCACTTTTTAAAAATAACTTATATACAGTATAAATAAGGGTGAACCTAACACACCAACCAAGACTGAGTCCTAAATGTGACTAAAGAAATAGTAATATGTGACAAATAGTAAATCAGACAAAGTAAAAACATAAAGAAAACATACCAAAATATCAAGCTTACATGAAGTTGCAATTTCTCGCATATCTCTAAATGGTTGCAGTAAATACTGGAAGAACATGGTTGCCACGGTAATAAATTCCTGGTAGGCTTCATCTTCTTCGCCATAAACTTCCATTAATGCTACCATAGTGTTGGCTTTTTCGTGCCCTTGGAGAATCTGGAAGGCAAAAAGTAAATAAAGCTCAAGTATGGACATTATTTATAAGATTACACTAGCCCTGGCCGGTTTGATCAGTGGATGGGAACGGCGGGGGTGGAAGTGGGGGTGCTGCCCTGCTAACATCGCCAGTTCGATCCCTGATAAGGGGACACATGAGAAGACACCATGTGCCTTTCCTCCTGTCCCCCTTTTTTCTCTCCCCCTCACACAGCCAGAGGTTCCACTGGTTCCAGCTTAGGCCCCAGTAAAGTGTTGGTCTCAGGCGCTGAGGATAGCTTGGTTGAATCGAGCATCGGCCCCAGATAGGGGTTGCCAGGTGGATCCCTTACACAAACAAAAAAAAACTAAATCAGGAGAAAGTTCAAAATGTTATCTCAACTGTGTACAAAGTACTCAGAGGAAAGGACTGAAAGACTCATCAAATATTAGATAGTGGATGTTTCTTCATCACTTTTCTGACGATAACGATTTTGTGATGCTGTACTCCTTTTTAAAATCTCATGAAAACATTACAGAGGTACCTCCAAATACTTCTCCAGCGTGCAGACTCTTTCAGCTCCCCAGGTTAATAGTGCCATCAAGCCCCCAGCAGAGCAGACTCGTTTTAGAGTCACAGTGGCGGCTCTAGTCTCTTCAGAGCGCTTCTTCCCATACAGGGTGTAAAATAAACGGCGGTCTGATTTAACTTAACACGTCCTCTCTCTGAGACCTCCCGCACGCCCTCCGCAGCATCCCCCTGGCTGCTCCCAACAGGCGTAGGGTACCTGTAACCCTGCGTCCCCTTCTCCACGTCAGACCCGGAACTTGCTACTCCGTAGCCCGGGTCGCGTAGAAGACCCCCACTTTCGCCCTTGTCCCTTCTGATGGCCCAGGGACACTAAACCGGGTCGGGAGTGAGTACCTGGCATAGCCGCGCGGCTGCTTCGTCCCTCCGCGCGCGCAGGGCGCGCTCCCGGAAGGCGCGCGGGCTCTCGCAGTCGGGCGCGCCGCCGTCGGCCGGAAGCAGCGCATCACGCACGGCCGCGCCGCCGCAGCCGTCGGCCGCCAGGCCCAAGTAGCGCTCCAGCCGCGAGCACAGCTCCTGCATCGTCGCCTCACCCGGGCCTGGGCGCGCCGGCCACACGAACGCCCACAGGCCCCAGGCGCTCCTGCCCGCCTCCAGCTCCGGTGGCAGCGGCGGGAAGCAGCGCTCCAGCGGCGGCCACAGCGCCGCCAGCTGTCGGTGCGCGCCTTGGAGTTCGGCGATCGAGAGCAGACCAGCCCAACTGGGCGGAGACTCCGGCCGACTGCCTTCGCGCCGCCACCGCCGCTGCGCCGTGCGGTCGTGACAGGTCACCGCGAATTTGCCCTCCGCGTCGTTCCAGGCCACGAGAAACCGTAGCTGGTGCCGTTCGGCCTCGGCGAACAAGTCCTCGCGGACCGGCACCCAGCCCTCCAGACTGTCGGGCTGTTCGTCCTCCATGGTGCCGGCGGTCAGCTGCCGGGCTTCCTCACAGATCCGGCCACAGAACCGCGGCTCCGCGACATATTTCGCTGGACTGTCAGCGCGTCGGCGCCCCAGCCCCTCCTGCACTTCTGATTGGCTATGTGAGGGGAGGTTTCCAGCGGCGTCTGGGATTGGTCGGATGTCAAAGGAGGGTCCGCGACAACCAATGAAAAGGCCAAAAGTGTGCCTAGGACCCGGCCTTCGGAGTCCATCGGTGTTGCAAAATGTCTGGAGCCCGGAAATCCCCAGTCGAGCCTCACCTTTATCCCTTTTTTTTTTTACATGAAAAGGGTATTTGTCACATGAGTGAATTACTGTGAACCCTTAAGAACCAGGCCGCCAGCTGATTCCGTCTTTTGCGTTAGGGTTCCAGTGAATTCATGGTTCCTGTTCCCAAGGAAGATATAGAATTCCTGGAGAGACCAAACATTCAATTAAACGTAAGAGTTATTATTTATTGAACGCCAAGCACTGGGTACGAGCCACAAACTTACTATCAATTCAACAGAAGTTTATAAAGGGTCTGCTGTGTGCTTGTTTGGGGGTGGCACAAAAAGGGCATCCAAAAAGGTACCTCTGCCTTTAAAGCATGTTTATTTAAATAAACCCATGTGCTGCCTCTTCACTTTGGAAACAAGGAAAGTGAGACCCAGAAAAGAAACTTCTGGCAACATGCATAGACATTTCAACTAATTAAGACTACCTGACTACTGAAGACCTGTTTCTGAAGGCAGAAATGTAATTTGCATGTGAGGATGGAGTGTGGGGTGGAACTGGTCTGTTCATGCAACATGGAACCGGAAGCCCTAGCCTCTGCCCAGCCTGTACCTTTCAGCTCCCACCCGGTGCGTGCACCGAGAGAGGTATAGGGGTGGGGAGGTCCTGGAGAGCCATGATTGGAACCCTTCACTGAAACAAGGCTTGGGAGGGCTTCATTCAGGAACCAGTGAAGCTGCACTTGAAGGTTTTGTGCTGGGACAGCCTGGAATCAGATTTGCACTTGCCGTTATGCCCAAGGTAAACCACAGCAAAAACAAAGCAGGACCAGGCTGACGCTATGGTTAAGACATGTCTTCCCCCTGAAGATGATCCCAAGACCTCTAGGTCTGAATTTACCTCTGTCTGAAGATTCTCCCCGCCCCTTTTATGCTTGTGTGGGACTATGGACCTTGGACTCAGAACTGCTGCTCATGCTGTCATCCAGTCCTGGAGAAAGAACATGTTAGCTGAAGTGGTTTATTTTTTCCTCAGGCTATTTTTTAATATATTAATTTAGCTAATTCTTTGTTTAAATATTCTTATAGTGTATCCTTTTACTTTTATACAGTGTGTCCATAAAGTCATGGTGCACTTTTGACCGGTCACAGGACCGGTCAAAAGTGCACCATGACTTTTTCAAAATGAAACTATCAGGCTTTGTACTTAAAAAATTTATATTTGTGTGTGTGAGAGGGGGATAAGTTTGTATATTCTTAGAAAAAAAGTATGGGAAAATATACTACAGCTCTCATAATGGTTGTTACCAGGACACACAATTGGTTTATACTCACTTTATGATTATTTTGTAGTATTTGCTTATTTCTAGGCCAAAGACCATAGGTTATTTTATAATAAAAAAAATTTTTTTAACTTAATAAAAGGTACATGTAATTATTATGAAAATGATACTGTCAAAGCTATAAAGAAACAATATAATTAAAAAGAAATAAACCCAGCTCACACACACACACATACATGATTATTTTTTAATGATATTTTGCATACTCTTTTTATACTTAGAAATATATTGTGGACATTTCCCACATTTAAAAATATTGGCACCTACATTATTGTTCTTAATACTTGCCAATATTGAATTGACTATTGTGATTTATTTAGTGAATGCCCCATGATAGACATAGATTTATTTTAGTTTTCTGTCAGTATAGACAATACTGTGATGAACATTCTTATACAGACACTTTTGCATGGTTTTTCTTTAATTTCCTGTTTTTTTGCTTTTGATATTTTATTTTGCTTCTGAATTTTTATTTCATAGATGACCTGTAGTAATGGTATTATTTTTTTTTTTAATTCAGTGAGAGGAGGAGAGGCAGAGACAGACTCCCCCAAGTACCCCGAAAGGGATCCACCTGGCAAGCCCACTAGGGCACAATGCTCTGCCCATCTGGGGTGTTGCTTTCTTGCTCAGCAACCAAGCTCTTCTTCGCACCTTAGATGGAGGCCATGGAGCCATCCTCATCACCCAGGGCCAACTAGCTCCAATCGAGCCATGGATGCAGGAGGAGAAGAGAGAGAGAAGCAAGAGGGGGAGGGGTGGAGAAGCAGATGGGCACTTTCCCTGTGTGTCCTAACTTGGAACCAAACCTGGGACATCTACATGCTGGGCCAACACTACTACTGAGCCAACCGGCCAGGGCCATAATGGTATTTTTTATATTTTATTTATTTTCTTTTTATTTTTTTATTTTTCTGAAGTGAGAAGCAGACAAAGAGACAGACTCCCGCATGTGCCGTCTGGGATCCCCTGCCAAGCTCACTAGGGGGCGATGCTCTGCCCATCAGGGGCATTGCTCCATTGTAACCAGAGCCATTCTAGCTCCTGAGGCTGAGGTCATGGAACCATCCTCAGCGCCCAGGCCAACTTTGCTCCAGTGGAGCCTTGGCTATGGGAGGGGAAGAGAGTGATAAAGAAAAAGGAGAGGGGGAAGGGTGGAGAAGCAGGTGGGCAATTCTCCTGGGTGTCCTAGCCAGGAATTGAACCCGGAATTTCCACACACTGGGCTGATGCTCTACCACTGAGCACACCAGCCAGGGCCTATAATGGTATTTTTTAAATGAGATTTTGATTAAGGCCCAAAAAACAATAGATGTAAAATTTTGAGATCAAATCACTACATGCATACTTTTAAAGGAAATGGTCCAGAACCTGATTCTTGCTCTCAGCTAATTGAAGAAAATAAAAAGGGATCAGAATCAAGAGACTGGTGGAGGTATTTCTCTGGAGAGAGCTATTGTTGAGTAGGGGGGAAGGGTTGGAAGTGCCACTTTCTACCTGTAAGCTCATTGAAGACCCTTCAAAGGGATTTTTTTGAGAGCTTGCTGTTTTTCCTGCAGGTGGGCCAATGGTAGCCTGAGGCTAGAGGATTGGCTGTTTCAGGGGCAGAGCTAAGGAAAGGCTGCACTGGGACGTCTGCATCCCAGAGGTTGCCCGGACCAAGGATAGGGCCTGCTTCCCAAGATCCAGATGTGGACCAGCAGGAGCCAGAGCCAGCAAGGAGTCATGTATATTCTGCCCAAGAGAGCCAGCTGCATGGGTGAGGAGACCTCATTTGAGGAGCAGCCCATGAGGGATTAAAGGAGTCGTGCAAGGGAGCCCTGGAACAAAGGGTTTCTCAACCTGGTTGTGGGAACTTGAGGTAAAAGGTCTGCACAATGGGAAACTCCAGAGAAGTAGAGGCTCCTAGGGAGAAGCAGAGATTGAGGGCTCGAGCATCTGCCAGCCCCTGAGAGCCTGCAGCTGCACCAACTGTGATACCAGCTCAGACAGGAGCTGTCTTATCACCTTAGCACCTCTGCCCTGGCCTACACACCAGCAGCACAGGGAGGAGGTGTGGTGAGAAGAGGCCACCTCCTTCCTCATTCCCAGGGAAAATTTTCAGCTAAAAAGGCCCAAGCTGAGAAGGGGAGAAGATTTTGATCCTGGCTAAACTCAGTGTGACTTTTTGATTAATATATTGAATTGTACATTTAATTACTAAATTGAGACTAGATCTTCAAGTGTCCCTAGGACTGTGTGTGACCTAAGAGGGAGCAGAAAATCATGGGTCTGCTTGATTTTTATCTAGAGTAGGGAATAAGTCCCACTGTGAGTAGACATTAAAGGGATAGTGGGAAGAAAAATTAATTTTTTTTTTTTGAGAGAGAGAGATTGATTTTGTTGTTTGACTCATTCATGCCTGTCATTGGTTGATTCCTGTTTGAGCCCTGACCAGGGATTGAACCCGCAACCTCTGCATGTTGGGACAATGCTCCAATGAACTAAGCTATCCTTTAGATTGCCTTTAGAGTTATGCTTGTTCAAAACACTGGAAAAAAGACCCTCAGCTGAGCCGGGAGGTGCACAACATGAGGGCCCTCAGAAGGCTCTTTCTCTGCATGGCTTCCCTCCTTCTCCAGGCCTCTATATATGAACAGCCATCTTAGTCCCTCAGTGGAACAGGTCTCAGATCCCCATAGTAAGATGTAACTCAGCGGACAGTATGTAACTTCTCCTGGTGACACTTGAGCAGAAGTGTCAGGACAGCCTGGGCAAGTCTATATTTGGGCTTTCACTCATAGCAGGCCTGTTGCTATTTGCAGCCCAGACCCAGCTTGAGTTTCCATCGCCTTTGCTGCCCCGTTGCAGAACTCTGTGTAACACAGGCAGGGGAAGCCCACAAGCACACAGAGGTCACCGGGCGGGAAAGTCTGCTGAACCAGGGTGCAGTTTTCTAGCGCTTACCACGGCCTCACCTTTAACTGAAGAGTTCATGGACCCTTAGCAGGCAAGTTTTGGGATAGTAATATCGGAATGCTAATTGTATTATTGAAATCCATTAACTCAATGCCACAGTGCTAAAACAGTATATTTATGTGGAAAGAGATAGCATCATAAACTGCAGATATTGTAAGTGGCAGTAAACAGTGTGAATGGTTTCTGTTCCTTCTTGTAGCAGGGGTTCCCTTCACTGAATGTGGTATTGGTATAGGCTGTGAAAGCTTTTGATACTGGTGATTCTTGACGTTTGTCTTAAGGGTATTTTTAGTGCAGGGATGCATTTGCTAGAACAGTTTGGAACCCTAAATGCACATGCTGACAAAGCATAATTTCATGCTTTGGTTCAAATACTAAAAACCAGAATTGTCATCATTTTTCACTTGTTATGCATGCCCCCTCCTCCTGTAGAAAGTTGTCAGACTTGGATGGTACCTGTAAAGCTGATTTGGACCATTCTGTATATAGCTAACATTTTCAAACAGATTTCTTTGTGGCTGGGGAATTGCTCAGGTCTACGTGGTTGAGCTTCTAAAATGATGTGCAAAACTGTGCCCTTTTGGGCTCACTTTTCGGAAGGGAATTCACAGCTTTCAGTGGATTCTCAGGGGGCATCCCTAACTCAAAAAAGGCTAAAATACATTTTGGGGGAACTTTCCTTTTTTTAATTTTAATTTTAATTTTTTATTTTTTACAGGGACAGAGAAGAGTCAGAGAGAGGGAAAGATAGGGACAGACAGACAGGAACAGAGAGAGGTGAGAAGCATCAATCTAGTTTTTCATTGCCGTTGCGACACCATAGTTGTTCATTGATTGCTCTCTCACACGTGCCCTGACCGTGGGCCGTCAGCAGACCGAGCAACCCCTTGCTGGAGCCAGAGACCTTGGGTCCAAGCTGGCGAGCTTTTGCTCAAGCCAGATGGGCCCGCGCTCAAGCTGGCGAGCTTGGGGTCTCGAGCCTGGGTCTTCTGTATCCCAGTCTGACGCTCTATCCACTGCGCCACCGCCTGGTCAGGCTTAATTTTTTTTTTAAGTTAGTGGAAGGGAGATTGAGAGACAGACTCCCACATGTGCCTTGACTGGGATCCACCTGGCAACCCTGTCTGGGGCCAATGCTCAACTCAACCAAGCTATCCTCAGCGCCTGAGGCCAATGCTCAGACCAACTGAGTTATCCTCAGCACCCAGAGCTGACAATTGAACCAATTGAGCCACTGGCTGCAGGAGGAGAAGAGGGAGAGAAGGGAAAGAGGGTGGGGAGGAAAAGCAGATGATCACTTCTCACATGTGCCCTGACCAGGGATCAAACCTAGGACGTCTTCACGCCAAGCTGACACTCTATTCACTGAGCCAACCAGCCAGAAAGGAACTTTTCTCAATAAAGCACAGGGATACATTTTTCATATAAAACTTGCAAAAGTCTTTTTATTTTATTTATTTTTTTAGAGAGAGAGACAGGAAGGGAGAGAGAAGCATCAACTCATAGTTACAGCATTTTTAGTTGGGAATAGTTTAATAATACTAGTTTATTATTTTTAAGAATTAGGTTTACCTCAACTTTTTTTTTAAAGTAAGAGAGTAGGAAAGAGAAGGGGGGACAGACAGGAACAGACAAGGAGAGAGATGAGAAGCATCAACTCATAGTTGCAGCACCTTAGTTGTTCATTGATTGCTTTCTCATATGTGCCTTGACCTGGGGGGGGGGGACCTCCAGCAGAGCCAGTGACCACTTGTTCAAGCCAACAACCTTGGGCTTCATGCCATTGACCTTTGAGTTCAAGAGCCAGCAACCATGGGGTCATGTCTATGATGCCATGCTCAAGCTGGCAAACTCGTGCTCATGCTAGTAAGCCTGTGCTCAAGCTGGTGACCTCAGGGTTTCAAACCTGGGTCCTCAGTGTCCCAGGCCGATGCTCTATCAACTGTACCACTGCCTGGCAGGCTTTACCATGACTTTTTAAAAAGGGGCTTTAGGAACTTGATTGTGATAATGGTTGTGTAACTTGGTGTATTTACTAAAATTATTGAATTGTATACTTAAAACAGGTGACTTGTGTGAAATGTAAGTTATATTTCAGTAAAGTTATTTTCAAAACATATTAGAGAATAAGATAAGCCTCTCACATAATTGCTAGTTTTATGTAGGATTATGTTGTTGATAAAGTGTTTGTGCAGGCTAATTACCATGGTACAACAATTGTGGTCGATGGAAATTTAGGCCAATATCTGGACATATACTGTACCTGTTTGTGACTTATGCAGTTAAATGGAAAAGGAAAATCTGCTTCTCTAAACAAAAAGGGTCATTCTTTTTATGTGCATGAATCAGTGGTCTTCAAATTTTTTTGCTTGTGACTTTGAAATTTATAATATCTAAAAATCCTCCCAAGCCTTGGCTGTATAGCTCAGTTAGAACATAGTCCCAATAAGCAAAGGCTGTCAATTTGATTCCCTATCAGGGCATGTACAGAAACAGGTTGATATTTCTGTCTGTCTGTCTCTCTCCTTTCCTTGCTCTCTAAAAATCAATAAGTAAATTTTAAAAAATGAAATATAATAAAAATTCTCCAATAGAAAGCAAACCTTTCTTTATATGAGGTTCATAGTGAAACCACATCTGAGCTGCTCAGATTATTTTTAAAAATTGTGAATGAACCCTGGCCAGTTGGCTCAGCAGATAGAACATTGGCCCAGCATGCTGACATCTTGGGTTTGATCCTCAGTCAGGGCACAAATGAGAAGCAACCATCTGCTTCTTTCCTCCTCCCTCTTCCCCTTTTTTCTCTCTTCCCCTCCCAGAGCCAGTGACTTAATTGGTCTGATCATTGGCCCCAGACACTGAGAATAACTCCGTTGATTCAAGCATTGGCCCCAGACAAGGTTTATTTTACCAGGTAGATCCTGGTCGCGGTGCATGTGGGAGTCTATCTCTCTTTCTCCCCTCCTCTCGTTTAAAAAAAAATTGTATATGAGTTGAGCCCAATCTAACAACCATCTCTTGCAATGACCTTATAAGAAACAGAGTTTTTTTCCTCTTTCTCTGTTCTAGGACCCAGAATATTCACTATTAACTGTCCGAGAAGGATCCTTCTAGTGCAAACGTGCTGCCAAGGCTTCCAGAGTGACAATGGAGGAGGAACCTGGGAAGGGGCCAGAGCTGGGCAGGACTACTGCCCCCAAAGACTTCCACTTTTATCCCATGGACCTGTATGACTCTGCAGACAGACTGCACATCTTCCCGGAAGAAAGCAGTCGGATGAGAAGAGAAGGTGTCCAAACTGAAATGACTAGCGAGCCAAGAGGGGCAGCAAAAGGTAAACCTCCAAGAGACCTGGAAGAGGAAGTGGATGAACTTGTCCATCTATATGGACTGGAAGATGATGACGAATTAGGGGACGAGTTTGTTAACGAAAACACGCCCAGAATAGAGGTTTCAGAATATCCCCCATACATGGAGCGGAGAGACTGGCGACTTCGTGGAGAGGTAGCTGAGGCTGAAGACCTGGACTTTGGAGGGTGGGGCTCAGCAGGTCAGTGCCAGGACCTGCGGGAGGCCTACAGGTACACACATGGCCGTGCCAGTGAGGAGTATGAGTGCTACGTTATCCCAGAAGAGGAGGATGAGGAAGAAGCTGCCGACGTCTTCTGTGTCACTTGCAAAACTCCAATAAGAGCGGTGGAGAATGTTTTGGATGAACACAAAGAACATGAAGTGACCCCACTCAATAAAGCCCTGGAAAGAGCCAGGGTAAGTAGGTCTCCTTAGTTCTTCTTTCTCTTGATACTGCATCTGCATCTCAAGTAATTAGTCAGGAAATAAATCTCAAATGCTTTTGCAAAAAGAGAGAAAGGATATATCATTAATCTCTTGCGATCTGTCTGCTAGGATGAAATTCACAAAAACATGTACAAATTGGAAAAGCAGATTATCGACATGGAAAACTTTGCTAGTCACTTAGAGGAGGTCTTCATCACTGTGGAGGTAAGAATATGCAGATGAGCCCATCAGACACATGTTGCTTTTCGATCAGTGTCTAGGGCAGCAGTTCTGTCCTGTATGAATTAGAGAATTTATTTTTTTAGAACATGTGGTATCACTATTGCCCCTCATTCCTCCCCCTGCCTTCCCACAGCACCCTGGGCATCCCCCTCTGAAGTATAAGCTCTCAGTGGGGGCATTGTATCTTCTGCATCTTTCTATCCCCAATCCAACTACAGGGTAGGACTTTTTCATGGGTCAACCTTGACAAGGCTTTGTGAGATCCCCCTTCTGTCATTGATTAGTGTTCCTTTCCTCAGTTGTTATCTATTTCTCATAAAATTAGTAAGTTTCTGCCTGACCAGTGGTGGTGCAGTGGATAGAGCATCAACCTGCGACGCTGAGGTCCCAGGTTCAAAACCCCAAGGTCACCAGCTGAAGGACATGGCCGCTGGCTTGAGTCCAAGGTCGCTGGCTTGAATAAGGGGTCAGTGGCTCGGCTGGAGGTCCCCCCCACCCCGGTCAAGGCCATATGAGAGGCAGTCAGTGGAAAACTAGAGTGCCACAACTACAAATTGATGCTTCTCATCTCTCTCCCTTCCTGTCTGTCTGTCTGTCCCCTGCCCCCTCTCTCTCTCTTACAAAAAAAAAAATAAAAGGTTAGTAAGTTTCTGTGTCTGTCCCCAAACACATCACAGACCCCTAGGTGTGCCCCACAGGTATGCAGTAAACCACTGTAATGCCATGCAGACGAATAGACCATGACTGAAGACCTGGGGAGTTCCTTTCTTTTCTCCTTTCATGTGGATGTTCTACTTCTATTAATGTCACCTTAGACTGAACCAGCAGGAGCATCTTGTGGGAATTAACTAAATTCCATGTCCCTTTTCTTGAAGCTAGACATTCTTTGCCCCTAATCTTAAAAGGAAGGAGAGCTACTGTGCTAATCCCCTAGGGAAGGTGCAGAGAAGGGACAAGTCCTTCCCCTTAAAAGCACAAGATGGTGATAGGAGGGGTAAGAGATTAATAGGAGGGACAAAACTCCCTATACTCTAGATCAAAATGTCTTCACCTCAGAGGGGACTCTGAGCTCTTCCCTTTATATTCATCACTGGGGAGGCACTAGTGCTTTTCCCTCTTTTCTGCCATTTGGAGCAAGTCTCTACATAGTAGGTGCTCAATACTCGCTGAATGATTAACCCTCTTATTTGGAAATGTCACTGTTATCTGATGAGGATGACAGCAGTCAGGATCTGCAGAGCTCTCCTGGGGACCAGCAGTTGATATGCTCTAGTCAATATTTCTCACCCATTGTGCTCCAGGGTATGCACTGTCATAACCCTCCCTCTGCCTTCCTGCCTTTTCTCATCTATTGGCACCCTCTGGCCACAACCCTTATTCCCTTTGCTCTTCATCTTTCTCTTAGTTGATAGGAAGATCTGTGTGGTCCTGGTTTTGTGTAACCCAAGCACCAGGGAGTAGAGGTGAGGATCATGAGATGTTGAGAACTCAAGTGGGAATCTCCCAGGGCAAACATCTCCATGTTAAGACCCAAGTTTCCAGTGGCAGACTGACTTATCACTGATGATCACTTTGGTTGTTTGTCATGGTGTTGAGAGGTGCAAAACGGAGGTGGTCTGAGAGTGAAAAGAAGGATGGCAAAATGGTGCCAGGGAGAGAGCAGTGCTTTTTGTTAGGGTTATCCCTGGGCTCTAGCTGGAGACTCTGGGTCCCAGCTCCCCTGCATACACCCTAGCACCCTGGCAAAAATGATAAGACGATGGGAGAAACTAAAACATTTCTGGATAAGTACATTTCTATGCCCCGAATGATTCTATAGTTGACACACTACATGCACTGAAATGATGGCCAAGGTCCACTTTCTTGCAGGAGAATTTTGGAAGACAAGAACAAAACTTTGAGTCTCATTACAATGAGATCTTAGAAATACTTGCTCAAAAATATGAAGAAAAAATACAAGCCCTAGGGGAGAAAAAGAAAGAGAAGCTGGAAGCCTTGTATGGACAACTGGTCAGCTGTGGAGAGAACCTGGATGCCTGTAAAGAACTAATGGAAACAGTAGAAGAGATCTGTCATGAAGAAAAGATTGACTTCCTAAAGGTCAGTCAGGAAGTGAAATAATGAATGGAAGTGATGGAGTGGATTAGATTGTCCCCTCTCGGCCTGGAGGTGTTGAATTGACTTGTATGGTCAGCATCCATTTGATTCCACTGGATGTTCATGACAGTGGGGTTATCACCCACGAGTGGCCAGGCAGGCTGACACATAGCTGGCCCTTCCCTCCACCGTCACTCAGGTAACACCAGAGTCTGTTTCTCTCTCCTGGTTGCCGGAAGTTTGTCTCCCATTTCCTCTTCCTGGAGCTGAGCAAAAAGGGCTCTGAGTTTTCTTGCCATCTAGGATGGCCTCTTGGAAGTCTGGGAGAAGGCTGGCTGGGTTAAAAAGTCACGTCCAGTTTCCTGGTTACAAATCTTACTTTGTAAACGGAGACATGCAAAAAAATCCATTTCTGGCCCTGGCTGATTGGCTCAGTGGCAGAGCGACAGCCTGGTGTGTGGAAATCTCAGGTTCAATTTTCAGTCAGGGCACATGGGTGAAGCACCCATCTGCTTCTCCACCCTTCCCCCTCTCCTTTCTCTCTCTCTCTCTTCGCCTCCTGCAGCCAAGGCTCCATTGGAGCAAAGTTGGCCTTGGCACTGAGGATGGCTCCATGGCCTCCGCCTCAGGCGCTAGAATGGCTCTGGTTGCAACAGAGCAATGCCCCAGATGGGCAGAGTATTGCCCCCTAGTGGGCTTGCTGGGTGGATCCCGGTCTGATGGATACGGGAGTCTCTCTCTGCCTCCCCACTTCTCACTTCAGAAAAAATACAAAAAAAAAAAAGAAAATCAATGTCTAGGCCCTGGCCAGTTTGCTCAGTGAATAGAACATCGAGCCAGCTTATGGATGTCCCAGGTTTGATCCCTGGTCAGGACACACATGAGAAGTAACCAGTAACCATCTGCTTCTCTTTCCCTCCCTCTCCCCCTTCTCTCTCTCTTCCCCTCTCACAGCAAGCATCTGCCCCAGGTGCTAAGGATGGCTTGGTTGATTCAAGCATCCGTCCTAGACAGGGTTGCCAGATGGATCCTGGTTGGGGTGCATTCAGGAGTTTGTCTTACTATCTTCCATCCTCTCAATTAAAAAAAAGAAATCGCCTGACCAGGTGGTGGCGCAGTGGATAGAGCGTTGGACTGTAATGCTGAAGACCTAGGTTTGAGACCCCAAGGTCACTAACTTGAGTGCGGGCCCATCTGGCTTGAGCAAAAGCTCGCCAGCTTGGACCCAAGGTCGCTGGCTCCAGCAAGGGGTTGCTCGGTCTGCTGAAGGCCCGCGGTAAAGGCACATGTGAGAAAGCAATCAATGAACAACTAAGGTGTCGCAATGGCAACGAAAAAGTAATGATTGATGCTTCTCACCTCTCTTCATTCCTGTCTGTTTGTCCCTATCTATCCCTCTATCTGACTCTCTCTCTGTCCCTGTAAAAAAAAAATAGAAAACCCATTTCTTAACTTCCTTGAAATATAATTAAATCTGAACCAAGTCTTTTTTTACAAAGCCCCACTAGAATATGGGACAGTTGTGGTGTACAGAATGTGAGGGAGGGTCCTTCAGCCTCTGGAGCTCCTTCCTGATTGTCACATATGGCCTCCACACTGACCAGGCTCATCATGGTCCCTCAAAACCCACAGTGCTCCTTCCTGCCATGCTTGGGGCAAGGGACCAGTGACTGAAGCTGGTAGCAAGTTGGCAGACCCTTCTAGAGGCCTCTGTGTTCAGAACTAGTGGTCCCTCGTCCCACCATCCTGCTGTATCTGGAGACATAATCCCCAAGGTAGAGAGAGTGATAAACATAATGGTGAGAAATTGGAGACAACCAAAATGTCCAGCATTAGGGTGAACAATGGAGTTCAGTTTCCATTCAATGACCTGTTATGCAGTCCTTCAAATTGATGGTCCAATCACCATGTGTAAGGTGGAAACTGCTTATGTAATGCTAATGAGAGAAAGCCTATGGAAGAAACTGCGCAGGCTTCATTAGAGTGGTTTGGTTAGAATGTGGGATATGGTTGACTTGTTTCTTTTTACTAATTTCCAAGTTTTTGAATATGTTTATATTGTTAATGTAGTTCAAAAATTATTTCCAAAATCAATTTAATGCTGTCTCCTTTTCTTCTCCTTCCAGGATGCTGTGGCAATGGCTGACAGGTAATACTTTTGTTCTCACATGTATTTTCTTCTGTTACTTCACCTCTAGAAGTCCAAGGAGGCTCTGTTCCACTTGGTTGTGTACTCTGAGTTTCAGCTTTTGTGTGCTCCTAAGATTAGCACTGCCTTCAGAACAACGGTGAGGGGTCACAAGGACCCTCTAGATTGAATCTCAGAATCCCAGGGTTGGAAGGGGGCAAGTGGTGAGGCCCAGCCAGAAACCCATAGTCCAATCTCCTGTACAAGACCCTCATTTCACAAAGAAGGGCTGAGACCCAGAGAGAGTCCCCAGTGTTCCCACCGGTGCCGGGACCCAGACTATGCACTGCAGAAGCACACACGTCATAGTCAGACAGGAAATCAAATCCTGCTACCCCCATGACCTTTGATGTCCAACCAGTCTAGGATCCACCTTTCTTTTTTTGCTTGTTTTTGTTTGTTTGCTTGTTTTAGCAGGAGAGAGAGAGGGGGACAGAAAGGGACAGACAGACAGGAAGGGAGAAAGATGAGAAGCATCAACTCATAGTTACAGCACCTTAGTTGTTCATTGATTGCTTTCTTATATGTCCCTTGACTGGGGGACTTCAGATGAGCCAGTGACCTTTGCTTAAGCCAGCAACCTTGGGCTCAAGCCAGCAACCCTGTACTCAAGATGCTGAGCCTGTGCTCAAGCCAGATGAGCCCGCACTCAAGCTGGCACCCTTGGGGTTTCAAACCTGGGTCCTCAGTGTCCCAGGCTGACGCTCTATCCACTGCACCACTGCCTGGTCAGGCCTTCTTTGTCTACAAACAGATTGTTTTGTGGGAGTTAACTAACAGTATCTGTAAAGCAACATGAACACGGAAGCTTAATAATGGAAGTTAAGAACATAGGTGCTGGCAAAAGACAGACCTGCTTTCAAATTCTGCCCCTGCCACTTACAAAGCCTGTGACTGCCAGGAGCAGACCCAGAGCCTGGGTCAACAGTCAGTAAGCTGAGGGCATTTGGCCCTGTGGGGAAGAATTCCCAGGGGGTCTGTACATCTTGGCCTGGGATTGGAGGGGGGCAGGGAAGGGGTCTTCCGGAGGGTGTGGATCTAGAGCCTGTTGGTGCGTGCATCCCCACCGCAGCTCTCTGACATAACCCCATCCTCCCTTTCCCCTGTAAAGCACAGACCATCCCCAGCCATCCCCATTGGTGACTTACTGGGTTAGTCACCAAAGCAGCAAAGCCCACTTCATGTGTTACTAGTGATCCAGCACAATAAAGAAACCCTAAAGAGGATGCCTCTTCATTCTTATTAATGTCTTTTTATACCATCAGACTCCGAAAATTCCTGGAAACAAGAACAGATGTGGAAATTTCTGCACAGCCTGCCCTGGAATACCAGACCTTGGACTTCTCTGATGTGGAGCAGCTGCTGGGCTCCATCAACACCATTCCAGGTGCCCACCTCCCCCAGTACAGATGTCATAGCACAGTCCACTTTTACTGAGCTTTGAGGTAGAAACAGATGGCTAGAAAAGTCATAAAGATTTAGAAATGTATTTTCCCTTGTCACTTCATGTTTTTGTCTTTATGGCTTGTAAGGGTGAGAGCAGAGGTTGACCTCCCTGGGTAAGCGCCCACCCTAACTCTTCAGCATGCCAACACCTGGCTCAGGGAAGCCTTGAAATAGTTTCTATTTGTAGCTTACCCTGCTGCATAAACACCTGCTCTCTCGTGTAATTTACACCAAACAAAAAGCCCAAATTTTATTTCCTTAATCAGCATAGTGCTTAAGAGATGAGCTTTGGAATCCTATGGAGTTGGCAAGAATCCCACGTTTGCTACTTCCTAGCTGTGTGATCCTGGCCATCTTACCTAACCTCTCTGAGCCTTGGTTTACTTGTCTATAAAATGGATGTGATAACGACTCATGGGGACAGAGTGAGAATTAAATAAGGTACTTTATGTGCATGTCACATAGCGCCAGGTAGTTCTCAAAAATAACTGTGATTATGTGTGTGTGTGTGTATGATTACTTATTTCTGAGAATAATGCTGAATTCAGCTTTTATGATGGTTCACCTTCCCTTCCTTACCAACACCCAGCAACATTGTGAACAATGTTGTATATATCCTACTAGGCCTTCCTTTTATGTAGAATTTTTTTTTTTTTTAAGCAAGGGAGATACAGGCAGATAAACAGGAAGGGATATAGATAGGAAGCATCAATTTGTAGTTGTGGCACTGTAGTTGTTCATTGATTGCTTCTCTTACATGCCTTGACTGGGGGGCTCCAGCCTGGTCAGTGACCCCTTGCTCAAGCCAGTGACCTTGGGCTCAAGCCAGTGACCATGGAATCATGTCGATGATCCCACGCTCAGGCTGGCAACCCTGTGCTCAAGTTGGTGACGCCATGCTCAAGCCAGATGAGTTCATGCTCAAGCCAGTGACTTTAGGGTTTCGAATCTGGGATCTTAGTGTCCCAGATCGATGTTCTATCTGCTGTGCCACCACCAGTCAGGCTATATAGGTTTTTTAAAAGATAAACATTGGAATAATTCTTCTTTGTAGTCTGCTTTTATTTTTAAGGAAAATAGTATTTTTTTTCTTTTAATATATTTTTAAAATTTTTTTTATTTATTCATTTTAGAGAGGAGACACAGAGTGAGAGAGAGAGAGAGAGAGAGAGAGAGAGAGAAAGAGAAAGAGAAAGGGGGGAGGAGCTGGAAGCATCAACTCCCATATGTGCCTTGACCAGACCAGTGCAGGGTTTAGAACTGGCGACCTCAGTGTTCCCAGGTGGATACTTTATCCACTGCGCCACCACAGGTCAGGCGGAAAATAGTATTTTTTAATTGAATTTATTAGGGTTATACTGGTTAACAAAATTGTACAGGCTTTAGGTGCACAATTCTACAACACATCTTCTGTACACTGTATTGTGTGTTCAACCCCCATGTAATTCTTAGCAAAGCAATTATGCTGCATATTTTTTCACTGTGATCAATTTTTCTATAACATGGTTTTTAAAAGTCATGTTTATTTAATTCTCAGCTGTTGGATGTCCCTAGGTTTTTTCATCACCATATACTGTACCAGAATGAATCTTGGGGACCATTCTTAGACTCCCTGGAGGCAGCAGTACTGGGGTCCTGGCTGTCCTGTTCCTTCAGATGGTATGAAAGGGTCAGAGGACCCATTCCTAGGGTAGGACACACACCAGCCTGAGTGTCTGTTACCAGCCCCTCCTCCCGAAGCTTGTGTGGATTTGTCAGAGAAGGAATGGACATACTGGCCATGGCCTGCAGGTTTCTGGTCGGGAGGTTTGTCCTCCCATCCTTATCCACTCTGCCTGCCTCATCTGTTTCCTTGGCCCATGCGTGTACTGGGGGATCGGTGGTCCTATACAAGGGGCCGCCCCCTCCCATACCTCTACTTAAGACCCCTCCTTGGTGTTTGTATTCCTCCCTTTTTTTCTAGCTCCCTCCGCCCCAGTGATAAACCCTCAGGCCCCCAACTCAGCCACGGGTTCCTCGGTCCGCGTGTGCTGGAGCTTATACTCTGATGACACTGTGGAGAGCTACCAGCTGTTCTGTCGGCCGGTGCAGGACGGCTCACCTGGGAAGAACCAAGCAGGTGAGCCTCTGCTGGGAATACAGCCATGTCCCAGAGTGGCAGAAGCCCCTCTGAGACTGGGCCTGCCTTCCTGGCAGTTGGGAAAGTGAGGATGTGATGAATCTACTCACCCCACTCCTCAGAGCTGTTGTCATCTGGGGAACTACCTAGAGGATGTGATGTTGGCAGGTGAGCAAGGGAGAAAGGGCTGGAAAGGCAGGTGGAGGCCTTATTAGGGGGGACCATGAGGCCAGGTTGAGGTGTCTGGAGTGTATCTGCACTGTCAGGTCAGTGTTGTCCTTGGGACGAGTCTGGCTGCGCTACGTGCAGGATGGGTGGAGACAGTGGCATAGAGAACATAACTGGCACCCTGGGCACGACTATTTATTGGCGCCTCCCCTGAGGGCGTAGTAAGCTTTTCTTGTTTGTCTTGGAGACCATTTGGTGCCTCTCTGCGAGTGGTGCCCGGGGCATAATAGACCCCCTTCCCCCCCTTGCTACGCTACTGGGTGGAGATGCTCTTCAGTGAGGAGGCCCAGCTGAACTGGTGCATTCTGGCAGGTCCTGGCATGGGAGGGCAGGCTGGCCCACAGAGCAGCCCTGCATTGGGAGAAATTGCACAGTTAGTTTGCAGACCCCCAAGGGGGGGGGGCAGCTGCTGATCTGATTCACATTCTAGACTGAGCCAGCCCCTGGGCGTGATCTCCACCGTGGGGACTCTTAACCCAGCCTCTTCCCAAGGGAGTGGGACTGACTGATGTGAGGTGAGGGTTGGAGAAGCTGCCTCCTCTGTAACCCCTCCCCCCTATAATAGACAAGCCTTTTTTCCTGCTGAGAGCTGAGGGTCAGACAACAGAGGAGCCCCAGCTGAGCATGTGAAGGAATCGAATCAGGGCCAACCTAGCTGGGACTGTCCTGTGTGCATGGGGTCAGAGTAAGATTGCTGTAAAGGGACTTAGAGATTTCCATTTTGGGTGAAGAAACTAAGACACAGAGAGAAATGAACTGTCCAGGGAGACATGAGTTATGGCAGTACCAGGGTGAAAATCAAGTCTCCAGGCTCCCTGCCCAGAGCTCTGGTCATTGTACCAGATCATGCAGGTGGAAGGTTTTGAGTGCTGAGGGGAGGATGGTTTTTCTGCTCAGGGACCAGGAAAGGAGCAAAACCCTTGAGAAAAGTCTGAGTGAGTCTAAGTAATGATGAGGGAGGTAAATGTGAGCAGAATAAGGAATAAAAAGGTCATGCAGGGGAAAAGTGAGATTTAAAAAGGTAGCTTGGGGGCCCTGGCCAGTTGGCTCAGTGGTGGAACATTGGCCTGGCATGTTTGATTCCTGGTCAGGACACAGAGGAGAAGCGGCGATCTGCTTCTCCACCCTCCTCTTCCCCTTCTCTCTTTCTTTCTCTTTCCCTACTGCAGCCATGGCTCAAATGGTTTAAACAAGTTTGCTCTGGGTGCTGAAATGGCTCCATGGTCTCATCTCAGACACTGAAATACCCGAGCAGCAGCCCCAGATGGGCAAAGCATCGCCCTATAGGGGGCTTGCCGGATGGATCCTGGTGGGGGCACATGTGGGAGTCTTTCTCTCAGCTTCCCCACCTCTCACTTAATTTAAATAAAATAAATAAATACATAGAAAATAAATAAATACATAATAAAATAAATACGTACATAGAAAAGGAAGGTTGGGGACCAAGTCGGATCTGATTAACCACAGTTGATGCCATGAATGAACCATGTTTAGCACCCTCTGCAGACACACAGGAGAAGCCATTGTGTTGGGGCTGTGTCATGACAACCTAAGATCTTTTAAATGGACTACTTTGTTGTAAAGGAACTGATATGATGAGTTAATGAGTTCTCACTGCCTTGTAGGAATCTGGGGAGGTGTGGGTGGGCAGTTAGCTTTTGCTGCATAGCAACACCTCTCACACACTGATACGCCACTTTGACTTAAAATGACAAACATTGATTATTTCCTCACAATTCTGTATATTAACTGGAGAGCTCTTCTGGTCTGGGTCAGCTTGGGTAGATCTGGATGGTCTAGGACAGTAATGGACAATCTTTTGAGCTTGGTGTGTCAAAATTTGCTAAAAAACCGAGCATAACTCGGGTGGTATGTCACTTTGTGAAAAACGGCCTAACCGAAAGTCCCAGAACTGGAATTCTGTTGTTTTGGCCTACAGACCTCCAGCACAGAGTGTCTACACTACAGCAAATGTTTTATCCTCGGCTACTGCACCTGGCCGTGCAGGAACCGAGGCTGAAACGTCCTTCTTGGCATGTGGCTCCATACTTCTCTGGTATGCGGCCGCATGTGACCGTGTGTCATTGAAAATGGCTATGCGTGTCAGTGCTGACACGTGTGTCATAGGTTCACCATCACGGGTCTAGGACATCCTCGCTTATGTATCTCGGGGCCCAGCTATGATGGCTGGGGTGACTTAGGTGACTGGGGCCTCTGTCCATGTGGCCTCATTCTCCAGGAGGTGGGTCCGGGTTTGTTCACATGGAACATGCTATGAACCAGCACTTCCCAAGCCTCTGCTTGCATCATGTTTGCTATTGTCCCACTGGCCAAAGCAAGTCATATAGCAAAGGGTATGTGTACAAGGATGGGAGGAATTGGCGGCCTCTCTTTACTTGTAATCTACAATGGGGATTCAGCACAGTGAATGAGGAACTACTTGGCCTATTTTAGGGTTGAATTCTTTTTTCTTTTTTTCCAGAGTTTACAATGACCATCAAAGAAACATACTGCTCAGTGAGAAACCTTGTGCCAAATACCCAGTATGAATTTTGGGTCACAGCTCAGAACAGGACTGGTGTCAGCCCTGCCAGTGAGTGTGCCGTGTACACGACAGGTAATGGAATCACTCATTCTGCAGCAGACAGGAGTCACAGCTTCTGGATGTGGCCAGGATCTTTCATGTGGATGGACAGGAATAGCTGTATATTTTTCTCTTTTATTTAACACACCAAATCTACATGCCTGATATGGCAGGGACATTTTCTCATAGTTGGTCTCAAAATGTCAAAAAGAACTGCTTCTCGGTCACAGGGCAACTGTCCTCTAGGCCAGGGACCCCTGAAAGGGATTCCCAGGTGTCTTTGTCCAGCTAGCCGGCCACTGTAACAGCAAACTGCAGACCAGGCGGCTTCCAGACAGCAGACACTTCTCTCTAACAGTTGGGAGGGCTGGAGGTCAAAGGTGCCAGCAGATGAGTGCCCAGTGAGCGCCATTCCTGGTCCACGGGCAGCAGTCATTTTGCTGTGTCCCGCATGGAGGCAAGGGGTACAGGAGCTCTGGGTTCTCTGCTATAAATCCCCTCCACCCTCATGACCTGGTCACCCCCTGCCCCCCAGTCTCCAGATGCCATCGAATTGGGGACGAGTTTTCAACGTATGAATTTGGGGGCCCGCACATCGAATCTGTGGCACCTGGTTTGCTTTTGATTGCCCTGAATGTGTTTTGTAGAAAGAGTGATTGTCATATTGTCTATGCTCTGGATGCAATGGCTAGATATGAACAGATGGTTTTCCACCTCTTGCTTTCCCCTGTGTTTAGCACCTTCTCCCCCCATTATAAAGATCAAAGAGGTCAGGAGCTGCGAGGAGGCGGTGCTGATTTGCTGGAAGTCTGGGAACCTGAACCCTGTGGACTCGTACACGGTGGAGCTAACCCAGGCAGAAACGCCAGGGTCCTCAGGCCTGACTGAGTGAGTCATGAGGGGCATTCGCTGGGCATGAGAGGCCTTACCCCTGGTATGGGCAGCTCAGGAA
This sequence comes from Rhynchonycteris naso, assembly GCA_037038555.1. NCBI lineage: Eukaryota > Metazoa > Chordata > Mammalia > Chiroptera > Emballonuridae > Rhynchonycteris > Rhynchonycteris naso. Next base: position 226,663,072 of record CM072999.1, read on the forward strand.
ATGCATGGTGTCTGCACGGGGGGTCAGAATTTGTGACCCACAGAAACCTAAATTTTAGACTGCTTAGTTTTTGTGAGAAATAGCAGGAATGCTATTACTGGCGGTGAATGATGAGTGAACAGTTAAACCTCAAGTTTGCTTTTTTAGCCCAAAAGTTCACCCCTCATTTATTCAACAAGTATCGAGGGCTCAGATGGTACCAGGGTCTGTGCCTGGGCTTGGATGAATGAGACAGACAAATTCCCTGTCCTAAAGGAGCTGACAGCCAAGTGGGGAAAACAGACAAGATACAAGAAAACAAGAAAATGCATAAGATGTACTCTGAAGGAAAAAGAAACAGGAATGGGGGGGGGGGTAGGAAACTGCTCTGGATAGAGAGGGTATTTAAACTGAGACCTGAACAGGTAAGAAGGACTGAAGTCTGAAAATAGTGGGTGCAGGGGTGCTCCTATGGGGAGGCAGCTGCGTGGCTTGACATGCAGGAGGAACTGAAAACCCACCCCTGGCTGGGATGGGGAGGAAAGAGGAAGAACGGCATGAGGCAGTGTACAGAGAACACTGTGTCTGGGGTAGAAGGCAGTCTGGGAAACACAGATGGCCCCTGGCTTGAAAGGGAGGCCTGGTGCTTGGGCCCGCAGTGACTGCGGCTCTACTTCCTTGCCCAGGTCTGTTGTGGGCATCCCCACCTGCGAGTCCCTGGTGCAGCTGCAACCCCGGCAGACCTACTCGATCTACGTGCGTGCCCTCAATGTGGGGGGCCCCAGCGCAAGAAGTGAGCCTGCCACAGTCCACACCACAGGTCTGTGCCCCAGGCCACACACCCTCTGAGACCCACAGTGGCCACTGTGTGGCAGAGCCAGTGCTGCTAAGGCTTCATGGGAAACACATGTTCATAGACAGGAACACATGGAAAGCCAGGCCGGGAAGTCACCCAGAGGCAATCCAAGCCCTATGCCCTTATTGTACAGATAGGGAGATTGAAGGCCTGAGTCACACAGCAGCTTTTGCCTGAGCAATCACTAGAACTCATAGTTTTTCTCCACACCCCTCAGGTGGACTAGGGGCTTGTCACACTAGACCTGGGTGACCAGACACCTCCTATCTCACAGCCTGAACACCAGCCCTGGGGCTGGGTCTGTGAAATTCCAGGAAGAGCCATTTGCTGTAGCACATCTGCCTGCTCCTGCCATCGGCCCAAGCATCACCCACCCACAGACCCAACCCAGACCTGGCCACCCGCCTGCTCCCAGGCCCTCTCTGGCCCTGGTGGATGCCCATATCCCCAAGTCCAGCTTCTCCCCACTTCTCACTTGCCATCATCATGTCATCGAATTGTCACATTTCATGTTCAAGTCTTGAGTCAGCAGGGACATTACTGGAAACATTCTGTCCATCTCCTGCTGTCCACAGTGCTGCTGTGGCTCTGTGCTCTGAGCTTTGCCAAGATGCACTGAAGCCAGGTGGCTCTTCCCAGTCATCCCAGGGCAAGTTCGGCTCGGGCTGGCTGGTGGGGTCACGTGCAGGTATGAAGCAGAAGTAGGGAGCTGGGCCAAGGGCTCAGAGCACAGTGTTTGCTCGACAGGATCCATCACTGACAGACCCTGTGTCATTTTGGCTTTATTTTCAGTGGCAGGAAGGGAGGTCTGTAATTAGTTCCCACTTATATTTTTTCCATACAGATAGGAAATCAAATTAAGTGGCCACCTAAGATGAGAGGTGTTAGTGCTGGGATCAGGGCTCAATATTTTCATTTGTGCTGGGGTCCACCTTTGCTCGGCTGGCACTTATGATTGTGCTGAGTTGATGTTTTGTAATGCCAAACTCTAGGTGTTTCAGTAAAAGAGAACAGTATGAATAATACAGCCAGCTCTTGATCACACAGTTGTCTTTGAATTTGTTTGTTCACATAATTTTCTAAGACTACCTTTGTGAAAAACTCAAAAGAACATGAATCAGCAAAAAACATATATTCAAAAATGGTCCCTGTTTGAGACTAGGCAGCAGGCAGTAAGGACACCTGTGAGTTGCAAGTTGGGAATCTGCCTGCTTCTCGCCAGTCAGCTCAGATGGCAAATGACATTTCCGGCAGCATCGAATTATAAAAATAACTGCAAACAGTTTTGTAATGATGCTTGAACTAGAATTCGAGAGGATGGGAAGTGGTAGAATGAGAACTTAAGAATCTGGCTAGGCTATGGCCAGTTGGCTCAGTGGTAGAGTATTGGCCCAGCGTATGGGAGTCTTGGGTTTGATTCCTGGTCGGGGCACACAGGAGAATTGACCATCTGCTTCTCCATCCCGCCTCCCTCTCCCACAGACAAGGCTCCATTCGAGCAAGTTGGATCTGGGTGCTGAGGATGGCTCCATGGCCTTGCCTCAGGTGCTGAAATAGCTTGGTTGCTGAGCAATGGAGCAGCAGTCCCAAATTGGCTGAGCATCAACCTGTAGGGAGCTTGCTGGGTGGATCCTCATCTAGGTGCATGCAGAAATCTGTCTTTCTGCCTCCCTGCCTCTATGTAAAAGAAAACGAGAAGAATCTGGCTAAGAGACTGTAATGGAGAATGAGCACAACTTGCCATGGGAGGGATGGGAATAGCCACCTGGCTTCAGTGCACCCTGCAAAGCTCAGAACCCAGAGCCACAGCAGCGCTGGGACAGCAGGTGGTATATATACTGCTCACAAAAATTAGGGGATATTTCAAAATGAATATAAAGTAATAAAAAAAAGAAGCATTTGGTTTTTTCATTAAACAAGAACATCAGAAAAGCAAATGACAAGTCAAAGAAAGTTCAATTATGCAGATGAGATGCAAAATCAACTTTTATTTCACTGGTGAAAATGTACTATACAAAAGGCTAAAAGTACTAAAATATCTGCATGTTCCTTGATCCCCTAATTTTTGTAATGTTCCTAAATAATAGATTTTTTTACTAAATAACTTTTTATTAAATCTATTCTGTACCACTTTTTTATGAGCTTTGTTTTAACCATAACTTGTGGATGACTGTACATAATCTCCTTCCTTCAACCCCACTGTTCTAATTGAAAGTTGGATGTTGAATTTTGTTAACCTTTGTCAAATTGACCATTAACAGTTCCCTCACTTTCTGTTTCCCTGTGGGTTAGAAATGCCTGCCCACGTGCCACATTTGCAGCCTCCCAGTGAAATGCACGGCCTTTCGAATCAGAGGGGCTTGGGGTTCAAATGTGAGTTCTAGCATTTGCCAGCTGATTTCTTAACCACCCTCCCCTCAGTTTTTACATCTGCGAATGGAAATAATAACACCTGTTTCCAGGGGTATTTGTGAGGACTGAATGGGATAAGACCAGTACCCACACACTGCCACCCCCCTTAGCATGAGGGTTATCTCGCGTGGTCCAGGCTGACAGTAATATTCAGGAAGCTAAGTTGGCGACATGTGGCGGCGACGCTGAGAAAGGAGTGGCTGGCTACTGATCACCTCTCTGGGTTTGCTCTCCTACAGGCAGCTACTTCCGCCTGAATGAGCACACCAGCCATCCCTGGCTGACCATTTCTGAAGATGGGCTGACAGCTGTGCGAAGTGAGAGGAGAACCCCGGCAAGGGAGCCACTCCCCAGCAACACTCGCTTTACCAGGTAGGTACTTGACCCATCTCTCATTAGAGCATTCTGTGAATCTCCCTAATACACACTGTTATTCACGTAAAATTGAATGACAGATGCAGCATTGAAGGGGGGGAAAATTCCAGAAATAAACAAGGGGATAGGGGACTGGTGGTGAGGAGAGGCTGGTGTGGGCAGAAGAGGCCTGTGTGCCCTCTGAGGTCAAACCATGGGCTGCGGGACTGGAGGAGTCAGACCACCAAGCCATGGAGTGAGGGTCACATTGTCAGGCCATGAGAGGAAGAAACGGGACCCGGGATGCTTAGCCCAGTGCTCTTCCTCCCACACTCTAAGACCTTATTTAAATACTCCCGATGAAGAGCTGGCCGTGCAGTGAGCCCACGCAGAGTTGCTGGGGGACATGGTGACTGTGCTAACGTGTGATGTGAGGGAGGGGCGGTCCCCCAGAGATGGCTCTGTCTAGACCTGGAGCTATTTCTAGAGCTTGTATTCAGCTAATGTTGAAATGATTGATTTGTTTATACCTTACTTCTTTCCAAAGACTTAAGACTTAAAGTAAGGGGCAAATACACACTACTGAATAGAAAAATCAAAGCATAGAAGAAAATGAAGGCCTGACCAGGCAGTGGCACTGTGGATAGAGCATCGGACTGGGATGCTGAGGTCCCAGGCTCAAAACCCCAAGGTTGCTGGCTTGAATGCAGACTCATCCACTTGTGCATGGACTCACCAGCTTGAGCACGGAGTTGCTGGCTCGAGTGTGGGATCATCAACATGACCCCATAGTCGCTGGCTTGAACCCAAAGGTCACTGTTTGAAGCCCAAGGTCACAGGCTTGAGCAAGGGGTCTCTGCTTGACTGTAGCCCCCATCCCCCAACCCCAGTCAAGGCACATATGAGAAAGCAATCAATGAACACCTAAGGAGCCGCAACAAAGAATTGATGCTTCTCATTTCTCTCCCTTCCTGTCTGTCACTGTCTGTCCCTCTCTCTTTTCTCTCGCTGGAAAAAAAAAAAAAAAAAAGAAAAGAAAGAAAATGAAGGACATGGTTTAATTTCAAGGGCCAATTTTATTTTCTTTTTATTAAGTAGGAGGCAGGGAGGCAGAGACAGACTCCTGCATGTGCCCTGACTGGGGTCTACCCGGCAAGCCCACTAAGAGGCGATGCTCTGCCCTTCTGGGGCCACTGCTTTGTTGCTCAGCAACCAAGCTATTTTAGCACCTGAGGTGAGGCCATGGAGCCACCCTCAGCACGCTGGGCCAACTTGCTCAATCATTCTAGCTGTGCTGCCGGAGGGAAAGAGAGAGAGAGAAGGGGGAGACGTAGGGGTGGAGAAGCAGATGGGCACTTCTCCTGTGTGCCCTGACCGGGAATTGAACCTGGAACATCCACATACCAAGCCAACACTCTACCACTGAGCCAACCAACTAGGGCCCTAATTTCATTTTCATGTTTAAACATTAAATGTGGCTTAGCTTCCCAGTAGTTATGATAAAAATAGGTCTTGGTGGGTGATTTGGGGGGCCAGGAGAATCTTCTAAGGAAGAAAAGTAGTTCCCCTGTGGGGGCTGGAAGGGCCATGGATCGAAACTGCATCCAGCCTGGGTCCTAGACTGTCCCAACAGCGTTCTTCCTCTGACATTGGCTCCCTGCGGGCTGTTTTACTGCACACGTGTTAAGCATTTGCTATATATAAGTGTTAGTGTGGAACAGAACTGCACATAGTACAGTGGAAATCAACCTCAGCTTTCTCCGCCTAGGGTCGGGAGGCATGGAGAGGAGTAGGAGCAATGAAAGTCTTGCTTGTGTTAAAAAAACGGAGTTCAACTGAATAAATGTTAAAGATCTTACTGGCTTAATTCTACAATCCATGAACTGGGCAGCACCCCATCCAGAAGATAGAAAGGAGCCCTGAGGAGCTGTGCAAAATGAGACTGTGATTCCCTTGACTCTTAGGTTCTGTGAGGTTTCAGTGCCTTTTTTTTTTAATGAACAAGTGAACTGAACCTTTAGTTTTGTAACCAAAATTCCAATCATTAAAAAAAAAAAAAGCGAACAGCCATTTCTGTTGGTTTCTCCTCTCCCATCACCAGAAATGTAATAACCTAATCTCTAGCATCAGTCGGGTGAGCTTGGAGAACTCAAGGTGTGCCAGGTGAGGTGTTCACAACAACCTCCACTTGTGTAGACTCACCTACTGAATGACCCCAACAGTTGCCGTCACACCTGCAGTCAGGTGTGCATCACCCCAAGTCACTTGTTTGCCCTTTCTCAAACCAGGTGTGTTGCTGTAATGGGAAACCTCATTCCAGTCCGAGGGCGCCACTACTGGGAGGTGGAGGTGGATGAGCAGTTGGACTACACGGTGGGTGTGGCCTTTGAAGATGTCCCTAAACAGGAAGACCTGGGAGCAAACTGCTGGTCCTGGTGCATGAGGCACACGTGGGTGTCCCCAAGGTAAAGTACAGTCTGGAGACCCAAGACTAACATTTATTTGCTTTTGAAAGAATAGAGGCAGAGGTTTTCATTAGCAGTGATGAAGGCCTACACTGCGTGTTACAAAATATTCTAAGATATCTCAGGACTTGTTTCCAGGCCCTCCCCCTGGTGTCCAGCTGAGAAGGGAAAGAGCAGCTTTGGGTACTTTCCTTTCACATAAAATCAGCTGACATTCACAGAGAGCTTACTATGTGCCAAGCACTGCTCTACACTTTTACACAAACTCGTTTACTTCTCACAAGCGTAACATACCCTTTTAAATAAGAAAGCTAAGCCTCACAGCAGTTAGATGTCCCACCCAATACAGATTCAAAGCTTGGACTCAAACTCAGGCGATCTGGCTCCAGAGATGGCATTATTCACCACTGAGCAACTGCTTTTCATTTCTGCTCAACATCAGTGTTTGAAATGAATAGTTTGATTTGAAGCCCCAAGTCCATCTTTTTAAGTAAATGTGGCAGAAGCTTAATGGGTATGGCTCACTGGCTTGCTTCTGCAGCTAAGCACTGTCCTCGACATGGGGTAGCTCCATAAAGCTGGGAAATTCCCAGAAGGCCCAGGGCAAGGGACATTTTCAGACTTAGAAGGCCATGGTTGCAATCTCCCTTCATCTCAAAAATTGCCCAAAAATTTCACTACACCATTTTCCCAGCACCCTGGTACTGTAGGTCCTCTGACCCTCATTGGTCCGCTGAATATTATTAACGTTTCATCCAGTGTTTTGTGCCCATGAGCCTCCATCATAGTTAAGCATTATTTGTCATGCTCCACTGTAAGTGGGAAGACAAGCGTTCCCTGTATATATTTATAGACCATAGTGAACTCTACTGAACCTTAGACCCAGGAGAACACAGGAAAAATACTGTGCACTGAGTCAAATACTTATTAGGAAATTCTGCCTGAATTAAGACTAGACACCAGTCTTCTGTCCTAGAAAGGTAAGGACAAAGGGCAGAGAAAAAACAGGGGTGTATAAAGGAAGAGTAGGCATCTGTGTGTAGGGGGCAAGGAGGTTAGAAGATAGAGCAGGGTAGGAACATAAGATTAAAATCCTTTATTACAAAGGATTTTGAACCTCTAAATCTAAAATTTTAAAACATGTTCTGGCCCTGGCGGTGGTTCAGTGGATAAAGTGTCGGCCTGGCATATGGACATATGGGGTTCAATTCCCAGTCTGGGCACACATGAGAAGCAACCATCTGCTTCTCCCCCCTCCCTGTTCTCTTTCTCTCCTATAGCCGGTGGCTCGATTGGCTCAACCATGGCGTTGGGAGCTGAGGTTGGGAGCTGAGAATAGCTCGGTTGGTCTGAGCTCAACAGCCTCAGGCACTAAAAATAACTCGGTACTCAAACATTGGCCCCAGGTCGGGGCACATGGAGGGGTCTGCCTTGCTATCTCCCCTCCTCTTACCTAAAACAAAACAAAACAAAAACGTGCTATATCTGTACAAATTTGGATGCAATGTGTACCTAAGTTTCTTAGGTTAAAAGCAAGTTTAAAAGTATACTTTTCTTAGGACAAAATTTAGGAAAGACATAAAGAGAATAGTTATAGAAATGGCCTGTTACTTTGCTAGTCAATAATGAAAGAAAATAACAATCACAGGAATATGTAAATAAAACGACAAAATTTTCTGTAAATAGTCCATCTATAAAATTTCTGAAAATCTGTTATGTCAACATTTAATTTTCAGGCATAAGTATGAATTTCTGCATAACAAGATGACTCCAGATATAAGAATAACAGTTCCCCCTAAGAAGATTGGCATTCTGTTAGACTATGAAAATTCAAACTTGTCATTTTTCAATGTGGACATTTCTCAGCATCTATACACATTTAGCTGTCAGCTTCATCAATTTGTGCATCCCTGTTTTTCTTTGGAAAAGCCTGGGTGTCTAAAGATACACAATGGCATCTCAATGCCAAAGCATGTCACTTTCTACTAGACATTCTGATGCCCAGCTGTCTTCTGTACCTGCCCCGCCCTCCTCTAAGCCACTCATGCATTGGCATCCAAGCACCATGTAGCCAGCACAACTTATGGCTCAAGTTATCATGTGGCACACTGGTGTGCTGGCACTCGCTTCACCTGCCCTGGGTTTTGTCCTGGGCACTGCTACCTATGTGATGCTGTTAGCCATTTTCAGGCCTGGCTGTAAAACAAGGGCCCAGACTAAAGGAATTCAGAGGTTCCTCAGCTTGTCAAATTGTGTCTTTGTGTACATGCAAAGTAGGAGTCCGAGGTCTACAGGGCTTGGGGAAGAGGGCAGACGCATGCATGTCAGTGGCTACAGCAGCCCCAGCACACTCATGACATTTCTTTAGTCAGCCAAGAAGGCAGGAGTCTGTCCACAGAGAACTGGAAGCCACATGTCCTCCCTTCCTGTTTTTCCAGTAGTTAGTGACACTCTGATGAGGTTTCTCCCAGTACATACTCTTTATGACACCCTGTTGCCCCTTCATAGTACTCACCCCATTCTAATTTTGAAATGACCTCTGTGCCGGATTCCATGAAGGCAGGGACAGTGTGTCTTGTTCATCACTCAGTCCCCAAGGGCTAACACAAAGGGCCGTACACCAAATCTGTTGAATAAATGAGTATTTTGTTCACCCAACCACTGCTCTTTGGCCTCTCTCTGCTCTCCATGTGAGGGATAGCAGGGCTCTTTCAAAACTTAGCCAAGGACCTGCATGCAGGTGAAGCTGGAGGGAGGCAGTGAAGGAGCGGGCGGGCACCTGTGGCTCCACGGCGAGTTTGGGGAAGATGGAACACTATATACACTGCACACTTCCTGTGTCACACGCCTGCACAGCAATGTGGTACTTTCACTGTGTGTGTGTTGGGGGGTGGAGGGGAGATAGACGAGGGAAAAATAGAAAACATTAGTTGTAACTGATTCTAGCAATGTCCTGTAATGTAAACAGAACCAAACTTGAAATCAAACCTGGGTTTGATTGCTACAGTGATACCTTGAGATACGAATTTAATTCATTCTGTAACCAAGCTCGTTAAGTCAACTCATATATCAAATTGCTGATACTGGACCCGTGCGCCAACTAGCGGCAGCTTCCCGAATCACGACTCGTATCTCGGAATTTCGCTCGGATCTCGAACAAAAGTACAGACCCAGTCGCAGCTCGTATCTTAAAAAATTCATATGCTGGTCTGTTCAAATCTCAAGGTACCACTGTACTTTGTAGCTACTTTGCCTCCTAACCCTAGAAAAGTCACCTTACCTTCCAAAGCTTCCATTTCTCGTTAAAGAGAAAAATAATGTGTTCTTGTCTCAGGATTGGGAGGTTCCATGACAAATGTGAGTGCATAGCAGTGTTTGGCATATAGCAAATGTACGACAATTTCTTACAAGAGTATCAGCCCACCAAAGTGCAAAGCTGAGCCCAGTGGCAAGGGTGGTCTGCAGCCAGCGGCTTTGGGGCATCCTTCCTTGCTGCTCTCAAGCCATTCTATGGCCTCGGTGTCCAGCCCCACTGACTGCGTTTCTGGGTCTCCATCCAGTTCAAGTTTCCAGTCACACAGCATTTTCAAGCTTATGAGTCAAGGTGCAGAGTAAATGACTCCATTTGTGAGTCTCAGAGGCGATTTAGTATTGTGCCACACGGATGCTCTCCGAACAGTCCCTCCTCTCATCGCTTAAGGTTTTATTACCTGAACAATCTTTCACTTTCAAACTTTTATGTTTTCCAGTACACTCAAAGTCTGATACAATAAACACCTCTCATCTCTTGTCTCAAAACTCTGCCTCTTGTATTAACAGCAGCTCAGACTCCTGAATTAACAACTCGCCTTGACAACCTTACAGCATGTTACACACACGCGCACGCGTGCCTATCCTGCTAAGCTGGATCACTACCCTGAACGTACAGCCCATGTAAGCACAGAGATGCTTCAAGGTCTGAACAATTACAGTATACATATGTGTATACTGAAACATGGTCTCTCTCACCTACTGCAGTGGAAACAATGGAGTAGAAAGTAGGATATCACAGATAAGGCAATTTTCAATTCTCATAGGCTTTACGAGGTACTTCACATACAGTATAAACGTGGACAAAATGGATAGAAACTTGATGCCTGAAAGGTTTTAGTAAAGTTTTATTTGACCAAGAAAAAAGCCATCTAGAAGTGGCTTTTACAATTGAAATCCACTTACCGTTAAAGAAGACAACTGACCAATTTCAAGTATCACAATTATTTACCATAAAGAATTTTTGTTTAAACTGTTTCTCATCTTCTACAAGAATAAAAGTATAGAACAGAAGCAAACAAAACTTTTTTTATTTTGTAAAATATTGTGATTCCTTAGAATACCATAATCTGATGGAACTAAATTTCAACAAGGGACAGGATTTACCTCAAGGCCATGTTCACCTGCAATCTGTTAAAAACACAAAACAAAAAAAACTTTTTAAAAAGCCCGACCATTGTAGCCACAATTCCTGATACTGAGCAGTTGAAACAAGACATCAAAATCTTTTCTTACTTGGCTTTATAACTCCTGAGCAGTTATTAATATAAGCTTTGGCTTCCGTCAACAAAAGGGAAAGAGAGTATGTGATAAAAAAAAAAGCATAAAATCTTGGTATAAACTAAAAGTGATTTAGTAATTTAGAATACCCAGAATTTTTTTTTTAACAGGAACAGAGAGAGAGTCAGAGAGAGGGATAGGGACAGACAGGCAGGAACAGAGAGAGGTGAGAAGCATCAATCATTAGTTTTTTGTTGCCATTGCAGTATCTTAGTTGTTCATTGACTGCTTTCTCACATGTGCCTTGACTGTGGGCCTTCAGCAGACCGAACCACCCCTTGCTGGAGCCAGCAACCTTGGTCCAGCTAGCAAGCTAGGGGTCTCGAACCTGGGTCTTCAGCATCCTAGTCCGATGCTCTATCCACTGCGCCACCGCCTGGTCAGGCAGAATACCCAGAATTTAAGGCATGCTTATTACATGGGATTGGATAGACTTGGTACATAAAATGACACTGGTTTCTGGTATAATTAATTTGCCTTTTATTTGGAAAATATATGTTTAATAATGACTTCCTGCTGGTTCAAAAATGACATGCAATCACTTGTACATATCCAATTAAATATTTCAGAAGCACATGTTTGGTAATCACAGAAGCAGAGCATGGGTAATGAGGTCTTTAATACTGCTCATCCTCCAAAATTTGTTAAATCCTAACATGGCTCACACACTGACAGGTACCCCCGGCACAGTCCTCCACAATGTGGCCTCATGTAAGTGAGACTATGTGGGTCTCTAATTTGGGAGGTTTAACTCACTGAAGACTGCACCACAGTTAAGTCCTCTCCTCTCTCCTAAACAACGTCTCCGATTTCTGGTTATCTTCCTGTCAGCACGCACAGTAAGATTCTCAATGGTTCACCTTGTCTTTCTCCACCCTTTCTAGTCTATAAATTTACCACTGCTAAGCTCTGTAGTTAAGACAATGAAAAGTGCCTAATTCTTGTTGGTAGATAAGTAGATCTTGAATTTATTTTGCAAACAAGACCTGTTCTATCTACCTTTTAATTTAGGAGGCTAAAAACAGAGTCAGCTTGACTTCAAGGACTCTATTTTCTTAGTCTCCATAAGAACACGACCAAATCCTAGGGTGTTAAGATATTAAGAGAATGATAATTTATTATTTTAAAGCTTGAAGAGATCTGAACTCTTACATGTGCTTGCTTCACTGCAATGTGTAATAAATCAAAATGAAATATAAGAGTTTAGGATTTGAAAAGAAAATTCCAGCCAGTCAGCATCTTTTCTTAATAGTATAAATTTGAATTCTAATCTTGCTGTGTCTCATGTTCATTCCTAAGCCTAGATGTGGGTCTTTCCTTTGAAAGGAGCTTAGAATATGCCCTTAAATTCAAATAGACTGAATTGGAGGCAAGAATGGAACCTATTCACTGGGAAAGCACCCACCGAACAAAACTGAGGTTTCCCTGGTGTGCTTTTTAACAAAGTAGGAAGTTAATTTTTAGAGATGGATTTACTGAGCATATACATTACTTCTTGGTAAACCTGTCCTACCATTCTGCCATGAGAAAGAGCCCTACCTTTGGACTTCCTTTCATATCCCATCCCGTTAAGGGAGAGAGACAGGGAGAAGGAAAATAAGAGAAGCACTATCCAAAGTAAGAACAGAACTCTGGAGAAAGGTATAAAATATCTGCCCACACTTTCTTGTGTACAATTTACCATTTAGAAACCAGCCACAGATCCCTATGCACCTAGAATGGACTCCCTTCCTTGTCTGCTTAATTCCTATGGACCTCAACATCCATTCTTGGAAGAATTGCCTCATTCCTCCCTCTCCCAGGTAAGTTAAGTGCACATACTCACCTCTTTTAGGATACTTAAGTGGCTATACTGCAGCCATTGACCTGTGTTAACTTCACTTGACTGTAAGCAAATCACAGACAGGAATTGTGCCTTCATAATCTCTGATTAGAATGTGGAAACAACAGTGATCTGCTTTCAAAAGACTTCATATACCTGAGAAAAGATATCAAATTTTAAATTTTGATGTCTTTCAAAATTTAAAAAGCCTCTTCATTAGAAGCAAAGCAGCTTTCAAATTTGTTTGGGAAAAGGAGGTTAAAAGTATGGTTGAATGGCCTGACTGTGGTGGTGCAGTGGATCAAGCGTCAACCTGGAATGCTGAGGTAGCTGGTTCAAAAACCTGCATTTGTCTGGTCAGGGCACTTATGGGAGTTGATGCTTCCTGCCCCTCCCCCTTTCTCTCTCTCTCTCTCCTCTCTAAAATGAATATATAAAAAAATTATTTTAATTAAAAAATATATGGTTGAATGATTCTCAACCTTTCTTCCATTCAAGTACAAGTGAAAGCTGTCTATGTCCTTTGTACCTGGAATGATACAGGAAATAGAAGGCTGTGTTTATTACTGCATTTTTAAGGTAATACTTCTGCTCATGCCAAAATCAGTTGCAACAGCAGTCATCTATCTATATTATCTAAAATTTCTTTGAAATATTTGCATACAATAGTTGTTCAAATATGGTCCTTGTGGGGGCCCTGAGATCCCTCAGAGGCTTAGTCACGTCAAAAATATTTTCATAATAATACAAAGACATTATTTTCCCCTTTCACTATTATTCCATGAAGGTACAGTACTGTTCAACCAGAGGCTACAGATGACATGCAAGGACATTCATCACCGACAACTAATAGTGCATTGCTTGTATTTAAAACATTTCTCAATTTTTATTTCTACCACAAAAATATTCATATGTATTTATATAGCCCACATAAACAAACCCTTTGAAACCCTGAATCATTTTAAGGGAGGTCCTGAGACCAAAACATTTGAAAATAGTTTATATAGAGTATTCATGGCTCTTTTATAATGAAAATCTAGTTGAATGAGTACTTCAATAGTAAGATTTCCTCTATGTGATGCTAACAGTTTTTCAAAATTTGCTAATGTATGGGTTACTTTCTAGACCTCCAAGGCTAGCTCCAGTCCTACAAGAGATTTCCATTTAATGTGAGAAAGATGATAGAGGTAATGCACAATACATTTAAATGCATTAGCACCAAATGCAGCATTACTTAAGACAGGCAAGTACTTGCAGTGTATTCTACAGCAGCCTACCTGGGCTTGGGAGGAACTTACAAGTTCTTGATAGCTGTTTTCTGATTCAGATAGTGTTTCTGGGTAACTGTTTCTACAGGTTGTTACAGCAAATATTCACAGTAAGAGCTCAGATAATAAAGAGCTCAAGTCTTCCAGGATAAGCACATATCTATGAACCCCAGGTTCTTCTGTGTAAAGGTATGTAACAGTTAATCAAAGTTCCATCTTCACATTCTGTTACTCCACATCCGCTGCTGGATAGAGAAGGAGAGAAGTGACATCACTTGTTTCCATCCAGAGTATCTAAAATGTAGATAAATAACATTCTAACTCCTCACATATGCTGACTTTGCCTTAGACAGTCACGTGAGCTGCACCAGTAAATCACCATCCTCTTTACTCCTTCTCATTCCCGCAAAGGGTGAATTGTTGAGCAATCCAAAGGAACAGTATGCTGTGGAAAAAAGAATTCTAGGCGGGAAGTGGAGACATCACGCTTCTAGTTCCGGCTCTCACTAACAAGCTGTGTGACTTAAAGCCTGTCTACTCTCACAATGTTTCAGTTTAAACTGAACCAAGGCGGTTGGCAGGTGGCTCTTCATGCCTCTGACACCAAATACAGTAACTTTCTTTGCTGAAAGATTCAAGAAGTTTCAACATTACTAACAGTGTGTGTTTCCAAACTAATGCAACAGACGTTGATGCCTCCAGGAGTCACCCATTCAGAATATCTGGGTTCTTGGGTTCCCTCACATTACATCCCTTACCCGACACAGGATATTACCGATATAAAGCTCATCTATTGAACTTTTTAAATTAAACTATACTCTGTGTATTTTTCCCTTCTACATTTATCCCCACCTCTGCTCTGTGCTCGTTTTCCAGACAAAGTCGAGAAAGCTGAGCACCAGTTACAATGAGACCTAAGTCGCTGGTGGCGCCAACTCTTGACAGATACGCAGACCCCTCCCCTAAACCTGACCCGACGCCAGCCTGCCTGTCTACTAGTACGCTGCTGTCACCCGCCCCACGGAATGGCTAGAGATCGGCCTTACTCTACAGCAAGGGTCCCTAAACATTTTACACAGGGGCCCAGTTCACTGTCCCTCAGACCATTGGAGGGCCAGACTATAAAAAAACTATGAACAAATCCCTATGCACACTGAACATATCTTATTTTAAAGTAAAAAAACAAATAGGGAACAAATACAATATTTAAAGTAAAGAACAAGTAAATTTAAATCAACAAACTGACCAGTATTCCAATGGGAACTATGGGTGCAGATGCATCCTGTGCTCCTCTCACTGACCACCAATGAAAGAGGTGCTCCTTCCGGAAGTATGGCCGGGCGGATAAATGGCCTCAGGGGGTCGCATGCGCCCAGGCCCTTAGTTTGGGGAACCCTGCTCTACACCATGGACACAGTAAGCCCTCTATTGTCTGATCTCCTCCGCAAGTGCTCTTTCAGGCCAAAAAGAGCTCTCTCTGATTTCCGGGGCGTGGAAGGAAGTCCCGCCTCCACGACAGCGTGACGCTGGGGGCGCGTCGAGGCGTCACGCGCCGGCTCAGAACGGGTGACGGGGTGGCCCTCCTTCTGAGGCGATCCAGTGAGCCCCTGGGGTTCGACTGTAGGAACCCCTGGACAGGAGGTCATTGCTGCTGGATGTGAGGACTCAGGAGAGAAGGGTGATCCTTTCAGCGGGGCCAGGGAGAGCGGCTTGGAGACTCCATCACGTCAAAAACTCCCTCTCCCCTCCACTGCCCTTGTTTCTTTCTTTGCTCCGCCTGCCACTTGTATTTAGTTTTTCTCCGCCTCTTATTTCTCTGTGTAGCCCCACATCTTGCGGTAAGAGTGGCTACCACTTACTGAGCATTGGCTGCGCATCCTGTCAGCAGGCGCTCCTGAGAACCGGGTTGTTCTGGACTCCTGCTGGCAGCTCGCTGATTTGTTTACCGGGGTAGGGACCGAGTACCTGCATAGCCCTCCACTCCATATGGGTATAGGACCGTGATGGTGAACCTATGACATGCGTAGCCATTTTCGATGACATGCAGCCGCATACCAGAGAAGTATGGGGCCGCGTGCCAAGAAGGACCTGCCATCCCCGGCTTCTGCAAGGCCAGGTGCAGTAGCCGAGGATAAAACATTGGCCTAGTGTAGACACTAGTCCAAAACAACAGAACTCCGGCACAGAGCGTCTAGTTCTGGGACTTCGGGTTAGGCCGTTTTATTCGAAGTGACACACCACCCTAATTATGCTTGGTTTTTTGGCACACCAAGCTCAAAAGATTGCCCATCACTAGTCTAGGAAAAGAAATTAGAAATTAGACTTTATGTTTTAATTCCCTAAAGCTGCCATAACGAACTCCCACAAACCGTATGGCCTATTTGTCCTCACAGGTCTTGAGGTTAGAAATCCGAAAAGAAGGTGTGAGCAGGATCATGCTTCCTTTGAAACTGGGTAATCCCTTCCTTGCCTCTTCTTGTTTTCCAGTGGTGTCCAGCAATCATTGGTGTTCTTTGGCTTGCAGCTACTTCCCCCAAGTCTTAACTCTGTGCTATCACTCTGTTTCTCTGTCTTTAAAAAGTACACTAGTCCTCTTGGATCACGGGCCCACTCGACTCCAGTATTACCTGGTCTTAACTAATTATATCTGCAGTGACCCTATATCCAGGTAAAATCACATTCCGAGGTTTAGAGAAGGACAGGAATTTGGGGTGGGGTGACACTGCCCGACCCAGTACAGCTGTTAAGAGCTTAAGAAGTAAGCAAGATAACAACTGACAAAATTGTAGGGCAAGTGAATTGAAACGTAATTCAATTGGATCTAAGAAGTTCTCACAGACATTTGGGATATTCCCTTGATAGGCAGGTATGCAGACAAACATCAAAGACAAGGAAGCAGAGGTTGAAAATTAGTTAAAGCAGGAAAGATCTTGAGTGTTAAAAACTTGGAGTCTAGTCTCTATAAAATGAGTAAATCATTAAGCAATGAAGTTGTGCTTTGAAGATTAATTAGAAGCTTGAGCCAAACCTACTTACTCTGTGTTCTGTATTCCAGTTTAAGAAATCTTAAGTCCTATGGTGGCTCTGCTCATGTTGTCCTGTCCTTTATTCCTAGAATTTGGCCATCAAGCCACATAATTTTGACATCAATTTTTCTGTTATGGAAGCCGTACCATATTTATTGATAGCATGGGGCAGAGGGATGAGTTCAACTTGTTTTATAACGTTAACATCCCCTTAATACCAAAATCTAACAAAAATAGCACAAGAAAATAACTAGACACAAAACTCCCATAGATACAAAGCTCTAAAATAAAATATTAACAAATTCAACCATGCATTCTAGCTGGAACAAGAAAGCATTGATCCCAGCAATGATTTAACATTAGAACATCTGTTCATGTTAATCATTGTATTAGTAGTTTAGAGATTTTAAAACTAGATGGTCATTTCAACTGATAAAATGTTTTCTGAAAAAATTCAGTATCTACTTTCACTTAAAAGAAAAACAGCAAAATGGAAATAGATAAATAGCAACTTGATAAAAGGCAAAAATGAATATACTGAACAAAAGGTGTACAATACTTTTATGGTAAATATGAAATATTATCAAGACATTAAAAACTCAAGTAAATGTAGATTTCTGTTCCAGGCTGGGAAAATCCAGTGTTTTAAAGATAGCACTTTATCACAGATTAATAAAAAGTTTTGATATGGTGCCTATTAAAACACTGATAGCATCTACTAATAACTATTTGGTCACAGTATTATTTTTTGATACACTCTTGGGTGCCATTTATTGATATTTTATTTAGAATGTTGGTATATATTATAAGTGAGATTGGTATGTAGGGGATTTTTTAGTTATGTAAATCAGATGTTGGTATTTAAAATTATACTAGATCCCTTAAATTAGGGAGTATGTCATAGTTTTCTTTAGTCTGAAATAATTTAAATTTAGAATAATTTGCTTTTTTAAGGCTGAGTAGAGAACTCATTTGTGACACTGTTATATGATATGCTATTATATGGTGGATGGGGCATTTGGGTACCCTGGGGAAGCCAGTGAGGGAAGGACCCACTCAGAGAGCAGTTACAAGCGGCAGGGTTGGCACAAGCAGGTATGGGGGTAGGGGCTGGATGCCAGGAGGAGGAAACAGAGGGTGGATGAGGGTACCGGTTACCCACCCCAAGCCACGGCCTCACAGTCTCTGGTTGCCACCTGCCCCCAAAGCAGCCAGAAGCAGGAAGTGCTGTCATCAGACTGGCTTAGCAGTTGATGCTCAGAACAGGGCCCCAGGGCTTTCTGCTTGACTCCTTTACCTCCTTGTCCTCGCTGCTCTGCCACAGAAGGAAAGCACTTAGCAAGGTGCAGAGCAGGGCTCCTGCAAGGTAAGCTGCTTGGTCTGGGACTGGGATTCAGGTGGGATCACTGTGTCAAAAGGGAAGGAGTGAGTAGAGGATTTATAAGGGAAGGAAAGACCACAACAGGCTGTGCAGAGGACTCAAGGGAGGGGCCTGCTCTGCCCCATCGGCTGAAGGTGGCTGACAGGGAGCACTCACCCCAAAATCTTGCCTCTCAAGAAGAACCCTTTGTCCAGGACTAGACTGAAAGGGGACAGGAGTGGCTGGAAATCCAGGGCAGACCACAGCCACAGAGCCAACAGCTGCCACAGTAGCCCCACGTGGCTTGTTCTCAGTGACAAGACCCCACTGGGTTGAAGTCCTTCAGGGGCCTCTGGGAGAAGGACAGGGCACTGGACCCCAGAGAGATTGCTTGTCACCCCCACACCCAGTCTCAGGGCCACCCTAATCACTGTTCTGAGAGTGTCAGTCAGGAGGAGAGGAGAAAGAGCTCAGGCCTCCAGCAAAGGGCCCTAATAGGATGAGCAGCATTGTCAGGCTGGGTGCCCAGAGATTGGGACATCTGTCCCGTGGGTTCCTGCTCACAGCTCCCGGGTCTTGCTCTTTTTCCTGTCTTGGCTCATTGAGAGCCAATGGGAAGGGTTTCTCCAGGTCAGGGAGGATACTGGGGGTCAGTACCTTCCAGTGGTGTGATCTGGGGAAGGGGAGTGCCTTGTTTGCTGGCATCAGGAAGAGGCAGTACTACACAGTGGTTAAGGTCATGGGCATTGGAACCAGACTACCTGGACTTGAATCCTGGTTCCTCCACTTACTAGTTTGTAACTTTGGAAACTTTTCCTAGCATGTTTCGCTATCTGTAAAATGTGAATGACAACAGTATCTTTTATGACATTGTTAGGGTTAAATGGGGTTATAGTACAGTTTTTGGTAGTGAATGTCATCTTGGATGGAGCACCACATGTGGGCCTAAATCCCCTATCTGAATGGGCATCTTCTCATCCAGACCCTGACTCAAAGTCCAGGGGCCCAGCTGATGTTGGCCAGAGTGCTTCATCACCCATTCCCCACTGGGGAACTTTCAAAGGGAGAGCCAGGGGCTTTTCCAGCTGGGGGATTCCCCAAGAGCTCTGGGGCAGAGGTCAGGATGCAGCCAGCCTCTGAGGGCCCATTGTTCTCTGATATGAAAAAGATGCCTTCACTCCATTCTTTCCTCCACACCAATGCCCAACTCTGCACATTCAGAATCAAACCCAAAGATAAACAAATCTCCCTGCTTTCCCTGTCCAGCTCATAAAGAGCTCTGGGTGCCTCACAATGGTCCAGCCTTTCAACTTAATTGTTCCCAGTTCCCACATGAGGAAGTTGAGGCCCAGAGAGAACAAGTGGCCTATTTGATGTCCTATATAGAAAAGTGGGTCCTGGCTGGGTAGCTTAGTTGCTTAGAGGGTCATCCTGATATGCCAAGGTTTTAGGTTCAATCCCCAGTCAGGGCACATACAGAAGTCAACCAGTGAATGCATAGGTGAGTGTAGCAGCAGATTGGTGTTTCTCTGTCTCTCCCCCCACCCCCTCTCTAGAAGTCAATAAATGGAACTTTTTTTTAATGGCTCAGCCCGGACTAGGTCTACTAGTCCTATATCCAGTATTGTGGCACAGGCTCATGGGCGCACAACCTGTACACCCTGCATCTCCCACAGACAATCCCACAAGCAGAGTATACAGCCGGAGGGGAGAGGCAGGAGGGTGGCAACCTGACCCTCATTCCTGAGCAGCCAGGTGGTGACAACTGTTTTTTTTCCTCCCTACATGAGCTCCATATCCCAGGTAACTGGAGTAGAAGTCCTCAGCTTGGCTTCTCCCGGGTAGGGCACCTACTACCCACACAGGGGCCAGGAGAGGGGAGCAGGAACCAAGGTGCCCTTCCTTCCTGGTGGCTCGCAGAAGAGCATGGCCAAAGGACTGCACATGACTGGGTCCTCCCTGTGGTCTCCTGAGGTCAAGGGAGATGGAAATGGGGAAACCTGAGCCCAGGGTGACCTACCTCCAGGTTTTCCTGGGTTCCCAGGATGTAGGACTTTCTATTTTAAAACCTAGAAAGTCCTGGGCAAACTGGGGTGAGTTGGTCACCTGAGTCTTCCAGAGTCTCAGTCTGGGAAAACGAGATGTTTGTTGCTGAGATTGTTGGATGGGTCTTTGTCCACTCACATCTGGGAGCAGTGTCTGTCCTGGGTCCAGATCTCACTGTGGTTTCTGTTTCTTCAGGACTTCTGCTCAACCTAGGTACCAGCTGACACTGTCTATGGTGTCGCCTTCAGGCAGTAGCAAGATGGGAGATAGTTGGGGAACAAGATCTTAGAGAAGGGGAGGGGAAGAGAATGGAGTAGCTGGAATTCGAGATGAGAAGAAAACTTGGATGAGGAGGAGGTCCCAGTTGCCGGAAACAGGTTCTCGGGTGCCTCAGGGCAGGATTTATCTGTGATGTCTTGGTCTCTACAGTTCCTCAGCATTGGGAGGCAGGTGTGAGGTAGTGAAGTCATTGACCTTGGGCCTAGCCCCAAGCCAGGTCACTGAGCCCTGGGAAGACCATCTGACCCAATGCCCAGTGGAAGGAACTGGCTCCTCCTTCTGGCCCCTTTCTCACAGGCCGTAACTGAGTCAGTCACAACCATTCATTTCTTTTGCTCTGTGGCTTTCATGGGTCAGCACATGGAGGCTGTGGAATGGGAAGGCAGTGAGCCTGAGCCTGGAAACCTCTTCCTGTTCAGGTTGATGTCTCCCACCAGAAGCTGGTGTGGGGCCCACGTGGGTGTGTACTGCCACCATGGAGAGACATCATCTTGGAGGGTAAGTAAGCATTTCTGGCTAAAATAGAAGCTCTAGTCTGCAAAGAAGCTGCCCATCCAAGTCCCGCTCCACCAGTGGGTGAACCACAAGGGAAGGAAGATTGTGGACCTGAGCTGGGGCCACAAGTCTCAGAAGATTGGTGCCTCGGTACCAGGTTCTGGAGCTCAGGACCTCTGGGTCTTGGGAGGAGGGAGTGCAAGATCATGGGACTGGGGTCACAGGACCTAAGCCAGGCTGTGATCCGTACCCATCTGGCGATCCCCTCAGGCAAAAATCTTGGTGGCCATTGGCTGCACATTCTGGGGTCCTGCAAAGGCATTGTACTCAAAAGGGAAGTGCCTTTTGCTGTCATTCCTGTTAGCTGTGGCATGTGCTACATAGACACAACAGTGTGGACCACGCCATATTGAAGTGCTGCATTCGCAAAACCATGGATGCAGACCTGCCTTCCTATGCAGCAACTGTGTGCATTTCATGCTGTACTTTCCCAGACTGGGGTCCAGCCTGGACCCCCTGCAAATAGATCTACGTCCCATTAGCTTGGTGAGCCCCTCCTAGCTTCCCACACAGGAACTCACCTGCCCCTGGAGCCCATTAACTGCAGCTTGCCATGTGTTCTTGCAAAATTCACACCCTTGTACTCACGCAGCCTACTTGCCTAAATCTCAAGGCCTACTTTATTCTGTCAGAGCCAAAGCCTCCAGAAGCAAAGTAGGCCTGCCCACTCATAGCAGTTCCACTCTGAAACTCACTGGGCCCACTCCAGGAGAGCCCCAGCTCTTAGGTTGTGGCCACATCTCTGCTTCAGCCTGCCAGCCTCTCATTGGTCCTGGTCAATCCCACTGCTGTTCCCTTGAGGGAACCTACCTATGGAGCCCAGCTCCACCTGTCCGGGTCCACACATTTCCACCCAGGCCCACCAGTTCTGGCCCTGGAGACAGAGGGTCCTAATCTATAGGTCAAGACTCAGCCCCACTCTACAAGTTCAGCCCTCCTGACCTCCTCCTCCCCCAAGCACAGCCAAGAGAACCTAGCTATCCAACCTGATGCCCCAAAATTAGGCCCACCCAGATCCCATTCCTCCCGCTCTCTTGGTCACTACTTTCTAGATCCAGCTCATCTTTCCTTGAGGTGCCTCGGACCTTGGGAACTGAGCTGGGGGCTTCCTTTGATGGCACCAGACTCTCTCTTCTTTCCCTTCCTTCCTAGGTGTCAGTGGACATGGTGTTGACCATGGACTAGGCTGACCTCTGGCCCTCCTCCAGGGTCTGCATGGAGGCTTTAGAAATGGTCATTACACTGTTTCCAACGGTGAAGTCGGGATTCACTGCCCCTCTGTTTTGTCCCCGTCTCTGCCCGTGGCCCGCGATGGGATCTTCAGCACTCTTGGACCAGCCTTCATTAAATTCCCTTGTAGGAAAGCTGCGCGGGGCAGAGGAAACGTCTTTGGTCTCCGGGGTCAGTCTCAAGAGCAGTGGTCTAGGACCCCTCCTTCAGGCTCAGTTGTCAGTCCTCTTTCCTTCCATTAAGTGGGTGACCATCGCACTTGTGTCTGGGATCAGCGCAGCCCCTAAGGGCCGTTTCCGGGTGCCAGATGGGGGAGTGGAGGATTACAGGCGAAGGCATCCTGCATCCCCCCAGTAGAGCCGTCCCATCCTCAATTCATTAGCCTCCACCCAACCGCAGACCTGGAGGTGCATCCACCTAGGGCAGGCACCATCCTCACGGGAGGGGTAGATTTGCGAGAGGTTAGGGCGGGGCAGACCTGCCGTGACACGCCCCCCGCGACTGGGCACCGGTGCCTTTAAGAACTTCGGCGCGCAGCCCTGATTGATAAATCTGCGCACTGCCTCCGCCTCCGCAGACCCGGGCCTCTGCAGAGCGCAGCGCCCCGTGCCCAGCGCCGCCGATCTCCCTGGCGCCCGCGCTCCTTTTCTCGGCCGCCGCCGCACCACAGCCGTCCGATGTCGACCGCCCCCGCCTACAGTGAGGACAAGAGTGGCTCCGCGGGCCCGGGGGAGCCCGAGTATGGCCACGACCCCGCCAGCGGCGGCATCTTCTCCTCCGACTACAAGCGGTGAGGAAGAGGACCACAGGGCTGGCAGGGGCTGGGGCCTCCCTGGGTCCTGCGCCTGCGCCCGGCCTTGCAGACGTGCGCCGGCACCATGGACAGTGCCCGGCCCGCCAGCCAGGCTGGGTTCCCACAGCAGCTCCCCGCCCGAGAGCGGGCCTGGGGCCCTGGAAGGGGGTTTGAGGCTGTGGGTGATGGGCCATCCCCTCTGTTCCAGGAGGACAGACCCTCCCACCCGAGGGATTTCTTTGTTTGTTGTTTGGATTACAGGTTCCCCACCTTTTTCCCACTTGGAGAATTGATTCCAAAAGAACATGGGGAGAGCTCAGAGTTGGCGAGGAAAGCCGACCTGGGATGTTGATTCTGAGCCGCCCTGGCCTGGCTCCTCCTTTAGATCCATTTTCCCTCATTCTGGTCCCTACTTCTCATCCCCATCTGTCGGCTGGTACATTGCTCCTGTAGTTCAACCCCACCTTAACTTCCCTCTGCCCCTCCCCCCTTATTCCTTTGTTCATTCATTTATTCGTAATTTCTGAAACAAGCATATTTAGGAACCTAAGTATGGACCCTAAGCTGTGTGGAGTCTTGTTCTAGTCACTGAATACAACCATGAACATGAGACAGTCCTTGTCCTCAAGTTGCTCTAGCAGGAAGCACAGAAGAATCTGCCAGTGACATTTCAGTGTAGTGGGGACAGTGGGAAGGGTGAGAGAAGCTGGTCCCTGGCCCTGGAGGGGGCGGTGGTGAGGGATGTGCCAAGCGGATGGAAGAGATTATAAGAAGGTGGGGAGGCAAATGAGAGCCAGGTCACAGGTTTTGTAGGTGCAGGAACAGTGTGGCCAGAATTGCTGTACAGACCACTGGAGTGACTGGAAATGAGGATGGGGAGATGCCAAGGTTTGGGGGGCTACTGATATCAGATTTGTATTTTAGGAGGATGCCACGGTGGATTGTGGAGAAGAGATTGGAACGTGTGCTGGGTTGAAGTTGGGGGGAGGATATGGTGATGGCCTAGAAGGGGGCAGGGCAGAGGGTTTGAGTGCTCCAGGAGATAGAAGCCTCAGATCCTATGATTACTTGGGGAAGAGGTGGGAGGAAGGGCCTGGGAGAAAACAAGGATAATGCTCAGCTTCCTAGTGGCTGCAGCTGGATGGGTGGTGGACCTATTCAGTGTGATCAGAAATAAACATGTTCCGGGCAGATTTATGGAAAACAATGTTGAGCCCAGCTTTGGACACACTGAGATCAGAAGCTCAGAACACTCAATTCTATCTGGTAGCTGGATATTAGCATTTGGACTCCAAGAGGGGTGTGTGTGTGTGTGTGTGTGTGAAGGCCACAGAAGGAAGTGAAGATTAACCCAGGGAGGGTGTATACGTTCAGCCAGGGCACAGGTATAAAATCTGAAAGACACCAGTATTAGGGGTGACCAGAAAGCAGTGGGAAAGTGTTTTAAGGTAACAGAAAGTACACAAAAAAGCAGGAGCAAAATAAAATGTGGATTCAAGAGGAAGGAAGTCATCAGTAGTGTCAGTGCCCATTGAGTTCAAGCTAGGAAAGAAATTTGTGACCGTTGGTTGACAGAGAGGTCAACCCCTCCTCTCCCCATTCCCCAACTCCTGCCCTGGGAGACCAGTTCTGGCAAAGTCAGAGAAGCAGCTAGATTATTTCTCCCTAATATCCTATTATGAATTTTAAACATACTGAAAAGTTGAATGAGTAATACAATAATATGTCCACACTTCACCTAGATTCAACCATTGCTGGCATTGTGCCATATTTTATCTAACCATCTAGTCATACATATTTTTAGCTAAATTATGTAAGTTGTAGACATCATCACCCCTCAGCCCTAAATTCCAATCAGCATCTAAAGCCACAAAAAGTGATAAAACACAGTGAGTGGGAATTTTTTTTTTAATTTATTTTTATTTTATTCATTTTAGAGAGGAGACACAGAGTGAGAGAGAGAGAAAGAGGGGAGGAGCTGGAAGCATCAACTCCCATATGTGCCTTGACCAGACCAGTGCAGGGTTTTGAACTGGCGACCTCAGTGTTCCCAGGTCGACACTTTATCCACTGCGCCACCACAGGTCAGGCCGTGAGTGGAAATTTTGCTTTCAAGAAGTTGGGCTGTGAAGGGAAAAGAGGAAGTGTTGTGGGAGAAGAACACAGGTTCAAGGAGGTTTGTCTGTGTTTTATTTTTGTTTGGTTTTTAGGCTAGGACAGTGGTCGGCAAACTGTCGCTCTTTGGCCCCTTGAGTGTGGCTCTTCCACAAAATACCACATGTGGGTGCAAAGGCCAGCTTAGGAGTACCCTAATTAAGTTAATAAAAATGAACCTACCTGTATAGTTTAAGTTAAAAAAAATTGGCTCTCAAATTTCAATCGTTGTACTGTTGATATTTGGCTCTGTTGACTAGTGAGTTTGCTGACCACTGGGCTAGGAGGATCCAGAGAAAATTTAACACTAGAGTGGGAGAGTCTGAAGGGAATGGAAGGAGGCACAGACCCCTGAGTGATGGGCCATGGGGGTTTGGGGCTTACAGAGCTGAGTGGGAGGATTGCTCTGGCTTTGAGAAGGAACAGCTCTGCCCAGGGGAGAGGTGGGGAGGAGAGCAGAGATGTTTGGGAGCTGCGAGGGATTTAATCTAAGGCAAGGCCCTGGATGGGGACCTGTGGAGGGTTGAGGGGATTGATTAGAAATATAGCAAATAAAGTCAACCCCTACTAGCAGGGTAGGGGCTGTGAGGACCAGAGGGCCCAGGATGTGAGTGAGCAGCTAGAGGGATGACCTGGGGGCTAGGCCAGGTAGGGAGGAAGGTGAGGTAAGAGGCAAGAGGGTTAAGGTCAGAGTAAGAAGGAGTGTACAAGGTTTCTGAAGAGCAGTTCTGTGGAGGCAGAGGTCCAGTTGTGGCATCAGTGGGTGTGAGAAGGGCACCTCCCCTGGCTTCCTAGGCTGCTCAGAGATTGAGGGTTGGCTTAGTGCCCAGTCTCCTCCTCTCCTGAGTCCCTGTCTCTGGACTGTGAGGAGGAAACCAGAGCCTCTCTCCCTGCCAGTGTCTGGTTTCTGAGTTTCAGGGGCAGGCCTTCGGTGACAGTGACAGGCAGGCATCCCCAGCTCCCTGGCCAGCTCGGTCCCATCCCAGAGCAGGACCCGGTGCCCAATGCAGCGATTCCTGCAGCTCCCGGGGGCTGTGGCGAGGCCAGGAGCCAGAGGATCCGATGTGGCTGATCAGGAGGCTGCCAGCCCTGTGCTGGCCCCCGAGGGCGGGCCCACAGCCTGGTACCAGGCCCTGCAGCCTGACGAGCTTCGGGGTCTGCAGGCCTCAGAGGAAGACACAGCCCTAGAAGCATCCCTGGAAGGACCTTGCCCAGAGCCTGGCCAAGGCCAGAGTCAGAGCCAGCCGCTACGGTATAAAGGAACCCCAGGGATCCCCCAACCCAGACCGCGGGGAAGGCCAGGGATGGGCAGCTGCCACTCAGGCCAGACTCTGAGTCCCACCACCTCAGGAGGAGGAGGTCTGGGCTGGCATTCAGGGGCCAGGTGGGCCAGGTGGGGGAATAGCATGGGGACTGAGTACAAATGATGATCATAACTCCCCAGAACTCTGAGGGGAGGAGGATCATAAAGTGTTTGAGGGTGGAGGTCCCATACTGACCTCTTCTTCCCTCTGACTCTGGCCAGAATGGGCTCTAGGTGAGGTGTGGCGACAGGATAAAGCCCAGGTAGTTTGGCCAGCTCCTCCCGACTTGTGAATTGGAACATGTGTGGTGGGGGTGGAGGTGGGGTGCAGGAGAGATGAGCAGGACTGGCCTCCAATGCCATGTTTTACCCCCTGGTTGGCCCCAGCCCAGCCCCAGCGAGTCCCTCAGGCCAGGTGTGGGCTCAGGTCAGATGTAAGGGGATCTGACTGCCGAGAGTAATGTTTCATAGCCTCAGGGTTGCTGTGTACCTCTCCCTTCTCCCTCTGGGGAGAATAAGCTGGTGGGAGTGAGGATAAGGGGTTCCAGGTGGTCTCATGCTCCAAGGGAGCTGCTTTCTGTGTCAGTGGGCTTCTGCCTATATTGTCTGCCATGCACCAGTGCTTCCCCCTCTACTGGCCCTCAGTTATACCTGGCCCAGGTCCTAGGGCCTTCAGGGGCCTGGAGTGTGCGTGCTAGGCTGGTGGGGGCAGCGGTATGGGTGGCCCAGGGCGGGCCCTGGGGTGTGTGCATTTGACAAGTGCCTGTGGCATCTGTGGGTGTGGTGAGAACACCTGGGTGTGAGGAACTTCTTTAGGGAACACCCAGAACTAAGAGACCACTAACTTCCCTACTCCCAGGGTGACAGGCGAGGACACCCACCTGACCCTTCAGAGGAGCGCACAGGATCCCTGAGGATGGATGTATTTGGTCTTAGAAACCTAAATATCTCATCAGGAATCTCAAATAGGAGGCCCTAGCTGGATAGCTCAGTTGGTTAGAGCTTCATCCCAAAGTGCAGAGCTTCCAGTTCCCTCCCTGGTCAGGGCACATACAGGAACAGGTCAGTGTATCTGTCTCTCTCTCCTCCGCCCCACCTTTCCTCTCTTTCTAAAATAAATAAAATTTTTTTTAAAATTTAAAGAATGAATTTTAAATAGAAGGCTGGTGGCCATTATGGCAAATGAGCCTGGAGTGACTGAATCTTGTCAGAAGAATTTGCACGTGTAGTGGGTATATATCTGTGTGGGATGTGTTTGTCTATATGAGGGTGCGGGGGAGCATGGAGCGGTCCTGTGGTAGGTATGTGTCTGTAGGGATGTGTGTGTGGGTTTGTCTATAGGTGTGGGGGTTTTATGTGTGGAGAGCATGTTTCTATAGAAAGTGCCTGTGTGGTCTGTGTGCCTATGACTTGAGTTTCTGAGGGGTCATGGGTGTGTGGGGGTATATGCATGGACTGTATGTGTGTCTGGGGGCGTACAGGAGTACCTGTAGTACATGTAGGTGGTGCTGGCATTCAGTGGGAGTGTTGGGGTCTGTAGGTGTCTGTGGGGTGTGAACTGGCTGTGGGGCGTCTGTGGAAGACCCTGAGGACACAGTGGGTTGCGTTTGTGTGTTGGAGAAAGTGGTACGCAGCTCCTCAGTGCTGCCCAGGCCTGACTGAATGGTCTGTACCTCTGTCTATACCCCTGGTGTCCTGAGCTCAGCCCTCCTGGGAACTGTGTTTGGGAGAGTGACAAGGTCTTCTGCACTTGGCTAGGCCATGGGACAGGAGAGGTATCTTCCGGTTCAGGGAGCATCCCCCCAAGTAGTAGAGTTTTAGGTCAGCATGACTGGAGCTGGGCATCTTCTGTCTTCGTCTGACAGCTAGCAAGGCCTCTGTGTTCTGGAAGGCCTCCTCTTTCTATTTTTCTTTCCATCAAAACCTCTTCAGGAGAGATACTTTCTAAGATCCTTGCAACATAAATTGCTTTAGCACCCTCTGTCTTCCCTGCTTTTATCTGTTAAGCACTTGCGCATTTCTACATAGTGCAGTCCAATGACTGGGTGTGTGTGATGTCGGCTTTTTCTCTTCCTCTTAGCATTCCTCACTTACTCATTTGTCGGCATTAGCAGCAGTCACATTGGCGTCTTTGTGACTGCTATCCCATGGTTCCTTTTCCTGATATTGCTACCCCCGATATTGGAGTTTCTATTCCGAGTGTTTTGCTTCTGGACTAACTTTGCACACACTGCTTTTTAATGTCTACCACAGCTGCTAGTTCTCCAGACTGGGTTCTGAGGCCTGGTCAAGACCTGCGGGCTATCAGAGTGTCATCTGGGAGATTAGAGAACCTGCAGGTCCCCACGCACAGCTGCTCACCACATTTTGGAATGGTTTTGGCAAGTTGTCCCACAACTCCCTCAGCTCTGTGTAGACACATCTTCCCATGGGTTTTTTCACAATTCTCTGTTCACTTCTCTGAACAACACCAGTGTCAGGACCTCTGAGTATGGTCGGACGGGACATGGGCCCTGTAAATTTATATCAGGACTTTACCTATTTTGAATATTAAACTTTAATTCACCCAATCTCAACTATTTTTCTTTGAGATATATTATGGACTTTTATGGGTTGAATTGTGTCCCTCAAATTCCTATGTTGAAACCCTAACCCTCAGTAATTCATAATGTGACTGTTTGGAGACAGGGTTTTAAAGGAGGTAATTAAGTTAAAATGAGGTCATTAGGGTAGGCCCTAATCTTATATGATTAATGTCCTTATAAGAAGAGGAGATTAGGACACAGGTAACACCATATGAGGACACAGTGAGAAGCTTTCTACAAGCCAGAGAGAGAGGCCTCAGGAGAAACCAGACCTGCTGACATCTTGATCTCAGACTTTTAACTTCCAGAATTCTAAGAAAATGAGTTTATGCCTGACCTGTGGTAGCGCAGTGGCTAGAGCGCCAACCTGGAACGCAGAGGTTGCTGGTTGGAAACCCTGGGCTTACCCAGTCAAGGCACATACGAGAAACAATGAACAACTAAAGCGAAGCAACCGCGAGTTGAAGCTTCTCTCTCTCTCTCCTCTTTCTTCTCCTTCTCCCTCCTCTCTCTAAAAATTAATGAATAAAATCTTTAAAAAAAGAAAGGAAGTAAGTTTACGTTGTTTAAGCATCCCAGTCTATGGTAATTTGTTATGGCAGCTGTAGCAAATGAATATAGTTGCCTTATTTATTTTCTTAAATTTTGTTTTTGTATACCCAAGTTAAAAAATTAAGCCAAGCTATCTTATTAAAGATAATTTTATGACCTTTAAGATAAAAATTCTCCTTCCTCTTCCATATTTAAGAATAATTTAACTATTAAACAAATGTGGAATTTATTTTGGTGTGAGATATGTTTATAAGTTAAATTCTTTGCTGCATACCTGTTGTCCCAACAGCATTTATTTGAGGGAGGTTCTCTCTCCCACCGGTGAGTTGTTTCTAATATATCTATTTAGATCCATTTATGAAGTGTACCCCTATGACCTTGAACTTTCTGTTATTAACCTGGTACTATAGAGCTTTTAGTGTCAAGTTGTTTTGTGTTTTGAATTCCAATAGAGTTGTCTGTCATTGTTTCATTTTTCTCTTCTGTTCCTCAAAATATTCTTTGGAGTTATTACCTATCTTTTTTTCCTGATGAAATTTGCTCTCATATCACTAAGTGTGACAAAATGCCTCTGTTGAAATTTCAATGGATATTGCATGAAATCTATGCATTAGCTTGGGGTCTACCCCTCAGCCAAGTGCAAGGGGTCATTTATTAAAAACTTCATTGACAGCCTGACCAGGCAGTGGCGCGGTGGATAGATCTTCAGACTGGGACTTGGAGGACCCAGGTTTGTAAACCCTGAGGTCACCAACTTGAGCACAGGCTCATCTGGTTTGAGCAAGGCTCACCAGCTTGAGCAAGGGGCCACTTGATCTGCTGTAGCCCCCCACCCATCAAGGCACATATGAGAAAGCAATCAATGAATAACTAAGGTGTCACAACGAAGAACTGATGCTTCTCATCTCTTTCCCTTTCTGTCTGTCTGTCCTTATATGTCCCTCTCTCTGTCTTTGTGTGTCACACACACACACACACACACACACACACACACACTTCATTGAAATTTCCCATTCTTTTTAAATTTTTTTTCTACTATTCCAAGTGAGAGGAGGAGAGGTAGAGAGACAAACTCCCACAGGTGCCCCAACCTGGTTCCACCCAGCAACCCCTGTCTGGAGCCATGCTTGCAACCAAGCTATGTTTAGCAACTGAGGGGGAGCCATCCTCAGCACCCAGAGCCAATGCTCTCAAACCAATCGAGCCATGGCTGCAGGAGGAAGAGAGAGAGAGATTGAGAAAGAGAAGGGGGAGAGTGAGGGGTATAGAAGCAGATCATGGCTCCTCCTGTGTGCCTTGACCAGGAATTGAACTTGGGACATTCACATGCCAGGCTAATGCTCTACCACTGAGCCAATTGACCAGGGCCTAAAACTTCTTTGAGTGACTACTGAATGAATGTTGAATGACAGGTCTGGCCTTTGTTGTGAGGCCATCACAAACAGACTGGAGTGTCTGGGACCAGTCCGATCATTGGCATCAGTTCCGTCTGTGGGGTCAGCCTGGGAACACACTCAGGGTGGGGCAATGGTGCCTTGCACTTTGTTTTGATACCCACCTCTTTTCTACAGGCTCCAGATCCTGTTTCCTGGGCAGGGTCCATGCCTTTCCTACCCCAAACCCTTCCTCTTGTCTCTTGGCTCCATGTCCCTGGCTGTGTTCATTTCTCAGGGCTGCTGTAACAAAGTATTTCAAACTGAGCTGCTTAGAAAAACAGAAATTTATTGTCTTGCAGTTCAGGAGGCTAGAAGTCCAAAATCAAGGTGTTGGCGGGGCCACTCTGCCTCTTCCTGGATTCTAGTAGTTTCCTGGAAATTCTTTGACTTGTAGATGGAGCTCTCCAATCCTCTTGTCTTCACATGGTGGTCTCCTGCACCTCTGGCTCTCCACAAGGCCATCTTATTAGAAGGACACTGGACATATTTGATTAGGGGCCCACCCTACTCCAGTATGACCTCATCCTAACTAATTGCAACTGCAGATAGGGTCACTTTCTGGGGCACTAGGGATTAGGACTTCAACATAAATTTTTTGAAGAGGGATCCAATTGAACCCATAACACTGCCTGACCCATGGGTCTCTCCCGACCTGTTTCCTGATCCGTACTTTACTTCCTTCCCCTCTGATATGCTGCCTCAGCCTTCCCTGCCCTCATCCCTTCTTTTCCTGGATCCCCCACTTGATAGCCCCACCCTGACCCTGTGCCCTCAGCTGACCTCTCGTGCCTCCCACCAGGCATGATGACCTGAAGGAGATGCTGGACACCAACAAGGACTCCCTCAAGCTGGAGGCCATGAAGAGGATTGTGGCGGTAAGGTGGGGAAGTGGCCTTCCTTGGGGAAGGGGCTGTGGGTCAAACAAAGCTCTCCCTGGTCCCTTGTTGACCATCCTCTATTAAGTGCTGGCCTTCTCCCTTTCCCTTCCCCAACCTTGACCTCCTGTGGACCATCCCCTATTAAGTGCTGGCCTTCTCCCCAGACCCCAACCTTGACCTCCTTACCGAGTCCATGGTCGGCAAACTGCGGCACTACCTCGATAAGGAATGTACCTACCTATATAGCTTAAGTTTAAAAAATTTGGCTCTCAAAAGAAATTTTAATCGTACTGTTGCTATTTGGCTCTGTTGACCAATGAGTTTGCCAACCACTGACCTAGATGATCGCCCGGGGAAAAAATGCCTCAGACCTGTTTCCTGCTGTGGTGAAGAATGTGGCCTGTAAGAACATAGAGGTGAGCACACTCCAGTGAGGGGTCTCTCATGCCCACCTTTACCAGGATTAAACTCAAGCTGGTCAGAGGGAAGGAAGGGAATCATCCAGCCACTGAGGCCCAACCTGCCCAGAAATGTCCCTGATCCAGGAAGGGTCACTGTCCACATGTCCCTGAATTAGATGTGAATCAGAGTAAAGGAGGGTACACTAGGGATGTTCTTCCCCACTGGAGACATCTGTCCCTATGGACCGCAGCTGGCTGGGGTAATGACATCTCATGGGGTGGGGGCACCAGTCCCTGCTGGAAACCTGCTTTTCCCCAGGTGAAGAAGCTTGTCTACGTGTACCTGGTACGCTATGCTGAGGAGCAGCAAGACCTCGCTCTGCTGTCCATCTCCACCTTCCAACGTGGCCTCAAGGTCAGTGGTCTCAGGGGGCCTCATGGGTGCTCTGTCAGAGGAGTGGGCCCAGGGATAGGCCTGGACTCCAGAGGCCTTCTCCTGAGCTTGGGAGGGTCAGAGTCAGAGGAGAGGTGAAGTGGGTCTCCAGAGAACATGTCTCTTCTCCAAGAAGCTCGTGTTAATGGCTGCCTCAAATATGAACCCTGGAGCTCCTGATAGTGGACCCCACTGGCCCTCACCCCCGTTAATGTGAAGCAGAGGTCCCCAAACTACGGCCCGCAGGCCAAATTGCGGCCACCTGAGGCTATTTATCTGGCCCCCGCCGCACTTCCGGAAGGGGCACCTCTTTCATTGGTGGTCAGTGTTTGGAGTACTGTATGTGGCGGCCCTCCAACGGTCTGAGGGACAGTGAACTAGCCCCCTGTGTAAAAAGTTTGGGGACCCCTGGTGTGAAGGAACTATGGCCCACAGCCCTGCAGACAGACGTCATGCTCCTTTAGACAATTCTGTGTGGGGAGCTGCTGACCTGGTTCCTCACCTGTGGGTGTCAGAGCCTTGGCACAGGCAGGCTCACCTCGCCTAGGTGTCTGTAGAGAACAATGACTTTGGACTCTTTTCACCAAGATCTGGGTAAGGAAGACAAAAAAGGTTTACTGAAAACAAATGAGCCCCATTGAGAGGAAAACAACAAGGTTGGCCGCACAGGAGGACTGGGTGGGGGTGGGGGGGCTACATCAGACACAGAGGTTAGATTCAAAGGTAAGTGCAGAGGACTTAACACATGACCTAACATTTTCTGTAAGTTCAGCACAACCAATTATTTCTCTAGAGCTGGAACAAATTTCTTGCTCTGTTTAGCCTTGTTTCAGAAGCTCAGTATATGCAAGTCAGCCACCTTTAAGGACCTGGATCGCATCATCCTTTGTGGGGAAATGCTCTCTGAGGCAGGTGGGAGCTGAAATCAGCTAAGGGAAGGGGCGTGGGACAGTCACGCCCTTCAGAATAGAGTGGAGGCGGAATGCCCCACAATATTTAAACTGAATATTCTCTCCTTTTGTTTTTATCTGAAATTCATTCATGATTGTCTCCACTGAGTGCTTCTCTGGTTAGAGGGTATCACTGCCATTCTGCTCTCTCTCCATGTCCCAACCATGAACCCTCCTAGTCTTTCCATACATTTGGTTCAAGTTCCTGTGTGAGGGGCTCTGAAAGGCCCAGCACATCTTTTCACATCCCACTGATTCTGTAGGTTGCTGAGCAGACTGAAAATGGATCATCCAAATCCTGCCCAGTTCAGCCTGCTGTGGCTGGCAGGAGGGCTGGTGGCCTCCTTCTCTGATGGAATGGGAAGCAGGGCACTTGCATATTTATTTATTTATTCACTCATTCATCAAGGACTTGGGTCTCGCTGTCACACATTGTGCTAGGTTATTTTTAAAAGGCAATACCAAGGCATCTATCTCAGATTGGCAAGTAATCTTTTGACATGGGAGAGGGGACCACCTGCTTCTCCAACCCTCACCCCCTTCTCTCTTTCTCTGTCCAGTGGTTCTTAACCTGGGTTCTATCGAACCCTAGGGGTTTGATGAGCCCGTCTCAGGAGTTCGGAGAAGCCTCTGCCACGGAGGCCAGAATAAAGTAATACCGTAATTTGTTGTGAGTTCATGCACTTTGTTGGTTTTGTTCTTTGAGCAAGGTGATGTTCATGCACGGCTCATTTTGTGCACCAGTAAAAAAACATATACCTATGTCTTGAATTTGGAAAAATCATATTTTATTTATCACTAAAGAAGGGTTCGGTGAATGCGCATATGAAACTGGTGGGTTCGGTACCTCAAAAAAGGTTAAGACCCGCCTGACCAGGCATTGGTGCAGTGGATAGAGCGTCGGACTGGGATGCAGAGGACCCAGGTTCGAGACCCCGAGCTCGCCAGCTTGAGCATGGGCCCATCTGGCTTGAGCAAAAGCTCGCCACATTGGACCCAAGGTCGCTGGCTCCAGCAAGGGGTTACTAGGTCTGCTGAAGGCCCATGGTCAAGGCACATGAGAGAAAGCAATCAATGAACAACTAAGGTGTCGCAAGGGCAACGAGAAAGTAATTATTGATATTTCTCACCTCTCTCCGTTCCTGTCTGTCTGTCCCTATCTATCCCTCTCTCTGACTCTCTCTCTGTCCCTGTAAAAAAAAAAAAAAAAAGAGGTTAAGAACCACTGCTCTGTCTCTTCCTCTCCCACAGCCATGGCTCAATTGGTTTGAGCCCATAGGGCCTGGGTGCTGAGGGTGGCTCTGTGGGGCTTCTGCCTCAGGTGCTAAAAATGACTAAGTTGTGATCAGGGCCCTAGATGGGCAGAGCATCAGCCCCAGATGGGGGTTGCCAGGTGGATCCCAGTCGGGGCGCATGTGGGAGTCTGTCTCTCCTCCTCTCACTTGGAAAAAAAAAGAAGAAAAGAAAGAAAGTAGGTTTTAGTGGTGAATGTGATATGATTTGACTCTAAGAAAATACAGACTCCTGATTTTTAAAGAAGTACTTTTACAACATCTGTTTAAAAATCAGTTCCAGAATTTTGACAGGGCATATAATCATTTTCATCTAATTTTATGGATCTTCTCTTTCTCCATTTTAGAAAATCAGGGTAGCCCCTATCCTTGAGTGTCCCTCATCCTCCTGGATGAGCTGTCTGTCATTCACAGCTGCCTTTGTTGCCAACCCATGACTGCAACATGCTGTCTGAGGTCCTTGTCAGCTGTAGGCAGCTGTAGGAGCAAAGAGGAGCGGCCCACACATTACTCTTTGGGAGAAAAAGAAGAAAAGCAGCGTGGGAGAGAAAATTTGGGGTGAGGAATGTACAGAGGAACTCTTGGGAAGGGAGACCAACTTGAGTTTGCTGGTAGTTGCCTCTGGCCTAAACACAAAGTAACTAAGGAACAGAGGGTGTTTCAGAAACTTTACCTGTTCTGAAAGTTTCCCGCTCTTCCTGAAGTAGCCTGTTGCTACACCTGGTCAGGTGTCAGATTTCTGCAGCCAGGGCCAAGAGTCTGTGCCATCAAGCAGTGCCCTTAGGCATCCAACACTGGTCCATCTTTCAGGGTTAGGACAGGAGGCAGGGACACAAGAGCTGGTGGCAGATAGGGACAGAGTTCCATAGGTGTGGCTCTGCCTCCACCTCTGCCCTTAGGACCCCAACCAGCTGATTCGAGCCAGTGCCCTCCGCGTCCTCTCCAGCATCCGCGTGCCCATCATAGTGCCCATCATGATGCTGGCCATCAAAGAAGCTGCCTCAGACATGTCCCCTTACGTGCGGAAAACAGCAGCCCATGCCATCCCTAAACTCTACAGGTGCGCCCTTGCCTTGCCCTCCTCAGGGGAGTAGGTCCCAAGTCCCCAGCGCACCCTGGCCTGTCTCACATCTTGTAGGCTGCCTTCCTTTTTTTACTCTTCATGTGGTTAAGAGACAACTTTGGGAACTGACAGAAGGAGGACCATGGAGGTGGTGGCTCACACCTCTTGGGGTGAGGGAGGTAGCACAGCTTGGTCGGATCCTGGGGAGGGGGAGATGGTGAGGGGCCAGACCCTCTAAACCACTTTCTCCCTCAGTTTGGATTCTGACCAGAAGGACCAGCTGATAGAAGTTATTGAGAAGCTTCTGGCCGACAAGACCACCGTAGGTAGAGGGGTACCCAGGATGGGCGGTGGGACGGTGCCCGACAAAGGCCCTTCAGCCCTCCCACTTGACTCTCGCTTGCTTCTGCCCCTTCCTCAGCTAGTGGCGGGCAGCGTGGTGATGGCCTTCGAGGAGGTGTGTCCTGAGCGCATTGACCTGATTCACAAGAACTACCGGAAGCTCTGTAACCTGCTCATCGACGTAGAGGAGTGGGGCCAGGTGGTCATCATCAGCATGCTCACCCGCTACGCGCGCACGCAGTTCCTGAGCCCGACCCAGAACGTGAGCGCGCTGGACCGGCCCCCGGCCCTGCCCTCCAGCCCCCGGACCCGCAGGGAGGGTGGGGGCGGCGGGTGAGGCGCTGCTGCCCCACTGTATGCCCAACAGGAGTCGCTACTGGAGGAGAACCCTGAGAAAGCTTTCTATGGCTCGGAGGAGGACGAGGCCAAGGGCCCGGGGTCGGAGGAAGCGGCCGCCACGGCGCTGCCGGCCAGGAAGCCCTACGTCATGGACCCGGACCACCGGCTGCTGCTGCGCAACACGAAACCGCTGTTGCAGAGTCGCAGCGCCGCGGTGGTCATGGCAGTAGCGCAGCTCTACTTCCACCTGGCGCCCAAGGCCGAGGTGGGCGTCATCGCCAAGGCGCTAGTGCGCTTGCTCCGCAGCCACAGGTGCGTGCCCGCCCCACCCACACCCTGCCTGGCCCCGCCCCTCTTCTGAGCGCTGGGCCCATCATCGCGCCCCGCACCTACCCACTGGAGCCCGCCTGCCCACCCACTTACTCTGGCCCAGCCCTCCTGCCACTGGTGCCTTGCCCACACCGGGCCTCTCCTCCCTTCTAACTTGGTCAGCTTTTCTTAACCCCGCCGGCTGCCCCTTGCCCCAGCCAGGGAGCCCGGATAACCTCTGGCTGTCCTCTCTGCAGTGAGGTGCAGTACGTGGTGCTCCAGAATGTGGCCACCATGTCTATCAAGCGCCGGGTGAGCGAGGGACCAAGGCCTGACCTCCAGTTTCAGGGGTGGTTTCTCTGACACAGGGCTCTGGGGAAAGGCAGACTAGGGGAGTGCCTTGACGGTGCTATGTGGCAGAGGGGGACTCCAAAGGCAAGGCCTACGTCATGGACCTGAGGGCCACTCTGGAAGGGAAGCTCCGTGAAGAAATACCGCCTCAGATTTAGGAGGGGGAAATTGAGGAATCAACAAGAGTGACATGGCAGGGAGGACACTGGGCCCCAGGTCAGGAGCAGGGGTGGCCCTGGAAGAGAGGTCTGTGGTGGAACTTCCTGCTGCCTCTCTTGTGCCAGGGTATGTTCGAGCCCTACCTGAAGAGCTTCTATATCAGGTCCACTGACCCCACCCAAATCAAGATTCTAAAGGTGAGTGATGGACAGAAGGGATGTGACCTTTCTGTCCCCATCCCCCATATTCACAGACCCACTCAAATATTTGCAGTGGCCACCTGGGTGCCTGCCTGTTTTGGGGGCTCCTGGCTGTGCCAGCCGAAGTGTTTGCTCAGAAAGCCATACTAAAGAGAGTGAGGTATAAGGGGCAGGGAAGGAAATTGCCCTTTGCCTAGACCAGTAGTTTCTATTTTATTTTTTTTTTAGTAAGAGAGAGAGAGAGACAGGGACAGACAGACAAAAAGGGAGATGAGTAGCAGCAATTCTTCATTGTGGCACCTTAGTTGTTCATTGATTGCTTTCTCATATGCCTTGACCAGGCAAGCCCAGGGTCTTGAACCAGCGACCTCATTGTTCCAGATCGATACTTTATCCATTGTGCCACCACACAGGCAACCTTGGGGTTTCGAACCTGGGTCCTCTGAGTCCAAGGCTGATACTCTATGCAGTGTACCACTGCCTGGTCAGGCCCCCCGGTCGGCAAACTGTGGCTTGCGAGCCACATGCGGCTATTTGGCCCCTTGATTGTGGCTCTTCCACAAAATACCACATGCAGGTGCCAGCTCAGTAAGGAATGTACCTACCTATATAGTGTAAGTTTAAAAAATTTGGTTCTCAAAAGAAATTTCAGTTGTTGTACCGTTGATATTTGGCTCTGTTGACTAATGAGTTTGCCGACCAATGGGCTAGACCGTTGGTTTTCAACTGCCAGTCTGCTTGAAAGCTCATGCTGGTCTACGAAAGAAATAACCACCCTGATGTAGTATGAAGACTATAGAACTATAAACCCAGTGATTATAGACTACAGCCTTCATACAAGGGTAGTTAACTCTTTCACAGACCAGCACTGGTCCACGAACCAGTGGTTGAAAAACACTGGTCAAGACCGGTTATGGCCTGACCTGTGGTGGTGGCGCAGTGGATAAAGTGTCGACCTGGGAACACTGAGGTTGCCAGTTCAAAACCCTGCACTGGTCTGGTCAAGGCACATATGGGAGTTGAGCTTCCAGCTCCTCCCCCCCTTTCTCTCTCTTTCTCTCTCTCTCTCTCACTCTGTGTCTCCTCTCTAAAATGAATAAAATAAAAATTAAAAAAAAAAAAAAAGACCGGTTATATACCTGGCACTTGCTACACATGAAGCATCTTGATTTTCATAATGACATCAGGAAAACACATTTTCTCCATTTTATTAAAATGTGGATCCAGGGAGGTGATGTAACTACCCCAAGGACAGTTCCGCTGATGAGAATTTTTACTTTCCCAATGCAGTCTTCTGTCTTCCACCTGCGATCCTATCACTCCCAGACACCCCACCCCCACCCCTTCAGGCTGTCATGCAAACATATGCCCACAGAATAAGTGGCAGCAGCCTGTACCCATTACATTCCTGCTCTGCTTCTCACTGAGTAACTTACACCATTCATCCTAGCCCTTCTGAACATATACTGTAAAGGGAGGAGAGAAAGCAAAGTAATCAGACACCTGCCCCAGGAGAGCTTATAGTCTAGTTGGGGTGAGAAGGAGGCATTTAGCAGTTGATCACAAAACAAATGTAAAATATACTTGTGAAATATGGTATGAAAGAACAGTACAGAAATCTCTAAGAGCCTGACCAGGCGGTGGCGCAGTGGATAGAGCGTCGGACTGGGATGCGGAAGACCCAGGTTCAAGACCCCGAGCTCGCCAGCTTGAGCGCGGGCCCATCTGGCTTGAGCAAAAGCTCGTCAGCTTGGACCCAAGGTCGCTGGCTCCAGCAAGGGGTGGCTTGGTCTGCTGAAGGCCCGCGGTCAAGGCACATGTGAGAAAGCAATCAATGAACAACTAAGGTGTTGCGACGGCAATGAAAAACTAATGATTGATGCTTCTCACCTCTCTCCGTTCCTGTCTGTCTGTCCCTATCTATCCCTCTCTCTGACTCTCTCTCTGTCCCTGTAAAAAAAAAAAAAAAGAAAGAAAAGAAATCTCTAAGAGGATAAAGTAGCAGGACCTGATCTAGTCTGGTGTTAGGGAAGTTTTCCTTCAGGAGAAGACTTGAGCTGGAGGCCTGAGAAATGAACATGAGTTATCTAGATAAAGATAGCAACAGGAATGAGAAGCATTACTCCATATTACAGAAACAGTACATGCAAAGGCTCTGAGGCAGGTGGGAGTCTGACAATAGGCCTGTGTGATCGAGGCATAGAGGATCACGGAAGTGGTGGGAGATCAGAGGCAGACAAACAGTGGTCAGATTATTCAGGGACTAGATCGAGGGAAAGACTTTAGCCTTTATCCTAAAAGCAGTAAAAGGCTTTACATTTTTAATGAAGGTGGAGAGGTGACACAATCATGCTGTAAAAAATTTGGCTCTCAAAAGAAATTTTAATCATTGAACTGTTGATATTTGGCTCTGTCGACTAATGAGTTTGTTGACCACTGGGCTAGACCATTGGTTTTCAGAATCCGTTTGGGGTGAAACGATCCTTCTGCATTTCGGACAAGTTTTGTGATATGTCAGTCTAAGGAGACTGCAGGGCTTTCTTGAGGATGTGTGCTGGTATGTGGGATGTGTTTGGAATGATGGCTTGGAAAAGCACAGGAGGCCCACTTTCTGTCTCCCTGCAGCTGGAAGTGTTGACGAATCTGGCCAATGAGACCAACATTCCTACAGTCCTGCGGGAATTCCAGGTACGGGCCAGGGGCAGCTCACATCCAGAGGGGCTTACAAGAGCTGCCTGCAGCTCCTGGTACTTGAGCAGAATTGTCCTGTGGGTCAGACCTTCCCGTAAGGGTCCAAAGTGGAGAAACAGTTATTTTGGGTCCTTTCCCAATGCCGTCTGCTGACTTTGGGCCAGGGACGCACTGGATGATGGGTGAGGGTATGACTCCCTCTCCCAGAATTTTATCTCTGGCATGATGAGTCATTGAGTGAGGGATGACAGCTTTCTAGATCACCTGCAAGCCTGCAATCACCGAGGGCTCACTGCCTATAGGTGTCACTCTGTTGTGGTCCCACAGACCTACATCCGCAGCATGGACAAGGACTTTGTGGCAGCCACAATCCAGGCCATCGGACGCTGTGCAACCAACATAGGCCGAGTCCGTGACACCTGCCTCAATGGCCTGGTGCAGCTGCTGTCCAACCGTGATGGTCAGTGTTTGTTGAGTGTCCAACTTTGGTGACCAGTGGGTGTCTGCCTGCATGTCTGACTCCGATGGCCAATGGGTATCTACCTGTCTGTCCAGGCACAATGTGTGTCCATCAGTCTGTCTGCCTCAATTAGTGTCCAGGTGTCCCTGAATCTCTGAGGGCCACTGGAGAAGTACAAGGGGGTGAGGAAGAGAGCCAAGGGTCTGGGGCATTGCAGTGTGTCTGTCCACCTGTGTGTAGCCATCTGACTACCTGGGGTTCTCATGCTGTTCTGTCTCACAGAGCTAGTGGTCGCTGAGTCAGTGGTCGTCATCAAGAAGCTGCTGCAGATGCAGCCGGCTCAGCACGGAGAGATCATCAAGCATCTGGCAAAGCTCACAGACAACATTCAGGTGGGGGAGGGGCCCCTCCCCACCATAGCGTCCTCCCTGTGACCCTATAATTGGCCTGACCTGTGGTGACGCAGCAGATAAAGTGTCCATGTGAAATGCTGAGGTCGCTGGTTCGAAACCCCGTGCTTGCCTGGTCAAGGCACATATGGGAGTTGATGCTTCCTGCTTCCCTCCTCCCCCTTCTGTCTCTCTCTCCTTTCTCTCTCTTTAAAAAAAAAAACAAGACCCTAGTTAACAAAGTCAACCTCCAGTTGTTCCATACTGGCTCTGAAAGGTCTTCAGGCAGAAGGAAGGGAAAGATGGGACAGTGTGACCCTGACCCCCTTCCTGTTGGGGATCCCTCACTGAGCTGTCCACTTACGTTTCTTCAAAGCTCTGGTCGAAGGTGACTGATGCACAAATCCTGTGTTTTTCTGCCAAGTTGAAACTGTCAAAGAAGGTGTTCCTAAAGATTCAGGAAGAGTAACGTGGAGTGAAGCGTAGAGGGTACAGTGGATCTAGAAGGGCCAGTCTTTTAAACATGACTGGCTTTTCGGCTTGAAGAAGCCAGTGAAACCCCAGGGAGATGGGGAGATGCTGCCTAGGAAATGCCCACCTTTAACCTCTCTCCCACCACCCCCACTCCCATTTCTGGAGGACCCCATCATCCAGTAGGCCAGCACAGACAGGACAAGTGCCATTTCCCTGGAGGGCCACGTGCCCACCCACATTCCAGGTTTATCCCAGTCCTGATGCTTCTCCCACACCCACAGGTACCCATGGCCCGTGCTAGCATCCTGTGGCTCATCGGTGAGTACTGTGAGCACGTCCCTAAGATTGCACCCGACGTCCTGAGGAAAATGGCCAAGTCGTTCACAGCAGAGGAGGACATTGTCAAGCTGCAGGTCATCAACCTGGCAGCCAAGCTCTACCTGACCAACTCTAAGCAGGTAAAGATTAGGAGATGCCCCTAAAATACTCTGGTCCTCAGGAACAGCCCAGGCAGTACCTGTGGGCCCGCACAGGGAGGCATGAACTCCAGCACCTCTTTCTGAAGAGGTGCTAGGAGCTGGTCTGCCCAAGCAGCCATTGTTCCCCCAGGTCCACAGTTACTCTGGGAACCCCAGGGCCTGGTAAGCTTGAAGGTGACCACTCTGGCATCCCATGGGAGTCTTTGGGTGGTGACATTGTGCTTCTCCAGTGGGGTTTTTGGCCCATGATGGCTAGAGGGGGCCCAGGGACTCCAACTGGGAGGCGAGGCCATCATATGCTGGGACTTGTGTCAGGAGCTGGAAAGGACAGCAGTCACCTGCAGAAGCTATAGAGCCCTGGGTCTGTGGGTGTTGGGATGTGGGAGAAGAAGATTGGAAAGGAGAGGGTAGAGGGAGCACCATGGGGACCTCTAGTCCTTGCACTAATATTCCTGTGCCTCCTCTGTTCAGATGGCAGCAAGGAGCAGGTGGGAAGAGCGT
Source organism: Rhynchonycteris naso (assembly GCA_037038555.1). Classification (NCBI taxonomy): domain Eukaryota; kingdom Metazoa; phylum Chordata; class Mammalia; order Chiroptera; family Emballonuridae; genus Rhynchonycteris; species Rhynchonycteris naso. The sequence continues at coordinate 226,705,848 of CM072999.1, forward strand.
TTGAAAAGGTTAGGCAGCCACACAGGTGGTCTGAGGGGTTCAGAAATGAGCCAGTGCTGAGCCCCACGACAGTGATGCCAGCATGTTTTATAAGCCTGGGTGTGTCCACATGGCGTTTCCCCAGGTTGGCTCTGTGTGTTAGCTATGTGTGCATTTGTTGATTGATTGGTTTCAAGTACATATCCTGAGTGCCTACTTTGCCTGGCCCTGAGCTATGTCCTGAGGTGATGACAGAGAGATGTGTCTGCTGGCCTCCAGCCAAGGCAGGTAAACAGCACAAAACACAAACGTAAGAGCCATAGTCAGGATTGGCACAGAGAGCTGTGGGTATGTGTGGGTGAACCCCTCTCCTGGGAGGGACACATGGGGTCCCAACCCCCATCAAGATGCTCAGAGTAGGCTGTTCGGTCAAATGATACTGGCCTCGGCACCCTTCCCCTGAAGGTGGGCCTTCCCAGCACAGGCCCCTCAGAATGGCTGTGTCTCATTAAGTATTGAGAACTTGTCTCCCATCTCCCGCCCTCCCTCCTTTTGCCCTTCTTCCTTCCCACCCTGCTCTGCGACTGGTGGAGAAAGGGGCATCCTGTGTACTGGAGGGAGGCAGTTTGGATGTGTGCATGGCTGTCCTTGCGAAACAGCAGTGATGTGGTGCTGAGACCAGCTCAGCAGTGGGGATGCAGGAAAGGAAGGCGCTGCAGGACTTAAGAAAAAACACACACGAGACACAACATAGAGAAAAGATGGGTACAGGGGACTCTTAGCCTCTAGGATTAAGAGCCCAGATCTCAACAGCCTCATCGTATTTATTGGTCTCTTCGCTCATCAAGCAAATTAGCAGAGCCTGGGTCAAATTAGTCTACAATGTATTCAGATGCAGAGAAAGATGACCAACCCATGCCCCCCAGGCATGTAGGGAAATGGCTATAGGAATCAGCTGCTTCCTATAAACCAGTGGTAGTCAACCTGGTCCCTACCGCCCACTAGTGGGCATTCCAGCTTTCATGGTAGGCAGTAGCGGAGCAACCAAAGTATAAATAAAAAGATAGGTTTAACTATAGTAAGTTGTTTTATAAAGATTTTTTCTGCCAAACAGTGAAAATTCAACATAAAGTACTTGGTAAGTAATTATTATTATATGCTTTAACTTGCTGTAACTCTGCTTTATAAACTTCATAAAATAAAGTTACTTCCCTACTTTATAAATCACCATTACTGTGGAACCAGTGGGCAGTTAGAAAATTTTACTACTAACAGAGATACAAAAGTGGGCGGTAGGTATAAAAAGGTTGCCTACCCCTGCTATAAACAATCATAGTAGTCCTTGCTGGGGCAGCGTTCTGCCCCCGCAGGACTTGGCATTCCGAAGTCCACCCCAAAGACTTGTCTCAAGGCTGCAGTTTAATCTCTCAGCCATTTTCCTACAATGTGACCCCCTTCCAGTGACATTCTGGGAATGGCACAAGGTCACACTAGTGCTAGCCACCCCTTCACCCCCCAACTCACTGACCCTACACTCGGGCAGGGGATTACATAACAATTCGAGCACCACAAGGCAGGAGTGGGGGGAGGGCCAGATAATATATCGATCTCGAGCTGATTTTATGTACTGTGTGAGGGGATGATGTATGTACTTAAAATTTTTTTCAATAGCTAGTTTTTCTAGCATGATTGGACAAGTGGTTGTAGGTCGCAGGTATGTTGGCCCTGGTTGTCAAAAAGGTGCTGGTGTTCCCACTGACAATTCTCCTTGGTACCTGGAGCCCAGTGGTCAGTGGGAGGCTTGTTCTGTTCTTGGTGCATGGATGTGTGTCTCGTGGGTCCTCGTGGGCAGCCTGTAATTCCTGCACACACGTCCTGGCTGGGCTAGGTGGGGGTCCTGGTGGTGCAGACTGGGTGCCATGGTCCTGGGAAGAGGGTCCCTGGGATAGAGAGGGGTAATGGAGTGTTAGCGCCAAACCCTGTGGGGTAGACGTAGGCGGACCAGGCTGTTCTTATGCTGGTTGTTGACGTGCAATTGAGGCTGTGGACAGATAGATGCAAATCCTGAATACTTCTTTCCAGAACTAAGCAAAGCCTTGGTGGGGGAATGTCTGTGATCAGTCAGCCAGGAAGTCTGTGGAGGGAGACACTGTCCAACCAAAAGGGGGATCAGCAAAATCTTGAAAATGGACTGTGTTGATAAGGACATCACTATCCTTGGTCGATAAGGTGGTGTGTGGCCGAGGGAGTGGCAGGTCTGTGGTGAAGACCATTGTGATGGCATCCTAGGGGAGTATGGGATTTGGAGTACTTATCTGTGATGGGAACTGTGTCGTAGGTGGCACGATGCTGGAAGGGGCTGAGCTGACGTGAGGCCCTGAAGTCCCCCGAGTTTTACGGGCCATGTTAGAGGTACAGTAGAGTCACAGTGGCTCTCTAGTTTTGCGGCAGCAGCAGCTCTGCTTCTGGGCCAGTGTTGTGGGGCTCTATCCTCACAGCCACCTGCCGCCCCTCTGCATTTTCTGGGTCAGCTGAGTCCAAGGCTGGACGTAACTCTGCGTAACCACAAGTGTCAGGAAGACCAGAGTTAGTTCCAGGCTGTCTCTGCTGGTCCATGCTGCCCTGGTCACTCTGGCTGTGGTGACATAGGACATGTGTACTTACTTGGTGGTTTTGACTGTCTTGGTCATGAGAGATGGAGACCTGGACGAGGGCAGACCCCTTAGGTCAGCAGGTAGGTGGTGAGGAGTGCCCATGGAGTGCCGGCTTCGGCGGGTCCAGGCCGGATACTGCTTCTCCTGTGTGAATGGGGTAGAGTCACTGCCTCTCAGAGGGTTGTGGGGTGACACGGGACCGTGGGAAGCACCTGGCACAGTGCTAAGTGCTGGAAGGCACATAGAAGATGGCTACCAAGTCGTTTTGTAAAGATGGTTAGACTAGGCTGGGATTGGGGCAGAAGTCTAGAGATTTTTGGGTCCTGGGATATGGGGCTGTGACTGCAGAGTATGAACCCCATGTAAATTCACCAGGCCGTGGGCACTGCGGTTTGCTCTTGTCTCAGTAGAGCCTTTTAGTGGGGAGTGGTGGCCGCTGAGACCCCGGGCTGTTTAGAATCTATGAGGTCCATGAAGGCAGCCCCGGGCAGAGTTCTCTCATCCAGCTTCCCCCTGGGTAGTGGCACCTGGAAACCGTTAGATCTAGCAGATTGTCTTAGATCCAGTCATCTGGGCACCTCAGAGTAAAGAGGTTGGCCCAGCCTGGACTGCGTGGGATAGGAGCTGGGCTGGGGCCATGGGGACTACAAACCTTGGACAAATGGGGTCCGAGGCAAGAGGAGGAGAGCCCAGAAGGACAACTTCTTTTGCTGACCTCAGGCAGCTGTCAAGGTTGGGGTCAGGCATCAGGAAAACAAAGTCTGCAGGGGCGGGGTGGGAGGGACAGGTGGAGGCATTGGGTCTGAGGAGAGGGAAGCACTGTGAGGGGCTTTCATCTCAGAGTCTGGTTCTGAGACCCCTTGGGTTCCCGCTCTCCCTGACTGCTGCGGACCCCGTCTGGTTCCTTAGACCAAGCTATTGACCCAGTACGTGCTGAGTCTGGCCAAGTATGACCAGAACTACGACATCCGCGACCGTGCACGCTTCACCCGGCAGCTCATCGTCCCTTCAGAGCAGGGCGGGGTCCTCAGCCGCCACGCCAAGAAGCTCTTCCTGGCACCCAAACCAGCCCCTGTCCTGGAGTCGTCCTTCAAAGGTGGGAGCTGAAGTCAGGTGTGTCTTACAGGGGCAGTGGAGGGATTGGCCTGGGCCCAGGGCTTCCCCTGAGGTCTCTGTCTCAGCCAGGCACCAGGCTTTGTGGGCAGGATTTCCAGAAAAAAGCCAGCCCCCTGCTGGGTCAATCCTGTGCCCATCTTGCAGCCTCCAGGGCTACTCTCTATCCATCCATGACTACCACCAGCACCCTCACAGCCTGCTGTCTGCCGTCCTTGCCCGGTGGTCTCCTCCCCTCGCCTGCCTGCTCTCCTTTCCGGCTCCCTCCCTGAGTGTGCTCTATGTAGCAAGATTTCAAGTTGCAAGGGCCCAGGATGGCAGGAAGTACACACCATGTGGTGTGTGTTGGTAAGGGTTCTAACACAGCAGCTGCCAGCACTCAGGATACCCCTGGAAGTCACACCTGGGGCACAGGCCCTCAGCCTGGCCTCCGTCGCAGTTCATCTTGAGGGCAAGGGTTCTGAGAGGGGATCAGTGGGGAGGGTCCTCCCACTGGCTTTCTGGACCCAGGAACCCACACAGGAGGGGTATCTCCTTCACAAAGCTTAGTTCTCATGGTATCTTCTGCTTTTTCTCTTCCCTGGAGATTTCAAAATTTCTTGGGAAGAAGAGAATTGTTCCTTTTCTCTCCCCAACCATGTCCCCACTTGCAGGTGTCTGTCCTGCCCACCTTTGACCCTGACTTCCTCCCACTGCTATGGAGACTGTTCACCCCTCGAGGCCCCCTGACCCAGCCTGGCCAGCCTGTCATTCTGTGTTGCTCTCCTCAACCTGGCCAGGCCTCCTTTGCAAGCCAGGCCATGCAGCACAGCCCCTTTAGCCCTGGGAGAGAAACTGTGGTCCCAGAGTCCCCTCCTGTCCTCCTCTGCCATCCCACCGGCCACCATACCTCAGGTATTCTCTGGTTAGGCCAGACAGCCTTTTCTTCCAGCATATGGGCCTGAAGGTGAAGTCAGGGTGAAAGAGCCACTAAGGGACACATCCACCCCTTTGTCTACTGGCTAGGGCATTGCCACCAGAGGGACCACCGGTCCTCCTAGAAAACAACTCCCAGAGTCTCACTGCTACCCTGGCCTGACCTCTAACCCTGTCCTCAGATCGGGACCACTTCCAGCTGGGCTCACTGTCTCACCTGCTGAATGCTAAGGCCACAGGCTACCAGGAGCTCCCAGATTGGCCAGAGGAAGCCCCAGACCCATCTGTGCGCAACGTGGAGGTCAGCAGAGGTGGAGGGTCGAATAGCCCAGGTGGAGGGGTAGGCAGCAGAGAGCCCTGGCGTCACAGGCGTGATCCTCCTGACATCCTCCCACACACAGGAAGAAGATCTCTCCCTTATTGAGACCCACGTGGGCCTGTTGGGCGATTACACTGAGGTCCCCATGCCCCGTGTGCTGTGTGTGCCTCTGCTGGCGTGCAGTGCTACCTCTCACCACCCCTCCCCCACTGCTGCTCCCCATGCCTCCCTCCCCTGTTCTTCCTGAGTTTGGCAGTGCCACTCTGTGAGAGCCCCTTCCCTCCCCCTTCTCTTCCTTCCTGGGACAGGACCAGGGAGGACCCCAGAAGAGGTGGGGGTGAAGGATAAGAACACCCTCCGCTTTCATTCCCCTTCCCAACCACGATTTAATAACCCTCCCATCCCTCCCCCACCCCCATTTCCAGGTACCAGAATGGACCAAGTGCTCAAATCGGGAGAAGAGGAAGGAGAAGGAGAAACCCTTCTACTCCGACTCTGAGGGGGAGTCGGGCCCCACAGAGTCTGCAGACAGCGGTGAGGAGGTTGGGGGCTGGGCCCTGTGCTGCTGCCCTCTGTGCGCCTTGTGGTTGGCCGTCTGGAGGCTGTGTGTGTGACGTGGTCGTGTAGCCAAGATGTGTATCTGCTATGCGCCTGTATGTGTGTGTGCTCACCTGAGGGATTGCAGGTCCCAGGTGTGTGTGTGCCTGTGCAGTTCTCTGTCATGTGGGTCTGTCTGGAACCAGGGTCAGGTTGGAGGAAGGGTTGCCACTTCAGTGCTGAGCCGGAAGCTGGGAGCCCAGGGCCCCTGCTCCAGGCCCAGGAGGCCTGTCTGCAGGACGGGGAGCCTGAGACTGTTCCTCTGCAGACCCCGAGTCCGAGAGTGAATCGGACAGTAAAAGCAGCAGCGAGAGTGGCTCCGGGGAGTCCAGCAGTGAGTCCGACAATGAAGACCAGGATGAGGATGAAGAGAAGGGGAGGAGCAGTGAGAGGTGAGAGATGGGTGGGCCCATAGTCCCTCCTGGAAAAGAAGGGCTGATACTCAACTAGAGTATTTTTTTGGGCCCTGAGCCCCACATGCTGCTGAGGCCTGCAGACCCACTGATCAGCTCACACTATGGCTGTTCCCAGGGGCCATAGGAGGTCTAAAGTTTGCAGCATAGAGAAGCAATCAGAGACCCAAGCAGCACAGGACCCCATGGACCTGGGTTCCCTGCCTTCACCCCCACTTTTCAGAGCATCCCCGCTCTTTTGTATGTTAAGGAGTGGGAGTCCAGTTTGGGCCTGAATGCCACTTTCCCCCTGTCCGTCAGTGAACAGAGTGAGGAAGAAGGTGAGAAGAGCAAGGCAAAGAAGAGGAAGAAGGTGACAAAGGAACGAAGGGAGGGCTCGTCCTCGGAGCAGGGCAGTGATTCCAGTGGTAGCTCATCAGAGTCTGAGGAGTCGTCAGAGACTGAGGAGGAGCCGGCAGAACCTGCTTCCTGGAAGAAAAAGACAGTGAGAGTTTTGGGGCAGAGAGGGGTGGGCTCAAGGACAGGGCCTACGCACCATCCAGAACACACCATGGTGTCTTATACCTGAGTACTCCCTTGCACAACCACATCACACATTCTCTTTCAGCCTCCCAGCAGCAAAAGCACCCCTGCAGCCAAGGAGGTCTCCCTGCTGGATCTAGAGGACTGTGAGTTTGGGTGGTAGAGGCCACAAGGAAGGAGGCCTGGGGAGTGTGACTTGGGAAAGTCCTTGAGAGTTCTGGATTAGGTTCCTCAGGGCTTGGGGGGGGGGGGGGCGGGAACAGGCAGAACATGTCTTCAGACCTGAGAGGGTACCGGGTATGGAGTTATGGAGTTGGTGTCACGGGTGAGTATCCAGTTAGAGCCACCAGGCTGCCCCGTGCCCTGCTGTCCTTGGTACTGAACTGTCTGCACCCTGAACCCTGCTCAATTCAAGCCAATTCCACTTTACCCATCATAGTCTTCCTCATCTACTTCCACAGTCACCCCTTCCAGTGTCCAGCCTGTGTCTCCCCCTCCGGCCGTGTCCACTAGTCTGGCTGCAGACCTGGAGGGCCTGACACTCACAGACTCCCCGCTGGTGCCCTCAGTGAGTGCGATGGGACAGGGTCACAGCTCTGTGCTGCATCTCATTGTGTGGATCTGTGTGCAGGGGGTGTGATGGAGGGGAGAGCTTTGAGTCCTTGTTGCTGGGTGACCCTCGGTGGGGACAGGGCTGGGGCAGGCTTCTTCTCACTCATTTCCATTTCTATGCTCCCCCTTGTCTTCCTCCCCTGTAGCTGCTGAGCCCGGTGTCGGGTGTTGGGAGACAGACGCTCCTGCACCGTGTCGCGGGCGAGGGGCTGGCTGTGGACTACACCTTCAGCCGCCAGCCTTTCCCTGGGGACCCCCACATGGTGTCTCTGCACATCCACTTCTCCAACAGCTCAGAGACCCCCATCAAGGGCCTGCGTGTGGGCTCTCCCAAACTGCCTGCTGGCATCAGCATCCAGGAATTCCCTGAAATTGGTGCGGCCCCCTGGAAGAGTCTGTCTTTCTGTGGCTGCTGAGACTGTCTCTGCCAGGCCAGGGGCCAGGCTCTGGGGGCACAGTGAGGCCATCTAGCATGATCCACACCCTGGTGGACAAGACTGTCTAGGAGGTGTGCGAGTCCTGATCAGGGCAGGGGGTGCTTGAAGCTTGTTTCAAGACAGATTTGGCCCTAGCCAGTTGGCTCAGTGGTAGAGCATCAGCCCAGTGTGTGGAAGTCCCAGGTTTGATTCCTGGTCAGGGTACACAGGAGAGGTGGCCATCTGCTTCTTCACCCCTACCCCCTGCCCTTTCTTTCTCTCCCTCCCTCCCTCCTGCCCTCCCTCCCTCCCTCCCTCTCTCTTCTTCTCCTCCTCCCACAGCCATGGCTCGAATGGTTCGAGCAAGTTGGCCCCAGGCACTGAGGATGGCACCATGGCCTCATGTCAGGCACTAAAATAGCTCTGTTGCCGAGCAACAGAACAGCTCCAGATGGGCAGAGCATTGCCCAGTAGGGAGCTTACCAGGTAGATCTCAGTAGGGGCACATGTAGGAATCTGTCTTTGCCTCCCCGTCTCTCACTTAATGAGAAAAAAGAAAGGTGACTGAAATGGATGAGGGTGAGGGTACAGGTGTTTAAATTTCAGGAGAAAACCAGCAACAGTCTCCAGGGACCCAGGAAGCTCAGAGTGATCAGCTCTAGCAGTGAAGGGGAGAATGGGTCAAGGATCCAGACCTGCCAGGTGATGGTGTCTCTCCCTTCCCCCCTCCCTGCTTTAACCCACTGCAGAGTCCTTGGCACCCGGAGAGTCTGCCACTGCAATCATGGGCATTAATTTCTGTGACTCAACCCAGGCAGCCAACTTCCAGCTATGGTATGTTTCCATCTCATGGTAGGGTGAATGGTTGTCTGGGGAGAGGGAGTCACAGTGAACTGGAGGCGGTGGCAGATGAGGGGATGTCATGATGTGAAGGGCCTGGAAGCTTCTCCAGGCCCTCAGATCTTCCTTGCTCTCCTACTGCCCCAAGGCCCTGCCCCAAAATGGGAGGCGAGGGGAGAGATGCACGCCTCACTGTCTCCTCCTCTGTCTTCTCCCCCAAACCTCAGCACCCAAACTCGACAGTTCTATGTCTCCATTCAGCCACCTGTTGGGGAGCTGATGGCCCCTGTGTTCATGAGTGAGAATGAGTTCAAGAAGGAACAGGGTGAGTGCTCCCTGTGGGTGACAGTGAGGGGTTTGGCACCATCCCCTGAGCTCAGTAAGCTTCTCCACAGGTGTGCCAAAGGGCCCCCGCCATCAGAAAGGGAGGCCTCGCAGCTGGGGCTGCATCAGAGGCTTCACAGAGGCTAGGGCATCTCAGGGAGACTTTGGGGAGAGTTCGGGCTCAGCCAGGCTGGAGCACGAGGCCAGCGTTCCAGCCAGGGGAGTGTTGCAAGTGAGTGTGGGGGGAAGTTTACAGGACGAGAAGAGGGGAATGGTTTGGTTTGGGACCGGGGAGTCCCTAACACGGGAGTAGTAAGGGCAAAGCTGGAAGGATATTTGGTCCAGTTTCGGGAAGCCTTGAATGCTGTGCTAAATTAAGGGTTTCAGTCTCAGAATTTCAGAGCTGGAACGGGTCGCAGAGGTTGGCAGATCCAACTCCATTGTTAAAGAGATTCCATTTTCCATATTCCTAGCAGTGGAAGAGTCATTGGCAGTGTTTGAGTGAGGAAGGGGCCAGGCTCAGACCTCTGCTGCAGAAGGAGGGGTCTGGCAGCACTCACATCTAGGGCCGGCATGAGGAGACCCTGCAGAAGGAGGGGTCTGGCAGCACTCACATCTAGGGCTGGCACGAGGGGACCCTGAAGAAGGAGGAATGTGGCAGCACTCACATCTGGGGCTGGCATGAGGGGACCCTGCAGAAGGAGGAATGTGGCAGCACTCACATCTGGGGCTGGCATGAGGGGACCCTGCAGAAGGAGGAATGTGGCAGCACTCACATCTAGGGCTGGCATGAGGGGACCCTGCAGAAGGAGGGGTCTGGCAGCACTCACATCTAGGGCTGGCATGAGGGGACCCTGCAGAAGGAGAAGTATGGCAGCACTCACATGTAGGGCTGGCATGAGGGGACCCTGCAGAAGGAGAAGTATGGCAGCACTCACATCTAGGGCATCTAGGGCTGGCACGAGGAGACCCTGCAGCAGGAGGAGGAGGCAACCACCTGAGTGGGGGAACATGGCACTGCATGAGCCCTAGTTTTAGGTTCTGAACGTGCACTCACTGGGTGTGTGACCTTGGACCAAGTTCTGTGACCAGTTATAAAGCTGATGCAACGGATCTGATGGGAGACAGGACCAGGTTTAGAGCCTTGAAGGAGAAAATGAAGGCCTGGGGCAGAGGAGGTGCTGGGAAGAGGGAAGCCGTAGGCATTTCCCCTAAGGAGGAGGAAAGGGCGGCATAGAAGCCATTCTAGAAGTTTGGGTTTGGAGTGCTGGGGTCGGCATGCTTTTTGTGCAGTGTGCCATAAAATCAATACTTTAGGCCAGTGGTTCTTAACCTTTTTTGAGGTACCGAAGCCACCAGTTTCATATGCGCATTCACTGAAACCTTCTTTAGTGATAAATAAAATATGATTTTTTTTTCCAAATTCAAGACATAGGTATATGTTCTTTTACTGGTGCACAAAATGAGCCATGCATGAGCATCACCTTGCTCAAAGAACAAAACCAACAAAGTGCATGAACTCACAACAAATTACGGTATTACTTTATTCTGGCCTCCGTGGCAGAGGCTTCTCCGAACCCCTGAGATCGACTCGTCGAAACCTTAGGGTTCGATAGAACCCAGGTTAAAAGAACCACTGCTTTAGGCTTTGTGTGCCATGTGGTCTCTGCTGTCGTTACTCAACCCCACTGTTGTAACAATGACAGTTGCTGATGACAAATGAGTGTTTTGGTGTTCCTATGAAATTCTATTCATGGACACTTTAATTGGAATTTCATATGATTTTCATGTGTCATGAAATATTAACCTTTTGATCCCCCCCCAACATTTAAAAGTATAAAAACCATCTTGGGCCTCCTCTGGGGTGGGCAGGATCTGGCCTGCAGGCTGTAATTGGCCAAACCCTGGATCCAGGAGGAGGAATGGTGGGGCTAGGAGGGAAGGTCATGGCTGGTTTTGGATAAGCTGATTTTGCAATGCATTTGGGAAATTCAGGAGGAAGTGTTTAGTATGCAACTGCAAATGCGGGTCTGTGCCCAAGGAATGTGTCTGTTCTCAGAGGGAAGAGAGAGAGGCTGACAGGAGAAGGTGGGCAGGAGGGCAGACAGGGAGCTCTGCACAGCTGGCCGGAAGCATGAGGGGGAGGAGTGGTCAATCCTGTCGAGTTAGGTTTCCCCAAGGGGACTGCCAGTGCCTGGCCATGTCTGGAGCTGCTGCCCCAAGTTGTTAGGACCTTAGCCAGGAATGCATCTGCCCCACCCCAGTCCTCTCTGAAACTACCCAGCCTCAGGAGCTGGGAGGGATTTGAACTTGGTTGGGGGAACCAACCAAGAAAGACCTAAGGATGTGGAACCCAGTGTGGAGGAAACTTGTAAGAAGTGACTGGCCACCAAGTTCAACCCCAAGGGGCTGGTGGCCCAGACACATGACAGTAGGAAAGTATCAAATAGTCTTTGCTCAGCAACATGGATGGAGCCCGGGGTGGGTTGGGGAGACTGATAAAGGCTTCCTGAGGGAGGGCCAGGCCCTTGAGAGACATACCCCCTTCTCACGACTGCTAAGGGAGATTCAGACCAGACCAGCTTGAGAACTTGGTGAGGAAGCTCAGTGGGCAGACCCAGGTGAACCCACCACAGCCTCTGCCCTCATCATGACCTCTGCCCCCAGGGAAGCTGATGGGCATGAATGAGATCACAGAGAGGCTCATGCTGTCAGACACTTGTCGGAGTGACCACATTGTGGTACAGAAAGTGACCGCCACAGCCAACCTGGGTCGTGTCCCTTGTGGGACATCTGATGAATACAGGTACTGGGCCATGGCAGAGAGGAAGAGGGGCTGTTGGGCCTGGTTAGAAGGAGGGGCCCCCTGCCTCAGGGCTGGGCACCTCCCTCTACACCACCTCAGGTTTGCAGGAAGGACGCTCACCAGTGGGAGCCTGGTCCTGCTGACCCTGGATGCGCGGCCCCCTGGACCTGCCCAGCTGACAGTCAACAGTGAAAAGATGGTGATCGGCACCATGCTGGTGAAGGGTGTGGTGCAGGCGCTGACCCAGTGACTCCCAGGGATGCAGCTTCTCTGATCCCCACTTGTTTCTCCCTCATGATCTCCGGGCTGTTAGCCCCCCTTCTTTCTCCCTCACAATGATTCCTCAGGCTAGATGGCATCCAGAGTTCCTCTCTCCCTCTGGTCAGTACGGGTTCCCTCCAAGTTGCCCTTCCCACAGGTTCCTTAGTGACCTTAGTGTGCAGAGTGCAGAGGAAGACAGCAGCTGTTCACACACACACACACACACACACACACACACACACACACACACACACACACACACACACCGCTTCTCTGCTGGCTTTCTGTAGCTATTTATGTATTAAATTCTCAATAAACCTGTCCTTCCCAGATGCGGGCTCACCTTCCATTATTCTGGGTTCTGAGCAGGGGTGAAGAGGTGCTAGGGGTTCTGTGTTTGACCCTTGTGAGTGATCACTGCTGACCTTCTAGTGAGGTCTGACTCTCAGACGTGACCTTGGTTGGACATCCCAAGATGGCTGTCTCTAAGTCCCCAGTCATCTCTGTGGAAGAGACATCTGAGCAGGGGTGAAAGGCCAAGCTGGAAGAAGCCCCTGGTCCTTCCTGGGTGTCTCTGTAAAAGTGAGGCTTCTTGGATGGCTGTCGGTCCCCCTCAGGGGCCCTAGGGAAGGAGGATTCATGATGCGGGGAATTCCCCAAACAGGTGCAACGTTCAAAATATGCCAACTACATCTGAATATGAGGCCTAGATCCCTCACCTGGCTGGGGAGGTGACCCAACTAGCCATCCTGGAGGGGGAAAAACAGCAGGTGTAGGACAGGGCTTCTCACACTGTCATGCATCAGGTTACCTGGCGATTGTATTAACCTGCAGACTCAGAACAGGAGGCCTGGGGTGGGGCCTGAGGTTCTACATTTCTAATGAGGTCCTAGCCGACAATACTGTTGCCCTGTGGACACTGAGTAGGGAGGACATGGAGCCCTCCAAATCTAGGACAAACTCTAGTGGTGGCAGTGAGGGTCAGGGCCTGCTTGATGCCTTTCTGGGTGAATGAAGGGACTGAGTGAACAGTTTTTCCAGTGTAAAGGTCTTCCATGTTCTTAAAGTCTGATCAAGTAAGTTTAGGAATCATGGGCTTAAATAAGTTTATTTCCTACAGGCCTTCTCAGGGCCTTTACTATGCTCATGTGCATTGTGACAGCCTCCACCCCCAGCACAGGAACTAGACTCACAGTATTACGAAAAGGTTTGACCTTGCAATGCTTTTGTCCCAGGACACCTTTAATTTTTTTTTTTTTTTTACTTACTGATTTTAGAAGAGAGAGAGGGAGATAGAAGTGTGTGTGGGGGGGGGGGAGCATTGACTTACAGTAGTTGCTTCTGGTTTGTGCCTTGATCAGGCAAGCCCATGGTTTCAAACTGTTGATCTGAGCATTCCAGTTTGCTGCTTTATCCACTGTGCCACCACAGGTCAGGTGGCCCCAGGACAGCTTGAAGGACTGGGTTACAAGGAACACACCCGCCTGATAATTGGAGATGTGGGGCCTCAATCGCTAATCCTCAATGACCAGGTCTCTAGTTCTTTGGCCACAACCCTGTCACTGAAGCACCCTAAGCAAGTGTGTTCAGGGTGAAACAGGCATGAGACAGGCACGGAGGCAGTGCCAGGGGACACCGCTGCTCTGGCTCTGGTAACTTGCTGTGCTGTGGCACTGGAGAGCAGCTGGAGCCATTGCTGGTTTGGGAGCTTGGGGGTCCCAGAGTCTCACTGGAGTCACAGTTGTCACTGTAGGTTCCGAGGTAGATCTGACCCACCACCAAGGGCTCCTGCAGAGTAGAATCCACTTTTGTCTCTGAGTCAGTACTGTCTAAGCGTGAGAAAGATGGTGGGGGCGACTTTCTAAGAAATACGATTGCACGGGGCAGATTTGGGGTATGGGTGGCAGTGGATAGCCACACAGGGACTGGCAAAGAGGCAGAAAGTTCCCCCAGCAAGGGTGGGGTGGACCCAGGAGGTTGGGGCTTGGTCTGAGCCTGACCACAGGCCTCAACAGGTCAAGGGTAATGTAAGGCCAGTGGCCGCCACTGTGGCCACCCAGGTTCTCACTGGATTTGGGCAGATGGTAAAGGAACTGTGGAGCCAGAAAATGGTGGGCCATTCCACTTACTAAAGTCTTTTAATGGCAGACAAGCAAACAGGCAGGGAAGACTGCTTCCCTCTAACTCTCTGGACTCACAGGCCCCCACCAGCCTCAGCACTCCCCAGCCAAGAAGCGGGGGGGAAAAAACCTTTTCTCCAGCAAACAATTGCCCCTCCCCACAGCTGGTAGGCAGTCAGCAATTTGCAATCTGCCACCCCAAGGGCAAGTACCCACAGCCTTCCATAGACTATACACACATGGCACTGCCCCAATACAAGCAAGCAAACCTAAAAAACACCTGTTTATCCAACAGGCAATGAACTTGATGAGGGGCTGAGAATAGGAGCCTAGTCCAGGACAGGTTCATAGTGGTGTCTTGGCCAATGGGTAAGAGAAATGGCTTCCGTTCCTGACCAGGCTGTGCCAGTTGGCTATCTACAGTGGTTGGGCTATAAGGACCCCTGGGGTGAGGTTAGCTGTGCCCACAGCTGAACCCCCATCCAGTCACTGTGCTAGTTCAACATCTTGCACTGGGCATCCCGACAGTCACTTTGAAGCATAGACTGCAGAGCGGAGATTGGATGCTGGGTGTGTAACAGGAATTCACTGCGCCTCTCTGGACCAGAAAAGGAAAACAGGAAAAGTCTGACCCAGCAGAGGACGTGGGCTCTGGGATCCTTACCACCAATTTCTTCCCTGACTCCCCAGCCATGATCACATCCCTCTCAGTCACTCCATTTCTGCGATGGCTCCACATGACATGGGGTGGGGGTGGGGGTGGGGGTGGGGCTGCCTTAGGTCCTTCCATCCTCATCCAGCATTGAGCAGCCAGTGTACGCTGGGCATTGTGGTGACAAAGCCTGGTCAGTTTTGTCTTCAGGGTCAAGAGGAGGACTGCGAATAGTGCCCGGGAAGAGGTAAGGAGAATGGGGTAAAGCAGGGCATGCCTGAAGGAAGAGAAGCCAGCGCACCTGCCTGGATCACCCACTTGATGGCGCTGGTCTGATCCTCTTGTCACTCTGTCCCCATCCTGCTAACCCGTCTGCCAAAAGTAAGCACTTAGGGCCACGCAGTTTGATCCTGACCATTGAGAACCTTGGTCCTTATGGCCCCCTTAGTGCCAAGTGTGCTTGGGGGTCTCCAAGGCCTCACAGCTGGGCCTGGGACAGTGCTGAGCAGGGTGAGAAGTGCTGGAGGTGCCCGCATCCCCTGGCCATCTCACTGGTTACTTCTCATCCTGGTGCCAAGAACCCTCCAATTTTAGCCTCTTTCAAATCTTCCACCCCAGAGTTCAGCCTGAATGGAGCTGCCCCACAGCTTGCCTGGGGTACCTGGAGGACGCAGGTGGGCAACAGCTCCGAAAGAATGCTTCTTGCCTGTCTGGGATCTTCCTAGATGTATATGTTCCCATCTTTGAAGCTATTTAAAAAAAAAAAAAGCTTTTAAGTATTTCTAATATTCATGTAGAAAATTGTACAAATCACAATTGTGCAATTTGATGCGTTTTTATAGGGCAAATAATTCATGTAAACAGCATGACACATACCTGCTTCGTGCCTCCTTCCAATGCAGGGCAGTGTTTTATTTTGCTCAGAAATCACAGCACTCTGAAAAGCTACAACACCAGGCTGCAAACGGCAGTGGGATTCCCGATGCCTGCATGGTCGCCTGACTTGTGGACATGGTGGCATAGGCTGTTTTCTGGGGCTATGGGAGACATGTTCCCAACAGCCTGGGGAGAGGCATGGTGTGGAAATAAGTGGGTTGTCTTCTTGTTTTGACTGAGGGAGAATATTAAGGAAGACGGAACTCGTGTGGGCTTCAGCAAGGTGACCTTGATCTAGGCCTTGCTTTGCCAGGAAGCATCTGCACCTGCAGAGGGAAGACGGGGAGAGGTGAGACCGGAGAAGTGAGGCATGGTTTTTCTCACCAGCACCAGGGCAAGACCGACAAGCCTTTCCAGTAGATTCCTAAAGTCCTCAGTGTCCTCAGTTGCAAACAAAGGGTTGGCCCCTTGAGTTCCCACATCTGTCCTCGTACTGAGACTCGATGCATCTACCAGCCCATTTACAAGCACCTTGGGACAGCCGGTGCTCATTTTCAACTGTGATCTGTGTGGGAGCCAACCTCCACAATGGCACTTGTGATCGCTGCTTCCCACTGTTCTGTCATCCCCTCCTACACTGAATGTATCAGGGGTGGTGTATGTGAACAACAGGGTCCTTCAAAAGGGCCATTTCTGAGATTAGATTGTAAAAGTCACACCCCTTCACCTCAGACAGTGTCTCTGTCTCTCTCTTTCTCATCATTTGCTGGGGAGAAAGCCAGCAGTCCTATGGAAAGAGCCATGAGGAGAAGCTGAACGAGCCCCTTGCCAGCAGCCACTTGAGAGAGCCAGGAAACAGATCCTCCAGCTCTGGGCAGAGTTTCCAATGCCTGCAGCTCTGGCTGACAGCTTGAATGCAGCCTCGGGAGAGAACCTGGGCCAGAGCCACCCTGCCAAGTCATCCTTGGATTCCTGACTCTCAGAAATTGTGTGAGATAACAAATATTTAGTGTGTTTTAGCCTGCTTAGTTTGGGGTAATTTATCAGCAATAAATTAATACCGTCCAGCTCTCAATCCATCTCTGAGGGTATTGGAAAAGCCCTAAGAGGGAGCCTGGACCCCTGCTCTGGCCTTCATATCACATAGCCGGCACCTTCAGTGACAGTGGTGTGCTTGTGCTGGCTCACGAGCACTGTTATGGTTTGGAATTCTTTTCAGAATTTCAGTTCAGTCTGTTATTGTCAGACTGGCAGTTTGAAATCAGTCATGGTGGGAATATTTATGTCACAGAAATAGGTGAATACTGCAATCACTTCCCTCCCCACAGCTAATTGTCAAACACGGACCAGAACACCACTTCCCCTATCACCATCCCTTTATCTCTTTAAAAATTCTGATGATAGTGTCAAGTTTAAGAATAAAATACCAACCACTTGTGTACTGATCACCTGGTGGAAAAAGTAAAACACTTATGAATTCAGTTGAGGAAATCACTATTCTCAGTTTTCTGTTTATCAATGCCCTACATTTTTTTTCTTTTTATTCTTTTTCAAGTGAGAGGAGGGGAGATAGAGAGACAGACTCCTACATGCGCTGCAACTGGGATCTACCTGGCAACCCTTGTCTTTGGCCAATGTTCTGCCCATCTGGGGCCATGCTTGCAACTGAGCTATTTTTAGTGCCTGAGGCAGAGGCTCCATAGAGCCATCCTCAGTGGCCAGAGCTAATGTGCTAAAACCAATCGAGCCATGGACACAGGAGGAGAAGAGAGAGAGAGAGAAGGGGAGGGGAAGGGGTGAAGAAGTAGATGGTTGCTTCTCCTGTGTGCTCTGGGAATTGAACCCAGAATATCCACATGCCAAACTAACACTCTACTGCTGAGCCAACTAGCCAAGGCCAATGCCTTGTATTTTTTGTATTTTTATTACATACAGATGTATTCCTAGTCAACATATAGCATTGGACTGAATGGTAGTAGTGTATTGCATGTTTTAAAATTGCAAAAAGATTCTGCTTTTTTTTTTATACAGTATCGTTTCTGAGTCATCCACATTGATTTGATTAGCTTTATGTCATTTACTTTTACTTATATGTAGTATTGCATTGTGTGGAATACCAGTTTATTGACCTGCTCTACTGTTGGTGGGCATTTCAGGTTAGTTTATGTTTCTGATTATGACTAATATAGCTGTCAGCACTTTTTTTTTTTGTATTTTTCTGAAGTGAGAAGCAGGGAGGCAAAGAGACAGACTCCCGCATGCGCCCAACCGGATCCACCTGGCAAGCCCCCTAGGGGGCAATGCTCTGCCCATCTGGGGTGTTGCTTGGTTGCAACTGGAGCCATTCTAGGGCCTGAGGCAGAGGCCATAGAGCCATCCTCAGCTTCCAGGCCAACTCCGCTCCAATGGAGCCTTGGCTATGGGAGGGGAAGAGAGAGATATAGAGAAAAGAGAGGGGGAAAGGTGGAGAAGCAGATGGGCGCTTCTCCTGTGTGCCCTGGCTGGGAATTGAACCTGGGATTTCCACATGCAGGGCCAATGCCCTATCGCTGAGCAAACTGGCCAGGGCCTGTTAGCATTTTTTTTTAAGATTTTATTTATTGAATTTTAGAGAGAGAAGAGAGAGAAAGTGGGGGAGGAGTGGGAAGCATCAACTCATAGTTGTTTCTGGTATGTGCCTTGACCAGGCAAGCCCGGGGTTTTGAACCAGAGACCTCAGTATTCCAGGTCAAGGCTCTATCCACTGCGCCACCACAGGTCAGGCCTGTTAGCATTTTTAAAAATATACTTTTTATTTATTGATTTTAGAGGGAGAGAGAGAGAGTGCAACAGAAACATCCATCTGTTCCGGTATGTTCCTTGACCAGGGATTGAACCGGCAACCTTTACATATCAGTATGACACTCTAACCAACAGAGCTATCTGGCCAGGGCTACCAGCATTTTTACTCATGCCTCTTTTCACACATGTGAAAGCTTCTTTAATGTGTTATACCAGGAGTGGAGTTGCTGGCCATGGAGTCTACACATCTGCAACTTGACAATATTGCCAAATTGCTCACAAGAGTAGCTAAGAACGTTTATAGCACCTTTATTCATAATAGTCTCCCAACTGGTAACAATTCAAATCCAAATTAGGAGACTGGAGAAGGAATTGATGGTATATTCATCTGATGGAATACTACTTAGCCATAAAGAAAAAGAGGTGGGGACAGAACTGCTACGTGGGACAACATCGATGAATCTCATATAACATGTTGAATGAGAGAAGCCAAGCGCTTATATGAAGTTCTAGACCAGACAGAATGAATCTGTGAGGAAAGCAGTAAGAATACTAGTTAACTCAAGGAGAAGGTATAAAGTGGGAGGAGGCATAATGGAATCCTTTGGGCGGTGGTTACGTTGGGTATATAGGTAGCTAAAAAAATCAAGCTGTACACTTAAGATTTGAGCATTCTGTTGAATGTGTACTATCCCTTAATTTAAAAAAATGTAGACAATAAAATCATAAACCAAAGTGGCTGAACCAGTGACCCTGCCATGGTGAGATTTCATCATCTGAGCCGGGTGAAATGAGTCCCACTGTGGTTTCACCGGCATTTCCTGGTTAGTGGTGAGCATAGGCATCTAATGGTATATTTGCTGGCTATTTGGGTTTCCACTCCTGGGAATTGCCTATCCCTATCTTTTGCCCATTTTTTTTACAGGGTTGTCTTTTTTCCTTATTGTAAAAGTTCTTATATTTCCTGGAAACTAGAGCTTTGTGGACCATGTATTGCAAATATCATTTTCCTGTCTATGGCTTGTCTTTTCAAGTTGTAAATATCTTCTTTTCCTTTAATATTTATTTATTTATTTTATTGATTTTATAGAAAGAGGAAGAGACAGACAAGAACATAGATTTGCTCCTGTATGTGCCCTGACTGGGGACTGAATTGGCAACCTGTGTGTTTTGGGATGACACTTTAACCATCCAAGCTATCTGGCCAGGGAATAAATATCTTTTGTTAAACCAAAATTTTAAATTCCAATATGGTCAAATTTATCCGTTTAGATTTATATCTGGTGCTTGTTCCATATTTACAAAATCTATCCACACTCTGAGGCAATAAAAATATTCTCCTAATATTTTCTTCAAAGAAATGTCTAAGTAGTGCTTTTAAAAAATTTTTTTTGACTGATTTTAGTGAGAGGGGGAGAGAGAGACAATCTGCTCCTATATGTGCCTGGACACGGGATTGAATTGGCAAATCTGTGTGCTCCAGGATGACGCTCTAACCACCTGAGCTATCTGGGCAGGACATGTCCAAGAAATGCTTTTCACATTTATATCTTTAATTCACTTTAGATTTACATGTCTGTATAATGAAATGTAGGGCTGATCCATGTTTTTCATCCCACTTAAAAGACATAAAAAGAACAACAAAGAACATGGTTTCTTCTGCACAGAGCTTGGCAAAAGTTGAGCAGAGACTGGGAGCTCACTTTACCTTGTGGTCTTGAGTTCCTAAGAGAATACCCTTTTTGATCTTTTTCACCAGAAAAAGGATTTCTCCCAGCAGTCTCTTTTCTTTCAGCTCTCTTCTTGCCGTGGAAGCACTGAACCCCTGGGCATATAAAAGACTGCAGGATCGCTCCAGTGCCCCTCGTACATGCATTTAAAAACTAGTCAAACCAATTAGTTAACACTTAAAACCTGTATTGTAAATCTGGGGCTTGACTGCAGGGATGGCACCAGGCATAGCTGGACTCAGAAGCTGTTTGTTGACTGGGAAAATGGATAATACTGCATGTTTGTTCCTGCAACTTCTACCAGTGACTAGCTGTGGGGACTTGACCAAGTCACTTAATATCTCCACCTGTGCCACTTTCCACAGCCTGCCCTTTGGATCGTGGAAACCTAGTCAGAGGTACTATGGTTCCCATATACCATGCAGGCCTGGCCAATATGGGCAGGGAGCAAGACTCACCCACACATGAGGCCATGACTGTGTTTGAACTCAGCCACCTCTACCTTTATCACATACAGTTAGCTCTGGGGTCAGGTGGTACAAAGTGTATACATAAGGGTACTATGAGTTTTGTCTTATATGGTTAAGACTTCAGTCTCTGAAGCCAGAAACCTGCCTAGGTTTGAGTCCTCACTTTTCTACTTCTAGCTGGAAGTCTTTTGGGATAGTTACTTAACTTCTTTGAGCTTCCATTTCCTCATCTGCAAAATGGGTTAACGCAGGTAAAACACAGAAGTAAATAAGTGGTCAGTGAAAGCCAGCTATTATTCTATTATTACCTACAACAGAAAGTTTAGAAAGAGGGGTTTAAGCATCAGAAATTTCTGTCCCAAGTCAACTGAAAGATGCCTTCCTTTTCTTATAGCTGGGAGTTTTAAAATATGAAAGAGCTCCCAGATACCTGTTCCCTTGGGCACTGTTCCAGGTTTCAGATTCTTATCTCCAGCTTTGGGTAAGGGAGGAGGAAGGGATGGAAAGGATCACAGGTTGGCAGCCAGTGAGTTGCATGGGGTCCCTCCCTGGACTTCTTGTTGGGCTTGGGTCTTAACCTGAGTTGGTGATCACATTAAAAATCAGGAACATTTCACATTTTATAAAAGCAAATTATTTTCAGCTTGTCTTGAAAGAGCTGGCTGGGCTGGGACCTTATTCCTGCAAGGTATCCATTGGCCCATTCCTCTTTCAGATGCACCTTGTAGGTGCTCTTGTTCACTCCCTCACTTGGTTCCTTTGCTGTAGGTATCTGGGTGTGGCATCCTGAGAGGACAAGCAAGATACACGTCCTGTATTTTGTGCTGTTTGTGGGCCAGGGTGAGACTTGGGTGTGGGCTCCTCTTAGAGACAGAAGTCCCTAGTGATAGGTTCCCTGGCAGCTAGAATAGGCCCCTCTGAGGAAGGGCAGATGGCTAAGCTGATAAAGCAATGGTTCTTAACCTTTTTTGAGGTACCAAACCCACTAGTTTCATATGCGCATTCACCGAACCCTTCTTTAGTGATAAAATATGATTTTTTCCCCCAAATTCAAGACATAGGTATATGTTTTTTACTGGTGTACAAAATGAGCCGTGCATGAACATCACCTTGCTCAAAGAACAAAACCAACAAAGTGCATGAACTCACAACAAATTACGGTATTACTTTATTCTGGCCTCCATGGCAGAGGCTTCTCCGAACCCCTGAGACCGACTTATCGAACCCTTAGGGTTCGACAGAACCCAGGTTAAGAACTACTGTGATAAAGACACGGTGGAGCAAACCATGGCTAGGGCATGCCAGGACCTCTTGAACCTTGCCCCTGTGGACATTACCCTCTCTGCCCATGACCTCAGCAACCCAAGCTGTCCTGTAGGGGGATATTCTGTGGATGGAGACAGGCCAGCTCTCACTGTCACTCTGAGTCCTCCTGGGGACTTTTCAGCATTGTTCTTACCCTGGCCACCTTCTCCCATTAATACTCCTGACACATTAGGCAAACCACTGACTTCCTCTCCTTCCACTGCCCAGAGACCACACTCAACCCCCTCCCCTTAGCCATTAGAGCCAGGATAGCCTCCTTAGCCTCTCAGGAAGGCAGCAGCCTTTCTTACTGCCAGGAGGTACTTTATAAATATATTATGATGAGGCAACACGTAAAACACTCAGAAATGCTGAACAAACACTGGTCTTTTTCTTCCTCATTGCAGTTCCTGGTCTCTCCTCTTTTAATGTCCAACCTCTAAGTCTCCAGTACCATCTTAAAAGAACTTGATATTGCCATTCTCTCGTTTACAGTTCTCAGCAGTTTCCTGCTGTTTGCAGGACCTAGGTTTCCCTCCTGCGGTGTCAGTACGAATTTTCTCCGTCGTGGTCAGATGGAGCCACCTTTTTCAGTCCCCACCTCCGCCTTTGCCTGGTGTCCCCGCCTGGAATGGCACCTCCACCTCTACTCTGGCCTGGAGCTTCTGGCCCGCCCCTGCCCCTGCCCTAGCCACTCCACCCCACCTCACCCCACGGCGCCTTTCCAGCCTTCTTGGTAAACCTTCCAATCACAGCCTGGCAGGAGCGTCGGAAGCGGTTTCCTCAGGGAACTGCGGTCCAAAGATGACCCTCAGTGTTTTTGGAAGTTCCCGGAATCCCCGGACGCCCGCGCCCCGGTGCTAGGAGCAGCCGGCCTAGTAGGGGATCGCCTGCTGGAGCCCGGGCGCAGTCTCGGAAGGAAGGGTTGGCTCTCGCCCTGGAGGGGTCCTTGGAAGGAGCGGAGCGTGGACACTGGAAAGGAGACTTTACTGACCAAAAGCATTGCCGCCGCATGGCAGGGCTTTTAAATCGTGCCCTGTTTCATGAGAGTTAACAGAGGCCCAGCAAGATGAGTGACTTAACTAGGGTCACTAGGTGAGTGGCGCGCTAGGTTTGGGCCTTGGGCCTTTGGGGGCTGTTGCTGTGGTCGCCCCAGACCCGGCGCCGGCTCCGGGTGGGCGGCCAAGCCCTCGGCCCGGCGCGCTGGAAGGGGCGGGGCGGGCGTCCGGGCGGGGCCGGCACAGGTGTTTCGCATCTAGCCAGGGGGGCGGCTCCGCGGGGCTTTATAAGCGGGTCCGGAGTGGGGCGCTGTGCGTGGCTTACTGCAATAATAGTGCGCACGTGTGTGCGCGTTCCTTGCCGCGCCGGCCAGGCGCCCGTCTGTCCGTTCGTCCCGCAGGACCACACCGGCCCTATGGCGTTCCCGCTGGTAAGAGCCGCTGCCGTCCGCCTGGGCGGGGCGGGGCCGGGCGGCGGTCCTGGCCGCGGCAGCTAACGGTCCGCGCAGCTTCGGTCTGCCGGCGGGTTCTCCTCCCTAGCCCCGGTGCTCGCGGGGTGCGGGTCACATGCCCGCGGGCGTGGGGCCTCGCTGAGGGGTGAGTGGCGAGGGGGGCAGGGCGTCTCCTCGTGACTCAGGGCCTTTGGGTTTAAAGGCGCCGCGGCCCTGTGGGGGCGGCCAGTGGGGCCTCTGAGCAGTGCTGCGAACTCCCCGCGGCCTCGAGTGTTTGTCCAAACGGGAGTTGAGCGCACAGAAGAAAGCCCTTGTCCCCGGAACGCCTCTTTCTCCAGCAGCCGTCGCACGTGAGCCCTGAAGCCGAGGCGCCGGAGCTCACGCGCCTCTCAGTGTCCCCCCGCGAGTCTCGTTTGTACCCAGTGGGCGTCCCGGGTGGGGCGGGACTGCTGGCGGCGGCCACCCTGCCAACGCCACGACGGCAACGGTACGGCTCCTTTAAGGCGGAGGGATCGGCCCCTCGTGCTGCGCGCGCTTCCTTAGCCCGGGAGGTCACGTGGCTTCACACGTTCGATTGGCGCAGGAGCCGGGCTGGCCAGGTGGGTCTCGCACGGGTGGGTGGCCGAGCACGTGCGACTCGGCTTCGCACTGTGGCTCTGAGGTTGGTCCTGGGGACATGGGAGCCGGGAGACCTGCAGGCCGAAGAGGCGATGCAGGCATGGCGCCTGGCCAGAGGAGAGGCGTGCACGTGGCCGCGGCCTCCGCTCTGTCATGCTCTCCTCAGCCCAGCACCCAGTCCGGGCCCAGCTGGGGTGTGTGTCGTGCGGACTGGGCTGTGGCCACAGGTGTAGCGAAGCAGCGACCGGGTTGCCCACCTGGCCTGAACGCTGTGAGGAAGGCCGTGCCCACCCCGAGTCCCTGGGGCCTGGGGACTCGGATTAAGGAAAGGTTACGCACCTTGGGTCACCCTGGTGTCACTCCCCGGGCTTTTCTGAGCATGGGTACCCTCCACTTTCAGGCCGACCCTGACTTTCTTGCCTCATTCCTTGACCGCTCACTCAAGGCCAGAGGCCGATTCAGTGGCCCCACGTTGACTGAAGGGCCTGGAAAGACCAGGAGCACATCCCCGTCCGCGGGGGGTGCCTTGCAGGTCTCGCCCGCCCGTTTGCTGGGCACCCTGTGGCGGAGCACTTGGGAAGGAATGAATCTCTGGAACCACAGCAGGCCCGCCCACACCCACCACACCCACCCAGCAGTCTGGGCTCTTGGTGGTGCCTCATTTCTCTGGCAGCTGCCTGCTTTGTCTCCCTGGCTACCGAGCCACCGCTGCGCCGGAGCAAACTGCTCCGTCATCTGCTGGCCAGGGTCAGGTGGGCGGAGGGCTGCCCCGTCTGTCCCGCCGCTGCGGAGCTGGTATGTGTCAGCTGCCAGTCATCTATTGAAGATAGTTTCTACCCTTAAGCTCAGGTCCTTTATGAGCTTAGGGACACAGGCAGCGTTAAAAGTGAAAAAAAGCACTCCAAACAGCCAGAAAAAACCTTGGAAGCCTCAGTGTGATGATGGTGGTGGTGGTGGTGGTGGTTCCTAGTGGGGTTGTTTTTATAGTTGGGGGAAGAAGTTTCTGGAGCTCCGGGAGCTCTAGGCTGTGGGGAGCCCCTCAGGACCAGTGACAGGTGCAGGCTCATGCAGGTCTATCATTCCTCGTTCAGCTTTCCAGAGCTCATTGAGTTTGCCTTTGTCACAGTGATTTCACTTGAACTTGAGCAGCCTGGGAGTGCATGCCCTCTTGATAGTACTAGAATTTGGACGTTGGGGATCCCATATGTAAGTCCATCCTTGTCCCTCCCAAGCGTTGTCTTTTAATCAGGCTAGGCTCCCTGGCTGGGGCAGCTGTGCCTGCCTGTGCGTGGACAGGATGCTGGAGCAGCCGTGCAGAGGTGGTGATGGTGGATCAGGTCCTGGGCTCTTGGATAAGAGTCGATTCTGTGGTCCTCTTCACAGTATACTCACTGGTGCCTACAAAGTGTGGAGGAAGGCAATGAAGGTAGACTCCAGGCTCAACACCAAACTAGCTAACAAGCTAAATAATAGCTATCTTAGTATTTTCAGGTCACTAAGCTGTTTTTGTTTTTAATCCTTAAAATGCGTTGCAAACCCAGATTCCTTTAGGAGCTTGAGGTAGCTTAAATGAGTCGAGGAAGAGGAAGGAAAGAAGAGGGATTTCCTCTGTGTGTATTTTTAGGTGAGAGGAGGGGAGATAGAGATACAGACTCCCACATGTGCCCCAACTGAGGTCCACCAGCAACCCTGTCTAGGCCAGTGCTCCAGTAGAACTACTTTTAGTGCCTGAGGCTGAGCTCCAAGAGCTATCCTCAGTGGGGGCGGGGGTACTCCGAACCAATACAGCCACTGGCTGCTGGAGGAGAAGAAGGAAAGAAGGGAGAGAGGGGACGGGGAGGGAAGCAGATGGTTGCATCTCCTGTGGGCCCTGACTGGGAATCGAACCTGGGACGTGCAGGGCTGACACTCTATCCACTGAACCACCGGCCAGGGCTAGAATGATTCAGAGGTGTGGGCCCAGAGTTGATGGATCTTTGGCTTTTCCCTCTAATTAAGTTGAAGTCTTTCTTCTTAAATTTTATTTGTTTTTATTGATCGACTGATTTTAGAGAGATAGAGGAAGTGGGGGGGAAGAGAAAGAGAGAAGCATTCGTTTGTTGTTCCATTTAGCTGTGCATTCATTGGTTGCTTCCCGTATGTGCCTTGACAAGGGATGGAATATGCAACCTTGGTGTCCTGGAATGATGCTCTAGCTGACGGATCTAACTGGCTAGGGCTTTTCTCTCTCTTTTTTAATGAGGCAATTAAAAAAATTGTAAACACTGTATGGAACAAAGGTAACACGTTTCTAGACACTGAATTCACCTGAGGGGCATTTTGGGCTGTGTTTTAAAACATCCCTTTTGGGTTACCCACCTCCCATTGTGCAGATTATGAAACGTGTTCATAAATCACATCACAGGGGCACTAAAGGATAATCCAGGGTGTAAAGGTAGGTCTTTTTGGTGCCATAGCTCAACCTATGACACTGCGTTCTGGTAGGTCAGATGGGTCAGGAAATACTGGTGGTGTACCTGTGTAGAAAACACAGTGGTCTATGAGCTGGTCACTGAACCTTAACTGCATAGGAGGACTCTGGTGGCAGGGAAGGCCCCATGGGTCTTCTGAGCTTTAGTGTGGCAGTGTTGACAGCAGGAGGAATGTGCTGTGTCTATCATTCCATGATGTATGTGAGGGCAGTTAGCTGATACTGAGAACCAGAGGTCTGGAGCTGCCAGGCTTCTCCCACTGTGGGGGTGAGCCTTCCAGGCCTCTGCACCAAGACTTGCCCTTTTCAGGACGTTTCAATAACTTTTAACTCCTGAGACAAGGCAAATTTGAAATTATACCATTGTTTGAGACCTATGAAAGTAGAATGGGGCTTACTAAATCTCACCTCTTATCTTTTAGCTAAAATTTCTATTATTCTGTCTCTTAGATTTACAGGGAGAATTTTTTTTTAAAGGAGGATGCATTTATTTATTTTATAGAAAAAGAGAGAGTCAGAGAGAGGGATAGATAGGGACAAACAGATAGGAATGGAGAGAGATGAGAAGCATCAATCAGCAGTTTTTCGTTGCGACACCTTAGTTGTTCATTGATTGCTTTCTCTTATGTGCCTTGATCGTAGGCCTTCAGCAGACTGGGTAACCCCTTGCTCAAGCCAGCGAACTTGGGTTCAAGCTGGTGAGCTTTGCTCAAACCAGATGAGCCTGCATTCAAGCTGGTGACCTCAGGGTCTCGAACCTGGGTCCTCCACATCCCAGTCTGACGCTCTATCCATTGTGCCACCGCCTGATCAGGCTCCAGGAAGAATTAATAAGGGTTTTGGCAGTACCTGGTAAATTCTTCTGGGATGAGCTCCCAGGGCATCAAATTGTGCCAGGAATAAGGGTCTGGACTTTCATTCTGGATCAATTTTAGAATCCCAGTGCTGTACACAGCCACACTAGCACATGTAAAAGACAGATACCTTTTATTTTTATGTCCTGTTTCCAAAGAAGTTAAAGCATAAAGCAGTAAAGAGCATATCTAGAGCCTTTGCCAAAGCCATTTCTCTGTGAGAATGCAGACTGAAATACAAACTAGATGGCTTTTCCCCCGTGTGGTCTGGGAAGATTTGGGAAAAATGGAAACTTTAAAATGTTACCTGTCTCCAGCTGCTTCTCTAGCGACCTTTACAGGCCAAATCCTCATCTTTGAGTTCAGTGTTTGAGAATGTGGGGGTGGAGGGGAAGGGTGGCTAAATTCGCTCTCTGCTGGTATTTTAATGTTTATATGTTAGGACATAGCATATTATCTGTGCAGACTGTCTCATTGATTGCCTCCCAGTCCCTTAGCTAAATGTCTGTTTCTGAAATCACTGTGTGTTTTATTTAAAAGGCTAATTAATTACTGAATTTGCAGTCTGGCTGGAAGTTTGGGACAGGAATGCATACCAAATCTGGAGATTCATGTTTAGGCTGTTGTCTTTAATAGCTTCTGGTGGAGGCAGTACAAGACTCATGGAATCAAATAGCAAATTATTTTCTCCCCTGTGGAAGACCTGTGCTAATCCCATCCTGTGCTGCAAATTTGCTTTTCCTAGTTAGTATCTAAGCTGTATGGACTCTGGGGAGAATTTGCCAGAAAGCGGAGGTGGTGGGTGGGGTTGGGTGGGTAGGATTGAGGGGTGGGAAAGGGGACTTTGAGGTTGGAGAAGAGGTTGCATAAAGAATTTTTGCTTCTTTGTGTTTGACTTAAAACCAAGAAGCACTGATGGCCCCTTTAGTGTTTGTTAAGCCTTTTGTTTGTTCCTTTTGCCCCCACATTGCAGCTTTGGAAAGGCCCTTCATTTTCTTTCCTGCTATTGTTGTAATCTGTTGTAGCTAGACCTACTTGGGAGCTCTTGTCATCTTCTGTAAACTCAGATAACAAAAGCTGAAAGTTTTCACATTAGATTGGATCCCCCAAATAAGACATTTTAACTTATAATAAATTGGCTAAGAAGATTGAACCAAAAAGTGTGTAATGTGTGTAATAGTTCAGAAGAAAGTTATCTGGCTTCCCTTAAAAATCGCGTATCCAAGTTTCACTGTTAAATTTACATTATAGATGTAATTTTCAGTGAGTTTTTTGCTATTTGGGTTTTAAAAGTTTCCCCTGTTAAGGATTCCTTTTGCTTCCTTAAAATATAATGTGTTTTAAATAACAAGCCTCGGGTGGGGGGCATTCCTGACTAAATGGGCTTTGCTTTCAGCTATGTATAACATTGAGGTGTGGATAACCTCTGAGTTCTACTTTGTTTTTTGGTATTTCTGTCTGGTTGGAGCACCCTTTTAGGTTGTGAGTTAACACTGTTTTGAATTTTTAAGGCCCATTTTGTGATGCCTTTCCTTGAGGTAATTGGAGAATCCCCAGAGGGCAGGTCTGCAGATTGATTTGTGTGCTAAAATGGGTCACAGTAGCATGTAGCTGTTGCATCTGAGGGTAACTTGATGATAATGGTGTTAAAGTTTCTTTATTCTTGAGCTGTGAAATTTACTGATATAGGTACCACCCTGAGGGGTTTAATACCTTGGCCTGAGGTCTCCATTGAAAAAGGTGGGGGTAGCTCCCTGTTAGAAAGAAAGCAGTTACCTAGAAGGGCAGGTTGGGTATTATTTTGTGTGTGTCTTTTGACAGAACACTTAATCTCTTACTAAACACCTGTGCTTTCTGCATTCTGGTTTTTTGCTCCTGACTTATGGCTCTGACACCATCTGTCTCCTGAGTTTGCCCTTTCTCCTGAGAATTTATTTTTAAGCTGTAATTTTTTTTAAGCTGTAATTTTGGAAGTTTAAAAGGTGTTAGAGCCTGACCAGTGGTGGCGCAGTGGATAAAGCGTTGACCTGGGAACACTGAGGTCGCCGGTTCAAGACCCAGGACTTGTCTGGTCAAGGCGCATATGGGAGTTGATACTTCCTGCTCCTCTCTAAAATGAATAAATAGTAAATAAACAAATTTAAAAAAAAAGGTGTTAGAGACCTGTCTCCCAGGTGTAACTTGGAGTTGATACCAAGCTTGGATTGTAATGTCTTTTTTCACAGACAAGGAGAATTAAGCTTAGAATGAAAAGTGATTGTGCTAAGTTTATATAGGGAGGGGATGATAGACCAAGACTTGGAACCCATGTCTTTTTATTTCCAGACTGGCATTATTTCTAGAATTCATGTCCCTTGACCTCTGTTACATTAGTCTCTGATTATTTCATTCTACTTAAAATTCCCACTTGGTTCATAAGATTCTATGACTTCCTTTTTCTTTTTTCCTTCTGTCTGATAGACCTTTCCTTGTCCTGGTACTTACAGGCTTCCTCCTCCCTCTGAGTGCTACATTCCCTATGGTTCATTCTTTTGACTCACTCTTGTTCTCTTACACAGAGGGCCTGTGTATTCCTGTAGCACCTGTTCTCTCTCTGTGATCAGGTATTAGGTTGAGCTCTTTAGCTCTGATTGTTCTCAAGACCCCTGGTTCTGATTGGCCTCCTGAATGAATATGTCTCTCTGAGGCATGTTAAACCCAGCAGGTTTAAAAGCAGGACCAACATCTCTTTTCCTCATCTCTGGAAGCTAATCTGATTCTCTCTCCTCCACCCAGTCTACTCTTTTCCCCTAACTATACTGTTGTGTCCTCTTTATTTTATTTTTTTTAACAGGGACAGAGAGAGAGTCAGAGAGAGGGATAGATAGGGACAGACAAGACAGGAGCGGAGAGAGGTGAGAAGCATTGGTCATTAGTTTTTCGTTGCTGTCGCAACACCTTAGTTGTTCATTGATTGCTTTCTCACATGTGCCTTGACCGCGGGCCTTCAGCAGACCGAGCAACCCCTTGCTGGAGCCAGCGACCTTGGGTCCAAGCTGGGGAGCTTTTTGCTCAAGTCAGATGGGCCCATGCTCAAGCTGGTGAGCTTGGGGTCTCGTACCTGGGTCTTCCGCATCCCAGTCTGATGCTCTATCCACTGCGCCACCGCCTGGTCGAGCCTGTTGTGTCCTCTTGGGGGGAAAGAACTGTGTTTCAGTGTGTCTGTTTTATTATTTTTACCACCGAGGCCCTGGTACAGAAGGATGCTAGGCTTGTCTGTTCACACCCACCACTCCATGTGGAGCTTTGCCATGCTAGTGGTCCTGCTGCTCCCTAGGCACAGGCTGACTTTGGGTGATTGGGTGGTTGTATCCCCCAAGCAGAGTGGTGAACTGTGGATGAGAAGGCCTTTTCCTACCCACCTCCCCAGGAATGACAGGTGAGGTGTGGCTTGATTACATTGAGGAGCTTTTGTTTGTTTGTTTTTGTGACAAACAGAGAGGGACAGATAGGAACAGACAGGAAGGGAGAGAGATGAGAAGCATCAATTCTTCATTGCAGCACCTTAGTTGTTCATTGATTGCTTTCTCATATGTGCCTTGACCAGGGGCTAAAGAAGAGCGAGTGACCCCTTGCTCAAGCTGGTGAGCTGTGCTCAAACTAGATGAACCTGCGCTCAAGCTGGTGAGCTGTGCTCAAACTAGATGAACCTGCACTCAAGCTGGCAACCTTGGGGTTTTGAGCCTGGGTCCTCTGCCTCCCTGTCTGATGCTCTGTCTGCTGTGCCACCACCTGGTCAGGCACATTCAGGAGTTTTAAGATGAAACACAAACTTCCCTTGGGTTTTGGACTTGAAGAGTCTGAAATTTGCTCTGTTGTTCAGGAGCTAATGCCAGCCCCGGTGCTGCTGCTTTTCCTGCCCTTACTGCCCTGCCTGGCTTTGGGGAAGTCTCCTAACACTAAAACTTTTGAATGTTTCACAAATGCAAAGTAAACCACCCCCAAAACCTTCAGACAGTCCAGTTATGCTGAACAAATACATATCTTCTTGGTGAACTTGACTAAGGTAAATAAGTTGAAATCATACTTCTGAATAACATGACTTAACTATGTGGGATTAGGGAACATCTGTCACTAATAAGGTATTTATTGAGCATACCCAGGTGCTTTATATATCTCTCATTACGTCTGTAGAGTAAGTACTTGGTCTTCCATTTTATACATGAGGCAACCAAGTTCTCAGGGAAGATACGTAAGTGGTGAACTTAGGTTTGTGCTCCAAAGCCTCTGTTCTTTCTGTTTTGCAAAGCAGTAAATCAGTTTTGGAGAGAATTCTACCCCTGTGGAAAAGGGGAATGCTTTTTCCACACAGTAGTCTCCCCTCTCCTCCCTTCCCCTCCCCTTCAGGGATTATTGCCAAAGGAAACCACTGTTTCATGATGGGAGTGTCAAATGTTAATCGGTTGCAAAGGGGAAAGTTGAGACCTGCTTAAAAAAAAAAAGCTTATATTAGCAGAGATTCCTCATGAACCATTCTTTTTATCTTGAGGCTGTTTGTAGCCAGTAACAGTAAGAATTATTGTTTTTCTTTTTTAGCATCGCCAATTATTTTTTCCTGTTGAGCCATGATTCAGAGTAGCACTCAGGTTTGCCTTCTGTTGGAAATTTTTGATCTGTTGTAAAGCATACTTTCCTGTCCATGGTGAAAGACCAAATAAAGGCCGAAAAAGCTACAAATGATCTCATTTTATGGCAAAATATGCCAAAAATCGTAGTGAAAGCTATCAGGCCATGATTGCATTACCAAGGGGGAAATACTGTTTTTCCTTGGGATAAGATATGGGTATGAACTCAGACCTATAAATCGATGAAAGTTAAGATACACTGTACCAAGTAATGGGTCTTTAAGTGTAGGGATGGAGAGGAGGTTTGTGTTTTGAAAATGAAAAACTGAATTCATTCAGGTTTTTTTTTTTTTTTGGAGAGTTTAAAAGTATCACTGTATTCTATAGTAGGTTCAGGTTTTGGGTAGTCTGATTTGTATTACGTTTTTTGTCTTTCAATTAAGCTTTTTAAAATCAATTGACTAGCAAGATTAGGCATGAATGGGCTTGAGATCTTCAAAGGAATAGTTGGCCTAGGTCTTTAGTATATATTTTCCCCTTTATGAGCAAATAGATTCTTTTCCTCAGGGATCCCTGTGGTGGCCTCTGGCCTCTTGGTGTCATAATAATGACACCACTGATAGCTAACGTTCATTTGTTCAGCACATAAGCAGGTACCAGGTACTGTGTCAGCATGTTTTCTGCATTCTTTCACAAAAACCCTGTGGGATGATATTACTACTTTTATTCCTATTGTACACATAAGGGAGGTTGTAGGTCTGTTTCAGCTGATACTGCTGGCTTTAATCCTTTTCCTTCCAAATTGGTTATTCAAGGCAAACCATTGGGATTGCTGATGTGATTATGCCATTTGGGTATAAATGGAACATTTCATTTACTTTTATTCTAATATCACAGAGTCCTCTAGATCTCTGATTTGGTGTACTTGAGAGAAGGGGCGCGAGGGAGTCGTTCCCTATATCATTTGCTTTGAGTTTGAGGCTGTTGTGTATGTGCCTAACAGCATCGGCAGTGAGACAGGGTTGGCTAGGCACACTCCTAATTAGGTTTTTTTCTTTTTTTTTTTTTTACAGGGACAGAGAGAGAGTCAGAGGGATAGATAGGGACAGACATACAGGAGCGGAGAGAGGTGAGAAGCATCAATCGTTAGTTTTTCATTGCTGTTGCGACACCATAGTTGTTCATTGATTGCTTTCTCACATGTGCCTTGATTGCGGGCCTTTAGCAGACCGAGCAACCCCTTGCTGGAGCCAGCGACCTTGGGTCCAAGCTGGCGAGCTTTTGCTCAAGCCAGATGGGCCTGTGCTCAAGCTGGCGACCTCGAGGTCTCAAACCTGGGTCTTCCGCATCCCAGTCTGACGCTGTATCCACTGCTCCACTGCCTGGTCAGGCCTAGTTAGGTTTTTTTGACTGCTTCAGACGGTAAGATTCTCAGATCTTCCCTTCCTCCTGGGGAAGCAGGTTTTCCCCTGAGGCCTCCAGGTCTGTGTCTTCCCCAGATGACTGGGCCACTTTCCTCCCTGACTCTCCAGCCTCCTCGTCTTTCGTGTGGTTGGTCATGGTCTCCTTCTAACACTTATATGGTTGTCATTACCTAGCCTGTATGTGTGGGAACCCATATGTATTACATCTGTTACAGTAAGTAAAAATTAGATTAATTTTTGTATATTAACAGGGGCCTTTTAAAGTTTGGAAATCTCTGTTGTAGACAATAATCCCAACTCCTTCACCTGGCATGTGAGGCTGCCCTTCCAGTCTGCTCTTTTCTGTACCCAGTGCTCCACACACTGAACCACTTTCGATCATGTTCCTCTGCTGTCTGTGCTCTTCAGCCCTTCCTCTCACCCTCACTTCCAGTATAGTCTCTTCCTCTGAGCCCCTCAGCTTAGAGGACTGTGGAAGTTTACAGCATGTTGTAGCTACAGCATGTGTGTTGTGGTTCACAGCATGATCAGATCTGAGTTCTCTTTCTAGACTTCAAAATTTTATTCTGGTTGAATCTGTCTAATCTGCTTACTGTAGATGGCAGGCAGTTGGTGATTGTTAATTGTAAGGCAGTGAGTCAAGGAAACGTGGAGCCTTCAGATCTGCAGGTTGATTGTAAATGCTGTGTCTTTGCTTTTGTGAAGTTGTCCTAGTGAAGTGGAGAATTGCTTTAGAAATCTGCAGTTGTGAAAGGCCTTGTGTCACGGACTGAGTTTTTCTGGTCCTCACAACTTGCAGAGGACACCAGCCTTTTCAAAAGCTTGAGAATGACACCAGCCTTTTCAAAAGCTTGAGAATGGCAAGGGACTCAAGTGTGTCCCTTTAAGGGCATCCTGCACAGTTCTTAAAACTAAATGCTCGTTGTCATTCTTATGCTTATGTGGGTTTTGGTAGCCTAAACAGAGTGACCCTAGGGCCTAGGCTGTTCTCAGTTTTGTTGAAGGGTGCTAGTTTCCTCACTTGGTCTGTTTTTATTGTATTTTCCTTAGGGTCACTGGGAAGGGTAGAGCTAGGAGTCAGACTCCCCTTAGAAGATGGACTGCCAGCCAGTATTTTTAAAATTTTTATTTAGAAAATTAAATTTAATGGGATGACACTGATCAATAAAAGTACATAGGTTTTAGGTAAACACCTCTACAGCATTTGAACTGTTGATTGTGTTGTGTACCCATCAAAGTCAGATCGTTTCTGTCATTGTGTATTTGTCCGTCTTTACTCTCCCTCTCCCACACCCTTTTGTAACTTGCTATGTCAGCCACTGGATGTGGTGAGCGAGGGAGATTGAAGAGTGAACTAGGGTGCCTGGATTTCTTGTAAGGTTCCTGGTGGGTGGTAATGTTATTTACTAAGCTAGAGAATACCCAAAGAATTGTTTTTATTGTGGGGATTCAGTTTCTGATTGTATCTCAGAAGTACTTGTTTTCATTTGGTAATATCTTACATGAGTTGTATATACCTTTAATGACCACAAACAATTCCACAATTTATTTAAACAATTCCCTTTGTACCACTCTTACCAAGTCCTCTCCTGTGATCCTATATCTCCAGGTGTCACAATAGCAGCTACCATGTGCCAGGCTGCCAGGCACCATGCTCAGTGCTTTAGATGTCTCATCAAAAGGTAGATAGATACTCCTGTTCCATTTCACAGATAGGGGACTTGAGGCACCAAGGTTAAGGTACTGCCAATAAATGGCTGAACCACACTTTTTAAACACATATATTGATATAAATTTACATAACAATAAAGTTTACCTTTCAACGTACAATTCAATGGATTTTAGTATATTTATAGAATTTTGCAGTCATAATCTCACTTTAGAATATTTTCATCTCCAGAAGAAACCTTATATCCATTAGCAACCACCTCCAAGTCTCCTCCCCTCTCTTGAGTTGAAGGCACCTAGTCTACTTCAGACTTGCTTCTTCTCATGCTGCCACTGACCTTGTCAAAGTGACTCCTGCATACATTCCTTTAGAGTAGAGAGTTCTTTGTTTTATTATTATTATTTTTAAATTCTTTTTTTATTTATTCATTTTTTTAGAGAGGAGACAGACAGAGAGAGAGAGAGAGAGAGAGAGAAAGAGAAGGGGGGAGGAGCTGGAAGCATCAACTCCCATATGTGCCTTGACCAGACCAGTGCAGGGTTTTGAACTGGCGACCTCAGTGTTCCCAGGCTGACACTTTATCCACTGCGCCACCACAGGTCAGGCTAGAGTAGAGCGTTCTTGAGGCAGTTTTCTCAGGGCACCTTGCTCACAGTAAACACTTTAATATTGAGGCAGGAAATCCAGATCCTCTTTACTTTATATACTCATGGTGTCAGTTCGGGAGGAAGGGGCTCTAAAGTCTCTAATTGTCATAAGGAGTGTAGAAGACCTAAATGTTCATTCTCTGTCTAGGAGAAGGAAGCAGAAAGGATAAAAGATCGCTGGGACAACCAGGAAGCACGAGCTCTTTCCACATGTAGCAATGCCAGTGTCTTTCAAAGGATAAATGCCATGTTGGGTAATACTCTGGACTTCACCGGAGTCTGCACTACACCCGTCAGTCCACAGATTCATGATCATTTGCCAGGTGAGTTAGATTTGAAAACCCGATGCCCTGGGCCCGTATGCAGAACTGTTTCTAGGCAGCCTCCTCGTGAAGTGTGTGAAGAATGGCCTTCAGTCTGTAGTGACTCTTGCCTCTCGTGTTGGTTCCTTTGTGGGCCCCCGCTCTGGGTGAAGACTGCCTTTGATTATAATGTAGAAATCTATTTTATGATACTTAAAGAGATTGGGTAAAAAAGGGTAGGTCAAAGGTGGCAAGACTATTTATATATAAAATTGTAATATGAGTCACATGTAATTATAGATGTACTAGTATTCACATTAAAAAAGTTTAAAAGGTAAAATTAACATTTTATGTAACCCAATATATACAAAACATTGTGACAATGTATAATCAATGTAAACCTATCAATGAGATATTACTTCTTTTGTTAGTACTAAGACTTCAAAACCCACTGTCTGTTGTATATTTCCAGCACAGGTCGGTGTAGACTACCCACACTGGATCTGGTCAGTGGCCACATGTGACCAGTGGTGATTGTGTTGGACAGTGAATATTTTAGTTGCTTTTAAACATGAGTGCAAGTCGACGTGCATTTTGTTTTACGATGTTTAGGATTACTCCTCATCATCTCCTGAGGATGACACTTCACAAGGAGGCTTGGATGCCCTAATAGTGTTTCATAATCTCCTGCTGTGGAAGTTGCAACACATTATAAGAATGTTGATGGAATGTTTTATTATTTTATATGAAACTGAACATATTTTTAATTTTTAAGTGGACCTTGGAAATATGCAGCAACAACAGGGATTCTCAAGGACTAGTGATTGCTGAGTTTTGGTTATGAATTATTTATTTATTTTTTTAACATGGCCTTGGAAATAATTCCCACAAAGACGCAGGAGTATGTGAATTTAAAGTAGATAAGTGTTTGAGGGAGAGGTTCATTAAGAAGGAGACTGACTTGTGGTAATTGTAGAATTTGTTTCTATTATACTGGAAGTCGGGGGACTGCTTCCAAAAAAAGTAGACATGTAATATTCTCAGTTAATTGGGATAAGTTATAAACTAATCCTTATTCTCCTTTAGCTTATGCAGAGTTAAAAATTTAGCTAATCTGTTCTATATACATGTTCTGTTTTTCTCTTTTGAGAAAATTGTATGCCTTATATTCCAGTTAGAATGACAATCAACAATGGCTTAATTCTCACTGGGTTACTTCATACATGCTGCAGACTTTCGTAGTGTATAGCAAAGTGTTTCTCAGCTAATGGTAGATTGTGGAACTATGTACAGAAAAGAACTCATGGTTAAGAGAGGTTCTGATAGGAGTGGTTGTTTGCAGTGGGCCAGGCAGCCCAGGGCCACACCTGTAAGGTTCCAGGCTCTGGTAGAGGTATTGCCTTTGCACTCTTCCCAGTTCAGTGTCTGGTCAAACAAGATACATACTTTTTGGCCTCTTCAGGTCCTTCTCAGGGCACATACAAGAAGTACAGAGGGTAAAGTATTTTGGGAACCTGGGTTCTAATGTTGACCTTGAGCAGTGAGATAAAGTAGACAGTCTTCCCAGCTGTAGGACAGAATGGTACCTGCCCGTCCTGTCTCACAGGTTCTTCTGGGGCTCAGGTGAGGAAGCAGTACTGCAGTTTTAAGGGACCTCAGGGGCTTATAGGAAAGGCTGTGGTCAGGCGGCTGGTGTTTTGAGCCCTTCACAACCACTTTGCCTCCAAGGTATGGTCAGGCCTCTCCCATCCCTACTTGAGACACCTGCCTGGGGCTGTGGGCCCTTGGTCTGGAGTGAATTTAATGTAGATAAGTGGCCCCATGCGGCTTAGGCTCAGAGCAGAGGGCAGCTTTCCTGGGCTTCCCTAGCAGTAGCTCCCCTTAGACCAGGCCAGCGGGAGACCAGCCTTGTGGTGAACGAGGAAATAAATCAGGGCATACGTTTTCCACGAAGAAGTTTAAGAAATAACCTGAATTGGTAGCTTCTTTTTGTTTTGTTTTATTTTGACAGAGTGTCAGAGAGAGGGACATATAGGGACAGACAAGAAGGAAAAGAGATGAGAAACATTAATTCTTCGTTGTGGCTCCTTAATCTCCTTATCTGTTCATTGATTGCTTTCTCGTATGTGCCTTGACGGTGGGGGGCGGGGGGCTACACCAGAGCGAGTGACCCCTTGCTCAGGCCAGCAACCTTGGGCTTCAGCCAGCAACCTTTAGGCTTAAGCCAGCGACCATGGGATCATGTCTGTGATCCCACGCTCAAGCCAGTGACCCTGCACTCAACCTGGTGAGCCCACGCTCAATCGGCGACCTCGGGGTTTCAAACCTGAGTCCTCCATGTCCTAGTCTGACACTTAACCATGGAAGGTTAAGTAAGCATACTCTGGAATGTTCTGGAGTTTGTGGAAGACTACACACTTACATAAAAGATAATCCCAGTATCTGACACAAAGAGACAAAGTACAAAGCAGTGCTTCCTTAAGTATGTGTATCCACATAAAAATGGGCCAGAAAGAGGGACATAAATGTAAACACGTTTTGCATTGATCACATTTAATTTTTTTTTCCCTCCCAGGGACAGAGAGAATCAGACAGAGGGATAGATAGGGACAGACGGACAGGAACGGAGAGAGGTGAGAAGCATCAATCATTAGTTTTTCGTTGTCCTTGCGACACCATAGTTGTTCATTGATTGCTTTCTCACATGTGCCTTGACCGCGGGCCTTCAGCAGACTGAGCAACCCCTTGCTGGAGCCACTAACCTTGGGTCCAAGCTGACGAGCTTTTGCTCAAGCCAGATGGACCTGCGCTCAAGCTGGTGACCTCGAGGTCTCGAACCTGGGTCTTCCGCATCCCAGTCTGACTCTCTATCCACTGCGCCACCGCCTGGTCAGTCGATCACATTTAATTTTAATTGCACAAATTGTTTCGTACAGGTGCTCCTCACTCTGCAGTCACTTGGCACCATTTGTTTTTTCATTTGAACAAATGTTTGCAGTAAGTCACCTGCAAAGGTGTGTGTGCATGCTGTGACAAAATATTTCATCGCATGGTATATGGGCAGAGTGGTGACAACTCCACACTCAGCTGACAAGGCAGGACTGGGAGAGTGCTATGACGAGTCAGGAGGGGAGCTTGTGCCTGTGAGCGAACCAGGAAACATGTTTTGGATGAAGTAGCCTTTAAAATAGGCTTTGAAGAAGTAGAAGTTATTTCAGTGAGACTGGATGTTAAGTTGATTTTTTTTTTCTATAGCTTCACAATTGGCGGTTAGGGTCCAAAGCTGAGAATGAAGAGATGCTCAGTGACCTGTGGTACAATGAGAACCCCCACCAATTGGAACAAATATTTTCTTGAGAGCTTACCAAGAGGTCCATGGAGCTGTACCTGCTGCCACAGATACTCTCTCAGCCTTTCCCTACTCTGTATAAGAAGACTGGGGTGTGTGTGTGGCATTTAGGGTGATCTCCTCCCCCCACTGTCACACCAAGTGAAGAACTATCTTCTGAGAGCAGCATTTGCACAGGTTGAGACTGCTTCACAGAAGGCTCAGCTAAGCCTCCAGCTGGGCTCAGACTGGCTTTCTACCCTTGACTTGGGGGAGTTGGAGACATGAGAGCTGAAGTAGGGCTGGAAGGGAATGGCAGGTGTCCAAATTTCCAGCAGTGGTCAGGCAGGGCAGCTGTGACTTCCTGGTTCAATTGCTTTTTGGCTAGTAGCCCACCAAGAAGGCCTTTGTTGCAAGAGGGGTGGTAGGGGCTGTAATGGGGCCAGAAGGTCAAGCCAGAGTGGGACCTCCACCCAAGTGGCTGTGGAGGGGGATGTGCCCTCTCCTCATGGGATGGATGCCTGCTACACAGGGGCCTCTCACACTCCCTGTGATTCACAGCATGTTGAACTCTGGTGGGGGTGGAGGTGGAGATTGCCTGTAGGCGCATGTGTGTTTAAAGCATAAACAAACTGAATATTTATCAACAGGTCTGTAAAAATGTGAGAATTGGTAAAATATCACTAAGGGACAAC
The DNA here is from genome assembly GCA_037038555.1 of Rhynchonycteris naso. NCBI lineage: Eukaryota > Metazoa > Chordata > Mammalia > Chiroptera > Emballonuridae > Rhynchonycteris > Rhynchonycteris naso. The sequence goes on from CM072999.1 coordinate 226,745,614, forward strand.
TTAACTCTTGGGTAGGCAGGCAGATTTAATGTATAGTATGGCTGGAGCCCTGGCTAGAGGGACAAATTTCACATAGATTCTCAAGAGAGGATGAGACTTATCAACAAACATATAAAATAGCTTGGAGGTTTAGAAAAAGGCTAGATTAGCCAAAGTAGTTCAAATAAGTAGGGTGTGGAACTGCAATTACTCTCAGGATGTCTTGTCTCCCACAAATAGATTTTTGTGGAAACTTAATATATGACTTTTATAATTAACTGTAAAAAATTAACTGTTGATTGAAGTACAGTGTTCATGCAGAAAAGTAGATCTGTGTTCAAATTCAGTGAATTTTTAAACACTGAATGCATCTTGTAGAGACAGTACACCAGAAGCCCTCAGCAACCCTGCAGTCTCTAACTAATGAAGGCTCACTACCGTGCTGACTTTTAGTTTTGCCTGTTTTAGAACTTATAGAGTGGAATCATAAATACATACTCTCTGTGAGATTCATAGTGATCTGTTGTGTGAATATCCCAATGTGTACTCATTTTAGGTAATAGGCATTTGGGCCCATTATGAATAGTGCTGCTGTGAGCATGTCTTTCTGGTGACCTTATTTCTGTTGGGGATGATCCTAGGAGAGAAACAGTTGGGTTATAGGATGTTCATGTCTTCAGCTTTAATAGAGGCTGCTAGGCAGTTGTTCACAGCATTCGTACCAGGTGACACACTTGTAAGAGAGGGTCTGCATTCCACGTCCTCACCAACAGTGGGTATTGTGTTTTTATTTTGGCCACTTTGGTGAGTGTATGATGGTATCTCTGTTGTTTTCATTTCCTTGATGACTAATGAAGTTGAGCACCTTTTCATGTGTTTAGTGACCTTTGGATATCCTCTTCCTGAAGTGCCTCTTTCAGTCTTTTTTTTTTTCCCTGTGACAGAGACAGAGAGAGGGACAGATAGCAACAGACAGACAGAAAGAGAGAGAGAGATGCAAAGCATCAATTCTTCATTGTGGTGCCTTGGTTGTTCATTGATTGCTTTCTCGTATGTGCCTTGACTGGGAGTCTACAGCAGACCGAGTGACCCCTTGCGCAAGTCAGCAACCTTGGGCTCAAGCTGGTGAGCCTTGCTCAAACCAGATGAGCCCGTGCTCAAGCCGGCAACCATGGGATTTCGAACCTGGGTCCTCTGCGTCCCAGTCTGATGCTCTATCCATTTACGTCACTGCCTGGTCAGTCTGTAGTTCTTTATATATTCTTCATGTGAGTTCTTTGATATAGGTAATAAAAATATTTTCCCCCAATCTGTGACTTGCCTTTATACTCTTCGTTGTCTTAAATAAGAGAAAATTTAAATTTTAATGAAGCCCTGTTTATCAGCTTTCTTATTATGGTTAATTAATGCTTTGTATCCTGTTTAAGAAATGTTTGCCTATTCCAAGGTTATGAAGATACTGTTTAATTTTAAAAACTTGGTCTTACCCTTTGCACTTTGATTTGCAAGCCATCTGGGATTTAATATGGTATGTGGTGTAAGGTACAAGGTCAAGATTCATTTTCTTCCCATGGACAGCCGGGTGACTCGACACCATACGGGGAAAAAAAAGTCTCTTAATATCACTGCTGTACCTTTCTCATAACTCAGGAGTCTATAATATATAGTATGTGCACATTTGTTTCCGGAGATCTTTCTTTCATTCTTCTATTTATCTGCCCTTGTGTCTTAGTTACTAGAGATTTATAATTTTGATATTTGGTAGTGAAGTTCTTTAGCCTTGTCCTTCATTATTCTTGTCTTTTCTTAGATTTTTACATTTATGATAGACTCAGTGTTGTCAATCTCCCTGCCAGCTCTGCTGGGATATTAATTAGGATTGTGTCGAGTCTGTGAATCAATTTATGGATAATTGATTTATTGATGACAAATCTCCCAACTCATGAAGCTGGTGCAACCTTTCATTTATTGGGTTGTCTTTAATTTGTCTCAATATTTCATAGACTTTTTTTAAGTTAGTAAGAGGAGGGAGGCAGAGACGGACTCCTGCATGTGCCTGAATGGGATCCACCCAGCATGCCCACTAGGGGCGATCTGCCCACCTGGGCATTGCTCCATTGCTCAGCAACTGAGCTCTTCTTAGAGGTGAAGCAGAGGCCATGGAGCCATCCACAGTACCTGGGGCCAACTCTCTCCAATCAAGCCATGGCTGCAGGAGGAAAGGGGAAGAGAGAGGGAGGTGTGGAGAAGCAGATGAGCACTTCTCTTGTATGCTCTGACTGGGAATTGAACCTGGGATATCCACATGCTGGGCCAGCACTGCACCACTGAGCCAACTGGCCAGGGCCTCATAGACTTCGTGAATATCCTTTTTAAGTTTATGTCTGGTTCTTGATAGGTGTCTAATACTATTATTGTAAATGATAGTTATTTAGTGTTATTTCTTGTTTGCTTGTTGCTGCCTGGTAGTCTTTTCTAATATGGTCTCCAGAGTTGGGTATACTAGTTTTGAACATTTGGGTTTCTCTAATAGGCACATTTAAATTCATGGTGTTTTGTCTATAATTTTAGGCTATGAGTGGGTTTATTTACTTTTGCTGACTCGTGGGTTTAAAGGATGTATGGATTTAGAGTTAGGCAGCTGCCAGTTTCCTATAAAAAGCCATTCTCAGTGCCGGGGGCCAACTTGCTCAAAGCATGATTCAAGCCATGGCTGTGGGAGGGGAAGAGAGAGAGAGAGATAGGGGGAAGGGGTGGAGGAGCAGATGGTTGCTTCTCCTGTGTGCCCTAACCGGGAATTGAACCTAGGACTTCCACATGCTGGGCCGATCAATGCTCTACCACTGAGCCAATTGGCCCTGACCTACAAGTTATTATAAAATAAACTTTTATTGTATAATAGTTTGTAATAGGTGGAAAAGTTACAAAAATAATACATAGTTTTACTGTATTCCACATCTCCTGTCAGTATAGTGAAATTGTCACAGCTAATGAACCAATATTGGAATGATAGTGTGTATTTTATTTGTATTTCCTTAGTTTTTACCTCATGTCCTTTTTCTGTACCATCCAGGATACCATATTACATTTAGTTACCATACCTTCTTAGGCTATCTACACTGGGACAGTTTCTTAGACTTGCCTTATTTTTGATTACCTTAAAAAGTTTTGAGGAATAGTAATAGTACCCATTTATAGGATTTTGTGAAGCTTGAGTAAGGGATGTGTGTGTTGAATACCTAGAACAGTGGTTCTTAACCTGGGTTCTATTGAACCCTAAGGGTTCGATGAGTCGATCTCAGGGGTTCGGAGAAGCCTCTGCTGCAGAGGCCAGAATAAAGTAATACCGTAATTTGTTGTGAGTTCATGCACTTTGTTGGTTTTGTTCTTTGAGCAAGGTAATGTTCATGCACGGCTCATTTTGTACACCAGTAAAAAAACATATACCTATGTCTTGAATTTGGAAAAAAAAATCATATTTTATTTATCACTAAAGAAGGGTTCGGTGAATGTGCATATGAAACTGGTTGTTTCGGTACCTCAAAAAAGGTTAAGAACCACTGACCTAGAACAGTGGTCGACAAACCGTGACTTATGAGCCACATGTGGCTCTTTGGCCCCTTGAGTGTGGCTCTTCCACAAAATACCATGTGCAGGCACTCAGGTACATGCGGGGGTGTCAGTTGGGCCCAAGTTAATAACAATGTACCTACCTATATAGTTTAAGTTTAAAAAATTTGGCTCTCAAAATAAATTTCAATCATTGTACTGTTGATATTTGGCTCTGTTGACTAATGAGTTTGCCGACCACTGACCTAGAATAATGCCCTTAAGTGCACTCATACACTGAATGGCAGTAGTGGTTATGAGGTGTGGGAATGTAAGGAATGCAGTTGTGAGAGCATTGCTGGGTCGTGTAATATTAAAAGGTGTACTACTGGTTTCTGGTTTAGACTGAGAGTCTTGAAGTCAAAGATGAGGTCTTAAAATCTTTGGGTTCCTGACCATCAGTACTCAATGTGGCACATGGTGGATATGATTATGCAGTTGCTTAGTGAACACATCCTCACAAGCTAGGGGCCTAAGCTGAAAGAGGTTATAATTTCATATTTAAGTAAGTTCTTCTCTTGCATTCAATATTAATCTTATGATTAAAAAAATTTTTTTACATTGATTTGAGAGAGAGATAGGGAGAGAAGCAGCAGCATCAACTTGTTTCACTTTGTTGCATTTAGTTGTATACTCATTGGTTGCTTCTAGTGCATGTCCTAACTGGAGGGTGAACCTGTGACCTCTCATGTGCTGGGTTGATGCTTTATCCATTAAGCCACCCTGCCAGGGCTAAGATTTTAATATTTTGTTTGGATTTTTTAAAAAAAATCATTTTAGATAGGGGGGAGAGAGAGAGAGAAGGGGGAAGCAGGAAGCATTAACTGCCATATGTGCCTTGACCAGGCAAGCCTAGAGTTTTGAACCAGTGACCTCAGTGTTCCAGGTCGACGCTTTATCCACTGTGCCACCACAGGTCAGGCTGAGATTATTAAAATAAAAAAAAATTATTTTAGAGAGAGACGTAGGGAGAGAGAGAAAGAGAGAAACATCAATTTGTTGTTCCACTTATTTACATACCCATTGATTGATTCTTATATGTACCTTGATGGGAACTGAACCTGCAACCTTGGCATGAGGGACTATGCCAGAGATGGGCAATCTTTTGAGCTGAGCTTGGTGTGTCAAAATTCGCCAAATAAACCAAGCATAACTCAGGTGATGTGTCACTTCGAGAAAAACGGCCTAACTAGAAGTCCCAGAACTAGACACCCTGTGCCGGAGTTCTGTTGTTTTGGCCTATAGACTTCCGGCACAGAGTGTCTACACTACAGCAAATGTTTTATGCTCGGCTCCTGCACCTGGCCGTGCAGGAGCCGAGGATGAAACGTCCTTCTCGGTATGTGGCTGCGTGTCATCGAAAATGGCTACTCCTGTCAGTGCTGACACGTGTTCGCCATCACGGGACTATGCTCTAACTGAGCACCTAGCCAGGGCACATCTAAAATTTTTTATAGTGGTAAAATAACATTTACCATCTTAACCATTTTTTAAGTGCAGTGTTAAGTGGTATTAAATACATTCACATTGTTGTGCAAACATCACCACTATCCACCCCCCATAACACTTTTCATCTTAAAATCTCAAATTCTATGTCTATTAAGCAATAACTCTTTCTCCCCTCCTCGCAGCCTTTTCAACCACTATTATACTCTTTGATTTGACTACTGACTACCTTGTGTAAATAAAACACATAGAATTTGTCTTTTTGTGACTATTTCATGTAGCATAATGTCTTTCCTCAAAGTTTATCCCTGATGTAGTATATTGTGGAATTTCCTTTCTTTTTAAGACTGATTAGTATTCCATTGTATGCATAGATCACATTTTGTGTATTCATTAACTATAAATGGACACTTGAGTTTCTTCCACATTTTAGCTGTTTTGAATAGTGCTGCTTGAACATGGGTGTATAGATATCTCTTTGAGACTGCTTTCAGTTATTTTGGGTCCATACCACAAGGCATAATTGCTGGGTTACATAATAAAATCTACTTTTAATTTTTTTGAGGAGCCTCCGAACTGTTTTCCACAGTGGCTGTACCATTTTACATTCTCAACAGTAGTATGCTCCACACCCACATCAACACGTTTTCTGTGTTTGTTTTTTTAAGATTTTATTTATTGATTTTACAGGAAGGGTGGGGTAGAGCGAGAAGTATCTACTCATAGTTGCTTTACCTCAGCTGTTCATCAGTTGCTTGTCTGCTGGGCCCGGATTGAGAAAGCCCAGGGCTTCGAACCAGAGACCTCAGCACAGCACTCCTGGTCAAAGCTTTATCCACTGTGTCACAGGCTAGGCTCTGTTTTTCTGATAGTCACTGTTGGGTAAATAAGGGATTTTTAGGTTTGCTCACTTGTATTGGGCTAGTACCATGTATATATAGTCTATGGAAGGCTGTGGGTACTTGCCCTCTGGGTGGTAGATTGCAAATTGTGGATTGCCTGCCTCCATTGGGGAGGGGTGATTGTTTGTTGTTGTTTGCTGGAGAAAGGGTATGTCCTCCTGGCCTGTTTTGCTGGGGGGGGGCTGTGAGTCTGGAGAAGGAGTCTGGGTTGTGGAAGGAGAGGCTGAGTCAGGGCTTGGAAGCCCTGCTGTGGTTGGTGGGTGCTGAGAGAGAGGGAAGCGATTTTCCCTGCCTCCTTGCTCGTCCCGTATGAGACTTTAATAAACGGAATGGCTCACTTATTTTCTGGCTCCACTGTTCCTTATGAACTGCTCAAATCCATCCGGAACCTGCATGGCCATGATGGCAGTGGCCGGCCGCTGGCCTTACAGTAGCTATCCTAATATAAGGTGACCAGATTTTAAAATTGTTAAAGCGGGACACCATTGACCAGGGAGAGGGGGTTCTTGATTAAAAATTTGGTCTATATGGAGCAAAAAATATTTTTATAGAATGCAAAAATAGTATTGAAATATTTTAAAATTTCAACATAAGTACAGTTTACAAATATAATACATTAAAAAATTATGTATAGTATTTTCTTCGGCATATTTCTCACTTGAGTGAATTTTTTTTTAGTAGATTGCTGTCGTTTAAAAGGTCATGAAATTTTTCACAAGGATTTGTTATATTCTATTTCACACATAAAATGGCTTTCAAAGTATCAACATTTAATTGTGATTTTTCTGATGTCCACACTTTATTTACCGTAGAAAAAACACATTCAGTCACAGCGTTAGTTCCTGGTAAAGACAGTGCATATTCCACAATTTTTAGTGCATTATTGTATGGAACATGGTTTGTTTCAAAATGATGAAATATTTCTAAGCATTTCTCTATTGTTATTTTTGCTGATGCCCAAGATTTCACCTTTTCCTTATCAATCTATTTTTTTTTTTAATAATGATACCTCATTAAAAAGATCATGTTCGGAAATATTACTATATGGGAAATTTTGAGTGAGTCAGAGGGATCGGGTTACACAGTCCCGAAACCAATGCCAAGCTGCATGAGCGGGCGGGAGCAGGCAGGGCAGCGCCACTGGCGGGCCTATGGGTAGTTAGGGGACTTGACAGCCACAGCCACAGCCCCAGCAGGTACGCCCTGCCCGAAGTTCTTTGTTTCGGGTCCCCCGCACGCGGCAGCCAGCTCTTGCAGCAGTGCAGGCGCTTCCAGGTGGAGGCGGGGTCTCCCCGCCGAAAAGCGTATATTCCCTTCCCGTTCTCCCACTGTTCCCTAGCTTTTCGTACATTCTTTCCAAAAATCGGGACTTTTTTAAAACACCGTGGGACGTGGGCCAAATTGTTAAAAATCAAGGGCGGGACGTCTGGTCACCTTATCCTAATAGGTAAGAGGTGGTATCTCATAGTTTTGATTGCTGATGTTTAGCATTGTGCTCCTTGTTCATTTTTAACTTGAGAGAAATGTCTATTCAAGTCCTTTGTCCATTTCTTAATCGAGTTGTTTTGTTGAGTTTTAGGAATTCTTCGTATACCCTTTTTCCCCCAAAATAAGACCTAGCACGTCTTTAGGAGCAAAAATTAATATAAGACAATGTCTTATTTTCGGGGAAACACGGTATTATACATTATTTGCAAATATTTTCTCCCGTTCTATGGGTTGCCTTTTTACTCTGTGGATAGTAAAGTATCATTTTTTGTGTGTGTGAGACAGAGGGACAGATAGGGATAGACAGGAAGGGAGAGAGATGAGAAGCATCAATTTCTTGTAGCGGCTCCTTGGTCTCTGTAGTTGTTCATTGATTGCTTTCTCATGTGCCTTGACCAGGGGACTATAGCAGAGTCAGTGACCTTCGGGCTCAAGCCAGCAACTATAGGGTCACGTTTATGATCTCATGCTCAAGCCAGCAACTCCATGATCAAGCTGGTGAACCCAGGCTCAAGCCAATGATCCTGTGCTCAAGCCTGTGACCGCAGGGCTTTGAACCTGGGTCTTCCATGTCCCAGTTCGATACTCTATTCACTGTGCTACCATCAGATCAGATTGTACTTTTTTTTTTTTTTTTTGGTGACAGGGAGAGAGGGACAGATAGGAACAGACAGACAGGAAGGGAGAGAGATGAGAAGCATCAACTCTTTGTTGCGGCACATTAGTTTTCATTGATTGCTTTCTCATATGTGCCTTGACAGTGTGTGGGGGCGTACAGCCTACTGAGTGACCCCTTGCTCAAGTGAGCAACCTTGGGCTCAAGCTGGTGAGCCTTGCTCAAACCAGATGAACCTGCGCTCAAGCTGGCAATCTCGGAGATTTGAACCTGGGTCCTCCGCATCCCAGTCTGATGCTCTGTCCACTGCGCCACCACCTGGTCAGGCAGGATAGTATCTTTTGACACTCAAAAATTTTTATTTATTTATTTATTTATTTATTTAATTTTTTAATATATATTTTATTATTATTAATTCTAATGGGGTGACACCAATAAATCAGGGTACATATGTACAATGAAAACATCTCCAGATTATCTTATCATTCAATTATGTTGCATACCCGTCACCAAAAGTCAAGTTGTCCTCTGTCACCTTCTATCTGGTTTTCCCTGTGTCCCTCCCCTCCTCCCTATCCCACTCTTCCCCCCCTCCCCCCATCCCATAACCGCCACTCTCTTGTCCATGTCTCATATTCTCACTTTTATGTCCCACCTATGTATGAAATCATGCTGTTCTCAGTTTTTCTTTTTTTCTGATTTACTTATTTCACTCCGTATAATGTTATCAAGGTACATCCATTTTGTTATAAATGATCCGATGTCATCGTTTCTTATGGCTGAGTAGTATTCCATAGTATATATGTACCATAGCTTTTTAATCCACTCGTCTTCTGACGGACACTTGGGCTGGTTCCAGATCTTCGCTATTGTGAACAATGCTGCCACGAACATGGGGGCGCATTTCTTCTTTTCGAACAGTGCTATGGTGTTCTTAGGGTATATTCCTAAAAGTGGGATAGCTGAGTCAAAAGGCAGTTCGACTTTTAATTTTCTGAGGAATCTCCACACTGTTTTCCACAGTGGCTGCACCAGTCTGCATTCCCACCAGCAGTGCAGAAGGGTTCCCTTTTCTCCACATCCTCGCCAGCACTTGTTCTGTGTTGTTTTGCTGATGAGTGCCATTCTGACTGGTGTGAGGTGATATCTCATTGTGGTTTTAATTTGCATTTCTCTAATGATTAGTGATGTTGAGCATTTTTTCATATGTCTATTGGCCATCTGTATGTCCTCTTTGGAGAAATTTCTGTTCATTTCTTTTGCCCATTTTTTGATTGGGTTGTTTGTCTTCCTGTTGTTGAGTTTTATAAGTTCTTTATAAATTTTAGTTATTAACCCCTTATCAGACGTGCTGTCGAATATGTTCTCCCATTGTGTGGTTTGTCTTTTTATTCTGTTCTTATTGTCTTTAGCTGTGCAAAAACTTTTTAGTTTGATATAGTCCCATTTGTTTATCTTGCCTTTTATTTCATTTGCCGATGGAGATAATTCAGCAAATATATTGCTGCTACAGATGTCGGAAAGCTTGCTGCCTATGTTTTCTTCTAAGATGCTTATAGTTTCACGGCTTATGTTTAAATCTTTTATCCATTTTGAATTTGTTTTTGTGAATGGTGTAAGTTGATGGTCTAGTTTCATTTTTTTGCAGGTAGATGTCCAGTTTTCCCAACACCATTTGTTAAAGAGGCTGTCTTTACTCCATTGTATGTTCTTTCCTCCTTTGTCAAATATCAATTGTCCATAAAGCGGCGGATTTATTTCTGGGTTCTCTGTTCTGTTCCATTGATCAATGTGTCTGTTCTTATGCCAGTACCAAGCTGTCTTGAGTATAATGGCCTTGTAGTAGACCTTGATATCCGGAAGAGTGATACCTCCTGCTTTATTTTTACTTTTTAGGATTGCTGAGGCTATTCGTGTTCTTTTTTGGTTCCATATAAATTTTTGGAATATGTTTTCTATATCTTTGAAGTATGTCATTGGTATTTTAATTGGTATTGCATTGAATTTATAAATTGCTTTGGGTAATATAGACATTTTAATGATGTTTATTCTTCCTAGTCATGAGCACGGTATATGCTTCCACTTGTTTGTATCTTCCTTGATTTCCTTTATCAATGTTTTATAATTTTCTGAGTACAAGTCCTTAACCTCCTTGGTTAAATTTACTCCTAGGTATTTTATTTTTTTGGCTACAATATTGAAGGGGATTGTTTCCTTAAGTTCTTTTGCTGACAGTTCATTGTTTGTATATAGAAATGCCTCTGATTTCTGCGTATTAATTTTATATCCTGCCACCTTGCTGAATTCATTTATAAGGTCCAGTAGTTTTTTGACTGAGACTTTAGGGTTTTCTATATACAATATCATATCATCTGCAAATAATGACAGTTTTACTTCTTCTTTTCCAATTTGGATGCCTTTTATTTCTTCTTCTTGTCTGATTGCTATAGCTAGGACTTCCAGAACTATGTTGAATAAGAGTGGTGAAAGTGGGCAACCCTGCCTGGTTCCTGATCTTAAGGGGATTGCTTTTAATTTTTGTCCATTTAGTATGATGTTTGCTGTGGGTTTGTCATAGATGGCCTTTATCATGTTAAGGAATGTTCCTTGTATTCCAACTTTACTGAGAGTTTTGAGCATGAATGGGTGCTGGATTTTATCAAATGCCTTTTCTGCATCTATTGAAATTATCATGTGATTTTTGTCCTTCCTTTTGTTTATGTGATGAATCACATTGATTGATTTGCGAATATTGAACCAGCCTTGCCTCTCCAGAATAAATCCCACTTGATCATGGTGTATGATTTTTTTCATATATTGCTGGATCCGGTTGGCTAATATTTTGTTGAAAATTTTAGCGTCTAAATTCATCAGGGATATAGACCTATAATTTTCTTTCTTTGTGTTGTCTTTGCCCGGCTTTGGGATTAGAATTATGCTTGCTTCATAAAAGGAGTTTGGAAGTCTTCCTTCCTCTTGAATTTTTTGAAATAGCTTGAGGAGGATAGGAGTTAGTTCTTTGAATTTTTGATAGAATTCACTTGTGAAGCCATCAGGCCCAGGACTTTTCTGTTTTGGGAGTTTTTTGATAACTGTTTCGATCTCATTTGTTGTAATTGGTCTGTTTAGGTGTTCTGATTCTTCCAGATTGATTTTTGGAAGTTTATATGATTCAAGAAATTTGTCCATTTCATCTAGATTGTCTAATTTTTGGCATAGAGTTCTTCATAATATTTTCTTACAATGCTTTGTATTTCTGTTGTATCAGTTGTTATTTCTCCACTGTCCTTTTTAATTTTATTTATTTGAAACCTCTCTCTTTTTTTCTTGGTGAATCTAGTTAAAGGTTCATCAATCTTGTTTACCTTTTCAAAGAACCAGCTTCTGGTTTCATTGATCCTCTGTATTGTTTCCTTCGCCTCTATGTTATTTATTTCTGTTCTGATCTTTATTATTTCCTTCCTTCTACTTGTCCTGGGTTTTATTTGTTGTTGTTTTTCTAGTTCTTTTAGCTGCAGGGTCAGGTTGCTTATTTGAGCTTTTTCTAGCTTCCTATGATATGCCTGTAGTGCAATGAACTTCCCTCTCAGTACTGCTTTTGCTGTGTCCCATAAATTTTGAGTTGATGTATGCTCATTATCATTTGTTTCTAGAAACTTTTTTATTACGTCTTTGATCTCATTGTTAATCCATTCATTATTTAATATCATGCTATTTAGTTTCCAAGTGTTTGAGTATTTTTCAGTTTTTCTTTTGTGGTTAATTTCTAGTTTCATGGCGTTGTGATCAGAGAAAATGCTTGATATGATTTCAATTTTCTTAAATTTATTGAGACCATTTTTGTGTCCTAACATGTGGTCTATCCTAGAAAACGTACCATGAGCGCTTGAGAAGAATGTATATTCTACTGCTTTAGGATGAAAAGTTCTGAAGATATCTATTAAATCAAGTTGATCTAGTGTCTCCTTTAAGTCTGCTGTTTCTTTATTGATTTTCTTTCTTGAGGATCTATTCACTGTTGTTAGTGGGGTATTGAAATCCCCTACTATGATAGTATTGCTGTTAATCTCACCCTTTATGTCCATCAAAGTCTGCTTTATGTATGTCGGGGCTCCTATATTTGGTGCGTAGATATTTATAATAGTTATATCTTCCTGTTGAATTGTTCCCTTTATCATTATGTAGTGTCCTTCTTTATCTCTTACCACAGCCTTTGTTTTGAAGTCCATTTTGTCAGCTGTAAGTACTGCTACCCCGGCTTTTTTTTCATTTGCATTTGCTTGAAATATTTTTTTCCATCCTTTTACCTTCAGTCTATGTGCATCTTTTGTTTTAAGGTGTGTCTCTTGTAGACAGCATATGTATGGGTCCTGTTTCTTTATCCACGCAGCTACCCTATGTCTTTTGATTGGATCATTTAATCCATTTACATTTAAGGTTATTATTGATATGTAGTTGTTTATTGCCATTTTATTCTTTAAAGCTGTATTCTTCTTTTGCTATATTCTTTCCTCCCTTTGAACTGTTCACAACAGGCCTCATAGTATCTCTTGCAGAATTGGTTTGGTTTTAATGAATTCCTTGAGGCTTTCTTTGTCTGGAAAGCTCTTTATTTCTCCTTCAATTTTAAATGTTAGCCTTGCTGGATAGAGTAGTCTTGGTTGTAGGTTCTTGTTCTGCATTACTTTGATTATATCTTGCCATTCCCTTCTGGCCTCAAGTGTTTCTGTTGAGAAGTCCGATGTCATCCTTATGGGGGCTCCTTTGTAGGTGATAGCTTTTTTTTCTCTAGCAGCTTTTAAGATTTTTTCTTTATCCATTAGTTTTGGTATTTTAACTATGATGTGTCTTGGTGTAGATCTTTTTGGGTTTCTCTTTAATGGAGTTCTGTGTGCTTCTTGAATGTGTGGAATGTTTCCCAGCCTTAATTTAGGGAAGTTTTCTGCTATGATTTGATTGAACACAGTTTCCATTTCCTGTCCTCTTTCCTCTTCTTCAGGCACCCCTATGATGCGTATGTTGTTTCTCTTCATGTTGTCACAGAGCTCCCTTAGAGTTTCCTCACATTTTTTGAGTCTCTTTTCCTTTTTCTTCTCTGTTTCTGTGCCTTTGTTTATTGTGTCTTCTAACTCGCTGATTCGATCCTCAGCGTGATTCATCCTGCTTTTAATTCCTTCCATTGTGGTCTTCAGTTCTGTTACTGTATTTGTCATTTCTGTCTGATTCTTTTTTATTATTTCAATTTTGTTCTTTATACTTGTTATCTCTTTATTTAGGTGTTCATAGTGACTATCCATTGTTGCTCTAATTTCTTTGAACATCCTAACTATCATTATTCTAAATTCTGCTTCTGGTAGTTTGGTTATATCTCGTTCATGTCCTTCTCTGGGGATTTCTCTTGATTCATTTGGTTTGCATTCCTCTGCCTGCCCATTTTATCTGTGTATAGGCAAGTTGTGGGCACTGGAGTCCAGTAGGTGTTCCCTTTGTGTTCTCTAGGTGTGGTCTGTCTGCAGGCCTGCCACCCTCTCTGCTGCTGCCTAGGGTGGTGGGGTATGGGCATTGCCAACGACAGCCTACTGCGGCTGCTGCTGTGATTTCCACCTCTCCTCCGCAGGAGGGGCTGTCACTCAAGCCACAAGCCTTAGTACCAAGGGCAGAGGTAAGCACCTTTGCTCAGCTGCGGGACCAGCCCGTTTCCGGAAGATTTACGCCCAGCCCCCGCAGTCAGAGCCTGCTCGCCACAGTTTTGCGGGTTGGGCGGGGCTTTTGACGTGCTCTCAGCTGTGAGCCTTTGCCCGTCCAGAATTTAGCCCCGCCCTCGAGGCCGGGGCCCTCCTGCGTAGGGTCACAAACTGCAGTTTATTGGGCTGGGCGTGTTTGCTGGCGTTAGCTCAGCTGCTAGCTTCCGATGGATCAGGACTCTACCACGCCCCCACGTTCGGCGCCAGCTCACGCACATAGGGTGGCCAGGCGCTGGGATTTCTCTAGCCGGATGGGCCAGCGGCGTGAGCTCAGCCGCGGAAGCTGCTCGCGCGCCAGGCGAGGCTAGTAGCGTGAGCTAAGCCACAAAATCCAGCACGCGCACACAAAGGATTTCAAACCACCGCAGTTTCTCCGTCCGGGCGGGGTTGGCAGTGTTAGCTCAGTCGCGAGCCCCTCGCCCGTCCCTGGTCCTAGCCCCGTCCCCGTGGTCAGGGCCAGCTTGCTCAGAGTTGCAGAGCCGATCTCTGCCCGTATTTTTCCCCACAAGTGGGGTCACAGGCGGCCCGCAGCTGTCGGACCGCTTTCGCGCGTTTCCTCTGCCCCTGCTGGGCTAGACTGAGCTCTCATCGGTTGTGCCTCTGCCCACGCCGACAGGACCGCTTTTCAGCGTCCTGCCGCCAACATCCCTTCAGCAGCGTTTAGAGAGATATCAGTGTCTTAAGTCTCCACACTGTAGGTTTGGGAGCTCCCTCCCTCCAAGCAGCTCTGCTCTAATTGCCGCGGGAGAGCTTGTTTGGCTAGTGTCCTATCTCCCTTTGCTGGTATTGCTAGTTCCAGCGGAAATATTCGTTTTCGATTAGGGAAATGACTTAGCCCAGGGGTCAGGATGGCTGTCCCTCAGAGTGTTCTCGTGCCTTCAGTCCACTCTCTGTTCCTGCTGCTCTGTTCCTCTCCTCTGTCCCCGTTTCCCGGCTCCCCGGGTGCGTGGTTGTGAGAGAGGGTTTCTGCGCTGTCTCTTTGAAAAGATTCTTGGGTCTGAGAAAACTCTCCCTTTTTCACAAACAGTATCCTCACTTGCTTCACATCTCAATACTGTCCAAACGCCTCTTCTAGGCTCTGGGACTGCAGGCTGGGGCTTGGTTCCTGGGACCCAGGTCCCTCCCTCTCCGCCAAACTCTCCTCCCGCCCCGCGGGTCTCTCCGGGCTGCCGTTTGCTCCGGGGAGCTGGGCAGCCCTCTTCGCGTTTTCGCTATTCCTACCAGTCTCAGTGTGGCTTCTGCAGTGTTCCTTGGTTGAAGAGTCCACTTAGTTTGGTTCAAAGTTGGTTTATCCAGATGATGGTTCTTAAAATTGAGTTATAATCCACTTTGGTTCTGGGAGTTGGAAGTTGGTACGTCCGCCTACTCCATCACCATCTTTTTCCCCCCGACACTCAAAAATTTTAAGTTTCTCATGAATTCTAGTTTATCCATTTTTTCCTTTTGTTATTGTGTCTTTGGAGTCATAACCTGAAATCATTGCCAAATATATTTTCTTGAGGCTTTTGTCCTAGGTTCTTTCCTAAGGGTTTTATGTCTTATATTTTGGTCCTTGATTCATTTGAGTTAATTATTATTTGTGGTAATGGGTAAGGGTCTAACTTTATTCTTTTGCATGTGGCTCTCTAGTTTCCAGTACCATTTATTGAAAAGACTGTTCTTCTACTATTGAGTGGTACTGGCACCCTTGTTTTGTAATGGATGTAAGTTCTTTATTTTAAGGTGGTTACAATTTATTGCTTTTTTTTTAATAGTTAGTGTTAGCATTTTCATGCCATACTTTAGAAATCTTTGTCTTTTTTTAAGGAAATGAGGATATTTAGTTATTTCTGAGAAACTTTTTTGGTAGATTCTTTTTTAAACAAATTTAAATTTATATTTTTTTATTTTATTCATTTTAGAGAGGAGACACAGAGTGAGAGAGAGAGAGAGAAAGAGAGAAAGGGGGGAGGAGCTGGAAGCATCAACTCCCATATGTGCCTTGACCGGACCAGTGCAGGGTTTTGAACTGGCGACCTCAGTGTTCTCAGGTTGACGCTTTATCCACTGCGCCACCACAGGTCAGGCTTTTTTGGTAGATTTTTTGAATGATATTGTAAATAGAACTATTTAAACATTTTTATTTCCTACTTATTTGTTAGTATATAGAAAGAAAAGCTTTTTGTGTATTGTTATACTGAGACCTTGCTGAATTTACTTAAGAACACTAATGGTATACTTATAGAGTGATAGATTTTCCATACACAGAGGCAAGTTGTCTGCAGATTATGGAGTTTTGTTCTTCCTTTCCAATCCTATTTTTTCATAGCTTATTTTATTGGCTTCAGTTATGCAGGAGAGTGTTGAGTGGTAGTGACAATGATAAGCATCTGTGTCATTGCTAGTCTTTTGAAAGGGGCCATAAGAATGGAATTCTTAAGCATTTCACCATTAAGTGTGTTAGCTGAAGTTTTTGAGATAGTCTTTATTTCATTAAGGAAATTAATTTCTTTTTAGAGCTTGCTGAGGGTTTTTTTAAAATCATGAATAGGTGTTAAATTACATATTTCATTTTTTCCTGCATCTATTCATTTGACTTTGTGGGGATAACATTAAAAATAAATACCAAAGTAGAACCAACTTGTTATTTCTACAAAAATATATTTTATTTAGTATATTGCTGGATTTGTTTTACAAATGTTGTCCTTAAAATTTTTGTAATCTTGCATGTAGAAATTAGCTTGTAATTTTGCTTCCTTAAAATAGCCTTGGTATCAAGGCTATGCTAGCCTTTTGAAACAAATTGTTAAATTCTTTCTTTTTTTTTCCTCCTATTTGAAAGACCTTATGTAAAATTTACAATGTTCTTCCCATTTTTTAAATTTTGGCTTAATTTACTGGTAAAGCCACCTGGGCCTGGAATGTTTAGTTTTGCTTTTTTTTTTTTTTTTTTTTTTTTTTAGTATTTTAAAATTTATTTATTAAATTTGAGAGAGAGAGGATCTGTTCCTGTGTATCCTGGTGGGAATTGAACCGGCAACCTCTGTGCACTGGGACAGTGCTCTAACCAACCGAGCTATCTGGCCAGAGATTGTTTTGTTTTGTTTTTTGAGGGAAGGTTTTAAATTATGGGTCTAATTTCTTTAATAAATGCATAATTATTCATTCTTCTGTCTATTCTTTTAAATTATGCTAAGTTGAGATTTTCTAGGAGTTTCTTCATTATATTTAAATTTCAAATTCAATCACATAAATTTGTGTATAATAGCCTCTTAATGTTTTAGCATTACAGAAATTCTTTTTCTATTGAGGTGTAATTGACATAGATTATATTAGTTTCAGGTGTGAGAAATAATGATTTGATGTTTGTAAATACAGTGAAATAATCACCACAGTAAGTCTAGTTAACATCAGTCATCAAACGTCATAGAATTTTCTTCTTGTGATGAGAACTTTTAAAATTTACTCTTAGTAACTTTTAAACATGTAATACAGTATTTTTTTATTGGTTGCTTTTTTTTGTGTGTGTGACAGAGACAGAGACGGACGGATAAGGACAGACATACAGGAAGGAAGAAAGATGAGAAGCATCATTCTGCATTGTGGCACCTTAGTTGTTCATTGATTGCTTTCTCATATGTGCCTTGAGTAGGGGGCAGGGTGCTGCAGCAGAGCAAGTGACCTCTTGCTCAAGCCAGCGACCTTGGGCTTCAGGCCAGTGACCTCGGGGTTTCGAATCTGCGTCCTCTGCGCCCCAGTCCAATGTTGTTTCCACTGAGCCACTACCTGGTCAGGCTTTATTGGTTGCTTTTAGAGACAGAGGAAGGGAGAGAGAAGGGCGGAAAAGCATTCCTTTGTTGCTCCATTTAGTTGTGCATCACTGGTTGCTTCCTAAATGTGCCCTGACGGGGAATCAAACCAGCAACCTTAGTGTTTTGGGATGACGCTCTAACCAATTGAACTACACAGCCAGGGCCTGCAATAGAGTATTGTTAAGTACAATCCCATGCTGTACATCACTGCCCCATGACTTATTTTATAACTGCAAGTTTGTACCTTTTTTAAAAAAAAAATTGTCATGACATTTTGACTCTCTACTATTTTGTCTACTCCCAACCCCTGCTTCTGGCAACTACCAATTTGCTCTGTTTTGTTTGTTTTGATTCCACATGTAAGTATGACTATTCATTTTTTTCTTTGTTTGACATATTTCACTTAGCATCACTTGACATAATGCCCTCAATGTCCATTTATGTTGTGTCACATGGCAAGCCTTCATTCTTTGTTATGGCTGAATAATATTCCATTGTATGTGTGTACCTCATTTTCTTTATCCGTCCATTTATTGGTGGACATTTAGGTTGCTTCCATGTCTTGGCTATTGTAAATAATGCTGCAATGAACATACGGGTGCACATAACTTTTTTTTTTTGCATCTATCTTTTCTGAGTTAGTGTTTTTGTTTTCCAGAGGTGGAATTGCTGGGTCATAAGGTAGGTCTATTTGTAATTTTTTTTTTTTGGGGGGGGCAGAGACAGAGAGAGTTAGAAAGAGAGACAGATAGGGACAGACAGACAGGAAGGGAGAGAGATGAGAAACATCAATTCTTCGTTGCGGTTCCTTAGTTGTTCGTTGATTGATTTCTCACATGTGCCTTGACTGGGGGCTACAGCAGACTGAGTGACCCCTTGCTCGAGCCAGCGGCCGCGGCCTTGGGCTCACGCTGGTGAGTCTTGCTCAAACCAGATGAGCCCCCACTCAAGCTGGCGACTTTAGGGTCTCGAACCTGGGTCCTCCACATCCCAGTTCAACACTATCCACTGCGCCACTGCCTGGTCAGGCTATTTTTAATTTTTTGAGGAACCTCCGTACTGTTTTCCACAGTGTCTGTACCAGTCTGTATTCCCACCAACAGTACATGAGGGGTCCCTTTTCTCCACATACTTGTCTATTGATTTATTGGCGATGGTCATTCTGACAGGTGTGAGGCAATATCTCACTGTGGTTTTTATTTGATTTTCCCTGATAATTAGTGATGTTGAGCATCTATCTTTTCATATGTCTGTTGGCATCTGTATGTCCTCTTTGGAAAAATGTCTATTCAGGTTCTCTGCCCATTTTTTAATTACATTGTTTTTTACTGTTGAGTATTATTCTTTTTTTTTTTTTTTGAGTATTATTCTTTATTTTGGATATGAAATTTTTATCAGATATGATTTGCAGATATTTTGCAGGTGACCTTTTTATTTTATTGATGATTAAATTAACATGTGGTAGTTTTATAAATTTTTAATGTTTTATTTCAAAATGTTTTAACACAGTGGTTCTTAACCTTTTTTGAGGTACCGAACCCATCAGTTTCATATGCGCATTCACCGAACCCTTCTTTAGTGATAAATATGATTTTTTTCCCTAATTCAAGACATAGGTATATGTATTTTTACTGGTGCACAAAATGAGTCGTGCATGAACATCACCTTGCTCAAAGAACAAAACCAACAAAGTACATGAACTCACAACAAATTACGGTATTACTTTATTCTGGCCTCCGCGGCAGAGGCTTCTCCGAACCCCTGAGACTGACTCATCGAACCCCTAGGGTTCAATAGAACCCAGGTTAAGAACCACTATTTTAACATGTGATTTATATAAAGAATATTTTTATCACCTTTTTTATACTAAATCTTCAAACCGCACTATATATTTAAATTTTTTATTGATATATAATTGACATATAACATTGTATTAGTTTTAGGTGTAAAACATAATGATGTGATAGACATATTTATTGCAAAATAGTATGTTGTTTTATACTCACAGCCCATCTCTATTTGAACTAGAAATTTTCATCAGAAATAGTTGATATGTATTTAGGTTTCATAAAATACAAAGTTGAAATTGTAGACGTACATGCTTAAGTTGTTCTGAATCATACAAGTTTTTCAATAGCAGACTTGAGTTACCTGTTTTTAACTTAAATTTTGACCCTGGCCAGTTGATTCAGTGATAGAATGTCACCCTGGTGTGTCTAAGTCCCAGGTTCGACTCCCAGTTGGGGCACACAGAAGTGACCATCTGCTTATCCCCCTCTTTCTCTTTCCCCCTCTCTCTCCTCCCGCCCCCCTCCCCCTTTTTCACCTTCTGCAGTCATGGCTGCATCAGTTTGACCAAGTTGGCTCCTTGGCATTGAGAATGGCTCCCTGAGCAAGGGAGCAACGACCCCAGATGGGCAGAGCATCATCCCTTAGGGGGCTTGCTGGGTGGATCCAGTTGGGCACATGTAGGAGTCTGTCTCTGCCTCCCCGCCTCTCACTTAATAAAATAATAATTTTAATTTTAATTAATTACAGTTTGAAAATTATTTTCCTAGTTATAACATTTATATTTTTCAAAGCACCCAGTGGCCTCCTGTGGCTGGCAGGTTCTGAACTGGACGTGAAAGTTCAGAGAAATATGGGACAGTCTGGCAGGCCATTGAGTGGCATTAGTCCTCTTTGTCCCAGGGCTCTTCAGCCTGTCAGCCAGTCCAGGTTTGCTCATGTCCTCGGCTTTCTAAGAGCAATTCCTGGCTACCATGTTTACTGTGGGATGTGGTGGAGATGACTTCCATCTATTGTGTAGTACAAGGTCCTGTTAGACTCTCGGTCAGGTTTGGATCAGGAAGCAGAACCATGATAAGTATTCTGGACTAAGGGATTTACTATAAGACACAGTAAGGGAAGAGTGGGGGAAGGATCACTAACCAGCCATCCTGAAGCATTGATGGACAGTGTGACCTACAGGGCACTCTAGAGAGATGGGCATGTTTAGCTGTCAAGAGTCGGGCATGAGGTGGGGGAGCTGGTGGAGAATCTGTAGTTGCCACTGCACCTGGTGGTGGGCCTGGACTCACTGTCATCTTCAGGGTCTGCTGCAGGGCTAAGAGCTGGATATAGAGTGGAGGAGAGCAGGCACCAGCTGGAGCCTGCCCACCTCTCTGTCCCTCCCTGTGTCCAGCTCTGCCAACCAAGTGCTCTGTAACTTTCAAACCCGTCTGCAGGTGAGGTCACCTGTAGAGACAGGGCAGAATAACACTTGGACTGGAAAAGCTGCAGTGGAGAGTGGGAAGGGAGCCACACTGTGAAGAGAAGTATGCGTAGTGAGACTGTTCTCCAGCCCTTCTGCAACCCTGCCCTTTCTCTCACTTAATGAAGTAGAGAATGTGGTGTGTCATTTCTACAGCTTGTCTGCGTGGTACCATCCCCATCTGCTGGAATGTTGGGGCTTTGCCACTAAAAGCTTAAGGCTTGATTGTCTCAGTCACAGGTGGGATTGCTCCCACTTTACTGTGTGGGTTCAGTTTCTGAAGGTAGGTGTTTTATGTCTTTTTGACGAAGAAATGAGAACATTTGTTGGAGGAGAGGGCACTGTGCAGAGGTCAAGGGGTAAGGCCTCTGGAATCAATACTAAGGGCGTTTCTGCTGTGAATGAGGGGCTTGGACTAAGTAAACTCTAAGAGACTAAGGTCCCTTTTATTTTTTAATGTTCTGTAGTTTTCTGTACATATTTAAATTGATTTTATATTGTTATTGAACTCCAATGTCAAATTTAAAAATTTTAATAAGGACTTTTCTTTGTAAACTTTTGTTTTCATATTTACTTAGGGGATGTTAAATCTTGTATTTTTTTTGTTGTTAAAGTAATATATTCATTGTAAAATAATTCTAAAGAAAACAGACAAATTAGAAGGATAAAACCATTCATAGTCCCACCAGAGATAACTGCTCTTAGCATTTTAGTCAATCTCTTCGGTATTTATTTATTTTTTAGGTGAGAGGAGGGGAGATAGTGAGGCAGACTCTCCCATGCACGCTGACCAGAATCCACCCAGCAACCCTATCTGAGGCCAATGCTTGAGTACTGAGCTGTTTTTAGTGCTTTAGGTTGATGCACTCCAACAGAGCTATCTCCAGTGTCTGAGGTCATGCTTGAACCAGTTGAGCCACTGATTGCAGGAGGGGAAGGAGAGAAGTGGAGGCGGGGGGAGCAGATGGTCACCTCTCTTGTGTTCCCTGACTGGGAATTGAACCCAGGATGTCCATATACCACGCCTATGCTGAGCCACTGGCCAGGGCCAACTCTTCAGTATTTTTTATATGTATGAATTTATTAAAGTGAAAGCTTTCTGAACACACTATATAGTAATTTGCCTCTCTCTTTTTTCTTTCTGTCATTCATTTTCTGTCTTTTTCCAGGCTACATAGCATTTTACTGTGTAGATAGATGCATTATAAGATTCTTAAGCTGGGTCCTTCGGTAGATTTAGGGAATCAGGTTACTTGAGCAAGTAAAAACAGATCTTTTTTCCCCCACCAATGTTTAACTGAAATGTAGCATTTCTTTCTATTGTAATGTAGGCTACAGATCACAATGATACTAGCTTGAACTAAAACTTTGGCAATAATCATCATTGTTAGGACATTTTCACTCTGATTCCTTTATAGTCATTGCACACATATCTTGAAGTGTAGTTATTGTTCATCACTACGTCAGAATAATGGTCGCTATTTTATATATTTAGCAACATTATTCTGAGAAGGTATTCATAGACTTTAGCAAACTGCCAAATGGTTCATGGTACAAAAAGTTAATAATTCTACACCATTGCTGATCATTAGTTGAAATAGGTGTCTATTAAACAATAATAGGAGTACTGGAAGTTAAAACTTTGATTAATTACTTGGACATAGTACAGATCTCTAAAAGTAAAGTTTTTCCATCCAGTAAGTATCTTTTAAAGTTTTTCATGCATGACAGATTACATTCCAGGAATAATGTATTAATTTATTCTCTCTCTCTAGAATATGAAAGCACTCAGTGCTTTCTAAATAGCTACCTTTTCTATTCTATAGATCTGTTGTGATTTGTCACTGTCAGGGGTCTCCAGTTTGGTGTCATGTTCAAGGAACTTTTTGCAAACTGACATTTGAACACTAGCATCAGGTAAAGTAACATTTCATTTTGTTGGGATTATACTAGTTTTATGTACAACTTGGGGAACACCACCTGGATAGAATGCTGTATTCCAGGACCCAAGTCTTAAAGGCATACTGCCGTACTGGAGCCATAGATTAGATGGAGCTGGACTTGGGGCAGCAGTCTTCTTTTTTGCTCTCTGTGGGGAATAAGTTAAATTGTCACCTTCAAAATGGTATATGCACATGGCAGTGGAATCTCGGAAACACTAGGCTGTGATATGGACATTCTGCTGAATGAGCAGGGGATGGTGGGTAATAGGAGTGGGGGCTGTTATTAGAAACTAAAGTCCTGGTAGAATGGGATGGATTTATTACAGAGCTCCATGGGGGCCTAAGTGGAGAAAAGAGAAAGGATCTATTAATAATTTCATAAAATTATTAATACAAGTCTGAGTTGGGATACTGTGAGATTAGACCTGGACTGAGAAAGTGCACTGGAACAGGAGAAAAGCAGGAAACAGGAGAAAAGTAGGTTGGTCCCTGGGTTTGGGTCCCACCTCTGCTGCTTAGTAGCTCTGCCAGTTTTGTCCTCTCTGGGCTTTGCTTGTTCTCTAGTCAAGAAGGGAAGATGTAACCAGCTGGTGTTGTAGCTCCTTTCCTGCTTCCCATTGTGGCCAACTCTTACTTGGTGCTGGGGCATGAAGGGCTTCTGTCCTGGAGAGTCTCAGCCAGAGGGATTGAATGATAAGAGCACTCTTACTTGCAAATGATCAAACACCTAATTCAATCTAATTTAAGCAAAATGTGGGATATGTTGGAAGGCTCTTGGTAAACAGGATAGGAAGAAATCTCTGAAAAAACTGGATGCTGAATCTGGGGGCCTCCAAGTTTTTCAAGACTCTCTTTGCTGCCTCTCTCCCAGTTGGGTTTTATGTTCATCTTTTGTACAAATTCCTCTTACCTGAGGAAGAGACTAGGCTCACATCCTCTGACACCATGAAGTCAGGAAATGTTTCTTCTTCCACAAGATCTAATTGGAGAAGTTTCAAAAAAGACTCCCAATTAGCTTGGCTTGCATTGTGCCCATAGCTGGATAGGTTTCTGTAGTCCAAGGGATGGGTTATTCTGAGCCAGGGTGGGTCAGACCTAGAACCATTACAGTGATTGCTGAGGCAGAACCCTGCAAGACAGTAGCATTTGCCTTTAGGACCCTTGGATGGTATAGGAAGAAACAGTTCAACCAAAACCTGATGTGGGATTTGTAAAAACATGATCTGGGGATTCATGCACTAGGCAGCAGCATCTTCAAACATTTGTATATATACATCTTTTAAAAATAGTGTACCCCACAATGAGATACTATTTCATACCCATTAGGATTGTCATTGCCCCCCGCCCCCCATATGTAGTATGTGTTGGCAGGGATGTGGAGAAATTGGAACACTTAGGCATTGTGGAATGCAGGTGGTGCAGCTATGGTGGTAAACACTATGGTGGTTCCTAAAAAAAATTAAACATAGAATTAGGATATGATCCAGCAGCTCTGCTTCTATGAAAATAATTGAATGCAGGGATGTGAAGACACATTTGTATACCGATGTTCATAGCGGGACTATTCATAATAGCCAAAATGTGGAAATAATTCAGTGGACAGGTGAATGGATAAAAAAATGTGATTCATCCATACAATGGAATATTATTCAACATTAAAAGTGACCGAAATTAGTACACATGCTACAACATGGATGAACTTTGAAGATATGATGTTAAGTGGAACAGGCCAGTCACAAAGGACAAATATTGTATGCTTTCAGTTCTGTGAGGTACCTGGAATAATTTAACTTACCAGAAAGCGATTATTGGAGGCCAGTGGGGAGTTAGGATTTAATGGGTACAGAATTTCAATTTGAGATGAAAAACTTCTGGCATTGAGTAGTGGGGACAGGTGCACAGAAATGTGCATGTACTTAATGCCTCTGAATTGTACACTGAAAAATGGTAGAATTTTGTTCAGTATATTTTACCACAGTCAGAAACATTAAGAAATACAAAGTACTCCTGGCATGTTTAATCCAATACCTAATTTTCATCTTGAGTGAAAGTGTATCCAGTGGAATTGAAATAACGGAGATTGGTATCTATCATTTGCTTAAAAATATGTGGTGTACTCTGGTTTCTCTTCAGATTGTATAAATCTTTCACCTCTTTAAATATATGTGAGCCAGTTCTTCAACAGTGGGGAAATTCTCATTATTCCTGTTTTTTTTCCCTCATATTTCTAGTCTGTTTCTCCTACAGAATGTTATCCTAATGTAATATTTTACACTTGAGTCGTCTGTTGATCATGTTATTCTTCTCTGCAGCAAAAATGGAGCATAAACTGAAATTTTAAATGATTTCCTATGACTAAAAGCAGTTCATGTTTAGATTGTTGTGGCCATTGATTACTAGGACAATTGATTGAGACAATCTAAAAGTGACAGATTTTGATAAAATTTTATTCTTTATTTAATCATTGTTTATTGGAAATGCTTCTTAATGAGATAAATGAGGCATTTAAAAACTCATGTAATATTAGATGACTCACTGCTGGAATGACTCAGAATTTTCAACACCAAGTATATTCCTATTTATTTTTATAGATCTGGACTTTGAGTAAACTTGTTCACATAAATCAGTGCATGGGAAATGAAGGTGTTAGAGCAGTGTCACTCAGTTGTTTGAACTCCTTGAATTTTGCGGGGGAAAAATCGGTCTGTTATTACTTTTAGTCATTTATATGCTGACAGTTCCATTTAGTCTTTCGTATTTGTTGAGAAGGAACTAGAAGCCATCCAATTTGTGAAAAGCTTTGTTAACTAAATCAGTTGTCATTGAATTTCTCTGTTTTTTGGATGTATATAAAGAATGCTTTATGGAGATTTCAGATGGCTACTATGTCTGTTATTCTTTTACTTAAAGACCTTGTTGCCTGACCAGGCAGTGGCGCAGTGGATAGAGGGTCGAACTGGGATGTGGAAGACCCAAGTTCAAGACCCCAAGCTTGCCAGCTTGAGCACGGGCCCATCTGGCATGAGCAAAAGCTCGCCAGCTTGGACCCAAGGTCACTGGCTCCAGCAAGGGGTTGCTCAGTCTGCTGAAGGCCCGCCGTCAAGGCACATGTGAGAAAGCAATCAATGAACAACTATGGTGTCGCAACGGCAATGAAAAACAAATAATGGATGCTTCTCACCTCTCTTCGTTCCTGTCTGTCTATCCCTATCTGTCCCTCTCTCTGACTCTCTCTCTCTGTCCCTGTAAAAGAAAAATAAATAAATAAAATAAAGATCTTGTTTAACTCAGTTTACCTGAAGAATTGAGAAAGTTGAGGTATTACCGATTTAAAAATACACCTTTGCCAATACAATATTTTATTTATTTTTTAGTGTGGAAGGGGGAGAAAGAGAAAGACAGGAAAGGAGAGAGATGAGAAGCATCAATTCCTAGTTGTGGTATCTTAGTTGTTCATTGATTGCTTCTTTACTGGGGGACTCCAGCGGAACCAGTGACCCTTGCTCAAGCCAGAGGCCTTTGGGCTCAAGCCAGCAATCCCACACTCAAGCTGGCGAGCCTGCATTCAAGCTGGTGACCTTGGGGTTTTGAACCTGGGACCTTAGCATCCCAGGTTGACGCTCTGTCCACTGCATCACCAGTGGTTAGAAACCAATACAATATTGTTAAATGCTCTTTGTCCTATTACTTGTGTTAACTGCTTTGTCAAAACTCTGGGCCTATAGATTTTAACTTAATCTCCTTTATGGTAATGTCAACCATAAAATCTAATTTAATGAAGGTAGTTTTTATTGTCAAACCAATTTGTCAGAAAAAATGTGACTTCATTTTTCCCTGATGTTGATATGGTCTCATTCACAGCCCCGAGAGTGTGGAGCAGTGTTTCTAATTGTCTCATGTGATGAGTGTGTAGTAGTATTTTATTGTGGTTTAAATTGCATTTTTTTGATAACTAATGATATCGAGCACATTTTCCAGTGCTTATTGACTATTTATATATCTTTGTGAAATGCCTTTTCAAAATTTTGTGCCCTTTAAAAAAATTTTTTCTTTTCCTTTTGTTAAGATTTCCTGTATCAGTGTTTTTCAGCCACCAGTCTGATCCACAAGAAATTTTGTGGTCTCTGAAGTAGTTAACCACCCTGATGTATGATGACTATAGACCCAATGATCTTATTCGAATTTGTGTATGCTCAGGATCATTTATTTGCTTTAGTGGTCCCTGAAATAATTCTAGTCCCCAAGTATAAAAAAGTTGAAAATCACTGCTTGGAAAACTTTGCACTCCCCTACTCCAAGTCAAATATATACTGTTTTTCTAGAGGAACTTTATAGTTTTAACTTTTACTAATAGGTCTCTGATCCATATGAAATTGTTTGTATATGGTGTGAGGTTGGCAGTCAAAGTTCATCACCCCCCCGCCATGCCTAGTTCAGTATTCTTGCACAATCTGTTAAAATGTCTATCTGCACTGACTTACATGAAGGCAGGTATCTTATTGGGGTCGCATTGACTGCATAGATCATTTGATGGACATTAGCTTTTTAACTATATTGAATCTTTTAATATGTGAACATGGTATATAACATTGTAAAATCTAACCATTTGTAGTATTGTGAGCAATATTATAGAAATCATTTTTAAATAATTTACAGAACTCATTTGAAGATTATTAAAAGCAGTTAAGACTAAAATAACCCAATGATCGTATTTTTTATGGTGGGAAGCACAAAGTAAACCTAATGCTCTGTCTTATAAATTAACCTGCAATGTAATTTTTTTTGTACTTTTTTATTCTGAAGTTAGAAGCGGGGAGGCAGTCAGACCCCTGCATGTGCTGGATCGGCGCAATGTGATTTTTAACCTACAGGTAAAATTTACACAATAGCTGTCCTTGAGTAGCCTAGTTATCATGCATTGTCTCCTCCGAATCACTGTTGCACTTATTAGCACATGAAGTAATAAGTTGTGCAATTTTCGAGAGCTTGGCCTTTAATGTTAGTATTATAAGGGGCAGTTAATAAGTGAGCCCGGACCTGAAGATTGACTTTGATCTGAGAAACCACAGGGAACCCTTTTGAAGGTCCTTGTTTAGAAGAATGAACACCATGAAAAAAGAGTTTGAGTAAGAATGGGATGAATTACCTGGAAGAGAGAATCTGGGGTAGAACAACCATTTTAAACTTCTGTTGCTTGAAGTGTGGTCAGCAGACCAATAGCATTGGCATCACATGAGAGTTTGTTAGAAATGCAAATTTTGGGGCCTGACCCAGATCCACTGAATTAGAATAAGTGTTTTAAAAAAGATTCCCAAGTCATCCATGTGCCCATTAAGGTTTAAGCAATGCTGCTCTAGAGAAACTTGCAGCCTCCTGGCGTCCGGGCCAGAGTGCAGACCCAGCAGTTGAAATGACTTTCCCAGGTGTCTGACTTCCTGCATGTTCTGTAAGTTGCCAAATGGATTTTTGAAATCATCATTTTGGTTTTCTTGATTTGGGGGGAGAAATAGTCTTTTAAACAGTCTTTTTAGAAATACAGTCTTAGAAATGCTACTTTATGGACTTATTAAAACTTTTAAGAGCCATAAATTATTGATTTAAGTAGTCTCAGCTGACTGTAAAGTCACTCATTTGAAAGAATCTAATGGAGACAAATGACTCACTGTCCTATCTCTGCTATTCCCAGGGACTGGAATTTGGGGATGAGGTTGAGATTTTATAAAAAAGCTCAAGTGTTCTTGCTGTGTATGTTCTCTACCAGTGTGCTTGTTTAAAAAGGAAAAAAAGTAAAGGAAAGATTTCTTTTTTTCTGAAGTGAGAAGTGGGGAGGCAGAGAGATTCCCACAAATGCCTGACCAGGATCCACCTGGCATGTGCACTAGGGGCGATGCTCCATTGCAACTGGAGCCATTCTAGCAGCTGAGGCAGAGGCCATGGGTTCATTCTCAGTGCCCAGGCCAACTTTGCTCCATTGGAGCCTTGGCTGTGGGAGGGGAAGAGAGACACAGAGAGAAAGGAGAGGGGGAAGGGTGGAGAAGCAGATGGGCGCTTCTCCTGTGTGACCTGGCTAGTAATCAAACCCGTGACTTCCACACACCACCAGGCTGATGTTCTACCACTGAGCCAATTGCCCAGGGCCAGATTTTATTTTGTATAGTTAAAATGCTGTGTAGTGTTAAAGGAAAATACATCTATCAGTGGCTGCTAACCTCACACAGCTGCATTTTTCTGGTGCTTTTTTTTTTTTAGATCAACATTATCCATCAACCTATAGAATCTTCATAGTTATGCTCACAGTATAAGATTCAGCTTTCCAACTCTTCCAGCTGTTCCTCCTCTTCCTCCTCCTCCTCCTCCTCCTCCTCCTCCTCTGATGCCTGGTTTTCCTCGGGCCTCTACCACATTCTCTCCTGTTTAAGAGTTTATAGACGAGATCAGGCACGTTCAGGGTGGTATGGCCTGTAAAGGACCTATATAATGAAAACTAAAAAGCATTGTTAAGGGAAATTGAAAAAGATACAATGAAATGGAAAAATATTCCTTGTTCCTGGATAGGAAGAATAAATATAGTCAAAATGACTATATTACCCAAAGCGATATACAAATTTAATGCAATTTCCATCAAAATTTCAATGGCATTTTTTAAAGAAATGGGGCATTACAATACTTGACTTCAAATTATATTATAGAGCCTGACCAGGCGGTGGCGCAGTGGATAGAGCGTCGGACTGGGATGAGGAAGACCCAGGTTTGAGACCCTGAGCTCGCCAGCTTGAGCGCAGGCCCATCTGGCTTGAGCAAAAGCTCACCAGCTTGGACCCAAGGTCGCTGGCTCCAGCAAGGGGTTGCTCGGTCTGCTGAAGGCCCGCTGTCAAGGCACATGTGAGAAAGCAATTAATGAACAACTAAGGTGTCGCAACGGCAAGGAAAAACTAATTATTGATGTTTCTCACCTTTCGCCGTTCCTGTCTGTCCCTCTCTCTCTCTCTCTCTCTCTCTGTCCCTGTAAAATAAATAAATAATATTATAGAGCCTCGACAAAACAGCATGGTACTGGCAGAAAAATAGACACTCAGACCAATGGAACAGAATAGAAATTCCAGAAATAAAACCACATATATATGGTCAAATAATTTTGATAAAGGGGCCAACAACATACAATGGAGAAAAGAAAGTATTTTTAACAAATGGTGCTGGGAAAACTGGAAAGCCACATGTAAAAGAATGAAACTCAACTACAGTTTGTCCCCTTGTACTAAAATTAATTCAAAATGGATCAAAGGCCTAAATATAAAACCTGAAACAATAAATTACATAGAAGAAAACATAGGTACTAAACTCATGGACCTTGGTTATAAAGAGCACTTTATGAATTTGACTCCAAAGGCAAGGGAAGTGAAGGCAAAGATAAATGAATGGGACTACATCAGAGTAAGAAGCTTTTGCACAGCAAGAGAAACTGACAGCAAAACTAACAGACAACCAACTAAATGGGAGATATTTTCAAACAACAGCTCAGATAAGGGGCTAATATCCAAAATATACAAAGAACTCATAAAACTCAACAACAAACAATCCCATAAAAAAATAGGAAGAAGACATGAACAGACACTTCTCCCAGAAAGAAATACAAATGGCCAACAGATATATGAAAAGATGCTCATCTTCATTAACTATTAGAGAAATGTAAATCAAAACTACAATGAGATACCACCTCACACCTGTTAGATTAGCTATTATCAACAAGACAGGTAATAACAAGTGTTGGAGAGGCTGTGGAGAAAAAGGAACCCTCATCCACTGTTGGTGGGAATGTAAAGTAGTACAATCATTATGGAAGAAAGTATGGTGGTTTCTCAAAAAATTAAAAAAAAAGCTACCATATGACCCAGCAATCCCTCTACTGGGTATATACCCCCAAAACTCAAAAACATTGGTACGTAAAGACACATGCAGCCCCATGTTCATTGCAGCATTGTTCACAGTGGCCAAGACATGGAAAGCCCTTCAATAGATGACTGGATAAAGAAGATGTGGTACATATATACTATGGAATACTACTCAGCCATAAGATAGGATGACATCGGATCATTTACAACAACATGGATGGACCTTGATAACATTATACTTGAGTGAAATGAGTAAATCAGAAAAAACTAAGAACTATATGATCTCATGCATAGGTGGGACATAAAAATGAGACTCACAGACACAGTCGGGAGGGGGGAGGGGCGGGGAGGAGCACAAAGAAAACCAGATAGAAGGTGAAGGAAGACAATCTGACTTTGGGTGATGGGTATGCAACATAATCAAATGTCAAAATAACTTGGAGATGTTTTCTCTGAACAGATGTACCCTGATTTATCAATGTTCCCATTTAAATTAATAAAAAAAGAAAGTTTACAGAGATTCCTCACTGCGTACCTGAGCCTCACTGTGATGTTCCCACCTCAGTTCCTCCTGGCTTGGCTAGTCCACACCCGCCTTGCTTACCTTCTCCTCTGCTACTTTCTCAAAGCTAGGTCTCTTTTTTTCTAGGCTCAGCTCAGTTCTCACAGGATCTTCCTGACTTGTTGCAGTCACTACCTGCCCTTCACAGCTGAGTCTGCCCTCATGGTTTTACAGGTGGGGCCTGTAGGCCTTGTGCTCTTCCAGTTGTACTTCCCCACCCGCCAAATGCTCAGGGGTGCTGGTTGCAGAGGATCCCGAGCAAATGTGCGAAGTTCCTGGCCGAGCACAGACAGGTTCTCATGCTGAGGATGCAGAAGATCGTAGAGGAGACTGCACCATGCCAAGCCCCAGAGACAGAGTCTCTGGCTCACCGGTGCTTTCTTTGTCTTAGACTGTGACAAACTTTGAACTTTGGGTCAGTTAATTTATTTCCCTGAGTTTTATTAAGAAATTTGGCAGGTTAAAGAAGAGAACTGATATTTTCAAAGGGAAATGATTTTAAAATTTCAAACCAAATCTGAAACTTAAAGTATTGATGAAAAAGACTTATAGGAGACAGATTTGAGTTGTTCTGATAGATTGCCTTAGAATGAGACTCATCATTCCATCTTGTCCTGGTTACGGAAGATAGCTTTAAGTATCTAGTGGGTGCTTGACCAAAGATTATAAAAAATCTTCTCTAATAAAAAGGGCCAATTTCCAGAAAAAGATGAAGGAAAGCAATCTCTTGTCCAGATGCAAGTTTGAGAGGCAAGGGTGGGCTTTTTGCTCAGTAAAATCAGCCTTTCCTCCTCAGACCTTTGAGTTCAGGCACGTTGGCCTGTGCTGACAGATGACGTCCCACACTTTGTCCCAGTGGAGCAGAGTAGGCACAGTGCATGTGCTTGCTTTCCAGCTCGGACAGCCTCTATTGAAGCTACTGTCCTGCCATAATTATTTGTCCCCTCTCAAAAAGTATCTTGGTTTAGATGACAAATTATATGGTCATCCTACAAAAGTGAAATACTGATAAGATATTTAGTGCCAGACACTGTACCAAAGGCCTTGCGCATTCCTCATGAAATACCTGAAAGCTGTTGCTACTTTGCAGATGAAAAGAGGCTCAGAGAGGCTGAGTGACTTGCCTGAGACCACACAGTGCAGACCTTGTGAGCAAAGCAAGGTCTATCAAACTTTTATAATCCACTTTGGTTCTGGGAGTTGGAAGTTGGTACGTCCGCCTACTCCATCGCCATCTTCCGTCTCCCAAGTCTATCAAACTTTTAAAACAAGTCTATTTTCCCAGTCCACCATTATCAGATTTAATGGGTATGGCCTTCTTGATATTAGAGTCTAGTGAAGGAGTCCTTTATGTGGAAGAAATAGTACAAGAGAGGACGGACATGGGTGAAGGTGATTTCAGCAATGGGGTGCTAGAGTGAAGGCAGAGGGGTGCTGTATTTAGATCCACAAGCTCCTGGGTGTGTGTGGCCATTTGTTGCTAAATGTCCTTAAACAGAACTGCTGCTCAGGCCTGGGGTCTCTCGAGGTGGAGTGGGAAGGCGTGTTGCGTGTATAGATCAGTATGCTCAAATTCATGTGTGTGCATTCCAAGGGGGGCTCTCTCTGGAACAGAGATAAATTCTGCAGGTCCAGGAGGGGCCTGAGCTTCTATATAATAAGCTCCCAGTGACACCGATACTCCTGGTCTGCCTGGGGGTCTGCCTGGGGCACGGGGTCTCTGTCTACATAGGTGCCCTGATTTTAGAGGTGGGGGAGAAACGGTGGCTTCTGGACACATTTACCCCCACACTGGGGGTGGAAGGAGGGACTGTATAGATAGCCGTTTAGAGGGGATGGGTACTTAAATGTGGATGGTTTTAAAGGAAGCATTATGTGTTTTTTTTTTTTACAGGGACAAAGAGAGAGAGGGACAGATAGGGACAGACAGACAGGAACGGAGAGAGGTGAGAAGCATCAATCATTAGTTTCTTGTTGTCGCAACACCTTAGTTCATTGATTGCTTTCTCACATGTGCTTTGACCGCGGGCCTTCAGCAGACGGAGCAACCCCTTGCTGGAGCCAGCGACCTTGGGTCCAAACTGGCGAGCTCGGGGTCTCAAACCTGGGTCTTCCTCATCCCAGTCCAATGCTCTATCCACTGCGCCACCGCCTGGTCAGGCAGGAAGCGTTATGTTAAAGGTATACCCTTACCTCGGGGGAAGTGGACATAAAGAGCGGGTGGGGTGTGGGGGTAATACCAGCCTCTGCAGTGGAGAACGGGAGCCTTGACAGACACGGAGCCAGACAGGAATACCAGGGACGGATGACACAGCAGCAAAGCTCTAAAAAAAAAAAAAAAACCTCCAAGGGAGGAGTCTCCCACAGTGGCCATGCCCTGCTAGGCTGGGGCTGGGTGCCTGTGGACACATGGCCCTGCTGCAGGAGGTGCTGGCCAGCATTTCTGTGGCCAACAGCATTATTCCTCCCTCTGCCCACTTGGACTTTGTTATGGGTGGGCGGGCGGGCAGTCCCTGGTGGGGATGCTTCTCATGTCTGGTTACTGCTATCTCTGGGAGCAGCAGGGTGGGTGCTGCCAGCCTGGGTTAGAGGTGCACAGCCCACCTGCCGGTGCTAGGATCTGTGCTCTCCCTCCTCTCTGAGGGTCGTGTTGGAAAAACACTGATGCAGAGAGGACGTTGGTGACAATGAGATGGCAGAAGTTCCAGAAGCTCTGGGCAGAGCTCGTCTTTGTTGCTGGAGCTGTGAGTGTCACAGACAGAGGGCCTTGTCCTGGCAGCACCCCTCATGAGAGGGCTGCAGGCAGCTAATGGCAGCAGTGATGTTTACAGCTGCCAGGAGGACACTTTGAGGCCCCTGGAAGGGCAGAGCAGGTGACACGGGGTCCTGAACAGGGCTTCTGTGGGGCTAAGGCCACTTCTGAGACTGTTTCTCGTGTTTTGGTCTGTCAGACACTGGGAGTGTCTCGTCCATCTAGGCCTACATTTGCAGGATGAAGGGAGGCACTGGACCTGATAGATGTGGTCATGACGGATGCCCATCCCTTTGGGGTGAAGGGGAATCAGGAACGATTATCCTACTCAGGGCAGATCTCACTTGGCATGGTGTGTGTTCTGTGGGCCATACCTCCAGAAGCCCTGTGACTCGCCCCCCACTGCCAATGCTGACCCTTTTTCCCTGTGATCAGTTGCTCCACCCATGCCTGGAGCACCAGGTGTTGCCCGGAGTACACGGGTGCAGTGTTTTCCTGTTTGTTCCTCAATGGAAAACACTGCTGTGTCAGGGTGCTGCCCGGGGCCACTTGGAGCATGTAGGTTTTTGCTAGCAGGATCGTGGAGCTTTGCATTCTGCTGCAAAACCAGGGCTTGAGCAAGCAGCTGGAGAGAGTCCAGGACTAGAGTGTTTTTGGGTTTGGGGGTGGAGAGCAGAGGGAGGGAATGGGAGGGGCAGGAGGGCAGCGCTACACAAGCCGGCAGCCGCAGTTCAGGCTCTGCTGTGGGCAGAGGACCTCAGTCCTGCCTCAGGGCCACCGGGTCACCAGGCCACCATTGCTGGAGACTGGAGGGCGCTGCCTTGCAACACTGACTTACCGGCACCGCACCGGACTATTCCAAGTAGCTGTTGTGCTGTCTTTTCCCTGGGAGGCAAGTCTCCTCCCTGTCGTCCCTCCTGCTCCTCCCCCGTTCTGTGAAGGATGATGCCGCTCTCTATTGCACAGCTCAGCCAGCTGATGTCACTGGCAGCGGGAAGCATCAGCAGCCTGATCACATGCTGGCCCTGTCTGTAATGCAGACGGGATAGGGGTGTGTGTGTGGGGAGGGGGCTGCATGGCTGCTGCTCTTGCTCTAATACCCCCAAAAGTGTAGAGGCAGTGGCTGCAGCATCCAATTGCCTGGAGGTCTGGTCCTTCAGACCGGGGAAACTATTATTAATAATATTTATTGTTGATAATACTGGGGCAAACAGCCCTTAACTCTGGGGTTTTGCTGTCCTCCTGTCTGAAGCAGACTTCCCGGACTCTGAAGAAACAGTCACAAGCAGGATGCTTTTCCCCACCTCTGCGCAAGAATCTCCCCGGGGCCTCCCAGATGCAAATGACTTGTGCCTTGGCCTGCAGTCCCTCAGCCTCACAGGCTGGGACCGACCCTGGAGCACCCAAGACTCAGATTCCTCAGCCCAGAGCAGCACACACTTGGGTGAGTGCCAGGAAATGAGTTGGCTGGGGGAGGGGCGCATGGGTGGCGAGTGGAGAGATCCACAGCAACAGTTGTTCGATTCCCCTTTGCATCCCCCTGCTCTCCCCCACACACATCATGGAGCTATTTTGCGAGAGATGGAAATGCTGGCTGTTAGTGTGCAGGACATATGGTTGCTCATGGAGGCAGGCATGGTTTCTCTTAGCCTGACAAATTCCCCAGAGTTATTAGTCTGCACCTGGGGTGGCACTGAGAAAGGTCCCCAAGGTGATGGTAGAAAAGATCCAGATAAACCTCCCAGTGCCCAGGCCTGTCTTAGAGATGATGAAGCAAAACACTTTTGGGTGGGGGAGGGGGACTTCAGGGGCTGGTTACTGGGTGTCTAGATTCTAGTTCTCATTGGCTTGTAAGGCTGGGGAGCTCTGTGTACAGGATGGATGGTCCCTGGGTCGTGGCAGATAAGGCTGGGTCATTCTGGGCTGTGGGAATTGGCTTAACGTAAGGTAAGAGTATTGATCCTGGAAGGGGGTACTCAGGTTAAGCTGGGTAGAGTAACTCTCAGCTATGGAAGTTCTTTTTTCTTTGTGTTAAAGGTAACCAAGTGGAGGAAGGAAGAGCCACTCCCCTTTATGGTCCCTTGTCACTTGTAGAGATTTGATGGGGACAAATTGAGGGGGCTTCTTGACCACTCCTTGAGCTCCTTCTGCTTGGACCTTCCTGTTGCCCATTTATTTCCCTCTTGTGGTACAAGGGGCAGGGTTGGCCAGGTGTAAGTCTTGGAGTGTTCAGGAAGAAATGTGAACTTAAGTACTATAGGTATACTTAAAATCTATGTATTTTGCTATATGTGAATTATGCCTTAATAACAAGAATGCTGGCAGGAGCTAATTTGGGAGGGGCGGTTGCAGCCATTTTCTGTTGGTGCTGAGAGAGGCACCACGCTGCCATGCTTTCCTCGCTGCAGACGCTGGCTGTCATGGCAGCCAGGTACTGTCTTGTTGATTTCTCTGGCCTCCACCCTATTTGGCGCAGGCCTTTTTTTAGAATACTTTGCAGAGCCTGGGACTTGTGTCTGCTGACATTTTAATGCCCATTTATTTCAGTAAAATCCCATTGGATTAGGGGTTGGAGTTTGGGTTTTTTCTTTTTAATTTGGTTGCTTTGCCTTAAGTAACTACCTCTGGATCAAGGTAGAATTTCTTGAAGTACTGGCATTCAGCTGACTCAGGTTTTCCCTGAAAGGTTGGTAAGGCCCAGTTCCCCCAGGCAAGAAAGTGGTGTCCCTGTTCTGTGTCCTATGCTTGCAGACCCTGGCTTGGAGGACATGGCAGCTTCTTTTTTGTGGTACTCTGGAGCCACCCAGGCGGCCCTGCAGAGCTGATCTTGTGCTCTGTCCCACCGTATCCGAGCAAAAGGCAGAAGAGCTCGTCTAGGAAATGGGCATCTGTCTGTGGGGGTTAGTGTCTGACCAGGGCCTTGTGTCACGGGTGTCAGGTTGGGGTGTGGCCCTTCTTTGGCTCTGGTTTGTCTTTGCTACAAAGGTCCTTCAGAAATGTAATCTCAGCACACAGACGTGCAGGAGGGCCCATCTTGGGACTGGGAGAGCTTGGCCTGAAAGTTATGGTGAAATTAGGCTGTAAAAAATAGCTTGGGATATTACTCAGCAATAAAAAAAAAAGAGTAAAATCTTGTTGTTTGCAGCCACATGGATGGACTCAGAGTATTATGCTTATGGAAATAAGTCAGGCAGAGAAAGACAAATATCGTATGATCCCTCTTATTTGTGGATTCTAAAACACAGAACAGAAACAGACTCAGACACGGAACAAACTTAAGAGTTGCAGAGGTGGGGATTGGGAAGCAGGTGAAAAAGGTGAAAGGGAATAAGGAATACAAACTTTCAGTTATAAAATAAGTCTCAGGGATGTAATATACAGCACAGGGAATACTGTCAATTATTATTGTAACAACTATGTCTGGAGACAGATGGTTACTAGACTTATCAAGGGGATCACATTGTGAGGTACAGAAATGTCAAATCGCTATGTTGTACACCTAACACTAATATAATAATAGTGTATGTTAGCTGTACTTTAATAAAAAAAGTGGCTTGGGTCCAGCCTTCATTTCCCCAGCTGTCCCACCTGTGAGAGACCTGTGCTATGGCTGCCCCTTGGGGGGGGGTGGATTTACTTCCCCCCTTCCAGCTCAAGCACTTGACTGATAAATATTACATGGTTTTGTGGGTCAGGGAGGGACTGCAGGACGACTCTTACATTCTTAGGGACCAGGGGGTAGCCTCAGTGGTATAGGCTGTCTATGGGCAGGGTTAGTGTGGATATGTTTCTCTTTGAAAGTTGAAGACACCCTGTCCCGAATCCCCATGTTGTCTTTGGATTTTGGAGCTGCGGTGATGTTCATGTCTTCTTTTCCTATGTTCTGGGCCTTCTTGGAAAGCCCACACGAGGGTGCCGCCTCCTAGAGTGGGATGCAGCCCTCCCACTGCCAGCTGCAGTGGCATCCTTGCCAGCAGTGCGGGAACATAGCAGCCCACATTCCCGTGCCCATACTGCCTTCCTGTCTTTGGGGGGGGGGGTATTTCAGCAGCTCAGGACAGTCTGGAGTCCTTGCAGACAGCCTGGTACACTGCTGTCTCTGCATACACTTGTTCCTTGGGCTGCAATCTGGGGTCTGCTAGGTGACCTATTGCCTCAGGCAGCTATTACTTCACTTCTGGCCATCATCTACCACACAGGTGTTGAGCAGTGAGAGGGGCAGTAGGATTGAATATAGCAGGGTTCTTTTTTTTTTAATGATTATTGTTTTGAGAGATGTGGGGGGGGAGAGACACAGGAACATCGACCTGCTCCTGTATATGCTTCAGACCAGGGATTGAACCCGGCAACCTCTGTGCTTTGGGACAGTGCTCCGAACCAAATGAGCTTTATCCGGCCAGGGTGAAAGCAGGGTTCTTGACTAAAAAATTTCGACTAAATTCGTTCAACAAACATTGAGCACTTGCTATGTGCCAGGAACTGTGTTAGGCACTGGAGATAACCTCAGTGGATAAAATTGTTGCCCTTAAAAATCCCATGACCGTTAAGGGAAATAAAATTATACCAACTGCAGCATGGCAGTTGTGATATGTTTTATTTTGTTTTGTTTTTTGCACTAGGATAACCTTTAATTGGGTTCTCAGCCTGAGACTGGTACTGGTGCCGTTCTCTAGGGGTGGGTCCTGCTGCTGGACTTTTCGGCCTTACAGACCCACAGAAGTACCCTCGGGCAGGATCTGCTTTTGAGAGTTGTGCTGGCAAGGCCAGAGTTAGTTTGGATGTAGCACTTCGTGGGGTCCTGTCTTTGTGGACAGTGCCTTCCCTGTGAAAGCCATCCGCAGTGTCCTGGGGTCGGGGTACAGTGACTAATAACCAGCATTATTGACTGCATCCTGTGCTAAGGACATCATGTGACTTTAGTGCTTCACAGTCCTATGCAGTGGATACTGATAGCATTCTAATCGTGGAGATGGGGAAGTAGGCTCGTGGAGGTTGCCACGTGTCCGAAGCGACACAACTACCAGCCTTCCAACCCAGGTCTCTCGGGTTCCAAACCTCTTTTACTTTCTGTTAACACCTGTGTTCCTATGAACAGAACCCTAACATATTAGGCAAGAACACTTACGTTAGAACATCTCTGTATACAATTCCGGGGCTGTTGAGCCAGGGACATGTGACAGGCAGGTCTCAGCTCATCCACTGTGCCCATGGATTGTCTTCCTGCCTTCCCCCAGGTGACTCTTGCATGCGGCATAGAGTGGGAAGCCGGAAGTGGGATGACTGAGCATCTACTTTGACAACAGGGAACCCTAGTTATGCCTTTCACAGGAGCCCCTGAGGATGCCAGAGGACACGCCCTGTTTCCCCACTCCCCTGTGGGGGTCCCTGGAGGACTTGCCTGTTCACTCTCTCTGGTCTCTGCCCTGACGCTGACCAGGGAGTGCTGTGTCCCTGGGCTGCTCTCTGCTGGTGTGCAGGCTGGTGGCCTGGGCTGAGAGGACGTCCTCTGCACTTTGCTGCTGCTGTGCTTCTAAACAGCCTTTCTAAGGCAAAATCCAAAATGGGGTTGGGTTCTTCCTCTGAACCTGGATGCCCAGGCCCAAGGTCTTCTGGAAAGTACCCAGGCTGTCTAGCTGTCCCCCACATGTTCCCTGTACATGGCACAGGGCCTGGTTGTGGCTTCTTGATACGTGTTTATGGAACATGTGTGTGGCAAGGCTGAGCTGCGGTGCTGATCCTCGGTAGTCCTGAACTGCAGAGTTCGGACTAGGTCTCCCCGTTCTGCCTCCCACCTGTGTTGATCAGCTGGGTGCATAGGTTCTACAAAGGTCAGTGTCCCAATTGCTCCAGGGCGTGGTGATGCATTTACAGGAAGTTTCTCCTGTCATGGAGTTGGGTAGTCTATGGAGGAGTCACTTTCAGTGCACAGAGAGGAGGGGCTCGTGGAGGTGGTGTGGCAGTGGGTCCCTCCTAGGTGAGGTGGGGGGCTGCAGGGGCAGATGTGGGTATTTCGTTTCTTCAGCCAGTGAAACTCTTGTAGGGATTGAGACGGGGAGAAAGGCAGTGTGAAGTATGCCCTGGACCTGTGGGATCAGAGCCAGTTTAAGGAGCTCAGATTGGGGCACATCCCTGCTCGGGCGTGTGATGTGGAGCTGCAGGCTGGGTCCTGGAGTGAGTGCTGCCTGCCCTTCCTACCTCTGTGCCTTGGGGTCCATTGTGAACAAACAGAACTAAGGGTGGGAAGCTGAAGGGAGGGTTTCAGGCATGCGGCCCTCTGTCTCAGGGTAGGGATACCACCAGCTCCTGACGATGTTTCTCCCAGGACTTCTCCTGTTAGGTAACAGGCATTGGCTCTGTCTGGGACCTCGTCCCCCCCAGCTGAGCTCTCAGCACCTTACATGCAAGCCTCCATCCACGCGGTTCTCTCTGCCATGGCTGCTGCCACCATCAGATTCTGGTGCCTTTGTCCTCTTGGGCAAGGCTTCAGAAAATTCCAGCAGTGACTCAGCTGTGAAACCCACAGGAGCTGGCATGGGAGGGTGAAAGTGGAGAAAGTTAACAATCAGTCTAAAAATATTACTGCTGATTTGGTCACTTGTACCCTCTAAGGTAGCATTAATGAGCTGGAACCTTCTGCCAGGTCCTCTCCTTTCCGTGACTTCCCAGAATGCTGTCTGTATGTAGCCCATACAGATTCCTGCCAGCCTGTGAGTGGGGGGTGCCGCCACTCTGGGAAGCACAGTGTTCTTAGTCACTTTGGGGAGATAATGGATTCACTGTACACTTGGCCACCAGGGCCAGAGGCACTTGGTAAACCTCAGGCTTGCTATTTGTGACCCTGAGTTGTGCACATCAGGACAGGGGCTGAGCAGAGGGTGACTGTAGGACTTTTCTCCCCCTTAAGCCGTCTGAGTCCATACTTTACATCTGGCCTTGATGCAGCTCAGTACCCTGTGCTGGGGAGTGGACTCTGAGATATGCACTGGTCTGCACCGTAGGGGCCTGTCATTCCCACAGGATGTTAGGTTCCCTGGCTTAATGAGAGCGCCTTTCTGTTGAGTGGTTCCCCCTTCAAGTCCGGGAGAAGGGAGCTGTCCATTACTCACTGCTCTGCTCCTTCCCCCCGGTTTCCCTAGGGCAGCAGAAGTCAGTGCTGCTCACTCAGCAGACTCACTAAGGGAGAGGTGTGGTTCCATGGGTAGAGCTGGGGGCAACACTGTTCCATATCTTGAAATAGGGTCCCTCCCTGCGACTCCACTTTCTCCGCTGTTTTCCCTGCCTTTGTTCTCTAAATACTTCGGAAGCCTCCTGGCCAGGCCCTGTGCAATGTTGGCCTATAGAGGGACAGTCGGTTCACGTTAGGGCATTTGACAATGAGTGACAGTTTCCATAACCTTGGCTTCTTCTGTGGGTTGAAGGAGATATCAAACCACCTGGGAAACCCCAGGTATCTTGATACTAATTTTTATTGTATTCCCTGTGTCTCCACACTCCTACTGTATCATGACCTCTTCCAGTTTAATATTTACAGGAAACTGATACACGGAGGTGCTGACATGACTCAGACGTGTTAATTCTGGGTCACCCTGATGTAACATGTGTGCCGAATGGCATTGCCCCTTTCTAGGCCACCAACCCAAGCCCTCCTTGTTTCCCTGTGTGGTTGGTAGAGTATTCAGGGAGGCTCTCTGCCGGCTCCCTGAACTTGAATGTGGAAGTAATATCACTGGCAGTGAGGATCCCAGCAGATTGTGGGGAGGGTTGGGCAGAGGAAGGTGACTATAGCCAGTATCTGTGCATATTTAGTCCTCTTTGAAGAAAGTATTGTCACAAATTTGATGTGGCCAGTAACTATACTTCTCTCAGCCTCTGTTTTGGTGATGGGCTGGGTAGGAATAAACTAAGCCCCCCCCCCAATTCTGGGTTGCATATAAGTCAGCATTGTGTTCTTAAATTGGGTAACTGACAGAATGTGGCCTCAGTGAGTGCCTGGCTCAGAGGCTGAGGACTGTCCATTTTAGTACATCCAGCAAGTGCTGGTCCCTGCGTTCTGCAGGTGTTGAGCTAAGTACTGCTGTGTGGTGGGGTGTCAGAGTGCCGTCAGTGTGCTTGGTGAGAAGGCAGAATGTCGTACGCATGTGCCTGCAGGTATCTGTCTAAAAGAGTTTATTTTAAGAGCTTGTTTAAAAGGGGGTTTACAGTATTTCTCCTTCCAGGCAGTACTCCAAGGGGTACTCAGCTACCATTTTTTCTGCTAGGGATTCTTAGTCCCTGTCACTCATGCTCTGGCTAGATCAGTAGCCTCTAAAAAGGCAAAGTCAAATGGGAATTGACTAGTTTTTCTTCCTGTCATTAAAAAAAAACTTTTTGTTTGGAAATAATTTTAAATTTATAGAAGTTACAAATATAAAACAAAAATTATGCAGAGGATACGGGGTTTCCCTTTATCCAGATTCTCCCATTATTGACATTTGCCTGCTTTGCTGGGGCTTCACACATTCTTTATATATGTGTCTATATCTGTAATTTCTGAACCACTAAGAAAAAAGATTTTCTGCTGGACCTGCAGTGGCACAGTGGATAGACTTGGAATGTTGGGGTCCTTGGTTCAAAATCCTGAGGTTGTCAGCTTGAGTGCAGGCTCATCAACACAATCCCAAAGGTCACTGGCTTGAATGCCCAAGGTCACTGGCCTGAGCTAGTGGTTGCTGGTTTGGCTTGAGCCTGAGGTTCAATCCCCGGGCAAGGCATTTACGAGAAGCAGTCAGTGCACAACTAAAGTGAAGCAACTATGAGTTGATGCTTCTTGCCCTCTCTCTCAACAACAAAGAGATCAGTTTCAGGTAATGTAAAATTGATATAATACTCTCATTAAGCTAATGTTTGTATTCTGACTTTATCAGGCGGCCCAGCAGTGTCCTTTGTAGTATTTTTCTCTTCGTTTGTCTAAACAGCTATCTGCCCTTGCAGCAGGTCCTTGCTCCCTTGGTTGTTGCTCCCTGTGAGCTTACAGAGGTCTCTGCTTGCCTTGAATATTTTTTACCTTGTTCAGCTTGTTCTAGACATCACTTTCCTGAAACCATTACCACAGTTTATGCTCCTTATTTTTATACTCTTTATTTGTTCCTGGTGACCATGTCTCTCTTCCCTCCCTTCTCTTTCCCAACCCTGCCCATGTCCTCATAGATCACACTCCTTGGGAAATGTCCTATGTAGCCACATTGGTTTCTTTTCTTTGCTTGGGTATTAGTTGCTATTGTGTTTTAACAGCTGTATTTAAATAACCTACAGTTTTTAAGTCAAGGGTAATAATTAGGTATAAGAGGTTTTTGGGACGTAGTAAAGGGTACTGATCAGAAGCTTGAAGTAGCAAGCCTCAGGAGTTTCTAGGTTAGCGCTTCTAAAACTTTAATGTGTGCACAGATCTCTGGGGGATCTTGTTAAAGTGCCGGTTCTGATTCAGAAGGTCTGGAGTGGGGCCCAAGATGCTTGCTTTTTTTTGTGACAGAGTCAGAGCGAGGGACAGATAAGGGATAGACAGGCAGTAAGGGAGAGAGATGAGAAGCATCAGTCCATCGTTGCGGCTCCTTTAGTTAGTTTTTCATTGATTGCTTTCTCATATATGCCTTGACCAGGAGGGGGCTATAGCAGAGCGAGTGACCCCTTGCTCAACCCAGCAACCTTTGGGCTCAAGCCAGCGATCATGGGGTCATGTCCATGATCCCACGCTCAAGCCAGCAACCCCATGCTCAAGCTGGCAACCTCAGGATTTCAAACCTGGGTCCTCTGCATCCACTCTGATGCTCTGTCCATTGCACCACCACCTGGTCAGGTCCAAGATGCATTTTTAGTGACTTCCTTTGGTAGCTAGACCCTGGAGAAGTTTTAAGACCTTGGTGATGTAGGTGATATAGGCAC
The DNA here is from genome assembly GCA_037038555.1 of Rhynchonycteris naso. NCBI lineage: Eukaryota > Metazoa > Chordata > Mammalia > Chiroptera > Emballonuridae > Rhynchonycteris > Rhynchonycteris naso. The sequence continues at coordinate 226,789,506 of CM072999.1, forward strand.
TGACCTCTGGTAGGTGAGGTACCTTGTATGTAGTTGATGGTCATAAAGGAATTTGAACAAAAGAGAGGTGTGTGAAGACAAGAAAATAGAACATTCTGGGTATTTAATTAAAAACTTGCTAATGAAGGTACATTCCAGAAGTTAAAGCTTGGAATCAGAGAGAATTGGGTCCCACTCTGTCACTTAGTAGCTGTTCCTTATGCAAATGCTTGCTCTTTGAGCCACGGTTTCCTTTTATTAAGATGGGGTAATAATACCAACTTCTTAAGGAGTCAGTGAATGATGTCTGGCATGTCCTAGGTGTTCGCGAATGGCAGGAGCATGATTGGACCTGGTCCAGGTGAGAGCAGGTGACTGTCCAGGACTGTGAGCACTGAGCGACAAGGAGTTTTATCAGTGGCCAGTGTGGGCTGTTCTGCCTTTTTCTTTTTAGACAGGCTTATTAGCAGATTAGAGAATGTGGTAGAGATAATTCCTAGCTTTGACACAGGAATCTGACAAAGCCCTAAGATTTCTTTGTGGAAATGGCAAATACATACATACATACATAAAGGTTAGTTGATGGATTTGTGGGCGGAAGGACAGATGACAATATCATAGTGAACACAGATTGATAAGTAGGAAAAGTGGTCCACAATGACACCCCTATTGCTTTTCAACTCTTTCAGATACAGTCGTTTTTTAAACCTTGGGTGAAGACGTAACTATAGCCCCTGCAGACCATCCACAAGTGCTGGGCCTCTATTGAAGGTTCCTTTGCCCACTGCTCTGGGCTAGGTCTCCCTTGACGACTCTGGGGCTTCACAGTGCTGCCTCTTTTAGGGTTAACAAACTACCCTTGATCTTGTTTATCTCTGGTGACTGCTGCCCCAGCTTCTCAGGGTACCACTCTGTCAAGTGGAGGTTCTACCTTCTCCCCAACCTCATTCTGCTTTACTTTTCTTCCTGATTTCCCAGTCCTCCTCAGAGGAGCTTAAGCATCTGTTTTTGTTTGTTTTAACCGCAAGCCCAGTGATCATCATGGGTTCCTTTCATGTCCACATGGGTGACCTATCCAGTATTTTAGACTCTACACAGTCCACATCAGCCACTTTGGTCACACAGCCTGGGTCTTCTGCCTGGCTGTCCTGACGGGCCCTCAACTCTCCTGTGGCCTTCAGCCCCTTGAAAGGGCTGCTTTTTCCCTTTGCTTCTGGTCTGTTGACACACTGTCTTTTTTTTTTTTTTTTAATTTAAAAAAATTTTATTTTTCAATTAAAGCTTATATTCAGTATTATTTTGTATCAGTTTCAGGTGTACAACATAGTGGTTAGACAATTGTATAGTTTACAAAGCGATCCCCCTGATATTTCAAGTACCAACTTAGTCTCATAAATAGTTATTATGATATTGTCTATATTCCCTATGCTGTAATTTACACTTCAGTGACTATTCTATAAATGCCAATTTGTACTTCTGAATCCTTTTATATTTTTTACTTAATTTCAATCTCCTTTCCCTGTGGCAACCATCAATCTGTTCTCTGTATCTGAGTCTGTTTCTATTTTATTGGTTTTGTTCTTTGGATTCCACATATCAGTGAAATTATGTGATATTTGTCTTTCTCTGACTGATTTGCTCACTTAGCATACTGCTCTTTAGGTCCATCCATGCTGTTGCAAATGGTAAATTATATTCTTTTATATGGCTTAGTAATAGTCCACTATCAATCTTTTTTTTTATATTTTATTATTATTAATTTTAATGGGGTGACACCAATAAATCAGGGTACATATTACATATGTACAATGAAAACATCTTCAGGTTATCTTATCATTCAATTGTGTTGCATACCCGTCACCCAAAGTCAAATTGTCCTCTGTCACCTTCTATCTGGTTTTCCCTGTGTCCCTCCCCGACACTCTGTCTTTTACTGATAACACGTGCCCCATTCTTCATCTCCACTGTTGCTGTTACTATCAACTCTGTCATCCAGTCAGTTCCTCTCTCAGGGCCTCTTTGGTAAACTGATCATAGCCTGTGTAAGCCCAGTCTCTCTCTGGACACTCAAGTCTATTTAGTATATGTGCTGCTGAAGCGAGCACCACTCAAGTCTATTTAAATACTTAGTGTCCCTCTCAGCCTTGCACTGGTGCCCAGGGCAGTCTCCTTACTTTCCCAGGGGACCTCTTTCTGTTCCCACAAAAGATCTTCAGTGTCTTCCATTTACCTTCAGGATGAAGTCTAAATGCCTTAACTCGGTTAGGATTTGATTGTTAGCGCGTTGTTCACCGCCCTGACTTCTTTGTAAGATGTGAAGAAAGACAAGGCCCCCTCTACGCCATTGGCACCATGTGTAAGATGAGTGCATGTGGCCTGTTAGTTATCATGGTGCTTTGCTGCCAGGGTTCGCAGCGCCAGGGAGGAACCTCAAGTACACTCACACCTCTGCCTCTTGGTATAAGTTCCTGGGGCTCTGACTCTGTTTCATTGAGGAAGGGTTTGTCAAGAGTATCTGAGAAGTTTGACAAGGATTATTTCTGACGGTGTTAGAACCCAAGCCTGGAGACACACTGAGTTTCATTTGAGGGTCCATGCCTAGAAAACTGCTTTGAAAGATCTAGTTGAAGAATGATTCTTTAAAATACAGTAATGGGCCCTGGCCGGGTTGGCTCAGTGGTAGAGTGTCAGCCCAGCATGTGGAAGTCCCAGGTTTGATTTCGGTCAGGGCATACAGGAGAAGCACCCATCTGCTTCTCCACCCTACCTCCCTCTCTCTCTCTATGCCCTCATCCCCCCAGCCATGGTTGGAATGAGTAAGTTGGCCCCGGGCACTGAGGATGGCTCCCATGGCCTCAATTCAGGCGCTAATAGCTTGGTGGTTGTGGCGCAGTGGTCCCAGATGGGCAGAACATCAGCCCAGATGAAAATTGCCAGGTGGATCCTGGTCAGGGCACATGCAGGAGTTTGTCTCTCTACCTCTCTGCCTCCCACTTGATAAAAACAAAAAACAAAAACACAGTAATAAACTCCTTGCTGGACCTGGTTTAGTTCTCCCACTCCTGACATACACACATTAGATGGGCTAGAATTAGAATGACTGACCAGACCATACCAAGTGTCGGCCAGGAGGCCTCTGGGATGGAACTCTGATCAGTGCATTTAAAATGGTGCATCTCCTTTGCAAAACAGTAAGACAGTATTTTTTTTAAATTAATGGTATTTTTACCACAACAAAATAAACACATGCACAGTGTCCCCTGCATTAAGAAGTTAAGGATACACCTATCCCATCTTCATCTGAAAGGGAGGTGGTCTGGTTAAAGGAGAGCGGCCTGGGCTGAGGTGGACTGGTTCTTTGCTGTGAGTGGCATGTGTTCATTTTGATTTCATTCCAGGAGAGGTTTATTCTTGCCTCCTGGGACCCATCATGGCCCCGGCCCGGCCTTGAGACCTACTTGGATCCTGAGAGGACCCCGCTCTGGCGACCTGTGTCACTGGGTTACTACTGAGGCAGACCCAGTCACAGCTTCCAGTTATTGAGCCCTTACATACTTTAAAACAGTATTTTGGTTTTGCCTCCAGCCATTTTGAGGTGAATCAGATAAGAAAAAAACAACAAATTAAGGCGTATCCTCAGTGTTGTTGCCATCAGAGCTCTGTGGCAAAGCGCTGTGACTCCTTACCCTCGCAATTAACGTGTGCCCCAAGGTCAGGTGCAGGAAACGCTCTCTTCTGCCATCCACATTCCCTCCCTTGTCTTTCCTGGGCTCTGCTTCACCCTTTTTTTGACGTTTCACATTTATGTATTGCCTGTGTGCTGAGTTCTTTCCCGGCAGTGAGTAAAATAGTTGGTATTCCATCTAAGCTGCCATGACACGGTGGAGATGTGCAGAGCTTCCCAGAACACATGGCCATGCAGAGGAGGGTCAGGCTAGGGCTTCATCCCAGGTTTGTCTCCAGCTAGAGCAGGCTTCCTCAGATGTCAGCTTCCATCCCAGTGAATGACGTGCGGGGTTGTGGCACGACGTTCTGTGTCTGTTAGAAAGGCGGGAAGTCTAGTCCACGTGTTGGTAGGCAGGAAGGAAGGAGTATGGTTTGTGCAGAGGTGTCTCCTATAGCAACAGGGCTGTGTATCTAGACCTTAAATGCAGCTCTGACCAGGGTTCCCAGGGACACAGAGTTTCCCAGATGCTGGCACTATCCCTAAGCCTAGGTGACAGAGAGCAGTTTTGTTGCTTCTGTTGCGGCAGAACCTCTGGTCTTCAGAAACTGTAATTGCCTCTCATTGGCCCTGGGTGGCCAGTGTCAGTACCGGGCGTGGGCTGCTCATTATATGCTGTGGCTCTGTCATTGTCTCAGTGACCGTGCCTCAGCATGTCCTGTTGGGTGGCTGTGGGAGACAAGGGTAGGGCTGTCGGCTGGGAGGACACTAAGAGGTCATGAGACTGACTGCCTTTTTCCCCTTCCTAGTACTGAGCATGCTCCACAACCCACTGGGCAATGTCCTGGGAAAGCCCCCCTTGAGCTTCCTGCCGCTGGACCCCCTTGGATCTGATGTGGTGGACAAGTTCCCAGCACCCTCAGTTAGAGGATCCCGCCTGGACACATGGCCTATCCTGGACTCCCGTTCCAGCAGCCCCTCGGACTCGGACACCAGTGGCTTCAGCTCCGGATCAGATCACCTCTCAGATTTGATCGTATGTAGCTTGTCAGGGAGTTCAGTGGGATGGTGTGTGGCCACTAGAATGTAGGCTGGGAGCTGAGGAGGCCATCGTGGGCATGTACAGAGCTTTTCATCACTGACAGAAGAGGATTCCTTGTATACCTATTGAGCGCTGCATTGTAGAACCTGAACTAAGGATGCTTTTTTTTGCGTTACTCCGAGAGCTGTTGGGTAACAGTTATTCCACGAGTGAACGTGGGAGTCATAGCAGTGTTGTCTCCTGAACTATATATAGGGTTTTCTTTATACCTTACCTATATGTATGATTTCTCAAAAATTTTAAGTGATGATTTTTCAAATCACATGCTAGTACAGGCATATCTTGTCTTATTGCACTACCCAGGTGTTGTGTTTTTTACAAACTAAGGCAAGACCCTTCCCCACCAGCAAAAGATTATGACTTGCTTTTCTGCAAGACTTGCTTATAACTTATTGCCGTAATCAGGGCTCAGCCCTGCAGGGTCTCTGAGCTGTGCCTGTCATCTGCAGGGACAGGGTGCTCACTTAGATCCAACTGATGCTGTCTCCTAAATTCTTTCCTCTGACATGCACCAACTCTCAGTCTGAGGCCATTGAATCTCTGATACTGCCTCACACAGTAAATTTTGCATCCACGCTCCTTACCTACAACCATGTATGACAGTGGCCCCATGAGGAACAGGGGACACCAGAAGTAAATACATGGGAATGCAGTGAGGACTCACCCTCAAATGAGTGCAATTTCAGGTGCTTCCTCATCCTGACCTCTCCTGCCTAGTTAGTTCCCTAAGCTGACTGTTAGGTGAACGGAATGGCTTATTTTCCTGCCCTCTTTTCCATACCTAGGACTCCAGGACTGGCGGCCTTGGTTGTGGTTATAGTTTCCCATGCATAGTGTGACCCCATTAGCACTCACTTTGACTCTTGTCAGCTGAGAGCAAGAGCAGGCAGTGGTGTCCCACCTCACACTGGTCGGGCTGCTGCTAGAGGGCTTGCCCCAGCAGCCCCCTTGTCTCTCTGGGCTGCAGTGTGCGCCCCTGTAAAATGGAGTTAGAGGAGTTTCCTCTGGTTATGGCACTTTAGATGGGGCCCAGTCTTGCAAATCACCTCATGACGCTTTAATATTTGGGGATTTTGTTTAAAGAACTTGTTCAGATACCTCACCCCAAGAGCTAATTGACAAAGGGATTTGGACAGACAACTCACAGAAGAGGAACTAGAGGCAGTGTTTGAACTTTTGGGAAATGTTCTGTTGTGTAATTATTATTTTTGATAATGTGATATCAAATTCCCACCTAAATCAGAATTTAAAGGTTTTGCACACTTTTGTAGTGATAGTGAAACTTCATTCTCATACATTTCTGGTAGAGAACTGCCTTGACCCTCTAACTCACTCCCCTGTATTGAAAGCATTTTGGCATTTTGGACCTAGAAACCTGACCAAAGAAAACCCAATATAAAGAAGCTACAGCTTAAAGTATTTATTTATAATCCTGAAAACCAGAGGGTATCTAAGTGTTTATCAGTAGAGGACCAGGTCACGGAGATGTAGTTTGCTCCCTAAATAGAATATCATAAATTAAATAATGTTTATGAAGACTGTCTGGCAAAAAGAAAAAACTGGTGACTTGAGGAGAAAAGAATTTGTTTAAATTATAGAACAACTAATCTTAAAAATGTTTAGGAAGAACCTGACCAGGCGGTGGCGCAGTGGATAGAGCGTTGGACTGGGATGCGGAAGACCCAGGTTCAAGACCCTGAGCTCGCCAGCTTGAGCACGGGCCCATCTGGCTTGAGCAAAAGCTCACCAGCTTGGACCCAAGGTCGCTGGCTCCAGCAAGGGGTTGCTCAGTCTGCTGAAGGCCCGCGGTCAAGGCACATATGAGAACGCAATCAATGAACAACTATAAGGTGTTGTGACGGCAACGAAAAACTAATGATTGATGCTTCTCACCTCTCTCCGCTCCTGTCTGTCTGTCCCTATCTATCCCTCTCTCTGACTCTCTCTCTGTCCCTGTAAAAAAAAAAAAAATTTTAAAAAATGTTTAGGAAGAAAATATATCAAATGCTTAATGGTATTTTTAGTTTCTAAAGTGTGATTATTAACTCTTATTACAAAACTGTCCTTTAAAAACCTGTGTCTTCCCTTTTTCTCCCCTAGTCAAGCCTCCGCATTTCCTCCCCTCTGCCCTTCCTGTCTCTGACAGGGGGTGGCCACAGAGAGTCTTTGAAGATGGGGGTTGGATCCCGGCTGGACCAAGAGCAAGCAGCTCTTGCTGCAGTCACTCCCACCCCAACCAGTGCATCAAAGAGATGGCCAGGAGCTTCTGTGTGGCCATCCTGGGACCTCTTGGATGCTCCCAAAGACCCCTTCAGCATAGAGAGAGAGGCCCGGCTGCACCGGCAGGCTGCAGGTGAGTGTGGCTGTGGGCAGCTCTGGGCCAGGGCTGAGGCCAAGGCCTCATTCTGAGAACAGAGTAAGCTGCGTTGGGTCACAGATAGTGAACTGCCTGGAAGAGGACTTGGTTGTGTGGTGAGGTCTCTGCATCTGCGACACATGGTCTGTTCTGCAGAATAAAAGTGCACATGTGGACAATCAGGGATTCTTTGAGGCTAGCAGAGAGGAAGCAGGGGCAACCTGGTACTCAGAGCTATGCCTGCGAGGGTTGGATCCTTCTCACTTGTTCTCCTTGGTAATTGGTTGTGCATGGCTGTCCCTTTTTATTCTCTCCTGGATGGCATTTTCAAGAGAAACCCTGAGTAACAAACTCTGAATTTTGTCTCCCTTCCCCTTTCTAATTCAGGGACATGTTGGACACAACTCCTGTGGGAACGTTCTTCCCCCAGGCTTTCTGACTAACCTCAGGGGTGCACTTGTGTGGGTAACCTCTTAAGGTAGGGGATGTCCCCAAGTGTCCTGGTCTCCCACAGGCCCCTAGGTTCTGTTATTACATGATCTCAAACATATCTGTTTTTCCTCTTAACACCAGTATTCAGAAGTCAGCGAGTTAACAGGAGTCACTGTTTACCAAGGGTCAGGGCAGTGCCCATGGACCATGGTCCTGAGGGCTGGAACTGATGACCAGACAGTGTTCAGGTCTCCATTCCAGGTGTTTTCTGAGGCTTTGTTACACCTGTCTTTCTGCTTACAGAGCTGGACTTGAGCTCAGTCTCCTCTAATGGTGCTGCTCCCATGCTCACTACTGGTTTGGGCAACCCATTTTGTACTAACTCTAGTGCCGTCGCTTTCCTGTGAAATGACACCATGCTTTTGGACAAGGCCATTACGTCAAGTTCTGTTTTTATTTGCAAAATATAGTTGGTGCCTGCTGGGGAATGGCTTCCATTTTGTTACCCTGGGTGAGAGTGAAGGCTGGAGTCTTGGGCTCCGCCCCTGTGCTAACAGAGGGGAGTGCAGGGGGCACGGCTGCCATCCCCACGATGCCAGGCTCTAATCTGGAATGGTATGATCTGAGTGGGAATGGGATTATTAAGACTGACAGAAGGCTAAACTGGTCACCCAGAAAATAGAGGTCTTTAGAAAATTTCAGGGCTAAACAGAAGGGAGGTTCTAGTATACGCAGCACCCGTCAGAGAAACCCTACAGAGGCTTAGTCAAATTTGTCTTTGGTATAAACAGGATACTGAGGGGCAGGGGTCTATTATCTTAGAGAGGCCCAGTGTCGGGCACTCTATGGGTGCTCTGGTGGTCGGGGAGGGGGTCAGGGTTCTGTGGTGGGAACAGTTGTGACACTTCGGTCCTCTTGAGTTGCTAGTGGTGGATTTTATTGGCATGTCCTAACTCCTTTCCCCCCTCCCCTTTCCATTGGTTTGAGAGAGAAGAAGGGAGAGAGAATATGAATCATCAACTCATTGTTCTATTTAGTTGTGCAACCATATTTAATTGCTTCCTTTTTTTTTAGGATTTTATTTTTATTTATTTTTATTTTTTTATAGGGACAGAGAGAGAGAGTCAGAGAGAGGGATAGATAGGGAGAGACAGAAAGGAATGGAGAGAGGTGAGAAGCATCAATCAGTAGTTTCTCATTGCCGTCGCAACACCTTAGTTGTTCATTGATTGCTTTCTCACATGTAGCTTGACCGCGGGCCTTCAGCAGACCAAGCAACCCCTTGCTGGAGCCAGCGACGTTGTGTCCAAGCTGGTGAGCGTTTTGCTCTAGCCAGATGGGCCCACACTCAAGCTGGCGAGCTCGGGTCTCGAACCTGGGTTTTCCTCATCCCAGTCCGACGCTCTAGCCACTGCGCCACCGCCTGGTCAGGCCATTAATTGCTTCTTATATATGCACTGACGGGAACTTAAACTGGCAACTTTGGCCTTCCAGGGCGATACTCTCTCCACTGTACCACCAGCTGGAGTGGCAGTGTCCTAACTTCTGTGATTGATGAGTTCAGAACGAAGATAGGGAAAGTAGAGTTTAATGTTTCTTGTTTGAATGTTTGGAGATAAGGCCCATTTGGACCAGTCAGCCTTTGGCATATTGTATACGAAATTGTTCTGTTTACATTCAGGTAACTTTAAATTAGTATTGTAAGCAGTGACTAGATAAAACTTCTTTGCGGTTAAATGACCAATTATATGTTTGAAAATAGGTTGTGACTGTTTTTACCCTATGACTCTTCTCAGTTCTAGTGGAAACAGAATTAGTGAATTAGGGTTCTCATACTGGGCTGAAGGATGGGTGAGGTGGAATTTTTCTTCCCTTTCACAATGGTTGCAGCCAGGCTATGACTTTGGCCTGTTCATTTCCTCCTGGACAGCTTTGCCCCAGAGAAGGGCAGTGACTTTGTTGGTTCCCTTTTCTCTTTCTCTTCCACCAAAGCTGTGACTGAAGCTACCTGTACCTGGAGTGGCCAACTTCCTCCCCACAACTACAAGAGCCCCATCTACTCTTGCAAAGTGTTCCTAGGTGGTGTTCCCTGGGATATTACGGAAGGTGAGCACCCTCCAAGACCTCCTGCTTCAGTCGTTGCAGGTGGGACACAAATTTCAGGAACACGGAACTTGGGCTTGAGACTGGAGCTGAACCTTTGTCTGAGCACAGGGTGTTCCAGCAGTAGCAGAAGGGAGCATGCACATCACAGACTCCATGTGTATGTGCTGCTTAACTTGTCACCCTAGAGCAGGGTCAATTCTGAGGTTCTGTCAAAGGGCGGGTGAGCCTGGGAGACCTGGTGAGCCTGTTCTGTGCCACAGCTCCCGCCATTTCCCATCTCTTTGCAGCTGGATTGGTTAACACCTTCCGTGTTTTTGGCTCTTTGAGTGTGCAGTGGCCTGGTAAGGATGGCAAGCACCCCCGGTGTCCTCCCAAAGGTAATATGCATAAAGGTAATAAAGACATGGTAGGAGCTTTCTTTCCTCCCTAGCACATAATTACACTGAGGGATGCTGGGATGTCACCGCTGCATGCTGGTTCCTTGGTTTGGGCACTTGGAGCACACAGCTTTCAGCCGTCGGCACTCCCCTCCAACTACCACATCCCTCTGTCTCTTCTAGGCTAATGGGCTGTCTGTCCAAACTTACCTGCGGTCGGAGCTCCCTCTGAAAGCTCTTGTGAAACTTCCTGTGTACTCTCCCTCAGACCTGGACCCAGCAGCTTTCTCCCCCCAGCCCCCTCAAAGAGAGGCATTTGCAAAGCTTTTCTCTGCCTGCTTTGCTGCCCAGTTACGTGGTTGCCTGCCCTAATTCTGAGCTCCCTTTGGAGTTGGCAGGAACAAGGACCACACGTCTGATTCCTCACTGGTCTGAAATGAGATCCCTTCCCTATAGAAAGGAAGTGCTATTTTCACTCTGCCCCATCTTCACTGGAAATGTTCCCGTGAACTGGACCAGTGGGCTAACTAGGCTTTTAGAGCAGTACCCCCACCCTGGCATGTGGGCCACAGACCTGCCATCTCCTGCCAGGAATGCCTGGCTCGGCTGACCCACACATGCTCTGCATCCTGGGTGAGGAGCTGTGTATGACAGACCCACCTGCCCCTACTTAGGTGGGGTGTACCTTTCTCCCTTCCTTGGCCTGGCCATTGGGTAGAGCAGGTGCTCCATTCTATAAGACTTCTTAGGAGCAGGACAGGTTGTGTCTTACCCATGAATTCGCTCTCTTAAAAGACACTTCCAGTTACAAAACCCAGGCTGAGGAGTAGCCATTGAGGGATTGTGATGTGATGTCTCCTTGCGTTGGGAACAGGGTATGTGTATCTGGTCTTTGAGCTGGAGAAGTCTGTCCGAGCCTTGCTGCAGGCTTGCTCCCATGACCCGCTGAGCCCAGACGGCCTGAGTGAATACTATTTCAAGATGTCCAGCCGAAGGATGCGGTGCAAGGAGGTGAGTTAGCACCACATCCTGTCTGGTTCTGGGCAGCTGGCCTGTGAGGCCAAGGACTTCCTTGGGGTGGGTGGGCATGCAGGCTGCAGGGGAGTGTTTCTACCGGGGCATGAAGGCTGCTTGCTCCTCCTGCCTCACAGCAAATACAACAACATAGTCTTGATTATATTTTGCAAGAGCAACCTTTGGCCTTGATGGAATGTGTGTGCTCTTGTGCATGGAGCTCAAACTCTCCCAGCCAACTTCCCATCTGTGGTGGATAAATTCTAGGCCACACCCAGCCATAGTCACTGCTTCCGTCTGTTCAGGCTCTGCTAGCTGGGTAGTTTTCTCCTTACCAGTCTCTCTCCCTAAACCTTTCAGGTATTGGCCTTGTGTGCACTTTGCATCTGGGGTCTCTAGCCTAGATATGCCCTACCTGGAATCTTATTTGCATATTCCTGTGCCCCTTTTCAGATTCATTCAATGCACCGATTTGAATGGAGCTTAAGAATCTCCTCTTCAGCCCAGCTCCTCATGAGGTTCTAGAGGGTGGAGTTTGAGAAACATATTTTAAAAGACAACAGTGGTTCCAGTGCTCAAAACTCCCTTTAGGTCGTGAGGACGCATCATTAACCAAACGTGTCTTAAAGGATGTTGTTGAGCTTAGGAACTAGAGTTTTTTTAAAATTCTGGTTCAAGAGCATGTCACTTTTGTGACATTGGATTAGATATTTAATATCTCTGAAACTTCCCATCTATAAAATGGGGAATTGAAGTGCCTATTTTAGTAAAAAGATGAGCAGTTCCCAGGGATCATTGGGGGAGGGTGTGGATAAACAAGTGTGGCATGGAGGATGTCTCGGGCAGTGAAACTGCTCTGTGTGATGCCATAATGGTGAACACATGTCCTTACACGTGTGTCACAGCCCATAAAATACACCACAGAGGGATGAACCTGGATGTGGACTTGGGGTGATGACGTGTCCATGGAGGTTCTCTGGTTGTAACAGATGCTCCCTCTGGTGCGGGATGTGGATGTTGAAGAGGCTGTGCGTGTGGGGGGCAGAGGGTATAAGGAAACTATTTTAACTTAGTTTTTCTGTGAATGTATAGCCTGTTTAGAAAGTGAAGTCTATTAAAACCTATAGGGTAAAGGGCGGAGTGTATATTTTATTGAGATGGTTACTTTAATCAGAATGAAGATAAATAATCCATGTAACAAAGCCAGCTCTTTATACCTGTTGCCTGATGTTTGTTTACATTTTGTCTTAGTAACAGCAGTTTCACCCTCTGGCTTCCCACCTTCTCTCCTTTCTCTCTCTGTGAAGCTCATATGCAGCTAACCCCTTTATGGTATTCTAGGATTTCATGAGCATGTTCCTTCCCTGTCCCCCCTTTCACAGTGACGGGCTGCTGTGCCCTAGTTCCTTGACCCTCCTCAGTGCCCTTGCACCTTTCCTGTCCCTTCCTCTCGTCACCTTGCAGTGATTTAGTATCTTGGTGTACTGACTGTAGACTGCCCATCTCTCTGCCTTTTCTGGATTTCTTTGATGTCCGTTCCCACACCATGTGGTCAGTACTGAGTCCATTCTCTTTCCTAAGTCAGATACATTATTTACTTTGTAGCTCTGCTCTTAAACCTTTACACCCAGACTCGCCTCTTGCATCTCCTGTCCTGCTTGACCCCTACCTTCTCGTGGGGCCCTTCTTTGGGATGTCCTGTAGTCCTAAGTTCTTCCGTTTAGTGTAAGAAAAAATCCTGGCCAGTTGGCTCAGTGGATAGAGTTTTGGCCCAGTGTGTGGAACTCCCGGGTTTGATTCCTGGTCAGGGCACACAGGAGGAGTGACTGTCGGCTTCTCTTTCCCTTCTCTCCCTTTTCCTCTTTCACAGTCAGTGGCTCCATTGGTTTGAGCGTTGTCCCTGGGTACTAAGGATAGCTCTTTGGTCCAAAATTGGCCTCAGGCACTAAAAATGGCCTGGTTGATTCGAGCATTGGCTCCAGACAGGGGTTGCTGGGTGGATCCTGGTCAGGGCACATACAGGAGTCTGTTTCACTATCTCCCCTCCTCTCACTAAAAAAAAAAGAAAAAGATTAGAAAACCTGGTGGCCCCTCGGATGTTGACCATGATGGTGGTACTTTCCTGTGGAGTGGAAAAGCAAAGTGGACTTTTTATCTCCTGGTGAAATTGGCTCCCATGGAAACTTGTGCCTACTCTCTCATTCCAGGGTCATTCAGACCTAGACCATCAGTCCTGATTCCTCCTGGTTGTCCCAACACTCCTAGGGCTAAGCTCTGCAGACTCCTCTGTTGAGCTTTCTGGGTCTTGGCTGCTCTGTGCCCAGTGCCCTGGCCTTCTCCTGACCTCTGGACTACTGTTTCTGCCTTTTTGCTGGTGTCTGCCTCATCTCTTGCCGCTTTGAGACTTTTTCTTTACATCTTTACACATTAATCATCCAGAACACTTATGGTCATTGGTCTGTGTACCTCACTGTGGAGTCGCATGCCTGCTCTGCCAGATTTCCTTCTGGGTATGAAAGTTTGATATTGTTTTGCTTGCTCTCCGGGATGAGTGACTGCTGTTTGTCTGTTGTCACCATTTGGACACATGGCCTCAGTAAAAGTCACCTCCAGTTGGGTTGGGCTGAGGGTAGCCTGTGTGCCTGAGTGATAGCCCTTCTCACCCGCATCCGGGCCTTAGTAGCCCAGTTCTGGCCTCTCCCAGAGCCTGTGCCTCTCCATATGAGAGCCTCTGCCTGGCACCCTGCCGGAGATGACACATCTTTGGGTGGTTTACAGGTGCAAGTGATCCCTTGGGTCTTGGCCGACAGCAACTTTGTTCGGAGCCCATCTCAGAGACTCGACCCCAGCAGGACAGTGTTTGTGGGCGCACTGCACGGGATGCTCAATGCTGAGGCCCTGGCAGCCATCCTGAACGACCTATTTGGTGGAGTGGTTTACGCCGGGATTGACACAGATAAGCACAAGTATCCCATTGGTGAGTGTCCCACTTCTGTGTGGGAAAGCTTGGTGGCTCCTGGGAGGTAGACCAAGATTGTGATACCTCCCCATGGGAGTAGAGAGGGCGGCCTGACCCAAGTCTGCAGGTCAACACCTGCCAGCACATTGTGTCTTTTTCCAAGTAAACCGCCAGCATTGACCCCTTGTACCTACTCTGCCCACCTCCGTGAAGGGGAGAACACACGTGGCGGGAGACCACAGCAGGTAAAATGACACAGAAACTTGGTGGGAAGCCCAGAGCCAAACCATCTGGGACACATAACAGGTCATATTTTATTGAAAGGCCAGGACTTTTCTGAACTTGCCTGGTTTTCTTTATTAAGAGTTCTTGAAAAGTGGTCTTTGTCTAGGGTTCTAGACCAGGTCACTCTGAAGGAGAACTCTGGGTGACTCAGGCCACCGAGTGCAGTCATGGTCTCTGCTATCCTAGTGTAGGGGAGTCTGGGCTGAACCACTGGGTTTTTTGTCAGCTGCTCTGAGAAAGGACGTCAGTTCCCCAGACTTGGCAAAATAATCTCAGTGGTGGGGTCTGGAGGTGGAGCAGAGCCTGAATTTTCTAACTGAGACAAGGCTAACCCACCTCCCTGAATGCTTGGTCTGCTCACTCACATGGAGTCTGGTCAGGAAGGAGCTGTGTGCTCATTGGTGCTGCGCCACAGATGGAGGGCAGAGACTTCAGCCGCTGCAGAGGCAGAGGCAGCAGTTGGCAGGATGAGGCTCCTCCAGCTTCCTACCAGATCTGGGAGGACTGCAGAGGAGGGTGTGGCTATTGGGCCCACCTTCAGAGAGTGGTTCTATTTCCATCTTGGTTTCCACTCTCAGCCCTTTATAATCTTTCCTAGCAAGAGACAGACAGGATGGGAGAGAGATGAGAAGCATCAGCTGGTCATTGCAGCACTTTAGTTATTCATTGATGACTTTCTCATACATGATCCCTTGCTTAAGCCAGTGACCATGGGGTCATGTCTATGATCCCATGTCCTAGCCAGTGACCCTGTGCTCAAACCGAATGAGCCTGTGCTCAGGCCAGTGACCTTGGGTTTCGAACCTGGGTCCTCAGCGTCCCAGGTTGAAGCTCTATTCACTGCGCCACCACCTGGTCAGGCTGAGCCCTCTAATCTTACCTTCCCTTTTTAGTCAGCAAATCCTCCCCCATTCCTTTTGGGTTTGTGCCATCCTGGTCTTTAACCCACTATCTAATAAGTAGCCACCAACTGAATGTGGCTACTGAGTTCTTGAAGTGTGGTTAGTGCCACATGCTGAAACAATAATATTCTGGATATATTGGGTTAAATAAATATTGTATATGATTAGACCCTGGTCAGTTGGCTCAGTGGTAGAGCGTCGGCCCCGCATGAGGAAATCCCCGGTTTGATTCCTGGCTAAGGCACACAGGAGAAGCACCCATCTGCTTCTCCACCCTTCCCCCTCTCCTTTCTCTCTGTCTCTCTCTTCCCCTCCCCGCAGCCAAGGCTCCATTGGAGCAAAGTTGGTCCAGACACTGAGGATGGCTCCATGGCCTCCACCTCAGGCACTAGAGTGGCTCTGGCTGCGAGCATCACCCCTAGTGGGCACGCCGGGTGGATCCTGGTCAGGCACGTGCGAGAGTCTGTCTCTCTGCTTCTCACTTCAAAGAAATAAAAATAAATATTATATATGATTAAAATTCCACTGATTTTTTTCCCCCCACTTAAATGTGGCTACTAGAAAATGTAAAATTACATAAGCCACTCATGTTATATTTCTGTTGGCTATCGCCTAGAAACAGTTTCCTGAGTGGTGACAAGTGACATTTGGGCAAATTTGGCTAGAAGATAAATTTGTTATTTTGTTCCTATGACAGGGTCTGGTCGCGTGACTTTTAATAACCAACGTAGTTACCTGAAAGCCGTCAGTGCTGCTGTTGTGGAGATCAAAACCACCAAGTTTACCAAGAAGGTGAGGGGCTGTCTGTCCCTTCCTCTGGGCCAGTTACTGCCCAAGGCAGGCCTGAGCCTGGAGCTGGACCTGGGCTGGGTGTGCGCCCAGGAGAGGGAGCCAAGACCCTGGGGACACTTGGGGATTCGGGTCTTGGCATGAGCCTAGTCTTGATGGCTCAGGAGAGGGAGGCTGAGACTGTTGACCCTTCTCAGCCTGTGGAGTGCCTTCCTTGGCTGAGGCATTGGGCCGGCATCACTAGGGAGCCTGATTTCTTTCCCTAATCCATGTCCTCTGAGCACTCACCTGTTGCTGGGTGATGGACTGTGGGGTACAGTGTGCTGGGAAGGCTAGACAGGAATGTGTGGTTGCCCAAACTGCAGAGGCTGTCAGTCTGGCCCTGTGTGGTGTTTTCATCTGTCCTCTAGAATCTCTACTTTCTGCCCATCATTCTATCTAGGTCCCTTTAATCCAGCCAACACCCTGAATTCATGCGGAGAGCCCAATAACGCATCCTTTCCTCCTAGCCCATGGCTTCCTGGTGAGAGGGACTACTTTTCTCCTGTTTCTTTGTGCAGGTTCAGATTGACCCCTACCTGGAAGATTCTCTGTGTCATATCTGCAGTTCTCAGGCTGGCCCTTTCTTCTGTCGCGATCAGGTGAGTCCCCTGGGCACTTGAGGTGTCTGGGAAGTCCCCACCTTTAATTAAAAATGATCATGCCACATTTGTCACATAGAGTGTTGGTGCTTTCAGGTACCCTGTAGCTGTCTGAGTACAGGAGGTGCTGGCAGTCAGAGCAGGGACTAGTTTGACAGCTTGACCCAAAGCTCTTGGGAACGTGTGCTGAGTTGAGTCTTGATACTTGGGCCTTCTCCTTGTGCAGGATGCTGGCAGGCAGTGGAACCCGATGGCTGACCCATGGGTGGGTTTGAGGCTGGCAGGAACCTGAGTGGGTGTGATCAGTGATATCTGTGAGCCAGGCAGTGTTCAAATTTTGAGGCCAACAGGATGATTTTCTCCCACTCGGGGACCCCTTTATAATTCTGAACCTCTGGACTAGTTTGATATTTGACAACTGGGTTGCACCCCCAGTTGTCAGAAACGGGCAGAAAGCAGCATGGCGGCTTTGTGTTCAATGTTTCTGGGTGGTGGCACACAGATCTGGGGCTGTTTGTCAGCAAAAGTGCTTCTCACACTGTAACGTGTATGACACCACTCAAGGACCTTGTTTAAATGCAGATTGTGATTCAGTGTGTTTGGAGATTTCCTGTTTCTGACAAGTTTTGAAGTGGTCCCAGTGTTGCGGGTCTGTAATTCTGTGCCCGGGGGAGATCAGGGCCTAGCAGTCTATCCGTACCTAGTTTTTGCTCAGCTTTGGAGTCTCTGAATAGACAGTGGTTAGACTGAGGCTCCAAAATGAGGTGTGCAGTATGTTTGGATTGCTGGGTCAAGCCTGAAGACAAACATCTCTCTCATCAGCCTCCACAGCAGGCTGTGGGGTCAGGTCTTTCACAGGTGACCCCTCATTTTCAGATAATTGCTTAAAGGTCAGTGGCTTGCCAGAACTTATACAACTCAGAGCAAAAGGTGGGATGGAGACCGAGGTCCAGAACGTCACCTGTCCTTAAGGTGCAGAGGAAAGCATGTTATCCACGGTGGGGTCTGGAGTTGCTGTCTCCAGATGTTCTGGCAAATTAGCAGCTGTGTGGGGCAGCTGCTCTGTAGAAGCTGGCATGGTCTGTGTATGCAGTGTGAGCCCAGCGTGTCTGATGAGGTCAGGGCACCTGCGGGAATGGACAGCGCTTCTACCGGGTTGGTCAGCCCTTTGTTAAGGATGAGGGGGTGCCCCGAGTCCCTATCTTCAGCCCCACGGAGGCCACCAGGAGTCTAGTCCCTTAAAGGGGAGCTGGCCCATGCTGACACAGGAGAGCCCTGTCTCCCTTCTCTCCCATGCTAGGTGTGCTTCAAGTACTTCTGCCGGAGCTGCTGGCACTGGCAGCACAGCGCGGAGGGCCTGCGCCACCACAGCCCCCTGATGCGGAACCAGAAGAGCCGGGATTCCAGCTAGAGGAGCCAGCGGCCTGTAGGCCAGAGGCGCCCGAGGCTGGCAGCGCAGGCGGCAGCCTGCACCACCTGGCGCCCGCAACCAGGAACTGGCTTCCGGAGGACAGGGGAAGATGTAGTCACCTTTGCACTCGCTGAATCTGTCTTTGTTTCTGCACTAATTAATGCACAATGAGTTTTGTCCAGGTTTGTTTTCAGGAGCTCAGCCAGGGCTAGGACCCTCTGGCTCACCCTCCAAGTGACTATGTAGTTTTCCCAGATTTTAGTTCCTCATTTTGCCAATTAAAAGCAAAAAAAACTACGTATCCAGAAGGTATTGACATGATGCCTACGTCTAGGTTTATTTATTAAAAGCGCTTTTTTTACATTCCTTGCAATACGATGGTGGTGGTGCGCAGGTCTCGTGGGTTTCATTCTTGCAGTTGCCATACAGTGCCTTTCTTTATTTAACCCCCACCTGAACGGCATAAACTGAGTGTTCAGCTGGTGTTTTTTACTGTAAACAAGGAGACTTTGCTCTTCATTTAAACCAAAATCATATTTCATATTTTGTGCTCGAGGGTTTTTACCAGTTCATTTTTACACTCCTTAAAATAGTTTTTAGGAGTCATTTGGAACAAGAGATTTTTTTTTTCTTTCTTGGCAGCTTTTAACATTATAGCAAATTTGTGTCTGGGGGACTGCTGGTCACTGTTTCTCTCAGTTGTGAATGAAGGAAAAAAATTTGCAACCAAGAAAAATATTTTTGAATTGCAAACTGAATGGAGTAAACGGTGTTTGAGCAGCTGCTGTATATAGGTTCCAATGATTTATTGCACCTTCTTAAGTTGCACTTACTTGAGGGGGGAGGGTTGACAGTTTTTAACCACAGTCACAGGACTTCTTTCTTTTGTAACCGAGCTAAAAAGGGCTGTTTTCTGGTGGGGGTAGATGAAGGCTCACAGGAGCCCTTTTTCTCAGAGGGGACAAGTACCCTTTCCTGTTTCTTTGATTTGAGAAACGTATGGAGCAACAGTTGCAGTGGATGGAAATGCTACTGGAATTTGAAAACTTGACTTTTCTTTTAATTTCTTTTTGTAAAAAAAACAAATGTACTTGCCCCTCTTCGGGAAGCTGTGTGCCAAAGAACCAGTGTCACCCCCACCCCCGCTGAGCTGACCTTGCATTGTTGCATATCCCAGCTACTCTGTGGGTTTTGTGAAGCTGTGTGTGAAGTCTCTACCTCATTGTAGTATATGCGGGCAAGCCTGCACTCTCCTACAGATGTGTGGAGTAAGCTGTGGTGTAGTTTTTTTGGCACATAATAAACACGTTGCAGCAGAGTTCTGTTCTTGTCTCTGTGTCTGAGGGGTGTGGGCTTGGGGGCACTGGTGTAATGAGTAAGATTCCAGACTAAAAATTCACATTTCCTCAGACTCTCTGTGGTGAGATTCCTGCCCTGGTGGGTTGTGGGACCATGAGGGGAGACCTACCTCTGTAAGTACTTCTGTCACTTCTGTGGTTAAATGCCCTTGGAGACACCCCTCTGGCGGGTGCGTACACTAGTCCAAGTGTAAAAATCCCTCACTTAGCTTTTAGGGGCTCCTCTTCTCTTAGCCCCAGACCCAACCGGGAGAAACTGGGGCACAGCTGCTCAGTCATTGGCATGAGCCAGTTGTTCCAGCTTTTCCTGTAAGCCTCAGGACTATTTCTTCGTTTGGGGAGGCTTCCCATCTCCTTGGACTCACCTGTGCTGACCCAGTCTGTTCTGGGAGGGAGTCATTCATGACTTTACTCTGTTCTTTAGAGGGCCCTGTCATCTGCCCCTCAGGCTCTCAGAATTGTGGGAACGTCTGCTGATTTTGTCAAGTAGGGCTCATCTGCTGGATTTTTTTTTTTTTTTTTTTTTTTGAGAAGGACGGACAGGAAGGGAGAGATGAGAAGCATCACCTATGTAGTAGCGGCATTTTAGTTGTTCATTGATTGCTTCTCATATGTGCCTTGACTGGGTGGCTCTGGCAGAGCCATTGACCCCCCTTGCTCAAGCCAGTAACCATGGGGTCATGTGTTTGATCCCACGCTCAAGCCAGTGCCTCTGTGCTCAAGATGGATGAGCCTGTGTTCAAACTGGTGACCTTGGGGTTTCAAATCTGGGTTCTCAGCATCCCAGGTTGACACTACACTGCACCACCACCTGGTCAGGCATAGGTTGATCCTTTTGAGGATTGCATTTTAGTCTGTGGTGCAGGAAACCTACATACTGAAGCACCCTTCTGTGGGAGGTACACAAGTTCACTCGGGGGGTTCAGAAATCCCTCAGCCAAGGAGACACCTCACTTTGCATTTAAGGCCTGGCTGGTAGCAACTTGGTTTGAAGTTTGCTGGTAAAGTTCCTGCAACTCTCTTAGGAGAGTCTACCCTCCCTTTTGGTCTCCTCTTACTCTATTCCATAAAGAGGGGCTTCCTGTCCTTCAGACTTCCATTCCCAATCAGTTCAGTGACTGGACTGACCAACGTGACAAGTAGGTGAGTTGAAGGATGAGGCATTACCCTGTGCTCCTTAACTCATCCAACCTGGCCTGCCTAACCTTTCCCTGAGTCAGATGGCATGGGCCTAGGATCCCTTCAGCAGTGTTGGAGGAAGGTGACAGGGTACTCCATGGGCTAATGAGGTCACCAAAGGTGGCTTGTGCTGGTGGCTTTGCATGGCCTAATTTTAGAATGAATATGGTAGGAACAGCCTGAAGATAATTGTGACTGGAGAAGACGTCCTAGTTGTTGGGAGCACTGCAGATGCACTGGGCCCTGGGCTTACAAACTTGAGAGCTTGCTTTATGCTGGATGCTGTTTGAGTCGCTGGTAATTAGCTAAACCAAAGGGCCTTTGCTGTTGCCGAGCTCACCCCTAGTTGGGAAACCCAAGGCATCACTGTGACAAGAACAGCTTTACAAGAATAGTGATACTATATAAATTGGAGGGAAAGCTCCTCACATAAGGTGACACTGAACAAAGACTAGGAAGAAAGATAAGCCTCTCCAAGTTGTACCGGAGGTTCCACCAGGCTAGATGGACAAATCTTTCACCGGTGTTCTATGGGGTCCCAGGTGGGGCACCATCCCTTACTTCGTCACCTTTCCACAACCTCGACTCGCCTTCCCAAGGACTCAGCCTTGAGAAGGAGATGCACCCCTTCTGGTCTGGAGCACATCAAACAGGAATCAGAACTAAGGGGCTAGAGAGGAGAGCCCCAAGACTTGCCCAGGGCGGGGCGGGGCTTGGAAACAGGAGAGCCGCCCACGGGGGTTGGCTGGCCGTCTGCAGTCTCGCCCCTCACCATCAGATGTCGCTGCGGCGCTCCCGCGTTGGCTCAGCGCCTCCCGAGCGAGACGGAAGCGGCTTTCTAGCCTGCGCTTTATAGGCCTTTCTTGTGCTTCCTGTTTCCTCTTTCAGTAGGCACCCATCGAGATGGTAAGTACTTAATCCGAATCTGTTGTCTCCAGCAATCGACCTCCATCCACTTCTTTCTGCGGCCTCCCACCCATGAGAAGAGGCGCTGAGCCCTGTCAGGCTGGGGCCTCTGCGGGCCACTGGCTTCCGCGATGATCCCCGCATTCCAGCACGGCCCAGGGATCCCTTTCTCTCGCCGGCTCAGCCGCAGCTCGCGGACCCCGCTGATTCCCCGGAGGGGTGTCCTGCCTCGCGATGACCCTGTCTTCTCCACTCGCAGGGCCGCGTTCGCACCAAGACCGTGAAGAAGGCGGCGCGGGTCATCATTGAGAAGTACTACACGCGCCTGGGCAACGACTTCCACACCAACAAGCGCGTGTGCGAGGAGATTGCCATTATCCCCAGCAAGAAGCTCCGAAACAAGATAGCCGGGTGAGTGCAGTCGGTGCCTGGCCTCCGGGGCCTGGTGGGACGTGGGGCGCCGCGGCCGCGGGGCTGCCATGCGTCCGCACTGGGCCTGTGTTCCCGACGCCGGGGGAACTGTGGCCTGGGGGTCTCGCGAGCGCGAGTCTTCCTGACGCCCCAGAGAGGGGCGCTGCAGGCCTGCATCTGCAGGCTTACTTCTTGGCACTGCCTTATACTGGTGTCACATCTGGTCGTGGACACCTTGGCCACGGTCAGACCTACAGAAGACTTAACATTAAGTGCAGTAAATCGGGACTGGGAGGAAAGAAAATGAAGACTGGGGAGGAGTCGTGAAAGTTGGAGGGGACGGTTTGGTGGCTTTGACAGAATTTGGAAAAGAGGGTGTGGCAGGCGTGCTTGGATAGCGGAGCTGTGTAGCATTCAGACTCGGGGCTTCCAGGATGGTGAGGCCTCTTCTCAACGTGGACAAAGAACTGAAACTGCTGCTAGTGTGTTCGGATATAAAGTGCACCAGTGGGAGCCACTGTCTTTGTGTTGTTCTTTTCCCTTGGGTATTTGTACTCTGTAGCTATGTCACACATCTGATGAAGCGGATTCAGAGAGGCCCCGTGAGAGGTATCTCCATCAAGCTTCAGGAAGAGGAGAGAGAGAGGAGAGATAATTACGTTCCTGAGGTAAACTTTCTGGGTCTTTCTCCGGTCCTCTGGCTCATCCTGAAAGACACAGCAGCCTCTTGAGAACCCTTGCCAGGTGCCTGGTATCTAAAGCGACCTCTGCTGAGATTGCAAAGGGGTCCTTGATCCATATACCCTTAACCAGCTACAGGTGCTCCCAATTCATTGTTTTGCCCTGTTGGGTGTAAGCTCATTCTGGTTTTCACATGAGAAGCCCTTCACATGATATTAGTTGCCTTGTCATGTGTTCTGGCCTTAGATAAGTATTCCTGAAATATTAACATTGTCTTGAGGTTTTCTGAATACCAATAAGGTAATAATGAGGGCATACAAAGGTAAAGTCAGAACTGGTCTTTGGGGCCAGCAATCCTTATGCTGACGACTCACCTTGTGGGACCCTATTTGCTTTGCGAGTAATCCTCTTATGTTTAAGAATATCGGGGAAAGGATAGGGAAGATGAAAGGTAAGTCATTGATTGATATTTTGGGGCTGCCTTGTTCCTTCTAGGTCTCAGCCCTGGATCAGGAGATCATTGAGGTTGATCCCGACACTAAAGAAATGCTGAAGCTCTTGGTAAGTGTTTACTGAATTCCTTATGTAGCACTGCCCAGTAGCCTTCCACTCTCTGTAATAATACAGGTATTCTTCCCAGTGTTCTCCATACACCATTTCTTTCAGCCTCGTTCCCTAGCTGGCTCCTCACGTTTGCCCCTATGGTTCCAGCCCTAGTTTTCTCTTATTCTTGCAGGCTTTCCCTTGGGCACTTCGTTACTACTTTGTATGCTTACAGTTACACTGAATTGTGGTCTCATTTCCAGGTTCCTACTACCGAGCACTACTGAGTTTAGCTATCTTAAGTACAGGTCATATGTGTCTCTTCTGTGGCTTTTCTTATCAGTTTGACGTAGTTTGGTGAACATAGCACGGGCTTCAGAGGCCAAAGTTGGTGCTTTAGAGCAACTTTTCATTTTTTACGATCATGAAATACTTAAGACATTCAAAAAGATAACAGAATGAACTCCCATGCAAATTCAGAAAAACATTTCCAGTCTGGTTAAAGCCTGCTACGGGTTATTTTCTTCGCTATTCTGAATGCAACCTTCTAGTTTCAACAGTAAAATTGGTTTTTGAGGGTGAAATGGGACACACTGTAGTTTCAGGTATTTGGTGGACCCTTGAGTTCTTGGCCACACTCGAACTGGGCTGGTTTAAATGTAGGCCCTGCCCTGTGCTCCCACCACTGTCTGAGTCCCTCACACATGGGCTTGCCTCTGGCCTGCCTTGTGAGGCAGCCTGCCTGGGGCTGGTCCTGGGAAGGAAGTGGCACCATGGGTGCTCTACCCCTGGTCAGCAAACTCAGTCAGCAGAGCCAAATAGCAGCCGTACAAGGATTGAAATTTCTTTTGAGAGCCAAAGTTTTTAAACTGAAACCATATAGGTAGGTACATTGTTATTAACTTAATTAGGGTACTCCTAAGCTGGTATGTTGTGGAAGAGCCACACTCAAGGGGCCAAAGAGCCTCACCTGGCTCGCGAGCCACAGTTTGCCGACCGGGGCTCTAAACCATTGATTCTCAGGGACATTTGGCAACACCTGGACACATGTCTCAGCTGGGGGGTCCTAGCAGACAGACACTAGTGGATAGAAGGCAGGGATGTTGCCAAGCATCCTACTGCGGAGAGTACAGCTAACAGCTGGCTATTGAAGTGCAGGGTCCTTGAGATCTCACGTAGACCCCCATGACTTTCTTACTCTGGTGGGAAGGAGAAGGCCCTCCATTTGGTTTCTTCCACTCTTGACCCCTTGCTGGTGGATGCTGACAAGCACAGCCCCATGGAGGCCCTTGAGCTCTGACCACAGATTTCACTGGTATTGTCAATGAACCCATTTTGTTGTTCCAGGACTTTGGCAGTCTGTCCAACCTGCAGGTCACTCAGCCTACAGTTGGGATGAATTTCAAAACGCCACGTGGAGCCGTTTGAATCTTTCTGCTGTGCTGTAATATTATCAATAAACTATGGACAACTTGCCTGTGTCATCTGTGGGCTTGGGTGCTGGTGGAGCGAAGGGGGGGGGGTTGTTCTTTCTCAAGGGAGAGCTCACTACTTGGATCCTGGATAGATAGCTCCGAGCTTCGGATCTGCCCAGGCTGTGGGTCCAGCTGTGTGTATGGGGGGAGCACTGGTAGCTCTGAGCTTCGGATCTGCCCAGGCACTGGGTCCAGCTGTGTGTACGGGGGGAGCACTGGTAGCTCTGAGCTTCGGATCTGCCCAGGCACTGGGTCCAGCTGGGTGTACGAGGGAGCACTGGTAGCTCTGAGCTTCGGATCTGCCCAGGCACTGGGTCCAGCTGTGTGTACGGGGGAGCACTGGTAGCTCTGAGGTTTGGATCTGCCCAGGCACTGGGTCCAGCTGTGTGTACGGGGGAGCACTGGGCTGAGCCGGCCCCTCTTGTATAGTGAGAGGAGGAGCTGTTCAGTTGTGTGTTCTACACACTTCTCTGCATTTTGCTATTGGTGCTGATCTGGGTGTGTTTGTGCCACATGCAAGGAAGTGCAGAACCCAGATTGGTCTGGCTGTCCACTGCTTGTACATCTTCTGTTACACAGGTGTAGCAAACATTCTGAAAATACTTAGTAGTTTCAAACTTGGAGAGAAGTTTCAAGAACAGTAAGAAAAGAATTTCCCACTGTTCTACCTAGATCTACCAATTGTTTACATTTTGCCCCAATTGCTTTATATACACATTTTTTCTCATTTCTCAGTGGGTTGGAAAATGTGTATGTCCACAAATTGCACCTTTTTGCCCTAAGAATTTTATTGATACTGCTTTTAGAAGGTGAGACAGAAACATCGATATGTTGTTCCACTTATTTATGCATTCATTGGTTGATTCTTTTACATACCTGATTGGGGATTGGGCTTGCAACCTTGGTATATGGGGATGATGCTCTAACAGACTGAGCTACCTAGGTATTTTGGTACCTTTTCCTTTGAGGCAAGTTTGCTTGTTTTATCCACAGAGACAGGGAGAGGGATATGAGGCATCAATTTTTTGCAGCTCCTTAGTCTCCTTAGTTCATTGATTGCTTTCTTGTGGGTGGGGGGTGCTCCAGCCAAGCTGGCAACCTTGGGGTTTTGCACCAGGGTCCTCTGCCTCCCAGGCCAATGTTAAATCCACTGTGCCACCAACTGTCAGGCTGTTACATACCACTGAATAATGATCAAAGTCATTGGTTCAATACAATATAGTTCATAATTAGGTTTTCCTAGTATCTTTTCTAGTTCAGTATCCAACCCAGTATCACTGCCTGCATCTAGATTTCATGTCCTGTTAACCTATGTCTTTTATGACTTGATATTCTTGAAAAGTACTGGCTGGTTTTGTAGAATATCCTTCATATTTAGGTCTAATGTTTCTTCACAATTAGTTTTAATGTAGCTCTTTCTGTAGAAACACTTCAGGTAGATTGTGTTCTTGGGGCGTCATACTGAGGCACAATATAACCTTGTCCCATTTTTAGTGATGTCTTGAGCAGTTGGGTTAAGGTCTCCTGTAAGGTTACTCTGTCCCCCTTTGTAATTTAGGTAGGTTTTCTGAGGCTATTTTCAACTTCTCACACAGGTTTTAGCATTTATGGTGATGGTTAACTATTTAGTCCCTTTATTTTGTAACGGTTTTATTTCTGTACAGCAAACTTCCATTTTTTGGTGTGGGGTCTGACATTCTTAGCAACTCTTGCCTTCTGTGTATAAAGAATCCTCACTTCTCCGCCTTAGGTTTTTAGTGTCAGTGATGAGGGAACGCTTGGCCTTTTGGTGGGTGAGAAATTAGAGCCAGGTTAACGAACCTTAAAACCAGTGGCCAGGCTTTTTGCCATGCTGTTAGCCACACTCCCCACGAGGAGGCGGTGTGGTTACAGCTTCACCTGTAGGGTCAGGCGCACTGCGTACTTTCGATGTGGAGAGGGGTGGGAGAGTACGACACGAGGGGAGAGCGGCTTTAAGCGCCGGGATGGGGAGACTCGGGAAGTCATTCATCTGTGGAACAGGACCGTGCTCATTAACTTCCGGTGGGACTTGTTGCAGACGCAGGCCCCGCCCCCGCCCCCACGGGCTGGGACTCGAGTCTGGTGTGGCGAGTGGGCGGGGCAGCACAGGGGTTCCGTGTACACTTCGCGCGCGTGTCTGAGGCGCGCTCGCTGGGAGTCGCCTCGCTGGGCTAGTGGCTGTCGTGCTGTCTCCCAGGTTACCTGGCCGCACTCCCAGGGCTCTTGGCATAAAATGGCCTGGACAGTTTCCCCCCTACCTTCTGCTCAAGGGGCTCCGCTCCTCAGAGACTAGAAAGAGCCTCCGCTAAATTTTTGTTATTATCGTCGTTATTTGTGTTAAAGCAGTGGTTCTTAACCTGGGTTCTATCGAACCCTAGGGGTTCGATGAGTCGGTCTCAGGGGTTCAGAGAAGCCTCTGCCGTGGAGGCCAGAATAAAGTAATACCGTAATATGTTGTGAGTTCATGCACTTTGTTGGTTTTGTTCTTTGAGCAAGGTGATGTTCATGCACGGCTCATTTTGTGCACCAGTAAAAAAACATATACCTATGTCTTGAATTTGGAAAAAACAATCCTATTTTATTTATCACTAAAGAAGGGTTCGGTGAGTGCGCATATGAAACTGGTGGGTTCGGTACCTCAAAAAAGTTTAAGAACCACTGTGTTAAAGGATCGTTTTCAAAAAGAAATGACTCACACAGCTGGATATAAAATGAACACGTTAAGCGTTTTTTCAAACCTCAGTGACGGAATTGAGAGAAAAGTTCAAAGGAGAAGTCAAAGACGAATCGGTGTTAAGGACTGTTGAAATTATTTTTTAGAGATTTGATTTTACAGGGAGAGGGGTGAGGGAGTGAGAAGCATCAATTCAATAGTTACTTCACTTTAGTTTATTGCTTGCCTGTCATATGCCTTGACGCACAGAAACCAGCTACCTCAGCCCTCCAGGTCAACGCTTTAGCCACTGCGCTACCACAGGCCAGGCTGAAGTGAATTATAAATAGACACTTTTATAAAGTGAATTTCTACTTTGAGGCTCCTCCTTTTCCCCATTAGATTTTTGGGGAAACAACCCGATTCAAATGTGAGGACTGTGAATAAAGCTCATTTTCACGCTTTTTGTGTGAGCCTTGAGCTTAGGATGGTTTTCATATTTCTAATCTAAAGGCTTAAAACATCCAAAGGAAAATAATATGGCCTGTGGAAATTGTATAAAATTCACATGCATATGCACGCATAAAGCTTCACTGGGACACACCACATCATGTATCTAGGCCAGGGGTCCCCAAACTAGGGCCTGCCGCCGCATGTGGTCCTGAGGCCATTTATCCCCCCCCCACCCCCCACCCCACCCCCGCAGCACTTCCGGAAGGGGCACCTCTTTCATTGGTCAGTGAGAGGAGCACAGGATGCATCCGCACCCATAGTTTCCATTGAAATACTGGTCAGTTTGTTGATTTAAATTTACTTGTTCTTTACTTTAAATATTGTATTTGTTCCCGTTTGTTTTTTTACTTTAAAATAAGATATGTGCAGTGTGCATAGGGATTTGTTCATAGTTTTTTTTTATAGTCCGGCACTCCAACGGTCTGAGGGACAGTGAACTGGCCCCCTGTGTAAAAAGTTTGGGGACCCCTGGGCACTGCATAAGGCTGAACTCAGTAGTTGCTGAGACAGTTCATGACCCTGTCACCACTTTGCAGTGGATTGCACTTCTATAACTCAATAGTGTTTCCACCTGTCTTAAAGTAGCTTGAAATTTTTTTAAAAGGTTCAATAAAAAGAAAAAGCAACATAACAAAATGTTTCAGGTGGCATTTTATTTTTTTAAAAATTAGTGCATACTCACAAAGATAAAACTGGGCTTTGAATGGTGTGCTTTTAAGGTATAAGTAGCTCGTGCATTCACTACGCACGGAAAGCTGTTTACCAATGTTGAGTTAATTTCTCTGAAAAAAATATGTCCAGAGTAGTAAATTTATTTAAGACAACTAGCCTTTGGAGGGGAATGGTTTCTCAAAGAGTTGATAACATTGGAAACCATCAGTAGTTAATTAAAACTGGCAACTCATTTTGAACACTTTTCCTTGGCACTTCCCGAGTCAGAAAATGTTAGCTGCACCGCTCAGGGTTTATTCAGACACAATGCTTGGTTGGAAGACTGAAGAATTAGTGTCTGAACAGTTTGCACAGAACCACTACAGGTAAGAATACTTTTAAAGCCAGTGTCCCCTTGAAGCAGCAACCTTGGGCTTCAAGCTCAGGAGCCCGTGCTCTAGCTCATGACCTTGGGGTTTTGACCTGGGACCTCCACATCCCAGACTGAAGCTCTCTCCACTGCACCACTGCCTGGTCAGGTTAGCTTAATAAACTTTTATAGTTCTATTTTGCTATAAACTTTATGTTTGTATCATTTTATTCTACTGAATGTTTATTACCTTTTATGAGAAGTTTCCAAAAATCAGTATTGTGGAAGTAAGCTTTTTGTAAAATGAGTGACATTTTTCTGTTTCTTTAAGAAGTGCGGCCTGACCAGGCGGTGGTGCAGTGGATAGAGGGTCGGACTGGGATGCGGAAGACCCAGGTTCGAGACCCCGAGGTTGCCAGCTTGAGCGCTGGCCCATCTGGCTTGAGAAAAGCTCACCAGCTTGGACCCAAGGTCGCTGGCTCCAGCAAGGGGTTGCTCAGTCTGTTGAAGGCCCGCAGTCAAGGCATGTCGCAACGGCAACGAAAAACTAATGATTGATGCTTCTCACCTCTCTTCGTTCCTGTCTGTCTGTCCCTATTTATCCCTCTCTCTGACTCTCTCTCTGTCCCTGTAAAAAAAAAAAAGTGCTGTGGTTAGTATATAGAATATTTTTATTTTTATAACTGAGTTCATTATTATTTTTTCATGTGGCTTCCCTGATTTGTATACTGCTGAGAAGGACTTTCTCTACTTAAAGATACTCTCCCAGTTGCTGTCACCAAACATGATCTCCACATTTTTTTTATAAAAAAGATAATGAAATATATCAACATACAGGAAAGTATAGTAATATAAATATATTTGTTTGTTTATTCATTGAGAGGAGGGAAGGCAGAGACAGACTCCCACATGCACCCTGACCAGGATCCACCCAGCAAGCCCACTAGGGGGTGATGCTCTGCCCATCTGGGGCATTTCTCTGTTGCTCTACAACCAAACTCTTCTTAGTGCCTGAGGCGGAGGCACAGAGCTATCCTCAGCGCCCAGGGCCAACTTGCTCTAATCAAGCCATGGCTGCAGGAGGGGGGGAGAAAGAGAGAGAGAGAGAAGTGAGAGGAGGAGGGGTGCAGAAGCAGATGGGCACTTCTGTGTGCCCTGAACACAGGGCATCCACATGGTGGGTTGTCAATGTTCTACCACTGAGCCAACCTGCCAGGGCCAGTAATATATATTTTTAATAACCTGATATACCCAACACCAAAATCAGTAAGTGTTAAATGTTTTGCTGCATCGCCTTTAGGTTTTTTTTCTTTTTAAAAAAATGTATATCTAGTTTTTTTTAACAGTCTCCCTACTACAAGTCCCTCGCCTACCCCAGAATG
The DNA here is from genome assembly GCA_037038555.1 of Rhynchonycteris naso. Lineage (NCBI taxonomy): Eukaryota > Metazoa > Chordata > Mammalia > Chiroptera > Emballonuridae > Rhynchonycteris > Rhynchonycteris naso. Next base: position 226,819,666 of record CM072999.1, read on the forward strand.
GCCTCTTTGAAGCGGGAGTATGTCTTTCTGGTCATGGTCAGAGTCCTTAATTTTAAGGTGGGAGGAGAGTTTCTAGCTGGCTGAAGCAGAAGGGGTTCATCGATGGGAAGGGTTCATGAAACACTCTTGACTGAGTTTCTTGCACAGTCTCCCCGAACCTTACTTCTAAGTGCCGAAGGCTCTGCTGGGCCCCTGAGCTTATTGCTTCCATCACAGATAGAAAGTTACCACCAATGATTTTTGATGCTCAAACTGGATACCTGTATGTGTTTGTCTCTGTTTACACTCAGCTCTTTAAAAAAATAAAAAGTTTCTTGTGGTAACATTGATTGGTAACATAATGTTTAGGTGTACAAGTCTATAATACATCTTTATATTGTGTTGTGTGCTCAACATCCAAAGCCTAGTGTCCTTCTGTCACCGTGTATGTGTGTGTGTTTATTTTAGCCAGAGAGGAAGGAAGAGAGAGCCAGGAACATTAATTCGTTTCCTGTATGTGCCCTGACTAGGGATCAAATCGGCATCCTCTGCACTTTGGGCTGATGCTCTAACCAACTGAGCTATCCAGCCAGGGCCCATCACCATATATTTAACCCCATTTACCCTCTTTGTCCTTCCTCACCACTCTCTCCCCTCTGGTCACCACCATTCTGTTGTCTGTGTCTATGAGTTTGTTCATTTCTAGCTTTCTGTTTTATATCCCATATGTGAGTGGAATCCTGTTGTACCGTATTTCATGTATCTGTTGGCCATCTGTGTGTCTTCTCAGGAACTGTGTCCAGGTCCTCTGCTCATTTTTTAATTGGATTTTTTTGTTGTGTTGTTTTTCTTTATATATTTTAATATTAGCTCCTAGTTGGAGGTATTGTTTGCAAATATATTCTGTTAAGTTGGTTGTCTTTTTGACTTGTTGATGGTTCCTTTGGCTGTGCATAAGTTATTTTAGTTTGACACAGTCCCATTTATTTTTGCTCTTATCCCTTATCTTTGGGAACAGGTTTGCAAAAATCTTGTGCTTACATTGTCTTCTTTGTATTTTATTGTGTTAGGTCTTATATTCAAGTTTTTAATCCTTTTAGAGTTAGGTTTTTTTAGTTGTTTGTGTATGGTGTCAGATGGCAATCTAGTTTTATGCTTTTGCATGTGGTTTTCCAATTTTTGTAACACTTTATTAAAGAGGCTTTATTTCTCCATTGTATGTTTTTAGCTTCTGTGTCAAAAATTAGATAACCATGTATATGTGGGTGTATTTCTGTACTCTCAGTGCTGTCTTGATGACTTTGTAGTATGATTTGAAGTTTTGCTCTTTTTCTCCACCCCCCCCAAATGCTCTGGCTATTCAGCTTTTGTGGTTCCATGCAAATTTGAAGGGTTTTTGTTCTATTTCTTTGAAAAATGCCATTTGCATTTTGATAGGGATTGCATTGAATCTGTAGATTGCTTTGGGTAATATGGCCATTTTAACTATGTTGATTCTTCTTATCCATGAACATGGAATATCTTTCCATTTTTTTGTGTCTTCTTCAAATTCCCTCATATTTTTTAATTTTAATGTACAGGTCCTTCATGACCTGTTATTATTCCTAGGTATTTTTTTTTTGTAATTGCAAATTGGAAGGTTCTTCCTTTTATTTTCTGATACTGATGTTATTTCATTGTTAGTGTATAGCAACACTATGGTATTTGTATGTTGATTTTGTATCCCACAACTAGGTTTACTGTTTCTTTAAAAAAACTTTTTTTTTCATTATACTCAAGACAGTCTGGTACTGGCATAAGAACAGGCACATAGATCAATGGAACAGAACAGAGAACCCAGAAATAAACCCACAGCTTTATGGACAACTGATATTTGACAAAGGAGGAAAGAACATACAATGGAGTAAAGACAGCCTCTTTAACAAATGGTGCTGGGAAAATTGGACATCTACCTGCAAAAAAATGAAACTAGACCATCAACTTACACCATTCACAAAAACAAACTCAAAATGGATAAAAGACTTAAAAGTAAGCCGTGAAACCATAAGCATCTTAGAAGAAAACATAGGCAGCAAGCTCTCCGACATCTGTAGCAGCGGTATATTTGCCGATTTATCTTCATGGGCAACTGAAATAAAAGGCAAGATAAACAAATGGGACTATATCAAACTAAAAAGTTTTTGCACAGCTAAAGACAATAGGAACAGAATAAAAAGACAAACCACACAATGGGAGAACATATTCGACAGCACATCTGATAAGGGGTTAATAACTAAAATTTATAAAGAACTTATAAAACGCAACACCAGGAAGACAAACAACCCAATCAAAAAATGGGCAAAAGAAATGAATAGAAATTTCTCCAAAGAGGACATACAGATGGCCAATAGGCATATGAAAAAATGCTCAACATCACTAATCATTAGAGAAATGCAAATTAAAACCACAATGAGATATCACCTCACACCAGTCAGAATGGCACTTATCAGCAAAACAACACAGAATAAGTGCTGGCGAGGATGTGGAGAAAAGGGAACCCTTCTGCACTGCTGGTGGGAATGCAGACTGGTGCAGCCACTGTGGAAAACAGTGTGGAGATTCCTCAGAAAATTAAAAGTCGAACTGCCTCTTGACCCAGCTATCCCACTTTTAGGAATATACCCTAAGAACACCATAGCACTGTTCGAAAAGAAGAAATGCGCCCCCATGTTCGTGGCAGCATTGTTCACAATAGCGAAGATTTGGAAACAGCCCAAGTGTCCGTCAGAAGACGAGTGGATTAAAAAGCTATGGTACATATATACTATGGAATACTACTCAGCCATAAGAAACGATGACATCGGATCATTTATAACAAAATGGATGTACCTTGATAACATTATACGGAGTGAAATAAGTAAATCAGAAAAAAAGAAAAACTGAGAACAGCATGATTACATACATAGGTGGGACATGAAAGTGAGGGTATGAGACATGGACAAGAGAGTGTTGGTTATGGGATGGGGGGAGGGAGGGAAAAGTGGGATAGGGAGGAGGGGAGGGACACAGAGAAAACCAGATTGAAGGTGACAGAGGACAATTTGACTTTTGGTGATGGGTATGCAACACAATTGAATAAGATAACCTGTGATGTTTTCATTGTACATATGTACCCTGATTTATTGGTGTCACCTCATTAGAATTAATAATAATAAAATATATATTAAAATTAAAAAAAAAAAAACAAAAAACTTTTTTTTTTTAGATTTTTATTTATTCATTTTAGAGAGGTGAGAGAGAGAGAGAGAGAGAGAGAGAGAGAGAGAGAGAGAGAGAGAAGGGGGAGGAGCAGGAAGCATCAACTCCCATATGTGCCGTCACCAGGTAAGCCAAGGGTTTCGAATCAGCGACCTCAGCATTCTGGGTCGACACTTTATCCACTGTGCCACCACAGGTCAGGCTAATAAACCTTTTTTATTTATTGATTTTAGAGAGGAAGGGAGAGAAACAAGAACATAGATCTATGTGTTCCTGTACGTGCCCTGACTGGGGATTGAACTTGGCAACCTCTGAGCTTCAGGACGAAGCTCTAACCAACTGAGCCATCTGGCCAGGGCTGATTACTGTTTCTAATAGTCTTTGGTGGAGTCTGCTTTTGACTCAGTTCTAAATCAGTCTTGTACAATTGCATCTGACAAGTGAATCTAAATGAGATACATAAACCTAGGTGCAGGGAGCTTGGAGGGAAAGCTTTTGGCTTTCTAGTGGATGTACACCGGGGGCTCAGATAATATTGCACAGGCCAATTCACACTATTTAACTTTTAGAACATTTCACCACAGGGTGCCATAGTCTTGAGTATAAGGCCATAATTTTGTTTTTCTTTTAAGTAGCTTTATTGAAGTATAATTCACATACCGTACAATTTACCTGTTTCAAATATACAGCTCATTATTTTTTGTCTGTTTTAAGGGTTGTGCATTTACCACCACAATCTAGTTTTAGTTTTTAAAAAATTTTTTTAAATTTTATTCATTTTAGAGAGAAGACACAGAGTGAGAGAGAAAGAGAGAAAGGGGGGAGGAGCTGGAAGCATCAACTCCCATATGTGCCTTGACCAGACCAGTGCAGGGTTTTGAACTGGCGACCTCAGTGTTCCCAGGTCGACACTTTATCCACTGTGCCACCACAGGTCAGGCTAATAAACCTTTTTTATTTATTGATTTTAGAGAGGAAGGGAGAGAAACAAGAACATAGATCTATGTGTTCCTGTACGTGCCCTGACTGGGGATTGAACTTGGCAACCTCTGAGCTTCAGGACGAAGCTCTAACCAACTGAGCCATCTGGCCAGGGCTGATTACTGTTTCTAATAGTCTTTGGTGGAGTCTGCTTTTGACTCAGTTCTAAATCAGTCTTGTACAATTGCATCTGACAAGTGAATCTAAATGAGATACATAAACCTAGGTGCAGGGAGCTTGGAGGGAAAGCTTTTGGCTTTCTAGTGGATGTACACCGGGGGCTCAGATAATATTGCACAGGCCAATTCACACTATTTAACTTTTAGAACATTTCACCACAGGGTGCCATAGTCTTGAGTATAAGGCCATAATTTTGTTTTTCTTTTAAGTAGCTTTATTGAAGTATAATTCACATACCGTACAATTTACCTGTTTCAAATATACAGCTCATTATTTTTTGTCTGTTTTAAGGGTTGTGCATTTACCACCACAATCTAGTTTTAGTTTTTAAAAATTTTTTTTTAATTTTATTCATTTTAGAGAGAAGACACAGAGTGAGAGAGAAAGAGAGAAAGGGGGGAGGAGCTGGAAGCATCAACTCCCATATGTGCCTTGACCAGACCAGTGCAGGGTTTTGAACTGGCGACCTCAGTGTTCCCAGGTCGACGCTTTATCCACTGCGCCACCACAGGTCACGCTTAGAGTTTTTTTGTGTTTGTTTCTTTTAGGTGAGAGGAGAGGAAATAGGCAGACTCCCACCTGTGCCCTGATCAGGATCTACTCAGCAGCCCCATCTGGAGCTGATGCTCAAGTACCGAGCTATTTTTAGTGCCTAAGGCTAGTGCGCTCCAACAGAGCTATATTTAGCACTCAGGGCCCCACTTGAACCAATTGAGTCACTAGCCGTGGGAGGAGAACAAGAGAACAGGGAAAGGGAGGAGGGGAGAAGCAGATGGTTGCTTCTCCTGTGTCCCCTGACCAGGAATTGAACCCAGGACGTCCTTACAGTGGTTCAACACTCCATCCACTGAGCTACTGACCGGGGTCTAGTTTTAGAGCATTTTTGCCACACACACCCCCCCCCTGTCATCCCAATGAAATTCTATATCCATTAGCTGTCACTCCCTATCCTGTAGCCCTAAACAACCAGTTATGTACTTTCTGTCTTGATACTTGCCTATTCTGGACATTGACAATTATTTCTTTGGAGGAGGGTGGAAAATATCCTACACAGAAGTCTTCAGGTTACGACACAGTTCCATTCCTATGACAGTGACATAACCTGAATTTTGGTGTAAGTCAAAACACACCCAGCCTAACATAAATGGAACACTTGAGCTTTTAACAGTCCATAATGGTGCAGGTAAGCATACTGCGGGATGCCAACTTCCTCACTCATACGTGGTGTTACTTAGTCTTCTTCCGCAGTGTGCAACCAAACTAGTGTGCCTATGTATCCATGAGTACGGCGCTAATGGTGTAAGCCAAAACCCTCATGTCTCAATTTTTTAAAGTTTTATGCAAGTGTCGTAAACTCGAAACGTCGTATGTCGAGACTGTTGTAACCCAAGGACCCCCATATACATACATACATACATACATACACACACTATATATATACTATATATACACACACTACTTTTCCATATATATTTTTTATATATAGATACATACATACATATATGTGACAAGTTAAATTTTTTTATATTTTAACTACAGTTGACATTCAGTATTAGTTTCAGGTGTACAGCAGTGATTAGACATTTATGTACCTTACTAACTGATCCTCTGACAAGTCTCGTACCCACCTGACACCAGTTACTACAGTATTATTATTTCCTCTGCTGAACTTCACATTCCTGTGACTGTTTTGTAATTGCCAGTTCATACTTAATCCTCCCCACCCTTTTCAGTTAGTCCCCCAGCCAGCCCTCATCCCATCTGTCAGCCATGAGTGAGTTCTCTGTATCTGAGTTTGTTCATTTATTTTTAGATTCCATATGTAAGTGAAATCAAATGATAATCATCTTTCTCTGTGTGACTTATTTCACTGAGTGTAATAACACATACCCTCTAGATCCATGGCTGTTGCTGCAAATGGCAGGTTTTATTCCTTCTTATGGCTGAGTTATGTACATTCACACGCACCACATCATCCTTATCCACTCATCCCTCGGTGGACACTTAAGTTGCTTTCATGTGTTGGCTGTGTAAATAACATTGCAGTGAACATGAGGTGCATATATCTTTTCAAATTAGTGTTTTGAATTTCTTGGAATAAATATCCAGAATTAGAATAACTAGGTCATATGGTCATTCCATTTTTAATTTTTTGAAGAAACTCCATGCTGTTTTCCTTAGTGGCTGCACCAATTTACAATCCCACCAATAGTGCATGAGGGTTCCCTTTTCTCCACATCTTTGTCAGTACTTTAAATTGCATTTTTTGTTATTGTTTCTTTGACAATTTCCCTTAACTTGTGTAAGTAATCACATTGAAAGTCTACTCTGTAATACACGAATCTCTGTTGTCCCCTGAACTAATATTTAGCTTATCCCCTTTTGGATACCTTCTTCCCCTACTCCCAGTTATGCTTTACTGTTATTTTTCCCTGCTCAGTATACTTTTAGTTTTGCCCATTTGTTTACCAGTATCTTTGTTTACCACAGGTTTCTGTAACCACTTCTTTCTGGACTCTATACAATCTTCTGGCATTCCTAACAGGGTCTGTGTATAATGAGCTGTTGTGTGCATGTCTGGAATTGTTTACTTTTTCCTGAATGCTAGTTTAGTTAGGTATATAATTCTAGGCCAACTGTCTCCAGTATTTTCAAAATGTTATTACTTTTTCTTCTGCAGATGAGTCTACTGACAATCTAGTTCCTTTTAAGTGGTCTTTACTCACAGCTTTCAGGTTATGCTCTAAACTCAATGCTCTACAGATTGTGTTATGTGGATTTACTTTATTGATCCTACTTGAGATCAGCATGCCCTTTAAATCTGAGGAGTTATGTCTGTTAAATCCTGAGGGCTTCTTAGGATTTCTTTGGATGGTGTATGTCCGTATGTATGTTCCCTTCTGGATCTCTTACTTTAGACACATTTGGAAACATGTCATTCTACCCTCCATACTTTTTAAAAATGATTTTAGAGAGAGGAAGGGAGAGACAGAAACATCAATCTGTACCTATATGTGCCTAACCAGGATTGAACTCTCAACATTTGTGTACTGGGAAAATGCTCTAACCTTCAAGCTCTCTGGCACGGGGTGGGGAGAGAAAAGAGTTTATTTATTGCTCCACTTATTTATGCATTCATTGACTGCTTCCTGTGTGTGCCTTGACTGGGGATCGAACTCGCAACCTTGTTGTTTTGGAACAGTGCTCTGACTGAACTAACCGGTCAGGGTCTCTACCCTCCCTATTTTAACTTTCCTCATATTTTCCATTTTTAATCTCTTTGCTGCATGCTGACTACCTTAAGCTTTCCAATCCACTAGTTTTGTGTTTAGTAATGTCTGGCCTTCTATTAAATTCGTAGGGGTTTATGTAGAAGATATAATGATATTCTTCATATCTCCAATGTCTATTTGGTTTTTAGTGCAATCTACCTGTTGTTTTGAAAACTATGTTAGCTTAAGGTTTCTATTGCTTCTTCTCTCTCTCCAAATATGTTAAGCATACTAATGTTATGTTTTGGATGGTTCTATTATTACTGATTCTTGGTGGTGTAAACTCCAGATGCTGCTCTTTCTACCTCATGATGGCTGAGTTCCTGGTGGTAGTCATTTCCTGGTCTTTCCTGACACTTGGGGGAGGAGGGAAGAGGGCTTTCTTCCCACCTAGTCTACAGTTACCAACTGAGGTCACATCTTCACACAGGAAAAAGGGGCCTTGCTTTCCTTATACCAAGAGACCTCTGAGAGGTTGGGCCTGTCAGCACTCAGGGTGCTGGATATCCAAATAGTGAATTGAAGATAGTTCTGAGATGTTGAAATAGTCATTTAAATATTAATCTTTTCTGTGAATAAAGAAATCTTCATTTAGAGGGAGAAAAAATAAAATATTGTCTGATAAGACACAAAGGTGACACAAGAGTTCTTAAAAACAAATAGTTTAATTTCATTTTTATCTCGGAAAAAAAAAAGCAATGTAAGTTTAAAATGAAATAAGTACTCTGATATGGCATTATGTGTCATTTTTTTTTTGGTACTACATTTATGGAAATCGTGAAATACAGAACCCTTATATAAATCTTTGGAATTAAAGATTACCACTGACTATGAAAACAGATTGGTTTTAAAAAGTCAATTTAGTAAATATTCCATGTTTGCTATTTGTTTTTATGAGAATATTTGGTATAAACACTCTACAAAATAAGGCAAGCTTTCGGAAAAGTCGTTAATAAAATTTTATGAAAACGGTGTTCAGTTCTAATTTCTTTTAATTTGCAGAGTCGCTGGCAAAGTCCGTCAGGAGAGCAGAGCAGTTTCAGAGGTCCATTTCTATATAAAAGAAGCCTAGAAAACAGGTTTTCCTGATTAGCATACACAACTATTTCTACAGTGCAGTAAAAATGTCAGTTTATATTTTTAATTTGAATTATGAAAATAAGTACATATTACCTATTTAATGATTATGGATCATAAATTTGGTCATGACATATAAAGCTGATTTTGAAGTGTATTTAAACTCATAGGAAATCTTAAATGTTGTAATAAAACATTTTAATAATTGATATTAGTAATCAGCCTTAAAATTTGTGAATGGAGTAGTGACTGTCAGTAGTATTCCACAGTGAGTGGTTTTCATGTGGAAACGTGAAGGTTAGACAGAAGGTGTTCTCAGGGCTGAACAGAGAACTGTGAGAAGCTACCAGAATAGAGGATTTCAAGGTAAATTCAAAGGTCAAGTTCGAAGGTAAGTTTGAGAGGTTTCTACCTCCTTCACCCTGACTTTCACCACCTTCTCGACCTTTAATTCACCATGACCCTCACCTTGACCTTCAATATATTCATCTTCACCTACCTTCACCTGGACTTTCACCCAACTCCTTCACCTGCTTCATCTGCATTAGTTTCTTCACCTTTACTAATTTCATTATTGCCACCTCTACCTTCCTGACCTTCCTCTCACTGCCATCAGCACCTCCGCCTTTCCACTTTCACCACCTACATTCCCCCCCTTCGCTATCTTCACCTGGACACACACCACCTTCATCTTGACCTTTTACTACCTCACCTGGACAACCTATGCTCCCTTCACCTTGACCTTCACCACCACCACGTCTTTCATCTTTACCCACCTCCTTCACTGTTGCCTTCACCTTGACCTTCACATTCACCTTGATCTTTTCCCACTTCCTTCCCCAGAACCTTGACCCTCACCCCTTCACCCCCTCACCCTCATCCTCTTACCCCCTTCACCCCCTCACCCCTCTACCTATATGTGCCCTTTCACCCCTTTTACCCCTCACCCCTCCACCCCCTTACCCCTTCACCCTCACCCTCTTCACCCCCTTCACCCCTCACCCCTCCACTCCCTCCCCCTTTCACTCCCTTCATCCTCACCCTTCCACCCCTTCCCCCTCTTCACCCTCACCCCTCCACCCCCTCCCCTTCTACCCCCTTCATCCTCACCCCTTTCACCACCTCACCCCCTTCACACCCTCACCTTGAACTTGATCACGTTCACATTCACCTTGACCTTCACCTTGTAAGCTACTGCTTTAACGGAATTCACCGCTTTCACTTTTCTCCTTGACCATCAACGGGACCCTCTTGCCCAGACCTTACCATTTTCACCGCTTACCCTTGCATCTCACCTTGACCAGCTCTGCCTTCACCCTGACCATCCGACTCTGACTGACTTCACCCCTGTTCACCTTACTGCTCCCAGCTTCTCCATCCGGTCCAGTGACTGGCGCCTCCTCCAGCATGCCTGTTTCACTTCTGCCCTTTCCCGTGCAGCTTCCACTGCGACTTGCACTGCCTTCAGCCTCACTCTGAACTTCATCATTTCACACCCTAAACTTGCCACTTTCATCCACCTGCTTCCCCATCGTCATCGTCACCCCGTGCCTGAGCTTCACTGTTTCCCCGCAGCGCCAGCCCCACCCCTCCTCCACCCCGCACTGGCGCCAGTGCAGCACTTGACTTTCTCCACCTCCACCTTCACCCCTCCATCACCGCTTTTACCTCGCTTTGAATTTTATTTACCACATTCACCTTCATGAACCCTCACTTTGACCTTAGCCCTGCCATACTCACACCCTCACCTGCTCAGCTTCGGCACCTTGCTCACCGGCTTCACCTTCTCAGTCTGAACATTCGTTCCCTTGACAGCCTTCTTCTGCCGCCTGCCCCATCGCAGCAGCTTCCCCATCGCAGCCGCCTGCCCCATCGCAGCCGCCTCCCCATCGCAGCAGCTTCCCCATCGCAGCCGCCTGCCCCATCGCAGCCGCCTGCCCCATCACAGCGGCTTCCCCATCGCAGCCGCCTGCCCCATCGCAGCCGCCTCCCCATCGCAGCCGCCTGCCCCATCGCAGCAGCTTCCCCATCGCAGCCGCCTGCCCCATCGCAGCCGCCTCCCCATCGCAGCCGCCTGCCCCATCACAGCGGCTTCCCCATCGCAGCCGCCTGCCCCATCGCAGCCGCCTCCCCATCGCAGCCGCCTGCCCCTCCAGCCGCCTGCCCCATCGCAGCCGCCTGCCCCTCCAGCCGCCTGCCCCATCGCAGCCGCCTGCCCCTCCAGCCGCCTTCCCCATCGCAGCCGCCTGCCCCATCGCAGCCGCCTGCCCCTGCAGCCGCCTGCCCCATCGCAGCCGCCTGCCCCATCGCAGCCGCCTGCCCCTGCAGCCGCCTGCCCCATCGCAGCCGCCTGCCCCATCGCAGCCGCCTGCCCCATCGCAGCCGCCTGCCCCTCCAGCCGCCTTCCCTATCTCTGGCTGCACCTCAGTCTGACTTCGCTCACGGTAATCACCTTCAGTCTAACCGTCACTGTCACCCTCTTCACCCTCACTTTGAATTTTGCCCTACACCTCCTTCACCAGCTTTACCACTTTGACCACCTTTGCAACCTATACCCTTACCTTGAAGTTCACCCTTTTCACTCCCTCACCTTCCTTTTCACCATGACCACCTTCAACGTGAGTCACTCTCTAAACGTTTGCCTTCACCTTTTCTTTTTGTGACAGAGAGAAGGACAGGAAGGGAGAGATGAGAAGCATCAATTCTTTGTTGCAGCACCTTAGTTGTTCACTGATTGCTTTCTCATATGTGCCTTGACTGGGGGGCTCCAGCAGAGCGAGTAACCCCTTGGTCAAGCCGGGGACCTTGGGGTTTATAACCTGGGTCCGAGGCGTCTAGGCTGGTGCTCTATCCACTGCGCCACCATCTGGTCAGACCATTCACCTTCACCTTTAACATGATTTTCAGCACCTTGAGATTTGCCACCTTCTCACAACTTCACCAGACCACTGGAGGCGTGACCACTCTGACCCTTAACTCCCTTACCGCTTCAGCACTGCCCTCATCCCTCCCACCTGGGTCTTCATCCTGCCCTCGCACTTCCACAGCCTCCCCTTCACCACTGCTTCCAGCGTCTGGATTTCACCACCTTCTCAGCCTTCACTAACTTGACCTCCTTCACTTGGTCTTCCCCACTTTGTCACACCACCCACCACCTTCACCCTTAAACATTCCCTTTCCTCACCCGGACCTACACCCCTTTCACCGCGACCTTCAGCACCTGGCCCTGCACACCATCATTCACCTTTACCCTGCTTTGAACTCTGCCATCTCCACCATTATCTTTACTTTGCTGATGAGGATGTGAAGGTAGGAACCCTCTGCCCAGCAAATTCAAAAAACCACAATGAGTCTGATGGTGTCAATGTGGCTATGAAGCAGGGCTCTCGCTGGCTCTGCACGACTGCCCGCTTTCCTGCTTTCCTTGTTTTGTGATACGGGTAAAAGCACGACGCAGGGTCACGTACTACTTGGGTTCTGGAGGCAGTCGGAGGGTCCGCAGCTTCAGTTCGTCGAGTCCTTTCCAGTATTTAAAGTTGTTGTCCAGGTGCTGCAGTAACTCTGGCAGGTCTACAAAGGCTGGAGAAAGAGGAGAATGAGGTCTTTCACAGGCTCAGGTTAGAGGTTTGAGCTAAAAAGAGAGCATTCAGAAGAAAAGGGACTGAACTAGCTTTTGCGGAACACTAACAGACACCAGGACACAGCAGCTTGCATGGACCCAGGCTCGCTGCTGGGAAGCCCGATATGCATGTGCGCATGCCAGCAGCTCCAGGGCCAGTCGCTGCCGGCTCTGATCCACAGAACTGAGGGAGCACCTCTGCTTCCCTCCCACAGCCAGCACCTTGGGGCTGGGATGACAGAAACAAAGGATGGCGAGCCCCCCAATTACAGCCTTCCCAGGAGGGAGCAGGCCATGACCACCTCTCCTGTGTGTGCCCACAGCCCCTTCACCGCAGACCACAGCTGTACGTTTGTCTACCCTGCAGCCCTGTCCCCAAGTGCAGGCCCATGAGGGCCAGAACAAGGTCCCGGAAGCACAGTGCAACCTTTGAGAAAGCGCCCGCCGGCAGGCCCCGCAGCTGGCACTGACGTTAAAGGAGACTGATGTTAAAGAACCGTCAGGGACCTGCCGTTCTTGGTTCTGTTGTGGAGCGAGGCCTGGGAGCAAATGGCAGAAAGCTCGGAGGAATACCGCTGGGGTGTGGTCAGTGTTAGTTTAGTCTTGAACCCTAATTTCTCTGCTACTAGCTGTGTGGCCCAAGTTCAGGTCTCTCAGCTATGAAACGGGAGTAACAGCATTCACCCTGGGGGAGGGGCAGTGAATGAGGAAGTGCAGAGTCCCAGCCCTCAGGAGCCCTGAAGCGAGACCTCGTCCTTCTGCAAAGTCGAAGCCCCCAAGCATAATCTAGAGCCAAATCCTGCACTTGCTACGCCCTGTGCCATTCCGTTACTGAGAAAATTTCTGCCAAGTTCTTACCATCCCAGGCGTCAAACATGCCTGTGATGAAGTAGTCGATGAAGGAGATTTGGGACTTGGGGATGCTGCAGGTGTTTCTGTCAAAAACCGGCATCACCACAGGTAAGTCCCGCTGCTTTTCTTCGTCGGTCTGCAGAGCGGAAAATGCCGAGATTACAAGACCAATCTCTACCAGAGCCCACGGAGCTGTGGTGAGAAGCCAACCAGAGCACCAACCAACAAAACCAAACCTCCCACCAGACACCAAGTTGTCCCTGGAATGGGGACTGCTCTGTGCCAGGAGGGCCTGAGGACACGCTGTCTAAGCCGTATTTTCAGCACCCAGAAGCCTCCTGCTGGAGCTTCTCATTTAAAGTGCCTAATGGCACGGGTACTGCACCCACGAGCCGCCGCTGCTCTGTGGCCGCGGTCACAGTCCAGCAAGCATTTCCAGCGCCTGACACAGGCCTGCAGTGGTGAGTGAGAGACGGCGCCTTCACAGAAGAGGAACTAGTGGCTGCTTCAGGCCACATTGTCTTATTTGGGAAGTTTCTGAACACCTTTGAGATTCTTGAAGTTTAAAAAAAAGTTCTGGGATGAAAAAAAAAAGTTTTGGGATGGATTGCACAGTCACGCGTCACTTGATGATGGGGCTATGTTGTGAAAAACTGCGTCACTGGGCTAACATCACAGAACACACTGACACAGCCCTGTACGGCACGTCACAGTGGGAACTGTGCACCTACACACAGAACAGGTGCAGAAAAAGGTGGCATGAAGAATAAAAAGTGGCACACCTTCATAGGGAACTTACCACGAATGGGGCCTCAGGACTGGCAGTCGCCATGGGACGGTCAGTGAGGGACGGTGAAGGCCCAGGCTGTGCTGTCCGTGCCTGCGGACTTACAAACACTCCCACAGCCCTCCCCTACCTCCTTTGACAGGGTCAGAGACAGAACCTGGACGCTGTCGGTGCTGCTCCAGAATAGGGGAGTGGACTGGATTTACTGGAAGTATCGAGGAGAAGCTGGCTGGGCCAGGCCTAGGTCGCCGTACTAGTGATTGTCTGGAGGGTAAAAGGTGGCCTGAGGCTCAGCGGGAATAGGAAATCAAGATGGAGAGAGAAGGAAATACAAGGTCTGTCCTGGCAAGATGGTTTTAGCTGTTCCATGTTGGAACAGTGGTCAGAGTGAGGAATTTTGTGGAATTCATAAAAAAAAGAGGGTATTTAACATGGAAAGGGTATACGGAAGAAGGACTCAACATTTAGACTTTGGAAATTTGCTTTTAGTTCTGTTGACCTGATCTCACACAGAGGGCTCTCCCCTGCACTGATCTGATGGAAGGAATGAAACGTAGCTGTGCTTTCCAGAGTTACATCCAAAGTACGAGCACGGCTGGCTCCACACCACCAAGAGTGACCATGGCTCTTTATACCTGCGAAGGTCATTCCTGGTGACCTGTGTTCTTGTCCAGGACCTTAGGTCCTCAACAAAGATTTCACAGCAATGTGCCCTGAAGCTCATCAGGTGAGCTCTGGGAGGGCTGTCAGGCACCTGATCACGCAGCACGGGGGGGGACGGCCCCCTTTGCACCGAGACAGGTCGGCGGCTGAGTGAGCGGGAGGTGATCTGTGCTCTCTGAACTGAGGTGCTATGTGTGTTGAGAGGGAATCTACTGCCAAGACCCACAGATACTGCTCCCATCAGAGAACAAAATAATAATAAAGAACTTAAGCCATGTCTGACCTGAGAAAAATACTCTTCTGAGATGCGTGCAGCCCATTCGATGCACTGCTCCAAGGGTCGGCAGGGGTTGGACACATCAGCGCACTTAATCAACATTCGTTTGATCAGAGTCCGGTTCTCTGGAGTCCTGAGTATAGTGTTTATGGCTTCTTGATCTTTATCAGTTTCCTAAAACATTAAGTGAAATTTAAAGCAATCAAAATGGGTCCCCTGGTGCCATGCCCTGTCTTACTGGCGTGGTCCCACTGCAAGCATGGGCACTGTCGTGGCCCTGCCAGTGAAGGGGCTCACAGAACACTGGAGGTAACCGAGCACTGAGCATGGCCCCCACTTCACAAGGGGAGAATCAAGGCCCAGTGAGAGTCCGGCAGGACCCAGGAGTGGAGGGCCACCCTCTGTTGACGTGTCTGCCCTTCCCCTCCTTCCTGGCTTTTTCTTCTTACTTTAAATATTTTTCACAGTTGCCTTTTTTTTTTATTATTCTCCTGTTCTACTGCCTCTTTCACTCTACTTTGGTAAGAACTCAAAGACCGGCTTCATCTTTTATTATATTTATTAATAAAAGAGTGTGAACTGAAAAAAATAAGATTTTTCTTCCCTCATAATAGCATCTTGTGGTTCACCTGGCTCTCTGCTCATTACCCCACCTCCCGCCCAGCCCTGCGGGAATAGCTGTCAGCATATCCAACTGTGCCATCTACTGATACCTCCCTAACAATGTCTGACTCTGTGTGTGTGTGTGTGTGTGTGTGTGTGTGACAGAGAGAGGGAGAGAGGGACAGCTAGGGACAGACAGGAAGGGAGAGAGATAAGGAGCATTAATTCTTCATTGCAGCGCCTTAGTTGTTCATTGATTGCTTTCTCATATACTGCTCACAAATATTAGGGGATATTTTATCACTTCATCTTCATTTTGAAATATCCCCTAATTTTTGTGAGCAGTATATGTGCCTTGACCAGGGAGCTACAGCAGAGTGATTCCACTCAAGCCAGCGACCTTTGGGCTCAAGCTGGTGAGCCCATGCACAAGCCAGATGAGCCTGTGCTCAAGCCAGTGACCTCGGGGTTTCAAACTTGGGTCATTTACATCCCAGTCTGATGCTCTATCCACTGCGCCACCGCCTGGTCAGGCATGTCTGACATTTTATGATGCACAAAAAAAGGACTTAACCATCATTCTCTTTTGATCTGCACTCACAAAATCTTGTGGCAGGCAAGGAAAGCAGTATTTATTGTGACATTTTACAGCTGAGGACACTGGGATTCAGAGGTGGGAGATTCGTCCAAAGCTATGCAGCTGAGCCAGGGTAAGAACTTAAGTTCTACCTTCAGTCCTGGGCTTTGTCCACTCATAACCCCACCATGTTGTCTGCTTCACAAGGAGCCCTTCCCGACTTGGATTCTCAATCCGTGGGGTAATGGACCTTTCAAAGCAAATTTGGGTGGGAAGAGGGAGCACTGGGCAAAGAGCTCTGTCACAGATGGGAGCAAGCAAGTCTCTGCATTCTGAGTCTGCACCTGTCAAGCAACTTTCCAAAGGAGTCGGTCGTGTGATTTCAACGCGTCATTGCAGTGGTCTAGGTCTCCCTGGGTGGTCTCATCTCAGTGGGCAGAGCTGCCATCAATAGAGACAGTGGCACCCTGAGGCTTCGCAGTCTCCTGGCGAGGGCCCGGATGCACACGGCCAAGGCTGCCCCGTCGTCCCTGCTCTAGCTCCCACCACCAGCCAGCTGTGTGCGGGCCCTCCTCTCCAGATTAACGCATTCAGTGTGGCTCCAGGTCAGTGCTGTCCGCTGGGCACAATTTCCTTCATGCTACTTCGTCTCTGCTCTGACCCACTGGAGCAGAAGTAACCAGTCTCCCAAAAGTACCCCAAGTACGGACAGCAGAGATCAGAAATGTGACTGTTGAGTGGCATAGAGGACTCAGGTGAGTCTGGGAAGATGCGATTCCTTTCTGTGGCACGAGGGGAGCTGGGATCAGTGCTATCGGTAACAACCAGCTCTCTCAGGGCGGCAGGGCAGGAGCCAATAAAAAGCTGGGCTGGGTGCCTCTACATCTGAAGTCCTTGGGAAGGGAGTGAAGTCAAAGACAGGCTGACAGCGAGGAGAACAGGGTGAAGGGAGCAGAATTCTCAACAGCACGTGAGAAAGGGTAATAAGAGAGAGATATAGGCCATGGCTAAACAAAGGAGCAACAGAAGTAAACTGATCATGGCTAGTCTAATAGGACATACTGTCCCTGTGCAGGCCAAAGACTCTCAGCATGGTGACGGAGTTGGAGAGGGAGGGCAATGGAAAGGCTATGAGCTGGTAGCAAGATTTCCAGTACACATGGGCTAGGTGGTGGGGCAGACAGGTGGGCCTTAGAGGAAGAGGATCCGTAAAAGAACATTCTCTAGGTGCTGACCTCGCAATGAACCTAGTATAATGGACACCACTGACACGCCTACCTCATGCTGTGTCCGTCAGTGGTCTGCCTGAGCTTACTTACGCCCATTGTACAGGCAGGGGGATGGTGGAGCAGAGTAGGTGGGGACTAAGATCTGCCTGCTTCCACAGCTGTGGACTCCACTCCACGCCTCAAATCCAGAAATGAGGGGCAGCAATGTCTCCTTCCTGTGACACAGCCAACAGAGGACAGTTGCTGCCACCAGAGTATGCCCAGTGGGGAATGGCTATTGAGAGACCCCAAGGGCTCTGACCTGCCCCGGAATGTCCAAGAAGAGGGAAATGGCCCACCTTTCTCAAGTACGTTTATCTAAAACTTGACCCTTCTTTCTGAGTTTTCAAAGCTATTTTTGGACATCTTATTTTTTCCTGCCAAGTTTTTGTATTTTTTAGTAATTTAATCAATAGAAATTAACCTCAATGAGCCAACAACATAGGGTGAGGGCTCCAAACAGGTGTTCCCAGCAATCAGCCTCCCTTACCTTGTTTTCTTCAAGTTCTGCCAAGGGCTTGTTGACACTGTTGACAAACTTGTTGACATGCTCGAAGTGCTTTGTCATCTCTGTGGCCAACACCATGTCGATAATAGTCTGCCGCAGTGTCCGATAGTCATTCCTGTTCCAGAAAACGAGAGGCTGCTGCAGCTCACAGATCAGACCACACAGGGAGGGGCCCCAGAAAACCACCTGTTCTCTGGGATGCATGTCCACTGTGGCTAACATTCTAATGTCACTGGGAGGCACACTTTATTAGTTTTTTTGGAAGGCACTCTTTAAAAGAATGTGGAAGTTATAAGCCTTGATCATTTGCACAGGGAAACCCCAATAGAAGTTAAAATGAAGCTTAAGAACAGGACCTTATACATGCAGTGCGCATGCTGTCATCCCGCAGTGTGTGAGGCCCATGGTTCTTAGAATAAAGTGAGAACGTGCAGGCCTGGGCAAAGCCTGTGAAGATGGAGATCTGCAGTTATGAAGAGTGTACCCCATGTGGGGATCCAACAACTTTTTCTTTTATTCAGTGAAAGGTGGGAAGGCAGAGGGACAGACTCCTGCATGTGCCCCAACCAGGATCCACACAGCAAGCCCCCCACCAGGTGATGCTCTGCTCATCTGGGCTGCTGCTCTGTTGCTGGGCAACCGAGCTATTTTAGCACTTGAGGCGAGGACATGGAGCCATCCTCAGCTCCCAGAGCCAATTTTGCTCAAAGCATTCAAGCCATGGCTGTGGGAGGAAGAGGGAGAGAGAGAAAGAGAAAAGGGAGGGGAAGGGGTAGTGAAGCAGATGGGCACTTCTTCTGTGTGTCCTGACTGGGAATTGAACCCAGGACTTCCACACGCCGGGCTGACACTCTGCCACTTGGCCAGCCAGCCAGGGCCGGGACCCAACAACTTTAGTGCCCAGAAAGTTGGAGGGCAGGCCTGTGACAGCTAAGCACATCATAGGGAGTGCAAACAGCTCTCCCCCAGCACTGGCTTTTATTTTCAAATTTTTATTTTTGGGGGATGCAAACCATATAATTAAAAATTGGAAAGGTAAAAAGAATATGAAATGAAATCTGTACTCTGCCCCTTTCCCTTCCCTGGAAACAGCCAGTTATCAGGGTCTTGAGTACTTTTCCAGAGACATCTGACATGAATATATCCACACACAGTAACTATGGTTAGAAACTACTTAATTCTCCCTCTGAAATTCTAGAATGTAGCAAAAGGGAGTTTAGTAAAATCAGGAGTCTCCTTTTTATAAAATCCCATATTAAAACTTTCCTTAAAACTCCAGGTTAATAAGTAGTTTTAAGTATAGTTGTTCATGTGGAAAATAATAATTAACAAATAATACATGATAAACTGTGTTTTGTGTACTCACAACTGTAAACCTACTTTACCCACCCCATATCCCTCATGACAATCCTTTTTCCTCCTTCCGTCTGCCAGCCAGTCCCTATTGCTAGACACCAATGAACAGTGATGTACAAAAGACAACACCATGATCTTATAGAACTTAGGAGCTGAATCAGACATTAGACAAAAAATGCAAAATTATTATTTTAAAATATACGTGCTACAAAGGACCTTGGGACTGAATAATTAATGTGAGGGGTTAGGGAAGTGACACATGAACAGAGGTGACAAGAAGATGCTTGCTGGGCACACGAGGGCAGTGGAGTGTTCCAGGCAGGTGACAGGCTCTGAGTCTCTAAAAGCTCAGGATGTCAATATTATACTTCCTTGTCTTAAAATGTCAAGACACAAAGGAGCTGAACCTTGAAAACTGTGCTAAGTGAAAACAGCCAGTCACAAAAGACCACACACTGGGTAGGGGGAGACGCTTCTACTTATATGAACTGTCCAGACAGAAAGTCTGCGTCTGTGCAGACAGAAAGCGGGTCAGCAGGCTGGAGGAGCTGGGTGAGTGAGGAGTGACTGCTAACAGGTGATATTTCGGGAGGTGTGATAGCATGTCCTAAAATTGGTGGTGGTCAGGGTTCCACCACTCTGAATTAGGACCACTGCACACTTCAAATGGGCAAACAGCATAGTACGTGAATTTATCTCAGTAAAGCTCTTGAAAAAGAGCAGCCCCACGTGGCTCGCTTATTTTGTTTTGTATTTTTTTAAGTGAGAAGCGGGGAGGCAGAGACAGATTCCTGCAAGCCCTCCAGGGGGTGATGCTCTGTTCCAGCCGGAGCCATTTTAGCGTCTGAGGCGGAGGCCATGGAACCATCCTCAGTGCCCGGGCCAACTTGCTCCAGTGCAGCATTGGCTGCGGGAGGGGAAGAGAGAGATAGAGAGAAAGGAGAAGGGGAAGGGGTGGAGAAGCAGATGGGAGCTTCTCCTGTGTGCCCTGGCTGGGAATTGAACCTGGGACATCCACACCCCAGGCCGACATTCTACCACTGAGCCAACCAGCCAGGGCCACATGGCTCACTTCTTTCCGGAAACATTTCTAGAGAACCAAAGTGGCCCTGCCTGGGCTCTCCTGTTGCTTCTTTTGTCCTAGGCCCTTCTTTGTTTCACTGTCCCCAATTTTAATAAGTGTCCTCTCAAAAAGAACAAAAACCAAAAATAAACAAAAAAACCAGAGGCACCGACATACTTTCCTAGTCATTCTTCTCACCTCTCCATGTTTTTGAAGATATTGTACTTCTCGTTTCCAGTGGTCAGCTGGAAGGCCAGGGCCGCGTGGTGGCTCTCGAGCACAGCGGTGTCGTTGTACAGAATGGCCAGCTTGCTGTCAGAGTTGCACAGGAAGGAGTTGGTTCTTCCAGGGTGGTCCAGGTCGTGAATGGTGGCCGCAATGAGGGCAGCAGCTTCATCAACTGGATCTAAAATTTGCTGGAAACAAGAGAGCTTTCACAAATGGGTCCTGTGCTGAAACCAGGACCCGTGCTCTTTCTGCCCTGTTCCTTTAAGGTGAGTATTCAGACTGCTGAGAAAAGAATTTTGTTGCGTAAATCCAGTTTCCCTCTCTTATCTACTGTGAGTTATATGTTTGCATGTTTTTTAGGAAACATTACTGGATTCTCAGTCTCATACAAGTTAAGGATTTAATAAAATACACTGTGTCCTCAACAGGAGCAGATGGCTAAATGGTATGACATGATGACAGCTCAGTAAAGGCTGTTAAAATTGTTCTAAGGTAGTTTATAACACACACACACACACACACACACACACACACACACACACACACACACGTATGTATTTAACCAGAGAGTAGTTCAGAAGCAATAATTACAGCAACAGAGGGCTGTCTCTACATGCTGACCCACCCCAGCACAGACTGCCCTCTGCTGCCATTTATTTGTTCTTTATGGAACAGTCCTTTCTCTGGACTTTTCTCTGTCCAGGTCTGGGGGATGATCTTTTGATAAAAACAAAAACCAAAATCCCGCCTGACCAGGCAGTGATACAGTGGATAGAGCGTCAGCTTAGGAAGCTGAGGAGCCCGGTTCAAGACCCCGAAGTCACTGGCTTGAGCCCAAGGTCACTGGCTTGAGCAAGGGGTCACTTGGTCTGCTGTAGGCCCCTGGTCAAGGCACATATGAGAAAGCAATCAATGAACAACTAAGGTGCCGCAATGAAGAGTTGATGCTTTTCATCTCTCTCCCTTCCTGTCTCTCTCTCTCTCACTCACTCAATTAAAAACAAAACACAACACCCTGGAGGGACCAAGCAAAGGGCAGCTGAAAAACCCGGCTCTGAGGGGATTTGCCCTTTGGGTAAGGAACTAACATCTGCTCAATACGTCCACATGCTCGACATGATGTCATCCTTTGCCTGACTTTGGGGGGGACAGGCGAGGGGCCCAATGTGGCGACAGTCAACACTTAGTCAGCTTTACTAGTCTGTAGGTTCAGAGTGAAACCCAGGGGAGCAGCCCCTCACTCCTCACATGCCCGTGGAATGGCTGGGGTTGTGTCCCGGGTGAACAGAGCTCCCAGAGCCACAGCTCAGGCTCCTACCTGACTTCTCGTGTGGCCACAGCCTTCCTGGCCCAGGTTACATGTGTGGGGATACTCCTGAGTAGTCCCACTGTGTGGCAACTTGGTGGGGGCAGAAAGAACACAAGCACAGCTCACCTTGATCCTTTCTCTGCAGAGGAAGTAGGCAGTGGCATGCAGCACATCTGCAGAGTGTGTCGAATTGTGGTAGGGGTTAGAAGAATGGTAATTCGCTTCGATAATTTGTAACCACGACCTCAGTGTTATCTCAGAGCAGTTTAAGAATTCACAGACTCCAAAGCGAGCAAATATTTTGAGACCAAGATAAATTAAAGGTCTATAAGGAAAAACATTCACAGCATTAAAGAAAGCAAAGAAATAGGGCACAATGTCTGGAGCCCTGAGTGGGTTCAAACCCAACAAGGAAACTCAAGTCAGACCTCAGGGAGGGTGCAGGCAGCACAGTGGTGCTTGCCTCTCTGTGGTTCCGTCTCGTGGGAGCTAGCACCAAGCCTGGCTAGCCCAGCCCTGGTTCTGGCCTCTGAGCACTTGTCCAGTGCCCTCCCCACCCCACCCCGCTAGCTGGCTAGGGTTTCGACTCCTGCTCGCACTAGTAGGTTCCTCACAGTCATGCTTGTAGCCAAGCTAAACTTGTGCCACCTTGAACCTTCTCCTTTGGACCTGCTGGACCTATGCCATTGGCTGGGTGTCCTGCCTGCAGATAGTGACGGTTTCTAATGACCAACATGAGCCAGACACTGTCAGATGCCTGTGATGGCCTTGACAATCTGGAGGTAAGTAATGAATGTGAGGTGGTTCCCCTCTTACAAAATGACCAACTGGCCACCAAGTCCATGAGCTGGCTTTTGGTTTAGAAGGTCAAGAAATCTGGCTCTGCTGAGGCAGCGTCCAGAGGAGAACAGGCTAACAGGACTGATTCACGTGACTGCCATGTCACTAGCCTGTAAACCAGGTGCTCAGAGGCCTGTCTGCAGGGGTTCCTCTTCCCCACTGCCTGTGCCCAGGTCTGGGAGGTGGGGGCAGAGGGCACCAGAAGGCTGACTCGTGTAGTGAGCATAAACAGAAGGCAGGGCCACCTGGGGACACTGCACTCAGACTGAGATGAAACCTGATGAGTTATCCCATGGCAATCCCAAGAGGGCTCCCTTCTCCTGCAACAGCCTCTGTCCACCACATGCGGCCTTCCTCCCAGTGGCTAACCTGGCCAGCCCCAGGCCTGTGGCATCCTCCTGTGTGCCGGGTCAGTCACACCCATGTGGTTCACAGTTCTTTTACAGCAAGGTACAAAATTGAAGGTACAATCCCAATCCTCCCCTTGTCTGCGATGGCATCCAAAACAGGATGACTAGAGTTTTGGGTGTCCCCATGCCTGTGCCCAACACAGCAACCGAGACCTGGGGACAGCTCTTCTCAGATGTGTGTGCTGGTGTATCTCTAATTTTTAGTTCTCGGCTCTGAATAGGGCTCTTTGCTGCTATTTCAACATATCACTATCCGTATCTGTATTTTACAGGAAAAAACCCAAAACCCTGTTATTTGGAGACACAACCACATTCTCAATTTCACACTTTGTGAGTCTGCTGTCCCCGGCTTCTTATGTATTGCTTACGAGGCCATCCCTTGTGAGGCTGCGGCCCAGATGACTCAGGGTGCCTGCTGCTCTCCTGTGCCTCCTCCCCGGGGACCAGGGGCCAACCATGCCCAACCCCCACTCCCCGGTGGTTTTCTCCACATAGGCCCTCAGCACCATGCTCTGCTGAGCTCAACGTGGACTCACCTATTCTGAGTGGCAGCCTCCAGTTCAAAGATATCAAAGTCCCAATAGTCCTCATTCTCCATGACCTGCGCTATCTGCGGCGGGATGTCGTGAAGGAGGGTGGGAATGATGGTACTGCTTGGGATTGGCTGGGAGTCTGTAGAGGGTGTGATTGGAGAACAGCGTGAACAGACTTTATGGCATAAACAGCTCCTGAGAGGGGATGGTGCTTTGTTTCTGAGATTTATGACACACCAATAACAAAAAAAACTGTCTGAAAATATATATATATTTAGTGAGAGACAGGGACAGAGAGAAAGAGGGACAGATAGGGACAGACAGGAAGGGAGAGAGATGAGAAGCATCAATTCTTCGTTGCGGCACCCCAGTTGTTCATTGATTGCTTTCTCATGTGTGCCTTGACTAGGAGGTGGGAGCTCCGGCAGAGCGATTGACCCCCCTTGCTCAAGCCAATAACCTTGGGCACAAGCCAGCAACCTTTGGGCTCAAGCCAGTGCCCATAGGTTCATGTCTATGATCCCGTGCTCAAGCCGGCAACCTCGCGCTCAAGCCAGAGACCTCAGGCTCCAAGCCAGTGTCATGCCTATGATTCCACCCTCAAGCCAGCAACCTCTGGGTTCAAGCCAGCAACCATGGGGTCATGTCTATGATCCCACGCTCAAGCCAGTGACCTGGCTCTCAAGCTGGAGACCTTGGGGATTTGAACCTGGGTTCTCTGAGTCCCAGTTTAACATTCTGTCCACTGCACCACTACCTGGTCAGGCCTATTAGAAAAATTTTATTTGAAAAGTTTATTTACATCACTTAGGCTTGACTATAATGTTAATAGTGATCCAAAAAATTAAAAAGAAAAAACTTACGTTTTGCTGTAAAAATATAGTCATTCCCAGATAGTCTTCGCAAACCATCCTAATAAAAATCAAGGAAACAAGAAAAAGAGAAGTCACCAAGAAGTCACAACTATACATATTGGACACCCCAGGACAGTTGGTCCCAGAGGACAGTTAAGGACAGCACACCCCCCCGGACCTTACCCCTTGAAGCTAGGAGCCTGGCTGAAGGCAGGCAGGACAGTTCTCAGTTGGGAGGGGCAGCCGTAAGGGCAGCTTGACACTCGAATGACCTCTAGGCCAGCATTCCTGCTGGTCTCCAGACAGTTTGGTTTCTTAGGGACAACACCTCTCCCCCACCCTGACACCTTCCTCACCAGCTGGACACCAGAGTCCTCTGGAAAACCATGTTCTCCTCACCTCCAAGAACCCTCACTTTACCCAGCAGACTGCAAGGAGCGCTGCTCCCTCCCCACCTGTCCAGCCCCTCCAGCAGCCTGTCATGCTGCAGTGACTCTCACCCCCCTTGCCCCTCTTCTCCCCTTACCCAGGACACTCCCACCTTGTTCTGTGTCATTGTTACCCCTCCTACAGGGTAGAGGAGCCTCTGTCTCAATAGGCCAGGCTTGTGTTAGATATTAGTCTCAATAGACAGTACATCACCAGGAACCATGCTGCCTTGTCTGAAGTCACTTTAATGTCTTAAAATTAGATTGTAGGAGGGACTAGAAATTACATGTATAGGGAGGACTAAAACCTAAATATTTAAGACATCCTGTGACTTCAGAAAGCAGGAACTGGGAGGGAAGTGAATTTTCTTTCTGACCAACACAAATATGACAGCGATGGACAGATCTGTCTTCCACAGTTTTTCTTCCCTTGTGAGACCTCTATGCTGCACTGCTGGCAGTGATCTCCAGGAGCCCTCAAGACCCCATGGTACACAGACCCCGTCTAATGAAATGGTCCCAAGCCATTCTCCCCCATGAAGTCACCAAATTACACAGGGTGTTTGGAGGGAAACTGTGCCTCACCCCCTCGGGCCTCGTTAAACATACACATTCTTTCTGTCTCACAGTGTACACAGAGTGTTTCATATTTTTTTCTGCCCCAGTTTTCAAAATCTTTAAAAACAAGTTCTATTTAAATAAAAATGCTTGTAGAAGCCCTAAGCACAAATGGAGCCCTGGCCCAGCAGCCTGTGTAGAATAAGTGCTTCCCTCCCCCGCTGCAAGCCATGGTCACTGGGTGCAGGGCAGGAGGTAGGTGATGGCTCTGGACAGGGAGCAGCGGGTGGAGGGTGGAGGCCGCGAGCGAGCCGAGCGTGCAGCAAGCTCTGTGCGGGCCAGCCGTGAACAAGTAACGGGAGGACAAACAGGAACAGAAGGGTTCTGCCAGCAGCTGGTCAATACACTTACAGACATGAGGCCCTCGACAAGGTCACTGGTGTGAGGATCATCATCCTTTGCACTGAACTGAGGTGAATATAATTCAGTGGTTCTCAGAATCTCCAACACATGGTCTAAGGCTTCTGTCACAGGCATGGGACTGTTTTCCTGGGCAGCGTTGATGATGTTGATTACCTACAATATGGAAAGAAAAGACTTGAGTTTCATAGCTTTAACAATAGTAGGCCCTGGCTGGTTGGCTCAGCGGTAGAGCATCGACCCTATATGTGGATGTCCCAGGTTTGATTCCTGGTCAGGGCACACAGGAGGGGTGTCCATCTGCTTTTCCACCTCTCCCCTTCTTGCTTCTCTCTCTCTTCCTCTCCTGCAGCCATGGCTATATTGGAACAAGTTGGCCTGGGGCCATGAGGAGGCTCCAAGGCCTCCGACTCAGGGGCTAAGAAGAGCTCAGTTGCTGAGCTATTGAGCAACGCCCTAGATGAGCAGAGCATTGCCCCCTAGTGGGCATGCCAGGTGGATCCCAGCTGGGATGCATTCAGGAGTCTGTCTCTGCTTCCCCTCCTCTCACTGAATAAAACAAGGAAACAAACAAAAAAATCATAAAGCAACCCAGAGAACCAGGCTGGCAGTGGTGCCCAAGGCTAACTTAAGACTAGTTAACTGTTCATGTCACACGTCCTCTCTCTTCAGAGGAAGTGGCCCAGACTAGGAGAACATTATTATTGTTGCAGGTCCTCATTTATTCTCCCTGGAAACGACTGGGAGAATGACCACAGCCGCCTCACCTTGGTGATGGGTGCCTCGATGGTCATAGAGTGTATCCGGGCTATGGAGGAGTGTCGTCTCTGAATGGACACTGTGGAGAGATCACGTGGGCAGAGATCAGTGTAGGCACAGCCTCAGGCACCTGTCTCTACCCAGAGCTCCATGTCCTTCCTGCCCGTGGCCTGTGTGCCCATCTGCACAGTGAGGGGGCAGGACCAGAACAGCCCGCTTGCTGAGCTTCCTTCCCATCGTAACCAGCCAACTCTGCTTCCTTCGGTTCCAGGCACTAGGATGCACTTGCCCCCAAACTGCACTTCTGATGTCAGAGACAAAACAGGAAACAATCCTACACACTGAGGCCAAACAGCCTCTTTTTGTATTCATAATAATAAGGCTTTATACCCATTCAGCTTGCTGCTACTCAGGAGTAAGAACGTTCTGGAAGACAATGCCACATAGGCTCTTCGTGTCATACATGGCAGGAGCTATAAATACAATTCACCATGAACTGAAATACGTGAATTTCTGGGCACAGTTTTCCAGGCACCCTTTGGTGCTTTCTGCTGTTACACTTAATCTAGACTAACTAGGTAAATACTGACAGAGGCCAACAGGAACACCTAGGCTCCAGAATTTGTTCATTTTCTGTTGCTCCCACAAGATGTGGTTCCTCAGGTAGGGGCAGGGGAGCCTGGGCAGGCCAGAAAAAAATATTCACATAGAGGTCTGTGTGTCTCCCTGAAAGGCTCACTGTCAGGCCAAACGCTCTTTACCAAAGACCCTAAACGACTACAGGGCACTGCACAGCCAGGACACAGCTTCCCGTCGCCAACCTACGGCTCGGAGAAACTGTGAGGTGAGCCAGCCTGGGCTCTCAAATGCTTTGAACGCTGGCGACCAACAAAACTCTTTCAACCTAATTTTGGAAACCAGCGTATGGTTGCCAACTTTTCATTTTACCCAACGTAGTCATTAAACGAAAAATAAGAACCCCTATTTTATCACTGTCATAAGAGGACTTGTTGTCACTTAAAAATATGATAGTGACATATGTTCACAAAAACCAAATAGTGTAAATGCAATCAGGTTAGAAAGAGAAAAGACTGTCATGACTGTGTGTGCAGAAAGTCCCAGAGAACCTACAACCTCTCCCAATCACTGAGCCAGTGTAGCAAGGTCATTCAGTATAAGGTCAATACACAGAAGTCAAGTGTAATTCTGTCTGCCAGCAATAAACAATTGGAAATTGAAATAAAAAAATATTATGTCAGCATCAAGGAGCATCAATATTTAGGAATAAATTTAATGAAAGATTTCAAGATTTATACACTGAAAATGCAAAACTTTGCTGAGAGAAAAGAAAGACAAGCTAAACAGAGACATAAAGCATTTCATCATCTGAAAGACTCAGCATTAATGATATTTATTTTCCTCAAATTGATCTGTATCAGGGGTAGTCAACCTTTTTATACCTACCGCCCACTTTTGTATCTCTGTTAGTAATAAAATTTTCTAACCGCCCACCAGTTCCACAGTAATGGTGATTTATAAAGTAGAGAAGTAACTTTACTTTATAAAATTTATAAAGCAGAGTTACAGCAAGTTAAAGCATATAATAATAATTACTTTCCAAGTACTTTATGTCAGATTTTCACTAAGTTTGGCAGAATAAATCCTTATAAAACAACTTACTATAGTTAAATCTATCTTTTTATTTATATTTTGGTTGCTCTACTACCGCCCACCATGAAAGCTGGAATGCCCACTAGGGGGCAGTAGGGACCAGGTTCAAGAGAACCCCAGATAAAATTCAGGAGATAGCCTGACCAGCAGGTGGCACAGTGCACTAAGCATTGGACTGGGACGCAGAAGACCCAGGTTCAAAACCTCGAAGTCACTGACTTGAGCGCGGGCTCACCAGCTTGAGCGAGGGGTCGCTGGATTGAGTGTGGGATCTCAGACATGACCCCATGGCCACTGGCTTGAGCCCAAAGGTCACTGGCTTGAAGCCCAAGGTTGCTGGCTTGAGCCCAAGGTCACAGGCTTGAATCCAAGGTCGCTGGCATGAGCAAGGGGTCACTCGCTCTGCTGGAGCCCCCCAGTCAAGGCATATATGAGAAAGCAATCAATGAACAACTAAGGTGCCGCAATGAAGAACTGATGCTTCTCATTTCTCTTCCTTCGTGTCTGCCCCGATCTGTCCCTCTGTCTGTCACACACATAAAATAAGTTCAGGAGAGGTATGTGCATGTGTATAAACTAACAAGCTTCTTTTAAATGTTATATAAAAATGCAAAGAACCTAGAATAGCCAAGATAATCCTGAGGAAGTTGACACTACCAGATATTAAGACTTCCCATGAGGCTGCAGTGATCGCTGATGGCACTGGTACAGCACAGACTTGAACAGAACAATCCAGAAACAGACCATATATTTATAGTCACCGGGTTTACAATAATGATGCTACTATAAAAGATGTGTTTTTTTTTAAATATGGTGAGGGGCCAACTGGGTTTTCATGTTGGGGTAAAACTCATCCTTGATCTCTATGCTCACCTGATAAAAAATTAATTTGAAATGGATCTCAGACCTAAAGTGAAAAAAGGCTTCTAAAAGAAAATATGGGAGAATATTTTTCTGACCTTGGGCATAGAGAAAGATTTCTAAAAATAGAAAAAGCACTAGCTATAATGGAAAACTGATAAAATGAACTTTATTAAAATTAAGAACCTCTGTTCATTAAAAGAGGAAAGACAAACCACACAAAGTGTTTCTGATGCACATGTCCAACAGCAGCCCCATATCTAGACTATATAAAGAATCCCTACAAACCAGTAAGAGAAAGAGAACCCAATTATAAAAATGGGCAAAACATGTGAATAGCACTTCACAAAAGAGGATATCCAAATGGCCAACAAGCATATGAAAGGGCTACTCAACCTCATTAATCATTAGAAAATTAAAGCCACATCCACTGGAATGGCTAAAATCTAAAGCTCTGGCATAACTGAGTGTGGAGGACACAGCACACTAGCACTCGGGTGAGTGCTGAAGAGGAACACGGTATGACCCACACTGGAACCGTCCATAAAGGCCCAGCAAGCACACGTGTCCACACAAAGAGCCTGGTATAAAACATTCACACAGCCTTATTAGCAGCAGCCCCCAAGTGGAAAGACGAGCAAAGAAGCCCAGTAATGGAATGGATAAATAAATCATGGCATATTCATATCACAGACTGTCAGTGAGAAAACAGAATGAACTACTGACACACCTAACAACACTAATGAATCTTGGAAACACACACAATGGAAAGAAGCCAGACACAAAGCATGTATACTATACCATTCCATTTCGGTGAAGCCAAATGAATTTACACTGCTATAAATCAATGGTTGCCTCCGTGTGGTCACGGTGTGTGCACGCACGTGTATAGGTTTTTGGTATCTATACCGGGTAGTGGTTACATGAGTGTAGAGAACTGTCAAAACTCACTGAGCTTTATTATAAGTAAATTACAGCTCAAAAAGAATAGTGGTTAAAAACCAAAAACATCAAAATAAAAGTTTAAAATGGACAAAATTAAAAGTGGACAGTCATCCAAAGGAAGAAGAGAAATTGAGTGTGGGAGCGAAGACAGCTATGGGTAGGAGTACCGGCTGCTGCCGTGCAGTGGCTCACAGGTCTGCAACAGGGACAGCCACAGAGAAGGTGACAGCAGCTGCCACTGTCCTCCCCGGGCACCACACTCGCTTACTCCTCACATGCCCCTCTGTGGACAGTGTCATTGTTCCCCATTTTACAACTAGGAAATGGAAGCACGGACGTACATCCCCAAGTTTGCATAGAAAGGAGATGATCCTGGGACCTGAAGCAAGGTCGTTCTGAGGTCAAAGGCCATGCTCTTCCCTGTAGCACCATACAGCTGCCCTTGCAGGAGTGGGGTCCCTACAGTCTTTCAGTGTGAGGAACAGGTGGCTCGTCTTCCAATCCTCACAGCAAACCTGTGAGGGCCGTGAGGGCAGGCGTTGGGAGTCCTGTTGTATAATCTGAGTTGCTTCTTATCTAGTAACAACTCCATATGCTTTCTAACCCACCTTTGGTCAAAGAAAGGGCATAGCTAGCAGTCTATAGGCAATTTTCATTCCTTTTTTTATTTTAGCAAGAGGAAGAGATGAGAGGCATCAACTTGTAGTTGCATCACCTTAGTTGTTCATTGGTGGCTTCTCATATGTGCCTTCATCAGAGGGCTCCAGCTGAGCTGGTGACCCCTTGCTCAAGCCAGAGACCTTTGGGCTCAAGCCAACAACCATGGGGTCATGTCTATGACCCCATGTTCAAGCCGGCAACCCTGCACTCAAGCTGGCGACCTCAGGTTTTGAACCTGAGACCTCAGCATCCCAGGTCAACACTCCAACTGTGCTGCCACAGGTCAAGCAACAATTTTCATTACATTTTTAAAACCACCAGATCATTCAGGCCACATAGCTCCATAATCTTTAAAAATTATATTCCAATTAGAACTTAAATAATATTCGCTTAATAAACCTTTCACAAATCAAAATACAGCTCACCTCCCCAGCAAAAGATAAGCTTCCACATCAAATTACAACTCACTATCAAATGCAGTTAGTGCTCACTTAACATCATTGACAGGTTCTTGGAAGCTTCTATTTTAAGCAAAATGACATATAAGAAAACCAGTTTTACCCCAGGTTAACAGATACAAACAAGAGGTAATTTCCTAGATGTTTCTGGTCACAAGAACATCACCGAACTTCTAAATAAAAACCCAAAACATTTCTAATATTAAATACTGAAATAAGTGTAAGCTATACACATATTTAAGAAAGATTAATAAAAACAAGTGAGATCATTATTTTTTAACTTATTCCAGTTCAGGGTCAACACCCACTCAGCTGGGTCACTTCAGACACATCGATTCACCTAATGTGCACCTTCAGGATACGGGAGAAGCCGGGGGGCCCGGTGAAAACCCATGCAGACATGGGGGAATGGCAGACTCCACAGTGACCCTGCCAGAGATAGGTCTTGTTCTTTTATCAACACTGAATGAAACACCTGCTGTATATTAATAACTTCCAAATGTATATTCACACAGAGCAGACAGACTGGCACCTGCTGATGTTACACTTTAGAAAATCAACTACAGAGAGAAAAACGTACTTTTCTTCATCCCCTGACTCCATCAAAAGGCTCAGAATGAGGCCCTTTGGCAGGAATCAAAGGAGAAGGACAAAGGGCACAGGCTGCAAAAGCCCTCCCCCGCCCCCCGCCGCCATCCTGCAGTGGAGGTGGGCAGGGACCAGAGACAAGATGAGAGAGCATCAGGTCCGCATGTGCTCCGCACCATGTGGTAATGTCTCCTCTCCTCACCTACCTTCACTCGCTCGAGAGGCAGAAGTTCTGATGTCCAGTAAGCCTTTCCTCTTGTCTTTAGGTTTGCCTGATTGATTATCTGCGGAAATAAATTATAAGTCACCTTGTCCGAGGGATGTTCACACCTTAGAATCATTACCAATCTAAAATAATTCTTTAAACAAAATTTAAGAATTAGACCATCATTTAAGTTGCTGCCAAAATCAAGATAGTGCACAGAGATGAAGACTATGACAATGAGATTTTCAGGGGGCTTACTTTCCCAGAAGGTACCACCTGCTATAATCCTAAACCAGTGCTTTGCTGTTACCAGATCACGTAACTAGAGTCCCAATACAGGAAGAAAGAACTAGATACAAACAGAGAACTCCTCCTGATACGCTTCTTTATAATTGAGTAAAGTGGTGGGAATATTTTGATTCCCATCTACACTTGCCCCAAAGGAAAAGAAATCTTTTATGAAGTTTTCCGATAACACAAGATCTAAAATTTCCTGGGGAAGAACGTGCCTCCCTTCTCACAGGTAGTACAAAGAACACTGGTGTGGGGTCCATGTCAAGGGACAGTTTCTCTTTCTCCCGTCCGACCCCACATTCTGTAAACAGCAACACTCCTCTCCTGGGTTCCAAATGGGTTGTCTCGCTTTGCTCCGTGACCCCACATCAATGACAAGGTGAATTTAGCCTTCCTGTCCCCTCCACTGGGCACGGCTGGGTCCCATGTGTGGTTTGAGCCTTTGCAACCTGTCCCCATGTCACAGAGGAACTGGGAGCTGCCATGCTGGTGAGTGAAGCCCAACCCCCTGTAGGTGTATCTTCTCTGCCCTGTCATGGAGCCTGCCCACGAGCAGGGCTTAGACACAGGCCCCTGGCACCCACCATCAGGACACTGCCTCACCTTCTATTTGTTACTTTCTTCTACATGGGCACTGACTGTGAGCTTGTCACAGTCACTGCTGACTTCTGTGTTGCTACAGCTGAACAACACAATTCAAGTCTTACCTGACCTGACCTGTGGTACTAGACCAGTGGTTCTTAACCTGGGTTCTATCGAACCCTAGGGGTTCGATGAGTCGGTCTCAGGGGTTCGGAGAAACCTCTGCCGTGGAGGCCAGAATAAAGTAATACCGGAATTTGTTGTGAGTTCATGCACTTTGTTGGTTTTGTTCTTTGAGCAAGGTGATGTTCATGCACGGCTCATTTTGTGCACCAGTAAGAAAACATTTACCTATGTCTTGAATTTGGAAAAAAAAATCATATTTTATTTATCACTAAAGAAGGGTTCGGTGAATGCGCATATGAAACTGGTGGGTTTGGTACCTCAAAAAAGGTTAAGAATCACTGTACTAGACACACCGATCACTCTTTCTAGAAACTCGTAGTTTGCACAAATCCACACTCCTGGTTTTCCTTCCATCTCTTACTCTTCCTAGTTTCCTCATGGCTCCCTCTTCCTTAACCAGCCCCATTCCTTATCCTCCCAATGTTTGTCCTTAGCCCTTCTTCTTGGAAAACACCATCTCCTTGGGAGATCTGATCCCTGTCCTTCCTTCAGCTGTAATTCCTATGTTGCTGTCTTATCCTGAGCTCTAGATTTCCACCTTAACTGGACACTGGTCACCTCCATTTGGTCACTCCTCAGGCGCTTTAATGAACTGTCCCCTCCCAAACCTACTCTTTGTCTCAGGTCACTGAGCAGCATTTATCTTTTGGCCTCAGTTGGAGACAAGTCACCCCAAACTCCACGCTTTTCCCCTCTACCCCCTCCCTCAACTGATCAGCTAAATCTGTAGGTCCAAGCTCCTAATACCTCTATAATGTGCCCCTGTCCCAGCCAAGAAACATACCAGCCCCCTCCAGGTCACAACAGCAGCACCCTTCATTGGTCCCGCAGCTGCTGCTCTTGCCCATTCATTCCCTAGAGGCGGCCAAGTGAGCCTTCTAAAACAAAACACTAACCAGCTCACTCTACCAATGAAAACATTTCAACGACTCACTGTTGTTTCTAGAATAAGATATAAGGTGCCCAGTGTGGCACCCAGTCTTGTGGACTCTGGACTCCTCTCTTCAGCCACCACGGACTATTTATGATGTGCTGGTTCACCTCCCACACTCTGTGCCTTGGCCCAGACCGCTCACCTCCACTTAGGAGAGTTCCTCTCCCACGCCTCCTCCTTCACCTGGTTAACTGTCAATCTTCTTTGAAAATACAGTTAAGATGCGGTATAGGTATTGGGGACATCTTCCTCTAATGCCACCCGACCCCACCCCACACTGCTGCCTACAACCTGCTTTGTGGTCTGTCCTCCTCGCCAGCTGTGAATGGCGTGACAGCAGAGAAGTCTTCCCCCTCCCAGGTGACCAGCACCACCCAGCATGTAGCAGATGCTCAACAGACACAGGTCTGCTCGCCACACACCTGCCAGTGCTGGGCACAAATAAAAGCACCACTAACTACAACCACTGAATTCCTAAGAGCGCCCTGCTGGCAGTCAAGGACAGAAGCAGTCTGCCTGCGACAGCCCACCTTTCATCTCTCACTGGGCTCGACCTCATGGTGCTGTCAGCACAGCTGCTCCCCCCTCTGCCTCCGGAGCAGCTTTGACATCTTCTGCCTCCGACACGGAACACTGTGCCCTCTCCCAGTGCTTACTCCTTAAACCGCACCTCCGCCCAACCACACAGACCCAGTGTCTCCTTCCCCTGAGCCGAGTGGAGATTAGTCTGCACAGATGCCTGTAAGCCTGGTTGTTTCCTCAGCCTTCTCCCTGTCCACTCAGCCCACACTGACAGGCACCCATGTTAGGCCCTGCACCAGGCACTGAGGGTGCTAAGGGTATGGCCTGGGGAACGAAGGCAGGGAGCTCAGGTAACAGCAGTGATTGTGAAGCACAGAAGGAGCCCCAGGAGGGGATGGAGAGGAGCCAGGAGGGCATGGGAGGCCTGTGTGGAAGGGCAGCATGGCTTCTGAGGACAGGCTATGGCGAGAGTGCAGGGCGATGAAGCAGGCTTTAATTTCTACCTAAAGTTTTTTTTTTTAAGGATTTTATTTTTATTTATTTATTTATTTTTACAGGGACAGAGAGAGAGTCAGAGAGAGGGATAGATAGGGACAGACAGACAGGAACGGAGAGAGGTGAGAAGCATCAATCATTAGTTTTTCGTTGCCGTTGCGACACCTTAGTTTTCACTGATTGCTTTCTCACATGTGCCTTGACTGCGGGCCTTCAGGAGACCGAGTCACCCCTTGCTGGAGCCAGCGACCTTGGGTCCAAGCTGGCGAGCTTTTGCTCAAGCCAGATGGGCCCGTGCTCAAGCTGGCAAGCTCGGGGTCTCGAACCTGGGTCTTCCTCATCCCAGTCCGATGCTCTATCCACTGTGCCACAGCCTGGTCAGGCTCTACCTAAAGTTTTAAAGCGACTTTCTCTCCCTCCACAATGCTCGTCCTGCCCTTGACATCTGTTTGCTTCAGACACCATTTCCACTGGCAGCATTGTGGGGAAGCGTCCCCAGCTCAGCCCCCCACCCCGTATGGTATTACCAAGGACAGTGCAGGCAAATTACTTCTACTTCCTACCAGACAGTGTGCAGCCCACGTTCATGTCTGTGTGCCCAACGCCAGGCTCAGGACCTGATCCAGACCAACCCAAGGTTGATAGGCCTGACACTTGTCACACTGAGTGTCTGGTGAGACAGTATCATGTGAAAATAACAAGCAGGGCAGTTAGAGGGGGACCTGTGCTGGGAATTTGCTACTTTTCTGGACACCCAGAGTTCGAGCCCCTTTTCCTGCGACTCCCACTATAGATGGGGGAGGTCAGACCTCCTTGCTCCGTTCCCCATAAGTGAGGCTCCCACCCAAGGGCCGGCACCAAAGGGTGAGGCAGGAAAGCGAGGCTGTGAAGACACCCTGTCCCCAGTGGTGGTGGCAGCGCCTGTGCCAGATCCTTGCGGAGTCCCACCGTGCTGCTCCCAGGGCAGCAGGGGTGGCGTCCTGCTTCCCTTGGTTCCTGACCTTTTTTCTCAGAATGCTGCTTCAACTTTCTTGTCCAACCTGTAAGCCACCTTATTTCCTTCTAATAAACTCCTTTTCTGCTCTAGAAATGATTTCTGTGGTGTGTACCCAAGGAGCCTGGCTGGCCTGCTGCCTGTACCCCCACGGCCCTCCCATGGCAGGTCCGCTGGCTGTCTTTCAGACACACGGCTGGTCAGCTCCTGAGGCAAAGACGAGTGGCCAGCCAGCCAGACCGTTGGTGAGAGGAGCAGGGATCCTGAGGGACTGCCTTAACGAGACAACAGCATGGCCCAGCACAGTGCAGTCTGAGAGTCCCCCAACTTCACATCCTCTAGGACCATGTCACTGGTTCTTCCCCTAGTCCCAGCTGTCATTTCCTGGCTGCCTGACCCTAGGCTGTCATTTAACCCTTCTCAACTTCAGTTTCTTTCTCTCTAATAAATAAATGCTAATAATAGCCATGCCTATCTCAGAGGGCTGCTCTAAATATTAAAACACAATCCAAGTCAAGGTGCTCCCTGAGCCTGCAGTGAAGGGTGACAGTCACGCTGGGCCCATTCCAGTAGCTTCCACTCCTGACTCCTCCACCTCTGCAGGCTGGCGTAGGCCCTCACCGCTGTCCCGAACCCGCCCTTCTCCACAACATAAATGAACTCTTGGGCGCAAATGCCGTCTCCGCTCTCTGCAATGCGGCCCTGTCCATTGCTATGTCCCCTCCTCTCCTTCCTTAACTCAGGCCCACCAACCAGGTGCCCATCCTTCCGACCCCAATGCAGGTGGTCTCCAGGAGCCTCCATCTCCCGCCAGGCCGCCTCAGTCTCCACTCCCCTCATCAGCCCTGCTCAGTATGAACAGCTCTGCACCGGAGCTACATGCTTGCGCTTTGCTGGCAGCCAACACCCAGCCACAGCCCTGCTCTTTTTGCAGTACAGAAACACGGCTCCGGTGCCCATCAGGCACTCACCTGAAATCTATAGAGTGAGTGAGCAGATGAACAAACACACAGACGAGTAGCGCCTTCCACATTCACCTTCCCCATCCAGACAGCCACACCTTCGATGTCCAGGCTTAACCACTACCTTCCGACTGCCCCTCTTGCTTTCCTCTCTGGCCCACACCACTTTCCTGTCCAGCCTCCCTCTCCTCCTCCTGTCACCACCTTATTATGGCCTGGTTGTTGTTTGCTCTCCTACAGACTATGGCGACATTGGCATTCTTGTCTCTGGCCCTTCTTCCACATGACTTGTCACCAGACAGCAAGCTACTCCCCGGCTCCAACATCCTCAGGCTCCTGCTGCCAACAGATGACAATCCTCACTTCCTGCCTGGCTTCCAGGGACCCATCATGAGCCCAGTTCCTCTGTCCACACTGACTCTTCGTACCAGTTACATTTAATCTCTGCTCTTTCTAGAACATACTCCATACTTTCCCTCTTCTGTGCCTGTTTTTATTTCTGGAATTCTTTTCTTTTCACATCCTCTTCTTATTTAACTCTACCTGTCCCATCTGGAACTTTTCCCTCTTCCTCTGCAGCACCGGGACACTCCTGGCCCTTCCTCACCCACAACCAAGCACCTCTTATTACCTGCTATGAGCCCTTGGTATTAGCAGGTCTCTTTTCTCCACGTGAAAGTCCTGAATGCCCTTGGCGCCCACGAGACCTGTCCTAGAATGGACACGAGGCTTCCGAAGTCTACCAGTGGAGCGAATGCCAGCACCACTGCTTCGTAGATGGATGTCCCTGGGCACATTACTTAGCCTTTCAGTTTTCCTATCTTTAAAATGGAACTTCACCTATGAATTGTCTATGTCAGGGTGTTAAAAGGCTTCAATCCAGCACACTCAGTACCATGCCCTGCACACAGTAAACACTCAGAAAACATGAGGCCAAGGCCAAGAAGGCAAGAACAAGCCGTCCGCTGCTGTGGAAGGCACAGCCCCAGAGCTGAAGTCTCCTCCCCGGACACCTGCAGTGACACAGTTCAGGATGGAGCAGAGGCTCCCAGGCACAGCAGGAGACAGATACGGGTCAGGCAACTCTGAGGAGTCCAGCTCCCTTCCTGCAGGCTGGCGGTGACCAGTGTCCAGAGATGAAGATGTCCTCGCTGAAGTACTACAGTTTGACCCCTCTATTCTGCCTCTTAGAGCACACATCGGGCCAACAAACCACACTCCAGTCCGCACATTTTCACATTAACCCATTTATGCCAGAGGCTGAAATTCAGTTCTTCAAAAATTGTCCAAAAATTCACATCACTTTTTGGCAAGCTCCCAGCACGCCAGTATCTACAGCAGTGACTAACTCTGTACCCCACGTGACAACATGTACCCTCAGGAGACAGACGTGTGAAAAATCTGACCTTGAGCAGTAGGACAGAAATAACTCCCACGTCAATACCGTTCCAATAATGGAACACGAGGCATACAGGGGTTAAGCTCACACATTTGAGGTGACCCATTCCCTCCCCACAGGACACTTGTCAGAATGTCCTCAAGTACTCAGGTCCTTGGACTCATACAGCAGCCTGGGGGGCTGGGGAGCCAATCCCAGGGGACTGTCCCACCGGTGCAGCAGGTAGGCCAGTCACAGGAAGGGGCTGTTTTCACTTCATTTTTTTCAAAAGCTCAATAAACTCTTAAGAATGAATATGGGGCATCATACCTTTGTGGCTGTCAGACTGACCACATTCAGTTATTTTCTCAGCCTAAAAATAAATTATAAAAGCTGTTAGTTCTGATTGCCTAGGTATGTGGTAAGAGGAATCTTGTCCGGGTGCAGCTGGGGCCCCAGGCTTCCCTTACATACCTTATTGTTGCCACTGCACACACTGATAATGGACACATAGTGTCTAATTTTTCTGCAAGTAGAAAACAATGCATTATTTCTCTCCCGGCTCTCTATTCTGATGGACAGGTAGCTATTTTCACTAAGAAAAGAGCATCCGTCTACCACAATACACAAAGAGCTCTGAGGAGAGCACTTGTACGGTTGTGGCCAACACCACCAATAAGCAAGTATATAAAAACACTCTTTGGTATCTGTAGAAAAGAAGTTGACTCTTCAGTAGTCATCATAACATACAGTAAAAGAATCCCTGTTTTAGTAAATGGACTCATGTTAACCAACCAGAAGCCTGTAATCCTGTAACATGTTTGCATTGTCACAACCCCTTATGCTGACACTCTTTGGCCCCTGCAAGCAGTCTGATCAGTCACTCACAGAAGCAGCAGCCCCCCGGCCCTTGCTCCACTGAGGGGGCTGAAGGCAAAGCGGCCAGGGCTTATCTCAGAAGCTGCTCACTCTCTACACTTATTGTTCCTTCAACTTTTTTATTCCAGTTTTCCCCCTTGATAATCATATCCCTATCTACTTACTACAAAAAAATTTGGAAAGGACATAGAAAGGCAAAGAATCCAAACAGAGAGCCCACACAGCTCCGTCTCTCCAAGGCCATCGCCGGCTGGCAGCAAAGCCCGGTGACCAAGCACGTGAACCGTGCAGTCAGCGCAGAGGTCTCAGCCTGGCTCCGCCAAGCGCTGGCGCCGAACCCAGGCCAGGAACCTCGCCGTGCAGCCTCAGTTTCCTTATCTGGAGGCTGGAGACGGTCACAGTGCCGACAGCCCAGGGCTACGGTGCACTGAGACACACAGTAGCAGCTGTTAAAACACCACTGCCACACCTCCTTCCTACTCCCATCTCCTCCTTTCCTGTTTGTGACTCAGATCACATAGTACCTATGGCTTTACATTTTGACTTTTGTATTTATCATAAGAAATTCCCTTGTAATTTACTTTTGTCGTCATTTCTAATGGTTTCACATTTTATTGTTGGGTGTTCTATGACATAATCATACTTTTCCATTGTTCATGTTACTTAAGATAGATTGAGACAAACCATAGATTTTTAGGCTCCTGATATCCCTGCTTTCCTATCTGTAGTCACATCTGTTTTATACGAGAGTTTCCATAAATGGTAGTATTTAAAATATTTTTATTTAATTTGATAGGTCTAAGCAGCAATAACACATGGGCTATCAGATTAGACAGAAGTCTTTTAAGTGTGGGAGCCCCCCATTCGGTGTTCTTATTGAACAGGTAATAAGTGGCATTGTGATTTCAGTACGTCAGTCCCATGTCTGTGCAGTGTAAGCAAGAGGGCTCAAGTCTGGCAGCTCCAAGTCCCCAGCTGGACGGTCGGGCTGTAGGCATGAGGCTGCCGCCTTGTAAAGTCATTCTTTGATGACACCTGACCTATTACAAGTCTTTCTTTCAAATTTCTGCATGAAGTTATTTACTTAAGTTTCAAAGCACATTTTATAAGCCACATACGGCACGTTGACTGGAGTACTTGTCGCTTCCACTTACCCACCCTGTCCAATGACAGGTGTTATCTTCACATTCTGTTGGATGCTGTCTCCATTTTTGGCATAGTAGACTCCTTGCCATTCCTATAAATGGAATGTAGGTATTATACTTTGTGCTCAAAACATAAACCTAAGAACATTTTCCACTCCAGGTTCTGATTTGTATACCATTGCTGAAGCAATAAGCACAAAAATTATCCCAACCCTACACAATTCTGGGTAATCTGACAATTCTTTCTCAGCCTGCCAAGCCCATCTCTTCCTGGGCTGCTGACAACAGCCAGGGTACCACAGTCTAAGTAGTCAGTCTTCAGTGGCTATCTGCTGGCGAAGGGGCCCCTGGCCCACAAGTGGTGAGCAGTTCCTTCCTTTTACCTACTGCCCAGGCACCTCCTCTCATAACTCTGACTGCTCTGGTGCGGGGGTGAGGGGACTGTAGCCTTGGCCCTGCATTTGGGAAGGGAAGAATCAGGACTAAGCAGAGAAGGGAACATTCTGTGGCCAGTAGCATGATGGGTTGCGACCATCCTCTGGGTTGTGGGAGGGCTTGGGACCCTCTGCACTTGGGTGGGGATGATGAGGGAATAGCCAGGACTGGGCTCAGGCAGAACAAACAGGTGAAAACTTAAAACACTGCCAGGGCCACAATGGCATTAGACACATTCTCAGATCAGACAAAATATAGGAATTCTTTCTGAACAGAACAAGTCTGAGGGAGCAGGTATGTGTGGGACGTGTCTGCAGGGAGGACAGGGCTGCCGGTGGTTCCCCTGCCAGGGTGGAGCTAGGTTGCCACCACCTAAAAGGTTCTTAAGCTATAAAAATCCCTGAAACCCACTGTAGGACAAGCTCCCGGGGTGTTCTATAACCTTTGACCTTGCAGAATCTCACAGAACCTAAAGCAGAGTCAGGCAGGAAGTGGACCATCATAGCAGCCTTGGTGGCTTAGCTCAAGTGCCCTGTCCAGACCCTTATACAAGATCAATCCTGAAAGCTGCTATGCTTGGGTCATGGCGACCTGCATGCACATGCCAACAATAAAATCGCCTCTTCAGACTTCTCTGGAAAAGTGGATCTAAGAGAAACCAGGATACTAACTGATGCTTCCTGGTGTACTTCTCACAACAATGGGCACCAACAAAGGACTGAATTCAAAAGAGCCACAGAGCCCAGTTCAGTGCTCACTTGCCCAAGAGCAGAAGGGAGGTGTGGGCACTACTGAGTTCTGAGGGGAGACTGGCCACTCTGGAATGGGCATGGACTAAACAGGGCCCCCGACAGGGATGTGCCTCCTGACCTCCGTACCCACACACCCACCCCAGCAGGCAGGGATGAGGCTACCGCTGACTCTTGTCAAGAGAAATAGGGAGACTGGTTGCGGTGGTGTTTGCAAAATTCTGTGAATAAACCAACATCACTGAACGACGCACTTTTTAAATGGGCAAATTGTATGGTGTGTGAATTCTTTCTCAATAGAGCTGTTAGATTTGAAAGAGTGGGAGAAATATAAAAACAATTCAATCAGCCAATTAGCATTTTAAAAAATATATTCATAATTTTCTCTTCCAGCCCTTTCTGAGTAGACATGGGCAGCTGCCTGATACCGAACAGGTTTAAGAGGCCACGTCTGCCAGAGTTGACAGCCAGCTGTCTGAGCCGGGCAGCTCAGTGATCACTCTGCTGGGGTCACAGGTTGCCTGGAAGTTTTCTAGTCACCAGTGGAAACAAAAAAGTATTTTCTTGTCATAGGTCCTATTTCTTATCAGAAATATACTCTAAAATATTGACCTATCTTAACTTCATTAGTTTCAGTTCCTGATAATAACAAAGTCCTGCCTCAGAATGCTGTCAGAAAGATGACACCTGGTAATGCTCATAAACTGTACGCCAAGTGCCAGCAGGAACTGGCCAGTATGTCACCAGGTGGCTTTGCGCAGGCTCCTCTCTGCCCAACTCCCCTCAGAACTGCACTAAGGCCCCGCCTCCCTCCTGCTGTGGGGCAAGCGAAGCACCCAGCTGGTGCTCTGACCACTGAGACAGTCCCTTTTCGTCACTAGCTGTCCTGTCCCTGGGCTAGCACAGTGCTTGTGTGTGGGAAACAGAAACACTGGGGCTTTTGCTTACTGAATGGGAAAAGTAAGCTGAGGTGGGACCACAGATTCACGGCCGCCCAGCTAAGCGATCTGAGCTCTATACTGAGGAGTGACATAGTGATGATTGGTAAGGCCAGTCTCTCAGTCATACAGGTGGACTGACTGGAGATGGAGGGCCAAGAGACTGGGACACCCAAATGAATGCAGCCACCACAATCTCAGGTGTGAAACGAAGGCCCTGAACAAAGTTGGGTCCAGGCAGTGGACACTCAAAGGCAGGGCTTAGCTTAGCTTAGCCTGACTGGTGGTGATGCAGTGGATATAATATCAACCTGGAACACTGGGGTCCCAGGCTCAAAACCCCAAGGTCACCGGCTTGAGCACAGGCTCACCAGCTTGAACACAGGGTCACTAACTTGAGTGTGGAATTATCAACATGATCCCAAGGTTGCTAACTTGAGCCCCCCAATCAAGGCATGTATGAGAAGCAAACAACTTAAGTAATGCAACTATGAGTTGCTGCTTCTCATCTCTCTCCCTTCCTGTCACCCTATCTCCCTCCTTCCCTCTCTCAAAAAAAAAAAAAAAAAGAAAGAAAGAAAGAAAGAAAAAAGCAGGGCTTAGCAGACATCAAAGCTCAGTGATGGATTTGATGGCGGACACTAAGGGTGGGGAGAAACCAAAGCCCTCCTGGGAATTAAGCCTAGGCCACAGTGAGGATGGTACCTGAGCAGAGACAGCGGGGGCTGGGGGTCGGTCTCTCATCAATGGGGGATAAGAGGTGATCACTGCTAGACAGACCTGGGAAAAGAGACGGGCCAAACCTGGAGGGGAGTAAGCCTTCGATGCGGAGCAGGAATGTGCCTCCCTGAGCAGGGGTGGTCTGAGGAGCATAGCATGGACAGAGAGCCCTGGGGAACTGGGAGGACACAGGGAGAAGAAGAGTCGAGAGGATGGAAGTGGGTGGGGGAGGACAGCGGAAGAGTCTCAAGGGTCTGTGCTGTGAAGAGATAAAGTCCCCTGCAGCCATACGTCACTGTCACAGGCAGAAGACGAGCAGTCAACATTTATTTAGTCAGTGCCTATAAGACACAATTTCTGAGGCCAAATTTTCTGAAAGAGAAGAGCTATGCAAGGCTCTTACATCACTTCTCATCTGAGAAGATGAGAGACTGGGTTCCAGAGCCCTGACTGAGAGGTCCCGGGGATAAAGGAGGAGGAGAGTCCAGAAGCATGCATGTAGGGTACAGGAGACAGGATTGTGGGGGCTGAAAATCAAGGTCCCTAAGAGTATCAACTTCACCCAAAAGGGGAGCATTCACTGAAAACAATGGGCCTGAACATCAACCAGAATATCTTCTCTGCCCACAAGAATATCCAACTGACTGGCACCCCCAGAATCTGACACTCTGAAGCCCCATCCCATCACCTAACCACTTCTGAAGTCTCCACTCTGGTCCCCAGTGCACGTCTGAATGCCCCACTGGTCAGGGCAACACTGTCACCGAGGGCCATTTCCCTGGTGGGCAAACTGTGGCTCGCGAGCCACATGTGGCTCTTTGGCCCCTTGAGTGTGGCTCTTCCACAAGATACCCCGTGTGGGTGCTACCTCGATAAGGAATGTACCTACCTGTATAGTTTAAGTTTAAAAAATCTGGCTCTCAAAAGAAATTTCAATCATTGTACTGTTGGTATTTGGCTCTGTTGACTAATGAGTTTGCCGACCACTGTCCTAGGGGGACTCCATTAGAAAGGCCGTCTATTTTCCCACCTCACAGATCACCTAGCTAAGTGCCCTGCCCGGCTGCAGTACTACCAGAGAGCCAGCCAGTCACTGACAAAGGACAAATAGCCACTTTCCCCCTCTCCCCAAGAACTGAACACACACAAAAATATCCAGGTTCCTTTTTGAAATAAAGCAGCAAAGAAGTTAAAAACTTGATCATCTTGCACAGTCTCTGCTCAGAATCAACAGTTTAGAGAGCCGGCCCATGCTGCCCAAGCCTGAGCCCCTGTACAGGTGTGTAGCGGCATTACCACAGGGACTTGGGCCTAGAGGGACCCTAAGGCCAACGGTTCACCTGCCCCACAGCGCCCCCCACCTCTACAGGCCCTCTTCACGGGGAGGGAGGTGGTCGCCTCAGTGCAACTGCTGTCAGGTTAAGGGGGATGAGTGCCTACAGCAAAGCCGCAGACTGACCAGCGGCAGCAGGGACCTAAATGCCAGGGTTGGGACAGCAATGGCAAAGTCCTCTC
This sequence comes from Rhynchonycteris naso, assembly GCA_037038555.1. NCBI lineage: Eukaryota > Metazoa > Chordata > Mammalia > Chiroptera > Emballonuridae > Rhynchonycteris > Rhynchonycteris naso. The sequence goes on from CM072999.1 coordinate 226,864,420, forward strand.
AAGGCTGCTGAGTCTCAGATGATGGATGCCCTGCACCTGCCCTCTGAGGACGCCCCTTTCTCCTGAGGGGTGGAGCGCGGGATCTAACCCATGCAGTGCACCTGACCACCAGGGGGTCTCTTTGTCCACCTCAGGCGTCATTTCTCTTTCCAGTAAAAAATCATCCTTGCCTGCCTGACCTGCGGCAAGGTAGTGGTAAAGTGTTACCTGGAACGCTGAGGTCACAGATTCAAAACCCCAGATTTGCCTGGTAGAGGCACATATGAGAAACAACTACTACAAGCTGATGCTTCCCACTCCTCCCCCTTCCTCTCCCCTCTCTCTAAAAAAACAATAAATAAAATCTTAAAGAAAGAAATCATCATCCTTGACAGAAAAGCAGGAGGTAGAATAAGATTCAAGCAGTGCCCACTTTTATTTCCCTGATGGTGCGTCCCTGGGCCCTTGCAGCAACCTGCTCTATCCTGTGGGGGATCATGTGTGCTCAGAGCCACGAGAAAGCAAAGGGACATGTGCCCACTTACGGTGTCTTCGAGGGGTCCCAGCACATGGGGGTGTGACCTCTGCAAGGGCCTCCTGCCCCTACAGCACACTGGCCTTTTCTGTATAGGGCAGCACTGGCCATAGGGGGGAAGGTGTCACTTTGCTGGGGTCTCCACAGTGAGCAGAAAAGCAGGTCATCAATTTCTCAAATTTTTTCAATAATCATATTAATAATTCCTATCCAACTTCCAAAAGTTTAAATGAGCCCAACAGAAAAAACTAAGTGACTATGAAAGCAGAAGCCTCTTCCTTCTCATCATGTTCTAAAACCTATAACAGCGCCAGAAGCCACTGTTTAGAGAGAGATGTGATCTTTCAGACCAAGCCTGCCTGTCTGTCTGCTCTTTGGCACCATGATTATGTGCCTTCTCACATTACAGAGTAATGACTCCTCTTATCTGACTGTTTTGCACCCTGCAAATGAGTTGTCTAAGGCAAGACTTGGTGTTTTGGTTTTCTATACCAGAGCTCAGCAGAGTGCCCGGCACACAGGAGGCATTTTAGAAAATGCTGAGTAAATGAACAAGGGTCAAAGAACAGCTGGGCTCAGGTGTGTTCTGGGAACAGTCACCTCACTGGCATCCTTTCCCCAACACCATCTGCCCATATCCACCACTTAGAAGAATTACTAAAAAGATCAGCTTAGTTATAAAAATGAAAACAATGACTTTAAGTGTCAAAGTTACTCTGATTACTGGCTAATCATACTATGTACTTCCTTGGCCTTGGTTTTCTCACTGCTGGAAGAGTAAGGCTGAGATTACCTGGCACGTGCGATGCTCAATGAATGTTAAGTCTCCTACCTTCCCTATCTGTTACATGAAAGGAAAAAAGGTACTAACCTCTTACTTACCTTGCCCATCCTGATGCACGAATTTATAGTATCGAGTAAATCAGCCTTTTTCTCATTTATAGGCACTTCTGCTAACTGCTTCCCTATTAATTCACCTGCCTCATAGCCCATTGTTGTTTCAAATGCAGGATTTACATACTGAGGGAGAGACAAAGAAAGCATCAAGTGAATTAAAATAACTTTTGAAAAGAGGACATTGAAGACTGTTCCACCTACGCCACCATTTCTGCCCCCTGAAGCTCAGGAGCCAGGGGCTCACAGTGCAGTTTTGAAGCCTTGAGAGCAGAGCCAGAGCAGCCTTTGCCCTGGGGCAACCTGGCTGGCTTCCCACAGTGCCCCCCAGATTGGTGGGGAGCACTGAAATGCCAGCAGAGGAAAGAAGCCCCGTGGAGACCAACCAGGGCCTTGGACCAGGCTCAGTGAAATAAAGCACCAGACTGGGACCTAAACACCCAGACTCTCCTCCCGCAGGTCCCCTTCCCCTCCCAGTCTCAGGCTGTGCTTCTCAGCTTCTCATGTGATGCCCATGGATAATGTATTTGGAAAGCAGGTTGTGAACTAGAAAAGTGTTTGCAAATATAAGGCTTTATGGTTCAATTTCAAATAGGCATAGAAGATAGAAGAAAATGTATGGGAAAGCCATGCATGTGCTGCTAATAATAATACAATGACAATAATCACTCCTGTTTAAGGTCTGCTTTCCCGGGAAGGAGCCACAGTAAGCACTTTCCACACACTAGCTCATTTGGTCCTCGGAACATCTTACAAAAGGCAGGCTGCTGTTCATAGTAACATTTCTCCATTTGTACTGATGAGAGAGCAAATTCAGACAGATTAAGTAACTTGCCCAAAGACGCTCAGCTAGAATGGGACCAAGGCCTGTTTGATGCCAAGCCTGTGCCCTCAACCATGGGCCCCTGTGCTACCTCTCAGTGTACCCACTCCTGAATGTCGACATCATCAACTCTACCAAGAGAGTCACAAGTTAGTTAAAGAGAAGGACTGGGGTGCTCAGACTAAATCAAGGGGAACTACTCTCAGGCAAAAGGAACATTTTCCCAGCATAACTGTCTCTTTCACTGTTATCTAAAAGTACAAGCCTGCTGTCTTAAATCACTGAGGTAAACCCAGTTTGCTAATAATGAGTCATTTCTTCGGTAATTACTAGGTAGTTTTTTGAAATTTCGAGTAGTTTCTGGTAAATTTCTTTAAGTGTCAACTATCTTTGCAGACAGTGAGACAGGCGAGAGAGCTCACAGACCTGTGGTCGGAGCAGGCTCCCTGGTGCAACAGCCCCACCCCAACCCAGCAATAATCCTCCAGACACATCTCTCCTTAAACAAAGAGGTAATTACTCGTAGCTTTTCTAACCTAGAGAGAGACTTTATTTTAAATTACATATTTTATAAATTTTGTTTGGATCATCCTCTATGGAAAAATTGGTCTCTCGAACTTCGAAAAGAAAAAGATTGTATTAGAGGGGTTCAGCCCTAAAAATGACAACAAACAAAACTTCCACAGTAAACAAACCTGTATAATGTGGTCTTCACTTATAATTTCAATTGCTTCTTGACTTTTCTCTAATGCCGTGAAAACTGAGTTACAAGCCCTGTATGGGTAGAAAAAAAGAGATGGGTTAATATAAATACTACCAAATCTAATACAATCTTGAGGTATTACATTAACTTACTTAAGTATTTTTTGTCTGATTATAAGGTAACTAATGCTAATTCAAAAAAGGGAGGAAATATTAGAAAGCATAAAGAAGAAGTGAAGACCTCCAACAAGACCACTGCTGGGGACCGTGACCACGCAGTTGCCGTTCCTCCCCGTCTGAGGACAGAGGACGGGCTGGGCACACCCCAGAACCCAAGCTCATCACTGGCTGTGGGACCCTGGGCACATGACTGAAACTCTGAGTCTCTTTTCTCACCATCTGAAGAGTCCTTGTAAGGACTAAATAAAAGAATACAGTCAACAACCCCTCACAGAACCTGGAAGGAAAGAGGCAGTTCATCATCTATAGTTAGTACTTTAAATAAGCGCTTTCCACGAAATTGGGATTGTTGGGATAACTAGCTTTACTCCCTACTTTGTTTATTTAGCCTTATTTTGTGAACACTCTCCCATGTCCTTAGTATTTGAAAGCACTTTAATTGTACAAGTAACAAGGGTTTACTGAAAAAAGTTAGAAAATACAGATAAAAAACTGTAAATTATACACCATTAGAATTGCTAAAATAAAAAAGATAGGGCCTGGCCGGTTGGCTCAATGGTAGAGTGTCGGTCTGGTGTGTAGATGTCCCAGGTTTGATTCCTGGTCAGGGCACACAGGAGAAGCAACCATCTGCTTCTCTACCCCTCCCCTCTTGCTTCTCTCTCTCTCTCTCTATTTATATATAGATATATATATATCTTCTCCTTCCCTCCCACAGCCAACCATTGGAGCGAGTTGGCCCAGCACTGAGGATGGTTCCATGGCCTCCGCCTCAGGCACTAAAATAAATGGCTCTGGTTGCAATGGACCAAAGGCCCCAGATGGGCAGAGCATCGTCCCCTAGTGGGCTTGCCGGGTGGATACTGATTGGGGTGCATGCAGGAGTCTTTCTTTGCCTCCCTTCCTCTCCCTAAAAAAAAAAGTAATTGCAAGTGTTGGTGAGGAACCCCCAAAATGGTGCCACCCCTTTGGAAAATAGTCTGGCACTTCCTCAAATTGTTACAGTTACCATCTGACCCAGGTACATACCCAGCAGAAATGAAAATGTACTTCCACACAAAAAGTGAAAGCAACCCAATGTCCACCAGCTGATAAATGAATTAAATGTAGTGAATCCATAGAGTGAAATATTATGCAGGCATAAAAAGAAATTACATCCTGACACATATGGATGAACCCTGAAAACATGCAAATTGAAAGATGCCAGTCACAAAGGACCTCGTACTGTATGATTCTATTTATATGAAATATGCAAATCAACAGAAAATTTAGATTAGCAGTTGTCTAGGTCTGGAGGTAATGGAAATGTTTTAAGATTGTAGCATGGTTGTTCAATTCTGAATATACTAAAAGTTACTGAACTGTGCACTTGAAACATGAACTGGCCTGACCTGCAATGGTGCAGTGGATAAAGTGTCGACTTGGAACCCTGAGGTTGCCAGTTCGAAACCCCAGGCTTGCCTGATCAAGGCACATACAAGAAGCAACTACTCTTGAGTTGATTCTTCCTACTCCTCCCCCACCACCTCTCTCTCTCTCTCTCTAGTCAATAAATAAAATCTTAAAAAAGAAACATGAACTGTACAGTATACGAATAACATCTCAATAAAGTGTTTATGAGGTCAAATCATCTGAAATCTCAACACCTAGACATATCGATTGGTGTTCTCGGCAATTTCTTGTATAAATAAATATACAATGTATGTATTTATAAAAATAGGATCATACTCACCACTTTATAATCTGCTTGTCTCACTGAACAATATACATTAATAATCTTCCATATCTATAATTATAGTTCTTTACCACTTTTTAAAATTTTATTTTTCAATTATTGTTTGCATTAAATATTATTTTGCATTACAGCAGTGGTTATACTTTATGAAATGTCCCCCCGGCACTGCCAGCACCCACCCTGCACCATACATAGTTATTACATATTACTTACTGACTGTACTCCCTGTGCTGTACTTTATGTCCTGTGACTATGCTGTAACTGCCAAACTGTACTTCTCAATCCATCACCTTTCTCACCCAGTCCCCCTACGCCCCCCCTCTGCGGCAACCATAACTCTCTTCTCTGTGTCTGTGAGTCTGTTTCAATTTTGTCCATTTATTTTGTTCTTTTAGATTCCACATATAAGTGAAATCATATGATATTTGTCTTTCTGTGACTGACTTATCTCACTTAGCATGATACCCTCTCTAGGTCCATCCATGGTTTTGCAAATGATAAGGTTTTGCTTTTTTATTGCTCTGTAATATTCTATGTGTACCCACTTCTTTATTCGTTTGTCTTTTGATGGACACTTACACTTAGGCTACTTCCACATCTTGGCTATTGTAAATAATACTGCAATGAACAGAGGTGCATATATTCCTTTGAAATAGCGTTTTGGGTTTTATCATCACTTTCGACATTCTAAATATATTTTGATATACTATTCAATAATATTTAATATTCTAAATAATATTCTGTTGCAAAGATATACCATAATTTCTTCAACAAATCCCCCATGACTGAACATTTAGGCTGCTTCCACTGTTTTTCTTATATATACCTCACAAGAGGGGGGAAAAAAGAAGCAATTGCCTACTTGTTAATAAAGCGCAGAGGTAACATTGAGAAGATTAACAATAACAATGCTTTTTTACATTATTCCCAGTATAACTAAACTGTTCCGCTAAACAGGACAGAGCAGCTTAGTTCTTAGTTATTGCCATATAAAAATCAAGAGAAGTTCCCACCTCTGATTATAACAAGGTTGGAGAAGACAGATCTGTGAGAAGCCCTACTGGTTTTATTACTCTTTTAAAATATTTACAGATTTGGTAAATAAAAAATGGTATATGATTTTCCTTTCTTTTATTACTAGCGAAGCTGACCATCTTTTCATGCTTATTGGCCATTAACAGGCATCTCTGAACTGCCTTTTTCACTTTTTCCAAGCAGGTGTTTCCATTTTTTAACTGACTTATCAAAACTCTTTACGTATTTAGGATACTAACCTGTCTGATATATTACAAATACATATATTCTTCCCGGTTTGGTTGTCTACATTTTAACATCATTTAAAGTTTTCTGTTTTGTTTTTTATTGTAGACCAAACTTAACATTTTTATATTGCCTAATCTAATTGTCCTCCTTTATAGAATCTGGCTTTTATGTCATGCTGAATTTAACTCACTGAAGTTTAGTTGTAGGTTGCACGAGAGATTGGGCTAGAACTTAATTTTCTTTCCAAATAGTTAACCAGTTGTCACAATTCTTTTCACTACAAAGTCTGCCCTTTTCTGCTAATTTAAATTGACCTATTAATCATATACTAATAGATTAATCAAATTACATATAGAGGAAGTATGCTAATCTATTTCTAGACTTTACTGTTTTAGGTGTTATGCAAAATTGCTTGTTATAGTTTAGTGCATTTTAATATGCAGCAGAACAAGCCTAGATTCTCTTCCCCCAATTCTCTACACTGCAGCTCCCCCTTCACATTTTCCCAGCTCCCTTGTAATGGACTTCTCCCCATGGCTGTCAGCTGGTGCACAGAGAACAAAGCAGGGTATATTGACAGGGGAGGTAAGAGCCACATTTTAGAGTTTGAACTTTATCTTGAAGGCAGAGGGAAAGGTAGCTGTAGACCAGAAACACAAATGGAGCTCTGTGTCACTGCACTGTGGGGAATGGACAAGGAGGAGTCAACACTAGATGTACGGAGAATGATGGTTTCACAATCCAGCTAAGAGAAGACAGTGGCCTAAAGAGGAAGGGGAGCAGCCATATTCCACAGAATCTTAGGAAGCAAACGAATAGACTTGGCATATGACCAAAGTTAGGAAGGTGTGAAGGAGACACAAGGGTTTCAGTCTAGGCCCTCGGGGTAGGTGACTAAACTAAGGCATTTGAGAAGAATAGGTGGGAGTTTGTTAGGTTTGGGAATGGAGGTGGGATAACAACCACAGTTTTGAAAACATAGGACGGCTTTTGCTGTTCACTGCTTGTGAGATCCTGGCTGGCATTAACCTCCCCAGAATTCAGTTTCTGGATCTTGATTGGACAGAAGTAAGCTCTACCATCACCTCCCGCTCCACAATCTATGCCCCTTGGAAGGAGGGTGCTAGCCTGCTTCCCTGTCGTCATATAGTTCTACTAATTTCTCTGCTTTTCTTGAAAGCTCAACAAGGAGTTAGGTTTCCACTCATTAAAAAAACAAAACAAAGCTTTATCAAGAGCACATGACCAAGTGATTCTTGTAGAGAGGAAAACCAGAGATATAACCAGTGTTAAAAGGTTGGCTATATGTGCATAATAAAAGTATTTTTTTCCTTAAAAAACAAAAGTACCAGAGATATAACCAGTGTTAAAAGGTTGGCTGTATGTGCATATTACAAGTATTTTTCTCCTTAAAAACAAAAGTACATATACTTTTGTATCTGCTTTTTCATTTCCTATTATTTTGGGGCCCCATCTTTAAATCTGAGCCTCCAGTTACTAACATGTCCACTTGCTTAGACACCCAGGCAGACTCTGAAAGTCTGTATGAGAGGATCCAACCAGCACCCCATCCTGTCTTAGCAAGAGGTCTGTTACCCCCAAAAGGTAGCCATCCACAACAAGTCCTCTCTTGCAGCCGCCCGCGTGATCTGGGGGCCTGCCCAGAGGCAAAATTACCTGAGTTTCAGCTGAGACCGCACCTCTCCGAACTCTAGCTGGAGCAGCTCGTTGTAACAGGCCATGAGGTTAGGGTTCTCCACATACCTCTACAAACAGAGATGGGCTATTGTGATTAAACAAATGTGCACCTTAAATTAGTATGTCTAGCAATAAAAATAATTCTTTCAACAGATGTCTCAACTTCATAACTGAAATCTGAAAAATACTTTATCTTTAATGATGAACAGAAAATGAAAGCTGAAAATGTATGGGTATCAATTCACTTATTAAAAACAAGGGCTCTCCTGACCAGTGGTGGCACAGCAGGTAGATCACCAACCTGGAACGCTGAGGACTCAGGTTCGAAACCCCGAGGTGGCCAGCTTGAGTGTGGGATCCTAGACATCAACCAATGGTCACTGGCTTGAGCCCAAAAATTGCTGGCTTGAGCCCAAGGTCGCTGGCTAGAGCAAGAGGTCACTGGCTCAGCTGGAGCCCCTCAGATCAAGGCACATGTGAGAAATAATCAATGAACAACTAAGGTGCTGCAACTATGAGTTGATGCTTCTCATCTCTCTTCTTTCCTGTCTGTTCCACTGTCTCTCGATAAAAAAATTAAAAATAAATAAAAAAGATGGCTTAAGAATGCTTTTCTTCCCTGGCTGAATGGCTTGGTTGGTTAGGGTCATCCCAAAGCACAGAGGTTGTGGGTCGATGCCCCATCTGGGCATATATAGGAAGAGATTGATGTTCCTCTCTCTGACCCTTCCTCTCTCAGTCAAATCAATAAATAAAAATTTCTTAAATTTCTTTAATGTTTTTCTTTCAGTGCCTTGAGGTAAGAGGACTCTGATTGTGTGCATGTCACTAGCAGAGGCTAGGATATGTAGGAAAAAATAAATTTACCAACTAAAGTCCTATATATATTAACTTTCAGAGCATGTTCACTATTCAAGAGCAGTACTTTGTCCTCTTTGCAGTTACACATGCTCACAGGAAGCACACATTTGCTTGCATCTTTATTGCACCTGGATTTCACAGAGGTAACCCCCATTTGGGTAACATTTTCCTACACAGACCTCTTACCATGGTTCAACTCAGCCAACAAAAGATAACCCTTCAGAGCAGAGGGATCAAGAGGTTGCACACTCACATGTGTTTGCTTTTTAAATTCGTTGTCCACCTTTGGGATAAAATAGCTTGGATGTATACATTCATATCCAATGAAACATTTGGTTAGCGCACAGAAGGTCATTAGTTGACTTGTATAAAAATACACCTGTCTCTGTGTCCCAGGATCTCACCTGCAGAGCATGTGAGGCAAGCCAAGGTCTTGAAGCATGGGGACCCTGGTGTATCTCAAGTCCCCTGCCGCTATCGGCGGGCAGTGGTGCAAGCAGTGTGCCCAGGTACCTGTCCTCCCTGTGGTCAGCATGTGCACCTGTGCGAACAGGCAGCATTCCGGGTGTTCTGTGGAGTTAGGGCTGACTGAGAGTGAAAAGGAGGCCCAGTGCTGTCCTCCCCTCTCTGGGGGGAGCTGGCAGGCCTGTCACCTCACCTGGACTTCCACGGGTGAGAAGGGCTATGTTTTGGTCTGCAGGCATGAGGACCCATGTGACCGTGGCCCACAGTCCCTGACTTTTCTCCCCATGTTTCAATGGGAGAATCCAGCCCATTCACATGCCTCTGCTTTTACTCCTTTCTTGACTTTGTGTTCCTGACTGATTGCACACCGTTGTTTCCTCTGCCTTCCTCTGCTAGTTTAATTGAGTTGCCAGAAATCCCTTATGTCTCTCTGTTAGTTTGGAAGGTTTATTAAACTCTTCTGTTCTGTTAAAAAGCAGACACTGCCTGACCTGTGGTGGTGCAGTGGATAATGCGTTGACCTGGAACACTGAGGTCACCAGTTCAAGGCCCTGGGCTTGCCCAGGCAAGGCACATCCTTTCTTTCACCCTCTCCTCTCTCTAAAAAATCAATAAATAAAATCTTAAAAAGACAAAGAGACATAGATTACATTGCTATTATGTGAAAACAAGATGTCACTTACAAAGCAGCTCCCCCAGAGCAATGCTCTCTCTAGTCTGCACCTTTCCCACAAAGATGAAATTTCAAAACATGCTCGCTGTCCACCTCCCTTCCACGTCTGCCCAATGCAGGCCATGCAAAGGCTTGCAGCTCCATCTCCTCCCACAATGCCTGAAAACACCGAGGGTCAGCTAAGACGGTCTGGAATTTAAATATCAAAGGTACGTTTCTTCTGCTAGAAGAGTATTACATATGCCAGTCTATATTTTTTCTTCTAGGTCAATTTTATGCATAAATATATTTTATTTACATCTAATGTTATATAATTATATATAATGCATATGCACACCTGTGTATGCCCACACACCCAGAGGGAAGAAAAAGCACGTGCACAGGCAGGTTCGTTACTCATCACATTTCCTTGCCACTTCATTCTCCCTCATTTTAGAGTTCCTGTTCTAGTTCATCTGTTGTAAGGGTCGACTCCTTGCTCATTATTTTGCTCAGATTGGGCTCTGAGAAAAACAGAGCTGTGAATTTTATGTATTCCACCAACGGACCCTTTTGTGCACTGAAAGGGGAACAATAACCTGGCGGGGGTATGACTCTAAGGTTGTAGCCCATTTCTCCCTGTAATTCCTAGATGTCATTATTACTGTTTTACGCAGGGAATACACATCTATATTCTTTTTTTCTTTTAAGATTTCTTTTTTAGTAGTTTTTTTTAAAATTCATTTTAGAGAGGAGACACAGAGTGAGAGAGAGAAAGAGAAAGGGGGGAGGAGCTGGAAGCATCAACTCCCATATGTGCCTTGACCAGACCAGTGCAGGGATTTGAACTGGCGACCTCAGTGTTCCTAGGTTGACGCTTTATCCACTGCGCCACCATAGGTCAGGCACATCTATATTCTTGCTTGTCATCTTCTTGCTTCAACCCTTCTTGCATTTCAGGCCTTCCACCTGGCACTCACCTTCCTTCTGCCTGAGGGAGAGTCTTTAATGTCCTTGTGAGGATTTGCTAGTTATACACTCTGTTTTCCTATTTTTGAAAGTCTTTATTTCAACCTCATTTCTGAAAGATTTTTATGCTAAGTATAACATTATAGGTTGGCAGTTATTTTAACATTGAAAATATTATTTTGGCCCTGACTGGTTGGCTCACTGGTACAGCATCAAGCCAGTGTGTAAATGTCTCCGGATTGATTCCTGGTCAGGGCACAAAGGAGAAATAACCATCTGCTTCTCCTCCCCTCACCCTTCCCCTTCTCTTTCTCTTTCCTCCCGCAGACATGATTTGAGCACATCAGTCCAGGCACAGAGGATGGCTCTGTTGAGCCTCTATCTCAGGTGAAAAAATAGCTCAGTTGCAAGCATCAGCCCTAGATGGGCAGGGCATCAGCCCCACATGGGGATTGCCAGGTGGATCCCAGTTGGGGCACATGCAGAAGTCTGTCTCACTGTCTCCCTTCCTCTCACTAAAAAAAATAAAATAAATTTTTTAAATTAAAAAGAGAAAAATAGTATTCCTCTATTATCTGTTTTCCCTTTATTGCTGCTAAGAAGCTAGAGGTTAGTCTGCCATTCTTAGTAATATTTTCCTCTGGCTGATTTTAAGATCTTTTTTATTTTTCACTATAATACGTCCTCTTTTTTATCAAATCTACTTTGGATTGAATTTGTTGGAATTTCTGAGTCTGTGGACTAGTCTTTTAACAGTTCTGGCAAATGCTCTTCAAAATTGCCTTTGCCCATTCTCTCTCCCATTCTTCTAGAACTCCGGTTATGCACAGACTAAGCCTATACTCCCTAGCTCCATACTTCTAAGCCTCTTTCTGACTTATTTTCTTATTTTTGTATTTTTTCTGAAGTGAGAAGTAGGAAGGCAGAAGAGAGACAGACTCCCACATGCGCCCAACCAGGATCCACCCGGCATGCCAACTAGGGAGTAATGCTTTGCCCATCTGGGTGTTGCTCCATTGCAACTGGAGCAATTCTAGTGCCTGAGGCGGAGGCCATGGAGTCATCCTCAGCACCTGGGCCAATTTTGCTCCAATGGAGCCTTGGCTGCAGGAGGGTAAGAGATAGAGAGAAAGGAGAGGGGGAGGGGTGGAGAAGTGGATGGGCACTTCTCCTGCTTGTCCTGGCCAGGAATCGAACTTGGGACTTTCACCGGGGCAATACTCTACCACTGAGCCACTGGCCAGGGCCCTAACTTATTTTCTATTGTTCTGTCTCTGTGCTACATGCTGGTAATTTTTTTGACCTACTATCTAAGTTCTAAGATTCATATAGGCCCTGGCTGGCTAGCTCAGCAGTAGAGGGTTGGCCAGGCATGTGAAAATCCCAGGTTCAATTCCCGGCCAGGGCACACAGGAGAAGCACCCATCTGCTTCTCCAACTTTCCCCCTCTACTGTCTCTCTGTCTCTCTCTTCTCCTCCTGCAGCCAAGGATCCACTGAAATAACATTGGTCCGGGCACTGAGGATGGCTCCATGACATCTGCTTCAGGAGCTAGAATGACTCCAATTGCAATGGAGCAACGTCCCTGATGGGCAGAGCATCGCCCCCTAGTGGGCATGCCGGGTGGATCCCAGTTGGGCACATGCAGGAGTCTGTCTCTCTACCTTCCCACTTCTCACTTCAGAAAAATACAAAAAGAGAAAAAAAAAGATTCATATATTGTTTTCTTTCTCAAACTTCCATACATTCTGCTTAAAATTTGTGATGTCATTTTTTATAGCTTCCTATTCCTTATAGACATTTCCAACCTTATCTTGTCTTTTGTTTCTTTACACATAATAAATATAATCACTTTAAATTCATATCTGATAACCCTAGTACCTGAGGAGCACGAGGGTGTGTTTCTGCCATTTCCCTGATAGTTCTCACGGGCAATGTCTTGTTGCCTGTGGACGGTCAGCTGTGCCTGCATGTTACCTGCTGCCCTCCAGCCATTATTTGTGGAGATTCTTTGTGGCCAAAGCTGAAGGGTCTTCCTTTGGGGGATCTTTATTGGCTCCCACAGATACCTCAGAGTACTACCATCCAGAAACTTTTAAACTACTAAACCCATCGTTTGAGGTTTTTTGACTACCTTGACCTCATTGATATAAATTTGGGCTAAAAATCTCCTTAAGGGTCAGCCTTACAAAGAGGTTCTGTCTACCATGATTCCCAAGGTTCACTGGCAACCCCAAATAGCTACCACCTTCAGCCTTTTGGCTCATGAGAAACCAGTAGACTAGATCTGGGGGTGCAGAGAAGGAGCTGTGTTTGGGCTTGTCTTCTTTTCAGAGTCGTTGTACTGACTGTAAGGTTGCATGTATACAAACAGGCTTTAGAACAACACACCCTATGGTAGAACTGTTAAAAATGCCTTTAACAGGCAGAGCTTTGAGAGATTAAGAAAGCAAGGTATTATAGATGATTGGATTACCAGGTTACAAAGTTAAACCAAAATGAAGACAGCACAACAACACATGTTTTTTCTTCAAATTAATTCAAAGCCTTTGCTGGCCCTGGACTGAGATAACATACTTTGTCATGCTGAATAGGATAGTAAACAAAGGGGGGTACCTACCCTCGTAAAGCCAGCAGCAATGAGGGGCATCACAGAGGACTCTTCTCTATCCCCCCTTCAAAAGAACAGAAACAGTTAGAGATGATTTTTATCAATTACATCTCACCTTTTACTCATTAATTTATATAACCTTTTGACTGTCCTATAATGAGTACTTTTAGATGAATCAGAGTAATATAAAACTCAAAAGTATAAAATTAGTCCTGGGCAGATAGCTCAGTTGGTTAGAGCATCATCCTGAAGCACAGAGGTTACCAGTTTGATCCCCAGTCAGGGCACATACAGGAACAGATCGAGTTCCTGTCTCTCTCACTATTCCTTCTTCTCTCACTAAAAATCAATCAATAAAAATATTTTAAGTACAAAATTTAAAATAGTTTTGTTTTAGCTTCATATGTAGTTTTTTAGCAGTATATAGTAATACTTGAAATACAGAGGTTACACTAACAGCCAAAATATTAGTAACCATATTATCTATTTGATATATTAATATAAACATGTTAATTTAAACTAATTTTTTTCCTATTTAATTCTACTTCCTGGTTTTTTCTGTTTGTTTATTTTAATCCCAGAAGGAGGAAGAAACAGGTAAAGGGGTCAAAAGCATGGAGACAGGAGGAAACTAGGGTTTGGAAATGAGCAAGATGTCTGTGTATACCCAGATGATTAACTGTAATACTGCAAACCATAAACTTATATATTGTTACTAGCCAATGTTACTTTAATAAAAATAAATAATTAAAAAATTCCTTCTCCCCCCAACAAGGCTCAGAAAAAGAGTTTAAACCAGTGTTTTCCAAGGCAGGTCCTCAGACTGTTACCAGTCCATCAGAAATTTTGTGCCAGTCCAAGAAAGAGTTAACCACCCTGATGTCATATGAAGATTATAGAGTGTATAATCCTTAGGTCCAGCGGTTGAAAAACACCAATTTAAAAGACACAGAAACATATCTTCTATCTATAAAACTATATAAGACGAACGACATTTATTTGAATGTTGCCCTTCTCCTCACATACTTTTATCCTTTCTGTACTTCCAATTTAAAGATGAAATATAAGACTTCTTTCACAAATCTTCATACATTTGGAGTTAGAAGGCCCTAGGAAGACAGCCCAGGAAAACACTCATACTTTCAGGAACAGAATTCTCCAGTGGTGTGCCTATTTCTAAAGTAGAAGGCAGTTCAAGATCACAAACCCAAGCGTGAGAACAGAAACTCCTGCCATGAAGTTAACTGGCAAAGCAAAAGGAAATAAAAACTAAAACAGAAAAGGCAAAATTAAAAAGGGTCGTGCAGTCACGGCCTGCAAGCTGTCAGTCATGCCTCTGTTCCAAGCAAGCAAGACACTGCCACACACATTTCAAAGTAAAAAAATAATGGAAGCTTACCTGCGTACTACACCAATTATAATAGCGTTTTCTGAGAATTTTGATGATCTAATAGACCTATTAAAAAAAAACAAGTTTATAATAAATTTACAACAATTCCTAAAAAAAATTAAAACAGACAATTTTGGTAGAACACTGAAAGTTCGGGGAGAAGCAGGAGGAACTAAAGCTCTTTTCACACCCTGGATTCATTCTTTTGGCTGCTTCATCCTTTTCTCTTTTGGGGATACTCTTCATCAGTGGACTGTGGTGACCCTGACAATTACGGCTGATTGACACAATCGTCTGCTCTTTGTTAAGCACAGGAAGGGGAGGGAGGCCAGGTGGAGCACTTTCCCTGCCGTGGGCTCACATGAGAGGGGCCACTGGCCTCTTGGACCATAGGGAATGTGCGTTTCTGTGTATGACTCAGCACACGAGAATCACGGCGGGATGGGGAACACAAGGACCAGCCCTTCACTGTCTCTAAGCAGTACAAACAAAGAAGAGTTCCTAGGTAGAACGTAGACAAAATCAACAACAACAAAATCAGAACTAGGAAATGGAAATATTCTTATCAGAGAAGAGAATCAGCACCTGACAAGAGGTAAGAATGGAGGGCTGGTCAAGAAAGTAGAAGGCACTGAGCCTCTGAGCTGACCCCAAGGGGCAGGGGGCTCCCCAGGGAGTACAGTTAACCCTCTGGAGAAGCAGCTCCTCAGGAAGCCGGGAAACAGAAACCTAGCCAAGAGATCAGAGGACAGGAATAAAGGTGACAGAGGGCGGTAGGAGAAGGGAGAGAAACTGCTCCACCAGAGAAAGCAGCAGCTCTGAACTCACCCTGCACTGGGGGAAGAAAGCAGGACCCTCTGAAGAAGAACCAGGCCACAGGAAGGGGAGGAAGGCCGGCCCTAAACTGAAGGGAAAATGACTCCCCTGAGAGGGTGACTCCGGGAGAAGGGGGTAGAGGGGACAATACCCAGACTGCTCAGCCACGTCAGAGGTATGCTGGCCCCCTGGAGAATGTGTCCAGGATGGGATGGAAAATAGTGGACATATGCCACATTACTTCAGTTCTGTTAGTTCAAGAAATAGAACCACTTTTTTTTTTTTTTTTTTTTTACAGGGACAGAGAGAGGGATAGATAGGGACAGACAGACAGGAATGGAGAGAAGTGAGAAGCATCAATCATTAGTTTTTCGTTGCTGTGGCAACGCCTTAGTTGTTCATTGATTGCTTTCTCACGCGTGCCTTGACAGTGGGCCTTCAGCAGACAGAGCAACCCCTTGCTGGAACCAGCGACCTTGGGTCCAAGCTGGCGAGCTTTTGCTCAAGCCAGATGGGTCCGCGCTCAAGCTGGTGACCTCGGGGTCTCGAACCTGGGTATTCCACATCCCAGTCCGACGCTCTATCGACTGCGCCACCGCCCAGTCAGGCAGAACCACTTTTAAATCACAGAACACAGAAACTGATTTGAGTGACTATTCCTCCATTCTTTCAAGGCTAGTACATAACAGAGCCAAGAGAGAAGTTCATCCGTCACATACAATGGATGCCTCAGTTGGGGCAAACTTTTTCTGTAAAGGGCCAGATAGAAAAGATTTTAGGCTTTATGGGCTATAAAGATTGCCACAACTACTCAGTTCTGCCACTAAACATGAAAGCAGCCATAGACTACATGTACACAAATGAAGGGGTGAGACTGTGCTCCCCTTTGCCCACCCCTGTTTTGGGGTACCGGGGCTTAATGTTCTTACAGAGCTTGAGTGAAGAAAGGTGCAGAGTCTGATCATAGATGCAGACTAGATCTGAGGTGGTTAAGTTGCTCAGGGATGGAAAAATGCTCTAGGGACCAGGCAGGAAGGCAATCTCCCTGTCTCTCACTGGTAAACAGCACCTCTGCCCCCCTTTTCTCTCCCCCCATTTCTACTTTCCCCAGCGTCCACTCTATTCTGCCAGCTCCCACCTGCGTATCCTCTCCAGAGGGAGCCAACCTAAAGGGCATTGCAAGGCTTTACTTGAAAAGTCCTCTCATAGGTCCCTGTAGGGCCCACCGACCAGATGCCAAACCCCAGTCCCACCATGGGCCCCTGCCTGGAGGAGAGCCAAGCTCGCTACCCTGGGGAAGGGGTCATAGGAGGGCAACTGCAAATAATTCTGATGGTCTTAACACAAAAGTTGAAATAAAGGCCATGCAATGGAAGCTTACTATAAGAACACAGCAAAGCCCGTCAATGAGTTAAATTTTACAAAAGCACAATTCCATGACTTGTGCTTAGCCACTGTTCCCTCTGCCATGTGAAATGAGCTTCAGATGGAAAAGAACAGAATTTACAATGGTGAACAGAATCTGCAGACCAAGGTGAAACCAAAGACTGCATGAAAGCATCTTGCACTGAATTCAATTCGCCTCTGCGTCCCGCATGGACTGAACCGTTTTCATGCTGTCTGCTGTTCTCCACCTCTCTCTATAAAATCTCCCTTTCACAGAGCCCTGCTCCAGTCACACAAAGGAATATTTCTTCATTTCTTCTGCGCACACTAGTTCCTCAGTGTCCTGTAGAAAATCATTTTCTTAGTCTTCAAGGCTATTTCCCCCTCTGTAATTTGGCAGCTGTCTGCGGCCCCTCCTCTATCCTGTCCATGTGTCCTTCAACAGGACTGAGAGTCTTCAGCAGAGGGGGTCGGCGGAATCTCCCCTGCACCCCTCTGCTAGACCCCTGGCGTCAGCAGCCTTGTCTTCTTAAGGTCTGGACTGCAGATCAGGTCAATGGGAACTAGTTGTGCTCAGAGAACAGGGCCAGCAGGGGCCTGCTGCAAAGAGTAGAGACCTGTCCAATCCCCTCCCGTATTCTAACTGTACCTGAGAAGTGATGAGGTGTGCAGGTTTGAAACCGCAATATGGGAAGGGCTGTTCCCAGGCTCCTTATTCCTCTGTTCCTTCTTAAAACACAGCATGAAAACCACATCTCTGTCCCTCTCTGTTCCCGTCCTGGGTTTCCCAGCACAGGCAGAATGTAAAGGCCGAAGGGGTGATGGGAGCAGCAGGCTGGCAGCCTCTGGCCCACCCACAGGAGTGCGGTGCCTGCGGAGTGTGGCCCTCCGCCAGGCAAGTCCAAGTCCCGGGCTCAGCAGCACACAGTGGGGGCGAGGCAAAGCCTCGCCGCTTCCTTCCTGCAGGGACTGGAGTACACAGACGACAAGCCAGGACAGGCTTCATTAGTCCCCACAGGCCAGGAGCTATGGTGGGGATTCCTGTCCCTTTCTGTCCACCTAGCTTCTGGCTTATGTATCATCTTAGCTTTGGTTTTTCACTTGTTCCCTTCCTAGGTTTTGACAGGAAGCTGGGAGGTGGCACTGATATCAGGCACCACACAGGACAGCCTGTAGCAGCTGCACCATTGGCTGACCTGGCTGGGCTCCTGTCTACTCCGTTTCCCAGTTGGTAGCCAGAGTGACCTTCTATCCTGTTCTTGCCGCCCACTCGCTCAGAGTACGTCAGGGTCCAAAGCCCTCGGCTCAGCCCCCAGGCTTCCAGGCCCTCAGGACTGGGCTCATGCCTGCCATTCCAGCCTCACCCTGAGCCCCATCCACACCTGCCATACCTGCCTGACCCAGCAGCCGCCTGACACGGAGCAGGGGAGCACTAGACATCCTGCCTGTCCCTGTCAAATGCTGCTTCCTCTGTCCAGAATGTTTTCTCCACTTTTCTTCCTTTCAAAATTCCTGCTTATCCTTCAGGACTCAGCTCAAATCGCCTCTGCGAAGCTCTCCGACATAGACTCCTGCAGCGCTCTGTAGGTATGCCCTCCATGGGCACCGACGCCAGCTGCAGTCTCCGCTCCGCAGAGGCGAGAACCACATCTTCCTCACCTGTGCGGGCTAACACCAAATACGGTGCTCAGAACTGAGAAGATAGGCAAGGCAGAGTTCCTCAACTGGTAGATTTGGAAATCTAACAGGCAAACTATTTGGCCTTCAACAAGGCACCTGATAAGGAGTTCTAAATGTCCCCAACAAATAGATACAGATGAATGCTAGTCTTTTAGGCAAATAAGCACTGATAAAAAACCTTTCATAGGCCATGCTGAGTAGGTGCCACACACACCCCCTCCCAATAAAACGAGGATGGCGGGAAGGACAGGGCTCTGCCAGGGTAAGGTCATGGGAACTGTGTGAATCAGCAGAGAGACAGCAGATTCAGGAGGGAGAGCTGGAAATAAACCAGGTCAGGGCCAGAAGTAGATGAAACTGACTTAGGAAACCACATATTAAGCAACCCAGTTCACATTACTTATTTATTATTATTATTTGTATTTTTCTGAAGTGAGAAACAGGGAGGCAAAGAGACAGACTCTCACATGCACCCCACCGGCATGCCCACCAGGGGGCGATGCTCTGCCCATCTGAGGAATTGCTCCATTGCAACCAGAGCCATTCCAGTACACCTGAGGCAGAGGCCATGGAGCCATCCTCAGAGTCCAGGGCCAACTTTGCTCCAATGGAACCTTGGCTGCGGGAGGGGAGAGAGAGAGAGAGAGAGAAAGGAGAGGCGGAAGGGTGGAGAAGTAAATGGGCGCTTCTCCTGTGTGCTCTGACTGGGAATTGAACCAGGGATATCCACATGCCGGGCCGACGCTCTACCACTGAGCAAACTGGCCAGGGCCACATTCCTTTTTTTAAAATTGTATAAAACTTTTATTTATATATGATAAATGAAACCCAATTTTTTAGAATACAGTGGTACCTTGAAATACCAACATACGAGGTTTTTTTAAGATACGAGCTGCAACTCAGTTTGTATTTTTGTTCGAGATTGGAGTGAAATTTCAAGATATGAGTCGTGTTTCGGGAAGCTGCCACTAGTTGGCGCGTTGGCAAATGGGTCCAGTATCAGCAGTTTGATATACGAGTTGACTGACTTATGAGCTCGGTTACAGAACAAATTAAATTTGTATCTCAAGGTACCAATGTATTCCAAAAATGCGTAACAATTATACATTATTTTCCCTCTGAAATAGAGCATAATTTTGTGTTTTGTATATTTTACAACAATAAAACAGTGCAGAATAACTACAACTTAACCTTTCTTTTATAACATGGTATGACCTAGCAGAGTCATCTTTATAGGTACAAATTTCTGTCATCCAGCACATGCCTGTGACTATGTTTGGGCTGGGACAAGAGGAGGAAAGAGGCCAAATTTTCCTGGGACCCTCCCACTCCCCGCCCTTCCTATAGGGCTCTGAGGCCCTCCTTAGGTGCTTCTCCCCTTGCAGCGTTGCACCAAGACCACCAAGCACCACAGACCTCAGGTGGCTTCTTTCCTTCCTCTGAGTGACATCCTTCTCAAGTTAAGAGACAGAAGGATCTTGGAAACCGAGTGTTCCAAAATTACAGTTGAGAAACATATCCTAGGGAAGGCAGAACTAACCAAAGACAAAGAGCTGGGCAGGGGAGGGCCTGAGCGCAGGACCAGTGCCTCCCTCCGCGTGAGCCAGAGCTCTTTCCACACGATCCCTCCCCGATGTGCCAGGTGACAGGCCAGACAACATGTCAAACAGATCTGGGCTACAGAGACAATGGCTTACTGCAATCGACCAGGCAGAAACAGGAGCCCACAAGTAGCATGACAGGTGTGGGTCAAGGCCAGAGGGGAACCCTTACCCAAGGCAGACTGTGTTAGTGAAAGCCGCCTACTCGGACTACCTGAAGGTAGGCTCTCACCACCAAGGAAAGAAAGTACCTGAATATACCTCGACTCTGCAAACAACCTTATAATAGCCTGTCTTTTCCTTGTTATCTCAGTTTTCAACCTTTGGTATATTTAGTTTAAATCTTTTCTATCTCCTCAAAGTCAAAATTTTAAATGTCCTTAAAAGTAATGTTATCACATTTTATATATTACATTAAAATTAAAATTTATCTTTCCCCAAATAAAGTTTTCTATTAAGTAAAAATAAATGTTTCATTTTGCCTTGGTTCCATCAACAACAGATAACTTTCTTTAAAAAGTACTTTTCTTAGCCTGACCTGTGGTGGCGCAGTGGATAAAGCGACGACCTGGGGACACTGAGGTCGCCAGTTCAAAACCCTGCACTAGTCTGGTCAAGGCACATATGGGAGTTGATGCTTCCAGCTCCTCCCCCTTTCTCTCTTTCTCTCTCTCTCTCTCACTCTCTGTCTCCTCTCTAAAATGAATAAAATAAAAATAAATTTAAAAAAAAAAAAAAAAAAGTACTTTTCTTAGATTTATGTCTGCTACCCAGAATGCTCTCATTATACTGATTTTTTCCAAGTGTTATAAACAAGGCCCATTCACTAACACTAGAGGACAACTTTCAAACATCTGGAGAATTATAATAACTTGCTGCAGTAATATGCAGGTGACAGTATGGTTAATCACATCCTGGGTTTCATCTTAACACATAGCGGTTCTCATCATGCTTTCTATTTTAAGCAAAGCAAAGCAAAATAAAAACCAGACCTAGGAACAATGATGTTCTAATGTAATGTCTTGCTTATTTTACATGCACGAAAGGCAACTTAAAGGATCCTGAATTAACATATTTCTGGCCTGTGTTACTGTCAGTAAATGCCAGTGGGACCAGTTAGGCCCGAGTCCCTGGCTTACCTGCAGAGTGCATCTGCATCCAGCTGTCGGGGGTTTCTGTGGTCAATGATGACGATGTCATGATGTTTGGCGAGAAAACAGGCAAGGACAGCCGGAGCCTCCTTGGTAACTGTACACTTAAACCCCGCTTTTTCACATGCCTTCCAGAATCCTTTACACTGCTTATCTTCTTTGGTAAACACTAACAGTACCTGAATCAAAAAGCATAAACACTTTTTCTTTAAACATGTTGGAATTTCATTTTTTAACAAGGTACAGAAAACTCCCAAGTGTTTTAAGGCAAGTACATGGATATGAACATCATCTGTTGATAAAAATCCTTCTCCTACATGTAACTCAGGGACATTACTGCGCACCTCCCGGAAATCAGTGCAACTCTACCTGCTCTTAGTCTGGAAGCCCAAGTGCGTGGGTCACACACTTATTTCTTTTGCTAATAAACCCACTGACAGAACACAACAAAGGTTTGATTGAGCACTTTATCTTAAAACTAAATCAATTAAACCACACAAATATTTAGTTAATAGTAAGTTAACTAGGCAAGCCCTTATATGGCAAACACTAATATTTCAAACTCCTAGAATATTTAATACTTTATATAATGTATTTAAATGTTTTGATCCAAGATTTTATGTAATTCCTCCAAGTTGAAAAACATTACTTTGCTTATAAGAGAGATTAAAAGTAGACCAAAATGTTCTACTTCAAAACCTGCCAGTTACATGACAGAGGACTAACCCCAGGTACAAGAGGCAGCATCTGTGCCTCTGCCAGGAGCCGCTAGTCCCATGCCTGGCCTGAGCAGGTCAGACCTGGATCTGCTGCTTCTCCCTATCTAGTCAGGCCCCCTGCCAGCTCTGGCTCAGGAGCACTCTGCTCCAATCCCTTTAGACCCAGGCTGACTCCTGGAGGTCAAGGTGGGAAGGGAGAGTCAGGGCAGCCTATGAAAGGGAGGCTAGAGAGCTGACAGAAACCCTGTTCCCCAATGCTTGGTTCCTTTAAGTTTAATCATGTATGTGAATACCACAAATGCAAAGAACTAAGAAGGCACATCTCTGCCAGTCTTTTCCGACATTAAAAAAAAATAGAACAGTGGGCCTTAGCCAGTTGGCTCAGTAGATAGTGTTGGTCCAGCATGCTGATGTCCCAGGTTTGATCTCTGGTCAGGGCACACATGAGAAATGACCATCTGCTTCTCTGCCCCTCCCGCTCCTCCTTCTCTCTCTCTTCCCCTCTCACAGTCAGTGGCTTAGTTGGTTCAGCATCAGCCCCAGGCGCTAAGGATAGCTCAGTTGATTCAAGCATCAGCCCAAGATGGGGGTTGCTGGGTGGATTCTGGTTGGGGTACATGCGAGAGTCTATCTCTTCCCCTCTTACTTAAAAATAATAGAATAGTGAACATGTGTTTGTATATAGGAAACATCAAATAATTTTGGAGCTAAATTTCATTTTTTTTGTTTAATATTTTAAACAATTTATAGATATTTTTTCTCTGATAGAGCTAATTCAGAAACATAGGGAAGAGCTTAATTTTCCTTTTTAAAAAAAATTCTCCACTGATTTGAGAGGGGGGAGAAAGGGGAGGTAAGAGAAGGATGAGGGAGGAATGGGGGAGGGAGAGGGAGAGAGTGGGAAGAAAAGGGAGGAAGAAAAGCATTAACTCATTGTTCCACTTAGCTGGAACAATGGTTGCTTCCAATATGTGCCCTGACCTGGGATCAAACCTGTGACCTCAGTGTGCCAGGAGATGCTCTGTCCACTGAGCAACCCAGCCAGGGCCCACTTTTTTATATTAGAAAATTTTAAACCTACAGAAAAGTTGTGAATGACTATCAGTGCTAGTACACCGTTCTAGTTTCATCACTTGTTAATGTTTTGCCCCCTCTACCCGCTCCCCTCCCCTACTCCCTCCCTATACACACACACAGAATTCCCCCCTTTTTATTGCTGAATCATTTAAAGTAGGTTGCAGATATTTCTTTATCTCTAAATACCTCAATGTGTATTTCTAAGACAAGTGCCCTTTCTTATATAACTATAGTACCAATACTGTTATCTGAAATAGAAGACTATTTTTAATATTTAAATTTAGGCCCTCTCCTTCCTCACCTCTTTAAAGAAAACCAACATGAGAAAATTACAGCATGGTTTATAATTACCTGGAGTTGATCTGCGTGGAATTTCATGGGGCCAAACTGCACATCAGCTACTGCTCCCTGTAAGAAAAAGATTTATTTAAATATAAGAAAAATGTAAGCTTGCTTAAAATTTTCTATTCAGAGCCACAGATAAAAATAAACTTTCTACTCTGGAGAAAAATTACATAGAATAAGTGGTCATTAGAGTAACACCAGGGACCCCTTATAACCCCAGAGCAGGTGGAGAGTGGGGAGGGGAGGGGAGTAGCTGGGTGGGACCCAGCTGTCCTTTCCTAGCTGTGTGTGACTTCACGTCAGCTACTCAACCTCCCTCAGCCTCAATTTCTCACCTCTTCCAAAGATCAAATGAGATTGCAACATAAAGAGCCCCCAAAGATTAGATCCTCACCAACATTGGTTCCTTCATGCCTACTTTTCTCTTTCCTGTGATAAAACAATAAAATCTTGTATCTAAAATGGCACGTGAATAATGACATGTAGCAGTCACAACAGTGGGACCTCCGAGCCAAAGACACCTCTTTGAAATAGTTGGTTCTTTCATTTTACAGAGGAGCATAGTGGTTTATCAATAACTGCTTATCTGTTTAAGAACTTCATGTCTATTTAAGACATAAAGACAAATACAGTATCATAACCAAACCCCCTTGAATAATCATCACAGCGCCAATGGGACTGAGCACACTGCAGGCACTGTGCTGAAGACTGAGCATACATTATCTCACTGAACCTTCACGGCAATGAGGTGAGATCTCACAGTCGGCAAACTGAGGTTCCAAGCACCTTACTTATATAAGGCCACGTGGCCAAGCAGGTGCACTTGGGATTCCACTGACCAGTCTGTTTAGTTCTATAACCAGGGCCACAAACCCACGGCCACTGGAAGGGTTGGGCAGTATGTGTGCTGCACAAAAGACCCCAAGGGAGAAACAATAGGGGCTGAATGAAATCCAGCCCCCTGGCACTGGGTTCCTATGCAGAGGAAGACACATTTTTGCAATTTCCCAGAAACACTGCATATGTTGAAGGCATCTGTACCCCACCCACCCACCCCCGGGCATCTGGGTGATGGGATGACTTCATACGCAGACCATGGCAGCAGAAGAACTAGATCTGTGAGCCTCCCCACAAGACACTGCCCAGCTGCTGCCCACCCCCACTCTCTCCCCTCAGGCTGACTCACTGCACAGTAAAGACATGGAAAAAAACCTGCTCCATGATAGGGAATGCCTGCATGTATATTTAACTGCTAGAAACTGATGTTTACTAACTATGGGACGCTGGCTCAATTTCTGATTCACTTTATAGGAGTTTTGTCTCTCAGGAGGCATAAGAATGAGGGTCGCTACTATTCCAGATCTCAGACTGAAGAGGAGGACCTGAAGCAAGGAGAAGGGCAAGGACGGACCCCCAGGGCACCATGGAGCCCCTGAGCTGTGCAGCTACAGACCAGTCCCACGCTGAGAGGCATGTCTGGATGTCAAAGCCAGGATTTCTGAGCTGAGGATCCAAGAGGGCCAGTAGTCAAGAAGAGACCTGGGCTATATACTCATACTCTCACAGTGCACAGAGAGGGACAGCAAGAGGCACTGAGAGGGACCACTCTGAATGATGAGTTTTTTGTTTTTATGAACACAAAGTTTAAAGCAATGAGTGAATGAAAGAATACGGAATGATACAGGCCTGCTGCTTGGAGAATACAGTGGCACTACCCAGGAAAAAGGATGAGAAGGAAGAAAAATGACAAGAAAAGAAAAACAATCATTATTTTAATTTCCTACAATGCTGGGGACAGATCCACATGAGAAAGCAGAAAAATGCAGCAACAGGAAGGAGGCTGATACTGCACAGATAAAGAAGTAGCCTGTCCAGGGGTGCTGTAGTGGATAGAGTGTTGACCTGGAACGCTGAGGTCCCAGGTTCAAAACTCTAAGGTTGCCAGCTTGAGCATGCAATCATCAATATGATCCCAAGGTCGCTGGCTTGAAGCCCAAGGTTGCTGGCTTGAGCCCAATGTCACTGGCTTGAGCAAGAGGTCACTGGCTCAGCTTAAGCACCCCCCAACCCACACACCCAGGTCAAGGCATGTACAAAAAGCAAATCAATGAACTAAAGTGAAGCAACTACAAGTTGATGCTTCTCATTCTCTCTCCTCCCTCTCTCAAGTCAATAAAAATAAGTAGGTAGATGGCACATGGGCCTTCTATATGCATGAGGGTCTACAGCCTCAGACACAGAATTCTCATTAAATTTGCTATGAAGACTCAAACAGATAAAAAATGAAGTCTTAAAGGAGAGAAAGAAAATATTTATGAGTTATTGGGCAGATAAAATATATTATGCTCCCTTTGTTAAAGATGGTGCTGCCACATGGAGGCCTGTTGCCCAGGTGATGATATTGGTTGCCCTTCTTGCTTGGGAAGGGCAAGATTATATTAATGTGTGGGGGAGACAGCCTGTAAGCAAGCTGGGTCGTTAAAGCCTAAAGTTTAGTTTTAAGAGTAAGCTTTTCCCCACACCCTTGACTGATTGATTGGATGAAGTGGGGTGGTGCACTCTCATGAGGAATCCTCCCATTATGCCTCAGATAAGTGACTTTGTATCAGAGAGTTCCTGTGTGTAGATTGGATTAAAGGTTTTGAATCTACGCTATAAAGTGGGGCAGACCAGAAGCTTGCTCTCTTGGTTCCTGAGGTTAGCATTAGAGAGGAGAGCAGATTAAGGCCACGTTGAGGAGAGGAGAAGCAGCCAAGATGGTGGAATGCTGAGGAAGAAGCCAGTTTGTGCAGTTTGTGCAGAGAGGAAGAGATGGGAAACAGAGGTGAATAAGTCTGGTGAGCTAGAAACCTTTGATTCTAGAAAACTTGGATAAGTCAGTAGCTTTGTGAGCACTGAATGAGTGGGTTTTGGAGCCCAGTGTGTGTTTTTGCTTGCCCACCAGGTGCGAGCTAGAATTAAAGCTGATGGCTCACCAGTTCTTGGCTCCGTTGTTTCATTACCAACTGTCAGAATCTAACGCGAACCTGCATGGGCCAGGAGGCTGTGATAATGGCCGCGACTATTGGCTTTACGTGAGTAGTGTGAAAACAAATGATATACGAGGAGGTCATAAAGAAAACCTTAAAATATATTCTGGTTTCCAGTCAAAATGGCAGCATAGGTAAACACGGTACTCAAATCCTCCCACAACCACATCCAAATTACAACTAAACTACAGAGCCACCACCATACTAAACCACCTGCAATATAGCTGAATGGAAGTCCTACAACTAGGGATTTAAAGAAGCAGCCACATCGTGGGGGGTGAACACAAAATACGGTATACAGAAGATGTGTTATAAAATTGGGCACCTGAAACCTGTGCAATTATGTTAACCAGTGTTACTACAATAAGTTCAATTTAAAAAAAGTAAAGTGAAGAAGCTGCACTGAGACTGGTAGGAGGGACGGCAACACTTAAAAAAACATGTTGTGGTTTAAAATCAGGAGGCGTATCTTGGCTGCTGAGATTCCCCGCTGAGGAGTCAGGGGTCCCAACTCCATACCAGGCCCCCATCTGAGGGTTCCAGTGCCACGAAGATAAGTCCCCGCAATTCCTAGCTGTATAAACCAGAGGGGATTGTGGCTGAGTGAGAGGGAGGGCAGCTGCAGTCCCAGGCAGCTCCTCTTAAAGGGCTCATGGATAGACTTATACTCATTCCTGCAGAGGTCCAGTGCTGGGGCAGCTGCTTGAAAGGAACCAGGGAAATACTGGGAGGAACTGGATTGTTGGGCATCAAGGCAAGAGCTGGGAGGGGGGGCACTTTCTGCCAGATAAAAAGTGCCTCCCCCAACACACAGAGCCTCCTCCAACACACAGAGCTGGCAGGTGGGCACCATATCTGAGTTTCCATCAACCTGGATCACACTGTTTGGCCCAACCTGGTGAATCCCTGATACCTGGCTCCACCCAACTTATGGGCCCACCCAAGCTATTTTCAGTAGATTTTCCATACAAATGACCTCTCTTGCCTCATGCTTTACTTTCCTAAAATCTCTCAAACAAGTAGTATCTGGCCTCTGCATATCCTGTACCTCTTGCTAATTGTCAGCCGGCCTCAGTTTGCAGCGTGGCCTTTCCTGGGCACCTCCCAGCCCAGTGGAAGTAGCAATCATCTGCACACCACTCTGTAGCTCGTGCCAGGTGGCCTCATGCAGGTCACAGGCAGTGACTGACCCTACACTTCTCGGGAGGTCCCAGAGCCAGTGCATCTGGTAAACAGCTTCAGACAACATTGGATTACAACCTTACCACCTCCCTGAGTGACACACTCAAGGGGTGGATTTGGTGAGCATCAAAGCCCCACTCAAGCAAGTCCTGCTCCGTAGGGTCACTTCCTGCACAGCAGCTCCTCTGCTGCAGTAGCAGCAGCCAGTCCTCGCAGCCGATCGGCCTGGGGGTCAATCCCTTCCAGTGACACCAACAGCAATCAAGGCTCAACTACATCAGGACAATACACAAAGCCAAGCCCACATGGGAGGACATCTGGAGCACCCAGCTTGGGTGACAGGATAGGCTGTGCCACTGGGCCCTACAGGACACATTCTACACAAGACCTCTCTACCAAGTCTGGGAGACATAGCAGCTCTACCTGGTATATAGAAACAAACACAGGGAAGCAGACAAAATGCAGAGACAAAGAAACATGTCCTAAATGAAAGAACAGAAATCTCCAGAAAAAGGACAAAACAGAATGAGGGCAAACAATCAACCAGATACAGAGTTCAAAACAATGGTATCAGAATGCTCAAGGGACTTAGTGAGGGCATAGAAACCGTAAAAAAGAACCAGACAGAAATGAAGGATACACTAACTGAAATGAATAATTTACAGGGAATCAACAGTAGAGTAAATAATGCCAAGAATCAAATCAATGACTTAGAATATAAGGAAGCAAAAAACACCTAATTAGAAGAGCAAAAAGAAAAAAGAAGTCCTAGCCAGCTGGCTTAGTGGATAGAGCGTCAGCCTGGCATATGAATGTCCCAGGTTCAATTCCTGGTCAGGGCACACAGGAGAAGCAACCATCTGCTCCCGCTACCCCCTGCTCCCCCTTCTCTCCCTCTGCTCCTCCTGTAGCCAGTGGCTCGATTGGTTTGAGCATCAGCCCCAGATGGGGGTTGCCAGGTGGATCCCAATCAGGGCACATGCAGGGAGTCTGTCTCACTATCTTCCCTCCTCTCACTTAAAAAAAAAAAGCAAAAAAAAAATGAAGATAGTGTGAAAAGCCTCTGGAACAACTTCAAGCATACCAACATTCGCATCATGGGGGTACTGGGAGGAGAAGAGAGCAAGAAATTGAAAACTATTTGAAAAAATGATAGAAAACTTCCCTAACTTGGTAAAGGAAACAGACACACAAATCCAGGAAGCATGGAGAGACCCAAACAAGAGGAAACCAAAGAGGCCCACACCAAAACACATCAGAATTAAAATGCAAAGGTTAAAGAAACTCTTAAAAGCAGAAAGAAAAAAAAAAAGTAGTCACCTACTTATAAGGAAGCTCCCATAAGACTCAGCTAATTTCTAACAAAACTTTGCAAACCAGAAAGGAGTGGCAAAAAATATTCAAAGTGATGAAAATCATGGACCTACAACCAAGATTACTCTACCCAGTAAAGCAATCGCTTAGAATCAAAGGACATAAAAAGAGCTTCCCAGAGAAGAAAAAGCTAAAGGAGTTCATCACCATCAAACCAGTATTACATGAAATGTTAAAGGATCTTCTTTAAAAAGGAAAGAAATATAAACAATAAAATGCCAATAAATACATCTCTAACAATTTTATCTATAAAACAAAATAAACAAGCAGAAAAGAAACAGACTGATAGATACAGAGAACATTTTGATGGCTGCCAGATGGGAGGATGGTTAGGGGAATGAGTGAAAAGAGTGAAAGAATTAGGAAGTACGAATAGGTTGTTACAGAAGAGCCATGGAGATGTATAGAGAGATGTATAGCATAGGGTACAGAGTCAATAATATTCTAATAAACTATGTTTGGTTTCAAATGGGTACGAGACTAATCAGGATAATCACTTAGTTACCATATTTTACTAAATACTTTAACACACCATTTGGTTCAGAATTTCTTTTTTTCTTATTTTCCTCCTTACAACCGTAGGTGTGTCTTTTGGTCAGGTGCATCTTATGGAGCAAAAAATGCAGTATATAATGTCTAATCACTGGGGTGTACACCTGAAACTAATAGAATATGTATGTCAACTGTAATTATAAAATAAAAAATTATTTCAAAAAATTTCAAAAGCATATTGTTAAAAGTAAAATTATACAGTTTTCATTTTTAAACCATAATGCAATCAAAGCAGAAATTAAAAATATACATTTAAACAAAATGAACAACAAATATGCCCTCTCTGAAAAATTTTAAAATACTAACTCATGTAAATTGCTGGATCAGAGAGGGAAAT
Source organism: Rhynchonycteris naso (assembly GCA_037038555.1). Taxonomy (NCBI): domain Eukaryota; kingdom Metazoa; phylum Chordata; class Mammalia; order Chiroptera; family Emballonuridae; genus Rhynchonycteris; species Rhynchonycteris naso. Next base: position 226,894,426 of record CM072999.1, read on the forward strand.
GCAAACTTACCTCTAGATTACTTGGAAAATAATAAAAATGAAAATATCACATGTTGGTCAAATAAGTTTGTAAAATACAATTTTTATGTTTGCTTGCTTATAGTTTGCATTGGGGGCTGGGCAGCGCCAGGTGTATGTAGTCTGTGAAATTGCAAACTACCTTTCTTCTTGGGAAGGGCCATTGTTTTGCTAATGCTTGCTGGAGGAGAGGTTTTCATGCCAGAAAGTTTGGAAGAGGCAGAAAGAAGCCATGTTTGCAGAGGGAGCAGGGAGAATGCAGAGTGCTGAATGGGAAGCCATGCTGGGAGGGAAAGTGGAGGGCAGATGGGGAACTAGATCTGAGGGGCTTTGTGAGCCCTGCTGAGACTGTTGGGGCCTTCCTTTCTAGGAGAAACGGGACAAGATTCTCCTGGTTGTGGAACCCGAAAATGTGTCAGAGCTTTGGGAGCTCTGAATGAGAGGGAAGCTATCTTCCCTGTGTGTTTGCTCGCTGGCTGGTGCAAGACTTTAATAAAGGAATGGCCCACTATTTTTTTTGGCTCCACTGTTTCTTTACTGTTTGCCCAAATCCAATGAGAACCTGCATGTGCATGGCCACAACAGCGGTGGCCACTGGCCCTACATCATGTAATTAAACTTATAGGACTCTGCTAAGTTTTACTCAGAGGCAAAATTCACAGTCTTAAACTTTTTTGTCATGAAACAGGAATTAAGTAAATAAGCTTTCAAGACCTGACCTGTGGTGGCACAGTGGGTAAAGCATTGACCTGGAACACTGAGGTCCCCAGTTCAAAACCCTGGGCTTGCCCAGTCAAGGCACATATGGGAGTTGATGCTTCCTGCTCCTCCCCCTTCTCCCTCTCTAAAAATGAATAAAATCTCCAAAGAAAAAATTTTTAATTAAAAAAAAGTAAGCTTTCAAGTCTACGTTTGAGAATGTCAATAGTACAAAATTAAGGAAACTAGGAAGAAAAAAAATAAAGTTAAAGGCACTAATAATAAAAATTGTAAATGTTTGTGTGTGTGTGTGTCTGTGACAAAGACAGAGAGAGGGACAGACAGACAAGAAGGAAGAGAGATGAGAAGCATCAATTCTTCATTGTAGCTCCTTAGTTGTTCATAGACTGCTTTCTCATATATGCCTTGATCCAGGGGTTACAGCAGAGCGAATGACCCCTTGCTTAAGCCAGCAACCATGGAGTCATGTCTGTGATCCCATCCTCAAGCCAGTGACTCCACGCTCAAGCTGGTGAGACCACACTCAAGCCGGATGAGCCCAAGCTCAAGCAGGCGACTTCAGGGTTTCGAACCTGGGTCTTCTGTGTCCCAGTCTGCCTAAAAATTGTAAATGTTGATATCTGTATGATTTTTACAAAATACATACATATGTGTATACAGTGTTGGTTACAAGCTGAGGGACAGGAATAAAGTGTGGCTGGCTCAGGGCCAGAGCCTCTTTCCTCCCAGGAAACAATGCTGGGCACAGTCGCCACCGAAAGTGGTAAAATGACAGGTTTCACAAAGGGCAGCTCTCTATCTCAACTGCAGAAAATAACTCACCACCACATCAATTTTAAGAAACAAAAGCTACAGATTAATTTTTTAAGAATTATGAATTTTGCCTATTTAATTTTAGCAATATAATTTTCAAAAATAACTGTTTTAGCAGTCCCATTTTACCACTGAACACTTTATTTACTTAACAAGATTGCATTTTAACCTTACATCCTGTCTACGGGGTATATCCGGCTTTCAGGACCTCTGCGGAGCAGTGGCCCAGTCAAGTCCGACATCTACTTACCACAGCCCCGCCAATAACCACCACCAGGGAATCTGATGACACTGCTCTGTGAGCAGACGTCAGAGAATAAACAACTTCCCAGAGGCTTTGGGGATCAAAACTCACAGAATTCTTGTATTTATCCTTTCTTTGTGTATGAAAATCAGTACCAAACTGAACTAACACTTGGCCACGGCCCTCTTAATATTTTTTATATTAATACTTAGAAAGAAAAGTCATTTTCAAATTAATTTTAATAATGTAGCTTTGATTTAATTGTTCAGCTTCAAAAGCAACTGATATTTTTAGGTAATGTAGAAACAAACTTGTCCACAGGCTGATACTAGTAAGTATACAAGATGTTGAGTTTAGTCTTTTGGATTTTTAAGTTATTTATGTATTTATTAAGATTTATTATATAAAAGATTATAAAATTAGGATATTAGATAAGGGTGATGTCTATTCACATTTTAATATTTTAAGTTTTTGTAAATATGTCTAACAGAAACGTGAACTAAATTATTAGAAACTTTGATGAAACACATATCAGATTTTTTTTTTTTTGCCTGACCTAACATCATTTAGATGTGACTCTAGAAGGCAAAGTAACAAGGTTATGAATCTTGATCATAGTAGGGGTGAGAGAGGGAATAGCTGTATAATTCCAACCTGTGTAAAATTTCTACTTCCCTGACCCTCGCTATTCCTTTGCCTACATTTTTCTCTGTAGCTCTTAGTCACTATTCGCCACACTACTTATTTTAATATATATCTCCTTTATTGTCTGCCTCTCTGTTAGAATGCAAGTTCTATGAAGACAGGGATGTATGTATCTAATACAGATATTGATACATTGCTATATTCCCAATACCCATAACAGAGCCTGGCATCCAGCAGACATTCAAAATATTTTTGAATGTATGTTTAGACAACAGCTAATCTTTCTGAGTCTATCTAGAAATCATACTCATACCAGCTTACACATATACATGTGTATATAATACAGAATTTCCAGGCCTCAGAGTACTTTCATATTCAGAGTATATTTCACACAGGAACATAAAGGAAGAAGGAAACTTAGGAATCCTATGAGAAGTCTAAGCCTCAGAAACCACAAAAGAACCATGTGATCTCTCTTTTTCCTACGTCTCTTTTATTAGAAACTAAAATTATGCTGGGATTAATTTACATTAATTGTATATGAACCTAGGAACTAAAGGAAAGACTGAAATCAGGCCCTGGCCAGTTAGTTCAGTTGGTTAGAGAGCTGTCCTGAAACACCAAGGTTGCAGGTTCAATCCCCAGTCAGGGCACATATAGGAAAGTGACCAATGAATGCCCAACTAAGTAAAACAACAAATGAATGCTTCTCTCTCTCTCTCTCTCTCTCTCTCACTTTTTTAATGAGACAATGTAAAAAAGACTGAAGTCAGATTTTGTGCTGAGCCCTACTGTCTCCCCATGCTTTCCCTGTACAGCCAGTGACTATCTTGTCTGTCTCTCAGCAAAGAGTGGTCACCCTGATCAAAGGGACACAGCCTGGGCAAGAATCAGGACACACCAGCTCTTAGGTGGTAAGAATCAAAATTAACCCAGCCACTGTGGACCACCCACTACTATATACAAGCTGAGCACACAGCAGGAATGCAAAGAACCAGTGTCTAACCCTGGCCATGAGCAGCAGTAGGGGAAACATCAGCAATGTGGCAGAAGGAAATCTTACCTTTTGCGACAACATGGATGAACCTGGAAACCATTATGTTAAGTGAAATAAGCCAGGTAGAAAAAGAAAAATATCACATGACCTCACTCATTTGAGGAATCCAATAAACCATGTGAACTGAGGAACGGAATTGAGACAGAGGAGGGATCAAAGGGACCAGAGGGAAAGAGGACAGAGGAAAAGGGGATGATAGGATGGGATAAACCTGAAGGGAAGGGGGGAGGGCGCTATAGGGAGGGGGACAAGGGAGATGTTGAGGGAATACAGGGGAATGGAGGATGCATTCGGGGCAACACTAGAATCTATGTAAACACAATAAATTAAAATGAATAAAAGTAAAAAATAAATAAAAATATAAGTGTAAAGAAAAAAACAATGTGGCACAGTTTTAGTAGAGAAAAAGGTGCATCTCACTTCCAATCATATTTAAATCCATTTAGTCCTTACCCTGTGAGTAAGGTAAGCTCGTTAACTCCGTTCTATTGATGAAGATTTTGCACCTCAGAGCAGTGTGGTTAAACAGCTGGTAAGGGACAATGGTGGAGATGGGACATAATTCAGGGGCATTTAATTCCTGTGGTTTTTTCATGTTCCATTGAGAAAGACCTAAAATCGCCTGACCCTAACTTGTGTCTAGCTGAAATAAGCCCAAGAACCTAGAGAGGAGCATTCATCTGTTTGACAAATATTTATTGAGCAAATAGTTAATAAATTTTATTAAAATAAATTTTAATAATTTATTAAAATTATTGGGTTAAATGGCTTTCCAGGCATTGAGCATTCAACAGAGACCAAGACAGATAATAACTTCCCTTCACAGGGAGACGTGACAGAGAGTCCAGGAGGGCCTCTCAGAAGCAGCAATGGAGAAAATGAGATCTGAATGACAAGAAGGAGCTGGCCATGAAGGAAGCGGAGGAATGAGCACCAGGCAGCAGGAACAGCTGGTGCACAGGACCTACAGTGAGGACAGGGAGAGGAAAGGAAGAAAGGGCGAGAGACAAGGTCGTGGCGAGGTAGGAGCAATAAAATGCAGAGCTTCCTAAACCAGGACAAGAAACTTGAGTTTCATTCCATTTTCATGAAAAACCACTCAAGAGTTTTATAAAAGGAAGTGATATGATCTAATGTTTATTTTTTAAAAGATCCCTTTGGCTACTTATGGAGAATGGACAGTGGAAGGATGAGAAGAGAGGCAAGGAGATCAGTAAGGAAGCTTCCAGAGAAGTCCAAGCAAGAGAGGGCGGCAGCTTGGCTAGCAGTTTTCATCGAGATGAGTAGGTGGATTTGGGGTGTGCTTTGGAGGCAGAGAGATTAGGACTTGCTGAGGGGCAGGACACCATCAAATCCACTGATTCCTAAAACAGAGTTCTGATATGTGACTTGCTGTTTTATATTAATGTTGCATGAAAATTTGGGGTTCTGCTGGGCATCCTAATAGAAGCCAGGGAGGGTCCGCTTAGTCCCTTCCAGATCCACCCACCAGATGGCACCAAGATCTACCCTGTGCCAAAGTTTCTAAGCCCCTTCCCTGCCTTCTCCCAGAGAAGGCAGAGTACTCCACAGACCCATTCCTACAGTCTTCATCTCTTTTCCCCCTCACCTGTTCCTAATTTTCCCTTCTGTCAATTTAAACAGCAAATATTTACAAGAAGCCTTTTATATGTTACGCTAACTGAACACCAAAATCAAGTCACATACTCAGGTCCTTTTGTCTCAAATGCAGTGTTGGGCAAAAAATGGTGTCTGGATAAAATGAGCTATTTAAAGAGTTTTAGGTTTATAAAAAAATTGCAGGGACCTGACCAGGCGGTGGCGCAGTGGATGGAGTGTCGGACTGGGATGCAGAAGACCCAGGTTCCAGACCCCGAGGTCGCCAGCTTGAGCGCGGGCCCATCTGGCTTGAGCAAAAGCTCGTCAGCTTGGACCCAAGGTCACTGGTTCCAGCAAGGGGTGGCTCGGTCTACTGAAGGCCCGTGGTCAAGGCACATGTGAGAAAGCAATCAATGAACAATTATGGTGTCGCAACGGCAACGAAAAACTAATAATTGATGCTTCTCATCTCTCTCTGTTCCTGTCTGTCTGTCCCTATTTATCCCTCTCTCTGACTCTCTGTCCCTGAAAAAAAAAAAAAAAAGATTAAAACTTTGTTCAACAACAAAAAATTGCAAGGGAAGTGCACAGCCTCCCTATCAACATCACTCACCAGAATGGTAGGGTGTGTGGGTGTGGGTGTTTGAAACCCCTAATTCATTATAATTGATTTCCATAGAATTTCACTCATTATGAACCTTCCTTGCTGGAAATTTAGGTCTTGGCACATTCACTGTTGATGAGAAGAAAACATTCATCACCAAAAATAGACAATTTAGTAAAGAGACTATGGTCTTGGAGCCCAAAGACCTGCTGAATGAAGAGTAATTTGTTTTTTTGGTGTCTTTCCAGAGTTTTAAATCATAATTGGCACTGGCTATGTAGATCAGTTCAGGACTGCGCAAAGAGGTTGCTGATTCACATAGGTGACAAAGCGGTTGATGATTCACATAGGTGATGTGGCTCAAAGGGCAGGTGCTTCATCAGCTTTTTAACTCTATAAAGAACCACTCAAGCTTTGGCAGAAAATGCTGCTTGCTGAACCTGGTTAACCCCGTTTTTGCTGCAGTCATTTTCTAGCAAAAGGAAATACATAGAGCAGGTAATTTCTGCTTTGTGCCATGGTCTCAGTGATGATGAGTGCGTCCTGCCATTTACAGTTCAGAAAGAATCACTGAAGACATTGTCAATTGGATAGGTGTGACAACAGTATTGTCTAAATTCTGAAACTATAAAGTTGTTGAATGTTCAATATTGAATGATTCAGGCACTTGTTTTAATATGGAACTTTGACGCCATGGTGATTATATTCTCTGATCACTTCTTCCTAAAGAACCCTACCTACAGTGCTATTATTTGCTTTTCTGTTATACTGAGAAAAAACTTTTTTAAAAAAATATATAAACGTTATCCTATTAGAGTTGCCCGTCATTGACCTGTTAGTTCTTTTTCCATTTATTTAGGGTCTTTCTTTCTTTCAACATTCTTGCCTTTACATTTTTTTAAAAAATTATTAATTTTAATTTATTGTGTTAACATGGATTCAAGTGTCCCACTCAGTATAACAAACTCGTCCCACCCGTGTTCCCCACTTCCCTCTGGGATTTGCTGTCCTGTTATCTGTTATCTATGTGTTCATTTCACTAATCACTTTACCTTCTCTAATCCTATTCCCTCATATCCCTTCCCTCTGACAGCTGTCCCTCTGCTCCACATATAAGTGAGATCATATCAATTTTTTCTTTCTTTGCCTGGCTTATTTCACTTAGCATAATAATCTCCAGGTCCATCCATGTCATTGCAAAAGATAAGATTTCCTTCTTTTTCATAGCTGCATAGTATTCCATTGTGTATATGTACCACTGCTTTTAATCCACTCGTCCACTGACAGACACTTGGGCTGTTTCTAGATCTTGGCTATTGTAAACAATGCTGCCATAAACATGAGGGTGCATATCATTTTTGAATCAGTGATTTGGTGTTCTTAGGATATGTTCCTAAAAGTGGGATAGCTGAGTCAAAAGGAAGTTCCATTATTAATTTTTTGAGGAATCTCCATACTGTTTTTCACAGTGGTTGCACACATCTGCATTCCCACCAGCAGTGCAGGAAGGTTCCCTTTTCTTCACACCCTCACCAGCACTTATTGTGTGTTTTGTTAATGAGCGCCATTCTGACAGGTGTGAGGTAATATCTCATTGTGGTTTTAATTTGCATCTCTATGATGATTAGTGACATTGAACATTTTTTCATACGCCTATTGGCCATCTGTATGTCCTCTTTGGAGAAGTGTCTATTCAGTTCCTCTGCTCATTTTTTCATTGGATTGTTTACCTTCCTGATTTAGTTAAGTTTTAGAAGTTCTTTATAAATTTTGGTTATTAATGCCTTATCACACATATTGGTGAATGTGTTCTCCCATTGTGTGGGTTGTCCTTTTATTTTGTTAATGGTGTCTTTTGCTGTGCAAAAACTTTTTAGTTTGATATAGTCCCATTTGTTTATTCTGTCATTTCCCTTGACCATAGAGATAAATCGGCAAAAATATTGCTATGAGAGATATCGGAGAGTTTACTGTCTATGTTTCCTTCCAAGATGTTTATGGTTTTGCGACTTACATTTAAGTCATTTATTCGTTTAGAGTTTATTTTTGTGAATGGTGTAAGTTGGTGGTCTAGTTTCATTTTTTTGCATGTACCTGTTCAATTTTTCCAACACCATTTATTAAAGAGACTGTCTTTACTCCATTGTATGCTCTTACCCCCATTGTCAAATATCAATTGACCATAAAGGTGTGGGTTTATTTCTGGGTTCTCTGTTCTGTTCTACTGATCTCTATGCCTGTTCTTATGCCACTACCAAGCTGTTTTGATTACAATGGCCTTGTAGTATAACTTGATATCAGGAAGTGTGATACCTCCCACCTTATTCTTCATTTTCAAGATTGCTGAGGCTATTCATGTTCTTTTTGGTTCCATATAAATTTTTGGAATATTTATTCTTTCTTTGAAGTATGGCATTGGTATTTTAATAGGAATTGTATTGAATTTATAAATTTCTTTGGGTAATATAGACATTTTAATGATGTTTATTCTTCCTAACCATGAACACAGTATATGCTTCCACTTGTTTGTATCTTCCTTGATTTCTTTTATCAATGTTTTATAATTTTCCGAGTACAAGTCTTTTACCTCCTTGGTTAAATTTACTCCTAGGTACTTTATTTATTTTGGTTGCAATAGTGAAGTGGATTGTTTTCTTAATTTCTCTTTCACACAGTTCATTGTTGCTGCATAAAAATGCCACTGATTTTTGAATATTAATTTTATATCCTGCCACTTTACCATATTCATTTACCAGGTCTAGTAGTTTTTTGACTGAGACTTTCGGGTTTTCTACTTATAGTATTTTGTCATCAGCAAATAATGATATTTTTACTTCTTTTCCAATTTAGATGCCTTTTATTTCTTCTTCTAATCTGATTGCAGTGGCTAGGACTTCCAGAACTATGTTGAATAAGAGGGGTGAAAGGGGGCACCCCTGCCTTGTTCCTGTTCTTAAGAGGATTGCTTTTAACTTTTGCCCATTGAGTATGATGTTGGCTGTCGGTTTGTCATATGTGGACTTCATTATGTTGAGGTATGTTCCCTATATTCCCACTTTGCTGAGTTTTGATCATAAACGGGTGCTGGATTTTATCAAATGCTTTTTCTGCATCTATTGATATAATCATGTGATTTTTATCCTTCCTTTTATGTGATGAGTCACATTTATTGATTTGCAAATATTGTACCAGCCTTGCCTCCCTAGAAAAAAGCTCACTTGACCATGATGTATGATCTTTTTGATGTATTGCTGGATCCGGTTTGCTAGTATTTTGTTGAGAATTTTAGCATCTAAGTTTAGCAGGGATATTGGCTTACAGTTGTCTTTCTTTGTAATGTCTTTACCTGGTTTTGGAATGAGGATAATGCTTGCTTCATAAAAGGAGCTTGGAAGTCTTCCCTCCTCTTGAATATTTTGAAATAGCTTGAGAAGAATAGGGGTTAATTCTTCTTCGAATGTTTGGTAAAATTTGCCTGTGAAGCCATCTGATCAAGGACTTTTGTTTGATTGGAGTTTTTTGATAACTGTTTCAATTTTATTTGTTGTAATTGTTCTGTTTAGGTTTTCTGATTCTTCCAGATTGAGTTTTGAAAGATTGTATGTTTCTAGAATTTACCCATTTTGCCTAGGTTGTCCAATTGTTTTGTCTATAAATCTTCATAGTATTTTCTTACATAGTATTTCTGCAGTGTCAGTTGTTAACTTCTCCATTTCATTTCTAATTTTATTTTAGTCCTCTTTTTTTCTTGATGAGTCTGGTTAAAAGTTCATCAATGTTATCTATCTTTTCAAAGAACCAGCTCTTGGTTTCATTTAACATTTACATATTTTTTTAGCTTCTATATCATTTATTTCTCCTCTGATCTTAATTACCGTATTTTTTGCTACATAAGACGCACTTTTTTCCCCAAAAAAGTGAAGAGAAAATGCCCATGCGTCTTATGGAGCGAAATGTTTTATTTGTTTGTTTAGCTGCTGCAGGTTCCCAGAAAACTAGAAGAGTATTTGAACATTAAAGTCTCTTCTCATTTGTTAATAACAGTGCTAATGGTTGTTAATACTGTTGTTGAGTTTACATTGTTGAAATATTACTGTGGTATATTTTTTAAAATATTTTAATACACCATTTGGTTCATTTTTTTTTTTTTCCTCGTTAAAACTCTAGGTGCATCTTATGATCAGGTGCGTCTTATGATCAGGTGCGTCTTATGGAGCAAAAAATATGGTATTTCCTCCCTTCCACTTCCTCTGGGCTTTATTTGTAGTTCATTTTCTAGTTCTTTTAGATGCAGGGTTGTTTCTTTGAGCTTTTTTTTGCTTCTTAAGGTACACCTGTAATTCTATGAACTTCCCTCTCAGGACTGCTTTTGCTGTGTCCCATAGATTTTGAGTTATTGTATGTTCATTTTCATTTGTTTCAAGGAAATTTTTTATTTCTTCCTTCGTCTCATTATTAACCCATTTGTTATTTAATAGCATCCTATTTGGCCTCCAAGTGTTTGAATGTTTTTCATTTTTTCTATTGTAGTTGATTTCTAGTTTCATGCTACTGTATCAGAGAAGATGCTTGATCAGATTTCAATCTTCTTAAATTTATTGAGACTTGTTTTGTGTCCTAACATGTGGTCTATCCTAGAGAATGCACCATCAACACTTGAAAAAAATGCATATTCTGCTGCTTTGGGGTGAAATGTTCTGAAGATATTAAATCCAGTTGATCTAGTGCAGTGGTTGGCAAACTCATTAGTCAACAGAGCCAATTATCAACAGTTTGAAATTTCTTTTGAGAGCCAAATTTTTTAAACTATATAGGTAGGTACATTCCTTATCAAGGTAGCGCCTGCACATGGTATTCTGTGAAAGAGCCACACTCAATGGGCCAAAGAGCCGCAGTTTGCCGACCAGGGATCTAGTGTGTCATTTAAGGCTGACGTTTCTTTGTTAATTTTCTGTCTGGAGGATCTATCCATTGATGTTACTGAGGTATTAAAACCCTCCACTATTATAATATTGCTATCGATCGCGCCCTTTATGTCCATCAAAATCTGCTTTATATATTTAGGTGCTCCTATATTAGGCACATTAATATTTAAAATGGTTATAACCTCCTGTTGGATTGCTTCCTTTATCATTATGTAGTGTCCTTCTTTATCCCTAACTATAGCCTTTATTTTAAAGTCTATTTTGTCAGATATAAGTATTGATATGTACTTATTTATTGCCATTTTTTTCTTTAAATCTATAATCCCCTTTTTCTCTATTTCTTTTTTTTCCTTCCGCTTTTTTTTTCAGGTACAGAGAAAGAGTCAAAGAGAGGGATAGCTAGGGACAGACGGACAGGAACGGAGAGAGGTGAGAAGCATCAATCATTAGTTTTTCATTGCCATCGCAACACCTTAGTTGTTGATTGCTTTATCACATGTGCCTTGACCGCAGGTCTTTAGCAGACCAAGGAAACCCTTGCTGGAGCCAGCGACCTTGGCCAGATGGGCCTGCACTCAAGCTGGCGAGTACGGGGTCTCAAACCTAGGTCTTCCGCATCCCAGTCCAACGCTCTATCCACTGTGCCACCGCCTGGTCAGGCTCCTTTCGCTTTTTACAGCAAGCCTCTTAACATTTCTTGCAGTACTGGTTTGGTTGTAAGAAATTACTTGAGCTTTATTTCTTTTCTTTCTTTGTCCTTTAAAAGCTCCTTTAATTTTAAATGATAGCCTTGCTGGATAAAATATTCTTGGTTGTAGGTTCTCGTTTTACATCACTTCAAATATTTCTTGCCAATCCCTTCTGGCCTTAAGTGATTCTGCTGAGAAGTCAAATGTCATCCTTATGGCGGCTCCTCTGTAGGTAATCAACTGCTTTTCTCTTGCAGCTTTTAGTATTCTTTGTCTCTTAACTTTGGCATTTTAATTATGATGTGTCTTGGTGTAGGCCTCCTTGGGTTCCTCTTTAATGGGACTCTGTGCTTCTTGAACTCTTGTGTGACTTTTTCCTTCATCAATTTAGGGAAATTTTCAGCAATGATTTCTTCAATCAGGTTCTCTATCCCTTGTTCGTTCTCTTCTTCAGGAACTCGTATGATGTGGATGTTGTTTCTCTTCATGTTGTTACAGAGGTCTTTTAGTTTCCTCAGTTTTTTGTGTTTTGCTGCTCTGCTTCTGTGCTCATGTTTATCTTGTCTTCTAAATCGCTGATTCAATCCTCTGCTTCATCATCCTGCTGTTGATTCCTTTACGTGCAGTCTTCATTTCTGATATTGTATTAGTCATTTCTGACTGTGTGTGTGTGATTTTAATGTCATTTTTGATGCTTGCTATCTCTTTATTTAGGTGCTTGTTATGACATCCATTGTTGCTCTAAGATCATTGAGCATACTAAAAATCATTATTTTAAACTCTGCATCTGGTGGTTTGGTTCCTTCCATTTCACTTAATTCTTTTTCTGGGGATTTCTCTTGTTGATTCATTTGGGTCACATTTCTTTGCCCATTTTGTCTGTGTATTAGGTGGCACTGTCTGACTTTGAAGTTTTTGTGGTGTCTATGAGGAAGACGGACTCAGTGTTATTGAACTACAGGCCACCTGTGTTCCTTGTTCTAGGAATGCTTCTTGAGGGTACTATTTTCCTTCCTGTTGTATTGAATGCAGTTGGTCCTTTCGTTGGTACAGTTATTCCTTCAGGCTAGCTGGCTTTAAGGGTCAACCTTGATCATCTGTATTAAATATTGTGTGGTCTGTCCTGTTGGGCATACTTATTCTCCAGTGTCTGGTGCCTGTTAGACCCTTCCTTTGGGCATGCTACTTGTGTAGCTAGCTAAATCTAGGGTTGGTGCTGTCTGCCACCCACTACCAGCTTTGTTGGCTCTAGATCGTCTTGGGTTGGCATTAGCTGTTTGTAACCCACTGTGGGCTACCTGTCTGCAGCTATGGCACTTTTTGCTGTTTGTGTCTGTGTTCTCTGTTCCTGGGTAGTGTGGGAGAGGTCAACCTGTGTATAAGGATCAGCTTCTCCCTATTTAGAGATGACAGCAGCTCCATAAAAGGCCCAAGCTCCGTAAGATATGCCTCCACTTTTCAGCTGCTCCACCTCCTCTTGCAGCTGCCTGCTCTTCCCACAGTCTTCTGTAGAAAGACTGTTGTGTGGGTTCAGACTGGCCTCACCCAACCAACCCATCTACAGGTTGCAAGCTTGTGGAGTTAGGGCAGCTGAGGTTGGGAATACAATGTTAGTGGGACCCCTTACGTCAGGGGTCTCTTGGTCAGGAGCTCAGTATGGGGAATGTGGCCCCTATTTCAGAGCCTAATCCTTCAGCCTCTGCTAGATACTAAAGTTTTATTTCTCTCCAACAAGGTGAGCAGCAGGTTAAAATAGAGTGGGGTAGACAGTCCCCTCTGCAGCAGTTCTTACAGCTGGTGAGACCTGGTCTCAGGGAGGAAGACTGAGAGAGTCCTCTCCTGGGACTTACTGTGCCCCATCCCCAGAAAGTGGCTAAGCCCCTCGACCAGATCCAACAATAGGCTCACAAGGACCCACACTTTGCTCCAAGCCTCTCTCCCTTATCCCAGTGGAATCTAGACCAGCAGGGCAGGATATCCAGCACTGAGGCCAGCTGACTGTGAAGCTCCACCCTATCCAATGCACATGAGTCACTGTACTGGTGCTGATTATAGAGAGTGGAACTCGCCTTAGCTGGGCCAAGTGTGAGAAGCCCTTCCTTAGGGTACCAGTCTAGCAAGGGTTGTTAGGTCCTGAACCGATGCTCTCCGCAGCTGGCCACTTGATATGCCAGCTCTGGGTCTCCCTGGCAGGAACTCGGTGCAGACCAGTGGCAGACACTGCCTGTGACTGGCCCTCAGCAAACTTCTTGGAACTACAAGCAACCCAGAGTTTATGGCTGCCTCTAATGGGCCCAAGTGCTCATGGAAATACCAAGCTGCACACCTAGGTTGGCTTTTACCCACACTGAGCCTGGGGTAAGGTCCGATTAAAAGACCAAGGTTACCTGAGTCCTGCCTCCTGCAGCTTCTGTCTTCTGGCTGCTTGTTGGGTTCGGCCACTGAGAAAACCTCTAGAGTCTAGAACAGTGGTCTTAACCGTTTTTGAGGTACCGAACCCACCAGTTTCATATGCACATACACTGAACCCTTCTTTAGTGATAAATTTTTTTTTTTCCAAATTCAAGACATAGGTATGTGTTTTTTTACTGGTGCACAAAATGAGCCGTGCATGAACATCACCTTGCTCAAAGAACAAAACCAACGAAGTGCATGAACTCACAACAAATTACTGTATTACTTTATTCTGGCCTCTGCAGCAGAGGCTTCTCCAAACCCGAGACCAACTCATCAAACCCCTAGGGTTTGACAGAACCCAGGTTAAGAAGCACTGGTCTAGAGTCTGCAGCAATTCAGGGATTAAGAAGAGTGGTGGGTGTGGCCCTGCCCCCTCAGTCCCAGGTGTCAGTCTGTCCAGACTTTTTATCACAGACCTCAGGAGAGTGTGGCCTCTGAGACCCAGAGGTGTGGTCTGCCCCCAATCTGAACAGTTTCTCCTGAGTCTCACGTGAGGTGGAATCACCATAGACTTGGGAGGTGCAGGAGAAAGCTCTGGCCTCAATACGAGACAACTGAGTCACTGATGCTTCCAGAATTTCTCAGAACAACCCAGTCTCCATGACTGGGGTAGGAGAGACTTCCAAGTGCAGAACAGTTGCTTTTCCTCAGGCTGATGCCACTCAGAGGGGACTGCTCCACCCAAGAAAAATGGTGACTACAGTATTAGAGAATGACTCAGCATAGTTCTGGTGGCCACCCCCCACTGTCTCTCCCTGGGCTTCTGACTTTACACACTCCTCATCCAACTGTAGTCTTCTCAGCCCTCCCTCTACCGGAGCCCTGGTAAGTGGCTGTGAACAAGATTTTCTGTGCTGGCCCTTTAAAACAGAGCCTGTCTCTCTGAGAGCTCCATCTCTTTCTCTCAGACAGAAACTCCTGATCTTTTCACTGCCAAATGCTGTGTGGGAGCCCTTCTAAGCTCTGGGGCTCTAGGCTGGGGCTCCAGGCTAGGGGCTGAGGACCCACACCTCTCAGGGTGACCCTCCTTGCAGTGAGAGAACCTCTGGACCCTCAGCCACCACTCACTCCTTGGAGTGGGGCAGCCCTTTCTGAATCTCCACCCTTCCTACCAGTCTCAATGTGGCTTCTTCTGTGATCCTTGGTTACAGACTCTTCGTTTACTCTAAAGTTGGTTTTTCAAGATGATTGTTCTTAAGTTGTAATCCAATTTGTTCCTGAGAGGTAGCATTTGGAACATCTGCCTACTTTGTTGCCATCTTGGAATCTTCCAGAATGGTACATTTTTTTAAAACCAAAGATGTACCTACACCGACACATCAAAATCATCTCAAATCCATATTTTACCTTAGGATTAACTCTTGGTTTGTATATTCTATGGGTTTGGACAAATGTATAATGAATGACATGTACCTATCAGTAAAATATCATGCAGAGCATTTTTTTTTTTTACAGGGACAGAGAGAGAGGGATGTATAGGGACAGACAGACAGGAATGGAGAGAGGTGAGAAGCATCAATTATTAGTTCTTCATTGCCGTCGCAACACCTTAGTTGTTCATTGATGATTGCTTTCTCACATGTGCCTTGACCGCGGGCCTTCAGCAGACTGAGCAACCCCTTGCTGGAACCAGTGACCTTGGGTCCAAGCTGGCGAGCTTTTGCTCAAGCCAGATGGGCCCCGTGCTCAAGCTGGTGAGCTCAGGGTCTCGAACCTGGGTCTTCCACATCCCAGTCCAACGCTGTATCCACTGCGCCACCGCCTGGTCAGGCTCATGCAGGGCATTTTCACAACCCTAAAAATCCTTTGTACTCCGCCTACTCACCCCTCCTCAGCCACACCCTTGGCAACCACTGATCTTTTCCATCACAGCTTTGCCTTTTCCTGAATATCACAGAGTTGAAGTCATACAAGTATGTATAGCCTTTTCAGATTGGCTTCTTTCACATAGTAATTAATATGCATTTAAGGTTCCTCAACATTGCTCATGGCTTGGTAGCTGCTTTCTTCTTAGGGCTGAATAGTATTCCATTGTCGGGATGGACCATAGTTTCTTCATTTGACTACTGAAGAACGAACAGCTTGGTTGCTTCTAAGGTTTGGCAATTATGAATAAAGCTGCTATAAACATCATTGTGAGGGTTTTTGTGTGGATATCAGTTTTCAAATCCTAAGGGTAAATACCAAAGACAGCAATTGCTAGATCATATAACAAGAGTATGTTTAGCTTTGTAAGAAACTGCCAAACTGTCTTCCCAAGTGGCTATGCCATTTGGCACGCTCTCAGCACTAAGAGTTCTTGTTGCTCCACATCCTTGCCAGCATGATGCTGTTAGTGTTCCTAATTTTGGGCAAATAGGTATGTAACAGTATCAAGTTGTTTTAATTTGTATTTCCCCGGTGATGTATGATGAGGAGCAACTTCTCATATGCTTATTTACCTTCTGTGTATCTTCTTTATGAGATGTGTGTTAAGGTCCTTGGTCTATTCAGTAGGGTTGTAAATTTTTCTGTTGAATTTTTAAGAGTTCTTTCTATGTGCTGGACAAGTCCTTTATTGGATGTATCTTTTGTAAATATTTTCTTCTAGTCTGTGACTTGCCTTCTGATTCTCTTGATATTGTTTTGACCGATCAGAAGTTTTAAATTTTAATGCAGTCCAGCTTATTTTTTCTCTCATAAATTGGATCTTTGGTGTTATATCTAAAAAGACATCACTATACCCAAGGTTGCCCTGATTTTTGCCTATGTTGTCTTCTAGGATTTTTATAGTTTTGTATTTTACTTTTAGGTTTATGGTCCATTTGAGTTAATCTTTGTAAAGGGTGTAAATAAGGTCTAGATCTGAGCTCATTACTTTGCATGTAGATGTCTAGTTGTTCCAGAGCCATTTGTTGAAGAGTCTATTTTTGTGCCATTGTATTTCCTTTGCTATTTTGTTAAAAATCAGTTGATTGTATTTATAAGGGTCTATTTCTGGGCTCTCTATGCAGGTCCATTGATCTATTTATTTTTTGCCAATACCACACTGTTTTCATTACTGTAACTTTATAGTATGTCTTGAAGTTGGGTACTGCCTGCCATCCAACTTTGTTCTTCTCCTTTAAAATTGTTTTGGCTACTCTGGGTCTTTTGCCTCATCATGTAAATGTTAGAGTTTGTCAATATCCATAAAGTAACTTGCAAAGATTTTCACTGGGATTGCATTAAAGCTATAGATCAAATTGGGAAAAACTTGACATCTTGACACCATTGAGTTTTCCTATCCAAGAACATGAAATATCTCTTCATTTATTTACTTCTTCTTTGATTTTGCTCATCAGAGTTTTGTAGTTTTTCTAATATACATTTTGTACATATTGTTAGACTTATATCTAGCACTTTGTTCATTTTGGGGGGTGCTACTATAAATGGAATTGCATTTTTAATTTCCAATTTCATTTGTTCATTGTTAGAATATATGGAAAGCAATCGAATTTTGCAAATTAATCTTATGTCCTTCAACCTTGCTACAATCACTTGTTAGCTCCAGGAGTGCTTCTGTCGATTGTTTCAGATTTTCTACAAAGACAGTTTCATTTCTTTATTCCCAATTTTTTATTTCCTTTTCTTGCCTTACTGCATTAACAAGGACTTCCAGTAAGATGCTAAAAGGAGTGATGAGATGAGTCATTGTGCCTTGTACCTGATCTTAGTGGGAAAGCTTTGAGGTTGGCTGTAGGTTTTTGTAGATATTCTTTATTAACTTGAAGAAGTTCCCCCTCATCTCTAGTTTCCTGAGAGATTTTATCATGAATGGGTTTTAGATTTTGCCAAATGCTTTATTGGCATCTACTGATATATATGATCATGTGTTTTCCTTTTATTTATTTTTTTTGTATTTTTCCAAAGTTAGAAGCAGGGAGGCAGTCAGACAGACTCCCGCATGTGCCTGACCAGGATGCACCCAGCATGCCCACCAGGGGGCGACACTCTGCCCATCTGGGGCTTTGCTCAGTTGCGGCCGGAACCATTCTAGCACCTGAGGCAGAGGCCATGGAGCCATCCTCAGCGCCTAGGCCAACTTTGCTCCAGTGGAGCCTTGGCTGCGGGAGGGGAAGAGAAAGAGAGAGAGGAAGGAAAGGGTGAAGGGTGGAGAAGCAGATAGGCGCTTCTCCTGTGTGCCCTGACCAGGAGTCAAACCTGGGACTGCCACAAGCCGGGTCGACGCTCTACCACTGAGCCAACCAGCCAGGGCGTGAGTTTTCTTTATTAGTCAGTTGATGTGATGAAAATTACATAAAATGATTTTCTAATGTTGAACTAGCCTTACTTACCTGGGATAAATACAACTTGGTTGTGGTATATAATTCTTTTTATTGTGTTTATTTGATTTACTAGCATTTTGTTGAGAATCTTTGCATCTATGTTCATGAGAGCTATTGGTCTATAGTTTTGTTATGTCTTCTTGGAGAACTGACATCTTTATCATTACATAGTGTCCTTTTTTATCTCTGACACTTTCCCTTAGTTTGAATTCTACTCTGTCTGAAATTAATATAATAGTTAATCTTGCTTGCTTTGATTAGTGTTAGCATAGTGTATATATATATCTTTCTCCACCCATATACTTTAAAATTTGTATTTAAAGTGGACTTCTTAAAAACAGCATTTTCCCCTTGGTATTTACCGTAGGAATCTAGTCAAGTTCCTGGAGGCAAACCTCACAAAATTGTAGGGACCCCGTATGCCAAAATCCCAGGTGCTTTTAACTCTGAGTCCTTGCCCTGAGCCTTCAGCAATTGATCTATTCAAGGTCAGGTTCCTCCTGCTTTTCCTGCAGAGGTTCCCACTTGTGAGTCTCTGGTAAGCAGTGACTCCCTGTATTTGTCTGTCTCTTGAATCCTGGGTCTTCCCCTCTCTTATGGATTTAAGAGGAGTTGATGAGTATTTAGTCCTCTCAGTTTTTATTACTTGTTCTTAAGATAGAGTGTTGACTTCCAAGTTCCTTATGTGCAGAACTGGAAAACGGAAGTCCAATACATTTTAACAAAACGATATGCAGGAAGTCTCAAATTACAATCCATATATTCTTGTTAAAACATCATAGTAGTCATAATCACATAAGCATTTTGGAAAGCACGAATAGCAAAGGGGATGTGCATCTCCATTGCTGCTGGTGCAGAAAGGGCATCCCAGCCTCATCCTCAGGGCCGCTCACTGCTTTCCTCTGGCAGGTGACAGGGGGCAGGCAAACTGCCCTTGTTAGCTCATTCAAAGCAACTGTTTGTTAATTAATATGCTTTGGGAAACAGGTTCAAGGTTTTCAATGGATTTAAACTGTCATTTTTACCATTTAAAATAGTAAGGAATGGCTCCCGTTTGAAAAATGTTCACTTAGAGCATGCAATATTAATTACTGACATTAAGCCCAAAACACTTGCACTTGCATACCTATAACCCAGACTGAGAATTTTGGGTATATTCACAAAGATCTGTACAAGGGGACACATACAAAGATGTCTGTCCAGGGTTACACATCATGGCAGGGAGTTTGCAGGCAAACTCAATATAACTGAGGAATAAAAACAGGGTGGATCTTAAAAAATATGCTAATTGAAAAAAAGAAACAAAGAGATCTGTAATATATACAATACCATTACATATGTCAAAACCACATAAGCACATAACAATACATACTTTACAATAACACAAAAGAGGCTCTGGCCAGTTGGCTCAGTGGTAGAGCATCGGCCTGGTGTGTAAAAGTTCTGGGTTCCATTCCTAGTCTGGGCACACAGGAGAAGTGACCATCTCCTTCTCCACCCCTCCCCTTTCTCTCTCTCTCTCTTTTTTTTCCCTTCCTGCAGCCATGGCTTGAATGGTTCAAGCAAGTTGGCTCTGGGAGCTGAGGATGGCTCTATGACCTCAATTTAAACGCTAAAATTGCTCGGTTGCCAAGCAACAGAAGAGCAGCCCCAAATGGGCAGAGTATCACCTGGTAAGAAGCTTCCGGGGTAGATCCCGGGCGGGGTGCATGCGGGAGCCTGTCTGCCTGCCTCCCAGCCTCTCACTTAATTTTTTAAAAAAGACATATTTAACACACCTTAAACACATTAGAACTGTTAACACTGGTAGGCAGGGAGGAAAAGAAGTGGAAAATCAGATAAAAATAAACTAAACAAAAAAAAATATAGGAACCTTGATATGTAGGTAAGCAATCCTTAAACACAAAAAGCACTAAACATAAAGGGAAGTATCAATAAATTGGATTGTTAAATTAAGAACTCTGTTCATCAAAAGACCCTAATAAGGAAATGAGAAGGTAAGCCACAGAATAGGAGAAGGTATTCGCAAAACATGTAACTGACGAAGGACTCAGATCCATAACATATAAAGAATAACTGAAGATCAGGGAGAAAAGAACAGACAACCTGACTGGAGACAGCTTTGCACAAGCAGATGACACCAATATGCTAAGACCTGAAAAGAATAACAATTCTCCACATTGAAATTCAAGTAGGAAAAGAAAGTGAATTCATCAACAGTTTTTAGGTTTTAACAATTTTATAAATGTTTGCAAGCAAGAATTTGAACAGACATCTAAAATTTTATATAACATGTAAACAAATTTTACCAGCTAAAGTCTCTTCTATTGTAAGCGAGTTTTGAGGAAAAAATGGAAAAAGAAGCATCTGCATCTTTCTTTTGTGTGTCTACAGGGAAATGAATTACTTATGCAACTACTACACAGTGGAGAGCTTTGTTTCCATAGAGATCGTGACACAACTGATTTTGGCCTTAAATTAGAATATTATGATTTGAATTGAGAAATGATCTTTTTGTCTAAATGAATAGCGTATTCAGTGTGACTAAAAGCTCTGCACATCTGCTGATATCATTTCCTTTTTACTCTAGGAATAATAATGAGAATACATCCACATAAGTTCTCAAAAGGAAGTCATCCCCCCAAAATGTCACAAGGACCTGAAAATATATAGGGAATGACATATTTCTCTACAGGATATACAAAAATACTGAAGACAAAATAGTAAAAAAATCTTGCTCATTTCACATCTCTTAAACATCCTCTTGAACTAAGTGTCTGAACAAGAAGACAAAAGTCGATCCTGTCTTCCTTCTGTCACTACTACTTGAATTTAACAGATAAGCTGTACACTTAAGGGGGAGGGTGGAATGCAAGAAAATATTAATCCAAAGCACAAGAACATGTTTTTTGTTTTACAAAAATTTTTTTTTTTCAGTGGAGGAGAGATAGAGAGACAGACTCCGGCATGCAACCCCTGTCTGGGGTCGATGCTTGGACCAACTGAGCCATCCTAGCACCCAGGGCAACACTCGAACCAATCAAGCCACTAGCTGCAAGAGGGGAATAGAGAAAGAAAGGGAAGAGAAGCAGATGGCTGCTTCTTATGTGTGCCTTAACTGGGGATTGCACCTGGGACGTCCACACACGAGGCCAGCTCTATCCACTGAGCCAACTGGCCAGGGAAGAATGTTAAGTTTCAAAAGGAGTGAAATAGATGATCCCTAAACTCAGTACACATGAAGTCCTTCAGGGGCTCACAGTGCCTCAGATAAGGCCCAGACTCTCTTGAGATGGCATTTAAGGCTCCAACGGCTCCCACCACTCAAAACCCCTCAAAAGCACAATGTCTCAATACAGTGCCATAGCCATGAAACTCACTCAGCATTGCACACTCCTGCTTTCTTCTACTTCTCCCCTAATTTCTCTTTCTCTTTCAAGACTCAATCGTGGGTAAGCCTCTACCTCTGCCTCTGACCCCAACCTCTACCTTGATAAGGTGCCACACCTAGGTGTTCCCTATGGGTCCTAGGTTTCTCAGCATCACAGCAGAATCATATTCTGCTTCCCTCACCAAACTGAGCTTCGGAGTTCTATTCCCTTTCATAAAATTGAAACCCAAAAATGTACAGGGCTTGGTAAAGGCTGAATGAACCCATTAGTGAATAACTGGCATCCTTAATACTGCTTTGTTTTGAACATACAGCTTCCTAAAGGAAATATCTAAGGAAAAAAATAAACAATCCAAATCGTTAAGAGTAAAATGAAGATTGGCTAGGTTTCATGATTGGTTTATATTGTAAATTGCTGTTCTTTTTCTCATTTCACTGTGAAATCTGTCCAGTGAGTAGCTGTTCTATCTCATTCTCAAAGTCTGCAAAGAAATGATGCAATCTTTGATTTTGTTATAGTTAAGTATATCCTCAATTAACCAAATAGTCAAACAAAGATCTGATTAGATCCTTGTCTGTTGCTTCTTTGGGCATTTTGTGACCCCATATTATTATTTTCAACCATGTTCTGTTTAGATATCATAAAAACCCTCCTTTGAAAAATTATTTCCCATTTAAAGTATAAGTGAAAACACTAGTTTTGAGCACACATAACTGAATCTAATAGGAAGCATGATGCACAAAACACAGAAGTCAGCCTTCTAGTTCAATCAAGGGCACAATTTTCATATAAAAATGTTAGGAGACAACCATGTGATTTTATTTATTTATTTATTTATTTATTTATTTATTTGAGAGGCTGGAGTCAGGGAGGCAGAGACAGACTCCTGCATGTGCCCTGGCCTGGGACTTCTACATGCTGGACTGATGCTCTGTCTACTGAGCCAACTGGCCAGGCCACAATTTTATTTTTTTTAAATGTGTAAAAAAAATGTGTAAGGCCAGCCCTGGCTAGTTGGCTCAGTGGACAGAGCATTGGCCTGGAATATGGAAGTCCTGGGTTCCATCCCGAGTCAGGGCACACATGAGTAATGATCTGCTTCTCTTCTCCCTCCTCTTCCCCCTCCTCAGGAGCTGAGGATACCGCAGTTAATTTGTGCATTGGCCCCAGATGGGGATTTCCAGGTGGATCCTGGTCAAGGCACAAGTGGAAGTCTGTCTCACTATGTCCCCTCCTCTCACTTAAAAAAAAAAAACTGTGTCAATACCATGCTGTTAAGAGCCCAGAAATAAAACCACATATATATGGTCAAATAATCTTTGATAAAGGGGCCAACAACACACAATGGAGAAAAGAAAGCCTCTTCAACAAATGGTGCTGGGAAAACTGGAAAGCCACATGCAAAAGAATGAAACCCGACTACAGTTTGTCCCCATGTACGAAAAGTAATTCAAAATGGATCAAAGACCTAAATATAAAACCTGAAACAATAAATTACATAGAAGAAAACATAGGTACTAAACTCATGGACCTTGGTTATAAAGAGCACTTTATGAATTTGACTCCAAAGGCAAGGGAAGTGAAGGCAAAGATAAATGAATGGACTACATCAGACTAAGAAGCTTTTGCACAGCAAGAGAAACTGACAGCAAAAGAAACAGACAGCCAACTAAATAGGAGATGATATTTTCAAACAGCACAGATAAGGGTCTAATACCCAAAATATACAAAGAACTCACAAAACTCAACAACAAACAAGCAAACAATCCAATAAAAATATGGGAAGAGGACATGAACAGACACTTCTCCCAGAAAGAAATACAAATGGCCAACAGATATATGAAAAGATGCTCATCTTCATTAGCTATTAGAGAAATGCAAATCAAAACTACAATGAGATACCATCTCACACCTGTCAGATTAGCTATTATCAACAAGACAGGTAATAACAAATGTTGGAGAGGCTATGGAGAAAAAGAAACCCTCATCCACTGTTGGTGGGAATGTAAAGTAGTACAACCATTATGGAAGAAAGTATGGTGGCTCCTCAAAAAATTAAAAATAGAACTACCATATGACCTAGCAATTCCTTTACTGGGTATATACCCCCAAAGCTCAAAAACACTGGTACGTAAAGACACATGCAGCCCCATGTTCACTGCAGCATTGTTCACAGTGGCCAAGACACGGAAACAACCAAAAAGCCCTTCAATAGATGACTGGATAAAGAAGATGTGGTACATATATATTATGGAATACTATTCAGCCATAAGAAATGATGACATCGGATCATTTACAACAATATGGATGAACCTTGATAACATTATACTGAGTGAAATAAGTAAATCAGAAAAAACTAAGAACTATATGATTCCATACATAGGTGGGACATAAAAATGAAACTCAGGGACATGGACAAGAGTGTGGTGGTTATGGGGGGGGTATAGGGAGAAGAATGGTGGGAGGGGCACAAAGAAAACCAGAAGGTGAAGGAAGACAATTTGACTTTGGGTGAGGGGTATACAACATAATCAAATGTTAAAATAACCTGGAGATGTTTTCTCTGAATCTATGAACCCTAATTAATCAATGTCACCCCATTAATATTAATAATAAAGGGAAAAATGTGTAAGACCAATAACAAATAAAAGCAAAAATATTTTGTATATTAATAAATTTTAAGTGTCTAAATATACTTAATACATCTATATATACTTAATATCTTTACACATCAAGTAAAATGAAATTCAAATTTTATCATACTAATTTAATAGTGTAAGAAAATTTTTCTGACAAAAGGAGTAATTAGAAATGAAGAAGGGGCCCTGGCCGTTTGGCTCAGTGATAGAGCATCAGCCCAGCATACCGATGTCCCAGATGCAATTTCCCATCAGGGCACACAGAAGAAGAGCCCATCTGCTTCTCCATCCCTCCCCCTCACTTCTCTCTCTCTCTCTTCCTCTTCTGCAGCCCCGGCTCAATTGGAGCAAGTTGGCCTCCGGGTGCTGAGGATGGTTCCAGGACCTCTGCATCAGGCACTAAGAAGAGCTCAGTTGCTGAGCAATGGAACAATGTCCCAGATGGGCAGAGCATTGCCCCCTAGAGGGCTTGCCAGCTGGATCCCTGTCGGGGCTCATGCAGGAGTCTGTCTCTGCCTCCCCTCCTTTCACTGAATAAAAAAAAAAGAAGAAGAAAAAATGGAGAAGGTATCAAACATACATGGCAGTGGTAAGGAATAAATCTAAAACAAAGTTATAATTACCATCAGAAAATGAAATAAAGCAGACCATTTCTGCAAGTGGCTGGTTTTACTTATTACATGTTCATTTTTTCCAAAGTTTTCAGTAAACTGGCAGCTGAAAGACTTAGGGAAGCACACACTCCCAACACACTGAAGACTTCTCAAGAGAAGGACACTGCAGGGCAGGTGGACACTAGTCATGGATTAAGGGCCCACCCTAAGATCCTAAGTATGATCTTTATTTACATCTGCAAAGACCCTATTTCCAAATATGATCAACATTCTGAACTTAATGTTTGGGAGGATGCCATCTGACCCAGTATGCTCATTAAGTCACACGTACAACCTCAATTCAGTAATTCAAAGCGATCAGTCCACTTCATTCATATAAAGTTCAAACCTGCCAAAACTAATCTGTAGGATATTGTGAGGGAATAGGGTGACCAAGAGAAAATTCAAAGAGGCCTTATAGCGTCCTGGAATGTTCTATTTCTTGATCTGTATGCTGGTTACACTGAGAGAAATTCATCAATCTGTACACTAATGATTTATGCATTAACTTTCAAAAAGAGTTTACTTTAAAAAGATACCTCATTAGCACTTCAGTTTTCATTGGAAGAAAAGACATCTCTCTTCCAACAGCGGGCCAGTGGCACGGGCTCCAGGTCTCCGGGAAGGAGGGATAAAGGTGCCTTCTCTCTCCCTCACTCCCTCCCTCCCTCGCCTGCCAGCTGCTGCTTCTGAGGCAGGGAGCAGGGGAAAGGACCAGAGAGAGACTGGTACTATTAGATGATCTCACACTCCTGGGGCCTGATGGATTTTTAAGCATTTTTGTGGTTTCTCTGGAGACTCTGCTGCTATGTCTCCCTACTGCCACTTCCTTCAGATGGGCAGTGTCTCCGAGCTTCTTCTTAATCCTCCCTCATTTTCTACCCCGGTATTGACACCACAGCTTTTGTTCTGGGGGTCCCTCAGCTTGGAAGGCTAACATCTTGGGCATGAACCCTTTAAGAAGGACCCCAGGTCACCATTCTATCTGATCTAGCACCTGCCCAAAGCCATGCTGTGCTCACAGTTCTGCTCTCTGGACTCTAGTGTATAATTTAGTGGAAGGGAAGGCTTATACACTCAGGTTCAAGTCCAGTGGGCTTTCAGATAAGGCAGCTCTTTCTGCCCAACATTTTGTATATTAACATTCAACATTCTGAGCTTAATGTTTGGGAGGATGCCATCTGACCCATTTGTCCTTTAATGTCTGGGATGTCTCCTATTTACACCCCCATTTTACTTATAGGGACCTCCAAGAAAGCATATCCATTCACTGCTCAGACATATGTTAAGAGCTGGAGTCCAAATGAATGTGGAATGAAGAACCAACGGGAAGCAGGAATGTAATATCTGGCTGCTATTGAAAGCAGCACCCACATAAGCAGAGGAATCTGGGTGGCTGCCAGGGTGATCAAGAGGCAGACCATGAGGAAGGCAAGACCACTGGAAGGAAACATGGCTTCCTGTTTTCTTCTGAGTTGGCAGGGTTGATATTCCTACCACAAGGCATGTGTTTTCAGTCTGGTCCTATCAGTTCTAAGCTCTATTAATAAGTGCCCTAGTAGGCACGTTTTTTGGTGCTTTAAGTTTTTAACTTCGAATAACCAAGTTGAAGATTTGGGAAGCTACTATTAGAGATTGCTAAATGTCACTTAAACTAGAATCCCCGTGTCTACTACTGTCTGTTAGGTATGCACAGTATTTCCATGAAAGCAAGGATTATTAACAAATACAGCTTTGGTTCTCAGGGTGAAACAAAGAACACCATTAGACACACACAGTAAGAGACCTAATACTGTGACACTTCAGGATAAGGGCCTGTTTATATTTCAGGAGCTTGCAAAAACAAAATGTCACATTCTCTAGGTTCCCAGTAATAATGTTAAAGAAAAGAATTTCACCAAAACCTCTAACATACTACTCAAAATAAATAATAATTGAGCCTTTTCTTTTTTCAGTTTCATTCATTTAGTCATTAGTTTTGGGTATTTAATTTCTTCAAAGGAATGAAGCTAATCACCTACATCAAGTACAGAGTACCTTCACAGTAATTGGCTGAATTAAAAAAAAATCAGTTTGGTTCTGGCCAGGTGGCTCAGTGGAGAGAGCATTGACCTGGCGTGCAGACATCCCAGGTTCGGTCCCTGCTCAAGGCACACAGTAGAAGCGACCATCTGCTTCTCTCCCCTCCCTCTCCCCCTTCTCTCTCTCTTCCATTCTTGCAGCCAGTGGCTCAATTGGTCCAAGCATTGGTCCTTGGTGCTGAGGATGGCTTGGTTGGTCTGAGAATTGGCCCAGACGGGGGTTTCCAGGGGGATCCCAGTTGGGGTGCATGCAGGAGCCCATCTCCCCTCCTCTCGCTTAATAAAAAAAAAACAGTTTAAAGTGAATAACCAGAAACAAGATGGTGTTCCTGCTGGCCTCAATGCTTTTGCCTCTTGTGCTGGTCTAAGTCTGTGGTTTGACCTTCTGATAATCAGGCTGGTAGACGCCATTTTCTGACCTCCAATTCCCAATTTTATTTATTGATATGACAAATACTGGCCTTAGTTCTATCAATTATTTTTGTTACCTTTTGCGGAGACTGTTTTCCTTTGTGTGTATAGCTTGATATTTCATATGGTTTATATTTTTATCTAGTACTTACTTTTATTAATATCTGTTAACCTTTTCTTTAGACAGTATCTATTTAATCCCCTATGAGAAACAATGAAATTAAGATATATTCTTCTCGTGTCACCCCATTAGAATTAATAATAATAAAATATATATATATATATATAAAAAAGATATATTCTTCTCCTGTGACATCCCCCTCTATCCTAGTTTAGTCTGTTATATTATTTCTTCCCGCTTAGCTTTGTACCCTTAAATAAACCTACAACTAAGTTTATCTGTTAGCTTTAAATACCGTTTGAACACTAGCTACTGAAGGTGAAGAAAATTCTTACTTTACCTCCAATCTTCTTTTCCCTCCTCCTCTCAAATTTGGTTAGATAATTTCTCACTGTCAAGTCATATAACCTTTCTATTCTGTTCTATTGCATCATCTTCACATTCGTTTTAACCTACAAATAGATTCAATGCTCATAACCGGTTCTTTGGCTGTAGGTTTTTCCAGTTATCCTGGTGGACTGAAGTCTGTCTTTGACTAGATTCCATAAAAAGGGTTCATGAAATGTTCTTTTCTCAATTTATTTTTTATTCAGTGAAAGGAGGTGAGGCAAAGACAGACTCCTGCATTCACCCCAACTGGGATCTACCTGGCAAGCCCACTAGGGGGTGATGCTCTGCCTATCTGGGGCGTTACTCCATTGCTCAACAACCAGGCTCTTCTTAGCACCTGAGGCAGAGGACATGGAGTCATCCTCAGCATCTGGGGCCAACTTGCTCCAACTGAGCCATGGCTGCAGGAAGAGAGAGAGAGAGAGAGAGAGAGAGAGAGAGAGAAAAGTAAGTGGAGGAGGGGTGGAGAAGCAGATGGGTGCTTCTTCTGTGGGTCCTGACCAGAAATCAAACTCAGATCATCCACATGCCAGGCCAAAGCTCTACCACCGAGCCAACTGGCCAGGGCCCTTTTTTCAATTTCTTTCAAAAACATCCTTGGGTAAAACTTACTCTTCTAAAGAATTTTGTCAGTGTCCTACGGTGTTGACTGACGATATGAAGCAGGCAAAATTTGTTCTCTCATAAATAAGTTTATCTTTTAGCCTGTCTTTCTAAACAAATTCTTTACATTTGAAATCCAATAGTTTTACTGGGATATATTGCAAAGTTGTATGTTAATTTTTTCTGAGTGCAGTGTGTCCTTTCAAACTGCAGAATTCAATCTCTCTCCTTTCTGGAAACCTTTCTTGATTTGCACCTTTACTTTTTTTTTGTTTTCTACCTAGCATTCACTCTATAATCCTTTTAAACTATGTCTATCTCATTTTGCTCACTTATGTCATTCCTGTTTCCTATACATATCTTGTTTCATTCTGAACTTCACCTTCGTTTCCTCAATGGCTTTCATTTATTCCCGAACTCAGGTTTCTTTTCCTACTTGCTTGCCATCTCTTCTGACGGCCAGTACTTCTGATTTATGCTCCAGTTATCAGTACAAATCAGAGGGGAACTATTTTGCTTTAATCTGTGAAATGTCTGTCATGATTTTCATTTGCTTTGTGCCAGTATTTTTCTACTGAGTGCTAGTCATTACCGTTTGCTTTTTCACAATTCTTCATTCTTTCTTATAGTTATGTTTGAGCAGATCCTGAATGCGTCTCTCTTTATTTTTAATTTTTTAAAATTAATTTTAATGGGGTGACATTGATAAACCACAATGAGATATCACCTCACACCAGTCAGAATGGCGCTCATCAGCAAAACAACACAGAATAAGTGCTAGCGAGGATGTGGAGAAAAGGGAACCCTCCTGCATCACTGGTGGGAATGCAGACTGGAGCAGCCACTGTGGAAAACAATATGGAGATTCCTCAAAAAATTAAAAATCGAACTGCCTTTTGACCCAGTTATCTCACTTTTAGGAATATACCCTAAGAACACCATAGCACTGTTCGAAAAGAGAAATGCGCCCCCATGTTCGTGGCAGCATTGTTCACAATAGCGAAGATCTGGAAACAGCCCAAGTGTCCGTCAGAAGACGAGTGGATTAAAAAGCTTTGGTGCATATATACTATGGAATACTACTCAGCCATAAGAAATGATGACATCGGATCATTTGTAACAACATGGATGGACCTTGATAACATTATACTGAGTGAAGTAAGTAAATCAGAAAAAACTAAGGACTATATGAGTCCATACATAGATGAGACATAAAAATGAGACTCAGAGACATGGACAAGAGTGTGCTGGCTACCCGGGGGGGGGGGGAGTGAGAAAGGGGGTAGGGAGAGGGGAGGGGCACAAATAAAACCAGATAGAAGGCGACGGAGGACAATTTGACTCTGGGTGATGGGTACGCAATATAATCAAATGTCAAAATAACCTGGAAATATTTTCTCTGGACATATAGATCGCATATTCCAAAAATTTATATGGAACCAAAAAAGAACATGAATAGCCTCAGCAATCTTAAAAAGAAAAAATAAAGTGGGAGGTATCACTCTTCCGGATATCAAGGTATACTACAAGGCCATTGTACTCAAGACAGCCTGGTACTGGCATAAGAACAGGCACATAGATCAATGGAACAGAACAGAGAACACAGAAATAAACCCACACCTTTATGGACAATTGATATTTGACAAAGGAGGAAAGAGCATACAATAGAGTAAAGACAGCCTCTTTAACAAATGGTGTTGGGAAAATTGGACATCTACCTGCAAAAAAATGAAACTAGACCACCAACTTACACCATTCACAAAAACAAACACAAAATGGATAAAAGACTTAAATGTAAGCCATGAAACCATAAGCATCTTAGAAGAAAACATAGGCAGTAAGCTCTTCGACATCTCCCACAGCAATATATTTGCCGATTTATCTCTACAGGCAAATGAAATAAAAGGCAGAATAAACAAATGGGACTATATCAAACTAAAAAGTTTTTGCACAGCTAAAGACAATAAGAATAGAATAAAAAGACAAACCACACAATGGGAGAACATATTCAACAATACGTCTGACAAGGCGTTGATAACCAAAATTTATAAAGAACTTATAAAACTCAACACCAGGAAGACAAACAATCCAATCAAAACATGGGCAAAAGAAATGAATAGAAATTTCTCCAAAGAGGACAGATGGCCAATAGGCATATGAAAAAATGCTCAACATCACTAATCATTAGAGAAATACAAATTAAAACCACGGGTCTCTTTTTTGATTCCTCACTTCTGCAGGCAGTTTCTCCTGGGCCAGGCACCTGAAGAGGATTCACATGGCAGAAAAGACGGGCTTTGTTCAGGGGACCAGGAGCGCACCTCCTCTTTCTGGCAGGACTGTATGTGCGCACAGGGAGGGGAAGGTATTCTTCAGCTTCTCGCTCCCCAGCCTAGAGAGACAGGTGGCTGTGTGGCTGGTCACAACATGGAGCCTCTCTCCTTCCTGCCACCACAGGCCAGATGCTCACAGACATATCACTTGTGTGCATCCTCACTCATCCAGCTTCCTCTGCAACCTGGAATCAAACTGATCCTGTGACGCTTTTGCCACCAGCTTATGTACGATCACTATTAAAAACAAAACTTTTTTTATTTTGAACCCCAGGGTGTACTTCTCACCTTGGAAAATGTGATTTATTAGCTGTTTTTTCCTTTTCCCAAGATCTGCAGCCGTGATTTCTGTCCACTCCCTCTCATACTCCTAGTTCAATCTTTCAAAAACCCTTTCCACTTATTTTCTGGAGTGGGCTTTCAGACATCTAATTTCTTCAAATATAAAGTTATATTTCTGTTCTTTTTCTCTTAGGTGCTTGGGATCATGTTCCCAAGCAAACAAAGAAAGGCTGACTTTACCATATTCAAATCTGAAGTTCCACTTTTTTTCCTCTGAAAACAAAACAGCTTTATAAATTTCTTTGAATATACAGTAATACACGGTTACTCCAAAGTCCAGACAGGGCATAAAGGGAGCAGAAAGAAAAAGTAAAATACAGCCCTGACTGCTGGCTCTATGGTAGAGCATCAGCCCAGAGTGTGGATGTTCCAGGTTCGATTCCTAGTCAGGGCACACAGGAGAAGCACCCATCTGCTTCTCCACCCCTCCTGCTCTCACTTTTCTCTCTTTCTCTCTCCCCTCCCCTCCTGCAGCCATGGCTCAATTGGAACAAGTTGGCCCCAGGCACTAAGGATGTCTCCATGGCCTCTGCCTCAGGTGCTAAGAAGAGCTTGGTTGCTGAGCAATAGAGCGAAGCCCCAGATGGGCAGAGCATCACCCCATAGTGGGCTTGCCATGTGGATCCCGGTTGGGGCGCATGCCTCTGTCTCTGCCTCCCCTCCTCTCACTAAATAAAAAAACAAACAACAAGAAAAAGTAAAATGCTGTTACCTGAAATCTCGTTACCTAAAGTAATTCGTTTAACATACGACACGTATCCTGATGCTTATAAATCAGTCTATTTCCATGCTTTTTTTCAACTTAATACTGAGTATTTTCTTGGAAGTACAGATCTAAATTATAATTTTAATAGCTACATGATATTCACAAAAACTTCCTTTACAGTAGCATGAGACACTGAAATGTTTAAATTTTAAAGTAATCCCATAAACCAAAAGCCATGCCCTTTAAAATATCAAATTTTCCACAATTTAGTTTCCTTGTAAATCAGAGAAAATGAGGGTTCATTCCACCAACTTTTAAAATTAAAAGAAGTAGACCTAAGTCTTTTAAAGCTAGGTAACTAAGGCTTCCTTTTAAGTTACCATTTCCATGACCTTTGTTACTTGTATAACAAAATACACTGCTTTATCCTGGTTTTTCATTTATAAGACAGAGAAACTCCAAACAACCAAATTATCCAAGTCTTATGCCAAGAACAGACGGTCTCTGCTATTTACTAGTTAGGAGGATGGTCAAGAGAAGTACGGACTGCTCCTTTTACAGCCCGAGGTGAGCTTGTACTATGGTGTCAAACAAGGGAATAAATGCCATCATCCGCAGTCTGTGAGTTTTCATTAACCTTCTACTCTAATCCACTTCCTTAATTAACAGACTTAGAGCTATACAAACACTGAACCTCAAAGCTATCTGTAGCTGTGAAGCGAAGGGAAAAAACATTCGGTTCCTTTTCTCAGCAGACCACAGAGACAATTTTTTTAATGAAACATCCCTCACACAAATAAGCAAAACTCCAGGGGACAGAGAGTGGCATGCACCAAGGTACAATGACTTTAAGTGAATGTTATCCACAAAAATATTCCAACAAGTGTGTGAGGGTAAGTAGCCTGGAGTCAGAATATGCCCCTAGCAAACAGGGTAACCTTGGATTCAGCAATAAGCAGTCAGGCACAGGAAGAACTGGAGCTAGAGAAGGGGAGGAAGGAGCCTTCAGTGATTTATGAACAGTAATCGAGCCATCGCCACCAGAAGTATGTAACATGTAGGTATTGACTGTGTACCCAGGAATATCTGACTTAATCTTCATATCGACCACATAAAGTAGAAACTGTTATTATTCTAACTATAGATCTGAAAATAGAAACTCTTCAAGGTTAATCTACTTGTCAGTCACACAGCTAATAAAATGGGGCGTGGAACTTGGACCCAAGGCTGTGTGACTCTCAAGGCCCATACTCTTCACTGTACTTCTGCCTCATGTGCAAATAGTCATGGGAACACAGAGGAGAGGTCAGTGGCTCTGACTGAGGAAGGCAAAAAAGGCAGGCAGGACTTGGGAAGAAGTGGTGGAGAAAGGTTCATGTAAGCAAAAGGGCACAGGAGAGGAGAGCAGAAGCAGAGTTTTTGACAGTCACACAGATGATGCCAACTACACCTCCCCCCCCCCCAACTGTCTGGCAAGGTGGTGTTACAGAAACTGGAAGACAAGAATGTGAGAGACAGAGACAGAAGCCTACTGCCAGGTCTGCCTCTCATCATTGTGTGGCCTGAGATTAGTAACTTACCACTCTGGGCCTCAGTGTAGGTGCCAAATAAGAAATGTAATGGAACAAAAAGAAGAAAATTATAGGCCAATATCCCTGAGAAACATAAGTGCAAAAATCCTCAACAAAATATTAGCAAACTGAATTCCACAGTACATTTAAAAAAGCATGCACCATAACCAAGTGAGAGTCATTCCTGGAATATAAGTTTGGTTCAATATCCACAAATCTATTAACGTGATATACCGCATAACAAAATGAAGGATAAAATTCATGTGATGTCAATAGATTTAGAAAAAGCATTTGACAAAATTCAGCATCCATTTATGATTAAATTAAAAAAAAAAAAAGAAATCCTCTCAGCAAAGTGGGAAATACAGGAAGCATACATACCACCTCAACATAATAAAGACCATCTATGACCAACCCACAGCCTAACATCATACTCAACAGTGACAAGCTGAAAGTGTTTTCCTTAAGATGAAAATGTCCACTTTTATCACTTTTGTTTAACATAGTTTTGGAAGTCCTAACCTCAGCAAGCAGAAAACAAAAAAGAATAAAGGCATCCAAATTGGAAATGAAGAAGTAAAACTGTCATTATTTGCAGATGACACATACTATAAAGAACTCTAAAGATTCCACCGAAAAACTGTTATAATACAGGAATTCAGCATGAAAATAGCAGGATACAAAATATTCAGAAATTGGTGGACTTGGCTGGTGGCTCAGTGGATACAGCATTGGTTCAGCATAAGGACATTCCAGGTTCAACTTCTGGTCAGGGCACACAGGAAAAGCAACCATCCACTTCTCCCTCACTCCCTCATTCCTCCCTCTTCTGCTCCCACAATCAGTGGCTCAAATGATACAAGCAGGGCCCTGGGCACTGAAGTGCATCAGCCTCAGGTGCTAAAAATAGCTTGGTACTTGAGCATCAGTTCCAGATGGGGGTTGCTGGGTGGATCCAAGTCAGGATGCATGCAGAAGTCTGTCTCACTATCTCCACTCCTCAAGAATATATATATATATATATATATATATATATATATAGAGAGAGAGAGAGAGAGAGAGAGAAAGGGGGAGGGAGAGAGAGGGGGAGAGAAAGAAAGAAAGGGAAGGAAGAAAGAAAGGGAGGGAAAGAAGGGAGGGAGGGACGGAGGGAGGAAAGAAAAAGAAATTGGTTGTATTTTTTATATACCAATAATAAATAATCAGAAAGAGAAACTTAAAAATTAATTCTTCTTACACTTGCATCAACAATAATAAAATACCTAGGAATAAATTTAACCATTGAGGTAAAGGACCTATATTTAGAAATCTATAAGCAGGGAAGAAAGAAACTGAAGATACAAATAAATGGAAGCATATATTCTGCACTTGAGTAGAAGAATGAATATTGTTAAAATAGCCATACTACCCAAAGCAATCTACAGAGTCAATGCAATCCCTATCAAAATACCAATGGCATTTTTCACAAACCTAGAATAAATAATCCTAAAATTTATATGGGACCACAAAAGATCCTGGATAGCCACAGAAGTCTTGAAAAAGAAAAAAAAACTTGAGGTATTACACTACCTGATATAAAACTATATTACAAGGCTATAGCAATCAAAACAGCATGGTACTGGCTAAAAATAGACACGTAGATCAATGAAACAGACAGAGAGCCCAAAAATAAACCCATGCCAATATGGTCACTTATCTATAACAAAGGAGGCAAGAATATAAATGGGGTAAAGACAGTCTCTTTGATAACTGCTATTCAGAAAACTGAACAGATATGTGACTACATGAAACTAGACCACTTTCTTATACCACATACAAGAATAAATTAAAAATCAATTAAAGACTTTACTGTAAGACCTGAAGACTTAAAACTCCTAGAAGAAAATAGGCAGTAAACTCTTTGACATCCTTCTTAGTAATATTTTTTTGTATCTGTCTCCTTGGACAAGGGTAGCAAAAGAAAAAATAAACAAATGGGACTACATCAAACTAAGAAGTTTTTGTGCAGCAAAGGAAAGGACAACAAAATGAAAAGACAACCCACTAAATGGAAGCAGATATTTGCCAGTGATACAGCTAATAAAGTGTTAATATCCAAAATACATAAATTCACACAACTTAACACCAAAAAAACAAAAAATGGTTTAAAATGTGGGGAGAGGGCCTGACCAGTGATGGTGCAGTGAATAGAGCATCGGCCAGGGATGCTGAGGTCCCAGGTTCGAAACCCCGAGATCATTGGCTTGAGTGTGGGATCATGCTGGTGTAAGCTCAAGATTGCTGGCTTGAGCAGGGGGTCACTGGCTTGGTTTGAGGCCCCCAGTCAAAGCACATATGAGAAGCAATCAATGAACAACTAAAGTGCCACAACTATGAGTTGATGCTGCTCATCTCTCCCTCTTCCTATCTCTCTAAAAAAAGGGGAGTCAGAGGAATCAATAAACATTTCTCTGCAGAGGACATACAGTTGGCCAACAGACATGAAAAAATGTTCAGTGTCACTAATCATCAAGGAAATGCATATTAAAACCACAATAATATAGCATCTCAAACCAGTCAGAATGGCTATCGTCAATAAATCAACAACCAGTTAGTGTTAGTAAGGATGTGGAGAAAAGGGAACCCTCATGCACTGTTGGTGGGATTGTAAATTGGTGCAGCCACTATGAAAACCAATACAGAAATTCCTCAAAAAATTAAAAACAGAACTACCATATGACCCAGCAATTCCACTTCTGGGTATTTATCCAAAGAAATCCAAAACACGAAGATGCGTGACCTGTGGTGGTGCAGCAGATAGAGTGTCTACCTGGGACACTGAGTTCTCAGGTCCAAAACCCCAAGGTTGCCAGCTTGAGTATGGACTCAACTGGCTGGAGTATGGGGTCACCAGCTTGAGCGTGTGATCATCGATGTGATCCCATGGCTTGAGCCTAAAGGTCGCTGGCCTGAGCCAAGGTTACTGGCTTGAGTAGGGGTCATTGGCTCAGCTAGAGTCCCTGGTCAAGGCACATATGAGAAGAAATCAATGAACGACTAAAGTGCTACAAGTACAAGTTGATGTTTCTCATCTCTCTCCTTTCTTGTCTCTATATCTCTCTCTCAAAAAATAAATTAGAAGAAATCCAAAACACTAATTCAAAAATATATATGCACCCATGTTCACTGAAACATTATTCAAAATAGCCAAGATATGAAAGTGACCTAAGTGTCCATCTATGGATGAATGGATAAGGAAGATATAGTACATATGTATACAATGAAATATTACTCAGCCATAAAAAAAAATGAAATCTTACCATTTGCTACAACATGGATGGACCAAAAGGGTATTATGCTAAAGTGAAATAATTCAGACAGGGAAAGACAAGTATTGTATGGTTTCACTGATATGATGTGGAATCTAAAAAACAAAACAAACTCAAAGACACAGAGAATAGAATGATGGTTGCCAGATGGAAGAGGGGTTGGGGGTAGGGTAGAAAAGGTGAAGGGATTAAGAAGTACTAATTGGCAGTTATAAAAAATAGTCAAGGAAAAAGACAAAAAAAATTAGTCAAGGGGATGTAAAGTACAGCATAGGGAATATAGTCAATAATATTGTAATAACTATGTATGGTGCCGCTTGGGTTCTAGACTTACTGCGATGATCACTTTGTAGGTTATATAAATGTCTAATTGCTATGTTATTCAGCTGAAACTGAAAATAATATAATATTGTATGTCAAATGCAATTGAAAAATAAAAAGTAAAATATTTTTTAAAAGAAATGTAATGGGCTCTCAGGTTCTGGACTATAGATCATAACATACTATCTTTTTATTATATATAGATTTCCTACTGTGAGGAGGACATAACATAGCTGTTCAATCAGCAGGTTTGGATGTGAAATTGTCATTCGTTCATTCATTTCAACAAATATTTACAGAGCACTTTTATGCACTAAACATATAATGAGTGCTGAAGTCATAGAAATAAAAATACGGATTCTATCTTCAGGAAGCTAAATATTGAAGGCTAGAAAATATTAACAAATAATTACAACACTTTGTGAATGTTTAACAAATGCTGTACTGAGAGTGACTGAGCAGTGACTGATTAACTCTGCCAGAGTGGGGATCACCGATGTTCTCAGAAGAGTGATGCCTGCTGAGGTGACTCTGGAAGGAAATGAGGGCTCTGGCAGGTTAGGAGAAAAGAGTATTCTAGAAAGAGAAAACATTGCAAAGGCAGGTCCACACAGGAAGCAGATGGCTAACAGTGGTTGAGATGAAAGATTCCAGGGATAGGCTGCGAGAGGGCAGGGTCAAGTGACAGAGAACCCAGTTCCCTGGTGGGTCTCGGGAACTAACAGTGCTGCAGTCAGATAACTAGGTGCAAATATCAGGTTACAACAATAAAACAGTACAATCAGCAGCAGCTAGCGGGCCTGAGCTGCTCCTCAGTTCCCTGCCGGCTTCCTCCTGGCCAGCACTGCAGTGAGTGAGTGATTTGGTCTAAGGGAGCAGGAAAGCAGTAGACTGGGGACCAGAAAGACAGCATCTGGAAAACTGTGTCCAAGTGGAGTGGATTCAACAGAGGCCACAGAGGCCAGAGCACCCATGTCACAGGTTCAAGGAACTGACGACATTCCATAGGCAGGAGACAAAACTCCACAAGAGTCATAATGGTATTTTTAAACATCTCTAGGACTTCACATGGGCAAAGAGAGTTAAAATGTTGTGCGGGCTCCAATGAGAACTAGAACAGGCCAGTGGAAGAAACAGATGTCTGTTTCAAAGTAAGGGAGAACTACCTGTGACAGCCTCTGTAGGTGGCATTCTCAGTAACAGCCCCTTTTTCCCTTGATGGCAGCAGAGAATAATGCCCACTGCTGCAGCTGAAGCAGAGAGGGATACACAGAAACCCTGGCCAGTGGGGAAATCTGTGTGAGGCTGGGGTGGGTTGGAGTGGGGGATGTCTTATGGGAAACTGCTTCCTCCCTGCTCAAAGAGTGGCCCTTCCTGTCTGAGGCCACACTGTGTGAGTACATGACAGGTGAGATAGAGCCACGACTTTGTATCAGAAGGCAGACATGTTACCTCAGAGCTACAGAATGAACCAGCCTAGCACATCTCCTCCAGATGTCTTATGTGAAAGAGTTAAGTTGCTTTTTAGCTGTGAATGATGTGAGCTGCTGCTGAGCCCCGACCAACGTGGTCTAGTGTTCAGAGATGAGCAAAGATGGAGGGAGCGGCAGCACAGAAAGGTCCTGACCGGGGCTTGGCAGGAATAGTGTAAAGTGGGGTCAGTCCTCAGAAAATGTTCCTACCCAAGGTTTTATAGACCGTTTTACTACT
The DNA here is from genome assembly GCA_037038555.1 of Rhynchonycteris naso. Lineage (NCBI taxonomy): Eukaryota > Metazoa > Chordata > Mammalia > Chiroptera > Emballonuridae > Rhynchonycteris > Rhynchonycteris naso. The sequence goes on from CM072999.1 coordinate 226,933,085, forward strand.
GTGCCTGCTCATAATTTTACTCAGCACCACAGAAACACATTCAAGTCAGGTAAAAAGGGACTAAGTGGAAATAAAATCCTGTGTGTTTGGTTAGAAGATGATGACAAAGTGCAATGGGATGTTCTAAGTACAGAAAGGAGCCTTTGGTTTAAAAAGTAAAAAGTAAAACAATTGTCTCTGCAAATTTGTGAATGAAGATCCAAAGTCCAAAGTTTAAAAAAGAAAGGGAGAGAACTCATGAGGACAGAACAGATTTGCAGAAGTCTGAAGCAAATACTGGTATGGGGGAAGGGAAAGGAAGAAATGTAAGAAAAAATTACAAGTTTCTAACAAGAGCCAACACTAATTAATTTTTAAAAATAACTTAATAAAAAGTTATTCATTAAAAAAAAGTTCTGGCCTGACCTGTGGTGGCACAGTGGATAACGCGTCGACCTGGGAACACTGAGGTTGCCAGTTCAAAACCCTGCACTGGTCTGGTCAAGGCACATATGGGAGTTGATGCTTCTAGCTCCTCCCCCCTTTCTCTCTTTCTCTTTGTCTCTCACTCTGTGTCTCCTCTCTAAAATAAATAAATAAAAAGAAATAATAAAAAAACCAGATTCTATAAAAAAAATAATAAAAAAAGTTCTGGCTTGAAGGATCCCACTACTTATGGTTAAAGTAAAGAAAACTAACTAAATACGCCCATTATTATTAACAAAGATTTTCAAGGCTGTGCTGCCTAAATGAAACCCCAGAATTCTGTCCTCTCCAGGGGGTTTCTGCATTGTCTCCAGCTTCACGAACATTTTATTCTCTATGTCTCTCCTGGGAAACTACTTCCTGTTCCCATTGATCCTTTTCAGCAGACACCAGTTTAACTCAGTATTTCCTGAGACCAAAACGTGGGCAATGAAACACGCTGCGCACAAGAGTTCAAGTAAGACACAGAGCTTAACGCTCTCCGGAACACTGCAGCTGACTGGAAAGGACAGGACAGGGCCACGTCCCCTTGCTGGCAGGTGTAAGAGAGGGGCCAGGCAGGAGGTGAGATTTGAGGTGAGCCTTGAAGGGCAGGCAGAATTTGAGAGGCAAACAAAGGCAGAGGAGGTATAACCCAAATAAATCCCACAATCAGGCAAGCAACGAGGGTTTTCCCTATCAAACTGTCAAATACTTGGAACAGATAACACTTTCAGTAGGAATGTAATTTGGCACATTTGTAAAGAACAATTTAGTGGTATATACACCAAGTTTTTAAAATACTCATGCTCTTTGATTTAGCAGTTCAAGTTACACATACATCTCCTGAAGAAAAACTATATTCTGCACCATATGCATATATTGCATTCTCAGAAAAAGGCTTAGGAAAAGTTTAAGAATAATTATAGTGTGGGAAGAAAGATTTACTTATATAATTATTTGGATATTCCCTACAACATTGTTTATAATAGGCAAATGCTGTCCCCAAGTAATTAAATACTATCTCTACACAATGTAATACTATGACGTTTACAATAATAAAAGTATATTAACTGACATGAAATGTATTCACATAAGCTTTAAAAGCAGGTTTCAGAACAATGTCCTCCAAGAGACCTTCATGTGTTTTTTTAGATGTATAATATATCCACAGAAAATATAACAACAAAAGAATCAACAATTTTCCCTAACTGGTAAAACAACAGATATTTTTATTTTATGTTTGCTTTTCTGTATTTTCTAGTTTTCTAGAGGGAACATATATCATTTCACATTAAAAAATAAAGGCATGGGGCCCTGGCCAGTTGGCTCAAGTGGTAGAGTGTCGGCCCAGCATGTGGATGTCCTGGGTTCGATTCCCAGTCAGGGCACACAGGACAAGTGACCATCTGCTTCTCCACCCTCCCCCTCTCCCTTTTCTCTCTCTCTTTTCCCATCTGGCAGCCAAGGCTCCATTGGAGCCAGTTGGCCCGGGCATGAAGGATAGCACCATGGCCTCCACCTCTGGCACTAAAATGACTCCAGTTGTAATGGAGCAACAGCCACAGAAGGGCAGAGCATTGTCCCCTAGTGTACTTGCCAGGTGGAACCCAGTCCAGGCGCATGCAGGAGTCTGTCTCTCCACCTCCCCACTTTTCACTTAAGAAAAATACAAATAATAAAAAATAAATAAATACAGACATGGGCCCTGGCCAGGTAGCTCAGTTGTTTAGAGCACTGTTCTGATATGCCAAGGTTGCAGGTTCAACCCCTGGTCAGGGCACATACAAGAATCAACCAATGAATGCATAAATAAGGTAAATAACAAATTGATGTTTCTCTCTCTCTTCATTTCTCTTTTTTTCTAAAATCAATAAAAATAATTTTAAAATAAAAAAATACACAAATAAATTATGCAAATTTTTTAAGATACGTGAGTAAAAATTCCACAAAATTTGTTGTGCAATGCAACATTTTGCAAGGTGACAGTGAACACCATTGCCTAGCCATCTCTGCAAATTTCCTTGAAAGGACAGAAATAACTACAGAGGAAGGCAGACTGTTTCATCAGAGCCCCATTTCAATACTGTATTCTGGTTCCACATGGATGGTGGAGCAACCCCCCTAAGACATTACCTTCCTCAGAGAGGGGGCTGTCTCTCTATTATGGGGTGGTCTCCAGTCTCCTGATCCTCAAATATATTCATCTGCAAAGAGAAGTATGCCTTCTTCTTCCCTTCATATCTGCTTAAGAAATAGATTGTCAAATACTAGATTAAAATTTTAGGGAAATCTGGCTGTCAGTCCAGACCACAGCTCATTCTAAAGTGCAGTGACTCTCCAACGGGGCCCTCAAGTTCTCCCAGTGGGTGAAAACAACAGACCCCAAAATGGAAGACCTGCCGGACCTGTAGTGGCGCAGTGGATAAATCATGACCTGGACATGTTGAGGTCGCCAGTTCAAACCCTCAGCTTGCCAGGTCCAGGACATACAACAAGCAACCAATGAACAACTAAAGTGAAGCAACTATGAGTTGATGGTTCTCAATGTTCCCCTCTGCTCTCTGTAAAATCAATAACAAAAACGAGAGACTTTACAGGCAAATGACAATTCTTTAGGTTCTCATTTCTACAGTGACTAAGAACCACATCATAGTAACCTATTTATTGAGACACTGACCTACAAATTTGGTGTTCGTAAATCAAATTCCATGTTACTAAATGTTAGGTAGTACCATGTTAATACCAAAAATAGTGTTTTTTTAACAAAGCTTATAGTACACAGCAAGAAAAACATGTTAGTTACATGATGAACCAGGAATATATACAAACACACATAACTGAAACACAAGTTTCATAATATTTACTCTTACTACATTCAAGGCACTATTTTAAAGTTCATCTCATTTAAAAGTCATCTAGAGAAAGAAGCCCCTCTTCTGAGGGATGGGATCTGGGTCCCCTCCCTTTGAATATGGGAAAGTACGTGTCTGGTTCAACTAACAGAGAACCTGTTCTCCAGATACTTCCTTTAGGGACCTTCTTTCTTGGAATCCAAGTAGCATATTGTGAGATGTCCAAACCACCCGAAGAGGAGCCCTGGTCAACAATCCCAGATTATCCACCTGCCTTCAAGGCACCCCAGCCCAAGGACCAGACATGTGAGTAAAGAATCCTTCAAACAATTCTAACTCATAGCCATTCAGGTCACTCCCTGCCATCCCTGGGCCCCGGCATCAAGTCACAGAGACAAGCCACTCCTTACCATGCCCTATCCAAATTGCTGGCCCAGAATTCATGAGCATAATAAAATGATTGGTGTTTAGTGCCACTAAGTGTGGGGTGGTTTGTTACACAGCAAAAACTGGGACAATTAATGCTAGACATAACCTGCAAAACTGATGTCACAATCCATTAGTGGGCAGTTTGACAAACACTGGTTCGGGGACACTGATTCAATACCTGAAGCCTGACATTCAGCCACACAAACTTAAAGGTCCCCTGAGTCTGTGCATACTCAAGATGAAATTTTTGTAAGTGTGAATGGATAGGATGGGATGGGACAGGATAGGACAGGACAGGTTGGGACAGGATGGGAGAAGTGGAATAAGGCAAACAATAAGGTGTTTGGCCCATATAAATGGGCCGGCATCAAAAAGGCTTTAGACTCACTGGAGCCAAGTTCTGAATTGCAAAGGTGGATCATATTGTCCTGGTCTGAGTCTCAAGGCATTCCCAGCTTCCTACGGAGGGTTCAATGTCCCTACATAACTATTTGCGAAAAAAGATATTTAAGACTGCCATGCCCCACAAAAACTGTTTTGGTCTAAAGGCTGCCTATTAACTTCTATCCACCTTCAATGCTGGCAGCCCTGTCAACAGTTTCAAACTTTCCTGTTAATGTATAACTCTCACCTAAATATAAAACTCAGATAAATGTGTTAAGGATTATTAGATTCTTTTTTTTTTTTTAATGGGAGAGGAAGTAAGAAGCATTTCTGGTGGATGGAGAGTGCCCAGCAGACCTGGGGCCAGAGACCTTAACATTAATTGGTTAGTCGGGCTTTTGGTTTCCTCCTTTAAAAGTCAGTGGTTAAACGGCTAATACTATAGTACTAACCCTGAGGAATAAACAGGAAATTCATGTCTGGGTAGGACTACTCGGAAGGATAGCTTCAAACAGGAGCTCTGAGGGAAGCCCTCACAGGCAAGGAAGATCTTGAAGCTAGTGCTCCTCATTAGATAAGTCATCTTATGGACCTGGCCTGGTGGGAGTGTCCCCCCGAAAGGAAAGGTCCACATCAGAGAGGAAGCGGGATTAGGGGCTGGAGGAACTCTCCAATCAGATACAGGACTTACAGTGGCCTTACCATGGAAAGCATATTTCTATTACTTTCTCAGTGACCATGAAAGCAAGGACACATACCTCTGAGCTTGAGACAGTGAAAGTCCAACCAGAAAGAACTGGAAACCACTACAAAGGCCTGAACTAACTTGATGTAGTCAAAGCATGCCTTCCTCTGACCCATCAAGGAAAATGTTCTACTCTTACATAAGATAAATCTGTTTTGTTTTTCTTTTCTGTTTGTTTTTAAACTGACTGTGCATGTTCGATGCATTCTTTAATGTATAGTGCATGCAGGCCATTTGTTTCTAAGAAAATGTCTGGGGCAGTTGGTAAGCTACAGTCACAGTTCAGGAGGGACTGGTCTCCCCAGTAGCAGCAGCAGTCCCCTTAACACATTTAAGCCACCAGCACCAACATGAGACATATCAGCAGAGAAAGTAGATGAGCCCGATTTTTGCTGGGCATGCAGATACCCAGTAATAATCAACAGGAGATGATGCACGGACAAACAGGCTGGGACATTTGGGGCCACTGGGGAAGACAGAATATAAACTATTTTCTTTTTACCTCTTTTTACCTCTTCTATTGTGTGTAAAGAAAAGCAAAAGGGACATTAACGAGACAAAAACTAAAGCCTCAGGAGGGTGACCAGATAAACTGCGATAAACATAAAAATTAGTTGGTCCTTAAGAAATAACTCTGTTCAACTGCATGGAACTTGGCTGAGGTCAAACTAAAAAAGGGCCTGTGTCTTCAGAAATAGATTCAAGGTGAGTGGACAAAGAAAAGTCACCTATTAGAGGAGTCAGTTTCATACAGTTCAACCAAATGTGTCAGATGCTGTGCCAGGGACACAAAGATGCAGTCCCCACATCTACCGAGGAAGTCCTGGTCTGGAGAAGAAAACAAGCAGTGAGGACATGAAGTGCTACCTGTTAAGCTGGAGGTGAGCACAGACCAGAGGATTCAAGAGAGTCGAAAGAAGTGAGCTCAGACCTCACTCTTGAAGGGAAAGCAAGGGTTGGCCAGAAAAGGGGGCTATAGGGAGAAACAATACAAGACACCTGGGCACATGCTACTCTCCACGAGCTTAAAGGCGTTTCTGGAGGCTTGTGTACTGAAAGTAGTCCCAGCACAGCTCCAGACCCAGCTGTCCCCGATGCTCTGGCAGACAAAATGCCACCTTCCTTTAAGGTTGTCCATGGAACTCTGCTACCATGCTTCATTCCTGTTCAACTCTCCCTCCTTACCTGAATAATGGACATTGGAACAGTCATCCCCTGTCCACTAATGTCCAGCCATCAACCTGGTGGTGTCAATATCCATGTAAATGATCCATCAGCACCTTCAACAACTTCCTTTACAACCCCGCAATTCTCACCTCCACCCTACTCCACTCCAGCCCTTCATCAGCCATGACTGCCCACATTGGAAACGCTCAACTCCAACATCCTACTCTATCCTGCCAACTCTCAGGAACTCTTATGCCTCCTCTTACAATTCTCTCACTCCCGATCCGTGTACTCTTCTACTTTCTTCCCAATTTACTACCTTTCCCACCCTGTACAGTAATGGCCACGTGGTCCGTTACTCAAACCATCTCTCCAGACAAAGTTCTACCCTCTCACCCCACCTTCATCTTTCCCACCTGCCCTCCCTTGCCTTTCCCATACAGTATGTAGCACAATGAATGCAACTGTTCACTGCCTCGTCTATACTTGGGCTCCGGGGTGCTGCTGGAGAGAATCACAGCCTTGCACACCGAGGTCACCAAAAACTAATGGTCTCCACGCCCAGTCAGAAAACTTTCAATAAGCCCTCATTCCGTGAGTCCTTCCCTATTCAGCGATGTGCTCAGGGTCTGACTCTTGGGACTGACCTCCCACTCTGATTATGACCTCACTATTTCATAACGAAAAAGGAAGCAATCAGGCAATTAACTCCTTAAAATATGTACCTACTCCTGACCTACAAAAACAAGTGTTCATTCCCATGATCGTTTCCTTCCCTCCAGTCTTCCTAAAAGAAATGCCATTCCTCTTGCCCAGAGCTAATCCTACCACCTAGACCCACCTCTTCAAGGATACCAACAATAGTCCTCTCTGCCCTACTCATGAAGCTCTCCTCTGATTCTTTCCCTTTAGCATGTAAACATGCTCATATATCTCCCACTTAACAAAATCTTCCTTTGACCTGTTAGATATAAATCCATGACCTTTCTGGAAAAGGCAGCCTCAGCTGGCTTATTCTAGTTGATATATGATCTGTGTCACAGACATCACACAGAACCACTTTTAACCCCCAAGCACTGCTGCCTAGACTGTGGATTAGTGCTGGAGCTAAAAGGGCAGCAGACAGGCAGAGGCAGCATGGTACTCAAACCATGCACCAGGGACAGAACTGGACCAAATCAGGTTCTATGGAGAAATGCAAAGCACCCATGTATCTGGACCAATGTTGAGATCTAGCTGTTTTTTTTCCATAAAGTTGCCGCATTGTCAACTAAAAAGATACAAGACAGATCTCAAACGGTTGAATAACAAACTGTCAAAATATGCTACCCAGGATTTAAAACTCGCCATCATGGTAATAATTGTTTCAGGCAAAAATCATCAATGAATGATAAAACTAGTTGGTGAAAGTTTAGTGACTAAAGAGGTGAGCTCAAAGAATCTGCCACAAAATATTAATCTCAAGGGGAAAAACAGCAAGGGAACCCAGCATACACCATCTTAATCAAGGAACCCCAGAAAACAGCACCAGTGACGCAAGAAAGGGACATGCTGAGCCCTCTGAAGTGCTGCACTGAGGAGGACACACACCACTTCTGTGGTGTTCCTGCCAAAGGAGCATAACCTGACTCATCATAGAAAACAGCCGATAAAACTAAAATACAGATAACTCTACAAGATAACTAGCCTGTACTCCTCAAAAATGACTAAATCCTAAAGACAAATACCAAGGGACTACCTCACACTGAAGCTGACAACATGGGTAATCTTGGAGTGGATCCAAGATTAGAAAATAATTCTTTCTTTTGTTATAAAGGGAATTAGTGGGACAAGTGGTGATATTTGAGTAAGCTCTATGGATTAGACAACAGTCCTGTAACAATATTAATTTCATGAATCTGATAACTGTATTGATTATAGAAAATATCAGTTTTTAGGAAATACAATTGAAGTATTTAAGGGTAAAGGGGCATTGGGTCTGCAACTTACTTTCAAATGGTTTAGAAAATAATGACAAGGGGCCTGAACAGGCAGTGGCACAGTGGATAAAGCTTCGGACTGGGACATGGAGGACTCAGGTTCAAAACCCCAAGGTCACTGGATTGAGCGTGGGCTCACCACCTTGAGCCCAAAGGCCGCTGGCTTGAACAAGGGGGTCACTCGCTCTGCTGAAGCCTCCCCCACCCCAGTCAAGATACATATGAGAAAGTGATCAATGAACTAAGAAGCCACAACGAAGAATTGATGCTTTTCATCTCTTTCCCTTCCTGTCTGTCCCTATCTGTCCCTCTGTCTCTGTAATAATAATAATAATAATAATAATAATAATAATAATGACATGGGTACAGATAGAGAGCAAATGATAAAAACACACAGTAAAACATTAAGATTTGGGCAATCTGTATAAAGAGTATGCAGAATTCTTTGTATTATATGTTTTCAACTTTTCTGTAAGTCTGAAATTATTTCAAAATTTAAAAATAGTTTTGCTTTTTTTTTAAGCCCAGAATTGTGGGAAGCACAAAGAGAAATTGTCCAAAACCAAAACTGTGGTAGAGGGCTTGAAAATGCCTCTTTCCTTCTTTAGCAGACTGGATTGATTTAACTGATATACTCAAAACTGTGTACCTGAGAGAAAATGTGTTATCTGCAAATGCCCATAGACCAGTGGTTCTTAACCTTTTTTTGAGGTACCGAACCCACCAGTTTCATATGCGCATTTACCGAAACCTTCTTTAGTGTTTTTTCCAAATTCAAGACATAGGAATGTTTTTTTACTGGTGCGCAAAATGAGCTGTGCATGAACATCACCTTGCTCAAAGAACAAAACCAACAAAGTGCATGAACTCACAACAAATTACGGTATTACTTTATTCTGGCCTCCGCGGCAGAGGCTTCTCTGAACCCGAGACCAACTCATGGAACCCCTAGGGTTCGATAGAACCCAGGTGAAGAACCACTGCCATAGACATTTAAATAATGGAGCGATTTAAAGAAAGATACATATTTAAATAAAGCCTCCTCCCTGGACTCATTCCTGACTTTAAGAGTAGCTCCATTTGTGTGCAGATCACTGCAGCACTTTCATAGTGCTGAGAAAAAGTGGATAAGAAGAGAATCCTAGCCCCAGCTACTCCCAAAACACTATCCCCCACCCAAGCCCTCCAAAGACCCAAGAACCTCTCATTTTTAAGTGAGAGGAAGGGAGAAAGAGAGACAGACTCCCGCATGCACCCTGACCAGGATCCACCCGGCAACCGCTGTCGCTGTCTGACATCAATGCTAAATCAACCAAGCTATCTTTAGTGCCTGGGGCCGATGCTCTAACCAACTGAGCCACTGGCCGCAATAAGGGAAGAGGGAGAGAAGGGGGAGAGGGAAGCAGGGAGAGAAGCAGATAGTCACTTCTCCTGTGTGCCATGACCAGGGATCATACCTGGGACATCTATACACTGGGCCAACGCTATATCAACTGAGCCAACTAACTGGGGCCCCAAAAACCTTTTCAAAATCTTTATTATGAACATTTTCAAACATACACAAAAATAAAAGTATAAAGAATTTCAATATGCCCCATTACCCAGATTCAATAATTATTATATTTCTGACATACTTACTACATCCATTCCTTTTCTTGCTTATAGTGGTCTAATGCAGTGTTTTTCAGCTGCCAGTCTGTGGACCGGTGCCAGTTCGGCAGAAATTTCACACTGGTCCAGGAAAAAGCCACCCTGATGTTGCATGAAGGCAGTTGAAAAACACTACTAACAAATTTGATATTTTTCACCCCTAATTATTTCTGTGTGTATGTAGAGACTTTTCTTCCCGACTACAATTTGATTATCGCGACTAAGAAGATTTTAAAATAATCCCTTAATATCATCCATCTCCTGTACAAATTTCCTTGACACAAGAGCTCTTACTTCCCAAGTTCCTCACACCAACGCCTTCACCTCAGCATGGCAGACCCACAGTGAACTTGCTCCCTCTCTGGACAAGAAAGCAGAGCCTTGACTACCTCACCCAGGTAACTGTGCTGTTATGAGACTCTAAAAAGATAACTTTATACATGAAGCAAAAACATGAAAATCTATTTTTAAAATGGAGAGAAATATTTGTTGTGGGGTCAAAGTATAATTATCCTTAATGTAAAGGTTACTTATATCCCAAAATAAAAATGATCAAAGAATATAAACAATTGGCAAAGAAAATATACATGAAAAAAATTCAGTGTTACTTGCAATCAAATAAATACACATTCAAGTAATGGCTTGACAGTTGTCATCTAAATTAGCAAAGATTTTTTTCATCAACGGTGGCAAAAATCTGTCTTTGTAAGCGGATGTAAACTTCCTGAAGAACAGTTTGTCAATGTTTCAGAATTCTTATTCTATTTCCAGAAACTGCCCTAAATAAATCATTTAAAATGTACACAAAATTACAGAAGGATTTCATAGAAATAGTACTTATTCGTAAATATAAAAAAGAAAAAGATTTGGGGTGGGGGTGGAGGAATGTAAATCATCTAATGCCCAATAGTATGAGACTAGCAAATGAAACCACGGCAGGTCTCTAAAATGGAAATCCTAGACATTGATGCTGTTTCCAGCACAGCCTCTAAACTAACTGCTACTGGCCCACAATGAATAAAGAATGTAAACTAAACACAAATGTTCGTTTGTTTTGAGAGAAAGAGACAGGAACATCAAACTGCTCCTGTACGTGCCTTGACCGCAGAATCAAACCAGCAACTCACATGCTCCAGGACGATGCTCCTCTCAAAAAATTTTTAACAGCAAGACATTATCAATGAAGAAATCAGTGTGTTGATTTACATCAGGAACAACCTCCCTGTGTTGTCCTGAAACAGCAAGAAACTGCTCGACTGCCTTGTGTAAACACCACCACTACTCTTCCTCCAAAATACACCCCAAGTTTGTGCTCATCCCTCAACACCCACTGCTACTATCAACACGAACCACCTTTGCCTGGACAGCTGCAAAGGTCCTCTAAGTAGTCAGCATACTGTTACTTTTGTGCCCTACAATCCCTTTACCCAATCAGTAGTCATTATTATATATTATTAAGATAAAATCAAAGTGATCATTGTGAAACGCCCACCAAATCATGCTTTTTCGAGATATGTTGCAAATACATTTTTAAAATCTAGAAATCAACAATGTTCTAAAAAACAAACTGAAATTTCTAAAAAGAGAATAAAACCAGAACAGGCCAATAACCAGGTGCTTTTCAGAGAAACTGAGAAGATGAAAGAATTGGCACCAAAGAAGGGACTGATCTGTGGTGGGGACTTTCAGTGTTTGCCCATGTCTGGCCCTCCTTTCTAGCCACAGAGCGGTGACCCTTTCCACCCCTCGCAGTTAGACCACTGACTAGAATGTGAGTTGAAGTGATCTGTGTCACCGAAGCATTTGATTGCTGGAGTGCGAGCCCTCCAGGACTTTGGTCGCCGCCACAGCAAACCCTGAAGCTGGTGTTAAGATGGTGGTTTTCATAAGATGGTGAAGCCTCTGAGGTTTCATTTTTTAAAACCCCTTTCATCTTATTTTTCTACGCAATTATTTTTAAAATTAGAATTAACATGGTAACAGTTTTCTAATATATTTATCACTTAAATATATTATTTTCCCTGTCAGGTTGTTGAAAATAATTTCGACTATTGAGAAGATGATAAAAAAAGACTACAGAGTTGGGAGCAGAGATAATCACATTTACTGCCAGATGTTGAGTATATTTCCCCCACACTTTGAAAAGAAGCAAAAGACACACAAATAACACTTTCTCTATATCATTTCCTTCCACTGTTCCTTTTAGTCAATCAGAAACACTGCTAAATCTTAATGGAGAAAAACTAGAACTTTCCTGCTAGAGTTATAAACAAGACACTACTTCATAATAAGAACAAAACACTGCACTGGAGATACTATTCAAAAGAGAACGGAATGACAGAATTAGAGTATTATGACTTGCTACAATTAATGAAATTAAAGATGTGACATCATCACCAGCTCTGTGTGGTCATTTCCCTCACTGAATCAGGACTAAAGTACGTGACCAATAGAATCGGTGGAACTGACCATATACAAGTTCCTGGACTAGATCAAAAAGAACACCGTAGCTTGTGTCTGGGCCTACTGGATGGCTTTTCCTGGCATAGGCCAGCCAACATGTCATGAGGATACTGGAGCAGTCCCTGTGAAGATAGCCCACACCCCAAGACATCCAGCACTAACGTGATCAGCCAGGTGAGGGAACCACATTGGAAGCACATCCTCTGGCCCAGTTAGGCCTGTGGGTGACCGCGGCCCCAGCTAACATCTGGCTGCAAGAAGCTACGAACCAGAACTACCAAGCCAGGCCAGCCCACAGAACAAACATACACTGTGCTTGCGACTTTTATACATATTGTAAACTCTCCACAAGATGTTTCAAAACTATAAATCAGCTAATTACAGAGAATCCTTTAAACAGAATTCCTTTATTCTTTTTTTTAAAATATATATTTTATTATTATTAATTCTAATGGGGTGACACCAATAAATCAGGGTACATATCTACAATGAAAATATCTCCAAGTTATCTTATCATTCAATTGTGTTGCATACCCATCACCAAAAGTCAAACTGTCCTCTGTCACCTTCGATCTGGTTTTCCCTGTGTCCCTCCCCTCCTCCCTATCCCACTCTTCCCTCCCTCCCCCATCCCATAACAACCACTCTCTTGTCCATGTCTCATATTCTCACTTTTATGTCCTACCTATGTATGTAATCATGCTGTTCTCAGTTTTTCTTTTTTTCTGATTTACTTATTTCACTCCGTATAATGTTATCAAGGTACATCCATTTTGTTATAAATGATCCGATGTCATCGTTTCTTATGGCTGAGTAGTATTCCATAGTATGTATGTACCAAAGCTTTTTAATCCACTCGTCTTCTGACGGACACTTGGGCTGTTTCCAGATCTTCGCTATTGTGAACAATGCTGCCACGAACATGGGGGCACATTTCTTCTTTTCGAACAGTGCTATGGTTTTCTTAGGGTATATTCCTAAAAGTGGGATAGCTGGGTCAAAAGGCAGTTCGATTTTTAATTTTCTGAGGAATCTCCAAACTGTTTTCCACAGTGGCTGCACCAGTCTGCATTCCCACCAGCAGTGCAGAAGGGTTCCCTTTTCTCCACATCCTCGCCAGCACTTATTCTGTGTTGTTTTGCTGATAAGTGCCATTCTGACTGGTGTGAGGTGATATCTCATTGTGGTTTTAATTTGCATTTCTCTAATGCTTAGTGATGTTGAGCATTTTTTCATATGCCTATTGGCCATCTGTATGTCCTCTTTGGAGAAATTTCTATTCATTTCTTTTGCCCACTTTTTGATTGGGTTGTTTGTCTTCCTGGTGTTGAGTTTTATAAGTTCTTTATAAATTTTAGTTATTAACCCCTTATCAGATGTGCTGTCGAATATGTTCTCCCATTGTGTGGTTTGTCTTTTTATTCTGTTCCTATTGTCTTTAGCTGTGCAAAAACTTTTTAGTTTGATATAGTCCCATTTGTTTATCTTGCCTTTTATTTCAGTTGCCCGTGGAGATAAATTGGCAAATATACTACTGCTACAGATGTCGGAGAGCTTGCTGCCTATGTTTTCTTCTAAGATGCTTATGGTTTCACGGCTTACATTTAAGTCTTTTATCCATTTTGAGTTTGTTTTTGTGAATGGTGTAAGTTGATGGTCTAGTTTCATTTTTTTGCAGAATTCCTTTATTCTTATCAGACCAGACAAGAGGTTAAAATGGTGATGAGGAAGAAACAGCTAATAAAAATTTATCCCTGTATGTATCTCATTGTCTCTTAGGAAAAGGTTATCCTATGTTATCCCAGTTAATCCTATGAAAACATCTTTAAGAGAAAATGTAAGAAAATTGAGAAAAGTGATGCTCCAAGAAATTGCCAACTGGTTCAAGTTACACAGTGGCAGAGGCAGGATGCAGTCTGTTCTTCTCACCATATGTCCAAGTGCTTCCTACCTTATCATTTCCCCACCTAGCCCTTTAGGGCCCAAGTTGCTAAGGTCTAAATCTGTAAATTCTGTGCGTCAATACCATCTTCCATATCTTGCAAAACATTTCTCTGCTTCCCCTCTTCCCATCAACAGATTGAAGTGTCATTTAATGTCAATGGCAATGCTAAACAACCAGAAATTGCTGAAGGAAGGGAAAATGGCAGGAGCTCAAAGCTCCAGTTTACATCCCAGGTTTCTGTGCAACTCTGGATGGGGCTGTCTTCAGGAAATGATTTTGAGAGTTGACAATGGGTCAGATTTTCCAAAATTCTCTATCACTCTCTGTATTCAAAGTTAAAGGGGGGGAGGGGAAAAATTATACAAACCAATATAATGATACTCTATTTCCTTCCTTGTTACCAAGAGTAAATTGTATAATTGGGTATTGTATAATCATTTAAGTCACCAAAATTAATTCCCAAACATATTCTTTTAAAATGTTTTTCCTATTAATTTGAGAAGTGGAGGGAGAGAGAGAAGCATCAACTTGTTTGTTCCACTTAGTTGTTCCATTTAGTTGTGTCCTCATTGATTGCTTCTCCTATGTGCCCTGACTGGGTATCGAACCCGTGAGTGACCTCAGCATGCCAGGACAATGTTCTCCACTGTGCTACCTGGCTAGGGTCTCCAATAATAGTCTCTAAAAAAAAGCCCTAGTATACTTTTAAAAGTATAATCAATACTATATTAAAATCATTCTTTTTCTAACAGCAAAATTGAACCTTCCATTTTAGGTAACTACTATTCATTGAGTGTTTATCATTTTTTAGGCACTGAATGATTGGTTTATAGTCACAATTTAACCACATTTTGACAACTACCCCCATTTTACAAATGAGAAGCTTGGGCCTAGAGAGATTATGTGACTCATCAAAGGTCAAAAGGCAGGGAGCCACAGGGCAGGGACTCAAGACTATTCAGTTGGGTTCCAGAGCACATCTCCTGACCACTTTTGGCTTGATTCTATCAGTTTAGAATGGCAAGTGATAACGTACCACTTCCCCATATCTAGGTGGAAAATAAAACAACTGAAGGGCAGAACAAATGAATATAGAGGGTGGATATCTATGTTACTTTCAGAGCTGTTTCAGAGCTAGTTCTGTGGGGAGGGGAAGGGGTAGATAGTCATAAGGAAAGATAAAGGAAATAGGGGCTCTGGAGCTAACCTCCAGGACATATTTCTCAGGCTTAAAATAGGCTTGACCTTAGAATTGTCATGAGAAAGGCCAGAACAAATAAAGTCATATAAACTGTTCTCAAGAACATGACAGTTGTGCAGAGAATACAGCACGAGGCTAAGGGACACTGACTGACTCACACTGCCTCGCTCTTCCGCTGACTTTTCCTCCATGTCACAGTTTAAGGCTAGTAAAGTCTCAAAAATGTTCCATGCAGCTTCAGAGGGGCTTCAACCTCATGACCCCCGCAAGCGCGCACATCCCTAAACTAAAAGATGGAAAGGGTGGAAAGAAGAGGCTGCTCCCTTTGAAGTCAGTCCACTCAGTTCACTCATTTGACAAACAGCAGTGGGCACAGACACATGGCTGGCATGGCCGCTGGCTTCTCTCCTGGAGCGTGCGCGCACACACACACACACACACAAATAGGAGAGGCCATCAATGCACACACGACATGGAATCAGTACTGGGCTCCAGGACACAGTGCCAACAGAGCACATAAGTTAAACTGGACCCTGCATGTGTGGGGAAAGAGGGAAACAGCTTACCAGGGGAGATCCACAGGAGGAGTAGGAATTGAGTGAGAAGGAACTAAAGACAGATTTTTAGACTAAGGGAAAGACACATGCCATGTCCAGAGACCAAAAGGACATTCATAAAAATTCTGGCTCAAACATAATACATATGGAGGTTTCTAATACAAATTTTTATTGAAGGTTAACATACTTAACAAAAAATATATACTGTATTTCCCCATGTACAAGATGCACAATTTTTTGAAAAATTTGGGGTCAAAAGACTGGGTGTGTCTTATACAGTGGTTGTAGATTTTTTACTTGCACTTCCTGCTTTTTCGTGCTTGTTTTTGCGCTCATTATTGAAGACAGTAATTCGTCATCAGACACAGATGAGGATAAGCTAATGGATGGGAGTTCTGACAGTGATGAGGAGTAGTATGAATTTTATGATGAATAAAACTTGAGTTCAAAAACTTTATGTAATACATTTTTTTTCCAAATTTCAAGCCCCAAAATTAAGGTGCGCCTTATACATGGCAGCGTCTTATAGATGGGGAACTATGATAAATCCTAAGTGTGTAGCTTGGAGAATTACCACAAAGTAAACTCACCTGTATAATTACTACCCAGGTCAAGAAACAGTATTACTAGACTCAGAGCCCTCATGCTCTTTCCAAAAGGTCAGCACCATCTTAGCTCCCAGTACCATGCCTCGGTTTCATTTTGAACTTGGTAGAAATCAAACTATATAGTATGTAGTCATTTTTGTCTGGTTTCTTTCATTCAACAGCTTTCACTCATGCTACTGCATGTAACAATAGTCCTTTCAATTCCATCGCTATAGAGTATTTCATTGTATACTTACATTACAATTTATTCTTCTTTGGATGAAATTCAGCATTATTTCTAGGTTTTCGCTATTATAAATAATACTGCTACAAACATTCTAGTACGTGACTCTGGCACACATAGGTACACCTCTATCGGGTACACACTGAGGCTTAATACTGGTGGGTAACAGAATACACAGATGTTCAACTTTTGTAGATACTGCCAAACAGTTTTCCAAAGTAATCTTACTAATTTACATTCCTGCCAACAGCATATGACATTGGTTTTTTGTTTGGTTAGATTTTGTCATAACCAAGATAACCCACCAGAGTCTGGAGAAAATCTAAACTTTTGATGAAAACCAGCCAAGTAAAAACAACAGCCAAGGATCTCTCTCCAGCCCAAACCCCTGTGTATACTCCTTTAGATTGATTTCATCATCTGTTACTCAAGATTCCTAAATTTTACAATAGGTAAACTCTTAAGACAAAAATACTCCACTACAGAAAGAGATCTATAACATCCTTATTTCCAGGTCAAAGAAAACAAACACGCAGGATTAGTATTTTGTTGGCCTGATTATAAAACATTCTTTATTACCTACAGCCCAAAATGGCCAATAGTCACTTGTCAAAGAAAAGAGGTCTGGTTTTTAATCAATTGTATTAAATGAAAAGGTAGAAAGAAGAGACCTAGAATGGTCTCCAGGTTGGCTTTCAGACTTCCTTTGCCTAGTAAGAAAGTAAAACCTACTCTTCAACTCTCCGTCCTTCTTTAGTTGGAATATCCTCCACCCTAAATAATTCAGTATTACACACAAACAAACATACACTTCAAGAATGAGAAAAAGGAAGATGAAATAGAGTGAAGGATACTTCATTCCTTTTCCTTTTCATAGGACTCAAAACCTGTCCCTTCCATGTGTCCACTGTCGGAACAGGAACCTGAGGTCAAAGGACAGGCTGGCCTGGGAGGAGGGAGGTGGCCAGGAAGCCCCCCAGGCTTACTGAGGTGTAATAGGTAAGTGCCTGGCCATAAGACACTGAGAGGGAGGCCCCCCACCCTATTCCCAGCAAACAATGCTGGCAGACACTACTTTAGGGAGATTCAGCTAAAAGCAGATAGTTCAGCAAGCAGGGACAGGATTGGGTGGGGAAAAGGGGCGGCAAAGGATTCAGGCAGACACACCAGCAGTGGGAAAAAGCCCGTGTCAGGTGGCAGCATCTCATGCTTGGGGCCTGGGCTCAGAAAATGGGATGGCTGAATGCAAAGGAGGCCTCAGCTGACAGGTAGCCAGTACAGGATGTAAGAATTTAAGATGAGCCCCAGATGGGGATTGCAAGGTGGATCCCAGTCAGGGGACATGCAGGAGTCTATCTCCCTTCCTTTCATTAAAAAAAAAAAAAGAATTTAAGATGAATGTGTGTTCACTGAAACAAAGCCCAGTCATTAGGAATGGGATCGAGTACCACAGCATGTAATTAGAATAAAAATTACTTCTATGCATTTCCTCCAAACGAATGTGAGTGTGCAGTTCACACAGTTAGGAGGCAGGGGTCCGGTGGGGCGTAACAAATTCAGCTATGGTTTCAGGAGAAAGGCCATGACAGGGAGCCAGGTGGACCATGACAAGGATTATCAGGTTGAGAACAAGAGTTCGGAAAACATTCTGAAGCAGACATAACTAGGTCATATGTCACTGTCACAACAGAGCAACATCACCTAACTTCTTACAGCTCCCCAGGTCACTAACTGTGCAGGCACAGAGACTCCTGGGAAAGCTGTGGAATAAGCCTCTTCAAAGGCCACAGCTGTACCCCTTCATGCCACTCCACCAGAGGGAGGTGTTTTCTGATGCCCGCACTGTTGCTCCCAGACAGCCCCTACCTTGGGCTCTCTGAGACCCATATCCACCATCAATGCCACAGCCCACTCACATTCATTATGGGCCTTGGTGCTCTGAGATCAGTCTTTTGCACCCCAATCTTACCACCATCCCGCGCAATGTCAAGGTTCATGTGGCAACCCCATCACCTGACAGTTCCTTCCCTTTCATTCTATGGCCAGCAGCCCCCCACCCCTCAGAATGTCCACCAACAAACTCTGACCACACTTCCCAATCCACCATTTCTCCCTCATACCATTATTAAAAAAAAATAACTAGGTAACATTTAGGGAGTGTTTGCTATGTGCCAGGCAATATTCAGAGCACTTAGCATGTACTAACTCTTGTAATCCTCAGAGCTATCGCCTCAGATATGGGTGCTGCTATCACTCTCACTCTACATGACTGGAAACATGAGTTAGGCACAGAGAGCTTAAGTAATTTCCCAATGTCCCACAGCTGTAGAGTGGATATAAGGAGCTGAAATTTGAAACAGGTGGTCTGGCACCAAAGTGTATGCTCTCTTTCAATTTTTTACATTTTACTCAACATATACACAGAAAAGTACACATATCCTAAGAGTACTAACAGACAATTTTTCACATACTGAACAGACCTGTATATCCAGCACTTAGATCAAAAAGCAACATTATCAGCATATGAGGTACCCTGCCCTCGGCTCCCACCCAGTGCAGCTGTGCTGACTTAGAACAGCACAATGTCTTTACCGGGCCCTGCACTTTCAGGCTGGCTTCTTCTGCAATCTCCACCACTCACCACGCACAGCTGTGGGAGTGATTGGGGTGGAGCAGTTCTACGTATCAGATACTGTGCTAAGCACTAGTCTCCTGTCCCCTCCAGCTGAGATTGCCAGGCCTTCTCTCACCTGTCCTTCTGGTCTCCCAGGCCTCTTGTGTCCAATACTTCTGTTAAAACCCCTCACACAGCCCTCACTTTTGCTCTCTTGTCTGCCTTATCAATAGCTCAAGAATATGCTGAGAATTGCAAATTCCAATTCTAGATCCATCCAACTGTCCGTTTCAGGCCCACATACGCAAGACTGGCCAAACATGCTGGAGAGAGATATCACACAACCTTTCGAATGGTATACATATATGCATCCAACCACACTGGATGCCAAGTGGCCCAGGGTGCTTTCTGTTTGTCCCCGAGCATTCCTCTCCCCTCCTCAGAGGGGCTATTCCAAATGTTTCCCCTCTCAAGCCAGCTGTTCTAACCCTGTTCTCCCCCTCAGCACAATCACTTACTCCCATTTCAGTGAGCCATCCTAAAAACACTTAATGTAAGTTTAACAAACTAGAAAAAAAGTTTTTTGCCTCAAATGATAAAGGAATTGATAATATTCTTGACTTTTAAAAAAAATTTCATACTGCCTGACCAGGCAGTGGTGCAATGGATAGAGCACTGGACTGGGATGCAGAGGACCCAGGTTTGAAACCCCAAGGTCGCCGGTTTGAGCGAGGGCTCATCTGGCTTGAGTGCAGACTCACCAGCTTGAGCATGGGGTCGCCGACTTGAGCATGGGATTATAGACACGACCCCATGGTCACTGGCTTGAGCCCAAAGGTCGCTGGCTTGAACCCAAGGTGACTGGCTTGAGTAAGAGGTCACTCGCTCTGCTGTAGCCCCCTGGTCAAGGCACATATGAGAAAGCAATAAATGAACAACTAAGTTGCCACAACAAAGACTTGATGCTTCTCATCTCTCTCCCTTCCTGTCTGTCTGTCCGTCCCTATCTGTCCCTCTGTCTTTCTCTGTCACCAAAAAAAAGAATACTATTTTTAAAAAAATCAGAAAGCCCTCCAATTCTCCAATAGGAAATGGCCAAAGTAACATAATATATACAAAAGAAAAGTGATAAATGGTTGGTAAAATTGATAACAGCACATTCTCCCAGACAGATGAAAGTTTAAATCCTGAATCTAATCAGCAGGTGCCTTGGCCCACTTACCATGGCCCTACCTGCAGCCCACGTATAGCTAGTGCCTTCAGCTGGCACTTAGGGACACTCCCCCCAAACTATAGGAACACTGCTGAGAGCCTTGTCCCTTAAAAGGGATCCAGGACAGAAAGGTCTTTAAGCCTCAGATCAGAAACTATACTTGTTCTGAGTCACTTAGCTTGTGTTAAATCTGAGGAATTTCAGGACTGTCTTCCTATTTGTTGAGACCGTGAAAGCTCAAAGCCCAATGTGTGACCCTACCGCGGGCCACCATACAAGTCCCTGTGGTATGCACTGCACGCTGACCCGACTCCTTACTTCAGCGCTGAGTCCACCCCTGTGTTCCCTTGGCCCCATGCCCTTCTCTGTTGTTTTTAACCTAAAATAAGGATCCTTTCAGTCAACTCAAATCTTTCTTGAAACAAAGCAAGGGGGGCCGTCCCTCCAAGGAGAGGCTGTTATCCCTCTGGGGCCCCCACATCCTGAGAGGAGTGAGTCGAGTTGGATTTTCACAACTCACATTTGTCCCCACAGCTGTGTGAGGAGTCTGTGTGCTAAGCTAATGGCTGCTGGTTGTACAAATTAGCTTCCTGAGCAACAATTCCTAAACATTTAACAGGTCTTTTCCAACTGTCTGATTGACTATCACAAAATTCTCTCAAAATGTTCTTTCAGCAACACCATGTGGCAGTTTTTTAAAAGATGGTGATATAAAAATCAACAAATTTGACAAACTGTTCTAATTCCAAAATGGCTTGGAACATTTCATATAAAAAATAATGAATTCCCAGGTAACAGAGATAATACCCAGCTATAAACCAAATGCATTCTGCAATGTGTATATTTATTCTGTATAATTTCCTGGTGAAAAGGCAAACTACAGAGATGTTGCTAAAACAAGATGTGAAAAAAGAAAGCATGTGAACTATGTTCTGTTCATTTTGATAAAAAAGAAAGAAAATGCCATCATTTATTTTTCAATAAAACTATCACTCGATCCAAAGCTATCATTGTTTAAAGATAAGACTAAGAAGAAATGTTATCCCAGCTGTAATTCTAGGAAACTGAAAGTCAAATGAGGATAGCATCGATTTAGACCCTGCTTAGGTGTTCAAGTATTCAAAGAAACAGCAGCAAAAGGATGCAAAATTTAGAGACCCAGACTCTATCCTTTCTCTCTCCCCAGTCCCTTTCCATTTCAAAAGTTGTAATAATCAGGATGCTTTTGGTTGCAAGTAAAAAAAATTAACTTCAAATGACTATAGCATAAGGTAGATTTATTGGCCTGTGCAAATGCGAAGCTCAGAATAAGACCTGTGGGCCTCAGACAAGATTCAACAGGACCAGTGATAGAGAAGAATTTCAAGTCCTGTTTGACTCGGGCCTGGCTATGTACCTGTTACTGAGCCAATCACTGGTGCAGGGAGGGTGTTAGGGACCAGACCGCACAATTGTTATGCATGAGAAAGGTGGAAAGGGGAAGAATTACAAATGTTACCAAAGACATGTGGCAGAGATGGTTAGCTGTCCAAACCCAATTCTGCTTCTTCCTGGGTGCACAGACAGATGCTATTTCCCAGATTTCAGTGAATTAGGTGGGGCCAAGTGACCAACAGAACAAACTGACACGGACCACTTCCAGGTCCAGCCCATGAAAACCTCTCACTTACAACCCTTACTGTTCTTTCCCCTTCTGCAAGCTTGTCCATGCAGAGCAGCACGGTGACCTTGGAGTCATGTGTAGAAGATGGCAGAGCCACAGATGGAAGGAGCCTCGGTCCCTGAATCACCACTTCAAGAAGAATACTCCACTGATTGGGAACACTCTAAATTTTACATGACTGAGAAAATTTTATCAAGGTTGAGACTTTTACACACTTTTGGGTTTGTCACAGTGTCAGACTATCCTAACAGGTGAAGAAATTAAGGCCCCCAAGGTTGGGTGACTTGCCCAAGATACAGTTGGCTGATGAAAACAGAAACACGAAAACATGGGATGCAATAATCTTACCACTGGAATGCAAAAACAATTGAAAACAAGTAATAACTCTGAAAGCAATGGATAAAAACAGAAAAAAATGTGCAATACAGACTCATTAAGGACCTTCAAGCAGAATACTCACATAAGGGAGAATGTCAAGTGGGAAGCCCTTTCTACGTCAAAACTTGCTGAAATTTTCTGACAAGTTGTTACCTATTACTCTCTTAGCAAACAGAATGGAAAATTTCTCTGATAACTCAGAATGCAAAGTGTCTCAGATTCAGAATTAAGAACAACTCTCATTACACAGAGAAGTGGTATAAAATCTTAAGATGAAAAGCATCTGGGGGCTTGGGCAATCCCCAGGGCTGGGCAGCCATTGTTCTGTCTGACCAGCACCCTCCCTTCCTCTGAGACCTGCTCCTCCCACCAAACTACCCAGTTCTGTGAAGTGGTGCAAACCACAGAAGCCACTGGCTGACACTGGAACAGGCAGGTGTCCTAAGCCAGGCCCATCTTAGTCCTTCCCAGGGATTTTCACATTGGAATGAAAGCAAGAGACTCTCCATTGATGAGGCTATGAAATAAGAGGTTATATTGATGGGCACTGTTTACTGCTGAGCAGAAAAATAATCAGCCCAAGCAAATTAAGATAACAATGAGAAAAATAGAGAAAGAATCCTGGTTTCATCTGTCCCCGAGGCTGGCAAAACCCGTCTTTCCCAGAGTTTGGTCATGTAAGCCTGACTACAGTGGCCCACAGATTCTGCTTTGGGCCTCAGCTAGTTTAGATTTAGATTAGGTTGATGTCATCTGCACTTAAAAGCATCCTGGCCAATATAACCAGAAAAATTGTCTCAACAAACAAACAAAAACATTCATGACATCACACAAATCTCAAAAAGTAAAATGAAAAATACAGAAATAGCAAAATCAAGCATGAACTCAGAAACCAGGCTACTGGCAAGAAAATCTTGGTCAAATCATCTAACCCCCCAACTTCGGCACAACTCTCTCACTCTTAATTGTGAACCTTTAAGGGAATAATACCTAACCCATTGGGGTTTTTAAGGATTAAATTAGTTAACATATGGAAAGTACTTAGAACAGCAGCGGATATAGAGCAAACATTCAACACATGATCACTTTGTTATATCAATCTTAATTGATTTCTAGACTAGTAACCCATGCATAAGTAGGTTACAAGCCAGATGAAGAGGTGTGGGACTGATCACAGGAAAGCCTGTTTGTCCCACACAACCTGACACTCAGCAGTGCACCATCAACTCCAGAAGCTCTTCCACATGTGTGAAGGGAGGGAACCTACCTCTGCAGCCACAGACTCCTCCAGGCGGTTAGCGAGGAGAAGCTGGATCAGCCACCAGCACATTCCTCTGGTCCTAGGATCTCCATTCCTAGTTGATGTCCTTGAGGTCCTCAGGGCCACAGTGAAACAGCCAGGAAGGTAAACACTGTCCCAGAGTAGCCCACAGGGAGCTCTCCATCCTCTGAGCACGCATGATCTTGATAGTCTGAACTCTTCCCCCATCTTAATCTTTTTTCTTTAAAGGAATGAAGCCATAAACACAAAAAATCTGAGGGCATTTGTTCCAAACAAAATACTTCCTCCAACAATTACCTACTTCCTTCTCAGAGCTCTACCTTCCCCAAGGTTCTTTTACTAATTCTGCTGATTAAATTGGGGAGAAATTCTCAGCAGAGTGCTTGTGATGAAACTACACAGTCAAAAGTTCAGAGGGCATGAAGTGCCTGGACATGTGAGTACTTGAAGTGTTCAGTCTGTAAGGCATGGACTACGCTGGAGAGGGGGTAAGCATCTCATCAGCCTGGGCTTTGTAGGTCAAGGAAAGGAATCTGGATTTGGCAATAGGGAGCTACAGAGAGCCTTGAGCAGGAAATGGCACAAATAGATTTGCATCTGAGCTCTCTGCACCCCTCTTTGAACCTCTTACAGAGCAGCAGATATAGACCTTTCATATGGAGTCTAGTTGTCTGGGAACTAAAGAAATGAGGTCTTGCCTGGCCTGTGGTGGTGCAGTGGATAGAGCGTCAACCTGGAATGCTGAGGTCGCTGGTTCAAAACCCCAGGCTTGCTCAACAAAGGCATATATTACAAGTAATCAGTGAACAACTAGGGTGAAGCAACTATGAGTTGATACTTCTCACTCCCCTACCACCTCTCCGCTTTCTGTAAAACCAGTAAATAAAATCTTTAAAAAGAGAAAGAAAAGAAACGAGGTCTGAAGATATCTTCTTCAGAAGAATAGCTTAGGTGGGGCAGAAATTCCAGAAAATGTCCCGTGAGGGAGAAAATAAGGTAGATCACTTTAGCAATCTGGCTGTACAGCAGTGGGGAAGGCTAAGAACACTGAGGATGGCAAAGCCCTCTTGCCGCCATTTAGAAACTGCTGACTCCAAAGCAACGTGGTGGGCAGGTGTGTGGCTATGGGACAGGCTCACTGCTCCAACTGGCCGGTGCTCACACACACTGGAAGAACAAGGCCAGAGAGACCACCTCCCACCAGCCCATATGACTGGGCTCCAGCAGAAACTGAGCACAGTAAGCAAACTCTAAAACTCTACACTGCAGCAC
This sequence comes from Rhynchonycteris naso, assembly GCA_037038555.1. Lineage (NCBI taxonomy): Eukaryota > Metazoa > Chordata > Mammalia > Chiroptera > Emballonuridae > Rhynchonycteris > Rhynchonycteris naso. The sequence continues at coordinate 226,958,157 of CM072999.1, forward strand.
AGCCAGCCCTAGGAACAACTGAACCTACACCAAAATCATGTGATGACCCAAGAGGGTCACTGTGCAATCTGAAGCTGTCCTCCATGGCCGAAATAGTCTTGGCCTCTCAAGACAAACAGCTTTTGGCGCTGAAAACTGTTTTTTGGTTTATGGGCCAGAAAAGCAGTACACCCATTTATTTTTCCATTATCAGTATACTCCACCGCACTGAAAGGATTATAACAGAACTTCCTTCCCTAATAATCCAGTGGTGAGAAAACAATTCTGATTTACAAGCAAAGAGAAACAAGGAAGGTCTGTTACTTCTAGGGTCTCTTCCCACCCCTTCTCACATATGCTCATTTTACATACAAAGAACTGGGGCTCTCAAATGAGTTATATGATTTGTCCCCACTCACAGTTAAACAAGTACAAAGTCACAATTTGAATCCAAGTCTTCTGACTACAATTCCCCTGCCCTCTTTGTCTATACTTCAGCAATGGTATGTTCAGATTTCTGATCAGGTCGTACAGAATTGGGGAAAAGGGAAACATAAGCCTACTCTCTACAGAGTACATCATCCAAAAAGGAAACTAATCCTACATTTTCATTTTCACATTACTTACAGAAGCCAAGTGCTGGTCCCGGCCCACAGGGAGCACTTAGTAAATGTGCACTGAATGAAAGAATACTTTATTGATCCAAAAAAGAATTAGTGACCACCCTATCCCAAAACTTGCCAAACCGGTGTTCTCTGTATGATGGGAAGTTCGTGACAGAACACCCACAACCAGGAGAGGGAGACTACAAGGCCACTAAAACTTTCCAACTCATGAAAACCCTTTTCACTAGTATATAAGGGGAGTACTGAAATTTGTCAGTATTAAATATAAGTGTATGTTTGCTTACATTTTCAACTATCGATCATCACAATCAGGGCGTTCTGAGCCTTTTGATAGCACTGTGGGATCGCAGTGCCATGCTGACCCCATGCCTGCCTTCATCCCAAAGCAGGCTACCCTGCAGCTCAGCTCACTAGGAACCTTTGACTTTTGAAGACCCTGTTTCTTCACAGAAGAATAACAAAAAGACTTGCACATGCTTTGGAAAGAAAAAAGGAATAAGACTTCCTGCTTTTATTTTAAAATGTTAGGGCAATAAAAGAAGCTGGTCAAATACGGGGTGGGCAAAAGTACGTTTATAGTTGTGAGTATGCAAAGCAGTTTATCCTTGCATTATTATTAATTATTGTATTATTTATTTGTATTATAAATGTAAACCTACTTTTTGCCCATCCCTGTATAAATTGTTTTGAAGAAATTTTAATGACATGAGGAAAAAATTTATTATTAAATTTTAAGCTGCAATTTATTATTAAATTTTAAGCTCAGGATATAGGCTTGACTGGTGGTGGTGCAGTGGACTGAGAACCAACCCAGGACATTGAGGTTCCCTGTTCAAAACCCAGAGGTTATTGGCTTGAGCACAGGATCATCAATATGATCCCAAGGTTGCTAGCTTGAACCCAAGGTTACTGGCTTGAACAAAGGGTCACTGGCTCGACTTGAGCCCCCCATCAAGGTACGTATGAAAAGCAATCAATTAACAACTTAAGTGATGCAACTACAGGTTGATGCTTCTCATCTCTCTCCCTTCCTCCCTCTCTCCCTCTCTGGCTGAAATCAATTTTTTTAAAAAGTCAGGATATAAAATAATACAGAAGTACTTGTTTAAAATTTACATTTAAAATTTCCTATGCATGCATAAAAAAACCCAAGATGTTATTATTTTATATATTATATATATATATATTAATATAAACATGATATAGGCCCTGGCCGGTCGGCATGTAAATGTGTTGTTTGATTCCCAGTCAAGGCACACAGGAGAGGTGCCCATCTGCTTCTCCAACCCTCCCCCTCTCGCTTCTCTCTCTCTCCTCTCTCTCTACTCCTCCCCTCCTGCAGCCATGGCTCGATTAGTGCGAGTTGGCCCCAGGCACTGAGGATGGCTCCATGGCCTCTGCCTCAGTCGCTAAAAAATGGCTCCAGTTACAATGGAACAAGGGCCCCAGATGGGCAGAGCATTGCCCCCTAGTGGGCTTGCTGGGGTGGGTTCCGGTCAGGGCACATGAGGGAGTTTGTGTCTGCCTCCCCTCCTCTCACTAAATTTAAAAAAAGAAATGTTATAAAGATTATTGCTAGAGTATGAAACTATAGAAGACTGCTTTCACTCATATACAGAAAACGGTATTTCATATTATAACAAACTGAATTTAAAAAGTTTATTTTAAAGTTTCTAGGTTTTTAAAATTATCTGTAACAAACAAGCAAAATTTATTTTAGAAATGCAAATTCTTAATATTAAAAATCAAATTAAGCCTGACCAGGCGGTGGCGCAGTGGATAGAGCATCGGATTGGGATGGGGAAGACCCAGGTTCAAGACCCCGAGCTTGCCAGCTTGAGTGCGGGGCCATCTGGCTTGAGCAAAAGCTCGCCGGCTTGGACTCAAGGTCGCTGGCTCCAGCAAGGGGTTGCTCGGTCTGCTGAAGGCCCATGGCCAAGGCATATGTGAGAAAGCAATCAATGAACAACTAAGGTGTCGCAACGACAACGAAAAACTAATGATTGATGCTTCTCACCTCTCTCCATTCCTGTCTGTACCTATCTATCCCTCTTTCTGACTCTCTCTCTGTCCCTTTAAAAAAAAATCAAATTAAGCTATAGCACATCAATATTTTCAAGAAAGAACCTGACAGGTGGTGGCACAGTGGATAGAGTGTTGACCTGGGACACTGACCTTGAGAGCAAGCTCATTTGGCTTGAGAACAGGCTCACCAACTTGAGCATGGGGTCGCTGGCTTGAGTGTGGGATCGTCAACATGACCCCATGGTGGCTGGCCCAAAGGTCATTGGCTTGAGGAAAGGGTCACTGGCCTGGCTGGAGCCCCATGGTCAAGACACATATAAGAAGCAATTAATGAACAACTAAAGTGCCTCTACTACGAGTTGATGCTTCTCCTCTCTCTCTCTTCCTGTCACTGTCTCTATCTCTCGCCAAAATAATAATATTAGAGCCTGACCTGTGGTGGCGCAGTGGATAAAGCGTCGACCTGGAATGCTGAGGTTGCTAGTTCAAAACCCTCCACTGGTCTGGTCAAGGCACATATGGGAACTGATGCTTACTGCTCCTCCCCCCTTTCTCTCTCTCTCTCTCTCTCTCTCTCTCTCCTCTAAAATGAATAAATAAAAATGTTTAATAATAATAATAATAATAATAATATTAGAAAGATTAGGTGATTATCTCACTATATGCACAAAAACAGGTTGTGATAAAATGAGACATTTCTTAAAAGGCAAGATAAACAAATGGGACTATATCAAACTAAAAAGTTTTTGCACAGCTAAAGACAATAGGAACAGAATAAAAAGACAAACCACACAATGGGAGAACATATTCGACAGCACATCTGATAAGGGGTTAATAACTAAAATTTATAAAGAACTTATAAAACTCAACACCAGGAAGACAAACAACCCAATCAAAAAGTGGGCAAAAGAAATGAATAGAAATTTCTCCAAAGAGAACATACAGATGGCCAATAGGCATATGAAAAAATGCTCAACATCACTAAGCATTAGAGAAATGCAAATTAAAACCACAATGAGATATCACCTCACACCAGTCAGAATGGCACTTATCAGCAAAACAACACAGAATAAGTGCTGGCGAGGATGTGGAGAAAAGGGAACCCTTCTGCACTGCTGGTGGGAATGCAGACTGGTGCAGCCACTGTGGAAAACAGTTTGGAGATTCCTCAGAAAATTAAAAATCGAACTGCCTTTTGACCCAGCTATCCCACTTATAGGAATATACCCTAAGAACACCATAGCACTGTTCGAAAAGAAGAAATGCGCCCCCATGTTCGTGGCAGCATTGTTCACAATAGCGAAGATCTGGAACCAGCCCAAGTGTCCGTCAGAAGACGAGTGGATTAAAAAGCTTTGGTACATATATACTATGGAATACTACTCAGCCATAAGAAACGATGACATTGGATCATTTATAACAAAATGGATATACCTTGATAACATTATACGGAGTGAAATAAGTAAATCAGAAAAAAAGAAAAACTGAGAACAGCACGATTACATACATAGGTGGGACATGAAAGTGAGGGTATGAGACATGGACAAGAGAGTGGTGGTTATGGGATGGGGGAGGGAGGGAAGAGTGGGATAGGGAGGAGGGGAGGGACACAGGGAAAACCAGATTGAAGGTGACAGAGGACAATTTGACTTTTGGTGATGGGTATGCAACACAATTGAATGATAAGATAACCTGGAGATGTTTTCATTGTACATATGTACCCTGATTTATTGGTGTCACCCCATTAGAATTAATAATAATAAAATATATATATATATTAAAAAAAATGAGACATTTCTGATTTTTAAAAACACTCATAGAAAACAGGATCTGTAGAACTATTTTCTTAATACAAAACATATGTCAAAGCATACTGTCTTAAAACTAACAGCCAACATTACACCTAAAGAACCGCACACATTACCATTAAAATTAGACTAAAACAAAGATGCACACTGCCCTGGCCATTTGGCTCTGTGGAGAGAGCGTTAGCCCAGCGTGCAGAAGTCCCAGGTTCGATCCCTGGTCAAGACACACAGGAGAAGTGACCATCTGCTTCTCTTCCCTTCTCCTCTTGCAGCCAGTGGCTCAAATGGTCTGAGCATCAGCCTCAGGCACTGAGGATAGCTTGGATGATTCAGGCATCGGCCCCAGACAAGGGTTGCCAAGTAGATCATGGTCGATGTCCCTGCCTCCCTACCTCTCACTTAATAAAAGTGAACATAATTAAAAACATGGAAGGATGTGCTAAGTTAAAAGAAATCTATGGGTCACAACAAGCAGATGCAATGCAGGGGACATTTATGAGATCATATGGGATCTCAGTGTGGTATGATATGGGTATTAGAGAAAATTTTAAAAATTACTGGAATGAAAATGTGCAGATCATTGGCCAAAAAAGTACACTGCAAAACAGTATATACTTATGTTGGTTCCTCATAAATTTTTAAATAGAATTAATATAATGGTCCATTACTCCTGGGTACACATGTATATATAAATAAAAGAACTGAAAGTAGGTCTCAAAGAGCTTTGTACACCCATGTCCATAGTGCATCATTCACAATAACCAAGAGTGGGAACAACCCAAACATCCATCAGTGGATAAATGAATAAATAAAATGTGATACATACACACACACACACACACACACACACACACAAAATGATATATGTATATGCTTTACGTATTTTGTTTAACCATTTTTTAAAAAGAATGAAATTCTGATATATGCTACAACATGGATAAATCTTGAAGATATTATACAGTGTGTCCGTAAAGTCATGGTGCACTTTTGACCTGTGACCGGTCAAAAGTGCACCATGACTTTACGGACACACTGTATTAAGTGGAATACATCAGTCACAAAGTACAAATACTGTATGATTCCACTTAGATAAGGTACGTGGAGTAGTCAGAAGTAGAATGGTGGATACCATGGGGCTGGAGAGAAGAGGGAAAGAGGATTTAGTGTTTAATGCATACACCAAGTTTCAATTGGAAAGATGAAAACGTTCTGGAGATGGATGGTGGTGATGGTTGCACAACAGTGTGCACTTAATGCCACCAAACTGCACATTAAAAAATGATTTTAAAAAATAAGAAAAAGAAAAATAATTAAAATGGTAAATTTACGTTATTGGTACCTTACCACAATTTTTTAAAAACCCAGTACGCATGCTTGACCTGTGGTGGTGCAGTGGATAAAGTGTCAACCTGGAATGCTGACTGAGGTCACCGGTCTGAGGCCCCGGGGTTGCCTGGGCAAGACACATATGAAAAGCAACTACTATGAGTTGATGCTTCTCAATCTTCTTCCCTTCTCTCTCTCTCCTATCTCTAATAAATCAATTTTTAAAATCATTTTTTGTTTGGTTTTGCAAGAGAGAGAGAGACAGACAGACAGACAGGAAGGGAGAGAGATGAGAAGCATCAACTCATAGTTGCAGTGCCTTAGTTGTTCATTGACTGCTTTCTCATACATGCCCTGATTGGGGGGGGGGGTCTCCAGCCAAGCCAGTGACCCATTGCTCAAGCCAGTGACCTTAGGTTTCAAGCCAGCGACCATGGGGTCATGTCTATGATCCCATGCTTAAGCCAGTGACCCTGCACTCAAGCTGGCGACCACAGGGTTTCGAACCCGGGTCCTCCAAGTCCCAGTCCAACACTCTATCCACTGTGCCACCACCTGGTCAGGCCAAAAATACAAGTTTTTAAGTAAAAATAAAAACCCAGTATGCACTGTATAATCTAATTTCAGTAAAATATTTACATATATGTAATACATATAATGTAGAAGGATACATACTAGCATGCTACAATACATTATCTCTAGGTGATAAAAATTACATTTCAGCATTTGCTAATTTTCTACAATACATGTACTGCATCTGTAATAAAAAAATGTTGTATAAAGCAAAAGAAAAAAACATAAAAGAATGTTAGAGCTGATTTCATAAAAACACAAAATGTCTACAATTTATAGAATACATCCCATAAAAAGACTAGAGGAAACGATTTGCAATAAGCATGAGAAAGCAGAACATAATTTCCAAACATATTAAAAACTTCTTACACATTTTTTTTAAACTCTAAACCCAGAGAGAGAAATAGGCAACGGGAACAATGACTCACAGAAGATAAAAGTGTCCAAAACACACTTGGGAAAAAAGAAGATAATAAAAAATAAGAGGGCAATTCAGTAATATTTATCATGATCATTTAAAAATTAATAGCCAAACTGATAACTCTCAAAACATAATGCAGAATGAAAGGAAGTGTTACATAGTATATAATTCTACTTACATGAAGTTCTGTTTGTCTAACAAAGCTAATCTACAATGGGAAAAATATTAACACGAATACAACATTGTTATCATTTTTTGGTATGTATTTCTTTCCTGTGTTTTTTCATATGCATATAGTTTATGTGGTGATAATATACAATTCTAATTCATGTATCATAGCTTTGCACTAAGAAAAAGAAAAAAAGCCTGACCAGGCGGTAGCGCAGTAGATAGAGCATCGGACTGGAACATGGAGGACCCAGGTTTGAAACCCTGAGGGCGCTGGCTTGAGTGCAGGCTCACCCGGCTTGAGCCCAAAGGTCGCTGGCTTGAACCCAAGGTGACTGGCTTGAGCAAGAGGTCACTCGCTCTGCTGTAGCCTGCCCCCCCACTCCATCAAGGCACACATGAGAAAGCAATCAATGAACAACTAAGGTGCCACAACGAAGAATTGATGCTTCTCATCTCTCTCCCTTCTTGTCTGTCCCTATCTGTCCTTCTCTCTGACTCTCTCTTGTCTGTCCCTATCTGTCCCTCTCTCTTATCTGTCCCTATCTGTCCCTCTCTATATCTGTTAAAAAAATTATAAAATTAGAAGGCTGGTTGTGGCGATGGTGGGGAGAAACTGCATGAGGGATCATTCTCAGTGATGATAATGATCCGTAACTTGACATTTTGTTTTGTTTTTAAGAGAGACTGAAAGGGAGAGAGATGAGAAGTATCAACTCATAGTAGCGGTACTTTAATTGTTCACTGATTGTTTCTTATATGTGCCTTGACTGGGGGGTTCCAGACAAGCCACTGACCCCCTGCTTAAGCCAGTGATGGTGAGCTCAAGCCATTGACCATGGGGTCATGTCTACGATCCCACGCTCAAGCTGGCAATGCGTGCTCGAGCTGGTGAGCCTGTGCTCAAGCCTGCAACCTCAGGGTTTCAAACCTGAGACCTCCGCATCCCAGGGCAATGCTCTATCCACTGTGCCACCACCAGTCAGGTGGTTTTAATTACATAGGCACAGGTATACATTTGTCAAGACTCAGCAAATGTACGATAAATATTTGTGCATTTTATTGTATGTAAATTTTACCTCAAAAAAAAAATACTCTAAACAAATATTGAACCCTAATGATATTCACGCTACAATAATGAAGGGAAAGTCTACTGGTGATTGCAATGACTTTAAAATGCATGAAAGCAAAAGAAGGTGGCTAGAGAGGATCAATAAATGGATATAAGATAAAGCAAATACCGCACAGTAAAATGCTAATGTAAAATTCCTTCAGGAATGCTGTATATGAGACTTTTCATAATAAAATGTTAAAAATACTAAAAAGTAGTGAACAGTCATGAAGCAACCTTTAGGAGTGCTGGAAATGTTCTATCTTGATCTGGGTGGTAGTTACACACAAACTACACGAGTAAAATCTTACCAAGCTGTCCACTGTGAGATTTTTGTAGGCCCTGGCCAGTTGGCTTAATGGAAGAGCATTGGCCCAGTGCATGGACGTCCCGGATTCAATTCCGGTCAGGGCACACAGGAGAAGCAACCATCTACTTCTCTCCCCCTCCATCTTCCCCAACTCTCCCTCTTCTCCTCCCGCAGCCAGTGGTTTGACTGGTTCAGGAGTTGGCCCCAGGAGCTGAGGATATCTCAGTTAATTCGAGCATCAGCCTGAGATGGGGTTGTTGAATGGATCCCAGTCAGGGTGCATTTGGGAGTCTGTCTCACTATCTCCCCTCCTCTCACTTGGAAAAAAAGAAAAAAATAAGATTTTTGTATAATATTCTGACTGCATTTTTATTTCAGTAGGAAATGTTTTTGCCCTAGACAAGCATCATACTGATACACAGAGGTCGCTGGTTCCATCCCCAGTCAGGATACATGCAGAAACAGACCAATGTTTCTGGCTCTCTCTCTCTCCCTTCCTCTCTCTCTAAAATCAATAAATAAAAATAAATGTTTTCAATAAAGAGCAATCAGAATAGGACTTAAAATGTGTGTAATTAATATCCTTAAAGAGATAAGGGAGTATGCTACAACCAGAAAACATGAATAAGCAGTTATGAAGAGAACAAACCATAAATCTTGAACACAAAAACCATCCAATTTTAGAACTCAATGGACGAGAGAGCTGAGCAGACCCTGAGAAATGAATCAGTGAGCTGGAAGAGTGGACTAAAAAGTCCTTTCAGACTGTGATGCAGGGATGGGAAGTGAGAGAAAAGTGAAGGGACATGGAGGAAACACCACAGTGTGTCAGAACCCTATTACTTGGAGGGAGCTGCAGAACTAAGAAAATGAGGAAATGGAAGGGGGACATTTGAGGAAATAACAACTAAGTGTTTCCTAGAACTAAAAAAACAAAACTGTTTTAAAAGTCATTTTTAATTACAGTTGTTTAAAGTAATCTACACAGAGGGAGGGAACATACCACAACTTTATAATATTCTGGGCTCACTTTCTCAAATATACAATTTAATTAATTGTGCAATTTAAGTGATCCTTGTTCTTTTCTGTATTTTTCAAGTTTTCTATAATGAACATTACTGTTATAATGAGGAAAAACAAAAGTTTACTTTTATAAAATGAATCCAGAACCAAGAGACAAGAAAAGCTTTTTAAAGAACTCCCTAACCTCTCCTTCCTCTGGCTTCTGCACTATGCTATTACAGTGAACCTGTTTCTGTCAGTGGTCACCACACCACAAACTTGGGCAAGTCATTTGATCTCCTTACATTTCTGCTTCTTTCAGTCTTCAACAGGAAAAATAAAATCCCTCCTTCCTACCTCACAGGACTTTGGGGAACATCAATGAGATGATGTGTAAAAATAGCACTTGGTAAACCATAAAGGCCTGTACAAATTGTGATGTGCTTATCAGTCCTTCTAAGCTGCTAAAACCCAATCTCCAAGTCACCCTCTAGTTACTTTCTCCCTCACTTCCCAAATCCAATCTGGCCTCTAGCCTGTCAGCTTTTCCTTCCCTCATTCTCTCCTTTCTGAAACTGCCGTGCTACATTAGTTATGCCTCACGGTCCTACTTTGTGCCTGCACCACTGCAGTAGGCCCCTGGATAGTAGCCCACCTGTAGCTTTTCCTTACGCCACATATTGAAATTTCCTCTGAAACTTAATCTTCACAAAATGTTTATTCTATAAACTACCCTGATGAAAATGAAAAGCCTGTGAGAATTCTCTGAGGTTTACAGGATGGACTTCATACTCCTCAACCTGGCTTTCTGGCCCTCCATGCTATTGCTGGTCAACCTCCTCACAGTCTGCAGACTAGGCAGCCCCCTCCACACCAATACACATGCCTATTTATCCAGGTCCTCCCGGTCCTCTTAGCCCAGGTCAAACTCCTTCTTCCCTTCCCCTCTGTGTACCATATAACCAACACAGACCAAGCTCCTGGCTGTTCTACTAGACATTCAAATTCACTTGCTAATCATTTTAGTTCGTAAAATAAACTTTCTTTACCTAATTGAATTTTATAATATTTTTTATAGCTTTAAGATAAATATGTATATTTCCACATAATATGTATACTGTTTAGCTATTCACCTTTAAATAAAAGAAGTTATATATTATAAATTCTTTTATAACTTCTTTCTCTCAACATTAAATTTTTGAAATTGACCTATGTTGATTCTGTGGCTATAATCCATTCGTTGTCAAAGTTATAAAACTATCCCTGCTTAAGCATATCACAACCTGGATATTTGGGTTTAATCAAAAAGTTTGCTTATTAAAAGCAATGCTGACCCTGGCCAGTTGGCTCAGTGGTATAGCATCAGCCTGGCATGTGGATGTCCTGGGTTTGATTCCCAGTCAGGGCACATAGGACACAGGAGAAGTAGGAGAAGTGATCATCTGCTTCTCCACCCTTCCTCTCTCACTTTTCTCTCTCTCTCTCTCTCTCTCTCTCTCTCTCTCTCTTCCCCTCCTACAGCCATGGCTCAATTCAAGCAAGTTGGCCCCGGGTGCTGAGGATGGCTCCATGGCCTCAACGCAGGTGCTGAAATAGCTCAGTTGCTGAGCCAAGGAACAGCAGCCCCAGATGGGCAGAGCATCGTCCCACAGGGAGCTTGCCAGGTGGATCCCGGTCTGAGTGCATGCAGGAGTCTGTCTCTTTGCCTCCCTGCTTCTCACTTAAGAAAAATAAAATTAAAAAAAGGCAAGGTTGCTATGAACATTCTTGTATATGCTTCCAGCTCACTTGTATACGAGTTTCTAGGAGTGAAATTGGTAATGACAATGGTTTTCCAAAGCGGTAGCAAGATTTACACTGCTACCTACAGTTTGAAGAAGTCCTCAAAATATGCTTTTCACCGTCTGCCAGCTCAGTGGGTATGAAATGCTACCTCACTGTGGTTTTCATTTGCATTTCCCCAGTGATGGTGGACATCTTTTTATACATTTATCAGTCATTTGGCTTCCTCTTTAATGACATGCCTGTTCAAGTCTTTGCCTATTTTTCAAATGAGCTGTCTCTTTCTTACAGACTTCTAGGAGTTCCATGTATATCCTGGATACTCACACTTTATTGGTATTGTGTGTTGCAAATTTCTTCTTCCATTCTATGGCCTTCCTTCATTTTCATTCTCTTTTGATGAGAAGTTCATTATTTTAAGCATGATTATATCGACCCTTTCCTTTATGGTAAATAGTTTGTGTTACTTGTTTAATAAATCCTTCCCTATCCAGAAGTTATGACAATATTTATATTTCCCGTTAATAAAAAAGTATTAAAATTAAAACTTCATGCCTGACCTGTGGTGGTGCAGTGGATAAAGCGTCGACCTGGGAACACTGAGGTCGCCAGTTCAAAACCCTGCACTGGTCTGGTCAAGGCACATATGGGAGTTGATGCTTCCAGCTCCTCCCCCCTTTCTCTCTTTCTCTCTCTCTCACTTTCTCTCACTCTGTATCTCCTCTCTAAAATGAATAAAGTAAAAAAAGAAAAACTAAAAAAAAAAAAACTTCAAAAAGGAAGTTATATAAATGATCAATAAGCATATAAAAAGTACTCAAAATTATTAGCCATCAAGGAAACGCAAACAAAAACCATGAGATACCATCACACACCCAACCAAAATGGCTAAAATTAAAAGACTGGTAACATCAAATAGTGGCAAGGATGTGGAGCCACGGAACTTTTATTACACACTGTTGGCAGGAGTGTGACACTGTATAACGATCTTGGGAAAAGGTCAAACAACTTCTTAAAAAGCTAAACAGATTAAAAAAAAAAAAAAAAAAAGCTAAACAGATAGCTATCCTATAACCAGCAATTCTACTTCTTGGTATTTACCCAAAGGAAGTGAAAACGCTTGACCACAAAATAATACATACTAGAATATTCATATCAGCTTTATTCTTAATAGCCCCCAGAAATAGAAACAGCCCTAGAATTCATCAGCAAGAGAACAGCTCTAGTCATTGAACAGACCACTACTAAGAAATAAAAAACACCCTACTGACTCATGCAACATAGACAAATCTCAAAAACACTATGCTAAGTGAAAGAAGCCTTCCACAAAGTACATACTTTAAGATTCTATTTATATAAAGCTTAAAATAGGCAAAAACAATTGATAATGGAAAAAAAATCAGATCAGAACAATGGCTGACACTGGATGGGAGTATGGATGGGGAAGAAGCAGAGAGAACTTTCTGGGGAAAAGGTAATATTGTATATTTTGACAGGTTTGCATTACACAAGTAAGCACTTTTGCCAAAAAAGAAAAAAAAGAAACAGAAATGAAATTTGAACTCTAAGTGATATGCATACTAAAGTGTTTAGTGTTTAATATACTGATGTTTAAAACTTTCTTAAAAATGCATCCAAAAGATAAAATAGACTACCGGATGGATTAAGGAGTAGAAAGGTGTGATAAAGCAAACACAAGAAGCTGTTAGCCTGACCTGTGGTGGTGCAGTGGATAAAGTATTGACCTGGAATGCTGAGGTCACTGGTTCAAAACCCTGGGCTTCCCTGGTCAAGGCACACATAGGAGCTGATGCTTCATGCTCCCTCCCCCCTTCTCTCTCCCTTTCTCTTTCTCTCTCTCTGAAAAATGAATAAATAAAATCTAAAAAAAAAAGGTGTTTTTTTAAAAAAAAGAAGCTGTTAACTGCAGAATCAAGGTGGCAGGTAGGTAATTCAACTCTGCTGTATGTTTGAAATTTTTCACAATAAATTAGGAAAAAGACAAAAATATATTTTAAAAAGGAAGAGTTTTGCTTAAATATATAAGCTGATGTATTTGAGCAAAGGTTGCCTTTAAGAAAGGTAATTAAAAGAACAATTCTGGTGTAAAAGAAGAGAATATAAAAACTGCATGTAGATTATGATTCTGGCTATATAAAAACAAACAATTCACAAACATACATACAAGGAAAATAAGCCCAGAAGAAATTAAATCACATTATTAATAATGGCTATGTTAGCCCTGGCGGTACCCAGGTACTCAAGGTTAAAATATCGTCCTAATACATCAAGGTTGCAGGTTTGATCCCCATCAGGGAACGTAAAAGAATCAACCATGAATACATAAATTAGTGGAACAACAAATAAGTGTTTCTCTCTCTTTAAATCAATCAAAGTGTGATAAAATAAATACAACAGGAAAGATAGTTATAGATAAGGATTTTCTGGAAGTAAATATACATGGTCTCCAGTTCAGTGTGTGTGAGGGAATTGTGACCATAGAATTCTTATGAAAGACATTTAATCACTTGTCGTCCGTGTACTTTGAGAATGACCAAGAGAAAGAACAGACAAGCCTTAAAAAAAAAAAAAAAAAAAAGACCAATCCTGGCCATTCTCCCTTCAGGGAGCATACCAATGCTTTCCTCCCACCCCACCCCACCCCTCCTCCTCCTCTTCTTTTCCCAGGCTTGTTTTCCTTGCGCTTCTCTTTCTCCTAAGCTCTAAGGGACTATACAAGGCTTGCAACCACAGGAGCCGTGGCCAGCCGCAGCTTGTCCCGAATTAACCCCTGAACCTATCTTCAAGGTCCCTTTTTCTCTGACTTTCTTCCTGCACGTCCAATAAATTCTTTACTTGCTGGGGGGGGGGGCAACACATGTGGTAGTGCTTTGGAGTTTACAGTACACTTTCACGTACATTATTTTAAATGATCCTCACCCAACCTCAGGTATTCTAGTTCCATTTTATGCTTGAGAAAACTTAGAATCAGAACTTGGCAAACATCGCACAATTGGTGCCTGATGGAGCTGGACCTAAAACCATTACCTCTGTCTCCTCCTTCACATATATTCTTACAAACATGTCACTAGGGAACTGCTATCAACTCCAGACATTTGAAGACAACGGGGACACTGATGTGCCACCAGCCCTTGAGAAAAACAAGCAGGACACGAGAGGGAGACACACTCGACAGTAAAGAACATGAATTCAACAGACCAAAGGCTTATTTCCAACCCCTACAGAATAAAAGCACTGGCAAGCCCTGCACCTTGAGTTCTTTAAGGCCACCCTCCACGTTTGGGGAAATGTATGACATCCTTGGTGTCTGTGTGAATGAGCAAACTGCAAACAACGCCTGCAGCTGAAAAACTACCATATAAAAAGATTTTTTTAAAAAAAGGAAAGAAAGAAAAGAAAAACGTGTCAAAGCAGCTCTCTGACAACATATTCAACCACCCTTCTCACCAGAGAGGAACAGGGAGAAAAGAAGGCAGGACCCAGGAACAATGCTCAACCCTAACATGGCCAAAATAGAGGCAAAGCTTTACTAACCACCTCATAGATTAATCACTGGCTTAAGTATACTGGCTTTTTGTTAAAACACATACAATATACCCTAACAGTTTCTGTTCAATTTAAACAAGGTGAGATATAACCATGGAACATGAATAAAAGCACTTTTAGCCTTAGATATTGGTGTATTTATCCAAACATGACTTCGTGTGCCAACTGTAATGGCCCTTCACAGGAACTGTAATGAAACTGGAACAGTCCTTGCCCTCAGATGGCCTCTAAACCAGAAGGAGACTTAAGGCAGAAATCCCAGGCCCACAGGCTTATGGGGTATGGTCCTAAGGGCAAAGAAAAGAGAGTCCAGGTACAGCCAGGGGCTCAAGAAAGTTTTCAGCTGTGCCTTGAACAACTCTGGGAGGATTTATACATGCAGAATTGGGTACAGGTTGTTGAACTCCAGGCAAAAACTGATGATGGGAAGAACAGGCTCCAAGGGAGAGCTCCTGGCTGAGGAAGGCTACCTGCAGCTGGAACAGAAGGAAGAGGGATACCTGCCAACTCATTTCAGAGAGGGAAGAGGACAGGGTGCCTGACTTCAGGAGTTAACTGACACAGGGCGGAACATAGCTGCGACTTTCAGACTTCACATAGGGCTGGAACCAAGTGCCCCAGGAAGTAAAGATTTAACAAAATCCTGACAATGTAGATTTAGGACACCTGCATAAAACTCAGGTGACCTGCAGTATCTGTAGCCTAGCGGACAGCCAGAGAATGGGAGATGTAATGGAGATAGGATAAAGAGCAACAACCTAGGGGAGGAAAGCCAGGAACAATACATTTAAATTCCAGCTTAACTCTACAGCCTTGGGTGAGTTTCCAACCTCAGCTGCCCCATCTGCAAAAGGGTAGTGGTAGCAGACACCTCACCGTGTTGCAAGGATTAAATGAAATAACATCTATAAGGCATCCAGCACAGTGCCTCCAACAAAGAAGGCATCCAAGAAATGGTGAATATTATTAATATAAATAGTCCGCTCTCTAAGAACTTGAGTCCAACGCCTTCTACTGTCTCAGTCTATTGAGAATCCAGGCAGAAGTCACTGACCTTGGAAAAGACCAAGGGTTTATTCATGTCCTAAGCAACTTCTCACTCTGTTCTTTAATTTTTGTTATTTTAATTTTTAAAAATACTTAGTCTTTTAAGGCATTTTAGGTTATTCTGAGACATCTGCCTAACCCTGAGGCCTCACATTACAAACCTTCCCCTACGGGAGAACCCAATCCAAATAGGCAAGCCGTCCAAGGGAAAACCAGTGTCATAAGCCACTTCTTTACAGGAAACATTTATTTGTGCCAGAAGGGGCCTGTGGCCCCTTCAGCAAGGAAAGAGTCAAGACCAGTCCGGGAAGGTCTGAGCTGCGAGAGTTGTGACATTTATAACATCTTAAGAACCACCTTAAAATTGTGGTGGTAATATTAAGGACTAAGGTAAAATACATACTTTGCATTCATAGTATGTATTGGTAATACAAATGCAAAGTATTTTATGCATATAATAGGCATTCAAGAAAGTATAAAAGCCAAATCTCCACAGCTAGTCCTGACAAAATAGTAAGATTCTATACCAGCGGTTCTTAACTTTTTTTGAGGTACCGAACCCACCAGTTGCATATGCGCATTCACCGAACCCTTCTTTAGTGATAAAATATAATTTTTTTTTCCAAATTCAAGACATAGGTATATGTTTTTTTACTGGTGCACAAAATGAGCCGTGCATGAACATCACCTTGCTCAAAGAACAAAGCCAACAAAGTGCATGAACTCACAACAAATTACGGTATTACTTTATTCTGGCCTCTGTGGCAGAGGCTTCTCGGAACTCCTGAGACCGACTCATCGAACCCCTAGGGTTAAATGAAATATAAAAATTTGATTAATTCCCTTGGTATATTAGGAGCAGGAGCAGGCAAAAAAATTTATTCCATATCTAAGAAGCACTGAGAAACTACTCAACTTTGGTTGACTAAGATGGTTAGTTTGGCCAGTTTTATGGAGGAAGGTGGGCTGGCAGAAAATAAAGCAGTGGGAAGACAGGGAAGTCAGTGCAAAAAAGGAGAAAACAAGGTGAGGAAAAGAGAATGACAGAAATAAAGACTAGATATGGACAAAACAGAGTCAGTCTGAGAGGATTCCGGGAGCTGGAGGCAGTATCCTTTGGTTAGCGTGTGGCCACCTTATTATTATCTGTCAACTGTTGTGTCCCACTCATCCAGCTGCACTAATACTTAAATCTTGACAGGAAAATCTACTCTGCTCACCAGGATAGAAACAGATTATTCCCTGAGTACAGATACCCAGAGATTTCCTTAAAACCAAATCCAAATTCTGCAGCCTCCTCTCTGGTTAAATTGGTTTCTATTTTTCCTCTTTTTTTTGGCTTTTATTTTCCTTGGGCTTTTTTTTTTTTTATTTTAATGGGGTGACATTGATAAATCAGGGCACATATGTTCGGAGAAAATATTTCCAGGTTATTTTGACATTTGATTATATTGCATAACCATCACCCAAAGTCAAATTGTCCTCCGTCACCTTCTATCTGGTTTTATTTGTGCCCCTCCCCTCTCCTTACTCCCTCCCTCACCTCCCCCTCCCCCCGGGTAGCCAGTACACTCTTGTCCATGTCTCTGAGTCTCATTTTTACGTCCCATCTATGTATGGACTCATATAGTCCTTAGTTTCTTCTGATTTACTTACTTCACTCAGTATAATGTTATCAAGGTCCATCCATGTTGTTACAAATGATCCGATGTCATCATTTCTATGGTTGAGTAGTATTTCATAGTATATATGTACCAAAGCTTTTTAATCCACTCATCCTCTGATGGATGCTTGGGCTGTTTCCAGATCTTCGCTATTGTGAACAATGCTGCCACGAACATGTGGGCACATTTCTTCTTTTCGAACAGTGCTATGGTGTTCTTAGGGTATATTCCTAAAGGTGGAATAGCTGGGTCAAAAGGCAGTTCAATTTTTAATCTTTTGAGGAATCTCCATACTGTTTTCCACAGTGGCTGCACCAATCTGCATTCCCACCAGCAGTGCAGAAGGGTTCCCTTTCTCCACATCCTCGCCAGCACTTATTCGGTGTTGTTTTGCTGATGAGCGCCATTCTGACTGGTGTGAGGTGATATCTCATTGTGGTTTTAATTTGCATTTCTCTAATGCTTAGTGATGTTGAGCATTTTTTCTTATGCCTATTGGCCATCAGTATGTCCTCTTTGGAGAAATTTCTATTCATTTCTTTTGCCCATTTTTTAATTGGATTGTTTTCCTGGTGTTGAGTTTTATAAGTTCTTTATAAATTTTGGTTATTAACCCCTTATCAGCCGTATTGTCGATTATGTTCTCCCATTGTGTGGTTTGTCTTTTTATTCTGTTCTTATTGTCTTTAGCCGTGCAAAAACTTTTTAGTTTGATATAGTCTCATTTGTTTATCCTGCCTTTTATTTCATTTGCCCGTGGAGATAAATCGGCAAATATATTGCTGCGACAGATGTTGGAGAGTTTACTGCCTATATTTTCTTCTAAGATGCTTATGGTTTCACGGCTTACATTTAAGTCTTTTAACCATTTTGAGTTTGTTTTTGTGAATGGTGTAAGTTGATGGTCTAGTTTCATTTTTTTTGGAGGTAGATGTCCAATTTTCCCAACACCATTTGTTAAAGAGGCTGTCTTTACTCCATTGTAAGCTCTTTCCTCCTTTGTCAAATATCAGTTGTCCATAAAGGTGTGGGTTTATTTGTGTTCTTTGTTCTGTTCCATTGATCTATGTGCCTGTTCTTATGCCAGTACCAAGCTGTCTTGAGTACAATGACCTTGTAGTATACCTTGATATCCGGAAGAGTGATACCTCCTGCTTTTTCTTTTTAAGATTGCTGAGGCTATTCATGTTTTTTTTTTGGTTCCATATAAATTTTTGGAATATGTGTTCTATATCTTTGAAGTATGTCATTGGTGTTTTAATTGGTATTGCATTGAATTTATAAATTGCTTTGGGTAATATAGACATTTTAATGATGTTTATTCTTCCTAACCATGAGCACGGTATATGCTTCCACTTGTTAGTATCTTCTATTTCTCCTCTTTTATGAGCTGGGTGGATTATCCACTTCTGCAACCTGCTTTACACAAGTCTCCAATTCAACAAATGGTTGTGGAAGGCTTGTGGGGGCGGGAGAGTACAGCAGTGAACAAAACAGAGCTGACAGCCACCTCACAGAGCTAATGACAAAAGGTGGGGAGGGCATTCATCATGGGCAGAGCTTTGCGGGTTACCAAAGAGGGAGGGAGGTGGAGCACAGAGGGTTTCCTCTGCCACTCCTGCTCCACACTCAGCTCTTACAAGGGTAACTCAAGTCCTAGCTACAGAAAGGGAAAACAGAGGAAATCCAGACTGACAAGAGAACACTGAAATGTAACAGTTAATGCTCACCCTGATTAAAAACAAAACAGAACTTGAAAGTGTTCAAGCTGAACACAACATTCATCATCTATAACCACATAGACTGTAACTCCAGAAATCAATCACAGAGTATTTTTAGTTATACTTGAATAAGTTCATAAAGAGGACCCAGCCTAATGTATTACAAGACCCTAAAGTACCTTTGGAGTCATTAAGAAGCATTTACGTTTATTGAGCTTTCCTGTCAAGTATATTTCTTTTTATTGTTTTTTTTTTTTTTACAGAGAGTCAGAGAGAGGGATAGATACGGACAGACAGACAGACAGAAACAGAGAAAGATGAGAAGCATCAATCATCAGTATTTCGTTGCAACACCTTAGTTGTTCATTGATTGCTTTCTCATATGTGCCTTGACCACGGGCCTTCAGCAGACCGAGCGACCCCTTGCTCAAGCCAGCGACCTTGGGTCCAAGCTGGTGAGCTTTGCTCAAATCAAATGAGCCTGCACTCAAGCTGGTGAACTCAGGGTCTCGAACCTGGGTCCTCCGCATCTCAGTTCCACACTCTATCCACTGCGCCATCGCCTGGTCAAGCAAGTATATTTCTTGTACTTTGAATACTGGTCTCCCATGTCCTGACATGTGGCCTGCCTAAGACAGACCTCAGTAAAACGGCTGCCTAATCAAACAAGTTTGGGGAATGTTGTATGCACTAAACCAGGGGTTCCCAAACTACAGCCTGTGGGCCGCATGCAGCCCCCTGAGGCCATTTATCCACCCCTGCCACACTTCCAGAAGGGGCACCTCTTTCATTGGTGGTCAGTGAGAGGAGCACAAGATGCATCCGCACCCATAGTTCCCATTGATATACCGGTCAGTTTGTTGATTTAAATTTACTTGTTCTTTATTTTAAATATTGTATTTGTTCCCGTTTTGTTTTTTTTACTTTAAAATAAGATATGTGCAGTGTGCATAGGGATTTGTTCATAGTTTTTTTTATAGTCTGGCCCTCCAACGGTCTGAGGGACAGTGAACTGGCCCCCTGTGTAAAAAGTTTGGGGACCCCTGCACTAAACCTTTTGGGGAATCTCACAGTGTATTTTAGAAAATTCAGTTCTGTGACAAATCCTGCATGAAAGAAATCTTCAGAAATTAATCTAAGCCAGTATTGCCAAAACTTATTTGATCATGAACTATTTTTTTTTATTCATTTTTAGAGAGAAAGCAGAAAGAGAGAAGAAAGGGGGAGAGCAGCACGAAGTATCAACTCTCTTATATGCCTTGACCAGGCAAGCCCAGGGTTTCAAACCAGCGACCTCAGTGTTCCAGGTCAATGCTTATCATCCACTATGCCACCACAGGTCAGCTTGACCATGAACCATTTTTTCATTTAACACTTACTAAGAGTACAAATTGCCCTGGCTGGTTGGCTCAGTGGATAGAGCGTCAGCCCGGCATGCAGACATCCAGATTTGATCTCTGGTCAAGGCACACAGGAGCTTCTCCCCCTTCTCTCTCTCTTTTCCTCTTGCAGCCAGTGGCTCAATCGCTTCAAGTGATGGTCCAGGTGCTGAGGATAGCTCAGTTGATTTGAGCATCGGCTCCAGCCAGGGGTTGCCAGGGTGCATGCAGGAAGGAATCTGTCTATCTCCCCTCCTCTCACTTAAAAAAAAAAAGTCCACAAATTGCTTCTGGGAACACATGTGGGATACATTGCAGTTAAGGAAGATACTGCTTAATTAATTTGAAAATGCAATTATCAATCTCCAAAGCATTCTGAACCGGTGTTTACTATATGCAATAGGAATATAAAAACTTCCCCCATTGAATCCCTGTTGAAAATCAGTCAACAATATGCTAACTTAGTGAATTTTTAAGAAGAACATTCTTAATGAACTCAGATCTTGGTATGTGAATAAAAGGAACTCAAATTAATTGTAAAATAATGATTTTGCTAAATTGCTGAAAGTATATCTTCTTCTCTGAACATGTAGTTTTAAATTTTCAGAGTGTATTTAATATA
This sequence comes from Rhynchonycteris naso, assembly GCA_037038555.1. Classification (NCBI taxonomy): domain Eukaryota; kingdom Metazoa; phylum Chordata; class Mammalia; order Chiroptera; family Emballonuridae; genus Rhynchonycteris; species Rhynchonycteris naso. The sequence continues at coordinate 226,979,288 of CM072999.1, forward strand.
TTCCCTTAAAGAAACAATATTGAAGAATTGCAACAAACTAACATTTCCTTCTGCCCTCTTAGCTAACATGTCTAATTACAAATACCTATTAACTGAGATGCGGTATCAACATATACAGTTCATGAATCACCAAGCATGAGACTAGTATTTCTGTGGTTGTGGTGTTGCTACTTATAATTTGACTCCTCTTCTGGGTATAATGAAATAATACAGTCTCTTAAAGCCTAGCTTGGAGGTTTTATGGAGTCAAATTCCAGTGACTGAAAAAGTTTCATGATTCAGTTAACAATAAAAAAAAATTCAGTAAACATTTATTTAGCACCTACTATGTGCATGCCATTGGATTAACCACTGTAATGGTAAATGCATTTTTCTGGGACCCATACCAAGACAACAGTCTAACAGTAGGACAGAATAATTAAGACTCTTAGAAACTCAGGGGATATCCAGGCACTGTGGATCACAGGTGAGTAAAGCGGGACACCGGAGATGCACACAAGACACCTAGGACATCCACACCACCACAAAAATGCCATTAAAACACAAAGGCCTCTTTCTAAAAAGGCTATTCTAGCGACCTAAAAGCTTAATTTTAGTTAATGAACAATAACAGATATTAGACTTGAAAGCTGTTAAAAAGTTTCCATAATTCAACTTCACTGGTGGAATGCTTTTTTTTTAAGCCAGTCAAAATAGACTTAATGTATAAGTATTATGCTGGTGTTTAGAGCAGCTTGAGTTAAGAGTCTAAAAACATTACTGTTGTGTCTTTTAAGAATCTGTAGAAAGAACCCAACTTCTGAGAATGATAAAAGGTGAGTTTTCATGTAGAGTTCGGTAGGGGTAAGGAAAATCACTGAAGGTTTTTTCACTTTCATATAGAAAAAGTCTTATGAATACTGATAGAAATATAAGACAGAAAGTGACCCAAACTATAGCTCTCAAACTTGGGAGGGTTAGCAGTTCTCAGTAAAAAAGAAAAGCAGGTTGTTTGCAAAAGATTCTTAAGCATCTGCAGTGAGGGACGGCTGAACTTGAGCCACCTGTAGCTACACACTCTGATGCTCTGTAGTTTAGTAAAACATAAACAACACATAAATTCCAGCTGTAATATTTCAAATCAGAGAACTGGAAAACTGCTGCTATGTACCCTAGTGAACTTTTTTCTTTTTAAAAAGTGATCATTACTTGAAAAAAAAAACAAACTTAAAAATTAAGCCCCAGAAACCTTGATAAAACATTGACAAGGCAATACGCGCTCCAGAAGACATGCACTTTTTTTTTTAAGTCACAGATGTGTCCCACTAGTAAGACTGCTTAATAAAAAATTAACTTTGTTCTGGTGAATGCTTCAAAAACTGCGTTTCTGATCGTATTTGTAATTACTTGCAATTTAAATACATGTATGCTAGAAAACGTGAACTTCAAATACATGTGCAATGAAGCAAAGTTGATGTTGCTGCAGATTACATTTTAATGGTCTCCAAGCAAAGGGAAAACTGCAACCGCGGGCCTGTGCCAGCTGACAGGGAAAACCCAGCGAGACGGCAGGGTCCAGCATGCTGGCTGCGCGGTGCCGGCCGCCCTTGCCTCTCCTGCGCGAGAACCAAAGGAACAAAGTTCACACCCATTTAACTTTCCGGGGCCCCTGGTTCCCGGGTGGAAGGGAACTGACTCAAGCGTCTGAGGTTCACGGAGGGGCCCTGGGGCTCCGGACATCAGGTGTGTCCCGAAAACTGTCGCTGCGGCTCGGGCAGTGGCCTCGGCACAACGCCATTAATCAGAACCCGGGAACTGGCTCTGTTCTCCCGGGCATGCTGCTCGGCAAGACGGGCTGCAGCCGTCCCTCAGTCGCCCAAAGCCGGGGCCTGGGCACCCCGCGGCGCCCCTTACCGTCTTGCCGACGCCGCCACGAGGGTCGGGCTCCGCGAGGCCGGCGCCGAAGACCGCGGGCGAAGCGGTCGTCTCCGGGCCCGGAGGGAGGCCCGGCGCGTCCCTGGCCGCCTTGCCGCCGTGGAACCCAGTCCGGCTCTCGGAACTGTGGATGCTCGGGGCACAGCCCATGCTGGCGGCGGCGCCGCGGACACGCTGGCCGGCGACCGCTATCCGGTCAGCAAACGGCCCGCCGGGCGCCTCGGGGCCACCGCGGGCTCCGTGTCATCGCAACCCGGGCGGGCGAACGGGCGGTGGGAGCGCGGGTCTCACGCCAGGAAGCGCGGCCGCCCTTTTATCGCGGTGCGGGCGCGGCGGCGGCGGCGCGGAGGGGACGCTGGGGCTGGTGGCGCGCCGCGGTCGCCCCTCCGAACATGCCCTTCCTGAGGCGCTAGCCGCCCTCACATCGCCCGCTCGCCGGGGCCGCGCTTCCGGGCAATCTCAGGGGAGGTCTGCGCCCTCCCAGCCCGAGAGCCCGCGGCGCGCCCACACCCTCGCCTCTCCAACCGCTGGGCCACCGTCCGCCTGAAAAACGACCCTGGCCCGAGCGCCGGCGGCGGTCCGGCTGGCCTAAGCGCGCCCGCCGTTTAGACTAGGAGGCGAGGGGAGCCCGTCGGGGAGGTAGGAACGGCGGATGCAGGCTGTCCGCACCGCGCCGTCGAGAACCGCAGTAGCGACGGCGCGGAGCAGGAGCTGCGGACGTCAGGGCTCGCACTCCGCGCTCCGCCAGTTTCGAAGGCAGCACGCCACGCCCAGCCCAAGCAGTAACCTCCAGCAGCTGGGGCGCCGCCTCAGCCACCTCCCCGCGCCGCCGCCACTGGGCATGCGCGACCACGAGGGGCGGGGTGCCCGCGCCCGCTGCTTGGACTAGGAAAGGGACTTGCCCAAGGATTGAACAGCCACATAGACGAGTGCTGTGACCTCGAGCCACCAAAACCCTGATTGTAACAGGGGAATAGTCGATCTCTGGGACTCCATCTTGTTCGCTCGAGTTTTACAGAAACAGCCCCTCCTATTTTCCCTTCCCCTGACCTAAAAGAAGCCTAAACTCTGTACTTTCTTAAGATGATGTAAGGTACTCCCAGGGCGTATTCATGATGCCTTGTCCATCAATAAACCTTTCTTTACTAAAAGCTCAGATGCTTTGAGTCTGACATACAAACTTTGGACCAGTAGCAAGATCAGTGGGGTTCAAATCCCAGCGCTGTACCTTAGAAGCTACATGACTACGATCAGGCCACTATCTCTGAATCCTAAAGAGGCCAGTGGAAGGACCCCCATTTTGGGTGGTGGTGAGAGGGTCAATGAGGTCTGAGGTTTATAGTGGGGATTCACAGCCATGTGCACCACACCTGGCGCCAAAACTTGGAGCACCATGCCGGGCTGCACCTGCGGCTTGACAGGGAGGCTGAGATGCTTAGAAGCTACATTTGTGGCAGGCTGAGGGCCCCACCTTCCTCTCATTTTAACCCAAGGACTAGTCATTCCAGGCACTGGAGACCCCAAAGGCCACCTACTTGAGGGAGCAGAGCCAGGTGTCTGCTGTACACGGAGAGACCTATAAAGACTCCAGACTATCCATTCACCCCTTCACCAGCTTGCTGTGTGACCTTGGGCAAGTCACTTAACCTCTCTGCCTGGGTGTGGCCACAACCCTGAGTGTCCACAAGGTGGTACCAGGAAGCAGCCCATCTCAGACCCACCCCCACTCCTCCCTTCCCTATGCAGGGGTGGACCCTTCCTTTCCTCTCCTGCAATCCACACCTTTCCTAGCATGACCCTGGAGAAACTCAGAGGTGCAACACTCTGGCCTCAGGCCAGCTGCCAAAGAAGACCCGGAGGCATGCTTAGGGCTGGAGTCCCTGAGGCACCACTGGGACTGCAGCACAACTAAAGTGCAAAGTCTCTGGTAGTGGCTCAGGTTCCAGGGACCCTAAGATCTGCAGCCCCGGTGTCCCTCAAGCCTCAGTCTTCCAAGCCCAAGGTCAACACCAGGCCGTTCTCCACCCCCCAAACTGCCCTCCTCCCTAGCAGCAGAGCAAAAAGGCTGGAACACAAAGGCCGGAACCAGAGAGAGCAGCCTGTGCTATTCACCTTCATTGCTGGCTGAGCAGGCCAGAACCACTAGCACATGACTCCATTATCAAGTTTAATAAGCACATTGAGCAATAGTAATATTTATGCCTCCTTGCCTTATAAAAGTAGCAGCAGGTCAATGAAGATGTCTTGAAAAACACAGGAATAGATTTTTACTATTACCTGTTATTCCACCTAAATTGTAAAGTGTTTTCTACCTTTGTTCTGCAAATTTTAGAAGGTAATTTTTTCAGGCAGAATCTGGACTCTTTCAACTAAAGAGTAACTCATGAAGAAAACACTTTGAACCACCAGAGTGCATAGAAGTCTACCATGCGCCCTCTGTCCTCCCCTCCTCGCCTGGCAGAGAAGTCTGGCCTTGATGATTCCCACTGACCTTGCCTCCCCTGAGGCTCCAGGCTGCTCCAGCCCTCTGGGCCCTCCCCTCACAGACAGCCTGGCCTCCCCTAGGAAATCCTTGAGCCCTGTGCTAATCAGGGTGGTGAAAATGCACTTCCCCACCCCCACCTCCCAGGCCCCCTGGGCTGCCCTGTGCCATCCCAAGCTGGTTACTTATCCTCTCTGACACCAGAGAACTGCTGGGTAGCAGCATTGACTGATTTTCCCCTCTGCAATTCTTCTGCAATTCGGGGGCCCTAGACTTAGAGACCTCAGGCTAAGAATGTTACAGGAGCAGACAGAAAAGGCAAAGGTCATCTGCTTACTTCTGGAGTCACAGAAATCAAACACACACACACACACACACACACACACACACACACACACACACACACACTTTTTTCATACCTGGGAACTCAGCCTGGGACACTCCAGAAAGTCATAGGCCCTTTGTCTCAGCTTCAACTGCCTGACATCAATTCCACTCCGTCCCTCCTTCCCTGGCCATAACCTGCACCTTGAGGACCCTGAATTCTTCTCTACCCTGTAAAACCAGTCCCTAGGCCTCAGGGACAATGGACACAAAAGAGCTCACACTGACAAAAGTATCCCATGTGCCTTGCACTGGCTGACACTTGAACCAATCAAGATACTAGCAAGAGGAGAAGACAGAGAAAAGGGGGAAAGGGAGGGGAAGAAAAACAGATGGTCATATCTCATGTGTGTCCTGACTGGGGATCAAACCTGGGACATATGCACGCTGGGCTGACACTCTATCCACTGAGCGAACCGACCAGGGCCACTAGATGTAATTTTTCTGAGTCATTTTTAAGTTACACATTCTATAATTTACACATAAATGTTCTGGAAAAGAGTAAAAATAATCAAACTAAGAAATATATAAGGTGAGCAGAGGCAAAGGGAAGTTTATCTTCCTTGCCTACTCCCTTCCTTCTGAGAAGGTAACTATTGTTAACAGTTTGGACCATATGTTTCCAGACCTGTTTCTATGTTGAACATATCACACACACACAGAGCTATTACAATATCACAAACGGCTGCAGTCAGCATCCTTGAACACATCTTTTTCTATAGGATAGACTCCCTAAAAGTTGAATTGCTTGGTCAAAAGGTATGTGCTCCTCCCATCCCAGTGCCAGAAGGGATGAGAGCAAATGCAAACACAGAGAGAGCCCAGCTGAGGAACTGAGAACTCCCAGGGTGCCTTTGCCCCCGATAAGGGAGATCTAACCATCCCCAGAATCAAGGCTTCGATTGATCATCTCCAGATTCACAGGCCTCTGTTTTTTTCATTTCTCTTTGTGCTCCCAAACCTTTGGTGAAGTGTGTTTGAATGTTACAGCCTTTTTCAAATAAGGGTGGGTGGGACTGGCTGATCATCTTTAGGCAACACTGTAAGGATAGAGCAGCGCCCCTAGAGGCCAGAACGGTGGAGAAGTAAGCAAACCCCTGTGAGAGTTCCAGAATTCAGGCATGCACCTGCATTTCTCTCTCTATTTGGTTCCAGGCCTTGGTACTTGTGGTTTACCTAGAGCAGTGGTTCTTAATTTTTTTTGAGGTACCGAAACCACCAGTTTCATATGCGCATTCACCGAACCCTTCGTTAGTGATAAATAAAATATGATTTTTTTTTCCAAATTTAGTTTTGCTGGTGCGAGACTAGAATAGCTCAACCATGTGAATCCTTGTTGTACATATTCGTCGGACCACTTTCTTTTTTTGCTCGACATACTTAGTATGGATTAAAATATTAAGAAAGAAACCACACGACATACAACTAAGACAGCCATTGACTATTGCGCGCACTAAATTCCCCACAGCACTGGTTGGCCAAGCAATGTAACGTGATCCTCTGCAGCAAGTGATGGCCAAGCGGGGCGTGTCATCACGACTTTACACAAGTGTGTCTTTACCTCCGCAGCAGAGGCTTCTCCGAACCCCTGAGACCGACTCATCGAACCCCTAGGGTTTGACAGAACCCAGGTTAAGAACCACTGACCTAGAGCCTGGTATTGACATGCCAGTGTGGACTCCCTTCCTCAAAATAACCTTATTAACTCCTGTGATCTCAGGCTCCTCCCCTTCCAAAAAAGCACTGAGGTCACACAGATGGATGGGGCAAAGCCAGGACCCACAGGGTCCTCTAGCTATTGGGCCTTCCTTTGGGCCTCATCCCACCCTATCCCACCTCCCAACTGCTCAGCCTGTGGCTCTCAAACAAATGCCACCTGAAAAGAGCACCTGGCTTCTGGGGGCCAGAGTCACCACTAGTCACCTCTCCTTGAGCAGGAGGAGCAAGGGAGAAACACAGGGTCTCCTGGTCTGAAGGGAGATAACAGTGTGTCCAGACAGCTCTGAGATGGGACTTGTGACAATGATGACACCGGCCAGCCTGACTGTTAGGCTCTCTGCTGTACACTTCATGTGTGTGAGGTCACTTGTTCCTCATAGTCATCCCGTGAGGTGGTTATTATTATCCCCACTCCTCTACTCCTGCCCCCATTTTAAAAATGAGAATGCTGAGGTGTTTTGGAACCAGGGATAATAAAAGGCTTTAATAAAACCCAATACCCATCCCTTATAAAGATTCTTTTTTAAAAATAGAAGGGTGCTTCTTTAAGACAATGAAGCATATCTATTTTCAACCACAGCTTTCTAGTTATTTAATAGTGAAGCACTAGCGCACTCCCAGGGAGGGATCCAATGGGGCTACTTCTAAAGAGTTTTCCAAGACCAGGAAGGACTTGGTGGGAATCTAACCATCGTAATCGGAGGTGAGATGTAGGGCAGCCCCCATCACTGCTGTTACCCAGCGTCGTCTAGATGATCTGTGAAGGGCGATGAGCCAAGACTTAGAAATTAGAATACAGATGATGGCACTATAGATAAAATGTAAATTCTTAGCAGATAATATAGCATTGTGTCCAAGACACTTAAAATGAATTCCAAAGTTATTAAAATGAAAGATTTCTCGAAAGTGGCCAGATTCAAAGTAAAAATGTAGCACTGTAGACTATCCATGACCAGTTAGAAAATCCAATGATAAAAGTCACTCTAAGTGCCAGACACTGGGCTGGCCCTTACCTGGCAGCCAAGTTTCCCCAGGCCTTGTCCGGGATCTCCATGGTAGTCATAACCCACGTTTTGCTGACTCTTCTCCTTTCTCCTAATGCAGGACTCCAGCCTTCTGCAAAGCTTCATCTAGGTACTTCTGGGAGCGTCTGAACGTGGATATGAGGTGAGAGAGTGAGGTCACCCCGCCATTGCCCTGTCGCTGGGCTCCCGGCACTGACTTCTGGTGCCATGAAAGCTGGTCCCAGAGGCCTCGGGGTGCTGAAACTCCCTGGGCTTCAGGAACAAGAGGGAAGAGGCACACCTGCAGGATGGCCAATCGTGTTTCTCTTTGCCCAAGATTTTCCCGATTTTAACACTAAATCCTCAGTCCCAGGCAAGCCAGACTGGTTGGTGACCCTATCCATCCTTCATGACCCTCCTCATCTCCCCCTCACACAAACACAGCCACACTCAAATGCCCACACATGATGTCTCACATTACCTCCAGGCCCTGAAGCCATGCTGTTTGTACCTGTCGTGCAGGGTTAATGTCCTGGCAAGGAGCCCTTCCAGCCTCTGAACACAGACTTTCTCTTGGGGACTCAGACTCATGCCCACCTCTGGGCAGAACTAACAGAGGACAGAGCCCCGTGGCTTCCCCATTCTCCTCCCTCACACAGCACGTGTGTCTCCCCACTCCTTCCACCCGCCTGCCAAAGTTTAGCTGAAACCTGGAGCTCCTTCCACACAGAAATGTCCCCATCTAAATCCTCCTAAAGCCCTGTGGGGTTGGCACTGTTATTCCCACTTTACAGGTGAGGAAGTAGAGGCTCAGAGAGGTTAAGTAACTTGTCCGAGGGCATACAGGAAGCAAAACCAGATTGCAAACTGTGCCCTACCTGACACCAAAGCCCCAACTTATTTCCACTGTACAATAGCTTCCATGAAAACAAGCTGTGGCAAAAATGAGTTACATATGGGAAACCAAGGAGCCAAACATCACCCGTGCTTGAGAAGCAGAAAGTGAAATATTATCTACCCCATAGCAACTGAGGGCTGTTTCCCTCCGGGACGGCACTGGACAAATGGAGGGCAAAATGCAAAGTGGCACACTGGTTACCAAAAGTATTCAGGGCTTTTTAAATGTCAGCCTCAATGATCATGAATCACTCTTGTTAAAGTACTTAATCCAAAGTCACCCTCCTTTCCCCCGGCTCCTCTCCTGATTCATCAAGTCATTTCTGTTGGCCAGAATTACCCATCCAAAGTTCTGGGCCTCAGGCCACCACTGACAAAATGGTCGTTCTCTTTTCTGGAGAGTTCTGTATAAGTGCCCCCAAGCCTGCTCGCAGGGGGAGAAGACTTTGAAGTAGGGAGGCTCTGACCTCAGTGGCAGTGCAGCTGGAAAAAGTCAGTGTAGCAAGCAATGCCAAGTCACAACCAGTCACCCCAGAGTCATCGTTTCATGTATAGACTATATTGAGGATTGAGCATGTGTAGGCAGTGGGCTGCACCCTGAACATATGACGATGACAAAAATAGCCCCTAGCACTCACAATCCAGGGCAGGGGACAGGCATCATTCAAGTTCACAAGAGTATAATTACAAGCGGCTGAGGGCTGTGATGTACAAGGAGCTCTGGGTGTGTATCGCAATAGGAAATGATTTAATCTTGGACGGAGGAGAGTAAGCATCAGAAAGTTGTATCCTGACCTAAAACACGAGTCCACTGCTGTTTTTCATGCCCAGCATCCATTCATCCTTTTTATAACAGAACCAGATTTTCCTCTGGGAAACCACAGTCACCCTGCGTATCAGCTCAAATTATTTGGGTGGGACATTTAGCCTGTGCCACTCCCTGGCCACAGAAATCAATTCAGAGACAGACACATGAGCCAACGCAGAGTTGATGAGTGCTGATGTCACTGGCTGAGCCCCTGATGAAGCCACACCTGAAAGAAGAACTATGCTTGGACTTTTCAGCTTTAATAATAAGTAACTTCCTTTTGCTTAAGCCTCTTTGGGTCTAGTTTTTGGTCTCTTGCAACCAAAAAATGTCTTAGCTGAACTGGGAGAATGAGTCAGAAGTAATGAGATAAGAAATAGAGGACAGAACATTCCAGGCAGAGGTAAGAGAAAGTACAGAGTACAAAGGCCCTGGCATGAGAGGAAAGAGCAGGATATGTTCCGGGATTGAGCCCCTTCTAATCTGCTGGCCACTGTGCTAAAAGCTCTTTATAATAAGTTTATTTTGGCCCTGGCTGGTTGACTCAGTGGTAGAGCATCGGCCCAGCATGTGGATGTCCCGGGTTCAATTCCCAGTCACAGGAGAAGCACCCATCTGATTTTCCACCCCTCTCGCTTCTCTCTCTCTTTTCCCCTCCCGCAGCCATGGCTGGAATGGTTTGACCAAAGTTGACTCCGGGCACTGAGGATGGCTCTATGGCAGGGGTCCCCAAAATACGGCCTGCGGGCTGCATGTCGCCCCCTGAGGCCATTTATCCGCTCCACCGCACTTCCGGAAGGGGCACCTCTTTCATTGGTCAGTGAGAGGAGCACAGGATGCACCCGCACCCATAGTTCCCATTGAAATACTGGTCAGTTTGTTGATTTAAATTTACTTGTTCTTTATTTTAAATATTGTATTTGTTCCCGTTTTGATTTTTACTTTAAAATAAGATATGTGCAGTGTGCATAGGATTTGTTCATAGTTTTTTTATAGTCCTAGTCCAGCCCTCCAACGGTCTGAGGGACAGTGAACTGCCTCCTGTGTAAAAAGTTTGGGGACCCATACTCTATGGCCTCTGCTTCAGATGCTAAGAAGAGCTCGGTTACTGAGCAATGGAGTAACATGGGAGATGGGCAGAGCATCGCCCCCTAGTGGGCTTTCCAGGTGGATCCCAGGGCTCATACAGGAGTCTGTCTGCCTCCCCTTCTCTCACTGAATAAACAACAACAAAAATTATTTTTTCTTTTGAGCCTTCACAAAAATATTCTGAGATAGGTGTGTGGTCACTCCTATTTTATACATGAGTAAATTAAATCTCACATAAAGGAGGTGACTGACTCAAGGTTACAGAGTAAGGACACAAACCCCGGCCTCCCTGACTCTGAAATCTGTGCTGTTGATCTTCATCTTAGAAGTTCTTTTCCACATGTGATCTGTTGGACCTAAGTCCATTCCCTTCTGCCCCACTGCTCTGACCAGCTGGTTTCTAGAAGGTTCACCAGTGGAGTCACCTTAGAGATTAGAAAGCTGGAGGAAGGGGAAAGCCACTTTGGCTCTGACAACATCACTGGCAGTGGTTGCAGCTGGGTCGTGACAGCAATATTATGGGATGGGCATGAAAGGCAGCATCTCAGGCAGCTTGGCAATGAGGTATGTGGGCTCATGAGGTCTCTGGATAAGGCAGGCATGCCACGGAGGCATTGTGTGTGCAGGCCCAGGCCAGCACAATAAGCAAGGGTACACAGTGGGAAAAAGAAAATAACCTGCATCATAATTGCCTCAAGTGTAATCACAGAGCTGCTGAATTAACCCTCTCCAGAACTACCCAACATCTGAACTCCCTGTTATGTGGTGGAAATACATTTCTGTTGTTTAAGCTCTTTTAAGTTAGATCATCTGTTATCCGCAGCCAAAAGCATGCTACCTTACATACAAGGCCACCTGTCCTTTATAGCTCTAACATTTTGTGGTTCAACTTCACTTTTCAAAGAAGAAAACTGAGGCTGGGCAAGAGAGATATTGTCCACATTAGATGTGTGGCAAAGCCAGGCCCCCCAGTCTGCTCCATACAAGGAAGGAGATTGGCGCTGAGCAGCTCTCGTTTCTAAGAAATTATTCAGCCTGACCTGTGCTGGAGCAGTGGATAGGCTGACTGCCTAAGCTTGCTCTGTGGTGTCAGTCAAGGGTTTCAGTTTAAGTCAGAGAGACTCAGCTCTGGCTACCTTAAGCCAAAAAGGAACTTTTGGGAAGAGATACCAAGATGGTTTGGGCTATAGATAATGAGGTACCAATAGGTAACAAATATTACATAACAGGGTTGGTTCCACAGCTCAGTGAAGTCATTTTGGTACAAGCCTTGAACATGGCCCCCGTCACCCCCCACCTCCTGGTATTCATGCCCTGGTATAGTTAGTCCCTGCAGCATAAAACAGGACTGGCCTCCATAACGACTAGGAAACTGTGAAATGATCGTGTGCAGCTTCAAGGCTAGGTATAAAAAGCACCGTGGCCTCGCCTGACCTGTGGTGGCGCAGTAGAGAAGATGTCCACCTGGAATGCTGAGGTCACTGGTTCAAAAGCCCGGGCTTGCCTGGTAAAGGCGCATATGAGAAGCAACTGTGCTTCTCACTTGTCTACCCCTGCCCCCTCTAAAATCAAGAAATAAAACCTTTAAAAAAGCCACTGTGGCCTCCACCGCTGGTTCTTTTCCTTGGATCACTTGCTCTGGAGAAAGCCAACTGTCGTGTGGAGAAGACGCTCATGTCACCAAGATGAGATACAAAAAAGCCCTCTGTTCATGGGTTGGGCTGTTTATCTGTATGTCCTTCAGAAACCCCTGTTCTATGCCACTTGCCCTGGTTGCCTTGGTCCCATTATTCCACAGGCCTCTGCTAGGCCCTCCAAACCACCCAACAGTGGTGCCAGAGGGGAATCTTGACTCCCAGGTTCACTAAATCTTCATCTGTACATAGTCTTTCCTTGTGCCCTCATCCCTGGCCTGACAGCCAACATTCCATCTAACCCACAAACCCAGACAGTTCCTGGGTTGCACAGGTGTGTCTGAGACCAGTATTTCCAGGAACAGCAATGCTTTGTTAGAAACAAGGCCACCAGGGTATGATGCAACACTCCTGGGAACGAGTTCCCTTCTCAAGGTGGCCCCTGGAGAGATACCTGTAGCACCAAGTCCCTACAGGTTTGCTGCCGGCGACACCATCTGATGCCAGCTCTCTCCTGAGGGTTTAGGCTTATGCAACTTTTTATAGGACTTAATCTCCTTTTTCTTTTTGTTCTCAATGTTCAATATATGTCTGTGTCCAAGTGGGTTTTGTACAGTTCATATGTAAGTGGATGAGAAGCGGGGAGAGAAGGATCAGAGGGGGACAGTGGGACAGCCTGTCACCATTCCTTTAAGAGCCAGGGGCTCTCAAACAGCATCACTCTGAAACTGGATAAATGTCTAACCACTGTATTGTACTCCCAAAACTAATATAAAATTGGATGTCAACTGTACTTGGAAAAAAATTGCTTTTTAGAAATTTGTTTATTTTTTTGCGAAAGAGACAGAGAGAGAAACAGAGAGAGGGACAGATAAGGACAAACAGGAATGGAGAGAGATGAGAAGCATCAAGTCTTCATTGTGGCACCTTAGTTGTCCATTGATTGCTTTCCCTTATGTACCTTGATCAGAGGGCTGCAGCAGAGCAAGTGACCTCTTGCTCAAGCCAGTAACATTGGGCTGAAGCCAGCAACCTTTTGGGCTCAAGCCAGCAACCATGGGGTCATGTCTATGATCCCATGCTCAAGCCAGAGACTTCAGGGTTTTGAACTTGGGTCCTCTGCATCCCAGTTTGACGTTCTATCCACTGCGCCACCATCTGGTCAGGCTCTTTTTAGGAATTTTGTCAAAGGAAATGATAGGAAGTACTGGCACCTTTGGAGGGATAAGATACCATCAGCCCCTCTCCCCTGAGGCGCCTCTATGGAAAACACCGGACATTTTCAGGACAGACGCCTCAGTATGCGCAAGTGGCAACCTCACAAAGCGCTCTAATAACCCAGCATCTGGCAAGTCTTCAGTCCAGCTCTGGATCTTTACAATTAGGTGCAGCTGCAGGTAACTGAAAACTGAAACAACAGAAGCTTAAACAACACAGAAGCTTATTTTTGTCTCCAGTAAACAAAGCCCGAAGGGAGTCATCAAAGATCCAGGTCTGGACAGTTTGTGTCACTTAAAGTCACCATGCCAGGGCCATCGTAGAAGCTTAGCCACCTCATGGTTCCAAGCTGATCTCTCTCACACTCATACAGAGAATATGGGGTGGCCAGCTCTCCTGGTATGCCAGGCTTGAAGGGATCTCCCAGGAGGCAGGACTTTCAGTTTTAAAACCAGGAGAGCCCAGCCTGACCAGGCAGTGGTACAGTGGATAGAGCATTGGACTGGGATGCAGAGGACCCAGGTTCAAACCCTGAGGTCGCCAGCTTGAGCATGGGCTCATCTGGTGTGAGTAAAAAGCTCACCAGCTTGGACCCAAGGTCGCTGGCTTGAGCAAGAGGTTACTTGGTCTGCTGTAGCCCCACGGTCAAGGCACATATGAGAAAGCAATCAATGAACAACTAAGGTGCCACAACAAAAAACTGATGATTGATGCTTCTCATCTCTCTGTGTTCCTATCTGTCTGTCCCTATCTATCCCTCTCTTTGGCTCTCTCTCTGTCCCTGTAAAACAAACAAACAAAAAAACCAGGAAAGCCTGACCGGTGGTGGCACACTGGATAAAGCATTGACCTGGGACACTGAAGTCCCCTGGTTTTAAACCTTGAGGTTGCTGGGTTGAGCACAGGCTCATCAACATGACCCCATGGTCACTGGCTTGAGCCCAAAGGTTGCTGACTTGAGCCCAAGGTCGCTGGCTTGAGCAGGGGTCACTCTGCTGGAGCCCCTCAGTCAAGGGACATATGAGAAAGCAATCAATGAACAACTAAAAAAGTGAAGCAACTGTAAGTTGATGCTTCTCATCTCTCTCCCTTCTTCTCTCTCTCTCTCTAAAAATAAATAAAATAAAATAAATAAAACCAAGAGAGTCTCAGGCAAACAAGTTGGTCACCCCAGAAGAAGGGCATGGACCCCTCCCTAAGGTCACTTTCTGGAAGACATACAATATGTTCTTTTCATCTCACCTCACACAGAGGCAGCCTTTTCACCCAGCTCTGACCTTTCTTTTTCTTCTTGGCTGCAGTTAACACTTCCCTGCAGCAATGCAGCTTCCAGCCATCCTGGATGTCCTCACCTCAGCCCATCCTAAACCCAGAGGACCTCAAGGGATTGCTGGAGACATGGCCTCCTTAACCCCAACCAAACTTCCATCCAGGCTGGGCTCTGGGCTTCCTTATTGAACAGCTTCAAAGACAAGGAAGTCTCAAGACTTTGGGAAAGGCAAGGCTTTCCTTTCCTTTTCCCGGTCCTTTCTCCATCATCAGACACGAGGTACTGAAGGTACTATGATAAACAAAATGGACACAGCCCCTGTGTCTGAGAGCTTACACACTAGCCTGTGGGACACACAATTAAGCAATCCTGTATAACAGGTGTGACAGGGACCAAGCTAGGAAATCAGGCTGCTGTGGGAGGTCTAGAACAGACTCCCAATCCTGATTTGGGCGTTCAGGGGCTTCCTAGAGAAGATGATCAAGTTGGGTCCTGAAGGATGAGTAGGATGGACCAAGTAAGAGAAGTGGTTGTTCAAGTATATGGAGCAGCCTAGAGAAGAGTCATGAGACAGGAGAAAATGTGACTTCTTCAAGGGACTGGAAGCAGCTCAGGGAGGTGGGAACTAAGACGGGGAGAGGCAGCGCTGGGAAGTGGCTAGAGAATAAATGAGGGGAGGGTCATTAGGGCTTGGATGCACCATCCTCATGAGACATGATGAGTAGCTGACACTCTGCCTGAAAGGACCAACTGGGCCAACTAAGTCAACCACCACACACAGCTCAGCTGCTGTCCAAGTCTTGTTCTGAGTCAACCCCATCATGCAGTGGTCTGTGCAGCCAGACCCCGGAAAGCTACCCCACCTGCTCACATCAGAGGTAAAGATAAGCCAGCCCTTCCAGATGCTGCCTTGTGGGTGATGGGCCACTTTGTGAAAGGATGTCCCACCCCATGTCATATGCCCACCATTGGGCACTGTAGTCCCATCCCCTCCTTGTAGAACGGGGCCCTGCTTCCCTACCTCCCCTGGTTGGGTATCATTCTGACAGCCCATTCTAGTAGGGCCTCAGGATGGAGAATCTGGGAGCTCCCTCTCATGGGAGCACAACCGGTTGGCATCCATGGCTGGGGGTGGGTATATATATTTGAAACCCTGACTCTGGGTCACATGGAGCATCCTGTGCTGGTCGCCACCTGCTGGCTGGTGGGTGGGAGTGAGTGGAGTGGTTAGCGACTGCCTAGGGCTTACAAGCTGTATTGCTTTGGCATTTTTATTTTTTCCTAATTCAGTTTAAATCTGACTGCAAGTAACTATCCCACTGAATTGGGATTCCATCTCAGGCATATCGCTGAGTTATCCTCCTCTAAACCCCAAACACTTACCAAGGTCCCAGGGTCTCACGTAGCAAGTACTGAAGCCTCAGGGTGGCCCCGTTGGTCACACCAGCGACTGCAGGAGTATTCACCATCCCAGCCTTGTGCCCCTTCTGGCTCAGGAGGCCTGGCTGATTTAGAGAGCCCCTTGGGGTGCGGGGTTTGTGGGGAGGGGTTGTGAGCTCTGTGCGTCAGGTCCACCCTCCCTGGGTATACCTGGCAGCCATTCCATAGAAAGCCCTGTCACCTCCTGGCTACTGCCTAGGATCAGGGCTTGAGAACTCTCCCCATTCCTTCCTGCCCAATTACCCACTACCCCTTTCCCTTCTGGGGTAGAAGTCTCTCCTTTCTCCTTGTTGTTCTCAAAGATCTACCCTTTCTTCCTTCTCCTTATATACTGAAAGGTCTTCTGTTATAGGGAGAACAACTATTGCAGTGGGATGGTAGATCCCTGTCAGGAGAATTTTGTTTTCATGTCCTACCTTCCTTCAGAGGCTCAGACCTCCTCTGACCTCTTGGGGCTCTGCCCTCTGCAGCCCCGGAGCCAGAGACCTTGGCTGGAGTAGTTTCATTCACAGTCCTGCTGCTGCTGCACAGGGGAGCCGATCTCACCGTGCTGTGGGAACTACGCGCAGGCAGCAGCGCGTGCACCCACCCCACCTGGTGGAGGAAGGGAGATTGCAGCCTGACGCTGCGTCTATTTTTGCAATGGTTTCCCCCTTGAGAAGAATGACTACTTTGCTACTTCTCTGATACAGGACGATTCTCAGTCTCATTTTTCTCTTATTCCAAGTGCTCTATGACCAGACATCTTTGAGTCCTACTCTGGAGCTGTTCCAGATATCTGATCTTGCATAATAAACCATCACAAAACTAGTCTCATCAAACAACCACTATCTGTTGGATGGGAACTGTAGGGGTGGCTTGTCTCTGTTTCATGTCTGAGGCCTCAGCTGGGAAGACCAAGATAGCAGAGGCTTCTTCACTTAGACCCAGCATTTCGGCTGAGATGCCTTGAAGACGGCCTCAGGTGGGACTGCTGGCTCAGGGCCCACCTGTTCTGTTCCCTGTGGCTTAGGCTCCTTCACAGCACGGCAGCATCGGCAGTAAGACCACTCCATGTGGATCAGCGTGCCGAGAGTGGCCTGCTAGTGAGTAAGGCCAAAGCTGCCTGGCTTTTTATGACCCAGAGCTATGGACTGAGTACCTGTGTCTCCACAAAACCCACTTGTCGAAGCCCTAGCCTCCGAGGAGGTGGGGCCTTTGGGAGCTAATGGGGCTTAGATGAGGTCGGGAGGGTGAATCCACCATGATGGAATTAGCACCCTTATAAGAAAATAGAAACTAACCTGGCCAGGCGGTGGCACAGTGGATAGAGCATTGCACGGGGAGGACCCAGATTTGAAACCCCGAGGTCACTGGCTTGAGTGCGGGCTCACCAGCTTGAGCCAGGGGTTGCTGGCTTGAGCAGGGTATCATAGACATGACCCCATGGTCACTGGCTTGAGCCCAAAGGTCACTGGCTTGAAGCCCAAGGTCGCTGGCTTGAGTCCAAGGTCGCTAGCTTGAGCAAGGGGTCACTCGCTCTGCTGTAGCCTCCCCCCCATCAAGGCACATATGAGAAAGCAATCAATAAACAACTAAGGAGCTACAATGAAAAATGGGTGCTTTTCATCTCTCTCCCTCCCTGTCTGTCTGTCCCTCTCTCTGACTCTCTCTGTCTCTGTCAAAAGAATAAAAAGAAAACAGAGACTAAAGCCCTCTCCCTCCCTGTCATGTGAAGGTGGCCCTCTGCAAACAAGGAAGACTGCCCTCCCAGACATCAAATATGGTAACACCTTGATCTTTTCCTTGTTGTCTAAGCAACTGAGTCTTTGGTACTGTGTTACAGCAGCCCAAACCAACTGAGGTGCCCAGCCTCAGAAGTCACATGGCATCATTTCCACCAGAGTCCATAGGTTGAAGCAGGACCCAACCTATGGACTCACAAGCCTGCTTAGGTGAGAGAAGAGGGGACAGACTGGCTTCTCAGTAAGAGTAGTGCGGCAGAATTTGCAGCCACCTTTTAAAAGCACCACAGAGGCTTGATTTTTTTTTTAATTTTTTTTTTACAGAGACAGAGCGAGAGTCAGAGAGAGGGATAGATAGGGACAGACAGACAGGAACGGAGAGAGGTGAGAAGCATTAATCATCAGTTTTTCATTTTGATACCTTAGTTGTTCATTGATTGCTTTCTCATATGTGCCTTGACTGCGGGCCTTCAGCAGACCGAGCAACTCCTTGCTGGAGCCAGTGACCTTGGGTCCAAGCTGGCGAGCTTTTGCTCAAGCCAGATGGGCCCATGCTCAAGCTGGCGACCTCAGGGTCTCAAACCTGGGCCCTTCTGCATTCCAGTTCGACGCTCTATCCACTGTGCCACCGCCTGGTCAGAGGCTTGATATTTTTAATCAGAATAATAATAATTTACTTTAAAGTATTTTACACATAGATGTGGCCACTGGGTAGATTAATGAGGAAGCCAATGTAGAATGATAGTCAAGAGCTTGGAATTAAAATCAAACAGAACTGGTTTCAAAACCTGGCTCAGCCACTGAGCCATGTGTCTTGGAGCAAACCATGTCACCTCTCCACGTCTGTTTTCTCATCGGTAAAATGTGGAGAATAATACCTGCCTCAGAGGAGATTTTTTTTAAAAAGATTACACAGAATAGGATATACAAAGAACTTGTCCTACAATAAGCATTCAGGAAACGTTAGTCCATTTTTCTCTAAATTAGTTTAAAAGCTAAATTTCCATTATTTCTATTATCTCAGACTTTTAGAGATGCACTACCATTGCAAGTCTTTATAGATGCACAGAAAAAATAGCTCTCTTTCTTCGGGGGCCAACACTCTTATTCTTCTGGGGAACTGCCCGTCACTCCCTCTCCAACTAGCTGTTCAAAGAGGACCTCTGTGTCTCAAGTCACAGGACTTGTTCAAGGAGTGGACAAAAGAGCCGAACTGAACTAATCATCACATCTTACCTTCCAGGCCTTAATGGTTGATCTGGGGGAGGGCCATGGCTCTGGAGGATCAATCACACTCTTGGAGATTTGCATTTTTTTTCATCTAGCTGTCAGGGAAGTGAACTACCATGTGAATCCATGACTTTCTGATGGCCACAATCCCAACCTTATGGAGAAAGCCAACTTAATAGGAGGTCACCATGTAGAAAGGCACTAACACAAGGAAAAGCAGGGACTGAGAAGCAGAGTCCTGCAGCCATGAAGTCCCTGGGTTCCACTGCCTGCAGCTGTTCCCCTGCCCTTCCTGGTGACCCGCAGGACCCCATTCATTCCTCTTCTTCTAAGCTATTTGATTGAAACTTTTCAGTAGGAGGGATATCTGACAACCCTGGGCTCTGTACTTACCGAGATGACCCTGGTCCCAGCCTCTGACTTTGGCTCAGTGCAGCTGACAAGGCAATAACATCAGGCCCCAAAGCCCAAACACAGGAGATTGGAGGTTAGAGATATTTGCCCTGGGGCCACTGCCAAAGAAGAGACCCTTTGAAAGCTGTGTGCTTTAACAGTTTATTTCTCTTCTAATTGAGGAGTTGGCTTTGAAAAAAATAGTTCAAATATAAGCAAGTGATGTCTCTAGAATTAGAAAAGATTCTTATTACGAAAGTTTCAGAAGATAAAAGCCATCTTTAGTTTATAAGTGAAATTCCATCCCATCCCTGAATGACTTTTTTTCTTCTTCTTCTTAAAAAGAAAACCAGCCTGACCTGTGGATGAAGCATTGACCGGAATACTGAGGTCACTTTTTGAAACCCCGGCCTTGCTGGGTCAAGGCAAATACAACAAGCAACTACCAGGAGTTGATACTTTCTATTCCTTTCCCCCTCCCTTTCTCTCTCTCTCTCTCTAAAATCAATAAATAAAATATTAAAAAAACAAATTTGCTTCACGAAAATGTGTCCTCTGTCAGTTGTCACTGAGTGATAGAAGCAACCTCCACTGTAGTTTCCCACACTTCCTCAAGCTCTAGCACCTTGGTTTATGCATAGGCGGTCACTGGACACAGGTGTTTACTGACATCTAGGAGAGTTTGCCGCATTCTGTGGGCCATTTCCGTGAGCAGCCTTGACTTGTTGGTTGTGCCCATCTTATTTGTAGATGAGAACTAAGGAGTCCCATCTTTTTTTTTTTTTTTAACAGAGACAGAGCGAGAGTCAGAGAGAGGGATAGATAGGGACAGACAGACAGGAACGGAGAGAGGTGAGAAGCATCAATCATTAGTTTTCGTTGCGTCGCAATACCTTAGTTGTTCATTGATTGCTTTCTCACATGTGCCCCGACCGCAGGCCTTCAGCAGACCGAGCCACCCCTTGCTGGAGCCAGCGACCTTGGGTCCAAGCTGACGAGCTTTTGCTCAAGCCAGATGGGCCCGCGCTCAAGCTGGCGAGCTCAGGGTCTCGAACCTGGGTCTTCTGCATTCCAGTCCGAGGTTCTATCCACTGCGCCACCACCTGGTCAGGCAGGAGTCCCATCTTGAAAAGATACAAAAGCTGTCCATATGGAGAGAAGTCAGATAGCAATATAACCTGCATAAGGATTTGAAATCTTCCAAACAGTCCTTGTGGGATCATCTCTTCCTTATTTATTTATTTATTTATTTATTTATTTATTTATTTATTTATTTGCTCTGAACATAATTTTAATGCTGGTGGGTGGGAGGGTAGCTGGTTGAGGAACGGGAAGGGATGCTCTTCTGGTGCTACCTTCCTGTTCACCTCAAGGAGCGAACACAGATCTGATTGGTTTGATTTCACATTATGGGCTGGGCCACGTGAACAGGTTACACACAGCAGATCAGCCTCTTTTGTTTTCCCTCCTTCTGTGAGCCTGAGGTATGGAGCCCCCAGGACCCTTCCTTCTTCCTTCTTCTCTCTGGTGCTCTCCTGTCATGAAGCTAAATTGGAAAACTTTGCTGTTTGGCCACCTGGCTGTCTCTCTCCTCATCTCTTCACGTGTATCTCAACATGAGCACTCTTTCCTCTCTCAGGTCTTGCTGAGCAGTGGGTGGTATACTTCACATGTGGACTTTGTCAGAGGGAGGAGCCCTTTGAAGCGCCCCAGTGGAATAAGCCAGAGAGCCAGGAATGCCAGAGAATCCAGGTGACGGGCCCCTGGGTAATAATTTTGTATTTCCCATTTGTTCATTGGGAACCCCACAGGGAAGGGGCTAAGAGTGTCTGCCTTTCTTTTCTTGTCCTCTGGGAGGGTGTGTGTACTAAAGATCCCAAACAATGACATAGAAGAGGGAGACATTCCTCCTCACTCATATAAGATCTGCACTGTTGTGGCAGCCTTGCTCTACAGAGACATCACAGGCCCAGGCTCCACCTAACTCATGGCTGCCAGTCCCCAGGGTGTTGCCTTTGTCTCCACGGTCCAAACTGACTCGCCTTCTCATTTCTATTCCAACTGGCATGGAGCAGAACTGTGAAGTGGACTGCGGGCATGGAGGTCAACTAACTGCAACCCACCGGCTGGCCACCTATTTTTATAAACTCAGTTTCATTGGAACATAGCCACTCTCATTTGCTTTAGTATCGTCTAAATTGAGTAGTTGCAACAGAGATAATATAACATGGTCAACAAAACCTAAAATATTTAACTTATTGGCCCTTTAAGAAAAAGTTAGCTGACCTTTTTATTCAGAGCATGATGTAGAGGCTGCCTGCTTGACTTTTGCTCACGCTCCATTGACTAGGACCTGAGTAACATGATTTACCTACCTGCAAGGAGGGCTGGGAACCAGAGTCTTTCTGTGAGGTGGCCAGTGGCCTACCTAGACTATCACAGGATAACCAGCTCTCTATCCTATGCTGGGCTATGTGTCCTTTGACCAGATTTTGGTGGCTGTTATTTTAAAATTCTGAGCTTATAAATCAAGTTTCCACAATCACTTATAACCATGGTGATTTCTTTTATCACCTCTGCCTCCCTTTCCTTGTCGGGATATTTTGGCACTTCAGAACCAGAGTTCCATTCAAGAGCTGACTTCACTGTTAGTGTCTCTTTCCTGAATGCCATCGTCCCCCAGTGCAGAAGTAAGTGCCTGGCTGTGTCGGCAGTACCTTCGCTGTGAGTCACAAGTCACTGTTGGCGCAATTATGCCACTCCTCCGTTCCACCTCTGTCAGAACTTGGTCGAAAGCAGAAATACCCCTCCACTTCTGGGAATGAAAAGCACATCCCAGGCAAGTTAGAAACTTGTTATGCTCTTGATGGTGGGTAAGCAGGAGCCCCAGCAGGAGTCCCAAAAGATAAGGTCCTGGCTGTTCCTCTCCTGCCATATTCTATCTCTGGTTCCCTTGGTGATCCAGGCCAGGACTTTCTCCCAGTTTCTCCCTCAATGGCAACTCCTTCTCATGCTTCACCCTCAACATGCAAGCCTTTTAGGATTCCTGAAGCAGGCATGTAGCTTCTTAACTCATTGTTCTGCCTCTTTTAAATACCCAACGAGGATACAGTCCATCTTTAGTCTCATCACAATGTCTTGGTTACATCCATGAGATCATGTTTACCACGCTGGGCTCTGGCTTCAACCTTGGACTTGCCCGTAACTCATGCACTGTCTACATGTGAGTCTGGGGAAAAATTTAAAATTACTATGTACTATGAGAGAAACAGGGTAGAACTAAGGGTTCCCAGCTCAGAGCAGAGAAGCCTGGATGGTCACCATCCTCAAACTGTTGAATGGCTTGTTCTGTAAGCTTTTAATAAGACTTGACTTTTTAAAGCCTGACCTGTGGTGGTACAGTGGATAAAACGTCAACCAGGAATGCTGAGGTCGCCAGTTCAAAACCCCGGGCTTGCCTGGTCAAGGCACATATGGGAGTTGATGCTTTCTGCTCCTTCCCCTTCTTTCTCTCTCTCTCCTCTCTAAAATGAATAAATAGTCATAAAAATAATTTTTTCAAAATTTAAAAATTATGAGCAAGTATTACTTTGGTAAATAAAAAAAGAACAATAAAGATACAAACACAAGATGGGGCTTGTTCTGAATGGCCCAGAATGGCAAAACTGGATGAAAATGGAACACTTTTTAATGCAAAATCAAAAAGAACCGTCAGCCTGACCTGTGGTGGAAAAATGGATAGAGCGTTGACCTGGAACACTGAGGTCGCTGGTTCGAAACCCTAGGCTTACCTGGTCAAGGTATATGCCAACAAGCAACCAATGAACTAAATTGAAGCAACTATGAGTTGATACTTCTCGTTCCACTCTCCCCTCGCCTCTCTCTGTAAAATCAATAAATGAAACCTTAGGGGAAAAAAAAGAACCATCTAAGAAGTGGAATTGTCCAATAGTAATTGGGTTGCATGGCAAGACAGCAAGAAGCTTCTTTTGATGGTATTCAAGCAAATGATGAATGATCACTTAATTCCAAGAGGCATGGGGAGTTTAATAATGTGGCTCTCCTAGGCAAGACCCTTTTGATTATAAGGTAAGAGCGACCTTCACACAGCCGCTCAGATTAGACGGGGTTTCTGGAGACAATTCAGCTCTCATTGAATCCAAGGAAAACCTGAGCAACTTGGAGGCAGGCAGAGTGGGAATGAGATCAGCTCCAGGCCAGCCCCACTGTGCTGATTCAGTTCTCAGCTCTGTTTCTGAGCTTTGTTGTTGTTCAAATTCCTTCCCAAGAATCTGAAAGGCCATTGGCAGAACTGTGGATTTGGCTTCCACTGAGTCAGGTGTTTAGTCCTGGTTCAGTCAGTGGTGATCAGAGGAGTGGAGTCTCACGATTCATACAGAAGAGTATGGTGACAGAGACATCCATCCTGTGGGTGTAAAAATTCTCAGGAAAGTTGGCAGGGGCAGACATTCTCAAAATGATGGTTTGGGTCCTGTCTGAACTCAGGGCTCACTCATTCTGTTCTGAGTCAAAAGCAGTGGTTCTTAACCTGGGTTCTATCGAACCCTAGGGGTTCGATGAGTCGGTCTCAGGGGTTCGGAGAAGCCTCTGCCGCGGAAGCCTGAATAAAGTAATACCATAATTTGTTGTGAGTTCATGCACTTTGTTGGTTTTGTTCTTTGAGCAAGGTGATGTTCATGCACGGCTCATTTTGTGCACCAGTAAAAGAAACATATACCTATGTCTTGAATTTGGGGAAAAAAAATCATATTTTATTTATCACTAAGGAAGGGTTCGGTGAATGCGCATATGAAACTGGTGGGTTCAGTACCTCAAAAAAGGTTAAGAACCACTGGTCAAAAGTAATTCTAAGCAGATGATGTTCTTCATGCGGTTGCAAAGAGGTCGGGATGAATTCACTGAAGGTGTGCACTTGAATTAAAGAGAGGGTCAGGAGAGGTGAGAGCAGGGCCATGGCCAGAGGCGGTGGAAGGAGAGTAGATGTAGCCCCCTAGGCAGCTCATAGGCCTTAGTGGGCTGCCTCTTGAGACATACATTGTCCAGGAAGGAACTGCCCACTGGCTGCATTACAAGCTACACACTCCACCTGTGTCAATGCAGGTTTTTCCCCATTCAGTTTTCAGATTGCTTTAAACTTTAGAGTAGTTTTAGATTTACAAATAGGCTGCCCAAATAATACACAGGTCCCATATATCCCACACCCAGTTTCCTCTGTGTTCACCGCCTAGGATAACTATGGTACATTCCTACCATGAACAAACCAATATTAACGTTTTTAACTAAACTCCATACTTTGTTTGAATTTTATTAGTTTTCCCCTAGTGTAATTTTTACTGTTTTAGAATCCTATTCAAAATACCTCTATTAGTATTCCAAAGCTGCCATAACAAATTACTGCAAACGTGGTGGCTTAAACAGTAGAAATTTATTCTCTCACAGTTCTGGGCCCAGAATTATGAACCCTGCAGGGCATGTGCCCTCTGAATCCTCCCACTCTGCTTCCAGCTTCTGGCAGCTCCAGGTATCCCCTGGCTTGTCTCACGGGGCTGTGGGGTGGGGCTGTGTCCTAAGGCTGATGATGCCAATCTCTGCTTCCATTTTGTCATGGCCTTCATTGCACGTCTCTGTGCCTGTGTCTCAAATTGCCCTCCCCTTTCTGTTATACATGGTCGGATTGAGGCTATACTCAGGATAATCTCATCTTGACATACTTAGTTTAATTACACATGTAAGACACTATTTCCAATAAGTTCACATTCACAGGTAGGACTTGGACATATCTCTTGGGCGACATATTCGGGCCACTATAACGCCACATGACACTTAGTCTTCTACAGCGTGAACACACTGGTGATTCTGAGAGAAGGTACAAGTCAATCCCACAAGCACTTACCCAGCACTTTACAGGGGCCCAGCACGTACTGGGTAATGGGGCAGAAGGCAGAAGTGTGGTGAGCACTGTCTTTTCGGGCATATTGTCTTCTGGGAATGACATTGGCTATCTGCTGAGTGAGCTGG
Organism: Rhynchonycteris naso; assembly: GCA_037038555.1. Lineage (NCBI taxonomy): Eukaryota > Metazoa > Chordata > Mammalia > Chiroptera > Emballonuridae > Rhynchonycteris > Rhynchonycteris naso. The sequence goes on from CM072999.1 coordinate 227,004,533, forward strand.
GAGTCCGGGGAGGGTGGGCAGGAGCCCTTAGGCAGCTCATGAACCAAGAGTCAGGCAGGAAGGGGCCCGGGTCCAATGCTGAGAGACAGCTGTGCAGCTCACATCAGCAGGACGTCCTGAGACAGCTCGTGTGCAGTTGGGGCAGGGATAGGGGTTAAGTGGGAGGCTGCAGAGAGCAAGTCAAGGGCTTGGCCACAGGGATGAGGATCAGGCTAAGACTTCACTCTGCAAAGCTCAGGTGAAGCACTCAAGCCCTAAGGACAGGAACCTTAAGCTAGCCTGTGGGGCTTGCAAAGAGCAAGGCCAGTTCCAGTAAAACCAAAGTCCACGATGGAGCACGAGCAGTACCTGGCTGACTGGACTCGAGCAGGATGACCAGGTTTCCATATTCCCTTTGCCTCAGGCCAGCATTGGCCCCAACTGGGAAGCCCGACTTGACAGAGGGACAGGTACATGGCCAGCCATGGCAGCCAAAGCTGCTGAGGAACTGAGACTTGAGATGGGAGCAGCAGAGAGAAAAGCGAGAAGGAGGGGGCGTGCTATGTGACAGGACCCCAGAGATAAAGGCACATGGCAGGGAAAACACCTCGGAAACCTGCCCTGCTGGTCAGAGGGGTCGGGGTGGGGAAAAGGCAGGGCAAGAAGGTGAGGGTAAGTACACAACAGTTCTGTGATTGCTAGCAGCCCAGCAAAGAGAGCAAACACCACAGCTTATAGAACTGGATGGCTTGGGTTCAAATTCCGCATCTACATCTCCCCAGCTGTGTCACTTTTGGCAAGTTACTTAACCTTTCTGGGCCTCACCTGGGGATTATAATAGTACCTGCCTTCACAGGGTTGTTGTAAAGATTGAGTTAGAATGTATGATGCACTGAGAACGTACTGGGCAAACGATGTTATGTGCACATCTGTGAGTAGCACAATTATGTAAAGTAGTTTGAACATTAATCAATATTTCCCAAATTATGTTCTATGGAATCTTCAACTAAGAAATATTTCCTTCAAAAAAGTTCTTACAGTAAAATAAATTTGGAAAACATTTCCTATCATATCAACAACAAGCTCTGACATGTTTATAGTTTAAAAAGAAAAACCCAAAAAACAATAAACAGGCCATGGGCTGTTTGCTCAGTATTTAGAGCATCAGCCCAGAGTGTGGACATTCCAGGCTTGATTCCCAGTCAGGCACACATGAGAAGTGACCATCTGTTTTTCTCCCCCTTCTCTCTCTCTCTTCCCCTTTTGCAGCCAGTGGCTTGGTTGGTCCAAGCGTCAGCCTCAGGTACTGAGAACAGCTCGGTTGATTTGAGCATCAGTCCCAGATGGAGGTTGTCAGGAGTCTGTCTCTCTAACTCCCCTCTTCTCACTTAAAAACCAAACAAACAACAAGAAACCTAACTTTGTTTAGCCCAGTGATTCCCAAACCTAGTGGACCATGGAAACTCTGGACACCTTGTGGGACAGTGTTGCATGGGATACCAGATTTGTTATGGGGGAGACAGGAGGGGAGTCTCTGAAAGTAAGGGAGAGGATCTCTAAGAGAAACCAGGGGCAGAGGTAAGTCTCAAAAAGCCCCAAATGCCCAGAAAAGAGGAGGGGGCAGAAATGCCAGGCGTGAGGGACCATAATAGAAGGAAAGACATGAGAGAGACCCACGGCAGGAAGGGGGTTACAGAAGACCAGAGGCTGCTGGATGTGAAGGGGAGAGATGAGGAGGCAGAAGTGACCCTGAGAATTCGCATTTGGGAGGAGAAATGGGGGAGCTTGGGGGGTGGGGAGTGGGGCACACCCTATATTCGCTTACACACTCTCTCAGCCTCTACCCACCCACACTGCTAGCCCTTCACAGTGGGTTTCCCCAGGCGAGGCTGGTAGGGGGGACAGTGCAGTCAGCGGCCTCCTGGGGAAGAACAGCCCCCAGAAATCACAAAGGCATGCTGTCCCCACTATGTGCAGATTGTGTGGTTGTAAAATCGACAGCAGTTGTCCAGGGCTCCTGGGCTGAACTCTGGGCTGGGGCTGAAAAAAAACAAAGGCTGCAGTCTGAGCTCTAGGACTGGCCCCACTGGCCACTAAAGGCTGTGCAACCCTGGGAAAGACACTCCATGTCTCTGGTCCACCTTTCCTCCCCAGGTTTGGTTCTCAAGACCCACTTCCTCCTCCCCTGGCCAAGTCAAACACAGCCATGACATTTCTACCCCTTTTGCCCTGGCGCCCAAGGCACCCCCAGTTCCTCACCTCTGGAAAGCTTCGCGGCAGCACTGGTACACCTCAAAGCTGCTGCTGCTGAGCGTCGTGTTCAGGAGGGTCGCACAGTTGACCTCCGCCCCCCTGGGCACATAGAGGATCCCTATGCAGAAAAAGCAGCCAGTGAGCAAGGTCTATACCTGCACTTCCCACCCCAGGGACTTCCAAAGAGGCCAGAGCCTCAGTGCCCAGTCCAGCTAGACAATCAGGACTCTGCCAGGCAGGGACTCACCTGCAATGCAGGCATTCACAAGGGATACACAGGCCCCTGTGCAGAGCGCCCGGAGCACGATCTGGGAGAAGTCGCTCCTTCGTTGGGGGGCCATGGAGGCTGCAAGGGGACAGGAATGCTAAGGCCAGGACTCCATGGACCTCTGGCCCACACTCTGCACCTCTGGCTGCATCTGCTCACTCCCCTCCCTCTTTGGCTGGCTGAGTTTGGGAGTCCAGGGTCACTTCCTTGGCCTGACTTGGGCCACTAAGGAGTACCTTACAGCTCCCCGCACATGGTATCAGTGGCAGATGCAGGAAAAGAATCTGGGTTGAGAGTCAGGCAGACCTGGGGTTAAAAACACACTCAGCCACTTACTAGCTAAGAGACTTAGGCCATCACTTCACTTCTCCAAGACTCAGTGTGTTGCTCTGTAAAATGGGTGGCTACACCCCCAGGGAGGGGACTCTGAGGAATGAAAATGGTTTCTGTGCAGAGCTGAGACCTGAGCAGAGAACTCCCCCCTAGGCGTCCCAGGCCTGTCTGTCCACTGCGATGTGGGAAATGACCGGCCAGAGTCTCAGGGGACAGGCCAGCATGGTACTTCCTGTCCTTCCCCAGACCCCAGAACCAGGCCTGGCCTGGGCCACTCTCAGAAGCAAAGAATCCTGGAATCCCTGGGCTGGGGGAACCTTCATGGCCATTTCACTCAGGCCTTGCCTTAGACAAAGGGAGCAACTGAGGCCTACAGGTCCCCAGGAAGTTGTTTCATAGCTGAGACTAGAGTCCAGGTCCCCAAAAGTCCAGGACACCCACAATGCCCCCATAAGACTCACTCAGGCCTCCCAGCATGATCCCAAGGGAGCTGAAGTTGGCAAATCCACAGAGGGCATACGTTGTGAGGATTTCTGCCCTGACCTGGAATTACAGAAGATGAGTGAGGAGGGGCTCCCCTCGAATGGGCTTGGAACACCCTACCCCACCTGGCTCGCTGGCATTCATATCACCAACTTGTTCTGTGTCTTTGACCTTGGAAGTGCTTGGTACTGTCCCCTCCCAGGCTTTGCACACCCAGCTCTAAGTCAGTATAAGCTGCACCACCTCAGGTGCCCTTCAATCTGCTCAGCTTAATTGCCAGCATTTCTGGGAGTGATTCAGGCTTGCTCAGTCTACCACGCTCTGCACCAGGGACCATTTGGGTGAATGGCCCCTTCCCAACACTCTGCAGTCTTACACTCTGTCTCCTGTGATCCTCAGGCTCAGCTCAGAGCACGTTGTCATCCTGAAGGTGGAGAGAGTGTGGCCTAGTGAAGAGAGTGAGGGACGAGGAGCCCAACCAACTGGAGCTCCAGGATTGTACCCAAGTATGATCAGGGTGAGTGAGTCAATATCTTCTTTGCATTTTTTGTTTCTCTGTCTGGAATGTGGGGACGATAGTACCAGCCTGGAAGGGCCAGTGCAAGAGTCATGCCATGTATGGGAAGCACTGGGGACACAGTACATGTTTAAGCAGAGTAATTCTCTTTTCTTTTGCACTGAACAGTTATTTAATTTTCCAGGAGGAGGTGTTATGAGCCCAAAATGTGACAATTTAGGGGGGAATATTAGCTTAGATCCATATCTCATATCATATAAAAAATAATCCTGTGCCAGCCCTGTGGGGGCGCAGTGGATAAAGCGTCAACCTGGAACGCTGAGGTCACTGGTTCAAAACCCCAGGCTTGCCTGGTCAAGGCACATATGGGAGTTGATGCTTCCTGCTCCTTCCCCCTTCTCAGTAAGAAAACATATACCTATGTCTTGAATTTGGAAAAAAAATCATATTTTATCATTAAAGAAGGGTTCGGTGAATGCGCATATGAAACTGGTGGGTTCAGTACCTCAAAAAAGGTTAAGAACCACTGATCTATTGTCTCTAGAGGAGAGAGTGAGACAGGAGCTGAGGATGAGAAGTGAGGGGAAATCTGTGCTTTTTACTCTATACAAACTTTTTTAAAAAAAGAGTATCTTCCTTTACAATTAAAAAAAAATAACTTAGGCTCTGGGAAGGTAGCTAGTTGGTTGGAGCATTGTTCCAATGTGCTAAGGGTGCAGGTGGTTTGATCCCCAGTCAGGGCACGTGCACAAATCAACCAACGATGGCATGAATGAGTGAAGCAACAAAATCAATGTTTCTCTCTCTCTTTCTCTTTCTCTAAATCAAACAATGAATAAAAAAATAACTTAAAATACAAAATAAGTGTATGTTAAAAGTTGCTAGTAACCCAAGAAACACAAAACAATGAGCTATGAATTGCCTGTTCAAATAGCACAACTTTTTTTAAGAGGCTACTCAGTGCTGTTCAGTGTGTGGTGAAGTCTATGCTCTCAAGCACAGCTGGGGGTGATTTTAGTTGCTACAACCCTTTGGGAAACTTACTGGCAGCAACAACAGGAGAACTCATGCCATGTGACTCAGTAATCTCACATCTGGGAAAGCTCCTGGAGAAATGATCCGTGAGCAGAAAAAATAATCCTATCCCTTTCCCCATTGTGCATAATTTCCAAATAATGGAATTAACCTGAATGGCCCGACAGCAGGGGATTGGTTAAATATGTGAATGTACAGATATCAAAAGTGATGCTTATGGGAGAAGGAAAATGGCAACAGAGTAGGTGGACGTTACAACTCCCACCTCCTAGAACCAAAGTGGATTACAACTTAACTTAGGAACAATCATCTTGAAAAACCAACTTTGGACTAAACTAAGAGGAATCTATAACCAATCATCACTGAAGGGACCACACTGAGCTGGTAGGAAAGGCAGGGACATGGAAAGTGCTGCCCTGCTCTTAGGAGCAAGAGGCAGCCTGGAGAGTCTCTCACAGTGGGGTGGGTTGCCTGGATGGTGAGGGGCAGAGCCTGGAGAGGCGTCCTGCATAGCCACAGGGCCAGAGCCCAGAGAGGTAGCTTGTACCACAGGGGGGTGGGGCAGAGCCCAGTGAGGCGAAGAGTCCCCATGCCTACAGAGCAGCCCAAGCTGCAACCCACCAGCTGGCACCGGTGCCTGAGTGTCCAAGGAGGCAGAGGAAGCTGGGGGCCAGTGGAAAGACCACACTTCAGGAATAGAGAGGCCACACACATTGGCCAAGAGTAGATAAAAGCCAGCCTAGGAGTGCAGCTGATATTTACAATGGCATCAGGGCCCAGCAGAGGCAGCCACAAATTCTGAATCACCTGTAGCTCCAAGAATATTGCTAAGGGCCAGTCAAAAGCAGTGACCCCTACTGATCTGCACCAGAATCCAGCCACGGAGGTCTAAGGCTGGTACATCCAGCAGCCAGATATGGAGAGCATCAGCTCAGGAGCTAACAACCCTAGTTAGAGTGGTGTCTTAAGGAAAGGCTCCTCACACCTGACCCAGCTAAGGCATAAAAAACACTGTCACAAACAGCAAAAAGAGTAGTAGCAGCAGACAAGTAGCCCACAGCGGAATACAAACAACAGCTGAGGCCAACCCAAAAAGATCTAGAAACAACACAACTGAAAGCTGGAGGCAGACAACACCAACCCTATACTCAGCTAGCTACACAAACAACACATCCAAAGGAGCAGTCTATACAGAGAAAAATGAGAAGACAGAGAAATGCAATTCAAATGAATCAACAAAAGCCTGACCAGGCAGTGGCGCAGTGGATAGAACATCGTACTGGGATGCGGAAGACCCAAGTTCGAGACCCCAAGCTTGCCAGCTTGAGTGCGAACCCATCTGGCTTGAGCAAAGAGCTCGCCAGCTTGGACCCAAGGTCGCTGGCTCCAGCAAGGGGTTGCTTGGTCTGCTGAAGGCCTGCGGTCAAGGCACATGTGAGAAAGCAATCAATGAACAACTAAGATGTTGCAACGGCAATGAAAAACTAATGATTGATGCTTCTCACCTCTCTTCATTCCTGTCTGTCTGTCCCTATCTATCCTTCTCTCTGACTCTCTCTATCTCTCTGTCCCTGTAAAAAAGAATAAATAAATAAATAAATAAGTAATTTTAAAAAAGGGTAAATGTCAAATGAATCAACAAGAGAAATCCCCAGAAAAAGAACTGAATGAGATGGAACTAACCAAGATACCAGATGCAGAGTTTAGAATAATGATTGTTAGGATGCTCAAGGATCTTAGAACAACAATAGATGGATAAAATGAGCACCTAAATAGATAGCAGGCATCAAAAAAGACATTGAAATCATAAAAAAGAATTAGACAGAAATGACAAACACAATATCAGAAATGAAAACTACACTAGAAGGAATTAAAAGCAGACTGGATGAAGCAGAGGATTGGATCAGCAATTTAGAGGACAAGATAAGCAAAAGCACAGAAGCAGAACAGCAAAAAGAATAGAGGATCAAAAAGTTTGAGGAAACTCTAAGAGAAATATGTGACAAAATGAAGAGAAATAACATCTGCATAATAGGGATTCCTGAAGGAGAAGAGAAAAAACAAGGAATAGAGAATCTGATTGAAGAAATCATAGCTGAAAACTTCCCTTAATTGATGCAGAAAAGTCACAAGTTCAAGAAGCACAGAGAATCTCATTAAAGAGGAACCCAAAGAGACCTACACCAAGACACGTCATAATTAAAATACCAAAGCTAAGGAATAAAGAAAGAAAACTAAAAGCTGTAAGAGAAAAGCAGTCAATCACCTACAAAGGAGCCCCCATAAGAATGACATCTAAAACACTTGAGGCCAGAAAGGAATGGCAAGAAATATTCAAAGTAATGCAGAACAAGAGCCTACAACCAAGACTTCTTTATCCAGCAAGGCTATTGTTTAAAACTGAAGGAAAAATAAAAAGCTTCCCAGACGAAAAAAAAAAAAAAAACAACTCAAAGAATTAATTACAACCAAACAATGCTGCAAGAAATGCTAAAAGGCCTGTTGTAAACAGAACAAAGGGGGGGAAGAAATATAGTAAAAGAGGAATGTAGATTTAAAGAATAAAATGGCAACAAACAACTACATATCAATAATAACCTTAAATGTAAATGAATTAAATGCTCCAATCAAAAGACATAGGGTAGCTGCATGGATAAGAAAACAGGACCTGTACATACGCTGTCTACAAGAGACCCACCTCAAAACAAAAGATACACATAGACTGAAAGTAAAGGGGTAAAAAAAAAAATTTCATGCAAATGGAAACAAAAATAAAAAAGCTGGAACAGCAATACTTATATCTGATAAAATAGACTTTAAAACAAAGGCTATAGTAAGGGATACTATACTATAAATGCATTATTTATATATTAGATGCATAGATATTATAAATATCTATGCATCTAATAAATGAGCACCTAAATATATAAAGCAGATTTTAATGGACATAAAAGGCAAGACCAACAGCAATACTATAATAGTAGGGGATTTCAATACCCCACTAACATCACTGGATAGATCCTCAAGAAAGAAAATTAACAAAGAAACAGCAGACTTAAACTAGAAAAACTCAAAAACACTCAAACACTTGGTAACTAAATAGCATGTTATTAAATAATGAATGGGTTAACAATGAGATCAAAGAAGAAATAAAAAAGTTCCTTGAAACAAATGAAAACAAACATATAGCAATTCAAAATCTATGGGACACAGCAAAAGCAGTCCTGAGAGGGAAGTTCATAGCACTACAGGCATACCTTAAGAAGCAAGAAAAAGCTAAATAAAAAACTTAACCCTGCATCTAAAAGAACTAGAAAAAGAACAGCAAGTAAAGCCCAGAGGAAGTAGAAAGATGGAAATAATAAATATCAGAGCAGAAATAAATGACATAGAGGCTTTAAAAACAATACAGAGGATCGATGAAACCAAGAGCAGGTTCTTTGAAAAGGTAAACAAGATTGATGAACCTTTAACCAGACTCACCAAGAAAAAAAGAGAGAGGACTCAAATAAATAAAATTAGAAATGAGAGTGGAGAGGTAATAACTGACACAGCAGAAATACAAAGGACTGTAAGAAAATACTATGAAGAATGGTATGCCAAAAAATTAGACAACCTAGGTGAAATGGACAAATTCCTTGAAACATATAATCTTTCAAAAATCAATCTGGAAGGATCAGAAAACCTAAACAGACCAATTATAACAAATGAGATTGAAACAGTTATCAAAAAACTCCCAACAAACAAAATCCCTGGGCCAAATGGCTTCACAGGCGAATTCTACCAAATATTCAAAGAACTAACTCCTATCTTTCTCAATCTATTTCAAAAAATTCAAAAGGAGGGAAGACTTCCAAACTCCTTTTATGAGGTGCACATAATTCTGATTCCAAAACCAGGCAAAGACACTACAATGAAAGAAAACTATAGGACAATATCCCTGATGAATTTAGATGCGAAAATTCTCAACAAAATATTAACAAACTGAATCCAGCAATACAAGAAAAAAAATCATACATCATGATCAAGTGGGATTTATTCTCAGGAGGTAAGGTTGATACAATATTTGCAAATCAATCAATTTGATTCATCACATTAACAAAACAAAGGAGGAAAATCACATGATAATATCAATAGATGCAGAAAAAGCATTTGATAAAATCCAGCACCCATATATGATCAAAACTTTCAGCAAAGTGTAAATACAGGAAACATACCTCAACGTGGTAAAGGCCATCTACGACAAACCCACAGCCAACATCATACTCAATGGGCAAAAATTAAAAGCAATCCCCTTGAGATCAGGAACAAGGCAGGGGTGCCCCTTTTCACCACTTTTATTCAACATAGTTCTGGAAGTCTTAGCTACAGCAATCAGAAAAAAAAGAAGGAATAAAAGGCATCCAAATTGGAAAAGAAGAAGTAAAACTATCCTTATTTGCTGATGATATGATACCATACATAGAAAACCCTAAAGTCTCAGTCAAAATACTACTGGACCTGATAAATGAATTTAGCAAGGTAGCAGGATATAAAATTAATATTCAGAAATCAGAGGCATTTTTATACACCAACAATAATCTGTCTGAAAGAGAAATTAAGAAAACAATCCCCTTCATTATTGCAACAACAACAAAAATAAAGTACCCAGGAGTAAATTTAACCAAGGAGATTAAAGACTTGTACTCAGAAAATTATAAAACATTGATAAAAGAAATCAAAGAAGATACAGACAAGTGGAATCATGCACCATGTTCATGGATAGGAAGAATAAACATCATTAAAATATTTATATTACCCAAAGCAATCTATAAATTCAATGCAATTCCTATTAAAATACCAATGACATATTTCAAAGATATAGAACAAATATTCCAAAAATTTATATGGAACCAAAAAGAACAAGAATAGCCTCAGCAATCTTGAAAAAGAAAAATAAAGTGGGTGGTATCACACTTCCTGATACCAAGTTATGCTACAAGTCCATTGTACTCAAAACAGCTTGGTACTGGCATAAGAACAGGCATAGAGATCAATGGTACAGAACAGAGAACCCAGAAATAAACTCACACCTTTATGGACCAACCTCACAATGGGAGAACATATTCGCCGATACGTCTGATAAGGGGGTTAATAAGCAAAATTTATAAAGAACTTGTAAATCTCAACACCAGGAAGATAAACAATCCAATCAAAAAATGGGCAAAAGAAATGAATAGACATTTGTCCAAAGAGGACATACAGATGGCCAATAGGCATATGAAAAAATGCTCAACATCACTAATCATTAGAGAAATGCAAATTAAAATCACAATGAGGTATCACCTCACACCAGTCAGAATGGCGCTCATCAACAAAACAGCACAGAGGAAGTGCTGGCGAGGATGTGAAGAAAAGGGAACCCTCCTGCGCTGCTGGTGGGAATGCAGACTGGTGCAGCCACTGTGGAAAACAGTATGGAGATTCCTCAAAAAATTAAAAATAAAACTGCCTTTTGACTCAGCCATTCCACTTTTGGGAATATATCCCAAGAACACCAAATCACTGATTCAAAAGAAGAAATGCACCCCCATGTTTATTGCAGCATTATTTACAATAGCCAAGATCTGGAAACAGCCCAAGTGTCCGTCAGTGGACGAGTGGATTAAAAAGCAGTGGTGCATATACACAATGGAATACTACATGGCTGTGAAGAAGGAAATCTTACTTTTTGTGACAACATGGATGGAGCTGGAAACTATTATGTTAAGAGAAATAAGCCAGGCAGAGAAAGAAAAATATCATATGACCTCACTCATTTGAGGAACCCAATGAACAATGTGAACTGAGGAACAGAACAGAGGCAGAGGCGGGATCAAAGAGACCAGAGGGAAAGTGGACAAAGAGAAAGGGGATGAGAGGATGGGATCAGAGAAGGGAAAGAGATTGGTGAAATTATATATATATATATATATGTAACACAGTGTTATAGAGCACAGAAAAGCAAATCCTGGAGGGAAGGTGGGAGGGCGTTGGTGGGAGGGGTGCAATGGGGATGTTGAGGGGAATACGGGGGACACTTGAATCTATGTAAACACAATAAATAAAATCAATAAAAAATTTAAAAAGTGATGCTTATGTCATAAAAGTAGGTGAGAAAAAAGCTGACTATAATAGTTTGGATACAGAAATGAAAACCATATAAATTCTCTTTAAAGAATAGAAGAAAATGTATAAAACAATAGCTTTTCTTTTAGGATGGTAAGATGGGTAACTTTTTCATTCCTGATGATGTTACATAGATCTTTTATTCTTCTAGAAATGTTCATTTTATAGAGCATTTATAGTTAAAAAAATTTTTTTTTAAGGTGAGAGGATGGGAGACAGTGAGGCAGACTACCTCATGTACCCCGATTCGGATCTACTCGGCAATCCTGTCTGGGGCCAATGCTTGAAAACTGAGCTATTTTTAGTGCCTGAGGCTGACAAACTCGGACCAACTGAGCTATCCTCAGTGCCTGGGGCCACACTTGAACCAATAAAACCACTAGCTGTGGGAGGGAAGAGGGAAAGAAGGGGGATAGGAAAGGGGAGAGAAGCAGATGGTCACTTCTCCTGTATACCCTGACTGGGAATCAACCTGGGATGTCCATACACTGCGCTGACACTCTATCCACTGAGCTGACACTCTATCCACTGAGCCACCAGCCAGGGCAATAAGTAAATTCTAACAGAAAGTGACAACTCCTGAACTGAATGTAATGTATTAACAGGGCATACAGTGATGAGGTCTCCCTGCTTCACTCTCAGGACTCTGATGGCTCACAACTATTCCTCTGGGGTAGACATGGCAGTTGTTACACCAGTTTTCCAAAAAGAAAGGCAAAGAGCAGTGAGTGGCCCAAGGTCACACAGGATGGACGTCCATCTACAGCCAAATCTCAGATATCTCCAAGACTCTTTTCCTCACACCTCAGCCTCCTAAGAAATCTCAAGGTGATGGCAGTGAAGTCTGAAGCCATCTGGAGCCCAGGGCAGTAGGATATGGGAGACTGAGTGCCAGGTCAGTGTGTCCCAGCTGAGCCCAGGGAGCAGGGCGAGCAGCTGGGTCATACATACCCTGCCTCAGAATGGGGATTGGGACACTCACGGAGATCCACTGCTTCTTGGTGCCGACCCATTCCTCAGCCCCCATGAGGCGACGCTGCTTATACTGGGAGAGCTCCTGATAGGCCACAAACTCATTCAGAAACAGCTTGATCCCCAGCAGCTCAGCCACCACTGGGCAGTCCTCCCAGGCCACGCCCATCAGGAAAGCCACGGGCCGCAGGATGTAGGAGCAGATGAGCTGAAGCACAAGGCAAGAGGAGCTGCTGGGACCTGGTTTGGGTTGAGCTCTGCTGGATGTCCAGTCAGCACCCACTGCCTGGGATGCCCTGCCCCCCAGTAGGCCACATGGGCAGCCAGAACTGTACCTGGAAGCTGAGTCCCTGGACATCCACCATGTCCCCCAGCCAGGAGAGGGCAGCGTTGATGAAGGCCAGCACAGCCAGGAAGGCGATCAGGTTGGCAGCGATGTTGGCCACAACCCCCACAGAGATGGCAGCCCCACTGCTAGCAGCTTCTAAGAGGTTCTGAGCATCTCTGTTGTTGGGATTAAGAGTTGTCTTACTGGCCTGTCCCCACAAATAGCAGGGCTCCTCATCCTATTGGGGTCTGAGAAGAACCATAGCCAATGTATTTCAGAGCCAAGGGTCCCTGTTTTCCCTCTGAGACCCAGAGAGAGAAAGGGATGGTCCCAGCACCAGAATAAGACCCAGACTTCCAGCACAGAGCTGTCCACGATGGGAGCCATTAGCCACGTGTGGCTTTTGAGCACTTGAAAGGAGACTGCTCAGAATTGAGATATGTTGTAAGTATAAATAATACACTACATTTTGGAGATTTTGTTTTTAAAAAAGTCAATATAAAAATAACCATTTGGGCCCTGACCAGTTGGCTCAGTGGTAGAGCATCCATCTAGCGTGTGGAAGTACCATCCTCACTTCCTGGTCAGGGCACATAGGAGAAGCGACCATCTACTTCTCCATCCTTCCTCCTTCTCCTTCTTCCTCTCTCTTTATCTCTTTCTCTCTCTTCCCCTCCTGCAGCCATGGCCCGAATGGCTTGATCCAAGGACACTGAGGATGGCTCCAGGGCCTCCACATCAGGCACTAAGAAGAGTTCAGTTGCTGAGCAACAGAGCAATGTCCCAGATGAGCAGAGCATTGAGCATTGTCCCCTAGTAGGCTTGCCAAGTGGATCCCGGTAGAGGAGGTGCATGCCTCTCTGCCTCTCGGACTCCAATAAATAAATAAATAAATAAATAAATAAATAAATAAAATGTTGAAATAATATTCTGGGTATATTGGGCAAATATAATATTTTATTAAAATTACCTGTTTCTTTTTACTTTTTTAAAGACAGCAACTAGAAAATTTAAAGTGATAGATGTGGCTCACATTATATTTCTATAGGGCAGTACGGCTCTGGACCTTCAGGAAGCTGTGATGTTGGGGCTGGGTGCCATATCCCCAAGCACATTTGCCAAAAGTGGTACCTTTTCAACATTCTAAAAGAATTGGATATTATGGGACAGCTGCTAAGACTCTGATGAAGAGATGTTAGGAGGTGAGTGAAACCAAGGACGGTGGTCAGCATGTGAATATGTGATTGACACACTACTTTTTGTGGAGACACACATATGTGGCCAGAGCTCAGACATGTGGAGAAGGTGGCATGGAGCTTTTCCATGACCCTCCTCACCACACACACACCAGGCCACATCCCCAAGACCCAGGCCCCTTCCGTGCCTTGACCAGTCATTGTTTCCTACTGGTCCAAGAATGGAAATGAAGGTTTTAAGAACTGGAGTCCATGTTTCTCTAAGCGAAGCCACAAGGAGGGCAGTTTATAGGGAGAGGTGGCCTGGGCATGGTGGGAGGGCAGAGAAGATGGGGCCTGCCCGTTGCTGCCCCCTGCCTCTGTTACTGTCCCCACCTCCTGCCACACTCGTTCCTCTGTGGGCCCTTCTACTGTGCTCACCCAGAGCTCAGTCTCACTCCCTCCTCACTCCTGAACTTGGACTCCTCCACCTCCGGGTAGACCAGCTTGGAGAGGGCCAAGGCGCAAGGGGCGGCCATCACAGAGGCAGCAATCAGGGAGGCAGCATCGATCTGCAAAAGTGAGAATGCGCATTACAGGGAGGACAGGTCAGGGTCAAAGAGTGCAGCCCAACATAGCAGGGGACATAGGACCTGGCCCCACTAGTATGTCATCATTGTCAGAACTGCTGCCATTGTTATTACTTATAATTCCTTTAATGTGCAGAGGGACACAGGGTATAATGTATAGGACCTCCTATTTTTTCCAGTTTGTCTGAAAATTAGGCAGGACGAGTACAGTTGACCCTTGAACAAGCCAGGGTTAAGAGCACTGACCACCTGCATAGTCAAAAATCTGCATATAACATTTGACTTCCCCAAAACTTAACTACCGACAGCCTACTGTTGACCAGAAGCCTTATCAGTAACATAGTCAATTAACACATATTTTGTATCTTGTATGCATTATATGCTGTATTCTTACAATAAATTAAGCTAGATAAAAGAAATATTAAGAAAATCATAAAAATAAACAAAAAACTAAAGAACTAAAAACTTTTTAAAAAGAAAAAGAAAGTTAAAAAAAATTATAAAGAAGGGAAATACATTTACAGCTTTATTGAAAAATATCTTCATTAAGTAGACCCATGCTGTTCAAGGGTCAACTGTTGTTTTGGACCACTTTACCAACAAGGAAACTGAAGCCCAACAGCATTAAATCTGACTTGCCCAATATAGAGGAAGACAAAGAATTAGAACCCACCATGTCTTCTGGCTCAAAGTTTAGGGTCCATCCTTCCCTTCTAGACTGTCTCCCTTTGACCATTAATGCAAGGGCATGTTGACCACTGGTTGAAGGGTTTGTGATGGTTTCAGACAAAGATCACAGAACTTGAGAGTTGGGATGGATCCAAGAGGTGACCTAATTCAACCTCAGAGTATAGGAATGTCCTCCCTATATAAGAGAGAGGGAGTGTCCCTCCTTGAATACTCACTGTGACAGGGAGCTCACCACTTCAAGGCAGCCCATCGCCCCCACTCCTGTGGTTGGAAAGCTCTTTCTCAGGAAATCTGCCTCCTTGCAACAGCCACCCTTTGGCCCTGGGTCCCGATGACTCCTGGGGCCGTGCATAGAAACCCTTCCCAGAACAATGACTGAGCTACCTGAGCCTTGGGTGTCCCTTCTTGGATTTTTATTCTCACTGTGGCCCCAGCCCTTCTGATTCCCTGTTCTCTTCCACAGAGATACATTGGACACTTCTTCACCACTGGATTATTTACCAAAGGGGAAATTGAGAGCCAACCCAAATATCTAACAATGGAAGAACCATTGTCAAGCTGCCCTTGAAAATGATGACTACCAAAGCTTCAAAATAACCAGGGAGATGCCCACAAAAGTGCATGTATAGCATAACCACAACAATGGGGAAAAATAAACTCCAAAACTGTGCATAAAAAGATAATTGGAAAGAAATACATTGTTTCTGTTTTCTTTGTGTATTCTGAAATGTTCACAATGATATATATTGCTTTTTTAAACAACAAAGTAAAATAGACTTCTCCTTAAATTTTATCATAAATCAACTTCAATTATTAGATTTTAAATAAAAAGGACAAAAAGAAGAGGAGGTAAGTTTAAGCCACATTTTCAGGCTAATAAAAGCACAGGGCCCAAGAAGGCTATGAAGTATCAGGAGCTGCTACCAGCTGACCACCTGAGACTCTGAAACACATGCAATGCCCTCTTCTTCTTTTTTTAAACCCCAAATGCTTCTTTCCAATGATAAGCAGAAACTCCTTAAGACATTAACCAGCACCAGCACTAGCACCCACCTCCTGTGTCTCAGTCACAGGCACTGGGGGTGGGGGTGGGGAGAAACTCTCTGTATGAGGAACCCAGCTTCAGAGAAAGTATCCTCTCTGGACTCCCAGGCTGGGCTTTGGAACTTTACTGGCCTCGTCTTTGGCTGCCCGTCTCCAGTGGGGACAACCGGAATCTTGGGATCTTTCCTCCACCAACAGGACCCTCCTCCAGCTTGGAGGTTTCCCCTAGTTTGTCAACTTGAGTTTCAGCAAGGAACACATCCTATAGTTGTTACATTCTTGGATGCTGTGAGCGAGTGGTGGCCACAGCCTCAAATTCCTCAGCTGGTCATTTACTGGCTTATCTTGAAAAGGGGTGAATCCTGCCCAGGTAGAGTTCACTGGGCCTGGGTCAACCCACACATGGCCTCCCCGCCGCCAGCTGCTCTCAGAGCACTGACATCCCCAGGCACTACCTCTAGACACCCAGTCAGGAATGCCTTCTGTTCCAGCATCTCAGGGCCCAGGTCAGACAGGAAGACAACGCATGAGCTCTCCATGTGAATTTTCAAAAAGATCTTTACTGAGAAAGAAATTACATCCAGACTACAACAAAGCATGAAATCAGCCTATTTCAGAAAAATAGATTTCTGACCCTAATATGTCAGAGAAATAACTACCACGTCTTCAACACCATGTGAAGTATTTTCTGTCTAGTACTGCATTTAATTATCTTTTAAAAATAGATTTTTAGAGAGATAGGAAGAGAGACAGAGATAGAAAGAGAGAGAAAAACATTGATTCGTTGTTCCACTTATTCATGCCGTCATTGGCTGATTCCTGTATGTGTCCTGACTGGGGATCAAACCCACAACCTCAGCATCTTGGGACAATGTTCTAACCAACAGTACTACCCATCCAGAGCCTGCATTTAATTTTTTTAAATTCAGCGAGAGGAGGGGAGGCAGAGACAGACTCCTGCATGTATGGCAACCAGGATCCACCCAGCAAGCCCACTAGGGGGTGATGATCTGCCCATCTGGGGCATTGCTCCGTTGCTCAGCAATCAAACTCTTTTTAGCACCTGAGGTGGAGGCCATGGAGCCATCCTCAGTACCCAAGGCCAACTCACTCTAATAGAGCCATGGCTTGTGGGAGGAGAAGAGAGACAGAGAGAGAGAAGTAAGAAGGAGAGGGGTGGAGAAGTAGATGGGTGCTTCTCCTGTGTGTCCTGACCAGGAATCAAACCTGGGACATCCACACACCAGACCAATGCTCTACCACTGAGCCAACCAGTCAGGGCCAGCATTTAATTCTTAAGCTTCTGTGAGGTGGGCAGTAACCTTGTCCATTTTACAGATATAGAAACTAAGTAGTAGATGCTCACTTGGCTCTGCTCAGGACCCCATAGACCAGTGGTTCTTAACCTGGGTTCTATCGAACCCTAGGGGTTCAATGAGTTGGTTTCAGGGGTTTGGAGAAGCCTCTGCCATGGAGGCCAGAATAAAGTAATACTGTAATTTGTTGTGAGTTCATGCACTTTGTTGGTTTTGTTCTTTGAGCAAGGTGATGTTCATGCACGGCTCATTTTGTGCACCAGTAAAAAAACATATACCTATGTCTTGAATTTGGGGAAAAAAAATCATATTTTATTTATCACTAAAGAAGGGTTCAGTGAATGCACATATGAAACTGGTGGGTTCGGTACCTCAAAAAAGGTTAAGAATCACTGCCATAGACCCTGTCCCAGGGCCTTCCACTCTTGTACAATTGACTAAGAAGACCCCTCAATGTCACCCTGCCAGCCTATGCCCACTGCTCCTGGCACACATCTAAATGTCCTGCCAAGGTGGCTCCTGAACCAGAGGAGTGGGTAGAGAGACCAGTTTCCAGGATTAGTAGAGAGGGCTAGGGCCTGCTTTAGAGATTTTGAAAATATGGTGAAAAAGGAGCTATATGTGGAAGCCACCATGAAAGGATTCAATCCAGTGACCCTGGGACCTCAGACAAGAGGGAAGATCTAGATCAGCACTGTCCAAGGCAAATATAATGGGAACCACATCTGTGGTTTTAAAGTTTCTAGTAGCTAATTTAAAAAGTCAAAAGAAACAGGTAAAAATTCTTTTAATAATATAGTTTAACCCAATATATCCAAAATATTACTATTCCATGCACATAATCAATATTAAACTTAATAAAATATATTAATTTTTTTTCCATGATAAGTCTCATAGCAGAGCTCATTTCAGACCAGCCACACTGCAATGCTCAGTAACCAGCTGTGTGCAGCTGGTGGCTGCTGTGTTTGACAGCGCAGGTCTAGAAATATCCCAATGTTAGCAATAGGTGGGGTGCAGGGCAAAGGGAGCCAGAAGCTGAGCCATAAAGAGAAAGGAGGAGAGAGCAAGAGGATCTTCCTGGAATTCAGGCGCTCAGGACAGAGCCAGCATACCTGAGGAAGTGCCTTGAGGAGGGAGTGGAAGGAGAGGGGAGAGGGTGGGAAGAAGGCGGGGCTGTGGGGCAAGGTCTCGAGGTTGCTGCAGTGGCGGCCAAGAGCCAGGTGGGGGCAGAAGAGAGCTTCTCTGATACCAGACTAGTTCTGTTAAGTGCTTTTCACCTGGGCAAGCTACAGTGGTAGCCTTGGGACTGCCGGGCCTTAGGCTGTGAATGGAGACCCCTAGCCACCTGGCTGATGCTGGCAGCCTCTGCACATTCTGTAGTGTAGAGCTACAGGGAAATGGGCACTCGGGCCCTTTCAGGAGGGAGGCCCTACTGCGTGGGGCTAGACCGGGACCCCTGCCTGAGCAAGGGAAGGAAAGCAGGATGAGTTGTAAGGCAAATTGTGGAAAAGGGACAGAATTCTTCCAGGATTTTAGATTTAACTAATGGCAGCCACATTCATACAGCAGAAAGAATACCATTCTTTGAACTGGCTATGAGACCTAGAACAAGGTTAAGACAGTCACAGGTCCTAAGTTCAGAAACTATTACGACATCCCCTCCCCTAACACGCCACCATGAGCAAATCTTCAAAACAGCTTTCAGTTTCATGTTTTGAAATATCAAACTCCTTCTGAAATCAGTTGGTCGTGTGGTGTGGTGGGGGGTGCAGCAGCTCTGCTGGGCCTTTCCTAAGCCTCAGTGAGACAGGTTTTGAACCAGGTGACCTCTAAAATTCCAGATGGAAAGGTGCCAGGCCAGAAGACAAAGACAAGAGGCCTTCCTGAAAAGTCACAGCCACCCACCCACGGCCCAGGTGGCTCCGTGGGATGTGGAGCTGAGCTCACTAGTGCAGCCCAGGTTTCCTGAGGGAGGGAGGGACTAAGGGGCAGGCTGGCTTATCCTCAAGCCCTCCCCTCAGCCACCAAGGACAGAAATAAGAGAGACAGGTGGAATTTGGGACCAGAGAAAGGAACAGTGGGGCTCATTTTGTCACCCTCTCACCCATACACACGCAACAGCAAGGACAGTAAAAGGCAGACCATGATCCACCTCCCTCTAATGACTAAATGGCATTGCATTGTATGGATGAATTTACCCAAGCCACACCCTCATTGCTTGACATTTAGGTTGTTTTGTTTTTTTATTGCAAATAATAAAATTTTATCTATTTTTTGAATACTTATGAAAATATTTCTGTATTGTAATATTCCTAACTGGATCAAAGGGAAGTATTATAAAACTGACTGATAGATGTTCTCTAAAAGGATTAGAGCAAATTACACTCCCATCAAGAGTGTGTTCATACCCCAAAGGAGATGTAGGCACCCAGCAGGGAGCCGGCAATGGTGGCATAGCCTCCGGTCATGACCACATGGATTTCAGAGAGGGTCATATCTGCCAAGTAGGGCCGGATCAGTAGAGGAGCCTCGGTCTGCAAACAGGAAAGATGTCAGACAAACAGAACTGACCAGCCAGCACAAGAACAGAGTGAATTCCCTCACCCCCAGAGAGGGCAGGTCACAGTGAGTGCTGGGTGTCCCAGGGGAAGAGACAGGGTGAGCACTGTGGTCTGTACTGACTGAACCTCTCTGAACATCAGTGTTGGCCTGGCTCTGAGCAAGGACCACCAGCCCCTCCACTTGGCCTGATGATGCCCCCGTATCAAATGCTTACCACATTCAAGCATCCCACTCAGTACCTGACATTTATTATTCACAACCTTCTGAGAAAAAAGAGATCATCCCCATTTTCTCAGGAGAGTAGAAGGTAAGAGAAGGTCAAAGAACACCCTCTTTTCAGGCAAAGGGCCACGCAGATGAAAATCCAGTTCTGAGCTTTTTTTTAATTCAGTGAGAGGTGGGGAGGCTGGGACAGACTCCAGCATGCACCCTGACTGGGATCCACCCAGCAAGCCCGCTAGGGGGTGATGCTTTGCCCATCAGGGACTGCTGCTCCATTGCTCAGCAACTGAGTCATTTTAGCACCTGAGGCAGAGGCCATGGAGCCACCCTTAGTACCCAGGGCCAACTAGCTCCAATAGAGCCTTGGCTGCAGGAGGGGAAGAGAGACAGAGAGAAAGAGAGAGAGAGAGAAGTGGGAGGGGACGGGTTGAGAAGCAGATGGGTGCTTCTCCTGTGTTTTCTGATTGGTAGTTGAACCTGGGACATCCACACAACGGGCTGATGCTCTACCACTGAGCAAACTGGCCAGGGCCAGGGCTTGTGCTTTTAATGAAGCCTGGGGATTCTTTTGGTGACTCCAATGCGGGGCAGATGAGCTGGGGTCCTGCAACAGCCTGGAACAGTCTGCAGAGTCTCACCCTCAGGAGGGTCAGGCCTTTCAAAAGGGACTCAGGACTGATAGGAACTTCAGAGTCACATTTACTTTAAAAAATACATTTGCAGAAAGAAGAAGGGGAGAAGAAAACAAAAAATGATGTAGTGGGGTAAAGCTGGCTCAGGAATAAAAATAAAAACAGGATTCTAAGTCCTAGCTTGTCTTGCGGGATCTCGGCCAGTCATCCCCAACCCTGAGCCTCAGTTCCATCATGTACAAAAGAGAAAAGCGGGACTCCGTCTATAGAGTGTGAGTCTCCATGCTGATGAAGGCAGCCTCGCCTGGTGCAGTAGGAGGTGTCAAACAGATACCATCCTCCCTGGCATGATGAGGCAAAGTGCAACCCCAGATAGGCATCCTTGGGGCAGCCGCTTTTGGTGGTCTCGGGAAAAGGTTCTCATGGCTCTTACACTGACTCAATCAGAGCTCCCAGGACCCAGGGAACCTGGCCCACTTGGGGATGCTGCTAATAAGCATGAGGGCAGGAATCTGCCGCACCCACCTGGCTCACAAAGATGTTTCCTGCCACACTCAGGGTCTCGGTGGCGGTGGTGCCCATGGTGACTTGCATTAGCCAGGCAATCTATAAGGAAGCAGAGCACTATTTGTGAGCTGGCATCAGCAAACCCCAGAGGCAGACAGAGTCAGGGGGGGGCGGATTACGCTATAAGTCTTCCTTCAACTCCCAACCTATCACCTACATTTGCCCAAAAAGATCCGTTCATCTTCCCCTTCCAGACATTCATTGATGGGCACTTACCATCCATGAATAAAAGGATTCCTTGATCAAATATATTTGAGAGTTACTGTACACACACACCTTGGAGATAACTAATACATATTAGCTCAGTAAAGGCTCTGAGAAGTCCTGCACAAGACCTGTTTAAATTTATCAGCTTCACAAAACCATTTGACCATGCGATCCCTTTATCAGTATCATGTATCAACCTGCTATGGAACTAGAGTTTCACGGAAAAGGCTTTGGGAAATATATTAGAAAGTTCTTCCCTTCAATCAAGATGAAATCTGTTTCTCTGGAATCTCTCCTCCCGGCTGGTACCTCTTAGGCTGCCCTTGCCCTAATTTTCTACAAGTGTTTAGGGACAGCTGGGGACAGCTAGGCACAGCTATTCTACCCATAACCCCCTTCATCCTGGCCAATCGTCTCGACTTCCTCCAGCCGTTCTATGGAGGGTATAGTGGGAAGATATTCTGGAAGGGTATAGTGTTCGGCCCTTTCACTCCCAGTGACGGTTCAGTTGTCTCAGCCCCTTGGTTAAACACATTCTTCAGATTCAGACGTTATTGCCTCCCTCACGGCACACGCTATTAACTCTTCACATAACCACCGGTGGTTTTGGTATTCTTGGGAGCGACCTGATGGTACAGGTTTATTCTGAGATCAATCAGATAAAGTCTCAGAATCTTCCATCAGGGATAGTGCTGTCTCCTGCATCCTGGTTTCGTGCAGCAGATTTTATAAACATAAGCTACAGGGCTTGGCACTTCCACCAACTAAGTCTGACCAACATGACTCCTGCTCCAGTCTTGGTATAAATTATTTTCTTCCTCCCACAAGGATCACCTTGGATTTTGTTGCCATTTCTCCTTAGTATCATGACAAGTGGCTCTTTGAAAAGGTGATTTGAGAAAGTGTCGACCCTGGGAGCAGGGGATTCTGGGAGGGTTCAGCTCTCAGAGCAGGAAACTGGGGAGGGTTTGAGTACAGATGTAAGGCATTCTGGGAAAGTGTGATCCCTGTGAGCAGGTATCTCTAGAAGAGCCCAGGCCATGGCATCGGTACTCACCTTCAGGATCACCCACTGCATGAGGCCCACATGGTAGAGAATGGACATGACACAGCTGAAGAACACGATGATGGGCAGGACCTGCCAGGAAAGAACAGGGGCCCCAGGTTAGAGCAGGACCAGGCAGGGCATCAGACACTGGACAGCCCACTAGATCCGAAGCCTTGCCACTCAGATGCCTGACAGGGTCAGGGAAGAAGCTCTGAGTTCAGTGCATGTAATCATATATGTGGCCTCTTCAGAGGCATGTCTATCTCTTCTAAATATTGACAATCCACCCAGCCATCTCTTTACCCCCTTACCCACAGATGAGGCCTGTGCTGTGGTAAGTCCACCACTTTTAATTTTTGTTTGTTTGTTTTCTTTTCTTTTCCAAGTGAGAGGAGGGGAGATAAAGAAACAGGCTCCCACATGTGCCCCAACCAGGACCCACCTGGCAACCCCCATCTGGGGCCATGCTTTGCCCATTTGGGCCATGCTTGCAACCAGGCTATTTTAGCACCTGAGTTAAAAGCTCCATGGAGCCATCCTCAGTGCCTGGGGCATGGCTGTAGGACAGGAAGAAAGAGAGAGAGAGAGAGAGAGAGAAGCGGGAGAGGGATGGAGAGGCAGATGGTTGCTTCTCCTGTGTGCCCTGACCAGGAATCAAACCTGGGACATCCACATGGCAGGCCGACGCTCTACCACTGAGCCAACTGGCCAGGGACAAGTCTACAACCTTTAATCATCTGTCAAATGGGGAAAAGATGTCTTTCAGAGCAGCACTCAAGTCTGGAAGTAAGAACGTGGCAGTTCTCTCTGGGAAGTTATGCAATAATTTCCAAGAAAGGTTGTTAAATGAAAAAGGGAAGGTGTAGAACAGGGTGCTGTTATATGTGTAAAAAAGGGTGGGGTGGCATTGTGTATGCTCTTGTGTGGGCACGCAATGTCACTAGAAGGGTCTGTGAGGGCCTGGGAATAGCAGTTGCCTTGGAGAGCGAACTGGGTGATTTGGGGGTCAAGGATGGGAGGGAGACTCACTTTTTACCATATTCCCTTTTGTTCTGTTGGAATGTGTTATCTATTTCAAACTATTTTAAAATAGTAAGTTGGGCAGAGTTGGTAATACCATGGGAGCATTCTTAGCTAAAAGTCTTAAGTGGGGAAAATTAAAACCACTGCAAGAACACTAAACTAGTACACCCAAACAGCCACAGTGGTTGCTCCCATGTGCTGGCACTGTGGACATTTTTGTTTTCTTCTTTCTGTGTGTCCCATTTCTTGTTTGCTTGTCTTTCTGTTAACAGGAGGAGAGCATGGGCAGAGGAGAGCGCCAGGGCAAGCTCATCAGTCTGGTTTGGAACCTGCTGGGTTTGCAACACCTGCAGAATACCACGTGGATGAAAGGTCAAGAGCTCAGAAGAGAGGTCTGGGCCTGGCCTCAATTTGGGGCTCGTCTGTGCAGACACACAGCTCGAGGCTGAGGGGCAGATACAATTCAGAGGAAATTGCTGAGTGAGAAGAGCAGTGACTAAGCCAGGGCCCAGGGTCACTGTCATTAAAGAATGAGAGGCCAAGGACAGGGGCATAGAGGAGACGGAAAAGAAACAGGGAGGTTGGAGAACGTCCAGGAGGACAACCTTCCCAGAAGGCCTGGTCAGGCAGCTGTGCCAGAGGCAGTAGAGAACTCTAGAAATGTCAGGACTGAGATGGACACTTGGCACCCAGCGATTCAGCAGTCCCTGGAGGCCGCGGTGAGAGTGTCAGACAAGGGTTGAGGACAGCGGCCAGGTGGCAGTGAGCCAAGGAGTGGGGCATGAAGAAGTAGAAACGGCAAAGGTAAAAGCTTAAAAGCTCTGCAGAGAAGCTTGGCTGTGCGGGAAGGAAGAGGAGCCAGGGCAGAGAGGATGGGAGAAGGGTTGTTTTTGTTTTTAAGAAGAGAAAATCTTGAGCAATCAAATTTAGGCTCTAATTCAAAATGAATGGGAATGACAGGATGGCCCTGAGGAGAACAGAGACACGCTCTCTGCCCCCAGGCAGCTCCCCTGGAGATGAGAGACAAGATGAGAGCGTGGTTTTTCCTTTCCTTCCCAGATGAAGGCTGTGAGGTTTATCTGGACTTGTTCCACTTGACATCTGTCACCCACTTCACTGCAGTGGGGGATGTCACCTGACGGGACACAGGCACTGACTGGAGATACCCTTTCCTGTCCTGAGACTCTCCCTGACTGCCTGTTGCTGGACACACCCCCAACATGGGGGTTGGTGACATCATTCTGCTGTCCCTTGGAGTAAAACGCATAAAGGATCACGTACTGTCTAGACAGCCTGTCCAATTTATCATGAGAGGGAACTGCTCCACGGGCTGGCAGAGCTGCAGGGAAGGTCAGAGCCAGGAAGGAGAGTGCCCAGGGTGTTGGACCCAACTGCGGAATTAGATTTTCTCCCAGCAGCAACCAAAGAGACATTTTCTACCTGTGAGACGAGGATCTTTGGTGGAGGGGAAGCTGTGTCTTAGATTAAATGATGATCGTCTAAGGTGGGAAGGTGAATGGAAGAGAAGAGAGGTGGCCCTGATTTTCTGAGGTGGGATATTTAATACTAAATAAGGTCCCTGTAGCCAATATGACCCCCTAGCCAGGATACTTCACTCCACAAGTGGGGACACTGAGGCTGTGAGATGTTGGTTACCTGCCCAAAGTCACATACCTGCAAAGAGACACAGTACCCGCTGTCCACCAAGCTGGTTGCCAAGACCCTGCAGAGCTTTGCTCTGGGCCAGCCCTGGGTCTCATTTCTCTGCCTTCAGAGGCAGCATGCCTCCCCCCACTGGAGAGCCAGAGCCCAGGGTGTAGCTGCCCCAGTAAGTCCTGGCCACTGCTTTGTGGAAACTCAGAGCAGGCTGGTCCTGCTAGTACCAACGTTCACCTAGAACTCAAGGGACAAGTAACTTCTAGCACCACTCAGACCATAGTTCTTAAAAGTGCGGTCTCTGAATCAGCAGTACCACCTGAGGATTCATTAGAAATGCAGATTTTAAGCCCCTCCCCCAGAGTTTCAGATTTATTACTTCTGGGGTGGGCCGAAGGCTTTGGCCTTTCCAGGGGCTGCTGGTTACTACTGGACTAGATACCACAATCTGGGAACCACACCCACTGAATAGACCTCATGTCCTCACCAAGAAACAGATTCCAAAGCAGGACTAGATGCACTGACATGACCCTGCTGGTTCCTCTTCCTGGAGGGGGCTGAGCCAGGGATCTCAATGGCATCCTGAGGCTGTTGGGGCAAGCCCTCACTCCCCAGCACCCACCACCCGGGCACTGCAGACAGAGAGCCCTGTCACCAGCACCAGGAGACAATGAACCACAGTAACCCAAAACTTGAAGATTCCTCAGAGGTAATTGCTGCAACATCACAAGCATCACAGAGAAGCAGATAAAGTGGACATGCCTCCTGATTTCTGGCTCCTGCCTCCCCTCACCCGGAATGATCTCAGCACCTCGCCCCTCATGCCTCTCTCTGCCTGTCCACGTCTCCTTCAGAGACCTCAGCAGAGGCCGCGCTCTCCTGGTTCAGTTGTCCTGCCTCCCTCCTTTTTTATCCCAACTCAGTCTCCATTTATTTCCTAGTCCCTCCCCTAAAAATGATGCTAAGGTAACTAGTGACCCCTAAATCACTAAATCTAACGGCACTTTTCAGTTCTTATCTTATTCTTTTCTGTCTTGTTTTGTTTTGCAAAATTTAGCACAGTTAACCATTGGGGGTTACAGACACAGCATCAGGCAGACACCCTGAAGCCCCTGGGAGATGAGAACATTTTCCTCCACCTTCGGGGTTCCTCAGGAAGACCACAGGAGTGCACTGCGGAGCTTAGGCAGTGGGTGCACACTGCGGAGGCCGGAGTGTGAGTGAAGGATTGAGAACATGAACAACACCGGGTCAGCCAGACCCAGGAAGGATGCAGGAGCCTGTGGGGAGGCCATCACGTGAGTGGAAAGTTACCAGAAGAGAGATAGAGCCAATGTGGAATGACTAATCAAAATGATACAGCTGGGAGGAGGCTGCCACATCAGCTGCACTGGCCTCCAGCCAGGGAGGTGGAGGAGGGGTGAAGAGGTCCCAGCAGAGACTCAGCTTCCGGCAGAGTGATGAGCTGGACTGTGGCCAGCAGGAAGCAGCCTGGATTCTGAAAATCTGAGCGAGCTCAGAGAAGACTTCCCCAGGCTGACATGGGCCAGAGGCCTTGGACCAGGTCCATGTGATTCAGGGAAAGAACGGAAAGAGAGCTCTGAGTCTTCAATTCGACTCAGCAGCAGTGAAGCTACTCTTACAGAGAAGTTCCAAATCGGGCAAATGTGTGTGTGTGTGTGTGTGTGTGTGTGAGTAATGCAGAGAGGAGGGCTGTGAATAAAAATTTGTGATTAGTGAATCTTGTGAGAAAGGGAATTACGTGGCCACAGAGCATTTGCCTTAAGTCCTTCCTCATCTGACCTATCTTTGCTAAGAAAACACTGGCTAATTCACTGATGAGCAAGTTCATCCATAGGACAGGGCCTCCCAGGGGCCAGGAAACAGCGTTTGACAGGGAAATGCTGGGTCTTGTTAATGATAAAGCCACTTTCTTTGTTTGCTTGTTTTTTTTTTCTCTCGACAGAACATCCAACTTCAAAATCTTTTGCAACCATTAATGACTTAAATGTTTTACTACTGTTGTTAGGGTGCTCTTTGGAACAGAAGCATGGTATCACTGACTTCTACTTAGAGTAAGAAGAAGAAACATCACTTGACTGGAAGTCCAACAACCCAGCTCTAGGCCTCGCTGTGCCCTAACTCACTGGGTGATGGTGGCCAGGTCACAGCTCCTCTAGGGGCTTGGTGTGACCCCTGATCATCCTCATAGCCTGACGGTCTATGAATTCATGGCTCTAAAGGGTGGTTAGGGGAGAGAGGCAAGTAGCAGGTATGTGCACATTCTTCCCAAAGGGGAGAAAAGAGGAAGGACAAAGCTAACATAAAAAAAACATACCACCCAGGCAAGTGCTCACACTGCCAGGGCCCTTCCCAGGACCTCAGGCTTAAGCTTCATTAGCTTCTAGGTCTCCCCTCCCAGGCCTGGCCCACACGGCTTGCTCAGACTCCCAAGTAGCTGAAGGCACCTGACAGTGGCTGATAGAGGCCTCATGGGCCAAGAGTCAGCTGACCTGAAAGGCAAAGATATCCTTGACCAGAGCTTCCCCAAACACGAAGCTGGAGCCGGCCTCGGTGTAACTCAGGAAGACCTGAAAAGAGAAAACAGAACAAAGTAAACCCAGAGTGAGGCCAAGAAGGAAGGAAGGAGGAAATAGAGGTAAGAGGGGGAGCTGGAAGGACCTCCACGAGCCTTGCACAGGGCACAAGAGAGACACAGAGGCCGTGGGCCCTCCTGCCCCAGGCAGGCTCATCGGAGGACTCATCCCTCAGGCCTCAGCCTTATACCTGCTGGGACACCACCTGGTAGCATGCGGTGTTAAAGCCACATTCGTGGCCACTCTGTCCTTCTAATGGCATTCTCCAGAAGACACACCCTCTCCAGACATTTTAAAGAAGTACTCTAAGATGAGAGTTATTTGGATAATAAAGAAATGACAAAGGGAGCAAGACAGTGAGAGGTGAGAAGCCTGTCAAAGGGCGCTTCATGTGCCTCCCTGCTCACTCCTTCCATCCCCAGCCCCCGTCTTGTCCCCATCCCAGTCCTGTGGCCTTGCTGCTCAAATATGGCCACACTTCTACAGGAGACCTGATCTAGGTCCTGAACTTGCATTGCGACTGCAGGCACAAGTCGCTTCTCCTGTCCAGGCACCAGTGTCCCCATCTATAAAATGGAGGACACGACCAGAGTAGCAACTGTGTCTTTTCCACCCCAACACCCACATAGATACGAGAGCCTGGACATGCAGGGTTTTCTCCTCCAGAGAGCACAAGGAAAGGTATGACGAGAGGAGCTGAGTACAGGAGTACCTTTTGTCTTCTATAATTATTTTTTAAAAAAATAAATCAAGGCTATGGCCAGTTGGCTCAGTGGTAGAGCATCAGCCCAGTCGATTCCCAGTCAGGGCCCAAAGGAGAACTGACCATCTGCTTCTCTACCTCTCCCGCTCCTTCTTCTCTCTCTTGCTCTCTCTCTTCTCCTCCCACAGCCATGACTCAGTTGATCTGAGTACATCAACCCAGGCACTGAGGATGGCTCTGTCAAGCCTCTGCTTCAGGCACTAAATATAGCTTGGTTGAGAGCATGGCCTCAGATGGGCAGAGCATTGGCCCTAGACAGGGGTTGCTGAATGGATCCCGGTAGGGGCACATGTGGGAATCTGTCTCTATATCTTCTCTCCCTTCACTAAAAAAAAAAAAAGAAGTACCATATTTCCCCATGTACAAGATGCACCTTAATTTTGGGGCCTGAAATTTGAAAAGAAAATGTATTACATAAAGTTATTGAACTCAAGTTTTATTCACCGTACAATTCATACAACTCCTCATCACTGTCAAAAGTCCCATCCATTAGCTTGTCCTCATTTGTGTCTGATGACGAATCACTGTTTTCAGCTATGAGTGCAAAAACAAGTGCGAAAAGCCAGTAAAAAAAATCTACAACCACTGTATAAGACGCACCCAGCTTTTAATCCCCAATTTTTCTTTTCTTTTTTTTTACAGGGACAGAGAGTCAGAGAGAGGGATAAATAGGGCCAGACAGACAGGAGCGGAGAGAGGTGAGAAGCATCAATCATTAGTTTTTTGTTGCCGTCGCAACACCTTAGTTGTTCATTGATTGCTTTCTCACATGTGCCTTGACCGCGGGCCTTCAGCAGATTGAGCAACCCCTTGCTGGAGCCAGCGACCTTGGGTCCAAGCTGACGAGCTTTTGCTCAAGCTGGCGAGCTTGGAGTCTCAAACCTGGGTCTTCCGCATCCCAGTCCGATGCTCTATCCACTGTGCCACCGCCTGGTCAGGCTAATCACCAATTTTTCAAAAAATTGTGCGTATTATACATGGGGGAATACAGTAAATCATGATGGTTGCACAATGTGAATGAACTTAATGACACTTAAAAATAGTTAAAAGGTTAACTGTTGTGTTATGTGTATTTACAGCAATAAAAATGGAATTTAAAAAGTATAACTTCAACAAACTAAACATTACCTCTAAACACATACTATACAAAGTAAGCCATTTGCAATTTTTAAAGCACTTCTAACTATTATAAGTTCCACATCACTGATGACTGCTGAGGGCCACATGCCTTGTGCCCAAGAACCCTAAGAACTTCCCTGTTTTGAGATTTTCTCCTGTATCAGACCCAGTC
This sequence comes from Rhynchonycteris naso, assembly GCA_037038555.1. Taxonomy (NCBI): domain Eukaryota; kingdom Metazoa; phylum Chordata; class Mammalia; order Chiroptera; family Emballonuridae; genus Rhynchonycteris; species Rhynchonycteris naso. Next base: position 227,034,234 of record CM072999.1, read on the forward strand.
TCTGAGAGGATGCTCTGTCCAGGCAGGTGGCATCAGGACAAAGGAATGTAGCAGGTGCACAGCCCAACCCCTAGCTACCCACCTGGTCTGGGGCCCACTGTACACCAACACTCCTAGTCCCGGTTGCCTTCTGAGGCCTCAATGCCCATCTTCCCCCACAGAGGAACTTCTCCTCCATTCCCTTGCACTCCAAGATGCCCTGGGCAGCCAGGCTCACGTACACACCTGAATCTGGTCGCCCAGTACACACCTGAATCTGGTCGCCCAGCCACTGGAATGCAGTAAATCCAGGTTCTGTTCTGATGACAAGGAGTCCAAGTACAAACTGTAGCCCAAGGCCCCAGGACACGGCCCGCCAAGATACCTGCCACCAGTAAAGAAAGGTCCTGGTGAGCTCAGCCCCTGGGGGATCCCCCAGGGAACAGGGTGGGGTGAAGCTGTGGGCTCTGAGGGGATATGGGAACTTTGGCCTGCCTGTAGGATGGGGCCTGGACCTAGCCAGAATTCTGGATCTATTGCCAGTGATCACATCCTCCCGGGAGTTTACAACAGGCCATGCTCTTGGCAGCAATGAACTTGGAGCAGTAGGCGGGGTGAGCAAGGTTTAACTGAGGACCCAGGTAAGACTCAGAGAGCCTTGAGCATGCCATGGCACTTGGTTCTGCTTGGTTCTGGGTCATGACTGGGTGGGTGGAGTTGTAGCCTTGGGGTCTGACCTCAGTGTAACCTTTATCTGCCTGGACCCTCCCCCTCATTCCTCCTGCATAAACAGGGCCCCAGCTGCCCTAGTCACACTCTGTCAGTGGCCCCACTCCAGCAGAGGGGAGAGGGACTTCTCTTAGCATTTAATGATTCCCTAGTGGTGATCCCCAAGCTCAGGTGTGCTTCAGGACCCCTGTGAGACTCTGCAGGAGCCTGGGGGGAAGGTGCTCGCCACAATGTGAAGCCAGGAGGGGTCCTAATACTGGAGTGGCTGCACTGCCAAGAAGGCAGAGGGAGAGAACTGGCTGCCACGGCTCTGTGCCTGACAACAAACCACGCACTGCACGGTGATGCTTTGAGCAGGCAAAGAGGATGCTAATGAACACGCAGATTCCTGCAAAGGACACCAGCTGCTCAGGCCTCTGGGAGGTGTCCAGAACAAGCCACAGGACCAGGCCCAGGAACGCAGTGAGGGCTAGACCCCTGCAGGGGAAAAGCAAAAAGACATTGGTATCTCCCCCACCCTACAGAATAACCCCGGGGCCCCAGGGACAGTGCATTCAGCGCTACTAGGATGAGAGAAAGTTGTGTGACTTCAGGCAAACTACCTAGCCTCTCTGAGTCTGATTTCCTCACTGGGTAAAGGAAGCCAAAGATTCCCCATTTCTCAAGGTTGGGAGAGGACTAAATAAGAGTATATGTGTATGGAGTTTAGCACCTTGCCTCCCTCCTTGTCCCCAGGCAACAAATAATCTGTTTTCTCTTACCAGATTAGTTTGAATTTTCTAGAATTTTATATATTTTTAAAATTTATTTATTAATTTTAGAAAGAGAGGAAGGAAAAGAGAGAGAGAGACAGAAACATTGATCTGTTTCTGTTGTACTCTGACCAGGGCCGCTGGCTTGAGCAAGGGGCCACTAGCTCTCCTGGAGCCTCCCAGTCAAGGCACATATGAGAAAGCAATCAATGAACAACTAAGGTGCTGCAAACATGAGTTGATGCTTCTTGTCTCTCTTCCTTCCTATCTGTCTCTCTAACTCTCTTTAGAAAAACAAAACAAAACAAAAAATGGAATTATACAGCACATTTATATATATATTTTGCCTGAGTTCCTTGACTCAGCATAATTATTTTGAGATTCATTCATATATTTGCATGTATCAATAGCTCATTCCTTTTTATTACTGAGTAGTGTCCCATTGTGTGGACACACCACAACTGGCTTATCCAGTCACCTGCTGCTGAACATTCAGGTTGTTTCCAGTTCTTTGGCTATTATAGAAAAAACTGCTATGAACATTCAAACATTCATGTGCAAGTCTTGGTAGAGATATATGTTTTCATTTCTCTTGGGTAAATACTATAAATGGAATGAGTGAATTATATGGCAGGTCTAACTTTTTAAAAGACTGTTTTCCTAAGTGATTGTACAATATTACATTCCCACCAGCCATATATAAGCGTTCCAGTCCCTCCACATCTTTGCCAACACTTGGTATGGTCAACCTTTTGAATCCTAGGCATTCTAATGGAAATACAGTAATATTTCTTTAGGTTTTAATTTGCATTTCCTAATCACTACTAATGTTAAGCATCTTCCTATTTGTTCATTTACCACTGATAGAGCTTCTTTAATTAACTGTCTGTTCAAACTTTGATCCCTTTTTTTTAATTCATTTTTAGAGAGGAGACACAGAGTGGGAGAGAGAGAGAGAGAGAGAGAGAGAGAGAGAGAGAGAGAGAAAGGGGGAGGAGCTGGAAGCATCAACTCCCATATGTGCCTTGACTGGACCAGTGCAGGGTTTTGAACTGGCGACCTCAGTGTTCCCAGGTCGATGCTTTATCCACTGCGCCACTACAGGTCAGGCGATCCCATTCTTATATTGGGTTGTTTTTCTTATTATTGACTTTTGAGAGGCATAATATTTTCTGGATACAAGTCCTTTGTCAGATATATGATTTGCAAAACTTTTCTTCTAGTCAAAGGTTGAGTTTTTATTTCCATAACTGTGTCTTTGGAAGAGAAGTTCTTAATAATGATGAAGTTCAATTTCTCAATTTTTAAAATAGATTGTGATTTTGGTTTTGTATGTAAGAAATTTACTTAAAGCCACAAAGATTTTCTCCTATGTTTTCTTAGAAAAGTTTTTGCCTGACCTGTGGCGGCTCAGTGGATAAAGTGTCAACCTGAAATGCTGAGGTTGCCAGTTCAAATCCCTAGGCTTGCCTGGTCACGGCACATACAGGAAGCAACTATGAGATGAGTAGATGCTTCCTGCTTCTGCCTCCTTTTTCTTACTCTCCTTCTCTCTCTCTCTCCACCCCCATGATCCAAAAGTCAATAAATAAAATCTAAAAAAAGAGAGAGAGAGGTTTTATAGTTCATGCATTACATTTAGGTTTATGATTCATTTTCAGTTTATTTTTTATATAATGTGAGTCATGGATCAAAGTTTTTTTGTTTCTTTTCCTGCCTCCACTTCCTGCTTCTTCTGCATATGGAGATCCCATTATTCTAGCAGATTTTATTGAGCTAATTTTTCCACTGAATTGCCTTAGCACCCTTAACAAAAATCAATTAACTACCCTGGCTGGTTGGCTCTGTGGTAGAGCATTGGCCTGGTATGTGGTTGCCCTGGGTTCAACTCCCAGTCAGGGTACACAGGAAAAGTGACCATCTGCTTCTCCACCCCTCCTCCACCCCTTTCTCTCTATCTCTCCCTTCCCCTACCACAGCCATGACTTGATTGGTTTGAGAACATTGGCCTGGGTGCTGAGAATGGCTCATGATGCCTCCACTTCAGGTGCTAAAAATAGCTCAGTTGCAAGCATGGCCCCAGATAAGCAGATATTCAGCCCCAGATAGAGGTTGCCGGGTGGATCCCAATCAGGGTCCACCTCCTCTCACTTGGAAAAGAAGATAACAAAAGTTAGTTAACCATATATGTGTGGCTCTTTTTCTGGACTCTTTATTCTGTTCCATAGACCCATTTGTCAATTTTGATGACAGTACCACATTTTCTGGATTTCTGTAGCTTTACAATAAGTTTTAAAGACAGGTAATTAAGTTCATTAACTTTGTTCATCTTTTCCAAAGTTGTTTTGGCTATTTAAAGCTCTTTGCACTTCTTAGGATTTTAAGAATTCTACCCAAACAGCCTGCTATAATTTTGATGGTGATATTATCAAAATCTACATATTAATGTGAGGAGAATTGATACATTGACAATACTGGTCTTTTGATCCATGAACTTGGTCATTTGCTCCATTTATGTAAGTCTTCTTTTATTTCTCTTAACAATGTTTTCAGTGTACAGGTTTGCAGATCTCTTGTCGAATTTATCCTTAAGTTTGTTTGTTTGTTTGTTTTTTTACAGGGACAGAGAGAGAGTCAGAGAGAGGGATAGATAGGGACAGACAGACAGGAACGAAGAGAGATGAGAAGCATCAATCATCAGTTTTTCATTTCAACACCTTAGTTGTTCATTGATTGCTTTCTCATATGTGCCTTGACCATGGGCCTTTAGCAGACCGAGCAACCCCTTGCTCGAGCCAGCGACCTTGGGTCCAAGCTGACAAACTTTTGCTCAAGCCAGATGGGCCCGCGCTCAAGCTGGCGACCTCGGGGTCTCGAACCTGGGTCCTCTGCATCCCAGTCCAACGCTCTATCCACTGCGCCACAGCCTGGTCAGGCTTCCTTAAGTATTTTGTATGTTTAAGAGTACCCTAAATAACATTTACAATTTAAGTTTGTTGTTAGTATATGGAAATGCAATTGTTATTTTGTTTTGTTATTGGGTTTCTTTTTTTTTGTATTTTTGTATTTTTCTCAAGTTAGAAGCAGGGAGGCAGTCAGACAGACTCTCGCATAAAGCTGACAGGGATCCACCCGGCATACCCAGCAGGGGGCGATGCTCTGCCCATCTGGGGCATTGCTCTGTTGTAGCTGGAGCCATCGTAGTGCCTGAGACAGAGGCCATGGAGCTGTCCTCAGTGCCCGGGGCCAACTTTGCTCCAATGGAGCCTTGGCAACGGGAGGGGAAGAGAGAGAGAGAAAGGAGAGGGGGAAGGGTGGAGAAGCAGATGGGCGCTTCCCCTGTGTGCCCTGGCCAGGAATCGAACTCTGGACTTCCATACGCCGGGCCAACGCTCTACCACTGAACCAACTGGCCAGGGCCAGAAATGCAATTGTTTATTGTATTTGGATCTTATATCCTGCAACCTTGCTAAACTCACTTACTAGTTCTTCATAGAATTTCCTATGTAGACAGTTATGTTGTCTATGAATAAAGATATCTTTACATCTTCCAAATCCACACGTCTTTTTTTTTCTTACCTTAGTGCACAAGTTAGAACTCCCAGTACAGTGTTGAATAAAAGTAGTGACAGAGAATATTTATATATTGTTCTTGATCTCAGTAGAAAAGCATTCAGTCTTTCATAATTAAATGTGATATTAGCTGTAGGTTTTGGGTAGCTGCCCTTTATCAGGTTGAGAAAGTTTCCTCAGAATTTTTATCAATGGACATTAATTTTGTCCAGTGCTTTATCTGAATCTGTTGGCATGGTCATATGGTTTTTCTTTTTAGTCTGTTAGTATAGACTAAATTGATTAATTTTTTAATGTTAAACCAACCTTGCATTCCGGGAGTAAACTTTAATTGTTCAGGATGTATTATTATCCCTTTTATATATTGTTGCATTTGGTTTTCTAAAAATTTGTTAATAATTTTTACATCTTTGTTCATGAAGGATATATTAGTCTATAGATATAATGTCATTAGCAGGGGGGGAGAGATTAAATCTACCATTTTGCTATTTACTTTCTACTTGTTCCATTTGTTCTTTATTCCCCTTTTCCCATTTTTTACCTTCTTTCAGACTGACTATTTTAAAATGATTCTCTATTATTTCCTCTTAAAATACTTATTAGCTTTAGTTCTAGCTGGGTAGCTCATTTGCTTAGTGTCATCTTGATACACCAAGGTTGCAGGTCAACCCCAGGTCAGCACACATCAAAGAATCACATCGAGGTCATTGGGTTCAATCCCCAGTTAGGGCATGTGTGAGAAGCAATCAATGAGCACACAACTAAATAGAACAATTAAGTGGTATCGTGAGTTGATGCTTCTCCCTCTTCCCTCTTTCTCTCTCTCTCCCTACCTCTCTCTCAAATCAATGGAAAATTTTTTTTAAAGAATCAACCAATGAATGCGTAAATATGTGAAACAACAAATTAATGCTTCTCTCTCTCTCTCTCTCCCTTTCCTCTCTCTAAAATCAATCAATAAACAAAAATCTTATTAGCTATAACTCTTTGTTGTTCTATCTTAGTGATTGCTTTAGCACTTATAGTATACATCTTCAACTTATCACAATCTACCTTTAAGTGAAATTATACTAGTTCAAATAGAGTATAGAAAGCTTACAGCAGTATAATTTCATTTCTTCCCTCCAAATCTTTGTGCTATTATTGTTTACTTCTACATATAATATAAACTCTATAATACATGCTATTGTTCTTGCTTTATAAATTGATACATTTTAAAGATATTTAAACAATACAAAGATAGTCCTATTAGATGTGTGGTTACTATTTTCAATGCTCTTCATTCTTTTACATAGATCTAGGTTTCCATATTCTATAATTGTCCTTCTGTTAATGTTTCTTGTAGCACAAGTCTAATTTACTTTTTCATTGATTTGAGAGAAAGATCGAGGGAGAAAGAGAGAGAAAGAGTGAGGGAGGAGAGAGATGAGAAGCATCAACTCGTAGTTGTATCACTTTAGATGTTCATTGATTGCTTCTCATATGTGCCTTGACCACACGGCTCTAGCCGAGCCAGTGACCCCTTGCTCAAGCCAGTGACCTTGGGCTCAAGCTGGCACCCTCAGAGTTTTGAATCAGAGATCTCAGCATCTCAGGTCAACACTCTATCCACTATGCCACCACCAGTCAGGCATTTTTAGGTCTGAAATTTTTTTTCAGCTTTTATATATCTTCATGTTTCTTGTGCTGGGAGTTTATGACGTTATTTGGATCCTTGAATATTAAATGTCATCAAATTTGGGATTTGGGGGGCACTATTTCTTTAAGTATTTTTTCTTCTCTCCTTTTTCTTTAGAGACTTCAATCACATGTATATTTATTTTCCCACTTAAAGTTGTGCCATTATTAATTGATGTATTGTTTTACTCTTTCAAGTTTTGTTTTTAAGATTTGTTAGGCAGGGCCTGAGCAGGGTTTATTCTATGGTTAAATTTTTCTTGCTACTGACCCAGACCCTTCTTAGCACTCTAAACAATACTTTGTGAATTATGAGGCTTTTTCTCTGGCTGTTGAGAATAAACACTATTCCTAGCCCTGCATGATATCCAGGCACTGTTCTCACTGATCCTCGTGCATGGTTCTTTCCTCAGTCATTGGATAACTTCCTCATATGCATTCACTGCTCAGAACTCAATTGACTATTTGAGGAAGACCCTCTGCAGGCCTCTGGCATTTTCCCTGCGTAACTCTCTTCTCTCAGGTGCTCTACAACCTGAACTCTAGATGCCCTGGCTTCCCTGGATTCCCAGCTCTGTCTCCTCAACTCCAGAAATCCGCTGACCCTGCCTTGGTTCACCTTCCCCGCAGCATGGCCTGGAAACTCTCTCAGTGTGGTAAGGTGAGGCAATCAGAGGGTTCACCTCATTTGTTTCCTGTTTCTCAAGGATCGCTATTCCTTGATATCTGAAGCCCAGTGTCTTAAAAGCTACTGTTTCATATATTTGCTGTTTTGTTTGTTTGTTTTTAAGAGGTAGGGAGAGAGAGAGACAGGAACATCGAGCTGCTCCTGTATGTGCCCTGACCAGGGAATCAAACTGGCAGCCTTCACACCAGGATGACACTCTAGCCCAGTGGTTCTTAATCTTTTTTGAGGTACCAAACCCACCAGTTTCATATGCGCATTCACCGAACCCTTCTTTAGTGATAAAATATGATTGTTTTTTCCAAATTCAAGACATAGGTATATGTTTTTTTACTGGTGCACAAAATGAGCCATGCATGAACATCACCTTGCTCAAAGAACAAAACCAACAAAGTGCATGAACTCACAACAAATTACAGTATTACTTTATTCTGGCCTCTGCGGCAGAGGCTTCTCTGAACCCCTGAGATTGACTCATCGAACCCCTAGGGTTCAAAAGAACCCACGTTAAGAACCACTGCTCTAGCCCACCGAGGTATCTGGTCAGGGTTTTTATTATAGATTGATTTTTAGAGAGACAGAGAGAGAAAGGGAGAGAGGGGGGAGGGGAAGGGAAACATTCATTTATTGTTTCACTCAGTTATGCACTCAATGGTTGTTTCCTGTGTGTGCCCTGACTGGGGGTCGAACCCGCAACATTATTGTTTCAGGACGACACTCGTAACTGACTGACCTAACCAGCCAGGGCCTTGTTCTAGTTTTTAGTTGTTTTAAGTGGTAAGATAAACCTTGTTCTCTGTTACACCATCTTAACTAGAAGCCGAAATCAAATACATGTATTTTATAAACAGGTAATTTGTTTTGTTGGGTTTTTTTGAGACAAACTTCACATGCCAAATAATTTCCATTTAAAGTGTATGGTTCCATGGTTTTTAGTACATTCACAGAGTGGCGCAACCATCTCCACAATCAATTTTAAAATATTTTCATCAGCCCAAAGAGAAACCCATATCTCTGGTCATCACCCCCAATACTCCCATCCCAGCCCTAGTTAATCGCTAATGTACTGTCTCCATAAATTTGTCTGTTCTGGACATTTCATGTAAATGGAATCACATAATATGTGGTTCTTTATGTCTGCTTTCACTTAGCATAACGTTTTCAAGCTGCATCATTACAGCAGTATTTATCAGCACTACATTCCTTTTTATGGCCAAATCATATTCCATAATATGGGCATACACATTTTATTTATCCATTTATCATTGGTGGACATATTAGTTGTCTCCACTTTTTGGCTATTGTGAATAATGATGCTATGAACATCGTATACAAGGTTTTATATGGACCTATGTCTCCATTTCTCTTAGGCAAATACTTAAGAGTGGAATTGCTGGATTGTATTGGTTATTTCATGTTCAACATTTTGAGGAACTAATTGTTTTCTAAAGCAGCTGTTCCATTTACATTTCTACCAGCAGTGTATGGGTTTTATTATCATCAGTATTTTTATTTATTTATTTGTTTGTTTGTTTATTTTAGTGAGTGAGAGAGAGAGAGAGAAGCATTCACTTGTTCCACTTAATTGTTCATTCATTGGTCACTTCCTGTATGTGCCCTGACTGGGGGTCAAACCCACAACTTTGGTGTTTCAGGACTGAGCTAACCAGCCAGGAACTCTATGTATTTTTTAAAGAAAACTGTACGTCAATACTTCAAATAGAACACCAGTATCACTGATTTGTCATAAATAGAAGACAATTGTTAAGAATAAATCCTTTTAAGCTTGACCAGGTAGTGGCACAGTGGATAGAGCATTGGCCTGGGATGCTGAGCATCCAGGTCTGAAACCCCTGAGGTCGCTGGCTTGAGTGTAAGATCATAGACATGACCCCATGGTCGCTTACTTGAGCCCAAGGTTGCTGGCTTGAGCAAGGGTTCACTGGATCAGCTGGAGCCTCCTCCCACCCATCAAGGCACACATGAGAAAGCAATCAATGAACAACTAAGGTGCTGCAACAAAGAATTGATGCTTCTCATCTCTCTCCCTTCCTGTCACTCTGTCCCTGCGGTGCCCCCAACTATCCAAAAAAAATAAAAAAATAAAAGTAAATCCTTTTAGGCCCTTGAAAAAATTCTGACCTGCTGTGGCAGAGTAGATAAAGCGTTAACCTGGAATGCTGAAGTTGCCACTTTGAAACCCTGGGCTTGCCCGGTCAAGGCACATATGAGAGTAACTACTATGAGTTGATGCTTCCCGCTGCTATTCCCTTTTCTCTCTCCTCTCTCTAAAATCAATAAATAAAATATTTTTAAAGTAAGAAAAAAATAAATCATTTTATAAATCTTCTTAATAAAGGGAAGGTAAATGTAAATGCAAATCTATTTACAAATAAAATGTAAAATGTATTCATCTATCGGCTAGCTCAAATCATTTAGCTATAAGAAATACTACTATATTTGGGCAGTTTCTTCATCAACAAAATAGAGTACTGAAAAGGTGGGTGCTCTGCTGACTTTTTTTTTTAACAGTAGAAACGTTCATTTCCATATATATATATTTTTTGAAACTTCGGTTTATAAAACAAATAAAATAGAACTGCCTGGTTAAAATAGGGCTGGGCAGTGTTTGATGTTTCCCTCTCTGATGCCCTCTCCTGCCCTGTGGCATTTCAAGGTTTCCAGAACTCTAAGGAAACTGATTTGAAAACCAAGGGATCTGGCCCTGGCCAGTTGGCTGAGTGGTAGAGTGCCAGCCTGGCATGTGGAAGTCCCAGGTTCGATTCCCAGTCAGGGCACACAGGAGAAGTAACCATCTGCTTCTCCACCCCTCACCCTTCTTCTTCTCTCTCTCTCTTGTCCTCCTGCAGCCATGGCTTAGTTGGTTTGAGCACATCGGCCCCAGGCACTGAGGATGGCTCTGTGGAGCCTCCACCTCAGGCACTAAAAATAGCTTGGTTGCGAGAATAGCCCCAGATGGGCAGAGCATCAACCCCAGACAAGGGTTGCTGGGTGGATACTGGTCAGCATGCATGCAGGAGTCTGTCTCTCTATCTCCCCTCCTCTCACTTGGAAAAGAAGAAAAACTAAATAAAAAGAAAAGGAAAGCCAAGGGATCCCAAACTGTTGTCCAGAGACATACATCAAAATCCCCTGGGGGAAAAAAAAAATCCCCTGGGGGCTACCTAAAAGTAACAATATCTGGACCCAACCCAACCTGCTGAATCAGACTCCAGGGGAGGCCACCAGGCAGCTGCTAATCTCACACATGTCCCAGGTGATCTGATAAGATGCACAGATACAGGCCCTTCCTGCTGGGATGGGCTGGGATCTCTTAATTTAGGAAACTGTTGAGTCCTGTTCTCTGCTGTCATAGTCACCTGTCCTAACTAGGACAGAGAACAAGCCAGGAACTGGCAAATCTCCACAAAGATTGCTGCCACCTTTGAAACCACCCAGCAGTGCTTACCCTGGGGCTTCCAGAAGGCAAGCAAGGTAGTTGTGCTCCCCATGCACAGGAGCTGTCTGGCGGGATGGCCTGAGGTCCTCCTCATGCAACCCTGGCTGTGACCCCAGGGCTGACTCAGAGGTCCTCAGCCAAATTGCCCCACTCCTTCCCACCCTGCCCCACCTAGGGGCCATGCGCTCACTCACCTCTTAAACCAGAGTTTCAGGCGGGAATGCCCCAGGTTTGGGACACACCTCAGCAGCTTTGGCCCCAGCAATTCCTTCAACAGGCTGTAGGCCTGGAAGGCGAGGACCACACAGGTGAGGACAAACAGGGCCAGAGCTCTCTGGAAATCCAGGAGGCATGCGATCAGCAGGAAGGCAGCAAAGGCTGGGAGCAGGTGGGGGAGGTACAGCAAGGGGTCAGTGATGATGACAACAGCCCCTGCAGCCCCGCCCTCTGGCTCCACCTACACCATCCAGAACTTGGAGGGAGGAATTTCACCCATGTCTTCTGAGCCTTAGTTTCCTCACCTGGAAAGGGGAACGAACAACCATCCCTCTGTGTTGGAGGGTCTTAAGGAGTTATTTGACAGAATGTGTGTATGAAAGGGCTTTGCAAACTGTAAAGTGTTGACCACACAAGATGGCATGGATTCTTTGAACACCAAGAAAGCAGCTGCTATGTTCCAGAGCTAGCTAGGTTCCACAAAGGACAGAGATGAGTAAGTCTGCTATTCTGGGAAGAAGTGCATTTGTGTCTGCCAGGATCCCGTCTTGCAATGGTAATCAGTGACCATTTTCTTCCTGGAATCTCCTTTTCCCCTTCAAGGACCTAAGCTAGTCTATGCTATGCCTCATGAAAGGAACCTAACAGTGGATAGCAGAGGAGAGAATGTCTCTCCCTGGCTTATGAATTTCAAAAGCCAGGGCCCTTGAAGAATGGAAAGAACTTATAGCCTTTCCATTGGATAAAAAATGTAGGGTGATACCTTGTAAATGTGAGCTCTACCCCACCACTGCTGCTGAAAGAGGAGCTAGAGAGTACTGGCTGGAGTGTCCCCCCTGAGCTTCCTCCCACCTTTGTGTAATCTTCCTTACATTCCCTTGCTATTCTCAAATGCATAAAAGAAACTGCAAACTGTTATTCTCAAAAGTATTTTTCTCAGTCTGTTGAGATCCTGCTTCCAGGAGTATCCTTTTTATTGGCTCAAATAATTTATTGTTATTATTATTATTTTTAGCGAGAGAGACAGAGACAGACAGGAAGAGAGAGAGATGAGAAGCATCAACTCAGAGTTGTTCATTGATAGCTTCTCATATGTGTCTTGACTGCGGGGGCTCCAGCCGAGCCAGTGACCCCTTGCTTAAGCCAGCGACCTTGAGATCATGTCCATGATCCCACACTCAAGCCAGGGACCCTGCGCTCAAGCTGGTGAACCTCCTTTTAAACCAGATGAGTCCATGCTCAAGCCAGCAACCTTGAGATTTCAACCTTGGGACCTCAGTGTCCCAGGTTGATGCTCTATCCAACAGTCAGATTTAAACAAATGATTATAAAAACTTTCTACTGGTTTAGCCATTCATACCTCAATATAATACCAGCCCTTTCCCATCTGTCCAGCCTCGCCCTGTGTCACTCCCTGTCTAGAATATCACTCTCCAGCTACACTATATTGTTGGTCTGCTCCTATCCACACCCTGTCCATTTTCACCTTTGCTCCTGGGGTTCCTCTACATGGAGTGCTTCTCACTTCTTATTGTTCTTCCCCTACACCTGGCTAACTCCTGCTTAACCTGTGAGACATAATACCACCTCCTCCTGGAAGTCTTCCCTGATCACCCTATCCCTCAATGCTCCCAGATGGCTTGGAAAGAATTGTTGCCCTCTCCCTTACTGGCCAGAGTGCCTTGGGAACAAGAGCTGGTCTGCCTTAATTCTGATGACCCTGTTTCTAGCATGGGAGCTTGCCTGAGTTGTTGCTAAACAAAGCTCTGCTGAATTACTGGGTAAGTGAACGTCCCTGCCTTGAGACATGGATGGCTGGGGTGAAGGTAGATGAAATAGGTGGTGGGGACAGGAAGAGCTGGGGCAGGAGTGTCCCTGGTAGGGCTGAGGCCAGGCTCACCAGTACAGAGCAGACCCGTGCAGATCCATCGAAACAGCTGTGAGTGCTCCCTGAAGAAGTGTCTGGCTCTCAGGACCGGTTGCAGGCTTTTCCTGGGGAGAAGACCAGAGGGTTCCTGGGGGCCCCCACTCCCATCCCCATTGGGATCCTCCACACCTCCAAATGGAAGTCACCCCAGTGAAATGTTGATATGAGGTGAGCCAGGCACTGGCCTTGACATCCACAAGGCTGGAGCACAACCCCAGCCCAGAGCAAACTGAGAACAGGCTCCAGCCATCCATGCCTTCCTGCCTGTCTGTGCCTCTGCCTAGGGCAGCAGCACTGCCCCCGCCTGAGAGATCACACTGCCTGCAGGGCTGGGAGGCGATGAATGGATGAAAGGAAGAATTTACCAACAGACAGTACCATACAACGTGTACAAACCATACTGGCTGCCCCCGTCCCTGTCCCATTTCCACCTGTCCATGGAGCAAGGTGTGGAGGCTCCCAGCCCCACATTTACACCCTTGGGATCTGGAACACCTGTCATTGAGTCAGCAGCTCCTCCCCAAGAGTATGTGTGAACAACCCACCCCACGCCCCACAGCTGCGGCCCCTCTGCCTTCCTGGCCCAGCACAAATGTCAATTCTTGCCTGGTCATCTTGTCATTTGCTTATTCCTGCAGTAAAGGCTGAAATCCGAATAGCCATGGGGTCCCACACGCTGAACACATAGATGTTCACTCAGAGCTCATTAGCTCTGTTTTAGAACCCACTCTTCTCTCTCTCTGTCCCCACCTTCTACCTCCTAATTGCATCTTCCCCAACCTCCACCCCCCAGGCAGACAAATGAGATCTCCTCCTGACCTTCCTGCTCTCAACTCAGGACTGTCCAGTGAGGACCCTAGTGGGCGCAGGCATTGGAAGGCCAAGTTCTAGGTTTCTACTTGCTGCCTGTGTGACCTGGGCCCAACCCTTTCCCCATCTGGGCTTCAGACTTCTCATGTGGAAACAGGCCTAGCCAAGTCCAGGGGGTTTCAAACTAAGCCTTGAGGTTCCCCAAGGTGCCCAGAGACTGAATGTGGAAGGAGACAGATGGGGAGGTTGAGAGAGGGGCCAGTCTGGTTTGGGGGTCCCATCACACTCCAACCAGAGCAGCCCCACAGCTATTTGGGGTCTCCAATGTCCAATGGGATTTCACTCTCACTGCTTCAAAGCCAGTTGGGAGCCTCCGATCGGACTCACCTCTGAGACAAGGGCCAGCAGAGCACATTCTGGGCTAGAGCACATTTTATCCTTTCTTCAGCAAAGGTTCAGAGTTGCCTTTCTAAGGGTTAAAGACCAGGCTCCTTGTTCCTGCTCCCCACAGTGGCCTCTTCCCCAAGCCAGCCCACATCCCCTCCTGGGGCCACCTACCATCTTGAGAAGGGCTCCTGCGTGGTTTGGCTCCAAGTGTTGCTGCCCTCTGCAGGGCTCAAGTTGCTGCCAGGGCTCCGGCCTTCCTCCTAAAGCCACCAGAGAGTGACCACAGTGTATCTGCCGCCCCAGGGAAAGACTAGAGCTGGTGGGCCTGGAGTGGGAAGAGGCCCTGGCTGCCACCCGTGTGCCCACAGGAGTGGGCTAGATGGGGACTGGGCTTTTGTACAGGAAATAATTAGAAGGCAACTTAATTAAATCTGCAGAGCATGCATTGAGCACCTACTGTGTGCTGGGTTCTGTGCTTGACACATGCTGCCCTCAGGGAACTCTTGGTTTGCATGAGGGAGGGACACTCGGCTGTGCCTGAGCTGTGGCTGTGGGAGTCTCCGGCAGGACCACCTGGTCACACAGCCCCAGGACACCAGTGGACACAGACTCCAGTCTGTAGAGTTGTGTTCTGATGTGTAGTGAGTTATTCTTGCAGATTACAATGTGACAGGCACTGCCTGGGTTGGGCAGTGTGGTGAAGGGGAAGGGATTCTGTCAGGGAATGTTGGGTGGGAAGAGGGTGTCATATTAGGCTCCAGAGTTCTGGGTGGTGCGCCTGCCTGGCCATTCCAGAGCAAGGGCAGCTCACCAGCCTCTCAAAGGCTGAGACTTCCCCAGAGGTCCCCACCCTACCCCCATGCGGTTTCTCCTTCTCATTCTTTAAATCATAGCTCAAATGGCCCTTCTTTATTGATGTTGAGACCTTCCCTGACCTTGCAGACTAGGGCAGGCTCTCCAGGCACACCTCGGGCACACCACAAATGTTTAAGGAGTGAAGGAAGGGGCTGCTCTGTGCAGAGGAGGCCAGCGCGCTGCGGGGGTGGGCATGTCAGTCCTAATTGTTTAAGTGAAGAGGTGTGGAGGGGAGTGCAAGAAGATGGTGTGCAAAGGCCCCTCCCACTAGGGGGACCAACGTGGGGATGGGGAAGGGGACAGACCAGGCTTTCCAAGAGCTCGGCCCCCATGTTGTCCAGACCATTGGTCACAGATGCGAGAGAAATGGACTCCTTTGTTCTTGGCGTGTCGTGCTCCATGAGCCACAGCTTCCAGCTGAAAGACAAAGTCAGGGCCCAAAGCTGAACGGGGAAGGCCAGGCAGGACCCAGAGAAGGGGCTGGAGATGGGAGGGGGGTGGGAGGGGGAAGGCTGGCAGGGGCAACCAGACACCTGGCGCAGCTTATTCCATCTCAGAGCTCAACCGTTGTCCTGTCTGGGGGCCATGACTGTGACTGCCCAGTGACAGAGGAAGGGGTTTCTTGCTGCACTCCCTTCTGAACCTGAGAGAGGCAAGTTCCCTTATATCTGTGAGGCCAGGCAGGAATGGGGGGATTCTGCCCACCTCACAGGGAAGGAAAGGAGGGAATTCTGTATAGCTCGTGTGTGTACTCGGTAAAGGCATTTTTTCTGAAGAGAGGTCCTAGCTACAAATGCTCCCCCTCAATATGCTAAACCCATTGCCATTAGTGACATCTTCATTGTTTTATACTTTCCCACCTCCAAACATGAAGGCACATTATCCTAAAGGCTTCATTCCAGTCCCTGTATTCAACAACACCTAAAATCAGCCCTACCTCTGGACTTTTCAATACAAGAGCCAATACAGCCCTTTTTTAAAAAACTGAAGCTTAGTTCATAGGCTAAAACTTACCTGTAGAGTGAGAACCCTAAGACCCCATTTCTCTCCACTTCTGTTCTCTCTCTTTTTTCTTTTTTTCCCTTCTTTTCCAAGTGAGAGGAAAGAAGATAGAGAGACAGAGTCCCACATGCACCCCGACTTGGGTCCACCCAGCAACTCGAGTCTGGGGCTGATTCTCTGCCCATCTGGGGCCATGCTCACAACCAAGCTATTTTTAGCACCTGAGGTGGAGGCTCCATAGAGCCACCCTCAGTGTCCAGGCACAATGCACTCTCAAACCAATTGAGCCATGGCTGTGGGAGAGGGAGAGAGAGAGAGAGAGAGAGAGAGAGAGAGAGAGAGAAGGGGGAGGGGGTATAAAAGCAGATAGGTGCTTCTCCTGTGTGCTCTGACATGAAATCAAACCTGGGACATCCACATGCCGGGCTGATGCTCTACCACTGAACCAACCAGCCAGGGCTGTTCTCTCTCTTTTTCTTCTCCTTGGGGAGCCACCTACACTATCCTAACACCATCTGGTTAAGCTCACATACCTAGAGGCATGCACTCACACGGGCGCACACAAGCGAACACATGTGGAGGTACACATACAGATGGAGCCTGGCAAAGCCCCACTTCCCGTAGGCACACATACAGACACATAGCTGCACAGAGGGAGGCAAGATCCTCCTCCAACTCACATATTTGTGGTGAACAAGCCACTCTCAGGGACAGGTGGAAGCGTGTATCTATGGGAAGACAAGCCGCATACAACCTGTTTGCACTTTGTCCTGCCTTCTCATTTCAGTAGAATTCCTGGGCAGAGTTCAGAGTTGGAGTAGGTTGGGCCTCCCACCCAGCTGTCACAGCCCAGGAGGGGAACCTAACCTCTTTCAGGGAAATGGGGAACAGGGAAAGTGAACCCCACTCTAGGCTTAGACCACTGACCTCCTGCCCTCTTACTTCATCTGCCTTCCTTGTCTGCGATGCCCTCTTCTCCACTCTCCCTGCTCCCAAACACACACCACCTCTTCCAGGAAGCCCACCCTGATTACTCTCACCCTTCCCACAGCCCCTCCTGCGGTTTCCTTTTCCCCCTGACATCAGTACTATTCAGTTTTTCGGACCATGCATTTTACCTTTCATTTCACCTCTTATACTGTCTCCCATTCTCGCTGAGTCAGTAATTACAACAGCAATCTTTTCTCCTGAGCTTGAAGATAAAGGAAGCAGTGTAGCTGTCACAGTTTCAGTGTTCCTGGCCAAAGCATCAATATAGTTCTGCAAACAAAACAAAATCACACAGTTTGCCCTCTTGTTTCATTTTTCTCTTTAACTGACACCTAAGCAACCATGCTTAAAGTCAAGGCACTAACCCTTTGGTGGTTCAGTCCTCAAACTAAACATTAAACTTATCTGACAGGACTGACAGCATCTCTTTAATAATTAAACATACACACTCAGGACAAAATCTTTTATGACACATCAATCTTCCTGGTCACACAGGGTGCAGATTTACCTGCACGTGCCGATTGTTTTGAAAAACTGAAAAATGATGGATGGAGAACATGGAGCATTCCTCTTTTTAAAATCTTTTGTCTGTCATTCAGATTACCAAAACATGACACATGCATTGTTAAACATTTAAATGTTATGTTATAGAAATATACGAAACACGGGAACTTAAAATTTTCTCTGATCTGAACCTTCTGGAGATGACCACCACAGAGTTTGTGGCATTTTTGTCCAGATTTTTTTTTTCTTAAGTGAATTCTATTTAATATTATTTATTTTACAAAATGGGCTCCAACTATACTAGCTTTTTTGCAATTTGCTTTTTGGGCAGAGCCACCCCTGGTCCCATTCACTCCATGGGGGGGGGCGCGTGCTATGTGCTGCCTTCATTCTATAAAAATTAATAAACAGAAACCTCATTTAAAATGAAGTTGGGAGGCCAGAAGGGAGAGCTCTTAGGTGCTTACGTCCATCCCGATAGCCCAACAGGAAGAACTCTTTATCTTAGCTCCCCCAAATTCCTCTTCTCCTATGAAAGAGTTTCCTCTCCTTTGTTGGAATTGCGTGTGGTTTGCTATTAGGCTGCATGCCCTGAATTACAATTCGTTGTTGTTCCCAAATAAATCCATTTTCCTGGAGAAATATCTGGCTGCCTATTTTTTTCAGGTCAACAATTGTAAACTCAAAGTTCATGACGTCATCTGGTTTATCCTGAGCAAGACAGCCGCCTCTGTGGGCAGCCTTCGAAGGATGAGTGTGGAGCCACACTGGCAGGGGCCCTAGTCAGGTCTCAGTCAGGGGCAGAGGGGACCGTACCTGCTTCTCTGCCTCTGTCCCCTTTTAACCTCTGTCCCCTTACCCTCCCTCTTTCTCCCTTCCCTCTCCCCGTCTCTCTCTTTTTTTTTAACTTAAGATTTTAATTTGTGTTTACATAGATTCAAGTGTCCCACCGAATATATCTCCCTCCACCCCATTATTCCCCCTCGACCACCTCCTCTATGCCCCCTCCCGTCAATGCCTTCCCCTGTTCCCTACAGAATTTGCTGTCCTGTCTTCTATAACGCTGTGTTATGTATATATAATTTTATTAATCTCTTTCCCTTTTCTGATCCCATCTTCTCTACTACTTTCCCTCTGACCGCTTTCCCTCTGGTCCCTTTGATCCCGCCTCTGCCTCTTGTTCTGTTGCTCAGTTCACATTGTTCATTGGGTTCCTCAAATGAGTGAGGTCATATAGTATTTTTCTTTCTCTGCCTGGCTTATTTCACTTAACATAATAGTTTCCAGGTCCATCCATGTTGTTGCGAAAGGTAAGATTTCCTTCTTCACAGCCATGTAGTATTCCATTGTGTATATGTACCACTGCTTTTTAATCCACTTGTCCACTGACGGACACTTGGGCTGTTTCCAGATCTTGGCTATTGTAAACAATGCTGCAATAAACATGGGGGTGCATTTCTTCTTTTGAATCAGTGATTTGGTATTCATAGAATATATTCCTAAAAGTGGAATAGCTGGGTCAAAGGGATGTTCCATTTTTAATTTTTTGAGGAATCTCCATATTGTTTTCCACAGTGGTTGCACCAGTCTGCATTCCCACCAGCAGTGCAGAAAGGTTCCCTTTTCTTATTTATTTATTATTTATTTATTTATTTTAGGGTTCCATTTTCTCCACACCCTTTCCTGCATTTATTATGTGTTGTTTTGTTAATAAGCGCCATTCTGACTGGAGTGAGGTGCTATCTCACTGTGATTTTAATTTGCATTTCTCTAGTGATTAGTGATGTTGAACATTTTTTCATATGCCTATTGGCCATCTGTATGTCCTCTTTGGAGAGTGTCTATTCATTTCTTTTGCCCATTTTTTTATTGGATTGTTTATCTTCCTGGTGTTGAGTTTTACAAGTTCTTTATAAATTTTGGTTATTAACTAACTTCTTATCAGATGTATTGGTGAATATATTCTCCCATTGTGTGGGTTGTCTTTTTATTTTGTTAATGTTGTCCTTTGTTGTACAAAAGCTTTTTAGTTTCATATAGTCCCATCTGTTCCTCCTGTCCTTTATTTCACTTGCCCGTGGAAATAAATCAGCAAAAATACTGCTATGGGACATACAGAATTTACTGCCTATGTTTGCTTCCAAGATGTTTATGGTTTCACGACTTACATTTAAGTCTTTTATCCATTTTGAGTTTATTTTGTGAATGGTGTAAGTTGGTAATCCAGTTTCATTTTTTTGCAAGTACCTGTCCAATTTTCTCAATACCATTTGTTAAAGAGACTGTCTTTACTCCATTGTATGCTTTTACCTCCTTTGTCAAATAACAATTGCCCATAAAGGTGTGGGTTTATTTCTGATTTCTCTGTTCTGTTCCATTGATCTGGATTCCTGTTCTTATGCCAGTACCAAACTGTTTTGAGTATAATGGCCTTGTAGTATAATTAGATTTCAGGAAGTGTGATACCCCCCACTTTATTCTTCTTTTTCAGGATTGCTGAGCCTATTTGTGTTCTTTTTTGGTTCCATATAAATTTTTGGAATATGTGTTCTATATCTTTGAAGTATGTCATTGGTATTTTAATAAGAACTGCATTGAATTTATAGATTGCTTTAGGTAAAATAGATATTTTAATGTTTATTCTTCCTATCCATGAACACGGTATATGCTTCCATTTGTTTGTATCTTCTTTGATTTCCTTTAATAATGTTTTATAATTTTCTGAGTACAAGTCTTTAACCTCTTTGGTTAAATTTACTCCTAGGTACTTTATTATTTTGTTGCAATAGTGAAGGGGATTGTTTTCTTAATTTCTCTTTCAGACAGTTCATTGTTGGTGTATAAAAATGCCACTGATATCTGAATATTGATTTTATATACTGCCAATTTGCTGAATTCATTGATCAGGTCCAGTAGTATTTTGACTGAAACTTTAGGGTTTTCTATGTATGGTATCATATCATCAGCAAATAATGACAGTTTTACTTTTTCTTTTCCAATTTGGATGCCTTTTATCCCTTCTTCTTATCTGATTGCTGTGGCTAGGACTTCCAGAACTATGTTAAATAAGAGTGGTGAAAGGGGAAACTCCTGCCTTGTTCCTGATCTTAAAGGAATTGCTTTTAATTTTTGCCCATTGATTATAAATTTGGATTTGGGTTTGTCATAGATGGCTTTTATCATGTGAGGTATGATCCCTGTATTTCCACATTGCTGAGAGTTTTGATCATAAATGGGCGCTGGATTTTATCAAATGCTTTTTCTGCATCTATTGATATTATCACGTGATTTTTATCCTTTCTTTGTTTATGTGATGAATCACATTGATTGATTTGCAGATATTATACCAGCCTTGTCTCCCTAAAATAAATCCCACCTGATCATGATGTATGATTTTTTTCATGTATTGCTGAATCCGGTTTACTAATATTTTGTTGAGAATTTTAGCATCTAAGTTCATCAGGGATATTTGTCCATAGTTTTCTTTCCTTGTAGTGTCTTTGCTTGGTTTTGGAATCAGTATTATGCTTGCCTCATAAAAGAAGTTTGGAAGTCTTTTCTCCTCTTAAATTTTTTGAAATAGCTTGAGAAGGATAGAAGTTAGTTTTTCAAATATTTGGTAAAATTCACTGGTGAAGCCATCTGGCTCAGTACTTTTGTTTGTTGGGAGTTTTTTGATAACTGTTTCAATCTCATTTGATAAAATTGGTCTTTGTAGGTTTCCTGATTCTTCTATATTGAATTTTGAAAGATTATATGTTTTGAGGAATTTGTCCATTTTGCCTAGGTTGTCTAATTTTATGGCATACAGTTCTTCAAGTTCTTATAGTATTTTCTTACAATCCTTTGTATTTTTGCTGTGTCAGTTGTTACTTCTCCTCTCTCATTTCTAATTTTATTTATTTGAGTCCTCTCTTTTTTTCTTGGTGAGTCTGGTTAAAGATTAATCCATTTTATTTTCCTTTTCAAAGAACCAGCTCTTGGTTTCATTGGTCCTCTGTATTGTTCTTTTAGACTTTATGTCATTTATTTCCATTCCTACCTTTATTATTTCCTTCCTTCTACTTCCTCTGGGTTTTACTTGCTGTTCTTTTCTAGTTCTTTTAGATGCAGGGTTAAATTGTTTATTTGGGCTTTTTCTAGCTTCTTAAGGTATGCCTGTAGTGCTATGAATTTCCCTCTCAGGACTGCATTTGCTGTGTCCCATAAATTTTGAGTTGTATGTTCGTTTTCATTTGTTTCAAGGAAATTTTTTATTTCTTCCTTGATCTCATTGTTAACCCATTTGTTATTTAATAACATGCTATTTAGTTACCAAGCATTTGAGTGTTTTTCAGTTTTTCTAGTTTAGTTGATTTCTAGTTTTATGCTATTGTGATCAGAAAAGATGCTTGATATGATTTCAATCATCTTAAATTTGTTGAGACTCATTTTGTGTCCTGACATGTGGTCTATCCTAGAGAATGTACCATGAGCACTTGAAAAGAATGTATATCCTGCTGCTTTAGGGTGAAAGGTTCTGAAGATATCTATTAAATCCAGTTGACCTAGTTTGTGCTTTAAGTCTGCTGTTTCTTTATTAATTTTCTTTTGTGAGGATTTATCCAGTGATGTTAGTGGGGTATTAAAATCCCCTACTATTATAGTTTTGCTGTTGATCTCTCCCTTTATGCACATCAAAATCTGCTTTATGTATTTAGATGCTCCTATATTAGGTGCATAGATATTTATAATGGTTATAGCTTCTGGTTGGATTGCTCCCTTTATCATTATGTTGTGACCTTCTTTATCCCTTACTATAGCCTTTGTTTTAAAGTCTATTTTGTCAGATATGAGTATTGCTACCCCAGCTTTCTTTCCATTTCCATTTGCAAGAAATATTTCTTTCCATCCCTTTACTTTCAGTCTATGTGTATCCTTTTCTTCTTTGAGGTTGGTCTCTTGTAGACAGCATATGTATGGGTCTTGTTTTCTTATCTATGCATCTACCCTATGTTTTTTGATTGGAGCATTTAATCCATTTACATTTAAGGTTATTATTGATATGTAGTTGTTTATTGCCATTTTATTCTTTAAATCTACATTCCTCTCTTACTAGATTTTCCCCTCTTTGTTCTGTTTACAGCAGGTCCCTTAACATTTCTTGTAGCATTGGTTCGGTTGTAATGAATTCCTTGAGGTGTTTTTGTCTGGGAAGCTTTTTATTTCTCCTTCAATTTTAAATGATAGCCTTGTTGGATAGAGAAGTCTTGATTGTAGGCTCTTGTTTTGCATTACTTTAAATATTTCTCCCAATTCCTATTGGCCTCTAATGTTTCTGTTGAGAAGTCAGATGTCATCATTATGGGGGCTCCTCTGTAGGTAATAGACTGCTTTTCTCTTACAGCTTTTAGTATTGTTTCTTTCTTTCTTTCTTTTTTTTACAGGGACAGAGAGAGAGTCAGAGAGAGGGACAGATCTGGACAGACAGACAGGAACGGAGAGAGATGAGAAGCATCAATCATCAGTTTTTGTTGTGACACCTTAGTTGTTCATTGATTGCTTTCCCACATGTACCCCGACCGCAGGGCCCTCAGCAGACCAAGCAACCCCTTGCTGGAGTTAGCAATCTTGGGTCCAAGCCAGTGAGCCTTGCTCAAGCCAGATGATCCCGTGCACAAGCTGGCGACCTCAGGGTCTTGAACCTGGGTCCTCCACATCCCAGTCTGATGCTCCATCCACTGTGCCACCGCCTGGTCAGGCGTATTGTTTCTTTATCTCTTAATTTTTGTATTTTAATTATGATGTGTCTTGGTGTTGTCCTTTTTGGGTTCATCCTTAATGGAACTCTCTGTGCTTCTTGAACTTGTGTGACATTTTCCTTCACCAATTTAGGGAAGTTTTCAGCTATGATTTTTTCAATCAGGTTCTCTATTTGTTGTTTTTTTTTCTCTTCTCCTTTAGGAACCCCTATATGCGGATGTTATTTTTCTTCATGTTGGCACAGAGCTCTCTTTGAGTTTCCTCAGACTCTTTGAGTTTATTTTCTTTTTGTTGTTCTGCTTCCATTTATCTTGTCCTCTAACTTGCTGATTCGATCCTCAGCTTCATCTATCCTGCTTTTAAGTCCTTTCACTGTGGTCTTCATTTCTGATATTGTATTTGTCATTTTTGACTAATTCTTTATTATTTCAATGTCTTTTTTTATACTCGCTATCTTTTTATTTTGGTGCTCGTTATGTCCATCCATTGTTTCTCTAAGATTTTTGAGCATCCTAACAATCATTTTAAACTCTACATTCGGTAATTTGGTTATTTCTGACACATTCAAATCTTTTTCTGGGGATTCCTCTTGATTCATTTGGGCTGCATTTCTCTGCCTTCCCATTTTGTCTGTGTATAAGAAGGGTGTGGCCACAGGAGTCCGGTGGGTGTGGCTTCTGTGTTCCCTAGGTGTGGTTTGTCTGCAGGCCCACCACCACATCTACCAATGCCTCAGGCATTTGGGCACAGGTGTTGCCAGGACCAGCTTGCTGTGGCCATCACTGCAGTTTCCACTTTGCCTCTGGGACTGTGTTCACGTACCCAGGCTGCCAGCCTTGGCCGGCCTGACCTCTGCACCTCCTCGAAGGGCGGGACTGCACTGGTGTGCCTGGGCTGCAAGCCCTGGCTGGCTCCCTGCCTCTGCCCCACCCCCACGGTGGGCGGGACTGCGTTCCTGAATCTGGGCTACAAGCCTTGGCCATGCTAGGCCTTCACCCCATCCCATAGGCGGGGCTGCCCTACTGCACTCAGACGCAGGTCTTAGCTGGTTCCCTGGCTTTCGTCTTGCCCCTGAGGGAAGGACCACAGGCAGGACCGCTCTCACTCACCTGGCCTGCAGCCGTGGGTTGGACTGCTTTCCTGCGCTCCTTCCACTGCTGCGGCTACCCTCAGCCTCCGCCCTGCCGGGCCAGACTACACTCACGCTGGGCCTCAGTTGCAGCTGGCCCTGGCTTTCCCCCTGCCCCTGTGGGAAGGGAAGGACTGTGCTTGCACCTGGGTCACAGCCACAGCCAGGCCTTGGCTTCTGCCCCCGCCGACAGGACCACACTTCTGAGTCCTGCCACCACCCACCCTCCAGTTAGCACTCAGCAGTGTGGGTGGGAGCAATGCAGCTCAGACCTTAGCACTCAATACTGTATCCCTGATGGCTCCTTGCTTCTAAGCGACTCTTCTCTGAGTGCAGCAGGAAAGTCTTTTTGGCTGGTGACCTGCTTCCCTTTGCTGGTATTGCTGGTTCCAGGAAAAATATTCACTTTAGATTTGGGGAGTGACTCAGCCCAGGGATTATTAGGGTGGCTGTCCCTCAAAGTATTTCTCCCTGTGTCTCCTAGATTACACTCTCTTCATGCTACTCTGGTCCTCTCATCTCTTCCCATCCCCCGAAACCCCAGGAGAGTGGTTGTGAAAGAGACTTTCTGTGCGGTCCCTTTAAGAAGAATCCTGGGTCTGAGAAATCTCTTTCTAGCAAACAGTATCCTGGCTTGTTTTGCAGCTAAATACTGTCTGTATGCTTCTTCTAGGCTCTGGGGCTGCAGGCTCAGGCTTAGTTTCTGGGGCCCAGGACCCTCCCCTCTCAGCTAACCTCACTTTCTGCTGCGCAAGTCCCTCTGGGCTGCTCTTTGCTCCCCAGATCTGGGAAGCCCTCTCCGTGTTTCCACTTCTCCTATCAGTCTCAGTGTGGCTTCTTAAGTGATCCCTGGTTAAAGAGTCCTCTTAGTTTAGTCCAAAGTTGGTTTTTCCACTTGATGGTTCTTAAAATTAAGTTGTAATCCACTTTGGTTCTGGGAGGTGGAGGTTGGTATGTCCTTCTACTCCATCACCATCTTGCCACCTCTCCCCTTCTCTCTTGATGCCCAGATAGAAGCCAGGAAGCACAACACATCCAGGAGCATCCAAGCTCTTTTCAAAGCATTCCCTATATTGCAGTTTACAACATTGATCTCTTCATGTGCCCTGATCTCCAAAACAAGGATTAAATAGACTGTGTCATGAGATAAAACCCTGAACTTGGGGCTTAAAGATCTAGATTCATTACTGCCTCTCAAAGTTAGCCAGTTTCCTCATCTGCAAAAAAGTGGGGGTAATAGTACCTACCTTGTAAATAAATATTCATGAGGATTAAGTGAGCTAATTCTGATGAGGTGTTTGGCAGACAGCCTGACAACTTCAGGTTGACAGGTATCATCACTGTCACAGGTCCCATCTCAGAGCTGTTTAGACACACTGTTCTCCTCCAGGCCAGAAAACCCTGTTTCTCCCCTGTACCCCCCACTTAAGAAGTGACCAGCAGTCACCCTGGCCCCCAGAAGCCAAACTCTTTTCAAGTGGCATTTGGCTAAGAGCCAAAGGCTGGTGGCCAGGAAGCTGGATAGGTTGGGGTAAGGCCCCCAGGGAAAGACAGAGAGCTGGAGGACCTTAGGGGCCCTGACTTTGCCCCATTCAGCTATGATTTTACTGCATCATTTGACCCCTTGTGGCCTGTTCCCTATGGCCTGTTTCCTGAGGGGGCTGTAGTGAGAAGTTGAACTCTGAGGCCTGTCCTACTCACTGGGATCATAGAGTGAGGCCTGAGACAAGTAATGGTAGGGTGATGGGTCCAGGACAGAGGGACTCAAAGAATATATATATATGCCTTCCAATAAAAACAAACAGCACTTTGGCCTGACCTGTGGTGGCGCAGTGGATAAAGCGTCGACCTGGGAACACTGAGGTCGCCAGTTCAAAACCCTGCACTGGTCTGGTCAAGGCACATATGGGAGTTGATGCTTCCAGCTCCTCCCCCCTTTCTCTCTCTCTTTCTCTCTCTCTCTCTCTCTCACACACTCTGTGTCTCCTCTCTAAAATGAATAAATAAAAATTTAAAAAAAAACAAAAACAAAAAAAAACAAACAGCACTTTGAAAGATATAAAGAAGAGGCTGTTCCACCTTTCCCATGCCTGTCCCATTCTTCAGAGGAGAACACTTACCTGTTTCTAGTCTTAGTTCTTTAGCGCCACCTCCTGTTTAAGGGCAATTCTTGGCCAAAAAATGGAAAAGAAACTCTTTCCCTTGCCAGGATTTAGTACAATAAAGAGGATATTTTTATAAGTGAAGACTGAAATATTCAGGACTGTAAGAGGCAGCCATCAGAGGATGGGGTGTCCAACAATCTATTTCTCTCCCACAATCTTGTCCACACTTATTTATTGGCTCTTCACAGATGAGGTCTCTTTCATTGCATTGATTCATGTGTCCAAGCCCTGGACAAAGATAGAATCTATTCTCTGGTCAAGTTTTGTGAACATGACCTCATCATTCTCTTCAATATCCAGAAGGCCAAACACTTGTGCTATGACTTGCTTGGCATAACTATCCAAGTGTCCACTGAGACAGTCCACCCCTTGACCCTCTCTATTCATTGAGAACATATGGGAACGAATGGCCATTATCCAATACAAAATGAAAGAATGGGTATGGGGCTCACTTCTCTCAGCCAACAAGAAAGGGCTGGTAACATAAGGACACCTGGTCCCATATTCAAGAGGGCCCAAGGCCACCAGCCAGGAGGAGTTTCCACCATGTCTGTAGAAACAAGTTTCCTTATTTCAAGGGCTGTATTCAATTCCCTTCAGTTTCTTGACAGTGATGATGTGTGGAGAACCTGACTCAACACAGGAGCTAAACACTGGCCAGGTTGTGGGTCAGGAGGCAGTATTGTTCCACACAGGATGAGAGCTGACTGACAATTTTCGGAAGTGGAGATAATGTTTGTTAGCTACTTCATCTTGACCAAAGGGAGAAATACCAGGCTCTCCCAACTTGGAAAAGAGCAGTGTGTAAATGGGCCCTGAGAAGGATGCTGTAGTTCCAGGAGATGGTGACAACTATGGGAGCTTCATGCCTGAGAGCTTGGTATATGTCAGGCTATGCTAAGAGCTTTACCTGCAGTATCTCAATTAACCCCCATAATAACCCAATGAAGTAGGCACTAGTCACTATTTCCCCCAACCTGTCTACCAAGAGGTGTGTGATGGGGCAGCTAGCATCATAAATGGAGTGACTATTGAGTTGAACAGGCTGAGATAGAACCATTGGCAACATTGTGCTACGTGTTCATATTTGGGAGATCTGAACTGACATGTGAGGTGTCATGCCATGTTTCTGCTTCACCTGCTGCTGGGCAGGCAGGATGGATTCTGAGCCCACATTTAGACCCAATGGTGTGAACTGTGTTCTCTGTTCAGACTCCATGACATCATGTTGCTGAGTGACTTCCTGAATAAGACCCAGGACAAATTCTGCAGGGGCTGATTTACTGGGCAATACGCCACATACCCTGAAAAATAATTCCAACCCCAACTTCTCCAAGAATATACATTTTGCCCTGACAGAAAAGCAGAGCCCAGTTAAATTTCTCCCTAGGGATAGTCTACCAGGGGTGCTCAATACATCGATCGTGGTCTACTGGTCGATTGCGAAGGAAGTGTGGGTAGATCACATGACATTAAAAAGACATTTGTCTTTTGATTGGCATACAGGGTAGCCAATCTGACGTCTGAACTTTTGACACCCTACGCATGCACGTTAAACTGCGCTAACTTGTTCAGTTACATTGCTGCATAGTTAGCCTTCAATTTATTTAAACTAAATACAACAAAGGGTATAAAAATGAATGTTGTAGCTGGTCCGAGTAAGAAGCCTCAAACCTACCCCTTTCATACAGAATGGGAAGGGATTTTTTTCACTATGTCATATTCTAAGTGTGTTTACCTCATGTGTCTGTGTGCCATTGCTATTCCAAAGAAGGGAAATGTGGAGCGGCTTTTTCGGACTGTTCATAAAAACTATGACATTGACTTTCCTCCGAAAAGAGAGCTGAGAAGGAGAAAGGTGAAAGAAGAATACACAATATTAAATAGTAATAATAGTAACTTAAATAATAATAGAGAAGAAATAAATTTATGTTTTGCATTTTGATTGTAGGCAGATCATTTTGACTTGGTCATCTTATAAGTAGCTCGCAAGCTGAAAAAGTGTGGGCACCCCTGGTCTACATAGTAGGGTGTCTGATGCCTTTTAGGCAGATTCCTCAGCCAGAGAGGAGAATTCTTGCACAAGTGATTTACTTGAGAAGCCACTAGGTACTGTCCTGTGACCTCAGAACCAATGTGGGTCAGAGATGGTGCTTACTTATTATTTCCAAAGGGCAAGCAGAGGATGGGAAGCAAAATAGGGTAGGGATAAGAAGCAAGAGCCTGGCTTTTAGCCTAATCCCACGGGAAAACTCTGGGACACAAACTGTCCTACAGGTTAGTCCCACTCTGAGGCCAGGTCAGTCAGTCACGGGCCAAGGACTAGGGAAGGAATTGGGACCAGGTAAGGTGGCTTTCATTCAACTCAGGACAATTCCTCAGACAAGGTGCAGCTGTGAGCTAACTGTGTACCTGGGAGAAGGGTACCCAAGGTCAAGGGGATCTGGGTGGGGCACCAGCAGCTTCTGCACAGTTAAGCACTGATTAGTTCTGTTGGCCCCCTCACTCCCAGGCTGCTGTGGGTTACTGTGGGTTACCCTAGGCAAGGGCCAGACCAAATCAGAGTCTCTCTCCCATAGCTACTCTGCCTATCTCAGGGGACTCTGGGAGAGAACCCTGGGTTTGTCTCCAATGATAATTCTCATGGGTTTTGGTGGAACCAAAGAGGTGTAGCGTAAAACCGGGGTGTTTAATTTGATCAGAAATGTCAGGCCTGACCAGGTGGTGGTGCAGTGGATAGAGCGTTGAACTGGGATGCAGAAGACCCAGGTTTGAGACCCAAAAGCTCGCCAGCTTGAGCACGGGCCCATCTGGCTTGAGCAAAAGATCGCCAGCTTGGACCCAAGGTTGCTGGCTCCAGCAAGTGGTGGCTCAGTCTGCTGAAGACCCACGGTCAAGGCACATATGAGAAACCAATCAATGAACAACTATGGTGTCACAATGGCAACGAAAAACTAATGATTGATGCTCTCACCTCTCTCCGTTCCTGTCTGTCTGTCCCTATCTATCCCTCTCTCTGACTCTCTCTCTGTCCCTGTAAAATAAATAAATAAAACATTAAAAAACCCTAATGAGGTCATAAAAAAATAAAAAACCTAATGAGGTCATAATATTTGGGCTCCCAACTTGCATTACATCCTTATC
Source organism: Rhynchonycteris naso (assembly GCA_037038555.1). Taxonomy (NCBI): domain Eukaryota; kingdom Metazoa; phylum Chordata; class Mammalia; order Chiroptera; family Emballonuridae; genus Rhynchonycteris; species Rhynchonycteris naso. The sequence continues at coordinate 227,063,960 of CM072999.1, forward strand.
CTGAGTGAGTGCTGCACGTTGGTCTTTGTGTGTGTTCTTCTTGTAACATCTGTTTCTTAACCCTCCCAAAAAATTCTTAAGAGAGAGAGAAAAAAAAGAAATGTCTGTCAGGACTGTGGTGGCAGCTGGGGACTGAAGACTCTGGTTTGGGGTGGCTGCAGGGCAAGTGGCCTTCCCAGCTCCCTCAGTCCTGGCCCCTTTGTGGTTGGGGGCTACACACCTGGGCCAGACTGGCCTCAGGCCCCCAGACCCTCCAGGCAGTGGTTCTCAAACTTTTTGAAGTCGTGGCACATTTAAAATCCTACAAATAATTGTAGGCGCACTATATACAAATTTCTGAGAAATATGTTATAATAATTAAGTCAAATATTAAAGAAAAAAGTTCAAGAGTGCTTTTATGGTAATTAAACAAAATAAATATGACAAAATTAAATTTATTGACATTAAAAACATTTTTATGTTACATATTTTGTTATGCTTTTTAGAATTTGTAAAAAAGAGGGGTTAAAAAATAAAAAAACAACAAAAATGTTCTTTTTATATATATAGATACATTCTTTTTTTTTTTTTTTAAAAGACCTTATTCATTCTTGAGAGGAGAAAAGGAGTAGAGAGAGAGAGAAGAGGGGAGGAGCAGGAGCAGGAAGAATCAACTCCCATATGCCAGGCATTTGCAGGATTTCAAACTGACAATCTCAGCATTCCAGGTTGACACTTTATCCACTGCACCACCACAGGTCAGGCTATATAGATACATTCTTAGTAAGATTTAGTAAATTCAGCAGGTCCTGGCGTGAATGTGTTAAGTTTTTTCATTCCTGTGTTTATGAAAAACATGAACCTGATGTGTCCCAGCAATTTCTTCAATGTTTGGGCATATATTTGAAAGGCAAACTCTCATTTCCTCGTCAATACATTGAAGACTTCCTCTCTTTTTACTCTAAATTGTGTTGAGGGTAGAAAATCCTAATTCACATAAATAGAATGTTGAAAATTGTAGTAAAATGTTCAAAGCTTTTTTAGATATTGCCACATATTCTTCTTTTATAGAAATCCAAAAGGCTTCAAGAGACAATTCCTTATGTTTAATCATCAATCCACGATCAGTGGATATAGCTGCCAGTTCTTCTTCTTCTGTTAATTTTAAACCAAAATCACTTGAAGCTTCCATGAATGGGTTTCTAACCCAATCGTATTGTTCAGTGTTAAGTGATGGAAAATAAGAACTCAATTTTTCTTCTAAACTTATTAAATGTTCAACTATTATTGGAAGTATTTCATTTATGCAAGTGTTATTTACCAATGGAAACATTTCCAAATTACCTTAAATAGCTTTTCTTTTCCAAATCTGTAGTTTCCTCTGAAATGCTTTCATTTTGTCAGTGGATGTGAGAATATTTTCTTCTTTCCCTTGCATGCTAGTATTCAAAATATTGAGCTGCTGAAATATATCGGCCAAATACTGTAACCTGGCAACCCAAAATTCTCACCAAAGGAGGTTACAAAAATATAACTGTTTCATCTCTTCAAAAAACGCAAGAAGTTCTTGTTGTAGCTCATGTACACGGGTAAGTACTTTTCTCCTTGACAACCATCTCATCTCAGTGTATAAAAGCAGCCATCTATATTGTGAATCCATATCAGTACAAAGCTTTTTAAATAAATGTAATTTGACAGGTCTTGTTTTAATAAAGTTTACCATCTGAACAACTTGATCTAAAACTTCTCTTAATTTTTCTCCCAATGTTTTTGCCATCAAGGCCTCCCTATGAAGAAAGCAGTGAGTTACAATAACATTCTCATTTTGTTTTTCTACAAAAGATGTAAAATCCTTAACACAGCCTCCCATGGAAGGGGCGCCATCTGTACAAATGCCTACACATGACTTCCATGTTAATCCCATTTATCAAGATAGTTATTCAAAATGTTAAAAAGGTCTTCACCTTTCTTAGACACACCTAATTCTTTTCAAAAAAGAAACTGATTTACTATTTGATCTTCATTAATAAAACGGACGAATGCTAAGAGTTGCACCGTGTTGGTAGTGTCTGTTGACTCACCAACTTGCAATGCAAAATTTGAATACTGAATACATTTTTCTCAGTATCAGAAGACTTTTTTTTTTTTTTTTTTTTTTACAGGGACAGAGAGAGAGTCAGAGAGAGGGATAGATAGGGACAGACAGACAGAAATGGAGAGAGATGAGAAGCATCAATCATTAGTTTTTCATTGCTTTTGTGACACCTTAGTTGTTCATTGATTGCTTTCTCACATGTGCCTTGACCACGGGCTGTCAGCAGACCGAGCAACCCCTAGCTGGAGCCAGCGACCTTGGGTTCAAGCTGACGAGCTTTTATTCAAGCCAGATGGGCCCATGCTCAAGCTGGCGACCTTGGGGTCTCAAACCTGGGTCCTCCACATCCCAGTCCGACGCTCTATCCACTGCACCACTGCCTGGTCAGGCCAGAAGATATTTCTATAATACGCCTGTGAACTGTATTGTTGGACAGAAGGATCTTGTTTATTTTCATTGCTGTTTCATTTCCTAGCATTGTCGTGACCATTTTTTTGAATGCAGACAAAATAAATGACTCACTTAAAGTATGAGCTTTCATATTTTTTGCTATTAGTTCTGAGACTTGATAAGCAATTTGAGCTTTATCAGAAACAGTCATTATACTTTTAAAAGAATTTGCCACTTTTGTTTGCTGTTCACTCTTGAAAAACACTTATGATTTATCTTGTAAATTAAGAGTGTATAGTTTTAAAATGTTTACTCAATTTACTAGGAAGCAATAATTCATTTGCCATTTTACATCCACATACTAAACATAGCGGTAAATGATAATCTTCACTTCCAGTCCAAGTGAAACCAAAGCTTAAATAACTTTCATTATATTTGCAAGTAGGCCGCAATTTTGCTCTTACTTGCACTTAACTTTTGCTCACTTCCAGAATTGGATTCTTCAATATCACGCTTCTTTTTGAGAAATCCATCCATTTTATTTGGGTGTATTTATCCAAAAATAATATAGTGATGTGTTAATAATATAATAATGATGTTAACAAAAAAAATGGTATTTCTGTAATGAAATGGTAAAATAGAGTAACTGTATTTATTTTTATATCTGGGCACATGCCGCGAACCAGCGCAGCTAGTAATTCCAGGTCCCGAATGGGAACGCTGCGGAATTAAGAAAATATGGGGTTGGGAGGGCCCTGTAATTGCTGCTGACAAGAACAAAGTATGCCCAAAAACCACATCTTGCTTTATTTATAGGACAAAGTGAAGCCATTAGCAAATCTTAACTTTATACTAAACAAAGGATAGAAGAAACTTGCCTCCAGTCTTTCTGGGGAACATGGACGGTAGTGTAAACAATCCAGCATCACAGCTTAACAGCCTTTTGCAACCTAATCAGGCAAGTGAGGTGGGGGGTTGGGCAGACTGTCAGCTTACAACCAATTCCCCACACCTCTGTCCCCCCAAAATCTAAACTCCAAAAACCCTGTTGGTTTTTTTGGTCCCCAACAGGCACATATTTCTCTGGAATACCATAGGGCGCACCTAGAAATCTTCTAGGGCACACCAGTGCACCCTGGTGCACACTTTGAGAACCACTGTCTTAAGGGGAAGAACTGGCTGGACCTCTTCACAGGGTCAATCCCTCCAGAGTTGCAGCCAACGCCCTCCATGCACGAAACGCCAGGCTGCCCCTCGCCCCTCAGGCTGTTGCCATGAAGATCAAGGATGCCAAGAAACTCTCTTTCCATGGTTTGGCATGGGCATTGGGGGAACTGGTAAAGTTCTCATATTTTGAACCTATTGACATCACAGCAGAGGAAGAACAAGAACATTTGATTTCTAACATAGCTTGCAGATACCCTTGGCATTTGGGTTGTAACCTTTGAACACTTTTTGGCCAGAGAGGGAACCTGCACTTTATCAGATTTCTAACCCTGGACCTGTCTACCTTTATCCAAATGGGAAGAGATAAGAAACTTCTCAACATTGCACATGGTGCTATGTGCTGCAGGACGTGGTGCTTACAAATCTGAAAAATATTTTTGCAAAATTGGAAACTTCTACCTACACAAACAGTTTCAACAGACAAGCAGAAAGTGCTATTGTTTCATTAATGCCTCAGAACCTAAGCCAGTGATGGGCAATCTTTTGAGCTTGGTGCGTCAAAATTCGCCAAAAAAAAATGAGCATAACTTCAGTGGTGTGTCACTTCGAGAAAAATGGCCTAACTGGAAGTCCCAGAACTAGACACTCTGTGCCAGAGTTCTGTTGTTTTGGCCTACAGACTTCCAGCACAGAATGTCTACATTACAGCAAATGTTTTATCCTCAGCTCCTGCACCTGGCCATGCAGGAGCCAAGGATGAAACGTCCTTCTCGGCATGCGGCCCTATACTTCTCTGGTATGCGGCCGCATGCGGCTGCATCATCGAAAATGGCTACGCGTGTCCGTGCTGACACGCATTTCATAGGTTCGCCATCACAGACCTGAGCAATGCCTAAGGATGCCTCTAACCAGGACGCCCCTATCAACTGCTGGTAGTGAATGATGGCTGGGCAGTCAGTATTTTAGCAATCCATTCCAAAGACAACTTTAAACAAGTAACTGGAACAAGCTTTAGAGAGGGTACCTTTCTGGGCTTATGCAATTTATTGATAGGTGTAAAAATTTTGAAGAGGTTTTAGAAATAGCATCCAAAGGTGACAGGACCCAAGCTGACAAGTTGACCCGTAATATTTATGGAGAAGATTAGGAAAGGTTTGGTCTGCCAGGCTGGGCTGCAGCATTTGGTTTGGACAATATAATTTATAAGGAGAAGCGAGAATCTGTTGGTGGAGATATCTAGCAAGCTATTTTAGTTACTGGCACCAATAGCATTGGTTCTGTGGCATGAGTGTATGCTGTTACTTTATAGGAGTTAATATTCTCTCAGTGAAACTTTTGGCATATGCACTAGATTACTGGTCAAAAGGTCAGCTGAAAGCATTGTTCCTACAACATAAGGGATACTTTGGAGTAGTCAGTGCACTCTTTGGCTGCCAAATTTCAGCCAAAGATTCAGGTTTCTCTCAGCCAATAAAAGTCATCCAAGAGGAACTGAAAACCAAAGGCATTATTACTAAATTATTTGTCACTGGGAACCAAAGGGTAAAAGAGTAATACTATTTCTGTTGATTTATAAATGTCAAAATGGTAAGCTGCTAAACGTTGCCATTTAATAGCGGGAACTCAGTAACTGGTGAAGTATTCCCAATTGAAATGCTTTCCCTTCTGTATATAGCCTGTGTTAAATTCTTAAATGCTATACAGCTTCTGATTTTCGAAGTTTCTTGAAAAAAAAGAAAAGAAATGTCAGTCGGTTTGAATCCATAAGGACATGTCCCATACTGGGCCTGGATACATGACTGAAATCATTAAAAACCAGTGGCCAGAGGAATTGACTAGAGTAGGCCATTGCCTCAGCCCAGGAATCCATATACTCATGTCCTGTTGTAAGTCTACCATCCAGGTACTGTAAGTGCCAGGGTCATCCTCCTGTGTGCTGTGTCCCCTGAGGCTGAGCATTTGGTAGCTGCTGTCCCTTAAAGCCCTTTGGAAATAATAGGAAAGAGCCAGCTCTGAACCTCATCATTTCTGAAGTCAGAGGACAGTACCTCATGGGTTTTCGGACTTTGGGGCATCAGTAGGTGCCCCCTAACCAGACATAGCTCCAGTCATATAACCACAGCCTCCTGAAGACACATAATCCTGTCTGGTTGAGTTCTATCAATTTAATATTTGCCTTTGCAATTTAACAATGGAACTCAAACTTGCCTGGTTAAATGGGATACAATCCAATGTCCATTAGGCAGTTCCTGAAGCTAAAGGTCTCTCTACAGGCCTTTCTGTTTCAAGTAAAATTCAAATGAGTGCCCAGCAATGGAAATTTAAAGGAAGCTCACCATTGGGCAGTCTCAGGGAGATCAGAGCTGGGAAAGGGAGAGTGCAGTCCCATTCCCCCAACCTCCAACCCAGACAACTACAATCAGGCTGTTCTTGTTTTTCACTTCTGGTAGTAACCTCTATAAATAAATATACAAATGATAGATAGGTGGATAGATGAATGGGTGGATAGGTGGATGGGTGGATGGGGTCAGTGATCGATAAATGGAGAGATGATACATAAACATAGACACTATTTTTTATTTTCAACTTCAGACACATTACCTGTCGACTCTACTATACACAACAAAAATTTAGCATCTGATGTTTGACACCTGTATCATTATATCATTTAGTTCAGACATTATCTGTTAACTCTACTATATACAACAAAGATTTAGCATCTGATGTGTGACAACTGTATCATTATATCATTTAGTTCCTCTACTCATGACACTGCTCTTGGGAACAATCATTATTCTTGCTTGGGTTGACAGGATAGAGCCGAGAGGAACCTTGATTCCAATGACATCCTAGAGCTGCCATGCCAACCCAGACAGATCACATCCAGTTCTCCTACTGCCTACAGAACTACTTTCTGAGGAAAAATAACTTCATCTTGCTTAAAACCACTGTCATTTGAGGACTTCTCTATTATTTTGTTGTAGCTAATCCTAACTGATGCGCCACTGCTCTTAGGAGTCAATGCAAATGTCCTTCCATGGCCCTGTCCCTCTCTGAACCCTCCTATTGCAATACTACAGTCCTCTTGTTTGCCACGCACTAGCCACACAAGGCTTTCATTCTGTCCCCCTACTATAACCTGACTCCGAACCCTTGCACAGACTGTTTCCTCTGTCTGGTACATTTTTCCCCTTCCTCTGACCAACATTTTTCAGAACTCAGCTCAGTATCACTCCTTTAGATTAGCTCCTAAGATCCCCTGCACCCCAGCCCTAGTCTAATTTAGGTTCCACCCCCTGCTGGTATTCTCTCCCAATCTTCTGCTTCATAGCGCTTAATACTATGTTTGCCATTAGACACTTAGTATTTTTGTTTAATGTTTGTCTCCTCCACTAGACTGTAAGCTCCTTGAGGGAGAAGTATATGTCTGTCTTGTTCACTATTAGGAATCCAGGACATATAATTATCACATACAATAGGTGGTCTGTACATATCAGCAGAAGGATTTTTTTTTAATGAGGCATCTCAGTTCAGAGAGGTTAAGCAACAAGGTCAAGTTCACATGGTTATTAAAGCTGGATTTGAATGGAGGTTTGTCTGACTTGTTCTAAGATCACCAAACAACATTCTCATCATTTGGCTTCCCTGAAATTTTTCCTTTCAGAAGGGAATTTACTTGTCAAGTAAACACAAGTGTTCATTTTCCCAGATGGTAAAATTTCTCATGAAAAATTAGTAAGTTGGTGGGGTTTTGGTGTACAAATTCTATTTTCTCATGTTTAGTGAATGAGGCAGCCTTCCTGAGTTTGATTAGATCTGTGGTATGTACTGCACTGAGTTAAAAACTGAAGCCTACACCCTGCCCCACACTGTACTGTTGCTCTGCTAGTAACCAGAATCCACACTCAGCAGAGCCCAGGAAATGAGACAGAATCCTAGTAAAGAAGAGTTACACTCAAAAGAAACTGTTATGAACTACTGTATTTCTCCATATATAACACGCACCTTTTTCCAAAAAATTTGGGGTCTATAAACTGGGTGCGTCTTATACAGTGGTTGTGGCATTTCAAATGCCAGGAAATAAGGACAAGGCAATATATGAAGACAGTGATTTGTCATCAGACACAGACGAGGACAAGGTAATAGATAGGAGTTTTGACAGTGATGAGTTGTTTGAATTTTATGATGAATAAAACTTGAGTTCAATAACTTTACGCAATACATTTTTTTTCAAATTTTGGGCCCCCAAATTAAGGTGTGTCTTATACATGGGAGCATTTTATACATGGGGAAATACAGTAGATACAATCTCAGAAAATATAAGGAAAATTTATGGGAACTCTTTCAAGGCTATCTAAGACAGCAGAACATAATTTTAGGTGCAGGTTCTATTTGTTATATATTCATTCATCAGAGATTCTACATTCAAAGTATAAGCTCCAACAGCCAGATGCATTTCTTACTGGGGTTTTTTTGGTGGCGGGCAGTGGGGTGGGTGAATAATACAAATCTGAACCAAATGTTGACCGTGCTAAATTATTTCAAAAGACCAAAAATCCAAGGAAGGTGGGAACTCACAGATTTTAGAAGACAAGAATGCTTTATTGGGTCCTTGGCATGCATCCAGGCTGTCCACCCTCTCACTGTCCTCTGGCAGGACCAAGATGGTCTCGCTCCTTGCCATGAGCAATAAGCTGGCGAGGCTCTGCTGCCTTCCCTCTCTAGGCTGGGAATGCTGCTTGGGAGAGCTACTATGAAAATGAGCTCCCTGATCTCGGCAGCAGAGACACAGACAAGGAACAAAGTAGGGGAGTCATCACAATGCGCACAGGCATGAAAACCCAGCTGTGGCTAGTCATTGGGTCCCAGGAATGAAGACAACCAGACACCTCCTAAGATATTACCTAGTTTATTGCCATGACTAAAGACTTCTGGGTGGGCAAATAGGTCTGTCTCAAGATGCCAAAGCAGAGTCAAAATCTCCCTCTTAATTTCCAGACCTTCAATGGAGAGGAAGTCAAGTATCTTTGAAGAGAAACCTTATTTTAACCCTTAGATGCATATTGTAAACCTACTTTGCAGCCTTCCCCAAAGGGATCTGTTTGGGCATTTATCTGGGAACTACAGAAGGGAAGAGTAAACACCCAAACTTGAGAGGGGTCCTCTGTAAAACACTGGCTCCAAGCTAAGTCTAATTTCTGGAAACAATAGAAAAGCATGTGGTCTGCCAATCAATGAGGATGATTCATAGACCAAATTTCATGCAATAGTAGACACAATGGAATCTCAAAAACAACCAGGGGTTATTTCGAGTGTACAGTTGCAATGGATCTATTTTGAAATAGACATAAATTGCACAATGGCTCTCTGGTTTGTGGGATAAGAGTGACTATAGTAACAGGACAAGTATGAGCCATTAGATTTCTCCCTCCCTAATGAAATAGTAAGTCAAAAATAATACCATACTCCTAGGGAAACTGTGGCCAGTAGTGTCAGTACCAAAGACCTGAGAGTGAGTGAAGGCATAATGATTCCTGCCACAGTTAAGCTTGGCTAGTCAAGATACCAGGAGCTCTCAGGACTGCTGTAAATTTTCAACAGTGACAGCTCTCATTGCAGGTGTTTCAGAGATGGTCTTCTCACTAAGGCACATTCATCCAGCTCCTGGCATTTTGTATAAATCCTTTGATTGAGTGAATTCATTTGTTTCTCTATTTTGATGAACAAAGAACATCAGCCTTTCATCTTCCCTGTCAGGGCAGCAGTGTTCTACTGTTGTCCAGGCTTAAACATACAGAATATCACAGCTGCCCTGCTCTGTGCCACGGCCGACTCACAGGGACCCTGACCTCACCACCAGTGTCCCATCCCACTGACAGCATTAGCTGGCAGAGCCTAGAGGATCACCAGTTTCCGCAGATGCCGTGGTCAAGCACATGTAAGTCAGAAGTGGCAGATGAATCACATTAAAATGCAAAGGCCTTTCCCCTGATAAAGTTCCTGGGCGTTAAGGGGTCTGTTGAAGTCAGAATATTTCCTGCATGATGTAGAGCACATTATTGCATTTTAAATTCCTTATTAAGGCCCAATTCTAGTAAAAAAATAAAAAATAAAAAGTCACTCCAGGGCATCTTGCTCAAAACCCATTTACTGACTGATCTAGAAAGGCCAGCAGTGGGCTGGGCCTAGAGCAGAAGGGTCTCCAGCTGAGAAAGCCTTAGTAGACATGGTCTGCCACCAGACCACAGGACCAGGCGGACTCAGTGGGGCCTGAGGTATCTGTATGGGGCACAGTGGGAGCCATTTAGGGCCTGAGGCAAAGCAGAGTGCTATACTATGCTTCTGACCAGAAAAACAAGGCAGGGGAACACAGGGTTTGGAATCAAGTGATGCTCTGGCCAAACACTATTATCCTTTTGAGAATAGCCCTCTGGCCTGCCACTGGGCTCTGGGGGAGTCTAAATGCTTGGCTATAGCTTCCAGGTGGTCATGCTGCCCCTCATGAACTGGGGGTACCTGATCTGCCAAGACAGTGAGGCATAACCAGGAGCACTCCTTCATCAGGTAGGCACTCCAGAACAGGGTCCCCAAATAGGAGAGCCATGTATATGGGTTGCTCACTCACTCTCCCACAATGCCTCCCCCACCCTACTGCTGAGCTCCCCTCAGACTACGCCATGGCTTTAAGAGGGCAGGGATTTGTCTGTACCATATGGGCCCTTCTGGATTTGAGTTTGCTTTTCTTCTCCATCACACCTCTCCCACCACCAATAGCCATGGAATTATGAAATGCTGTAAACGTCACCAATGAATGCACTTTTGTCACCTCTTGTCAGGATGCCCACAGTCCGGAGCAGTTAGCTGGATAGTATAATGAAATGGTTTTTCAAAAACTCAGCAATGGCCTCAGCTGAGAAACAACACCTTGCCAGGTTGGGTCAGGCCCACAAAATGTAGCATAAGCTCTGAACTGGCAGCCAATTCATGGTGCTATTGCTCCCACAGGTGAGGAATTTGAGAGGAGAGAGGTCTGTTCCCATACCTGAGGTTGGGATCAGCCCGTTGCAGAGGTTTTAGTCCCCAGGGAGACATCTCAAAAAGTCATAGTAATGATTCCAGTGAATTGGAGGCTGAGGTTACCTGGCCATTTCAGGCTCCTTTTACCTCTGATGACACATCACAGGAGACTATGGGATGATTAACTCTATCAAGGGATAGTACGCTTGCTGCTATGGAAAAGTAGTACAGAGGAACGTGGGAATACCTAGAGTGATCTTGGTGCGGCCACATCTAGTGGAAAATGCCTGCAAGCCAGGCGGGACCACCAAGAAGTTGGACATCAGAACTAAAGATTTAGGTAACTCCAATAGGCATAAATCCCTGGTCATAAACAATAGTTCTCATGAGCTGTAGAGAAATGGATGGGAGACTTTCTTGCCAGGTTATATAATTTTGGTTGAAAATGATGAATTTTACCAAGTAATCCATAGGTTACAAGATTTCAAAATGAGATTGTAATAAAAGAGGGCGGAATGTCACTAATGACACTGGACTTTGGAGAATGGTAGCCCTCGTCATTATTACTCTTGGACTTAGTCATTGGATGTAACCCTGAATGGTCTCCCTAAGCAGAGAGAAATTTGCTTTTTGTTTTATGTGAGAGTCAAAATACATCAAAAGGGAAGAACAGTGTGGTGTATGTGTATGTATGTGTGTTGGGGTTCCTTTTGTTGTTGCCCACCAAGCCCTTTCTTATCCTCCTACTCTCCACCATTCTTGTGGTAAGAATCCCCATCCTTCGGAAAACGGCCTTCCCCCACTCCATGATGCCCTGAGCATCATGGTAGGAATCTGAGTCTTGAATGGAGGGAGACCCACTGAGACCAATCAATGGCTGCTTGCTGCTGACCTGACAACAGCAGTAGCTCCTAGAGGCAGGCTCTGGAGCTCACCTGGCTCGCTCCCCATCTTCTCAGGTTAACTGTTGAGCTGCTCCTCTGGGAGCTACCCCAATGCTCTTCCCATGAACACTTTTCCTTAAGTTGGTCTGAGTTCATTTCTGTTGCTCCAAAGCCCAAGAAACCCAATGGAAAGGGTCTCTTTTGAGACTACGAACATCTTTGACCCCAAACAGCTCTCAGTTCTGAGTCTGGCATAAAGTGGGTAGGTGCTCACTGTATGTCTACTGAGTGAATGGATAAAAGAATAAACACAGAAAATATTCCATCTCTAGTTCACTGAGGCAATCTGGATAGGCAGGCTGGGAGAGATGGGGCACATGAGGGCCAGAAGAAAAAGTGGGAAAGTCACCTGAGCACAAGAGGAGATAGAGAAGTCAGAAATGTCAACATGGAGGGAGCACACATCAGGTAAGGAAAAGTCCAGGCCATGGAGGGGGGAGGGGACTGGAAATGAGAAGCCTCTTTGCTGCTTGGGAGGCAGGAAGTGGTCAGTGAGTGGCAGAAGGGCAGGCACTGACTGTCCCCTGGGCTGGGCTGGCTGCAGTTTTCCAGAGCCCCCAGTTTCACTTTACTCTCCTGGGTTCCTTCTTCATGCTCCCCTCCAAAATGAAGGAGCAATTCCAATCTGGCCCCAAGTCCACACACACCCTGTGGTCCATCAGCCCAGCTTTACCAGAAGTACAGACTGTCTAGCTGTGGCCACAGGTACCTAAGACTGAACATCAATCCAGGAGCCAAAGTATGAATTCATTATTCCAGTAGGCCCAGGAACCATAGGTCGCCCTCAGAGAAGCTGCCTGGAGAGAGGGGACCCTGAGCCCACACACCTACAACCACACCAGAGGAGGGTGACAGTTGCTGCCTTTATTGCATTCCAAGGGGAGCAGGCTAGCTTTAGACCCCCCTATCCAAGGCCTCCAGGAGGAGCTCTCAAGAAGGACACACAATTCCTTGGGAACCCATGTATGAGGTCCCAGACTAGAGTTTCAGGATCAAGAGCTAATGGTTGGGGACAGAGGTCCTAAGTCCTAGGCACAGAGACATCCCTCCACCCCAGTGGGTAGATGATTTGCATCCTTCCTAGAACTCCCACACTATTCCCCTGTGGAGAAGAGTCCCAGCCCTCCATTCTGTCCAGGAGGGGATGTGAAATTCATATGACCCACCTCCTTCAGTATGGAGAACAAGGTCCCTCAAAGTCCTCCCTTTCCCTCTGGCCACAGCTGATGACACAACCCTCATGCCAGCTCCCTCCTCAAGGGCAGAGGGCCTGGGAAAAGTAGGGGATGAGTGGATTGGGGTGGATTAGCAGACCCTCTGGAGCCAGAGGGTCTGCTCCTCACCTGGGTCCTGGTTGGTAGGATGGTGGGACAAGCTATGGAAGCCACCAGGCAAGGGGACAAGCAGAGTCAGTGAAGGGCAGGCAACAGGTTGCAATTGGGCTCAAAGCCAGGGATGGAGAATGGGGTGCAAGAAAGCATGGGAAGCAGGCAAGTAGTGCCTGCGTGATGGAGGAAGGAAGAGCAAGAACACGTGTCACCAAAGACCACTGCACAAGGACCAAATGGGCCCCAAATGGGGTTCAGGGAGAGGTTAGTTGCAGGGTAAGCTGGGATGGATGAGGCAAAGTAGCCTAAAGGAGAAGACACCCTGAGAGTCACACACACAGCAAGGGAAGCCCGGAGTCCTGAGGTCAGGGAGAGATCAGGGTGGAGCAGAGGGCAGAGGGTAAGTGATGGCCTACTTGCCCCAGAAGACACCGGTCATGGCAGGGGCAAGGAGCCAGGGTGCAGAACTCATGCAGAGGACTCAGAGTCTCCAGCAGTGGCCAGTGTAAACTTCAAGGAGGGCCTCAGCCCTTGGGGCACGTGGAGGTAGGGCCTGGGAGCCCTGGGTGACCTGGAACCAGGAGAGGCCACTGGGCTGTGCGTCATGCGCCAGAGCCATCTGATGAGGAGCTGACTGAGGAGAGGTTGTGCAGAGAGGTCTCCAGCAGTGCCTGCTCAGTGCACCTTCTCCGGTTAGTCTGTATTAGGAAAAAATCTCCATTGGTTTGAGCTGCTTCCTTGTTGGTCTGCTGCTGGGTGGAGGACCCCAGGCTCCTGTAGGGGCTACCGTGTGCCCTGGGCCTTGGAGCCCCCTTCTTGGATGGGAGGCTGTCCCAATAACTGGGTGGCAACTGCACCTGAGGCCTGAGACGTGGCCTTGGAGCTTGGGGCACTCTTCCGGGTGCCCTGGGGACTGGGGAGGCCTCTCTTCTGGGGCTGCGGACTCAAGTGGGGACCCTTCCTGCCGGCAGAAGGACTCTTGGAGCCTTTGGCCTTGGCTTGGGAGTGGGCAGCCTCAGGGGCCTTGAGGGGTTTCAGTCCCAGCATCTCACAGAAGGTGTTGCACTGGTGGGAGGAGGCAAACTGGTCCAGCAAAGCAGGGAAACAGCTCTCCTTGAGGCCTTGGTATCTGCAGCCAAACAGTAAAAGCTCAGTCGGAATCCCATGTAGACTGAGGGTCCTTGGAGGGCCAGTTGTGGGATGGCCCAGGCCAGGGTGTTGTGGCTAAGGTACATACTATTCTACCTAGGAGTGTTGGGAGTCTACTTCCTTGGTGCTACCTCAGGTGGCAGGATCTAAAACCTCAATTCTAAACTGAGGTCTCATTATACCCTGGCACATGGGATTCGTCATGTGGGACACTAATTGGTGTGAGGATGACCTGCCTTGTTAATACAAATTAGAGCAGACTCCAGGGCATCACTCCACTCACAGGGCCCTTGCTCATCTGCATTGTGATAAGCTCTCTCAAGTGAGAAGGAAGAGGAGCAGGTAGGTACAGTCAGAGCTCAGAACTGCAGGTGACCTGGGTGTGTGGGTATCAAGAGCTGCTGGTCCAGACCTGGTGCGGGGCACAGCATGTGGGATCAGCAGCCCCTGGAATGTTACTGCATGGCCACAGGTGGAACTGAGACGACTGGCCACAGGCCCAGCACCTCAGGGATGAAGAACCAGAACTCTGACATGTTAGACCCTAAGAAGACTCTCAGAAGGCATTCTGTCCATGAGAAGTACTCACCCCCGCAGCTTGGTGGCAATCTGCACATCAGTCATCTTCCAGTCAACCCCTGAAAAGAAAGTTGGGGGTTGAGCTGATGACAGTCTGGGCTGGTTATAGGACCCCTGCGTCTCCGAGATGGATATCCCTCTGACAGAAACTTGCCAGGTTCCAGGGCACATCCTCAGGCATCCTGTCATTGGGTCATTCCCAGTGGCCTATCTCACAGGCAGTGGGGGTATTTTTGTACTCTTAGTAGTAGTAAAAATATTCCCATTTTTACAGGTGAGGAGCTAGGCTCAGAGTAAAGCAACTCAAGCAAAGTCACATTTATTCATCATTCAGTAATTGAGCACTGCCCACTTTGCATCAAAATTGAAATTCAATTTTTCTTATTCCAAGATTCAAAACTCCTTCAGCCATGGAACTCTGCCTCTGTTGAATAAGACTGAGTTACAAACTGGGCTGGCCTCTGGCTCTAACATTCTCCTTCCTCTTACCAAATCAATCTACTTGGGCAAGAGAGAGAAGGCAGAAAAGTGAGGGATGTCAGGGCTTGACCAGTAGAAGCATGACACTGGGGGAGACTGGCTTCTTCGTATCACAAAGGCAGCATGCACTGCATGGAGCTGACATGGTCTCCTGGGTTAAGACAGCCTTCGAAGAAAAGACCCAGGCAAGATATGGTGGTGGTGAAGTTTCTCCACTGTGGCTGGTCCGCCCTAAGACCTTAGTATTTGTGTACTGGACTTGCAGCCCTCTTTCCCCATTTTCAAATAGTCTGGTAGCATTCTTTTTTTTTTTTTACTTTTTTTTATTTTCTTTTTTTTTATTTTATTCATTTTAGAGAGGAGACACAGAGTGAGAGAGAGAAGGAGAGAGAGAGAGAAAGGGGGGAGGAGCTAGAAGCATCAACTCCCATATGTGCCTTGACCGAACCAGTGCAGGGTTTTGAACTGGCGACCTCAGTGTTCCCAGGTCGACGCTTTATCCACTGCACCACCACAGGTCAGGCTGGTAGCATTCTTTCAGAAACCTGCCTCTCACTAACAAGGCTGAGTACCACTGAGTGGCATAAATGTGGGCTTGAGAGTCAGAGAGACCTGGATTTACACTCACTCTGTCACTTTTGAGCCTGTGAATTGACAAGTCACTATCTTCATTGCAGAAGTGAGGGTAGCACTACCCACCTTGCAGGAGTATTGAGGAAATCATAAAGTATTTAGTGTCTGAAACACAGTAGTTATGCTATAAATATTAATTTTGTGATGTCTTTTTCATCATTCACCACATTTCATTTTGCATTATAATGACAATGCTCCTGAACACCTGCAGAGAATTTTAGTTTGCAGAAGGCTTTCACAGATACAGTCTCAATTAATCCTTGTAACAAGTCTAAGAGCTAGGCGGGGACAATATGATTATTCCTAAACAGGAAAAGGAAAATGAAGCTCAGAAAGAGTAAATGACCAAATTTGTCTGAGCTTCAGTTTTCTTCTCTATAAAATAGAGACCTAGCTAGAAAACAATTCACTTTTTATCTTTGCAATATTTGGTAAAGTTAAATGGATGGATGAAGGTAGGAAGGGATGAAGGGAGGAAGGGAGGAAGGAATGAAAGAAGGAGGGGGAGGAAGTGAGGAAGTGAGAAAGAGAGGAAGGGAGGAGGGGGAAGGAAGGGAGGGAGGGGGAGGGGGGAGGGAAGAAAGGAAGGAATAAGGGAGGGAAGAAGAGAGGGAGGAAGAGACAGAAGAAGGGGGGAGGGAGGAAAGGAGGGAGGAAGGGAGGGAAGAAGAGAGAGGAAGAGACAGAGGAAGGGAGAGAGGGAGGGAAGGAAGGGAGGGAGGGAGGGAGAAAGGGAGGGAGGGAGGGAGAAAGGGAGGGAGGGAGGGAGGAAAGGAGGAAGGGAGGAAAGGAGGAAGGGAGGATGGGGGAAGAAGGGAGGAAGTGGGGAGGGAGGAAAGAAGGGAGGAAGGGAGGGAAGAAGAGAGGGAGGGAGGGAGGAAAGAAAAGGAGGGAGGGAGGAAAGGAGGGAAGAAGGGAGGGAAGAAGAGAGAGAGGAAGAGACAAAGGGAGGGAGGGAGGGGTGAACTTACAAGTTTACAAATAGAATGAATGACAAATTGCTAAATTTGTTACTAGCCCCCCTAAATATATGGAATTATAATAAAAATAGTATTTATTACACAGTTTAACCCCACTGAAGAGTACATCTGAGCCCACTTTCTCTTGGGCCTTTGGTTTCCTCATTTTCTTATATCAAGGAACATACATAGTAATGTGTGATATTCCCAGCATTCCTCTCTTCCCACCATGAAAAGTTTTATCTTTTCCTCTCCCCTGCACAGTTCTGGTTAAAGATAGTAGGCCCAGCCTGACCAGTGGTGGCGCAGTGGATAAAGCGTCAACCTGGGAACACTGAGGTCACCGGTTCAAGACCCAGGACTTGTCTGGTCAAGGCGTATATGGGAGTTGACACTTCCTGCTCCTCCCCCTTTCTCTCTCACTCTCTCTCTCCTCTCTAAAATGAATAAATAGTAAATAAATAATTTTTTTAAAAAAAGATAGTAGGCCCAAAGAGGATGGTCAGAGAAGGAAGTAGGGTCATGCTTGCTGGCCTTTATTGGGGAAGAATCTTAGTGATGGGAGAAATAGAAAGAAGCCAGAGAGGCTATGTTGGTTATATAGTAGGAAGCTAACCACAATGGAGGAGAAGGAGAGGAAGGGAGGGAGGGAGGGAGAGAGGAAGGGAACATTAAAGTTCTGCTGCTGGGATAGAAGAGAGAGTTTGGAAAGTATGAGAGTGAGAAAAAGTCCAGAGTAAACCTGCAGGAAAGGGAGGAAGGGAGATTTTAAAAGGTGGTTGTAGGTTTTGAATTAGATACCACATTTTTTTGAAACAAATTACTTTTCAATTTTAAGTGGAGCCTGGAATGCATGCCTTTAAAAGCAACTGCAGTTCTAGGTGCAGCTACAGGAGGCGCTGCATGTATGAGGGCTGCATACAGACAGCACCTGTCCAATTGACTTCACAGTTATGGTGAACAGCAAAGAACGGTGAGCCCAAAGTTGGGTTGTAGACTAGTCCACAGCACTGTCCTCTCCCCTGGAGCCTGCTGTCACACACGTGCACATGCACTCTCATACCCTCATACCTGCCAGATCTGTAACCAGGAAGCTGCCATTCGTCCACAGATACAGCCAGTGCTGGAAGGTCTGGCA
This sequence comes from Rhynchonycteris naso, assembly GCA_037038555.1. NCBI lineage: Eukaryota > Metazoa > Chordata > Mammalia > Chiroptera > Emballonuridae > Rhynchonycteris > Rhynchonycteris naso. Next base: position 227,081,818 of record CM072999.1, read on the forward strand.
TTTCTGCAGGATCTCCAAGATGCTTGATATGGGCACCACGGCACAGCCCCCATCCCGGGAACAGTAATGCTCTAGAGGCTTGCCCAGGTCCTCCTCCAGCGTAGCGTACGGGATGCTGTTTGCAGGCCGGTAGATCAGGTACAGTGGGATGATCCTAAACACAGTTTCACCTTGCAGTGAGCAGAAAGTAGGGTGGCAGAGAGCTCCCCTGTCTCAATTTTATATTCTTAGATCTAAGAGGAGGGTCCCTTCAAGAAAGATTTCCCAGCTTTGAGACTGAAGGACAGCAAGGGAGGAGAGCTGCACCCTGAATTCAGGAAAGGAAATAGAGACTATTGTTTTCAGAGGCCTGTCCATTCTCTGAGGTCAGTGGAAGTAAAACTGAACCATACTATGGCCCCAGGAGGACTCTAGTTGAGGGCGGGACTGACACCACATGTGTCAAACAGGGAAAAAAACCCTCTAGAAAGGATTCAACCAGACAGTGGCTCAGTGCCAGCCAGACCCCAATATTCAAAAGTAAGCTTTCAGATGTCAAAGTGGAAACAATTATCATTTGGAGCTGACTCCTACAAACCCTACACTGACCCTGCCTGCCACCATAGAAGAGCCCTGACCAGTGTGCCTCGGAGCTAAATCTAGCCCATCACCTTTACAGAGGTCCAGAATCTGCTGCGCCCCAACTCTGCAATTAGCAGAAAATGGACTAAGGGATAGGGAGTTGGGGTGGCTGAGAGGAGACTGAAGACCAGGGCAGAGCCTTTCCTAATGTAGGCAGTGAGTGTTGGGGGTGGGAATTAAACTGAATGTTACTGGGGTGACTCTGGTTAACACAATTATATGTGTTTCAGGTGTCCAGTTCTACAACACTGGGGTCTTTATTTCAAGACTTTGTAGGACCACTGAACTGAGCAGAGGGCTAGCTGTGGCCCATTTGTACATGGGCAGAACCTAGGATGCCACTGAGAGGCTGTGTGACCCACTGCATGCACCTGCCCTGCGCACTTACTCAGGCACCTCCCCAAAGCCAGGCGCTGCCCGGGCTTCAGTGGCAAAGATTTTGCAGTACTCCCGACTCATGTTCTGGATCTTGCACACCTGTGGGTCACACAGAACCAACCTGATCAGCCAGGAAGCTCCCCTGTCCTCTCTCATGCCCAGCTTGAAGTGGGAGGGCCATCGGCTAGAGGACTGCAGGGAACCCTGGTGGTAAGTGCCAGTGCCCAGGGGCCAAATTGGGGACAACAAGGGGGATGCTGCATGGGGGGAGCACTGACTACCACACTCAGTCACCTTCCTTATCTCACATTTAAGGCTTCTGTCCAAGATATGTTTGAGGGCAGTGGGAAAGATTTCTGCTGCAAAAATAACAGTTGAAAACTATGCCCCAAAGATGCACCCTAGGCTACCCTTGGGCTTTTCCATCCCAGGGCCCTCACAGGTTGAGGATGAGTTGGCTTCTGCCTCAGTGCTGGAATTCCCAACAGGATCTGGGCTGGGAAAGGGGAGGAGACGAGAGACTACAAGGATGGCAATAGGGTGGGACATAGTACCTGAATGGTGACGTCGTAGTTTCGGCCCAAAAGGGAAGTCTCACTGCTGGGCCCAAACACCAACAGACTGGATACCTTTATGACACACGTGCGGCCTGACTCGAAGATGGGCTCCAGCCCATAGATGACCTTGGCCTGGGAGGCCTTCCGAAGGCAGTACCCATGTACACCCCCTCGCAGCTCCTCGCTCACCAGGCGCCCAAAGAGCTTGTCCCCCCAGCAGCCAGAATCAGCCAGACCCTTAGCAAACACCATGGGAGTCATCTCAATCTCTTCTCCAACTGAAGGGAAACAGGAAAAACGTGGAAAACTAGAAGCTCCTGCCTCACTGGTGTGGGGTCCCTAGAGCAGGAAAAGGCTGGAACGGTCTCCCACCCGCCACCCCGGTGAGCTCAGTCTCCGTACACTGTTGCTCTTTGGTGTATCAGGTGTCCTCAACCAGACTGTGAGCTCCCCGGGACAGAAACTGTATCTGATACACTCCTGTAGTGAAACAGTGCTCGAGAGTACCTGCCATACAATAAGAGTGTGTGCAGTTGTTTGTGGAAGTCAGGGGTTTTCTGTGCAACTGCCCATCAATACACAATATCAGAATTACTTTGTTTTAGAATTAAGTGTTTTGATCAAATGAATAAATGAGGAATACTACTCAGCCATAAGAAATGATGACATAGGATCATTTACAACAAAATGGATGGACCTTGATAACATTATACGGAGTGAAATAAGTAAATCAGGAAAAAAAACTGAGAACAGCATGATTTCATACATAGGTGGGACATAAAAGTGAGACTATGAGACATGGACAAGAGAGTGGTGGTTACGGGGTGGGGGGAGGGAGGAGAGGGTGGGGTAGGGAGAAGGGGAGGGGCACAGGGAAAACCAGATAGAAGGTGACAGAGGACAATTTGACTTTGGGTGACGGGTATGCAACACAATTGAATGATAAGATAATCTGGAGATGTTTTCATTGTACATATGTACCCTGATTTATTGGTGTCACCCCATTAAAATTAATAAAAATAAATAAATAAATAAATGACTCCATCTCAACCAACATGTTTAAATTAAAAAATCTGCAGGACCAATCCAGGAGCAGTGAGCTCCCCTGGTACTCAGACTGTGATCACTCAATACCATTTCCCACTAAAAGCAACCAGAACTCCCTGAGGAAAGGGTTGATTCCAGGTCTAGGGCAGGAATTCTTCTGGATGGACCTGAAACATCTTGTCAGACCAGAAAGGAAAGAACTATTAAAAACGACTGGAGGTTTGTCAAAAGGACATAAGAGCCAATCTTCTGAAGGGTCTTTCATTGGCCAAAATTAGACAACCTTACCAACAAAAGTGAACAACTTCTGCAATGTATTAAACATATCAAATATGTCAAAAATCAAAAATCCGTATGTTCGTAATTGTAACTGAACCTCATCCCACCCCATCCCCACCCCCACAAAAGAAACAAATCTCCTTGGTGATCTTCAGAGGATTCTGGGCCCCAACTCAGGGTAACCAAATAAACATTTCTCCTTTACAGAAGAAACTCAACTAATGAATGAAGAAGAAATGATAAAATTAAAATATTCTATGTTGCAAACTCCAGTGAAACAATGGGTCAAAACATGGCTGTGAAAATCCCTAGTTAACAACATGGACATATCAGATACAGTTGTTTTTTTTAAACTTTTAAAAGAGATGGATCAGGCAGAAAACACCTGAATGAACCCAGTGACCAATCTCAATGTTACTAAAACAATGAGATGTTATTTGACTCCAAACAGGATGCACAAGAAAACACCTACATACATGTGAAGTGGCCTTTCCCCAAAAAATAATACCTAAATCTGACCAAGCTGCTCCATCTGATCAGAGGAAACACATGGATGAACATGTTAAATACTTACACAATCGACAAAAATCTAGAATGTAACAAATTGTACACAGAAAGTGACTTTAACAAATAAATGGCAAGAAGGAAAAACAAATGAGGGTGAAAGAAGTGACACATCAGAGACCTAGGAGATATGCCAGCCCGAAGCCAGGAATGGTTTCTAATTCAAATAAACCAAAACTTAACAAACAACTGGGAAAATCAGATTGGATATTTGATAATGTTAAAGAATTATTACAGGTATACCTCAGAAATACTGTGGGCTCGGCTCCAGACCACCACAATAAAACGAGACTCACAATAAAGGGAGTCATCATCTTTTTGCTGGTGGAGGGTCTTGCCTTCAATTTGTAAAAAAATGCTACATCTGCCTGACCTGTGTTGGCGCAGTGGATAAAGTATCTACCTGGAATGCTGAGGTTGCTGGTTCAAAACCCTGGGCTTGCCTGGTCAAGGCACATATGGGAGTTGAAGCTTCCTACTCCTCCCTCCCTTCTCTCTCTCTCTCTCTCCTCTCTCTAAAAATGAATGAATGTGCCTGACCAGGCGGTGGCGCAGTGGATAGAGCGTCGGACTGGGATGCGGAAGACCCAGGTTCGAGACCCTGAGGTTGCCAGCTTGAGCGCAGGGCCCATCTGGCTTGAACAAAAGCTCGCTGGCTTGGACCCAAGGTCGCTGGGTCCAGCAAGGGGTGGCTCAGTCTACTGAAGGCCCATGGTCAAGGCACATGTGAGAAAGCAATCAATGAACAACTATGGTGTCGCAAAGGCAATGAAAAACTAATGATTGATGCTTTTTATATCTCTCCATTCCTGTCTGTCTGTCCCTATCTATCCCTCTCTCTAACTCTCTCTCTGTCCGTGTAAAAGAAATAAGAAAAGAATGAATAAATAAATAAATAAATGCTACATCTTTGAAGCACAATAAAGGAAGGTAGGCCTGTTTTTAGGTGTGAGGTTAGATTTCATATTGATTAAATTTGATTTGATAATTCAAAAAAGACACTGGTTGAATCAATGAGAGATCATATTAGTTGGTCAATGAAGCTCTAGGAATCGTTCCATCACCTGCTACCTTCACAGTCCTAATCTTCTGCCTGTCCCTTGAGGAGCAGCAACATTCTTCCTCTAATGTTTGGACCTTTAAAATGCTTATCAAATGTTGGGGTACAGCGGCCCAGTCGGGCAGAGCATTGCCTGGTAGGGGCTTGCAGGGCGGATCCTGGTTGGGGTGCATGCAGGAGTCTGTCTCTGCCTCTCCACCTCTCATTTAATAATAAGTAAAAATGTTGGGGTATATCACAGTCACCAGATAGCCTACAGGATATGCAATTTTCCTAGGTCCTTCCCCAGAGACGTGATTAAGGAGATCTATGGTAGGGCTAAGAAACTATTTTTAGCAGGCTCCCCATGTGAATCTAATGCACAGACCACTGTGAGAAACCCAGGGAAGGAAGTAGGCAGCATATGACATGTCCTGGTGGCCCGTCCTGCCCTTGATCAAGCATTCTGACACAGGCAAAGGGCGCAAACTACTTGTGGAAGGGGTCCCCTCAGCCACCTTTTCCCTACTATCTTCTGAAATAGCTATCCTCCTCCATTCGCCGCCTCAAGCATCTCCTGAACTAGGAGGCAAAGGACAGCTGCCTGTGGAGGTAAACAAGGCATTTGGAACAGATCCCAAGTCCTTGGAGAAGGTACCCCTTAAGATGACAGGGCAGGCAAGAAGACCACCCATCCTCCCCTGACGAGCTCCGTACCTTCACCTTCTTCTCTGGAGATGAATCCTGACAACACTGTGTGGAAAGGAAAAAAAGCTGCTGTCCTCAGGCTGGTCTGCCACAGAAGGCAGCATCTCTGCACCAATGACTGCTGCCCTCCCTCAGGAGCAGGCCAGGCAGAGAGCCGGGGGCAAACTCACCCTCGGGGCTGAGGCAGAAGTCAGTGGAGGCCGAGCCGTGCTCGTTGTGGATGGTGCATCGGTACACGCCACAGTCCATGGGGGACGCCTGCACGATGGCCAAGGCCGCCGGCCCCTCATCCCCAGCACTACAGAGAGTGGAGACCCTTCCTGTGAGGGCCATCACCATGGCACAGCCAGAGCCAGGATGATGTCCTGAGGCTCCTCAGACCCAGCTCTCAGAGGCTGCTGGGAGCTCTGGGGCAGGCAGCAAGGCACTGTGGTCAAGAGCTGGTACTGGATTGCACAGGTCTGGTGACTTTGGGCAAATGGCTCAATACCTGTGAGTCTCAGTTTCTGCCTTCTACTATGAAAATGCTAGAATCTCCCTCACAGGCTTCCTTTGAGGATTATAAGAGTGACAGACCCAAAATGCTAGGACAATGTCCAACATTATGATTGCTGTAATTAGGGAGCCAGGTGAGGGGATGTGGCCTCCAGACAGCTTACCTCCTGCCCACCTCACCCACTGGGCGCTGATCCTTGGCCCATGTCAAGACTGAGTCATTAAGAATGTTGAAAAACTGGCACCAGAGCTTCAGGCTGCCTGAGGCGTCCGGAAACTGCTCCACCCGAATCTTGCGAATCACCTGTGGGGCTGGGAGCAGGGGCCCAAGTAAGAGACTTGGCCCGTCCCCTCTATCTTGTGCCCTCCCTGGCCCTACACCTGCTTCCCTCAGTGTTCACAGTGGGACAGGCTGAGCGAAAACAGGATTCATGTCTCCACACAAACCCACTCCTTCATGGCCCCCAGCTGTGCCCCACCTGTACCTCTGAAATGTCTGCCCCAACCTCCAAAGCACATATCCTAGCTAGAAAAAACCCCACTCCTAGTCCCTCCCCCAGGCCAGCTGAGGACAGGGGAACAGTCAAGAGAGGAACTTGTGTTTGCATTCCAGGCCCCTAACTCTAGGAACCTGCGTTTGAACCCTGCCCCTACCGCTCTGTACTCATGGGACAAGTCTGCAAAGAGGGGATTACAGTGATAACGACAGAGATAGGATGCTGTTGAAGCCAATCCCTATGCTAAGTACAGCCGTCCTTCACCATATCGCAGTTCACTTTTCGTGGTCACGGTCTCGCTGTATCATGAAAAATTGTATATATATAATTTTGTATCATAGATTTTTTGCTATATTGTGGAGATTTTGTGGTATATAGGTATTTTAATATATTTATTATTTTAATTATTTTTATGGTAAAATAAGCATTTTCTAGCCTAAAAAATGGAAAACAATATAAAAATATAAAGCCTTAAAATAGATATAAATAATAAAATAAATATAAGATCGCTACCTCGAAGATTTTCGCCTGTTGTGGGGGGTTCTGGAACCTAACCCCCACAATAGACGAGGGATCACTGTACTAGATTTCTTCTGTCTTATTTAACCCTTGCAATGTTCCAAAGTTGGTACTATTACCAACTACAAGTGGCAGAGTCAGGAGGAGAAACAGGCCTTTCCGATTCCAAAGCCTATAGAAAATGACTTAAGGATACCTTTAAAAGGTTCTCTGTAAGTCTGTAGCAGGCATATGCCATCCCAGCAGCTGCAGTGAAATGTCCTCTGCTGGGCAGCCCCCTCTGAGTAGCCACACCCCATCCTCATCATTGCTCACCTTTTAGCAGGTCTTGGGCTTTCCTCGGCTTGGTAGGAGTTTCCTGCTTGCTTTCATCCAGGGCCAGCTCTGCATCCAGCCCACTGGCCTTGGGGCTGCCGCTCAGGTCTTCCACTGCCTGCTCCTCCTCTGCTCGTGGTACCTCCAGCAGGCCTGCCCTTCGGCCCTGGGTGGGAGAGTTTTTCTCCCTCCCAGTAGTCCCCGGGGAACCAGGTGAAAGGCCTTTCCTAGGTCCCCTGGGGGAAACTGTGGGGCTCTCCCTTTCTTCAGGTTTGGTTGCCTCCCCATCCCCCGCTGCTCTGACCCTAGGGAGAAACCTCTTCCTCCGAGCCCCCAAAGCCAGTTCCTCGGGGGTAGCTGCAGGGATAGCGGTTGGAGCCTCCCATGGGAACTCCTCTTGAAAAGGTTCCTGGGCTCTGCTCTCTGCTGACAGAAGTCCTTGACCAGAGGCTGCATGCCCACCTGCATCCCCCAGCAGACCCCCCACAGTGCTCTCTCGAGAGGTTCCCAGGAGACCAGGCCACTCAAGGGGAACCTCTCCCTCATGCTTACTGGACTCCTCTGAGGTCAGCCCAGGGCCTTCCTCCTCACCCACCACAATGGCGGGAACAGTGAGAAAGCTGGGGCCAGGGCTCCGGGCAGCAGTCAGGGCCTGCTGGCCAGCCTGCACCTCACGGTCCAAGAGGCCAGTGATGCGGCGGGAGGTACAGGGGCTGAGCAGCAGCGACTGCGCACTCTGCACCAGATTGTTGTTCTCCACACACTCCAGGATGCGTCGCGATGTCCGCGGACTCAGACCAGCCACTTCCACAGCAGGGGCCAGCGTGGGTGAGGGTGCTGGACCCGTGGGGACAGCTCCCTCCTGCGACTCTGTGCCCCTTTCCCTCGTCTCTGGGCTGGATAGCTTCAGCAGCAGAAGCAAGTAGTTCTTCAGGGAATCTATAAGGCCAGGGTCACAGCTCTGGGGGGCTGGGGACTTCCCTTCCACAGTTTGCATCTTGGCACAGGCCCCATCACTGCTGGCTGCCATAGTTTCTGGTGGGTGACTATGGGTGGGGGTCCCTAGCCCCAGGTGCAGTGGGGGGTCAGAACTCAGCAAGGCCTGGTGCCCAGAGGGCAAGAAGGCGGCTGCATTCATGTGCTGAGAATTGGGGGTACTGGGCAGCCCTTGCTGCGAGCTATCGGTCAGGCCAGTTCCAGGAGGAGAAGGCAGAGTGGGCATTCCTGGGCTCAGGCCAGTGGGAGAACAGCCACCCAGACCCCCAGACAGCACTTCCCCCAGATGCTCCTCAGGGGAGCCCTGGAACAAGTTATCCTCTGTCTTGTCCTTCATCGGCTCCCAACATCTCTCTAGGCTACCTTCAGGAAGCAGCTGTGCTGGGTGGGTCAGGCGCCCTGACAGGGGACCTCGCACAGTTTCCTCTTGGTTACCAGAGGCTGTTACTGCTGCCTCCTCAGATCTGAGTGTGAAACCAGGTATTTCTGGGACAGAGGACCCTTCTGGGGTCTGCTCAAAACATTCAATAACCTGAGGAAACCTGGGACCCTCTGAAGGTGAGAGTTCAGGGGCTCTGGACTGTGGGCTGAGGCTGGTCACTGACTTCTTCTCTGACTGAACTGTAATGGCTGTGGGTATGCTCCGCTCTGGCTGTGTTCCCTTATCTTCCTGTATCCTTCTGTTCTTCTGTGTCTTCTTACCTGCTTGTGTCTTCCTGTCTTCCTGTGTCCTTTCCACCTGCGTCCCTAACCTTCCCTGTGCTACCACATCCTCCTGGGAACTACTGTCTGATTCTGTCCTTCCACTTTTTTGTGTCACAATGTCCATCTGGGTCTTCTCATCTGCCTGTGTCCTTGGGGTAGCTTGTTTTCCATCTTCCTGTGTCCTCTCGTCCACCTGCATCTTCGCATTTGCCTCTGCATTCTTCTTGCCTCCATGTCTCTGGTCATTATATGCTCTACTCTCCTGGGTCTCTGCATCCATGGGCTCAATGATGCCCTGGCTTCTAGGGGTGCTGCCATCAGCAGAGGCTATATCAGTGCTGCTGCTGGCCGATATGGTAGGAGCCATAGTCACCTGGGACTCCAGGGCCTGAGAACACATAGACAAAAGCAAGAACTTAATTCATGTTCCTCAGGATCTATCTCCAACCTGGCATCCCAGCCTCCTCTGACCTTATCCCGAACTACCTTGACAGAAATCCTGTTACCTGGTTTCTGGAACCCACAGGGGGTTGGGTGGCAAAGGACATGTGCCAAAGTTGCCCTCCCCAATCGTGATCCCAGAATCTAGATCCAGGAATACTCAGCATCCAGGTCCAGTTCTGGCCCTTGTCACTGCTCCCTGAAGACATCCTGCCTTTCCTCAAAGACCCTGCTCATATATTTTCCCACCCGCACCCTAGCCATATTCTCTCCCCAGGGCTTCTGAGCAATCAATCGATCTGTCCCTCTCTTGTGGCATCAACTGCCCTGAATAGAATTATTATGGATGAAGTGAGGAGATTGTGTGTATGTGTGTATGTGTGTGTGTGTGTGTGTGTGTACTGACCTCACTCTTCACAACAATATGAAGTAGTTATGAGACCATCTCCATTTTAGAGATAAAAATATAGATGGTCTGATTTGTCCATTATCAGATAGTAAGGAGCAGAGTTTAGTTTAGAAGCCAGGTGTATCTAACTCCAAATCCTATGTTCTTTGCTGTTATACTATAATGCCGTCCATTTAAATTATAATTAAAAGACTTACTGTCTAAACAGAGTGGTTTAAGACAGTAATTTGCCTCTTTTCTCCTGGATGTATTCAAAACCAACAAATTGAACAAGAAAAAAAAGCAAACTCCACTATTACTGAAACTGAAGGCAAATAAAACTTACTCTAAAAAAATGGGTCAGGACTATCAAAGCAGACAGATGCAACACTGGGGGAGGGGTGCTGAGCTGGAACAAAAGCTATGTGAAGAAAATAAACAGCGAAGCAGCCCAGCAGCTGAAGAGTGAAACTGTTCAGCAGGTCTCAGAATACGCCAGCAAAACAATTACTGCACATAAAGAACTCATCCTGGGCGGGGGGAGCCCCAAAACTCCACCTATAAGAAGAGCTGTAGGGTCATGAAGGGCTTGGTGGAAATCAAGCAGAAGACATAATAGGGCAGTGGTTCTTTTTTTTAATTTTTTTATTTTTATTCATTTTTTTTATAGAGTAGACACAGAGTGAGAGAGAGAGAGAGAGAAAGAGAGAAAAAGAGAGAAAGGAGGGAGGATCTGGAAGCATCAACTCCCATATGTGCCTTGACCAGACCAGTGCAGGGTTTTGAACTGGCAACCTCAGTGTTCCCAGGTCGACGCTTTATCCACTGCACCACCACAGGTCAGGCTAGGGCAGTGGTTCTTAACCTGGGTTCTATCAAACCCTAGGGGTTCGATGAGTCGGTCTCAGGGGTTCTGAGAAGCCTCTGCCGCGGAGGCCAGAATAAAGTAATACTGTAATTTGTTGTGAGTTCATGCACTTTGTTGGTTTTGTTCTTTGAGCAAGGTGATGTTCATGCACGGCTCATTTTGTGCACCAGTAAAAAAACATATACCTATGTCTTGAATTTGGAAAAAACAATCATATTTTATTTATCACTAAAGAAGGGTTTGGTGAATGCGCATATGAAACTGGTGGGTTTGGTACCTCAAAAAAGGTTAAGAACCACTGTAATAGGGAGATGTCCAAGGAGACAGGGAAAGGAAAGTGGAACAGCCCACTGGCAGCAGATCTCGAAAAGCACCATGAAAAATACACTCCCAAAGAAACTTCCTGAAAAATTACTAAGAAAATTATTTTTGAACATACAAGGAGTTAAGGAATATTGTTCCCATGAACCCTGCTTGAAAATACTATAGAACAAACTTTGGTCAACTAAAGGTGATTAAGAAAACTACAGCCAAAAAACTAACTGATGATAAGAATTAAATATATAACTATAGAACAAAAACTAAAACCATAGGAGCTTAGACTGGCAGATCAGAATGCCAGTGCTTTATGCCCTGACACTGAAGAAACAATCTGACTAGCACAAAAGGGAAAAGGGGAAGAAGTAAACAGCCAAGTAAGTTCCTTGATCGTACCACATCGATGAGCCGAGAACAAAGACATTACTCAAAACTAAGACACCCAAACAGGTCATAGGGAGGGGGTAGGAGGAAAGGAGTAAAGAGGGACAAATACAAGGTGATGGAAAATGATTTAACTTTGGGTGATGGGCACACAATGCAATCAACAGCTCAAATGTTATGGAGATGTTTACCTGAAACCTATGTACGCTTACTGATCAACATCACCCCATTAAATTTAATTTCTGGAAAAAAAAAAGAAGAAAGAAAACAGGTAAAAGATATACAGGGTAAAAAAAATATATATATATATATATACAGGGTATTTAACTAATACAAAGAAAGTCACTTAAAAATAAAACTTTGGACTAATAGGAGATAGAAAATAAAAGAGAAAAAAAAGTGGGGAGGAAGTGGAAACTATCATTGCTCATCATAAAGAATTCAAAGACAGTGAACAGATAAAATATTAATGGTATTATATAAAATTTAAATTATAAATTACTATACACAAATACTTCTAAGTATCAGATGAACCACATGCAAAACCAAAGCAAACAGCTCACATAATGAAAGACTTTTAAAAATAGTATAATTAAAATATATTTAAATTAATTAGGGAATTTAAAGTTACTTTACTGAATATGGAATTTTGAATGAATGATATGAATAGGGAAAAATAAAAGAGTTTGATGAATATCAGGAGCCATCAAATGTAAGTCTGACTGACGGAAGATTTTACAACCAGGAACATATTAACAGACAAAAATGCCTTGGAGCCAAAAACTGCAATTAGTAATATATTAGAACCCTCTTAATATCTTATATTCTAGGATTAAAAAATGTTAATACAGACATGAAATCTATAAATTTACAAAGAAAATTCTGACTTTGCAAACAAGGCTCATGAAAACAAAACTTTTATTAATTTACTGATTTTAGCGAGAGAGGAGGGGGGGGGAGAGAGAGAGAGAGAGAGAGAGAGAGGCAGGAACCTCAATCTGTCCCTGTATGTGCCCTGACCAGGAATCAAACCAGCAACCTCCGTGCCTTGGGACATCATTTCAAGTAACTGAGTCATCCACCCAGGGCAATGAAAACAAAACTTTTGGCTAAAACTATCTTCACTCCCCTCACCCCAGCCTGACCAGTCCAAGTGCTACTGAACCCACTTCCTCTGTATCTCAGTGTCTATTCCCTCTCTCTGTCTCTACTGCCAGCTACCTAATCTGAGCTGCCGACAATCCTTTCTTGCCTGGACTACTGCAAAGCCTCCTAATTGGTACCCATGGCTCTACTCATTGCCTCTGCTAAACTCGTATCTTTACTGCAGCCCAAGTAAGCTTTCCAAAACACAAATCTGATTATAACACTTCCCTGCTAAAAAAAAAAAAAACAAAAAACCTTGTAGTTGCTTATCATCACTTACAGGATGAAGCATAAAAGCCCTAACCTAAAAGAGCAAAATGTTTCAGAACACCATAGGCCAGAGGATGGGGTAACAGGCATTGACACAGCCTCTGAGCACAGAAATTTGGCATTATCAAAAAAAGCAAACTAAAAATACTTCTATACTTTTACCAACAATTCCCTTCCTGGGAATTCATCCTACAGATATGCCTTCACGTGAAAATGGACTTATATACAAGATATTCATTACAGCATAGTTTACAATAGCAAAAGGCTAGAAGTTACCTAAATTCCATCAACAAAGGACTGATCCAATGAATTATGGTACAATTCCATCCCAAATAAATAAAATAGATATACAAATAAAAAAGAAAGGTACAAGATACAAAGTATCATATGCCACCTTTATGCAGAAAATATACAGATATACACAAATATCTGTAAATATAAGAAAACAGCTCTGGAAGGATGCCCAAGCTACGAGTTATCGAAACTGACTTCAGGAAGAGGAACTAACTAACTGTGTGGTGGGGGTAAGGAAGGAGAATATTTAATATTCTCTAGCACTTTTTATACTTTTTGAGTTTTATGCCACATACATATGACATGTACTCAATAAAATTCAATTAAAATGAAAATAAATAAATAAGTAAATAAATAACTTCTATAACCAACGAGGCCTGTCCTTCAGCAAGGGTCTCAGGTCTATTTCTCCAGGTTTACCTCTGGGGTCCCTCCACCCGACACTAACTTATGTACTAACAACTACTGTGCTATTTTACAACCACTTCGTTTCTTTCTCTACTGAACATTCTCACCCTTCTCCTTACCCTCCTGGAGAATTTCTTCATTTCCCTGAAGAACTCATTCAAGTTTTCTTTCCTCTATGAAGATTTATGAGCTCACTCCTGTACCCCCACCAAAGCATGAGTGGCTTCCTACTACATGCAACCATGGCAAATGTACCAAATTCTGTCATTACACCCTCATTCTGTGTGGTAGCTATTTGTTTCATGCATGTGTCTAACCTGAGAACTTTCTCCTCTGAAGTGGGCCCAGCACAGGCCCAGGGTTAGAGTTGGTGTTCAGTGACGATGTGGTATATGGTGTATTGAATATGTTCTGTGCTTCCACAACCACTGACCTAATACTGCAGATGGGTGTGCGTGTGTGTGTCTACATCTGAAATTGTGTGTAGATATGAAAAGGAATGTCATTTTTTAAAAATAAAAATTGTATGAACTGGGGGAACCTAATTAGTTCTCTGTGATCTTCTTTATTACAAAGACTATATTAGTAGATTTAATTTGCCATTGTCTGTCTTCCCCATAAATTCTCAAAGATTAAGGACCTGATCTGATTCACCTTTGCATCCTTCCCAGGCCCCAGAATATAAGAGGTTCACAGGAATGAACCACAGAATGCTAGTACTGTGGCTTGTAAACCTCTAAGGGGCATGGCCCTGGAGCACTTGCTTGGCAGGGAGGAAACAAAACCAGTAGCTTAACAGGGATTAGCAAGGCAGAGACAAGGACTCAGAATCTCCTCCCCTGAAACCCATACCCAGGGCTGACAGTGAGGCTTCACTATATTTAAATGTTTGATAAAACTCTCCAGTAAAACCATCTGGCCCCAAAGATGTTTTTTTTTTAAGATCTGAAATTCAATTTCTTTAAGTTATAGAACTATTTAAGTCATCTTGTTTCATTTTTGCATGAACTTTGGTAGTTTGTGGATTTTAAAGAATTGGCCTAGTTCATCCAAGTTGTTGCACTTACATGCATAATTTTTCATAGTAGTCCTTTATTATCTTTTTAATGCTTGCAGGATATTTAATGATATCTGCTTTCATTCCTTTTTAAAGCTTTATTGTGGTATAACTGACAAATAAATAGTATATATTTAAAGTACACAACATGATGCTTTGATATACCTATATATACTGCAAAATGATCCCACAACCAAGTCCCTCTTTCATTCTGGATACTGATAATTTGTATCTTCTGTCATTTTTTGTTCTTTGTGAGTCTTGCTTGAGGTTTATCATCTTACCAATCTTTTCAAATAACCAGGTTTTGGTTTAATTTAATTTATTTTTCTATAGTCTTTCTGTTTTCAATACCATTGTTTTCCGCTTTTTTCTTCATTATTTCCTTCCTTCTTGCATTGGGTTTATTTTGCTCTTCCTTAGGTTGTTGATTTCAGATCTTTCTTCTTTCTAATGTAAACATTTAAAGCTATAAGTTTTTCTCAAAGCATTGATTTAGCAGCATTTAAACTTTTTATGCTTTTTATGTTGTATTTTCACTTTCATTCAGTTCAAAATATTTTCCAATTGTCCTTAAGACTTTCCTCTTTGACCCAGAAAAGTGTGCCATTTAATTTCAAAGTGTTTGGAGACTTGTCAACTATCTTTCTGTCATTGATTTCTAGTTTAATTCTGTTTTGGTCAGAGAACACACTTTGTATAATTTCAATTGTTTTTTATTTGTTAAGGTTTGTTTATGGCCCCGGATAGGATCTGTTGGTGAATGTTTTGTTTGCTTATTTTATGGTTTTTAAAAGAATGACTACGCTGTTGTTGTTCTATGGTACTCCTGTTGTTCCATGTTCTATGTGTCTATTCAATCTAGATGGCTGATAATGATGTTCAGTTCTTTTCTATCCTTACTAATTTTCTTTCTACTAGGTTCAATCAATTACTAAGAGAGGACTGTTAAATCTCTAACTGTAATTATTGATTTGCCTATCTCTCCTTTCATTTCTGCCAGTTTTTGCTTCATGTATTTTGAAGCTCTGTTGTTAGGGGAAAATATATTTTTGATTATGTTTTCTTTAACAAATTGTATTTCTTGATTTTAGAGAAAGAGGAAGAGAAAGAGAAACACCAACTTGTTGTTACACTTATTTATGCATTCACTAGTTGATTCTTGTATGTGCCCTGACTTTGAATTGAACCTGCAACCTTGGCTACTGAGACAACGCTCTAACCAACTGAACTACCCGGCCAGGGCTGATTGTTTTCTTAAATTAGCCCTTTTATTATTATGTAATTCACTATTTTTCCCTTTTAGTTTCTCTTGCTCCAAAGTCCATTTTATCTGATACTAACATGGCCACTCAAAGTTTTCAATTGATT
This sequence comes from Rhynchonycteris naso, assembly GCA_037038555.1. Lineage (NCBI taxonomy): Eukaryota > Metazoa > Chordata > Mammalia > Chiroptera > Emballonuridae > Rhynchonycteris > Rhynchonycteris naso. Next base: position 227,097,483 of record CM072999.1, read on the forward strand.
AGTATTCACATAGTATATATTTTCCATTATTTTGCTTTTAACTTATCTATATCATTACGGTTGAAGTCAATTTCTTGTAAAAAGGATCCAAGGAGAATGTTTTCCACTTTTACCATATCTTTTACTTGGTACATTTAGACCACTTATATTTAATATAATTATTTATATGTTTAGATTTAGGTAAATTATTTTACTTTATTTTTTTTTTAAGTGAGAGGAGGGGAGACAGACTCCTACATGTGCCATGACCAGGATCCACCCAGCAACCCCCCTCTGGGGCAGATGCTCTAATCATTCAAGTTATCCTCAGCGTCTGGGGCCTATGCTTGAACTAATCAAGCCACTGCTGTGAGAAGGGAAGAGAGAGAGAATGGGGAGAGGGAGGTGAAGAGAAGCAGATGGTCACTTCTCATGTGTGCCCTGATTGGGGACAGAACCTGGGACGTCTGCGTGCTGGGCTGATGCTCTCTCTATCCACTGAGCCAACTGGCCAGGGCCCAATTATTATTTGTCTTCTATTTATTTTCTGTTTCCCTTCCTGTTTTCCCTTTCCTGTTATCTTTCACAGTATGTGAACATTTTTAGTATTCCACTTTAATTTCTATTTTTCTTATTGCTTTAATTATTAATTTGGTCTTACACTATACATTTAAGTTCCCACCATCTACTTAAGAGTCAATATTCTACCACTTCAGGTGAAATGTAGTAATCTTATCACCATATAGGTCCCTTTATCTTCTCCTCCTTTATATTGTAATTTTCTTACGTACATTTATATTGTAGTTTTCTTACATAAAAAATCCTACGGACAATGTTATAATTTGTACTCTTTACTTCAAACATACTTTAAGGAATTCAAGAGAAGAAAAATAATCTGTTATATTTACCTAGATATTTCCCATTTCTATTGCCCTTCCTTCACTCCTGACATTACAAGTTTCTTCTGGTATCATTTCCTTTCTGTGAAAAACTTACTTTAGCAATTCTTTCGGAACAGGTGTGGTAGTGATGTGTTCTCTTAGTTTCTTTCTACCTGGGAATGTGTTTATTTCACCTTCAATACCAAAAAATATGTTGGCTGAATTTAGAATTCTAGATTGAAATGCCTTTACTTTCAGCTGTTAAAAAAACATTATTCCACTTCCTTTTGACTTCCATTGTCTCTGATGAGATCTCTGCAGTCATTTGAATCATTATTTCCCTGTAAATAATACATTGTTTTTCTCTGCTCCTTTCAAGATGTTTTTATTATTTTTAGTTTTCAGCAGCTGCTGATGTTTCTTGACCTGAAATTCTGTGGGCGAACCTTATTTGGAGGTTGCTGGACTTCTTAATCTGTGTAGATTTGTGTCTTTTGCCAAATTTGAGATGTTTTCAGCTATTATTCTTCATATATATATTTTCTGCATCATACTCTTCTCCTTTCCTTCAGTCTCCAATGACACTGTTAGATGTTCTGATAGTGCATCACAGGGCCCTGAGGCTCTGTTAATTTCTTTTTCCTATATTTTTTTGTTATTCGAACTGAATAATTTCTGTCTTCAGTTGCACTGAGTTTCCTGTGATCTTCATTCTGCTATTGTGCCCAACGAGCTTATCTATTTCTTTTCTTTTTTTATTTTTTGTATTTTTCTGAAGTGATAAGTGGGAAGCAGGAAGGCAGAGAGACAGACTCCCGCATGCACTTGACCGGGATCCACCCAGCATTGCCCACCAGGAGGCAATGCTCTGCCCATCTGGGCCATTGCTCTGTTGCAACCAGAGCCATTCTAGTGCCTGAGGCGGAGGCCATGGAGCCATCCTCAGCACCTGTGCCAACTTTGCTCCAAGGGAGCCTTGGCTGCGGGAAAGGAAGAGAGAGATAAAAAGAAAGGGGAGGGGGAAGGGTAGAGAAGCAGATGGGCGCTTCTCCCGTGTGCCCTGGCCAGGAATCGAACCCAGGATATCCACATGCTGGGCTGATGCTCTACCGCTGAGCCAACTGGCCAGGACCCCAACCAGCATATCTTTTTATTTCAGTTATTGTATTTTTCAGTTCTAAAATTAACATGGTTCCTTTTATCTTGCTTTTATTTTTCAGGGACAGAGAGAGTCAGAGAGAGGGATAGATAGGGACAGACAGGAATGGAGAGAGATGAGAAACATCAATCATCAGTTTTTCGTTGCCATTGTGACACCTTAGTTGTTCATTGATTGCCTTCTCATATGTGCCTTGACTGCGGGCCTTCAGCAGACTGAGCAACCCTTTGCTGGAACCAGCGACTTTGGGTCCAAGCTGGCGAGCTTTTGCTCAAGCCAGATGGGCCCATGCTCAAGCTGGAGACCTCGGGGTCTCGAACCTGGATCTTTCGCATCCCAGTCCAATGCTCTGTCCACTGCGCCACTGCCTGGTCAGGCTATCTTGCATTAAAAAAAAAATGATTTTAGAAGGGAGAGAGAGTGAGAAGCACCAACTTGTAGTTGCTTCACTTTACTTGTGCATTGATTGCTCTTTGTACGTGCCTTGACCATGGGGCTCCAGCTGAATCATGCACTGCAGCCACACCAGCCACAGACTTCAGGGTTTTGAACCGGAAACCTCAGCATTCCTGGTCAACACTCTACACACTGTACCACCATCAGTCAGGCTTATCTTGCATTTATTTTCTGAGACTTTCAATCTTTCAATTTATTCCCAGAGTGTTGACCCTAACTTATCACATGTAATAGAAGCTACTTGAATCTAGTCGGTTGTATCCAGCCTTCTGAGGTTATAGTTGGAATGTCCATTCTGTTTTCAAAGCTTCTGCTGTGCTTTCATATCTGTCCTCTGTGTGTGCCATCCAGTGGCCAGTGTGGGACTTGAATGGTGGTATCTTAGTTCCATTCTCAACATTTTTGATATGCTGTTCAGAACCAGATCCATGCATGAACAGCTTAGAAATAAGCCCAGGGGTTTATAAATAGCAAATGAAGTCACTTTCCCAATCCACTCCCTCCTCATGATCTCCCCTGTACTTACTGGGTCCTTCTGGCCAGAAAGCCGAGTCTTCATTTACCCCTCTCTGTCACATACTTTCATACATGAGCCTGGGCCCTGGACCAAGGAAGAGACCCAGGAGGAAAAAAAAAAAAAGCAACAGGAGTTCATCTACCCTCTTGGGACCACGGCGCCTCTGAAGGAAAAGTTGTAGACATCAGTGGTCTCTGCTGCCACTGCTACCACTACTACCAGGAGATTCCTTTCCTATTCCTCAAGCCCGATCTAGAGGGCTTCTCCTAAAGTGCTCTCTGTCAAAGCTGATACTTACTTCTCAGGTTTTAATACATTACGACCAGGCCAGGGAATACTAGAAGATTGTTTCTTTGAAAAGAAAGCACTGCCAGTTCAGTAGTACAGGTAGTTTGAATTCTGGTCTTCTTCCCCAATCTGTCTGCTACTATTTGCTTATCAAAGTCATCAAATAACAGTGCCATACATTTTTACCCATATTCTTTGCATTTATGGTCTGGTGTAAGTCTAGTCCCCTTGATTCATTGGATAATTCCTTAAGGCAAGGATTATGTGTCTCCTCTAGCCCCACTCTCTTCAATGCTCTCAGAAAATACTTATATTCATATATTCTCTAAAAGCCAAAAAGCCCTTATTATTGGAGAGGAGTGTCCACATCTTGGGATTTACAGGAAGACACTCCAATATGGTGCCAAGTGAATACTTGAATTATTGGGGGATCAATTTTATTTATTTATTTATTTATTTTTAGTGAGAGGAGGGGAGGCAGAGACAGACTCCTGCATGCCCCCTGACCGGATCCACCTAGCAGGCCCACTAGGCAGCAATGCTTTGCCCACCTGGGGTCCTTGCTCTGTTGCAACTGGAGCCCTTTTTTTTTTGCGCCTGAGGCAGAGGACATGGCGCCATCCTCAGGGCCCAGGACCAACTCGCTCTATTGAGGCATGGCTGCAAGAGGGGATGAGAAGAGATAGAGAGAGAGAAAGAAGCGAGAGGGTGTGTGCTTCTCCTGTGTGCCCTGGCCTGGAATCGAACTTGGGACATCCACATGCTGGGCCGACACTCTACCACTAAGCCAACTGGCCAAGGCCAAGTGGTGATCACTTTATAAATTACATAACTGTCTAATCACTATGCTACGTACCTGAAACTAATATAAATGATACTGACTGTGAACTGTAATTGAGAAATATTGTTTTTTTAAAAAAGAAGAAAGTCTGAGGTCTTAAGGCATCGAGAAGAGCTTTTCCACACCTACACTGTCCCCTCTGAGGTGATATGTCCCCACACTCCTGTATCTTAGCTCCAGAGATGTGAGGCAGTCCCAGAGAAGGTATCATATTAGAACTCTAAAAAGCAGCCTTCAAAGATACTGATTGCCAGTTCTCATTCATCAAGTACCTTTCGTCAAGGTTGCTTCTGCCCAGGGAGAGAGCTGTCTCAACAGCATGGCTGTGTTTGAGGGGAGGGTCTCTGGACATTAACAATCCACGAGACCTCTATTCTAGCATCAGTTCCTTATCCATATCCAAGATAGAAGCCTAACTTGAGCTACCAGAGATATTCCAGAAACAGAGACCCTTAAAGTAACTAACCCTAGCAAGAGACACACTGGACCCATATGAAGTAGACAACAGAACTTTAAAAAAGAGAAGGTTTTAAAAATAGATAAATACCATGCTCTCAAATAACAAAGACAAATATTAAGATAGGTTTTTCCAAATTAATTAAATATTTTTAAGTGCACACACGTGAGAGAGAGGGAGAGAAAGAGAGGGGAAGGGAAAGAGAAATGAGAAGCATCAACTCACAGCTGCATCACTTTAGTTGTTCATTGATTGCTTCACATATGTGCCTTGATCAGGGAACTCCAGGCAAGCCAGTGACCCCTTCCTCAAACCAGTGACCTTGGGCTTCAATCTGGCGACCCCACACTCAAGATGGCGAGCCTATGCTCAAGCTGACAACCTTGGGATTTAGAACCTGGGACCTCAACGTCTCAGGTCAACATTCTATCCACTGTGCCACCACCTGGTCAGGCAAATTTATTCTTATGTTTAACACAATCCCAGTCAAAATTCCAATGGTTAGAGACAGAAAACAAATCAGTTGGTGCCTGGGTCAGGGAGTAGGAACAAGGACTAATTGCAAAAAGAACAGCGACCTTTCTACAGTGATAGAAATGCTCTAAAACTGAATTGTGGCAGAGATTACACAACTCTGAATTCTGTACAGTGAATTATACACTTTATATATGTAAATGGTATGGTATATAAACTATACCTCAATAAAGCTGTTTAAAATATATTTAGCAAGTTTTATTAAAAGACCATTCAAAATGCAAACCTGACTTTAGTTTTTTAATTTTTTTTGTTTGTTTATTTTTGTCTTTATTTATTCATTTTAGAGAGGAGAAAGAGAGAGAGAGAGAGAGAGAGAGAGAGAGAGAGAAGGGAAGGAGCAGGAAGCATCAACTCCCACGTGCGCCCTGACCAGACAAGTGCAGGGTCTTGAACCGGTGACCTCAGTGTTCCAGGTTGACGCTTTATCCACTGCGCCACCACAGGTCAGGCCAGACTTTAGTTTTCCATGAAAGTATTTAATAAGCTTTTGACTTTGTTAAAAAGAATTCATCACCGTTTTTAAACATTTTTATTTATTGATTTTTAAAGAAAGGAGAGAGAGAGAGAGAGAGAGAAAGGTGGGGGGGGAGGTGAGGAGGAGCAGGAAGCATCAACTCTTAGTTGCTTCTCGCATGTGCCTTGACCAGGCAAGCCCAGAGCATTGAACTGGCAACCTCAGCATTCCAGGTGGACGCTTTATCTACTGTGCCACCACAGGTTAGGCTCATCACTTTTTTTTTTTTTTTTTTACTTTTTAAAAACATTTTTATTATAAAAGTAATACAAGAAAAACTGAAATATAGAAGAAAACCCAAGTCACCCTTTTAATGCCCTGCCATCCTATTATAACCAGTTAGTAATTTATTTTGTCATCTTTTTATTATATGCTGGGTGTGTTATTTACAGCCATAATCATACCCACTCATATATTTCATATCTTGCTTTATTACTTAACATTTTCTCATGTCCGTTATATTCTTTACCAATTTTTTATGAGCATATAATGTACCATTCATTGGGTATATGTACATATATGGCAAACTATGGGTCTGCATTTGTAAATAGTTTCATTAGAACACAGCCCTCCATGCCCATTTGTCTATTGTCTACTGTTATTTTTGTGCTACAAACTGCACAGTTGAGAAGCTGTGTTAGAGACTATATGGTCTGCCAAGCCTAAATACTTTCTGGCCCTTTACAGTTTATTGACCCCTGCCCTAGACTTTTCAGTGGTTTATACTTTGGGCTATTTTAGGTAATGCTACTAAGCACATCTTTGTGCATATACTATTTTATACTTTAGACAACTTAATTGGAACATATTATAACAGAAGTGGAATAAGGGGGTATACTTCATAAAGATGTTTTTACGGTGGCCACGGTCCCCCACCCCTTCTCCTGTAGGAGTCTAAGATACAGGGTTGTGGTCACAAGAAGGGAAAGGCAGGCTTGGTGCTCTTGTAGGTAGCACTTCTCTGGTCCTATCAACCTAGCCATGTAAGTTTATTCTCTGGATGAGCATATTTATAGTCTTGGTTTGAAGCAAACCAAAGAGGAGGGTAGCAGTAATTGCAACATTAAAAACAATGGAAAGTTTTTACTTTCTACTAGGAAGAAGAAGCCAACTAAAGTAAACTCTCGTATAGCAGGAGTATATGAAAGGCAGTCTGAGCTAGGTGTGGTGGCCAAAGGCACAGAGGGGACTGTGCCAAGGAAGGAGGTGGCGGTCTCAGTGGGAGCAGCAGCAGCAGCATGGACACTGAGGCAGCGCTGGGTAGGGGAGGACAAGGAAACACATCCCAGGCATGAATTTATATACAACCATAATCAAACTGTTGCCAGTTAAGAAAGCTCTAAAGCAACTACTTTATATGTCTGAACAATAACAAAAGAACTTGCCTATCTGGACTAGTTTTATTGTTCAGATAGAAACTTCTGGAATGGGACCAGCTAAGCCAACCCAACTGTCTCTGAGATACAAGATGAGGCAGGTGGGTGACTCTTGGTCCAGTCTTGTATGAGTATAGTTAGGCTCGGAAGTGCAGGTGTCACCTTCTAAGGGAAATATTCTGAGGGTCTGGCAGTATGAATCCATCCGTGAGTTTATAATAGACTATCGTGGAGTCGGACTCCACTATGGCCAGAGTGAAAGACATCGGCAAATCCGGGTCACCTTGCAATTTTCGAGACGCCTTCAAGATTTCCCTTATCCTGTTATGGCTGAGGGAAGCATTGATGGATGTGGGCACCACGATCTGTGGCCCTTCTCCTTCTATCTCTGTACCAACAAGGCAGATGAGCTGCAGGTCCAGTAAGCCCACACAGTTCACTTCATGCCAACTTTTACTCTCCATGAGGTCCAGGCAAACCAAGAATGATATATAAACTTGGGTAGCATCTCCTATATCTAATTCCATCATTTCTAAATACTTTGGGTGTGTGCCCATCCAGGCGTCCTCCGGGGCCCATGAGTGAGGGCTGCCGCCGCGGCCCAGGCCCACCCCGCTGGAGCCAGGGGTCCTAGGCTCATCACTTTTTTAAAGTGTGGTTTTTTAAAATGATAAATATAAAGATATAAGGTAAAAAACAATAGTATCTAGGAGTTTGGAGAATTTCAAACAATGATTCTAAAGTTTTTCTAGAGTAAAAAAAAAAAAAGAAATATTGCGAAGAAATTTTTTAAAAAGAAGAGGGTTGCTTTGCCAAAAATAGAAACTATAATAATGAAAACAAGATCATTCTGTTGTAAACAGATTAATGGATGATAGATATGTATATAAGCTTTAGTGTTTATAAAAATTAATATATAAAAAATAATCACAGGCTGACCAGGGGGTGGTGCAGTGAATAGAGCGTCGGACTGGGTTGCAGAAGACCCAGGTTTGAGACTCCGAGGTCGCCAGCTTGAGCGCAGGCTCATCTGGTTTGAGCAGAAAGCTCACCAGCTTGGACCCAAGGTCGCTGGCTCCAGCAGGGTGTTGCTCAGTCTGCTGAAGGCCTGTGGTCAAGGCACATATGAGAAAGCAATCAATGAACAACTATGGTGTCGCAACGGCAACAAAAAACTGATGATCGATGCTTCTCATCTCTCTCCGTTCCTGTCTGTCCCTATCTATCCCTCTCTCTGACTGTCTGTTTCTGTAAAAAAAAAAAAAATCACAGCCTGACCAGGCGGTGGAACAATGGATAGAGCATCGGACTGGGATGTGAAGGACTCAGGTTTGAGACTCAGGTTCAAGACCCAGGTTCGAGATCCTGAGGTCGCCAGCTTGAGCGCGAGCTTATCTGGTTTGAGCAAGGCTCACCAGCTTGAGCTCAGGTCACTGGCTCGAGCAAGGGGTTGCTCGGTCTGCTGAAGGCCCGCAGTCAAGGCACATATGAGAAATCAATCAATGAACAACTAAGGAGCCGCAACGAAGAACTGATGTTTCTCATCTTTCTCCCTTCCTGTCTGTCCCTATCTGTCCCTCTCTCTGACTCTCTGTTTCTGCCACCGAAAAAAAAATCACAAACTATTAGGTAGGGGTTTAATACTTCATAAATGATAATTGGGGAAATTAGCCACTTATTAACCAGAAATTGAGCTAGAGACTGATGCTTTACTATATACCCAAATCAATTCCAGATTAATTTAAAAGTCAAATGAAGCAAGTAAAACAATAAAAATTATATTAAAATGTAGATTAGAATAGGGAAGGAAAGTGTAAACACCATGGGAAGAAATGATTAAAATATTCATACTATAGAACTATACAGAACCATTAAAAATGAAGTTTTTCAGCCCTGGCTGGATAGCTCAGTTGGTCAAAGCATCGTCCCGAAGCACAGAGGTTGCTGGTTTAATCCCTGGTCAGGGCACACACAAAAACAGATTAATGTTCCTGTTTCTCTCTCGCTCTCTCTTTCTCACCCTCCCTTCCTCTCTCACTATAATTAATATAAAAATTTTTTAAATAACGTTTTTCAGATAATTTTTAGTAACCATGAGATAATGCTCATGAAATTATGAGTAGTAAAGAAAGCAATATATAAAATTGAATCAGCAGAAAAATTTAAAAACTAATAAAACTGTATATGCAAAAAAGACTGGTAGATATACCAAAAATTCTCTGTAGAGCAGAATTATAGGTAAAGTTTTATTTTCTCCTTTGAATTTTTAGGGCTTTGGCCCCTATTTTCTACTATGACCATGTGTTTCTTCATAATCCAAAAAATAAGGTGTTTTTAAAAATGATTTGGTACTATAAGAATATGAAAAACCAGTGTAAGTCAACCACTAAAAGCAATAGCTTCAAAATATACACAGATGTTAAATATGTTTTTCACATGTATATTTCACAATTTTTTAAAAGTATAAAGATAAATAAATAAAAGCCACACATGCTTTTTGCAGGAACAGCAGAACTACTGCAGTCTGCCTCTCCCATGCCCACATGGCCCAAGCCCTCTCCTCTTACCTTTGAGAGGTAAGAACAACCCTGCCAGGATCCTGGCTATGGTGTTCCCCACTGCTGTGAGAAGAATAGCCAGCTTCATTCCCAGACTTGGCCACTAACTAGCCTGGTCACTTCCCAAATGAGCTCCCTAGGGGCCCATGAGGGCCATCCCTACATGTCAGGTACATGAAGCAGCCCCATCTGGCCATTAGAACTCAACACACCAGATGCTGAAATCTCCTGAGAGCAAGCATGATGGTCGTGAACAGATTCCAGAGACTGGTTTGAGGCTCACCTCACTTAATATGAATGAATGTCCACACAGACTAATTTCAGCATCCACTAAAATAAAGCCACTTTCCCTGTTCATCCTTGAAACTGCTCTCTCTCTCTCCCTCCTTTTCCCATGAAAGTCCTCTCCATGGGAAAGGCAGCCCCTCACTTCTTTCCATGAAGCATCCTTTTTGCCCTCTGCCCTCCAGGAAGGGCTATAGCAGCTTGTCCCTGACATGACTCCCTCAAGGTTGCAAGAAGATATCTGTTCTCTGCTGGAACCCTGTGGAGCACTGCTTTCAGCTGCTCCTCCTGTTTCCTGGGGCCCAGGCTCCTGCTCCCTTCATCCCAAGAAACAGTCTCATCTTAGTTCCTGCCAAAATGCCATCTTCACTTAGGGTTGCCAGATTTAGCAAAAACAAATAAACAAACAAAACAAAAAACCTGGATATGCATTAAAATTTCAGATAAACAACCAATAATTTCTCACTATCAGTATGTCCCATGTATCTTACCCATCTTACCCACTCTTGAAACACTATTTTTTCTGCCACTCATAAAAAATATTATCTTCTTTCTGCCCCATTATAAAACATTTTGTCTCCTGAAACTCCTGTGAAATACGGCCTGCCCTCTTCCCCCTGAAACATCAAACAGTGACCAAATGGGACAAACTCTTTCCATCCTCTCAATCCCATATCCCCCATCCCCTCCCTCACCCATGTCAAACTCCTTAATATCATTCATCTGCCTCTTTCTTTAAAGAGTGGAGACTCTCAACCCCTGTTTCCACACAAAACATCACCTTCTCTCTGTTGACTACCCGATCCCAAGAAAAGGATGACACTCCTTTTCCCAGGTAAAACAGTCTTCCATCATAGTACTATCTTGTACCTACTGCTGTTTACTTAGTTCTTAATATGCACCAGGCCCTGTGCTAAGCACTTTAATTCTTGCAATAGCCCTATGAAGTAGGTTTTATTTTATTTTTTTTAAGTCAGAGGAGAGGAGATAGAGAGACAGACTCCCACTTTCACCCCAACCAGGGGCCTAGGCTCGAATTAACCAAGCTATCCCCAAGTACCTGGGGCAGATGCTCAAACCAATTGAGCCACTGGCTGCGAGAGGAAAGAGAGAAGGGGGAGAGGGAAGAGGAGAGAAGCAGACGGTTGCTTCTCATGTGTGCCCCAAGCAGGGATCAAACCTGGGATGTCCGCAAGCTGGGAGGACACTCTATCCACAGAAGAAACTGGCCAGGCCCTGGCTGGGTAGCTCGGTTGGTTAGAGCATCATCCCGAAGCACAGAGGTTGCCGGTTTGATCCCCGGTCAGGGCACATACAGGAACAGATGTTCCTGTCTCTCTACTGCCCTCTCCCTTTCTCTCTCTCTAAAGTCAATAAAATAAACATGTAAAAAATGATTTAAAAAAAAAAAGAAGAAACTGGCCAGGGCCAGGTTTTATTATTATTATTCTGATTTTATGACTTGCCCAAGATCACACAATGTTACAGGTAGTGAGATTTGCACACAGGTACCTCTGACTCCAAAATGTTAGATAAAAACCCACGTTAAACCAGAATTTCCCAGACATTTGATATTTTTAAAACCTTTTAATGAGCATCCAGGTCAAGAACTGCTGCACTATAGCACACTCCTGCTCCTGTCTCCCCCAGGAAACTTGCTTTAGGAAGACCCACAAAAACTCTCCACTGGTTTCTTCCTCCCCAAAGAACACTATCTTCCTCCATCTCCCTCTGGGGCATATGCTCCTTGGCTGTGAACTACCACACTGTCACATACTGTCAGAGGAGAGAGTCATAGTCAGGTTGTGCTGCCCACATGCCTGGCATCTGGAGATTACCTGGGGTGAGGGCCAAGCCTATGGTCCCCTGCTCCAAGCTGGCATGCCAACCCTACCCACCCCACCCTACCCCACCCCTTCTATAAATATCCCACTGCTCACTGGCTTCTGAGCTGTTACAGCAAGAGTTTCCATGAAGTCAGCTTCCCAGAGCGACCCCCAGGCAAACAATACCCACACTTACCTCTCCTGGAGTCCTGCAGCCTGCCAGCCCCTGCAAGGGGCTCTCCCATCTGCTGTATCTGCGCCGGGCAGGGGGTGTAGGCACCTTAGCAGAAGCCTGAGGTGGAGCCTTTCCTAAGCTCTGGGCTCCAGGTTCTGGAGCTTGGCTCAAGGAAGAATCAGGCTTGCTATTGGTGATGGGCTCTCCTTTAGGCTTTGGAGGGGCAAATCTCTTTCTGTTGAAAGGCCAAGTCGGCTGAGGGGCTGTGGGCATGGGCTGGCTAGAGGCAGTAGGCCCCTTTTCACCTCTTGCCTCACTGGGCACTTTCCCTGAGGGCATCTCTTCAGGTGCACTGCCACTTTGCGTGTGGTATTCCTCTTCCCCCTGTGTCTTGACTGCACGAGTGCTCTCCAGATACATGTCCCTTAGGCAGAAATACACTTCCTGGTCTGGGCCTGGGACAGGGGTTGGGGCACTCTGGGCCTGGTCTGGAGAGTCTACAGTGGAGGCTGGCTCCCTGGTGCTATCCACTCCTGAGGACCCAGGCCCCTGTTCAGCCCCGCCTCTGGGCCAGGTCTGACTTTGCTCCATGTCCACGGGCCCCTGTGTCCCAGAGGAGTCGGGCTTGTCTGAACTGGAGACACAGTTTTCAGATCGGTGGTCTCGAGCTGCCTTGTCTAACTCTAGCTTCTGCAGGCCTGACTTAGGTAATTCATCTTTCTTTTTCTTCTTGGCCCCCGATTCCTTTTTGGTGGCTCTCTGAGGACCCCGCTCCATGGCTTCACAGATGTATGTCAACAGGCCATGATCCTCATCCTCCCCATTCTCAGGGGCAGCCTCCCCGTTGGTGGTCACATCTCCAGGGGCAAAACTGTTGATCTGGCCCAAACCTGGGTGCTGACCAGCCTCAGTCTCCCGCTTTTGCCAAGCTACAGAGGTCCTGTCCTCAGCCTCTCTGGTGGGGGCCGAAGGGACAGGCGCCTCAGCCCCACTCAGCCGCCGCTTTCGCTGGAAGCGGTCAGGGCTCAGCTTGCGTAGTGTGTCAGCCTCTCCCACTGCCTCCGTCTCATTCCCACGCTTCCAGCTCTGCTCAATCTCACGCATCTTTGCCGCGGCCTTGCGCTTCAGTTTGGCGAACCATCGCTGGTGGATCTTGTACTCAGTCATGGTGCCCACCTCCAGGACCCCTGAGCAGGACACAATGCCCTTGGTGTTCCGAGCAGAGGCCTGGTAGATGGCGGCATCTTCTTCTTGACACCTGGAGGCAGGAACATTAGATGTCAACTCTGTCCTCCTGGGAGGTGAGAGGCCCCACTCCCCATAGACAGAGCCTCTGAGTTGAGCAAGCTGCCCAACCCCTACAAGTCCTGCCCTGAGGGCCATGCCCAGCTCAGTCAGCACCATATCCAACACTCTGCATGACAGTAGCAGAAACTGAGGCCAGCAAGAGGGTGGGAGCGGATCATGATCATGCTGCCAGGGGGAATTAGAATCGGGGCACAGACGAGCTCCCATCGGGGCACAGATGAGCTCCCGTCAGAAGCAGGTGACCCACACAGCCCCTTGTGAAGGATGAAACAGGAGCTTTTTTTGGCAGCTGACCTCATGGAAAATGTTTCCATGGGTCAGGACCTCCTCTGGTTGCTGCTCTCTGGCTGTTACAAATACTACCACGCTGGCCTTAGGAGATCCCAGACATTGGCAGACAGACACGTTCACCAGGTGGTTCAATTCAGCTGCAGAACTCCACCCTCTGCCCCTTGATCCTGCTTGGGCATCTTCACCAGGCTGACTCCATTTCTGAGGGCAGGCTTTGGCCACAGAACCCCCAGGAGGGCAGACAGCGGAGCAGGCCCCTCTCCCTTACTTGTAGAGCTGCAGTGTGTGGCGGTTGCCCTGATGAGTGATCTCATATTTTGGCAAGCCACAGTAGCGGTCCAGCTCCATGTCATCCTTGTACCAGGTCACCTCTGGCTCTGGGTACCCTAAGAAGGAAGCAGGAGATTGGGTTGCAGGAAGACCAGTTCCAAAAGAGTAAGAGGAGAAAACAAGATGCCACGGCTCCCCTAAACCACCTGAAGAGGCTGCACTGGCCCACCTACCCCAGGCTTGCTGGAAGAACGGGGCTATCATATGGCTCAGCTTATTTATAGAAGCTAGGTCCTGTCAAAGATGAAAACTGCTCCTCTTCAGCAGCTGGAAGGTAAATATGTAGGGGAAACTTCCTAGCTTCCTGGTAAGAAGAGAAGAAAGAAGCTTCTAGAAAACCTTGGCTGGCAGTAATAAGCTTCCTTTCTTCAGTGGCCTGTTCTACATCCTCAACTGTAATGACAGTTCTGACCTCAGAGATCTTCCCCAACACCTCAACACCAACACCACTGCCAAGAGCCCTCTTACTTTCATTCCAGGCTCCAAAGATATTCCTTGATGACACAGCTAAAGCATTCATCCATCCACCTACCCACTCACCCATCCACACCTACCTACCCACTCATTCACCACTGTTAGGATCTCTGAAGTGTATTCCCATTCCCTCCTCTCTGGGGACTTACAGTCCTACCAACAAGGAAACATTCTAACTATTGGAGTCACATGTTCCCTGCCTCCCTGGCCACATAGCTGATTGGTTCAGTAACCAACACCAAATCAGCTAATCTAATCCAAATCATTGACCTAGGATTTGGGAATTATGACCTAGAGACAGCCTACCCTTGGGTCCGGAAATATAACCTCGAAGGGGTACAACCATGTTCTGCACATGGACTGAGAAGCAAACAAAGCTGATCTGCTGTGAGATGGAAAAATGAAGTTGATGCTCAGGACAGAATAAGAGCTTGGAACCAGAGAGAGTCCTGACATCCTTCCAAATGCTGGCTCCATTCCTTGCCTGGGCATGGCCAGACTCCTGTCAATTTCATAAAAAGCCTGTCTGGCCTTACCAATAAATTCAGCTAACCCCAACTGATTTGCAACACTTATTAGAAATCTAAGACTTCTACCATATATCCCTCAACTACATATATTATGTGCTGACTGCCAAGTGAAGGTTGTGAAGATGGGAAACTTGACAAACAGGGTTTCTGCTCTCAGGGAACCCACTGCACAGCAAAAAAGACAGGAGAAATACACCCGCATCTGTGCAAACCTGTTCTACCTTCCCTACTGTCTATGGATAAAGTGCCCACACACAACTATCGAAAACCGCCCGCACTGGACCTCACCTCCTCTTGCCTCATCAGGGACATCTCCCTGCTTCTTCCTGCCCTACCAAACTTTTCCTCTCTATTATATTGTTGCCATCAGCACACAAGCTTGTTGTATGTTCTTCTTTAAAAAAGAACTTCAATTGAAGCCAGTCCTCTCCTATCTACTGTCCCCATTTCTCTATTCTCTCCTTTACAGAAAAAACTTAGAGACACTTGTTTGTGCTTGCTGTCTTCAGTTCCTCTCCTCCAGTCAGGCTTTTGTTCCCACCACTGCACCAGAACTTCTCTTGTCCATGGCACCTGTGACTTGAACAGTGCCAAAGCCACTGCCAGTTCTTAAGTCTTATCTACCCTATCTATCAGCACTGACCATCCCCCTTCCCCTCAATTGCTCCTGGACACCATTCCTTCTGAGGGCACTTCTTGCTTCACTGGCCGCTTTTCCTAATCTCTTTCATTTATGCCACCTCAGCCTCTATTGTGAGATGTCCCAGGGTTCAGGCCTCAGCATTATTTCCCATTCTTTCTCCACATAACCTACTGGATCTAATCCCATGCTGTGGCCTTTAAATGTCTATTTGCTCATGGCTCCCATATTTATATCTGCAGCCCAGACCTCTCCCCCAATCTCCTGGGTCTTATTTCTGACTGTAGACCTGACATCCACTTGGAGGTCTAATAGGTACTAAAGTTAACATGGCCCAAACCAAGCTCCTTATTCTCTCCCCTAAACCAGTTCCTACATACATAGCTCAGTAAATGGCAACTTCATTCCTCTACTTTGGCTCAGGCCAAAACCTGGAGGTAATCCTTTACTCCTTCCTTTTCTCATATCCACTTCATCAGCTACTCCTAAGGGCCCTCCCTTCAGAATATAGCCAGAATCATGGGAATGACAGTAAAGATCACTTACTGTCATTCCCACCATCTGGTCTATCCTCATCATCTCACACCTCTATCTCTGCAATAACCTCCTCTATGGTCTCACTACTCTCATCCTGACCTCTCTTCAGCCCATTCTCAACACAGCAGCCAGAGGAAGCCTTTTGAAATAAAGTCAGATCATGGTGCTCCTCTGCTCAAACATACCAATAGGCCTAGGCTGGTTGGCTCAGTGGAGAGAGGATCGGTCCAGAGTGCGGATGTCCCAGATTCAATCCCCAGTCAGGGCACATATGAGAAGTGACCATCTGCTTCTCTCACCTCCCTCTCCCCTTCTCTCTCTCTTCCTCTCTTGCAGCCAGTGGCTTGGTTGATCCAAACATCAGCCTCAGGCACTAAGGATAGCTCAGCTGATTTGAGCAGCGGCCTTAGATGGGGGTTGCCAGGTGGATCCTAGTAGGAGTGCACGTGGCAGTCTGTCTCACTATCTCCCCTCCTCTCACTAAAAAAACACACTCACACACATGCCAATAACTCCCTTTTCATTAAATCCTCCTGATCAGGGGGCCCCATTAGCATACTGGCCTCACCTCCCACCACTCTCTGCCTTTCTTGCTGCGCCCCAGCCACAAGACCCTGCAGGCTCACCTCTCACCCGCCATGTGACCGTTATACTGCAATTCCTGCCTGCCATCGCATCACCTCCTCAGAGAGGCCTTCTCTCCCAACACTTTTTAGTCCTCTTACCATGTTTATCTTTCCTCACAGAATGCATGGTTACCTGACTTATTATACATTATGAATTTGTTGATGTCCATCCTAACTGTCTATAGAAAAAGCAGCTGCATGACTTATCTATATATTCACTGCTGTGTTGCCAGTTCCTAGAACAGTGCCTGGTATGGAACCAACGCTCACTAAATATCTGTAGATGAATGAACAGAGTAATGCACTAAGTGCTCAGGGCACAGCAAAGGGAGCAATCACCCCTGGCTGTAGAATCAGGAAAGGCTTTGTAGCAGGAGTGGCTTTTGAACTAGCATTGATGGGTGGGCCAGAAAATGTGGGTGCACTTCCCCTTCAGAGCACTGTGGTTGACTATTCCCTTGTCCGCCTCCCCTCCTGATGTCCACTGTGGGCAGGAATTGTGTCTTCCTTACTGCTACATCCCACCACATAGTAATTACTAGCACATAGTAATTACTTAATAAATGCTGCTGGATGAGTGAGTATGTAAGTAACTAAGGAAATGAGTGAATAAACAAACCAGAGGTGACGGGAAGAGCATGCCCAAAAGAACACAACAGTAGAGTGGGGGTGGAAAGCGCAGGGCACCCTGAGGACCTGTGTACAGGAGCAGGGGGCAAGAGAGGCAAGGCTACAGCGGGGCCGCCAGGAACAAACTGGGCAGCCCAAACTGTAAAGTGAACCCCATGTTTCCACTGTGAGCTAAAGCCCCTGGTTACATCACTGTGTGTGTGGCCAGGACCAGCACAGGTGGCCTCACCATCCTGTGGGATGATCTCATCCCTACAAGGGCCCTGCTCAGAGCCTCACTGCCCCATGACCAGTCCAGCAGGGCCTCAGCCTCCAGAGCATCTGAGCCCAGCCAGGCTGGAGCGAGGGGGCAGGGATGAAGGAAGAAGGGGGACACTGAATGAACTCCATAGCCTCAAGGCTGAATCTCAGCACCCATGCCACCCCTGCTGTCTCTTCACAAAGTGGGGGCCAACCTGTCAGCTTAGATCTCCATGGTAACGACGGGTTTTAGAAACAACTTTATTTGGGAAGAAAACATTGCCCTGTCACCTGGATAATATGAACTGTATTCTAAAACATACAAAAACAGAAGAGTTCCTTCACTCCCTGCTGCACACATGTGCCTGACCCAGTATGTGCCCACAGGTAGGGGGTCACGCACACACTCAGCCCTGGCCAGGAGAGCCCACAGCGGCACTAAAGTCTATGGCTTTCCCTTTCCCTGTCACACCTTATGACCTCCGCTTCACAGCCAGCAGGCCTAAGTCTGGAACCCGACGAGGAAACCTGCAGCCTCATCCCAACCATTCCCAGTTTGGAGAAGCTCAGATTCAAGAGAAGAATCATGACAAACATAAGTCTCAAGTTTTCAAGGAGCTTTCAAATACAGAATTTCATTTGGCCCTCACGACAATCCTGTGAAAACAACTGCTAACATTTACTGAAGACTCACATGTGCCAAACATTGAGCTGGATATTTCTCATGTAGTATCTCATCTAATCCTCACAAAAATCCTGTGAAGAATGTTAATTCCCAATTTGAGAAGAGGAAGTCAATGTCCATGAAATTAAGCCTCCTATCCAAAGTCATCCAGCTAGTAAGTAGAAAAGCCAAAATTCAAATCCCTCTCTTCTATAAAACAGACAGGGCAAGTGTTTTAATCCCTATTTTATGTAAACGGAAGATGAGGGTCAGAGAAACTAAGGAACTTATCCAGGGTCACACACCTGGCCCATGACAAAGTCCTGACTTCCTTCCGTTTTCTGATGCTCTTTCTGCTTGGCATTCTGGGACCAGCATATAAGTTTCTGCACCTAATAGTCATTAATTAGACTTACATTTCTAAAAAGTTTCTTTAGGAACTTGGTTCTGTCTAAAGGCTCAGTCCTTCTATCCACCTGGCCTGCTGCTGGCATTTCCTCCTCCTCCTGCCACACACACTCACAATACACCCCAACACAGAATCCACAATAATGTTGAGGAGAGTGGGGGAAGGAGGTCACCATGCTAGACAGCAATGGGCAGTCAATCTCAAGGAGGAGAGTAGCACTCTGGCTTGAGGAGCCCCTGGGGTAGGCAGAAGCCAGAAGTCCCATTCGAGGTCTACTACCCCACCATGTGTCCACTTTGAGAATATTTTCCTCTCTGAGCCCCCAAAGTCATCATGCACAGCTCAGCCACCACAGACCCAGCACAGACGCCTCTCCCTCCTTCACCTGGACTAGGCTCTGACCTATCAGGAAAGCATCGCCTGCTCCTGGCAGAGTGCTGGTGAGCTGACTCATCACAGCCTAGTCTAAGAATGTTACTATCAGGGTGGGGGAAACAGAGGCAAGTATAGTTATGTTTCCATGGAGATGAGTTAGGATTACTATACCCGTCTCACACAGACACCAGTATCAGCCATCCATCCATCCACCACCCCACTTTTCCAGACTGTGAAGAGCCAATTTGTTTTTATCTATCTATCTATCTATCTATCTATCTATCTATCTACCTACTCAATTTATTTGGGTAACATTGGTTAATAAAATTATATAGGTTTCAGGTATACAATTTATATAATTCTATAATACAATGTCTATATACTGTATAGTGTGGTCACTATTCCAAGTCAAGTCTCCCTCTATCACCATCTATCCCCCCTCTACCCTGTTCTACCTCCCCTCTGTGGAGACCCAATTTCTCCCATTCAAGTATGACCCAGGCCCGACCTTGCTTAGCTTCCAAGATCAGACTAGTCTGGGCACGTTCAGGGTGGTATAGCCATAGACTGGAGAGCCAGTTTCTAACCTTGTTTCATTTATTCTCTGATCTTTCTGCATCACCCTTTCCCTTCCCTTCCCCCACTCCTACAGTCTACATTTTCTCTTTTCTCCTTGCTAATTGGAAATGTCTCATTTACAGTATACTGTGGTAATCACAGAGACCTCTTTCTTAATCTGTTGCATAAAACTAAGATAACCTGAGCCTGACCAGGCAGTGGCACAGTGGTTAAGAGTGTCGACCTGTGACGCTAAGGACCCAGGTTCAAAACTCCGAGGTCATCGGCTTGAGCACGGGCTCACCAGCTTCAATCCAGGATCACTAGCTTCAGCGTGGGATCATAGACATGACCCCATGGTTGTTGGCTTGAAGCCCAAGGTCACTGGGTTGGGCAAGGAGTCACTGGCTCTGCTGGAGCCCCTCTACAAGGCACATATGAGAAAGCAATCAATGAACAACTAAGGTGCTGCAACTAGGAGTTAATGTTTCTCATCTCTCTCCTTTCCTGTCTGTCTGACTCTGTCTCTCTCTCTTGCATCAAAAAACAAACAAACAAGAAAACATAACCTCAGGTAACCTGAGATTTTTTTTTATACACGTGGAGGTGAGGAGGGGGAAGAAGGAGAGTAGGTACAACAATGGACAAGGATACAAAGGTTGGGATAGGTGGAGCCCTGGAAATCTTACAGCTTCATTGACAGTGTTATAGATCTTAGGGTGTCGCCTGAACTGATGGTGGCAGTGCATAGAGCATCAACTTGGAACACTAAGGTCCCCAGTTCAAAACCCCAAGGTCACTGACTTGAGCACAGGCTTGCTACCTTGAGCATGGGGTTACTGGTTTGGGCACGGAGCCATCGACATGATCCTAAAGTCACTGGCTTGATCCCAAGGTCGCAGGCTTCAGCAAGGAGTCACTGGCTCGGCTTGAGTCCCTCAATCAAGGCACGTTTGAGAAGCAATCAATGAACAACTAAAGTGAAGCAATTTATGAGTTGATGCTTCTCATCTCTCTCTGCCTCTCTCTCCTCCTTCCTGTCTCTCTCTCTCACTAAAATCAATTTTTTAAAAAAATGAGAACTTCTATGATATACTAGTGTCATGGCAACTGAGGGAAGAAAAGTTTGCTCCTTTGTGTTGAGCTATAAACAGGAAAACGATTACTCCCACGAAGACATTGGAAGTGTTTGATAAAATACCCCAAGATTCCATAAGTCAGACTCATGTCAGGTTCTCCACATTGTTCTCAGGGTTCATGGCTACAAAAGACAGAATGGCAAAAGGAGAGAAAGGAGAGCCACCCCTAAGGCTCCCACAGCAGGTGCTGTTACCATGGCACCAAAGCTGTAGCTGAAATGAACAGGCAACATGGAAAGTGGAAAAGATATGGATTTTGTTCACAGCATGGTCATTAGGGATATATGTACTTGGCAGCTTCTTTGTGCCTAGCCCCAATAGGCATAATGTGTCAGGTGTGTGCCCTAACCTCACAGATCTCGGTCTTGTTGGGGAAAATGTGCCATGGAAGAGAGAGCAAGAGCTCTCCATGTAAATACTGAAGGTTACCCCTGGGAGAATGAGCCATTTGAGCTGGGCCTTAAAAGATGAGAAGAAACTTGCCAGGCAAAGAAGGAGTAGGCTTCTAGGTAAAAAGGCCAAATAAGCAGACCATCTGTTTTCGATCTCTTCCCCAAAACCACTAAGACTACATAGAGATTTTTAAAAATTATATTTATTGATTTTACAGAGAGAAGACAGTGAGGGTGAGAAGTATCAACTCAGAGTTGCTTCACTTTAATTGTTCATTGGTTGTTTGTCTCATATGTGCCTTAAACAGGCAAACCCAGGGTTTCGAACCTGTGACCTCAGCATTCCAGGTCGACAATCTATCCACTGTGCCACCACAGGACAAGCACTAAAGAGATATTTTTCTTAACAATATAAAACCACAAGTAAGGAGAGAAGAGGCAACAAAGCAATAGGAGCAACAACAGTGTGAAAGCTAGAAAGCAGATGAACAAGCAGAAACTACTTAGCGGACACAAAACAGCCAACCCTATGACACCAGTGAGGAAACTGAGAGCCACCCTTGGAACACCAGAAAACCCTCAAAGGGTAGAATAACTGGACATCAGGTGCCTCTGGGAGTGGTAGTAAAGGAGGAGAGGAAAGGTAAAATGTTACTAAAAAACAATCAGATCTCTGGGTCCCCTCATCCACTCCATACCACTGGGTGACACCTCCCCCCCCACAGCCAAAGATGAGGGTTATAATTAGAAAGATAAAACTTTGTCCTGAGGGTAAACTAATCGAGGGCACAACTATTCTATGAAAAATGAAAAATTGTAATAACCAGTCATATAAAATAAATGCTTTATGCAGACAGCTCACTAACCCTTTAACCTATGTATTTCCCATAAAACCTTTGACCTCCAGACAAGATACTGGGAGACTATTTACTAGGGAATCTTACTGGTCTGAAAGGAAAAGACTAACGAAACACTGGCAGTTACCAACTGTTGCTCCCCCAAATCACCCTATAGGAAAGACCCTCCTACTTGCTAAGAACTTCCAATCAGCTTTTTAGTCTCCCATTGCCTGCCAGTCATTTCCTGCTATCTGAGGAAAGCCCATAAATAGAAGATTATAAACCAAAACAAATAGAAACAAGCCAATGGAAGAAGCACAACCTATATAGGAAGGAAAGTTTAATAAATCTATCATTGCTGGTCTCAGAGAGTAAAGAAAAGATACTACAGTCATGAAAAAAACAGGATGCTATAAAGAGGATTTAAAAAGAGATCTTAGTTAAAAGTTCATAAGAAGAGTTGAAATAAAATGTCCCAAAACTGAGGGAATGTCCCAGAAAGTAGAGCAGGAAGACAAATAAATGAAAGGGGAAAAAAGGATCCAAAAATGAAAGAATAATCCTAGGGAGCAGATATCTACATGACAGGAGTTCTAGAGAGAAAGAACAGAGAAGAGAGGAGGAAGAATCAACACCAAAATAATCTCACATTTCCCAGAACTGACGGTATCAGTTTCCAGATTTGAAAGTGTCCAAGCATGCCCCAGGTTGAAAAGAGACCCATATCAAGATACATCATTATGAAATAGCAAAACATTCTTACACACTTCCAGTGAGAAGAAATAAATGGTCTCATGCAAAGAATTAGGAACCAAACTGTCCAACTGCTCCAAACAGCAAAATTAGGAGCAAAAATGCAATGGAACAATCTCTTCAAAATTTTAAAGGAAAATTATGTTCAACTTTAACTTCTATACCCAGATAAACTCTCTTTCAAGACTAAAGTAGAGAAAAAGACATTTTCAGACACAAGATATCTAATATCTACTTCCCTATACTATTCCTAGGAAGCTACTAAAAGTAAAATGTAAATCAAGAAAGAGAAAAATGTGGAATACAAAACAGAAGAAATAGGCCCTGGCCATTTGGCTCAGTAGGGAGTGTTGGCCCGGCGTGTAGAGGTCCCTGGTTCTATTCCCAGCCAGGGCACACAGGTGAGGCTCCCATCTGCTTCTCTACCCTTCCCCCTCTCCTTTCTCTCTGTCTCTCTCTTCCCCTACCGTAGCCAGGGTTCCACTGGAGTAAAGCTGGCCTGGGCGCTGAGGATGGCTCCATGGCCTCCACCTCAGGCACTAGAATGGCTTTGGTTGCAACAGAGCAACACCCCAGATGGGCAGAGCGTCACCCCCTAGTGGGCATGCTGGGTGGATCCCGGTTGGGCGCATGCGGGAGTCTGTCTCTCTGCCTCCCCGCTTCTCACCTCAGAAAAATATAAACAAAACAAAACCAAAAAACCCGCAGTAAATCCATTAAGGAGAGAAATAAAGGGAATCTACAGGATGACAGTGAAGGGAGATCCTAGGATGTCAATTGTGCCAGATGAAGAAAGCAGCAAAATCATACTGGAGCAGAATGACTCAAAAGAGAAAGAGGTTGAGAGCTAGTCATCACAATGCCTCTTGCTGTTGAACCACCTTTATGACCTGCCAAACTACTGAAAGATGTCGTTCAATAAAGCCATACAATAAACCAAGAAAAAGGAAGACATTCAGGAAACTGAATCAACCCAGGAGAAAAACAAAGGGAAGACCCAGGAGAATAGCTATGGATCAGGTCTAAGAGGCTACCAGTTAAGACAAAAGAATAGAGATCTGCAAGAGGGATGTCTCCAATGAAATAACTGACAGAATATTGACAACAATGAACTAACAGAACAATTATATTAAAAGGCTATTGGGGACCTTGGCCAGTCAGTTCAGTGGTAGAGCATCGGCCCTGCGTGTGGATGTCCTGGGTTTGATTTCAGTCAGGGCACACAGGAGAAGAGCTCATCTGCTTCTCCACCCCTCCCCCTCTTGCTTCTCCTCCTCTTGCAGCCACGGCTTGATTGAAGCAAGTTGGTCACAGGTACTGAGGATGGCTCCATGCCCTCCACCTCAGGTGCTGAGAAGAGCTAGGTTGCTGAGCAATGGAGCAATGCCCCAGATGGGCAGAGCATCAACCCCATGGGTAGAGCATCGCCCCCTAGTGGGCTTGCCAGGTGGATCCCAGTTAGGGCGCATGTGGGAGTCAGTCTCTGTCTCCCCTCCTCTCAATAAAAAGTAAGTAAATACATACATACATCATACATACATACATACAAAAAGGCTATTGAGGTTGGGGGCCCTGGATGGCTGGCTAAGTGGATAGAACATTGGCCCAGTGTACAGATGTCCCAGGTTCAATTCACATCAGGGCACATAAGAAAAGCGACCACCTGCTTCTCTTCCCCTCCTCCCTCTTCCCCTTTTCTCTTTTCCCCTCTCACAGCTAGTGGCTCAATTCATTCATGCATCAGCCCTGGGCACTGAGGATAGCTCAGTTGATTCGAGCATCGGCCCCAGATAGGGGTTGCCTTTTGGATCCTGGTTGGGGCCGGTATGCAGGAGACTGTCTATCTCCCCTCTTACTTAAAAAAGGGAAAGTTATTGGAGCCCTGGCCAGGTGGCTCAATAAATAAAAGTGTTGACCTAGTACACCAGAAGTTGCAGATTCAAGCCCCAGTCAGGGCACATCCAAGAAGCAATCAATGAATACACAACTAAATGGAACTAAGTGAAATAACGAGTTGATGCTTCTCTCTCTTTTTCTCAAAATCAATGGAAAAAAATTTCTTTAATTAAAAGGTTATTGGAAGGTGTTAGAAAAATTAGCAATAGACACCAAAAATTAATTAAATGAAAAACTAAAGAAAGTACTAACTTTAGGAAAAACAGAAGAAATACAATCATAGTATACTACAATGTCAGTTATGGATAATATTGTAAATGTATATAATAAGGTAAACAGTAAATACTAATTTAAGTAAAAATCATGACATAAATATATTGAGAAAATAAGTGAAGGGAAGCGAAGAAAATTACGGTAAAGAAAACTAATTCCCCACTTACAACAGAAAGACTATTTAGCGTCTAAACTTGAAGACTCAGAAGTTAGCAGTATTCACATATTACTCAGTATTATGGAAATGTATGCATACCAGAAGCAGCAGCTAAAAGCTGAAAACGGTTGTTTCTAGGAAGATAAACTGGTGGGAGGGGTGAATTTCTGCATTTTGATATATGCCTTTTAATATAATTTGAAGTCTTAAACAATATGCATGTGTTAGTTTTATTTTAGTAAAACAAAATTTAATTTTCTTTAAAAAGGATTAAGGACTTTATAGGAAAATAGCATATGCCAAGCATGGAGTAACAAGAGTCACATTTAACCTTTTAGTGCCACCGTGAGATAAGAGATGCAGGCACAAGCAGTCAGCATCAGAGGCTGCAGAGCAAAAGCTGAATCTCCTCCTCACCAGCTTTTTGTGGCTTTGGCAAGTCACCTGAACTATTCTAGTTTCCTTCTCTGTAAAATTTGACTAATAATAGCACTTAATTCACCAGGTTTTGTAAGAATTCAATGACAATGAAAACAAATGAATGTTGCAAAATGTGTTATGCTGTACAAAGGTAAGGAATGCAGGCACATTTCTGTGTCCCCTGGAATAGACAGTGTTCTCAGATGAGAGCTCAGAGGGTTCTGGGTAAGGGTGAGAACTGTTCAGGGGAACCCAATCCCACAGAAGCAGTTTAGCTGACTGGAGCAGACAAGTGCCCAGAATAAAGGCATGTCACAGCTGGGAATCACCAATGCCCGATATAAAATATGGGCTTGTGGAGGGAACCTTGACCTGAAACCCTTGAACTGCTGGCTGCACAGCTGGGAAGGGTAGGCATCCAGCGGTGAGTCTTGCAGGACCTGAAGTCAGGCTGACGCAATGTGAGACTGTGGGAAGGTCTAGGGGAGAGGCAATGTCCGCATCCAGTTTTCCAGTACTCTGACCCCTCACCCCTCTAGCCTTCCCTTCCAAGGAGCACCACTCTGCATCCTATCTACCAACCTGTTACTTCCAATTCTACCATGGAGCTCAGTGAAATGCAAATAATAATGGCCTTATTTTCTAACAGTTACAGAGTACTTAACTGTATGCCATGTACTATTTCAAATGCTTTTCACGTATTAATGCATTTGGTTTCACAATAACCTTATGGAGTTCATACTATTATCATCCCCATTAGGCTATTTAGCCTACTCAGTACCACATAATCAAAAAGGAGACAAAGCCAGCATTCTAAGCCAGGCAGTCTGTATCCAGGGTCTGCAGTCAGAATTGCTGTATATCACTGTCTCTAGGCTTAAGACTTTGAGCCTTAAACTTCTCAACTGTAAAATAGGGATATGTGGGGAGATGACTTCAAAAAACCTTTTTCAGTTGAACTGCTTCTTTCCTTGGAACTAAGATTCATCAGTCACGTATGTATGCCTGAGAGTAAGGAACCTTTACTGGAGATGGGTTTTGAAGAGAGCAAGGTGTACATGTGGTTCTAGAATGGAAGGTGGGCAGGATCCCCAGCCCACACAGGAAAATTAAACAGGAGAGAAAATTAAGAAAACAAATATCAACTTGCACAGTATGGTACACACAGTCAGTCCCGCTCCATGCCTGACCCCACAAACCCCCTTGGACCCTGCTCTATAGATGGAACATAAAGATGGCTTCATTACCTGTGATGATGCAGGTGAACTTGACGTCGCTGTCCTGGGACACAGCTTGGGACTTGAGTGTGGTCTCGAATAGTGGCTGGGTTTCCTCTGTGAGCTGAGCAATGATGGAGCAGAAGGTGCTCCTAGGGAAGGCAAAGAACTATTTAGAGGAGCATTGGCCCCAATACACCACAGCCTGGCGTTGTCCAAGGCAGCTTAAATCTTACCATGTCCATTTGTCATCCCAGAACCATGGCCAGCACCTGACCAAGTCTCTCTTCAAGGAAGTCCAGGTCTCTTGGCCAGGTGGGGCAACCATGGTACCAAGGGGCTGAATGGAATCCTGACTTAGACCCGTTATAGTAGGAAGGCTTCTGACCACAGGCCAGACCCTGGGCATGCCAGACCCTAGCCTGGCATCCCTACTCCATCCTTATCAGGGGTTTTGCTTCATCCTCCAACTTTCATCTCCAGAGAAGCTTGTGAGTGGACAGACCCAGCCTCAGAGAGGAACACCCCAGCATAGCAGAGCCTTCATTCACACCGAAGAGGGAAAAGCTGGCCAACTCTCAAGGATACATAGGTCCTAGGAGCTCAGGAGCCTATCCTAAAGCTTGGGCTCAGGAAAAAGGGGAAAAAAAAACAAAAACAAAAAACACCTGCAATTGCAAGCACAGACCCATAACACACAAAGAATAAGCCAGCCAATGCCAGAGGTCTATACCCAGGTTCCTAGGGGTATTGGAAAAGAGAGACTCAAATGACCCTAAACAGGGCTATAGAGTTGCCATGGAAAGCCAGTTATGGCCTCCTGTGCCATTCCTGGAGACCACATGTTCAAGTGAACACATGGCTGGCAGCTCCATGAACAATCAGCAGGACTGCCAAACTACAAACAGCACTTTTAGTTCCCTATGACAGTCCATCTCCCAAAATTCAGAGACATTTGTGGGCTCATTGAGTCCAGTAGACTCACCAGTGCTGCTCAGCATTTACAGTCCTCTCCTTCCTGGGCACAGGAAGCAAATTACTGTGCCAAACCTTTTCATCGGCCAGCAGAGACTCAATGCATCCCTAGGCGTGAAGCGTAACCACATAGCCAGGTTGTACGGTGCACAAGCCGTGCCCAGCCCTCCTCCCCCTCATATTCACGCACTCTATAATGAGCAGCAGGGAGGACTGGGAGGAGTAAAGTGAAGAGAAGCAGTAGGAACTGTGATGAGAAAGACAAATCATTCAAAGCTGCCTTTCTCTGTGCCTCAGAGGAGAGGGTGGCCACCCACAGGCAGTGTGTGTCTCCCCGTGACCTCTCCACCAGGAGCGGGCATGATGAGAGTCTATGGAGACAAGCAAACAGGAACTACAATCCTATACTCCACATTCAATTTGTCATTTCTGTGGATATCTTTCTGAACTGAGGTTGAGGAGAAAGGCTGCATCCCAGGAAGAGCATCTGGAATCAAGTAAGACTTCTGGACTGACAGGAGTACAGCCATGGCTTCCCTCAGGAATAGAGATGCCTGGGCCTTCCGGACAGGAGCTTCCCTTACAAAGACTACCTAAAAAGGGGTCCTGACCTCTCACATAACTGAACACTTGAATGAGGTCTGAGTTAGACTTCCCTGACACTCCCTTCAACATTTTCACCTACAACTCAGCTATCCAGTGTCTTTTCCTTTCTCTTCAGTCCACTCAGAAACAGAGGGTCCTCCAGGACCTAGAGTATCAAATCCCTGAAATTCAGGAATTAGAACATCTGAAAACATTTCTTACTGTTCTCATATGAACAGCAATTTCTGGCTTTGGGGAATATTTAAATCCCAAACTAAAAGAAACTGCCATGCCAAAAGCAATCAGACTTATATGATTTTGCAACTAATTCAAAACATTCCTAATTATGTCCTCCCTTCTTAGTTTGAATCCTACCTTACTCATGAACATGAGCCTGGATCTAATATTCAGCTTACGGTCTTTGGGATGAAGCTGCTTGAGCAAGTCTAAGAAAATAATTTCACAACTTATCTAAGTGAGAAAAAAATGGAAATCAAGCTTCAAAAAAAGTTGCAGACATAAGTACTCATGCTAGATATTCAACAAAGGTAGTTATTGCATTACTTTTTTTGAATGGGAACTAGCCCTTATCTTCTCAAACTTCCTACACTATAACCTAAGCTATATTATAAAAAGTGATTACATTAGAAAATCATAGTAACTGCTGAAAGGCATGCCTGGATGAAATCCCTCTAGGGGAGGGGTCTGGAACGCTTGTCAGGGAACAGTAACTGCATACACTGTCATGTTCCACTGAATGTCACATGCTTTCTGTCCCCATCCTCTAAACCACCAGGACATGGGAAAGAGTCAGTGTGCTGCTTGCTTTCCATCCCCTGGAAAGCAAGGAAGTCCACACATCTGGAAATGTTCTGTTCCCACCCTGACACCTCCAAGTCCTTCCAACTCTGTGACTTCATAAGGCTATCAAAGCACAATCACGTGCTCTCCAGAGAACACTGGGATCACTGGTAAATGTGATGTTCAACTAACTTTGCCCTTAGTTTTGGTTAATTTAACTCTCTTTAAATGAATTTACAAAGTCGTCTCTCTTTCAGCACTAACCATGCTCCACTTTGAACTAGCTGTAACACCCTTTCTTCAGTGGTGGGATTCAAATAATTTTACAGCCAGTCCTCTGCCCTAATGACCGTTTTAAGTATTAAAAAAAAAAAGATACTCCAAAAGTATCTTTTTATTATTTCATGCATTTAATACTTAAATAAGGACAATAAAAGAGGTACACAAAACTACATTGTTACAAGAAAAAGTTTTAAAATATTAATGAAAAAATATTAAATAATACCTGACAATAAAACTGCCTGACCAGGCAGTGGCACAGTGGATAGAGTGTCAGACTGGGACACTGAGAACCCAGGTTTGAAACCCCAAGGTCACCAGCTTGAGCGCTGGCTCACCTGGTTTGAGCACAGGCTCACCAGCTTGAGCGAGGGGTCACTGGTTTGAGTGTGGGATCACAGACATGACCCCATAGTTACTGGCTTGAAGCCCAAGATCACTGGCTTGAGCAAGGGGTCACTCGTTCTGCTGCAGCCTCCAGGGTCAAGGCACATATGAGAAAGCAATCAATGAACTGCTAAGAAGCTGCAATGAAGAATTAATGCTTCTCATCTCTCTCCCTTCCTATCTGTCCCTCTCTCTGTCAAAAAAATAAACAAACCAAAAAACAATAAAACTGTAATTTAAGATATTTCCATATTGCTTCTTGATTGGCGTTCTCACTTGCGATTTTTTTCACCTGTGGACACAACAAACATTACTAAGGGCGCTTAGAATACGCTGTTGCAAAGATGAATGCTA